>OW052205.1:1039530-6030374 GCA_932527185.1 Ecliptopera silaceata | reverse complement strand
TGTGTGCTTGAATTTAGCTCACAATATCAAGTACAAACATCAAACAACTCTACCAAGCTTCGACGATTCTACCAATCCATAAATTTTGATCACTACAACAGAGATTTAACTGAAAACCTTCAGACTGTGGATCCTTTGTGTGACACCGACCAGTTATGGACAAGAATCCTTAAAGTAATAAACGACACCACTGATAAACATGCCCCTGAAAAAGTTTTTAAAATAAGGTCCAACAATAAACCTTGGATTGATGAAAACGTTCTCCAACTGGTTGCAGACAAGAAATTATTATGGGACAAATATAGGATGACTGGCTCGGATGATGACTATGCCCAATTTCGCGAAGTAAACAACAGGTGTGTTGCATTATCAAGGAGACAGAGGAGTGAATATGAATCTAAAATACTGGATTATGGAGAAAAAGCTTTTTACGCCCACATTCGTCGTTGCACCACTACCAAAGTTAGCATTCCCCCGGCAATTAGAAGCCATAATGGTGACTTAGTAACAAACCCTAATGACATAGCAGAGGTGTTTGCAGAAGAATTCCTAAAAGCATACTCAGAAGAGCCTATTTTGGACCAAAATACTAAAGTTACCTCAGTTACTCGTGTAGAGAATAGCATAAGTGATATTTATTTTACAGTCAAAGACGTTGAAAAAATTATATCACAATTGAATACACAGTCCTCTCCTGGCCCCGACAGACTTCCCAGCATTATTCTTAAAAACTGTGCAAAAACCCTGGCTCCAGCTTTGTCAGAATTAATGAACAGATCATTTGAAACAGGATACTTGCCTAAGGATTGGAAACACGCTATTGTAACCCCGATTTACAAAAAAGGTGACAAGACTCAGCCTGAAAACTTTCGTCCTATAAGCCTCACTAGTGTTGTAGTGAAGATTATGGAAAGAATCATTTGTGAAAGGTTAACCCAGTATTTAAACCAAGAATGCATAATTTCTGACAAGCAGCATGGATTTATAAGAAAGAGATCAACAGTGACAAACCTTTTAACTTGTGTACATGCATGGAGTAAAGAACTGGATAACAAGAAGCCGGTGGACATAGTTTACCTGGACTTTGAACGCGCGTTTGATAAAGTACCCCATAAGCGACTACTAACAAAACTAGACCATTTTGGCATTCGTGGTGCGCTGCTTAAATGGATAGCTAGCTATCTTGAAGACAGAACATTCCAAGTTCGTATAGGGAACTCCCTTTCACAACAAAAACGGGTTTTGAGTGGAGTACCCCAGGGTTCAGTGCTAGCACCTCACCTCTTTGGAATATTTGTTACTGACCTGGTCGGCCTCATAGATTCAGCATCCGCTTTTTTTGCAGATGATGGTAAATTTTTTGCTGATCCTCTGATTAACTCTGGCCAACTGCAAGACGATCTTAACCGTATCCAAGACTGGACCAAAGACTGGATTATTAAGTTGAACACTACAAAATGTAGCATTCTTCACCTAGGCAGCAATAATCCCAAAATAACATACAAGCTAGATGGGATAAACCTAGTCCCAGTCAACCTGCAAAGAGATCTGGGAGTCAACATCGCTTTCAATCTAAAATGGGAAGAGCACATCACCTCGATAGTTAAAAAGGCTAACTCATTTGTATACGTAATTCGTAGATCCTTTCAAACAATGAACATTGAAGTCTTTGTAAAAATTTACAAAACTTATATCAGACCGTTGCTGGAGTATGGATATCAAGTTTGGAGCCCATATTTCCAAAAAGATATTAATCTTCTGGAAAGCGTGCAGAGGAAAGCCACTAAAATGCCACAAGCTCTTCGTCGTAAATCATATGAAGAGAGACTACTCGCACTGCGCCTCACTACTCTGGAGCAAAGACGCCTCCGAGGGGATCTCATCGAAACATACAAAATCTTGACGCACCAGTACAACCTGCCGTACATACAAGATATCCTCATAAGGAAAGAAGACAGAGCATCACGTGGCCACCATCTAAGATTGGCTCGTGCCCCAGCCAGTACACATGTGGCACATCACTTCTTCAGCAATAGAGTGGTCCATAACTGGAACATGCTACCAGAGGATGTTGTTTCCGCTGACTCTATTAACGCCTTCAAAAACAAACTCGACAACTGGCTACGAACAAGTAAAACAGTGCTCAAAAAAAGTGACTAAATGAACAGTGAACTTGTCATACCAATTTCAACACTGTGTGACGTAGGCACATCAGCGAAAGCTGCTCGTCTATAAATAATAAATAAATAAATAAATAAATACCGCGGGCACCACATACCCTAGTACACCGCGGGCACCACATACCCTAGAACACCGCGGGCACCACATACCCAAGTACACCTCGGGCATCACATACCCTAGTACACCGCGGGCACCACATTCCCAAGTACACCTCGGGCATCACATACCCTAGTACACCGCGGGCACCACATACCCAAGTATACCGCGGGCACCTCATACCCTAAAACACCGCGGGCACCACATACCCTAGTATACCGCGGCCACCACATACCCAACTACACCGCGGGCATCACATACTCTAGTACACCGCAAGCACCACATACCCTAGTACACCGCAGGCACCACATACCCAAGTACACTGCGGGCATCACATACCCAAGTACACCGCGGGCATCACATACCCTAGAACGCCGCGGGCACCATATACCCTAGCACACCGCGGGCACCACATACCCAATTACTTCGCGGGCATCACATACCCAACTACACCGCGGGCACCACATACCCAAGTATACCGCGGGCACTACATACCCTAGTATACCGCGGGCACCACATACCCTAGTACACCGCGGGCACCACATACCCTAGTATACCGCGGGCACCACATACCCTAGTACACCGCGGGCACCACATACCCAAGTATACCGCGGGCACCACATACCCTAGTACACCGCGGGCACCACATACCCAAGTACACCGCGGGCATCACATACCCAAGTACACCGCGGGCATCACAAACCCAACTACACCGCGGGCACCACATACCCTAGTACACCGCGGGCACCACATACCCTAGTACACCGCGGGCATCACATACCCAACTACACCGCGGGCACCACATACCCTAGTAAACCGCGGGCACCACATACCCTAGTACACCGCGGGCACCACATACCCTAGTACACCGCGGGCACCACATACCCTAGTACACCGCGGGCATCACATACCCAACTACACCGCGGGCACCACATACCCTAGTACAACGCGGGCACCACATACCCTAGTACACCGCGGGCACCACATACCTAAGTACACCTCGGGCATCACATACCTTAGTACACCGCGGGCACCACATACCCAAGTACACCTCGGGCATCACATACCCTAGTACACCGCGGGCACCACATACCCAAGTACACCTCGGGCATCACATACCCTAGTACACCGCGGGCACCACATACCCAAGTATACCGCGGGCATCACATACCCAAGTACACCGCGGGCATCACATACCCAAGTATACCGCGGGCACCTTATACCCTAAAACACCGCGGGCAGCACATACCCTAGTACACCGCAAGCACCACATACCGAACTACACCGCGGGCACCACATACCCAAGTACACCTCGGGCATCACATACCCTAGTACACCGCGGGCACCACATTCCCAAGTACACCTCGGGCATCACATACCCTAGTACACCGCGGGCACCACATACCCAAGTATACCGCGGGCACCTCATACCCTAAAACACCGCGGGCACCACATACCCTAGTATACCGCGGGCACCACATACCCAACTACACCGCGGGCATCACATACTCTAGTACACCGCAAGCACCACATACCCTAGTACACCGCAGGCACCACATACCCAAGTACACTGCGGGCATCACATACCCAAGTACACCGCGGGCATCACATACCCTAGAACGCCGCGGGCACCATATACCCTAGCACACCGCGGGCACCACATACCCAATTACTTCGCGGGCATCACATACCCAACTACACCGCGGGCACCACATACCCAAGTATACCGCGGGCACTACATACCCTAGTATACCGCGGGCACCACATACCCTAGTACACCGCGGGCACCACATACCCTAGTATACCGCGGGCACCACATACCCTAGTACACCGCGGGCACCACATACCCAAGTATACCGCGGGCACCACATAACCTAGTACACCGCGGGCACCACATACCCAAGTACACCGCGGGCATCACATACCCAAGTACACCGCGGGCATCACAAACCCAACTACACCGCGGGCACCACATACCCAAATACACCGCGGGCACCACATACCCTAGTACACCGCGGGCATCACATACCCAACTACACCGCGGGCACCACATACCCTAGTAAACCGCGGGCACCACATACCCTAGTACACCGCGGGCACCACATACCCTAGTACACCGCGGGCACCACATACCCTAGTACACCGCGGGCATCACATACCCAACTACACCGCGGGCACCACATACCCTAGTACACCGCGGGCACCACATACCCTAGTACACCGCGGGCACCACATACCTAAGTACACCTCGGGCATCACATACCTTAGTACACCGCGGGCACCACATACCCAAGTACACCTCGGGCATCACATACCCTAGTACACCGCGGGCACCACATACCCAAGTACACCTCGGGCATCACATACCCTAGTACACCGCGGGCACCACATACCCAAGTATACCGCGGGCATCACATACCCAAGTACACCGCGGGCACCACATACCCAACTACACCGCGGGCATCACATACCCAAGTATACCGCGGGCACCTTATACCCTAAAACACCGCGGGCAGCACATACCCTAGTACACCGCAAGCACCACATACCGAACTACACCGCGGGCGCCACATACCCAAGTATACCGCAGGCACCACATACCCTTGTACACCGCGGGCACCACATACCCAACTACACCGCGGGCATCACATACCCAAGTATACCGCGGGCACCTTATACCCTAAAACACCGCGGGCACCACATACCCTAGTATACCGCGGGCATCACATACCCTAGTACACCGCAAGCACCACATACCGAACTACACCGCGGGCGCCACATACCCAAGTATACCGGGGGCACCACATACCCTTGTACACCGCGGGCACCACATACCCTAGTACACCGCGGGCACCACATACCCAAGTACACCTCGGGCATCACAAACCCAAGTACACCTCGGGCATCACAAACCCAAGTACACCTCGGGCACCTTATACCCTTAAAACACCGCGGGCACCACATACCCTTGTACACCGCGGGCACCACATACCCTAGTACACCGCGGGCACCACATACCCTAGTACACCGCGGGCACCACATACCCAAGTATACCGCGGGCATCACATACCCAAGTACACCGCGGGCACCACATACCCAACTACACCGCGGGCATCACATACCCAAGTATACCGCGGGCACCTTATACCCTAAAACACCGCGGGCACCACATACCCTAGTATACCGCGGGCACCACATACCCAACTACACCGCGGGCACCACATACCCTAGTACACCGCGGGCACCACATACCCAAGTATACCGCGGGCACCTCATACCCTAGTACACCACGGGCACCACATACCCTAGTACACCGCGGGCACCACATACCCTAGTATACCGCGGGCACCACATACCCTAGTTTACCGCGGGCACCACATACCCAACTACACCGCGGGCACCACATACCCAAGTATACCGCGGGCATCACATACCCAAGTACACCGCGGGCATCACATACCCAAGTACACCGCGGGCATCACATACCCAACAACACCGCGGGCACCACATACCCTAGTATACCGCGGGCACCACATACCCTAGTACACCGCGGGCACCACATACCCAAGTACACCTCGGGCATCACATACCCTAGTACACCGCGGGCACCACATACCCAAGTATACCGCGGGCATCACATACCCAAGTACACCGCGGGCACCACATACCCAACTACACCGCGGGCATCACATACCCTAGTACACCGCGGGCACCACATACCGAACTACACCGCGGGCGCCACATACCCAAGTATACCGCGGGCACCACATACCCTAGTACACCGCGGGCATCACATACCCAAGTACACCGCGGGCACCATATACTCTAGTACACTGCGGGCATCACATACCCAAGTACACCGAGGGCATCACATACACTAGTACACCGCGGGCACCACATACCCAACTACACCGCGGGCATCACATACCCTAGTACACCGCGGGCACCACATACCGAACTACACCGCGGGCGCCACATAGCCAAGTACACCTCGGGCATCACATACCCTAGTACGACGCGGGCACCACATACCCAAGTATACCACGGGCACCACATACCCTAGTATACCGCGGGCACCACATACCCAACTACACCGCGGGCACAACATACCCAAGTATACCGCGGGCACCACATACCCAACTACACCGCCGGCACCACATACCCTAGTACACCGCGGGCACCACATACCCAAGTATACCGCGGGCACCTCATACCCTAGTACACCACGGGCACCACATACCCTAGTACACCGCGGGCACCACATACCCTAGTATACCGCGGGCACCACATACCCTAGTTTACCGCGGGCACCACATACCCAACTACACCGCGGGCACCACATACCCAAGTACACCGCGGGCATCACATACCCAAGTACACCGCGGGCATCACATACCCAAGTACACCGCGGGCATCACATACCCAACAACACCGCGGGCACCACATACCCTAGTATACCGCGGGCACCACATACCCTAGTACACCGCGGGTACCACATACCTAAGTACACCTCGGGCATCACATACCCTAGTACACCGCGGGCACCACATACCCAAGTTTACCGCGGGCACCTCATACCCTAGTACACCGCGGGCACCACATACCCTAGTATACCGTGGGCACCACATACCCTACTACACCGCGGGCATCACATACCCTAGTACACCGCGGGCACCACATACCCGAGTATACCGCGGGCACCTCATACCCAAGTACACCGCGGGCATCACATACCCAAGTACACCGCGGGCATCACATACCCTAGTACACCGCGGGCACCACATACCGAACTACACCGCGGGCGCCACATACCCAAGTACACCTCGGGCATCACATACCCTAGTACGACGCGGGCACCACATACCCAAGTATACCACGGGCACCACATACCCTAGTATACCGCGGGCACCACATACCCAACTACACCGCGGGCACAACATACCCAATTATACCGCGGGCATCACATACCCAACTACACCGCAGGCACCACATACCCTAGTACACCGCGGGCACCACATACCCAAGTATACCGCGGGCACCTCATACCCTAGTACACCACGGGCACCACATACCCTAGTACACCGCGGGCACCACATACCCTAGTATACCGCGGGCACCACATACCCTAGTTTACCGCGGGCACCACATACCCAACTACACCGCGGGCACCACATACCCAAGTATACCGCGGGCATCACATACCCAAGTACACCGCGGGCATCACATACCCAAGTACACCGCGGGCATCACATACCCAACAACACCGCGGGCACCACATACCCTAGTACACCGCGGGCATCACATACCCAAGTACACCGCGGGCATCATATACTCTAGTACACTGCGGGCATCACATACCCAAGTACACCGCGGGCACCACATACCCTAGTATACCGCGGGCACCACATACCCTAGTTTACCGCGGGCACCACATACCCAACTACACCGCGGGCACCACATACCCAAGTATACCGCGGGCACCATATACCCTAGCACACCGCGGGCACCACATACCCAATTACTTCGCGGGCATCACATACCCAACTACACCGCGGGCACCACATACCCAAGTATACCGCGGGCACTACATACCCTAGTATACCGCGGGCACCACATACCCTAGTACACCGCGGGCACCACATACCCTAGTATACCGCGGGCACCACATACCCTAGTACACCGCGGGCACCACATACCCAAGTATACCGCGGGCACCACATACCCTAGTACACCGCGGGCACCACATACCCAAGTACACCGCGGGCATCACATACCCAAGTACACCGCGGGCATCACAAACCCAACTACACCGCGGGCACCACATACCCTAATACACCGCGGGCACCACATACCCTAGTACACCGCGGGCATCACATACCCAACTACACCGCGGGCACCACATACCCTAGTAAACCGCGGGCACCACATACCCTAGTACACCGCGGGCACCACATACCCTAGTACACCGCGGGCACCACATACCCTAGTACACCGCGGGCATCACATACCCAACTACACCGCGGGCACCACATACCCTAGTACAACGCGGGCACCACATACCCTAGTACACCGCGGGCACCACATACCTAAGTACACCTCGGGCATCACATACCTTAGTACACCGCGGGCACCACATACCCAAGTACACCTCGGGCACCACATACCCTAGTACACCGCGGGCACCACATACCCAAGTACACCTCGGGCATCACATACCCTAGTACACCGCGGGCACCACATACCCAAGTATACCGCGGGCATCACATACCCAAGTACACCGCGGGCATCACATACCCAAGTATACCGCGGGCACCTTATACCCTAAAACACCGCGGGCAGCACATACCCTAGTACACCGCAAGCACCACATACCGAACTACACCGCGGGCACCACATACCCAAGTACACCGCGGGCATCACATACCCTAGTACACCGCGGGCACCACATTCCCAAGTACACCTCGGGCATCACATACCCTAGTACACCGCGGGCACCACATACCCAAGTATACCGCGGGCACCTCATACCCTAAAACACCGCGGGCACCACATACCCTAGTATACCGCGGGCACCACATACCCAACTACACCGCGGGCATCACATACTCTAGTACACCGCAAGCACCACATACCCTAGTACACCGCAGGCACCACATACCCAAGTACACTGCGGGCATCACATACCCAAGTACACCGCGGGCATCACATACCCTAGAACGCCGCGGGCACCATATACCCTAGCACACCGCGGGCACCACATACCCAATTACTTCGCGGGCATCACATACCCAACTACACCGCGGGCACCACATACCCAAGTATACCGCGGGCACCACATACCCTAGTATACCGCGGGCACCACATACCCTAGTACACCGCGGGCACCACATACCCTAGTATACCGCGGGCACCACATACCCTAGTACACCGCGGGCACCACATACCCAAGTATACCGCGGGCACCACATACCCTAGTACACCGCGGGCACCACATACCCAAGTACACCGCGGGCATCACATACCCAAGTACACCGCGGGCATCACAAACCCAACTACACCGCGGGCACCACATACCCTAATACACCGCGGGCACCACATACCCTAGTACACCGCGGGCATCACATACCCAACTACACCGCGGGCACCACATACCCTAGTAAACCGCGGGCACCACATACCCTAGTACACCGCGGGCACCACATACCCTAGTACACCGCGGGCACCACATACCCTAGTACACCGCGGGCATCACATACCCAACTACACCGCGGGCACCACATACCCTAGTACAACGCGGGCACCACATACCCTAGTACACCGCGGGCACCACATACCTAAGTACACCTCGGGCATCACATACCTTAGTACACCGCGGGCACCACATACCCAAGTACACCTCGGGCATCACATACCCTAGTACACCGCGGGCACCACATACCCAAGTACACCTCGGGCATCACATACCCTAGTACACCGCGGGCACCACATACCCAAGTATACCGCGGGCATCACATACCCAAGTACACCGCGGGCACCACATACCCAACTACACCGCGGGCATCACATACCCAAGTATACCGCGGGCACCTTATACCCTAAAACACCGCGGGCAGCACATACCCTAGTACACCGCAAGCACCACATACCGAACTACACCGCGGGCGCCACATACCCAAGTATACCGCAGGCACCACATACCCTTGTACACCGCGGGCACCACATACCCAACTACACCGCGGGCATCACATACCCAAGTATACCGCGGGCACCTTATACCCTAAAACACCGCGGGCACCACATACCCTAGTATACCGCGGGCACCTCATACCCTAGTACACCACGGGCACCACATACCCTAGTACACCGCGGGCACCACATACCCTAGTATACCGCGGGCACCACATACCCTAGTTTACCGCGGGCACCACATACCCAACTACACCGCGGGCACCACATACCCAAGTATACCGCGGGCATCACATACCCAAGTACACCGCGGGCATCACATACCCAAGTACACCGCGGGCATCACATACCCAACAACACCGCGGGCACCACATACCCTAGTATACCGCGGGCACCACATACCCTAGTACACCGCGGGCACCACATACCCAAGTACACCGCGGGCACCACATACCCAAGTATACCGCGGGCATCACATACCCAAGTACACCGCGGGCACCACATACCCAACTACACCGCGGGCATCACATACCCAAGTATACCGCGGGCACCTTATACCCTAAAACACCGCGGGCACCACATACCCTAGTATACCGCGGGCACCACATACCCAACTACACCGCAGGCACCACATACCCTAGTACACCGCGGGCACCACATACCCAAGTATACCGCGGGCACCTCATACCCTAGTACACCACGGGCACCACATACCCTAGTACACCGCGGGCACCACATACCCTAGTATACCGCGGGCACCACATACCCTAGTTTACCGCGGGCACCACATACCCAACTACACCGCGGGCACCACATACCCAAGTATACCGCGGGCATCACATACCCAAGTACACCGCGGGCATCACATACCCAAGTACACCGCGGGCATCACATACCCAACAACACCGCGGGCACCACATACCCTAGTATACCGCGGGCACCACATACCCTAGTACACCGCGGGCACCACATACCCAAGTACACCTCGGGCATCACATACCCTAGTACACCGCGGGCACCACATACCCAAGTATACCGCGGGCATCACATACCCAAGTACACCGCGGGCACCACATACCCAACTACACCGCGGGCATCACATACCCTAGTACACCGCGGGCACCACATACCGAACTACACCGCGGGCTCCACATACCCAAGTATACCGCGGGCACCACATACCCTAGTACACCGCGGGCATCACATACCCAAGTACACCGCGGGCACCATATACTCTAGTACACTGCGGGCATCACATACCCAAGTACACCGTGGGCATCACATACACTAGTACACCGCGGGCACCACATACCCAACTACACCGCGGGCATCACATACCCTAGTACACCGCGGGCACCACATACCCAACTACACCGCGGGCGCCACATAGCCAAGTACACCTCGGGCATCACATACCCTAGTACGACGCGGGCACCACATACCCAAGTATACCACGGGCACCACATACCCTAGTATACCGCGGGCACCACATACCCAACTACACCGCGGGCACAACATACCCAAGTATACCGCGGGCATCACATACCCAACTACACCGCAGGCACCACATACCCTAGTACACCGCGGGCACCACATACCCAAGTATACCGCGGGCACCACATACCCTAGTACACCACGGGCACCACATACCCTAGTACACCGCGGGCACCACATACCCTAGTATACCGCGGGCACCACATACCCTAGTTTACCGCGGGCACCACATACCCAACTACACCGCGGGCACCACATACCCAAGTATACCGCGGGCATCACATACCCAAGTACACCGCGGGCATCACATACCCAAGTACACCGCGGGCATCACATACCCAACAACACCGCGGGCACCACATACCCTAGTATACCGCGGGCACCACATACCCTAGTACACCGCGGGTACCACATACCTAAGTACACCTCGGGCATCACATACCCTAGTACACCGCGGGCACCACATACCCAAGTTTACCGCGGGCACCTCATACCCTAGTACACCGCGGGCACCACATACCCTAGTATACCGTGGGCACCACATACCCAACTACACCGCGGGCATCACATACCCTAGTACACCGCGGGCACCACATACCCGAGTATACCGCGGGCACCTCATACCCAAGTACACCGCGGGCATCACATACCCAAGTACACCGCGGGCATCACATACCCTAGTACACCGCGGGCACCACATACC
Source organism: Ecliptopera silaceata (assembly GCA_932527185.1). Taxonomy (NCBI): domain Eukaryota; kingdom Metazoa; phylum Arthropoda; class Insecta; order Lepidoptera; family Geometridae; genus Ecliptopera; species Ecliptopera silaceata. Next base: position 6,018,214 of record OW052205.1, on the reverse strand, counting down.
GAACTACACCGCGGGCGCCACATACCCAAGTACACCTCGGGCATCACATACCCTAGTACGACGCGGGCACCACATACCCAAGTATACCACGGGCACCACATACCCTAGTATACCGCGGGCACCACATACCCAACTACACCGCGGGCACAACATACCCAATTATACCGCGGGCATCACATACCCAACTACACCGCAGGCACCACATACCCTAGTACACCGCGGGCACCACATACCCAAGTATACCGCGGGCACCTCATACCCTAGTACACCACGGGCACCACATACCCTAGTACACCGCGGGCACCACATACCCTAGTATACCGCGGGCACCACATACCCTAGTTTACCGCGGGCACCACATACCCAACTACACCGCGGGCACCACATACCCAAGTATACCGCGGGCATCACATACCCAAGTACACCGCGGGCATCACATACCCAAGTACACCGCGGGCATCACATACCCAACAACACCGCGGGCACCACATACCCTAGTACACCGCGGGCATCACATACCCAAGTACACCGCGGGCATCATATACTCTAGTACACTGCGGGCATCACATACCCAAGTACACCGCGGGCACCACATACCCTAGTATACCGCGGGCACCACATACCCTAGTTTACCGCGGGCACCACATACCCAACTACACCGCGGGCACCACATACCCAAGTATACCGCGGGCATCACATACCCAAGTACACCGCGGGCATCACATACCCAAGTACACCGCGGGCATCACATACCCAACAACACCGCGGGCACCACATACCCTAGTATACCGCGGGCACCACATACCCTAGTACACCGCGGGCACCACATACCTAAGTACACCTCGGGCATCACATACCCTAGTACACCGCGGGCACCACATACCCGAGTTTACCGCGGGCACCTCATACCCTAGTACACCGCGGGCACCACATACCCTAGTATACCGTGGGCACCACATACCCAACTACACCGCGGGCATCACATACCCTAGTACACCGCGGGCACCACATACCCGAGTATACCGCGGGCACCTCATACCCAAGTACACCGCGGGCATCACATACCCAAGTACACCGCGGGCATCACATACCCTTGTACACCGCGGGCACCACATACCGAACTACACCGCGGGCGCCACATACCCAAGTACACCTCGGGCATCACATACCCTAGTACGACGCGGGCACCACATACCCAAGTATACCACGGGCACCACATACCCTAGTATACCTCGGGCATCACATACCCTAGTACACCGCGGGCACCACATACCCAAGTACACCGCGGGCACCACATACCCAAGTACACCGCGGGCACCACATACCCAAGTACACCTCGGGCATCACATACCCTAGTACACCGCGGGCACCACATACCCAAGTATACCGCGGGCATCACATACCCAAGTACACCGCGGGCACCACATACCCAACTACACCGCGGGCATCACATACCCTAGTACACCGCGGGCACCACATACCGAACTACACCGCGGGCGCCACATACCCAAGTAGACCGCGGGCACCACATACCCTAGTACACCGCGGGCATCACATACCCAAGTACACCGCGGGCACCATATACTCTAGTACACTGCGGGCATCACATACCCAAGTACACCGTGGGCATCACATACACTAGTACACCGCGGGCACCACATACCCAACTACACCGCGGGCATCACATACCCTAGTACACCGCGGGCACCACATACCGAACTACACCGCGGGCGCCACATAGCCAAGTACACCTCGGGCATCACATACCCTAGTACGACGCGGGCACCACATACCCAAGTATACCACGGGCACCACATACCCTAGTATACCGCGGGCACCACATACCCAACTACACCGCGGGCACCACATACCCAAGTATACCGCGGGCATCACATACCCAACTACACCGCTGGCACCACATACCCAAGTACACCGCGGGCACCACATACCCAAGTATACCGCGGGCACCTCATACCCTAGTACACCACGGGCACCACATACCCTAGTACACCGCGGGCACCACATACCCTAGTATACCGCGGGCACCACATACCCTAGTTTACCGCGGGCACCACATACCCAACTACACCGCGGGCACCACATACCCAAGTATACCGCGGGCATCACATACCCAAGTACACCGCGGGCATCACATACCCAAGTACACCGCGGGCATCACATACCCAACAACACCGCGGGCACCACATACCCTAGTATACCGCGGGCACCACATACCCTAGTACACCGCGGGTACCACATACCTAAGTACACCTCGGGCATCACATACCCTAGTACACCGCGGGCACCACATACCCAAGTTTACCGCGGGCACCTCATACCCTAGTACACCGCGGGCACCACATACCCTAGTATACCGTGGGCACCACATACCCAACTACACCGCGGGCATCACATACCCTAGTACACCGCGGGCACCACATACCCGAGTATACCGCGGGCACCTCATACCCAAGTACACCGCGGGCATCACATACCCAAGTACACCGCGGGCATCACATACCCTAGTACACCGCGGGCACCACATACCGAACTACACCGCGGGCGCCACATACCCAAGTACACCTCGGGCATCACATACCCTAGTACGACGCGGGCACCACATACCCAAGTATACCACGGGCACCACATACCCTAGTATACCGCGGGCACCACATACCCAACTACACCGCGGGCACAACATACCCAATTATACCGCGGGCATCACATACCCAACTACACCGCAGGCACCACATACCCTAGTACACCGCGGGCACCACATACCCAAGTATACCGCGGGCACCTCATACCCTAGTACACCACGGGCACCACATACCCTAGTACACCGCGGGCACCACATACCCTAGTATACCGCGGGCACCACATACCCTAGTTTACCGCGGGCACCACATACCCAACTACACCGCGGGCACCACATACCCAAGTATACCGCGGGCATCACATACCCAAGTACACCGCGGGCATCACATACCCAAGTACACCGCGGGCATCACATACCCAACAACACCGCGGGCACCACATACCCTAGTACACCGCGGGCATCACATACCCAAGTACACCGCGGGCATCATATACTCTAGTACACTGCGGGCATCACATACCCAAGTACACCGCGGGCACCACATACCCTAGTATACCGCGGGCACCACATACCCTAGTTTACCGCGGGCACCACATACCCAACTACACCGCGGGCACCACATACCCAAGTATACCGCGGGCATCACATACCCAAGTACACCGCGGGCATCACATACCCAAGTACACCGCGGGCATCACATACCCAACAACACCGCGGGCACCACATACCCTAGTATACCGCGGGCACCACATACCCTAGTACACCGCGGGCACCACATACCTAAGTACACCTCGGGCATCACATACCCTAGTACACCGCGGGCACCACATACCCGAGTTTACCGCGGGCACCTCATACCCTAGTACACCGCGGGCACCACATACCCTAGTATACCGTGGGCACCACATACCCAACTACACCGCGGGCATCACATACCCTAGTACACCGCGGGCACCACATACCCAAGTATACCGCGGGCACCTCATACCCAAGTACACCGCGGGCATCACATACCCAAGTACACCGCGGGCATCACATACCCTTGTACACCGCGGGCACCACATACCGAACTACACCGCGGGCGCCACATACCCAAGTACACCTCGGGCATCACATACCCTAGTACGACGCGGGCACCACATACCCAAGTATACCACGGGCACCACATACCCTAGTATACCTCGGGCATCACATACCCTAGTACACCGCGGGCACCACATACCCAAGTACACCGCGGGCACCACATACCCAAGTACACCGCGGGCACCACATACCCAAGTACACCTCGGGCATCACATACCCTAGTACACCGCGGGCACCACATACCCAAGTATACCGCGGGCATCACATACCCAAGTACACCGCGGGCACCACATACCCAACTACACCGCGGGCATCACATACCCTAGTACACTGCGGGCACCACATACCGAACTACACCGCGGGCGCCACATACCCAAGTATACCGCGGGCACCACATACCCTAGTACACCGCGGGCATCACATACCCAAGTACACCGCGGGCATCATATACTCTAGTACACTGCGGGCATCACATACCCAAGTACACCGCGGGCATCACATACACTAGTACACCGCGGGCCTCACATACCCAAGTATACCGCGGGCACCTCATACCCTAGTACACCACGGGCACCACATACCCTAGTACACCGCGGGCACCACATACCCTAGTATACCGCGGGCACCACATACCCTAGTTTACCGCGGGCACCAACTACCCAACTACACCGCGGGCACCACATACCCAAGTATACCGCGGGCACCACATACCCAACTACACCGCGGGCACCACATACCCTAGTATACCGCGGGCACCACATACCCTAGTTTACCGCGGGCACCAACTACCCAACTACACCGCGGGCACCACATACCCAAGTATACCGCGGGCACCACATACCCAACTACACCGCGGGCACCACATACCCAAGTATACCGCGGGCATCACATACCCAAGTACACCGCGGGCATCACATACCCAAGTACACCGCGGGCATCACATACCCAACAACACCGCGGGCACCACATACCCTAGTATACCGCGGGCACCACATACCCGAGTATACCGCGGGCACCTCATACCCTAGTACACCGCGGGCATCACATACCCAACAACACCGCGGGCACCACATACCCTAGTATACCGCGGGCACCACATACCCTAGTACACCGCGGGCACCACATACCTAAGTACACCTCGGGCATCACATACCCTAGTACACCGCGGGCACCACATACCCAAGTTTACCGCGGGCACCTCATACCCTAGTACACCGCGGGCACCACATACCCTAGTATACCGTGGGCACCACATACCCAACTACACCGCGGGCATCACATACCCTAGTACACCGCGAGCACCACATACCCTAGTACACCGCGGGCACCACATACCCTAGTATACCGCGGGCACCACATACCCTAGTACACCACGGGCACCACATACCCTAGTACACCGCGGGCACCACATACCCTAGTATACCGCGGGCACCACATACCCTTGTTTACCGCGGGCACCACATACCCAACTACACCGCGGGCACCACATACCCAAGTATACCGCGGGCATCACATACCCAAGTACACCGCGGGCATCACATACCCAAGTACACCGCGGGCATCACATACCCAACAACACCGCGGGCACCACATACCCTAGTATACCGCGGGCACCACATACCCTAGTACACCGCGGGCACCACATACCTAAGTACACCGCGGGCACCACATACCCAAGTTTACCGCGGGCACCTCATACCCTAGTACACCGCGGGCACCACATACCCTAGTATACCGTGGGCACCACATACCCAACTACACCGCGGGCATCACATACCCTAGTACACCGCGGGCACCACATACCCGAGTATACCGCGGGCACCTCATACCCAAGTACACCGCGGGCATCACATACCCAAGTACACCGCGGGCATCACATACCCAAGTATACCGCGGGCACCACATACCCTAGTACACCGCGGGCACCACATACCCTAGAACACCGCGGGCACCACATACCCAAGTACACCTCGGGCATCACATACCCTAGTACACCGCGGGCACCACATACCCAAGTACACCTCGGGCACCACAAACCCAAGTACACCTCGGGCATCACATACCCTAGTACACCGCGGGCACCACATACCCAAGTATACCGCGGGCATCACATACCCAAGTACACCGCGGGCATCACATACCCAAGTACACCGCGGGCATCACATACCCAACAACACCGCGGGCACCACATACCCTAGTACAACGCGGGCACCACATACCCTAGTACACCGCGGGCACCACATACCTAAGTACACCTCGGGCATCACATACCTTAGTACACCGCGGGCACCACATACCCAAGTACACCTCGGGCATCACATACCCTAGTACACCGCGGGCACCACATACCCAAGTACACCTCGGGCATCACATACCCTAGTACACCGCGGGCACCACATACCCAAGTATACCGCGGGCATCACATACCCAAGTACACCGCGGGCATCACATACCCAAGTATACCGCGGGCACCTTATACCCTAAAACACCGCGGGCAGCACATACCCTAGTACACCGCAAGCACCACATACCGAACTACACCGCGGGCACCACATACCCAAGTACACCTCGGGCATCACATACCCTAGTACACCGCGGGCACCACATTCCCAAGTACACCTCGGGCATCACATACCCTAGTACACCGCGGGCACCACATACCCAAGTATACCGCGGGCACCTCATACCCTAAAACACCGCGGGCACCACATACCCTAGTATACCGCGGGCACCACATACCCAACTACACCGCGGGCATCACATACTCTAGTACACCGCAAGCACCACATACCCTAGTACACCGCAGGCACCACATACCCAAGTACACCGCGGGCATCACATACCCAAGTACACCGCGGGCATCACATACCCTAGAACGCCGCGGGCACCATATACCCTAGCACACCGCGGGCACCACATACCCAATTACTTCGCGGGCATCACATACCCAACTACACCGCGGGCATCACATACCCAAGTATACCGCGGGCACTACATACCCTAGTATACCGCGGGCACCACATACCCTAGTACACCGCGGGCACCACATACCCTAGTATACCGCGGGCACCACATACCCTAGTACACCGCGGGCACCACATACCCAAGTATACCGCGGGCACCACATAACCTAGTACACCGCGGGCACCACATACCCAAGTACACCGCGGGCATCACATACCCAAGTACACCGCGGGCATCACAAACCCAACTACACCGCGGGCACCACATACCCTAATACACCGCGGGCACCACATACCCTAGTACACCGCGGGCATCACATACCCAACTACACCGCGGGCACCACATACCCTAGTAAACCGCGGGCACCACATACCCTAGTACACCGCGGGCACCACATACCCTAGTACACCGCGGGCACCACATACCCTAGTACACCGCGGGCATCACATACCCAACTACACCGCGGGCACCACATACCCTAGTACAACGCGGGCACCACATACCCTAGTACACCGCGGGCACCACATACCTAAGTACACCTCGGGCATCACATACCTTAGTACACCGCGGGCACCACATACCCAAGTACACCTCGGGCATCACATACCCTAGTACACCGCGGGCACCACATACCCAAGTACACCTCGGGCATCACATACCCTAGTACACCGCGGGCACCACATACCCAAGTATACCGCGGGCATCACATACCCAAGTACACCGCGGGCACCACATACCCAACTACACCGCGGGCATCACATACCCAAGTATACCGCGGGCACCTTATACCCTAAAACACCGCGGGCAGCACATACCCTAGTACACCGCAAGCACCACATACCGAACTACACCGCGGGCGCCACATACCCAAGTATACCGCAGGCACCACATACCCTTGTACACCGCGGGCACCACATACCCAACTACACCGCGGGCATCACATACCCAAGTATACCGCGGGCACCTTATACCCTAAAACACCGCGGGCACCACATACCCTAGTATACCGCGGGCATCACATACCCTAGTACACCGCAAGCACCACATACCGAACTACACCGCGGGCGCCACATACCCAAGTATACCGCGGGCACCACATACCCTTGTACACCGCGGGCACCACATACCCTAGTACACCGCGGGCACCACATACCCAAGTACACCTCGGGCATCACAAACCCAAGTACACCTCGGGCATCACAAACCCAAGTACACCTCGGGCACCTTATACCCTTAAAACACCGCGGGCACCACATACCCTTGTACACCGCGGGCACCACATACCCTAGTACACCGCGGGCACCACATACCCTAGTACACCGCGGGCACCACATACCCAAGTATACCGCGGGCATCACATACCCAAGTACACCGCGGGCACCACATACCCAACTACACCGCGGGCACCACATACCCAAGTATACCGCGGGCACCTTATACCCTAAAACACCGCGGGCACCACATACCCTAGTATACCGCGGGCACCACATACCCAACTACACCGCAGGCACCACATACCCTAGTACACCGCGGGCACCACATACCCAAGTATACCGCGGGCACCTCATACCCTAGTACACCACGGGCACCACATACCCTAGTACACCGCGGGCACCACATACCCTAGTATACCGCGGGCACCACATACCCTAGTTTACCGCGGGCACCACATACCCAACTACACCGCGGGCACCACATACCCAAGTATACCGCGGGCATCACATACCCAAGTACACCGCGGGCATCACATACCCAAGTACACCGCGGGCATCACATACCCAACAACACCGCGGGCACCACATACCCTAGTATACCGCGGGCACCACATACCCTAGTACACCGCGGGCACCACATACCCAAGTACACCTCGGGCATCACATACCCTAGTACACCGCGGGCACCACATACCCAAGTATACCGCGGGCATCACATACCCAAGTACACCGCGGGCACCACATACCCAACTACACCGCGGGCATCACATACCCTAGTACACCGCGGGCACCACATACCGAACTACACCGCGGGCGCCACATACCCAAGTATACCGCGGGCACCACATACCCTAGTACACCGCGGGCATCACATACCCAAGTACACCGCGGGCACCATATACTCTAGTACACTGCGGGCATCACATACCCAAGTACACCGTGGGCATCACATACACTAGTACACCGCGGGCACCACATACCCAACTACACCGCGGGCATCACATACCCTAGTACACCGCGGGCACCACATACCGAACTACACCGCGGGCGCCACATAGCCAAGTACACCTCGGGCATCACATACCCTAGTACGACGCGGGCACCACATACCCAAGTATACCACGGGCACCACATACCCTAGTACACCGCGGGCACCACATACCCAACTACACCGCGGGCACAACATACCCAAGTATACCGCGGGCATCACATACCCAACTACACCGCAGGCACCACATACCCTAGTACACCGCGGGCACCACATACCCAAGTATACCGCGGGCACCTCATACCCTAGTACACCACGGGCACCACATACCCTAGTACACCGCGGGCACCACATACCCTAGTATACCGCGGGCACCACATACCCTAGTTTACCGCGGGCACCACATACCCAACTACACCGCGGGCACCACATACCCAAGTATACCGCGGGCATCACATACCCAAGTACACCGCGGGCATCACTTACCCAAGTACACCGCGGGCATCACATACCCAACAACACCGCGGGCACCACATACCCTAGTATACCGCGGGCACCACATACCCTAGTACACCGCGGGTACCACATACCTAAGTACACCTCGGGCATCACATACCCTAGTACACCGCGGGCACCACATACCCAAGTTTACCGCGGGCACCTCATACCCTAGTACACCGCGGGCACCACATACCCTAGTATACCGTGGGCACCACATACCCAACTACACCGCGGGCATCACATACCCTAGTACACCGCGGGCACCACATACCCGAGTATACCGCGGGCACCTCATACCCAAGTACACCGCGGGCATCACATACCCAAGTACACCGCGGGCATCACATACCCTAGTACACCGCGGGCACCACATACCGAACTACACCGCGGGCGCCACATACCCAAGTACACCTCGGGCATCACATACCCTAGTACGACGCGGGCACCACATACCCAAGTATACCACGGGCACCACATACCCTAGTATACCGCGGGCACCACATACCCAACTACACCGCGGGCACAACATACCCAATTATACCGCGGGCATCACATACCCTAGTACACCGCGGGCACCACATACCCAAGTATACCGCGGGCATCACATACCCAAGTACACCGCGGGCACCACATACCCAACTACACCGCGGGCATCACATACCCAAGTATACCGCGGGCACCTTATACCCTAAAACACCGCGGGCAGCACATACCCTAGTACACCGCAAGCACCACATACCGAACTACACCGCGGGCGCCACATACCCAAGTATACCGCAGGCACCACATACCCTTGTACACCGCGGGCACCACATACCCAACTACACCGCGGGCATCACATACCCAAGTATACCGCGGGCACCTTATACCCTAAAACACCGCGGGCACCACATACCCTAGTATACCGCGGGCACCTCATACCCTAGTACACCACGGGCACCACATACCCTAGTACACCGCGGGCACCACATACCCTAGTATACCGCGGGCACCACATACCCTAGTTTACCGCGGGCACCACATACCCAACTACACCGCGGGCACCACATACCCAAGTATACCGCGGGCATCACATACCCAAGTACACCGCGGGCATCACATACCCAAGTACACCGCGGGCATCACATACCCAACAACACCGCGGGCACCACATACCCTAGTATACCGCGGGCACCACATACCCTAGTACACCGCGGGCACCACATACCCAAGTACACCGCGGGCACCACATACCCAAGTATACCGCGGGCATCACATACCCAAGTACACCGCGGGCACCACATACCCAACTACACCGCGGGCATCACATACCCAAGTATACCGCGGGCACCTTATACCCTAAAACACCGCGGGCACCACATACCCTAGTATACCGCGGGCACCACATACCCAACTACACCGCAGGCACCACATACCCTAGTACACCGCGGGCACCACATACCCAAGTATACCGCGGGCACCTCATACCCTAGTACACCGCGGGCACCACATACCCTAGTACACCGCGGGCACCACATACCCTAGTATACCGCGGGCACCACATACCCTAGTTTACCGCGGGCACCACATACCCAACTACACCGCGGGCACCACATACCCAAGTATACCGCGGGCATCACATACCCAAGTACACCGCGGGCATCACATACCCAAGTACACCGCGGGCATCACATACCCAACAACACCGCGGGCACCACATACCCTAGTATACCGCGGGCACCACATACCCTAGTACACCGCGGGCACCACATACCCAAGTACACCTCGGGCATCACATACCCTAGTACACCGCGGGCACCACATACCCAAGTATACCGCGGGCATCACATACCCAAGTACACCGCGGGCACCACATACCCAACTACACCGCGGGCATCACATACCCTAGTACACCGCGGGCACCACATACCGAACTACACCGCGGGCGCCACATACCCAAGTATACCGCGGGCACCACATACCCTAGTACACCGCGGGCATCACATACCCAAGTACACCGCGGGCACCATATACTCTAGTACACTGCGGGCATCACATACCCAAGTACACCGTGGGCATCACATACACTAGTACACCGCGGGCACCACATACCCAACTACACCGCGGGCATCACATACCCTAGTACACCGCGGGCACCACATACCGAACTACACCGCGGGCGCCACATAGCCAAGTACACCTCGGGCATCACATACCCTAGTACGACGCGGGCACCACATACCCTAGTACACCGCGGGCACCACATACCCTAGTATACCGCGGGCACCACATACCCAACTACACCGCGGGCACAACATACCCAAGTATACCGCGGGCATCACATACCCAACTACACCGCTGGCACCACATACCCTAGTACACCGCGGGCACCACATACCCAAGTATACCGCGGGCACCTCATACCCTAGTACACCACGGGCACCACATACCCTAGTACACCGCGGGCACCACATACCCTAGTATACCGCGGGCACCACATACCCTAGTTTACCGCGGGCACCACATACCCAACTACACCGCGGGCACCACATACCCAAGTATACCGCGGGCATCACATACCCAAGTACACCGCGGGCATCACATACCCAAGTACACCGCGGGCATCACATACCCAACAACACCGCGGGCACCACATACCCTAGTATACCGCGGGCACCACATACCCTAGTACACCGCGGGTACCACATACCTAAGTACACCTCGGGCATCACATACCCTAGTACACCGCGGGCACCACATACCCAAGTTTACCGCGGGCACCTCATACCCTAGTACACCGCGGGCACCACATACCCTAGTATACCGTGGGCACCACATACCCAACTACACCGCGGGCATCACATACCCTAGTACACCGCGGGCACCACATACCCGAGTATACCGCGGGCACCTCATACCCAAGTACACCGCGGGCATCACATACCCAAGTACACCGCGGGCAACACATACCCTAGTACACCGCGGGCACCACATACCGAACTACACCGCGGGCGCCACATACCCAAGTACACCTCGGGCATCACATACCCTAGTACGACGCGGGCACCACATACCCAAGTATACCACGGGCACCACATACCCTAGTATACCGCGGGCACCACATACCCAACTACACCGCGGGCACAACATACCCAATTATACCGCGGGCATCACATACCCAACTACACCGCAGGCACCACATACCCAAGTACACCGCGGGCACCACATACCCAAGTATACCGCGGGCACCTCATACCCTAGTACACCACGGGCACCACATACCCTAGTACACCGCGGGCACCACATACCCTAGTATACCGCGGGCACCACATACCCTAGTTTACCGCGGGCACCACATACCCAACTACACCGCGGGCACCACATACCCAAGTATACCGCGGGCATCACATACCCAAGTACACCGCGGGCATCACATACCCAAGTACACCGCGGGCATCACATACCCAACAACACCGCGGGCACCACATACCCTAGTACACCGCGGGCATCACATACCCAAGTACACCGCGGGCATCATATACTCTAGTACACTGCGGGCATCACATACCCAAGTACACCGCGGGCACCACATACCCTAGTATACCGCGGGCACCACATACCCTAGTTTACCGCGGGCACCACATACCCAACTACACCGCGGGCACCACATACCCAAGTATACCGCGGGCATCACATACCCAAGTACACCGCGGGCATCACATACCCAAGTACACCGCGGGCATCACATACCCAACAACACCGCGGGCACCACATACCCTAGTATACCGCGGGCACCACATACCCTAGTACACCGCGGGCACCACATACCTAAGTACACCTCGGGCATCACATACCCTAGTACACCGCGGGCACCACATACCCGAGTTTACCGCGGGCACCTCATACCCTAGTACACCGCGGGCACCACATACCCTAGTATACCGTGGGCACCACATACCCAACTACACCGCGGGCATCACATACCCTAGTACACCGCGGGCACCACATACCCGAGTATACCGCGGGCACCTCATACCCAAGTACACCGCGGGCATCACATACCCAAGTACACCGCGGGCATCACATACCCTTGTACACCGCGGGCACCACATACCGAACTACACCGCGGGCGCCACATACCCAAGTACACCTCGGGCATCACATACCCTAGTACGACGCGGGCACCACATACCCAAGTATACCACGGGCACCACATACCCTAGTATACCTCGGGCATCACATACCCTAGTACACCGCGGGCACCACATACCCAAGTACACCGCGGGCACCACATACCCAAGTACACCGCGGGCACCACATACCCAAGTACACCTCGGGCATCACATACCCTAGTACACCGCGGGCACCACATACCCAAGTATACCGCGGGCACCACATACCCAAGTACACCGCGGGCACCACATACCCAACTACACCGCGGGCATCACATACCCTAGTACACCGCGGGCACCACATACCGAACTACACCGCGGGCGCCACATACCCAAGTATACCGCGGGCACCACATACCCTAGTACACCGCGGGCATCACATACCCAAGTACACCGCGGGCACCATATACTCTAGTACACTGCGGGCATCACATACCCAAGTACACCGTGGGCATCACATACCCTAGTACACCGCGGGCACCACATACCCAACTACACCGCGGGCATCACATACCCTAGTACACCGCGGGCACCACATACCGAACTACACCGCGGGCGCCACATAGCCAAGTACACCTCGGGCATCACATACCCTAGTACGACGCGGGCACCACATACCCAAGTATACCACGGGCACCACATACCCTAGTATACCGCGGGCACCACATACCCAACTACACCGCGGGCACAACATACCCAAGTATACCGCGGGCATCACATACCCAACTACACCGCAGGCACCACATACCCTAGTACACCGCGGGCACCACATACCCAAGTATACCGCGGGCACCTCATACCCTAGTACACCACGGGCACCACATACCCTAGTACACCGCGGGCACCACATACCCTAGTATACCGCGGGCACCACATACCCTAGTTTACCGCGGGCACCACATACCCAACTACACCGCGGGCACCACATACCCAAGTATACCGCGGGCATCACATACCCAAGTACACCGCGGGCATCACATACCCAAGTACACCGCGGGCATCACATACCCAACAACACCGCGGGCACCACATACCCTAGTACACCGCGGGCACCACATACCCAAGTACACCGCGGGTACCACATACCTAAGTACACCTCGGGCATCACATACCCTAGTACACCGCGGGCACCACATACCCAAGTTTACCGCGGGCACCTCATACCCTAGTACACCGCGGGCACCACATACCCTAGTATACCGTGGGCACCACATACCCAACTACACCGCGGGCATCACATACCCTAGTACACCGCGGGCACCACATACCCGAGTATACCGCGGGCACCTCATACCCAAGTACACCGCGGGCATCACATACCCAAGTACACCGCGGGCATCACATACCCTAGTACACCGCGGGCACCACATACCGAACTACACCGCGGGCGCCACATACCCAAGTACACCTCGGGCATCACATACCCTAGTACGACGCGGGCACCACATACCCAAGTATACCACGGGCACCACATACCCTAGTATACCGCGGGCACCACATACCCAACTACACCGCGGGCACAACATACCCAATTATACCGCGGGCATCACATACCCAACTACACCGCAGGCACCACATACCCTAGTACACCGCGGGCACCACATACCCAAGTATACCGCGGGCACCTCATACCCTAGTACACCACGGGCACCACATACCCTAGTACACCGCGGGCACCACATACCCTAGTATACCGCGGGCACCACATACCCTAGTTTACCGCGGGCACCACATACCCAACTACACCGCGGGCACCACATACCCAAGTATACCGCGGGCATCACATACCCAAGTACACCGCGGGCATCACATACCCAAGTACACCGCGGGCATCACATACCCAACAACACCGCGGGCACCACATACCCTAGTACACCGCGGGCATCACATACCCAAGTACACCGCGGGCATCATATACTCTAGTACACTGCGGGCATCACATACCCAAGTACACCGCGGGCACCACATACCCTAGTATACCGCGGGCACCACATACCCTAGTTTACCGCGGGCACCACATACCCAACTACACCGCGGGCACCACATACCCAAGTATACCGCGGGCATCACATACCCAAGTACACCGCGGGCATCACATACCCAAGTACACCGCGGGCATCACATACCCAACAACACCGCGGGCACCACATACCCTAGTATACCGCGGGCACCACATACCCTAGTACACCGCGGGCACCACATACCTAAGTACACCTCGGGCATCACATACCCAAGTACACCGCGGGCACCACATACCCGAGTTTACCGCGGGCACCTCATACCCTAGTACACCGCGGGCACCACATACCCTAGTATACCGTGGGCACCACATACCCAACTACACCGCGGGCATCACATACCCTAGTACACCGCGGGCACCACATACCCGAGTATACCGCGGGCACCTCATACCCAAGTACACCGCGGGCATCACATACCCAAGTACACCGCGGGCATCACATACCCTTGTACACCGCGGGCACCACATACCGAACTACACCGCGGGCGCCACATACCCAAGTACACCTCGGGCATCACATACCCTAGTACGACGCGGGCACCACATACCCAAGTATACCACGGGCACCACATACCCTAGTATACCTCGGGCATCACATACCCTAGTACACCGCGGGCACCACATACCCAAGTACACCGCGGGCACCACATACCCAAGTACACCGCGGGCACCACATACCCAAGTACACCTCGGGCATCACATACCCTAGTACACCGCGGGCACCACATACCCAAGTATACCGCGGGCATCACATACCCAAGTACACCGCGGGCACCACATACCCAACTACACCGCGGGCATCACATACCCTAGTACACTGCGGGCACCACATACCGAACTACACCGCGGGCGCCACATACCCAAGTATACCGCGGGCACCACATACCCTAGTACACCGCGGGCATCACATACCCAAGTACACCGCGGGCATCATATACTCTAGTACACTGCGGGCATCACATACCCAAGTACACCGCGGGCATCACATACACTAGTACACCGCGGGCCTCACATACCCAAGTATACCGCGGGCACCTCATACCCTAGTACACCACGGGCACCACATACCCTAGTACACCGCGGGCACCACATACCCTAGTATACCGCGGGCACCACATACCCTAGTTTACCGCGGGCACCAACTACCCAACTACACCGCGGGCACCACATACCCAAGTATACCGCGGGCACCACATACCCAACTACACCGCGGGCACCACATACCCTAGTATACCGCGGGCACCACATACCCTAGTTTACCGCGGGCACCAACTACCCAACTACACCGCGGGCACCACATACCCAAGTATACCGCGGGCACCACATACCCAACTACACCGCGGGCACCACATACCCAAGTATACCGCGGGCATCACATACCCAAGTACACCGCGGGCAACACATACCCAAGTACACCGCGGGCATCACATACCCAACAACACCGCGGGCACCACATACCCTAGTATACCGCGGGCACCACATACCCGAGTATACCGCGGGCACCTCATACCCTAGTACACCGCGGGCATCACATACCCAACAACACCGCGGGCACCACATACCCTAGTATACCGCGGGCACCACATACCCTAGTACACCGCGGGCACCACATACCTAAGTACACCTCGGGCATCACATACCCTAGTACACCGCGGGCACCACATACCCAAGTTTACCGCGGGCACCTCATACCCTAGTACACCGCGGGCACCACATACCCTAGTATACCGTGGGCACCACATACCCAACTACACCGCGGGCATCACATACCCTAGTACACCGCGGGCACCACATACCCTAGTACACCGCGGGCACCACATACCCTAGTATACCGCGGGCACCACATACCCTAGTACACCGCGGGCACCACATACCCTAGTACACCGCGGGCACCACATACCCTAGTATACCGCGGGCACCACATACCCTTGTTTACCGCGGGCACCACATACCCAACTACACCGCGGGCACCACATACCCAAGTACACCGCGGGCATCACATACCCAAGTACACCGCGGGCATCACATACCCAAGTACACCGCGGGCATCACATACCCAACAACACCGCGGGCACCACATACCCTAGTATACCGCGGGCACCACATACCCTAGTACACCGCGGGCACCACATACCCAAGTACACCGCGGGCACCACATACCCAAGTTTACCGCGGGCACCTCATACCCTAGTACACCGCGGGCACCACATACCCTAGTATACCGTGGGCACCACATACCCAACTACACCGCGGGCATCACATACCCTAGTACACCGCGGGCACCACATACCCGAGTATACCGCGGGCACCTCATACCCAAGTACACCGCGGGCATCACATACCCAAGTACACCGCGGGCATCACATACCCAAGTATACCGCGGGCACCACATACCCTAGTACACCGCGGGCACCACATACCCTAGAACACCGCGGGCACCACATACCCAAGTACACCTCGGGCATCACATACCCTAGTACACCGCGGGCACCACATACCCAAGTACACCTCGGGCACCACAAACCCAAGTACACCTCGGGCATCACATACCCTAGTACACCGCGGGCACCACATACCCAAGTATACCGCGGGCATCACATACCCAAGTACACCGCGGGCATCACATACCCAAGTACACCGCGGGCATCACATACCCAACAACACCGCGGGCACCACATACCCTAGTATACCGCGGGCACCACATACCCTAGTACACCGCGGGCACCACATACCTAAGTACACCTCGGGCATCACATACCCTAGTACACCGCGGGCACCACATACCCAAGTTTACCGCGGGCACCTCATACCCTAGTACACCGCGGGCACCACATACCCTAGTATACCGTGGGCACCACATACCCAACTACACCGCGGGCATCACATACCCTAGTACACCGCGGGCACCACATACCCGAGTATACCGCGGGCATCACATACCCAAGTACACCGCGGGCATCACAAACCCAACTACACCGCGGGCACCACATACCCTAATACACCGCGGGCACCACATACCCTAGTACACCGCGGGCATCACATACCCAACTACACCGCGGGCACCACATACCCTAGTTAACCGCGGGCACCACATACCCTAGTACACCGCGGGCACCACATACCCTAGTACACCGCGGGCACCACATACCCTAGTACACCGCGGGCATCACATACCCAACTACACCGCGGGCACCACATACCCTAGTACAACGCGGGCACCACATACCCTAGTACACCGCGGGCACCACATACCTAAGTACACCTCGGGCATCACATACCTTAGTACACCGCGGGCACCACATACCCAAGTACACCTCGGGCATCACATACCCTAGTACACCGCGGGCACCACATACCCAAGTATACCGCGGGCATCACATACCCAAGTACACCGCGGGCACCACATACCCAACTACACCGCGGGCATCACATACCCAAGTATACCGCGGGCACCTTATACCCTAAAACACCGCGGGCAGCACATACCCTAGTACACCGCAAGCACCACATACCGAACTACACCGCGGGCGCCACATACCCAAGTATACCGCAGGCACCACATACCCTTGTACACCGCGGGCACCACATACCCAACTACACCGCGGGCATCACATACCCAAGTATACCGCGGGCACCTTATACCCTAAAACACCGCGGGCACCACATACCCTAGTATACCGCGGGCATCACATACCCTAGTACACCGCAAGCACCACATACCGAACTACACCGCGGGCGCCACATACCCAAGTATACCGCGGGCACCACATACCCTTGTACACCGCGGGCACCACATACCCTAGTACACCGCGGGCACAACATACCCAAGTACACCTCGGGCATCACAAACCCAAGTACACCTCGGGCATCACAAACCCAAGTACACCTCGGGCACCTTATACCCTTAAAACACCGCGGGCACCACATACCCTTGTACACCGCGGGCACCACATACCCTAGTACACCGCGGGCACCACATACCCTAGTACACCGCGGGCACCACATACCCAAGTATACCGCGGGCATCACATACCCAAGTACACCGCGGGCACCACATACCCAACTACACCGCGGGCATCACATACCCAAGTATACCGCGGGCACCTTATACCCTAAAACACCGCGGGCACCACATACCCTAGTATACCGCGGGCACCACATACCCAACTACACCGCAGGCACCACATACCCTAGTACACCGCGGGCACCACATACCCAAGTATACCGCGGGCACCTCATACCCTAGTACACCACGGGCACCACATACCCTAGTACACCGCGGGCACCACATACCCTAGTATACCGCGGGCACCACATACCCTAGTTTACCGCGGGCACCACATACCCAACTACACCGCGGGCACCACATACCCAAGTATACCGCGGGCATCACATACCCAAGTACACCGCGGGCATCACATACCCAAGTACACCGCGGGCATCACATACCCAACAACACCGCGGGCACCACATACCCTAGTATACCGCGGGCACCACATACCCTAGTACACCGCGGGCACCACATACCCTAGAACACCGCGGGCACCACATACCCAAGTACACCTCGGGCATCACATACCCTAGTACACCGCGGGCATCACATACCCAAGTACACCGCGGGCATCACATACCCAAGTACACCGCGGGCATCACATACCCAACAACACCGCGGGCACCACATACCCTAGTATACCGCGGGCACCACATACCCTAGTACACCGCGGGCACCACATACCTAAGTACACCTCGGGCATCACATACCCTAGTACACCGCGGGCACCACATACCCAAGTTTACCGCGGGCACCTCATACCCTAGTACACCGCGGGCACCACATACCCTAGTATACCGTGGGCACCACATACCCAACTACACCGCGGGCATCACATACCCTAGTACACCGCGGGCACCACATACCCGAGTATACCGCGGGCACCTCATACCCTAGTACACCACGGGCACCACATACCCTAGTACACCGCGGGCATCACATACCCTAGTACACCGCGGGCACCACATACCCAAGTATACCGCGGGCACCTCATACCCTAAAACACCGCGGGCACCACATTCCCTAGTATACCGCGGGCACCACATACCCAACTACACCGCGGGCATCACATACTCTAGTACAACGCAAGCAACACATACCGAACTACACCGCGGGCGCCACATACCCAAGTATACCGCGGGCACCACATACCCTAGTACGACGCGGGCACCACATACCCAAGTATACCACGGGCACCACATACCCTAGTATACCGCGGGCACCACATACCCAACTACACCGCGGGCACAACATACCCAAGTATACCGCGGGCATCACATACCCAACTACACCGCAGGCACCACATACCCTAGTACACCGCGGGCACCACATACCCGAGTATACCGCGGGCACCTCATACCCTAGTACACCACGGGCACCACATACCCGAGTTTACCGCGGGCACCTCATACCCTAGTACACCGCGGGCACCACATACCCTAGTATACCGCGGGCACCACATACCCTAGTTTACCGCGGGCACCACATACCCAACTACACCGCGGGCACCACATACCCAAGTATACCGCGGGCATCACATACCCAAGTACACCGCGGGCATCACATACCCAAGTACACCGCGGGCATCACATACCCAACAACACCGCGGGCACCACATACCCTAGTATACCGCGGGCACCACATACCCTAGTACACCGCGGGCACCACATACCTAAGTACACCTCGGGCATCACATACCCTAGTACACCGCGGGCACCACATACCCAAGTTTACCGCGGGCACCTCATACCCTAGTACACCGCGGGCACCACATACCCTAGTATACCGTGGGCACCACATACCCAACTACACCGCGGGCATCACATACCCTAGTACACCGCGGGCACCACATACCCGAGTATACCGCGGGCACCTCATACCCTAGTACACCACGGGCACCACATACCCTAGTACACCGCGGGCATCACATACCCTAGTACACCGCGGGCACCACATACCCAAGTATACCGCGGGCACCTCATACCCTAAAACACCGCGGGCACCACATACCCTAGTATACCGCGGGCACCACATACCCAACTACACCGCGGGCATCACATACTCTAGTACAACGCAAGCAACACATACCGAACTACACCGCGGGCGCCACATACCCAAGTATACCGCGGGCACCACATACCCTAGTACGACGCGGGCACCACATACCCAAGTATACCACGGGCACCACATACCCTAGTATACCGCGGGCACCACATACCCAACTACACCGCGGGCACAACATACCCAAGTATACCGCGGGCATCACATACCCAACTACACCGCAGGCACCACATACCCTAGTACACCGCGGGCACCACATACCCGAGTATACCGCGGGCACCTCATACCCTAGTACACCACGGGCACCACATACCCGAGTTTACCGCGGGCACCTCATACCCTAGTACACCGCGGGCACCACATACCCTAGTATACCGCGGGCACCACATACCCTAGTTTACCGCGGGCACCACATACCCAACTACACCGCGGGCACCACATACCCAAGTATACCGCGGGCATCACATACCCAAGTACACCGCGGGCATCACATACCCAAGTACACCGCGGGCATCACATACCCAACAACACCGCGGGCACCACATACCCTAGTATACCGCGGGCACCACATACCCTAGTACACCGCGGGCACCACATACCTAAGTACACCTCGGGCATCACATACCCTAGTACACCGCGGGCACCACATACCCAAGTTTACCGCGGGCACCTCATACCCTAGTACACCGCGGGCACCACATACCCTAGTATACCGTGGGCACCACATACCCAACTACACCGCGGGCATCACATACCCTAGTACACCGCGGGCACCACATACCCGAGTATACCGCGGGCACCTCATACCCTAGTACACCACGGGCACCACATACCCTAGTACACCGCGGGCACCACATACCCTAGTATACCGCGGGCACCACATACCCTAGTTTACCGCGGGCACCACATACCCAACTACACCGCGGGCACCACATACCCAAGTATACCGCGGGCATCACATACCCAAGTACACCGCGGGCATCACATACCCAAGTACACCGCGGGCATCACATACCCAAGTATACCGCGGGCACCACATACCCTAGTACACCGCGGGCACCACATACCCGAGTATACCGCGGGCACCTCATACCCTAGTACACCACGGGCACCACATACCCGAGTTTACCGCGGGCACCTCATACCCTAGTACACCGCGGGCACCACATACCCTAGTATACCGCGGGCACCACATACCCTAGTTTACCGCGGGCACCACATACCCAACTACACCGCGGGCACCACATACCCAAGTATACCGCGGGCATCACATACCCAAGTACACCGCGGGCATCACATACCCAAGTACACCGCGGGCATCACATACCCAACAACACCGCGGGCACCACATACCCTAGTATACCGCGGGCACCACATACCCTAGTACACCGCGGGCACCACATACCTAAGTACACCTCGGGCATCACATACCCTAGTACACCGCGGGCACCACATACCCAAGTTTACCGCGGGCACCTCATACCCTAGTACACCGCGGGCACCACATACCCTAGTATACCGTGGGCACCACATACCCAACTACACCGCGGGCATCACATACCCTAGTACACCGCGGGCACCACATACCCGAGTATACCGCGGGCACCTCATACCCTAGTACACCACGGGCACCACATACCCTAGTACACCGCGGGCACCACATACCCTAGTATACCGCGGGCACCACATACCCTAGTTTACCGCGGGCACCACATACCCAACTACACCGCGGGCACCACATACCCAAGTATACCGCGGGCATCACATACCCAAGTACACCGCGGGCATCACATACCCAAGTACACCGCGGGCATCACATACCCAAGTATACCGCGGGCACCACATACCCTAGTACACCGCGGGCACCACATACCCTAGAACACCGCGGGCACCACATACCCAAGTACACCGCGAGCACCACATACCCTAGTACACCGCGGGCACCACATACCCAAGTATACCTCGGGCATCACAAACCCTAGTACACCGCGAGCACCACATACCCTAGTACACCGCGGGCACCACATACCCAAGTATACCGCGGGCACCACATACCCTAGTACACCGCGGGCACCACATACCCTAGTACACCGCGGGCACCACATACCCTAGTACACCGCGGGCACCACATACCCTAGTACACCGCGGGCACCACTTACCCAAGTACACCTCGGGCATCACATACCTTAGTACACCGCGGGCACCACATACCCAAGTACACCTCGGGCATCACATACCCTAGTACACCGCGGGCACCACATACCCTAGTACACCGCGGGCACCACTAACCCAAGTACACCGCGGGCACCACATACCCAAGTATACCGCGGGCATCACATACCCAAGTACACCGCGGGCACCACATACCCAACTACACCGCGGGCATCACATACCCTAGTACACCGCAGGCACCACATACCCAAGTACACCTCGGGCATCACATACCCTAGTACACCGCGGGCACCACATACCCAAGTATACCGCGGGCATCACATACCCAAGTACACCGCGGGCATCATATACTCTAGTACACTGCGGGCACCACATACCCTAGTACAACGCGGGCACCACATACCCTAGTACACCGCGGGCACCACATACCTAAGTACACCTCGGGCATCACATACCTTAGTACACCGCGGGCACCACATACCCAAGTACACCTCGGGCATCACATACCCTAGTACACCGCGGGCACCACATACCCAAGTACACCTCGGGCATCACATACCCTAGTACACCGCGGGCACCACATACCCAAGTATACCGCGGGCATCACATACCCAAGTACACCGCGGGCACCACATACCCAACTACACCGCGGGCATCACATACCCAAGTATACCGCGGGCACCTTATACCCTAAAACACCGCGGGCACCACATACCCTAGTACACCGCGGGCACCACATACCCTAGTACACCGCGGGCACCACATACCCTAGTACACCGCGGGCACCACATACCCAAGTACACCTCGGGCATCACATACCTTAGTACACCGCGGGCACCACATACCCAAGTACACCTCGGGCATCACATACCCTAGTACACCGCGGGCACCACATACCCTAGTACACCGCGGGCACCACTAACCCAAGTACACCGCGGGCACCACATACCCAAGTATACCGCGGGCATCACATACCCAAGTACACCGCGGGCACCACATACCCAACTACACCGCGGGCATCACATACCCTAGTACACCGCAGGCACCACATACCCAAGTACACCTCGGGCATCACATACCCTAGTACACCGCGGGCACCACATACCCAAGTATACCGCGGGCATCACATACCCAAGTACACCGCGGGCATCATATACTCTAGTACACTGCGGGCACCACATACCCTAGTACAACGCGGGCACCACATACCCTAGTACACCGCGGGCACCACATACCTAAGTACACCTCGGGCATCACATACCTTAGTACACCGCGGGCACCACATACCCAAGTACACCTCGGGCATCACATACCCTAGTACACCGCGGGCACCACATACCCTAGTATACCGCGGGCACCACATACCCTAGTACACCGCGGGCACCACATACCTAAGTACACCTCGGGCATCACATACCCTAGTACACCGCGGGCACCACATACCCAAGTTTACCGCGGGCACCTCATACCCTAGTACACCGCGGGCACCACATACCCTAGTATACCGTGGGCACCACATACCCAACTACACCGCGGGCATCACATACCCTAGTACACCGCGGGCACCACATACCCGAGTATACCGCGGGCACCTCATACCCTAGTACACCACGGGCACCACATACCCTAGTACACCGCGGGCATCACATACCCTAGTACACCGCGGGCACCACATACCCAAGTATACCGCGGGCACCTCATACCCTAAAACACCGCGGGCACCACATACCCTAGTATACCGCGGGCACCACATACCCAACTACACCGCGGGCATCACATACTCTAGTACAACGCAAGCAACACATACCGAACTACACCGCGGGCGCCACATACCCAAGTATACCGCGGGCACCACATACCCTAGTACGACGCGGGCATCACATACCTTAGTACACCGCGGGCACCACATACCCAAGTACACCTCGGGCATCACATACCCTAGTACACCGCGGGCACCACATACCCTAGTACACCGCGGGCACCACTAACCCAAGTACACCGCGGGCACCACATACCCAAGTATACCGCGGGCATCACATACCCTAGTACACCGCGGGCACCACATACCCAAGTATACCGCGGGCATCACATACCCAAGTACACCGCGGGCACCACATACCCAACTACACCGCGGGCATCACATACCCAAGTATACCGCGGGCACCTTATACCCTAAAACACCGCGGGCACCACATACCCTAGTACACCGCGGGCACCACATACCCTAGTACACCGCGGGCACCACATACCCTAGTACACCGCGGGCACCACATACCCAAGTACACCTCGGGCATCACAAACCCTAGTACACCGCGAGCACCACATACCCTAGTACACCGCGGGCACCACATACCCAAATATACCGCGGGCACCACATACCCTAGTACACCGCGGGCACCACATACCCTAGTACACCGCGGGCACCACATACCCTAGTACACCGCGGGCATCACATACCCAAGTACACCGCGGGCATCATATACTCTAGTACACTGCGGGCACCACATACCCTAGTACACCGCGGGCACCACATACCCTAGTACACCGCGGGCACCACATACCCTTGTACACCGCGGGCACCACATACCCTAGTACACCGCGGGCACCACTTACCCAAGTACACAGCGGGCACCACATACCCTAGTACACCGCGGGCACCACATACCGAACTACACCGCGGGCACCACATACCCAAGTACACCTCGGGCATCACAAACCCTAGTACACCGCGAGCACCACATACCCTAGTACACCGCGGGCACCACATACCCAAGTATACCGCAGGCACCACATACCCTTGTACACCGCAGGCACCACATACCCTAGTACACCTCGGGCATCACATACCCTAGTACACCGCGGGCACCACATACCCAAGTACACCGCGGGCACCACATACCCAAGTACACCTCGGGCATCACATACCCTAGTACACCGCGGGCACCACATACCCAAGTATACCGCGGGCATCACATACCCAAGTACACCGCGGGCACCACATACCCAACTACACCGCGGGCATCACATACCCTAGTACACCGCGGGCACCACATACCGAACTACACCGCGGGCGCCACATACCCAAGTATACCGCGGGCACCACATACCCTAGTACACCGCGGGCATCACATACCCAAGTACACCGCGGGCATCATATACTCTAGTACACAGCGGGCATCACATACCCAAGTACACCGCGGGCATCACATACACTAGTACACCGCGGGCACCACATACCCAAGTATACCGCGGGCATCACATACCCAAGTACACCGCGGGCACCACATACCCAAGTATACCGCGGGCACCTTATACCCTAAAACACCGCGGGCACCACATACCCTAGTACACCGCGGGCACCACATACCCAAGTACACCGCGAGCACCACATACCCTAGTACACCGCGGGCACCACATACCCAAGTATACCTCGGGCATCACAAACCCTAGTACACCGCGAGCACCACATACCCTAGTACACCGCGGGCACCACATACCCAAGTATACCGCGGGCACCACATACCCTAGTACACCGCGGGCACCACATACCCTAGTACACCGCGGGCACCACATACCCTAGTACACCGCGGGCACCACATACCCTAGTACACCGCGGGCACCACTTACCCAAGTACACCTCGGGCATCACATACCTTAGTACACCGCGGGCACCACATACCCAAGTACACCTCGGGCATCACATACCCTAGTACACCGCGGGCACCACATACCCTAGTACACCGCGGGCACCACTAACCCAAGTACACCGCGGGCACCACATACCCAAGTATACCGCGGGCATCACATACCCAAGTACACCGCGGGCACCACATACCCAACTACACCGCGGGCATCACATACCCAAGTACACCTCGGGCATCACAAACCCTAGTACACCGCGAGCACCACATACCCTAGTACACCGCGGGCACCACATACCCAAATATACCGCGGGCACCACATACCCTAGTACACCGCGGGCACCACATACCCTAGTACACCGCGGGCACCACATACCCTAGTACACCGCGGGCATCACATACCCAAGTACACCGCGGGCATCATATACTCTAGTACACTGCGGGCACCACATACCCTAGTACACCGCGGGCACCACATACCCTAGTACACCGCGGGCACCACATACCCTTGTACACCGCGGGCACCACATACCCTAGTACACCGCGGGCACCACTTACCCAAGTACACAGCGGGCACCACATACCCTAGTACACCGCGGGCACCACATACCGAACTACACCGCGGGCACCACATACCCAAGTACACCTCGGGCATCACAAACCCTAGTACACCGCGAGCACCACATACCCTAGTACACCGCGGGCACCACATACCCAAGTATACCGCAGGCACCACATACCCTAGTACACCGCAGGCACCACATACCCTAGTACACCTCGGGCATCACATACCCTAGTACACCGCGGGCACCACATACCCAAGTACACCGCGGGCACCACATACCCAAGTACACCTCGGGCATCACATACCCTAGTACACCGCGGGCACCACATACCCAAGTATACCGCGGGCATCACATACCCAAGTACACCGCGGGCACCACATACCCAACTACACCGCGGGCATCACATACCCTAGTACACCGCGGGCACCACATACCGAACTACACCGCGGGCGCCACATACCCAAGTATACCGCGGGCACCACATACCCTAGTACACCGCGGGCATCACATACCCAAGTACACCGCGGGCATCATATACTCTAGTACACAGCGGGCATCACATACCCAAGTACACCGCGGGCATCACATACACTAGTACACCGCGGGCACCACATACCCAAGTATACCGCGGGCATCACATACCCAAGTACACCGCGGGCACCACATACCCAAGTATACCGCGGGCACCTTATACCCTAAAACACCGCGGGCACCACATACCCTAGTACACCGCGGGCACCACATACCCTAGTACACCGCGGGCACCACATACCTAAGTACACCTTGGGCATCACATACCTTAGTACACCGCGGGCACCACATACCCAAGTACACCTCGGGCATCACATACCCTAGTACACCGCGGGCACCACATACCCAAGTATACCGCGGGCACCTCATACCCTAGTACACCGCGGGCACCACATGACCTAGTACACCGCGGGCATCACATACCCTAGTACACCGCGGGCACCACATACCCTAGTATACCGCGGGCATCACATACCCAACTACACCGCGGGCATCACATACCCTAGTACACCGCGGGCACCACATACCGAACTACACCGCGGGCGCCACATACCCAAGTATACCGCGGGCACCACATACCCTAGTACACCGCGGGCATCACATACCCAACAACACCGCGGGCACCACATACCAAGTACACCGCGGGCACCTCATACCCTAGTACACCGCGGGCATCACATACCCAACTACACCGCGGGCACCACATACCCAAGTATACCGTGGGCACCTCATACCCTAGTACACCGCGGGCACCACATACCCAACAACACCGCGGGCACCACATACCAAGTACACCGCGGGCACCTCATACCCTAGTACACCGCGGGCATCACATACCGAACTACACCGCGGGCACCACATACCGAACTACACCGCGGGCGCCACATACCCAAGTATACCGCGGGCACCACATACCCTAGTACACCGCGGGCATCACATACCCAACAACACCGCGGGCACCACATACCAAGTACACCGCGGGCACCTCATACCCTAGTACACCGCGGGCATCACATACCCAACTACACCGCGGGCACCACATACCCAAGTCCCATGTACACCGCGGGCATCACATACCCTAGTACACCGCGGGCTCCACATACCCTAGTATACCGCGGGCACCACATGACCTAGTACACCGCGGGCATCACATACCCAACTACACCGCGGGCACCACATACCCTAGTACACCGCGGGCACCTCATACCCTAGTACACCGCGGGCATCACATACCCAACTATACCGCGGGCACCACATACCCAAGTATACCGCGGGCACCACATACCCTAGTACACCGCGGGCATCACATACCCAACAACACCGCGGGCACCACATACCAAGTACACCGCGGGCACCTCATACCCATGTACACCGCGGGCATCACATACCCTAGTACACCGTGGGCACCACATACCCTAGTATACCGCGGGCATCACATACCCAACTACACCGCGGGCACCACATACCCTAGTACACCGTGGGCACCGCATACCCTAGTAAACCGCGGGCACCACATACCCAATTACACCGCGGGCATCACATACCCAACTAGAGAGAGAATACATTTATTTGGCACACAAACACAAACACAGGCAACACAATAGAAAATACAATAAAAACAAACAAAACATAAACACAAGGTACCTACAATAAAGAGAAAAAAGAACATTTATTAAAACACACAAATAAGAGAAGTCAACGAAACAGTGTGGGTGTTGATCAGTGTCTGTTGTTTTGAGCCAAAAAGGTCCAGCCTCAGCTTAATGCAGCTTTGCAAGAAGCAAAGCGGCGCTGGTTTTCAGTCTGAACCTGATCGTGGGTGACATCACAGCAGCCGCTGCCAAGTTTAAGAAAAATAATACATTTTACTAATATTATGAAAGAGTAAGGTTAGGTTAGGTAACTACACCGCGGGCACCACATACCCAAGTATACCGCGGGCACCACATACCCTAGTACACCGCGGGCATCACATACCTAACTACACCGCGGGCACCACATACCCTAGTATACCGCGGGCATCACATACTCAACAACACCGCGGGCACCACATACCCAAGTATACCGCGGGCACCTCATACCCTAGTACACCGCGGGCATCACATACCCTAGTACACCGCGGGCTCCACATACCCTAGTATACCGCGGGCACCACATGACCTAGTACACCGCGGGCATCACATACCCAACTACACCGCGGGCACCACATACCCTAGTACACCGCGGGCACCTCATACCCTAGTACACCGCGGGCATCACATACCCAACTATACCGCGGGCACCACATACCCAAGTATACCGCGGGCACCACATACCCTAGTACACCTCGGGCATCACATACCCTAGTACACCGCGGGCACCACATACCCAAGTATACCGCGGGCACCTCATACCCTAGTACACCGCGGGCACCACATGACCTAGTACACCGCGGGCATCACATACCCTAGTACACCGCGGGCACCACATACCCTAGTATACCGCGGGCATCACATACCCAACTACACCGCGGGCATCACATACCCTAGTACACCGCGGGCACCACATACCGAACTACACCGCGGGCGCCACATACCCAAGTATACCGCGGGCACCACATACCCTAGTACACCGCGGGCATCACATACCCAACAACACCGCGGGCACCACATACCAAGTACACCGCGGGCACCTCATACCCTAGTACACCGCGGGCATCACATACCCAACTACACCGCGGGCACCACATACCCAAGTATACCGTGGGCACCTCATACCCTAGTACACCGCGGGCACCACATACCCAACAACACCGCGGGCACCACATACCAAGTACACCGCGGGCACCTCATACCCTAGTACACCGCGGGCATCACATACCGAACTACACCGCGGGCACCACATACCGAACTACACCGCGGGCGCCACATACCCAAGTATACCGCGGGCACCACATACCCTAGTACACCGCGGGCATCACATACCCAACAACACCGCGGGCACCACATACCAAGTACACCGCGGGCACCTCATACCCTAGTACACCGCGGGCATCACATACCCAACTACACCGCGGGCACCACATACCCAAGTCCCATGTACACCGCGGGCATCACATACCCTAGTACACCGCGGGCTCCACATACCCTAGTATACCGCGGGCACCACATGACCTAGTACACCGCGGGCATCACATACCCAACTACACCGCGGGCACCACATACCCTAGTACACCGCGGGCACCACATACCCTAGTACACCGCGGGCATCACATACCCAACTATACCGCGGGCACCACATACCCAAGTATACCGCGGGCACCACATACCCTAGTACACCGCGGGCATCACATACCCAACAACACCGCGGGCACCACATACCAAGTACACCGCGGGCACCTCATACCCATGTACACCGCGGGCATCACATACCCTAGTACACCGTGGGCACCACATACCCTAGTATACCGCGGGCATCACATACCCAACTACACCGCGGGCACCACATACCCTAGTACACCGTGGGCACCGCATACCCTAGTAAACCGCGGGCACCACATACCCAATTACACCGCGGGCATCACATACCCAACTAGAGAGAGAATACATTTATTTGGCACACAAACACAAACACAGGCAACACAATAGAAAATACAATAAAAACAAACAAAACATAAACACAAGGTACCTACAATAAAGAGAAAAAAGAACATTTATTAAAACACACAAATAAGAGAAGTCAACGAAACAGTGTGGGTGTTGATCAGTGTCTGTTGTTTTGAGCCAAAAAGGTCCAGCCTCAGCTTAATGCAGCTTTGCAAGAAGCAAAGCGGCGCTGGTTTTCAGTCTGAACCTGATCGTGGGTGACATCACAGCAGCCGCTGCCAAGTTTAAGAAAAATAATACATTTTACTAATATTATGAAAGAGTAAGGTTAGGTTAGGTAACTACACCGCGGGCACCACATACCCAAGTACACCGCGGGCATCATATACCCTAGTACACCGCGGGCATCACATACCTAACTACACCGCGGGCACCACATACCCTAGTATACCGCGGGCATCACATACTCAACAACACCGCGGGCACCACATACCCAAGTATACCGCGGGCACCTCATACCCTAGTACACCGCGGGCATCACATACCCTAGTACACCGCGGGCTCCACATACCCTAGTATACCGCGGGCACCACATGACCTAGTACACCGCGGGCATCACATACCCAACTACACCGCGGGCACCACATACCCTAGTACACCGCGGGCACCTCATACCCTAGTACACCGCGGGCATCACATACCCAACTATACCGCGGGCACCACATACCCAAGTATACCGCGGGCACCACATACCCTAGTACACCGCGGGCATCACATACCCAACAACACCGCGGGCACCACATACCAAGTACACCGCGGGCACCTCATACCCATGTACACCGCGGGCATCACATACCCTAGTACACCGTGGGCACCACATACCCTAGTATACCGCGGGCATCACATACCCAACTACACCGCGGGCACCACATACCCTAGTACACCGTGGGCACCACATACCCTAGTAAACCGCGGGCACCACATACCCAATTACACCGCGGGCATCACATACCCAACTAGAGAGAGAATACATTTATTTGGCACACAAACACAAACACAGGCAACACAATAGAAAATACAATAAAAACAAACAAAACATAAACACAAGGTACCTACAATAAAGAGAAAAAAGAACATTTATTAAAACACACAAATAAGAGAAGTCAACGAAACAGTGTGAGTGTTGATCAGTGTCTGTTGTTTTGAGCCAAAAAGGTCCAGCCTCAGCTTAATGCAGCTTTGCAAGAAGCAAAGCGGCGCTGGTTTTCAGTCTGAACCTGATCGTGGGTGACATCACAGCAGCCGCTGCCAAGTTTAAGAAAAATAATACATTTTACTAATATTATGAAAGAGTAAGGTTAGGTTAGGTAACTACACCGCGGGCACCACATACCCAAGTATACCGCGGGCACCACATACCCTAGTACACCGCGGGCATCACATACCTAACTACACCGCGGGCACCACATACCCTAGTATACCGCGGGCATCACATACTCAACAACACCGCGGGCACCACATACCCAAGTATACCGCGGGCACCTCATACCCTAGTACACCGCGGGCATCACATACCCAACTACACCGCGGGCACCACATACCCAAGTCCCAAGTACACCGCGGGCATCACATACCCTAGTACACCGCGGGCACCACATACCCTAGTACACCGCGGGCAACAAATACCCAACTACACCGCGGGCACCACATACCCAAGTACACCGCGGGCATCACATACCCAACTACACCGCGGGCACCACATACCAAGTACATCGCGGGCACCTCATACCCTAGTACACCGCGGGCATCACATACCCAACTACACCGCGGGCACCTCATACCCTAGTACACCGCGGGCATCACATACCCAAGTCCCATGTACACCGCGGGCATCATATACCCTAGTACACCGCGGGCACCACATACCCTAGTTCACCGCGGGCACCACATACCCTAGTTTACCGCGGGCACCACATACTTAACTACACCGCGGGCACCACATACCCAAGTATACCGCGGGCATCACATACCCAAGTACACCGCGGGCATCACATACCCTAGTACGCCGCGGGCACCACATACCTTAGCACACCGCGAGCACCACATACCCAATTACTTCGCGGGCACCACATACCCAAGTATACCGCGGGCACCACATACCCTAGTACACCGCGGGCATCACATACCCAACTACACCGCGGGCATCACATACCTAACTACACCGCGGGCACCACATACCCTAGTATACCGCGGGCACCACATACCCTAGTACACCGCGGGCATCACATACCCAACTACACCGCGGGCATCACATACCTAACTACACCGCGGGCACCACATACCCTAGTATACCGCGGGCATCACATACTCAACAACACCGCGGGCACCACATACCCAAGTATACCGCGGGCACCTCATACCCTAGTACACCGCGGGCATCACATACCCAACTACACCGCGGGCACCACATACCCAAGTCCCATGTACACCGCGGGCATCATATACCCTAGTACACCGCGGGCACCACATACCCTAGTTCACCGCGGGCACCACATACCCTAGTTTACCGCGGGCACCACATACTTAACTACACCGCGGGCACCACATACCCAAGTATACCGCGGGCATCACATACCCAAGTACACCGCGGGCATCACATACCCTAGTACGCCGCGGGCACCACATACCTTAGCACACCGCGAGCACCACATACCCAATTACTTCGCGGGCATCACATACCCAACTACACCGCGGGCACCACATACCCAAGTATACCGCGGGCACCACATACCCTAGTACACCGCGGGCATCACATACCTAACTATACCGCGGGCACCACATACCCTAGTACACCGTGGGCATCACATACCCAACAACACCCAATAATTCTTTCATTTTAAAAAGAGTAACATAGGCTGTATTGAGTAGGTACAAATTAATTTAATTTGAAAAAGACTTTTTACGTGAAATACAGTAAAAGAACTCGCTGCAGAGTCGAAATAGGCAACACGTTCCAAGTCACGTCTAACTGCTAGTTTAAAATATTTGGTTGTAAAAGTGTTGCCAACATAATTTTTTGCTTTGTCAAACAGTTTGTTTTTTAATGTTCTGTAATGATCAAGTTATCAAAATAAAAGAATAATATTTATTTCTAAGTACACAAAGACCCGTAGTTAGTCGTATCGGATCCTGAAAGTTTTAGTCAAAACTCAAGCAAAATTAAAAATCTCCAAATAAATGCATACCGAAATGGGTAAATTATACCAATGTATGGCAACATCACTGACAATTGTCAACGTTTGCTCTGTCTGTCATTTTTGCTTTCTGCATAATTGTTTTGTGATGAAATTCTTTATATTGTGCTCATTGTGATAACAAAGAAGCATGCGTGCGTGGTGATCAAGGCGTGCACGCTACTTCGCATCCTTCACATAGAACCTCCTCATTAGGCTACACCACCTAAGTGACTTTTATAGGTACAACGCATAATTTGTTTCATGTTTTTCTCTACAGGAGCTCAGATTTGGGGGCCAAGGTGGCCACTGCTGGTATGACTTGGATAAATGGGGATACTCCGATTTAGCAATATAATGTGACTGCCCCACAAACAATGTATCACCTTCTGGACAAGACAATGCGCCAATAGCTGCACGCTGCACTTGAAGAATCTTAGCGACGCCACAAAAAATTACATAAACGTAGCCCGTATTTGGGCAAAACATATTCATGTGTTTTATTTGATAAGTTTTTCATATTTTTATGGTATATTCTGGAACATGTTAGCAGTTTTATTAGAAGGTAATGGAGGTTCTCTATTTATAGCAACTGCCTAAGTAAAAACCATTTTTAAATAAAGTAGGTTTTATAAGTCAGTAGATATTGTTCAAAGCAGAGGTAAAACTCAAAAATAAATTTTCTTGAGCCAGGAACTAAAACTATTGATTCAACAAAAAACAAAAACAAGTAAGCCTTCACAAGAATTGAACTCGGTTACGTCAAATCGAATTCCATAAAATCTTCAACCGCACCATTCGTTCTTTTCATTTGACGTTGAAATTATCAAATACTAGTGCGTTACAAATATTGTATACATGTGTGTGTATCTGAGTAGATAGCAAGCTTGAAATTCTTCAACAGCCCCTGCACGTTTTTTTTACTAAAATTATAGTTTTGTGTATTGATTAGTTGGTATCTATTAATAAAATTTCGCAAAGGTGAATTTTGATAACTAAACGCAAAAAACCATTAACAAATCAGAAGAAAACCGCAGTTTTTTTAAACTAGCGCCATCTTTTGTTGTTCTGCTACCGTCCTGACTGAGCGCTTCGGCCTTAAGGAAGGAACGTGTTTTGATATACCCGACCAAATGTATATTTTAAAGTTTTATTATTATTCAGCCATTATAGCCACTGCAGTGTATTATTAAGTTTGCCCTGTAAAAATAGAACATTGACATGTTAATTTGTATTACATGTTGTTTCATGTACTTATTCTAAAGTGTGTAGCCGATGGTTCAATATTCTCATAGTTATTAATAAATAATAATAAGTAATAAGATTAATAAATACTATTTACTTACCTAATTAATTTGTGCGTAAGATAACTCCACCCATCAACAACATTGTTGGATGGAAAATACCCACACTTCACTAATTTAATGAAAATACCTACACTTCACTATTTGAATGGAAATAATCAATCGAGATATTTTGAAAAAACTGTTTTAAAATGTGAGCCTGTAGCTGTTTCAAACGTTCTAAACTTAGTAAATAAGTCAGGTAAGTAGTAAAATAAACTCACCTGTCTTATTTAGTACGTTACTTATCTACAAAGCTGAGTTTCTTCAAAAATATCAATATTTTTTCCAGCAACTTAAGTAAATTAGTCAGGTAAGTTGTAAAATAAACTCACCTGTCTTATTTAGTACGTTATTTATCTACAAAGCTGAGTTTCTTCAAAAATGTCAATATTTTTTCCAGCAACATCATTTTGAATTGAATGTTTCAACGTACATTTGCAATTTAGATCCGCCGGCGCCGCTTGGGAGACGCGTGTCTCCGATATTGACTCAGCGGATGGAGTTGAAGTCGAGAAGCTATGAATCTAGACAAATAATGTTTCAACTCGTTTTTATATTGATTAAAACTATCGTTTTTCGAGTTTAGACAAGTTAGATGTAAAAGAGAAAGTGTCGACCAGTTTCTTTATAAGTTATTCGTATATGGGCAAGATATCGTCAAAGTTGCAAAAATGTATGAAGACTGGTTGGTGACTTAGGCTGATGGAACCAACTTGAAAGGCCTTGTATCCAGCAATGGATAAAATGAAACTGTTGATGAATTATTTATTCATTTAAACATTTAATAGTTATTGGAACTTAGATCCGTTGTTGTCAACCGAGCGTAGTTATTTATAATAACTGGCGCAGCCATCAACGCTTCTTTAGCCATCATCGTTTCAAATTTGTTATTAGACTAAGTTTGTATTGTTCCCAATAAACTATTTTGATTTATTTTTTGTTGAGTTTTTGAATAACATCTTACAAAGATGATTTATGTATCGATGACCACAATAAAGCTTTATTATATTCAATACTATTCTAAATTAAATACTGGGAGAGAACTGGCTACGTTATGAACGTCACATTGTTCGGATAAGCGATAAAAAATATAAAATCTATGAACAGACTATCCAGCCAGTTTCACAGCTCCACGGTCAAAGCCTGCAACAGACGGCCCGGAAATACTTTTCGGATGTCCGCAGGCAATGTGCATCCTGCTTTATACAAATAGATTGGATCTGTAGATAAGACAACCGCATTATCTATCTCCCGTTTGTTTTGCATTTGCTATTTTAGATTTGTTGCTGCTGTAGCAAGAAATAAACTTTGTAGAAATAAGATTTTTTAACGTAACTAACGAGAGCTCTTGCGCTTTTCATTTTCTTTGATGAAAAATTAGTTTAAATCCTCTGAATTACATAGATTATAAAATTAATCCCATTACATGAATTCAATCAGATCCTTAAGTTGATAGAAATATACATTAATACCTTGGTTTTAATTAGAGTTTTTTACAATGAGACCTCGAGTAAACGGATTGTTCTAAGAAGAAACGGATATTATGAAATTGATTAAAAGCTGCAAAGGTGGGGTTATTATCAGAACCACTGTCCACCGTAACATTGAACCGAAATAGGTATCTTATTTCAAAAAAAGGTTGAAAAATCTAAATAGAAATAATATTTAACTCTTGATATACTAGATAACAAATAAATAGGTTTACCCTAGTATAATGAAGTCTTTCAGGAGAATCTCTTCGAAGTCTGTTGAAAAGTCTGAAACATTCTAGGTAATCTGATCAGATTATACTAACTCATACTTAGTATAAAGAACAATGTAAAAAGGTGCTAAAGAAACATTCAGAGCTAAAGCTCTTAGAATGTAATATGCGTCAGACAGACTGTAATATACGGCCATTGAAAATATGAGAGGTTATTATATGTAGATTTTTCTAATTCTCCCTCTTTTGATAGCGAAGCGGGGTGAAATTGTATTTTATTTTAGCACCATCATAAATCCTCACACACGCTATAAAATGAAAGTAGCTTCTCATATCAAAACGTGTAAACGAATGTACGAAGAACGTAATGTCATGAAAATATTCGAGCTTTATTTTACTGATATATTTCATGGTTTTTTTTGTATGTAATCTGCAAAGTGGCCATCTATATTTGAGCCAACAATTCTAAAACGTGATGAAACGACCAAAATCCTATCAAATATTGAAGTGATATTAAAAGTTCTAAAAATAGAGTACTTATCTATTTTTAGAACTACGAGTTTCTTAAACGAACAAAAAGTGTTTGTGGGTAAACAGCAACATTTTTTAGAATTTTATATAGTGTTTTGTTTGCTGATCATACTTTTTTATTATTTTAAAATACTGTGTTTTCTTTGTATTTCAAAACATCATATGTAGGTACTGAAGACAAAATTATTTTCGCAATATCTAATCAAATCTATACAAGCTGATGTTTATTTAGGTAATACACTTATGACAATGGTTATAAGTATATTACGTACAATTTATATTACCCACCCAAAGTAATAGCATATAAAATCATAAAAAATCCATCTCAGACAGGCAAAACAGACAAAGGTGTGCCCAAAATTATCAGTCAAATAAGGGGTCCTTCAATTTGAAGACATCCAAAGCTCACACTCTGAGGTGG
Source organism: Ecliptopera silaceata (assembly GCA_932527185.1). Taxonomy (NCBI): domain Eukaryota; kingdom Metazoa; phylum Arthropoda; class Insecta; order Lepidoptera; family Geometridae; genus Ecliptopera; species Ecliptopera silaceata. Next base: position 5,978,855 of record OW052205.1, on the reverse strand, counting down.
ATTGAAAGTAATCCAAGTAGAAAATTAATCCTTGATTACGTTCCTCCTCGGATGTGGGGGACGAATCAAGGATCGCAATTGAAAGGAAGTGATGAGGAAAATACAGGGTGTCAAAAATCTTCTCAGTGCTAATGTTTCCGCAAAGTCACAAGTTTATTATATTTTATTCAGTAAAATTAAAATAAAGATTTATTAAAAAATTACCATTTGACATCGGGTCATATGATCAAATTATACTTATTTTTTTTTTTGCTTGGATAAAAAGTAGTACAATATAAAAGGTCTATTAAAGAATTTTAAAGTCTTGCAATGCTTCAAAATAAACCATTTTTATAGTTTTTCAATCCAAAATCCAAATCTTCACCTTGAAATAGCAAGGTAGGCAAATTATGCAAAGATTCTGCTCCACCCTGTCTAAAGAATATATAATACTGGCGCCATATTCTTGCAGCTTATAATATTCAAACAATGAATACAAAGTAGGTACGCATCGGTGAAGCTACATAGCAGGCGAGCATACTTTAATAATGCATCTATTATTCCTACACCACGGTATCCATTAGAAGTTTATTTGCAAAATCATAAGACTAGTTAGTGCTTTATTCAGATAGGGGATATTTCAATTTTCTTTTTGGATTCCATATAAATAGAAAAAACTCGTTATTTCGATTTAACCGTCGATCTGTTCAACATCATAGCATCATACTAAGACACCTTCGGTAATTTCATGCCGATGAGATATTGTGTGCGCGAAACATTTCTAAAAAATGCCTTGTGGAAGTGATAGGTACTATTTTTAATACATAACAGTAATAGTTATACAAACACTTCGACAAATAAACTTTTTAGTGCTACACTCACTCTATTAGTTCTTAATTTAATAGCAGTTTGTTTTCCATGTACAAAATACATTAAAATAAAAATAAAATAAACAAACGCCTTGAACTATTTTCCTGTAGATAGATGGTGTCTGCGTGATAGTGAAGTGAGGGTGCAAATACAAGAGAAGTATTTTCTATCAAAATTTCAACGGCACCAAATACCGATAGCTCCGTGGCAAATTTATATTTTCGTTGAGGGATCCCCTACTAAAAGATCAATTTCGCGCTTGGACAAGTTTAATGTAAACTTAAGTGCCTGGGGGAGATACCAGCAAATGAAAACCGGCTCTTGTTGCTCTAACAAATGTCTCTATGCTATAGAATTTTTGGTCTGAATTTTCCAAAGTTGCTTCAGCGAGTCAGAAAATTAACCAAAACTCACAAAAAGCGATTATTAAAAACAAGTCACATTCGTGCCTAACTGGTGTACATTTAAGATAATACAGCTGAAAGTTAAGGCCCTGTAATGCTCAAACTTATGTTTACAACAGAACAGTACGTCTCTACTTTGTTTTTATGACACAGCTATTGGAAAAACATCTGCGAGCCCAGTTTCTAAGTTTCACAGTAAAAGGATCAATGGTATTCGAATGTACGAACATGTAGCCAACTAACAAGTTATAAGTTGATAAATTAAAGAAAGGCATGTACTCATTACTTACCTACTGAAAACCAGCGCTGGTGTAGAGCCCAATGGTTCTACACCAGCACAAGCTGAGTAATGACCTATTTCAGGTATTTTTTACATGTAATAATTATATCGATAAATATGTGGCATTAAGTTTTATATCTGAAATAAAGTGTTTCTATTCTAATACCATCCTCGTCATGATCATGTTCAATTTGTATCTCGAACTCTGACTATAGATTTGTTATCCGCACAAAACTCATCAATTGTTTCACCGAGCATGTCTAAGGACAACCTGCTTTGTGTCCTCCACAAAACATACTTTAAGCAAAGTAAACAAAAACAGCCCGTAGCGAACACGATCCAATTCAACTTAGACCACAATTTACATGACTGTAAAATGTTTTTTCAACTTGTAACGAGTTTCAAAAGCACGTTCCGTGTTACTCAAGGAATCCAACTTGCCAGGAAGCTACTTTTTCTCAAAACAAACACGTCTCGATAAAATCAATCAGAATCCATCTCACGAGTATCTCAGATCAAACACGAGCACTCCAAGTGTTCAGAACTTGTTTGGTTTAGCGCTGGTTGCAGATTCGATAAAATTCAAAGTTTCCGCCGAGAACATTTTCACATGCTACGTTTCTTGCGGCGCGCGGTTTTTGATCAAAGTTTTCCATACCACCGTCTTCAGATGAGTGTTTGAAATCGCTTCCGTCTGAGCTCGGTTCAAAAATGCATATAAGCTTACATTTTGCTGGATGGTTTAATTCAGCTTGTAAAATGTTCATCGCTTCCCTGACTTTTTGAAACAGATTCATAGATTTTTATTAATAAAAACTACGAAAGCAAACGAATGTTATTTATGTGAAATATTCAATCACCTTTTTACAGTTTAAGTAAATTATTGAGCAAAATATGATACATGAGCTTTTGAAACCAATAGTTACACTTAGTTCTAAACCCGACAAAAGAGCGTAAACTAAGGTGAAAACATTACAAAGGGCTTGTAATTAAGATAAAACTAATTAATAACTGAAATGTCATCCATTACAGAGAACGAGATAGGAATTTATCTCTGAGCAAGCCGTCCAAACAGCAGGTGTAAACCGTAATAGAATACAATTTGTTTACCGTTGGCACAGCTCATTTAGAACATAAGCTAGCTCCGTTTAAGAAGTACTATTTGTTAATTTGGGTTCTTATCTTGCTCCACTTAAAGTCAAGTAACAATTTAAGTACAGCTAATGCTTAGAATAATGCTGGACAATCCACACAACATCATCTAGCTCCAAGCTAAACAGAGTTTGTGTTACGGGTTCTAGAAGACTGACATATTTAATACAATACATTACATAGATATATATATATTTTTTATTGTACATTTAAAATCAGCAGATCCTACAAACATTTATCCCAAGACGGGAATCGAACCCGCAACCTCCGCGTCGCAGGCGGACTTTTTATTCTGGATATTCTGGGTATTATAATATAAAAATATCTATTCATGTAATGTATTGTATTAAGTATGTCAGTCTTCTAGTAGCCATAACACAAGCTCTGCTTATCTTGAGGCTAGATGATGTTGTGTGGATTATCCAGCATTATTTATTATTTATCTTATTAAGTTTTCACGAAGATGTAAACCACAAGCTGTCCTCACTAAGCTGCGTTGGACGAACTTCACCTCGTAACCCTAAAATCTAATTGGATTTAATTCCATTAGCAAAGGTCCAAATGGGACCCTTTAATTGTGCTGACCGATGCCAGTTTATTATGTGGGTCCGCGCGCGTCATTTCATAATGGAATACATTCGCAAGGTTTATATGAGTATTATTGACCTGATTTTGTATTAATTCTAAAATTTCACTAGAGATATCAACTTGACTGTTCAAAAAACCTGGAATCATTTTTTTTAATAAAACCTGTTTCCAAATGTAAAAGTCAGAAGGAAAAGCACAGTATTGTAAATGAATTTCGTTTTATTGAAGGTTCGATAGTTCCGGCATGTGGGTCAAGTACGATTTGCATATTTAACTCTACATTCGGCTCGAACTAATGGAGTTAAGCCTCTTATAATGGGATAGGCTTTATGTTACACTGTACCGCGGTTTGATTAAATGACATTAGGTAATTTTCGTGCAGAAATTTTCCTAATGTCTCTTCATTTTCTTTATAATTTTGTAATTTTTAATGTGCTTTTGCAGGTGCGGGAAAAAAAGAGAAATAAGCGGGCTAAATAAAGAGAAGAAAGAAGAGAAGAGGCTAAATAAAGAGAAATTTGCGGGCGCCCCAGGCGGGCGTGTTGCAGCAGCAAAGTTCCAGAGAAATCGACGGAAAATTGCAAAAAATCGAAGTGTGAATTACAATTATCTAATATTTAATTAGTATTTGGATAAAAACAAGAAACTTTGCGTTAATGATAGTTATAATTAAAACATATAAGCTCTTATTGCTAAAATTATATGACTAAAACATAAAAATATTTGTTTTTTTAACTGTTTGTTGGACACACTTAGAACACCGATAGCATGAATTCCATTATAATGACAATCTCTCCAAGTTGTCAATACTGGCAATCATGTCAAAGTAATGCCGTCCCGGTCTGCGCAGGCCCTAAATGTAAAAGAATCTTGGAAAATTTGAGGTTTTTAATACCGCACACTGAGTTTTTTTTTATATAATTTATTTATTTGGGACATAAATTACTAGATACATTAAGAAGAGTCGAACGTTGAAATAAAAACACTTTGATAATTGACATATATTTGGTGCCGTATCAAAATTTGTTAGAGTTTTATCCGCTGGCTCTTATGATTTCGAGCAAACATCTGAAATTGAGATGGCCATTAGTTTAAACCAAGTTTATGTACTAACTATAGATGCATTGCTTAGGTATTTATCCGTTAATTAATTTTGCTGGCAAATTACGCGCCGCGTTGGTGGCATTGTTTAATCATTACATGGATTAGGGCTACGGTTCTACCAAATATGACATGTGTGACATAGATGCGGTGTTTAAAAAAACCGGCCAAGTACGAGTCGGACGCGCACAAAGGGTTTCGTATCAAAAAATTCACGTTTGTATGAGAAACATTAATTTTATTCTGTATTTCAGTATGTTTTATCAAAGGAGCACCAGTGCTATATCCCATCTGTGGAAATTTCAACTCTCCAACTACCACGGTTCATGAGATACAGCCTGGTGAAAGACTGACAGACAAACATCGCGATGGACGGAGTCTCAGTAGTCCCGTTTTACACTTCGGGTACGGTACCCTAAAAAAACAATCACTATACTTTCCCAGCCGAGCTGAGAATTATCCTTACTCCCGCCAATCTCGCTGCAATCGACTGATTACCGCGAAATAAACCTAAAAACAAAGCTTGTGATTGTAAGAATGCCGTAATTTATCATTATTATAATATGAGACTGATAATGCATTATCACAAAGATTAAAAAATATTTTTATCTATATCTGAGCCTGTGATCGTGCAAATTTGATTTTATAATTTCAATATAAAGCGTAGACTTTCAAAATTCATTAACAAATACCAAAACATTGAAGAGAGCAAGGTGTTTTTTTATTCAATATGCCTCCAAATTTCACCGAAAGTCAATTCCAAAGCGACCCAGAAATTCAACATGAAAACAATAAATCAACTGAAGCTTTGGTAAATAGATCCGAACAAGACTACAAATTGAAAATATTTAATTCTTCGCTAAACATCTTAACACATACTCTCATTGGTGCAGTGACTGGTATATCGCTTTTCTATGCGTTTAGGAATGGCATTCCGTTGTCAGCTACGCCTCTGCATATTGTTCTGTGTGTTATTGGGGTGAGTTTTTATTTATATTTTTTGTAAAAAAACTTTTTTAGTCAGTTATTAAGTTTTCTTAAAAGGTATATTATATTTTTATAGTGTATATTTTTATGTATGTATATTCCTTATTTTTAAAATTAAAATTTCCAGACAAAAGGGGTACTTAAACGAATTAGGCAAAAATATCTTCTTTTGTATATAATAATTTCAACATTGCAGTACCAATTGCTGATGGCACAAGCTATACTTTCTCTATCACCCCACAACGGCTGGTCTTTGAATCTCAAGCTGGTTGACAAACGCCGTGCACACTGGGTCCTGCAGATCCTGGGTTCAGGACTGGCTATTGCCGGCAGTTTCATCAAAATCTTGGATAAAACTATTCATTGGAATACATTACATGGCCAATTCGGTAAGTTAAAAAGTTAAAAGTATTTAGTTTTCAATTGAAGTTGGTTCTGTAAATTTTTAAAAATCGTTTTATTCATATTAGAGAACAAGGTAGTTTGAAGTGTCATTTTTTTTTTTAAGTCTTAGTCCTTTAGTGTTTCTCCTTTAGTCTCTCTGCTCCTTTATTGTATTTATTTGATGTTTTCAAAAATATAGTACGCAATTTCTGTACGACATTCATGTCACTACAGAACATTTAAGCAAATACTGTACCATACGACATTTTTACTAAACCAAATTATTTTTTGTTACAGCACTCGTTGCACTAGTACTAACCGTGGTGTGTTTCTTCAACGGGCTGACATCAAACTACGCGTATGAACTCCGGAAGTTTATACCCTCAAACCTGTCGAAGCTAACCCACATCTGCTTCGGGACCGTAGCCTTCGCTGCTGCGTCCATCTCCCTCTGCTATGGGTTTGACAAGCCTATGTTTAGGAACTGGCTGGCTCCAGGTCTGACTCCTACCATCATTGCGTTTACAACCGTTTTTACCGCAATCATCATTATAAACCCCTTGATAGTTTTTGTGACCAAGTCTAGAAATATTGTAAAGAAATAAAAGATCTTACACCGTCTAATCTAATTTGAGTCTATATTCCAGATCATTTATATGTTAATCTTTAACGATGTGGCTGGCATACCACGTCTGGTAAAAGATCTTAATAAAATAAAAATAAAAATTATTTTGTAGTTGAGACTGAACTTACAAAACTTGTTTAAACTCAAATATATTTTTACTCTGCAATATTTATAAATATTTTATTAGTACAATAATATATATAAAATAATTGACGTTATTCTGTCTGAAGGAAACTTTTGGTGTCTATAAACATTCCTAGTAAATTGATAATTATCATCGCAAAAATAGCTTGTCAATTTAATCCAGGGCCTTTGTATTGATGTCATTAACTTGATTGTTATAATCAAAGCTAGATAACAATATAGAAATATTTTACATTTTTAGCACTGATTATGAAATTCCAGACTCATTTATTATAATTAATAACGTCTATTTATCAAGATTCAAACATTTATTATTTTTTTCATTCTCTTTTCGCATCTGACCCACTAGAAACTCTGCAGAATTTTATTTTTAACTGTTATTTTATATTAAATTATGTTCTTGAGAAATAGTTTATTACATAGTGTATTATACCATATAAGAAACTACTATATAGGACTATGAAAGGTATTTGCAAAACCTGATAGAAACAGCAGTAAAATTTGTAAAAAAACAAAGAATAAAGTCGCAGGCAAACCGCTAGTCCAAAATAATTGGCTAGAAATGTCTGAAGTGAATCCTGAGCAAACATCTATTAATCTCCAGTTTCCAGAAAGCCGCGTTCCGTTACTCACGCAATGATTGCATCTAAACGCAGCTTATCCATTGCTTACAGGCTAGTTCCACGGCTAATATAATTAGATCGACAGTAGAACAACTGCACTAGCCATCCAGCTCCGGACTAAGGACGAAAAAATAGACAATCGCGGTTAACGTCACTAAAATCGTCACTGCGCATATTCACAAGACGACGATGCATCGTAATTTCAGTTGTGAGACTCCAAGTCGTATAGGAAGGTCAAAAAGAGACGACACAAGACACATAGTGAGACTTGCAAATATTTCGCTGACAAGAACATGAAAAAAGAGAGAGACCTGATAATTGGTTGTATCCATTACGGATGAAATTTGATTGAAATCAAATTCTTTATGCTGATTATTGACTAAATCGAATTTGAATTGTAATAAATATTAAAGCAAATAAAATGCTACGAAAACAAGATGAAATAACAATAAGCGTAAAAACTCAAATATTACCAGTTTCGATAATATTATAAAAATAATCATCTTCTTTTTCAAAATAAGATTCCGTGTCTGCAAACTTTCTACTGGTTTATAATATTATACTGTGTATAGTGCAGGCTAGTGCTCTGATATTTATAAGTATGGGTTCTAAGCCGTACATCACGGTACCGACAATTTAATTGATAATTGTGCATTGCGCGTGAGCAAGGCGCAATTTGTCGTGGCATGACGCGAACTGCGGGCGGTGCAACGAACTAACGTTATTTGTCTGAAATTTTAATTTCTCTCAAATTAAAATCACCACCTTCATTAAATTGAATTCTCCAGAGATCTTGTCTACCACATGTTTTAGCAGCTTAAAATCAGGCGGGCATCGATTTCAATGACTATCCAATGAATAACTAATACGTAAATAATATTTAATCTAATCTTTCACTTTAGCATCACTCATCGGTATCAGGCTAGAAAACTTTATCCGATTTGATAACAGTAACCCAATCATGTATATTTAAATAAAAAAGCAAGTCTGTTAGTGTAATGAAAAATAAACGATTGAAGTTTAAGCAATCTGATTATAACAAAATACGTTAAATCATTGATTACATTATTCGGAAATGCATGCAGACTGTGTTTGCGTGACAAACTATACAAAAACAAATAGAATAATGAAAGTAACACAAGAAAAACAAGATTAAAATATAATACAAGGGTAAAGCCAGGATAAAGCATTAGTTGAAATGCCAAAACTGCCAATATACAATGGCAAACGTTTATAATACATTCAGTGTCGCAGTTTTGCTCAGACTCAAGCACGCTGTTGCTCATACCTTAGTTTAAACATAGGAATAATAGTTTCAAAAAAACATGCCGCCAAACATTGTTGATGTACCGGCAACGGCTGAAGAGAACACCGAAAATATTCTCAAGCCTTCAACATCAGAACCAAACGCAGTCAGCAATGAAGTGTCTCCAGAGAATGGTAACATCCCAAGGAGTAGTCCACGAGTTGATGACAGAACATCTTCAAATGAATATAAGCTTAAAACGTTTATGTCATCAATAAATCTACTGGCGCATATTCTTATTGGTGCTGTCACGGGAATAGCACTTATTTTTGCGTTTAGAGGTGGATTACCTTTGGGGGCTACACCACTTCATATTGTGATGTGTGTTATTGGGGTAAGTTTCAATTTCGAATAGCATTAATTTGTCAACATGAATTGAATTGAAAACAATCAAAAACATACACTATGTAAAAAAAAAAAGTCTTCTTGATAAATGATGTTTTAATTTTATTTTATTTTTAGTACCAACTATTGATGGCAGAAGCAATTTTAAGCCTTGCAGCTCCGAACGGTTGGTCTTTACATCTTAGACTCGTGGACAAGCGCAGAGCTCATTATATTTTGCAACTTATGGGCTCAGGATTGGCCATTTGCGGAAGTTTTATCAAAATGATGGATAAAAGTGTGCATTGGACCTCGTTGCACGGAAAATTTGGTATGTATATAATTTTTATAAACAAGATTAAATATGTCAAAAATAATCATTCTAATAAACGTATATCTTGATTGGGTCTATCATGACCAAATACAGTTGAATGTTATAAGCACTGAAATTAATATTCTTTACAGCTCTTGTTGCTTTGGTCTTCACGTCAGTGAGCTTAGTCAACGGTCTAGCGTCACTCTGGGCGTATGAACTCCGCAAAGTACTGCCAGGAAACCTGTCCAAACTGACCCACATTTGCTTTGGAACCGTCGGGTTTGTCGCAGCTTGCATCTGCCTCTGTTATGGATTCGAAAAGCCTATGTTCAGAGGGTGGATCTCAGATGCAGTAGCGTACGCAGTTATATCGTTTACTGCTACATTAACTTTTATTGTTATTCTATCTCCAGCCATGACTTTCTACCAGAAATCTAAAGCTCTTATAGGGCGATAATACTTCATTGGTAGATACCTAATTTTGTAAGTGTGCTTGAGTCTGTATTTAATTATAAATGAGCTTTAATATTATAAACCTGCCTTTTAATTTAATAAACCAGTAGGTATATGTACAATCTGAAAAACACGCACGTAGTGCGTTAATAACCATTAAAACAATGTTATCTTATCATTTTTTTCATTTTAAAATTAGTTTTAATCTCGGTATTCTAAACCGGTTTTGGATACTACGGATAGATAACAATTATCTTGAGTATGTATTGTATGAACATTAAATACCTTTAATGAGCACTACAATCAGTGGTGCGTTAATACGGTACATACCTACAAGTCAATGTTTTCATAATGTATCTGAATAATTTCATTCCCTGTTCAGTGTAGGCTTGAAAAAATGTAACTGAGATGAAAACCAGCTAATAGAAGATTATGTCATGCACGTAGGACGAAAATTTATAGTAAAATAAACAAGAAGTTCCAGAACAAAAGACCAACATCGTATAGATTATAGAAGCCGTATCGTTAAATTCAGATTCGATTGAGAGAACAGGTAACAGATCATGGATAACAAGTCGAGCGCCACCTATCTTTATGGCATCTAAACATATAAAGGAAACTGCGGCGAAGAGTAATGGTTCCCGATACGAACATTCTGGAATATAGTATTGTTGCTATTGCTAATGTTAGAGATCCTGGCTCGTATAGTTTGATAAATGTGACACTCCAGTGTGCAGACCTTTGACCGGAGCCTACTGTGACATGTATTCGATTGCAAACGTTTGAATATCACGTATATGATTGTACTTTACTACTATAATGATATTCAATTGTTCCTGATAAATATTTTTATCGTTTACGATTATTGATCGATAAAGAAAAACGTTATGTGTGAAAGATAATGATACTCGCGCTTATAGCATTAGGTTTCTAATAAAATTCTATTATTCATTTCATTTTTAAATTTCTGTGCATTTTTAATAATAATAATAAATATAGGGGCTACTTGCTAGAATCAAGAGGTGATTTAGGAATGTCTAGACTTGTATATTATTCAAATATCTATTGCAATAGCCAAAGGTTAAGTGATGTAGAGACTTGTTTATGAACACAAAATGTGTGGGCTTTTTACTTAGTCTATACCACCTCTAGTAAATCTTGGCTTTGAGGTAACATATGCAATGCACAATCACATTGACATTATTCCAGTAGATATTTTGATTACTTACTGTGATCTACACAAGTGATTATATGAAATTGAATATTTATCTTCTTAATTAAAAGATCATGAAAATATTTTTAATTAAAAATAACGTGAACACTTACATGAAAAACTATAGATTTAGTTTGAATAAACCGTACCTATGTATTATGTCTTAGCCATCAAATACTAAAAGCATCAGAAAACAAAGAAATATTTTTTCATTATGATACAAATCAGTGAATGAGTGATAATCATATTAATAAAATAGTAGGCTTATCAGAGATATTAATTTTTAAAATATGTGATAATTATCTACCTATCATTGAGACACTATTAATGACGCATTTGGCTGGTACGCATGATAAGATAATTATCGAAACGTTTTTATATAAAGTATTATATATCCTAGTGAAGCATGACATCCAAGTTCTATCAAGTTATTAAACTATTAACTCTAATAATAACTGTAACAATTAACTAGTAAAACTAAAAACTCAGAATTCTAACGATTTTTAATAAAATAGCTCTTACGAAATACATCATAATAAAACTCAGATTCTAGACAAACATTTCAAAAACGATGAAGCTACTATAAAAGTGGTGTAAAAAGCAACAAAAGCTATCAAAATGTAAACTACAGTAAGCCCAGCCCAATCTTTAAACGGCTTACTGTATAAACCACTGCATAAACTGATTGAAGATACGAGGAACGCAGGTATTCCAAACGACATGTGGACAGTTAGGAGCCATGGTCGTTTCGCAAGCAAAGCAAGGAGACCACTGATCACACTTACTCCTGCCAATCCAGATGCTATCAACCCTAAAAAAACATAATAATCAAAATATAAAACATGTTCATCACATTTCAATCAATTAATGTTTCGGCATTGACTAAAATGTAACGGCGTTACAGGTTACGATTTGGTAAAGTTTATAATAAACTAGCTGTCCCGGCAAACTTCGTACCGCCTTAGAGAGATTTTTTTTCTGAGAGTTTTTCTTTTTTTTTCCGTAAGAACCTTCTCCTAATAATAACAAATACAACAAAAAAATAGTGAAATCGGTCCAGCTATTCACGCGTGATGCCGTGACCAAGGAAAACGGGTTTCATTTTTATATATAAGAAGAAGAAGAAGATAAATACTGCCAATTTCAAGAGCAACCCTTGCCACTGAAACACAAATTAAAGAAAAAGGTATATTATTATGTCACCTGTTAGCCCGTGTAGTGACAGAGAGACTCCTTTAGCTAAAACCACTAGCACAGTGCCAGTGACAACGCAAGCAACTCCGCATAATTGTAGTAAGACATGCGCCAGTCTTCTATGCTTTAACCGCATAGGCGTTGACCATCCATTGGCGTAGTTCAAGCTTAATATTGCTTCCGCTGAGAAGAAGTGGAACTGCAAGGGATGAAACGATGAAAATTTCAAAAGGACTTTTTTTTCAGAAGAAGAACTTCCGTATTCATTAGCAACTAGAACATTTGCTACTCTTTTATTGATTATTTTGTTTATAGAACACCAGACGTTTTGATTTCCAAAACACAAGTTTTTACTTAGTTTGGAAATGAATGAGCCCATCAACGACTTTGTACGTTCTTTTATTTAAATAAATAATATTTTTATTATTATTTATTTAAATCGGAATACTTTGTGACCAATAACAAAGTTATAATACAAAAGACAATGAACAACCTGACTTTTCACACAATCCCACATATCAATTAAAAATAAATTTTATAGCTAGAAGAGCTTTACTTAGGAATATTACGCTGACAGTAAATACCATTATCCTGAAGATACTTACACCAAAACCACACAGAATTATGTGTAAATCACTGAAACTATTCTGCAGACAGTAACTAAGGATCACCATGAGAGTTGCTCCAATAAATACGTGAGAGAACCCAATGCATATAGCACACAACACAGTATTACAGTAATCGACCCATGGATTCATTACGAATACATACATTTTTATAAACAAGTAGGTCACAAAATGTATGACAAGTAAATTTGACAAACAAACACAATACTTCAAAATAAATGTCATAAAAAACGTTTTTGGCTCTGTATTATTAAGCTAATCTATGGTATACTTTTTATTGTCGAAAACATCATGTAAAATGAGTATTCTCTCGTGCTGCTATGCTACTAATAGGTTCACCAACAAATATTTAGTATAATTCTTATGTACGTAAAATACGTCTTGTAGCTCTACCATGAGTTTTTACTATACTATTATACTATACTCGCTAGCGTCTGTAGTTAAATTTTTTTATGAAGATTTGTACAGCGCCTCTAGCGGATAGTTGCGTACTAAAATTCGTAATACTATTATTGACGTAACTACTGTAGTAAAGTCAGGCGATTTTACTGTGACAACTCATGGTAGAGGTACTGATTCGTTACTTTGACTCGGATAGACGTGTTAAGGGTACTTACGGCCAAACAACAAACAGTAGCATGACTGTCTCCATTCCGCACAGAATATTGTAAAACACCCAAGTTCACCGCTCCTATGCACATATGGGTTAGTCCAACTCCAATAGCACACCACACTGTCCTACAGTACTCAGATTTTGGCTCTATAATCAGGATTTTAATCGGTCCTGCAAACTTTAGATGAGGCTTTGTCGTCTTCCGTTTAGTGAAACTTTTTTTGAGAATTGTTTTAGTTTTAATGTTATTTTCTTTACTATCACGGTCACGTTTTAATACAGATTTTAGTCTTCTAGTAGTCATTGTGACTGTTTCAAAATAATATAGGTACAAAAATTATTAGATTTGTATGATCTGACTTCGTCGGCGTCGTTTCAATGTCATTCTGACAGACTAGCACAGACTATTAGGATATGTAATTTTTGTACCAACAGAACAAAAATATCCTGAATGTATTTTGAACGATATTTTGGTTCGATTTGGAGACTTGCAGATTCTTTAGTAACACAGTTTTTTTCGAAGACTACCTACTCTATTTTCACATACATTATATATCTACATTCAGCACTGCTGTTCATCATGTACTTACTGATTTTTAATCAATCTTTTTAAAAATAATTAAATGACTATATAAACTAATTATTTTCTCACAAAATTCCAACACAAAACTGAATAGATTTTACTTGAATGCTTCAGTTGAACAATTAATATTTGAGGAGGATGAGAGAATCAAATGTTTTGCGCACTGCCGGCCGGACGCACCCACGGGACGTTCGAGCTTTGCAAAGCATTTCGAATAAACACCAGCTCTATGTTTCATGTAAAAGTCGCCTTATTTCAATAGCAATAAGAAATAAATGTATGCAAAAACAATGATGCGAGCCTTGATTCTGTTATGGAAGCGTGAAAAAGCGGATCGCGTTCGTACACATGGCGCGATCCCCTTGTCGGCCATGTCGCGCGGAACGGCAAACTTTGTTCGTATTTTTAGGATACCATACGAACCAGCCGCCACATGGAAACTCTAAAAACAATCTTTTTCACTCTGAGATTTTCGTGATATTGGAAAACTATAGTCACAATTATGTTTCCAAAGTATTTAATAGTCAAAATTATCTATGATGGAAAATTAAAACTAAATTAATTTCTGGAACGTATGATCTCCTCAACCTACAGTTTAGTTATCATCATCTGTTGGCTTTCCCAACTGAGCCAGATGAAAATCTGGACTAGTTTTCAACAGCTATATAATACAGATCGTCGCTCCACCTTACCGAAGAAAGTGCATGGAAAGAGCCTCCTCGTGGCGCACACCGGTAACAGCTAGGCACGGTAAAGCAGTGTCTAGTCTGGCTAATCTTTTCAATACAATGCTACAACAAAATACAGTTGTAGCATCGACACGATAAGAAGAAGATGACCGAAGAAAGTCTTACCTACACTAAACGTGACAGTAACGCCTGAAACAGATTAGCTCCAACTATCGGTTCTATGTAAAGTGGTCACAACTCGCAGATCAAATTATATCAGTCTAATTGCTGATCCCTTGAGTGGGACACGCAGTTTCAGCTGAGTATAAAAATGTGAAATCAATAAAAGTTCCAATTCCCCCCATCAGCCGATAAAGAACATTACTGCGATCATAGTTGTTTTCCGGTATGATGCCGACTATTATTATCGAGTGGGGGTTCGTGCGAATCTGGCACTTATCATAAAAAATAACTGCGACCATAATATTATCAATAACAACAAATTGTTTTAGCCTATAATGAAAATTTTGTCAGTGGATAATGTGGAAACCCTTTTCCGAAGCACGTGGGGTCACCTTTTAACGTAATGTTTGGATGGGGAAATTAGCCCAGACCCGTGATGCATTCTAAATTAGATATTATAAAACAAGTACACACGTAGGTATTATGTAAAATAACATTACAGAACACTTTTATTTTATACTGTCCACATTTTAATAACAAATGTATTAAAAATATTAGCCTACTTATATAAAATAATTGACAGAAGCAAATATTTTTTAAAACAAACTGAATAAATCTAGATAATTAATTGAATACCCAACCACAAAACAGAGATGTGTGTACCCAACTAAATAAATGCTATAAGTTGGTAAGTTGACCGCGAAAACGTTGTTTTTAATGTCCATTCAGGGATAAAGCTATAACCCTGAACAAAATTACTTTTCCTCAGAGATTTAACCTTAGTATACCTACTCCGACAAAACGATACCCCGCTTTTCCTACCACCATTACATTTTATTACTGCAAAGGTACACGAGTTTGCTTTTTTGACGTATAAATATAAGAAATTGTTGTAATAAAAGTGGATATCTTGGGTCGCCTTAATAAAGAGAATAATGCGGCTCTTATACCTAAACAAATCCCCACAAAAATCCTTTCAAGTTAACAAGGGCTATAAAAAATTTACGCCCTTGGGGATATTTTCTTTTATGCTAATCGTTTTTTCATCTAACCTTTACGATATTTTACTATCAGTTAGGGGCAACACGCCCAAAGCAAAGGTACCTACTCATATTTACGTCATCCATATCGTATGGCCATGGAATCACAAAGCGAGCTTTACTTTAGATGTTTAATAATAAAGGATGTATAAAGTAGAGGCACTAAATAATAAAGCACTTAAATTTATTATAGGACTTTTTTTAATCCATCTTATTATTCTCGGTAAAGCCAAAAAGGCGGCCGCCACCCATAAACATTTCTCTGTCGAATTTAAATAGGCAATACAAACAAACTTATTGGTATCCCGATGAAATCAATTACAAAAACTGTACCATAAAAAACGAAGCGAAGGAATTAATTCGATTGGCGATGCAATTACGTACAGTCACGATGGCAAATGATTCACGATCTTCATTACAATATAAATCAGTGGTGGTACGGCAGGTGCGTAAATTTACATAACACCTATAAGAATGTGAGAAGACATGCGAAATTTTAATATGAGAGCAGACGGCGCTTCTGAATAAATCTTTTGTCAACTCGTTTCGTTGATCCTAAAATAGCCGTGAATCAAAACCAAGCCTCACTTCATTCAATATTTATGAACTCTAATAAAACACATTTATTAATAAAATATTCACTATTTTTATCACACCCAAATTTGAAGACTTTTATCTGTTATTTTAATCGTTTCTAATAAATCATTTTCTTATCTTTTTCTTATCTTGGGAAATTCTATTTGAAACTTTATGTACTTCGTTTTTTTTACATACTTAGTTTTTTTTGTAAGGATTATTTTCTCTAGAAAAAAAATTCTCTAGATTGAGTTAGTAATTCTTTATATGTAGGTGCATACTTGTTATATACGCGAGATTTTCAAACGGTGCTATATTTGCTGTAGATAAGAAGCTACAAAAACCTTTTACGATAATCTGTTATCGTAAAAGGTTTTTGTAGCTTTTTAGTAATATATTAATAGTTTGTGGTAATAACATGAATCGCAAGCAAAAAGAGAATACAAATCGCTGCTCATGTAACTACCCAGTATATACACATGAAATGTATTGCACTTTCGATAAGCTATCATGACATATCATGGTTTATCACAAGATTACTCTTGATATGACTGATCAGGACTTAACCGTTTAATTCGGGGTAAGGTTGTTGAACTTGAACGCGTCATTTGATGAGAAACATGTCATTGTTCATATAATTGGATATTGGATGTCCCAAAATCAAAATACATGTAACACTCGTAGATATGAAGTACAGTATTATTCAGATTGTAAAATGAAATATCGCAAAAATCGCTTTCAGTGAAATGGAATAAAGTGCATAAAATATTTCTTCCAAACATAATAAAAAGCCTAATGCATTATCCAAAAGTTTGGTAAGGGTGCATACGGAATGTTGAAATTCTCCTATACACTTGTGTTTTCTACTTGAGGAAAGTAATATACGAGTTGCCAACCCCTGCATTAGAAACGCTTAAAAGCATTGTTCTGTTTCGCGAGGAATAAGATGTTGAGCCTTGGGTGTGGAGTGTTCTAAGATTCCAAAGTTTGAGAACTTTCTCACTCATGTGTATTTCGGGAACCATGTTTTAAACAACAGACCAACATACCAAGTAATTTTACTAAGTTTATTGCTCTATTTAACGGTAGAAGGTGTAAAAGGTTTAAAATCAATTAAAATAGGATATTTTAAGATCAGGCTTATCCAAACTTATTTTATCATTTGGAGACATTTCCCAACAACGGAAGCTTTTCATTGTAATGGAGAATCATGCAAGCTTTACACTTAGTAGCTGAATGCAAACTGCTCTGCATTTTCAGCTTCAGTATTTCCACAATAAAGTTAAATTCACGAGCTTTCCTGTTATGCTATGATTATTCATCGACGTTTCGGGACAATAAAACGGAACAATGCACAAATCAGCGTTGACAATGTAGCGTTCGAGATGGTGTACTTTATATGCGATTTCGTGCAACTATTGTGGACTAAAATTGTGCAACAGTATATTTTTATTGCTTTTTGCATGTGGACCGTGAAGTTTATGGACGCAATTATTGTTGAAACAACAGCGCGAGATTTATGGTGACAATCGCGCTGGTGACGCTTCGATAATACCGTTTCAGGATATTGTTCGATCATCGTTAAAACTGCGCTTTCATAAAGTTTAACTTTTGTTGGGGTTTATGAACTGTATTGTTCGCCAGCTTGTTTCATAAAAACGATTTTTCAGATTACCTGCCCGTGTAACGGGATATATGAGTACCTAGATAGGATGGATCCTATCTGCTGTTTCGATCTTACGAGAGTAAAAATAAGTACCTATTTAAAAGTTTTATAAATATTTCATTTCACCCTTGAATTGCTAATTTCAGTAGCGAGCTAATTAAATTGATTTAAAAAGTCATCATTGCTTTAGCTAATGCTTTTAAAAATTCATCCTATTCACAACACAAAAGCCACAATTCGCGTCCGACCCCACTATTTTCATTCTTCTAAAGAGTTTTGTTTCATTAAGTCCGCTAGTCTAGGCCTCAGAATATAGGTTCGCCATTGTCGTATTGTGAAGGCTCTCGCAGTCAACGAGCAATTTTCTCATTCCACATTATGCAGCATTATTCTCATTGTTTGAGACACATACGTATTGTCTTATTAACGCTCTAAAGCCTTGTGTAGCGAGCTTAATGGAAAGCTCATATAATGTTGCTTACTAGCTTTCCGCAAATTATGTTGTAGCCTTCCTATCTGCCTAGCTAGGATACGTACCCGTGGCTCGAGAACCTATTTTAAAGTAACACCTATTTTGACTAAACTAAATTGTACGGAGCAGCCGATTTCGTATACTTGTTTCTAAGTATGTAGTTCACAATGTTTAACATATTCAAGAATACGTCATTTATTTATTTACATTTTTTTTTTTTTTTTTTTTAACCTATACTTTCCCACTGCTGGGCAAAGGTCTCCCCCCTACTTTTCCAGTACTTTCGGTCAACCGCCGCCTCCCACCAGTCTACGTGAAACGTGTCCAAGTCATCACGCCAATGTTTTCTAGGTCTGCCTCGGTTTCGCCGTCCATCCGCAGGCACCCATTGTGTGACGACTGTTGCCCATCTGTCCTTATGCATACGGCTGACGTGTCCCGCCCAGTCCCATTTTAGCTTCGATGTCTTTTTGCCTACATACATACTTACATATACATACCTACTTTATTTACATTATTCTATTCTATTTATTCCTTGCCTCAAATCGATAAATAAACTTTTGGAGGGCACAAAATGAGTTTATAAGAAGTATCTTTCAGTGTCCTCGTATTATTTCAACAGTTATCCCCCCTGACCCGGCATCGTTAGACCCTCAGGTGGCACCTTCATTAATCTTATTCCCTGCGCGGAACTCAAAGAATCTTAATTTGAAGTTTCGACGCTCCTCCTTATCAGAACTATGCGAAAGAATTCTTCTAAGAGATATTCATTTAACGAGATAAAGGAACCGTTTCTTTGTTCCTATGTGAATGTTCTGTTGAAAGATAAATAATTTAAAGAATGATCATTATTTTTACATTCATAATATTATGTTTATACTCGGCGGCCTCTTTGTTTTGTATACTAAAAGTATTCGAAGATAGGATCTGATGCATGTTTATAAATCCGAAATCAATACAATTGTTATGAAGTTTCACTTTTTGGTTTATAACATAAAAAGTTATTGGTACTTGATAATAAATATTTAGTTTTTAATCAATTGAATATCTCTCGTAAAATAAATAAACCTTTGCATCAAACTGAGGATGATTTATACAGCGTCAGGAGCCACTCTTTACTCTATTCAAACTAAGATAAAAACACTTTTTTTCTTATCGGTGTATTAAGTATTAAAACTTTAAGAAATAGCAGCATAAATGAGAAGAAAAAGCTCTCTGAAGTCAAATTCAATAAGAAAAGCGAGCCTCGTAGTATTAATCCGAAGATCCGACTTACTTCCGCAAGAACACTCAAGAGACTCTACACATTACAGTTTGCGAAAGTAACAGACTTCGTAATGCAAAAGTCTGACCGACGCGGGATAAAACTTGCTAAGCCGAAGAAATATCTCAAGCGAAGCATCGGATACATCTTTAGTTAGCAACATTAGGACGGGCATCCAAAGGTGCTCGAGCATGTCTGAGAGCCTAACTTTGACCGGTACAAGCGAACCGTAGCGTCTTAATGAAGTTCTGAAGTTCCTCTCCACAACTCCACTGGATTTACTGGCTTAACCCTTAGATAATAAGCTTGGGATTTCAATAAAGATTGAGGTTGATGCTAAATTCGTGGTCAGTTTTGTTTTTTAGTGGTTACATTGGTTTCATAAACTTGATGTTGAACTCAGAACTACTTAGTTTTGAAAAATTACATAGACGGTGAGGTAGCGGGCGTTTCACTAGTTATTTATTGAACACCAATAAAACAATTTATGTAACTGGAGTACCTACATTATTATAATGATTGTTGTGCCCTGAAATTACGCTCCTAGGCAAATCCTCGGCATTATGAGGTAATATCGTTAAAATTTTATTGGCTCCACTTATAGTAATGTGATATTTATGACGTAGGAGAAAAGGCCTGAAGTTTATTGTTTCATGCTTGAAGAGAGACGATGAATAAACCCAACGATTTATGTTGGCTGTAAACTTTACAGTAATCGTAAACTCAAATAACAATCGCACAAATCTTATATGTTATCTTATTATTTTAATTGTCAGAATGTAAGTGTGTTTTAAAATAGTTTGAATCTGAAATAGCTCGTATTATGTTGACGACAATACTGTCCAAACATACAAACATTACACTTCTATGTCTATGTATAAAACGAAAACACACTTAGTTTTATCCCTAGTAGTCTCCGTGTTAATCTAACTAAATTACTAAACAAGTAGTAATTGAACACGCTAAGCCGTTGATATTTTATCCCACTAAAATAAACAAAGTTTTTTTTCAGCTAAAGTCTTTTGACCTCTAATTATGACCAATAACGGAAGTCTCAATTAAATTATTAATTTATATGATGTACTAGAACGCTGAGATATTAAAGTGCGTAATGAATCCAGGTCAACCTCGGCTATCCATCATCGTGAAGGTTCATTGCTGATAGTCTATATTGTAAAACGTTTTAGCGCCCTCGTGATAAACGAGTGATCCATACTAAAAAATAAATATATGTACAAGAACATACAACGCCATCTAGTTTTAAACTAAACAAGTTTTAATAAGCATTATATATTTTTTTCATTTTAAAAGTCACAACTTTACCTGTTTATTGTAACCTCTCCTTAGCCTCAAAGGTTTGCTGGATGAAAACTTATCGTAGGGTTAAACTCGTAATCGAGATTATCATTATTTTCTGGTTTAACTTTCTAGGTAGAATAACTATTCTGTATTTTTGTAGAATGCAGAGACTAAAGAATAGGTACATGAAAAAACCTAACCAGGAAAACCCGGGTTAGATATACTTTTGGCGTAAGATTATTTGTTCAGATTCCCTTTCTAAAAATAAGTAGATTCTGGGAGGAACCATAATAAAATGTAATTTAAGCATACTTAGTTACTTAAATTAAACCGAGATTACAATTGCAAATGCTCACGCATTGTCGCAGTGAGGCTGAGCAGTAAACGGACAAATAAGATTACCATTCTAAATCCCTGATTGATGTTAAACCGCCCTCCCTGCGGTTTGCACCGAGCCATAACTCAAGGGAATAGAGTTTAAAATGGTTGAAAACGCTTCATTTGCTTTTCAGTTTTATAACGATAATTCTAGAGGCATGGGGGACCAACGTGCTAGTTTTTATGGGCCTATTTTAGCATATCCGATGTTGCAAAGTAAACAATGACGAATCTTCTGTACGCGCACCGTTACAAATCGGTAAAGCTATGTGCTTTATCGAACTACATCACTCCATGAAATTAAATTACGTTACATTGATAATTTACAACTTTTTTCGTTCAAAAAAATATCAGAAAACAAAACGAATTTTTAAGCTTTGATCTCTTTCTCTCTTTAACCACAACAATATCAAGTTTGCCTATTTCAAGACGCCTCATTGATTTCCAGAACTAAGGTTCTCTTCGCAGCGCTATTGCAGCTCATCAGGCTCATGTTTTACCGCTTATTCATTACTCCTCAAGGCAATCGCATTAACAATCATTCCATTTATTATTTACGATAGACCTTCCAGGCCCTCTATTATTTATTTAGCGTAGTTCTCGGCGTCAAAACGGGCGTGTGGTTAATATTTCACTGCGCCGACGTTAAGTCGACTTAGATTTATGAACGGCGTGGCCTATGTTCTACAATTAACTAGCTTGAAAGGGTCTTTAGGACCTAGCGTCTCAGGTAGGTAGGTTAAATGATTAAATCGAGTACTTGAAATGCTCAGAGTTGTTGACCTACAAACGGGGTGGTGAGAACACGTGAAATGCAGTGAACAAGTTAAATTTCAGATATTTGGAACAAATTCAACATGTTTTAACTCTTATTTATATATAACAGATAAATCCAATATGTGAAAAATCTTAGATTTCAAAATCAAAACATACGGTACGATTTATAAAATCAGACAATATTTTGTTTACTTTGTATTCAACATGCCAAACTGCTCTGGGAAATCAAAAACTGCATAAAAGCATTCTTATGAATATTTTCTATTTCCACACATGCAGATCGGGGAATATCCCCGCGCTCCTTAGGGAGCCAGCGAAGCCCCGTATTCAAAACATTCATACGAGCTGCGAGAAAATCTCCCTTCAGATAAACTATTTAAGGCAGGTGATGGACGTTACTTTTTGTTCGTGAATCCGTAAACCAATTTATTTTTTCTAAAGTCCAAGTTTTCCCCGATAGCTGTAGCTCGGATATAGGGAATTATTTATTTTTCCTATTGAGTCATGGCGATAACTTTTTAACCCTAGTTGACATGGGGTGAATAACTCGCGCTGACAGTTGTAAGGGGTCCTCGGGAACTTTCAACCCCTAACGCTTATTGACCTCGCGGGCTGGTACCCCTCGAGAATGCATTCTGGAGCACTAAACAGAGCCATATCTTGACAAGGCGATGGAGATTCCGATGTAAATCGGCAGAATAGCATTGATGGAATATTTTTCTGTGGGGGAAGTTTGTTTACATCTCGCAACTACTTTTCGCTCCAACTTAGGCGAAATATTTTACCAACCTATTTTTTATGCTCATACTAACTATACGTTTGCTTATTCGTTTTGTTTTGAGTCAATTTTATATATGCAATATTAAAAAAAACCGAAAATACAGTTACGAATATCATCAAAGTATTTAGGTTATACTTTCAAATCTCCTGACCTAAAAAGCCCAACTTTAAAAGCGTAAAATATCAAAATGCGCAGCTCAAGCTTGTAGTTAAATTAAAATATATGTCAGGCGAATAGTCAAGAGCGAGCTGTACAAATTACTGGTGCAACAGTGACTGTGGCCTCTTGACCTATTTCGGATGTCACATCTCGAGGCGAGATTCCGGCACGACTGAAGAGACTGCTCCAGTAGAAATAGGCTTAGAGCTGTGATCGATGCTTTGTTGGACTGATAGGTCTATACCTATTTTACTCATTCAAAATTGAATTCTTCTTAGGCCAGGCAATACGGATCATTATCTATACCGGGTGAGGGAGTTATAAGACGGTCTAAACATGGTAATAATACTGTAGGTACTGAGCATTTTTGAAAATGTTGCCTACGTTGGGCAACGTCTTCAAAAATGCTCAGTACAGTATTTATTGAAGTTCATGCAGGTATTTCCAGTTCAAACAGAAATATTAAATTATTTGAGTATAAGTGTTCTAATAAATTAAATCAGAGTATGAAATTTCAACAACTCAACGTTACACCCACGTCGATAAAGTATTCGTGTACTGTTTGAAAAATAAACTTCCGTGATTAGTTACTGTTTCAAGAATCTCAGATGAAATGTTTGATTTTCCTTGATTTCCTTCACGGTAAATACTCAAGTGGAAACTCGTGATGTTTTCCAAACAAACAAGAAACGCTACGTTTACTTAAAGACGATGTTATTGTCAACATTTTCCAGAAAATTGGTCCCGTTTTTCTGTGGAAACAGGAATACTGAATACAAGGGTGGGTTGGCTCAAGTTGGCTCGGCATAAAAATTAGATAACCCGGCGGCCTATACCACGCAGACTAGGGCATACCAATTTATTTACAGATTTTTCCTGAGTGTGTGCACAACTTTTTCTCAGACACTAGAATATTCATGTGCAGAAAATTAGTTAGCGTTAAAAAGATACGCCCGACATAAATTGTAGGAAAAGGGTCAAATCACGTTTGCAGTCCCAAAGAGAAGAGATATTTTGTAAACTTTTACTCTGCGAGTTGGACAACTTCGTTCAATTCTGAAATGCTCTGGAAATCTGGTTGCCTGAGTCTGTTCCTTATTCACAAGATACATTTAATAACTACATTTTGACTAACCAGCTTGCATTCTGAGCTCGTTATAGGTTGACATGAGACAGGTCTTTGCTACTGCGTGGTCATTAGGTGTTTTCAGTATACATACTTTAAATAGTAACTTTAGACTATACATTCTCAATATTTCGGTTTAAAGAAGCTTTTATTTAAAGAACTTTGCAGTTCTCTTGCTATGAGTTATGTACAGTTTTATTTATTGTAAGGTTGGTAGTTTATAAAAACGTACAGACACGATTTAAAACACAGAAACAATTCAAAATTACCCTGAAATATACACATTTACATAACTATTGTAGATTATTATATTTCATGTTATCAATTGTTATCTGAGTTGCATTCTGTAAGTACTTCTGTTGTATAATGGAAACGAGTAAGCTTATTTCTATAACGTTCTGGAAAACTGCCAGTGGCAACTAAACTAATTAATTTGCGAATTAAGGCGTAAGTGGTTTCATCTGTAGAATGTAATTATAAATATGTTAATGAATTGTTTAATTAATATTATATTTATTATTCAAATTAATGCCTTGATCACACGTACCGAGTAAACCGGCGAGACAGTGACGTATTTAAGATACACTGCGCGCTAACGCTGCAACGTTCAACAGTAAAACTGATGTCGACGCGCAGTGTATCTCGAGTACGTCACTGTCTCTCCGGTTTACTCGGTACGTGTGATCAAGGCATAAGGACGTTAACGATACGAAGACTGTTGTACGAGTAATTTTAAGAATTGTGAAGTAGGTATACAAACTTATTACAATGGTATTATATCGTTTACAAAAGTGTGAATTTATTTTCAAATTCTAAGACGTTTAGGGTTCTATTAGAATAACAAACATTGAAACGAGCTAAACCCAGCGCAATGCAATGTACACAGAAGTCCCGTCCATCAGGCTGTCATCGGTGTGTTTAGCTAGTTGACCCGTTTGCTTCGGTCGAAGACTGTTGACATCCCGCTGTTCAGTATCCACTTGTCCATCAGGCTTACCCGATTCAAAGTGTGAATTCAACACTACCCAAAGTCAATAATATACTTCGGTTAAACCTAAAATAGATGCTCAAATGTACTGTGAGAGTTATAAATAAATACTTCAGAAGTCATCAAGTTTTGTCACGTCTGAAGAAATTAAGAAATCAATATTCACGAACATTTCACATATCACATTCTAGTCCCAAACTAAGCAAAGCTTGTACAATGGGAACTGACTGTTGATAGATTTTTGTAAATACAAACATAGAACAACATAACGCATACATAGTAAATATCAATAGGTGCTGAGTCTTACGTATTTTTTTTTAATAAATTTTTAGCCCTTTGTTGTACTGGATTGAATGCCATATTTACTGATGTTTAGTTGATAATGTGTGTTCTTTGAAATAGTAGTAAAATGCAAGGTATTCGTATTATATCAGAGCAGCTAGCGCTAGTGCGTATTTCTAAAGCAGCGAGCCAGCACGCGCCACGCATCGTAACAAGCACTTTATGCGACATCGGCGGCTGTTTATTCTCCCATACAGCGTAGATTTACACCCTTTTGGCAAATACTTAGCGTGGGAATAGGCCCGGCTTAGTGTGCAAAGGATTTAGGATGCTCAGTAAATGTACTTTATAGTATATGCAGCTATCCTTGAATGGGTATAGCTTTCAAAGTAATGCTCTTCTAAATAACCACCATCTAAACATCTTTCTGGTCGATGAAGCTTTTATCGTTCCTCTTAATTCACAACTTTTAGTAGCTCTTAAAATATTATACAACAAGAAACAATTTTTATCAAAACTCCACAGTTATGAACGTTCTCTGAACCTATAAAAACAAACTTGATCTTAATTAAACCATAAACAATTCTGTTTACCAAATAACTCTGCGAAGTTGGCTCGCTGAATATTTGAACACGGCAAGCACAGCCTCAAAATCGGAAACTTGGCTAGAGTACTTCAAGGAAATTACTTGCCTAGGTACTGTGGCTAAGGCACTCACGTAAATAACTACTTGGTGCATTAGATTGGACGCGAGCGAGAAAAGGCTACGAATGCCACACTTTTTAATTTTAAAAAGCTCTTCTCCTGATTGGTCCGCAACAACTGGTAGCAAAGTAAACTCAGGTTTTATCTGTGTAGATAAATCTTAGGGCCATTTACTTTACAGCAGCTATTCTACTAGGTACTCCACCCAATGACTGCGGTTCGGGCCCTAGAGACTACGAGCAGTGATAATAAAAATATCGTGAGTTTTCGTTATTTTATCATCGTCATCCATCTGCGAATTAAACTTGTATGTTCTCTTGGTTTTATTGGCGTGTCGCAGTGTTTTGACTCCACGGAAAATTTTGCTTTTAAATTAAGTAAGCTACTTTTTTTGTTTTTTATTTTATAAAACCTACTGAGCTGGGATTGACTTGTTTTGGTGAATATATAACAAAAGGGTTGGAATATTAACATACAACTCCACCGGGAGGTCAAAAGCAGCGTACGCGCATATTATGATAATTTTAATAAATTAGGTAGTAGTACATGTTCTCGGTCGGGCTCTGTTGTCGACCCGAAAGGTGGGTATCCGTAAACATTATATTTCGGTCATAAAACATAACAAGCTTATAAAACCGCAACATAATCGTGGAGGGTCCCCGGTGGAGAGTCCCACTGGAACCATTCTGCGTGGTTCGCCCTGAAAATTACTCGCCCCACGTAATTTTGAGCTTTTTCTTTTGTTATTCTTTAGGGCCACCCGAGGTTTGCGACGTTATGATCTCATTTTGAGTTATGAGAAAAAACTCTTAGTAGGTCCCGCCACGCGAAATTATTGTCCATAGGATTAGGTGCTTACGGGAATGTGGCCTATTTCAGGGGGGGAAATTATTATGTCCCTTGTCGTCGCAATTTTCTTGTTTCAACGATTTTTTATCCTCCTTCTCTAATTGCGTTGATTTCTCAAAAATTTGATTTAAACTGTTATTTTTCCCTAGCGTATTTCTTCCCACAATTCGGTAAAGAACTGCTCCAGCCCTTCCGCTTATCCAGAGTCATTGTTCAAATCCATGGTACATAGGTAATAGTATTTCGGAGGTAGGTTTATAATACCACATCAATAAATAGAACCTACCTTCATACATACACGACGATGTGACGATGTCCAAGTAACTTTTTTCATCTTTGAATAACATGAGTTTTCCCATCGAATGATCAATAAATAAGCAGACTGGAGGAATTTTCCCAAGTTATTCTAGCACCGCGTCAACAGCACCTTCGGGTCCCATTCCATCTAGGCTTTATCTGACCTGTCTTCTTTAGTTTATGTTACTGCAGTAATTTTCTGTCTCCCTGGTTCGTTCATGGTTTCGCGAGGTAATAAGGTGATTTCTATTCGAGGTGCGGGCAATGACTTTGTTGATAAATATTTTGTAAAATGTTATTTCTACCTAACTTCAGTCTGTTAGGTAGAATGCTCCATGTGGGTACAATAATTCATTGTAAACACTGTAGGTATAATAATTTGGAGTTTGCTTACGATTTTCTTTGTTCTCATTTCAGATATAAACAAGAAAAAACACTTGTCATTATTTTTCCATAAAACTAACGATAACCATCAAGATCATTAAAAAAAACTGTTTTGGGGGAGACCTTTGCCCTGCAGTGGGACACGATAGGTTAAAATAAAAAATAAAAAAAATAGTGGCACGAGAAACAAGAAATCTCGTGAAATGAATTAGATCAAAAACCCAACTCAAAATCTGCAAAATAGGCGAATTCATTATAAACTTAAACTGAATAAATACCCGCACTAAAATATTGAAGCTATTAAAATCCGGTCTAAATTGTCAAATATTTGTACCGATTACTGGATTGAATTTATTCGAAAGAATTAGGTCAGTGTTTTTAAGCTCCGTTCAGGCCGTTGTCGGTGCACATTCAGCGGTGAATGAAAGCGGCAAATCTGTTGTAACATCAGCTTAACATCCTGCTCTACGGATCTGGTGTAAGCGACAAGCGTTTTATTGTAAAAAGCAGGTTTTATGTGGTTTACGCCGGATCTCCGGCGAAATGGAGTGACGATATGCGGAGTGTAGCTAGCAAACATAGGATGAGAAGAGCCGAAGACCGGGCTCAGTGGCGCTTCTTGGAAGAGACCTACGTCCAGCAGTGGACTGATATAAGTTGATGATGATGTGGTTTACGGTAAATAAGAGTCCTGCATAATACAAAGCGGGCGAGTATGATATTAAATTAAACCACGTGTTGGTTATCACATCTAAAAACTTGGTAGTAAAAATGTTTTACAAACATTATAACAACGTAAAAGTACTTTATTAAGAGAAATGTTTTTTTAATTGAAGAGCTTAAAATCGCCGCTTCTTTATAAGTCGATTGTAAAGATGTCGTTTTTTGAATATTATGTTTGACGATTTTGTAACATGATGACTATTTAAATATATGTGTATATTAATGTTAACTAACTCGACGAAAAGTACATTGTATATAAAACATTAATTAAACCTTAGTGGTCTTTAGATGCTATCCTAAAACTATTTATGTACTGTATTGTATAAACTTTAATTGTTAAAAATAAAAAAATATACTAAAATAAGTTTTTTGTAACTCATTTTATACAGTTTACATCACACGAGTTTTTTAATGTTAGATTTCCTAGCCTGTATTTTAAGCCACAATTCTGTAGTAAAAGCACTTTGCACTAGGAGTCAGCACGTCCACTAAAATTACAGGCCACTCACAACAAAACTTTTGCCAACATCTCCGTGGAAACTGTGTGCTGTTGTTTGTAACTCTATACCTACAAACCAAACAAAGCAAACCTTGCCAATACTAATACCGAGTTTGAGGCACTTAGGCAGTGCTTACCAATTAAACTAAATAATTTGGGGGAGACCTTTGCCCTGCAGTGGGACACAAAAGGTTAAATAAAAATTAAAAAAATAAAAATTTGGTAATAACTAAAAACTAAATATTTTAACCTCTATTTAACGATAACACAAAGTTCTAACAACAATGAGTCCTGCGGGGGTATCCAGACCACTGAACTGTATTTGAAATGTTATTTGCTCAAATAACATTTCAGTTTTCTTCTTCGTCTTTTATTGATATTTCGTTTGATAGAATTAACGAAATCAGGTAGGCCATGCTCAAACCGCGGCATTGACGTCATTTTTAACAGCTCAGTCATAATTTTATAAAGCTCAGTCACGTCAGTCCACAAAAATGCCACGGAATACTGATGAGTTACTACAGTAAAATCATCGAAAACTGAACTGCAACTGAAAGGATATTCGGTCACGCAAGTTTCCCCTTGCTGGATAGCCCTCCTGAAAAGTAAACTAAATAACTGCTATAAAAAATTAAAAACTGATTGACCAAACGAAAATTTAATTTAACATTCGTATTCATAGAATCCTCGCAAAGTACACTGTAGTTACAGTTTGTATTGAAATTATGAAAACAGTTCTACCGAAAGAACACAACTAGAGCTTCGGATAAACATTGACTTACTCAGAATTTTTCTAAGGATAATAAACTAATATTTCAGTTTTGTGTATATTGTAAAAAAAAACATATTGGAGTTTAAAAAACTTTCATTAGAGCGGCACCAGTACCTTTCTATCGTCAGCCAATTCAATCTGATTTTTGCATAAAATTTTAACTAAGTTTAAAAGTTTTCGATCAGCGTCATTCTTTGTGATTGAAATCCATACAATTTCACAGTGAGTGCGCCCGGATCTTTCGAGATTTCTTTGTACACCGTTCCACTTTCCAGACTTTATAGTCGGCTAGTGTCTGGAGGAAGAGCCTGCCAACACAGGAGCGTTATCTTCGGATTCGGAAGGAACGAGACATAAAGCTCGCTTGAACTGAGCTTGAAATAAGGATTTTTGGTGACACAGAGATTTCTTGTACAGATTGCGTATCAACGACAATGTATGTAGCGAGTTGAAGAAAAATTGCACTCTCAAGAAATTGAGGAAAATCTTTAGATTTTTCGCTTGGTTTGGGAAGGATTGAATTTCGATAAAGGGCAACTCGATTTATTCCGATAATATATTCAAAAGCGCCGCATTGGTCTTTACACTATTCAACAGGGTAGTTATGCGATCCTGTCATCATGAACAGTGATTACATAAAAACCCCCGGTAACAGAAATCCTTCGCAAGTCTCGCAACGGGCGCCAGTTAATATGTATGAATGTAACTTGTTAACTCAAACGTAGTCCTGCCAGATGGTGGAGTACGCCCAAATGTCCCACCTCGCTCCGCTTTATAATTCAAAGATTTGCTCGCGTCGAATAAAGAGACGTCGGCGTTAAATTATTCACGCGACACGACGTATGCACTCGGCGTCTTTGAGATTGAAACTAAACTTTGAGCAATTCAAAGTAAATAATCGTGTGTGCACAAAAGCCGCTGAAAACTGGAATTTTGCTGCGCGCCCGGCCCAAGCGCTATTTTGTTCCGAGAAGTTTGTAAGCAGTGTAAAGTCACTCTAATTTGTAACACTTTCACTGCACTACATTAAATAATAATCAACCGCGGACATTCACGAAAGTTCTAAGAGTAAACCCTATTAACACCTTTTAGAAAAAGCCTTATTCAAAACAAACACTTCAGTCAGTACTACTAACCCAAGAACCAAATCAAAATGCGATTTGTCCCCGCTCAACAATATCGTTTGGGTGTAGTGTAGGCGCCGTATTTTCCGAATAAGGAGCTATGTAGCACCAAGGCACAATAAATCAGGCTGTATTGTTGGGGAAACGCGCAAATCGTAAGCAAAACCATCGTATATTCTGAGACCGCTCCTTTAGGTGACCCTTGTACAAAAATCTTAATAATACACCTTACCATGCGGGTTTTTTGAAGAACTTGTTAGTATATAATTTTTCTTGAGTATAGCCTAGCTAAGGTAGGCTAGCTACTGTTTAATGATATAGTGCTTTTAAAATATTGATATGTTGTTACTTAGTAGTAAGCTAATGAGTAGTGAAGTACTTTATTAGAAGAAAGCTAGACAATCCAAAGGGTGCCAAAAGCTCCATATGAAAAAAATACTCGTACCATAAGTTTTATGCCGTCGTTTGTTTCGTTTTCAGTAAATTGCTGAAGTAAATCTCGTGAAGTTACACAATGTTGGAACATTTTGCGAGACGAGGTGCCAATATAAAAGTGGTGACAATTGAAGAGATAGAGATCGCTGCATTTCATTTAACGTGGTGTCTAGGGAGGTTTTTCTCGAAATCGGTGGCAAACATTTTCGATACAAATATCGAAACACAAAAAACAAATATTGAACTCTTAAGGCTGGCGCAGATCAGGACGGCATGGCAAGGGATTTTAATTTTTACTAATGGACATTCAACCGTACTGTTACAGAAATACGACATAAATTGCTATGCTTTAAAATGATGCCGTGGCATTGAACGTGAACGGAACGGCATCATTTTAAAGCATAGCAATTTGTGTCGTATTTCTGTAACAGTACGGTTGAATGTCTATTAGTAAAACTTTAAAATCCCTTGCCATGCCGTCCCGGTCTGCGCCGGCCATTACTCACTTTTTATACAAAATGTTTCTAGGTAGGGGAAAAGGGGCCGTGAGTTGACACTTAAAGAGTCTTTATGGACGATATTCATTTGTTTAGCTTTTTTCGTCTAGGAACTAGAACGCTGACCACCATTGCCCACTGACTCTCATTGCCCCTTTTTCCCCTACTCAGCAGATGACGCTGGGCAAGTAACATTTTTACGCTTAATGAAGTTAGTTTAAACCACCCCGCCTTTTCGTTAAGG
Source organism: Ecliptopera silaceata (assembly GCA_932527185.1). Lineage (NCBI taxonomy): Eukaryota > Metazoa > Arthropoda > Insecta > Lepidoptera > Geometridae > Ecliptopera > Ecliptopera silaceata. The sequence goes on along the minus strand of OW052205.1, from coordinate 5,946,902 downwards.
TCACTACACACTAACTCACAGTGGGCTAAGACTTCGTAAATAAATTCGGGCAATCGGACCTACTTTTTACGAGCTGAATGAAGTATGAACTCTGTACGTGCGGAGTTTCCTTTTACTACGCAGGATATAAAAAATCTAATGAACCCTGGCTTTATTGCTCTTAATAAAACGTAAAGTTGCCGTCCGACTACTAAAGGTTAACTTAATAAACATAGTGCCCCCGATTTGTATGGGTTAAGAAGATTTGCTGGAAAAATCGAACCCGAGTTTACTCTAAATTTAAGGTCCAAGATTTAGTAAATCTCTTGATTTATAAATATATATTTTTTTTCCATTTGGCCGAGACGCTTAAATATGGACTCAATTCATGGAAATATGATTTTGCTTATCTATTTTGTTTTGCTAGTTTTATTGGTATCTACTAGCGTATATTTATTGTAGAAAGATTCCTTATTTCACCCTGTTTATGAATGCCATTTACTGAGAATGTTTAGGAAAGCCAGTTTCTGAACTAGTAAACTCAAGGCGGTGTAAGATCCCACAGGATTACGATTATACGGGATCTTCATACCTATCCCTACCTGTGTATTAATTAAGAACAATACCGGGCTTTACACATTTCTGTGAAAGCTACCAACTTAGCAAAACAAAAACTCTTATTGCGCCATTTTTCTCGGCAAAAGCTCTCTAAATAAGGATCATCTCATTATCCTCAGTGGTGATTTAGTTAGGTAACAAGAATTCTCGCTTCAGTTCAGTATGAATACAGCTTAAATAAAACGAGAATATAAGACCTTATTAGCGAAATACTTATTAATTATAATTTCTTAAATCTTCTGAGAAAAAATATTGCAGTGGTTGCAATCTAGAAGAGAGACTGTAATTTATCTTTGTCCAATAAAAACTCAGACGCTGTAGCCGAACCTGAACAAAGAACGTATCTACTCTTTTTCCAAATGAGCTAAGTGAATCAGTGCGAGTCCAGCACAGGAGGATCCCGGGACTTGCTAGCCGTCAATTAGACACATGGGAGATTTATATGGCTATCTATCTTGTCTTGTACCCGGTACCGGGATAGAGGAAATTGTTTTTCGAAGGTTTCGGAACACCGCTCTCCGACGGTGAATAAAAATGGAATTTGCAGGGAAAAGCGGGTTTGACCGAAACAATATGAAATGTACAACGTGCTGTAGATTTATGGGTGATTTTGTGGCGACGAATAAGTTTTGTTGAATTTATGGGCGCGATGAAAAAGGCTGCATGAAACATGATAGCACCTGAAATGAGGGCTTTTGTGGTTTAACTGGGACATTTTTGAACACTGATTCTTTTGACATGACAGAAAATTGCCAAAATAATTGTTGCTTCAGAAGCGTTGCAACCCAGCGTTTCATGCTTCAAAATAAATATTTGTAAAGCTATCAGTGAAATATTTGGCAGTAAAAACCACCATGAAACGTAGGACCAATTCCATAAACTTTAAATAGGCTTACTGATATACAAAGCAACATTACTTATTTCATAATCCGCTACATTAAAACGAGGCGCATACTCTTGTTAAAATTCAAAAGAGTCTAGGACGAAATTAAAATGCTCATACGAAGGATTAACTTAATGAGAAAATATAATCCTTGTACGTAGAGCAGAGTATGATGAGAATTATTAATGAATCAGGCACCGGCCTGGATAAGGCATATCCTATTGTGTAATCCCAGGCCCTTTTACTTATTTACTATTTGATTGGATTGTTGGAGATAATCCTCCAGGTATGCGGATTATTTATTTATGAAGCCTCATAAGCTTTGCTATGTATCCCTGCGTGGGCGGAGTCTAGCCTAGATGCCTGTGTATTTATTTTTGATTACTTATATTTCTAATCATTTACATTAAAATATTGATACAATTTTTTGTTGCCAGATTTTATGACAAATATCGTGCGTCGTACCACGATATAACATCGTATCGTGGCACGTTGCATTGTTGTGTCGCAGTGCGATATCGTGTCGTGAAAACGTACCGTGTCATCTAAAAGTATGTTTGCCTCTGAGTATAAAATTAGACATAAAAAATAATAATTTACAACATGTTTACCAATGCAATGCATAACTCACCCTTAACGACGACTCTTTATTAATCATTGTGAAAGGGTAATAAATCCTAATTACACGGCTTATTATTTCGAAAAAGGGTCTTGACTTTCTGGAGGCAGGACAATACGGCAGAGTAATACATTGGTGTGGTATCCTTGTCACTTGTAGATCTAGTCAACCAGTCTTCCGATTCTCGACCGTTCAATGGAAAACTATATATGCAAAGAAGGCGGCGCCGCGTGACGACCGACATTCAGCTGATTCAGTATTTTAATAGTCTAGCTAGTCCATATAACAGCCGAATAGATCGGTCTTCCATCAGGGAGTTCGTCTATTAACTAAGCATTGTTTACTGGATATTTGAAAGGATACATTTAAAGGAACAGGATTTCAGAGGAATGCAACTAAGTGGCAGCTTGCGTCTACCTAGTTAAAATATTCATGGATCTAGGAACAAACAACATTGAGCATTTATATTTTGGAGAAGCTTATTTACATCGAAGGTCACAATATATTCAAGGTACCTAAGTACCTACTTCATAATGATTGGGCAAGTTCAGAATGAAACTCGGAGCAAGAATATTTAAATAATCAAGTACCTACTTTTCGTACACCGAAAAAGTTTAACTTCTGTTTGTTCAATTAAAGGTAAAATCAAACGAACGTTTGATGATACTTTCGCAACTTAATCACAGAATACATGATAAAATGTGAACTTCGAAAACGTTCGTATAACTATCCCAAAATAAAAATGTCCGCTCAAATAAGGAAGAAACCGCACTGATTGCACAAAGGCCTCTCGCGGGACTGAATTATCGTCACGTACAACGGGCCTTAGCATCAGGGACGCAGTCAAGGCCAAAAGAAAGGGTAAATCAAACAGCCCCACTAGCCGAATCGATACACATAGACATAAGAAAAAAATACTTTTTGTACATTTCCGGGCTGCTTCTACGTGGAAAACTGTTTCCAAAACAGTAACATACAAATGAATAGTAACAGTCTATCTTATAAAAAGTTAGCGCAGACATCATGTCAACGTTAACTTTTTATAAGATAGGGGGTTAGTGTTTAGTTCTTAGTGTATTTTGTTTATTAGAGTAGTTTTACATCTCGTAAAACATGAATAAAACATTATTTACTTTTTTAAGTATTTATTATTAAGTATTTATAAAATAAATAGTTATATTATATGCAAGTGTATTCCATGTCCGAATAACTTTAGCCCCTCTAACTGCAGCCTTGCCAGGCACATCGGATGAAGTCACCACCCTCATGATTGAGATTCAAGTCGTGTGCCGACAGGGAATAGCGATATTAACAAAACAGCCTAGTCTTCTTTATTAAACATCTGTGTTTTTGTCTACCAACTTAACAATCAATAACGTGGTAGAATTACTTGAGTACTTACCTAATATAATATGTTTGCAGTCTAATGCTATAGAAAACACCACATTGCACAGCACTAAAAATCCAAATAAAACAAACAAAGTAATGGTATCGAGATATACAATTCACGGTCTCGTAATAAGCAATCTCTTCCAGACAACTTTGGGATGCTATAATAACTAACCTTTTGTTCTTAAAATATAATCTACGACAGAGCAATCTGGAAATTTGCTTTGTGACGCCTGAAAAAGCTTGAACGAGTAATAAGTCGTTTTGACTATTGATCGATGCAAGGATGATTTTAAGACATTAATTATATTTTTAAGTGTGACCTGGCTGTATAAGTTGTATTAGCACTTTATTTTTTTAAAACGGAAAGTCGGAGTCTTCTTGGCGGCCTAAAAGATCTGCCGTCAAAGTCAGCCTTCTCCTTATTTATAAGTGTAGCGTTATTCCGTGTGTAATTTTTAATTAAGCTTGTTATGCATACTTGAAGGTAATTGAAGTAGCTGTGTTAATTAAAAGTCCTTTTTGAGAACGTAATTACTCATTTCAGTTGCGAGCCAATGTTGTAGGAACGCATTTGAAGAAATTCGTTTCGTATGTCACTAGATGGAACTGAATATTTTATATTATGTAATTTAGGTTCAATTATTTTATGCACTTTGTTTGATTTCCGATATTTTGACATGGTTGCATGCACCTATGTCAAAATATCGGGCTCACAAACCATGGTAAAATCCCGTTTATAAAGAAAACTATGTTCTAAACCGTAAGCCGTAGTTTCAAACATTATATCAGTTAGTTTTTTACGACAAGTCTAGACTATAATAATATTCATGTAGAATATTATAATCTTAACTATCACACCACAGACTCTAGGTCTGTGGGTATAATTTGCTTTTCTCGTATTGCTCATAGAAATAAAACCGTTCTCGTTTTCACCCACACAGAGTCCTGAATTGCATTTTATCACTCTGTTATTAAGGAGTGTGTATAAAGCAGACAATTGCAACGATAACGAATGAGAGGGAATCGGAGAAGCTTTGTGCAATCAGTGCGATTCGTACAAGACGAGACGCGACGTGCCGGGACTGTCCCCTAGACATGACGGCGAAAACCTGTTATACTCAAAGTCAATTATAGTTTATTCACTAAACTAACTAAAATCGTCTTATAAACTGTAGATGATTTTATGTACCTTAGAGCTTAGCAATTCTAATGTTTATTATAAGCTGTGTCCCTGCGAAAATATTAGAGAATAAAATACCGCTTCTTAGATTTTGCGGCAGAAAGTGGTGAAACTTTGACAAGCACTAATACAATGTGTCGGAACACATAGCGCGATATCAAGGTTTGGAATAAGAAATTTACCATGTTGCAGTTAAATAAAATGTACAATATTTCAGAAAATGCAGAAATTCAACTACCAAAACAGGATTGCACAAGATTTTTCCAAGGATTCATGCTCAGATTGGAGCACAAGCCCCGCCCGTTGAAATGAAATAACATTCTTAGGATGCTTTTGTTTACAGGACTTGAGCGAATCGAGGCAGTCGACGGTCACTTGTCGAGAGCTGCGGAATCAGAGGGTAATTTTGAGATTGTAGATCGCCAAAAACGTGCTTGCAATCGTGATTGCCTTCACTGTCCGAGGGGAGATAGATTTATAACTAGCGGTTCTGGACTTTCTTACTACTTTTCAGGTGATTTGTGAATGTCCTCATTGCAGTTGGTTCTGTTCTCGGCGAGAATCATGTGACATGTCGGCAAAACAAACTAATTGGTAAAATTTTGTATACAGTACAAAGGCAGCATTCAGATTTCTGGTCATCTCACTTTAGAGACATAAATACGTTATTTTGTATTATACTCAAGTGCGATAACACCAACCCAACCATACAACTTCAGACCGACTGACTATCACATAAGTAGATTATGATGTTTCTAGACGACCTCGCTCACCCGTTTTAACCCTTCAAACCCGCATTAGAAACCACGGTTGTCAGCAAAGAAAGGGGTGGATCAATTAAATCAGTAATAGTAAAAGTAGTTAAAAACACAGTTAAGCGCATTGTCGGGCGTTTAAGTCGACGGCAGTGAAAGTTTTCACGTTAGGAATACTTGAAAAGTCCATTACACGGTTGACGGCGCAAACGTCGACCTTACCACAGAATAGGGTCTACAAGCAGAAGAAATACTAGCAAAAATATAAAGTTTCCAGAAGAATTTCAAAAAAATCAGCCTTTTTCAAATAACCGACATTTTTTTAATTTTATTATGAGTTAAAACTTTTTAAAGCTTTTTTTTTGTAGTTGAATGTTGTCAGCCGGTAAAATTCCCAATATATTGTTTCAATGAATGCATTCGAACCTTGTTAGAGTTTTCTTAGAGTTTTGATCGGTAATATAAGACATAATACTTAGTAAGTAAAGTAAGTAAAAAAAAACTTTATTCAATAAAATCACAAGGATCATATGAATCGTCATACATACTAGGTGATTGTACGTGCCAGTAATTGAAGATGTTGTTCAATAATTCAGTGCAGACGGATTCATTTCAAGTGTCGCTACTGCTAGCAGCAGCCATACCTCTTTACGGAGTTGTTTGTAATTACAGACATAGCCCGAGATTTCATTTAAACTTCGTGACGCCAGCTGACAACTTGCAATTGTTAACTTCTTGGAAAAATATGACTCCACTGATTCCAGTCCAATGGAGTAACGATGCGACCGGCTGGAGGCGATGGAAGTTCATCCAAGTTGTAAAAACTTTCTAGACATGCAGCAGATTGTCAGATAACTTTTTATTTGACAAAAAGGTTGAAGATATCTTTATCGATGTTATAGCTTAAAAACAAGGTATTTTTTACAGCAGTTTTACAACAATGACGCAGATACCTGAAAATTATTTCACATAAATTCATAAATTTGGGTACTCCTTAAAAGGTACTCCTTAGCATTCTACTTCTAATATGTTAAGAGAATACCTTCTTAGATTGTACCTAGGTACCTATATCGAATTAATATGTAAGCAGTTCATGCATATTAAACTTAGCGACCGCGGCTCGCTCGCTACATATTCATACAACCACAGGGTTAGGGTTGGGAGATACCTTGGATACATTGAACTTAGATGAGAGGCTTAGCCGACGACCTTTGCGGTGGTCACCCAAATGAGGCGAAAGGGATTTCTACTCAAGACGCAAGAGGTTTCGGTTTTTCCAACATTTGCTTATATATTTACAGTGTTAGTAAATGTGCTTTCGTTGGTAATTTAGAAATATCGTAGATTTTATCATCGATTGGAAATGACTTCCATGCCATCGCTGTTAGTAACAACAATGTTACAGTTAGTGTTAGTTTATAGTTCTCAAGTATTTCCGAAGTTACCGCGCACATCGTAACTTTACTTTAGCAACACGCAAAGGTAACTTTTAAGGAAGTTTAGCAGTAAATATATCCGGACCACAATGAGCGTTTGCACACTGGCTGAATACCTCCAAGACACCGATGACGTCGACGTCCTAGCACTGTCGGCGTAAAAGTTATTTTTGTACTGCAAATGATATCGTGTAGATTTCGTATCGGTGGTAGTTTTACGACTTTTAAGTCAAGCGTAGTTAAATATATAATAATATAATATAATATTATATAATAATATAATAGTATGATACATGGCGTATACGTAGCTAGAGCTACGTATACGCCATGTGTCATACTATTCTACATCGTACTATACGATTCTACGTAGTACACTCTTCGGTTCTACGGCTTAGACTCTACGACTTTAAGTCGCAGTCTCAAACTGTTCTACGCCGTAGACTATGATTATGACGTAGTAGGCCTTACGGATCTACGCCGTAAAATCTACCAGAACACCACGCGAATAAAACTGCGAACAGCACCTAACATACACTTACCTACACATAGTATTCGTACTCTATCCATCACAGAAAATACCATCACCCACCCACCGACTACCTATAGACGAAAAAGTCATCAATAATTCCAAAAATCGGTCCCAATTAAAATTTCAGCTGGCTAAGTGGTAGCGCAGCGCTGCGATATAAAACCTAGGTATAATTGCTAAGGCTAGTGCCTGCAAATTGAGGCCCTTCACGTGAGCTCCAGATTTCAGAACTGTTCCACGTTTTAATTAAGCAAACTTTGGGAGAATGCTAGACTTGACTTAGGAACTGTGACTCATTATTTTCAAAGTGGTCTTTAATTGATAGACTATGAAATCAGGTTCTGTTGTATTGCAGTAGTATTTAACTGGTAGCTATGTTTCTCCTTTAACTAAGTGAGATAACTTGTATCTTTTACAACGAAGTTCCTTCTCATAAATAGTGGATGTTACGTTGTTTATATCAAAGTAAAAAACTTTTACTAGAGTTGGATTTAGTATCTTCAGATGAGCAAGGACACTTCTGACACAAACACGCAAACTTATATGGCATTCCATCCAAACTTTCAGGGTGACGAATAGCGGAAGAAAACTTGAAAAGTTTTTAGAGCTTTTCTGGGCTCTTTCACTGAGTAAGTAGGTATGTTTTACCTACGTAAGTAAACGAACGCCAGTCATCCAATACGAATTCCGCCTTTCAAAAAGAGTTTTTTCAGCCAACGCAGCTGAAACAGCCTCATCACCATGATTGATGGGACAGTGTCCTAATTAGGACAGACGACGTCAATCAACTAAAATCCGCTGGGAATTCAAAATGAGCTCGCCCTGGATCGGGTCATCTGTCTAATGCCCCCGGACCAGCTTTATTTACAAGGGAAAATCTCTGATTAGACTCAGCTTTTTATTATAGGACCCAAATGAAATGTTCCTATCTTCATAAACATCGAATTATCTTTGACACATAGAAATTCAGCTTGCAGTTGCGAATAACATAAAATGTAGGTATATTTTGATAAAGAATAACTACTAAAATTATTTTCAAATAAGTAAGTTCATGAAAGTCTAATTTAAAATTGCATAAGTTAAACCAACGCAGTCAGGAACTTACATACATAACCAAATATCACCCAGTTTTCATTTAAGTTAGTTTAAGCAACCAGGAAATGGTTTTCAGAAATGTAATGCCAGGTTACGTAACTGCATACCTTTCTTTCCATTTCAACAATATGAACGGTGTAAGTGCGAATGAATTACGACCTAGTTGCCAGTTCCCGACCGTTGCGACCAAAATAATCGCTTTTCTACGAAATGCAAACGGATTGTGTGTTGTTTCCTAAAGAGAACAAGAAAAAGGATTTGTATTTATGGAATACAAAGGCATAGCAAACATTCGTGTTAAACTTTAACTAGGAACCTACTAAGACCTAGTCTTGGAGAAACAGCTACCTTCCCTTTACCATATTAATATGGATAAGCTACCTTTGTTTGAAGTAAACGTTGTTGAGATTAAGCTTTATGTAACCAAATGTATAATTAAAGTAAAATTGTTAAAATGGTAAAATAATATTTATTAAATAGGCAAAGCGTGCTCAATGAGTTAATTCATCGTTAATGGCAGTATGTACCACTTAACATCAGGTGGGCTATAGACTACTTCCGTCATTTAGCTGCATGAAAATATAAAGCTAAAATGCGATCTAAATCTCTATTTACTCATATTATTATTTAATTGATCGTTATTTTCAATTCATAAACATAGCACGGGTATTCAAGTGTTATTCAAACACGGCATTGCATTCCATTCATTGCTAATGCATTGTGGGTGCCTTAGGTAGGCAATGTAGGTGTTAACCATTGTTTCTGACGTATGTTGTACCTACCTAGAATGTTAACGTTAAGTTTAGTGATAGACCAATAAAAAAAGCCTTGACAATTTTAATTTTAATAAATATACACGGACTATTCACACATCATGCTCCAATCCCAAAACTTTGCTTAGTTAAGCGTAAATAGCGTAAAGTGCGTTTATACCTTGGCAACACACTACATCGGAAATTGCGGGCTACGAGATTTCCCAGGTTAAGGATTTTTGAATTCCCGCTAGAGCGAGATGTATCACCTTAAATAATTTATTTCAATCAAGTAGTGTATATTTTTTTTTCTTTTGTGAGAAATCATCTAGTTATATATTATAAGGGGACTTATATGATCGAAGAAGGGGACCCAAAGCACACTACGCTACTGGCGTGAAGTGTGAATTGTAGGTATATAGCTCGTATAGAGTTTGCTCTCAACCTAGGCGTATTGCTAAATGCACAAACCTACAGCCCATCTATAGTATAAGCTATTCCACTGTGAGACCAATAAGGCTGTTTACAAACACGCTTTGTACTTTGCGGTAGGCTCGCAAACAACCTGCCCGTTCCATTATTGCACCATTGTGTACCTACTATCCGCTGTCTGGCAATTTTGTAATTAATATGTCACTTTACAGGTAGATTATCTACCTACTCAGCCTACCAGACTCGCTGAAGATTAATTTGGCAAATATTTATTTCTGGTACACACATACCTAGTACTTTGATGTCTAGTCTCGTTATTAATAACATGGTACCAAATTAGAGCTTTATTAGTAGGTATTCCTTTTTTGGAAACTAGGTAGGTACCTATTTAGTTTAGACATTCGCCTCAAATATAGCGAACGGTAAATGTCAACGAGATAATTATCATATTTCTCTTGGGTACTGGTTCAAATAAAACCTTCAAAATCTTTCAAATAAAAAGTTAAGTGTGCTGAACATCGACCAAATAAATTGTTTTGATTGGGCAGAGCCAAACTGCGAGTAGGTATAAGGAGTTATCCTCAACTTTCTTAATTAACTCTTTATGTAACGTGCAATGTACAAAATACAACTAAAATATCTTCGCTGAAACTGAGCAAATAATCATATCGGGAGACTCTGACAGAAAATTAAAAAAAAAAACATTTTTTCAAATCATAAAAATACATAAAAACAACAGTATATTAGAATACATTTTAATCGACTTTCCATCACTACGCATTCTTAGAACGAGCAGCGAGCAGCTGTCACAACAGAGGGCTTAGTCCGAGCCTGCGTTTTAAAACTCCCTACTCTCGAGCCGAGAGTCGTCTCTCGGATCTCTCTCTCTACTTCTTACAAAAATATAAAGACATCCGAGAGACGACTCTCGGCTCGAGAGTAGGGAGTTTTAAAATGCAGGCTCGGACTAAGCCCTCAGCATTGACGGCAAACCAAGGCCAATGTGACCATTAGGTCCCTAATGAATAGGGAATCAATCCAACTTGCAACGTTGCAATCCTTTTTAAGGAATGATCACATCGCAGCCGGCACAAAAACGGCTCATGAAAGTCAAGTAGGTAAGATCTTCATGTTCAAATTGATGATCAAATCAAGCCATAAAACACTAGCACACGAAACTTCATAAGGAACGCGACGAAGGCTAAGTCAGCAGCGCGCAAAAACCTCCTTCAACTAAACGATAAGTTTTTCTACGAGAGATTATAATAAGGACTAGTTTTTTCAACCTATTCGTTCAGCCATACGAGAAGTCTGTCAGTCAGACGTCGCCATTGAAATCGGTCTCTTTTAATTTTGAAGCCAATAAATTTCGTAATCTGCCAGCGGGATTTATATCGCTCATTTAGCGTCAATCAGAGACATGTCGATATAATAAGACTGAAGATCTGGCTGCGCTAAAGTTTTTACCTTGCCCTATACAGAGTGTAGTACCTACATTTTGAAGTTCAGTGTGATTATGTAGAATTGAAGACATACAGACATAAGTATTGAGTAACATTTTTTAAAAAGACTGCTTATTTTTTTTGACGCTAGTAGGATAATTTCATTTTAAGGTAGGTACTTTAACTAAGTTAATTACACGCGCTCGCAAAGCTATTATGAGAATCGAATTATGGAAAGCAATCACATCGTAGAGTAGACTGTAACAAGACGTGTCAATATTTACCTACTTATATACAAGCATGTGTGAATTGACCGTGAATATTTATTTATTTGTTATTATTTATTTATTATTATCTATTTACTATTAAGTATACCTTAGGATGGAGGTAGATGGGGGAGGCCTACGCCGCCGAGGCGACTAGGTACGCTATCGTTTGGTAAGATAGTGTCGATTCGGTGTCGACACTAATAATTGGACCATCTCAAATCTTCTGAATACAAGGTATGAAATGTCGACATTGTTAGAGGTAATATAGTCCTACAAAACTAAAACTAGAAAACTATAGTACCTACCTGTATAGGAACAAAAATACATTTTTACGAATAGCGTCAAAGAGCTTTTTCATCGAGGGAATGGTGGATCCGAGCCGCTTTGTCCTCAGCGCTACGGATTGAAAGGACTGAATTCGATATCACCATCGAACAGCTAACTGCCGATCCACCGAATGAATATTCGTCTACACCCCGTACAAAGAACATCGGAATATTGAGTCTTACTGGAGTAGAGAGTCAATAGGATAGGTATACCTATCTATAGGTATCGGACGTGCGAAATGGAACTCGGCGCAGTTATTCCGCAGTTGTATAAAACTCTATACGTAAATTGACTAGATGAAGGTATAATACAGATGCTATGTATATATTTTTTTAATTAGGCAATCAAAACACATATTAAAGAGATACATACCTACGTGTTTATAACGCGGTTTTAATTATTTTTCTTCCCCGACACGTTTCGGCTAAGTTGCAATAGCGTAAAATAACAATAAAGTAGGTACGCGACAAACCCGAGTAATATCTCTTTACGCGGTGTATTTTGTGATTGTACTCCATAGCTAAGTATTTATTTTTTTAATTATAATTTGTTATTGAAACTAAGGGTATTTTTTTGGGCTAATTTGACCGTTCTACTTTTCTCTATACGTACCTACTTACCATGCAAATTAAGTAAACCTCATTATGCAATTGATTATTATTTTGTGATGTCATATAAGTACGTACACGCGTCAACTTAACTGACATTCAGATTACCTTTTCTTTAAAAAACTATCTTCAAATGATGAACAAAATTTAAAGTATTTCAGTAACTACATACCTTCAAAGTTTAAATTAACAATGTATCTTCAAAGATTCCGGTGTTGCGAGGGCTGTTTCAAGCCAGCTAAACGACAATTATCCAAATTACAGATGCAAGACTATGAGTGTTATTCTGAGAGCTACATCAAGTGCTTCTGGAGTCTGTGCGACCAGCAGAGCAATTCTACCAGTAGCTTAGTGAAGTCTGAGAGCAATGGTAAGACGGAGAACTTTGTCTATTGCCCAGAGACATTGAAAGTGTGAATAAATGTATTAATGAAAAAATACAGCTATATTATTAATACTAAGTTCATAGGCTCTCGGATTCCCAAGTAATATATCTTCCCATCATATTCTATCAGACAAATGCGTGTTTTATCTACAAGTATGTCTTATTTTTATTTGCGTGTGGAAAAATTTCTTTTGTAATAAACATTTCATTTAGTTCATGCTTTTTTTTCTAATTCTACTTATCTATAACCATGTTTCTTATTTTTAGTGGTAACAGCCCAGCCGCGTTCTGAGAAGAATGCATACCAAATGTCTACTTCTATCAACAAATATTAATTAAAATTCAATCATGTCTATAAAAATAGTAATATAATTTATTCACAACATGAATCAGTCAAACTATTCTGCTTTTCATTTAACACTTGTCTCACATTCATATTGATTCTTGACTGTGCAATATAGTTTTGGAACTTTCTCCATTGGATGCTATCAGCATTTTCATTCATAAACTCTGTGATATTGTTTTGTTTTGATATATATTTAAATTCGGGTTGTTGACAGTCTATAGAAGTAATTTCATCATTCCAAGGGCAAGTACTTGCTGGTAGGATCTTAGGTACTGCATGATAGCACAATCTGGCTTCTTTAGACATTATCACAACATCTCCACTGTTAAGGAGGATCGGTAACGGTTCAATGTTTTTACTTTTGCCTCCTAATAGAAATATTGCTGACTGGCCAAAGCTGAAATAAAAAGTACTTACATGAGTTAAGAAAACTATTTTTTTTCTACTAGATTTTTTATATAATCAGTAGGTATTTAAACTATGTGCCAAAGTTTTGAGGATTAAAGAAAATATGTACTAGTATTATGCAAAAGTCTAAAAGACATCAAAATATCAAAAAGTCGAATTGAGAACCTCCTTTTTCGAAGTTGGTTGATGATAAGAAAAATCAATGACTTGAAAAGTACTATAACAATCACTATGCATGTTAGCTAGAGATCAAAAAGACAAGAACTAACCAAATTCATAAATCAAATACATACTTTATAATAGGTATTCACACTTTTTTAACTAGTATCTTGAACTATTTTTTTATTTCATTTATAGCATAGCCATTATTTTGTAACCAAGTCACATACATCTAGGTGTATAAAATAAACTAGGTGAATCTTAGTCAAACATTTTAGTTGCTTACCTGAAGGAAAATAGAGGAGCTTCTAAATTAACTTCTGAATGGTCAGTGTGCGCAGAGAGTGTAGAGTTCATATGATAGTAGTTCACTATTGCTGCTTCTGCCTTGAAGTTCTTATAGCCAAGGTACTGCGCCATAACATCTGATAACTCTGCTAGGTCAGCTGGGAAATCATTTTTGTTTTCTTCAGTGTATTTCTGGAATGAGAAAGAAATATTAGAATGTGACTGTAGTTAGCCTTAACCAAATCATGCCCAAACTTGTTAACACTCAGCTCAAGTTATTAAATAAAAACTCTTGGTAAGTGAATTTAGGTTTTAGCTTTGTTTAACATTTGGCAATTTTGCACTTTTATAACCTAACACATTATCTAAGTTTACATTTTTTTTGTAAATACACAGACACAGAACAAATTGTTCATCACACAAACATTTTCTCTGAGTGGGAATCGAACCCACAACCCTCAGTATGAAAGGCAGAGCTACTACCAACTGAGCTGTGACACCTATCCATTTGTTAGACTAAGTTATGATATAACAACTGCAATCAGACTCAAAATGAATAGGTAGTTAATGAGAATGCATTAAACTGCTTGGATTAATAAAAGTGGTGAATGGTAAACATACACAACAAAACCAATATTAACATTTTACTTTCGTGTCCCAGTTATGATGATATCCCAGGGTAATCCATCGCATTTTCTTCTGCAGCTGCGAGTTACATATTCCTTTTTCATAGCATGCTTTCCACCAATCACTACATTCCCCATCAATATCAATGTTTGACTTGCCAGGTTTTCTCGGGTACTCTTCTAGACACTTCCGTATCCAGAACCTTTGGCCGAGGGAAGTGAAGGGATTCTTGATTAGATACAGACCAGCACGGTCGGGAAAGGAGAATAGTTCCCATTCTGATAACTTCCGAAGTCCTAGTGCTTCCGTTCGCGGATCATCGAATATTGACGGAGAGGCTGTTGATATCTGCAAAGTAAAACAGAGTTAGGAGATTAAACACGAAGATACCTACACAAGTTTGTGTATGATAAATCTACGAACCTTGTCGGTACAGTTTTCTGTGTTTAAAACTTTGTTTAAGGCTGGTTTATGCTTATTACTTTTGTAATACTTGAATATTTTCATGAAAATATCATCTCCATTGCTCTGCGATTCACTGTATTGATCCATGGTGTCATTATTTTACATACAAAGAAAACAAGTTCAATAGGCATGTGCACATTTATTTCTGCCTTTTATCTTCTTCTTTTTTATGTGGCTTCTGCCCGTCAATACGACAGACAATTTTGTCAATGTCAAGTGAAAATAATATCAGTCCGGTCAATCAATCAATCGTTAAATCGGTTGTGAGAGAAATGGTGGAGATAGGTATATCCCTTCAAAACCTATTGGAAACTAGTTCAAATAAATCTCGATAACACTAATATAATTACAATTTCGTTTCAGTAATTTATGCATTATGCTACGACTTCAAATATTGTTTGTCAAAATTTTGTAGAAATTATATTATTATGTAAAAATTATACTTGAATCTCCTTTCTCCTTTGAGAATTTGAAATGATCATGTCAGTCTGCTAGTATAGATAAAAAAAGAACGAATATACACATGACGGTGATATAACATGACATTTGTTTGTTTACCAAATAAAATAACTTTAATTTATCACGGACACGGGACAAGCAATAGTCAATGGAATAATATATTTTTAGATATTATTTGAAGAAGTTATTGTTCACATTTGTATTGTATTATTGGAAATTTCTATAATGAAAATGAGCAACAGTACTGTTTCTGAACTCTCTCAAGATTTGAGCAAGGTACTATTTTACTTAACCCATTTAAATTTCTAAACATCAGGATAGAAATAAGTAAACCTTATTTATTTATCAGACTAAAAACAGAAGAATTGATATTTTAAATTTGTGGTTTGATTTAATTATTATAAAGATGCTTAAACAAAAACCAGATTTTCATTGTGTAATATACATTTTCAGGATTTGCTAGTAGAGAGTGGCAAGTCAAAACTGCGGAAATGGCTGAATATGAATTTCAGAATCGAGATGACTGATGGAAGAATTTTAATTGGAGTGTTTCTTTGCACAGACAGAGATGCCAATGTCATATTAGGTAAGCATATGTACTTACATTAATTAAATGAAGCTTAACCAAATACTGTATAACTCACTAACTCTACTTTGCTCCTTTTTACCCAATTATGCTCTGCATAATTGGGTAAAAAGGTAAAATAAAAAACAACTTATGCTAGTTAATTTATAATAATTTATTTATTGTATAATTACAGGTGCTTGTTCAGAATATGCCAAGAACAGCGAAGGAGAGACCGAAGAAACCAGAGTACTGGGTCTAGTCATGGTCCCCGGCCGTCACATAGTATCCCTAAAACTGGATGAGACTCAACCCAAATACTACTACGATGAATGATCTCCAATTCAACTCTTGGTATAGTAATTTATTTTATTTGCAGTCCTAATTCTATTGTTTAAATTTAATTATAAAAATTAATAAATAATCATATTTTTTATTCAAATACGTTTTTGATTAAATTTCTCAAAACATTAACCTCTAAGTAGATGTTTTTAGAATCATTTGCAAATGGATTATGCTCATCAATATTGTGTAAATTTGAAAGTACACATTTTTGTATATTTTGACACAAAACACTGATCATTTCAGGTTTGGTAAATGTTTGTTGTAGGAATTCAATGTCTAATATTCCATTCAAGCAAATGTTTGGATGCACTGCATATTTCAAGTTTTTAATATTTTTGTAATAATTCACACTCAAATTTCTAACATCCTCATCTTCATCTTGCAAAAGCAAGACAACAGTTGTTATTGAAATCATTTTCACTACATCAGAAAGTTTATCAAAGTTATGAGCGATTTCATTGTTAGCCAAAACCGCTATGTATCTTATATCAAAATCAGCATTTTCAAAATCACTTAGTTTAAAAATAGTGTTCTGTAGGAGTATCTGTTGTTGTTCTCCTAAATGTATATACCTTATCACTCTAGCAGTGAATGGAATAATGTATCGCAGTTTGTATGTAACATCATCTAATTTTCTTATCAGCTCCGATACATCTACATCAGTTAGTTCTACTTTCAAAGAAATATGATACAGTATCTTCCAAGTAACACTACTGCTATACTTATTTTCAAATGAGATCAAGATACTTGCTATTTCTCTAAGCACTTCTTTGGAAGCCAGATTGTCATTTTCAAGTTTTTCAAATAAGAATTCACAGTAACATTCATAATCACTTTGTGTCAAAAAAGTTTTTAGATATTTAGGAATGTTTTCCCAGTTGCTTCTGTGAATATAATTTTTAATGTTTGTTTTGAGCCATATTGCCATTCCTATAGCATTTGGTTTACATTCGGCTTGAGAGAAAATCTTTTCAAATTCTATAATAGTAACATTATTAGAACATGAACTGTCGAAAACCTCCCTAGACCAAAAGGAGTGCTCTCTGGTTTTCAACACATCTCTAAATCTCTCTTCCAAATGTCTTATCTCCATAACAAATAGATTAAGAGATAGGTAGTATTGATAGCATAGTTTGAACAGTAATAGTGCTCCATGCAAAAGATTTTCTGATTGAAAATTCATTTCTAAATAAACATTGTAAATCAACTCAAATGGAAAAATGTTGAAAATGCATTTAGCTGTAAGCCTTCTAACTGTGTGAATAGGACTATCCAGTATAGCAACCAAACTTTTTAGGAGTACTCCATCCAACGCCTTTTGCTTAATTAAATCTGATTTAAAGTTATATCTTTTTGCACTGTTTGCTAGCATATTGAGTATAGGTATCAGATTTGAATGTGTCTCAGTTTTGTTGGAGCGGTCCTCATTTTTCAGCTGTTCTGTAATGTAGTTCCATAGCTTTGGTGAATGTGTCCTTAGTTCATCACAGGCTACTGTTGCTATTGTCTCATCATCTGTGCCTGATGCCTTCTTTTGACCTACCAACTTCTGCACAAGAGCTCCATAAAGTTGTAGAGCTGCATTTCTGGAAATTTTATATTTTTATCAAAAAAATTACAATGTAACACAAGGAACACTTATCATTTCTGGCAGTGGTAGCACCATCTACAAATACATATACTTAACAAAAATTTCCAAAATTCGTACCGTATTTGCCAGTGGGAACTTATTAGGTTGCTAAATGCAAGCTCAGCAAGTTCAGACGAATAAAACATCATGTCAGAAGCTAGACTGCTATCTGTGACTATTTTAGTCAGAAAATGAATTAGTATTGCCTTGGGCAAGTCCATTTGGTTTTCCATTGTAGTCACATCTTGCGCATCTGGGATATCTTCTGTATTTTTGCAAGTATCCAGAATTGTTTTCATAAAGTAGTGAAACAGGGGCTGAAAATATAAGTTACATAGTTTTTAACTTAAATGTAATTAGATTGTTGTCTGTTGAGAATGTATTTTTTGTGCGAATTTAGAAAAAAAATGGACCTATCCTTGCGATGTTTTCAACTTCATTTCGACTAATTTTATCATTTAATCTTAAATTTTTCTGTTGATACTTAATTTGTTTGTTCTGTTGATTTTAAATACCTTCCCTTTCCTCATATCACTTGACACGATTCTGTGGACCATAATCGAAAGACCAGCCCCTCTCCGCGTGATGGAAGCCATCTTACTAGCTTCTGATATCAGCATGTGGAGCTTAGACTTGAGCAGGGTCTGTGGTAAGCTGGATGTGGTTGAGTCTTCTGGTAAACTGGTTAAATGTTGAATGGCTCTACCTGGAAACAAAAACAAGTTAACATCTAGTTCTTTTTAATTATAGTGTTGAGTCAATGTAATTTCTTAAATTTTAATTTATAGTAGTTAGTATTTACCTACTACCCGTCTTTTAACAACTAACTGACAAAGCTAACACTACACGGTCTGGGCGAGCAATAATATTACAAAACACGGATCCGAAAATGGTAAGGAAAAAATATTATCAAAAAAGTAGTAATATTAAGTAGGTACCTAGCGCTACTCCAGCAGCTTCTATGGCTCCTTTGTGTCGCGAGGTCTCTAGAACATGCGTGATGATCATGAGACACGTACTGCATTTTTCTATATTTTCTGTATTGTATTGAACCAATACTGATGCAAGTTGACACGAACTCTGCAAGAAATAACAGTTTAAACAATTATTTTATTTTGAATAATAATCTTCAATGTTGAAACCAGAAAGTTGAAAGTACCTTTACGTTATGCCACAAGCAGTTCAAAACCATTTGATGAAGTCCTGAAATCTTAGTTTCGTCCTTTTCAACAGAAGATTTCTGTCCAGACTGTTCTATGATATCCTCCACCATATCACTCATTTCCGAGAAATCAGTTAGTGTCGAATGACTCTGAGCCCACGAAAATTGATTAGCAATATCTTCCAGCATTAACAACAATTCTATCATAACTTCATTAGCAATTTGAATTTTTTTAGAATTCAATAAACAGACCTCCAAGACAACTTGTAAAATACTAATAAAGGTATGTAATTGTTTACCTTCTTCAATAGTTTTTGGAATATCTCTCTTTTGTTTGTACTCAGTCTGTAGTTCATTAAACCCAAATAGGAAAACATCTTCAACACAATTGAAAATTGAATCAGAACGTTTTTCTTTTAGTAATAAGTTTACTATTAAGTGAATCATGCTTTGCCCACAGCTAACATCATAAAAGAATTTACTCTTCATGCATAGAAGTGCCTCATCTACTATGTTAGAAAAGTACTTATTCTCAAGATTTGTCTTTCCCAATTCTGTGTGGTAGTGCAAAAGTAAAAGGTTATTTATATTATCTCTTATGTCATCTGAAGGATCTTTCAGTAAGCTTAAAAGTTTCATCACAAAGGAGTGTTCATTTAGTATCCAGCATTTTCTGGATTTTAGGAAGTCAATCAACATTAGATTCGAATCTCTAGTTTGCTGTCGTCTTTTTTTAGGAATCTCGCTCAGGCTAGTTATGAAGATATTAGCCATCTTTATACTTGTTATCTTTCGCTGATAGTTTCCATTAGCACTTAAGGAACCTATGATTAGTTCTTGTATATCTTTACAGAAATTTGTTAAATCATTTGCCTCTTCATTCTGATTCTGTTTCGTATTTCGAAAGACAATATGCAGTTCACCCATGAAGTTATTAAAACATTTCAACATGCTTATTCTTAGTACAGTGCAATCAGAGTTGATATTTGCTTGCAAGTATTCTAAAATAAATGCATACTTGATCTGGCTTGGCATTGTTTTATGTTGTGGAATACATAAAATGTCAAATGCTAGCATTCTGATTTGTGTATTATAGTGTTGTACTCCACACTGCAGCATTTTTACAGTTCTTGAAGAGCCTTCTGCGAAAATGTTTGAATAAATACCGATCTTATTACCTTGCTTTACAAGAAATAAAATACTGTGTAACCTTTGTTCTGTATCATCAAACTTTTCGATTTCTCCAATAAGAATATCCAGGAGGTTTGGAAACTTCTTCAAAGTGGTTAAGAGCCAGTAGTTATTGAAATTTTCGATAGCTCTGCTGGATGATCCATTTAGTATTTCCATTGTGCTATGAAGAAATATTTGGCACCATTGGTCTGCAGACTGTAACTTTCCCAGAACTGAAAAGTACATATCAGTGACTGCAGACACCAGTCCTGGTTTATGCAGATTTTCTATGAGTCCTTTATCCCATTTGTTTTCATGCAGCAGTTCAGCAACATTGTGGCAGCTATTATCAATGATTACAGTCAGCATGAGATATTTGGCTTTATTCCAGTAAAATGAGTTGATTTCTTCTACAATTGATTGTAACATTTGATCATCAAAATTTGCAACAAGTGTTTGAAATATTATTCTGTTCAAATCCCTTACACCTGTGATAGGGTTCTCCCAGTTGTGATTGACTAGATTCAGCAGAATAATCTGATTGTCTTTGCTAAATACTGTGTCTTGAAACTCGGTACAAAGAATTTTCTTAAAAGAGGTCATCGTTTTGAAAACTGTGTAAGTATATTGAGAGTATTCATTTCCCATCAGAATCAGCAAGTTGACCGAAGAGTTGAGTAACTCAGATACCCCAGTTCTATCAAGTTCTTTGCTTATTAAAAATGATGATTGGAACATTCCATAGATCATAGAAACTACTTGCAATGTATTCAAGCCTTCCTTTACGCCTTGTAATCTCAAAGACAATTCTTTGTCAATCATATCATTCAGTTTTGTTAGATATAATCCTGTGCTGTTTGTCAATGAAACTGTAGAGAAGAAACATGTGGCACATAATAATTGATCATCCATTTTGTTTAAACCGGTCCCCAAATGTGTGATCAGTATTTCAGTAATCTCATCCCAGTAATCCACTGTTTTTTCTATACTTCCTTTATGGCATTTTGCATTGATTAACACCTTCTGAAAGTTCAGTACATGACAAATGAATACAAAATAGTTCCAATTCCTATTTCCAGAAGTATTTGTAAAAATATAATAAATTATAGCTTGAAATCGCCAAATTTGTATGAAGTATGTGTGCACAATATTAAGACATTTTACCTACCTGTATTTGTTTTGAACTTAAATATTTGGTTTCAATCTTGATACTGGACAGTATTCTTACTAATTCCTCCATTTTTTACTTTCCTGCAATAAAAAAAACTTCTAAATTAGTGTTGTTATTTTTTTTGCTAATACCAATTTTGTAAGTTTATCATTTTAAAAATCCTACTTATCAAGTGAACTGTTGAGGTAAAAATGAAAGGCCAATTCATAATTGAAATAATTTACTACATCAAAACTATATATACATTGAAATTTTAAACTATTAGCAATTTATGTAAGTCACTGTGTTTTAGTTTCATCTTTTATAGGCTCAAAGCCTTCTTTCTGCATTCTCTCTTTGAATACTTCAAAGTCGCGTTTTCTATCAAAATGGGTGACCCACTGTGTGGGACACGATTTCTCAAATACCCTTCTAAGATCAGCACAAGCCTTGGGCTTTAGTGAACTGTCTTTTATATTCTGATCGTCAAGGCATGCCCAGTATCGATCCCTGGAGTCCCAACAGACTTTCCTCTGTTCTTTATCAGGAAAAGACATCTTTACGTATCAACGCCTACACCTAAAACGGAAAATACTTTATTTATTGTTAAGCTATTGATAAAGATTGTAAAAATGTAACTTTTTACTATGTATTCCAAGTTAAAACCCCGGGACTTCAACGAACTGCCTTTGCAAAATTGTGAATGATAAATAGCTTTAACCTTAAAAATAAATTTTACCTTGGCGTAAAGCAATTCCCTCTTCGAATCAGTAATATGCAATCAGTTTTTTCACGAGAATAAATTATTTCCGTAAAATAATAACCTAAAACTTCTATCTGAAAATCTGAATAATTCACTCCGCTAGGGATGGGCAAAAAATATCGATATATCAAAATATCGATATTTTTTCTGAAAAATATCGATATATATCGGCGATATTTTTTCCAGCGATATATCGATATTCGATATTTATTTTCAGATATCAAAATCGATATATTTTTAAAGCTCTAAACAACGAGTGCTCCTGATGTCCATATCAGACAAATTCTTTTTTGAGTAATGTTATGTTTCATTTGTTTTTTTTAAGTCAAGCAATAAAAATTCTGTTTTTTTTTATTAAAAAAACGGATGTCAAAACAGCCAGATGTATATTTGCTTTAAAATTTCTAATATTTTGGCAATTTTTATAAATATTTGCATATTGGGCAAAAAATATCGATATATCGAAATATCGATATTTCTTGGACGATATAATCGATATATTTTAAATATATCGATACGATATATATCGATATTTTTTTTCGGTTTGCCCATCCCTACACTCCGCTCCGATCAACTTCGTCTTCTTTACGCTGAGAAGTGTGTTCTTATTGGATGCACTGACATTGACATGAGAATAAATATGACGGTGACAGACAGACAATTATTAAGTTGAATGACCTCTTATAATTTACTACTGTGTATATAAGACCACTGACTAGGGTCTAGTTATATGACCTTTAATAATTTACTCGCCGTATAAAATAACGGCTTATCGAAACGTAACCAACATGATGCATTAAATGAATCTCCTTATCTATTGACTTATAACAATGGGTTTTTCAATCTTTGACCTAAAGTTCTAAAATCTTTCGTTATTACTTCTTTCTATTTTTTTTCTATAAGTAGGTAGGTAAATATATTTGTACCTACATGCCTGCCTCTCTTTTAAACATAAATTAAAGTAGGATTCACTTTTTTTGCGGAATGTCGTTGGTTATGTTTATTTAAACAATTTTCTGGAATAAACTAGTTTTTAATTTCCTTGAGCCAATTGTTGTTTAACATAAAAACTAGAATGCTTCTCTAATTTCATTTAACAACCCACAAACATTATTTATATTGTTTAAAGTAAAAAAATGGTAATGGGTAGCCGGGAATTCGGAGCTGATAGTTCGGACTAAGTTTTTAATTATTTTCGCACCCACGTTTCCTTCATCTTCATTCTTTTTCACGTATTCCAGTATATCATTGGAGACTTTTACTTCACACATATTCATAAAATTAGTCAATTGCTTGTAGTTTGCAAAAGGAAAGACTCCTGGTATGACAGGAACTTGAATTCCTGCTTTGGCACATCTTTCAACAAAAGCCTTGTAGATTGCAGGCTCGAAAAATGCTTGTGTTATTATGAAATTGGCGCCGCCATCTATCTTTTCCTTCATCTGCTGAATTTGTTGATCGTCACATTCGCTAAAACCAGCGATTCCAATGCAGAAGTATTGACCAGAAATTTCTCGCATGTACTTTATTAGATCCAAGACACTTTTGAAATCGGATGAGTTAGGCTCGAAATTGTCTATAACAAAAAAAATTAAATGATAACATAAAAAAATATGATAAGCAACAAGAATGCACTCAGATAATATAATACCTACAATAGCTGCAGTATTTATATCAGTTTGATGAAAGATTTATTAAAATAGGTAAGTACTTGTTTACTTACCGCCTGCAATTACAAACAAATTGCAAATGCCCATATTTTGCAAAAAAGCCAAGACGCTCTCTAAATATTTCTTCGTTAACATATCGCAGGAGATATGCATCATAACTTGCTTCTGCTGACTCCTCAAGAACTCTGCGAGTTTTAACGGTGCTATTTCTAAATCCTGGCATCTGTGTGTTTTTGCGTGCCAAGTCACAGAAAAGAATGCTGGATCAGCGTCCAAGTTCACAAGCTCTTCCTTTTTAAAATCTGGAGTAACTTCAAATGAGTACGTGAATTTGTTTTCTTTTATTAATTCGATCACATTAACTGCTTCTGACGCCATTTTAAATCGACAAACAACAATAGTTAGTTGAAAAGAAATAAAACACTTGAATAACTGTTCCAATATTGTAAACAAACACGTTTACTCTATCTTGAATATGTGGAATGAATGCATTTAATCTACTTAAGTATTTACAGTCACAGTGATAAGACCACACCACAGATTGATAGGTTTTCGTAGTAGGTAGGTACTTTTAAATCTCTGAACCTCATGGAATGTAGGTACTATAGCTGAACTCTGTAATCTTATATCGATTCATCGATAAGCAAAATGACATGTGAATTCACCTACTATACTACCTTTTGTTAGGGAAGAAGTAATTAAGAAAACTAAATTTTTCAGTTAGTAATTGATTGTAATTTTGAATGTTCTACAATTTTTACCTGTGTGTATAATCACAACCAAAACAATATAAATTAAAATATACAAATTTCACTAGAAACACAGTAAAAAATAATATTACAAAGCTGAAATACGTGTAGATAGTTAATTTTATTAGTTATATAGTGATAATGGTTCTCTACTTCACCTATCCCATTAATATAAAACCATCTACATATCTAAGTAATTGTGAATAACATAGAAATTGCTTAATTTTGGAATGTATGTAACACCATGGCATTATCCTAAGTGTGTAAAAGCATCCAAACACCTATTACTAATATTAATTATATAAGTACATTCCCTTCCAAATTAATTTCAAAATGTGTACGATCCTACTGAATATTTTACCTAGTTTTGCCAATCACAAGAGTCAAGAGTTTTTTGTAAACTTTCCGATCTGTTTAGACTCTAATGTGGTAAGAAAATACAAGTTTATAGTTTGTTTTTGTCAAACATATAAAATTGTAGTGTTTTTATTTTAAATTAATTTGAAATGAAATGTACGATTCTAGTTATACCTACGCCAGCGCCATTTAATATCTTTCTTACGTATGGTACTGTAATTTTATTGTAGTATATGACAGTTTAGAGCATTAGGAAATGGTAATTTTATAATTACAGTAGATTGCACTGTTGCCAAAACCATGCTGAGTTCAGTACAGTATAGTATGCATGTTACATTTTTTGCAGGAAATAAGCATTACCTAGTCGTATTATCATATTACGTTAGTTTTTGGGTAGGATAAAACACATTTAAAATGTTGAAATGCCTTATAAAAATGTTAAAAACTGTAGGTCATCAAATGTACTTAGGTCAAAAACTTTTTGTCATCCCAGACAGTGTAAAATAATTCCTGTTGGACGAACCAGTTAGACTTATTATAACATTTATATAATGAGAACCAAGCTACAATTAATTATTGTCTAGAAATTGATAGCTGGTGTTAAATCCTTCGAAAAACCAACGCAATAGGTACTGACCAAAGAAAATACATAAGTAGATAACTGTCTGAAAGGCCTGAAAAGCTCAAGCAACACCACGTTCTCTTGTAATACTGTGATATGTCTTTTCATTTTAATTTCTCTTATTTACTTCATTGAATTGTCATTAAAATCGTTTTCCGATATTATAAAAATTACACTGCTCTCGTCTTGTTTGATGGTCGACATAAATTTGGTCTGAATTGACACTGAATTCAGTCTTATAATTAAAATTAATTAGAGGTAGTATATATACAAAGGGATTCGCTTTTGTCACACGCATAAAAACATCATAAAGTGTCTTTGGTAAAAATCACTTGGATATCCTAAAAAAAACATCAGGTTAATCGGGTATAAGTTTAAATTTAACTGCTTGCACTGCACAAATAGCATCCGAATGTTATATTATTTATCTAAAATCACTAATGAACTTAGCCTACTCTGATATTGTCGCGTCGATTATCACCTAATTTTATATTAATTAATTTAATTTTTCCAATAGTTATTGACTTGCTGTGGTGCATAAATTTTACTAAATTATGTCTAACAGAGTCTAACTACAACACTTCTACATTTAGCTTATTGCGGACACTAGTTAATACTTGTATAACAATAGTTTCGACTGTCTTGTATCGCCGATGCATAGTTTCATACACGTTTTGTATAATCTAACAAGACCATATTTAATAACGTTTGCTATTCCTTCAATAAAATGCAGCACTTTCCTACGGAATGTGTTATGTTAAGTTGGACGTTTTGCAATGATGACACAGTCCTATTACATTGAAGATTCTAGTTGCATTTGATTATATGGATTCCATTTGCTCGGTCAGCTCCAGGATAGGGCTCTCGCTGAGGGGGAGCATTCCAGCAGACGGCGGTAGACTATGGCCTTGCCAATTCGACTGGAACATGAATATGTATTATACTATGTGTTTCTTTAATCTTTAAGAAAGAAAGAAAATATTTATTTACATCAGGACACGTTATACATACATATATGACATTAAGACATTTAAGTCAAAGTCAAAAATTACTTTATTCAGTAAAATCACAAGGATCATTTAGAATCGTCTTACATACTAGGTGATTCTAGGTGCCAGTTCCACGCGAAGGATTCCAGAATTTAAAAAGATGTGTAAAAGGGCCACCACTCGGCATAAGCTATAGAAACCATTGGTTCCTTTTCAGTGGGGCCGAATTTAATAGGTTTTACTGCTGTGGACATACACATTATACTTATCTACCATGTAATAGCAACTTACCAATACACTTGTCCGCGAATAACCCCTTTCTTATCTTAGATAAGTACTTAGATATTTATTTTCTTTGTACTTATGGAACTTATGGACGGACTGTAATTTGATATTCTGCTTAGCGTTTGCAAATCTTGACGTTTTACTATTATTTTTTTTCACTTAAGTATCCTGTTTTGTAATGCTTCTTTGTATTTTTTTATATATTCAAGTGCAATCGTAATGATTTTAAAATTATATAAAGGTAGTTAAGCTCTTACTTAAGGTGCATGCAAACGTGTTTTCTAAATAAGCGGTGTAAAAATAAAACAAAGAACTATTTTTACATTAACTTGTATTTAAATAAAACTTGCTTCTAAGTAAAGCTATCACATTTTACATACATTATTTTTATAATTAGCAAATAATAACAAAACTATACAGACTTTCACGATGAATAAAAGTACCTACCTACTAGTTACTTATAAAATCTAGTAATAAATAGATACCTACTTATTTATAGAAATGATTTAACATGGAGATTGAATGAATATTTTGTAGGAACTACGTTATTACCTACGTAACGTTTGTAGTTAAGTAGATCAATGAACAAATGCAAAACATTTATCATTATAAATTAAATAATACAATATCTAGGTACCTACCTACTTGGCAAGTTATAAAAAATGGAATAATATACAATTTTTGGAACACTTCATTTATTGAAAAAGTGTTAAATTTCTAGTATGGTTCAATTCATATAGGTTGAGATTGTATCAAGAAAATTATTAATGCTCTTGTTTTTCTAAAGAATGCAATAATACAATTCTTTATATTATGAGTAAAATGTAAGATGACATTTTGTGTATATAAAATACCTTATCTATAAATAGTCATAAGATTTCATAAGTTAATTATAAGTCTTATTTTACTGACAACAGTATTCGGTCAACCAAATTATTAATAAAATTAACGATGTCAATACATAAAATATATTAAAGCAACTAGTTATTGTCATGCACTCTACTAGAACTCTATATGTGAATGATGACATTCGCCATTACAAACAAACGAATACACTACATGAGACCAATTCTGATCTTGCACTTTGTGCAGTCAAAGCCAATAAATGGGTCAAAATAAGATTGAGCTTCGAACTGCGTGCCTTATCCACTCTACGAAGCTACAGGTCTACACTTAGCGTGGATGTCTATTACTAATTTATCTGTTGAAATACCTGAAAGCAGGGCTGCGGTTGGAAAAGGTTGCTGTTCCATTGAACGGGCCAGATCGGCGCATCCACGCCGGAGTGTGTTGAAGCCTCTGGTTCTCCTTCCCGGACACTTGATTCTCCTCGCCCTCTCGCCAACTCAGATATTTGGCAAGCACTCTGCAGACTAGACGGTAAGTTTGACCAATTCTCGTTTCCTAACCTCTCCTTGTTCATAATGCTTATCTCCATAGATCCTTGGTATGCGAACTTAGCCACATCCTCTTCTTCAGGTTTGGGTTTTCCTGCTCTGTTCGGTCCTTCAACAATGGCTTGGAAGGCAAGCAGGTCTCGGTTCTCGGTTTCAGTCAAGGGCAGTGGTGGCAAGATTTGCTGCTGTTGAGCTATTTTGTAGCTCTGTTGTCGTAGCATTTGTCGCCGGCTTAGGCCGACCTGAAGCGCGTGAAGGCTCATGTCGTGTACGGGGGCATTTGGAGGTGTCATTTGTTTTTGCAGAAGTTGACGTTTCTGTTGGTATAAGCGGTGCTGCAAAAGCTGTTGTTGTAAAGGTGGCTTTGTGACTTGAGTCACGGTTGCTCCATGTAAATCAGTTGGTTCTTGTAGTTGAGCTACCATCTTAGGGCTGGCAGGCATCGGCGGCGATGTGCTTGAATAATTAAACGATTCAGGGAGACTGATGCGCTTTGTAGATGGATTTTTTGTTTCAAGATAATGTGGACTGAAGCTCGCTGCAAACTGATTGTGCTGTATTTGTCTTTGAGTCATTTCTTCAGCTGGAATCGAAGACTGGTACTGAGTTTTTAATATCTGAGCCTCTTTTTGAACCAAATGTAATTCTAAAACACCTTTTGCTTTACAATTTTCGTTCAATCGCTGACTGTTGAACGCCAAGTTGTTTTTTTGCGAATCGTTGGACTGCGCCACTTGTTGTGCCACCAAACCATCGCTGGCACGTCGACCTTCTCTGAAATCTACAGGACTCCGAGTCATGGCTCGAGGACAATTTTTATTGGCTGACTGATAATTGGCTGGGTTATGTCTTGCCATCAGTCCTGTTCCAGATGAGTTGTTACTATTGTATGACGAGATATAAACACAGGGATGCATTGGGCTTGTATTCACGAGGGAGTTATTTTCGTATGCCAGTTTCTCTTCGTTCGTCGTGCAGCTAGGTAAGCTGCTGGCAAGTTCGCTAGAGCAATCAGATAACTGATAGTCCAGACTTTCAAACGTTGAGAAATTGCTTTGCGAGGAGTCACAGCTTAGATTTTGGCTCAGGCTTTTATTGTTAAAAAAAGTAACAACTCCACTGCTGGAGCTAGAACTAGCGTAGGAACTCAATCTATTTTGTACTCCAGTTGGTACGTTTGGGACATCCTCCATATCTGTTTCGCAACCCTCATCTGTGGACGAAGAATACTGTTGTTGAAATTTTGTTGGCTCGGCGGAATTTGTTTGAAGGTTTGCAGAATAAGTAGGTTGGCTTGTTGAATATCTATTCAAGGAAAATTTACTATCTGGTCTGTAGAGTGAACTTGGAAATAAATCATTCGTAGTTGTAGTTACGGAGAAGTTGGTTTCAGCTGCGCTTGACATAGGGGGTAAAGTTGCATTTTGTAAGTATGAGTACGCTGGAAGATGGTGATTCATATAGTCTTTAAACGGTGGAGTACTGGTCTGAAGTCTGCTTAAATCTTGCTGTTGCGCTTGGGATACAAGCCTAGTAGATTCCAGCGGTTTCGGTTGCTCCAAAACACAGCTCAATTTAGACTCTGTCAACTGTGGGATAGGACTAGCACTTAAATTGACAGTACCTTTCAAGGGCAACGGCGATTGTTGTAAAGTGTTCATAAGCTTGGCAGCTTCAGAACACATAGTGAACGTAGTCGAGTTGGGAATTTTCACTGGTTCTACACTGAAGTTTGTTGCAGAAGCAGAATTTTGTAGGAAACTTGCGATCACATTATGATCGGCTGCGGCTGAACTTCTTCCACTGTCAATAGCACATTTTGAATCAAAGCTAGAAGAGGTAAGAAGCCTTGTT
Organism: Ecliptopera silaceata; assembly: GCA_932527185.1. Classification (NCBI taxonomy): domain Eukaryota; kingdom Metazoa; phylum Arthropoda; class Insecta; order Lepidoptera; family Geometridae; genus Ecliptopera; species Ecliptopera silaceata. The sequence goes on along the minus strand of OW052205.1, from coordinate 5,916,738 downwards.
CCATCGTTAGTACTTTTGCTCGTTTCTGGTCCGACAGTTGTAGATTGCTGTAGCAATCGTCGACAATCTTCACTGGATTGTTTTAAAATATTCTGTTGCTGTTCATAAGTTGACGTTAGTAGCCTATGGGTGGGAATAGTGCCTTCATTATGCTTAGCTCCGAGTCTTTGACTCGACTGAGTGACGTCGATATTTCTCATGGAGAGTAGTCTAGTAGATTCGCTTTCATGGCTTCTTGCATCCAAATTGCTGACTAAAAAGCTCCGATGCGTATCCGAAGGGTCGGAGTTTCGCTGGAGCAGCCTTTGTTCTGTCATGTTCACTCCGGCTAAGGAGAGGAGTCGCTGCGTTTCCGAAGTGGATGGCTCCCCCGAAGCAGCAGGTAATGTTGGAGTTGCTCTGTTAAAGTCCCTTGCTGGATCACCGGCATGTAATAATCTGGAATTCAAAATAATATGTCAGACTACATAATATTGAAGATATTGTCTAAACAGGCTAGTGTCAAGATGATGATTAACACTAGAGTTTTGTTTTGTAGTTTACCTAGCATGATGTTCTCGTCTAGCATCTTGGAGAGAGGCGTCTCTAGCGAGTGCGTGATCAGCTACAGAGGACGGTCGTCGTGAAGGTCGTCTGGCTTCCACGCTAGCGCCGCTCGCCGCTCGTGCCCTCAGTCGTTCCAGAAGTAGGAGGTAGATTGCTGCGTGGTGATCGTAACTGTTTGCTCTCAGGCTCTGAAATGGAAATTACAATCTGTTTTTAAAATCAAACTAGTCAAATATTTTGTTTTATGTTATTTGCTTTGTGTTTACGATCTGGGCTCATAGTAAAGAGATAAATTACATGGGAGATATATTTCATGATTAGATCATATTTACATGAACATAAAAATATTATTGTCCGATGAAAGAGCTGTACATTTCTATATTTTAGGGTAGGTACTTAATAACGTGCTATAGATTGGTAGTGTGAAAGACAATAAATTAGTGATTATTAGTGTAGGTATTGAAATTACTTTTGATTAGATATAGTGCTATAGATAAGTAGTGCGAAAGATGATATAGGTGACTTTTGAAATGACCGCCGACCGATCCGGCGTAAAGTAAAATAAAGAGAAGAAGAAGAAGCAAGCTAAATAATGATTAGTCCGATATCCCGAAAAGTTTGAAAATTTGTCAGTTTTCTATCATACCTACCTCTTTGGTCTTCACCGGGTCGATGCCCAAGCTCTGCATCAGTCTCAGCACCTGCTCGTTGGGCTCGGTGTGGACCGGCGCGTGAGCTGGACTCCTGGCCGGGTCTGCGGTTACCAGAGGGACCGCATACGGTTCTGCAGCCATCCACCGGTGCTTCTTAATCTGCTCTATGGTGTACCGCTTCATTGGTTCAAGGACTAGCATCTTGCGGATCAAGGACTCGCATTCTGGAACAATTAGTAACGTTTATTTTCTTCGATTTGTTACTACATCTTTTCGATCCTTAGATATTGGATCGCGATAAATATATAAGTGGTTAAGCAAGAGTTATCTTAGCAGCACCAACAGAATGTTTAATATTTTAATCTCGCAAGTCATTAACCCGAATAGTTCCAACATCAAATGGGCACTTGACATTCCTAATGGAACTCTAATCTAATACGCAGTGCCTTTACTAATACTGGTGATAACTATACTTCATCACACACTATAGGTAGTGTATGTATGGATCTACTGCACTCTTGAAACCGAAAGACATGTTGGGTGTATCTAGTTTAAAGGTCAGAGACTTAACGAAATTATTTATGCATACCATCCATATGCGCCTAAATAATTCGATATACTAGATATACAAACCCCATTACGTTAAAAGGTAATCCTAACCTGACATATCTTCCTAAGTGTTTAATTAATTTACTCTACCGGATATCAGATTTATCGCCACGCCTACACTAGCTCGAGCTAGACGCTATCGACAGCCAAAGGTCGGAGGTTGCACATTCTACGTAAATGAGTTAATGACGTCACATTTCAACATATCAACCCAAGGTGCGCTGAAACAACCGCGCACAGGAGCGCAACACTCTCGATAAAATAAGTAGGTGTAGATACTACTCGATGCCCGTAATTACCTCCCCGATAAGGTATCAGACAGGACGGACAGGCAGGTGCTTCAAAATCACATTCTTCTCTTCAAAGTCACGTTATCATATCAGTTAGTAGGTACGTGAGCTATGAGTATCACTTCTATAATATAAATGATGTGTTTTTTACGTAATATGTAGGTAAACTATGTAGGTTACCTTACCACACATTCAATATTGCCATTGAAGTCTAGTTTATTGTTCGGGTTTATAGACATAACACGGCTGCTAGCACCTTGTTTTGCTGACTAACCTGGTTAACTTAGCTCCTAACCGGTTTTGTATTTGATACATTATTTCGATGCAGGCCCAAAACATGGAAATGTGACTGTTTTAGTAAAAACTCTTGACAAATGACTCACTCAGCACTTATCCACTTCACTCGCAATCGAATGAATGACGTAAAACTTGGTTAACCAACTCTTAGGGCTTGTGATGGCACGTAAACCACGCACCGGCTTTCAGCAAATCGCTAATTGGAGAAGTGATGACAGACAGATACGAATTTCTCGTTACAAAGTGGGATGAGGAAAATCTTAGTAGGTAAGAAAATGGGATTAAAATAGTCGCAGTATTTACGACGCTCAATATGTTATTATTTATTCAATCACAAATAACTTTTGGGAAAAGTCCCTCGTTATCGTCCCTGTAACAACATTCGGTTCATGCGTCATTCAATCAAAAATACGAATAATTAATCGCTTTCATACGCCGAAAGAGAGTGACGTCCGTCGGTAAATAAATAAATCTTCCGAAAATAATCTAAAGTAAATATATTATTCACCTTGCTGATCTTTACTTAGCACTTACCATAACATAGTTTCGATACGAATGACGAGTGCACGATTATAAATATTCGTTTGGCCGATCTCAGGGGCGCTGGAAATAGCGCACGACTCGCGAACCTAAAGCTCTATGAGCCGGGAGTAAGTTCCTATCTACTATTTTATTTACCGTACTTCACGTATCTATAATAAATTGTATGAGTCGACTTTTCGCCAGGCGTTGGTATTAATAGAGTCGCCCGGACGCAAATATCGCGTGCTTGGTTTGACTATTGACGCAATCGGGTGAAAAATGTGCGGCTGTTATTTAATGAAACGGTGGAAAGTTGGGTGGGTGTTCAGCTCCATGAACTTGGCGGTTTTACAGCGGGCGCGTCGATCCCGTCGACCGGCGTCACTTCCCATCCGCCTCTTGGCACGGTCGCATTAGCGCCGGCAATAACGACCCATAAAAAAACATGTAAACATAACACGTTGACTCATAAACGACGTTGCTGATCATTTTATGAATCCAACCTTATCCCATAAAGATTTCAACCTACGTTCTACCCTTTATGAATCCTTCCTACACCAACACCTTATGGAGATAAAGGTGAGGCATCGATAGCCTTTGTAGCCAACCCGTTATAGTGTTAGATGATGATATAGGTAACCTTTTATATCAAAAATGAAATCGAAGACTGTTCTAAACATGAGTCAACAACCAAACATGAAATCAGTTAATAGGCATTTGCATAATTTATTATGATTATATTTACCGGAATAACGTGAAGTCTACAACTAGATTTATAAAATTGGCCGTAAATTACAATATTGATGAAAGTGAAATAAAATTAGTAAAAGTGGAATTAACTCTTATGGAGTTTTTTGGGCATTAAGCTGCCCAAAAAAGAAGAAGCCTTTATGAAAGTCGAAGATTCATATAATGTATGTACATATATGTTGAGTGTGAATTTAATTAGTGTGTGCTCGCGAAATCTATAGCCGTAAAAATAATTTTATTATAGGTAAAGAAAAAGCGTGCGTCACGTTTTTTATTTTATTAATACTAATATTAATCTATCACTACTCAGTTTTTTTACAGTTATTTTAGGTCTACCTAGTAGTCATTAAATTAGTGCGTTGCGTGGTATTAATTTTATATAGGCATTACGAAACATTCCAGTTAAATATTTTCAATTTAATTAACCTACTTACCTCATTTAGTCTTACCTAAATTATTTAAGTATTTTAATAGCATTTTATACATTTTGGCCATAAACAGTTAAAATGTGTGCAATAGAATAGAAACTAGTTTTCTAGTATCACATTATATGAATCACTCGTAGCCTCGTAGGTATTTTTAAGTAACAACGATATTTTTAGTACATATGTACTAGTGTTAAGATTTTCTATCAAGCTCGTCTGGGTATATATGCATTCCAATTAAGAATTTTCTATTCCTACATGTCAAAGTGATGGACGCACTGAGCGTGCTATGCATCATAGGAAACCATGTTTTGGCACAAGATGGGTAACTTGTTGGTTACTTCACTTATACTACTTTACCCATATGGGTTTACATAAAAACACCTACTAGACCGTTCTGCTCTACAAGTGCTAAACGAGACTTGCATTGCCATAGTTGAAAATATACAGTGGGCACAGGTTTTATTTAATTGGTAGTTGGTGTATTATTGTTAATTTACCTTCTAACAAAATACCCATTAGATTACAATTAATGTTTCTGGACTACCGAAATACCGCAATTTTTACGCAGTAAAGAGTTTTTTTACCGTGAATTTTTTTTACTGTTATTTCCATTAAATAATAATAAAATATTGATAGACATTTCAGACTAAGAGATCTAAGCAAGATTGTACCTATCTACTATAGACCTAGAATGCTGATAAAATTCTATGTTATATCATTGAATCAATATTTAGGGACATTTCATTCAAACATCGCGCTCCAGTGTTTGAATGTACTATGCTTAATTAAAGAAAAACCCAAGTACGAAAATAATTAAAGATTTGCAATTCTATAGAACATTGAACTAAAATTTTTTTTTCTGATGACATTCGCCTACGTCAACTCCTGAATCCTCCTAAAGACTCTTGGAGAGGTGGAATCATGTTCTTCAAGTATAACTAGTTTTACGCACATATTTCAATTAATAACCGCTATTCATGTTACAAATGTTGAAACCTGCAACATTACCAACCGACACATTATATACAATACGGTAGATAATCTACATCGTTATGGGCATGCATGCGAAGTAATTAATTTTGCAATAGAAAGGAAATAATCCACTAAAGGAGGATGTCGGGGTAACGCTTCATGCACGCATTGCGAAAACTCATAACCACGCCTATGAGTAAAAAAAAACAAAAATAATCACGTCATTCATTTGTGAAGGCTGTTCTTTTTTGTTATAAGTCATACGCACCTACAATGTAACACAACACGCAACGCTTTTATGAAATAAATTATAAAACATACACTTTTGATTAGTTGCGTGTGAAACGCTATCCTCTTTTGACGCTAATATCCGCTGCAAGAAAGTAGATAGTGCTCTCTAATCAAAACTGCATAATTTAAACTTGTCTCGAATTATTTTTATGCGCTAAGCAGAAGTGTTCGGTGCAATGCCGATAGTTTTAATTTATTTTTTTGTTGGCTGGATATAAGTATTTTAGAGAAGTATTTACGTAAATCGTAATAGAGAAACCGAGCACGTTTTTGAACTTCATTCACTTGACTCTGCTAAGGGTTTCTTGTCATCGAAATTCAAATTAGTGAAGACTACGCTAAATTTTCCACGACACAAAGTCCAATTTGCAAATCTGAATAATTCATAGTAGCAGAGTCGCTAAAATGTAAATAGAGTTTTTTCAGTCAAGTGTCAGTAAATAAAATATTTCGGTATTACATCAAGGTGACGACTGATCTGTAAACCCGCTGTTATTACAATACCAATACATACTATGCGAAGCTTCGTGTACATTTTTTTAGATCATTTTCCGATATCCATTTACAATTTTCTAAAGCCCTAATCTTTTTTGTGTGTTTTCCTCATTCGATATCGAGCTGACGCATCAAGATCTATCGGTTATTATCATATCGCAGTTTTACCTTCATATCTGCGTACATTATTCTACAGTAGTTTTATATGCTTTAATGACTGCAACTTTTTAAACTCAAACATTGTGTACAGAGTAGAATGGGCTTGTCAGAATGCTCAGTCGGCGCAGTTTCAAGCAGTCCTCGGCAAGCTTGTCGGACGAAGTACTTCGGTACAAAACGCTCAACTGGTAATAAGAGCCTCCGGCAGTCTGGAGGGCGCAACACCGCACAGCCACCGTCCTCTAAAAGCTCTCCTCGGACGCTTCAACAACTCTCCACTTTAATTTATAATTTCACCGAATTACATTTCAGTTCAGAAAACACTGAAAATAATGAGCACCTATTGTTCTAGATAAAATCGGTTTGAATTTTTTGTATTTGAATCACGTTTTCCCAACAACATTACTAGTAGCAAATCGAGCGGCGGGTCCTAATAACCTTCAAAATAAACTAAGCATTTGTTTCGGCATCGAAAGAAGTTTCCACGCAAATTCCCGGGAGGCATATCATGGGATCTTCAGCGAACGATATCGAACGATAGTAGTTTTATTTTATTCAATAACGACCTACGAAAAACCATAAATAGATTGATCTAATAATAAAATGTTATAGTAAATAAACGTAGAGCTTTCGTGCTCTTTATATGTTATATATTTAATATATTTGATTAATAACGAGCCCTATATTTTCGACATTTACTTTCAGTAAAAAGTAACGCAAATAGCACCGAAAATTTCCTCGCATTCCGTATTCAACCGATTCATAACCGTGTTTATATAAAGTCATGAACATTTCTTACGTCAAACCTTCACTAAAGCGGAGACCACACTATAAGCTAAACCATTAGATATGCTAAACATAGCGCATTATGATACATTTTATACTTTCACCGATATTTTTATTCAAATCAGCATCTACCGCATCTGCCGCTCTGCGATGGTATCGCACAATTAGTTAAGTTATCTTAGCTCACAGTGTGGTCAGAGCCTAAGAATCGTATCGACGTAATACCATAGCTCACGTCAAAGAGTTCCTATTCCTGGACTGAACCCGTCATCACCACCAAGGTGCTTTTAAAAGGACGTGGTTAAAGACATCGCTCTTTTTAAAAGAACAATTAAGGTGCCTTTGAACTGTCATCTAGACAGGTTACATTTTATTGTTGCATGTAGGTAGAACACATCGTTCTTAAACCTACCTACACGAAGTTTATTTACATTATGTAGATGAAGGTTACTTATTTTGTTTTTGCAGTGAAATATTTATACCCAATTATATTTGGTAATTATAAATTGAATTTTTTTTGTGGGTTTTTTGTAAGATGTAATCGATTAGGAATTGATAGATGCTTGTAAAACATACTCATTACATACAAGGGCCGTATGTAGCAATAACTTCTGATAAGGATCTCTTTGCGTTTTATCACTCGAATATACCTATTAGGTTTTGATATAATCAGATATGTTCGGTGCTGTTCATCGATTTTAAGAAAAATAAATAAAATAAAATGGCGGCGAAACCTCATCACATCGAGGTTAATATTTAAAAGTCAGAGGGGTTCCAAGAATATACACACTTGGCCACTCACACTATTAGCCTGTATGCTACATTTTTTAACTCGTACTGGGCAGTGCCGACCACATGATGCATGATTGAACAAGGCTATGACGCAGTCAGCTCTTATCGATTTCATTATTTTTTTATCTCCAGTAACACACAATAGCATTCGAGCCTGTAAACGATTCATGAATACCAACCAATTACTGATAATGCGATCAGATTAACTCATTCTACTTGTCGTGGAAATATTTGTACAAAATGTTTAGGTACCCTACTTTGTTGATTTAGCATTTTGTTCAGCCGAGTCTGTTTGAGTTGAGGCGTGATTCGCGCGGAGTTAGGAGTTGAATTCACAATTCGTTCTAAAGCCTCCCTTAGTGGCTTTGATGGCTCTCAATGTTTGCGAAACGAGAAAAGAGCAACGAATTTACCTCTGGTTTACTTTGCGTTGAAACAATTTATCTACACAGATTTATAAATGATACTGAAATAAGTAAACTGAAAAGCTCAGCCTCTGATATCTTATTATCCATTCTTGAGTATTTTTTAATCTTTGGAAACGTAAAACAAATATACTGTAAACCTAAACTGACCTAAACAATTTTGTTTTTAATTCTTTGTAAGAAGGATCATATAAAAACGGCCATACTTTCTTGCCCGTTTTCCTAGTTATGATTGCGCGGAACAGGCTCCTAGAATCACCTTGTTTACCGTATAAATAGTAATTGACCTAGACTTGAAATTACTTAAAAAGTCCACAGAGTTTCAAAGCACGTATGAAAACCTCTACGTGTCCTAAAAACCTCTAACTGTAATGGTATTAGAACAAAGTGTTTATCTACTTTCTAAGAAGGAAAGAAGCTACTCAATAGTGATCATTATATTTTAAATTTTTAGAATGAGACAAATATAAATGCTTCAAATCGCATTTTATGGAGGGTCAATCTCAATCGTTATATTTTTCAAAAAAAATCTAAAGAGAGAAATGTAATGTGAACGTTAAGAAGTTTTAGTCGTCGAACTCATTGGATAGAGCAAGAATAATGAACCGTATTAATTAAATAGAAAATTGGCAAAGTTCTCGCTCGACCGTTGCTAGTTACACATATAATCCCTCTTTTTTTCTTCGTTGTTCATAGCATATACATTCTATGGAACTTTTACTTTTTATATTGGGTTCTTTTGATGAATCACGGATAGCCCTATTTATTTTGTTTATCTTTGAAGCCCTTATTTTATTTTGTTCTCAATCACGTGTATAAATCGAGATATCGTTCACGCAACGATAACTTACTAATAATATTAGTTCAAAGTGCGAAGCAATAAAAGTCCCACTAGGTATTCAGATCGTTGCTCATGCGTCATTCATTTACAGCCTGTCAAGGTTTTCGATTCAGAGTTTCAGTAAGAGGCGATTCGCTTAAAAAAATAATTTCAATTTCATTAGAAGTTTATTTTGGTGCAATCATAATCTAAAATGACAGTGGTTGGTATGAGATTAAGTAGATAGCGATAAAAAAATCTGATTATTTTTTTATTATCCCATTAAATTTTGAAAAAAAATGTTCTTCACACAACGACGCCACCTAGTCTCAAACAGGTAAAACTATTTTAAGCGTTAGTGAGGGAACAAGCAAATGGCCTACCTGTTGTTAAGTTGTTGCCTCAGCTCGTATTATAAATATGTACCTAAAAAGTATATCACTTCTTATTATGTACTTATAATACACACTTATTACTTTATAATACGTACATTCAAGCTCTGCTTAGCTTGGGGCTAGATGATGTTGTGTGGATTGTCCAGCATTATTTATTTATTCAAACACGAAACAAACAAAATGAAGAAATTGTTTAACTCAAAGAGAATTAAATTTGTGAATCACCCATCTGCTCGTGTTTTCCGCTCACCTTGAAATTCTCTCCCGTCAAACGTAGTTAGACAGAAACACGTGTTTTTTTTCACGAGATTAGTTCTACCTGCCATTGAAATTTTTTTATGAATGAAAACACCATTTACATTCTATTTGATAGCTTTTCACTCATTGTTTCAATTATTATGCTAAACCTACAATGTAAATACTGGTACATATTTATTCACTTATTGTATTATATGATAGTAATAATATTTTATACTAAAAATATATTACTAAAAATATAATTATACATAATCCATTTTTTTTTCCATATTTAACTATCAAATTTCTAAGTGTATTATTTACATTTATCATAAGTATCTGTTTAAATTTAGCTGTAATTGTTTACATTCCAAATACAAAAAACACTAACAGGGGTTTTTCCTAAAACCACGGTAATATTACAACCCCAATCATAATTTACCGAATCTTATACTAAGTTTGTACGAACATTACCAACCTACACACAACCAGGCCCTAAACATACTGAAACTAATTATGGTATCAAATCTATAATGGGGCGTCTAAACGGGCAATGTTTTGCGGCGATTTGTGGCTGCAATTATTGGCAAACATTGCCCAGCCATCAATAACACATTTTGTGGCTGAGCAATCAATTGCAGGCAACATGTTGCAATATGGCTGCAATAGTATGGCCTTTGATTCAGAACCCTTTAATAAGCCACACAATCCAGCAACAATGACCAACGAAATGTCAAAAAATATGTGGCTATAATGCCGGGCCATCCTTAAAATATTGCATAGTGTGGCTGGTATTGGTAGCAATGTTGCCGGTCACAGTATTGCAGCCACAAATTGCCGTGAAGTGTGGCCCGTTTAGACGCCCCATTACGAAAACGTAACTTTTGCAATACTATAGATTTACAAAGCTGGAGCCGAACGAGTATGTGTTCTGCTGTTTATATTGTAAATCTAGTGTTTAAATTTTTTTTTAATTATTGTGATGTAAGTATAATGGTTCGCTCAATACAAGTATTTAAACTAGTGGTGCTGTGAGAACAGTAAGTTTTTTTGTGTAGAATTAAATCCTTAGTCTCAAATTTGATTGAAATCAGTCAATAAATAATTCTAAACGTAGCAAATTTGTCCTTTTGCCCCGATCGAAATCGAAAAAATAAATTGTACTAAAAATTGAAAACTGCGACAGGTAGATGAGAACAGACAGCCTCAGGGCAGGAAGATGATGATGATGTTTACGAAAACACAAAATGATCGCTAATTGAAACCACAAAAGCGCAGAGCTTATACCTACTAATTAATATAACAACTGTGAATGAAAAAAAATGTTTAGATATATTATCTTAGTGCTTACCTTCACTCATAAAGTAGGGTATCCTAAATCGGCCAGACAGCACTCGGTCTCGCAGCGACTGTAGTGTAGACCCGTCGAAAGGCAACGCTCCACACACGAGCACATAGAGCACCACTCCAAGACTCTGTTGAAAAAGGTTCTATTTAAACGAGCTGCGAACACACCTCTAGTTTTTAACTGGGAGTTTTAAACTGTACCTATAGATTTTTGTACACTACATACAAATGTGTAATGTGTAATATGAAGAGTGAAAAATAGCAACAATATTTGTACACTACATTGATGTGTAGTTATTTATGGCATTAGCCATACATTCGAATTCGTATGAAACATTTTTTTTAATTCATAATTGTTTGCCTTTTAGATGTGAAGCGAAAACCTTTGCTATAAGAAAGAGTAGTGAGTTAAATAGTAAAAAGGGCTAACTAGTGATAATTATTTACGCTAATCTAATATTTAATTTGGATGTTTTCAAGAGTGAGAGTGAATAGGTTCTATCTAGGCAAACGCGTTACATCGTAGGCCGCATCATCATTTAACATCAGATGTGATTGCGGCCAAGCGTTTGCCTATAATGCATAAAAAAAAAGCTAGCACTCCGGGAGTGCCGGCAGAAGTGAAAACTTCAATATTAACGTTGTGTTTTCACTTTTAAGTTTTCACTTCAAAAATATAACCACAGTCGTGATTGTGTCATGTCATTGTGTCACGAAGACACAGACACATTCGCGCAAGCGCGAATGTGTCTGTGTCTTCGTTGGCTTCGTCGTCATCGTCACGTCACGTCATGTCGCCACGTCATCGTCACGTCATCGCGCAAGCGCGAATGTGTCTGTGTCTTCGTTGGCTTCGTCGTCATCGTCACGTCACGTCATGTCGCCACGTCATCGTCACGTCATGTCGCCACAACACTATTTAATTGTTTGAGTCATACGTCGCGTGACCGCAAGTGTGTTCTTTTGTCGTCTCTTGTTTTACGAGCAATGTATAAAAATTAAATAAGATCTTACGCTTTTTCGACGTCACGTGACCCTGACGCGAGTTTGAAAGTTTTTACCCACCCAGCGCCGCTAAAGAAGTTTTCACTTCAAAAAATCGTACATTATAAACGATGCTGTTTATTTTCCAAAAATTATACGCATGTGTATATTTATTTAAGGTACTTATATCAAATGGAAAAGAAGACTTTTAGTAACCTTACCATTAGTTTAACTAGTCTTTAGTTAGCAAACACATAAATAAACCTAAATGGAGGTGATTTGTATTGTCTAGGAACAGTAACACATTAGCTTGTATTGTACAACCATTATTTATTGTACTGACGTGGTAGGTACGAGTAATAACAATTCGTGGTCAACATCACATTGTACCACAGATTACGTTTGACTATAAATGTTGACGTGGTAGGTACGAGTAATAACAATTCGTGGTCAACATCACATTGTACCACAGATTACGTTTGACTATAAATGTATAAGTCATTTTTATAAAGTTGAAGTATTTTTGGAATTTTAAATTGATAATTTGTATTTCTAGTTTATGCTTATCTTTTACCCGAAGGTTTCCGCCTTCCGCAACGTCAAAATATAATTTTGTATTGTATAATTTGAACTCTATTTATATAGCGTCTAAGGATGTTTTAGATTGGAGTTTTTCTTGTTCTATGAAGTTACTAATAACACTACTGGTTATGGCACGGTTGTCATTTTTATTGCTTTTATGTCGCAAAACTCGTAAACCCTACGTTACGTCTTGCTATTGTCGTCATCGTATCGCTAGTTGCTACATAGTACTTTGAAAACGGCTATTGATGTTACCCGTACCGTAATACTTCAATAATTTTTGAATATCTTTCATTTGTCCTAACCACGCATCTACGTGAGCAAATTGTATTACACAGTTGTATACAATTTAAGAAAATAAAAAAAAGCTTCAATAGCAAACAAAAACACCACCTAGACATATGAACCCAATATGAATTCTAACCTAAATACGTCAAATAACTGTCGTATATATTGGACACATTTTCTGATAACAATAATAAAATACAAATACTTGAGCAAACTTAATATAGTGTTATTTATAATATCTTACCCAAATGTCTATTTCGGGGCCGGTGTACCTCTTGCCCTCGAAGACCTCTGGAGCCGCGTAGGGCGGAGACCCACACCACGTTGCTAGAAGCTCCCCTGTCGCGTAGTAATTACTAAAGCCAAAATCCGCTATTTTGATGTTCATGTTCGCGTCTAAGAGCAGGTTCTCCGCCTAGAAAAAGTAATGTTGTCATTGTAGTATATTTTTTTTGTGTATAACTTCGTGTCGTAGATTTAGATATGAAAATAGTTTTTTGTTACTTATGTTAGACCTTTGACCAAGCTCTACCAATGTACTCATGTAATATAACTAAAATGTTTTTATTCATAATGTTATCCGTGTTGCAGAGAAAAATAATAATTGAATAACATTTCTTAATCTTGTATTTAGTGACCACTAAACATAATTAATACGATTGGCAATTTTTTATCTTAGTGAGATTTTGTATAGATATTGTTAGCTTTAGATAAAATGTAAGATAATATTAGCGTATTGATTTATAATTAATCAACAAAACAACTAAGCAAGTATTTCCTAACAACAATTACCTACTACATTACAGGTCCATTAAAGGCATGCATGTGAGGCATCGCACTGCGTCCACTCTAAGACAAAGGTTTATTGCGATGCTTGCCTTATACGCTTCTACTAATTAAATATGTATAAGAATCATCAGAAATTCCACTCCTATAAGTTATTCAGTACTAGACCAGCTTAACTACTGCACAGAAATATTCTCTAACAACGTTAAATCCTCTCGTAAACTACCACTGGAAACAACGAACTATAGTTTAAGATTTTCAAATGCATTATATCAATTTCAGGCTATTTTAATTTAACCACATGTATATAAATAACCTAAAACGTGCGCACGAGTTATATAAAGTGCTATAAAGTACTTATACAAAAGAAAACAAAAATTATTCATCAACAAAGTTTGGTCCTAAAATTACTTGCTATTTAAACTTTTCTCAACTTGGACCGCAAAAATTAAAGTTCTGTTTTTAGCGTGTGAAGCGTGAATTTTCGAAAAATTCCCACCAAACTTCTTTTGTGTTATTTATTTTTGGAAAGGTCGTAACGCTTTCATCTCTATATTTGTTCGCCAAGTTTTTAGCAATTACTTTATTTTTATAATTTAATTACGTTAAATAAAGATATTTTTTCTGTAAGCTTACATTAAATATAGATACAATTGAACACTTGGATACGTTTAGTATTACATGTTAATTGGTGAAATACAATAACAACCTTTGTGAAGGATTATACCCCACGCATTATACAATAGATAATATTTACCGTTCAATACACAAATTATGATTAATATGGAATCATGACCTTAAAAAGAACTGCTACGTATGAATTGCCGTTAAAATTATAATTCCAAATTGTCATCTATATACCAGTGGAACATACAACCTCTTTTAGAACGTTCCTGAATTGTATTATGTTAGTTGAGCTTACCTTGAGATCCCTGTGGACTATCCGCCTCTCGTGGCAATACTCCACAGCTGAGAGAATCTGCCAGAACTTTCTGCGAGCCGCCTGCTCCGCCATTCTGCCGAATTTTGCTATGTAATCTAGAAAAAATATGCTTGTGTTAGACTATAGTACAAGTATTACAAAAGTTATTAAAGAGACCCAAGAATATCCATAGTTATTTAAAAACATATTGATGGTTTTCAGGTTTGAACTTTTTTTTTGATCTAGAAAAATAGCTCGTATTAAAAGCTATCTATGATACCTGTTGGTAATACTTGGAATGGATTTTATCTAGTTTTCAGAACTACATAAGTTCGAACTATATACGTTTATGACGAGTTGAATGACGCTATTCTATCACGTTTTAGCGATTCCGTAGATTTATTACTAATAAATATATTAGTTCGTAAAAACGTTGACGACTGTAGCTACTCGTAGCTCAATATTTCGTAGCTTATCTATTCAAGTGCCATTCTTTGTCAAATCCAAGGCGCGTGTTTTAAACACATTTATTTTTCGCGTTGTAGCAGTTTGATTTTAGGGGCGGCACAGTCAGCTGTGCACGAAATTGCGTCTCCCTGCACCATCCCCTTCAGCCTTCCCCCTACGATACCCTGCTCAATGACGTCACAGCGAGCCTGCTTACGTCAGTCACAAAGCGGTCACGAACTTACCAAACGCCCTTAATATTCGAGGTTATATCTTTAACCTGCGTCATTTTGGTCGAATATTTGACCAAAAAAGTGTGAGTAATTAAAATAACAATGAAAACTTTGACAGCATTGCCATGCATTGTTTGCACCAAAAACAGAAAATAATGAGCTATTCACGTTTAAAACACAATTAATTTATTTTAGTTAATTGGCAATGGTTACACGTATTTATCTAGTTAATGCAAGAGGGCGTTTGCCGTAGACCCCTTAAAGTAGGATTCGGTATCATAAGCTGCCGATTCGTGGAATTCCGGAGGGATGTGTAACCACGCGAGGAATTTAACAGGCGACCCAGATACGACCCTATTATAAACGCACAATCTAAAAATCGTGGGTCAAATAAAATAGCTTTTCACGCTTAGTCACGTCGTTATATTGCGTTAAATTACAATGAAAATCAGCAAGTGGAACTCCTGTCCATGTAATGTATGCAAAACACAAACGAGCTAAAGTAAACACATAACTAAGTACACTGACAGGTGTTAAACTGCTAACATATTAAGGACAGGTATGTATTTAGTATCCAGCATAATAATGTACAAAAATATTTACTGCATAATAATAAAATGTTTAAATTCGCATTATTAGCCAGTACTACTGACAAAGGACAGATAACGAACTCCGTATACCAATTAATACAATATTTTAGAATAATAGGATTAGGTAAAACAGTTATTGAATCTATATATAAATTTATTACGCACGTTGCTCGACTTACCAAAAATTTCTCCTTTGCTCGCATACTCTGACACTATGTAGATCATATTCTTTGTCTCCATGACCTAAAACAATGATTTGACTTTAAGTAAATGAAAAGTAATATAATATTTAAAATACATATATAAAGAAAGAAAGTTTTTGATTTCGGCAGAGTCAATACCTCCGCTGCAAACTATTCAAAGTAGTACCCGAATACAGGCTAAAAACTTTGTAAACTAGGTAAACTATATTGAATTACTCAGGTAAATTCTACTCAAAACACAATACTTTAGGAATAAATTTGTTATTGAGTTTTCTACCTCGGGCTACTACGGAGATGAATAAATAAAGTAAAAATGAATCCAAGGAGTTTTTACGATTCTTTCAATTTGGGGTAAGTTAAAAAGTCGGCAAAATAGACAACAATAATCGTATCGAAAATAAACAGGTGAACCTAACTGTTGTATAAAAATATATCTCGTGAAATAGTTATATTTTTCTCATAAACAATTAAAGATATCTGAAATTGTAAACAACTATACAAAACGTGCAATGTGATACCAAATATCGTCACAGATCGTTTTATTTACTTTTCATTTTACGTCATATCATTTATTATCATTGTGTAGGTACTTGGAATAGTGCCAGTTATATAAAGTGTACTTATTAAAAATAAAACGAGTATTTTCACGTAGCCTTTTGCTTGCATATTTAGAGATATTAGGCGAAGGAAACTTAGTTCGTTAAAAGCTTCATACAAGTTTATATTCTGAAAGTTTTCAACATTTTCCTAAGCTTGGTTCTCAAACTAAACTAATACTTTTAAAAGTTAAGTAGCCTAATACAATCTTTTGTTGATTTGCGATAACTTTAAATTGGAACGTTTCGTAAAAGTCATTATGAAAACAATGAAAAACAAATTATTGAAGTCAACGGTTTCCCATTCTGTGTATTTACGAAACTAATTACGTATACAACTTATTAAACAAGAGTTTTCTTTGAAATTCAATTCAATCGGCTGAAGTCACGTGGAATTGAATAGTTTGTGGTTTAAAATCGTGCCCGTGAACTAGATAGGTTGAAAGAAAGCTATGTCTATAAATAATGTTCATGACTCATTGTTTTCATCAGTGCGTCAGTTTATAAGTTATTAGCTAACCCGTGCCCATTTCGTTGGGCATAATTCGTTCGTTTTTCTCCGATTCACTTTGCAAAACGGACTACCACGTAAAAGCCTTTTAATTTTTCGGTTTTTTTATATTTAACCTATGACACTCAGCAATAATGTGGCTTTCTATTGGTGAAAGAATTTTTCAAATCGGTTCAGTAGATTCCGAGAGACCCCTTAACAAACACAAACTTCACTTCTTTATAGTATTAGTATAGATTGTGTGTGTTTTTACTCAATAATAGATATGTATGAATAAATGCTTAGTGGTAGATATTCAGCTATATATTTCACGAAATACGTAAAGCCTATTTCATGTTTCTGTGCGTCGAATTTTCTCGTCGAGATTACTCGAAATATGATAGATTTTCCTCAACAAACTTTAGCAACAATGGATTTTCTCATGCGTTGGAAAATGCTTTTCTCTATTGTAGTAGCATTATAGGGTTCCATTCAATATTTTTTGCGGGTCTTAATGTTTATTAGAGCAAAGTAGTTTGCAATATATAGGTGTCTTTCGTCACTCCAACATTGTTGAAAGACGCCGGAAAGTTATAAGACTCTTCGATTGTTTAAAAACACGCAGTCGGACATGCTATCCTTTACAAAGGAGTTTATTTTATACAATATAACTTAGTAACTGCAAGATCTTTCAATTTTTAAACCATTGTAAGAGTTTTTTATTGAAATATAATTTTGATTATAATTTAATTGGAATGAACTTATAATAACGTTCGTCTGTTATTATTGGAATTATTTTGAGTCGTTTTTATCTCATAGTTCAAAAACCTACATAAAAATATTTACTTACTGCGGTTTTTATCATTATAGGTCAAACTATTGCGACTGTGGTGATTGCCGATGATTGGTAATTTGTTTATGTATCCGTTTTTTTTATCAATTAATAAATATACTCATGAATATTTTACACATCACATTTCAGTCCCATACAAAGTGAAGCTTATACTATGGGAACTAGATTACCGATAGATGTATACATCTACGAAGTAATTTATCACAACTAGCCAAAATTACTTGTTATGTAGGGTATGCTTTGTTCATTGAGATGCAATTGTTCTTTCAAGAAAGCGGTTTTCCTATCATTGTTTATTTGTTCCGCTTTTATTTTGTCGCAACATTTTGTTTGGAGTTGAAACAAATCTTGATGGTCCAATGACCTTAATTGCAAAACCAATCAACATTACAAAACTAATAAAGAACATTGTAGCATGTGATGTGACGTATGTAATGTATTTATATTTACAAGTTCAGATATTTGTTTATATATTTGAGAAATATCTACAAATATTGTTGTGGTTCACAACACATTATTAAAATAAGTTTGTACTAATTACTATTTGTATTTTGTTTATACCGATATCACAATCGAAACAGCATTTATAGCTATTCATTCGTGCAATAGTTTTAGTTTTTCAATATATGTATAAGTATTTACAAAAACAAATAGCATTTTAGTTTAGTACCTATATTTTATGCATTTCATATAAGTGCATCTGTAAAAACACTAATAGGTTATCTAGAGGTAATCGCTCTGAGCGATCAAGCTGCTCATTTAATTTGATATGATGTAGGTATATTTTTCCTATATATCATTTATTTATTTTGTGTACAATAATTTTTATCTATGAAACACCTTTATGTTCAAGTAGATTTAGTAAATTACTGTTGTAGACGTTATAAACTGTGCTTACTGAAGCTATTGCAGATGTAAGTAAACATTGACGCAAGCTGACTCACGTGAAAACGATTTCACGAGGAGGTATCATACCTATCTAGTAGGTATAACTGACGTCAAAGACGTCTGAAAGACACAGATTCTACGTCCAACTCTAATTAGGTATCTTTACTTTAGGAGTTAAAAGTTTAAAACACTTGCTAAGTCTACGATCTTACGATCGTTTTATTGTTAAACAATATAGGTATGCTAGTAAATACGAGTACGTTATGCGTTATGATGCATACGAATTTTACAATCAATCTATCTAAGATGTATATACTCACTCGTAATCATCAGTATTGAAAAAACCTTGACAAGTTTCCAACTCCAATGAATTCTAAAAAAACAATGTCAATGGCATGGCTACTGTCATTCCATTATAACATTTCGCGCGTCACGCATCACACACAGAACAACGACACGACGTTCTGCGTCTCACTTCAACAGCAGCAATACTACCAGCAATGTCATTATTGTCCCATTCGGAGCACAAGCTCGTCAACACAGTAAATCGCTTGGAAACCACGAATTTGTTCCGCTTAGCACTAACCTAGGTAACGGGGACTGGTACACTCCACTTGCGACCGCCACTGACCCCTATAAAAGAGTTTGTTGCCCTAACTAGCGTCATACCCTCACGAGGTTGAATTTATTTGCGTATTTACGAAAATAACAAAAAAAAGCTTTTCTGTAATTTCAGGGAGATGAATAAAGTACACTCACCTGGTAAAGCTTAATTATATGAGGGTGATCCAGTCGTTTCATGATATCCACTTCTCTGTAGACTTTTTGAAGATTACTGGCGTCTAATTGCGATTTATCTATTATCTTAATTGCTACCTGTAACAAAAAACATAATCGGTTATAACAATGCAAAAATCTTACTGCATATCTGATATTTAATGACTGTGTAGAGTTGTAGAGTCCTAACGTTTTTCAAATAATAAATAACACGTCAGATTGACTACAATTTGAAAAATTCTGGACCTGAAGGTCTGATCTGAAAGTAATTTGGCCCATAAAATACCCAGTCTTACATTGCCATTTATGACAAGAACAGATGTTCGCTGCGATAATTAAAACAACATTTTGTAATTTTTGTAACGGAACAATACAGTTAGATGCATGTCCCGACGTTAAGGGGTCATTTGCAGTGACGTCAGCGCGAGCGTCATTCACGACTGAGCCAATTGACGTGATTGGACTGACGACCGTCCGCCTTTACATGTAACCCTCTAGAAAGGCCACAGGAAGGAAAGCAAGAATTTTCCACATCAGCACGATAGTTAGTTTACTACTGATTATTTCATATTTGTGGCGGAACAAACATTTAGTTACAAAAAATCTCAGAGCTGATGAAATTTAAACTTCAAGTACATCAGTTTGAACCTGGTCGTACCACAAGATGATCTCAGTTTTAGTTTATGAAATACTGAATATCACTGTCATTGCCATTAACATTGATCAACACTTTGTTGCTGTCAATTATCTAAAAAGAGTTTTTATTGTATGTACTTCAAAAAGAAAAAAAAAACTTCTGCTGATGATTATAAACTGCTAAAAATATAAAGGGAAAACCCATTGCAAAAATAATACAAGCAGACTTACAGTAGTGTATCTACATTGCGGTGTAGTCGCCACTCAGCTTTTTAAGCGTTTGAAGTTTTGTAAAAACTAAACTTATCATAATTTCATCATCGTCTTGGACGTCAATCAGATAGTATTATTTGAGATTTGAAATCATTCGATATTTATTAGTGTCGACTACTTGATACCCTATAGTACTCCTATATACTGGAATATATAGGAGTAGGTAGAGTATAGGGCGTATAGGGGGCCGTTCAAGTATTACGTAAGCACTATGGGGGGGTGGGGGGGTCTTTGTTTTGCTTATTTTGGATGACATGGGGGGTAGGGGAGTCTAGATGATGATTACGTCATCGGTAGTTATTAACATTTTTACACAAATGGCAACCCTCACAAAAAAAATATTAAATGTAACATTATAATTACAATATAAAAAAATTACATTTATAATTGAAAAATGTTTACGTAAGCATGGGAGGAGGGGGTAAGAGCTTTGCTTACTTTTGCTGACAAGGGGGATGGGGGGGTAAATGATTGTAATAAATCTGCTTACGTAATATTTGAACGGCCCCTAGGCCCTATACTCTACCTACTCCTATATATTCCAGTTATTTTACCTGACTGCGAACGAAAGGGAGCTATGTGTTGCGCATGTTTTTGTTTCCATAAAATTTTGTCAGTTCTCCAGTTATTCATGAGTAATCTTGTCAAGACAAACAAGTGAGGTATTGAATATCAATGATTTACGCGTATTTTCGTTAGTTACTATCGCCTGTGTTCAAAATACTTTAGTCTAATAACCTCTGCTCTAAAGCTCTGGAATAGTCATAATATAAGTGCAAAATAATTTGTGCTTCGTTTACTGGTAAAACTAAGCACAAAATATTATGTCGAAATAAAAAAAAACAAATATAGAGGTTATGAAAACTTCAGCATTGCAATCTAATGTAGATCTTATCATGTGGTCAACAAAACCATGTGAAACCAACCAAAAACAAAATACTGACACACGAGGCATCTTATTTTTTGAAATAAATTAAAAATCAGATATCTAGATGGTAAAATGCTATGCAAGCCGTTTAGTACTTTGTGTAAACTAAGCAAGAAGGACACAAGTCAGGCAGAGTTGATGTAATTATAGCCAATATACTTAGGATGTAGCAGCGGACAGCCGTTCTGACATTGACCCCATTGTTGAGATAGCAGCAATACGTAAACTATGACGTAATCTAAGGTGCCCCTTACTATCTACTCACTATTGAAATCGTGCGACTTCCTCATAAATATTCTAATATACTCACAAATCAGACTTAAAAGGATACATCACATATCAACTAAGCTATGAAGATATCAGATGATATAAGTTATCACTTTTAACCTTGGACTTTAATATTTACCTAAGTTTATGAGGATAAATCATCTCGGTGAGATTTGTAGTTTAAGTTTTTGAATAGACTTTAATAATGATTTTATAAACTACGGTCTATCTTATAAAAAGTTAGCATTGACATTATGTCACCATTACGTATGGTAATCATGACATCAAGTCTGCGCTAACTTTTTATAAGATAGACCGTAGTTTATAAAATCATTATTAAAGTCTATTTAAAAACTTCAATAATAAATAATAATTGACTTCGAACCAAAACTAATAATGAAAACGTACATGATCAAAAACATCTAGGAAGGTGCATGCGAGGTAATTGCCCTGCACAGAATGTTGCACAACATCTTCCCCAACAAAACGCAGGTGAATACTTCAACTTATTTTGAGTCATATAGCTATAGAAATAAAGTATCTAGTTAAGTTTAAGTCGATACGAAAACATCTGCGTCCGTTGAAATTATTACTAAAGATAACCTTTACGCTCGAGAAATTCAAAGGTCGTTGTACAATGCTTCTGTCTAGTGTAAATGGTGCCGCTGAGTCGACCTACAAAAAGGGTTTCAACGTCCACAATAGGATCTAGTGTAAGTAAATGACGAAACACTTACGTTGGTATTATAAAATAAAATTAACTCGTATAAAATAACATAGTAAGATGGACTTTTAGTAACTTAAAGAAAGCTATGTAATGTAGGTATGTTTAATATAATTTGGAAATGTTATGAATTTTTTGCTTTGCTTATGTAGATGAAGAAGCAGACAAATAACATTGACATCTTTTAAGCATATACCTACTGATACTAATTTTTTTCATAAACCTAATAATTATAACTAGAACTATTATTATACCTAGATTCAAGAATAAATAAATAAATAAATGCTGGACAATCCACACAACATCATCTAGCCCCAACCCAAGCTAAGCAGAGCTTGTGTTATCGGTACTAGAAGACTGACATACTTAATACAATACATTACATAGATATATATTTTTTATTAAACATATGAACACCCAGAACACCCGGAATAAATATTTGCAGATCGTACAAACATTTATCCCAAGGCGGGAATCGAACCCGCAACTTCCGCGTCGCAGGCGGACCATCGCCCACCGCGCCACATCATCGGTCGTCAAAGAAGTTCAGACAGAGCATTCTTCGTCTGAACTTTTTTTTATGAGAGAGAGAGAGAGAGAAATATTTATTTGGCACACAACACAACAATAGCAAATCCAAACAAAACATAATATATGCCGACTGCGTAACCCTAATTCTTTGTAACTCAGACTATGTCTTTTACATATAACCTAATTCAATATGTATAACCTTAACTTTGATTTAGTATGACATGTTAAACCAACAAATGTCGCAAAAAGAAGCCAGTTTGTTCATTCAATCAAGTCACATAACAATCAAGATGCAGAAGTTGCCACAACTAATTAGAGAAGTGCTGCTAATGCAATCAGCGTTGCCAAGTAAATAGGAACTGAAGGCAGACACATTTACACAGTAATAAGTGGATTACCACCGGTTCCAAAGGTGTATGCTCGGTTACGAAACAAAGTAAGTCATTAAAAGTACCTACGTTGGTTACTTGGTACCATGGAAAATAATATTTAGTTTTTCATCCACGCTCCTAATTTACGATGCAATAAATTTAATTTGATTTAATATAACCTAGTGTCGGGAATCATAAAATGTAGCAAAATGTGTAGCCGGCGTGGGATTTCCCGCGATTATGAAAATTCATTTATCAAAATCTGTTAAATGGTGGATAGCACAGATGAACATCTCACATACTATTGAACAAAACCTTCCGTAGTCGGGTATGAAAAAGATTTTTTACCTATCATGCCTGCATGCTATGTAAATGCGGCCGATATGACGAAACGTGCGTGACGTATGTTTGAAATCACACCTTGGCTTCCATTACACTGTTAATTATCTGTGTGCGAGTGCGAGCCAATGAACGCACGTGTTCTATGTGAAGGAATTTTCCCCCTTGGCTTGCTATCACCGTCAAATATGACGAGCTATTTGGTATACTTACAAAATACCTAAACATAACAAATTCCAGAAATAATTAGGTTCTACGCCGTAGACACATAACCTTCTACGCTTCTACGGCGTAGATTATTTTTACGATAAGATGAAACCTCTTCAATTAGTGATCTATAAATTCTATAATTTAACTTATTTCTCTTTGATAAGTATATAAATATAATGTTTTGTGAAACCAAAATGAATTTTAATCTAGAATTTTAATCTAGACAGGTCCATTAGTCACCAGATAAATGCAAGCGTGCATGATAATAAAAATTTGTTTTGATACACCATGCAAGTACCAGACCTACTTGAGCTTTTGTACCTACTTGTTATCAAAACAAGCTAGTGTTTACTTACTCAATCAAATCAATCTTATTCAAATAACTATCATGTATGACAACATTCCAGAGATAGGTTCGTCGTGGCTTCCCACTTAAATTCTGATGTGTTAAACCGAGTTACAAACGGTTACTTACATTCGAAGTTTCATCCAAATTAGACCAGAAGTAGCAACTTCCTTTAATCAGGGTGAACTTATGAACATTATTTTTTTTTATTTAAGTACAAACAATCTGGCGACAGTATTTAAGTACTAAAATTTACTTAAATACTGTCGCTACAGCACTTTCAATGTTATTTAGAAAGAAATAAGGTAACAAATAGCTTATAAGGTCGCGATCGCCGCATTTGTGTCGTTATGGCCGACCATAAAGACACAATTTGTATATCTTGTCTTCAACTTACAGGCAAGTAGGTAACCGAGGCACGTGTCTAATAGGGCCATTAGAAAAAGAATCGTAATCAAGAAGGGTCTTGTAAGACCCTTATTAGTTCAGTCGAGAATTTATTCTGTTCATATACTTCCCAGGCAGGTGTTTCTGCTATGTAGGTAGGTATTTAGGAATAAATGAAAGGTCCGTCTTACTCGGTAGCTAGTTTATTACTGGGGTTGCCCGCAGTGTAATACACAAGATATAGAACATCCCTCCAACATTAATTTGGAAACCTGTAACAATCGATATTTTAACATTATAATCTAAAATTACAACATGTTATTACCTAGAATACCTATTTACAAATTACACATTATGCTACCTGAAACTACTTAAAAATATTTCTTATAGCTAATAGGTTTTCTAAGCCGCTTAGAGCGCTCGAAAGGACTGCCGGCTGCGTTAGAAATACCTGGACTGTTATCCTCAATACGACCAGCACTCGGTCCAGCCGTTCGAGTCTCTTTTACCACCTCTTCGCATGCCTCCGCCCACTCATCATTGTCAGCATCCTCCTCTACCTGCACGGTATCAGCTGTACTCGCTACATTAGCAGCCGCCGCGACCCGCACCCCACTCTCCTCCACAGCGGTGGCCGATAGACCTGATGGCGGAGACGCGGGCGGCGGCGGCGGCGGCGGCGTGGCGGGTGGCTGCAGCGCGAGGAGCGGAGGCCGCGCGAGGGGCGGCGGCGGCGGCGACGCTCTCGGCACCGGCGGCGGCGGGGGTGCCGGCCCACCAGGACCGGGAGCGTCCCCGCTGCCCCTATTATTGATATCTGCATTGTTTTCGCTTACATTAATAAACTTTCTCATTTGATCTATATGCCTTTTGCAATTTGTATCATAATCATTAAAATATATTTCATACAATCGTGTTCCTAGAATCTTTTTAACAATTCCTATGCTCCAAACACCTTTCCTTGCTATGAACCACTTAGCCCACACAGTCTCGCCCACTTCAAAACATCTGTTAGGTTTTAATACCGCATGGTTTGACCTATCGACTGATTTGTTTTGCGGTAGAATTAAATCTAGCTTACACCTCAAATTACGACCCATCATCAGCATAGCCGGAGTGAAACCGGTAGCGCAATGTATACTGTTTCTAAAATCAAACAAAAAACTCTGTAATCTACTAATGACTTCTCTCTGGCAATATCCTTCTGAAAACATGCATTTAATCATTTTTTTACAAGTTTTTACAGAATTTTCTGCTTGACCGTTGCTAGCTGGGTGATAAATTGGAGATGTAACATGTACAATGCCGTTATTTTGACAAAACGTGTGAAATTCTGCTGAGCTTATTTTAACATCATTATCCGACACAATAACATTAGGTAAACCGAACCTAGAAAACAACTCTTTTAGTTTTTGAATAAGCGCATGCGTGGAAGTGCCTCGATCCATGTGAATACATTCCAGCCATTTGGAAAACGCATCAACAACAATAAGATAAACCGCCTGTCCTATCGACATATAATCTATGTGAATGCGGTGCCAGGGCGCGGGGGGGCGCGGCCAGGGCGCGGGGGGCGCGGCCGGCGGCGCGCTGCGCACGGCGGCGCACGCGTCGCACGCGCCGACCCATCGCTCGATATCGCCGTCGATACCCGGCCACCACATTCTACTGCGAGCTGCGCTTTTTGTTTTCACTATGCCAAAATGCGCAGAATGCAGCTCCTTTAACATTCTTTCCCTATAAACCGTCGGAATCACTATTCTATGACCGCGGAACAAACAACCGTCTATCACCTCCAGATCAGTTTTACATTGAAAATATGGCGCTATTGATTTACAAATTATTTTCCTAGGCCAACCATTACTCATATATTTTGTTACCGTTTTTAGCACTTCATCGGCTGCAATTTCACGTTTGATATCACTAAATAATACCGGTTCTACGCTCGCTTCTAAGAAAAGAAAATACCTTGAGCTTCCTCCGTCTTGCTTATCTCCACTGATTGTAGACGATAACGGTGATCGAGAGAAATAGTCCGCTACCTCATTGTTTTTACCATCAATATATTTAGGAATATAATTATAAGCAGATAAAATAATTGCATATCTTTGAAGCCGTAATGCCGCTGTCACTGAAACGCCGTTACCTTTCCCGAATATAGAAAGCAAGGGACGGTGGTCGGTCTTCAAAACGAAAGGTTCTTGACGCCCATACAGATATTGGTGGAAATGTTTAACCCCAAAAATAATAGCAGTCGCTTCTTTTTGAATTTGACTATAATTCTTTTCACTCGCCGATAACGACCGAGAAGCGAATGCAATCGGACGCTCACGCCCGTCGGCGTCGAGATGCGCCAGCACGGCGCCCAGCCCGCCCGGGCCCGCGTCGACCGTCAATACAAGCGACGCGTCCGGCTCAAAATGCGCTAGCACTCGCTCGCTGGCCAACGCGCGCTTCACGCTGGCGAACGCCGCCTGCTGGCGCTCTCCCCACTGCCACTCCGCGCCTGACCGCAGCAGTTCGTGCAATGGATTCAGTAAAGCCGATGCCGCCGGAATAAAATTTCTATAATAATTCACTACACCTAAGAAACGTTTGACTCCTAACACATCGGTAGGCGCAGGTGCTCCTAAAATAGCTTCGACCTTGGTCGGACAAGTTTTCAATCCGTTTTTATCTATAACATAACCTAAGTATGTCACACTCTTTTCAAAGAAAACACATTTGTCCTTTTGTAAACGCAATCCCGCGTCTTGTAATCTACACAGAACCTCGCGCAATCTTGACAAATGTATTTCCTTCGATGGTCCCGTTATACAAATATCGTCCAACCACACACTGACCCCATCTAACCCGGCTAACAATGTTTCCATTGCTTTCTGAAAAATGGCAGGTGCGCATGCTAAACCGTACACTAAACGTGTGTAGGTAAATAAACCTTTGTGCGTATTTATGGTTGTCAGCTTTTGAGATGAAACGGATAATTTAAATTGATTGTATGCATTACTCAAATCTATTTTTGAATAATTTTCACCGCCCCCTATTTTAGAAAACACTTCCTCTATACGTGGTAATGGGTACTTATCAATTTCTAAATCTTTATTCAAGGTACAGGAAAAATCTCCAGCAATTTTTAATTTTCCATTTTCTTTCAACACTGGCACTATGGGCGTGGCATATTCTGAATAATTAACTGGCATAAGTATACCTAAACCTACTAATCTATCAAGTTCTTTGCTAACTTTGTCTCTGAGAGCAAAAGGTACTGTGCGCGGTTTGAAAAACTTTGGTGTTGCATTTTCTTTTAACTTTAAATCAACTTCAAACTTATTGAAACATCCTAACTCATCTTTCCAAACGTCTGGATACTGTAACAATAGCCGTTGGACTTCATCGCTGCACTTATTCTTACATATTATGTTATTATTAGCAGTGGAAAAATAAATTTTAAACTTTTTCATAAAGTCACGACCCAGGAGCGGTGGGCCTCCATTTTCCAAAACATATATTTTAATTTTTTCTAAGGAGTCTGAATATTTAACTGTAGGCACAAAATATCCTAAGGGTGTAATCTTATGACCATTATAGAGGCACATTTTTAAATCACTTTTATGTAAACCATGATTAGAAAAATATTGATAATACAAGTTCTTCGAAATTACAGTACTTCCGGAGCCAGAATCTAACTCCATACACAAATCAACACCGCACACTGAAACATTTAGTTCAATTGGTTTATAGTCAACATACCTCAAGTTAAAAAGTTCACATTCGCTGCAGTCCCCTTCTTGGCACCTGTCCGTCTCCTCCAAGCCGATATTATGCAACTTAGATTTTCTAGCCGCACACAACTTTTTTAAATGACCCTTCTCACCACAAACTAGACACTTGTAGTTTTTGAATCTACACTTGGCCGCACTGTGATTTCTCAAACCGCACACTTTACACCGCTCTTCGTCGTTATTGCCCGCCGCAGCAGTGCCGGCGCCGGCGGCCGGCCGGCGCGCCGCACCAGCCGCGCCCGCGCCGCCCGCGCGCACGTGGAAAACCGGCTCCTCCTTGACGACGACGGCGGCACCCGCGCTGACGGCGCCCGCGCCATCAGCGCGCGCCTGCCGCGCACACGATGCCTTCTGTGCGACCTCCACAGCCTGCCCGAGCGTCAGTGTTTTTGAGTCGCTCTCGAACAGTTTATCCCGTTCATGTCCCGATCTGAAGCCTAGCACGAAACGGTCACGCAGAAGCGTGTCCAGCTCCGTACCGAAATCGCAGTACACGGCTAGCCCTCGCAGCCGCGCCGCCCATTCCTCGATGCTTTCACCATCGGATCTCATCGCCTCGTAGAACTTCGCCCGGTCGGCGAATGTTGACCTTTTAGGCGTGAAATGCTTGTCTAATACAGTCACTAGCCCACTATAATTTATGTCCTCGAGTTTCTCCGGATGCACGAGGTTCCGGAGCAGACGGTAGGACTCGTCCGATAAATGCGTCAGCAAAACTGCACTTTTGTTAACCTCTGAGATGTTATTCAACTTCACAAACTGCGTCAACTTGCCGTAAAATACTTCCCATTCGTGAATTTTATAATCGAAAACGTTTAGGTTTCCCAGAAAATTCGCCATTGCACAAAAATGTGTGTAAAATCCCGGCCTCGTCGTCAAATGCTATGTAGGTAGGTATTTAGGAATAAATGAAAGGTCCGTCTTACTCGGTAGCTAGTTTATTACTGGGGTTGCCCGCAGTGTAATACACAAGATATAGAACAGTTTCTCAAGGCTTACATTATTCACTACGCCAATCAGATCATTGACTAATCTGCTTAACTTGTGCCCACGTGCAGTGCATTCTGGTGAAAGCGATGATCAGGTGTGATATCCTTCTGAACATCAAAGTATACCTACCTACTAATTATGTCAACAACTAATTCACTAATTACCAACTAGCACGCGACTAGGAACACAAGTAACAATACAGTAGAACTTGGCGCCTTTTCGGCTCTGATTCTGACTCTTACTTTATTTATAAACATCTGGCTGGTTATTTCTGACCCAGCTTATGTCGTCCGTCGCCAAAACAATGTCCCTATCGATAGGAAAAATCCCATTCAGAAAATAAATTAACCGACCCATATCGAGGACAGAGCTCTTAAAAAGGGACGAGGGTTCCACAACCTCACATGACGTGAACACGAGCTACTCTGACGGATATTAGGAAAAGTGATTTGTCTGTTTAATATTTTAGAAGAAATACCTACTGGGTGACCTAATGGGTTCCAACATGGGATAGTTAACGCATAATTCAAAACAATTGACGAACGGGACGTTGGTTAAGAATTGGTACCTATTTTAGGTACATAATATAGATTTACAGGTTTCTCCGCTTCAATATGTTTATATAATGAATATGATTAAATCGCACAAATGTGACGTCAGAAAGATTATTAACCTACTGGTTTACGTGAGCGATATCGAATAATGATTTTAGGAGATTTCAAACTGCGATTGCCGTCATCAGCTTTTAGGACTCTTTTAGGTACGAATTGTATTAGTGACTCTACCTAAAGGCACACAGAGCATTATAGGTCTGTAACTTATTACCTAGTAAAAGTCGGACTTGTTAGACAGTCTTTATGAGTTTTTTTAAGAAGTCTTATTTATTGTAGGAAGAGGAAATCATAATCAAATGAACTAACTTTTTCTAGAATAAATGAGGAAGGCTCCAAGCCCTCCGTGATCAACAAGTCCAGACCACGATCAATACACGGTAGAGGATGTGGAAGTAGGACGGCTGACAGTTTTCTATTCCCTTTCGATCCCTCGTTCAGTTAAACTACTGAATCTGTTATATACTAAGCTGTTAAGAAGTCAGAAGCTCTAGACTAGAACGTATACCTATGAACAAAAAGAAGAACTAGGAATTGGAATTGGATAATTATTACGAATAGTTTTATATGTATTACTGTAGTCTGAATCACTTTGACATAAAACTGCCAAGCATCGACTACGATAGGACAAATGCACCTTAGTAGGGTACTACTAAACAAAAGACTCCCAGTCCCGACGTAAACGCGAGCAAAGAGTTTCAAAGGATAATAGTACGACTGCGTAACGTAGTGCCCTCCTTCCTCTGCCTCCCTTTCCTTCCACCCATTGTTACTAAACTACATAACTTTTCCAGGGAAAGAAACCTTTGCTTAAGTTTGGCTCGAATATTTATTTCACACTTAAATCTACTACTCTGCGACCTCTAAGTAATCAGAGCGTAACTTTGTTCTGCCTAAATTAATAAACAAAACTAATTACAAAATGCAGACGTAGTTACTCCAGAACAAATAAAAGTTATTACCGTGAAGGATTCCTATTAGCACTCAACGTAACTAAACAAGTAACTACTCTCAATCTCAAGGTTAAATTGAAAGTTTCCACTGACGTTACACGATACTAAATTGGTAGGTATCATCTTAAAACAGACGTCAAAAGGAGTACTCGACAGAGCAAGGTTAATTTAAAACTCATAGAATTCTTTTCATCGGAAGGCATCTTCAACTCAACAGCATGATTGACGTCACGACGGAAGATAAGAGGATAGGTACCTAGATACTTATCGAGAGCAAACAAACACGCGTGTCTCTACGAAATCATACAATCTGCTGATAAACTCATACATACTAGTTTACTTGTACTTAGTAGTAATAATTTAATTACATTCTGAACCGCTGTCGTCCGAGTGAAAAACTGAGCGTAAGCGAAGTGCAACGTTATTTACGTAGAATAAAGAATTTTCTAAAATGGAGAAGACGTCGTCCAAAGTGACCGCCAGACTGCAGAACGTAGATAAACGGCAGACTCTGACGCAAATCTCCAAAATAGATAACGCATTTGCGTCAAGCATACATTTTTAAGCAGAGTAAACGAAGCGCGTGCCATACCTACTGTTTATGTGCTGATCACGCTTCCTGGGACTGATCGTACTTTCTATAATTTACCAAGCGAATCGCAATGTTTCATGCCGTCTGTTACCTATACAATGAGTTATTTATACCTAGGCAGACAGGCGTGAACGGCGTTTGTATAAATATGCTAATCTCGAACATAAGTTACAAAGTTTCGATTCATATGCACGTTGAACACTCAGAAACAACAATTATCTTCTTAACTTAACTATTCGACCAGCACTATCACTACTTCCTTAGACTTACATAAATAATAAATCATTAATAAATAAGCATTTTCACGATTCAAAACATATGTTTTGTATAGCGTCAGAAGGCACTTCTCACCAATGGCGATGTAAGGGACGCTGCTGGTATAGTGCCTTTAGAGTAGGCTTGCGCAGAATCGTAATTTATTATATTTTTAGAATTACGGACCACACTGAGAGGATCCCAGATCCCAGATTCTCTGACACGGTCGTTATGGTTACGTGCGGAGCTCACAAAGGTTTACATAAGGCAGCAATAAAAAGAGCTGATTCAATCGGCATTTGGTTCATTGAGTTCATCCTCAAGACAACAAAAGCTCAGGAATCTGGCCATCACCTTCGAGCTAACAACACCAACGGTTCGAAAAAAAAGTAAAAATGAAAACAACAAGATGCGTGCATCCGGAAGCAAGGTCGATGCCGCGGTATTTCTGGACGCGGTAGGCAGCCGGACTCCACCCGCACTGAATCACTGATTGATAAAATGTACTTACCATGGAATGAGCAAATTTCCCGCTTTATCGAAATTAAATTGCAATAATTAACTTTCCTGGTATTCCATTATAAATTATTTCATATTAATATTGCATGCAATATTGAAAATAAACAACCAATTCCATAAAAGTAACAAATGCATGCGCAAAACTAGAAAGTTAATATCCATCTGCGAACCGCAATTTTAATGCAATAAACACATAGCATCATTCAAACAATGGTTCTCATTGACAAAACGATTTCTCTTGACAATAACGTGGAAATATTGAGCTGGTTTGTTTACCCAACGTCGTTCTATCACATCAAAGAGAACACGCACTCAATAAAGCGGTAGCGAAGGCCGAGGGCGCCCGTTCTGTTATTTCGGTGCATTCATTCAGTGGAGCGTCCTCGTTGAATCTCGACATGCATCAACATTTTGCCGACATTTGTAACGCAGACGCAAGCCTCAACTACGGCCCTAAAAATAGCAACGTAAGCCCTGAAATCAATGTAATGGCCAGTTAGAAAGTCAATTCGTGACTCACCGACGACGAGACGGTGTATAGTATTCGGCCAATGACCCACTTGTGTCGTAGACTAGCATTAAATAAGTTAGAGCTCTAGCTTGACGACGACCTGATCCAGTAAGAATATTGTAAACTACTTACACAAATAGCCTTTTCCAATATCAATTCTGCTGTAATAGATAGGAATTTTCTTAAATCTACCCTACTGAGGATTCATTTTGCATCAAATGAGAATAATGTTTCGAATTTTCAGTTTTTTAGATTTTAGAGAACCTACTCGCGTATAGAGAATGCTCACAATGCTCAGCTACATTATACAATATGGAATGATTTTATATCTACATAATTAAGTTTCGAAAAAGATGCTTATGTTATCTTTATTCTTTATTCAATATTAAGTCTAAAATAGATTATTGATTACAATTACCTACGGCCTTCTTGCGACGCTTGCGTGTTTGTATTTCATTCAGTCGTTTCACTTCGATCATTCCGTGTCAGATTATTTTCTTTTATGGTACCTACATTAGTACATACTTACTCTATTTATATTATTTTATAAAGGATGTTCAAAATATCTACCCAACAATTAGTTTTATTATCGTATTACCTCGGTTTCTAATGGCTCCTTGGTTTTTCATATTTAATGATCTTATTTATTTAATTCTTTTTTGCACAAAGATATACAATAGGAGGACTTAATGCTAAAGCATTTTCTACCAGCCAACCCAACGTGGCAACAGAAAAGGGGATCTTGTGTATTAAATCGTTTAGTATGAAACGATTTAATACTAAATCTTTTCATACTGTATTACTTAATGGTAAGTAAGTTAATACCTAATTATGTCGTCGAAGTTGTTTTCCTTGTTAGGGGTATGCACGGTTTCGTAAAGTGTCAGATAAATAAGTGTTTTTTAATCAATTCTTTTTTATTCATTATGAAATTAATTTTACTAAATTATAAGAAAAAATTAGAGATGAAAAATTATTTCATGAAGATTATAAAGTCAATCATAATTCTTAAAATATGGTTATTAATGAGTTCACCAAGTACGTTCTAATATTTTTATACATAATTAGCGCCAGTTACTTTTTAAATAATAATTAACTAAATACATAAATAATAAACTAATAACTAGGTAGAGTACCTACTCTACTTAGTTATTTAAGTCAGGTTTGAGAGAGTATCTCTATCTAGTATTTATTTATTTACGTAAGTACCTACCTAATGAGAAGGGATAATTTATTTATGTCTCTCCTAGTGTATTGGTAGGTCAATTGAGAAATAAACAAGGAAAATTAATGTAATCTATGTACACAGTGTACATATTTTATAGAGGTAGGTACCTACCTTACCAACATAATCTAGGTATGTGTGGTACCGGGTGACCTTACCCATCAAACAGATTAGGTACCTTTTAGTAAATAGACAATCTGTTAGGTTATTTGGTTGGTAAGTTTTCATAAATATTGAGCATAAAAAATTTAATTATGTTAAATTTTCACTCACCTCAGTCTTCGTTATTCGATGTCGCGCTAACTTAACGACGGCAAAATTTCCCTTGCCAATGGTTCTCTCGATGTCATAAAAACCCACCCTAATGGGGGTTTTCGCAGGACGATCGCGCTCCGCCATTGTCGCTTAAAAATCGTCAGATTTTCCAAGGATCATTCAACACACCACAGAAAAATATTTTTTTCAGCACGTTGTTCATACATAACACAGTATAGTTTTTATCCATCGGAGATAATACCTCCATTCACTAAACAGCAATCTGTAAAAATGTGCCAGGAATTCTCCAAATTGTGTCCTTTAGTACACATAGAAGTTACGAGTACGTTTACTACGCAATCACGCATAACGTTAGGTATTATTCATACCCTGAAGTAAATAAGCATTATTATCAAAATGTACTGCATTACGCGTTGAGCGGCACCTCCACGGATCGGTCGGGTGAGTCGAACGGTTGGACGCGCGCTACTAACAATCAGTTCCAGTAAACGCAGTCAGGTTTTGTGTACAAAAAATATTATTTACAGTGATTAGAATATCGCTAGAGGCGGCGTGCGCGTATGAAAAACTCGGGCACGTCACGCCGCCGCCGCCTCACCGGCTGTCAACCGGGTACTGAACTCGAGTCGATTGAGTTGAACTGAATACTCGACCGACACTCGTAGCTACCTGCGGCTGTGGTCGCAATAGGCATAGGCGCGCGCCGAGCCGCTGTCGTCGTCGTCGTCGTCGCCGCCATATTGCTTCTCTTATGACGTAAGCGTGTCAACGGCGCGCTTCTATTAAATTAGCGTAGAGGAACCTGGTTGTACCCATCGAACTGTGCTAATTTATCGACTAGGGCACACTCATCGAGAGTAGTATAATATACTAGAATGATTTAGTACCTATTTGATACGACGACGACGTCTTTTATTACGTCGTTGGTGGTGGTGGGCGGTTCTAGGTATGACTCCGCTCTCTACTGAACAACATGATGATGATACTTACTACCACTTTTCTACGACGATTAGGTAAGCCTAAGATATAGATAGGTACGTTGCTAAACTACAATACAACCAGTGTTCTGGTTACGAGATCTAATAAGGATAATATTAAAATCATAATAAAGATATTCATGATAATGACTAAATATTATAAGTAAGTAATAAAAATTTCTATTAATCGCATCATACGGTTCCATGGTATAGATATTTACACCATATATTTATTAAATTATCGTACAGGTTTTTTTTTTTTTTTTTTATTTATTTACCATTTTAAAAGTTTACATAAATTACTTTGTTGAGTAGCATTTCGTAAACCACAAGGTTTGTAGATGTAATGCTAAGAAATTGAGTCTTAAAATATAAGTTAGTTATGAACATACCTACTCCTAGATGATATTGTGTTATAGGTATAGCAGGTGGTGTGGTTGGTGGGTGAGTATGCTGCGGGCTGTAGCTGACGACGCAACGTACCAAGCGTGTAGCATCCCAAATCCCAACATTAGTTTAGTATCCTACTAAATGAGATACCTGATAATCTCTCCTCGAGTCATGTGCAAAATTATGTTAGCTTACACATTGTCCCTGTTTCCCCTAAACAAAAAAACGTGATATAGATCATAGGCATGAGACAGATATATCAAAACGAAACTGAAATCCGTTTGCAGTCAGAAATCGTATCGCATCGATATTCCAATATGAGTAAACCGTTTTTAGAAAACGCACGATGATAACGCAAACTGCAAACAATCCTATCCGAAAGAAACCAAACCGAACCGACGTGAGTTTAGTTTTGCACCGAAAATGAAAACCAAACTCAAACTGCAAACGAACAAAATCTAAATCTACCTAAAGTTTTAGTTTTCTATAGTTTTGATACGCATTCGTGATTTTAGTTTTGCACCGAAAACGAAAACCAAACTCAAACTGCAAACGAACGAAATCTAAATCTACCTAAAGTTTTAGTTTTCTATAGTTTTCTAAAAACGGTTTTTGAAATCGATTTCAAAATCTGTAATCGGTTTTGTATCGGTTTGTGAAAAAATCCAAAAACGCCCATGCCTAATAGATCACTATTAGAGACCGCGAAATTCTGAAGCACAGATTAAATATGCCAAGAACTAAGAAAAAAAACCTTCAGAGTTTGGTAATAAATTATACTAGGCTGGCAATACGTTTCAAATGTTTCAAAACATAGTAATTTTAGACGCATGATTTGTGTTTCCCTCTGCCTTATGCGAAAAAGAGGAACTAAATAACAAAAAAGTTTTATCATGCGTAAAGTATAGTGTGGGGCCGTAACACATATTATTTTTACTCGTGCTTTTGTAGGGAACGGGGAAAAAGTTGGAAGGAAAGGTGTTGGATGGAGCGTAAAACATTTTCTAAATTATCCTAAAATTCTTCATTATTCAGCAGAACTGTTTTCATCCAGATAAAGCTTTTGAAAAAGAATCAATATTACATCACACACGTTTATTAAACTCGAAGATTTCAATGTCAAAAATACACTCAATTTGCCAAGATGTCGGTGATACTCTTCTACATTTTTGACAAGAAAATGATTCAAGCATCCTCGTAGAGTTCTTGTGGAATATTATTTTATAAACTTTATGTGTAAATAGATAGAGATATATCAATGAACAAAGTAGCCGATGTGAACTTACAGAATACTCAGTGCAGTCAAATTGTAACAATCATGAAAAATAAAAGTAAAAAGGCCAAAGATCGTTCAGAGGGAAAAGACGAAATAAAGCTATCAAATCAGGACGATTTGAGTGAAACTTTAGTTAATACTCTTCACATAGATGACATCGGCATTAACCTAACGAATGGAACGAGCGAGCACTCGCACGGCGGGAGTCCTGACAAATCTCGCGGCGCTGAGGAGCTATCACAAGACGATGGCAGTGAGCACTCCGTCTATGTAAATAGTGTAGAGAGCAGTGTGGCGGCAACTGGCGACGAGAGCAAAGAGACTGCTGCGCAGCAAGCCATCAACTGCATCATTGATGATGCCTTACAAAACCTTGAAAATGCTCTTAACAAAGAACAGACTTCACAGGACGAAATAGCAATTATTTCCTACCAATCTGAACTCCAGATGCCAGAAATAATGAGACTTAT
Organism: Ecliptopera silaceata; assembly: GCA_932527185.1. Lineage (NCBI taxonomy): Eukaryota > Metazoa > Arthropoda > Insecta > Lepidoptera > Geometridae > Ecliptopera > Ecliptopera silaceata. Next base: position 5,879,446 of record OW052205.1, on the reverse strand, counting down.
ACAGAAAGATTTATCAGAACCCTACTCCATCTACACATATAGATATTTTATACACAACTGGCCTAAACTTTGCTTTCTTGCAACTCACGAAGGGAAATGTATAGGTGCCATTGTTTGTAAGTTAGATATGCATCGCAATGTTGTGAAGAGAGGATACATAGCTATGTTAGCTGTGGACGAAAAGTACAGGAGCAGAAAAATTGGATCTCGTCTTGCACAAAAAGCAATAAAGGTACTAACCAAAATTGATATTTGAGTTTTGATAATGAGCCATAAACATTGTATAAGTTAATTTATGTTTGTATATTGTTTCAGGCTATGATAAATGATAATGCCGATGAAGTTGTATTAGAAACAGAAATCACAAATAGACCAGCATTGAAGCTCTATGAAAACCTTGGATTTGTGAGGGATAAACGCTTATTTAGATACTACCTCAATGGTGTGGATGCGTTGCGATTGAAATTATGGCTAAGATGAAATAGGATGGTAAAGTAGAAATTCTCAATGTTGTGTTTTGTATATGCCAATGGCAACATAGCCTCACGAATAATACAACTGCCATTCATGAGGATATAGCCAAATATATAGTTTGTTTCAAATTTTTTTAGTCATGTGATATGTTTTATTATATGTAATTTATGTGTTGAAATTGTTAAAGATATGTTTTCATCAATTCTTTACTCTAAGAATATAATAGTTTTATATCCTTACATACTAAAATACACAACTTTGAAGAATAACATTGTAGTCACTGTTTGCCCTCACATATTTATTTTTACCAAAGCATTCAATTGGTAACCTTGACAAAGTAGGTTTGAACCTACACAATATATTTTTAATTAAGTATTTAAATAAATCCATCTAAAATATTTTCATTATTTAATGTCTAAACCCCTAGTGAAAATCTTATATTCTCATATCCCAGATGTTAAGATTACTTGTTAGATTCTTATTAGCTGGGGAATGCATTATTTTTTTAATAATAGTGATGTTTGCAAAATGAGTTGATGAAACAAATTAACCACTACTTTAAATATTATATTACAACTTTAATTAGAATTAGTAGTTACTTTAATTATTTAGATTCTAAATGTGTAGATCATTTTTTTTACATCTATTTATGAAACTAATCATTAGTACAGATTAAGAAGTATCTACACAAGTTAACAGTACAAATTGCATAAGTAATTTGTACTTTTAGTAAAAGTTCCCTAAAATTGAAATTTTAATTGTTCAGTTATGTTGCGGACAGTGTCTTACTTTATCTGTAAAAATTCTGTCCTATAATTTAAGGCCTTCTTATATCAAAAAAGTACCTAATGCCCTGTGCATTAGGTACTATGGGTTGGGTTATGGGTGGGTTATGTAGAAAATAAAAAAAATAATTATGTTTCAAATAATTTACTTGCTCATTACAACTTATAAAGTAAAAGTGACAGTGTTAGTAGAAGCTCCATCATAAATAAAGGTATTATTTACAGGTTTATATTGTTTAGTGACAAGTTTAATTGCTTCATGAGCCACACATCCACCTAAAAATGCTGAAACACTGTGAAGTTCCGCTCCTCCGTACCTACACATTTCTTGAATATGGTCATCTTTTCTAGCCAGTTCATGAGAATATGATATTTCACTAAGAAATTTAGCAATGCAAGCTTTCAACTTTATAACATCACCTTCAGGCTCACATTCACCCGGAGGCCTACTATGCTCCGCCTCAAACATCTCATATGCTCTTAGCATGATGTAGTTGACCATCATGACATCTGGTTCCTCGAGATGCCTGCCTATGTATGCTGCCACTGAGCTTCCTAGTTGGTATTCACTAGCAATGCTGGAACCTTTTATAAGGATTAAATCATGAGTATGACGGCAGAAGAGTTTAACCTCAGATTCACTGATATTATCAACATGAAGCTGAGCAACTATTTGCTGGACTTTTCTGTACACTACTTCAGCATCCATAGCAGCCTGTGCTCGGTAAATATTTTGTAGTTTTACATAGTGCTCAGTAGATGCTGTCATGTCTGGAAGAATTCCTTTAACTGGCAGTTTTCCCTTGCCTTCAGACTCGACAAATCCTCTTAGAGCTGCACACATTATCCAAAATGATGAACTCTCTTTGGTTAAGTTAGTGGCAGCACTGCTGTACAACAGTTCTTGAATTTTAACAGGCAAAAATGATGGAACTAATGATGTGTTCACTGCTCTGATAGCCTCCTCAAAGTTTTCTTCAGTTATTGGTACACCATTCTCATCTTTCCTAATAAATCCCTGAATCACTTCTCTGATCTCATTTTTCTCTTTCCTACTCATGGGCCAGTTATCTGGATGATTTGATCTCCATTTTTGAATAGCTTTGTAAAGAATAACAATCCAAGGTATGTGACCGTGATCCTTCAAGTCCAGGGAATCTATATCAATGGAGTCAAGGTAACTAGATAATGCTAAGAATGGAATATCCAAACGTAAATCAGTCTGCTCATTGTCTGGGTGAGTTTCAATGATAGCATGCTCTTTAATTTGGATCCTGAAAGACCCTAGGAATCCCACAGATCGACATTGGATGTAGGGCACATTTATATCCCACAGATGTTGAGCCAGAGTTGGAACAGTTTTTTCACTAAGTCCTGTACTTATAACGAGACTGAAAGACTTAAAAAAAACAGGATTATCGCGCATAATTTGATCTGGAGGTTCTTGCACTGCATGACCTTGTACAGCAGAGTTTAGTTCCAATAAAAATTGAAGTGTCTCTGATCCCCTATTCTGACCTTTGCTGGTGCACTCAAGAAAAAAATTGCTTCCCATGTCCTCTTCAGTAACTATTTTATCGTCAACAATAGTAATAGCCCCGACACCGGGTAGCACGATTGATTTCAATATTTCAGTGCCTAGTCCTGTAGCGTTTATGAGACATATGTGTCCATTTTCAAGTGCACTTTGGCCGTGATCACCCCAAAGGCGTAATTGCCTATCATACTGTTTGTTCTTTTCACTTTGTTCCGGAGATTTGGGAGATGGAGATGCCATATTGCTTTAGGATTTTACAATCAATAGAACTCGTTTGTTTTATGAGCAGTTCGTACTAACATCAGCCACACTCAATCGACTGTTTTCTCCTGATTTGTCTTTATACTAGAAAACTCATCAAATAGAAAGCTCAATCCAATCCATCCACCTAGAAATGTGCGTGCAAAAATTCAATCCAAAGATGCAAGCAAGAATCAAGAATGCTTGTTTGTTTGTTTAACACAAGGTTTCGTTTTGAATAAAATTGACATATAAAAAAAGTCTACCCCCGGCCACTATCCCCTACTACGGCAATTTAATTTTGAATGTTTTTGCCCCTGCTGCCCTGCTGCCGTGCCGGCCTATGAATATTTTTTGGTAAGCTATAGATGTCTGTGCATAACTATTATAGTCTGTGATCTATAAGGGTCACAGGCTATAATAATAAGATATTCGTTCTGTCAACTTGTGTTCTGTGGTAATAAACTTCAATCATTCCATTCCATGGTTTGTTTGTTGTAGTTGTAAAGAAATGGTAATAATTAAATCGGACGAATGTGTTTAGAAATGAATTTACAAACACTTTTTCAGGATTTCAATCCTAGGTATGTAAATAATCTAGTACGTAATATAAATAAGTTTAATCACTATTTTGTAAAGTTGATCAGAAATTATTTTGTTTTGTTTGCAGCAAGTTTGTAGTACACACTTGTTTATTAATTTTCACCGCACTACTTGCTCTGAAGCTAGATAATTCAATAACATGGTCGTACTGGGCGGTTTTCGCTCCGATATGGGTGTGGAAACATCTTGTGGTCTTTGGTGCATCTGTTGGCACTTACATTTGGTGGCAGTATCCCCACTTCAGGTAAGTTGATGAAAGTGAGATTACTATGAAATCTGAACGAATTTAGATCAATGGTTATGTAATTGTTGAAACCACCTAGTAAATGAATGAGAACAAATATAATAGAAGGTATTTGGGTCAAGGACAAAATTTGAAGATATCTATTATTCAAAGAATTGTCCAAGTAAATACCTATTGTGACCATATGTTGTTGCTTTATTTCAGGTTAGAGGGAGAAGCCTACATACACTACAAAGCAATGCTCATAAGCCTTGCAATACATTTGATCCTTCTCATGTTTGAGTTACTTGTGTGTGATCAACTAACTACGGGTCGTCATCTATGGATACTTGTGTTCATACCCTTGATATTTATCAGTATAGTATCTATTGCCATATGCATATGGTCAGTTAAACATGATCGGAGCTATGAGGTATGTTAATCTAATTCAAAATTTATAAAAAAAAACATTTTTATTTGCACAAAAAAGGAACAAATCAAAAATATTTCTTTGTATTTTGTATATTTTGTATAGGTAATTCAAGATTACTTCTAAAATGTATGAAAATTGTTCAAACAGTGTTCTGATAGATATCAAGCTAGACAACTACATATTTCTATTTTTCCGTTTAAATCTAGACAGAGGTTACATAAACAAAAGTTATGTAAAGTAGCTGTTTTGATGTAATACCCGTTTAATTACTAAACAGCAATATTATACTAGTAATTTATAATTAAATATATATATATGACATAGGTACTTTGTATAGTTATTATACACTGTATGCACTATTCATAATTTAAATAAGTTACCTAATGAGTATTTTAAATGAATATTACAAATTTTAAAATATAAAATACCTTCTCTTGACCTAAATATTACAACACCAAATTTTTTTGAATATACAGCTGCATATTTTAATTAAGTATTTCTTAAATATACAAACAGACCTGATTAATATACAAATTGACTAAAGCATCATTTTAACCCTTATTTAGGACATAACAGGGTTGTTTTTAGTTTAAGTTTCTTGCTTGGTATCTAAAGACTACTCTGCTGTTGGCTAATTAACTCAATTCTAACAAGCATAAAGTCCACAGACATTTGACTGGTTTAAGGAGATAGGTGTGGAATCTCCTATGAAAAGAGAAGATCTTCCACATAGAGCACCCTTTGGCTCGCGGTCCGAGGATCGATGGATAGTAATTGATTCTATTACTTATGTCCAAACTAGATAGCGCAAACGAAGTTATCACGGAGTTTGGAATCTAGGATTTCTTTCTGCCATCTGTTGGTCTGTTGCGTAGACTACGATCTAGTTCATCATGTAGCGATATAGATGGCGCTACAGGTTTTAATTTTTTTTTTCAGTTGGAGCTATTTTGTGCGGTGAATATTCTTCAGTTCATATTCTTAGCATTGAAGCTTGATGATTTCATCAACTGGTCATGGGAGGTGGTTTTTGTACCACTATGGATTCTCATGTGTTTGAGCTTAGTTGGTAAGTATGCAATCTACACCTAAATTTTGAAAAACACGCATCTCAACTTAACATGTAATGTCATGGTCATACTATTGTCTGTAACTTCTAAAAAGAATTTAGATCACAACAAATGAGGATTTTGGGACACGACAAAAAAAAATCTGTCAGGGTTGCCACTTAGTATACTTGAAAGGGATTTTACACGCCTACATTTGACTATAATTACGAAAAAATATCATAAATAAATAAATGAATATTCACGGACATTTCACACATCGCACTCTAGTCCCAACAGGCCTATTTTAATTTAAATAAATAAATAAAGAATGCTGGACAATTCACACAACATCATCTATCCCCGAGATAAGCAGAGCTTGTGTTATGGGTACTAAAAGACTGACATACTTAATACAATACACGACATAGATCGATATTTTTTAATATACATATACAATACCCAGAACACCCGGAATAAATATTTGCAGATCGTACAAACATTTATTCCAAGGCGGGAATCGAACCCGCAACCTCCGCGTCGTAGGCGGACCTTGGCCCACATCGATCGTCAGGTCAAATGTAACCTATTGTTGTTTATTCCAGGTGTACTATACAGCATTATATTTGCTGGTATCTTACTGCGCACACCAGAGGTTAATATTCAACAGCGACGGACGAGTTTTAACTCTGCAATGGCCTACACTTTCACTGTTTGTCCCATACTGGTATTTCAGGTACCTATATTTATTTTTTCACTCATTTATAAAATACTAAAATATTCATGGATATTTTACACGGCGCCATCTTGTCTCATAGCTCGTAATGTGGGAACCACTTACGACTAGATGACTGATAAAGTACTTATTAGTTCTGACGGGCATCACAGCTCTGTTGGTAGTAGCTCTGCCTTCCATACTGTGGGTCGTGGATTCGATTCCCACCCAGGGCAAATGTTTGTGTGATTAACATAAATATTTGTTCTCTGTCTGGATGTTATGTATTCAACACACATACAACAGTCCGATATCTATTAGGAGCTGTTAAAACAATTATGATTTCGTTTTTGATTGAATTATTTTTATTATTTGTTTCTTCAAATACACCATTTACAAAAGGTCGATATGCAATAGATATCGCGAACTGAAAAATATTTGTAAATAGGTGAAATCTTGATTTATATCTTTTGTACCTCCAATTATCTCGCCTGGTTGCCTGGAAGAGATTGCTCTCAGCGATATGGCCGCCTATTGTGATGCCTATTATAACAAGTTTAAGTTTTTTTGTTTTATTTGTGCGTGTATCGAATGATAATCTGTTTTTAGGTGCTACTGACAAATAAACTGGATGATGGCCTTAGTCTCAAATACATAGTTGTAGTGAGTCCACTATTTGTTAGTTATGCTACCCTCATCATCATGTCGTTCAGCTCAAAAGGAGGGAATAAATGTAAGTACCTAACCTAAATTAAATACTTACCCATTTGTGAATCGAATGTTTGCTCCAGCCGTTTTCGTAGCAGACTAAATAAAGGTCTTAACTTGTTATAATAGAAGCGTTAGTACTCTTATATTCTTTATTCAGTAGGTCTACCATGAGTTTTTATTATACTATATTTACTATACTCGCTAGCGTCTGTAGTTAAAAAAATGTATGAAGATTTGTACAGCGCCTCTAGCGGATAGTTGGGTACTAAAATTCGTCATACTAATATTGACGTAACTACTGTAGTAAAGTCAGGCGATTTTACTGTGACAACTCATGGTAGATACAGAATGAATTAGAATCTATAGTGATTCTATGTGACTGTTCCTCGTCACCAGAACCTAGAAGAACGGGCAAGAAATTTAGTGCTATTTTACGCCTAGGCAAAAGTGATCCAGCACACTCAAAAATAAAAAGATTTTGACAATATTGAATGCTCCGATATTGTCAAAAAATACATAAACGCATCAAGTGTTACGTCCATGACTTTTGTTCGTAACATAATAAATATTTCAGGGTGGTTTGGCATCAGGAAAGATTTTTGCCAGTTTCTTCTATCAGTTTTCCCGTTGCTACAAGAATATGCAAACATAGCGTATAATAATAACGTGAACCGCGGTGCAAACGTGGTTCCCAGTGAACCTATTAACCAGGAACCATATAGAGACGAGGAACAAAAGAAAACAAAGGAGAAAAAGCATAAAAATCAAAAGAAAAATGAAACATTGAAACCTGTTGTGCCTATTACCAGCATAGATATGCCAGATTGAAAGCTATCTACATAAGCATAGCTTTTAAAATTGTGTGTTCACTTTTAGATTGTAAATAGAGCTTCTGAACAACTTTGAAGCAATACATGTTGTTAAGTTTGGTAGTTTGATAGAAGTAGATTAATTCGTTTAGCGTACAAATATATTGTTTATCACTTTTGGCTTTATCACACAAAAGTGTGAGCGAAGCAGCAATTTACCGAATTATTAATGTAGCTTTAGTCATATCGCTTTCTCAGTTTTTTGTTAGGATTATGTCGGACGAAGACATATCAGTGCTTTTTAAAGCAATTAAATTTCAAGTATGTATATCGTTGGAAAGTAACTATGACAATAATATTTGATCTTTTTGAATGGCAGCTACGTAAATCAATTTTATTTTATTTTATTTGTAGCTTTTATGAAATCTACTACTTTTGTAGGAGCTTTTACAAAATATTGTGCAGATTTTAGTATTTCTTAGCACGTGTCTCTTTCCATGTGCTATAACCACGTTTGAAAAACTTTGCGTGTCGATCTACCCTCATTTGGTAATATGTATTTTTGTTTATTGGTTAAAAGGTATAATCGAAGTTACCTATGTTTCATGATATAATTTACCTTGATTTGGTGCTATTACAATTACATAATATCGATGAAGTTCTATTTTAAGTTGTTAAAATAGTGAACAATTTAGATCTTTAAGAACTAAGCATATCTATCGCTATAATTAGGTACGCTTTTGAGCTTAGCACTTAAGGGCAAATCGGTAGCGATGTAAGGGATTACCTATATATTTTTGTCACAAAATAAAACAAATACTTTTACTTTAAAATATTGATGCGAATGCACGAACGCGCACTTAGTAATTCTAGCATTTTCGCAAATTTATTCGTCTCTGTATCATACATATTGTTGTTTTTCAATTATTTTTCGTACTGGATTGTGACACACTCTTTTATTATTCAAAAGGGATAAGTTATGTCTTTTCTTGCCTTCAATAATAAGGATACCGAAAATTATGAATTCGGCTTTCGTAACAAAAAAGCCACATTCGCAGGATGTGATGTTGATTGATTGATAATTACAGCAGCTTATTATTATAATAATTCTGAAGTAGTATACTTTATGTTATATTTAAAAATCGATATGTGCAAGCGAGCTCATATGATATTTCAAAATTGTAATTAGTCAACGATTCTGAAAAGTTTTTTTTGTGTTTATGATTAGAGCAATGTCTCTTGCCATTTTACTATGAATTTAAAATGTTATTTATTTTTACAATTAAAGTACATAATTGATTTCAAATTGCCATTTTTGTTAATGCAGTAAATTTATTAATTATATTGTTCTTAGCACTAGACTATAATATAATTTTCTTGCTATGCTTTCTTTATCTACCACCAACACTCTTCTATCTAAATGTGTGTATGCTAGTTTGGACTTATTTTTATCTATAATTAAGTGTATATTGAGTTGATATATTAAGAGCCTAGTCTTGTATATTTCTCTCGGAGGCATCTAATATGCATTGTATTTCATTTTTATGAAGTAACCACTTCACTGCGTACCAGAAAAAAATTTATAAGTAATCCGTGGTTGGTTTTATTTTGATATCATATTAGGCCAATAATATCAAAACAAATCCAATGTATTAATATTTAATTTTTCAAAATAGTCACAGTGTAGTTAGCATTGATAAATTCAAGACTGGTAAAGGTGTAATTGGCGCAATGGCGTAAAGATAATTAATTCTAAAAATGCACGTAACTCCACTGCGGTTTCAACCACATTCAAAAATTGTGTATAAATACAATACAAATAAATTTGTTTTTGTCCTTGGTTATTCAGTCACCTTCTTGACAAGTATCTAACCATTAATAAAGAATAGATCTATCTGCCAACTAGACCAAAAAAGAGCCGAACGAGCGTTTATTTTAAAAATTAAACTCTACGCAACATTTGGTAGAGTTACTTGCCTCGTGTCTTGTTCACATAGTTCATTTTACTGGCCATACTATTTAGTATAAGTATGTTTAAGAAAATTAATCAATTACCTATTACTACAGGGCGTTATTTGTAAAATTATTTTACTGTGATATTCTCTTCCTTTTTGTGTCGCAATGTTTTTAAGTATTTCATTGTTATTTTAGTTATTCGGAAATAAAATTACTAACTGAATATATTGTATTTTTTACTCGACTATGGAGGGTTATGTGATAAACAGTCTATGTGTGTAGGATGTTCATCTGTTTATTTGTAGCTCATAAACCATTCAAGCGATTTTAATAAATGAGGTTTTAAATGACACGTCTGGATAATCCGAGTGACATAGACTATGTGATGTTTGTTTGGTATGACGGAAATAAGGGAACTATTTCAGCTGAAAAAAAAACGTACTTTTAATATGGTGTTTGGTATCAAATGAAAAGGCTTCAAGTGTACATTCTAAACATAGAGTCTGTCAAGCGAAAGATGGCCCTGATAAATCGCGGCAAATTCAAAAACTATTAGTATGGCAATAGTATATCATCTACTTATTCATAATCATCATCAAAAATTATGTAAGTATATTTATTTAGAATAATATCAAAGTATCAAATTATGTAATTCCAAGTTATCCTATTATTTAATGTATTGCCATACTAATAGTTTTTGAATTTGCCGCGATTTATCAGGGCCATCTTTCGCTTGACAGACTCTACAAATATTACAGATCTATATTACTTATGTTATTTTTTAGTAGGTAAGGTAGTCGGGTATTTAAACTAAGTACATAATCTTCTTTAAATGATATTTATAGGCAAAGAGGTAAAAATTATATAAGCATGCGCTATTTGGCGAGGCCAAAGTTTATTAGCAATGTTTTCCTTGACCCGACGACACGAATGAGTTTTCAGGGTAATCGTGAATTAGTGTTCCATAAATTGGAAAATGAAAAGCTCTTTTTAGGATTTTACCGTATAATAAACTGTTACTACTAGACTTATGTCGTTTTGTCACGATACAATGGCAAGCTACAGTAAAAACTAACAACTCACTGAAAACTTTATTTCATTAAAATTGATGTATTTAAAATTTTATATTTGTTAAAGAAAAAAATCTCTTCGTCTTGATTTAGTCTTGTGTAAAGTAGTTGGATAAATACTGGAGTTATAACTAATGAAGCACCCTATATAAATATTGATAAATATTAAAATATCGAAAATTCAAGTAAAATAATATACCCAATAGGAACTATATTTCTTTACCTACTGACCAAGACAATAGTTTTCCAATCGCATTCAATCACTCTCAAAAGTCTATAATCACAGCCCATAAAATCAAGGTTGGGGTTACACAGCAGTATACATTTTACGGCAGGCAATTGGAAGTTGTCCTACACTCGCTTAGACGCTTACAATGGCTGGCACCGACGTCTCCATCGATTTTAACCAAACAATACAACCCCGAAATGCAACCCTCGCCAGTCACCGCCATGACTCGATCGAGATAAGACCTAGGACATGAATTTATACTTTTATAATGATCTCGACTACTATTGGCAAGAAATGGATAAGCGAAGAGACGGAAGATGAAGAGGAATTATTCAGTCACTGCAGAGAGATGGAGTTAGTTTGTTTTGCTGTAACCAAAGTGGTTTTGGACGCAGATAATAAGTGGAAAGGCGCTGATGGGAAGAGTAACACACATTCCTTGTCGAACAGGAAGTATATTATGGAGTTAGTGAATATACAGGTCAGTTCTAAAGATTTTTTTAGTATAATTTAAATTCTATGTAGACTTTAATGCAGACTTCAGAAATCAATTTCGTTGCCATGGTAGAACTCATCAGCTGATTGTTATTTTTGTCAGAACACAAGGTTCAAAATGAAGATACATTTCCATCAATGACTTGAGCAATAAATACTTATTACCTTGCTTACTGAAGTTTGAAAAGTAATTTAATTTATTTAATTGTGGATTTGATACGCCATATTATTTAATAATTTGAACTATCAAAATAATACTGTACCTACTATATAACGGTGACTATTCTACATTTTACAGGTACTAGATCAAATAATAGAATATTTATCGAAATTAGTAAAGTCCTTCTACAAATTGAACCCGAAACTAGCGAGGTTGAAAAGGGACAATGGTCTACTACAAAGCAAACATGACCATATATTCGATAAGCTGTGCAGCAGTAGATTTGTAATGCTGCAGTCAATAAACGGACTTATTGCGACAATACTCAACACGTGCCTTCATAGAGAAGATTCGAGGAAGATGATCGAATCTTGTTTAAGGTGATAAGGGTGAAATTCCTTTGTATTTTTATTACCTATATAATTCTTATATTTTTCAGAAGAAAATTAAAATAAAAAATTGCAATCTAGAATTCTAGGCATATAAAATACATAAGCAACAGTTGAGCTACTAGCTAGTTCAACTGATCCAAATCAGTACCAATCGGAAGCGTACTCAAGATACTAGCTGCATTGCCGCGATTGAATAGCATTGCTGATACGCTGGAATTATGTGTGTGATTCTTAATTATTTGGGACATGTTTTATGATGTTTTTCATATATGATTTTTTTTTTCAGCTTGGTGAACATTTACAATCACCTAATGGGCTTAAGTTACAAGAAGTATGTAGCGAAGTTTAACATAGGAAGCAACACTTACCCGAGCACAGTTAGCGAAACCAAGACAATAACTTTGACCAAAATAGTTCAGGTGAGTACAACCTTTTTATCAGATTGTTAGTTTCAGTTGTTGGGACTATTCTGACGGTTAGAGATTAGGTACGAATCTGAGTCTACGAATCTCGCATGTTAGTCCTTCGTAGGTAAATAAAAAGGCAGACGTGTATGCACGAATACTCCCAAAAACATGTAGGTACTTACACTGCATAATTAGGCATTTAGGCATCATATACCTACCCTTCATGCTACGCTTGTTCTGTCATAAATTTGGTGATAATATCGCGTTTTTTTATTTAGTAGTATCGTGACTTGTCACCATGTTGGTGAATCACGCTACACTACAAGCATACTACAGTGGCGAATTTATGTGTTTCACTCCTCGTTTTGATGTCCTATTTAGATAATCTGTGAGTACGTGCATATATTTGACCTAGGTTGTTGGTTCTTTTTATTCGAAACATCTCTGCCATTGTTTTGAGCCTTTTAAAAATGAGTCATCTGCTTAATCTATAAAATCCTATAATCATATCAATGTTTTTTTATGTTTCAGTATTTAGCTAAGAGCCGCGTCGAGATCAACTGCCAACGACTTATAAACTGCCTAGTGACGGTGTACAGTCCTGAAGACAATTCTGAATGTGATTCCGGCTCCAGTGGCGAAGACCTTGAGATTTATCAGTAAGTTTATTCAGTTAAACGTAACATGATAAACATGACTTCTTGTCCCCTTGTAGTTCTTACGATGATCATTTACATCCATAATCGACTTGTAGTTATGTCCTATACTTTCTCATTACTGGACAAAGACCTTAGGCGCTTCACTTTAACCGAGATAGATTAATTAGCAGAACTTTATAAAGTTAATATTTCATATTACATTGATTCAGCGGACCCATACGTCGATAACTTTGCTACGTAAACATCATAACCCAATAATTTTTAATGAATTAAATTAAATTAAATTAAATATCTTAATTAAATTCAATATCTTAATTAAATTTATATTTTTATTGTCGTAGTACCCTAACTAAACATATAACTCCGCCTGCATCGTCCACACTTCGAGAAATGTCTGTCGAAAAACGCCGCGAAGCCTTCATAGAAAACAAGAAGGCGAAAATGAAACAAGCCAAAAGTCTTATAGAAGTGAAGAACGAGAATAATAAGAAACTGAATGAGCTTATGAGTGGACAGAACTCGGATGCGGAGGTGCCTTACACTTCGCTGTTGACTAATGAATGTATTTTGGAAAATATTATGAATAGCGATGGTGAGCCTTAAATCTAAAACAAGCTGTTTTTGAGGTTTGTACCCCAAGTACGAGTTTGCGATTGCGTCTTTGCGATCCGTATGTGCACATACTCGTACTTAGGGTACTGGTAAAACGATTACTGATTTGATTTCTGGTCTCAAAAATCTATAAATAATATTAAATAAGTCACGGATATTTCACACATCACACATCTAGTCCGAAACTAAGCAAAGCTTTTACTATGGGAACTAGATTGCTGATATAATACAACACTTATATACCTAATTTTTTTTTAATTTTTTTAACCCTGCTACTACAATCTGAGCAGCTGTGATGCATGTGTCTATGTGTGTGTGAATAATGGCGGATTTGAATAATATAGTGTTGTCGCAAGTTTGAAATATTATTTTCATATTTTCTTTAATGGTGATATTTTATTTCAGAAAATGTAAACGGAATACTCCAGAGCGAAGAAATCTATATAGAAATTCTATTGGATACAGTTTGCAACATGTCTCCTACTTTATTGGGACCGAGTGGCGTCAAAAAACTTAAATCGGGTACGAAAATAATCATTTTTTAGGATCTTTATAATGGACAATGTTTTTTCGTCTTTGATAAATGATTTATCAGATTCAAAAAGTTCATTACAATCTGTTTTTATGGAAGTATAAAAGACTTATTTTTGATTGTTAATTCGTATTTTAAAGTAATTATCTCACTAATATTTTAAACGTGATAGTTTGTATGTATGGATAGATGTATGTTTGTTACTCTTTCGCAAAAACTACTAAATAGATTTGAATAAAACTTAACAATAATGTAAATTAACCTAGTTTTAAGTTTTTTTATAATATATGTATTTTTTTAAATAAATCATGTATATATACATATTGTAAAAAAAAATTCTAAGATTTTAAATAAATATGTAAGTAAATTAAAATTATACATCTGAATGACACATAGGCTATAATGTAGATGGCGCTGTTGCCACAGTAAACATTGGCTCCGTAAAGAAAAATTATAAAAAATAGTAAAAGTGAATTTCGAGTAATCAAAAATATGGAACCTAGTAGCGTTCCTCTAGACTCGCGCTGTGTTGTGAAAGTGGCAAAAAATATCAATATTTACTATGGATAACTATCAAAACTATACGAAGGACTACAATTTATAAACTAGTGACATTATTTAAAGTTTATTTACACCACAACATAGGATATAAACAACTGAAGTACAAAGCACCAGAAAACTAAGAAAATACATTCTGCAAGTGAGTCAATTTTTGAATATTGAAAAAAAACGGACCGGTAACTTTCCGACACTCGGACACACTTGCCTTGCTCGAGATTGACCTTTGGAACCTGTTCAGTGTCAACTCCAACCAAAGCTACAAGTGAATAGTAATTTCAATCTAACTAACAAGTAGTCGCTTGGTGTAGCGGTCAGACCGATAGATCTACGGTCAGGAGGTGGCGAGTTCAAATCCATCGACTTGAAATTACAAAATTTGACAATTTAATATTTTTTAATTAAAATATTTACTCGTGACATCTGTAAGAATAGAGGCAAACTACATCAGGATACTTACCTGAATAAACCAAGCCGTATCTTAACATCAATGCTAGTTAACTAATTCATCGTGCAAAACATAGATGTCACTAAAAGGTAATAAGTATATGATCAGATTTGTTACCAGTTTTTTTGCATCTTACCACTATTAAGTAAATAATATTCCGAAATGGAAACTAGAAAGCAGAAAAAGATGCAGCAGAATACAGACGATACAATAATGCCAACAGTATCTGCAATTCGTCCTATAAATGAAAATCTTTCAAAAGGACATAGGTCTAGCTCCATGAATGACCTATCAAACTCAGGCAATTCTTCATCCTTATTTGAGACGACTATGTTAAGTCAACGAAATTGCTCTTTAGATGATGGCCAATGTTGTCGCGAACTTAAATTAGAAATAGAAACAATGAAAAGTGAACTTCTAGCCGCTTCTCAGAAAATTTATAATTTGGAGATGATGAATCAAAGTCTACAGAATGAATTGACCAGTCAGAAAACTGCACTAAACAACTTTAAGAGAACGAATCTGTGTCTTACGCCAGGCACGGTAGACAATAGAAAAAGAAAGAGACAAAGAATCTATGACATTGACAGAAGTGTAGATTCAGACCAAATTATAAGCGTAGATAAAGACTGCGGTACATATAAGAGTCAAGCAGTAGAGAATGAGAAAAGTCAGATAGTAAACCATGAAATTATATTGGACACACTGGATACTCAAACAGAAAATCAAGATCAAGTTGTCAAAGAGAACCTAGGCGAGCAATCCATTGCTACTAGCTTTATCACATCTGCAGAACCTATACAGGAAGAATTCTCTGAGACGATGAAGAAAGAACAGGAGCCTACTAAACCGCTCAGCGACACTAAAATTATTATAAACCATACTGCGCAGCCAAATATGAAGAAAGTCTTGGTCCTTGGTGACGAAAAAGCTAGAAATGTAAGAGGCATACTCGATAGGCTATTAGGCCCTGAATATATAGTTAGATGCATTTGTAAACCAGGAGCACAATTACTAGATGTGATTAAATGCACCGAAGCGCAAATAACAAGTTTTACGCGGAATGACTTCATAGTTTTGGTCGGAGGATCTAATGACAGAAGTCCTTTTGACTTCCAGAGTAATTTAAATATGTGGCTTAGAACTGTAACTAATACAAATATTATAGTAAGCGAAATTCCAATGAACAGGCACTTAAATGAAAAGAAACTTAACTATGATATGAAATTCATTTGCAGTAGATACGAAAATGTAATTTTTATTGATATGGATTTTAGTAGAAATGTGCCTCCTAGAAAGTACTTTGCATTAATGCTTTCCCGATCTGTATTAAGGGAAATTTTACATATTAATTATAAAATTAAATACATTGACTATGTAAGCAATCAGAACAAAAATATGACAGAAAATCGTTCTAAAATTCTTGTTGATAAACAAACTCAAACAGATGTCCTTCTGGCCGACAGTTTAGACAGTATAGATAATGATAATAATGGTAAAACTGATTTGATCGATAATGTTGACAATCAAAATGTAGATATTAATGACATTTCCACTGAAAATATTAATGACAATTACAATAATCTTTTTCGTGTATAATTTTATAAATGTTCTGCATCAAAATATTAACGGCCTTATCAATAAATCAGACATGTTGACGGTATGCTTGGAAAGTTTAAATAATCAAGGTAAACATATAGATATTGTGTGCATTACAGAACACAACATGACGCAAGACGATATTGAACAGCTGACTTTACAAAACTACAAACTAGTATCATACTTTTGTAGGGACAAACGCTATGGTGGATCATGCATTCTTATTAAAAACCATCACATCACACAAAATGTTGAAGAAATAGTAGATCTATCAGTACCAAATATCATAGAATGCTCAGCAATTAAACTACTAAACCACAACATTTACGTCATATGCATATACAGGCCACCACACAGTCTGTCTCAAAAAATAGATATATTTTTTAAAAAAATGGTTGACGTCCTTCATCTTGTGTGTTTTAAAAATTGCTACAAAGTTATAATTTGTGGAGATTTTAATATAGATTTACTTAATAAAACTAAATTATCAGCGGATTTTGAAACTTTTGTAGATGGATATAACTTGCATTTTGAATTTAGGGAGGTAACTAGGCCATCTAGTGGAACTGCAATTGACAATATTCTTCATAATATCAAGGGTAGCAAAGGTGAGATAATCGAACTAGCTTTGTCAGATCATAAAGCACAGATTCTGAAAAGTCCAGTTCAGAAATCGTGCTGTTTAAAATTTTGGTATAGCATAAAACGGGACTACAGTACTGAAAATCGGAAAAAATTCAAAGAGAACTTAAACAGGATTACTTTTGCAGATGCTTACGAAACCGATCATCTGAATGATGCATTTGATAGATTTTATGATATATTTATACTGCTATATAACCTATGTTTTCCCCTAATAAAAATCAAAGTTACAACTCAAAAGAAACCAGCATGGGTATCTAAAGGCTTGAAGCTGTGTTCTAAGAAAAAAAGGGAATTACTATGGACATACAGACTAAACCCCAACAAACAAAATAAAAATAATTTTAAAAAATACACTAGGCGTTTTAGGACAATAATTAGTCTGACCCAAAAATCTCAAAATAATTACTTAATTAATAATTCAACTAACAAATCAAAAGCCACGTGGAGCATAATAAACAAACACAAATATAACTTACCAAAAGATAACATTAATAAACTAATAATATCTGACAATACATTAACTAACCCATTTGAAATTGCCAATTCATTCAATAATTTTTTCATAGACACGATTCAATATAACAAACCTAATACAACAGACAATAAATATACAATTAATCACAATAAATCAAATTCGATGTACTTAACACCGACGTCACCATTGGATGTTTTCAATGTAATAATATCCCTAAAAAACACTAATAGCGTAGGTTGGGATGGCATCTCAACCAAAATACTTAAGGAAGTGGCATCCATAATTTCACCAATTATTAGTCATTTAATAAATAAATGCATTGAGCAAGGTCAGTTCCCAGAACACCTGAAAAAATCTATAATTATACCACTTCATAAAAAAGGTAATAAAGGTTTGTTAAGCAACTACCGTCCAGTTGCCCTAATCTCGATTTTGTCTAAAGTGTTTGAAAAAGTTATTTATAATAAGTTAAATAATTTTCTAGAAACAAATAGTATTCTGTCAAAATCTCAGTACGGCTTTAGGAAAAATAAAACGATCAATATGGCAATTTTTGACTTTTTATCCAATGTAATGTCGTATGTTGATTCAAGAAAACCAGCTGTTGCACTTTTTATGGATATGACAAAAGCTTTTGATCATGTTGAGCATGAAACACTTCTCTGTAAACTAGAGAACTACGGAGTTAGAGGAAATGCCAACAACTTAATACGGTCTTATCTCACAAATCGAACACAAGTAACCCATATTAAGAGAATTTGCCCTAAGAGCCATATTGAAAAAACTTATGAATCGAGTACTAGGAATGTTCGTTATGGGGTCCCACAGGGTAGTGTTTTAGGCCCGCTTTTATTTTTAGTATATATAAATGACTTTCCGACTATAACCAGACACCCTATGACATTATTTGCAGATGACAGCACTATTTTATTTAATATTGACAATTTTCGTAATCTTAACAATGACATTAATAGCACTTTGACATCTCTAATAAAATGGCTTCAATTTAATAATTTAAAAATTAATTTAGATAAAACAAATATTATGACATTTGAACAAAGGGATAGGAATCAAATAGCAATGGACATAAATTATTTAGGTACTATGATTAATGAAATTAACATAACACGGTTTCTAGGTGTAACAATTGACAAAAAGTTGACATGGAAAGCTCATATTGATACTGTTTCTAAAAAATTAAACAAGTTTTCTTACGCACTATACAAACTAAGTCGAATAGTCAACCAATCTGCGTTGATGACTGCCTACCATGGTCATGTAGCATCGGTATTACGATTTGGTGTTATTTTTTGGGGTAATTCTACCAACAAGACAAAAGCTTTTATAGCTCAAAAACGCTGCATACGATCAATGTGCCATCTCAAACCAACTGACTCCTGCAAAGAGTATTTTAGGAATCTCAAAATTCTCACCTTGCCTTCCTTATACATCAGTGAAGTTGCAATATTTGTAAGGGACAATTTAAATTTGTTTGATGTCCACCAACCTGGTAGTCGAAGAGCCGGTTATCTGTATCATCATCCGTGTAAAACTCATTTCTTGCGTATGAGTGTTCTGTGTATGGCACCAATTATTTATAATAAAATACCACCGGCAATACGTGCTATAGACAACACAGTCGAATTTAAGCGTACCCTCAACTTGTTTCTTATTGAAAAGGCGTACTATTCGACTGACGAATTTTTGCACGACAAAGTTGTTAATTGTTCTGTTTGCTAAGTATATATTGTGTAATCATGTTTGTACACCAATCGGTAGGAACTAGAGTACGAAACTTAAAATATGACTAACATCTATGGCTAACCTAGTTTTACAAACAATAAATATTTCATTTCATTTCATTTCATTTCATTTCATTTCATTTCATTTATAATTTCTAAAGATATTATGCTAATTATCCATTATATAAGACGAATTCGCGGGCATCGGCTAATTTTGTATAATTTCAGGACGGATTCAGGCGAGTAAAAGAGCGGCACATAAAGTTACGGAGTACTACCAGAATATTCTTTGGGGTGATGTGGGCAGCTGCTTAGAACACATTGTTCTGTGGTGGTCTTCATACCCATTGGCTACTAGGTAATCAAATTATCTGCATAAGTATTCTCGCTTATTATATAGGTATCTAACTTATAAATGTGTTTTTTAAGAAGACTGATGATGTCTAAGTTTGATACTACGAGAGTTAGGGAAAATTCGTGAAAGGAAACATGCCCTGGATTTAGAAAAAAGTAATATCAGCTTCGTTTATTTATATCTCTTATTTTTCGAGAAAATACACCAAACTAGAGATGGATTTTGTCACTGATAAGGATCATCAATTTTTTTTTAAATATCCATCCCACTTTACGTTTGCTTAGTTTGCGAATATACGTGTTATGTAGATATGTGTTTTTATTTTTGTGTCTGTATTAAATAATTTAATAATTGGGAAAATTAAAGCAATTTCTACATCAAAAATTAGAAAAATTATTGTAATTAGAAAAAAATGTAAAGAAAAAGGAATTCGTGCAGAGGATTTAGGGTCAAATCCACATTCAAATGGGGAACATTTTTCTACTTAATTCTAAAAAAAATATTTTATTTTACAGATCGCCAAATACAAGTCAAAAGTTACGAGAATGGTTATTTCAAACATTTAGCGTGAACAGTAAGAAATACTATTATTTACTATAGTATAGTAAATATTACTATAAAAAAACTACTTAAAAGTAACAATTGATTATATTTTTGTATTATTTTCAGATACGCCGGAACTGATTCTGTCTTCGCTAAGAGTATTAGCTGATGCTCTAGGATGCCACGTCACGTCTACTTCTTGGGATAAACATTTTGGGTAAAAATAAAAAAGATTTCACGCTCTAGTCACAAATAAAACCAAACTTTTATTATTGGAACTAGAGCTGATAGAATACTAGATAATATTTTTAGTATAATTATTTTTGTAAGTAAATATATACATAGAATACATAACACCCAGGCGCATAACAAACAAGTTCATTACAAAACATTTGTTCTCAAAGGGATCAAACCCACGACCCACAGCACGGAAGACAGAGCCGACTGTGAACTGTGACGCCTGTCAATAAATTATAATTAGGATTTATTATTACTAGAATTTAGTATTTTTATACAACTTAATAATGGAACAAGCTTTAGTCATTTTAAGCGGTAACCATTGCCTATAATGTATAATCCCACAATCATACGCTCTACTATCATAAAATAATGAATTATAAGCTATTTTATTTTCCAGAGCAACTCTAACAACAGATTTGAAACCAACATCTTTGAAGCTACATCCAGATTTGTCAGTTTATATAAGTGAGGTAAGATTTTTATTGTTTACAACGATTAGGTCGTCTTTTGGCCACAAACTCACCTGTTTTCGTTGACCTTTTTGTTACTTTTTATTACTTTCATGTTGGTTGATTCAAAATAATATACATATACCACTACAATATTGTATCCTTTATAATACATAGGCTAGATACATAACAAGCTAACAACATTATTCATAAGCTTTGTTTCAAGCCAATAATTACACCGGTAACATCTAGGCACGGTAAAGCAGTGTCTAGTCTGGCTAATCTTTCCAACACGATGCTACAACAGAATACCTACAGTTGTAGCATCGACACGATAAGAAGAAGAAGAAGCCAATAATTTTTCATACAGCTTCGTTCTGAAATAAATAAATCTTGTAACTCTCATAACAAATGTCTCCCCATTCGTATTTATATTTTAAGATATCTTCAACATTACTTATTTTTTGCTTGATTTCAGTGTACAATGTCTGGCGCCAATTTTGCCTTAATGTTGCAAGAGCTAGTAACCTTAAATAACCAGTGTGAAGTCACGTGGGATTACATACTAGGAGCGCCTATAGAAGACTTGCCTATTGTTGAACAAATACCCATACTTCACAGACTTGGTGAGTTTTTATATTAACTTGATGAAATAAGTGCTAACAATCTAACTCACGACCCACAGCATAGAAGGCAGAGCTACTACCAACTGAGCTGTGACGCCTGCCAACGCCTGTCGACGAATATTAATTTCTTCGAAACCTAAGTTTTTGTATCATTACACAATATATTACCAATTGAGACAATAATAGTGTTATAAAAATAGACCTACATAATTATAAATTCAAATGACATTTATATAAATTGGTGTGACACGTTGGGAACCCAACCACACAACAGATCTTGTATTTCTTAATACATAGTACTTAAAATAAATAAATAAATAATACTGGACAATCCTGACAATGAAGACTGACATACATAATAGTGTTGTTTTAATGCTCATCAATTGTTAAAACGGTAAACAACAAGCAAAGATATTTTTATCGTAACTGCAACGCCATTACAAAGTTACGTCGTCAGTTCAATCGCGATGTGTCAGGAACGCATTCTCTGAACGGCCGAACTATACATAGATAGATATTTTTATTATAGGTACATATAAAATACCCAAAACACCCGGAATAAATATTTGCAGATCGTACAAACATTTATCCCAAGGCGGGAATCGAACCCGCAACCTTCCGTGTCGCAGGCGGACCTTAGCCCACCGCGCCACATCGGTCGTCAAAATAGGTAAATGTTTATGCAGTTGTTATTTGTTTATCAGATCATTCAATCCATACATATCGGCTATGGTGTCTTACTGAAACCCGTCGCCTCGCCAACCATTGGGAGATGGACGATTTCTTCCGCATCGCACACAACGACATGCAAGCCTGCTCAGAACAACTACTGAACTTGAGATTCGCTGATCATAGTATTACTATTGAAGCTGGTAAATATTGGTATAGAGATAGATAGAATTACTTTTTGCATCATGTTAATTACAATTATAGGTCTTAAATTAAGATAAGAACTGAACTTGACCCCGCTGGGACACTACAATATTACTAGGCCATTAAAGCTTACATACTATTTATAGCCAAACATTAGACATTAGTCGAAGTTTATAAATAAATTTTATTTACGTCGAAATTGGTCGCGTTTCTAGTCAGCCTAGTCTAGCCTAGTCCTAATAATCAGTTCCCTTTCGGTGTATTATTAAGGGATATGTTACACATTTTATTTTGTAAATGCACATTATATTAATTCAGTTGTTTCAATGATTTTAGGAAAAATTGGCGTCCATGAAAACGTATGCGCGAAAATGAGAGAGAAATTAGTGTCTGAAGTAAAAGTCAACATTCAAAAGTTGAAAGTAAGTATATTATCTTTACAAACAAATCAGCTACCACGGTATTTGCCTTTTGCGTGGGGTTTTGTGGGTCTTGGGTTCGATTCCCACCAAGAACAAAAAAAAAATGGTTGTCTGTAAAGTCGGTTTACTGACGATAGTTGAACGTGACAACGTCAATCGTATCTTATCTTATCTTGGAACGCCTCAGAACGCCGGAACGCCGGAACGCTTCATGAGTCATGTTTTTTCGTGCGTGCAGCCGGCTCTATCGAATTATAAGACGTTGTCACGTCAAAATGTGTTAATGCATTGATAGTGTTCTGTGTATGGGTATTACTTTGTATAGCTGTTTGTTTGTTAGCTTCAAGTAAGAGCGCACACCAATGACAAAAAGTATTTTCAAGTAATGTGACTTGACTTTTGACTATGGGTATCGTGTAGTGACGTTAAATTAACTGTCTTACTGCAGTCGTCGGTGTGCGCACAACCTTATAGCATAAGTTTGTTTGGATGAGTATTTCTTCACATTATTTATTCCAGGAAGCGACTGAAGAGATAGTAGCAGTATTGTCAAGTGTATGCACATCCATTAGTCTGGCACATCTAACAATGATATTTCCGAACAACGCTGAGTGGCGGCGCGTCACACAACCGGACCCAGTCCATTCTGCATACGTGCACGAATTTTTAGGTAAATATTTAATTACTTAGTAAGGATTGACAACAAAAAATACTTTGACAACAAAAGGCTTGGTAGCGTGCCAATAGAACGTGTAACGCGTCACCCTCAATATTATATTGCTTAAAATTATAAATGTCATTCTACGTTGTTTAAGTAAATTGCCTTTTATTTTCAGATAAGATGTTGCTACCAGTGATAAAAGCGACCAACGATGCGACGACGCTAAATATGGTGCTGAGAATTATGTGCGAGTCTTGGCTTCATCATATCTACGTGTCCAAAGTAAAATTTAGGTGAACTCATACACATTTAATTTTTTTTTTTTTTGTTTTTATAATCTATAGACCATCCTTTGGCTTCAATCTCGCCTGATGGAAAGCGTCGATGAAGCCGACGATGGAGCAGGATGCTCTAGAAGACACCTATTTATATAAGCCTTGAATGATCGAGGTTATAATGGTCGGGAAAAACAGACGCAGGCAGCGTATTCCATTCCTTGGCAGTTCGCATTAAGAAGTTATAAATAAGTTATTAATAGATATTTATGGACCCCGATTGTGTTAAATTGTAATGTAACAGTTCGTTATTCCTTTAAATGTGAAAAGTTAAAATATATCGTCTAATTATTCTCTTTAATTAATATAAGTATTATCTCACTAAAGTTAGTGTGCGCTCTAACTAAGAGTTTTTTTTAATATTTATTTACTTACTATTGTTATTATTTCAGTAAAGAAGCGGCAGAGCAATTACTAGCGGATTTCAATGAAGTAAGGAACTGGCTGAACGAATGCAAGCCGCTGTCGACTGCGGGCAGGAAACAAATGCTGCAAAATGAAGTTTTGAGGTAAATCTTTATAAACTTACCTGATTTGATAATATTATCTGTTGCCGTCAGTCAACTGTACCCCGAGTAAGAGTTTGTACACACATATATCGTACTTGGGGTACTGATTAATGCTGCTGTGAAAGTGAGTTTAGCTTTAAAAATATTATTAACCGTAGAACAGATTGCTCCTAGCGATAAGGCCGCTTTTTGTACTTTAATTTAATGTTTGCTCTGTGTTATATTTTTCTTGTGTATACAATCATTGCTTATTGTTTAGGTTCGATTCTGTCACATATAATTTCAAACGAAATGTAACTTTCGTATTTTTGTAATCTAGACGGTGTGAAGGCGTCGGCAGATTGTTACTCCACGCGCCAGGCGACTTGATATCAATGCAAGATTCGACCATGCAATCGGCTCAGCAGATACGGAAAGATGGTAAGAGTGTTATTGCATCTACCTTTCTCGAATTTTATGATTCATTTGATTCCTCTCTGTCGTTGTCACAACTGTGGGCTAGCATGAATAAATGTGACCAACCGAAATACACTGCGCTATAACGCTGCAACGTTCGACGGAAAAGCTGAAGTTAACGCTCAATGTGTTTAAAATACGTCACTGTTATGATATAGGTACTAATGTGATAATATTAAACATATTATCACATTTATATTATCAGCCTTCCCCCCTCACATTTGTGGGTCCTAGTGTGATATTGTCATTTATTTTGCAGCTTCATTCAGCTAAATATTTTGTTTACAGAGAACGATGTTCCAGAACAACTGATGCCCGCAGAAATGTACGTCCCGAATCAGAAACAATGGCTCACACTACGTGCTAAGAAACTAAAAGGCCCCCTCGCGTTTACCTTATGCTGTGTTGTTTTAAGTTAATATTGAAATAAAAGAATTATTTACTATACAATCCGTTTATTTTATTTCATTATCAAATGATCCTTACATTGAACAACTAATTTATGATTTAAAATGCATTTAAGAGGTACAAAATAATGATTTGTTTTTGGATTCAGCTTCGGATCTCAAATATATATTTTTTTTATTATATTTTTTTTTTACTTTTGCTTTCTGTTTCAAGCGTTTGTCTCGCAATATTATTCTCACATTTTGTCTTAAAATAATAGTCCAGAAAAATAGACCCCTTTGCAATAAGTTAAGGAATACATAAAACGAGGTATATAAAAACAAGTATTCGTTATGTACGTCGAATGGATACTCAAAGAACGTCAATCAATAGCTTATAAAGTTGCTCCCAGATTTCAATCATCATCCGAATCCGACCGCCGACTCTTCTCTTTCAGTTTATCATACTCATTCTTGACTATCATATCAGCTTTTATCTTTTCCATATCGTTGAGTAGACTGCTCACTTCAATATTGTCTAGTTTATCGGGTGGTAACGAAGCGACGTCACTGTCCAAGCCCGAATCGTCATCTGATTTGTTACTGTCCCCGTCTGAAGGTGCGTGAATACTTTCGTCAGAGCTATCGTCAGCTGTTTCGCCGATTCGATAAGCTTTCGGAACTTTGTCGTTGTTTGTGGGTAAGGTTAGTTCACGTCCTTTACGCATTTCGCCTCGCTTTCTCTTGCTGGTGCTTTTCGCAATCACGCGTTTCTGGTGGTCTAGTTGTGGGAACAGTTCTGAAAAGATGGGTCATATTTAAACAATATCTTAAAACAAATTGACTAGTACCTACTATATTGTTGTCTTAGTATTCGATTGATATTATTCTATCAGCAAAGTTCCCATAGCATAAGCTTTGCTTAGTTTGGGACTAGAGTGTGATGTAAATTGTCCGTGAATAATTAATTAGCTGTGACGTCTGTCCAGGTATAGAAATGTGTACTTACCATGTGCATTATTGAGTGCAGTTTCAGCCGCATGCATTTCTGCTTCCTGTATCGAATGTCCCCGAGCGGACGCAAGTCGCGTGCCTCTGAAGTAAACGCCCACTGTGTAAACGCGAGTATTAGTCGGCCCCAGGCATTCTATCACTCTGTAAAATAATTATTATATTTTGTAAGAAGTTCATCCACGTTTGATATCTCTTTTATTGACTACATCATGATGTAGCGCCATCTATCTCTTTACGGTCTATCTTATAAAAAGTTAGCGCAGACTTGAAGTATTGATTACTATACGTAATGATGACATAAAGTCAACGTTAACTTTTTAAAAGATAGGGGGTTATTATTTATTGTACACACAGAAAACTACAGAAACACAGGAAACTTAAAAATAGGACATGTACAAAGGTGAGCTTAACCCTAAATAGAGTTCTCTACCAGCAAACCTTCCGAGGCGCCATCTATCTCGCTACATAATGAACGACATCGAAGTCTTCAACAGACCAACAGATGACAGAGACAAATCCTAGATCGCACAAACAAAGTTATCATGGAATTTGAACATAAGTCATTTGGCGTGGAAGATCTTCCACGCCGACCGACCATTGGCTCGCTCCGAGGACCGATGGATAGTAATAGGTTCTATTACTTATGTTCAAATAAAAATTACAGAGATAATCTTATGTGTAGTGTTTATATTGAGAGGGGAAAAAAATATATATATTTTACAAAAAGTTACTAATACTTATACGATATAATAAGTACATACTTGTATAGAGGTATATCAGGCTCGCCGCCCTCCATAGATCGGAGAGTTAAGCAACATTGTTGTAGTTTAGATTTGGGATCATTCCAGTCTTGGTTCATGATGAATTCTTGAAGGCGCGGGAATAGACACGCGTTACAGAACGCTTGGCAGTAATCTAAACCCTATGAACAACAATTTAAGGTTTATTTTTGAATAGTTTGTATGTATTACGAATCTGTTTATAGTGAATCTATATCTCAAAGTTAACTTAAAAAAATAATACTCATGAACAAAACAAAATGAATTTTATAAAAAAATTAACTTCGTTTATATCATCGAATAAATGCGTATACAAACATTTTGTTAATTAGACATAATTTGAATAACTTTTTTTTTCTTCATTTATACTTTACTTAGTCACCACCTTATCGCCAATTGATTTATCATCTATGTGCGTAATATCCATAATATATATTTTAGAATATTACTTTATCATTTCTAAAATCCACTTACCCTATCAATGAACAGAGCGCCCAAAAATGCCTCCAAAAGATCCGCCTTATGCTTCTTAGTACTGGGTTTTGATTTGGGGTTGTTGTAAATCGCGTACTCCGATAAATTGAGATCATCGCACACCATCGATTGAGTGCGGTTGTTCACTAAAGACGAACGGAGTAACTGAAAAAAAACGTTAGAAATATGACCTTTATTTGTATTAGAGTAAGGTTCTGATATAATGATATAATATCATTCAATATATTTGTTAGATGAGACAAATCGTTATTATAAACCTTATCTTTATAAAGTCACGGTGTATAATTGCTTGACGACAGATGTTCCTTAAAATGTCCATATTGTGCCGTATAAGAACATTTATTTGAATTGAATCGTTAGATACATAAGCGTTTGATTAGAAAAACCAACCAAAAAGGTATTGATGAACACATAATCAATAAGCTTTATATATATTAAGGTTTGCGCACACCAACTACACTATATTCCTAACTATACTCCAGTAAGACGGTATTTTCCACATAACTCTCTTTTGTTAAACATCAACTCACGTGACTTTAAAAGACGTTTTCTTGGTGTGCGCTCTCACTTAAAGTAGAAAATCACTAACTTATCCGATTAAAACAAATTTCAATACCCATTCACCTAAGAAAAACCCAACGAATTAACCTAGAAGTTGTGATAACACGCTCTTAAATATATATACATACTTATATATATAATGTAATATATAATGCTGGACCATCCACACAACATCATCTAGCCCCAAACTAAGCAGAGCTTGTGTTATGTTAAATATAACCTTTATTTGCATCACCATAAAGTATTTAATCCCTCACCGATAGATGTCCTTCGTGATGATCCGGAAAGTGTCGATACAATCTGTCAGATACAACAAGCTGCAATACTGTATCTCCCAAGAACTCGAGGCGTTGATTCGAGCCGAGCGTTAGATTTGTGAATCCGACCGAACGGTCTGTGAACGCACGCGCTAACAAACGTATATGCTTGAATTCTACATCTGGAATATAAAACACATCATTCTTAGCGATTAGATTAGTAATAAAAAAAAGGTAGCACTCCGGGAGTGCCGGCAGAAGTGAAAACTTCAATATTAACGTTGTGTTTTCACTTTTAAGTTTTCACTTCAAAAATATAACCACAGACGTCATAATGACAATGACAATCACAATGACACAGACACATTCGCGCAAGCGCGACTGTGTGCCGCCTAAACAGAGCACACTCAGGCACGGTAGAAAGAGTGGGAGATACTAGTTCCTCTCCCTTTCCCTCGATCTTACGCTTTTTATCAACGTCACGTGACCCTGACGCGAGTTTGAAAGTTTTTACCCACCCAGCGCCGCTAAAGAAGTTTTCACTTCAATAATATTTTTAACAAAAAATAACACCAGTCATCAACAAGGAATATGTACTAAAAACAACTAAAGGTGAGATTGTGTTGAAACAATCTTATTATTAAGTAATTAACACCATTGTAAACCCTCATTCTACCAAATAAATAAATTAAATGAACTCTTTGATCTTATTTAAGGGAAATTTATCAAAATCATCAAAATCGGTTTACAATTGGCTGAATGATTGCGTAACGTACGAAATTATACAACCGAATTGAGAAACTCTTCTTTTGACGTCAAAAAAATCAATGTGATTCTTAGGTTGGATTCTCAAGAGTATCAAAACAAACAAAATAAAATCAAGTTGAATCTTATGAACATAACCATTAAAAATATGTGACAAAAAGTATCAATGATCATACTTATACTGGCTTCAAACTCGGTAAGTTTCTGCAGAAATTCAAAGTCTTTTATATACTTCCGATCGCCCAATGGTTCTTGTTCTTGTAAGGGATGTAATCTTTCCTTGGCCCATGTGTCGTATAGATCTGGATATTCGTGCCAGAGAGATATTGCGAATACTCTATCGGCTACCTAGAAAAAAATAAAATGAAGTTATGGATCCAAGGAAGTTTGATTAGGAATTAGTTTTCACTCGAAACTTCGTCCGCTTTTTATTTGCCCAAGATCATTATTACTATTTATTTTAGTATTAGCCTTATTTTCGATCCTGTCTTTCGGAAAAAAAGTATGTGGTTTTTGTAAATGTGAAGAAACGTGGATTTGAAAAAATAAACAAGCAGTGACAAAGAAACAGTTGCGTGTTGAATTTGTTTTAAATTACAAATTCTAATCTTTACTTATCTCAATAATTACTAATTTCAACGCTCTCTAGTCCAACTAGAGAGCGTTGTGTAAAGTGTCCATGAATATTTATCTGTCTACTTTGATTAAAAACGATAACGCATCATCAGACATTGTTTTAAATCTTTCAAATGATGACTAATTGACTAAAAAATCATCTTTGTTACCTGCAGACCAGCGTCTAAGAAAAGAGCTCCCATCAGTGCTTCGAAGCAGTTTGCCATCGCATGCTTCATCACCACTTCTCGACACAGATCGGATCCGTGCGCGTAAAGCATGAACTTTTCCAATTCTATGTTCTGAAAAGTTATAAAGTTATTAATGATAAATAAATATTCATGGACAATTCACACATCACATTCTAGTCCCAAACTAAGCAAAGCTTGTACTATGGGAACTAGATTGGTGATAGAAATATGTATGTACTTACTTATATACACGTGTACTTACTTTATTTTAATTTTAATTATATTGTATGTATGTAAACAGGCACAAAGTATTGGCATGGACCCTATGCCAATGCTTGACTAAATTCGCGGTGTTTTTATTTTATTTGATTTGGAAAACAAACAGAACAATGTGCTTACATGACATAAACTAATTAGTTAATTACTAAGGCATAATCCAACAAAGTTTCCACTATTCATTGTTACACACGTAAAAATCGGTGGAGAAAATGAAAAAGAATCTTTTTATTAGATTTGACCAGTCAACCAACCTTTGCTGTGTCAGGGTACTTTTTGCGATACTTTTTTGTAATTATTCCTAATTTAAATTGTTCCTAAATTATTCCTAAGTTAACATGTATTTGTAAATAAATGTTATTGATTTGATTTAAAAACAGTTGTTCACAACTTACCCTTGCTAGATGAGCCAAATGTTGATTCTGAACAATAGACGCTCTGTAAGTAGCCAAGCCACCTTCAGCCAGCGACGGGAACATTCGGAATAAGTGGATCGAGGATATGAATTCCACCACAGCATCGCCCAGGAACTCTAACCGTTCGTTATGT
Source organism: Ecliptopera silaceata (assembly GCA_932527185.1). Classification (NCBI taxonomy): domain Eukaryota; kingdom Metazoa; phylum Arthropoda; class Insecta; order Lepidoptera; family Geometridae; genus Ecliptopera; species Ecliptopera silaceata. The sequence continues at coordinate 5,848,534 of OW052205.1, read as the reverse complement.
TTGATTTCTGATTCTGTCTCGCTGTTTCTTCCGAAGCGTGACATTATGTTGATTAGGGTGACAATACCTGAAAAAACATGTGTAAATAATTAGTGAATATATGTAAATTAGGAAATAATTGGTGATTAAATGTATGGAGAAAACTAGAAACTGTTTTTCCAGGAACACATGTAACAAGCAGAGATGACTCTCGCTTAATATGAGGTCTATCTAAATGTTTATCATGTATTCTCATTAAATATACGGAGAAAATTTTGTCTTTTTGATAAATGCTTTAAAGGGCTGACGGATTTATCCACTCAGATTTTTTTTGTAACATGCTTCTACCTACCTTAGAAATTGTCTAGGACTTTAGGTAGAATAACATCTACAGCATATCTACAGGATTAGTGCTTCTACATATTGCTTCATAAAGATTTTTCATAAACAGAAACTTTATAAATGAGCACGCAAACAAAACTCACCTTTCTTCCTAGTATAATGAATCCTTCTATCCCCATACTCAGGCTGCCGTATGCCGCAGTTAGTCAAGCTATTTCTTGCATGGTCTGGATTGGTTCCAAAGTTCTCTCTATAAGATGGATGAGTTAACGCAGTTTGCAGTAACGTTCGCTGTTTGAAGACATAGCCGATCTTACTCTCAAGGTTGTCCAGAGATTTGTGGAAGCGAAGATGGCGGATTAATACTGGTATTAGCATTGCGTGCTGGAATGAAAAATATCTTATTTTATTTTGAATTAAGTTTTAAGGTTCAATTCTATTAGGATGTATGCAGGGTTTGTCTAGTGTTGTCGTTCTAGAGATCATTTATGAGAGTTCGACACATTATTCCACTTGTTAAAAAAATAAAATTAATGGTAACGTGTCAAGACGGTGACTGAACAGACAATGACAAAACCAATTTAGGTATTTGCATTGTACCTGTACTCAAATTTGCAACGAATATTATATTTATTTAAAATATAATAAGTCTACGAATGCTCATTCATCCTTTACCTCAAGATATTATTTAGAAAAACTAAATATAACCTAATACTCACTTGCACAACATCACACATAAGCCCCGTAGTATGAAAACCCATAGAGGATATAGCAACAGTGACGTCACGTTTCATTTTACTCTGGGTCCTCATTTCCTGCAGTTTCGCCTCTCTGGCCGCGAGTCTGCGACGGTCTTTGTATGTTGGTTTAGCCATATTCGCTATTAGATGACGGAACTTTACGTAGAACCGCCATCTTTTCTGATATCTGGAATGAAGAATGTTTTACTACCAGATAAAAGTGAGGCTAATATAACACTACTACTTAAAACTACAATAGATATTTAGATTATATTTGTTATTCGATAAAAAAAATCAAGTCAGATTGCTGACATTAACTTTGTGATCATCTATCACGCTAATACGGGGCCGACTCAAAATTACTAGGTTTACTTACATAAGTTTAAGAACTTAGTAATTTGGATAGAATAAAAAAAGATATTAACTTTTGATTTAAGGTTTTTACGGCGGTTTAATTTTTTTGTTAAAAAGTTTTATTTTAGTTAGAGTAATACCTATCGTTATTTTTCAGGGCAGCGGTTGTACCTACTTATAGGTACGACATGAAATAACCTTTTTATTCGCCTATGTAACTTATCCGCGTCATATTTGTATGATCGATTCTCAGTGGAATTAAATACTTACTCAGGACTGCCAGCATAGCTTAGTTGCGGCGGACGAATTCCGAAATGCACAATTTCTGGGAAATATTCCGATGGATTCTCCATCGCGACAGGTGGACTGCGATCTAGTTGGTCCACTCGCACTGAACACGGCTTTTTACCGGGATATGTTACTATCATACCTGGAAATATGTGGACACATCAGTAACATTTCTTTTTTTTTTTTCAATTTTATCTCCGATCAGTTGGAGTTACTATGAGCAGATGTTTTCTCGTTAATAGCGTGTAACGCACCTTTTTGAATTAAGGGGTGCTCACAGTAACAGTTATTATACAAATTGTGCTTAGACAAACGTCTCATAAATGTATCTGTAGCTCTCAGGATTTCCACATTATATTTGGCACATTAAAATGGCTTCTATTTCTATTTTACTAGAATTAAATAAATCCTTCCCAAGGAAATTAAGTTGCCAGGCTGGATTCAAATACAAAATTTACATACCAGTACCTCTACCATGAGTTGCTGGCCTTTATTCATAAAATAAATAAGTACAATACTAATTAATACTGTAATACTATTTTTAGACCTTAGATGAGAGTCTACAAATCGATTTTTATGCCTCTTACCTTTGATTCGGTCAACAAACTTCTGCCAATGATAATGGTCCATTTTGTGATAATCTGCTAACTTATCCGGCGCTATTAGAAGACCGCTTTCATCGACCAGATATTTCATTACTTCGCACATTGACAGCACCTAAAAAATATGTGTTAGTTTAATTGAATAGCTAAGAATTTATTCCTTTAAAAAAATGAGTTTGTGAGTGTAATGATTGTACTATTATGATGACCAAATTTCCGATTTAGACTTTGTGTAAACTTATAACATCCCAGGCTCAAAAAAAATGTTTCACTCTTTTGCTATTACATGATGTGGCAGGAACACATAAACCACACAATCACAAGACAAAGTTACACCAACTGAGCTGTGACACTATCTATGTCTAATAATATATCTATGTTATAATCTATCTATATTGTTCCGGATGTTCTGGGTATTATATGTATAATAAAAAATATCTATCTATGTAATAATATATTGTATTAAGTATGTCAGTCTTCTAGTACCCATAACACAAGCTCTGCTTAGCTTGGGGCTAGATGATGTTGTGTGGATTGTCCAGCATTATTTATTTATTCATTTTATTATTTATTTATGTGAAATGTGAATACGCAAATGTGTTCAGTTTGATAGATAAAATGATTTCTGTAATAAGTTAAGACTCACCTCACAACCACCTTCAGACAGCATTCTGACGAAGCGCGGCATAAAATGGAATTGCGAGCACGAATTCTCAGTCGCTTTTCCCAGATCCAAGTCGACCAGCTCTAGTAATTCGGTAAAGATGAATTCCTCTGAAATGTGGTAAAAGTTCAAGCTTAGTAATTAATAAACACGCGTATGCATCAAATCCAAATGATTTGTACTGAGTCAGGGACTACTTTTGAGTCATTTTGTCTGGGATTTTTTTTAGATGAAGTAGATATAATTTATTGGACAATGTACTTATAAGTAGATAGACAGCTCCACATAAGAATGTGGAGCTGCTATATTTGCTTTAACTAAAAAATAATCGTTATTACTCAACATCAGGTGCCAGCTATTTTCATCATATTTTTTTTACTAAGTAAGAAGTATCATGAAAAAAACGCAGGAACCAGAGGGCCTAGTACGAGTTTTGCACATGCATACGAACGTATCGCCTTCGTATCGCAAGCCACCAATTTTGTATGGAAATCCAAGCTTCTCAAGAAATCTGCTAGGGGCGCTGTTTGGATTTCCATACAAAAACGGTAGCGCTCGGCGATTGCGTCTCTACGATTCGTGTGTGCACAAACTCGTACTTGGGGTACAGTAGCTCTACCATGAGTTTTTACTATACTATATTTAATACACTCGCTAGCGTCTGTAGTTAAAAAAATATATGAAGATTTGTACAGCGCCTCTAGCGGATAGTTGGGTACTAAAATTCGTCATACTAATATTGACGTAACTACTGTAGTAAAGTCAGGCGATTTTACTGTGACATCTCATGGTAGAGCTACTGGGTGTAAATTTCTTGCCCGTTCTTCTAGTCTGCCAGTATTTTGCGCCTCTGGTCGCAAAAAACCAGGCAAATAGTACCTATAAGTACTTAATTAACTCTAACACCTTTGAAATGATGGCAGTTAAATACACAACACTTACGAAACAAATCCAATTCCTGAACAGTGAAATTCTCAGGCGCTGGTTCATCAACATACAGGATCGTGTACTCGATATTGAACCTTATCACCTTGCACGTAGGTAATTTAGCCAGTTTGTAGTGAGAGAACATTGAGAACCCGGAGAATAGGAATTCATGCTCGTCATGGGCTATGATAGTAGGCGATTTGATTAGGAAGTTTGTTGGCGGTGAAACGGTTATTCTGTAAAAAAAAATTATAATGTAGCAGATAAATAAATAAATTGTTGATGAGGATACTGACAATACATTTTTTTTGTGAATAGAATACATAGTAACACCTAGACAGAACAAATATTTATGTTCATCACACAAACATTTATTCAAGCTCTGCTTAGCTTGGGGCTAGATGATGTGGTGTAGATTATCCGGCATTATTTATTTATTTGCTCTGGGTGGGAATCGAACCCACAGTAGGTACTTGTCACTTTCTACCCGATACCCATATAATTAATATTGTGCGGATTGTCAAAAATATAACGATAGCAAGACGAAATCGTAAGCACCAGCTAGTTATGATATATTTGTTCTATTTCTTACCTATAATGATAGAGTTTATCGATATTACTCTCAGTGGGAATACATTTGGGAAAGCTATGTTCGCCGGCATAAACTCCGTGCCGCATTCCAAAACGTCGCGCCCTCGCACTACACCGACAAAGAGGCCCGCTGTTCATCTCACCCGCATTGTTGAACCTGGGGAACACAACATTGTAATTATCAATGAATTATTATTTTATATTATGTTATTATTATTATTATTGCTTATTAATGAATTAGTCCAGTAATTTCATGGATTTTCAGTATTGCATGGATCATATATCTTAAATACTAACTAGGTTTGAGTGTTAGTTACTCGCGACTAATAAAAAACATGTATGCAATATGCTATTAAAGGAATGCAAATGTGAGGCATTGGAGATAGCATTTGTAAAATAGCGGCAAACCTTTTTTGGTACTGTACAAAAGGTTCTAAAGAAATTTTACGAACACAAGTGACAAAGATTATACACCAATATTTTATAACTACCAAAAAAAAAAACCCTACACTCAGTGTCTGTTACTAATCACATTTCGGCCGTTAAAACTTAAAATAATTAATAAAAAAAAATATCCTTACAAAAACATAATATTGAGTTAACCTTTTATTCGTACCGTCCTACTACATAGCTACTTATGTTTTCACGTTAAAATCCATTCATAAATAGCTTCCGTCTCACTCTTCGCTAAAGCCTTCTCGCCCGCGGCGCGGCGGCGGCGCGGGTAGTTTGTGAGATGACACTGCGCTGCGCGCACGTAATATCATTATCACTCGTGTTATTTATCGTTAATCGTGTAGTCGTGTTGCGATGGCATATCAATACACGTCGAGAGAGTATGCGCACATGTTACGCGCGTACTTTTTGTCCGGGGAAAACGTGAGTGCCATTACGGATGTATCGCGATTTGTACCCAAACAATCGACTACCGAATTATTCCACGATGTCCAGCATTTACCAACGATTATTGGACCACTGCTCATTTTACGTGCCATCGCATGCACCAGGACGAGGGCGAACTATGGTGAATACAATGTTGGACGATATTCCATAAGCAGCCTTGCGTGAGCTATGGTTTCAGCAAGACGGCGCACCGCCGCACTATTCTCTTGAGTACTTGACTGAGGAGTTTGGCAACCATTGGATCGGTCGCGGCGGCCCTGTTCCATGGCCCCCGCGCTCACCTGACCTGACACCCATGGACTTCTTTTTGTGGAGCGAAATAAAAAGACTAGTGTATGTGAGTGAGCCTACCAGTGCGCAGGAATTAAAACAGCGCATGATAGACGCATTTGATAAAGTTAAACGACAAGACGTAATTTTGCCGGTCCTAAGCCCGTAAAAGTATGAAGGGAAAGTTGCAATTAATTACAAATAAAATTATTTTAAAAACAAAATGTCTTTTTTTTCTGTAGGTACCTTCATAACCTTGAATTAGTTAGACGAGCGAGAATAGAGTGAGACAGGGCGATGACGTAGTTAGGTAGGAAGGAGATGGAAGAGATCTTGAATGAAGTGCGTATGAGATAGGCTCGTGTAATACTACACGAGTAGTTTCTAGTATTGTGACCATAAATTTGTGCCAGTTTTCGGTTAAAAAGAAAGTACGATAACTTTGTGCTAGTGCAATAATAAATACTTCTGACAGTGCCATTATCATTAGTAGCCTCTGCTGCAGCTATCATTAATTTTTTTTTGGTAATTAAAAAATAGTGGTGTATAATAACGTTGTCTTTCGGGTCTTACGGTGATAGGTTTCAATTGGGAACCGGTATTTGATGAACATAACACACCAGAATCTACAAGTTTAATAGCTTGTGCTGTGGGAACTAGATTACTGTTATAGTATTTTAATACATTTTTGTAAAGGTTGCAAAATCTGGTTTGAGGGTTGAAACACTGTATGGAATATTATATCATACCACATCTCTGGATGGAGTCGTCTTGGATGATTCTGTTTCCTTTGCAGTTCTTGTACGATTCTATCGCTCTCCATACCAGCTTCGTCTTCATCCGTGAGCTCGTCCGATGAGGAGTCTTCAGAACATGAGCTTTTGTCTTCATCTGGAATTATGTTTAATTTTATTAGTTAAACTTTGGTTTGTCGAAAGAGAATTATTTTCCACCTCGATTAGAGTACTACAGAAAAACATTATTTCCCAAATACCTCTATCCACTTAAGAGTTTTGTTTCATTAGTGCGTGATTAGATAGAGAATGGCTAATGATCAATATTTATTTTTTATGTCTATTATTATTTACCAAATTAGTGACCAGGTCACTAATTCAAAATAAACAATGAGGTATCCAGAAACAGCACCATTCTAAAAGAATACTTACGTTTATGACTGCAGAGTTTAGTTTTGGTTGGCAAGGGCGGCATTTCATCAACTTCGGGCCTCGCTTTTCGTCCTCTCTCAATGAGCTCTCTGGAGAATGTTTCAACTAAATTCTCTAGTCTTTTCAACTGCTGCACGCCTGGTCGGCCCTCTAACCGCTTGTAGTAGAGCTCTGCAGGGGAACTTCTGTACCACATTTTGGTTCCCTGGAACATTGTATTGTTGGTTTCAGAGGCTTCTTTTAACCTTCAGCTAATCATTAAAACGTAGATTGATAAAAATAATGAAGTTGTTAGATATATTAGATATACATTATATTAGATAATCTGAACAATTAATATTGGTTGTCAAACAGACACACTTTGATATTTAAATCGAAGATTAACATTATATACTTTGTGTAGTAAATTGAATGAAAAGTAGCTGATTCTGTTACCATTATGAAGGAGTTCAGGTCAAGATCTATGTTATCTTTCTTACCTCTTCCTCTTCAATATTATTTTCTTTAGACCACTGTTCCAATCTTTCAATAAAATCATCAGAGGTTCTGCAATAGTTTTTCCTGAAACAAAATAAAACAAACACTCATGCAACAGTTTCTATGAGAGTTATGTAAATTGGCATATGACTAAGAGACTTCTCAAGAAAATCATTTTTCATGAAAGCCATGCCATCAATGAAAAGAAATTGACCAAATGTTAGCTTAATGTCATTGAAATGCAGACGGATCCAAGAAACAAAGTTATTAAAAAATCTCGATATAACTTTTCCATTAACTTAAATATCTAGCGACGCGGAAGGTTGCGGGTTCGATTCCCGCCTTAGAATAAATGTTTGTATGATCTGCAAATATTTATTCTGGGTGTTCTGGGTATTTTATATGTATAATAAAAATATCTATCTATGTAATATATTGTATTAAGTATGTCAGTCATCTAGTACCCATAACACAAGCTCTGCTTAGCTTGGGGCTAGATGATGTTGTGTGGATTGTCCAGCATTATTTATTTATCTATTTATCTAAGCAAACAATACCTGAACTCAGCTAGAATCTTCTCCCTATCAGTCATAGGCTTTCTATCTTGTCTGGAACTTTCTCTTGAATACCTACGGATTGACTCCCTGCTAGGAGATCTCCTGCTAGATGGTCTTTCATATCTGCTTGGAGACCTTCTGCTAGAGCTATCGTATCGACTATGGCTCCGAGAGCTGCTATGACTATGTCGGTGCTCACTGTAACGTCTTCTTTCATATTCATACATTTTATCCTCATGTCTTTCCCTGTAATACCTTTCTCTTTCACTCTCTCTAGATCTGTGTCTATCTCTTTCTCTGGATCTAGGCCTGTCTCTTTCCCGTTCACTGGATCTGTATCTATGTCTGTCTCGTTCTCTCGATCTGTGTCTATTGCTTTCTCTAGACAAGTATCTATCTCTTTCCCTGGATCTGTCTCTTTCTAGTTCCCGGGATCTCACTCTACTTCGATCTCGAGAACTGTAAGTAGAATGATCTCTCTCTTTATCATGTGTTGACATACTTCTAGAGCTATGGACACTATTTTCAGACTTCATATGTCTTAATGTTTCCAATTGTTCTGTCTTCAGATTGACTAAAGAACTGGAAGATTTAGAATGTGGATCTTTGCTAGAATAGTAAGAATTTTTGTGTTTCCCAAAACAATCATAGGAAGGATTGCTGGGTGGTGATATTCTTTCTGATTTTATTGCAGTCCTATTATCCCAGTACGGACTTTTTGATGGTTCAAAGTATTGCGTAGGGTACCCATGATGGTCCTGTGTCGGCCGGTAGGGATATTCAACTTGCGGTGGCTGCATACTTGAAGATGGGTAGTTTTGATATATTGGTAGAGGTGGGTATGAAGAGTTAGATGGTGGATACTGTACAGGTGGGTACATGTGGGGAGAATAGCCGGCAGGCGCTGCCATCGGCATACGAGGGGTCGGCGGTGCGACTAGGACTCCTGAAGGAGGTAAATCTAACGGCAGCACTCCAGGCGGCAGCACGTCAAGGTGCACTCCGGGTGGTGGTAACCTCGGCGGTGGCATACTTGGCTGCCGCATATTTGGCGGAGGCAGACCAAAATTCACTGGCCGATTCGACATCGTACTTGTCTATTCGGATCTCACTACATCGGAAGCTCAGTCAGCTTTCAAACCATGTAACTGAAATCATGAGCTACATCTTACACAAAACCTAGTTTAATAAGACTTTAAACAAATAAACTTTATTTTTTCATGAACTATTGAAAAATTGAAGCACAACACAACAAAACGCATGGAAAATAAACAATTTTATTTTTTATTATGAATGAACGAATAAAATAAAAATCACTCAGTGCAGGAGCGGACTCAGGAAAGTCATACCGACAGAGAGCCAATTTCGTGGACATATATCTTACTAGTCTGTGGTAAGTAGTTAAGTGCAATGCATGGTTATGTCACAAAAAGACAAAAGTTTTTGTCCCAAAACTAAATATTTGATGTATCTAAATAATTGACTATACCGACCCTAAAGTAAGAAGCGCAGCGGCAGCAGAATGGCATGAAATTCAGATTTTGTGTTGTTTTATTTTGTGTCTTACAAGTTATCTACCTAGCGCAAGAGTTGCAAGAAGATACATATTTGCTTAATAAAAATAGTTTTTTTTACTTTTTATATATTTAATAAAACAAAATTTACTCTCATATCAACAAAATAAACGTGATCACAAATTATGGCAGATATTACTGATTTTGGCACTGCCAAGACACTCTTCATTCAGATACAAGACACCAAATTGTCCTTCAGTGATTGCACGAAGTTTGTTCTGTAAAATTATAGTTAATCCTTCAGCATTCTTTACCACTTTACAAGGAGTGAGTGGTTTTGTGTGTTGAAACCTGAACTCGCAGTTTAGAACACCATTTTCAGATAAATCTGCTGGTTCTCTATTGATCCAATGTGGTGGAAGTGTGAAGCAAATGTGGTTCCATAAAGCTGAATGTTTTGTTCCCGGCACCTAAAATGATAAAGACAAATTTTATATTATGAACAGAATTTAGAAAAATGTAAATAGCACAAATAATATTGACATTACCACATAGATGTTATTAGTCTGAAGATCTTTTTTAAATATAAAGTAGGCATCTTTCCAGTTGGACAGACAGCATCTTTGTCCTACTGTCCATTTGTGCAAGCCTGCATGTTCACCAACTACTTTGCTTGAGTCTATGTCTATGAAGAGTCCAGTCTTTGCTTGAATATACTGAACAAAACAGAAAACAATAATAAGTTTTTTTGTCATTTTCATTCAATCATTAGATGTAGGGGTAGTTGATAATATAATATAGGGCAGGAACTGATGCACTTGAATAGTTAATTTGACTACTTACTTCTTCTATAAAATCTGCAAACCTCTTCTTTCCTATGAAACAAATACCAGTGCTGTCCTTCTTTTTGGCTACATTAAGTAAACCTTCCTTTTTAGCGATTTCTCTTACTTCACTCTTACATAGATTTGCTATAGGAAACATGCATTTTCTTAGTGAAAACTGCTTGACTTGAGATAAGAAGAATGTCTGATCTTTGTGTTTATCTACAGGCTGAAGTAGTTTGACTCCTGTAAAAGAATAACTTTATTACTAAGCAAAAATAGTAGGTACAGATTATATGTAATTTTATGGAATAATAAGTTATATAATAAGTTGTAGAATTAATTAAGTACCTTTGTTTTCATTATATTGTTCTAAATAAGGTCCAAAAGATGTATTAGCATAATGACCAGTAGCTATTGCATCAGTTCCTAAGTTGTTCCTGCAATATTCGAAAAAGCTATCAAACTTAATATATCTATTGCATAATATATCAGGATTTGGTGTCAGTCCAGTCTCATATTCTTTTAGCAATACAGTAAAAACTTCATTCCAGTATTCTTTTATGAAGTAAACTCTGCGTAGTGGTATGTCCAGCTTACGGCAAATAAATGTTGCATCTTCAAAGTCTTTCTCGTCTGAACAGAAACCGGCTTCATAATTGTTATCCCAGTTTCTCATAAACACACCTTCAACTTGGAAACCTGCAAACAAGTATTTTTTCTTAATGAATGATAAATGAATGGTACTTAAATAGGTACCTAGGGATTAAATAATATCCACTACTTACTTATGTAATTAGATAAAAGTTGAAATTGATTAGCTCACCAGCTCGTTTAATGAGAAGTGCTGCAACAGCACTATCCACTCCTCCAGATATACCAACAGCAACCTTTTTGAACATTGCTACACCAGGAGCTTTATTTAGGTAGTTTCCAGTATTTTACCATTTTTTCACAAAACTTAACCTCACTTCTCAAAATCAGTACCGGCTTACGGCGCAATAAACTAAATTGTATTTCCAATCGTATCAATAATAAAACCGAGAAGAATTGGAGATGACTGATAAGAAACTCAACGAAAACAAGAACTTTTAACAAGAAGAACTAGAACATAAAAACGAGAGCTTAAACTTAAACAACAAACAAGCTGTCAGTCAAGAAAGACGAAATGCTTAATCTGTGCGGGGGTGGACTTGAAAATACTACTTCAATGAATGAAGGATTCCCGCCATCTTCAAGATGGCGGGAAGACGCTGTAAATAAAATAATAAAGAAAATAAACTAATTTAAGAGAAAAACATTTACTGTAACAAACTAATTTATGAGAAAAACATAACTGTGAAGTGAATACATGAAATACTGAAGAAAACGGGTTAACATAGGAGAGAAACATAACGTACGAAATATAAGTGGACTTCCCGCCATCTTGGGGATGGCGGGAAAAACAACTGTAAAGTGAATGCTTTATGATAGAAGTGTAAAGTGAACGGGAAGACGTTGTAAATAAAATAATACAGAAAATAAACTAATTTAAGAGAAAAACATTTACGTAAGACTAGGCGGTATGGTTCTAAAACTTTAGCCTGCTCCGAAGAGCAAATAAAAAAAAAAAAAAAATCAATGAATGAAATTGAAAACATTCACACCACAGACTACCAATGATCGTAATTAGATCATTGCTCCACCTACTAAACATCGATGATTTGACATTTTTTAACTGACAGCATTTTTCATTTTCATATTCATTTTCATTCGTTCGTTTGACAAGTAGATTTTTCGCTGCTACTGTAGGTTATTCTTGCGGTATTTTGTGATTTCTTATATTATTTCTCATTAAAAATGTCGAACCTAAACCTGCAATGCCTACTAGGCATACAGTGCAATGATTTCGTTATGATAGCTGCCGATCAAAGCAATGCTCACAGTATAATGCTCATGAAAGATGGTGAGTTTGCAGTTTTCGTTTGCCTGCGCTGTAAACATAACAAACACCGAAAACTCACCACTCGATTATTTTCAGATGAAGAGAAGATCTACAAAATATCTGACAAATTGGTGATGGGCGTTAACGGAGATTCTGGCGATACCAACCAGTTCGCCGAGTACATAGGCAAGAATATTCAGCTCTACAAGATGCGCAACGGTTACGAACTGGGCCCTGCAGCTGCGGCCAATTTCACCCGTAGAAACCTCGCCGATTACTTGAGAAGTAGTGTAAGTATCATCCTTGAAACATATTTTCATTGCACTTTATTTGGGAAAGTGATCTGAAATGATCAAGTTCTGTTTCAGACACCATATTATGTGAACCTCCTGATGGGTGGCTATGACAAGGAGACTGGTCCTGAATTATACTTTATGGACTACTTGGCATCCAGTATGAAGGTGCCGTTCGCTGCTCATGGCTTTGGTGGTTACCTGAGTTTGAGTATCATGGACCGCTATCACAAAAAAGGTAAACAAGTATTTCATTTTCTGCTAAAACTGATCCTACCTGATTACAGAACATACTGTTATAAACTATGTAAGAGTATTAAATTGTATTTTTATTTTCAGATGCTACTGAACAAGAAGCTTACGAAATCCTTAAAATGTGTGTAAAGGAGGTTCACAAGAGGTTATTTGTCAGTCTACCCAACTTTCAAGTTACTGTTGTGAATAGAGATGGTATTAAAGCTATGCCGGTCATTAACTCTGCTACTCTTAAGTAATTTTGTATGTATGTATTAAAAGTAAAATGTTTTTACAAAACTGTTTTCATTGCAACTTACCTAAAAATTCAGAAGACCTTTAAAATTGCAATTACTGGAGTGATTTTATCACTGTGATAAAATAGCATTTAAAGTTGTTTGGGTGAGGTCTGCAATATGTGTCATCATTTAGCAAATACAAAATATTATTTAGAACTTAGAACTGAAATGTTTTAAGATGTTACATCTGTCTGCAATTAGTAGGCTATTCAATAAATGAACAAAATAAAGTATCTATTATTATTAAAATATTTATTATTAACTATCAATATGCTAGAAACAAGAAGCACCTAATCAGCATCACCCGCCAGCTTTTCTATCTGGACTTGACGGCACATCAGGTCCATGATTCTCTGGCTGAGAGCTGGTTGCATTATCATTGTCACCACCATTGTCTCCTTCATTGTCTGATTGATCTAGAAATACATTACTTTTTTAAATAAATATTCTGGGACATATAACACTCCAAACTAAGCAGAGCTTGTATTATGGGAACTAGATTGCTGATAGAATACTTAAACATTTGTTTTTTTTGTAAATACATATATACATAGAATACATAAAGGTATGAATATTATTAAAAACACCTTTTTTTACGTTTTTGGAGTCTATAACTTATGACTCACAAAACATTGTATCAAAATCAAGAAGCAATGAATTTTGAGATTTGACTCTTTATCCAATTATTGAAATGAAAAAATTAGGTAATTTTAGTAAGTAGTGGGAATTTAGTAATTGTCTACTACTTTATACTAGAATAAAACATGTAAATGTAGATTTTTTTTTATTCTAGCCTACATTGTCCCACTGCTGCCTTTGCCCAGCAGTGGGCCTCTCCCAAACATTTCCACTTCTCTTTGTCCTTGGCAGTGTCCCACCAATTAAATTCAAAATAAAATAATATAATAAATATAAATGTAGAATAAAATGTAAAATTTTATCCTTACCTCCACCTCCTTTTTTGTCTGCAGGTAAATCCTCAGTTCTATTAGCTACTTGGAAATGATACTCAAGTTCATCAAAGTCAAATACTTGGTCTGTGGGCAGTAGGCATGGCAAATATGCCGGGAATGTAGGCTTGCACGCTATTACTGAAAGCATAGGATATATCACTAACCATCATCATAAGCCTTTGGGATCAGCCAAACAATTGTTGGAGGATTAATGTTTACATGTAAGAGGTTGAGATTCATGAAAATATATTATGTTAATGTTTATATTCAATAAACAATATTTATGTTCACCACACAAACATTTGTTCTGAGTGGGAATCGAACCCTCAACCCACAGCATGGAAGGCAGAGCTACTGCCAACTGTGCTGTGACATCTGTCAAAACATTATTTTGTATAGTGGTTTTAACCATACAGATTATTAATAGGAACTTACATGGAAAGACTTGATTATCATCAGTATTGAATAGGTTATGGGTTTCACTAGTCTTAGCCAGAAACTTAGTGAGTGCCCTTTCAATATCCCTCTTTTGTGATGCTGCCTTCTCTCTGATAGCTTCATATTCTGTTACTGGTTGTTTATGGGTCTGTAATATTAATTGATTATAAATCACAAATAGTAATAAATACACACATAATTGCTCGTCATATATATTTGACCAACTTTGAACAATATATGTACTTAATGTTATAAAGAAACAAATCTTTGGACCTAAAACAGGAAAGGGTGTTCTTCAGATAAATAGATGATGTATAATGTGCATGATGTGTGAGTGTTCATGAATATTTATATGTATTTATTTCTAATCTTCATAACTGAAGTGTTGACTAATGTATGATTAATCATCAGAACTTACTGGTGTTCTGATATATGCATGTGGATCGGGCAATGGTGGCAGGTGGAATGGTATATGAGGTGCCGGCTTAGCTTTGGATCCAGCTGAAAGCATGGCTGGAGTCCGCGGAGCTGGAGCCTGTTGCGGCGGTTGAATAACATGTCTGTTGGGACGAACTGCATACTGTTCTATGCCTTTTAGATTTATACCTGAAATATAATATAATGTGCTGAATTGGTAATGCCTTCAAACTAAACTTGACAACTGGTTGGATCAAATAAAACAGTGCTTAAAGATGAATGTGATCAAGATGAACAGTAAACTTAATAGGGATATACATATTTAACACAGTGTGACAAACACATCAGCAAAAAAAAAAAATGTGAAAATTGTTTTTTAAACCTCTTTTAGTTTTGTGCAAAGACAAGTATGTAAGTACTTACTATAGTGTTTAAGGTAAATATTTTGTTGGATTCAAGGACTATATTTCTTTCCAGACCCAAGACTTAAGGCTCAACTATTTTCAGGCACTTTACTTCAAATATGCAGTGAGTAAAAAGCTTTCTTTTGCGAGAATTGCAGTCAATTAAGATTAATACTGCAAAGTCAGAGAGGATTACTTACCCATGTTGATAACAGCCATCATGACATCTCCCAAAACTGGTTCAACTCTGCCAGAAATCTCACAGTACCCTTTCGCAGAATTACCAACTTCTGATAAAACTGAAACAACATTTATTGTAGATTAGGGTTCTCGGGGATCATTAATGTGGATTGTTTGACCTGTTCAAAAGCCATTCTGTGTTCTAAACCCTAAAATATTGATGTACAGATAATCTAGATCATCTATACAGCGTCAAAGGTCACTTTTTACCTATGCAGAGCCTATCTTATTCTTTGAGGTGAACCAGGTTTAATGTAAGGGGACCTGGATAATGCCAAGGTTTCCTTACTTTCCGTTCGAGAAAAATTCATATGATTTTGTGCTAAAGCTTACATGATTGTAGAATCTCAGTTAGTGTTTCCAGAGAGACCCTATCACAGGTATTAAACCCTGTCTCTAGTAGTACGGTGGATACTGCAATGTTTAGGATTCGCCGCCGAGCATCGATACCACATTCAATCTTTTCAGTAGCCTCGGCCATCTATTCTATTTGTCGTCAGCTGATTTTTGAGAAAAAATTCGAAGAATTGAATTTTGTGTTTGCCGTGTTTCCACCGATTTTCGTAAATTGAAAACGTAAACAAAACACGAATACACAGACTATGGAAAAGTAGATTAAAAAGAATCAAGCCAAGCAAACTGATGGATTCGAGTGGAATGACAATGTCAACATGACATTTTCAATCAGACAGATGGTGACGTTGATGTTTTAGGTAAAAAAAGAAGTTGAAGTTCACTAAGAAAACGAGATTTGGATTGGATTTCACTTCTACTGAAATTATAATAATTATTAGTTATATTATACTTTTATTACGTCTTGTAACACCCTTTTTTATAAATTTGACCAAAGAAGTATTGTAGAAGTATCAAGCGCTAATTGTTTCAACGTACGGAGTAAAGTCATTCGTGGACCTGCGTGATCTATTCGATACGTTTTTGTTCTCGTAAGTGAAACTTGTAAGCAAATATAGTTTCCAGGACATACTCATATACAACATGAAACAATAAATCAATCTCTTTAGTTATCATACTTTGTGCTTACAATAACTACGACTCGAATATCTTCTTGACTGACCTTTAACTAAGTTGTATGTACTCTTGGAGACCCGGAGGAATGTACCTTTATCTATTATAATTGATTACCTACACTATACTTTTCAATTCACCACTTGTTAATTACACTTTTTGTCTGTCATTTTCAGTGACTTCAAAACTTAGAAGATTAATTTAATCAATCAAAATGGTTAAGGTATATGCAGTTCTAATTCTGTACAAAGGAATCAACAGTGCCACAATCCTGAAATCTGCTTACGATCTACAAAGTTTTAGCTTCTTCCAACGCTCCTCGGTGCAAGAGTTTATGATGTTTGTCAGTAAAACTATGGTAGAGAGAACCACACCCGCTTCAAGGCAGTCTGTCAAAGAAGGAGAGTACATGCTACAAGTGTATGTTAGATCTGACAGTTTAGCCGGAGTGCTCATAACAGACCATGAGTACCCCAATAGAGTAGCCCACACATTAATCACAAAAACCTTAGACGAATTCTCCGTTGCAGTGCCAGCAGGGTCTTGGCCTACAGCTAATGAAAGCACAGTAGACTACCAAGCTTTACCACAACATCTGGCTAAATACCAAAATCCAAAAGAAGCTGATGCGATGACTAAGATTCAAACTGACCTTGACGAAACAAAGATCATTCTTCATGACACTATAAAAGCTGTACTAGAAAGAGGAGAGAAACTTGATGACTTAGTGGCTAAATCAGACAGCTTGTCTATGCACAGTAAAGCATTCTACAAGACTGCACGTAACACCAACAGCTGTTGTAAATGGTGAAGTTATTTTGAAAAGACCATTGTCGAGGTGTTATTCATCACACAAACTATATAACTTAATTTTATTCAGAGACTTATTTTTTATGACTTATTGTGTCTTCACTGTCATGTTATCCATTAATATTATTTAACAACTTTCCATTTCAAATGTTACATTGTGTGATGGGAATATAGTTTGTTTCTCACACATATTAGAATTAGACAGACTAGATTCTAGTTGAACAAAATTGTTAATGTTTACCTACTGTTAAAAATGTTTACACTATAAATGTTATAAATATAATATCTCAATAAAACCATATTCATAGGAGGATATATCTAGCAAAATATCTCTGATGGCAATGATGATAATTATATTCTATAATTTCATTACTAAATAGAGTATTGCATAAATACTTATAATAATCAGTGTTTGAAATGTTTTGAAGTTTGTTATAACAGCTTTTAAGTGTGGCCTATATGTGTATTGGATGTTAAAAATATGAAAGTAGGTATAATTGCTGTAATGCTACTAAAAAGATCTATTTAATGTAATTCTGACTAAAAATGTTGATTGAATAATATCTGTTGTAATCCTCATGAAATTTAGTAACTATCCATCTATCTATTATGTACTATTCCTACACTAACCTAATTTACCTGCATTAAAACTCTTGCCATCCCTTTCTCACCAACACAAACAATAAAGATGGCAATAGATTTAGTGTTGCCAGATTGGTTTAGTTTAGAAGTCCAATAAAATAAGGATCACTGCATCAAGTGGTTACGATCTACTGCTTGTTCCTACTTATAAAAATATATTTATGTGGGTTTATTAATGGTTTGAAATTAGTAAAAACTTAAAGGTAAAGATACCTACCATACAATACAATAACCGTTTTTCGAGGAATGTAGATAAAAATATTTTGTATTATAACTAGTTTAGGTCTAACTAAACTGTCTGTTTTTCGATTGCTAAAAGTTAATCCTTTTAGATATTTTTGTTTTTTATTATTATTATTTCAATGGGACAACGACAACATTTTCTGCATAAAATTATAATAACAAAACTATTAAGTATTTAAAAAAAATCAAAATACACAACATTCCGGAATGAATTATGTCGTACTAACTTCGTTTTACCCAAAAGCTATGCATCATTATGAAATTAACTTTCTTTTATTAGTTTGGCCGTTGTGAGATTCTTTTTGAACTTAGAATAAAACAGTATTATCAAAAAAAGCAATATGGTTGAATATACCTTGTAAAATAATTTATAAAAAAGGAAAGTATTTCATAATACATACCTATTATTCTTAATTGATAGGATCTGTGTTATATTTTAATGGATAAATGTGAGATAGCTAAATGAATCTTATTGAATAGCTTAATATTGTGAAGTACCCAAGTACGTATAATTACTTAGGTGTCGCTAGCTATATACAATATTTAGTCAGTGTATGTAATAAATACCAACTTATGCATACTACGTTTTTTTATTTGGATTACCTATATAGTTCTTACTATAAGAGATCTTAAACGATTTAGGTATTCGATCCCGTTTAAAATTCCCCTTACGAAGGGATCCATGGATTGAGTCTGCTTAGGCGCGGCTCATTGTTTGTTACCATTATGAGGCAATGTTCATGCAGCACGAACGTTCGTTTAATGAAGACAGCATTACAGATCTTATCAGTTATAAAATCTATGTAAATAAAAATGAAACCCGTTTTCCGTTGTCACGACATAGCATGAAAACGGCTTGACCGATTTGGCTGTTTTTTTTGTAGTTTTCTAATACTCTATACAAGGTTCTTACGGCAAAAAAATAAAGAAAATCAATAAATTAATAATCTTGAACTTTTTACACATCACACTAAGCAATGTTTGTACTATGGGAACTATACTGATAAAATGCTTATATTTTTTTTTGTAAAGACAGAATGTAGTAACATCCAGACACAGAACAAACATTTATGTCCATCACAAACATTTGCTCTGTGTGGGAATCGAACCCACAATATGAAGGCAGAGAAATGGAAGGCAGAGCAACTACCAACTGAGCGGTGACATTTGTAGGTAACATCTTTTATTAAATAAATTTTAATAAAAATTAGCCGAGTTTGTGCTTTGTCGACAGGAGGTTTAATGGACCAAGAAATGAATAAAACGACAGCATGAAATAAAAATACATATATTAATTACATCGATTTTAAATTACAGCCAACATAACTATGTAGGTTACACATAATAAAAATATACCTATATAATTTTCATCGAAACAAAATAAATAATAATAAAAACAAGGTATTCTCCTTATTAACTTAATTTCTAAAAATCATTGACTATAAAAGGGTTTTTGCTTAGCGGATCAGGTAACAATCAAAAATCCTATAGGTAGGTAAGCATGGGGGGCTTATCATTATTATTACGGAATTTACTCAATTATTCTCTAATCATTAAAATTATACTGAGTTTGTGGAATCAGTACTGGAGATAAATAGATAGATACATTAGTAAGACTACCTACTGAGACAATTTTTCTACAAAAGCTAACGGTAGGTACAGTCAACAACATAATTAGGTAGACTTTTTATTGTGTTGCTTTCAATTTGGAATGACTAAGTAGTAGGTTCTTAGTGGTAGGATTTTGATATTCAAGCATTGATTCCACATACATCGTAACCTAAAAATAGAAAAGAGACTTGTTAAACACCCATTACAGAATTTGCAGCTAACATTTTTGGCATTAAGCAACGAAAAATAATAAAGAAGAGTAGAAACAAAGAACTATAGCTTTGGAATAAATACCTACCAGTGGTAGATAATGGAAGATCATTGAGGTAGCTATAAAATGAATGTTTTCATTAATTTAGTAAAAAAATGGTACTTAATGTGAAATCACAGACCATTTTTCAAAGAAAACCTTGTCTTAATAAAATACAATTTAGGTTTATAATTACCGATTTTCCTTTCAATTAAATACTTAGTTTATGTTCCTACCACTGGAAGAATAGGTAATAATATAAAAGAGAGCCCACAATCAAGACACATTTAGGCAGTATCTAATCTACCTATGTACTTAAAAAAAAAATGAAGATAAAAACAAAAGGATAGCTAAATAAATAAAGATATATTGTAGGAAATAGTGAAGAAAAGTCATACACAAACTGCAAAAGTATAAATGCCCTTTTTACGTTAAATATTAATGTTTTTCCCACTACTAAAGTAGGTTTTCTAATGATAGTTTTTATCACCTACAATATATCTATTTGTTTTATAACATTTACTTTTTTGTTTTCTATGCTCTAATGTTACATTTAAAATATGTTACAATGTTCCCAATATTTGTTATTTTTTTAATTTTGATGACACTCCTTTGTATGACGACAATAATGGATCATAATTTTGTTTGAATTTTAACAGATAATTTAAAATCAGATCAGTCTTCCGAAAAATTAAATAACATGTGTTGACTTTTTTACTATGTGAAAATATTCAATTCATATTTTGAAATGATTTGTTACAAAATGGTAAAATAATGATAAACTAAGTACAACAAATATTGTTTGCATTTTTTGTGCATACACGAGAGTTCTAATAAAATGGAACCGTGAACAAAATAAAGCAAAAAATCATCTTCGACTTTTACCCATTAGTCGATTTCATTATTTACCTTCCGGTAATATTACATGAAACTGTATTATAATTAACCTTAAAATTAAAATGTCTAGATTCTAAGAATCACTGTAGCAACTTAATACAATAACTTAAAGTAATGGTTAAAAATATTTTACACACTTTGTGCAAAATAGGCTTGTGATGATAACACGCGTTCACATTTCAGAGAACGCAAAGATTCAACGTAGGTAATAAAATAATAATTTATAATAGAATTTACATTAACAATTAATTAACAATAAAAATGGTTGCGGTCATAAATGCATATTTAGTTAGCCAAAGAAACTTACCTAAAATCAGCCACACAAATTGTAACTGACAAACATCATTAGCACACTCTCAGTATGAGCACAGCTTCTACTGAAGGACTTGCTTATCTATCCACAAGCTAAAGGAAAATATATTCATTGCTATTATAATTATGCATCCATCGTCAACCTCTTACATCTACTTACACGATAAAAGGCATCCTTCCATAAAATATTCGTTTCAAATCAAAACGAATATAGCAAATCACTATAATAAAAAAAAACTTCTACACATTGACAATAATAGCAAAAAAGTCTTAGCGAACCACTACGAAAACACTTAAATTGTTTCTCTATTTACGCACCACGGGAACTTTTGTACTAAGTTAAGGATGGGGAAAAGGGGTTGGGTGGAGCTCTACTTTTAATGTACCGACAACGCTCTATACGAACATTTAGTTTGCACTCCGTATATAGTTCCCACCGATTTTCACGAAGTGCCGTAGATTGATAGCTTTGGTGTTTAATTTTTATCCGACGTGGACACTTCATGACTCGGTTTGCGAAGATCGGTGAGATCTCCGAGCTAGTTTTCCAATACGTGCCGGTTACCGTTCATTTGTTCGGCACGTGAATCTTCTTAGATCGGAAGTCATATATTTTGCGACAGAATAGTACGAGTTCCGGGGAGACTGAGGGTGGTAACTTGGAGTCGTTTGGCGCGAATGCAGGGTTCATCTCACTGGCTGGTAGCGGTGGCACGATGGTGGGTGTGATTGTTACGCCCTCTTCAGACGCTTTGAGCCGTTTTCTATACCTGTAATAAAATATGTATGTGATGTTAATCATATTTTGATGCTGACTGTTCCTACTTTCCGGAAATACAAAGAAGCTAATTAAGTTTATCACTACCACCTAGATCGTAATTACAAACCACAAAAAACTAATAGTTAGGACATGGTCCGAAATTTCGTTTTGCTCTATACAAAATTAGCGTTTAAGTTTTCGAGACTAGCTCAGACTTTGGCTTAGTATTTATAAATTATAGCGCTTTAATTTAATTGAAGGCGAGTACGTAGTCAGTATAGGGACCTACTCAAATGCAATCGGTGTGAAACGTAGTTGGCGATTCTCGGTAGCACGATGCAAACATACGTCGGAACGTAGTACTTACCGACAGTACTCATTGAATGTGAGTACATAACACTTGTCCTCGATGCAGGCGACGGAGTTGGCGTCTCTATGTCGCGACGCGAACACCTCGTCGGGCGCGTCGGCCGGCTGTCGGCCGCGGTCCGTGTGCTCGGGCCGGTAGTACCACACTAGAGACACCATCATCTCTCCTAAAACAGGAGATTATTCACTCAATTCTCTGGCGCAGCCGGTAGGATTTTGCATTGACGGTTGCCTTATCAACTGAGATTTGACAGGCGTCACAGCTCAGTTGGTAGTAGCTCTGCCTTTCATGCGTAGGCCTTGCGTTCGATTCCCACCCAAAGCGAATGTTTGTGTATTGAACATACATTTTTGATCTGTCTGGGTGTTACTATGTATGAATTTACGAAAAAAATTGTATATTAAAATTGTACCATAAATGGTTAGGGGTACATATCTAAGCAGAGATTCGGAAGGACTAGTGTTTAAATACATATATGTTTCAAGATACAAGGCGGTTCTAAAGAGTTAATATTCAAAACTAACCGTCCTCCGGATTCTCCCACAGACTAGCGACTCGCGCGACAAACGGCTGCGCGCGCGCAACTGACGCTCGCAACAGCACGCAGTCACCGCGCGACACTTTGTCGCCGCTCGTATGTGTCATCCGCGACCAGCAACGAGCCATGCGGTCCAGTCGAGAATCATTCTGGAATAAAGCGAGGATTTAATTGAACTTCTAAATCATGATTTGAAGGTACAATTTTATATACGAGAAAATAGCAATATTTCATTCGAAAAACAACGAAACCGTACTAAATCCCTTTCTTTGGTTTGACAGAGATAGAACCAGTTTTAGTGTAGGTATTCTTATGACAAAAGTAAGTCTGAAAGACGAAAATAAACTTACATTGAGGTAGACTTTCGATAAATGATGGTCGCCATCCCAGTTCCATCCGTTGCTCCACCGAGGCGGGGCCCTCGGCTCGAGATCCGGCAAGGCCGCGGGGGCCAGCAGGCGCCTGCCCCGCCGCCCCCCCCGCCGCCTCGCCCGCCGCGGCCCCGTCGGCGTCGGCGACGAGCAAGCCTCTTCCACCACTAGAGTCGCTTCATCCGTCTTTATAGCAGGCTTCTTCGACCCCAAAAGCTTTACCACCTTTTCAACATTTTTAGCTTTTATTTCGGTCATCTTGCATCGCTTCACTTTAATCACCTCGCCTGTTTCTTCCTTACTTATATCCGTTTCCATTCGCTCGTCTATCTTCTGAGATTCTACTCTATCTGAAGCTGCAGGAACATCATCTTTGGGCATTGGTTTCGGAGTTACTTCTGTGATTTTGTCATCGACGTTTTGTTCGATCACTTTGTCTTTCGTAACTTCATTTTCTTTGTTAACGATTACTGGTTTGAGGATTTCTTTGTCTAT
This sequence comes from Ecliptopera silaceata, assembly GCA_932527185.1. Lineage (NCBI taxonomy): Eukaryota > Metazoa > Arthropoda > Insecta > Lepidoptera > Geometridae > Ecliptopera > Ecliptopera silaceata. The sequence goes on along the minus strand of OW052205.1, from coordinate 5,824,809 downwards.
GCTACCGTTGGGCTTTTTGACTTCAGTTAAGTCACACTTATTAAGCGTGATACTGTCCTCTTTGAGTACGGGTTTCCCGATGGGTGGTTTTAATACTGATTTGTGCGTGATTTTAGAATCTAAATTTTCGAGCTTACAAGCATTTTTATACGCTAGCTTTTTTTCTATTAACTGGGTCACTGCCGCGATAGTATTTGGGCGAACACCGTTACCGGTATTCGTGTTTTCAACAACATTGTTATTGATGTTTAACATTTTCTTGGCGCAGTTTTGAGCGTTGTTTTCAGTTGGCGGTAGGAACAGTTCAGCGGGGTTCAATTCTTTGTCTGAAGCATACCCCTTGGCATCGGCTCTGTCAATACTATTTTTCCGAATAAGATTGTCTAATAGCAGAGCGCTCTTGGTTTTTGTTATCTGTGACGAGAGATCATCCTTCTCCTTCACTAGCTGAACTCCTTTTTCCATCAGGACTCCATTATTTATTTTAGGATTTTCATCACTTAGGGATTCTAGAAGTATTTTCTTGGCTCGTGATCGACTAGAACTCGAATCGAGTTTGCGTTTTGCGATTTTCTTTTCCGCCGGCGGTGTTTTCGGAGCTCTTCTAGTAGACGGTTTCTTCTTAGGCTCCTTCGGCACCGTCTCTACGCGCGGAAGTTCCGGTGGATCACCCGAAACTTTTCTCCTCTTAATCAATTTGACGTGCTCCCCGATTCCGTTAGTTTTGCAACCTTCATCGAGTTGCGTATCTTTCATGTCGATTTCTAACTTTGGCCTGGAATATCTCCGCTTCACAGCCTTGGGACTGTCCGTTATGAACGTGGGATCGGCCGTCGTCGAGTTGTGCTCTCGAAGAGCTAGAGCGTCCGGTTTCCTCGCCGAAGCGAAAGTCGGGCCCTCGTTTTCTTTCTTAATATCGACTAGCGGGGTCGACCGTTCGTCCGAGGATGAGAGATCGATCGGAGCGCAAGGCGGAGAAGATATTTCTACGACATCGTCGTCCGCGTCGCTGGGGGCTCGGGCCGGCCGCTGCACGGATAGAAGGAGGCCTTGCGTGTCGTCTCCGGCGAGGGAGCGCCGCGCCATGGCCTTGCCGAGGCGGGCGCGGCGCGGCGCGGACGGCGGCGGCTGCGGCGCGCACACGCCGGCCGAGCCGCGCGCCGGCGACGGCGGACCGATGGCTTCGCCCGGCCCGTGCACTTCACTCGCGATGCGGATGTTGTCCCGAACGTCGAATAGTTCGCGTTTCGGTGAAGCGCCTCCTATGGCCGGGACCGGGCAAGGGTGCGGAGCGTCCGCTCCGGATGGTAACTCAGGTTCCAATGGTGGATCCTGCGAAAGAAAACGGTGTTGGTAAGGAGGGTATGTCGTAATTTTCGATGGAATTTGAGATGTGTGAGAGGATAAGTTTTGGATACCTTTCCGCTGCCATGGTTGTCTGCGGCAGCGTCGAGAGCGCACGCCCGCACCTTCGATCGGAAGGCGCCCCCGGGCGGCGCTAGGGCTGAAGGGACATCCGGGCCGGCACCAGCTGGGGCTTTACCAGTAGCGGGCCCAATAAGGACGTTTTTTGGACACGCGTTAAGTGGGCACGGGCATCCGCGATATTCTGAAAAATATTAATAAAAAATAAATAAGTAATCTTGTTAAACAGAATAGGCCTATTGCATGGGATTAAAAAATTCTAAAGTTATACACTTGTATTGTTCTTTTGACGGTTTTTATTTCCAGTTCCAGTCATTGGTGCATAGATGCAGTTTATTAAAGATACCTATATCATCTATTATAATGTGAGTTATGCGCATACATTGATAAAATAGCATAGGCAATTATATCAATCAAATAAAATGTTTGCTACTTACCAACATACGGTATCCTTTGTGGTGAATGCTGGTAGCATGGCGGTCCACCGTAATACTGCGGCGGTGGATACGACTCGCCGGAGATACCTCCAATCTGAAAGCAAATGTCACTATGAAACAAAATCAACTGCGACGAAATGTTTTGTTATCGGAGCTGGACTACGTATGATTCATCCGTGATTCACTTATCGCTGGGTTTTCCTCTAAAGTATTGGGAATCTTAACTAGAGTAGGTAGCTTCAAATCGTTGCCTAGTGATTATTATTTGACTCTTAAAAATAGCTTTGGGATTTTACAACTGTAATGTTCCCGTAATAATATGATTGTCTTGAAAATATTGGGATTCCACAACTGTAATGCAGTACGGAGTCTTACCGGCGAATCAGCTTGTGTGTGTGGTGGTTGCATGGGGTACGGCGGTCCCGGGGGCCTGTAGTATCGGCCATAGCAGAGATCTGGGTAGTATGGTGGGCCGTACTGTGGCAACATCTGATTGGACAAACAAAAGGAACCATGAGTTTGACGTGACAAGAGCATGTTTATCTCTAGCCTATGCTTTGAGCTCTAAGTTCCAACTTAGGTACTGAATGAGGAATTACTGTCCTGGTGCGGGTTCAGTTCACAGAGAGTATATGGCTAAGTTTAAAAAAAAGTTTTTTTAAATCTTAGAATTCACGAAGTCACAAAACTTTACACAGTTATGCTTTTCTACCGTCCACTGCTCAACGAATTTAATATTTATTATTTCGGTAATGCAAGCAAGTTGTGGTCTTAGAAGCTGTTGAGTTTCCAAGACCATTTCAACAATTAAATACCGTATTATGTCTTTGAATATGTATCTATTAATATTGTGTTCTTTTAAACATGTGGATTTTGAAATAAAAGTATAAATAAAACAGAAGTACTTACTTGACGTTACTACTTTATCCTCAAGCATTCATACCAAACTGCACCATATTTGGTTTTTCCAATTACCATATCAAACAAAATTCACGATTGTATAAAAATACTCTCCTTGGTTTAAAAAAAATATGGTACCAACATAATTCGTAAAGTTACAACTACAGGTAAACGTATTCTATTGACGTCGAGTATTGCATCCTCAGACGCTCTTAACCTAATCGATACCTACAAAGTAATAATAGTGGTGTTGATACCTAGATTTTGTTATGCATTTTTTAACGTAATGACTTCCAACACCTAGTGGAAAATGTAGCTACAAACTCAGATGGAGCTAGCATGACTTTAAAATCACACATTATACTGTTCCCTAAATACTGACCACGTCAAAGAATATGTAGAATAATCCTTAGAAAAGAAAAATTAATCTAAAAATGAAGCTTACTTGTGGATGCGGCGCATGGTAGTGTGGTGGATGGTATCTGGCCAGTGCTCGATCCTCATTGTTAGTTTCTTTGATCAGCGGCCCCGCTGGCTGGTAATATCCTGCAACAAAATAAAAGTAACGTTAAACCAGAGATTCGTGCTATGAATGACTCAAATAAGTTTCATCTTTCCTCGGATACGAACGGAAAACACGCAACCAAAATGTGATTTTGCTCGGAATAGAATTGCGAGACAAGAGATATTGTTTGAAAGTTACAGAAAAGCTTGCTTTTATTTAGGTTTTATATATTTGTCTCGTCCTTTTAGTATAAATGATCCTTGTGATTTTACTGAATAAATAATATTTTAGTTTGAGTTTGGTTTATCATATCAATAAGCGGAGTAGTTATAAATAAGCGAGAGATGTGTTGTAGATCTTAATAAATCATGTACCAAAGAGGTGTGATTCGCTATTCGCAGTTTTTTTAATAAATTCTTTTGTAAATTCACTAGATAACAAGATACTAAATGAAAAATTTGTAACTGAACTCAAGTTATGGTTGCAAGAAAAATGTTTCTATAAGTACCTATTCAGAACTGTTTGACACTCGCAAATAAACTTACTGTATAATTTATTTCCATTTATGTTAGGTATGTAAAAAATGTATTCCATAATGTTGACTCTTTTATTGCTTGAATTTTAAATTTTATTTTATTATTATTATTTAAATTTCTGAATTTTGTATGAATGTAATTTATTTGACATTGTGACTTAATTATTGTTTTTTTTATAGACATTTTAATTTTCTAGGAATTATTTATAAATTGAATATTGTATACCGACTTTGGTTAGCATAGATGGACCTAATCATAAAATTAAACTAACAACTATTAACCTAAGTTACACAATAAAATTATTTGATTTGATTTGAACTTATAAAAGAGCGGTACCTAGGATATCTTGGTCTTTATCCAACGTGTTACTCAACGCATTTATGCAAGTCACGTGGTCCAACATCGTATTAAAATATGTCCTTATTGCTTTGTCCTAGTTCGAAGGACGACACCTGATACCTTCCACATTACTTATGCACAATAATATTTAATAAAATAAATATATGACACAAGTATGCTATTTCGATCCTTAGGACTTATGGACGATTTAGTTTTAGCTTGTACTGTACGTATGCCGTGACATGATGACATAATTTAGCAATCTAGACTAAGGAACAGCAAATTTATTGTTCTCAATAAATTATCATTGAAAATGGTCAAGGTCTTTCAATGTCTACGGCGTAGCAGTGGCGTAGATAATCACGTGACTTGTATGTGTATGATAAATGTGCAAATTCTGCTTTTGTAATAATAAATATCAGTACTTTATATATAAAAGCATATATTAAATTAAAATAATGTGCGAGTCATTAGTAAAAAATTGAGTATCACTGACTTGGTAGTAGGTACTTAAAAATTGTTTTAATTCGTGTTTTTACAATATTAGCTATGTACAAAAAACAATTGAACTATTTCAGTTTGAAAAAATGTATCGGCTTAATTCATCCCCTTCGATTTGCGGGAAAATCAAAACAAACCCAAAAAGTATTGGCAGCTATATACTGGCGACCGTTGTACGCCAGGTGTGGAAGCAGCTTGAAAAGTGATACAATTTCGTACACATCGTTCTTATTTCTATTGTGACCAAAGTATTATAATTTGTAACAGACCGTCCGAACAAATGACGTGCACGGATGTGGTCACACTGGCCACCGCGATACAGTTTCGATGTTTTTAAAACCTTCTTTTTCTATTCTAAGCACTCATAATACTACTCTATTAACACATAATAAGGTTCATGTTTGTTTGGACGAGGACGTAAATTTTATGACTGCATGCACACATTGCGACTCAACAATATATTCGTAGATAAACTGCCATCCAATCCAGACCGCTTCCTATTGCGCAAACTGATGTAAATTTCGTCGTATAAGAGTCATGTCAATACATGCATTGTGAATAGCTCCTAGATGCCTAGATGTTTCGTTTTCACATTGACTTAATACCATTAAAAAACCTTAATTTAAACTAATTTTTTTTCCATCCATACCGTTCCAACTTCGATTCTAATAACACTCTTGGCAGAGAAATAAAAAGCTATTTTGTATACAATATATTTTCATCTTCTTATCTCTTTTACATCAGGTTTGATCAATCGATATTAATCATCAAAGTATCTATCAACCTAATACTTTATCTACAGACATACAATGAAGAAGAAGAATTAAATAAATAAGCACTGCACGTGTGCTGTACCTAGTAATTAAATGTATAGATTCAGACATTCCTAGCACTAGTAATGCTTGTTAAGAAATTCAATATAATATCATCGTCCAATAAATTATATCTTTATTCAAAAGTTAATAATAATATTTCAAAAAAGAGATACGCTGAACAGGCGTTCATTAATTCATTCGATCACAATCACGGTATAATAAGGGACATAAAAGCAAACACGTTGTAAAATAAAACAAGGATGGCAAGATGCGAATTTTGCAAAGAGTGTAAGAGATGGCGATTGTCCACAGGCAGGTGCATTTGAGAAATAATGATATGTGGTTGGCGGTTACTTTGAAGATTAAATATAATATTTGTGATGCCAAAATAGGGAATAGTGAAGGGGGATAGTCGTAGGTACATTGAGTACCTCTTATCTAGCAAATGTCATATTATTAAACCACAATAGGTATAAGTAGAATGTATATGATAGGTAATAGACATAATATTTATTTTGTACATACATAACCAAACAGAACGAAAATCTTTATTTGACCCACAGCATAGATGGCAGTGTCGCCTGTAACGCCTGTCCAATTATGTATAGTGTTTGCTGGCAAACACAAGTTTAAAATCTGATCTACAAGCGGTTAAAATCTTATTCATAATCTCCTGTATTTTATAGCTCTATAAAATATTATGTCATTGTGTGTCAACGACATGACATGACAGTTGGCAACAGATTTTGCGACCATTTTAGCGAGTGGAGCTCACGTAACCAATTTATGGCCATGAAAATCTAATTTCCTGTTTCCGTCATCCAGTAAAGCTGGACGTGCACTAGTCGGCGACCTTCACCTACCGTTGAGATAAGCGCTTTTATCAAGCCCGATGATTCAGTCGACAAAGAATTTTAGATAGCAAACGTTTATCTTCAACAATATACTTAATTATTATTCGAAAATGAACAGTTCGTGTGCGAAAACCTTTTACTAAGTATTAACATGCTTTTTTTAACATACTTAGATAAAAATATTTAAATAAACATATTTATATGACCGAATTAACCTCTTTTTTAAATTTTAAATTTCACTCCGTACCCCTTAATGTAAGTAAGCAGTTAATATTTTATTCTCAAATCGTATCTATATTGCATAATTTTCTTTTACTCAATTAATATACCGTTGTTGTGGCGAGGTTGTGTCCATTTGTCAATTAGGTACCTTACCGACCTCCTTTCATTACGTTCCACACACAACACGCATAAATACTTTATGTCCAAGCCATTGTATGCCAGTACTGCGACTATTAAAAAAAAAAAAAAACACAATTTAGGTCTGCTGCAGACGAGGTGGTTTGCCTTGAGACAGCGGAGCAGCTGCCCTACAACCGGGGACTATTTCTGAAGTATATTTTTAGAGTTCCGTAGACAAGGCACCCTTGTAAGACGGTCAGGTAAGACGTTCATTCAATTAGTAGTTCAGGTAGTAAGTTTAGTTTTATTGATTCGATTCGTGTGTATGTATTACTCTGATCAGTGTTACCTGCTTCGAATTATCTTCCATTATCGTCTGTGGTGAAAAATTGGCAAAGAAATTTAAGTTTGAATAATAATCAGAATAATCAGAATAATCAATTTATTAATAAAGTTCTTTACAAGTCACATTTAGGTAAGTAATATTAAAAAATAATTTAAAAAAATACATTTATAACATAAAAAATTATCATCATTCTTAAATATTATTATCCAATAAATTCTTATAATTACATATATTTACATGTCTTCAACTTAATTTGATTACCAGCTCTTTTTTTCTACTTTTGTTTAAATTTGTTATCTGTCTCTGTGATCTTCTTGTGTGGTTAAATAAATACCTCATTTATTCATTCAATCATCCTAAAGTACTTATATATATATTCTATATAAATTTGAAAAATCAACCATGATGAAAAAAAATTTAAACGATAAAATAAAAAAACTTCATTTACCCGACACGCACTTGGCCGTTTGGCTTTGCAGTTTGCGTCTACCTGTACCAGTTTCCATTGTACTACTATGCACTTTAGCGCGAATCTTCGCGATCACAAAGAAAAAGGTTTCAGACAATTTTGAAACTATTTTAACTATTTTAATTTAAACTATTTTAATACAAATAGCATATCTGCATATTTTTTTATTCACAAACTCGTTTAAAATGCCCGTTTTTACCATCTAGGTTTTTACAAGACCAGTATTGTAAATAAGTATACTATCAGCAATTTAGTTCCCATATTACAAGCTACTAATGTGTTATGTGTGAAATGTCTGTTTATATTTAAGCGTAAACAAAAAACAAATAAGAATAATAAATGAAAATATAAAACACACAAGAATAACGAATGCTCACAAAAAGAATGAACTATAACCCAGTTCTGTATCTCTTTTCAGAGATATCATGGCAATTATCGCAATTTATCACAATTTTTCACACTTTCCACGCGTCGCAGATATTGCAGGCCACATTTACACAGCTAGCTGAGCGGCGAGCTCGAATAAAACTCAATTTTAATGTTAACATAACGCAGCGTATTTGATTCACTTTTCTGATACGTTCGTTCTGCTGTCGAACTGGCGTTTGAGTCGTAATCTGAATCAAATACGCTGCGTCTACTTAACGATTGTCACATGTATTCTATCACCCCTCTGTAGCTCTACCATGAGTTTTTACTATACTATATTTACTACACTCGCTAGCGTCTGTAGTTAAAAAAATGTATGAAGATTTGTACAGCGCCTCTAGCGGGTAGTTGGGTACTAAAATTCGGCATACTAATATTGACGTAACTACTGTAGTAAAGTCAGGCGATTTTACTGTGACATCTCATGGTAGAGCCACGGATCTTTATTACTTGTCTACCTACACCGTTCATACATTGGGGAAAGAGTAAATAGCGCCCTCTTGCGGTTCATAAATTATCTAGATTTGATACCTGCCTATTTTTACTGTCACCTTTTGGACACGTTACTATTAATAAAGAATGGTTGGATCTGTCGGACAACTAGAGCATTAACGAGCCGAACCCGTGTTCATTATTAAAATGGTCTATCTTTACCTAGTTAGGAAGCCTAAACCGGTAAAAAAAAAGTTTTGAAAATAAAACATGCTTTTTGCATAAGATAAGTATAATGAGACTCAGTGCCAAGATGTTTTGACAATAATGAAACTTTTTATTATGCTCGTAAACATGAGCTCGCAAGTTTACGAGTGCACTGTTTATTATTGACAATTAAAAATAACACTGTTATTTACTGACTTTGAGGAGGAACTTAGCATTTTAGTGTTGAAGCTTACAAATTGTTTTTAACAGTTGGTTTCAACAAAAGGATTAATGTTTATACGTTGATTAGTAGGTATGTTATTACATATTAGTTAACACGTATACTATATAAATACAAACAGCGCACACAATATAAAAAAAACAATCTCTAAAGTCATGTATCGGGTTTTGGTATACTGTCAATGTGTCTTTTTACAATATAATACCTATTTGGGAAGACAGCAATCAATCAGCAAACGTGTTGAATGTCTCAAAATTACTGTTGACAGATCAATTCGATAGAATCCCAATATGGAAAAGATAGCCACAGTGGCAACAAGTTATCAGGATTCAATCAACCGGTATCGAAGGGTTCAAATATTAAAACTAAATCGCATTAAACACTTCAGTTAATTGTTTAGCAAACACGGCTCCGGGGCCGTGCCACCGGCGACCGTTCAATTAGCGATACAGAGAGGCAATTAAGCTCGCCGCACACCGTACCGCAAAAAAAACGCATTTGTATCTATCGTATCGTTAAATCGTTTCGCAGGGGTTACCCTGTGGCCTGCTAACAGAACAAACATTTTTTTAGTTTGATTGGAGCGAGTGATAACTAAATAGTCCTCGTTTATAAATCTCGTAATATACATTTTTTAATCCAAAGTTCTTTGATATTATCTAAGTGTTACTTCTTTGCCAAATAGTTATACGGATACCAAGACAGTGTTAAAACTAAAAAAACTTTTTTTGTATACATGAAATTAGTGACGGTCACCGAGCGGTGGCCATTCAATTAGCAATATGAAGCGGCAATTAGGCTTACCGCACATCGTACCGCAAAAAGCGTAGCATTCACACCAATTTTCAAACTTTATGTTTAAGGACTGAATAAATAAATATTCATGGACATGCAACACAATGCCATCTAGTCCCAAACTAAGCAAAGTTCGAACATTAATGTTCGCTGAAACTCGTGGTAGTAACCGAACCCACGATCTCAGCATAAAAGATATACATTTCTCGTGCACTATAAAATAGTAAGTTTTAGAGTTCATTTGAAATCCCACTTCCGAATGTTATAAATGTGATAAATATTGTAATGTTCAATAACGCCGCAACGATGAAACCAATTTCTATAAAACCTGGGATTCGTAAAATGAATAATAACTACTATATTTGTATGAAAAAATCAACAGGTTTTGGAAAGCAGAAAGAAAAACGTGAAATTTCTAATAAATGCACTTAAACTCATCAAAGAAACGGATATAAATCGACAAATAAAACTTTTCGCAAACTGGACCGCTTAAACAACATCTAAAATTACCCACGGACATTTATTTATGCGTGAATTCGCTTGGGTACGTCTCTAGTCGATTGTCCCCTGTGAGGTTTCGGTATTTAGTAGCAAATCAAACGGAGCATTTCGAATCCGATAGAGTCGAGGGATAGAACCTCGATTAGTGGCATTGTTTGACATAAAAGCAATTAATACTTGATCATGATTTAAATGAAATAGAGATGATAGTTTTTTGATTTACCATAGATTTAATGAGTGTTTGTTTTCCTCAGAAATATAATAAATAAATAAAATGTTGAGCCGCAAAGTCACATCTCGGCTCTAGCTTTGGTCATTTTTAAATTACCTAAACTCATTGCAGTTTATACTTGAGCTTCACGAACGACCTAGGAGTTATTAAGAATCAAAAACTTGAGCTTCACGAACGGCCTAAGAAATATTAATTAATTTCTAAGGATTGAAACACAGCGTCGGTTAGCCGAAAAAATTGTGGCACAAGCTTACGGTGTGAATGCAGCCGGCATAGTTTAACGAGTTTCAACCCATGGGCTATTTGGTACTTACAATGCGGTTGCGAAAACTGCAATATTTATTTGTCAATAAAAATAGATAGTGCGATAAGCTAGCGATTTCATATATTTAGATAACCGAAACAACATACTTACTTAAAATACACAAAAAAACAAGTAAGTACTTAAGTATATTTATAAAAACAAATTTATAACCTATGACAACCATTAATATATTTAGAGTAAAGTAAATAAGGTTGTTAGGTATTAGATACTCGTACCTAGGTTTAGGTAGATTTTGTATAAACTTCCCGAAAACGAATACTCAAATATCCTAATTCGACGGAGATCTGAGATCGTTGCTCTATTGTGAACTAAGTTTGTTGATTATCTCTACTTATATTACTGCCACAGAAACAATCGTATAACTTTCTCTGTAAAATATTTTTGTCAACAATATTTTTGTTCAAACCGTCTGTTCTTAATGCTGTCATTATGATGTATGTAAAATATCTATGAGTTTATTTTACAGCAATTTGTCTTTAGTAACGTCACTAATGTTAGTAGGATTAAGTACACAGGCGTCACATCACAGCTCACTTGGTTGATTGGTAGCCTTCCACGTTGTATGTCGTAGATTTGAAATTATTTAGATTTGAGACAAAGATCATTTGCGTGTAAAACATTGATGTTTGATCTGCGTTTGGGTGTTTTATAATTGTGAATGTGTCTACAAAAGAAAAATGTGTTTATAAAAGTTATATAATTACACTGTTTATGTTCTTTGTTTCGGGAGTAAATTGCGATGAATAAAATGTCCATGAATAATATTTTATTTTGAAGCTGCCAGTCATCATGATGCTGTCTAAAACAAATTAAAAATGGTCAAAACTAAAAATTTTAAAAGAGTTATTTTCAACCAAACAAAACAATCCAATTACTGTTGTCGATTATTCCCACATGAACGCTTAGAGCTTTATTTACCCACCTTATGAATACAATTTTGACAATGGACTCAAGATTGGTCTCGGCATCATTATTCCAGCATGGTGGTCCTATTACTGTAAGAGAGCAACCGTTACGAATTTGCGTTGAAAAATTACGCCCTAAGAATCGCTCGAGGCTCATTTTGTAAACCACTGGTTCTAACTGCACACTATGATTTTGAGTACTCACTGGTAGCTTGCTACCGTTTTAAACTGGTTCTAGAATGTACCGTCATTTTGAAATTAGAAGGAACTGGTACGTAATCAATCTTTTTTATTACAAAGGAGTGTTTAATTCATTATAGAGATCATTTGAAATGTTCGACGATCGACATTCGAATTTTAAATTTGATTGTCAATGTTTGTAGTATAATTTTTAGAACGAAGTAATGTATTTTTTAGAAACGTAGCGTAGATACCATAATTCAATAACCGTACCTACTGGTTTATTCGCCGTTCAATGACCTAAATACTTACTATGACCTAGATGTGTTGATAGATTTCAGGAAGATAATCCAGTTGAGCAAACAGGTAGAGCTTACGAAAGTAGGCTAGGATATATTCGCCATCTTACACCGCATTATATTAAGTTCGTGATTTCTTAAAAGCTTATTTTATTAAGTAAGATATTTAGTTCTTAAAAAATAAACAAGGGTAAGGTAGAAAGTGAAGGGGAAGAAAGATTTTAATAAATACACTTCAATCTTGGCCTTCTTGAAAACCACTTCCAAAGTCACCGAAATTCCTCTCGTGTTTAAATGGCGTAAACGTAACAGCTACCAAATAGATTTACTTGAGTGAATATTGAATTCCAACTTCCAAATCTGTTTACTGGAGTTATAACAATAAAATGTAATGTTCGCAGTTTATCGGATCAAGATCGGAAATCATTTTCACAGGTTTCCAGAGAGCGGGTCACGCCGCGGTGTCGACGACCGCCGATTGTGTGGCTGTCGACATGATGACCTCAGCTCAGAATACCTAGGTACTCATTTGATTGAGTAGCAAAATAAATAAACAACCTACATTTACTTTGTAGGTGTATCTGGGTGTATTCTGCATGTGTTAAAAAAATACATAATACATATTTACGTATTCTGTCCGCAATCTGGTTTCCATAATACAAGACGTTTTGTAAAAGGACCATGATTTTATTTGAAGCCGCACGCTTAAACCGTCAATTTAAATAAAACTTACATAATTTAGATGCCTGTTTTCAGGATCACAACAAGGGTACAAATTACTTGAAGGAATAAATAAGCAATATGTCTTGCCAATCTTTCGGTATGTTTTTTTAGAAGACTTATCGGTCGGCTGCTGTATTTTAGATAAAAAAATGAAACGAAGGCCCTTAGTTTGGTTGCGAGTTTTATAGTTTAATAAACTGTATCAGACCGTGTCTAATGCGTATAGGCGTTATTAAAACATTTGTGTTAATAAAAAGGTGTTAAAATATACAGAGAAGCGTTGTATTTACAGTTATTTTGTTTAAATACGGCTTAGCTTTCAATTTTGGAAATGCAACACATAATTTTGTTAATCTTTTCTAAGCTCCATTAATATATTGCCTATGGAATATTATGTGATGTTATTAATATTTGCCGGTGTGAGCCTCCTCGTGGCGCACACCGGTAACAGCTAGGCACGGTAAAGCAGTGTCTAGTCTGGCTAATCTTTCCAACACGATGCTACAACAGAATACAGTTGTAACATCGACACGACAAGAAGAATATTTGTCAAAAAACATGAAAATATATTTATTAAAAGCAATGATAATATTGTCCAGAATTTTACTTAATGAGCTCAATACGTAAAATTCTGGACTACTCGACATGACGTCGCGTCGCCTCGGCCGATTTGGCGGATGCTACATTCGTTGAAATAGAAAAAACTAATGTTGGTACACGGATTTGCGAGGTCGCTGGCCTTAGATTGGTTACCTACCTAGAGATGAGACGAGTTGGCGTGTTTTTGTTACAGCTTTTTCTCGCTCAAGCGTGCGTTACCCTCGTTTTTTATTTAGCATGAATATGTTCGTGTGTTTTACAGTTTAAATTAATTTTCACTGAATTTGTCGTCTACATTGTTAAGTACATTATCAACTTCATTTAATCAACATAAAATATCAATGCTCTTTGGCCTTTCCACAGGTAAAAGTATCGGCCCACGCAACATGAACGTAGGTTCCCGATAGGTAATTACTTTTAACCTAATTAAACCGCCGTTGGTAAAAGCATCTCTTCCTATCCTGTAATATTATCCTACTTACCAAATTGAATACACAGTTTGTAATTATGTAGGTAATCTCAACTCAAAGCCAGATGCCAAATCAGTGTAGCTGTAAAAGCAATTGGAACGATCGTATCTTTTCGGCGAGCGTTAATAAAAATCGCTCAATAGAGTGAAACTCTTATTTGATATGCCTCATGAATATGTAGGTTTTAAAACTACTTTTTCTCTTTGACCGATTACAGATTGGGCGTAACTTTATTTTTCAAGCGTCAAAACACGCTTGTATACGACGTGCACTGTAGTGTACACTTGTTTACCATAATTGCTAGGCATAGTTGTTAAAGCGTGTAAAAACTAGATTACTTATACATAGTTAGACTTGCAGAAAACACGCCCAATCTTTTTTCCCTTACAAAATGTACCACAGAGCGTTTGCGCGTCGTTGGCTTGAGCTTTGACCATGACGTAGATGTGACGTAAATAGCTCGCGTAAGGGGAGGTTACTGGTTGAGATAAGTAGAGCTACACAATAGGTGATGAATGATAATGTCATACAGAAAATATGATATTGCAAAAGCTTAGAAATAGATAGGCTTTCGAGGCCTCGGCTCTAACTTACACGATATCTTCTTAACTATGTAAGTTATCTACAAATCGGTTAGGACTACAACTTTTTTTTTATGTATTTAAACTATAAAAACCGGGACCTCATCATAATAGGTTAGGTAGGTATTAAAATACTTATTAAGAAAAACTAAGAAATAAACTTAGATTTTTACTAATCTTTTATCTCAATGTATGTAACCAACTGAATATGATTATACTGTTATTTATTATAGTTATATGCAAGTTAGTTAGTTATATGCAAATGTGTGCGACTAAAATTTAAAAATCAAACGATTGATTTGGGTATTTCTGTAATAAACTGCATAAATCACATCAGGTAGCAAACCCTGTTTATTAGCCAATCTGTCCCCAAAACTGAAATATTTATCACTAAATAAAGTTTTACAACCAAGCGGGTTGATAAATAACGTACAAATGGGGTAGCGCTCACCCCTATGACCTTGGCCGAGGAGGGTAGTCCCCTATTACTTATTATACTATGCATTAAACACTCCGTGGTAATGACGTGCATTTCAACGATCACTTCACATGGTGTTCAAAAAATTAATTGAACTTTAAAAAAAAAACACAAAAATCAGAACAAAGATGACTCCTTAATTTATATAATTATTTAAGTGCATAAAGAGTCTAGCAAATACCTTGTTCATTTTGATAATATTAGAACAAAAATAAGTGCTTATAACTCTGCAAGTTTTTTCCTTAATTAACTTTATGTAAGTATAATGGTTACTAACTTGTTCTATCAAAATAAAACTTATGTCATAAGCACTAAAGTAAAAGCAGGTAAAATAAAGATGTGACGTAACACCGTTACGGCAAAAAGACGAAAATAACTGAAACTAATCAAAACATTTGTCACGTAACTGAACCGAGTTATAGAAAAAGTATTTTCAGAATGTTGAACAAAAGTCCACTAATGAGTGATTCAATGAGTTGAGACGGCATTGTGGTATGTGTTCTATTTTTGACGCATGTGAATCATTTCTTGCCAAAATATCTAAGCGGTGATCACAATCGTACCTAATTATCTATTTATACACACTGCTTCAACAAAGGAATATGTCCACATGTGCGAGGTACTAAAATAATAATAATATTGCGTTTATTTCGAAACCATAACACAAGGACACATAGTAATGCATAGAAAACGATGAAATCCAAAGAAGTTTTAACTAACTGTGTCGCAAATATCGACACCCCTTCGTAAAAAACTGTATAAAATAGCTAAGCTAAAATACCAACATTAAATATCACAGATAACAATGGTATACAAAATACCGCTACTTACATTATAAGATACTATAAAATAGATGGATAATAGTTTATTCTGCGAACACACTACACAAAACTAACATATAACCTGAAAACAGCAGTTAAAAAGTAATTAGGTAACATAGGGGTATGTATAAGCACGAAAAATTATAAAAACGTTAAGCTGATTAAATATCGTCACATGTTATAGATTATAATTAGTAGGTAAGAATAAACACAGTACTGAAGTGTTTGCGGCCGGCGTCCACTAACAGACCACTAATTACTTAATCTTGTAGACACACCTATTAATAGATGAACATCGTCTTTATCACTGTATAAATATTCCCAATCAGTTTCTGAATAAAGGATTGTCTGCGGATACTTTTAATGTATTCAAGTATCGATCTTCGTAGTTTGATTAGATAATTAGCAGTTTTAGAATTTATCAGCGGCGATAAAAATAAATCGATATTTTATGAAACTTAATGAAGAGCAGAACTCTGATCACTGCAAATAGTATAACTGGAGAAAGTTATTTGACAGTTCTCTGAGGATATATTATTTTTTTACGAAAAAATTGGTAATTATAAGTCCTGCAATAAGAGGATTACGTTTTAAGGTTTACCAGGTTATATGTATGTAAAAAGATAGTCACAAAGAATGACAGCAAAATGATCAGACGAGTTCAAAAAGTAATGATGACCTGACAGATTTACGGTCGACTAAAATGTCTTATTTTTATAGGCTTAGATAACGAGGTTGTTGCCCTTCAGCGTAGCGGCTTTTTGTTCGCTTTTTAACCGCAAAAACCAATATCTGCCAATTGAAGACCAATTTTATAGACAGTGTTTTGTTATTTGGCTATAAACTTTATTCTAAAAAAAGAAACATTTATATACTTTATTAGGTTCTTTATGCCCTTTACAGGTTTTTGTGGCAGATATTCTTATTAATGTGTTAAGTCTAATGTGGCCTCTCTTTAAGTGCTAAAATATTGATATTGATAATAAGCTGATCCACAAACGTAGGTACTTACTACAAGTCGAGATTGTTGGCGAAATCAGTTCCCTAAAGCACCACTTACGTACTATATATTGTGGCTAGGGTTACCAAAAACAGAGAGTTTATTCGTTATAAAATATACTTAAATAAAAATAACGCTACAGTTGTGTATTATAAAGGATCAGATATATTTAATAAAAAAAACAATTGTCCTAGTATGTTATTGAATTTATTATGTTGTAATATTTGATTATGTTGTTGGTGTAACATAACCATAAATAAATATTTACTTACACCACACTTTCACAAAAACAGACTAAATATCTATTTTTGGGCCATCTGGGCGTTCACCTCGAGTGTCTCTTGCGGAAAAGTAGACCGATGTCCGCAAAATAGGAAATTTATGGCAGCCTTAATCCACCAGAGTAGACTAGGGGAACGAGGTCTTGTCAGTTCTTCTTACAGGCTTGTAAACTGGGCTAAGTACGCAAACAAAGTGAAAAAGGTACATAACCCTGCTTTTGTGATGTTCTAGATCAGGGATCACCAATTAGTTTCGCTCGGAGTCCATTATTAAATTAAATGACCGCCGCGGTCCACACATTTCATAAAAAAAATATTATTGAACAAAGTTAATTACGGAAATTACAAAGGTTAAAGGTTATTTACGTATCAATGAGAAAAGTGTCATTTTTTATTGTTGATTTATCTGTCTGAAGTTTGGAGTGAAATTGGTGCAAACTATTGACATTACTCGTTACTTTGCCCGGAATTTTTCGAATTAACGTCAACAAAAATACTGCGTGGGATATATTTTTCGGTACGCATATCAATTTGGTGACCCGTGTTCTAGATTTATGCAACTTTCAAATCAAAATCAATCTTTGATTTTAGGAACTATATCATGATAAATTTTAAGCATAACGATACTTGCTGAAGTAAAAAAATCTGTACTTATAAATACTTTGGTCTGAGATCAGATCCGATACTCACTTTTTACGTTGAATGTTACCTTCTGTTAGATAACAAACAAATGACATCATCAAAATTATACAATAACAACGTACGTAAATCTTTCAAATAATACTTTAGTTTTTGTAATATATTATTTAAATACTAGTACAAAGCGATTTGGCCAATAAAACTCAACCTTACCTTACAAAACGTAATTAAACTCATTTGAGGTATTCAACTTTGCTATTAAATTTTGATATTTAGTTTTACAAAGGAATTTGTATTTTAAGACCCCAGCATTTAAAACATTTTAACTGCGAGGTAAGCAGCTTGCAAACACCTAAATAAATAAAACAGTGTCCACAAAATGAATGCTAATTTTCTCCTTTGTATGAAAAACAGTGAACATTTTAAAATAATATTCATGCATTTTTGTTACACATTTACTACATAAATCTAATTTTATTATTTTAATACAATGAGCTTTAGATGCGATCATTTTGTAATTAAATCTAATTAAGAAAATAATATAAGAGCCTTATAAGACAAGTGCTTACTCAGTCGCACTAAAACATTTTAATATGTTTAGGTATTAATATATAAATTATAATTAATTTTATAAATGATTACTAATAACCGGAAGAATTCAACTATTTAAATATATATACTATAAGCAATTAAATGATACCTACTTCGCAATGCAAAAGCTGTCTAGAACAACATGGTTTTACGTTTAAATGCAATAGGTACATTAATTTTAACATCGATATTATAGATAGAATATAGGGCAATGTTTAAGTGGATATTTTACAAGTCTTAAATCTTTGAAACTATCATGGTTTTGAACATAGTTTTCATTATAAACGGGATATTTACCATGATTTATGAGTCTTAAATCACCACACTAATTCCACCAAATCAAGACAATAGCTATAAAAAGTATTATGAATTCCAACCCCGCGCGCGAGTGCCAAAACCAACACGGGCGACGAATTTCAAGCAACGCTGAGTTATTGATAGTTGAATTCAACGCGTGTTTTATGCCATTCAGATAAATGTTCGACCACGGAATCGGCGATTGCATTCAAACCCGTAGTCTGGGTTATAGTCGAATGAGTCTCGAAAACAAACCGCAAAATTTGTATGGAGCAAAAAAAAAATCAATCATATATGGTGTTTTGCTTTATAATTTGCGTTTTAGTTTTCAGTAAACTCAGGCGCACGGGCACTGCTCGAAATCGACACGTGTATGATGCCGACATTCTGTTGTTTTTTTAAATATCGGCGTGGGCGTTGATAAAGTGTGGATATGTAGTTTTTTTTCTGAGAATATTCTTAGTATAATATGCTGATATAACGCAGTGCAAAATAAACTAGGAAAGATTATCAAGTTAATACTTAATAAAAATAAACTTTATCAAAGAAAAACCTCAGACTCACAGTTTAACAAGGCTACATAAAACTTAAGCAGTTACTTTTTAGTGCTATTTAGCTTTAAAATATGGCAAAGTAGACCAACACTACTGAAAAATTTGTACTATCTTATATACCATCATATCAAATGGAGAATCTACCACTGGATCAGCCTTTCCTCTAGGTTTTCTAGGATCGTTTACATTTTATTCATATATGTTATCACTGAGTTTTATTAGTAAGTAGTAAGTAACTGAACTGGAAGCTTTGTAAATGTCAGTTGTGGAGTACACTTGCTTCATAACCTCAATAAAACGTAGCGCCAAGCATCCTTGATGCGCTCGATTATGCAGGGTTGGCACGTCTCAAGTGACTGGCGGTATAAATTGTTTGATGTCAGATTTCGGGATTATTTTTATATTAACGTTGAAAAAGTATATCAATTAAAACCTACTAGTTATAGTTTAATAATAGCTAATTATACTTTTGGAATTATGGCTTTCAGAGGTTTTTTTTAATATTTATTCGATGGCGTGGTGACGTGATATTTCATGGTAACCATGGCCGATAAGGTGTTTTTCTCAAGCATAGTTCTAACCATTTCAATAGCCCTTAGATGGCTTCCACCTATCTATATATTGTGCATTTATCATAGATATGTATAACAATATAGCTATTCAAGCGTAGTATATTTTTTTAATTACTTACAAAGTTTATCAAATGAGGTAGCAGTAGGTATAGTTCGTTATCGACCGATCTAAAGCTACCTACATTCTGTGACCTTGTGATAAAAACTAGGCTACTAGTCAAAACTTGCCTGTCATCAAGTAGGTTATAGATAGCAGTAATGTTCCAAAATCAGACGATGGCAGAACGGGCTCTTTCAATGAAAATAGATTATGAGTGAAAAAATAGTTTTTTATCCGCCGATACACTAATTAAAACCAGCTAACAATAAGGTGATAATATATAAATGTATACTTAAATCATATTTTTTTGGCACAGCTATTTTAGTTGTGTATAAAACAAATTATTTTTCCTGTGCGTGACACCCCTAACGCCTGCCCACAAGACGTTTATCATATTATAAACGCACCGTATAACCATTTGATTCATTATTTTGTTAACAATATTAAATAGAATTTATACAAAACATACAGGGGCACTTACTATGATAATTTTACGGTACTTTATTATAAGAATAATTAATGTATCCGCTTTATGCAAGATTGAGCCTAGATATTTAATTGTTAATTATAATCTTTATAGAAACCTTCAAAGTAAGTGCCACTATAACCGTTAACTTGTTCTGTTAAGTTAAATGAAGTAAGGAGAGAAGAAAGCCATATTTCAAAAAGAGTGTTAGATATGAATGTAGATCGATCTAGAAATAGAGGGAGGCCAAAGAAAAGATGGATGGACTGTGTGAATGAGGTCATGAAAGGAGTGAGCACTGAGATGACGTCTGATAGAGGAGAGTGGAAGAAGACGTGTTCTACCGATCCCACATAGCGTGGGCCAAGGGTAGGAAAATGATGATAGAGTAAGTAAGTAGGTAGGTACGTAATATAAGACAGTTCTAACAAGAAAATGTATTTCATTAGCACCAAAGTCTACTTAAACTTATAACAAACATGACTTGTTTAACTATTGGTGGAGCTTACCCTCTGTAAAGGTTAATTGGAAAAGCCTCTGCCTCATATAAAATTTACAAAACACTGTTTGCCCTCTCATGCTATGATAGTCAACGTTCGGTTAAGATAACAGTTTTAATCTAAGCTTAACACGTTTATTTGGAAACAGATATTTTAAACAATAATGCTACAAAACAACAACCTGTTTAGAGTAATAAGTAGGAAATGCAAATGAGGCATGTAATAGTAATTTTAATATATTAATACGAAAAACAACACTTACGGGTAAATATGGTTTTCCGCATGGTCACACAACAAGCGCTTTTCAGGTGAAACTTGTATAATAATTTGTATAAGTACGTCCATCCGTAGCAAAATAAACGCACAATATTAAAGAATATCACAAGGCAGTACTGCGCATATCAAGATATCACCACAATGATAAATGCACGAGGTCGAATCTGTTTTTTTGCGAGGTCAACGGCGACCTTCGCGAAATTAGCGCAATTTACATAACGCATTCGGCACTTAGATTATTTGCATAATCTATAGTGCGGATATTGATTATTATAGATGTCGAATGCTACGACCATAACAAATGGCTTGACAATGCGGATTAGCGTCAAATCTGAGGTTTCTTCTTCTTTTTTATGTGGCTTCTGCCCGTCAATACTACAGACAGCGGTCAATATCGTCGTTTGTTTAGTCATTTGCGGTCACTTATTTCAACTTTATTAATCATCACAAAGACTAATAGATAGGACCTAAATATTTAAATATGTTTAAAAATGACCTTGTAAAAATCAACGATATCTTTTAACAGTCACCTTTACAATATGTGTAATTGTACGTGTATGAGCGCTCAGAAGACAAGCGAATTAAAAGATACATAAAAGGACGGCAGACAGCGGCGGGCCTTTTAATTCGAATTACTTCTTCCTCTCTTGAGTTTATGTTACTAGATCAATTAGGGGTTTTATTAACGAATAGTAAATTATTATTAAAAGTGTTAGGTATATTTCATCCGACAACAGCAAAAGAAAGAGAGAAATGAAGGAATTTGGGGGAGACCTTTGGCCAGCAGTGGGACGAAAGAGGTTAAAAAAAAAGATATATTTAAAAAAAATATGGTGTTCTACTGGCTGTGGTCGTGATATCACTGATTTCTTGTTATATAAATTTGTTTGCAAAAAAAATATTTTCTGAATAGGAGTCATAGGTTTTATAACGAAACTTGATATATGATAATCATCATCAATATACATATATAATTACTGATAAAATAAAAAAAAAGATTTGTATCATACAACTTTTTTAATGATGTTGACTGTACCTATTGAAAATGTTTGTTGAAGTATTTATAGCATAATTTATAATGTGATCATGTGTTTAGATAATATTTTCAATGCGATGTTCAGTAAGGTCAGTAAAAAAATGAGGAAGTTATCATGACAGCTCTTTTGTAGGTTTTGTTGTTAAGAGGAAGTTGTTTTATGAATAATTTTATGAATAATCAGATATTCGGCTTCATTCAAATATAGATAAGCTTATAGTTGTTAGTTCGTTTTTAGCAACATAACTAATATCCTTGTAGATATTAATGACAAAATATTTCCCGGTCAAAACTGGCTATTTTATTAATTACATATTGAATATTGGTATACGATTCAGATAATATTTGATACATTAAATTATAATTAAAAACGGGAAAAGGCCAATATTGTCATGTACATAGGCTCAAATAAAAATAATAAAAAAAAGCAATAAAATATATTCTAACGACCTCAAATTATCATTTAAACAAAGCTAAGGAAGTGCATATAAAGAACAATACTAGTTCATTACTATGTACAAAATATAGACAAATCCAAATTGAGCTATTTAACAACCGCTCGTCGACGTATCGACTGATCATTCCTCAATGTCAAATATTGACAAATATTTTAATCATTTATTAATATTGTATGCAAAATTGTTTTTGTCGAATTCTGTGCTATAATGGATGTAAATTCTGAAAAAATGGATAATAAGCGTCAAGTCTCAGATTTCAATTAGAAACTTAAGATGTGACGTTACACTTTGACTTAGAAACCATCTTATATCCTTGTATTTTATATCAAAAAAATAATGATAAAACTAATCTACCACTACAAAACAGACCAATATTAACATAGCTGTTCTTTACACGAATATTTATTTTACTTAATCTCAAATATTGTAGCAATTGGTCCTTTCAATAAATAATAAAAATAATTTATAACAGGAATAGTTTCGGTGGTAGTACGTCCCTAGCCGAACAACTTAAAGATACATTAAATTCAAAGTAATATAAATGTATGTTCAATAATTTGAGAAAGTGTCGCGACGCGAATAGCCCTCTATAAATATGCCTGATACCACTTAACCAATAGACGAAAGTACCACAAGCCCAGACAGACGTGACACGTGGACGTTTATTGTTATGATGCGGGCTATATTAAAACTTGAAGCTTTTTTCAAATACTTGTATACTTACTACGGCAGATATAACCCTCAGAAAAAGATAAATAGTTTGGAGGTGTTTTATTTTGATGAAATCGTGATGTTTGTGAAGTTACTTAGAGACTTACTATAGGTAAATTGTGTATGCGAAATGAAAATATGTGGGTGGCTAGATGGAGCCTACCCGATATAGCTTAGATATTACGTGTATGCCTTTGTAAACAAAGTTTACACACAACTTACAAAATAAATGTTTAATCTCGTATCTTTGCTAGTCTTTTTTATTATTATTAAAAGTCAAAAGCCGAACCCAAAACTCGGTTAAATGCAATTTACCGAGGGAGGGAAGTCGTGCGTACCTAGGTACTTCCTTCCACATAAGTAGGGTTGCGCCACGAAACAAGAGGCGATCAATCAATTTAAAAGGGTTAAAACACAGTTAAACCATGTACAAAGGGCAATCGATTAAATATCTCGATATTGGCTCGTTAAACGACGCTGTAAATCGCTTGAAGATGTGTGGAAATAACACGTGAAGGTCAATGGTGTGTTAAACGATCGAAATGTGAAAGGATTAATCGATTTAAAAGTTATATCGGATGCAATAAGGTAGAAGTCTAAGCTCATGAATAAACGATTTAAGAATCATTCGTTTCTATATCTTTAAGTTACATTACACACTGATTCATTCAAACTACATTAATATTCATAGGCAAGACTCCTAATCGGTGTATCTGACTATAACTTTTGGTAAAGCCCACTAATTAACTTGATGTGAGTTACTGCCGCCCAAGCCTATCGAATAAAATACCAGGTCACAAAATAAAGTACAATAATCAGCGTACTTTGACAGTTTACCTACAAAACCGAACAAAACTAAATAGTTCTTATGCAAGATCAGTATTTCGATTCTTTCAAACTCTTTCGAGGCGCGATGCGTGTGATTGTAAACAAAAGAGGTTAGTATAGGGGCAAGTAACGTTTATTGGTAGTTTTTATGGTGTGGTGCGTACGTGAATATGTGAATAATGTAACATGGGAACACAGGGACGTCGGAGTATGCGGGCGCGGGCGGAACGACCCGCTGACCCACTCCCGTTCCCACTTGATTGGTGCACGTTACTGTTTTATATATTCAGGGAGATAGATCAGCGTAAGGGTATTCATGATATTAATTATGTTTGTCAAATCTTCGGGGTACCTACATTGTACCGAGATCTCAAGACTAACTATTACTAGCGACTCTTTGCTAACAAACAATAGCGAGCACGAAAGGTTGTTTATACAACGAATTTTAATGCAGATTTGAATCTCATTCTGAGAATGTTTTCGGCAGCGTTACCGTTTATAATAAATATGAAGATGATTGAAAATCACAGACTGCTGTTTTAAGTATTTAAATAGCTTATTGTTTTTAATTCATTAAATAATACTGTATCCTACTAAAAAATAAAACTTTGGTAAGAAAACTTACAAGCTTTGAAAAGCCTTGAGAGGTTTCTTCAATTGGATTAAGAATAAACTTGGTAAACATGAAAAAAGACATATTAGGCATGTTAAAAGTCAAGGTTGAGCGCTCAAGGTGGACTCACCGTAGGAAATACGAGACACATCGTCACATAAACTGCATACGGAGGTCGGCTTACCTGCAACAAATAAACTATATATTAAAAATGTACTGTAATAGGCTCATATAAATAAAATCATGATCCCCAGCCTTCATAACTTGACTGACTCATAAGGACCTCTCGCTCCTCGCTTTTTAGAGTTTTCTTTTTTATTGCGGCTGAACTGATCTTTTACTAGTTTAAGCTATTTTGTACACTGTACAGAAACTGTTACAGAAATTGTACAGTTTATGCACCTTTACAGCAAATATAAAGAACCAATCTCAAAAATGGACACAGGGTTACACAGAAAAATATTGTTTATGTTCGCAAAATAGCTTAAATTAGTAAAAGATATACATAACAGTTCAGCCGTAATAAAAAAGAAAAAAATGAATTTCCCGCTAGAGCGAGAGGTATCACCTTAATACGGACAAAAGGCATCACTATAGTAAGATAACACTGATTAGTGTATTACTAACCAATGCTAATAAATCTTATCCATTAACGTAAATGCTTCACAATAATCTACAAAACACTTTGTCGGCTAGTAAACTACAAGTAATTTTAATCCATAATAATCTTAATAAATCCCATTGATATGCAATTGAATGTCGCAGATAAAAGCGTGGTATAAAAATAAATAAATAATTCAATATTGAGGTGTCGTTGTCACAAAAAGCTGATAAAAACGAGCGAGAATGTTGATAGCTTAAATAAATAGTGGAACTAAATGGAAAAGCGAGTTATTTTAGGCTTAATTTTGGTAGAAGAGATATAAAAATATCTGAATTGGTAAAATACTTTACTATTGAGTGGAATATAATAAATACACAAGAGTATTTTATTACTTTTCTGATCAAAAAGAAAACGATCGTACGAAATTCGAAGTAACAATATTCCCGTAACAGGGTGAAAAGTATGTTTATACACGGATTCAAAAATTCATATCTACTTTACAAAATACACTCGAGAGCAATGAATCCGGGTCACTTAAAGAATCCTAAAAATCTCGGAAACTAAAAATGCTAGGTTAATGCAATAAATTGTATTTAATAGACAATGTAATACTCCTTAAAAGAAGGTATTAAAACTTCTTAGTTATTGTAAAGTTATATCATAAAAAAATCAAATTTGAAAAAGGGCCACTTTCGAAGATGGAACTACGAAATTACAGCATTTGGTTTTGCTTTTGTTTGTAATCTGTCATTTATGTGGGTACATAAACCATGTTGATAGTGCTCTATATTCATTATTCAAGCTGAAATTATGTCGCTTACGCCTGAAGAATGCACCAGAATACTTACAATGCTGGAAACCGGCCGGAGTCAGCGCGATACAGCCAGGACTGTCGGTGTGTCGCTGTCAACAGTACAAAGAGTTCTCCGACGTTACGAAGAAACTGGTTCTAACCTACGCAGACCAGGAACGGGCAGAACCAGGTGTACCACAGCACGAGAAGACCGATACTTGGTGAACACCATGCTTCGAAATCGCTTTCTCACAGGAACTGAACTCACCAATCAGTTTCGACGCCTCGGAGGAAGTAACCCAAGTGCATGGACAGTAAGACGTCGGCTTGCTGAATCTAACTTAAAACCCCTTAGACCTGCAAAGGGCCCTAAACTGGAGCGTGGGCATCGTATTTCGAGACTAAGATATGCCCAGAGCCACGTAAATTGGAGTATTGAAGATTGGTCAAAAGTTATGTTCTCCGACGAATCAAAATTTATGCTCTACAAGCACGATGGAAGACACAGAGTGTATCGAAGACCAGGGGAAAGATTCAAGCAAGCATGCATCGAAGAAAAAGTAGCCTACGGTGGTGGGTCTGTACTTGTGTGGGCCGGAATTTCTTCTGAAAGTCGCACAGAGCTGGTGATCATAGAAAACGGCTCTTTAACTAGCGTAAGATATGTGGAAGAAATCCTCAATGATCACGTTGGTCCATTTATGGTCAATTTAGGTGAGGATGCTATATTTATGCATGACAATGCCCGACCTCATACAGGTAGGATTGTGAATGACTACCTTCAAGAGATGAACATTACTCGTATGGAGTGGCCAGCGCGCAGCCCGGATATCAACCCGATCGAGCATGCTTGGGACGAGCTAGGCAGATGCGTAAAACAACGAAACCCTCCCCCTATCACACTTCGTGAGCTCAAAATTGCTCTCACAGAGGAATGGGAGAATATTCCCCAAAATCGTATAAGGAACTTGGTGTACAGCATGCCAAACCGCGTAAACGCAGTAATGGAAGCACGAGGAGGCAATACAAAGTATTAAAATTCAAGAAAATCGTAATAAAGTTCAAAAATTTCATGTTTCCTATTTTTGTTTTAAGGAGAGATCAGCAGTTTTTTTCTTTATGTAATTTTGTGTTAATAAAATGTATGGTGACTCATATTTTTTTACTTTCATTTAAGGAGTATTACATTGTCTATTAAATACAATTTATTGCATTAACCTATCATTTTTAGTTTCCGAGATTTTTAACATTCTTTAAGTGACCCGGATTCATTGCTCTCGAGTGTATATTACCAACACATAAACGGTCATGCGTTATGCATTGAGTGGAACATTCTGTTTACGCTTCGACGTGAGGGATAGGGCTGAGGCAGAAATTATTATTTCGACTTTATTATGCACATGTTAAGGTTCAAAAAGTATTTTATTCATGCTAGCTACGCAAGTTGATTATTGTTTTACTTAACTTTTTTATAGCCCATTGCCGCGAACGGGAAACAGACTTCCCACACAAGGGTTGAACATTTGTTACGTTTTTATCATGCTCATGCTAAAATGCAAATTAAATTTTAATTGATATAATAAAGTTAAAAGCCGCTGCAGTCTTCATCGTTATCGTATTTTTCTGCAACTTACAGCAAGTAGGGATATATTAACTACGCTTCCCTTTTCTTGTTAGATGTAGTTTAATATCAAGAAGATATATTCTCTAAATCTCTCTGCAGGCCATATAAATATCGACGGCTTAAGGGTCCCTTCATTGAGCTCTGTGAAATTGGCGAGGTTTCGAATAAGGTTTTTATGAACTGAAACGTTTCACGGTTATAAAAAGATATGCATATCAAAGAATGATTCTTCGAAAGTAGAATGTATTGAAAAAAAAATTGATTTATTAATTAACAACTGAGAAATTAATTAATTTGTAGACAAAGTTTTCGAAAATTAGCAAAAATAGCGTACTTTCGATGGTGATTGTGATCAAAATAATAATAAGGAAGTAATATAAAAAATGAAATATGAAAGAACACTTTGCCGTGAGTAGAAGCTACAAAAAAAACTATCATACGTTCATACAATGTCATATTGAAAAGACGGTATGAAAAAAAGCATATTATAAAATTTTACCCTTCGATATAACTGTTATTTCTACGAAGATTATAGAGACTACAGCTGAAATATACCAACTATTTACAAATTCAGGCTTTTCTGAAAATAATAAAAAAAAATTGGAAGCTTGTAGCTACTACTTATTTTTATACAATTTTTTGAAAACAACCTATAAATCGAGGAGCGCACCTCGTCGTAAATCAGTCCGCCTCGAGCGGTCAGAGAGAGCGGTCATGTCGGTCTTCGTCGCGATCTTCAAATATTACGTAAATAATTATAAAACCAAAATCGACATCAAATATAGTGGGACCGAGTAGTTTTGATCCTAAGAATAAAAACGTTTTTTTTATTTATACCACAATGACGTTCCGTATTGAACAAAGTTCATATTATTGTTAGTAACAGACAATTGGGCGGCCTTTTCGCTACGAGCGTTCTCTTCGTAACAACCTTTGAAAGGCAACTTTTATAGATTTGAATCTTTGTGAAATCAAAAATGATTTTAGAATTTTTCTTTAGGTACTTAGGATCATACGGATATAAATATTCCAATTGGATATCCACTTTAAAATCCAAGATGATTACGAATATGGCAACCATTTTGGAATCCAAGATGGCGCGCACAAGTTTTGGTCAAATTAGCGATATGGGTGTCATTTTCGGGGTTTTTTGGGATGCTGATTACGAATATGGCAACCATTTTGGAATCCAAGATTGCGCGCACAAGTTTTAGTCAAATTAGCGATATGGGTGTCATTTTCGGGGTTTTTTGGGATGCTGATTACGAATATGGCAACCATTATGGAATCCAAGATGGCGCGCACCAGTTTTGGTCAAATTAACGATATGGGTGTCATTTTCGGGGTTTTTTGGGATGCTGATTACGAATATGGCAACCATTTTGAAATCCAAGATAGCGCGCACAAGTTTTGGTCAAATTAGCGATATGGGTGTCATTTTCGGGGTTTTTTGGGATGCTGATTACGAATATGGCAACCATTTTGGAATCCAAGATGGCGCGCACAAGTTTTGGTCAAATTATCGATATGGGTGTCATTTTCGGGGTTTTTTGGGATGCTGATTACGAATATGGCAACCATTTTGGAATCCAAAATGGCGCGCACAAGTTTTGGTCAAATTAGCGATATGGGTGTCATTTTCGGGGTTTTTTGGGATGCTGATTACGAATATGGCAACCATTTTGGAATCCAAGATGGCGCGCACAAGTTTTGGTCAAATTAGTGATATGGGTGTCATTTTCGGGGTTTTTTGGGATGCTGATTACGAATATGGCAACCATTTTGGAATCCAAGATGGCGCGCACAAGTTTTGGTCAAATTAACGTTATGGGTGTCATTTTCGGGGTTTTTTGGGATGCTGATTACGAATATGGCAACCATTTTGAAATCCAAGATAGCGCGCACAAGTTTTGGTCAAATTAGCGATATGGGTGTCATTTTCGGGGTTTTTTGGGATGCTGATTACGAATATGGCAACCATTTTGGAATCCAAGATGGCGCGCACAAGTTTTGGTCAAATTAGCGATATGGGTGTCATTTTCGGGGTTTTTTGGGATGCTGATTACGAATATGGCAACCATTTTGGAATCCAAGATGGTGCGCACAAGTTTTGGTCAAATTAGCGATATGGGTGTCATTTTCGGGGTTTTTTGGGATGCTGATTACGAATATGGCAACCATTTTGGAATCCAAGATGGCGCGCACAAGTTTTGGTCAAATTAGTGATATGGGTGTCATTTTCGGAGTTTTTTGGGATGCTGATTACGAATATGGCAACCATTTGGGAATCCAAGATGGCGCGCACAAGTTTTGGTCAAATAAGCGATATGGGTGTCATTTTCGGGGTTTTTTGGGATGCTGATTACGAATATGGCAACCATTTTGGAATCCAAGATGGCGCGCACAAGTTTTGGTCAAATTAGTGATATGGGTGTCATTTTCGGGGTTTTTCAAGATGCTGATTACGAATATGGCAACCATTTTGGAATCCAAGATGGCGCGCACAAGTTTTGGTCAAATTAGTGATATGGGTGTCATTTTCGGGGTTTTTCGGGATGCTGATTACGAATATGGCAACCACTTTGGAATCCAAGATGGCGCGCACAAGTTTTGTTCAAATTAGCGATATGGGTGTCATTTTCGGGGTTTTTCAGCCATGTGCCACCCATATCGCAAAATTGAATTAGTAGCATCCAAAACAGCCCCAAAAATGACACCCATATCACTTTTTTGACCAAAACTAGTGCGCGCCATCTTGGATTCCAAAATGGTTGCCATATTCGTAATCAGCATCCCTTAAGACCCCGAAAATGACACCCATATCGCTAATTTAACCAAAACTTGTGCGCACCATCTTGGTTTCCAAAATGATTGCCATATTCGTAATCAGCATCCCAAAAACCCCCGAAAATGACACCCATATCGCTAATTTGACCAAAACTTGTGCGCGCTATCTTGGATTCCAAAATGGTTGCCATATTCGTAATCAGCATCCCAAAAAACCCCGAAAATGACACCCATATCGCTAATTTGACCAAAACTTGTGCGCGCCATCTTGGATTCCAAAATGGCTGCCATATTCGTAATCAGCATCCCAAAAAACCCCGAAAATGACACCCATATCGCTAATTTGACCAAAACTTGTGCGCGCCATCTTGGATTCCAAAATGGTTGCCATATTCGTAATCAGAATCCCAAAAAACCCCGAAAATGACACCCATATCGCTAATTTGACCAAAACTTGTGCGCGCCATCTTGGATTCCAAAATGGTAAAACTTCACGCCGTCGCTTTTAGCTTATGCATGTAGGTCCGTTTTAGACTCATTACCTACCAAAACTGGCTTCAGTACCATGCACCTTGCATGGTACATATAATGTATGTGATGAAAACAGTGCAAGGAATAATAAATAAATAAAAATAAAATAAATATTATATATAAATAATCTTGGTGAAGTAGTAAAAATAAAAACTGAGGATTGTGAAACTGGTAATCGACTCTCTCAATCATTGTCTAACGAAATCTGAATTTCCATTTGATCTTTGGCAATGAAATAATGTTTGGAAGCCATGTTTAGAACTAAGGAATATATTTTAAATTCATCAATAAACCTTCGTCTTGTATTTCCAGCACAAAAAAAAAATATTGAGAAGTGCGTAACACAACGCGCTGAATAGCAATGCTGATACGCTAAAGTACTAAATAAGTTAGAACTAAGGCAAACACTCTAGCAAGAACAGTAGCGCGCACGGAATAGTTTTAGCAATTTTTTTCAAATTTACGAATTTCTACTTCGAAATCTAATATTAGATTCGAGACTACAAGTCACACTTTTGTAGGTGATAGGAAATAGTATTTAGAAATCTTATCTTCTTTTTCTTGATACGATATAGCAAACCAATTAAACACATAATTTCATACTTCCAAGATTAAATATCGATGAATAATATCATTGATATTTAATGTTGGAAGTAATGAAGTAGTGTAAAAATATCAAATTCGTAAGTCTTTGAATATCGCGTGGACGGTACGTTCGCGAGTCGCGAGCGCTGTGAGCCGCGTCGCGCGTCTATAAATACCTAAACTCGACCCGACGTATATTGTCCATGGCCCCTTAATATAATATGATTAGTCTAATGAACTAAATAACTGTTTAGCCAGACCATATACAAGAGCTTTTAGAAATGACCACGTACACCTACGCGTTGACATTCTGAGAATATGTAATAGCCAAACTTCCAAATTAAAAAGATCAACTAGCCAAATATCAGAGGAAAGTATCTAAGTTCCTTTGAAGTAGTGACCAAATCTGCGGAGACCTTCGTCATTCGTAAGCCGGGATCGACAGCAAAGCCCGGAAGCGCTCAGATACAATACAGAGGCTAATAATAGCCCCTTCGAAACTTGAAATTTGGGGCCCGTTACTTGTCATTTTTTAGGGTTCTTGACATGGTTTTATTAAGAAGAACTTAGAATATATGCCTTTTCATTCCTGCTTGACCATAGTTTTTGAGTACGAATCCTAGAAATAACGCAAGCTTTTAACAACCATTGCTTTAACCAACACAAACTGACCCATTTTTTAAAACCCAGATCTAGATTACCCCGAGCCTTCGCAGCCATTGAATACTGAGTATCAAACTAGCTGCTCTGTGAATATGTTGGCTATGATGCTATGAATGATACGCTGCAGCTGAGTTTTTATTTCGGAATGATAAATGAAATTTCTCGAATGATATAAATTTCATTTCAATTTTTATAGATTTTAACAGACAGTGTAATTACGCTGATGGTTTACGAAATTAAATAGTGAAAACAATAAATGTGAGTGACTATTTTAAAAACTGCCAGAGTTTATGACGGATTCGATATATCTTAATACTTCTAAAAAGATAAGTGGATAAATGTAAAGCTTTTCCCTTTTAACTTATCCCTTAACACTGGGCAAAGGACTAGGAATAATGTTAAAAAAAATAGGAGAAGGAATTCGAGACCTAATATTGTGAAGCAAATAATGACTAGCAAATATCACGCAAGTCTTTGCGCACGTATCCAGGGATTTTATAGCATGGCAATTTTCACACGATGTTTTTATCACCGTTTTGAAGTTGAGACTCGTTTCCGCCTTGTTTGACTTGCTGCCGCATTGGGCGTTTGCACACAACACGACACCTACACAAAACGATAAACTGGTAGCTCGAGCGAAAATATCCTTAAAGGTCCTATATAAAAATGTTCAGACGGTACCAACATATAAGATATACGAGTATATAGTCCTGTAACATACAAATATTCATGGAAATAGCCACATAGCCTCAAGCTAATCAAACCATATTTTATAAAAGCTAGATTGGTAGACGAAAATTTTAATAAATTTTTAAAAGCACATGTAGCGTGATGATACAGTCATGTCTTATAAGTCACATCTTGTGTAAACGTTTCAGTATAATACTGCACTAAGCGATATTATTTAAAATCTGATGAACTGTATGCTAGTTTAAAAATCATCATAAATATATTTGGTAGATTAAAAAAATATAAAAAATGCATTGACCCTACGAAAATATCGTTTGTAAATGTCGTATCGGTAGCAGCGTTAAAACAGTTATTCGAGCAAACGACCTTAGATCAGAATGCGGTGACCACTTTAAATATCGCAAGGTTCCAATGTAGGATAACACTTGAGTTATGCTTTGCAATTCCATTGGATATCTCACAACTAATTACTCTATGAATTATGGATCGCCTTTGATTTGCGTCTAGTTTAAATGCCGTATTGGTTGGAGTTGAATCTATTCATCGAATGATAAACGATGATTGGCTCGCTATTTCTTTTAAAGTATTTTAATAACAGATTTAAAGCAATTCTTTTAAAAGTTTTACATAAACTTAGAACCTAAACATATTGTCGATGACACGTTTCTAAATATATTTTTGTAGCATAAATCGTCCAACTTCTTTTTTATCCAAAGATCGAGAGAAGTGGAAGGAAAACCCTTCCACGTCTCCCGATCTTTGATTAGCTTTTTTTTACGTTATGAAACATTTTTAGGTCATGCAGATGGTTTGGACTTATTTAATAATCATTCATTAGAGAGGACAAAAGTTTATTTTATTACTTACATTAAAACAAGTCAGCTTTCGGGTGACCAAAATAATACCCACGCTTTTTGAAAGGTAAAATTAATCAGTAATAAACGATACCCAATAACTAATTGAATTCAATTGACCCGACATTACAGAGATAAAACCCGATCCCAATGGCCGTGGTACCCTCGCCTCGCCACGGATCACTCAACACCGCTTAATGAGAGAGGGCTGCGCAGGCTATTCGGATGTCTATGACTCATCGTTCGGGGAGGGTGACGTCATCAATGTAAACATTCTCATTTTACTATCGATTACTGCGTCACACAGACTTCTTTGTTTGATGGAACTATACAATGATGTAAAAGACACATTGGATACTGTTAGCAACTGAGATTGTCTTTAATGTTTTAGAACTGTTCAGTGTTTATCTTATATTTATTAGTCTACTGTTTACTCCATAAAAGCGTTAGCAAAACATAGCAGCAGAGCGATCAACATCAATTAATTACTAGCAAAATCACTTCAGGCAATTTATCAAACTACCGAAAAAGCTGTGTCAAAACGAAAGAAGAAATGAAGTTACAACTTCATTAGCACAGTCAAGTTAAAATCCTTCGCTCCTGTCGAGATTTTTTGCAACCTTTTGTTGGGATTGCATGCAGAGACAAGCAAATGGGAACAATCAGTTCATTGAATTAATCTGCAAGAGGACTCTTCATTCTATTTGGAGAATGTTTTTTTATGTAATGACGCACGTTGTTATTCAGCGTAACTATGAAATTTAAATTATAGAAAAAACAGAACTTAAATAATACAATACAAGTACTGTTGATTTTAGGACTAGACTACGTTGATAAAATGTCCGTGTTATTACCATTTTACCAATTCCAGTGAAAAGTAAAATTGTTTAACAAAATGAAAACTGCAACAAGAGATAATCCAAAAGCAAATCTTTGTCAAAACATCCGAATACATGACGCGAATGCTAAGGTAAAAACTATACGAAAAACTTGTTTGCATAGCAAATGTGTGTTAAAGTATAAAAAATGTAGTTGAATTCATTTTGCAACGTTGAGCATGCCGCACGGGACACGGATGGGTATAATCAACTCATTGAACACGGATCACTCGTCTGAAAGGCAAATTGTCTTTGTCAAAATTTGATTATGTACCAGGAAGGCTTGTGGCTTAGGAGTTTGCTGAAAGCTAGAGTTTACAGTTTGTGACTTGATTTATGAATTGTTACATTTTCGTTTGTTTTTTGCACAAGCC
Organism: Ecliptopera silaceata; assembly: GCA_932527185.1. NCBI lineage: Eukaryota > Metazoa > Arthropoda > Insecta > Lepidoptera > Geometridae > Ecliptopera > Ecliptopera silaceata. The sequence continues at coordinate 5,789,816 of OW052205.1, read as the reverse complement.
GAAAAACCACAAGGATTAATACTTTTCGTCACATTTTTAGGATTCTAATTTCATTTTACATTTGCCGACATTTCGCCTTCGTTTTCTCCAAGTCTAGGCTAAAATTCTCTGAATGGAGAAAGACGATAAAAATATCTTTGAAGATTACAACCAATTAAAAACAGTGAATGAATTAATGTACTTGCTTAGATCGCAGGGGACAGATCCGGCTGTACACGGATCCTAGCGAGGTCGGCACTCCATCGTGCTGAGTTATAATTTATACAGTTTGTAAACTTTGAGAGGCGAGTCAAGTTTGTACCTACATCAGCTGTTTTTTACCACTTTAAACAGAGATGAAGGTCGGCGGCGTCGGGGTCGGCCAAGGAAGCGTTGGAGGGATGACCTTGACATATTTCACTTGGATTGGTGGGATATTGCCAGGGACAGAGAGAAGTGGAAGTGTTTGGGGGAGGCCTTTGCCCAGCAGTGGGACAATGTAGGCTAGAAAAAAAAAAAAAAAAAAAAAAAAAAAACAGAGATGGGTGACGCCATTTTCATCTGAACGATTCCATGCTTCAGATACTTTATCACTATGGTTGTCTTAGGTAAACCTGCTCCTTATCAGAGTCTAAAATATCATAGTAATCAACATACTACGAACTGCTACCTGGCTTAGTTTGAATGTGACATCATTTACATCTATGTCCATCCTTAATACTCCTGTCCTCCACTTTTTACGACCATAATGTACATATATTATTAACCTTTGGCTGAAAAGAGGGTTGTTTGTAGCTCTTATGGCAGCAAACAGCCTTTGTAGATTTATGTGGTACGTATAGCTCACTAGCTTTTCGAATATTGTAAATTACTAGTTTAAGGATTAAGGTTGGGGCCTGATCATAACTTTTACAAAAAGATAAATCTATCCTTACTTTGAAACAACTTATTAAATACTGAAGGTTTTTAATAAGTTGTTTGGGCAGTTTTGACGCAAGAAATCTTGATTATTTGCAAAAGTTCTGATTATGATCTGGGTGAAAAGAAAACATGCATTTTAAACATATTAAAGGTAAACACTTCTAATTTTATAAGTTACATAAAGAAGAAATCTAGTCAAGCCGTTTAGGACTCGCACGGCCTAAGTCGTGGGAAAAAGCTTTTTGCTAACATTCAAATTTAAAGCTAGATAATACACGATAGTGCTTTAGCCTGTCGTTCGAAGTACCGTTGCTTAGACCTCAGGCAGTTGTTTACCAGCTAATATCCCGAGTATATGTATACACGCCTACTTATGTACTTTACGCTGCTATAAAGCTGTTGGAGCGAATATGTTTATTTTAAGCTCTCGTCTTTACTACCTTCGTATTTCTTTATAATTTTAGTTATGTTAGCTGTATGTTGGAGATAGAAGTTAAATATATTATTTGATTATTTACTTATTATAGGTAATACCTTACTACCTTACTCAGCTTTAAATAACTACTATTTTAAACAAGCATACCAAGGTATGCTTATTTAGAGCTACGTAAAACTTCAAATAATTTTGATATGCTGTGTGTTAGCTTAGTAGTCAAAATATTTTTGTTTTATTAGGTAAATGCAGAAATATTATGTAAGTAATTTACAAAAAAAATTATTTGTCGTTGAAGCATTTTTAACATAACATCCATAAAATAAGTAAAACTAAGCTTATTTCGTAAGCAGCAGTTTGCGTTTTGTGTAGTTTGCGTTCAAAAGCTTTCATTTTGCTGTGGTTACATCATGCATTCATGAAAATCAAGCATTCTAGAAATGTATTCATTTCCAAGTCCAAAATAATCCTAGAGATAGAATTTATATTATTTGCTTAGTTTAAGTTCTGGATTAAACATCCTTTCAGCCAAGTTCACGTTTCACAATTACAGACTAATAAATAATGAATATCCATTTCAATATCACGTTCTATTCACAAACTAAGCAAGCTTGTACCTATGGAAACTAGATTGCTGATAGAATACTTATATTTTTAAATACACATAATATACAACAGTTCAGTTTTCAGGTATTCAGCGCGGCAATGCAGTCAGTATATTGGGTAAGCTTTCGATTGGTTGGATCAGTTGAGCTATCTATAGATCGTTTGTAACGGTCTGTAGATAGTTCAACGGTTTCTTATGTATTTTTTATATACCTATGTACATATTGTAAATACTGTAATAGTCGTATGTTTGTTTGTGAATGAAATATTTTCTGTCTTTTCATGTCAATTCTTTAATAACCAAGTCATCATAGCAACATTTTCTTGAGTAAACATTACCTTAACATACTCGTAGATAGTAACATTAATCAGTACCTCTAATACCATGAGTTATCACAGTAAAATGGAAGGTTGCTATGAATGGACCACTTAACTTTACGACCTCATATCTTAAAAAGTATATGTGATTAAATGAAACCAATTTAGTATTTATATTTGTTAGGACCTTTATTTATTATAATCAAACGCACAAACAATTCGGGCTAACAGTTTCCGATATATACGAAGAAAACTAAATCTTTGGCTGTTGCCTTCTTTGGACCATGGGCACCTTCATTGAACCACTAGGTTGCCATCAATGGACTTCGAGAAATTTGTTCTAGAGGTCCAATCATGGCAACTAATTATAATTACCAATATGACTTAGTTATGCCTACTAAGAGAGACAAACTGTACTCATACACTTTTTTTTATCCGATACACGATTTTAAACGATGTTTAATATTATTTTTCTCTGCTAACTCCAATAACAGTCGTCTCATGTCCGCAAGAGTAATGCCGTACAAACAACCTTCCATCTCATGAATAGCTCATTTTCTAGTTCTGGAGGAAGGTCACTTTCGGATCCTTTTGTTTGGACGTGTTTTTTGGCTTTTTGGTTTACACCATCTAATCTCCGTTTCAGTGTTGCTTTAGGGACTCTGGCATATATTCTGCTTGCCTCATTTAAACCAACGTTTTTTTTACTAATTCTATAGCAAAGTTTATACTGGTTTTCCATGTGTAATTTTTTCGTTTTTTTGGCGACGTTCTGAAATTTTACATAAAAACAATTTAAAAATGTGTTTATCTATAGTTTTTTCTCATAAAAAAGTTACAATAAAAAGTTGCTATGATTGGACCGGTCCAACGGTAGAACTCTCTTATGGTCCATTGATGGCAACAAGGTACTTATTAAGAAAAATAAATCCAAACAATACGTGGACATCACTGGGCAAAATTGAATAACACACATGGAATCATAACTATATTACCGAATATCTCCTAATAGTGCACGCAGATAAATATGAATACAATGATACTTACATGAAGTTGTTCAGAGTCAAATTATTAGATTTTGACTGTCGCAAACACACTAACACAGGTAACTCCTCGACGCGTGTCGCAGCGTAAATGAGGTAAGAGGGGGGTGCAACTGAGTCACTAAGGATCTCTTTCGACATGTTTAGTTGTTGTTAGCTTATACAGTTTTGGAAATACCTTAGTGGTCCAATGAAAGCACTGGTCCAATGATCGCAACCTTCCCCTACCTATGGAAACTAGATTGCTGATAGAATACTTATATTTTTAAATACACATAATATACAACAGTTCAGTTTTCAGGTATTCAGCGCGGCAATGCAGTCAGTATATTGGGTAAGCTTTCGATTGGTTGGATCAGTTGAGCTATCTATAGATCGTTTGTAACGGTCTGTAGATAGTTCAACGGTTTCTTATGTATTTTTTATATACCTATGTACATATTGTAAATACTGTAATAGTCGTATGTTTGTTTGTGAATGAAATATTTTCTGTCTTTTCATGTCAATTCTTTAATAACCAAGTCATCATAGCAACATTTTCTTGAGTAAACATTACCTTAACATACTCGTAGATAGTAACATTAATCAGTACCTCTAATACCATGAGTTATCACAGTAAAATCGCCTGACTTTACTACAGTAGTTACGTCAATATTAGTATTACGAATTTTAGTACCCAACTATCCGCTAGAGGCGCTGTACAAATCTTCATACATTTTTTTAACTACAGAGTGTAGTAAATATAGTATAGTAAAAACTCATGGTAGACCTACTGCAGTGATCTGGTTAAGTAGCAAAACAACTTTGTCGGCTCACTTGTTAGTACTGTGTTAATAAAATTTAGGTGCAAAATGTAAAGCCGAGTGCACACGATACTCACCGCCAGTTGCGCCTGCGACGCCGACGTTGGCGTAGTGATCGTGAAGCGTATAGAAGGGATAGTCACCTAGTTTAAACAGGTACGCAGACATAAGCACTGCGTCCTGCCTCGGGTCCACGTGCTGGTGCGTGGGCCTCATCAGCGAAGATATAGAAAAGTCCGTCGTCGAGGGCCCCTGATGACCACCCCACCGGTTCACACTGCACAATTTACACTCCTCGACCTTCATCGTTTTACACTAAATAAATAACTCTATCCGTTTTTTTTGTACTCGGTTTGTACTGGGCACTAGTAAATCACATATAAAAATATCCGTGGGGTGGCTCGCACATCACAGAAGATATCACAGCAGCGTTCGGCGGCGTCTGTAATCCAAGTCGTAATACCATAAGGACGAGCCCGAGTCGTTCCGCGGGCGCTATCGCATCTGTCCCCACAACTCGCGATATATTATGCCCTTTGGAGAGTCGACTTCATAAATCATGGCACTTTCTGAACGACTCCGCTTCTCGAGAAGCGAAATTAGTCGAAACACGGTGTTTAACACCGCATACAAATCGCCTGTCTCATTTGTCAATGGTCATTAAACTTAATATGGATATTAAGTTTGTTGATTAACACGTATTTAACTTTTAGGAGTGAATAAAAAGAAGTGTTGCACGTAAAGCAAACAGACAATAATCTTAATCAGTTGAATTTAATTTCTGACCTTTTATAGAAAACTTTAATCCTTAAATTGTGAAATATTGTGCAAACACTAAAGCTATCATAATAGGATTAACTTTACCCTAATTACGTTAGTTCTACAAAAAGTTTCATAACATAAATGCACCGTGCACAATTGGCTTCACAGTTCCGACACGAGCATTAACAGTTTGTATTTTGTTAAGCTCATAAACAAGTTATTACGCTCTCGGATGCTAGTGAAGTTTCATTGAGAGACGCCGGCGATTAGTGTGTGATGGTAAACAAAGCGTGGTAGTGCCGGTGTGGTGTGGTACGAGGGTACGATGCCGCTGCAATGCGGCTCGGCGCGGCGGCGGCGGAGGCCGGGTCAGCGAAGCGGTGCAATGCTAAATTCGAACTCAGCGCGTTTCTACACAATCGCGATTGTTTTTATTTTAGTTGCTCATTTGAATTAAACACTGCTACGATGCTGAGCATTCATTTTATTGTTGTCATCGATAAAACCTTTGTTTCACGCTCGATGGTTTTCGTAATTACATATTGTGGTATTTAGGTTTTAGCTTAAGTTTATGTCTCTTGTGGAACTCGTTAGCCATAATAATATTAACAGTATTTACATTTCGTTGTAAGATGCGACGTAGGTGTTTACTATCTACGTATTTTGTTTATAACGTGCCGTTGTTCCGCCCGCCAGACAGCCTTGAAAATCTCTTTTGACAAGACTAGTTCTCAATGCAAAATTTAAAATAGTTTTGTATCCTTGTGTTGTCTGATCCAGATTTTATAATGTCACTAGGTATTTGCAGTTTATCTGCGATCGATTTAACAACGTGATGACTTATCTAAGCAACAAGACGCGCTGTATCAAATGAAGCCGGCATACGACTGCCTCTGCAGGATATTTTTACTCGAAGAAGATTCTAGTCGTTCGACGTCTCGACAATTATTAATAGGCTTCGCATTCAATTTGTCGATAACCGATTGTTTTTTAATTCATTTTTATGCCTAAGCTTTTATCAAAAATGGGGTTTGTGATTTATTTCACGAAAATGATATCTGTGTGAGAGTAGGTATTTCAATATAATAGGTATGGCTTACGTGCACGGAATAGCGTCGCGGTGCTGCAGAGTGGCCTTGAATTCGCCGGTAAACAAACGTCACGTGTCTCACTTCTGTGAAGTCATTAAAAATCGGCGCTTGCGCTCTCTTTCCATCAACGTTGATTCCTTGTGTCACGTGACTGCAATGTAGATTGCTTATCGCTGCCTGAATGATGTAATAAATATTGGGAGCTGATAAAGTTTGAAAGTAATGAATATGCTGATTGAATCCACAATCTGGCTCATTACATATCGGCTTTTGATTAAGCACCTGCGCTGTTTTACATTAACCGGCTTTCCCAACTGCCAAAACCGTTAAAGTTTCTAGAAGAAATCCTAATCCTTTTCGAGAATATTCGTATAGCTTGTGAATTAAAAAAGGTCTTTAATAATAGGTGTAGTCGCACGTGCGGTAAGCAGCTGCTATGACAGATGTTGTCGACAGAACTCCCCCGACGGACGCCCGGCCACGGCTACCTGCCTCACCTGACTAACTACACATCCTCTGTCGAATTAAACACACAACATCATTCAACTATATTAAACTAGTTTCATTAGTGTTAGGTTTGATTAATTTAATTGTGATTTTATGAATAATTTTCGGGTTTTATATTATTTTAGAAAGTAATCTTTATTTTTATTAACTGTTTTGTTTATTCTTTATTTTAAAAGAAGGAACTTTGTGCTCAATTGATTTTTATGTAAATATGTTTCAAAATTAATATTTAATTGAAATTACTAATTTATAATTATTGTGTAATTTAATGACTAATTTAGAAGTCGATAATTGAATTATGTCTCTAATAGAATAATTTTTGTATAGAATATGTAAGCCCCGCCTACCAACGACACTTCCGTACAAAATGGCTCATTTTGAGACGGGGGATTTTTCGGAAGCTCGGTAGGGCAGTCTGAAAGTAGCGCTTGGAAGTGTTGGTGGTATGAGAGGTCTTAGTCCTGCCACGAAGTTAGTTGTTTTAAGGTTTCTTTGGAAATAATATAATTTCGCGAAAGTGAAGTTTAAAGCTGGAATAGCTGAAGTTCTATTACAGTATAAAGTGGTGTAAACTGGATACAAATTAAAGAAAAAGTATAACCGTAATAAAGGAGTTTTTCTTACAAGTCAGAAGTGGTAAGTACACGCCCAATTTTTTAAAAAAATTGGAATATTTTCTGATTGTGATCGCTTGGTTTAAAGTTATAATTGTTAGCGATTATTTATTTTATTATTAATTACCATCATTGTCCCATTATTTTACAATGACTATTAAACATAAACTACACGGAAGTTCTCCATGAAACTCGCGGTTTATGTGAAATGACTTATTGTTTAATATAATAGTTTGGTAAATCAATTTAAGAATTATAAAATATTGTTTGCTATTTAAATGAAGAGATTTCTAAAGATTTTAGAAAATAATAAATGTCACATCCGGCAGTCCGCTGCCATCTTGTTGTTTACGCCTATGCGGCGATATAAAAGCAAGAGGTAGCAGCCACCTCATACTAAATAAATGTTACTAAATAAATCAATGTATTACTAATTAAATGATAATCAATTAATGTAAATACTATTAAATAAAAAAAGAGAAAAAGAGTCATTTACATAATGAATGTCTATAACAGTTTTCATGGCAATTCTTATATTGTCAGTTTTAAATTGTGTGTCAATGTGTCAATCAAGTTTTTGTGAAACTACCCGCAATTCTTTTTATTTTTTATCTGGCTTCTTCAAACATTAATTAAACAAAATTTACGAAAACATTTCATTGTCGTTAGTCGTTCTGTCTCGTAATTATAAATTCGAAATGTTGTCTACTTAATGGTACCATGTCTTCTGTGTTTGTGCTTGCTACAATATAAAATTAACATCGATCTCCGTAAGTAATAACATGTAATTTATGAGAGTTCTAGAAAATGGTGAATTCGCAACAAATGCTACGTCATCGATGCTGATGACAAAAGACAAGTGTGGCTTCCTGGGTCACTCGTCCCATCAGCACGGTTTCCAGCGGCGCCGGTTGCGGAGCGCGTGATCTCCAGCGTGATTGCGACTTGCCGTGCCAGCACGTCGTGTCAGCCTTTAGAGTGCTGACTCATCAAATGTCTTCGGAACGTTGAGCACGTTGTGCAAGGTTAGATCCAACCATTTACTTTGATTTTGTATATCGATTATCAATGTGGGTAGTCCTATCTACCCACATTAATTCTAACTTAACTACTTACTTTGATACTTTTTTTAAGATATCAAAAGCAAATGCTGATTTATGACAAGCAAATGCTTGTCCTGGACAGTTCAATTCTAGAAGGGTGATGTTGGTAGTCCATTTTTTGACGAGTGTGTAATTAACGCCACACTTGATCGAAGCCGAAATGACTTTTAAGTTATTGTGCTATATAATCGATAAAAGTAGCTATGCCCGCATATAATATTATATAGATTATACTTATTATATGTGGCATGGTGGTGGTGTATTATAGTTGGCAATAATGTAGCGAAATAAATAACGTTTTATTATTTTATTGAGAATAATTTATTATTATTATCATTAACTATAAATCAACAAGTCCTATGATATCGTAACTTGGGGTTACTGGGTAACACAGGGGGTTGAAAATGTTGTTATTTTAGCGATACGATGCACCGTTTTTGAGATACCCTCATATTTGTATTTTTTCTTTGTTGATAAAGTTTTGCCATAGTTTTATTTTCTTGCCGTTGATAGTATTAACGCCTTTTTCTCCGAGTTTCAGACAATGGTACTGGATGATGAAAAGCCAAGACGCCTGAAGTGCTGTCGTGTTGAAGAGTTATCTAAGGGAACTACGAGGCCAAGCAGTCAACGCAACCGTGACTGCCTGAGCAGCTTCTATGGCAGGCAAAATCGAAGCGTCCAGAGAAGTCGTAGCCGACATCGCAGCCGGGCGCGTTCGCGCAGTGGAGGTCACAGTCGCGCGGCTACCAGAGCAGAAGCCACGCTGTCCACCTTCCGTTCAACGTGCAAGCCACATGCCCAGTCCATCTTCCTTTAAGTTTGTAAGCAAGTGGAGTTGTAGTTTAGTTTGGTTCTCTCTTAGGGTAGTATTTCTGATAGGGTCTCTCGGTTTTACATCCAGCGTGCTTCTTTCGATTACTCGTTGGAAGATTTGTATTTTCGTAATGATCCATTTTGAGAGAGAGCTCAGTGTTGACCCCCGTCGGCATCGCCGTTAATTCCATGGCTTTCTTTGTGACTTTGATTGGAATTCAATATTTTTAGCCACTAAAATATGCTTAAGAGACCAGTAATTTTATTCTTCACCGTACTTATTCAAGTGATTGGTTCTGACATAAAATGTGTTGACCAAGGTAGACATACTCATAGTGTTTCAACAGTTGGCCCTGAACATAAACAGATGTTTTTAGCTGTTCGTCAAAAGGCATGTTTCTCGGCTTTCTTTTTAAGACCACAGTTTTTGTTTTCGGGAGTTTAGTGTCTGAATCGTATATGTACGCTCATGGTTTTTCACTTACTATGAATATGTTATCTGCGAAGCACAAATGAGTGAAGTGCTGTCCATTGATGTTGATTCTCATTCCTTCGCAGCCGAGTTTGTTGAAGACTCTGAAAGTGCTGTGAAATGGTTTAGAGATCGGGTTGCCTTGTTTCACTCCTCGCGTTATCTGGAATGGTCTTCCAGTTTAGTCCATTCTCACTGTTGCTGTGCAGCGATTGTATATCTCGACATTCTCGACACACTGTGACTCGTGATGTTTTCCATAACGCTTGATGTAAACTGGTCTCGAATCTTTTTGAGTGATCAATGAAAGCTATATATATAAAATATAAACTTTATTACACAAAAGGTAGATGATTTAGATAGCCGAATAGACAGAAAATGAAAATGTGATCCATGGTTGAGTGCCATGATTTGGAGCCAGCTTGCTCTGATTCTGGTTCTGGTTGGTTCTTATGTAAAGTGTTTGTTATTCTTCGTAGTAACACGCTTGTGAATTATTGTATATTATTTGTAGGAAACTTATTGGTAGTCGCCGATGCCCAGATACCTTTAATTCGTGAAGCCGAGTTAATTCTCATTTTTGTTATTGAGCATAGGTCAAAGATATTATTCAAAATATCAGTTAATATGGCTGTTTTTGGGTATATAATTGCTATTATTCTTCCAGGTCTTCTCCTGAGCTTTTTGCCCAGGTCTCTAACAGCTTGATTAAATTTTGAAGTAAAACGGAAAGCGTTTCATGTGATCCCTGACACAACTAGGTGTTGTGGTTCCCTAAGGTTACTGTGTTTTATGTTGCTGTATAGCTTTTCATGTTCCGTTGCAATATTCCCTATTTCGTCTCTGTAGATAGTAATTTGGTTGTCGTTATGTTTTAGGGAAGTAATCTCTCGTTTTGAGGACTTAAAGCCACTTTTGACTGATCCTCTTGTTTTGTTTTCGTTTTTTTTAACTCTCTAGTAGAGTAGTTTCTTGTAGGGCCTACTCAGATTTGTTTTATTTCCTTAAGATTTCAATTCTGTGCTCCAGTGTACTAATTTTACGATTTCAGGACTAAATGTGTAGGTCAGTTAATTCTTATTTAAACATCCGTCATCAAGGTACTCGGTGAGAGAGCAGTCGATGCCTTTCAATGAGTATAATATCCTTCAATTTTAGTTCATAATATGATAATTTTCTTGTGTCTTTATTCTTTCGGGGAACTTATCCTATATTTTTACTTTTATATCCTACATTTGTGCCCAAGCTGTGGACGTTTAGCGTTGATGTAGGTGGTATAAGGTTATGTACGTGTGTCTAGCACGTCTCGTTTGGTAATTTGGTTCTTAGAAGTAGTCGAGCACGAACTTACATATATCTAAAATATTTGTTGAAGTTTAAGGCAATTTTTTTAAATTTAATAAAATATGGTTTTCAACTGTCTGGTAGGTAGGTACTCTGATGTTAGTTCGAACTCGGAAGCAATTTTTCTGCGATATAAACAAGTCTTTAGCGTCAAACTCTTGCCTCAAAGGATAATCCTATAAAGGATCCATGCATCAGCGTACACGTAGTACGAACATATCGTGGTATTTAAGTCTGTTGCTTTACGCAACTCTCAGCGCATACGAGAAGTTCGATAGTTTTGATTTCATCGATTCTATTTCAAATTTATATTCGCGTCGATATTTAATCCAAGCAATGGATTTACCAATGCATTCAATTTCGGTGTTCTTGTATGTGAAATTTATGTTAAGATTATATTTGGTTTTTGAATACTTTGTGTCAAAATTATGTTGAATCATCTAGTTGGCGATAGTATTTGGCAAATTTTTATTTAAATTAATATCAGGTTAATATGACGTCGAAAGAGAAATGTCGTTACCAAATGGTACACATGCATTATTGTGGCTTTAGTGGTCTGTAGAGGTTGGACAACATCGTCATAGAACTTTTCTATTTTTTCATAAAATGCTGTTGGTATACTGGGATAAGGTTTATTATAGTTTTTCTTCCGAAGGTCAAATCCAATCGGCAAACGGTAGTAGATTTAAAGTCTGTGTCCCAAAGCCAGCAAACGGTAGTAGTTGATATAAGTTCATGTCACAATGCCTCTGAACTTGTATCTAAGTATATTGTATGGATCAGTTCATGTCACAATGCCTCTGAACTTGTATCCAAGTATGTTGTATGGATCAGTTCATGTCACAATGCCTCTGAACTTGTATCCAAGTATATTTTATGGATCAGTTCATGTCACAATGCCTCTGAACTTGTATCCAAGTGTGTTGTATGGATCAGTTCATGTCACAATGCCTCTGAACTTGTATCCAAGTGTGTTGTATGGATCAGTTCATGTCACAATGCCTCTGAACTTGTATCCAAGTATGTTTTATGGATCAGTTCATGTCACAATGCCTCTGAACTTTTATCCAAGTGTGTTGTATGGATCAGTTCATGTCACAATGCCTCTGAACTTGTATCTAAGTATGTTGTATGATTCAGTTCATGTCACAATGCCTCTGAACTTGTATCTAAGTATATTGTATGTAAAAACGGATCAGTTCATGTCACAATGCCTCTGAACTTGTATCCTAGTATGTTGTATGAAAGAATGGATAAGTTCATGTCACAATGCCTCTGAACTATCGTCCAAGTATTTTGTATGAAAGAATGGATAGGTTCATGTCACAAAGCCTCTGAACCAGTATCCAAGTATTCATTTATTTTATCATCATCATCGACCTGTGTCGGTCCGCTGCTGGACGTGAGTCTCTGCCGGGACGCGCCGCTGGGCCCGGTCTTCGGGTCTTCTCATCCAGTGTCTGCCGGCTGCGCTACGTGGATCGTCGCTCCATCTCGCTGGAGGGCGTCCTGCACTGCGCTTGCCTGAGCGCGGTCTCCACTCCGATGTCCGTTTGCTCCAGCGGTTGTCGGTTCTTCGGCGGACATGGCCGGCCCGCTGCCGCTTCAGCTTGCTAATCCTTTGAGATATGTCGAGCACCTTTGTTTTCTGACGAGTGACTTCGTGGCGGATTCTGTCTCGCAAAGATTGAATCCGCAACGAACTTGTTATTTATTTATTTATTACGAATTGTATATCTATAAGTATGGGCCTAGTGTTAGGTGTTCACTTGATACGTGTATGAGGACATACACGTTGTCAGGATGGACGAGTGTTAGGTTTGATTAATTTAATTGTGATTTTATGAATAATTTTCGGGTTTTATATTATTTTAGAAAGTAATCTTTATTTTTATTAACTGTTTTGTTTATTCTTTATTTTAAAAGAAGGAACTTTGTGCTCAATTGATTTTTATGTAAATATGTTTCAAAATTAATATTTAATTGAAATTACTAATTTATAATTATTGTGTAATTTAATGACTAATTTAGAAGTCGATAATTGAATTATGTCTCTAATAGAATAATTTTTGTATAGAATATGTAAGCCCCGCCTACCAACGACACTTCCGTACAAAATGGCTCATTTTGAGACGGGGGATTTTTCGGAAGCTCGGTAGGGCAGTCTGAAAGTAGCGCTTGGAAGTGTTGGTGGTATGAGAGGTCTTAGTCCTGCCACGAAGTTAGTTGTTTTAAGGTTTCTTTGGAAATAATATAATTTCGCGAAAGTGAAGTTTAAAGCTGGAATAGCTGAAGTTCTATTACAGTATAAAGTGGTGTAAACTGGATACAAATTAAAGAAAAAGTATAACCGTAATAAAGGAGTTTTTCTTACATTAGATCTCAAGATAACTTCCTTTACATGTGTATAGGATATAAATTTATCTTTGGATGGATCCCTTATTTGGGATTCACTTAGCTTGAAGAAACAATTAAAGAAAAGCGCAAAAAATATAACATAAATTGTGTGCCTAAATAAATAAAAGAAAAAGACTGGAATTCAGGCGAAACTCTATGAACGCAGATAAACGGATATTACAATTTACACGCGTATATTTCTGATTCCCGGAACTCATCGTTATTCGGATTGGATCAGATTGAAATTCTTCGTATCGAGTTCAATCTAAACTGAAGCTTCATTTCGAAGTATTAGCGAATGGCGACAACGCCGTACCTAAATATTTGGCAATGCTTTCTGGCGATCACCCAATAGAACAACCGTTCGATATGGTTTAAATCAACATTATGTGCGAAGAAAGCTTAAACAATAGTTCGGGCGAACCATGCAGATCGGTTTAAGCAAGTGCGAAATACAGTTCGCGAATACCGTGTCGATTTCTGTAACTTATGGCTATTTAAAATTCTTTTGGCACGTTTTATTGGCGCCCACCCAGGGGCATCATCACTAATATCTAAGGCAATCTTACTGTTACACAGCAAGGTATCAGGGGTATATTGAATCACAACTTATAAGGTCTGTTTGCTTTGAAATAGTTAAGTCGATCAACTGCTCGAAAGGGCGGGATCCCTTTGGATCAATTGGCAACGGATGCTGGCGCTAGCCCAATTTGTCTGCGGTTCTGCACCGATCTCTCTGGTGATACTTTTATGATGAATTGAAATAATTTGAGTAACTATAAACTATAATTGTTCTCCAATCCTTAGGAAAAAATAAAAAATAAGTAAATGTAAAACTCAACTAGGTATAACAAATATAAAACATATGAGAATAATTATGAATATCTGTCAGTTTTTCGATAAGAGGAATATAATCAGTGAGAGTTAGCTTATCGACAATAAACACAGCTATCATCGATTTGATTACTTATGTTATCACTGTCGATGTGATAAGAATAGAAAATAATATTTTTGAACTAACACTTTCATTCGTAAGCTCGGAGTTTGGTATCCCTCACGATTATGTTTTGAAATAAGTTTGTCATGCTCAACAAAAATGGACCACATACATTGAATTTATTTCGTAATGAAGAGAATGTCTAATGTAATAGGGACAATTGAAACATTAAACTCAATTTGAGATCTTTCCCAACAAAGTCAAAGTTTCATTAATCATCATTACCAATTTGTCGATGGCAGTAGTTTTGGTAGGTATGTAACGCGATCGGCCGTAGCGTCGACGACGAAAGCGTGGTTTCACAAGAATCACAAACTCGCTACTTACATAAAGGAGCTTGCGTAAACCCCACTTAGAAGCGGAGCTCGATCATAAGTTAGCTTTAAGCTCACGTACGGCGAGACGGCCCGTGCGAAAACGCGATTCAATTATATCGCCCGTGAACTCCATTGACCAAACAATAAAAAAGTATTTTATTAGCTTTGAAACAACTCATTCAAAACAAAATACGCATGATGAATCTTTGATATTGTTTGAACATATTACAAAAAGGTAACTTATGCCTTTAAAAGTTTGTAGGGAAACAATAAATGAGTTGAGTAGGCAACTAACAAAGCGAATGGTCGTGACGACCCACTATACAAGTGTAGGTAGTAGAAAGGAACTACAAAAAACTCTTGACTATTTGGAACAACAGCGTACCGTATAAAATCGGGTTAATTTTACCAATAATGAGTTTATTCTGGTTCACAACGGACCATCATTTGTTAAGAAAGAAGAGATTTACAATTTATTAGTTTAAATTAAATTTATCGCCAGATCGTCGGCTCCCATTTGAAATTCAACTAGATACCTAAAGAAAGTGTAAATAGGTACAGTTTCCAAAGCCATTTATCTGTGTAATTGATAGGTATCGTTGTTAGGAGAGTGTGAAATTTTGCAATAGAGTTAGTATAGAATAGAGGGACGCCGGAGGGCTAGAGAAAGCAGGCCTTTCACTCGACCTGCCTACCACGGATTGCGCAGCACTAATTTAAACAATAATACTCAGTCTATTGTTTGTTCTCGTTCTCTTTCAGACCAAAACATTCGGTGGAGCAAATACCATCAAATTGTATCCGTACTACATTAACCGCAATTTTGTTTGATCTGATAAACATTTTGATTGTTGCTATTTTGTCATGCATTATGTCTCTTCCAAAATTTAAACCAGCAAATATAATAATTTGAAACTATCACGGGTTTGAACATAGTTTTCTTTTTCAAAAACGGGATATTTACCATTATTTGTGAGTTTAACTATTTCCCGATATTTCGGCACAGTTGCATGATTACATTAATACACAGTGAATTCGAGCCGTGATCATGGAGCAACTGTGCCGAAATATCGGGAAATAATCAAACTCACAAATCATGGTAAATATCCCGTTCATAAAGAAAACTATAGCATGGTCAATATACACATATATATAATATCTACTGAATAACTGCATTTATAAATTGTTAGCGATGCGTTTTTTGTTTCTTATAGTACAATTGAATTCAAAATATAAATAAAGTCATCGTTGAAGCTGTGTTCTGAACAAAAAATATGTTCTGCATTTATATAACTCAACAGGCTACGGGCTTCACTATTAAAACAAGCTCAAGAGAAGATTAACTTGAGAGTTGAGAATGGCTGTGAGGTAAAGTTTAAGGACCGCAGAGGTGGAAGTTTGAGTGCAACCTGCATAGACCGCAAACTACGGGCTACATACAAAGGATCTGCTAATGAATTACTATATGGATGTTGAGGTTCGCTAACCGTTTAACATTTAAACACTGTTCACTTTAAATACTTCAAATGAATTAAACACAGAGTTTTATGATATTACTATGAAATAGAGGATTCAAAAGATGCGGTGAGTTTACGAAAAATTGTATCGAGAATATTTTACAAATAAAAAAATATTCTTAAAAATATTTTTAAGATTGTAGTTGTACTTGTTGTTGTCTTGACATTTTAATTGTATTAAGTACTTAAAGTAATTTATAATAAGCTCATTATAATACACGTCCTACATTATCAAATCTATGTTATTGTTCTGGTATTTAGTGGAAAGCCGATATTGTGCTCCCAATAGTTCCTTTATGCGACCGTAATAGCTTGTTTGCTGTCTTTTGTCTAACTAGGGCATAACCTCGATGGCATTAATTGATAGCATTGACAAGCCTGGCTTGAGCAGCGCAGATTCCAGCGCTCCCGGTAGTGGCGCCCCATTTCAGGTGAACTAAGCGACCCTATTCATGTTCAGGTTGCTCATTTATTTTGTTATGGATATGTTTCATAATACTTGCGTGATTTTCTTTTTCGTTAAAGCTCTAAATCTGCTCCAAACATCAAACAGATAATCAACAATAAAAATATCACTATTCTCATTGATATGTAAATAATAATACCTTTGTTTTCCGTAATTATCTTTGTTCAATATTTTTTTTTATAAAATGTGCGGACCGCGGTGGTCATTTTATTTCTTAAAATGGACCCCGAGCAAAACTAATTGGTGACCCCTGCTCTATCCTAATATTATAAAGAAGTAATGTTTGTGTTTGTATATTTGTTAAATTGTAAGGGGTAATCTCGGGATCTATTGAACCGATTTTAAAAAATCTTTCACCAATAGAAAGCCACATTATTGCTGAGTATCTTATGTTATAAAAAAACCGAAAAATAAAAAGGCTTTTACGTAGTAGTCCGTTTTGCAAAGTGAATCGGAGAAAAAACGGTCGAATTATGCCCAAGGAAGTGGGCACGGGTCAGCTAGTAAAATATAGGTATATACTTAAAAGTAGGGCTTAGGTGTTATTCTTACAATTTCATTACCAGTTACATACCGCACTAAATTAACATTTCGGGGAATTTTATGCTGTGTATTCCGCAGTTTTACTATGTACAGTTTTACGACGTTGCGAATGTTCGGCCGCGTCTGGCACCTAGTATTTATATCGGTATAGCGCTATAGTTCAATCCTGCAGTGACGCTAGTAAACACCTACTGCGTAGATTAGTTATCATTCTATTATATAGGTAAAATCACCGCAGTCGTCTCTATTTCACCAACATCGTAAATGTTTCATCAAAAAATCGCGATACGATAGCGATCGTACGTAGTTGACGAAGCCGGCCGGCGACACTCAAAAAACGTATGTAGATTTTGCGACCTCGTCAACGGAACGGAACTCGTTTTTTACAGTACCACAAAGTTTACAATTTCTTTAAGCGACTCGATCCACAACGGAATTCGCCGGACACCACACCGGCACTTACGTGCGACACTTGTGCCATTTACATGAATTGGAAGTTCAGTTGCGTTTCACGATCCACACTTGTATAGTTTCATTTCATCCATAGGTTTGACATAACACGACACTTGTAGATGATAAAGCGATCAATCAAATCCAGGTTAAATCGCGAACGGAAGCAATACGCGGATGGTGCGTCGTGTTTACAGTTTTGGCGCGGTGTTTTTGTACAGCTGGCGCGGCCTGTGAGGCGTTCGCTCGCTTCCTCGGTTGACAGTCGACTAACGGCGCGGCGCGGCGGCGGCGGACGGCGGACGACGAAAGAAAGCTGTGTCGCGGTGTGGTGGGGAGCGGGGCTGCGGGGCGTTCGCGGGGCGTGGGGCGTGCGGCACACCTGCGAGCGGCGGGAGCGCGCCTCTCGCCTCCAGCTTGCGACTACGAAGCTTCCAGCAGCTACTACGCAATAAACGCTCGATAAACTTTCTCATTAGGCGCGCCTAAGCGTGTGACCGGTAAGCTCGTTTTCTTGCACATCAAACACGATGCAATACAAAATCCATGTAAGTACACGCAACATAGGTACAGCAATCCATAATGACGCTGATACTTTCAGTAAGCTCCTGCGCAGTAAGCTTCCAGTGTGCGTGCGCGCAGCTAAGGTTTTACAATTCTGGCTTATGTAAACCAAATGGCGCCTATCTTGTTGAATTATGCACGAATCAGGATGTTCAATAGGCGTTGAATATTTGGTATTGAATAGGATTTTAGCATAATAGAGAGATAAAAACATATATATATATACTAACACACACATACAAGGAGTAGCTTGTTCATTGTTCTGTCACATGCAGATAACTTTAGGAAGCATGATTTGCAGAACCTTTTTTGTCTAACTTTGCAACAAGGTCATTTTTAAATAGGTAATATTTGGTTGTTAAAATTTTTAGTAAAATTTTATATAATCGACTTATAAAATATAATTGTTTTACAATCGATTAACAAAAAATATGTAGGTTGAAACAGTTGGTTTTATCATTAAAATCGCAAAAAAATATTTAATAGATAAAACAAGATATTTATGTACTTACGTACCTACTTACTAATTAACGTTTAGATCGCACAAAATATTTAATACTTACTAGTACTAAATACTACTTACTAAATCAAAACAACCCTTCTACATAAACCAGCTGTCCAATATTTGAACCGATTCTAGAAGATTCTAGGGAAATGATGCAATATTCTGTTAGCCGCTGTGGGTACAGTACAATACTCTCTTCCCTTGTGATTTAAACCCTTCGAGAATATTCTCTTCGTTGCTAAGTTTACCAATTGTTCTAAATCTTTTAACTATAACAACAGTATTTTTTTGTTTACACGAAACGTTAGAAACGTTAGAACAGACGAGTAAAATAAAGCTTCTAAAACGCAATAGAAAACAATATTTTAAAAAATTATAAATATATTGATTAAGCCATATCCTAATAATAAATAACTAATTATTTAAATGTAGGTATTATTAAATTTTATCAGCAATAGAAAAATAATAATATCTAAGTACTTAATTATTCTTGAACTCACTCTAGTCCCAAATTAAGCAAAGCTTGGGAACTAAATATATTGCTGATAGATTACTTAAATACTTTTTTTTTGAGTAAATACATTCATGGAATACATAATAACACCCAGACACAGCGCGAATATTTATGGTCGTTACACAAACATTTGCTCTGGGTGGGAATCGAACCCACGACCCACAGCATAGAATGTAGAGCTACTACCAACTGAGCTGTAACGCCTGTAGAATATAGACTTGTATAAATAGACATACGCTCTATCTTATAAAAAAATAGCGCAGACTTGATGTGTTGATTACCATACGAACGCTAACTTTTTATAAGATAGGGGGATAGACTATATCTACGTTTACTTACACCATATCACATGCATTACACAACAAATAAAAAAATATGAGTATCTAGGTACAGAGATCACCACTCAGCATAAGCCAATCGTATAGTATAACTGTGATTATTCTTTAATCATTTTAAATGAGATATTTTTTTTCTAAATAAATCTTACTTATTTAGAATGCAAAGATCGTAAGTGATCTTAAGTGTAAGTTCTCCAGGTACGTAAGATATCACAACGTGTGTATCAAAATAATATGGCGGTAAAACTATTAAAAATATATCTACTAAATTAAAATTATAATATGTACCTACTTGATATAACACTAAAATTTTTGCACACCATATTATTTGGTAAAAATATGTGAACTTACATACCTACTAAGGTACTTGATACAAATAAGGCCTATGCTCAAATAAGGCCTATAGTGCGAAAAAGTCGTTTAGTGTATTTAAATCAAATATTATATTGCACGAACGTATAGACTACACCTCCACAACTCGGCAAATAGTGCTCGAGAGGCCCGCTCACGATCACAACGCCTGTGCTCGTCGGTTGTTGTGGACGACGGCCGTTTTCATTGCGTGTTATTAATTTGTCGTAATTTCTATCGTATTTTATAACGGTATTTTTAGAGTTTTATTTCAAGTTATTACACGGTTTACATTATGACTCATCGAAAAGGTTATTTTTTCGATAACCTCGAGGTTATTTTTTCTTTATTTTGTATTATTTATGATATGTGAATTAATTATTGCCTATACATGTATGAGGTATATAGTACGAAATAAGGCCTTTTTTTTTAATAGGCTTAATATTTTTTTTAATTATTATTAAATGTTTCAAAATAATTCATATTTAAATATTTAATAATAATATTTTTGAGAAAATATGTTCATTTTCTAATATTTGTTTGAATAGATTATAGTATTCTTTATTTCTTGTTAATATACGACTTCAAATCTGACAAGCAATTTAAGTATAATATTTAGTCACATAGTTAAAAAGTTGTACGTCAAAGTCTCATGAAAACGTGATAAAAAACTCAGAAATACATAATTTTATAATGATTGATAGTTTAAAAACAATATTCCTATACTTTAAATATGTAGGCTTAATTAAGTCGCTAGTATTTAAAAAGGCCTAAAGCTATGGTTTTACAATTATCTCATTTTAGTTGATTTTTTATTGAAGATTATATAATGTTTATTTAATTCATAATAAAATAATAACCAAAAAAGAAGTCCACGCTTTTATTTATCACCTTCTTCGAATAATTTATCAAATTTTGAGTGTTTGAAATTAGGTAGGCCTTATTTGTATCACTTACCTTATGACATCTTGTACCAAAATATACCATGTTTTTTGCAAATAAATAAATGAAAAATGAATGAATAAAGATAATAATTCCCGCAAAAAATTTTAGTAACGACTGTCGCAGTCACGTGTTTATTATACAAGTAGTATTCCAGAATGTTCTAGTAACATTCAACGTGATGCAATATTCAGTTACCGGCCACAATACCTATGGTGCATCATACCACGTGGCCGCCACGTGTGCCCGGCACGTGAACTCTTCTAGCTACTTGCAATGTTTGACGCAGTTTTACCTTTGTGTTTGGCGTAAATAAAATAAATAAATAAATAATAAATAATAAATAAATAAATAATTCTGGACAATCCACACAACATCATCTAGCCCCAAGCTAAGCAGAGCTTGTGTTTTATTAAGGTTGCTATACACTTAAAGCTTTCAAAAATTTTGAATACAAAGGTTTTGGTTAATAATTTTAAATGTCAAGGCACGTGTAATTATTTATATTAATTATTTACCTGTTTGTAATAATTTGTCAAAGTTTTTTGTAATAATGATCATTAAAATCGCAAAATTTGCTTTAGTATGATGAACTTCTGGTCATTAGGTATAAAGTACTAGTACATAGATTCACAATGAAAACTACGACTAATGCAATATGAAAATATTTATAAATTGAGAGACAAATGGACATCTGCATCTTAAGTTTCAAGTGTCAAACAAAAGCTTATAAAAGTTTCTTGTTCATTAAAATTACTTTTAAATTGTACTCAATATATTATAGCGACATCAAATAAATAATGAAATCGAACTGCAACGATTTCCCATTAATTAGAGTCGCAACATTGTCACGGCGGGACTCCAAAGTCGATAACTTTGTAAGAGGCTTACAGGTGGAAAATGAATTTCACGACGAAGGTAGACACCACTTTAAGTACCCGCTTTCTGCATCTTTATTGATTTGAAATATACATTTTCCAGGATATTTGCTATGGGTCACAATGTTTGCATTGAAAATACTTAGGTGTCATAATAAAATGCGATTCGCAACAAACAAATGAACTTAGTATTATGTACCTAGACTTGTTGGGAAACCGTGGAAAAGCTTTTTTAAAAACAAAGAAAATTACTGAATTAAAGTAAATTTAATGAATGAAACATTTATGTCTTAAACTAGCAGTGGCTCTAAACAGAATGAGCTTTATCGGGTCCAGACATCCGTTGCTCAAAACTACTGTATCAGCATATCGTCCGAGCGGAGACGCGTGGGCGTCAGTTGTTAAACAATGATATTGTGCCTAATCGGCGTTAAACACTGGACGGCAGGTCGATACAGGTAGCGTAACTCCTCCCTCCATAAGTTCGAGATTACCCGAAAGATGAGGGTTATCTCGAGCCCTTTCCACAAAACAAAACTTAATTTTATGCTTAAATGCTAACACAAAAAGACAAATTACGACAATAGCGCATAATAGTATGCTTCCTATACTAACACTTCTATAATCTAGAGCACTATAACTATTTTCACTATCACTAATTTCACTTCCACTTTTCTGCAATAAGTAATTCAGGAACTGGATGTCGGCAAGATCGATTCCGTTGAGGTCGATCGGTTTTCTCAGAATATCAGATGGGCTTGATGTTATCTTAGGCAAGTTAATTATTGGGAACTTCATGTAAACTACTTCCTTTCCTTGGCTCTGGTGTTTCTTTAGCTTCAAATCCTTTATCTTTACTTGACAATTATCATCCATAGTTAACAGGTAAGTTCCACAAATCGTTTCTTGAGTTATTTCGTCCTCGCAATACTTTGTAAGTATCGTATCGGTTTTCGCGTAGATGATCCAGCGATTGTATTGTATTAGATCTGCTTTTACGTCGTTGATGGTAACGGGAATTAGGTGGCAGCTCGAGATGTTGGAAGAAAATGTCATAAGACTGGTAATGCAATGGTCTTCTATTAGTGGGGTGACGTCATTCTCCAAGCACAGGAAGCGGGCTTCGTCGACTTCACGGCATGACTGGGAGAGCGGCTTTACTTTCAACCCTTTCACAAGGACGTATGGATATTTGGGAAGGATTAAAGAGGTGAGGTCATTGACTCTACTATAGACAGGTAAGGGAACTAATTTAAAATAGTTAAAAACTTCTTTTGTAATTAAAGGAATGTTCATAATAAGCTTTATCTGATTTTGTTTTATATACGCTTTCATCTCTATACATTGCTCTATTTTTACTAAATTTTCAATTTTTGCTGGAAATACTAATCTATCAGTTTCCTCAATTTCTTTCAACAATAATAATAACTCTTCCGTGTTTACAATTGATTGATGTAACAATTTAACCTTAGCGAAAGCAATAGCTGTTTCAATCTCATTCAGTCTGATGTAGAGCGTTTGAAAGTTATGTATATAAATGTTATAGATGTGTATAATTTTATTACTGGTTTGTGATATCTTTGATTCATTTAAGTTACGATTAATATCTTGAATGCTTTCCTCAATCTGAATGAAATTGGTTTTGGTAGAGTTCGCTATTTTCATAAATGTACCCACCATTTCGGCAACGATTGTCATTTTATTTGATACCGCATCTTGTTTAGTCTTTACCTCATGAATTAACTTTTCATACATAACAGCATCGTCATTATCAAGATTACCTGTAACTAGCTTGATCAATGAACCAAGTGGGTTTAGTAAACCACGCTTAGATCTTACCGATGGAATCAATTGCTTATACTTATCAATAGTTATATTCATGATGTAATCGGTTTGCGACTCTACTGCGATAAAGTCAAAGTCATAAGCTTTGGTGATAAAGGTGCTTTTTACTTGTCTTTTTAATCTATCATAACTATTTATAGTTAACTCTAGTTCCTCATAGATGTACCTTAAATCTAAAATTTTAATGACAGTCCATGAATCATGACTGACGACAGCTTGACCTTCTTTTACAGGTAGCAGCCCTGGGTTCTTGTCAATCGGCTGCAGATGAAGGGCCTGGCTTCGGATCACTTGGACCACCAGAACCAGTACTAACCTGTGGAGGACGCCTGATATCTTTAATGGGAACCTTGGTATTTCTACTGTTCGTTATAACGGGCACAATGTTTCTCTCTATAGCTCCGGTAACTTGAGCTTTCTGATATCGGGGTTTATCTTTACCGCGTCTAGTGTTAACTCCTTTAATAAAGACTGTATCTCCTAAATCTATGTCGAAATCTTTTTCACCTCCACGTTTCGCTATTACAGCTCTCTTTTTATCAATTATTTTGTCAGTTAAATATTCATATAAATATTTAGTCCTATTTGAGTGTTCTTTTACTAATTGTTGTGTAAAATGTTTATTAAAATCGACATGAAATGCACTATTAGATTCGGTGTGGCCGAAAACTACTTCAAATGGGGTAAGACCTGTAGTCGAATGAATGGTGTGGTTATATGACATTATTGCATAGCTCATGACAGATGCAGCATCTGTTATCTTTTGTTGATATTTAGCGATTCGGTATATTTCAATAAGAGTTGAATGAAACCTTTCGACTATTCCCATAGAGTTGGGATTATGGGGAGTACCGATATGAAGGTCGATTTTATAAAACGCTAATGTCTCTTTCATAAGTGTATTGTTAAATTCCGTACCGGGGTCTGCACTAATTCTGTTTGGTGTTCCGTATAAAGAAAAGTATTTTATTAGAGCTCTGACAGCTTCAGGAGTGGATTTGGCACTAATCTCAAAAGCTTGGCCTAGTTTGCTGAAGGCATCGACTATTGTTAAATAATGTTTTCCGTCAATTGAGAATGTATCTATAAAAAGCTCTTGAAAAGGTTTGCTCTGTGTTTGTGATAATTGTAACTCGGGTTTTAACGGTTTACGGTCGTACTTCATCTTTTTACATAGTTCACACGCATTAATAACACTTGCAACTGTCTCATCCATATTGTTCCAGTAAAAGGTTCGTTTTAGATGGACTAACGTTTCTTTTACTCCTCTGTGACTATTTTTACCTATGTGGTATTTAAGTACTATGTCTCGTTGTTCCTGTTCATTCTCTACATAAATAACTCTCTTAGTACATTGATAAAACTTTACAGTTCCTTTCTGAAATAATAATATACTAGCTTCTGCAAATTGTTTCCGGTGTAAGTCGTCTTCGAAATAAAAGAAATATTTTATTTTTGGCCTAATATATCCTTTGAGAAATCTTTTAACTAACTCTGGATTATTTAAAGGTAAATGGATCTCTAAAACTTTTTGTTTGTCTCTAGATAAGTCTTTAACTGATAGTTCGTCTCGATTCCAAGTATGTACGAGTATCTGATTCGGCTTGGTGTCTATAGCCTCTTGTAATATCAGCATACCGTCTGTGTCTAAGTCGTGGGCTGAGTGTACCGTGCCTATGGTAGGGTCATCGCGTCCCTCTGATGCAGACGCGGTGGTACTGCTTACAGATGGTTGGGAGTAAGGGGACCTACGACCTTTGCCAGTAACTGATTGGTTACTTTTCTCCGATCCTGATGAAATTAATATCGGAGATGGCGTTCTTTCGCGTGGTGTAGAGGCGCGAGAGGTAACCTTTTGGTCTTTACCTAATCGTACTATTTCGTCTGTCAATTCTACTATATGACGTTTGAGCTTTTGTTCTTTTTCGTCTAAATTAACTTTCATCGAAACGTCATCGTTTTCGCCTAAAGCGTTAAGTCGTATCCGTGATAGAGCGTCCGCATTACAATTTTGTTTTCCTGCCTTATGTTCAATTTCGTAATCAAATTCTGATAATCGTAATTTCCAACGTGTTAATTTACTGTTTGGTTCCGTAATTGATTTAATCCAAGTTAGTGGTCTATGGTCCGTATAAATTTTGAATTTCTTTCCGTACAGATATGGTCGAAAATGCTTTGTAGCCCAGACTATTGCTAATAATTCCTTTTCAATCGTACTGTATCGCGTTTCGGCATCGTTCAAGGTTCTACTTGCGTAGGCTATCGGCTTATCGCTACCAATGGGGCCCTGTGAAAGGACAGCGCCGATCGCGTAGTTGGAGGCATCCGTCGTAAGGACGAAAGGCTTAGTAAAGTCGGGAAATTGTAAGAGCGGTGCATTAGTCAAGAGTTCCTTACATTTTTCGAAAGCGTCTATATATTCCTGTTTTGTATGATCGATCTTATTTTTCTTTTTCAGACATGATGTTAAAGGCTGTGTAAGTTTTGCAAAATCCTTGATAAATTTCCTGTAGTAACCTACCAAACCGAGAAAGCTTTTTATTTCAGTGGATGTTCGTGGTATCGGAAAATTTAAGACTGCTTTTATCTTGTCGTTATTAGGCATAAGGCCGTTTTTGGTGATTGTATGACCGAGATAGAGTACTTCCTTTCTCAGGAATTCGCATTTGTCTAGTGTAACCTTTAGGTTCGTTTCTCTAAGCCGATTAAATATTTTACGTAATTTTTCAATGTGTTCCTCTAGACTTGAAGAAAAGACTATGATATCATCGAGGTATACCAAACAGTGGATACCCTGAAGACCTCGCAGCACATTGTCCATAGCCCTTTGAAACGTTGCGGGCGCCGTCTTTAAGCCAAATGGCATTCTTTTAAACTCATAATGACCTGTCTGCGTAGAAAAACCAGTTTTAGATCTATCTGCCTCGTTTACTTCAATTTGGTGATACCCGCTAGCAAGATCTATTGTGCTAAAATACTGTGATTTCCCTATCTTATCAAAAAGGTCAGTTATATTGGGCAACGGGTATTTGTCGTCGACTGTGATTTCATTGAGACGCCGATAGTCGATCACCATCCTAAATTTCTTTTCACCCGAAGCATCTGTTTTTTTAGGTACCAGATGAACCGGTGCACTCCAAGGTGAGTGGGAGTCTGCAATGACGTTGTCTGCCAAAAGTTTGTCTACTTGTTTTTGTATTTCCTGATTTATAACAGGCGGGTGTCGATAAGGTCGAATATAGATCGGATCCTCGTTTGTCGTCCTAATGTTGTGTTTCACTTGATTAGTGAAAGACAAAGGTAATTTATCGCAATAAAATATATCGCGATACTCGTGACATAATTGAAAGACTCTATCACGCTCTTCTTTATTCATGTGATCTAACCGTAATTTTCCTAAATTTTCTTTCAAAAACTGATCAATCATACATTCATCTTTCATGAAATTCACCTTACACTCGTTGTTTTCGAATTTGGTCACTTCAAAAGGTTCTTTAAATGTGATAACACTTTTTCTGTTAGACACATTTTGTATAACTGTTTCCGCAAAATAGTTCTCACACCTAACAAGCGCAGTAGGCATGCGAACACCTTTCTCAAATTGGAGATATTCTAATATCGCATCACCGTGTTGTAGATTGGTGGGAATCTTAACTCTTGTTTCAGATCGTGGCGCGATGCAAACCTCATAAGGAGGATTGTAAATGATCGGAATTTCCGCGTTGTGTGTTCTTAATAGGTGATCACGCATGTCGATATTTGCTCCTAGCTTAGATAAAAGATCAGATCCTATCAAGCCGTCATATCGTCCATCTACGTCATAAACGTAAAATTTATGAGGTAGTGTGCTTTTAAATGTCTTTAACAATGGGATGTAGATTACCTCATTGTGCATGCTCTGAGCATGTGTGCTAACTACCGTGAATGGTTCGTAATACATGAATTCGGTGAAAAATTCGTTAGCTTTGGCAGGGCTTATGAAAGATCTGCTACTTCCTGTATCAATTAGAAACTTTGAATTTATTTCAGGGATCACTACGTGAGGTAATTTTAGAATACTGTCACAATAATTTAAGCTTATCATTTCACCACATCCTTCGAGGCTGTTTCCTGAAAATTTTCCTGGTTTACAATATCCGGATGGATGTTTTCCGGGTACGCGGAGTTTGTTTCGTCGATGTTCTCTACATAATTGCATTCGTTCTCTACATTTTCGCCGTACGTATTATAATAATAACCGTAATCATAACTGTCATAATCGGGGCTATAATCATCATAGAGTGGTGGATCTTCCATATAATGTAAATCGTTTGTGATCATGTTTTGTTTCACTGGTGCTGTGCGCATCGAGATATCAGAATCTTTTAACCTAAGGTCATAAGGTTGACGTGGTATGCCAAATTTAAAATTATTTCCTGATTGCGGTTGGTTCTGAATACCGAACTTATAACCTTGTTGTTGGGGGATACCAAATTTATAACCACCATATTGGAAAGGCGCGCGTTGCGCAGGGGCCTGACCGAAGTTAGGTCGGGGTGCGTTTTGGGTTGTCCCAAATCGATAACCCTGCGTGGGCGGCGCGGATCTCATTTGTTGAATAAAGTTTGGTCTAAATCCGCCTTGATTATGTGGAATCCCGAATTTAAAATTAGGTGTAGGCATAGGAGGTCTATAGTTATTATTTTGCGAGAAAATCGGTTTATACCTTTGAGGTTCGGGCACAGATGGTGCCACTGGTTTTGGCAATTGAGAAGTTTGAGAGTTTGGTACTTGTGGCGAAGTATTTTTTAACATTTTGCTTTTTGCGTCATATTGAAATTTGAAATTAACCTCTTCGGTGACAATGCTTAAGGCATTTTCCAAGTTAGAGCATCCTTTTAATCGTACGATACGAATCATGTCCTCGGGGAGGTTGTACAAGAACACGTTAAGGGCAGTGTTATTGTACACTATCATTTTTGCTGCTTTGATTCCTTCATCGGTAAGTCTATTTACTTTCGCAAATAAAGAACTTCTGACATTTTGAACTCTATGACAAAACTGTATGTATGTTTCACCTTGTTTAAGCTTTAAAGTTTCGAGTTCGATCGCAATGCACTCTTCCGATCGCGGGTCGCCGAAATGTTGCGTAAGAAGATCCTTAAGCTCTTCGTATGTCTTAATATTAGGATGGTCGCTAAGGAGAGTCGCAGCTCTACCAGTAAGTCTACTCGATATCGCATGGAACAAGTACAAGTTCTGTGCGAAGTTACCTTCAATTTTACTACCACTAATTACATATTCACATTTAGATATGAATAAGTTTAACAGGTTTGCTTCCCCATCATATTTAGGGATGATAGCCAGTGTCTCTTTCGGCACTGCCTTGAATTCCATTTTATTATTTTTATTTTATTAAAATTACACTGAATTACCGATTGGTGTGCAAAACAGTTTGCCTATTTTTGTGCGACTTAACCTACTTGGTTTACCGATTTATGTCTAAACCAATTTGCCTATTTTAGTGCAAATAGTTTTATTTGATTTGCCTATTTAAGTGCAAACCAAAAATTAAATGTTACTTATAACTACACAAATTAATTACGTCTAACAAATCTGCCTATTTATGTGCAAATTAGTTCGCCAATGGAGTGCAAACAAAATCAGATAAACGCAATTAATAAGCCCGATGATGTATGATCGAGAAAAAGGTCGGAAAAGACACAGGAATATAAAAGCAGGAAGTGAAAAGGTTTACTCACAAATTGCTCGATCCCATGTCCTCCTTGAAACTGCAAGCCACTTTAATTCACACGCTTTACCAGTCAAATTTATTTGGTTCGTTTCCACATCCGCTAAAAGTCGGTTTTCCCAATATTACTACTTTCGTGATTGTTATCGATCGTAGATTTTCCGGGAAAATCGTGGAAATCCTACCGGCTGCGCCAGACTTGTTGGGAAACCGTGGAAAAGCTTTTTTAAAAACAAAGAAAATTACTGAATTAAAGTAAATTTAATGAATGAAACATTTATGTCTTAAACTAGCAGTGGCTCTAAACAGAATGAGCTTTATCGGGTCCAGACATCCGTTGCTCAAAACTACTGTATCAGCATATCGTCCGAGCGGAGACGCGTGGGCGTCAGTTGTTAAACAATGATATTGTGCCTAATCGGCGTTAAACACTGGACGGCAGGTCGATACAGGTAGCGTAACTACCTACATTACTGTTAGATTGGGCATTTTCAGAGTGTGTAATGTAAACAAAAGAGTTAAGATAATTATTAATGACAATGTTGCAAAAACTAATCCAAAACTAAAACGTTGAGCTTAGTGTTTGGACTTTTGGCCATTAAGTTAGGATTCAGAGACTACTAATTGCAGTCATGAACATTAAACAACGTTTAAATTTTTTGTTGTGTTCATTGAAACGAAGAAGAAGAAGATGTCATGAACATCAGGATCCAGCACAGTTCGCATCAACTACTTGCCTACTTTTGATAGTCACTATTTTTACGTTTCATAATGAGACATGCAGATGACCTACGTTGTATTAACTTTTGTCTATAATTTACAGCATTCAATAAAAAAAGTTTATATTTAAATAAATAAATAAATAAATATAATACGATAGTGTGTGTTTCCCGAGTCTTATAATTTGGATATTGTTAAGAGACGAGTGAATGGGTATCTTCTAGGCAAGTGTGCATCGTTGACCGCATCGTCACTTAACATCAGGTGAGATAGCGGTCAAACGCTTGCCTATAACTTGTAAAAAAACAACAAAAAGAAGAGAGCAATCTTTACCATGATTTCTTCGAACTATAAAGTCCTGCACAGAGATGGGTTTTCAACAGTTTCACACACTTATATACTTATATATTAGTACTTATATATCATTGACAAAGAGGTTAACGATTATTAGGTACTTATACACACGTTAACTTGAATTGCATTGGATACAGATGTTAGGTGTGGATACCAGCATACCCACTTGGCATTTAATTAGTAATAAACAATCGTGTTACAACTCTTAGGAATTCGTAATACGATGTTATAAGAAAATTCACACTTATTTAAAAGCTATGTACTTTTAAATACTTTTAAAGATGACAAGCGGTCACAGCTCAGTTGGTAGTAGCTCTGCCTTGCATGATCTGGGTCGCGGGTTCAATTCCCACCGAGAGCAAATGTTTGTGTTATGAACATAAATATTTGTTCTGGTCTTGGTGACAATATCTATTCACAAAAAAATATATAAGTAATCTATCAGTCGGTAATCTAGTTCCTATATACAAGCTTAGCTTAGTTTGGGAGTGTAGCGCGATGTGTGAAATGTCCATGAATACTTATATTAATTTTATTGATTTATTTATGGTTAAATACCAAAACTGTATTTGAATAAATAAACGGTGAGCGACCTTACAAGGATCCAATCAATTCTACCGATTTAAGGGCTTACAGAACTCATTACATTAATTGCTTACGTTTTTACACGACGCTACCTTTTAAAAGCTGGTTCCTAATTTGTTTTCCTTTTCGGGATACCTTATAATTATGTATGAACCTAATTGTAAGGTTATTGAAAAGGGTCACCAATACTGAGGTCTGCCCTCAAATATCTCAATATTACTTGAGACAAAGAATCACAATTTGAGTTATAATTTAGCTCAATTACTACATATTCAATGTACTTATGTTTTAATAGTCACGGACACTTATTTATTTATTTTAACATAAGTACATTTTTTGTTAGTTAGTGCCTTTAAGCCTATGTTGGGTTTGTCTAGGCACTTAATTTCACGCATCGCGCTTTAGTCCCAAACTATACAACTAGCTTGTACTATGGGAACTAGAATCGTGATAGAATACTTCTATAATTTATTTTTGTAAATACATACATAGAATACATAGTAGGTACGACACGAAACAAATATTTATGTTCATCACACAAACATTTGCTCTGGTTGGAAATTGAACCCACAGCATGAAAAGCAGAGCTACTACCAACTGAGCTGTGACGCCTGTCATTTATTTACAAAATAATATTTTTGAAGTGAAAACTTCTTTAGCGGCGCTGGGTGGGTAAAAACTTTCAAACTCGCGTCAGGGTCACGTGACGTTGATAAAAAGCGTAAGATCGAGGGAAAGGGAGAGGAACTAGTATCTCCCACTCTTTCTACCGTGCCTGAGTGTGCTCTGTTTAGGCGGCACACAGACACATTCGCGCTTGCGCGAATGTGTCTGTGTCATTGTGATTGTCATTGTCATTATGACGTCTGTGGTTATATTTTTGAAGTGAAAACTTAAAAGTGAAAACACAACGTTAATATTGAAGTTTTCACTTCTGCCGGCACTCCCGGAGTGCTACCTTTTTTTTTTGATATGAATATAACATGTCATTGTGTAAACATAGTACCTATGCTTGGTTTACTCAAAGCAATTAATACATGGATACCTATACTGTCACCCAAAGACTGATGTTATGATATTTTCATTAGCCTTCATCTGTTGACGCGGGAAAACTCGCTTGATTGCTTTTAATTGGTTTATGAGTAAGCTTGTAAAGCGGTTTAGCGAGGGTGCCAGTGGCAAGGGCAAATTTGGCAGCGGGATCGATGTCTGAATTCGGCTTTTCGGATTTAAATACGGTCAGGAAAGTATGATGTTTGAATTGAACAAATGAATAAATAAATGTTTTTTTGTATGATTGGAAACCTTTCTGAAAGTAAGTAAGTACATAGGTACTTACTTACTACGAAATTTTATATAAAGAAACAATAAATAAGCTGGCAGCTTGATAATACTTTGCGGTTTTAGTGTGAACATTTTACATAGAACCAGAGACTCTTAAGAACACCTTCTCTTCTTTGCGACATATTAAGTACCTAGATACCGTCGTAAAACCAAATGTAATAATTTTTTTACGAATTTTATTTGAGGCTTATATTCCGCTTCGTTAACATTTCCCTGCCTCATTACGGAAACGCGGGTCCAAAAGTAAGTCGCGCGAAACGAACCTCTTCGAACGTCAATAAAAAAACTCAAAAGTTCCAGCCAGCTGCGCCGGAGCATCCTGTCGACGTCACTGCACTTTTTGCACCCATTGATCAGCAAGTCATTATGTCTATCCTTTTTAGCCAAGGCGGGTTGTTGTGTGAGTGAACGAGATGACAGTACGTCCCAAAGCGGTTTAGCTCTTTATAGTAACGGCAGTCTTCCGCATGGTATTCAATTAAATAAAAACATTTATTTTGCTTCTTATTTTTTATTTAAACAAAACCTAGACAAATTACGACTGAATGAGCATCTTGAATGCCTCTGGTGAATAATTTTGTTGACCCATATCCTAAGAAACTCAAGATAATCCTTGACCTGGTAATAAGTAAAAGCAAAGATTGGTGGCGGGCGAGTGGAGTAAATTTGAAGTCTATTTTTAAAGGTGTCGAAAAAAGGTAGCATAAATGAATAAATTCCTTGAATGACCCACACTTCACTCAGATCTTACAATACCTCTGTCAGTAAAATAACACACCAAAAAGGTGTGTAACCCGTGTATACCGTGTAAGTACCTACATCTTTTGAAGAAACCTATCGAGAGCAGAAACATCTAGAATACAAAATCGATACGGTTGACATAAATCGGAATGCGATAGATTTATGAATTGGTACATTATTAGTACTCATAAATGTCTAATCTTAGAACGTCTATCTTCCGACAGTCACTTGTCGTGTCTATCCCCAGTTGTCTCGGAAGCAGGCGCCAGGAACGCCGGGGGTGGACAAAGGCCACTCGGTCGACAATAAATCGACATTGTTGTGACGTGATTATGACAATAACTTCATGGTCTCTCGATAGCTGAGGCCCGAGAACTAATAAATGTGACATGACAACCACAAACGTATCGAAACGATGGCGTATTCGCGTTGACGCTAACAACTGCTGAACGTCCAAGTGTCACCGCGCAGTGTGTCTTGATTGTGCTACCGTTACGATACGTTTACGATAGTAGAGTGATACTGTAGTGATAGTCACAGTTATGTACTTAGATGTCAATAAGTGTGAAAAAGCTTAGTGATAAATAAACAATCAGCAAAGTTTTGTTCATGATAGAATACTGTTGAAACATGAATTTAAAATTACAAAACTTTTCACAGCTATGTTTGATTGTAGAAAGTACCAACTTATAGAAGGGTTGTTAAAGCTTTAAAGAGACAACAACGTACAACAAAAATGTATCTATGTTAAATACTATTTTTTGAAGTTCATTAATGTTTATTTGTTTTACCATTTGTGACAATTTGTAAAATTTTGAACACTATTTTGTAACTAACGCCTTTGTTTAAAATTAAACGGTCTTAATTATTAAAGTTTATTTTACTGTCCGAAGTTGTTTTATCTTAATCGGAAATGACGTAGTAACCACAAAAATATAATACATTATTATACATACTTTATGAAAACCGATTTATCACAATAATGATGAAGTGTTATTTTATTATTGTAGTGTTATCTCGGTCAATTACGTCAGACAAAATAACCTAATTTCATTTGGTGTTTTATATTTACGACAAAAAGGGTATCAAAGTACTTTAGACTAATGTTATTGCTTCAATCATTTTAGGGTTGGCATGCTTATAAATATATTGACTTGGCAAATAATGTACTTAATCATATATAAAGTTTTATATTATAATGTAAATACTACAACTCGCCTTTTGAGCAGCTACTTGCCGTTTCAGTTCCATGGATTATCCTAATACTATGAATTTGATACACCTGTTCGGGTAAGTAACTTATTATTTGTTCTTATTATGTACTTATTTTTATCAAACTATAGATTCAATAGGCTTACACCGTGGAAAGGAAGAGAAAAAACGATAGTTTCAAAATGCGACAAGACAACCCTAATAACAATCTACGTAGTTGTTGACTGATTGTGATAACTAAGTGTAGGTTAAGGTCAATTTATCTTCGTACTTCACCGTACTCGTATTATTATAATGTTTTATACGTAGATTGTGTTAACGTAGAATCACATTGCGCGGTGATACCACAACGCTTTGCAGTCAAGGTGTTGTTGCAACGCAGTGTAACTTTTTCGCTTCTATACTTTCGACGTCACAGCTAGTTTCAGCAAGTTGGTTACAGAATGAGCTTAACTAGTATTAATTCTGAGGAAGGAAGTAGTTCACTTAGATCTTGGCGCTTCTCGTACTACTACTGAACTTAAGTAGTAAGTAGTTAGTAGCTAAGCTCGTTTGGGGAAATCCAATCACTGTACCTATTTCTGCCACTTCTAAAGGGTAGGTGCCGTTATTACAGCCACATAAGTCTTAGCTTTTATGGTGTCCAGTGATGAGCAATGCGTCACAAAGCACGTCCTAAGTAGACGCGTTAAGTGTAGAATAATAGAATAAAATCATTTGTTTCAGTTATTATTATAAAACTTAATGCTAGGACATATTTAACGATATAATTATACTATTTTAAAATAACTGGTCTTCAGTCAGCTTGTAGCAAAAGACCGTACACTCAACACGTCCAGTTAAAATCGGTCACATATTTATAAATTTTACGTTTTTTTATACGACTTTTTAACATAAAACAAAGTCGCAGACAACAGCTATATTAATTTTATTCATTCATTGTCATCATTATGCATGTTAAACATTGTCTGATCTTAGAACTATTTTAAGTACAATTACTTATTGTGCCCAAATAAGGGTGTTGTAACAGGTAAAACAAGAGCGGACCGATTTACAATTCATGCAGAAATTAATGGATTTAGTAATAAAAGAATAGAATAAAAGAATAGATGTCGTGTAGGTGTTTATGTAATTGTCGTCAAAATACTCGTCAATATATTCAAAGTAGATATAAAACTAATCACATAGTTAGAAAATAGAGTTCGCTAAATATTTATGTAAGCATATATAACAAAGTTGTAGCATCGACACGAAAAGAAGAAGAAGAAGTATAAAACTGATGGTATCGACAATTGACTCAACTAATATAAGGCAAGTCGTGGAGTGAGGAAGGAAGTGTGATGCTCAAGGCCCGCAGTGACCGCACACTATTAAATTATACGAGATCTTGACGCTTCCGCCCTCTGAGAGTTTATCTATTGAATTGTATCTGTGACTTCCTTTTCTGTAATGGGTTGTACAGTCCGCATCACAAGTTTATCATCTTTGTTTTTACAAAACGTTTTTAAAAATCGATGCTTATAGATCATGAATTTTCACATTCATCACATTCGTCCATATTATTTTTAGCGATAAGTATAGTATTTTCAAAAATGAGAAATTAAGAATAAACTTTCAAAGCTCTGCCTAATCTGTTCATTAATGATGCTCTGGTGCCTGACTAATAATGAAAATAAAAATCAATGCACGCTATTATTTCTAGTTACATCCAAAGCACTCTTAGTAAAGTTTAGGTAACAGTACGGTAAGAGAAGGAAGATCTAAGGCTGTGATTCATAGACGAAAGCGTGGACTTGTTATCTTAGCCTTTATTTAGTCTTTAATTTTGCCAACCGCGAGCATAAGACCAAGTTTCGTCTCTGAACTTCAGCCTAAGCTTTGGATTATCTCACAATATTTTGCTCAACTCAGGCATTCTTAACATTGTTATGTGAACTCCTGTATTTTCTGTACTTAATTGTCAGAGTATGTGTATAAACAATAATCACAAAATAATTGTTTATTGAGCCACGGTGCTCTCAAAGCCCGGCGTTTGTGTGTTGTAAAATATTACTTACTACTACTACTTACGTAATATTGCTACTAATTCATTTCTTACACAAATGCTCAATATAAAAGAGACTAGTTGTCTGACTCAAAACACAAAAATATCAACGTAGCATTACAAAAATGCGAAACATTTTAGTACCTAGTGTTAAACATTTGTAATAAGTTTTTGACATAGGATTTATGCTCAATATAAATTCTCGTTAAATAGCAGACATCTCTCAACTATTCCTTTGAAATACGTATTACAGGTATGTTGAAATAAATATATACATAACCTATTTGAAAGTTGTGTATCTGCTGCTTAGTTTGTCTGTCTTATAATAAATAATATGTATATAATTTTCCAAAATAAAACAAGCATTGGTAATGAATATTACCACTTGGATTATTTCGAAAAGAATATTACTCGTATCATCGATTTAAAAGATTTCCAGGCACAAATATAAAAGGAATATGGCTTTATATTTGAAGAAAGTGTATTTCTTGTGTATAACAGTATAAGTAAGGCAAACAAAATGGGGTTTCATAGAATGAACGGAACCTGTTTAACGGTCTGCCCGAGACCGGTAACTGCGAAATAATTCCTCGTGCGAGATAATATCCCAAAATTGTTTAAATATTGTATATCATGGAGCAATGACAGATCTTGTGATACAATGCTTGACTTTGACAGTTCTTGTGATTATCTTCTATCAGATTTTTGAGGTTGTGTTTTTTAATTTGTACCTCGTCCTCAATATACTTGCTTTGTGTACCTACATAGGTGAAGGCAACAGCAATACTAGGACCATCAGCTTGTAACATAATGTTTTGCATAAAAAACTTCGGTAGGTAAGCATTCAGATTCTATTTCCTGGTTTCAGAAATCATATATTTGCACATTATTAAGAATAACTCAAAACTACTGGCGAAGTCAGATTTAATCGCATAAAAGGCACCAAGCTTTGTAATAAAAAAATAGTCCTCAGAAGCGATTCACCAAATGAGACGTATTAAAAATACAGCCGACTAGAAAACATATTTTTTTGAGATTAGTTAAAAATATTATTATCTACTAATCTTCTACAACTACAAATCGTTATTGAGACGCAATAAGCAGTTACGTACGACGCAATAATTCTAGCTTGATTCTATAACAACAATTTCTTAAAAATTCCTTCAAAGTCCGGATATTCTACTAATGTGTACATTATCAAAATACTGTTGTGTATTTATGATTACTGCATTGTCATGTTAGTTTGACCCTTAAATTAACCCTAACCGCTGTGAATGTGAGTCATAAAAACCCACTTAATAATACCCATAAAATCACATCACCACACGGTATAATAACTTAAGTCTATTTACCAACCTCACAAGTACCTGTCCCTTTTGCACCCTCGATACTGAAACTTGGCAGGTAACCGGTACCGTTTTCATCTCTAATAGCTGCCGAAAACTCGTTTATTCTTTAATTTTACTTAACTCTTAAGGATCATACTTTTTTCCAACCTATACTGTCCCACTGCTGGGCAAAGGTCTCCTTTCCTTCCACATTCGTCTTTGCATGGCTAACTCTGCCCATTCCCGATCTTAAGGAAAATATGTTATGTTTTTTAGCATTGAGGTACAAAAACTAAGGACCTATCGAAACATATTCTACGCAAGTCAGTTGTATAAGCCGATAAGCACAACAAAACAATTGACAATCAAGACGATAGGTTCCTGACAAACAAGTGCTCAAATGGACGCAATTTTACTGTTCCATTTAAATCCATTGTATAAAAGATTTGTTTACACATTTTTTTAATATGTAATAGCTTTTGGAACTTTAACGTGTTTATTTACGTCAAAGTAAAAACGTGATGTCTACTAAGTTTAAAATAACCGTACTGTACTATCTGTGCATGAAGAATTAAATTTAATTATCAATAATATATACTAGTGATTCCGTGTTTGTGCTCGTTGCAATTATATAGTTAACTTAAGAAAATAAATGTTTTCGTAGTAAGTAATTATATGTAATTTTATGAGAAATAAATAATTCTAACCATATATCATACTACGCCTACGTTGATTCTCAAAAATCTACGTAAACAGCAATTTTCTAAAATGGGATTAAAATCTTTAGTAATCAGGATTTCTTTGTGGAGCATTCTGTAATAAGTATATAATTCAGTTATTTCTGTCTGCCCGTGATCACGGCTATTGCATCGGAGGCGAAATGTTGGGAAAATATCAATAAGGTCTATAGGTAGGATAAAAACCCATTTAATATTATCATCACTATTATTCGGTCATTAATTTTATCATTTATATGTTGGCCAAACTGGTACCAACTTATTAAAATTTAAGTGGTTGAAATGAACGTGTAATTTATCATAGTGATTATAACTTAACATGGTTATTGAGTGTGCGGTCGCTGCCTCAGTGATAATGGTGCTGATTTGAATTACGCAATTATGTATACTGCTGCCAAAATTGCAAAATAGCTTATGTTATAAACTTGAGCATAGGTCACATTCGTGCAACTCAACACGTTGTTATAATGATGTTCATAATATGTATTTCATCATTGTAATAAGAAAAGTTAGGGGCTATTTGTCAGTCATACAACAATGAAAAATTACCGTAGCATAAACTACTTAATTGACCCACTAATCTAACTCAGTAGCTAAAAGTGAATGTGAGTAAGTGGTTCATATCAGCAGAACAATCTGCTTGTCCCATAACTTCTCTCAAAGATTTCAGAAACAATTTAAAGCCTTTTTTTCAAGAACTCGGCATCAATAATATCCGGGCCTGCAGGGTCGAGATATTTCTCATCACTATAGAGAGCCATAGTTCCGTCCGGGACAAAGGAAGTGTGTTTTTATTCCTCATTGTGGCCACAAAGAGGTCCTGCAATCGAGCATTCACCACTCGTAGGGTTGTCTGGCACTCATTAAAATAGTACTATGATAGAACATTAAGTAAGTACATAGTAAAGAGTTCAGGGGTTTTGTAGCCTACCTTATTGTTATTTTTTCCGACGTTTCAATAGCCGTGGTCGCATGTAGACTGAGAAGTGATGGTAGTTTCTCCAACTACACCCACTTGATCTGCCCATAGATCGACTACGTCGTAGAACATTACATTACTTGCTAAACTTTATACTTTACTATTGAGAAGTAAGTTTGCCTCTGTACTATTTTCATTTGAGCAGTAATGTATTTATTAGTTACACTTATTATCAGGGTTCATATATGCTTAGCCGTTTTTATTTTAAGTGGCTAAAAAGTGTAGCTTACATAATGATAATATTGAATATTTTATTAAGTATATAATAATCTGTTTGATTTAGGTCTATTAACGACATTATTGATTATGAGATTTTGACATAGCTGACGATTAAGAAAAAAATCTTTGTAAAATATTTGTTTTAGTAAAGGAATATTCTTAGCAACCCTACAGATTGTCTACAACGCGGAGAATTACCACGCTGCCATATCCACGTCACACACCGATGTACTTGTGGATATATGAATTCTGAGCACTAGTTTTTAAGACAATATATGACTACGATCATATCACAAATGTCAAAGATATTGAGCCCCAAATAAAGTTTCGATAGTCATTTGTTAGTTGTAGTGTCATTTCACACATCACGTATAGTCGCAACATTAACTTTGTAAATCATAATGGTATTGTTACCGCTAAGTTTTACCTAAATCAAAAAGTAATTTAGAATTCGCATTATATTTGTATGATACCAAAACTTTATTGTACTTATATGTGTTTGCGATAAATCTTACAAAATAAACTTACCAATCGGTAACGAAGGAATCCTTTTCAAAACATTAGTTTCATTTTCAGCGCCAAAATAAGCACACAATCATTGATTCTTACCTGAAACAACAAATTATCTTCAATGAATTTAGGTATGAGCTAAAATAAGACGGCGAATACTATAAATAGATCTTTTGGAGTCGTATTTATAGAGCTTCTGAAGATTTCTGAACGGACGTATTTTAACAATTAGGCATATACATATGTAGGCATTGACAGAGAATGGACTAAGCGTTCCTTAATATTTTTTTGGCGTGGCCAAAATATTTTTAACATTTTAGCTAAGATTTTGTAAATTACGGCCCAATATTATTTTAGTGCTAAATATTAAGTTTATTTACATAATAGTCAATTTATTGATAGAAAATATAATGATAAAGATAAATAAGACATTAAACTTTATAAAACCATATTTCGGTAACTAGCAAGAAAGTACTTATAAGAAACAAGGTCGCCTATAAATAAACTCAATGCTCAGAATTTATATTTATATTCTTTACGTATGTATTGTTTTTTCCTTTCTAGTTATTATGCTGTACAAAGACACTAATAAACCACCCACATTGGGCGTCTACACATTCTTCGACACCTACACGACTTAAGTTATATTAGTAGCTCGAATTAAAATGTCGGAGTCGGTGCCGACTTGATATGAAAGCATGTAGCTTGGCATGAGCTTTTAGAAAAGGATATCTGATAAAATCTTATTCTTAATTAAAATGTGTTTTTAAGATAACTTTTAAGATAGTTTCAATGTGTACTAGTTTTGATATTTAGAATCCAAACACGACGGGGTTAACCGCGTCGCCACCAATAAATCGATTTATACCCGATATTATACATAACCTACAATAATACAACTTAAGGACATTTTTTTATACGAGTAATCAATATGACAATATTAGATGGACGTCGTGAAGTTGTGGGTGGAAACAAGTCGGCCGTATTCGTAGAAAAACTGATGTTTCATGTTTAACTTTTAACAAAAGTTCTTATAAAAAGAGATTTATGCAAAAAACGTAAAGTTCATAGAGCTCAAAAATTATACTAAGATTAGCTTCATTGATATCGTGTAGGTGTCGTATCGGTTGTATTGAAAGCCAGTTCTCTTTGTACAGCATAGCAAATAGGCAATATGTACGGATTACTTTTATATGCGAGTGTAACTCATATAGTATTTTGTTCAGCGGAGCACATTGAATGACTCATAATATTCTATTTGTGTTTAGTTTATAGGGCAAAGCGGGAAAGTTTGTTGCAGCTTTATTATTTGAGTTTTTAACTGTATTTAAATTGTTAATGTTGCAATGTCGCATCTCAAATTGAAACTGCTTTGAATATCTGAAAAATAAAAACGAGAGGGTTATGCTTTGCAGCGGCTGTTTCTATAAATGAAAACATTACTTATACCTACTATTATTTTATTAATATTATACGAATATGAATAAAAATCTGCCGAGAGTTTAAGTAGTTGAAACCTAGTCAATAGATATACTTTTTTAATGATTTTTATTGATAAACAATTTTGCTACAATTAAGTGATTTATTGGACTAGTTTCGTTTGTAAGTATTTAATTTTTTTTAAATAACAAAATCCATTAAGTTTCTATATTGCTTTCAAAATAATTGAAAGCTGGCTTGACTATCCATGAAATAATAACAGTAAATCGCTTGTCACTATATTTTATTTCTATAACGGACGAAAGCTATATAAAAAAGTGGTGAGAATATTATAATTATGAAGTTTTTATTGAAGTGCGGCTATATAACGACAAGGTTTATGAATGTAAGTCTGCTGCTATAAAATATAAAGCTGTGTTCGACAGCGAATATTTTGTAAACATTATCCTTAGTGCCGATAAACCCGATGCAAGTTCTGAATACGCTGTGTTTTGTCTTTTGCATTCATAAGCAATTTTTTGTTCGATCGAAAGAGACTAAATATTTTTTGATGGTGTCTAGAGCTTAGATGAGTTTGTTGGATATTTTTTTTCTACCAATTGTTTCCCACTGCAGAGCAAAGGTCTTCCCCAAACTCTTCCACTCATGTCGATCTCCTGCGGTTATCCACCACTCTGTCGTGTATATATGTGTAAGTATATAATAAAAATATAGTTAGCAATGAATAATATTTGTTTAAGTTATTCTAGGTAAGCGCCAAAACCGATGAGAGCATTGAACAAACAAACCAATTTATCCCCATTTGGAGATTTGGGTGAAGTTGTGAGTAATCTGGATCGAACCCCGCTGCACATGACTCAGATTGTGAATCAGTATTGAACGCATTATTTCATTATTTGTTTCCTTAAACCATTCAATCATAATCACTAAAATGACAAAGGTATAGGGTATTTTTTTTGGAATTAAAATACTTAAATCATGTTATTTTTGAGAAGATGAATCTGCAGTTTAATGAAAATTATTCTAAAAACATTAAAAACCCCAACCTCAAAGCGAAGTCACAGTATAATTCGCGTGGTAAGAACATAAATTATGTAATTCACATAGTCAGAATCCCTCAAGCGCGAGCACAAATGCAAAAACAATACCAAGAACCAGTAAAAAAAGGTTAAAACCCAAACCGTTCACAGAGTGTCGCTTCCACTAAATAATCAAATCCAACAATTCATTCAAAGGCTACTGCAAAAAGGGTCGACAAAAACATTTGACAATAGCAGCGGCGCCAGTAGTTGCCGTGCCGCTAAAGATTTGCTGTTTGGACTGTTTGGAAGTTCCCAGCTCGTTGGGAATCCCGAGAACGATTCTTGGCTTTGTCCATTGAACAGCGATTCCCGATATAGGTTGTTATGCTACCTTGACTTACACAAATTCTTGTAGACAAACAAATCCGAGAGTTGTACGGGAAATAATATTTTATTCGTATTAAAAATGTTATTATTGAATATCCAACACTCTATATGAGTAGAAATGTGAACGTTATTAAGGAAAACAATTTGTTTACAGTATTATGCTCGTAAAAATAGCACGAAGTAATAAATAACAAGTGCCTATTACTCACGGTAATGTATTTTCATTAGAAATACAATGCAATGCTGACAATTGGTTTACGTGAGTGAGCATTTATAGTAGGTACCTACCTACGTCAAGAGGATAACCTCAAGGCTTAGCATATAATAAATAAATTATAATATTTATATTTTCTATTAGAGAATGTTAGATTTATATTTGTTTTTTTTATCGCTGGCATTGTTTATTATTAAATGCTTATTTTTTTTAATGAGAAATATTGTTATTAAATTTAAATATTTTTTTTATAAAACAGTAGGCAATAAATGATTAATTATAATTGATTTATTCAGACGATACTTAAGGTACCTTATGTTGTTAAAGATTGACATTACAATTGAGTACTAACCCCATAGGTATAGGCGACAAAGAAATTGGTTTACCACTTTTGATGACATCTCCCAGTAACATAATTATTCGCTAAGGATTACAGATTGACAGATTCTGACGTAGCAGTTATTAATCTGTCAAGCGAAAATAGCCCTTGACGTTTTGTACGTGCAAATGATATTCAACCTTAGAGTGGTAAACCAATTTCTTTGTCGCCTATACCTTTTAAAAAGTTAGCGTTTACATTATGTCACCATTACGTATGGTAATCTAGACATCAAATCTGACTATAATGAATAACTTTTTATAAGATATAAGACCGTAAATATATGAAGACAATTGATCTGACCGAAAAAACAAGAAACGTGCAAAATATTTGATGTTTTATTGAAATTGAACCTTGAATTTATCAGCAACGGTAGTTTTAAACAGTCGTAAAATCTATAAAACTAAGTATGTCATTATATTAAAACAAATCGCTATAAAAATAAGAATAATTGATGGTTAAATAATGGGATAGTTTTACAGAACGTAATAATTTAACGGGTAGTTGATACAGTGGTGCGTTCGGTAAA
Source organism: Ecliptopera silaceata (assembly GCA_932527185.1). NCBI lineage: Eukaryota > Metazoa > Arthropoda > Insecta > Lepidoptera > Geometridae > Ecliptopera > Ecliptopera silaceata. The sequence goes on along the minus strand of OW052205.1, from coordinate 5,745,905 downwards.
TTATTAAATCATTTCAATCAAATAAACAACATATTAAACCTTAATTACACCATCAATAATGTTCATTTTCGAATGACGAGTTTTAGGACAGATTAACTTATTAACATCGCGTACAACTCTATCAAAGTGTTAGTAACTAGTTGCAATTTAAATGATTGAAACAATATTATTTGACGATTATTTATATATTATGTTTTTTTTGTAAGTACATCATACTTCAGAGGTGGTTTATAAATTTCATTAAGAACTGACTTGTACTTTTTGAGTATAATATTTAAAAAAGTGTTTTAGTCTAGCCGATTAACGATTGAGGTCGGTTTTTTTCATTTTTCACAAAGATTTTTGTATAAAACATAATCAAGATGCAAATAACGTTACTAAATTTGAAATTATACAGATGTGTAACTCTACGAAAATTCTGCTCCAAAGTCAAGCTCGAAGATGACGTAAGACTTTTTATGATCGATAGATTTATTGATTCTACAGCTTTTAAATCTTTAAATAGATTTTATTGACTCAATAGTCCTTTGACTTTTGGTTACATCGTATCATGGAACTGCTCTTAGAAAAATTTGAGTTACTAAATTTGACCCAAGAATAAATAAAACAAACGGGGTGAGCTAAATAAAACCGTTTAAAAAGCAAGAATATTTCGTTCTATCGTATTTTAATTGATAACATAGGTTCTTTATCTTCTATATGCTAATAAGAGGCCTTTAGAGGACAAAAAATGGCTTTTATCTGTCATATTTACAGCAAAGTTTACTTAATACAAAAAAAATCTACCAACTTGCATTCAAAACAAAATTGAACTTATTACAAAAAAAGTTATAATGAATCTTAGTAATATAATACAAATTAAATAAGTCCCAAAAACAACCCTTCGTAACAAAGTTGACAACTTCAGGAATACAAACGGAAATAAGTAAAGTGAGGGTAAAAGGGAGTAAAAGAGATTAACGATAAAAAGGACCATGAGTTGAAGAGAGACAAAGAATAAACTTATCATAGTCATCTAAACATCGAACTTCCTGCACTTTGGTAATAGGTATACTAGGAAGTTGCATGAACTGCATAAAAAATTACCAAAGAGTTACATAAATATATATAGTTATATATATGTATATTTATGTAACTCTATAGATATATATATAGTTACATGAATACGTAGATAAACTCTATTGTTCAAGGAATTCTACGAAAAATTCTTAGAGATAGATGGAAATATTTACATACATAGTTTAATTATTTTACTACAAAAATCTGGTATTTGAGTGTTTATTGAATGTCTATACAGTGCACTGTTACCTTTTTATGGTTATTTCAAGCTTGTTTTGACATTGACATATCAATTAGCGAGTGGTAAAAATAATCTCCGTCTTTTAGTTCAAATATCAGTAAACACTAAAATCCCGATAAACACGACATTGGCAAATTCGTGGCAACCGTAAAAACACAAATAAATGAATATGAAGATTTTAAAAAAATGTTCAAGGTTATCACTTAATTTACATCGGCTTATTACACCGTTTAGTACTAATAGTTATATAAAAAAAACCAACGAAACCTTATTAATATGAACAACTATAAATTAAGCTTCAAGGTGATTATTTTTTAACTCAGCGAATGAAAATTGAATAGGAGCATCGTGGTGGGTAAGAAATTACTTAAGAACCAGTTTTAATTATTTGCGTTAATTACACAAGAAATGTATCAACATTATCAATTAGTGTGTAAACAAGCGTATTATAAACAAAATAGGTAAGTAGTATAGAGCTACTACCAACTGAGCTGTGTATTTATCAGTAATGTTTTTAATTGTCGCTTCCGATTGGTACTGATTTGGATCAGTTCAGATCTACAGATCGTCTGCAACGGTCTGTAGATAGCTTTACTGTTTCTTATGTACATATTTTATATGACTATGTACATTTTGTAAATACTGTAATAGTCGTAAGTCTGTTTTTATTTGACCAAATTCATTTGTTTCTATTCAATAATTAGAAAAAGTTTGTTTATTTATGCAAGTATAGAAAAACAAAGAGCGGTTATAGGTGTAGGAAAACTTAGTATACCTAATAAGTTACAGTTATTATGCTTATATTGCTATCTGAGGAAGGTTTTCCCTCGATTATAGCGGAAAACAATAATGTTTATAACAACAAAAAACAAAATTTATCATAAAATTACACATAGGTAAGTAAGTAAAAAAAAAGACGTGTGGCACTCGGGGACTGCCGCGGTTAAGCTATTGCATAGCATTTTTTGCTGGATTACGCATGCGCAGTGTTAGGTTATTTTCGTAACGGAATTTCTGTATTCGGTCTCCACGCTCAAGGCCCGCGATAGAAGCTACGCAATAGCTTAAATCAGGAACAAATCTTGTAAGGTAATTTGGTAATTTTAGAGTTATCTATTTATAATTTAAACTTGCCAATTTTTCTATAAAATCATATTATTCATTGATGTTGGTAACTAAAACTTAAAACATGGGTATAAAAGTGCAAGACTCAAAAAGGCAAAGGGTTGAGAGTTTTGCGAGCGTGCCTTATCTTCGTAGACACTGGCTGGCTGCTGTATTTATTACTCATTCTAGATGTGTGTGTCTAGGTATCTGTATGTGTGAATCTAGGTATCTGTCCGTGAATTCATTAGACATTAATTAAATTGCCAACACTTGAAAATTAAAAGGAACATGACTCAACCTCGAAATTCTCTTTTTCAAAATACCTACTTATGCCCCGGAATCGTCAAAAAGGCACTGCATTTTTAGCCAAAATACTAGGTGCATACATCTTGTGCTGGATGGGAATCGAACCCACGACCCACAGCATGGAAAGCAGAGCTACTACCAACTGAGCTGTGACGCCTGTCAAATGGGCGATGTGTGAATGTCCATGAATATTTATTTATGTCCAGGAAAGTCAGGATTCAAACTCACGACTAATAAAGTTAATGAAATTTTTCCTACGTCACCATACACCCATCCATTGTTTAGTTTAACCCTGTGACATCTCGTGGGTATCGGTATCGACCAGTGTACAAACGCTCAATGCAGTAGAAATCACTGCAATATCTTATTCAATACGCTTTTATGAATACCCGTTTCAGCAGCGGAAAGGCTCTGGCTCCAACAAAGAGGCTTCGATTGAAGTGAATGAATATTTTTAGAGTTTGTGATTGTTGACCTAACAGTAAAACTAATTTTTTGAGATCGAGAAGAAATTATAAATATTATAATCGTACTTACATGTGCGCATAAAAAAATAATTATTTGTGTTTCATTGAGTGAAACAATCAGTCTAAAAAAATACTGTAAATTATGTTTACTTGTGTACCAGAACATTGTTTTTTTGGGAATAAATGTTAACGTTACTTTAGTTACCCCAAGGTTTTCCTCTAAAAACGCGCCATAATAATGCTCCAAATGTATTGAAAAACTTCCCGTTTTTCAAGTCAGTTAATACGCTAAGCTCGATCCTAAATGCATCAGCCAGGGGTGATAAACCGAAAAACGCTGACCATCCAAGGTCTTTAAAACTGAGTTCAACAAAAAGCTAAGCGTTATATTTTACAGCCACATTCGCTTTTGGTTTTAGCTCTGTCTCTGTTTGTTTTTAATCCTTGCTCGAGTGTTAATATGAATTACGAAGTTGGCAACGTAAATCAGCTTTAAACTGGACGCTGCTCAAATATTTAACACTGCGATGCTCTACTGAAAAATGCTCTAGAAATTCTGAAAATGAAATTTTACTTTCGTTTTGGATTAAGTTTTATGAATCTTTTAACAGCTTTACATATTCATGTTTAATTAACTATAAGTACTACAATTTGGCGGGCTTACGCCTGATGACAAGTGGCTCTTGGCATGGCTCCTTTAAATTTTTTTAGAAACTACCTGTAAACTGTACCTGTAAAATATTTTATATAAAATTAATCTAAAATGAGCACAAGTGATAGTGATAGCTAAACTTTACACAATACCGCGCTATCGGAGCACTTCACGTGATTGGAAACTGGGAACTATCAGCTCATAAGTAGCTACTTATCAAGTTTCCATGAAGTGATTTTTCATAAGTTCTTCGTACTCTAATGTATTGTTTTTATCTCATAATAGACGGGGTTTGGCGTTAACATATTCTTCTAAATAAAATGTCATGTCATAGTTTATAATTTTTTCCGAAAAGTGGGCAAACGTCGTGGGTGCCGAGGGTCGGAAGGTGTCAGCGGGGTCGGCCGAAAAGGCGTTGGAAGGATGACATGATGAAAAAGATTGGTGGTATGTCGCCAAAGACCGGGATAACTGGAAAGCTTCGGGGGAGACCTTTGCCCACAGCAGTGGGACAATATAGGTTAAAAAAAAGGTTTTTCTTAGTACACAATAACTTATGCTTAAACGAACTTATCTGGAGCTGAAATTCTATCACAGTTATAAGAGTCATATTAGCCGAAGATATTAGTAACATACAATATGTTAATTATTTAATTAAAAAAATATTTTTCAGGTACAAAATATAACTAGTTTTGAAACAAATAAGTGTATATTGTTTGGTGTTAATCCGCGCTTGCCTCGTGCAGATAACTGCTTAGCGGTTTCTGGTCGGATTAAAAGCCGTGTGCCGTGAACAAAGGGAGTAGTGTTCACGATATATCATTAACAAAAAGGCTAAAAGCATCCCAAAAACTGTAATTTTATTATTTTTACATCTTGTTTCGTGCTTTTTGCTATCGTTACTTTACTCTGTAGAGGTGATACTCATGAACAAATTATTTGTAACGAATTAAGCTTGACCACCGATGTGGTTAAGTTATTTTATATTATTATATTCTTCACTGAAATCATAAGTTCTTTTAGAGACTACTGCATAAAGGTTTAAACAATCGTCTCAAGTGCAGTTCGATTGATGTAATATGAGTGGATTTATTTCTATTATTCTTAATACCTTGTTTCTTATAATACTACATAATAGTCTTCTTGTTCTTCTTCTTCTTTTTTTCTACTTAATAGGCTTTGTGGGAGACCTTTGCCCAGCAGTGGGACAGTATAGGTTAAAAAAAAATAGTCTTCTTGATATAATAATCTTGTGAAATATTAGTAACTAAATAATTTTATTATCTAGTTGTCCTTGCGCAGTGAAAGTGGCAAACAAGACGTCTTTTGTGTCGAACAATAGACGGACTGACGGCGATACAAGCCCCAGTGAAAGCGAACACGTCAGTTGACCATACATGTACTTTATTACATAATTATTCTACTTCTATGTTATTTCCTACGTTCTTATATCTTTTGAGTACAAATACAAATATGAATTTCGAACCAAAATATATATTGTTTTTTTAATACTTAAGTCATTATTTTGTAAAAGACTCAAATATTTCAAAAACCTTAGAATTCAGTAATGCCTACGTGTTTGTATAAATAAACCCTTTGAAAATTCAAAGGGGTATTCTGTTTTCTAAACATTCATTAAAATTAAAAAGTTCATGACTAACTAGACAAAACAACTAAATTAAAATCAAGTAACTAGATTTAACATTAAGAGAATAAACCCTCTGCTCTAATTAGCTACCTACTTAGGATACTCGGCAAATTGTCTTGTAAAAAGTCCATTGTTTGCTCGAAAACTGACTGAAAAAGTAGCCACAGGTTTTAATTACACAGAGGGAAGGTAAATTAAAAAGCACCCGGCCGCAACGATTGCAAAGGAAACCTTAAACGTAGCTTTTATCTCATCCAGAGTCTTTGCAGGCCATTTATAGACGAGCCAATTAGGTTGGATTGTTGGAATGATTCAGGAATCCGATTTCTCAAGTTTTTATAAGCTAATTTTTCAATAATAAGATATTTAGTCCTATTTATGGAACTACTTACCTAGATACTCACAAAATCAGAGTATCTAAGTAGATCCACAAATAGGTTAGTAAGATTTTAGTGAAATAAGAAAACTTAGCTCACTTAATTGCTGATTCTTAGAATATCTAGTTAAATGTTAAGTGATTCAAATTTGTCGAACTAGGATTCAGACGGATCCCTGTTCTGTCACATATTGTCTACTTTACGAACTAACAATACTGTTTTGATTGCAGAATGTCTAAGAATGGAAATCTTTTTCCATCCTTAGACTTTCTGCAATTCATATTTGTTATTTTTAGATATCTATCGGCGAAGTATATGTGTAGGTACTGCAAGTAGTCTAAACACTGGCTTAAGGTTGAGTCAAATAAAATATTTCATTTAATGTATAAACACTGTCTTTCTACATGATCATGATGTCATATTCATTTTTGTATTTTTGCAACGGTCTGTAGATAGCTCAACTGTTTCTTATGTATTTTATTATGCCTATGTACATTTTGTAAATACTGTAATAGTCGTAAGTTTGTTTGTGATTGTATTTAAACTTGTGTATTAACATCAGATGACGAAGATGACTTTCTGCTTGACAGATATGAGATACTGTGCCCGATTACTCCCGACCCGATTGGCCCGGCAGGTTGTGTTCGCAATCGTGCCGTCAGTACAACCTTTTGCTCTTTTTCTACCGGCCTCTAACAATTGAACGCGAGCGATGAGTAAATACAAACGATTTGATGTGGTCTCACTGTTTTTCTGTCTGTATTGAATCGGATGTTTATTGTGAGTCATTTTATCGATTTAGCATTTGTTTGAGCTTTGAAGATTTTTAGTGCAAATACTGATCAAGGCGCAGAAAAGCCTATAACAAATCTATTAGCGCAAAATATGTAGGCAAAGATTCATAGTGTAGTAGTGTTTATTGATGGCATATTATTGTTAGTGGACGTAAGTGTATTGAGTAATTTCATCACTGTCAATCCCGCTTTAATAAATACGAATAAAGATTTTGACAAAATAAATATCATGTATCAGTTCATGGGTATTTACAGCTTGACGAAGAAGTTCTTATCTTAGTATACCAAGCTTTAAAAGCAAAATTTAGATTAGGAAATGTAGTTGTAGCATAATTATACATCTAAACATGGCCACGCATTGATCAATACCGAAAGAGAATTATAATTATTAAAAAAAAAAGTGAAAACAAAAATATAAGCTAATTTCCACGCGTCCAAATAACTTCACCAATAACATTCATCATGTTATATTTAATACATTAAAAATAATGTCGGTACAAATAGCATTCGGTCATTAACAAATAACTCTGTTTTTGTGAGCCAGAATCGATAATGCCTGATTGATGACTGCAATGAAGGGAAGGAACAGCCGCCGTCGAATGTCGATAACGTGATATCTTATCTTACAATAATAAGCTTTTAAGATTAATTTTGGTTGAGCTTTCGACGAAATGTCTGCGTTTTATAATTAACTTTTTTTTATTATGTTTCAATATCTAAAGTAAACATGAAGTTTCCTTGAAACAAGTTGGTTATGGATTTCCAGAATGAATAAAGAATCTATCTCAAAAAAAAATCTAATCAAGTACATAGGACCTTGATAATGGATTTCAAGAATAAATAAAAAAAGTTTATTCATAATCTTGAATTTTATTTTATACAAACGAAGAAAGAAATAAGTTTAATTCTCTTCAATTATTTAGTTATTCTAACTTCAATTTAGTTATTCGAACTCACTTAAGTTGTAGTTTTTTGGTTGTACAAATAACATAAATATCTTTAAAAATGAGCTCTGGATGCGAAAGAATTTCATATTATTTAGCTTTTTCCATGTAACCTTCATGTTTACAGTGCAATTATCGGAAGTCATGTTTCGGTATTTTTTACTCACGAGAAACGGACTAATTGGGCGATAAATTATTTCCATTTCACTTCCTATCGCAAGCTGTCTACTTGGAATCGTGTGTCTATACCGACAACGATACCGACCCGATAAAGACATATCTCATTCTTACAAAAAAATATTATTCGACTCGAGAACCTCTTTTGTGTTTTCAGCGGTTGAAAAAGCTGGCGTCAACACGGTGTGAAAGCGTCTAGATAGAACCTTACTACATCGTCGCTAAAGTCGTGTCGGCCGTGTAAAAAAATATCGGCAGATGTTTATACAGTTACGGACAGTCTTTTTTTTATTTACAACACACATTTTCGGAGTTCTGAGGACATGATTGATTACTTATTGGTTTAAGTGAAGTAATTTGCAGTTAATTATAATTCTTGATTGGTATTGGCTCTATAAAAAAATAAAGCAGATGGGATACTTGCAGGGAACATAGGATTTTATAAACAAACTGCAAACGTCAAACACGTTTTTTGATGGTGACTGTTTTTATTAAAAATATTTAGCTCCATGTATGACCATAATTATCACCTATAATGGCCATATCATCCTTAAAAAGCTTGAAGATATTAAGACTATTCAACACTTAAAACTTAAATTTTATAACCAGTTTAAGTAGATCTCCCATTAAGTAAGTTTAAAGCGATATCAAAATATTATATAAACTGGACGATCATAACATCAATCTGTACAAAAGCTGAAGGCTGAAACGGATAAATCCAGGATTATCCCATTCATTTTTCCGGGTTTGTTTTGAATTCAATATTTCACTTTATAGGTTTCGCAAATCGGCGACGTATTTCTTATCGGCTGTACTATATCAGTGCAAATCACCATAACCAAATTAGGTAGGTATCATTGAGTGATGCAATCAGCAGAAATGAAAGTCATTTTATATAAAATAAATGTTAAAATATTGGCATTTCTTAACAAAGAGAAATAAAAAGTTCGTTTTTAAAAATACTTAGTTAATAATTTTGCAAGAGCTTTTAAATATCGATGAGATTGTTGATTTCTTTTCTTATTGGAAAAACACAATTTTATTTAAAAGTTAACATTTTGTATAAATTATTTTAGTAATGTACATATGTAAGTATATCTTCTAATTAAATTACAAGATAAATCTTAAATAATTTATTTACTTATTAAAAGCGGAGCAAACGAAGAGAATTATGCTACCATTCGAATTTCGGCTGGAGTCCAAGAAAGTTGCATGTGATTCGCCAAGTTGGCCAACTTGGGCTCTAAACTTATCAAAGTGATTTGGAGAACTTCGGCGTCACTCTTTGAACGCCCTCTGGAGTATGTAGATAGTTGGAATGAGTCCTGATATGCGCGTCTTTTAGCACTAGTTTACGGATTTACGTCACAAATAAATTACAAGAAAATTAACTATTAAAATCGTATATTAGGATCCGATTTCTGCATGTATTCGATCGGCCATTGTTTTCTCGGACACCATTACAATGACAGAGAATACAGGAACATGGAAGTCAGCCTTTTATTGAACGAATGGAAATACACAGATAAACAACTTTACCACAGATAAATGAAATAAAACAAGCTTTAATTATAACTTCACCACAGACATTTGAAATGTAAAATAAATGGTAATTAAAATGTCAAAAAGTAGATGTTTTTATTTGTTTATTTTATTCCATACTAAATATACATGGGCTTATGAAGGCTTAGTAGTCGAGAAAAAATATCGACGGATTTGCTACCGATTTGATAACTTCAAAGACTAATGCTTAGGGTTATAGCCTAGTATGTTGCGGGTTGAGTGGTGCCTATTGAGTTAAGAGTAAAACAATCCTGGGACTCTGGTTCGGCTGGTGAACTCACATAACTTGCATTCTGCATCATGTTAAACTGCGGCTTCCTTGCAGAAGCAACTTGTTAACACGGTCTTGTAAACCATCTCTTCCTTGCAATAAGGTTCAAATTGTATCGCCGCTATTTAGGAGTGCTTGTTTACTATTGTTACAGAGATAATGCTTGGAGGCTTATCATCAGGAACTAAAATGTATCTAATAATAATAATAAACAAATATTCAGGGACATTTCAATTCACACATCGCGCTAGCCGCAAACTAAGCAAAGCTTGGTTATTTTTATTTTATTATTATTGATGGGGCTTTTGTCATAAAGCTCGTTCGGGGAAATACTACCACTGTACTTATTTTTGAAACCAAGCAGTGATGATCGCATTGTTATGTGCCGGTTTGAACTATATAACACTTTTTTTTTGTTTTGTACATCCTCAATGAATATCAGACATTGTTATAGGCAAAGCTAATCGTTTAACAACGGGTAGCAGAAAAATAAATAAAAAAACGGCTAATTTACCAAACTTAGCCGTCAATGGTTTAACAAAACAAAGATTTACATTTTAATTAAGTACATAAGAATAAAACGATAAAAATGTCAACTTTCGTGAATTTAATATTACAATTAACTGGTGCTACAAAAGTCGTTTATCAAAAGCCTATAATATTGGATCTCTATCACGCGTAAGAATTTATTATCATTTTATCGACTATAAAGAATTTTCCCTCAAAGTTCAATAGCCTTTCGCGTCCTCAATAGGTTAAGTACTTGCCCAATTGAAATGGATTTTATCTATAGCTTCCGTAGAACTTCGTCTCTAAGTTTAATATCATATCTTTTCAAGTTTACATAAACAAAAGTTAAGCGGGACTCATAAAAAACTATTGCAGTTTTATGTATGCACTTTTAAGCAGGTGAGCTATTTAGGGACTCACAATTTTTAAAAACAAAGAAACTTAATCTCGATATTTTAAGTAAATTGTTACTTAAAATCACGAGCTAAAGCTTTCTTATTCTTTGACCTCACGAGAGAAAGAGAAAAACAAAGGTACATTAATATTGAATAGTTAATTAGAATATGTCCTAAGCTCTAGAACAAGAGACTACGAGAAACATCGCAATAAGCCCATAGGTATTCATTCCCTATTAATTGAATCGTGACGAGACGGCCGTCGCCACAAACTCTACCGCAAACGATTAACAACTTTAATACACATCAAATAAGTACGAATTTCGTGTGAAGCAACGATACACATAGGGTTGTACTGTACGTGCTATCGGTCAGAACAACTGTTAGTTTGTTCTCACGCTCTGTTTGTGGTTTTAGACGCTCTGTTGTTGACAAATATAGAACCAATAAATGTTGAATGGACTGATGGAGGTCGAGATTTGACATATTAGCAAGGCTAGCATTAGTTTCTTGAGTTAGAAAGAAGTATTACACAAATTTTACAATAATATTCAGACAGTATTATTAACTGCCTTCTGGTGTAATTTATGTTAACTCTACAATAAGCTAAAGTAGGTAGGTAACATTAGTAAAAGTCACCGCTGAAAATCTAGAATAAAAAAAACCTTGCTCATAATCTACCTTTTTGACTCAGAGCAATGAGCGCGGTGCAATCCTCAGTGAATATATTTAGAGATAGTAACTATCATCTTTATCCCACTTTACATCAGGTGGGGAGTAACATCAGTTTGTTCCAATATTGGAAGAAATATAAATTAATGTAAGTACCTAATTCTTTTTTATTATATATTATTTTGAACTTAAAAAAAAAGAAGCAACCCTAGCTCCCAGACTGACATAATTGACGCAAAGAAGAGTTATCCGTAGGCTGTCTACAGACGCCTCTATTCACTTACCCGCTAAGTCGTATATGAATAAGATTCTAACTACATACGAGTCCGTTTCAGTATAATAAGGCCGTTTATATAACAGTGCCATAGCGTAAATAGGTCTATATCTATTAACGTCATTTACTATGAAATTTATAATTATGTATATATTATGTGTGGATCAAATACCACGCATTTGCATCTAATATAAATTATATATACAGCATTAGTGTCCAATTTTTACCCATTTCCCAATTAATAAAGTAAATAAAAATTCACGGACATTTCACATCACGCTCTAGACCCAAACTAATCAAAGCTTGTGCTATCGGAACTAGATTGCTGTTACAATACTTATAGAATATATTAATATAATACTTATAATAAACCTTTTTAAAATCATACTTATAATACATAGTACCACCCAGACACAGAACAAATATTTATGTTCATCACACAAACATTTGCTCTCGTTCAGGATCAAACCCACGACCCACGGCATGGAAAGCAGAGCTGTGACTGTCATTGTAATTTGTAGTGTTTAGGACATTAAAATTGTTTATATTTTTGTTTTTATGTTGCTAACTGTACCTCTACATGATCGTCAGCGTATAAAAGCGATTTTCTCCGTAGTCGGTCCAACGTAATGGGCCGAGAGACGTGTCACGTGAAAAATAGGGACGTATTTTAAAAGGATAAAGTCGGAATCGATAAAAAAATTAGCGATACGCTGATATGTCCTATCTATACGTATTGTCACTGCTTTGTAAGACATAGAACTCTTTTTTGTATACTATTTTTCTATTTTTTTTTTATTTAGAATACCTTTGTGGTGTATTTAAGAAAGTTAATATTTTTTTAGTTAGTTGTTACTAACTAAAAAAATTACAAAAGGCTACCTCATTGCTATAACTGATCACTTTCAGACCACCTTTATTTAGGCTAAGTATAAAATAATAATTACTGTGTTGAAGGTTTTTGAAGAAGGATAACGACGTTTAATAAGGCTTTTTTGAGAATCATGAAATCAAAATAAGAGACTACCAATGTTTTCGTCATTTGCTAAAAAAGGATGTTAAAAAAGCGTACGGTAAATGTACGGCTTTAAGTCGAAGCAATTCAATCCTAGATTTTGGAAAAACGATACGTGTCTCGATACAGTCTTACCAAAACTATAGTCAAATTCTTTAATTGGAACGAAGTTCTTTATCGCACGTTGCGAAAGGGGGCTAGACGGAAAAAATGAAGACCACAAGTTGTAACGACACTTTTTGCTATAGTTGTAAGCCGTGCGGCGTGCGCGTGTTTCTCTGTCTGTCTCTCTCTCATAGAAAGCAAGCCAGTTATTAAGAACTTCGTTCTACCCGGTGTCCCTTGACACCTCTCAAGTTTTTTTTTTAAATCGATGCTTAATCGATTTAAAAAGGAGCAACTCTAGTTCCTTGTATCGAGTACACGCGAGGCTCACGCTCTCTCCAAATAAATTACCGCACAGATTGACCTAGAAAGCTCCTGCGCTACGGAACAATGCTCTCGGATTCGATCTAAAGCAGAAATCATTTTGCATAATAGATCCGTGATAAATTAATTTTGGAATGTGAGATTTTTATGTATCAATAGTACCAACAAGTCATAAAAAATTAAGAAGTTTTGAATTCTACAGCTAAAGTACCTACTAAACTTTTCAAAAAGCGATAACTAGAAATTTAAAATAAATACTTAGGGAGATTTTTTTTTAATTTTTAATGATTCAAACTTATGTTTATTGAAATTAATAATTGAGTTTTACGCAAATCTTTTATTAATGTAGTAGGTATTATTATTTACTTCATTAGAGGTATTATTATATCCTAAAAAAATAATTATATTCTCATTAGTTAAGACTGTAACTTTTACTGAAGGTACGTAGCTTAGTTTAAACATAAACATATTATCTAATTTTAACCTCGTCGCTTCACTAAACCTATAAATAAACCATCGTATATTTAAATAGTTCAACTAAATAATGTTACTTACAGTTTATTTTTTGAAAAGATACATTTTGTTTGGCACCGGTTCAAGAGAGGGTAGTAAATCATTGTGCCGTAAGTTTTCTGGTAATAACTAAAATAAAGAGAAAAATAATGGAGTACATTTTATTAACCAACTTACAAAAAGGAAAGGGTTCTCAATTCGACTGTCTGTTTTTTTCGTATGTATCCCAACCTAGTTTTCATTATAAACGGGATATTTACCATGATTTGTGAGATTGATTATTCCCCGATATTTCGGCACAGTTGCATTCGCCATGATCACGGGTCGAACTATCCCAACCTAGCTTAAAATTTAAAATTGTTCTATTGAACCATTGAATACAAACTTTTGTGAAATGAAAAGACGTCATTAACTATAAAATGAAATATGATTTCTTTTTGACCTTTCAACTTCAAAAAAACAGCTCAAGTGAACAGTATTTTTTAACAAACTTCAACAAACTTCAACAAAAGTTTCTAAGTCTTATCGCGAACTGGGATTTCTTCAACTTTTTAAACAACTATATCCAAATTAAATTGGGTACTACATTATTCTTTGAGAGAGAAGCGCTCGGTGTATATTAGTTTATCTACTTAGATAGATAGAAAACGCTTTATTATACACACATGAAAATAACAGAAAATACAGAAAAACAGTGTTTGCAGTAAGTAAATACAATGGGCGGCCTTATCGCTTTGAGCGATCTCTTCCAGACAACCTTTGGATGGACTAGTCTACTTCTATCTTCTCTATCTATCTTCTATCTACTTCATCATAGTTCCTATTAAAGTGAGAAAGTTTTGATGTTTAAACACTTAATCACGATGAAACTACTGGTCCAATTTGGATAAAACTTCAAACTTATTTTGGTATACTTATTCAAAATAATAATAGATCATAATGCAGGATAATACACAAAGCAATATGTTTATATTCATCATTACATAATAAATAAGTGGGTACTTGTACTATTCTAAGAGCTTCGAGTAGCAACATGAAGTTTAAAATCTGTAGAAAGCTGCTTATATTTGAAATAGCGCACTAAAATTTTGCATAGAGGACAAAATAAAGGAGTTTATGTAATACCGAACAACCATATTTTATGAATATATTTTGTATTTATATTTCATTTTACTGCTACGATTTTATTAAAGCTTAGAGTACACTAGTAAATATTTATAACCATGAAATTGTTATAAGTAAAACTTGTTTGACGTAACATTAAAGTTTTTTTATTTTTTTACGTAGATACTCTGAAAACTTTTTTGTCTTCTATAAATTATATTTGTAGCTAAATTACGTTTTATAAGCTTACTTTTACCTTTTAAACTTATAAATAGAAATACCTACATCAGGTGTCCGAAACTTATTTTATAAACGGGTTTGTTTATAAAATAAGCCAGAAAAAATTACCCCGTTCCGACCTTTATTGGCGAAAAATATTTAAATTTATATCCCTCAAAGCTCAAGCAGCGAAACACTGAATAAAAAGTAAGTATCGTTAATATTTTTTGCAACAATATTGCGTACGGATATTAAAATGAAATCTCTATGATCAGTTTTAAAATGAAAAGTCGATTCGGCTGAAACCGGACGGCGCATAGCGCTCCGTCGAAGCAAAAACTCTGCAGCTACAGCTAAGTTTAACTTTTATTTACTAGAATCATTAATTATTTTAAGTTTATGAATTAAAAGCTTTTCAGCGCGGCAGTGCAGCCAGTATCTTGGGTACGCTTCCGATTGGTGCTGATTTGGACCAATTGAGCTATCTATAGATCGTTTGCAATGTTCAAATAGCTCAACTGTTTCTTATGTATTTTATATGCCTATAAAATGTACATATTTTATAATACTGTAACAGTCGTAAGTTTGTTAGTACCGAATTCCACACTGATTTTAACAAGAGAAAAATTTTGACTAAGCGACTGTTTTTTTTCGATAATTTTGTTTGTGGTGCAAAATATCTATGTAAGTAGAGCGTTATAGGAAGGTGGGCGGGCGGTGTCCGTGGGCGCTATGACGTCACCGCCCACCACCAATGCAGCTAGATTAGTTTCTCTACTTTCTACCTATTCGTAAATTCAGAAAATGTTTTATTAAAAGCTATTTTAATGGAATAAGCTCTAAGCTCTGGACGGAATATGAAAATGTGTTTATTTCTATTTTCAAACGATTTGCATTTTTATTTTTAGCTAATACGCGGCTTTTAGTGCTGGCTTCATTGTTTTTAGGACAGAAAAACTTTTGATTATAAACGGGATTTGTTTGATTTTTTTTGATTGACCATGATTTGTGAGTTTGATTATTTCCCGATATTTCGCCACAGTTGCATGCGCCATGATTACGGGTCGAACTCACACCATACTGATCGAACATTATGAAAACAATTTTCAAAACCGTGATAGTTTCAAATATTATAGAACAATCTTTGTTTAAACTTATGCATTTAGTACTACAAACCAGGTTATATTAGGCAAGTAGCTAAACTTAATAAAACCGTATTCTCGATTTTAAGAGTTACCTACGTAAGTCTTGGTGCGATGAAAATCATAAAATTTATCTTTTGTCTTATATAGAGATACTATGAGCTACACATACTTTTCGATCAAGTATAATAAAAAAGTATTCACATAACGGTACTTGTTTACACCCACAATATAGTTTTTTCCAGTAAACAAACATTATTACTGAAATTTTCCCACGGAACAAACGCCAGTCGAGTACGGCGAGAGGTCTGACAGACAAATAGGACAATGAAGATGCAACGCCACTTAAAACACAATAACGATCCATTGTATGCAGACTTTTACAAGCTTTTAATATGGAAATTATATTCCTCTTGACTTATTGGAAAAGTTATAAAATTTTATTCGCTTTTTAATGGCAAATTAGGTATGTTTTTGAGACACAATAAAGCATATATTTTTTTGGACAAAATACCATTCGTATAAACCATTATAATTTGAAGCAACCAGCTATTACTAATTACTTAATTATTACCAATCAAATAATAATAGAGATATTGTTTACCTCTATATTAATATTACAAAGAGATTAAGTTTGTAAGGTAGTAAGGGTGATTTTGAATTTACTAAACCGATTTTGATAAAATGGTAAAATTATTATTTGACCAATTGATAGATATTTGTCTACACATTAACATTAATTCAATGGCAATTAAAGAAATATATTTTTGGCTTATATTTGGAGATCTATTTTTCAAAGGGTGTGTAAGAAGCAAACCAGTTTTGAATCGTCTCGCGCCGGTTTTCCCGACTAGATATACTGAACACCTTGATCTTATTTGTGCTGATACTTACTATCATTCTTAAAAGTTTATCACACGAACGTGGCTCGTGGGAGTATCGACTGATGATATTACGTCAATAAATCGTGGGAAAAAATTTGAGAGGCATCTTAACATTTTGCATTACAAATTAGTTTATAAATAAATATAATAATGTCGAATTTATGGAAGTCAAGTTAATCTTCAATATAAATAAATTTTATCAGAAAATACCTGTATTCGTAATTACAAAAAATATAATCTCATAAAAATATGATATTTTCAAGCACAAATGCTATTTTAAGAATAGTGGTGGGCGTATCCGCGCGTCGAGAGTGGACTATCGATAAATTGTTGACAGTCACTGAGAGCGTAGGACGAGCGAAACACCCACGTGACGTATCGTATCGTACATGAGTATACAGTAGTATCAATGTTTTCTTCTAAATAACCCTACCTAATAATGTATTGTGGGTGAGTTATAATTTAAAAATAAGTGCCTGTAAAATCGACCAGTAACTTGATAAAACTGTTTATTTCTATTCTTAAATCGTCAAAACATTCTGAAAAGTTATCACAAGGCACGGAAGTTCTAATCAAGTATCATCTTAATCTAATCAAGTACCATCTAATATTTGACTTGGTATCTAAAACGACCATGTTAAAATTGATCTTACTGATTCAATTAAATTTGTTAGATACTGTTTAAATTGTATACTGTGTCATAAGCGGTGCGGTTAGCTTACGTACATTGAGAATTCAATTTGTAAGTCTCTAATAAGTGTAAATCAATATTTATTTTGACATTAATCTCTTGTTTATCGTAGTTCTGTCAACAATGCTTTACTGTATGGTTTTATGTTACATTTTACTTTTATTGGAGGTTCTTTCGATTATCATTGTAATCAATACTTCTACATAGTCGTCATGTAATCGTTTCTACACGGTTCACAAGGTAAAGGTATCAATTTCAAGTTAGTACTAATATCTACGTAGTAGGTATACATAGATAAGTAACAGCTGAATTTTCTCTCATTATCGTTGCAAAGCTATTGTAAATATTTAAAATATTTGCAGCTTTGTCTTAATTAAAGTTCAACATCCAGATGACAATCTCTTTTAATTTAACCATTCATTAGCCTTTTGTAGAGTTAAGAGCTTAATTATTTAGGGGGTCGAGTGTTTTATTATTCTAGAGCTAAAGAAGAAATTATGAAGTCTCCAAATTCATTCATTAGCTTTTTGCGCAATGAAAGTAAAAAAAAGGTCATGAAATGACAAGATTAATTTAGACCTTTGCTTAGTTCTTTTGTAAATTTATTTTTCTTTTAAATCTCTTTTAGTTTTTTTTATACTGAATCACTACTTTTTATCGATATCGATAATTTTAGTGACATGTATTTGTAAACACCACGCAACACTAATTTTTGCAAGCACATATTTATGCAACAAATTGGCAATAAAAGAGAATGTGTGACCTTTCAAACTACTCAATCTCATTAAAGGCAATTCAATTGTGCGAACGTTGACCTTGCGTTTCTAGCGTCAACATATATTGAGATAGAAACAGTATTTCCGTACTAGGCATTAGAGTCTTTAGGGGCTATAAGAGAAAACCAGAGCTTAAAGGTTGCCTGTAAGTTAAAATTTCTTTGCGAAGCTGTTTTGTTTTTTTGTATGTATGTTAAATGATTACTCCGTCAATTATACACCAATTCCGATGACTCTTATTTAGTTTGGTAGAACATACTCAGAGGGGATCCCATACACAATTATATCAAAACTTTATCAAAATCTAAATTGTGCTAATTAAGTTATTAAAAAAATATTTTAAGATTTACTTATCAATGAATGTGCATCAGGAGTCATTTTTTTCATTTTAAATAAAAAAATATTATTACCTTTGCTGTTTTAATAGCATTAAAAATAGTTCTCGCAAAAATAAACCACTTAAACTAAAGCAGAATGTCAAACCAAAAAAAGAGCTGTGATGTAGAGCTGTGACGTCAATAACTTAAAGGGCATAAACAAGACCGCCAGTACTTCCGTTCTGCCCTCCTTCATAAAGCAATATTCACTTCGTTCGGAAATGTAGGTCACTGATGAAAATGTTTAAAAAACTGAAGATTAAGTTACACGGATAAGGTATTGGATG
Source organism: Ecliptopera silaceata (assembly GCA_932527185.1). Taxonomy (NCBI): domain Eukaryota; kingdom Metazoa; phylum Arthropoda; class Insecta; order Lepidoptera; family Geometridae; genus Ecliptopera; species Ecliptopera silaceata. The sequence goes on along the minus strand of OW052205.1, from coordinate 5,727,011 downwards.
TCGTAATAAAAAGTCGGTGTTAACCCAAATGAATTTGTCAACGAAATGTTATTTTATGGTATATGTAGCTGTTGCTTTTATGCCTAAACTAGTATGACAGGCTCAGTTGGTAGTAGCTCTGCTTTTCATGCTGTGGGTCGTGGGTTCAATTCCCACCCAGAGAATGTTTGTGTGATGAACATAAATATATTTTTCTGTCTGGGAGTTATTAATATGTATAAATGTATTTACAAAAAAATGTATACGAGTATTCTATCAGCATTCTAGTTCCCATATTACAAACTTGGGACTAATACGCTGATCCAAATAACAAAAAAAAAACACAATATTAATACTATTGAGGTTTTGTCAATTCATTAAATTAATATTGCTTTGTTTAGTTTTGATGATGTTGCGTGAAATGTCTATCAGTATTTTTTTTTTATTTACGCCCGATTCTCTCAATAATATTATACCATTTTTAATTATAATTATCTCTTAGTTTACTTTATCCGCATTAATTACATTCATATTTGCGTTTTAATCATGAAATTATTTCATAAAAGATAATATTATTTGGACCAGTATAATCATGAAAATATTTCATAAAATAAAATATTATTTATTTCAATATGTTTTCAAAACAACGTGAGTGCAATCGTAAAACTCCATACCCAACGTTTTGATGGACATATCTAGGTCGAATTCATCTCTGTTTTACTTTGCTGCTCCAAAAAGAGTATATGGTGTTATAATTAAATTCAGGATTACCCATATATAATAAATTAAAATGTTATATGGCCAATGGTTTCATAAAATACACTGTTTGGAATATAAAAAAATATATTTCTAAAATGTTTATAGTTACTAATCAGACCTCTCTAGATCGAGAGCTTTTGAAAGAAATCAAAGGATATTACAAAAATAATGAGAACTCACATATAAACTTTTTTTTTAATTTTTGGCTCCGATTTTATTTATTTTTTTATCTCCCGTTCAGTGTACATATTCTAGTCTATTTCTTAAGATGTCTAGTCATAAAACTACCATTTCAAGGCTTGGAAAATTCTGTACAGCGCAGCGGAACAGTTTTACGACGTTTTGTAAATTGGGTCACCAGCCACGGCCAGCGTCCTGCAATGATTAATTTTGGATTTGCTTTCTTATTTCGAAAGTAATAGAGTTTATTTTGATATATAGCCACTATTACATGTTTCGCGTTAATTGCTTTTCGGTGTGCTTTCTGAGGTAATAACTTTTTAAATGAGATACTAGTCTACTCTCGAAGTACGTCACAAATGTATTTTATTGATTTATGAATCTATCTGATAAATAATAATATCTACATATTTACAAAAAAAAAATGTAAGTATTTAAGTATTCTATCATCTAGCTAGACAATGGCCTTCATCCGACAATGGATAAACCCCACTTTATTAGATTAAGTAGATATAGGAATAGATGATGTAGAATATTTTAAGGGGAAATAAAGGCTATTTTTATTTTTTATTTTATTTTATTTATCATCTAGATCCTATAGTATACAAGCTTTTGTTATTTCATAAATACAGATATATGTAATTTATATATATAAAACAATATATTTGAAATATCAAATGAGAAATTCTGTAAATGAATTTACTTTTGATGCTGATTGTACTTCATGTAAGCGTGTCCGTTTGCAACTATATCAACGTCTGTACTTCAGAGTTTCAGCACAATCACGTTTGCATACATCGCCTCCATTCCTTCGTAATTAAAACTGACATACAATATTACATCAGTAACCGGCGCTGCATGAAACTTAAACTGTTATAGAACATTTTTGTGTACTCTTCCGACTACATTTTCATCAATTTATCTATCACCATGATAAAAAATCCAGTAGTGGACTAATATAGGTTGATGGAGAGAGAAAATGAGAGAGAGACATTTATTTGATACACAACACAGGTACAACACATTTAAACAAATAGTATCAAAAATTGTAAGTATAAATAGTTTGTATATGAAATAAAGAAAGAAAAACTTGATTTTGTGTCACACACATGAGATCAAAACATTTACACACAATAAAAAATAAACCTTACTATTTACATGTTTGTGACCACAAAACTTGCCATCACTTAGCATGTGTTGTAGTAGTACCTATGTACTACTACAACGCTGATCTTCCGTGATGCGGTGATATGGTGATGATGATAAAGAGAAAAACTGTAACGGCCGGTTTCCCGAACGATGATCAACGAAAAAAATCAAATAATTACTATGTGTCAAACTCGGATCAATCGTGATTTGGGTTTCCAGAAACCGGCCGTAAGTGTATTAAAAAATCGCTGACATAAACGCCTTATTGGAAAATGCTGCCACGGAAAAACCCAGACAATTCAAAAAGCTAAAACTTTCGTCCCAGTCTCAATGTAAACAAACCGTGGCAACATTTACTTTGTTGGGTATATCGACAAGAGGTCAGACAGGGCAGACCGACCTTTGCGCGCCCGCTGGAACTGCGCAGTACCTGAACATTATTGGATCTTTTTAAAGTGATTTATATAGTGAGTTTCAGTCTATCGTTCAGGATTCATGTAAGTTACAAGTTTTACAACCCCTCTGGTTACTGATCAACGATCTCGCTGGGTTAGGTTGTTCAATTTAGAATATTTTTATATTAGTTTTACAAGAGTTTTACAAGATTATAGTTATTGCTTTTTTATAAATCTATCATGGAACTAGACCGACCTTTGCGCGCCCGCTGGAACTGCGCAGTACCTGAACATTATTGGATCTTTTTAAAGTGATTTATATAGTGAGTTTCAGTCTATCGTTCAGGATTCATGTAAGTTACAAGTTTTACAACCCCTCTGGTTACTGATCAACGATCTCGCTGGGTTAGGTTGTTCAATTTAGAATATTTTTATATTAGTTTTACAAGAGTTTTACAAGATTATAGTTATTGCTTTTTTATAAATCTATCATGGAACTAGCCGATGGCCCTCCTTAATTTAAGTGGATACCGGTGCTTATTAATACATTGTGTCTCCTCTATATATTGTGTATAGCCAATTATATCATCCCTTCAAACTAGAACGCATTATAGATAGCATCACTAATTAATAAGTACTATAAATAGCCCATAATATGTACTTCATAAAATACATGTAGGCTCATACACCTACTACTTTAGGATTTTATAAACGCGAGATAAAACACTGTCAAAGAGAATTGAGGCATTTTTATCATGATAAACGTATCGCAGTTGTAAATAAAGAACACCACAAAATCATTGGTGACAATAATAATCTATTCATCGACACCGCGACAGGAAGAGAGTGCCAAGCCGCGGCTTCCGAAACAACGAAATATTGCACGATAGGTTTGTGTCGGCCGATGATAATAAATGTAGTACGCATAGCAAATTGTTCCCCTCGGAAACTACACCGACACTATTTTATTTATGAATACATCCATCTAGCCAGATTCTTTCGGAACTTTCAATTTGGAGTAGCACTATGTTATTACATTTTGATACAACTTTTGGAATAGTAAAGGGAGCTTAGGCATTCAGCTTATGTTAACCATACAAATATGGAATACGATATAAGTAGTATGATATAAGATCTCGTACACTTCTTATATCGTCTGTAATAGATAATATGACCGACGATGATGAAATACCGATGTTAACGCGTAGAACGAGACGTCAATAAAGTGACAGTGACAGTGACACGGATCCCGCGCCTCGCCCCGCACTCCGCCCCCCCCCCCCCTCTCCACTCTGCGTTTAAACTATGGCCATGTAACTGCGCCTCCTAATTTATATTTAAATATTTGTACATAAAGTAATTAAAGGCTGACTGTTGTATCCAAGTATTTCATTGAAGAAACCACATACCTAAGGCTTGCCCAAACAAGTGGTCCTATCAAACCGGATATAAAAGGAAACCAGCGAATTCGCGGCACGCAGACGTGTCGGCGCCATTTTGTGACGGAAGCCAACAAAAAGAAAATCAAGAAAGAATCAGTCGGCAGTTTTCTGGAAGCAGCTACGATTGTCCTGGATGGTAGAGGTGCATGAGAGTATGTTCGTTCCAATTGCAAATTCCCCTACCTTTCCATTTTTATAAAGTTTTACGCAGAGTCATTTTCAATTTCATGCAAGGTTATGTTCACACTGACAAAATAGTGTTACGTTGCAATTCGTTGCACGTGCATTTCCTATGCAATCGCATTTTGATATTCGTACATGATGCAATCAATTAAGTTAAGTAGAAGTCTTTATATACTTCACCCCAAACTTACATTCATACAATTATTGTATTAAAGTCTTGATATACTTTATTACAACATGAAAATATCTTGTTTTTAGTCATTTGAGTGTCTTAATATACCTCAAAGGCCAGAGAAGTCATGATTTAAGGCTTCTCCCTTCACACCATTGGGCATTATACCAATTTATTTGTGGATATTAAACATCTGCTTGTTAAATTCCAGCTGATAACCTCTCACGCGCAGCTAAGCTTCAGCCAGCTGTGTGAATCCTGCTTGCCTGGCTGTTACATATGTGCATCAACAAGGCTGTGGGCTCCGGACAACGGACACTGCCAATCAGCTGGCCTTTAAATAACATTCTTGCACTGCCGCTTGCTCTTCTGCACGCACATGCACTTAAGATTAGTATTATTTTTTAATTAGGTACATCATTGCACTTTGATTGTTTTAACATTGTAATAGGTGTACTTATATTATTCTTTCAGATTATACATCTGCAACAAACTTAAAAATTACATCCAATATCTTTAACCTGAATAAACATGTCTACTTCAATTAAAGAATTAAAAAAGAAGCGTGCTTCATACAAAGCCAAGCTAACACAATTTAAAAAATATTATGATAGCATTTCTACTTGTGCTAGCCTCAATAGTAGTCACATTGTTGAACTCAATCTCAGATTAGAAAAAATAGAAGAAATGTACAGTGAATATGATTCTATACAGCTATCTATAGAAACTCAAATGGACATTTCAGATAGCGACGAATATCAGGAGCGTGAAGAATTTGAGCAACAATACTTCAGGGTTGTTGCCGGTGCCCGAGACTTGCTGAACGCTAATTCTGCTGTGGGGCCTGTTGACGTCAAAGCTTCAGTGACAGGTTCTACTAATGGAGGTGGGCTAAGCTTAAAATTACCAATTATACATTTACCTACCTTCTCTGGACGACTGCAGGATTGGCTAGAATTTCACGATACTTATACCTCCTTGATACACACAAATGATAGCATACCAAAAATTAACAAATTTCATTACTTAAGATCAGCTCTTAAAGACACAGCGAAGCAAGTCATTGGTTTATTAGATTTCTCTGCCAGCAACTATGATGTTGCATGGCAAACATTATGTGAACGATATCATAATGATAGGTTATTGATTAGCAATCATATTCAGTCTCTGTTAGATATAGAATCAATTCCCAAAGAGTCCTCCAGCGCATTGAGAGCATTGATTGACACCATCAACAAAAATCTGAGAGCACTCAACACTCTTAGTATTAATACAGACAATTGGGATGTTTTGATAATTCACATGGCATCCAGCAAGTTAGATGTCACTTCTAGCAGGGCATGGAAGGAACACATCAACTTTTCCAAGGACTTACCTACGCTTGAAAAATTTATTACATTCTTGAAAGGTCAAGCGGAACTTCTGGAATCAGTTGAGCATTCTAGTTGCAAGCGTAGGTACAGTGAACCTTTGAACACACGACCAAAAACATTTGCTACCAACACACAACCCACATCAATGAAGTGCAACTATTGCAGACAGCCTCATCCTATCTTTCAATGTTTGAGATTTAAAGCGTTGCCTTTGCATGTGAAACTACAAAGAGTTAATCAATTAAAACTTTGCTCTAACTGTTTGAGACAGGGACATGAAGTAAATCAATGTAAATTTGGACCTTGTAGAATCTGCAATAAGATGCATAATACAATGCTGCACACAGCGGACCCTGTGGGTTCTCAACCTTCATCCACACTTATTAACAATGAAAATGAACACATTTTATTGACTTCTCATGAAGACACCCCACAGGACGATGCCTGCGTAGATGACACAGTTCATGAACAAGGTTTTTCTCCTGAACATCCGCACACAGAATTCTTTGCTGAGGAACAAATTGATCAAGATATTGTTCTTTCATCAACTATACAACGCAGTCATGTGCTGCTCTCTACTGCTCTTATTGATGTTGTAGATCATGATGGCAACAAACACACTGTTAAGGCGCTTCTTGATAACGGCAGCACTACTAATTTTATCACAGAAGAATTGAGTAAACTCCTTAAAATACCAACAAAACAAGCTTCAGCCAAGGTTGAAGGGATCAATTGCAAACCAATATACTTAAATAAACGAACTAGCATCAAATTGCTCTCCCGCACCGAAACTTTTTCTCAGGAAATAGATTGTCTCATTGTGCCACAAATAACTCAACTTCTGCCGACCACACAAATTGACATCTCTGCCCTTAACATTCCATCTCATATCGATTTGGCTGATCCAAAGTTTAATGTACCTTCGAAAATAAGTGTATTGTTGAACGCCGAGGTCTTCTGGGGAATATTGGGAAAAAATCGTATTTCTTTAGGAAAAAATAGGCCAACACTTAGTGAAACCAGATTCGGGTGGTTAGTGTCAGGTAACGTACCTACTCAAAATAATAAAAATATTGATCATACAGTCCACTGTCATTTTCTTAATGATTTCAAGATTCAAGGTCAACTTGATAGATTTTTTGAACTAGAATCCATACCGTCCACGCGAAAGACTACGAAGGAGGAGGAGGAATGCGAAAGGTTTTTTGTACAGACCACTACTAGGCAACCAGATGGTCGGTTTGTGGTAAAAATTCCTCTCAAACAGACACCGGAGGTTCTAGGTGATTCTTACAACCAAGCTGCCATTAGATTTAATGCTTTGGAGCGGCGTTTCAGTAGGGATCCTTTATTCAAAGAAAAATATTGTCAGTTCATGCAGGAATATATTGAACTTGGTCACATGTCTGTAAATAAAGCTTATAATGATAAATACACCTACATAATGCCGCATCACGGAGTCTTGAAAGAGTCTAATATCACTACAAAATTACGTTCTGTTTTTGACGCCTCAGCCGCAACAACTACAGGTTTATCTCTCAATGACATACAATACGTGGGGCCAAGCGTTCAAGACGATTTAATTAGTATTTTAATACGCTTTCGCCAACACAGATACGTCGTAACTTCAGATTGTGAAAAAATGTATCGTTGCGTTATGGTTGCTGAGGAGCAGCGTGGCTTGCAGCAGATACTTTGGAGAGGTGACCCCACGCATGAGCTTAACCTTTACAAGCTAAATACCGTAAGCTACGGTACTGCATCTGCAATGTGGCTAGCAACCCGCTGTTTGGTGCAGCTGGCTCAGGAAAAAAGCGCATCCTCTGCCTTTTCTTGCGCCATTCGAGAAGCGATACTACGTGATTTTTATGTGGATGATTTTATTAGCGGTCATGATTCTGAAGATGAGTTGTTAGGTATATGTCAGGGTGTAATCAAGAGATTAAAAACGGGTCAATTCCACCTTCGAAAATGGCGTTCTAACAGTTCGGCTGTCTTAAAAGGTATAAAGGACGATAAACAGGTGGATTTGTTAAAACTTGTAGATGATGACAATACCAAAACACTAGGATTAAGATGGTCATGTAAGTCTGATTCATTGTTTTTTTCGGTAAACATGGACGGCCACGATAATAAAAATATAAGCAAAAGATCGGTTTTAGCCACAATAGGTCAGATCTTCGATCCCCTTGGACTCATCAATCCTTGCATCCTGCAAGCCAAACTTATCCTGCAAGATCTCTGGGCTTCTAAACTATCCTGGGACGAGAGACTGCCCTCAGAGAAAGAAAATAAATGGCTAATATTTCTTGAATCTCTTCCTATGCTGAACGAAATTATTGTACCTAGACATGCGCTGTGCGAATCACCTAAACATATAGAAATCCATTCATTTTGTGATGCTTCTTTACAAGCTTACAGTGCCTGCATTTACCTGCGTTCGCTCTCTGTGGATGGTACTTCTACTGTGCATTTGATTGCTGCTAAGAGTAAGGTGGCTCCCATCAAAGGCATGACGGTACCCAGATTAGAGCTTAGTGGTGCTTTATTAGCCGTTAGAATGGTTGAAATGGTTAAAAGGGCCTTAAGGCTTACAGTAGACAATTGCCACTTCTGGTGTGATTCTATGGTAGTTTTAGGTTGGATAAGAGCTCCAAAGTCAAGTCTAAAGTCCTTTGTTCTAAATAGAATCAATGAAATAACAGAATCTAGCGATGCTATTCAATGGAGTTATGTACCCACCAACTTAAATCCCGCCGATATTGGCTCAAGAGGCTGCAATGCTGTCCAGCTGAAGAGCGCACAGTTATGGTGGTTTGGACCGCAATTCTTATCACAACCTGAATCACACTGGCCTAAAGCCCCTAGAGACATCTCATATGATTTGCCTGAACTTAGAATAATTTGTAAGGTCGTTACCAATCAAAATACCTTTATCCAAGGATTCTCTGATTACAGCAAATTGCAACGCGTCGTCGCTTTGATGCTTCGTTTTGTTAATAATTGTCGAAATCCAACGAAGAAAGATTTAAAATATTTAAGGGTACCTGAGCTTAAGGCGGCTGACATTGTTCTATGTAAGATAGTTCAAATCGATAGTTTCCACAAAGAATACACTAACTTAGCCCATAAGGCATCTCTTCCACATAAGTCCCAGATACAGAATTTGAACCCGTTCTTATCAACAGAGAATGTTATTAGAGTGGGTGGCAGATTATGCAACTCTAATTACGACTATGAAACAAAACACCCCATGCTATTGCATGCATCTCACCATATAACTTTGTTGTTATTTAGGCATTATCACAAACTCCTCATGCATGCTGGACCTCAATTGTTGTTATCAGTAATGCGGCACAAGTATTGGACTATAGGCGGTAGAAATATTGCTAGAAAGGTGACGCACGAATGCGTAACTTGCTGTAGATTCTCTGGCAAATCTAATCAACCAATGATGAGCAATCTTCCTAAAGAACGCCTTCAGGCAGAATACCCCTTTAGTAATGTAGCGGTAGATTATGCTGGTCCAATCATGTTAGCTGACAGAAAAGGTAGAGGTTGCAAATTGATGAAGGCTTATATCTGCGTGTTTGTTTGCCTGGCTATAAAGGCAGTCCATGCAGAACTTGTCACTGAACTTAGCACTGAGGCTTTTATCGCCGCACTCAACCGTTTTATCGCTCGTAGAGGAAAACCTATCAGCATTTACTCGGACAACGGGACCAACTTTGTTGGAGCTCATAATGAGTTTTCAAAATTTTTAAAATCTAAGTGCAATGATATCAGTGCATATGCGTCAGAAAAATTAATTCGGTTTAAGTTTTCCCCAGCCTACAGCCCACATTTTAATGGCTTGGCAGAAGGTTCTGTAAAGTCCATTAAGCATCATCTCAAGAGAACCTTGTCTCTTACTCACCTTACATACGAAGAGATGAATACCTTGCTAATACAGATAGAGGGAATTCTCAATTCAAGACCTTTAACCCCACTGTCCTCAGATCCTAATGACTTGGTACCTCTGACACCCTCCCATTTCCTACTTGGACGAACTCTCAATATGCTGCCTTCTCCACAGGTTCATTTGAAAGAAGAAGTTCACATATGCACATTACCCCGTTATAAAAGAATACGAGTGCTGGTCAATCATTTTTGGAACAGATATTATAAAGAATATATTTCAGAGCTACAGAAACGAATCAAATGGCAAAGGGACGACAGAAGACAGCTTCAAGTTGGAGACATGGTTGTATTGAAGGATGATCGTCTTCCCCCCAACCTTTGGCTGCTGGGTCGCATACTTCGTCTGTATCCTGGGTCTTCTGACGGCTGTCCACGCGTCGCAGACATTCTCACCTCTTCTGGAGTACTGAACCGAGCGTATAACCGAATAGTTCCTCTCCCCATCAATGCTTCTACGGATCTCCACAACCACTAATGTAGTGGAACAGAATGTTCCACCCCGGGGAGCCTGTTAACGCGTAGAACGAGACGTCAATAAAGTGACAGTGACAGTGACACGGATCCCGCGCCTCGCCCCGCACTCCGCCCCCCCCCCCCCTCTCCACTCTGCGTTTAAACTATGGCCATGTAACTGCGCCTCCTAATTTATATTTAAATATTTGTACATAAAGTAATTAAAGGCTGACTGTTGTATCCAAGTATTTCATTGAAGAAACCACATACCTAAGGCTTGCCCAAACAACCGATATCACAGTATGAAATATGAAAAAACGTTTTCTAAAATTAGTTTTCGTATCAATGTAATAGGGCAAATATCAAATCCGAACGCTAAGAAGCGTGCATGCAAAAGCGTTGACGAAGCAGCGAATTCTAGTGGGGGAAATATATTACAAAAAACTCCCAGATTGATCGGAGTGGTGCTTTGCGGAAATCCTTTGCGTACGATAAAAGTTATACGACATTTATGAGCGCTCGTTTCAAAGTCCTCGGCAGTAGGTACCTGAAAATGCCTTTCTAAGAACACGTGTAAAGCAACCAACTTTGTATCTACAGTGCAATATTGTCATACCTACAAAGTATAAGGAGGAGGAGGAGGAATTCACTTAATCAAGATAATATACTACATTTTCATTTATACTCCAGTATAAAAAAGTCAATTGGTAAATAGAAAACGTTTCAATTTTTAGATGAATTCTAAATTAGATAATCATTTAGACCTGTCACTATCTAGTCCATTTATGAAACGTAATCGTGTTTCTGTGATACAAAAATGGGAACAATTTATTTTAACTTGCTACGAACAAAGCAAAAACCGTCACATACAACGTACGGTGTGAAAACGTCAAGTGGGTTTGGCATTGCGACCTTTTGCGTCCAACCATGCGCCAAAGATGCATGAACGAACATCCAACACCTTTATTGGCTTTGTAACTGAAAATCTCTAAAGTTTTGCGAAATTTCATTTGCAAACGCTTTGACCAATAAAGCATATTATGAACAGGTGATACGAAAAGTTTAGTGATAAGAGACGTCTACTAAAGTTGAAGATAAAGTTACGAGTCTATTTTTGCTACCTGTACAATTTATGTAAATTGCATATTTGGCACTTTTGCATACGGTACATTTTTTATACCTATCGAACCCGTAATTTTTTCGCGTTCGACCGTCGTTTCGTGTATTCGCATCAATATGAATAAGTCAATTATCATTTAATTTCTCGTATCAATCAATTTATTATAGCATATCATTATCATCTAAAGTAGTAAGTAGAGTTCCGCTCTACGCTCTACCTTACATTTGCATGGTCCTTCGAGCCGGATTAACTAAAGTTGCTCTTTAAATGTCATGTGAGATTATTATTTATTATTATTTTTTCTTTATCCATGAATATTTACTTATTTTTATTTGACCTACTTCAAGCAAGAATCTGAGACACGTGTAGAGTGCGTTCCATGTTGACCTTCGTCTATTCAATCATGCAACAAGGTTAGACCTGTGCACTGACACCCGGGGTATTGATTGTGGCCGGAAGTTTCGAGTTAGTTTTGCTTACAATATTTACCCCGGATGCGTCAAAAGAGGCGTTATAAGTTTAACGTATCACCTATGGACTGTTTTTTTCGCTTACGTCATCGCGGTGGTTTTTAGTACATTTCTTTTACTTATTGTAGTTCTCATGATTTAGGTAGTACCTACTTTTTAATCACAAAAATACATGTTTAAGCTTCTGATAGCCTTCTCGTATATATTAAAAATTCATTGACTTAAAAGAATACAGAGTTAAAAGTTCCAAATAAAAAATACGTAGATAAAATTGCGATAGTTTAATAGTTATACCGTTTCTTTAGCTCAAATGAAACAACTCGTGTAAAACACGTAGAAGGCACCTAATTCAACAGAGAACCGCTCGAAATAAGCTTCGTGACTAAGCATTAAACACGTACAAAATCACCCAGCAAATAAGCTATAAAACTTCGCAAACTCCCACAAAAGCAACTGCATTCTCACATGAAACAAATAAAACACGGATACGTCTTATCTCAATTGAACTATTTACGCATAAGCTCACAAGCACAGTGAATCATACACGAATCCGCGAAACACGCATCTTTATTATATTCGACGCGTTACAAAGACGCCGTTTACACGATCCAACGCTGATATCCCCTACGTGTTAGAATATAATTCCTATGGAAATAGAGATATCTCATCATCCGTAAACAGAAGTCACGAAAGCAACAAGTCGAGTCGAGGGCGGATCGCATACACACCCGCGCACGACCTTTCCGGGTCTTTACGACCTTTGCAACCCAGTCTATCCTTATCCACCGCCCACGCATCGGATGGATTCTCTTCAACCATGCGTAATAATTCCATACTTCCTTTCCAATCGTAACGTTAAATCTAAGACATTCAAGCCGCAACATAATTCTTGTAAACAAAGATGTTTTGACTACGTTTACATATTCATTTTGATATGTTGTAAACATTTGCTTATGACGAAACAAAAACAGTATCGGTTTCAGTGGAAGTGCGTCAAAGTGAGTAGCGGTCATGGACGCTGTTACCTCACGACGTCACAAGGTTGCATACGAAAAATAAACAGTACCATAGCGCGGTGGGTTATCGGGCCGGTAGCGGGCCATAGAGGTGGTGTTGGCCGCTGGGTGGTGCTGCTCCATTGTCGGAACCGGTGGCGGCAAGTCGGCGATCATCGTGGCCGTGGCAGAAACCGCCGCAGCGTGACGACTCGCGCTTGACACGCCGGCGCCGCGGTGCGCAATCAAGACTGGAGTGGTCTTTGGAATAGCGCGCAATTCGCGAGAGAGGGATGGGACCTGGTACGCATGCGCTAAGACAAACGCGGGAAGTATTTTCTAGAAGCGACTTCCGCAAACAAGCGCTACGTGGAAAACGGACAAACGTGATCACAAGTCAAATTTAATCCTAATCCTTACCAAATAACAAAGTAAAACCGCTTCTTTACTTGAAATATTCAAACACTAGTAGTACGCCCCGGCTTCGCACTGGTAGCCTATCTAAATAAATATCATTATAATATTGCTAATTATGTTACTCAGTATAAATGTATTTTCGAAATGATAAAAAATATAGACCCTATAGTATGTAACCCCCCCGCATATACTCCCGTGACCGGCAGCGGCGCGGCGCCCGCTGACTTTTTTCTAATAAGTATTTACATTTTTGAACTCGTGATATCTTTCGAATGGAATGTCCGAATTCAATAATTTAAAAAGTAATAGAAAGGTATTGAAGCAGTCTTAATTTTAAAGTATTATTTAGATAAGGATTAATACCTAAGTACAAATATAGAACGTTTTCTGGCGTCGTCATTTTAATTATATTTTTTTGATATTAAAACACTTATTATGACATATCTATAATAGTTAGACATATGCTGTCGCTGACTTTTTTGTGGATGATGATGTGTTCTACAAAATTGTAGTACATAATTTCTTTCTATCATCAATAGTTTCCGCAGCGCACGCGATGTAAGGAATTTCTTTTACACCTTGGGTTACATAATTAAAGTTTTAGTAAGGATCCCTAATTTTTTTGAAAATATAATATAGCCTATGTTCAGCACAGATAATGTAGCTTTACAACAGTGAAAGAATTTTTGAAATCGGTCCAGTAGTTTCGGAGCCTATTCGATGCAAACAAACAAACAAACAAACAAACAAACAAACAATCAAATCTTTCTAACCTAACCAAACATTCCGGAATGGTTATGTCATGCCTGAACGATTTTATGGCGTAGCTAATATACAATCTTTAATATACTTAAGTAATAAAAAACCATAAAGGTCTTTAAAAAAAAAATATTAAAAGTACTTATAAAAAATAAAATTAACTTTTTTTTATTTATTGAGCCCTATTTCAAGGTTTTGTTGTTTAATTTCATTCCAAGACACGATGATTAAACTAAAGAAGTACTTTCCGACACTTCCTCGAAACACTTATGTTTCCCAAATGTATCAATTATTCTGCAAGTTTTTCCTTTCTGTTCGGAGCAATTACGGAAATTCAGGAATTATTTATGAAAATTAACTGGGGAACTGGAGAGCTAAGATTTCTGAAAGTAGGACATGAGGTCAAGGATGGTTCCCACGGGCAGATTCCTTCGCGCTAACTAGTTTGAAACTTTGTTATGTTTACGACAACTTTATGTTGTTTGTTTGGATAATAAAATGATAGTAATCTCAACGGATTAAAAATATAAATAAATAAATATAAATATTCATGGTCATTTCACACATAAAGCTCTAGTCCCTAACTAAGCAAAGCTAGATTGCTGATAGAATACTTATATACATTTTTTTTTGTAAATACACACATACATAGAATACATAGTTACACCCAGAAACAGAACAAATAATTATCTTCATCACACAAACATTTGCTCTGGGTGCGAGTCGAACCCACGACCCAATATCTTAAAGAAGTTAAACAAGGAAGAAAATAACTCTATCCCAAGCTATAATAAGGTTTATAAAGAACAATTACGTGGCTTAGTACTTATAGAGCGTCACATCTTCAAGCGGATGTTCGTAATTTGTGAGATAACATCTTTATAGACATCTTTGTACCACTTTATGTTGTTATTTAGTGGTGTATAAGATATGGGCGTGGTTTGTAATATACACTCGAGAGCAATGAATCCGGGTCACTTAAAGAATGTTAAAAATCTCGGAAACTAAAAATGATAGGTTAATGCAATAAATTGTATTTAATAGACAATGTAATACTCCTTAAATGAAAGTAAAAAAAATATGAGTCACCATACATTTTATTAACACAAAATTACATAAAGAAAAAAACTGCTGATCTCTCCTTAAAACAAAAATAGGAAACATGAAATTTTTGAACTTTATTACGATTTTCTTGAATTTTAATACTTCGTATTGCCTCCTCGTGCTTCCATTACTGCGTTTACGCGGTTTGGCATGCTGTACACCAAGTTCCTTATACGATTTTGGGGAATATTCTCCCATTCCTCTGTGAGAGCAATTTTGAGCTCACGAAGCGTGATTGGGGGAGGGTTTCGTTGTTTTACGCATCTGCCTAGCTCGTCCCAAGCATGCTCGATCGGGTTGATATCCGGGCTGCGCGCTGGCCACTCCATACGAGTAATGTTCATCTCTTGAAGGTAGTCATTCACAATCCTACCTGTATGAGGTCGGGCATTGTCATGCATAAATATAGCATCCTCACCTAAATTGACCATAAATGGACCAACGTGATCATTGAGGATTTCTTCCACATATCTTACGCTAGTTAAAGAGCCGTTTTCTATGATCACCAGCTCTGTGCGACTTTCAGAAGAAATTCCGGCCCACACAAGTACAGACCCACCACCGTAGGCTACTTTTTCTTCGATGCATGCTTGCTTGAATCTTTCCCCTGGTCTTCGATACACTCTGTGTCTTCCATCGTGCTTGTAGAGCATAAATTTTGATTCGTCGGAGAACATAACTTTTGACCAATCTTCAATACTCCAATTTACGTGGCTCTGGGCATATCTTAGTCTCGAAATACGATGCCCACGCTCCAGTTTAGGGCCGTTTGCAGGTCTAAGGGGTTTTAAGTTAGATTCAGCAAGCCGACGTCTTACTGTCCATGCACTTGGGTTACTTCCTCCGAGGCGTCGAAACTGATTGGTTAGTTCAGTTCCTGTGAGAAAGCGATTTCGAAGCATGGTGTTCACCAAGTATCGGTCTTCTCGTGCTGTGGTACACCTGGTTCTGCCCGTTCCTGGTCTGCGTAGGTTAGAACCAGTTTCTTCGTAACGTCGAAGAACTCTTTGTACTGTTGACAGCGACACACCGACAGTCCTGGCTGTATCGCGCTGACTCCGGCCGGTTTCCAGCATTGTAAGTATTCTGGTGCATTCTTCAGGCGTAAGCGACATAATTTCAGCTTGAATAATGAATATAGAGCACTATCAACATGGTTTATGTACCCACATAAATGACAGATTACAAACAAAAGCAAAACCAAATGCTGTAATTTCGTAGTTCCATCTTCGAAAGTGGCCCTTTTTCAAATTTGATTTTTTTATGATATAACTTTACAATAACTAAGAAGTTTTAATACCTTCATTTAAGGAGTATTACATTGTCTATTAAATACAATTTATTGCATTAACCTAGCATTTTTAGTTTCCGAGATTTTTAGGATTCTTTAAGTGACCCGGATTCATTGCTCTCGAGTGTACATCAGTATCATATCAACCTGTGGAGGTTCACTGGGAATAAGATTCACGGAACATTTGAAATCTATCGACTTCCCGTCATACTATCTTAATATATACTTAATATTTATAACTTTTGTACTATAAATAAACTGTGCGTATTTATTTTTTATGTGCGCCCCGTTCTATCTAATCGAATGTTTTCTGTCCATCCAAAGGTTGTCTGGAAGAGATCGCTTATAGCGATAAGACCGCCCATTGTACGTCCTATTTTTAATTGTTTGTTTCTTTGTGCTTCTTTTATTAAATGTTAAAAATATCTCCAATTCAGTCTGATCAATGGAGATTTAGACATATCGTAATTATCCGTATTTAGATAAACTATAACCAAATTAATATGGGCCAAAAGATGCCTACACGCTAAATTTTTATTCTGCCACACGCGATACTTATGAATAATAAATATATAACGATGATGACGTCATAACTGGTTTTGATACGTCGTAATGAGTCCTTCAAATGTGTAGGTTTTTGTGAGCTTCCCGCAGTGCGCGGCGAACGCTTATTTGCACAAAAGGCGCTATCAGACACTGCCTGCGCCACAGGCATCATTCAAATATAGTAACGTACGTAAAAACCATTAAATCGATAATTGGAAAGAATACTCTTTTTGTATTTAACGAATGCAGACGGTATGATCAACCTTTTACAAAGGGTAATCGATAACTTCTTCTATTTGTGACAAAACAAGTTGACATGCAAGAGGTTGAATGATCTTAGAATAGTTTTTCTGGCACTATTTGTCAGTGACTTAATTAATTGGTATATATTTGACAGTGGTTTTTGACACAAGTTGAAAAGCTGTTTTTGTAGTTGTTTTACTTTTATTATATATTAAGTATTGTTATTATTTTCTTTACTTTAACAACATGCGTACTCACCCATTTTCATAATATTATCTTCTCTGTTCCTTGAAAGGTTTGCTGGTTTTTTCATTTGATTGTTTGTTTGTTTGCATCGAATAGGCTCCGAAACTACTGGACCGATTTCAAAAATTCTTTCACTGTTGTGTAGCTACATTATCTGCGCTGAACATAGGCTATATTATAATGATATTTTTTATATAGGCTATCCGTGCGAAGCCGGGGCGTACTACTAGTGTACAATACAGTATCCCATCGTGTACTGTCAGAAAAAGAAATGCTTCTTATCTCAATCCTTCGTCATATCTGCGTGGTTGTACCCCAAAGGTCGTTGTGCATGACCGAGGCAGAGATCATAGATATTACCCTAATAAGTGTAGTGGGTCTTTTACGAGGTACTCGAAAGATAATTTGCTACGCGATTGGGCGCTTCTCCTTTTTGAAATATTGCACTCGAACAGATTTGTTTTTGCACGAACTTTATTGGTTATTGGATAATGAATCAATGTGAATTAAAAATCAATGAAATACGAAGGTATAAGAGTCAAAGATAATTTTTTCATATATCTTATGAAGATCGTAATGTGATCGTGTATTGATGCTAATATCTTTCAATACTTTAACTTAAAACTTTTAATAAATTCAATGCTTCGATCATGTCTTAATAATAACCTGAAAAAGCTAGATAAGTCGAAACAAACTCATACCTATTAACATAAGCTTGACTATGAAAAAAATGATGCAGAATAAATATAGCTTCAAAGATTGTCTCATATCTTCATTTGAAGGGTCAGTACGACTGGAGCAGAAACCACCGACATTATCCTAATATAAATGTAGTGGGTTTTACGAGACAGTCAAGAGTCTAAAGATAATTTGCCGGGACATGTGATAAAATCGCCAGGTCCTTATTTAAGGCTCGCTGCGGACGGTTGCCCCATTGTGCGTGCTTAAGCGATGCTTAAGTGGTGATTAGGGCGATATCCAAGTGATGGCTATCTCTGTTTATTCAAGTAGGGGTTTAAGATGGTGAACAAAACGTAAGGATGATGGAATGAGGAGTAAGAAAATTTGCAAACCCGACGTAAAGAAACCACCCTTAAATAAAACCTGTAGGTACAAAGGGTTCTGGTATTGAAATCTAAAAAATTGGCGAGGTTTCGTACAAGATTTTTGTACGATAATATTTTTATTTTAGTTATAAATAGTATAAAAGTTCAAAATATTAAAGACGACCATTTTTATTTGACTTAGACGAAACACTAAATAATAACTTTTATTTTTCAGTTTGATGATTCTCCACCATATTTCCTTTAAAACAAATGACAGCCAACATGACGTTTAACTGACTTGGCTGAGATATATTTTCGAACACTTGATACTGTCCTGTCGTATTGACAGTCAGACGCCAAAAGAGAAGAAGACGCTTTCAAGGAACAAATAAATATCCCACATAAATACAATAATATAAGTACATAAACTATATCCATGGTCAGATAAGCCTCAATAATAAAATTAATTTGAGAACTTCATTTTTAATCCAATTACATTTACTGATAAAGATCTATGTTTTCGAAAGTATCTTTATTAACAGGAATAATCAGTAAAATTTACATAATAATCTAATGATAATTTACATACCACTGTATTGAAAGAAATATAATTATACAGTTACTGCCCTAAAAAGTGCATTCTAGCTGATTAAAGTTGTTCAACTAGTTGTACAACTTTTGATCCAACATTTTCTAGAGTTGTTTTTCTTGGCAAAGCAGCGGTTTTAAATAAATGCACAATTACTAGTTCTTTTTTAAAGCGTTGGTGATTTCCTTATAAGAGAAATTATAATAATAACTAGTAGAAATAGTGTTGCTTAGTTTACATAAAAATAAACATTAAATACATTTAAGATTAAGTTTAATGTGACTTTGATCCAATAAAGATACCATCATTCATTGACCATTTGTAAGAAATGAATAGTAACAGCATAATTTATAATGCAGCATTTCAGTAATAGAGCTAGAACCGCTGACGTCAAACTTGATTACAACATTGCAAGAATACTTCCTCAAGATTTACGATGAGTCCCCACTAATTTACGATCCTGTTTCTACCCTAATGCATATTTAATGCAGCGACACTCAATTATTCGCGAAACAACACATTGAATCAGTTTTTTTGTAATAACTTTATTCTGTTGTTCAATTATTCTGTCAGTAGTCGACAATGTTGCCGACTTCGAGGGGTGAATAATGAGTTGTGTTGCCATCAACTATCTGCTTATTTACCCATTATACTTAGTTCAGAATTAATAGGCTTTTACTTATGAATATTCAGTAACTGATTAAATCAATAAAAATCAATAAATATTCACAGACGTTTTAAGTATTACGCTGTAGTCCCATACATATGGAAACTAGATTGCTGATTACTTATTTACATTAATCACTTGATTTTACTAGTTAATGCTTTAAACATATTAATTGATAAAAAAGATATTTGAAGAAATTATTATATTATATTTTATTTTATTGCAGTATTTCCCAAAAAAAAGCTGTTTTAAAATATGTGAAAGATATGCTTAGAAGTAATCTTTGCCATGTTGAAAGTAATATAATAATACTATAGACTGTTAAAACTTACTTACCTTTGTCAAACAAGAGCCAGTTTGAAATTCACGCTACACTGCTGTCTGTCAATGAATCTCTTACCGCAGTCGTAGAACAAACACCGAAGTATCAATCGAATTAATCTCTATCAAGCAAGATTGTAATTTCTAGCACTTTCGAGCAGGAAAAACAATAGTAGGTTTTTGTAGGTTACAATAATATTGCTTATAGCAATAGTTATTATTATTATATACTTTATTCAGAAAAATCACAAGAATAATTTAGGATTGTCGGCTTACTAGGTGATTCTAGGAGTCAGTTTCTCGTTCTCAGAGTCTAGAACGGAATATAAACTTTCGGCGTGGTTATAAGAAATAAGTTGAATATCAATGTTATTCTTTGGCTGCTGCTAAGTTTAAAATGAAAACCTAAGGTCCAGCACTTAATTGTAATAAAATTTGATTTAAAA
Source organism: Ecliptopera silaceata (assembly GCA_932527185.1). Classification (NCBI taxonomy): domain Eukaryota; kingdom Metazoa; phylum Arthropoda; class Insecta; order Lepidoptera; family Geometridae; genus Ecliptopera; species Ecliptopera silaceata. Next base: position 5,706,706 of record OW052205.1, on the reverse strand, counting down.
TGTAAAGCCATAATAGTAGGTACTTACTGAGTTTCGAAACTGTAAGCTTACCTGTAAGAAAAAAAAAATAACAGTTATTATATAATAAACTCTACAAATAAGGTTGATAAATATGAGTAGGTACATAAAATAGTAATACATTTTTTTTGAGAACATATAATTGGACAAACATATATGGCTATCCAATACAATAAATAGAATAAAATAAATAATGCTGGACAATCCACACAACATCATCTAGCCCCAAACAAACAGAGCTTGTATTATGGGTACTAGAAGACTGACATACCTTAATAACTTACACTACTAAGTTTGTTTAAAACATAACCTTACCAAGTACGACCGCGGAGGACGTGCATTGTAAGACGTTGCGTTCATAACTCTGAGATGTTAGGATATTTGTTTCATATGTCTGTAGTTGTACCAACATCCTTACAATCGGAACACGGCAATACAGATTGGTGGTTAAAATAAATCAGTATCTATTTTTAACGACCGATAGTGAATATCAATGAGTGCAGCTTATTTAAAAATCAAATTATAAAATAATTACTTAGAAGACAAACAAACTTGAGACGAATTAATAAACTTCTTGAATATTATTTATAAGTAATAAATTAAGTGTAATGATCATTTACATACTGCATAAACGTACCTACCTATATTCGAATTTAAGTGCACATTTCAACCTAAGCTTTGGGTAATTTTAAGAGCGGTCAATCCCAAGAATTTCCGTGATAAGGGATTTATTTTTTGATTCAGGCATCAAAGTAAATAGTTTACAGAAATACTTAAAGACGTAATACCAAACGATTATATATAAATAATAAATATTCACGGATATTTTACTCATCACGCTATATTCTCTAGCTCTAGTACATTTTTAAATACGCTTTATTATGGAAAACTTAAAAAATGCTCAGATTTTTAATGTAAATAAATGAGCATTACAAGTACCAGTTTACAATAAAGAAATATGAGGACACAAAAATATAACATAAATATCGCTATCAGTAATTATTGCAGTTTGTTTCGAGAATCAATCTCCAACTTTAAGTACTAGGTTGCAGCCGCTGTGGCATTCCGTTTGACCTAAAACTAAACTTACTGGAGCAAGAACAAGTATTTGGCAGTGCGCGCGAGTTTTCCCTCAGAGATCTCATTTTTGCACATAATGACTCGCGTAAATACTCGTACAACTGCCAGCGACAGGCCCACCAATTACAAAATCATTAATAAACACCCAAATATATGAAGTGGCAAAATAATAAAGCCGAAATGTCTGGTTTTGCCGCGAAAATTGTCGGCGCGGCCCGCCATTTATTAATAAAAGTAAATTGCCCTCTCGTAACCGCTTGTTGGTTTATTCGATAGTGTATACGAATATGGGGCGGTATTGTAATGAAAGCTAAGGTTAAAAGCGGTTATTGGTTTTGAGAATGCCATCAATATTGTTTAATTAATTTAGGTTTGCAATTTGTTTGAGATATTGATACACGGTTAACTGTTAAAAATGCAATATGCAGATGAAACCGCTTTGTATAAGAACCATCTGTGTCTATATCGTAAAATACTAATGACCTTATAAGTATACATACATTACATTACTTTACATTATTTATTATTCTACTTCAATGACTAATTCCTAATACGCTGCTGAGAATAATTATCCCTTTAAATATTATGCTTACATAGCAACACAATAAACATCAATGTTTTGCTATCACGTCACATCACACACTTAATGGGAATCGAACGCACGACCCACAGATCGGAACGCAAAGTACCTAAGCCTATTAATAAAATATATAAAAGGTTTACCAAAATCACAATAATGTAATGTTATGTTAAAAGCATTCCAAAAATAGACCTACATTGCCACAAACAAAAGCTAGCCTACAAACATTTTAGAGAAGCACTAAAAACTATTAGGGATTTAAGCAGAACTACCAGTTGAAGTTACCAGACCTAATAAAGTTTAATTAGGTAACTGTTTATGGAGTTATCCAACTTACGACGAGACTTTTCCCAAGACTTATACCATTTATTTAATAGTTTGACTCACTCTGATTCATTTTTACCGCAAAATGAGCTTTATATTCCAGTATTAAGATTCAAAATCGCGCAAACATAGTTAAAGAAACTTAGCCGGTTTTTCGTAGGAAATCAGACTGTATTTACGCTGTGTTAAGTATCTGTGAAGAAGAAGAAGAAGTGTCATAGTGGTAGTGTTTGTATTACTGACGTCACGTCCTTAGTGAAACTTTGGCCGTTGCTTTCCGCAAAGTTATCACACAAATAGGTTAAGAGATTCCTATGAAATAAACTATTTGTGTTATATCATCCACCGAGATCTTTTTACACACGCGTACAAGTTATGGAATGTAGGATACTTCCTACTTCTTTCCGTCGTCAAAGAAAAGTTTACCAACTGGTTCTTGTAGATTGTTTAGTTTAACAACTTATCAATATATAAATAATCAGGATATTTTATACCATCATCTTCCTACCCTTGTCCCACGCTTTGTGGGGTCGGTATAAGGATATTTTATAGTGTATAAGAATAATTCTATTTATATGTATGATGGGCATACAGAACTTTACCTGTTTTTATCCTAGGTACCCACGTACATACGTATCTATTACCTACTTCTTGCTTAGTCGCGTGGAACTGGCACCTAGGATCAACCTAGTATGATAATATAACCACGATTCGAATGATCCTTGTGATTTTACGGAATAAAGAATAATTGAGTTTGACTTTTGAGCTTCTTTTGCGTGAAAATGTATGCTGTAAGCTATAATATAAAAGTTATAAAATTCTTAATCATAAAGATTTCACAAAACATCAAAGCAATGTTAAAAGTTATTAATACATAATTAATAATTAAAACAATACAGTATAACCATAAAAAGTATATAGAATGACAAAACCTTATCAGCCTACTAGTTTGTGGTAATAGTAAAGCTAGAGGTATATCATGTATTCCTTATTCAGTAAAATTACAAGGATCATTTAAAGTTTAAAGTTAACAAAAAACCCAACAAAACTTTATAAACGAAACCCATGAAGTAAGCTGTTGATTAACCAAAGTTTATTTCATTTATTGGTAACCGCGGTGCTAGAGTGAAACAACTTTTGTTAGTGACTGCCGCCACTCCGGTTTCTTACAAACTTTAATACTTTGCTAGGTTTACTCACAGAAATCCTAGAATTTCTAGAGACTAGATTAACAGCTTTTTAAAGAGAACAAATAATAAATATTTTATAGCTGCTAGCAATTATAGTATACCTAAGTCAGACTCATCACCATCATCAGAAGTCTGAAGAAGTCCAGAAGTCAATATGGTTGATCTAACAGATTTTTGACAAAGAAAAATTATAGTCAGCTAGTAGTGTGTATAAAACTTTACATCTTTATCGATACGAGGATTTAAAAGACTATATGCACATTGTTCATGTAGTCAGGATCTACAAGTTTAGATATTCGCTTTGGTGTCAAATAAATATATTTTGGTCCATTTTACGTTTGAAAAGGAAGTTTTTTTAGTCGTGGCCCACGCTCCATAGAGAATTGCCTATTCTCTTTTTAGACACCAATTTTTTCTCCTTTTAGACTTCATATTATTATAGTAATATATATAGGTCGTGTATTAAACGTAATGAAAAAGGAAACAGGATTAAATAGGTTACCTTTGAAATTCTCGGTAAACTTCGAACAGAATGTCTGCTACTGCATTAATTCAATTTGCCTTCCAGACTGCTGGAAATTTATAGTAACAAGATTCTGGTTTTACGACTGAATTCCTCAAAATAACACTCAATCTTCTGATAGAATACTCATTCGACATCGATGTGGCGAATAAAATATTGGGAACATATTCCCAATGCGAACATTTTATTTGAATACTGAATACACTCAGACAAAATGTTTTTTAGATTATGTCGTGTGTCATTTCATAATATACTAGCTGACCCGTGCCCACTTCGTTGGGCATAATTCGACCGTTTTTTCTCCGATTCGCTTTGCAAAACGGACTACCACGTAAAAGCCTTTTTATTTTTCGGTTTTGTATATAGCCTATGACACTCAGCAATAATGTGGCTTTCTAAATTATTATTATATTATTAGTATAGATTTATCCTTTCTACTAAAGAAATGAAAAATGCTACTATCATCATATTTAAGTCTGCATTTTAAATCCATGGACTAATACTGACGGATGAAAATAAAAATGTATGTGAATAATTTTTGTGGCCTGCTTAAAATCGATAAGTTTTATTTGGATATATTAACAAAATTATATAAACAACGTTAAATATGTTTCTTTGAATATAAATCTTTCGTCTTTCTGTAATCACATTACATCACTTGAATGACAGGTATAAAAATGAACCAAAATATTTAAGACCAAGTTACTCAAATGGCCACTGGTAGGTTTACCCAACCTAAGTTTACCATCTCAGTTTTGTATCTTGGCTGTAGTTGGTGTTATCGAATCATATTGTTTATTTAATTTTCCCTTTTCATCCTCCTCAGAAGAACGAACAGTACACAAACATCCGAAATGCATGTAAGCACGCCAACACAGCTTAGCGCGGTTAAATTGTTATACATAAATATCACTTGCTATATAAAAATGAACTAAAATGTTATATAGTAGGTTTACCCTCATCATCATCATCATCATCCACAACCTGACTTGACCCACTGCTGGGTATAGGCCTCCCTTTGCTCTTTCCATTCCGCACGGTTCTGAGCTGTTCTCATCCATCTGCGGCCCACGGTATTGACGAATTCGTTCTTTTGCCAGTCCTCGGCCACCACTCTGTCAGCGATTTGCTCCATCTGTCGTCACCTCGTCTAGCCAAGTGTCCCGCCCAATTCCATTTAAGCTCCATGACTCAGGTTTACCCTAAGTTTCATTAATGTATCTTGGCTTGGTGTTATCGGATCATATTGTTTATCTGATTTTCCCTATTCATCGTCCGCAGAAGTACACAAACATCCGATATTGTCATGTAAGCATGGCAACACAGCTTAGCGCGGTTACATTTTTCTACATAAACATAGCTTGAATGACAGATATAAAAACTAACTAAAATGTTATTTAGTAGGTTTACCCTAAGTTTCATTAATGTATCTTGGCAGTAGTTGGTGTTATCGAATCATATTGTTTATCTGATTTTTCCTATTCATCCTCTGCAAAAGTACACAAACATCCGATATTGTCGTGTAAGCATGGCAACACAGCTTAGCGCGGTTACATTTTTCTACATAAACATGGCTTGAATGGACAGATATAAAAACTAACTAAAATGTTATATAGAAGGTTTACCCTAAGTTTCATTAATGTATCTTAGCAGTAATTGGTGTTATCGAATCATATTGTTTATCTGATTGTCCCTATTCATCCTCCGCAAAAGTGTGTAAGCATGGCAACACAGCTCAGCGCGGTTACATTGTTAGATCTCGGTTTCGCTCAGTTTATGTGGATGATGGGCCTTATCCGCATTCACATAAGTAGACAATTAAGTCGCAGAGTGTAACTGTTCTCCACGTTTGCTGAAATAATTAATGAGTTCTACCTTGCCATTTCGCTTCAAGTTATTTGCTTGGATGAGGAGTTAATTACTGTTTTGCTTACGTTTCACTTTTGTATGCGAATACTGTGCATTTAATACATTTTGAGCTTTGTGGAGAGTAATTTTATATCGTGTACTACGGATCTAAATTATTTTGTGTCCGTTCAAGATAATTGAAAACTTTAGAAATAGTCAAGACCACTGATTTGCTAATTAGTAAAAAATATAAAAATTACAATTTTTTCGAAGAATTGAAGGTAACTTTTGTAGACAGATGTTTAATACGATCAAATTTAACATTCCGATGTTGAAATTTGAAGGCACAAGGTCAGACAGAATATTTTCCAGCAATGTTCCTCAAAGATAATGCGGATTATCTACAAAGTGACAGCTTATGCTAACAATGAAATAAGAGACCCGAAAAAGCGTTTTATTTTCTCGTTCCACGGAGAAAAGACGAAGAAAACAGGGACAAATAAATAATGGAGCCCAATTAAGTTAGCGAGATGTTTCTCGTAAACGGTGAACTGAATGTGACAGAGGTCTATGATACTATAGACTCGAGGTGTACATACTGATTACTACTTACATTTCTAACTTTATTGTAGGTGTTACAATGAGCAGTTTTGACGTGACAACGTCTTATAATTCGATAGAGCCGGCTGCACGCACGAAAAAACATGACTCATGAGGCGTTCTGAGGCGTTCTGAGGCGTTCCATGAAGTGACGTTGTCACGTTCAACTATCGTCAGTAAACCGACTTTACAGACAACCATTTTTTTTTCTCTTCCACGGCCTAACCACCAAATGTATAGGACTAAAAAAACCTGATTTATTCTCTATATTAACAAATCATTTAAATATAATTCTAATGGGATTTCTCATTTTCTTTAAGACTTTTTGAGTTAGAATTAATGAATTACTTGGTATTCAATTGCTGATCCGGATATTATAGGATCGAGTGTTTTGAAATAAAAAAACAAACATCGAAAAAATATGGTTGACAAATTGGTCATGATTATGTACGAAAATGAAGACATCATCTTCTTACTTTTTATAAGATCCCTTTGAAACATTATAGAATACATTTCAGTTGTAAACTCGATCCAAGCGTCAAAGCTTCCTTAAAGCTCAGCAATAGATTGCAAACATGATAACCCTTCGGCCGTTCCATAATCGGGTAATGTAATGACTTGTCCCCATCACGCCCAAAAACATTTTCCTCGTGTTAAAGACAAAACAACCTTTTCTATTACCAAAAGGGTAATCACGGCGGGTCGAATGAGTCCCGAGCTATTCTACCCGTAATCCTTTACGATGAAGGGGATAACTGAGCTGTGATATACCGTATTAAAATAAAAATTATGCCCTGATTTTTCGAGATTCCGTGACCGTTACATCATGACTGAGTGGGCAGTCACGTTGTCAAGTATGCAGATTTGTAGCTTTTAACATAGTACTTTTATTTTGTTTGCCGCTATAACAACAATAAAAAAGATATATAAAGGGGACTCTCATATAAATATGTAATTTTTCGGTTTGTTCGCGAGTCTGACTCGCACTTCGCCAGATATTTTAATTAGATTTTAATATTATCGTAGCATTTTCATCATTGTAAAACCATTGTAGAAATGTTGCGTTAGTGAGAACGTACTACAATTTTTTTCTTTAATTCTTGACAGCTTTTTCTTGATGATAATATATTGACTCCAAAACATAAAAAAGTTTTTGTTTAAAGTGATTCCTGTAAAGCTAAATACAGTTTATTTCTATATTAAGTGTGTAGATTTAAGTCACAAATTCTAGGTAGCTTTGACCTGAGTTGTAAATTCAACCTCACAAAGCATTATACTTTGTTAACAAGTTATGAAATGTGATAATTAAAATCACGAGCATTGTACATTAGCATCTGTAAAATTGGGTCACTGTCAGAATCTTACTGTTTTTAAAGTAAGTTGTAAATAATGTTCATTTTCAACAAAATAAAGGTAGAATATTGTAGAAAAGCGATTATTCTCGAGGGTTGCAAAGGCTGTAATTGGATCTACTAGCGAAACTATTTCTGCCTGTAGTTTTGTAATTTAAAACTACGAGTTACCTTTGAATAGCTATCGTGTTTTGTTTTTTGCATTGATAATAATTTCAAAAATATATCGAATGAAACAAAAGACGGTGTTACTATGAAAGTTTCATTATTTTGTCAGGTTTATTTGTAACATGTTTTGTTTATGGAGTTTATAAGAAATACTCATTTTGTTCTATCTTCATAATTCCAATACACGTGGGATTAATAGTAAAAGCTTAACCGAAAGCTGTAAAATATTAGATTTACGAACTTGTTTATTGAAATGAGCTAGTTTGATTCCAAATTGATATGCATACTAATTAATCTATTTAAATCCCTGTTCACATATCCCAGCTAGCAATTTGATTAATTAGCCAACACCCGTTAATTAGTTTTATCACTTACAAAATTGAGTTATTTTGATGTATAAAAGCTTCATTGAATACGTTTGTCGTCCGAGATTTTTTTTGTCGAGATTTGTTAGTGAAAGCTGCGGGGCAAAAATTGAAGAGGGAGGCTACCCTTCCAGACTGGGTCAAGGGTCACTGGATCCCTGACGTGGGGAGTTTTACTCGGCTCAATGTAGGTATTCTTATAGGATAACGATAGCGGTCCATTATGGTCTCATTACATTCATATTATGCCACTTATCAATCCGGTCAATGTCTCGACACATACGGTCGATTTCCTTTATCGCCTCTAATATTTAAGGAGCACAGAGTGTAGCGTAAACATGCTATTATAGGCGCGGTATAAAGTAACACTCGACTCAGTGATAAAGCAAAATTGTGGCTTGCGCCTACTTGATATCAAATATTTATGCGAAGCGAGCCCCGCGGGCGAACCTCGGCACCGCCGCCGGGGTGGAAACGGTAAAGCGTGTTATCCAACAACAAATAAAAACATTTTAGCTGAAAAACAACGCTCGAAAAACCGACAGTGTTTTAAACGGATTTAAAAATTAACTTCAATATTCTACGGCGCTGGCTCGCATTTAAAAATACTACCACTTCATTCGCAATTCCCATTGCATTCCTCCAGCTTATATTTTGCCAGATATGTTTATTGACTACGAATAAATAGGTGAGCTCATGATCATGAGGCAGAATGTAAGTTTATCGTAAATTTGGGCCGATATTCTGGCCTGAGTAAATAATAAAAAGCTTTGAGCCGCTCAATGCCTCGACCGCCATTTATGATGAAATGCGATCGGTATTTTGCCTCTATCCGGAGAAATGGTTTCTGCAGGACCCTATCCAAACCTATTCATCCGGAACAATTGCCTCAAATTAACTGTCTCCTGTTAGCCTTTAATAAGCTTAGAACAAAAAGCTCAAATAATATCCTCAAGAAATTAAATTATTATTCCGTGCTAATATAATCAAGCTATAAATGAAAGTCATTTATGTCTGGATAAATTTATGTGGTGTAAAATTAAGGGATGTGACGTTTAGCGAACTAATATAATATTCTGGTCGCGTACAACAGTATTGCCTTCATAATAAGCCTCTCCTGCTCTCCCGCCATTTTTATTCTGGCCTCGTTTGCACTCAATTTTATTTTTAGACATAAGATCGCTATGCATAGCCAAGTTATAGAAGTTAAACCTCTGAAATCATTCATTTGATTACAAGGATTCGCAACTTTGGATCTTGTTTTTTCAGAAAATGGTGTTGGTTTATTTTGGGTTACCTACTTAATACTTACTCAGGTTAGAAACTTCGTATTTTTTGCTCCCAATTTATCATAATCAGCTATTTTGGATGGCACTTTTTTAATTTTGTTTGCAACTTGTATATTATTACTAATTTATTATTGTTAATTTATTGCATATGTTTTTATTCCATGACAAACGGGATGTGGACAAAGCTGCATGCGTAAGCTAGTTGAAGATATTCCTTAAAAGTCCCAGACGTTAAATTTACTGTGACTGTAAGTAAAGCCTTAGTTTTAACATTTGAAATGAAAACACGTCGGTGAAACATACTCACATGGGTTGCTTTATCACTGCTACCGACACGATATCTCTCCGACATCATGCATTAAGCAGTAAAAGTTCTGCGGTATTTAACTAGTGCAAAATGCTTGATGCCTAGTCGCCAGGACAGTGTAAGAACGTCGTTTAAAGAGAAAACTCTTGAGTTTTAGGCTCTTTAAAAAGCCAGTATTATTTAAGAAGCTCAACAATGTCTCCATAACCAACTATAGGGTATCACTCTAGACATTTAACACTGGTTATATAAAACAAGAGTTTATTAAGACTTCTATAGTTATACACAAGAGCCAGACGACACTGTAATGCGCCCATGTGTTGATAGGCATACCTATAAAAATTGATCGTTTTATCGAGAAGTTATGTCAAATTACGTCCATCATCGCATGACTGATATATTTAAGCTACATTTTGCAACCAGTGTTTATCTGTTATTGGTTTCTTATAAAGCAAAATATTCTGTAAGTATGTAAAAGTAGCATGTAATCATGAAAAAGCTGTTGTTAAACCTTATAAATAAATAAAATACCGATATCGTGTAGATATCGTTAACGGCCAGTCTATACACGCTCATTTTCGGCGCAATGGGACCACACGGCACCGGAGTGTTTATTGCAAATAGGAGCTCACGACTGAACGGGAACCAAGCTAGGCGTCGAGTGAATTCCAACGGGTTCAAGTTAAATGATGGGAAAACATTGTGACAGCTTTTAACACCCAACATTTTATGAACATTATGTAGGTACTTACTATTAAGACCTTGTGTACATAATGAGGACAATAAAATACTGAATACTGAAGCTTTTTGGCGTTGATGAACATGATTGAAAAAATGTATATTAGACAGTCGACTTGTCACGTATGGAATACGTAATAAGTAGGGGAGTCGAAGATGCTAAGTCTATAGTTACTAAATCTAGGGACCTATTAAATAGTTTAAGTAAGTAAGGAGTAAGTAAGTAAGTAAGTAAATAGTAAGTAAGTAAGTAAATAGTATCTAAGTAAGTAGTTTACGTACACTTGAATGATGAATTTCAAAAGTAATTTTAGAGTAAAACTATTCCTTATTCCGAGATTATTATTTATGTTTAAGTTTCAATTCTTTATGTATCGTGAAGGTATAAATGTTTTTTGCTCTTATAATATCTTCAATTTATGATGTTTCAAGTTTTCGTAAAAAATGTTGAACATAATGTGAGTCTTGTTAATTCCCACCAGAAACAATAGTTTTTATTATTCTACGGATTTACAAAAAATGTATTTATTTCATTTAACATTTTCATGAGATTCTCATGCCGTGAAACTGCGCATGCGGTTCCGTCATCTTCTTCTTCGTGTCGACGACTATTTCTTTATTTAGTGATTAAGTACATTATTTATTTGAAGATTGCTAGTAAAAGTCATCGTAAACAATATACTAAAGACTTCCTTACCCTAAAAGTTTGACGTTATCTGCCTTATAAATTGCTTTAGTCGTTAATGCCGTTTAGAATAAAATACAAAGAGGCTTACAATGCTTTAAATTTGCTTATTGTAGCAAGAAGACAGTATTTTCGCATAAGAATTTAAAATAAATAATATATTTATGGAAATACAAAGCACTTTTGTTTAATCAGCAAATCTAACAAAATTATATTTTATTATTTATTTTGTATCTAAAGATATAAGTGTGATTTGCCACATAAATTACACAAATGTTTATTATTGGCGGAAACACAGAAGGCACAGTTTATAGTAACTGAGCTGTAAAGTATTAATACTACTTTTGATAGCATAAGTATAACAAACAAATAAACAACAGACCACATGATATGGCGGCGTTGGGCTTGCAACCTGACACCAGATATGAAATAAGTACTTCCAATTGTACGCAAGCCGCAAATGTACTGTAAATAATGATCACTCATACATTATTTAGGTACCTACAGTCAGCTGCATAAGTTGATTATCAATTTATGATAACCCCTTTGTAATTAGATGGGTTAATTTCAATGAAAGGTCTGTGAAAGTACAAGATATTAGAAATATTTTCATTTTGGATTACGCTTGTAAGCATTTACAATATTATATTAAGTATATATTTATCTTTAAGACTTAAAATAATAAATTACTAGATTGAAGTAAACTTTCATTCCAATAAAACAACGTTCTGGTACTCCAGTAGGTTAAAAATAATTAAGTACAATAATTGTATTAAGTAGGCATATTTTATGATTACCCCTTTCCAATAGATGGGTTAATTCTACGAGGTACCTTGTTGGGTACCCCGTATTAGGCCCCTAAAGAGCCTGTACGAATATCTTTATCAATACCGATGATGACTATTATAAATAAATAAATAAATAATGCTGGACAATCCACACAACATCATCTAGCCCCAAGCTAAGCAGAGCTTGTGTTATGGGTACTAGGCAATACATTACATAGATAGATATTTTTATTATACATATAAAATACCCAGAACACCCGGAATAAATATTTGCAAGATCGTACAAACATTTATCCCATAGCGGGAATCGAACCCGCAACCTCCGCGTCGCAGGCGGACCTTCACCCGCTGCGCCACATCGGTCGTCTTATGTACCTACGTATTATGTATTTGTGTATCTTTATCAAAGAACTTTCTTTTTATTAGTCTCATTAAACTTAAAATGAAAGACTCAGCCAATTTCCCCCGGCATTCATTCCGCAGCTTTCGCGGTAAAAGCATTAACCGACGGCGTGTCGTGACTGCTTATAAACCAACGTTAACTGAATTAACGGTCTATAATTCGATACCAACATCTTATAATTTGCTATAAAAATGTTTATTTGTTGTTAAGGCGTTTTATTAGAAGTTTTGTTGGCTTTTATTGCTTTTGCATTATAATTTTACTAACTAGTTACCTATGACTTTTACGGTCAAGATAATTCTTCGTGCAGTAGAAAGCAATATTAATATATCACCAATTTCTGATTAAAACATACTTTCGAAACGGAATGTAGTTGGAATTGTAGTATACTCAAGTTTTTTGTAAAAAAGCTTGTCTGGAAAAGTATTACCACAGTAGTACCTACTTACCTACTATGAGGATCTACTAAATACTTAAAGAATCGTTACAGGTAGTGTATACCTATGGTTAGCACTTATCTAATAAGCCATCGCGGCTTATTCCTTAATTTAGCTGTGTAAAATTTAAATAAAAAGAAATATCTATACAGAATAATTAATGATTATCACCATACTAATTAAAATGTTTATCCATTGGGCATCAAACTCTCGACATAATATCAGAGCTTATACAGTGATGAATGCTGTCGAATAGATGATCGTTTGACAGATGGTTAAGTCCCGAGTAGTTAGTATTGCTAACATCAAAACCACATAAATTGAAAACTCTAAGCGTAGGATCCCACTAAAATATCCTATTCAAACAGTCCCTTTACAATGTTTTATAGCGGTGAAAACCATTAGCAAATATTCATGGAACTACGCTAATAATATTTTAAGAGACCACTGCTGGCCCCTGCCCAACACCGAACTAAATGGGTATTATTTTCTATAAATTGGCGTGTTTACAGTAAGAACTAACTGCTTAATGTGCTAAAACGGCCGAAAAATATACTTTCAAGTAAGTATAATTATCTTAACATCTCATTAAAGTATCATAGAAACATTGTTTTAATTTAGTAAAGTCTGCCATTCTTTTTAACAGCCCAAACCATACCTAATATTTTTTTAACTCGATTTTATTTCAATAACAGAACACTTCTGCTTAAAGTATTTGTAAGGTAACAACTATAAACGAAGAACCATGATCACAATTTGTAGTAAGAAAGAAATAACAATTTTATTCGAGACTTTATTTTCGTAAAATCCGAGTTTGTTCTTACTTCAGCTACTTTAATATTGTGGTGCAGCTCAGACTGTTTAAGTTTGTTTCTCTCTTAGATTTTAAAGGCACTCGGCAAATGGAAGCTAATCCTAACCATATGCACGCCACTGGAGCCTTTAATTATAGTAATCAGTACCCCAACACCACTGAGCGGCTAAATAGCTTACTAAGTGGTCACTCAGGCGCAATATTGAAATAAACACATACTCAAAACCACACCTACATACTGAAACCGTGTAATAAGTACGTTGACGGAACAGGATAGCACGCAACAATGGCTCTTACCCGCACCTCCAAACCCAAAACGGTAGAGTATGGTAGAACCGAGTTGTAAGTATTTACGTATTTAAGTATCTATTTATTTTATACCTGTTTTATTTCCTACTGCTTTGTATTTTATTTCTTTTTCTGCTTTTGCCCGTCAATAGGACATGCAAATCTGCCAGTGTCAGGTTTTACCTATTTTGAATATGTCAGTCAATCATCAAGCCGACTGGCATTTGTTTTTAAAATCATGTTTTCCGTTTTCGTATTGACTTTATTGATTGCGTCCTAAGTATACTTAACTGTTATTAAATTATAAACTTTTTTGAAATTGTAACATATAAAAGTTTTATTTCCTTTAGGCATTGCACAGTTTGTGTAATTGCCGTAAAATGATAGTTGTAACTGACCTGGATCATGATGAGCAGAAGGCGATGGTGCAGAAAACGCACTGGAGCATCCGGCGCGCCGATTGAGTCCTCCGAGCTCGGGAACTGCGAGAAATGTTCACATTACTACTAGTTCACACTATTCTGGGAATAACAACTAATAACAGTATCAATTAAGTTGACACCTGAGGCAAATAATATGCATCACTGCCTAAGAGATAGAACTAACTAAATAGATTAACAAACCTCAGTTACCTACTGTAAAGTAGAATGGGCAATTCTCAATGGAGCGTGGGCCACGACTAAAAAACAAACTTTCCTCAAGGTTGCCAGGCATTTTTCACGTAAGTAAATATAGTAAATTGTAGGCCTGTAGTGTAGAAGTTTTTTAAAGGTAACCCTGACTTTGTCATTTTTTTAGTCGTGGCCCAAAATGCCCGTTCTACTTTCGTTTTGTACGTCAAGTTTGGAGCATCAGTTTAACATCGCTCGTTTTCCAGAGTTCAATTTAATATGTTCGTCAAACAATCTAAATACATTATAGAAAGCGTATGATAATTTCAAACAAATTGCTCTTGTAAGCAGAGAACCTTCATAACACACCTACTGAGCACTTTTCTTCGAATAAGACTTTTATCCGTTCATAAAACAAAACATAACAAGTGCTCATAACTTTCCATGGCTATTCCATCCACATGAGGCTCAAAGGTTACATAATCGCGTGCAAACTCAAGACCCTTTCCAAAAAGGTATCAAGTTACTCGAACAAGTTTACGTAACGCGCCACAAGTTTGTCAATTTCAAAAGAGCCGCTGACCCGAGACGCAGAATAACGACACAAATGCCGAGAGTTTTATAAACAGTGCCACAAACTATCTTCAGTTGGTATAAGAAAAAGTCAAAGTCAAAGTTTTTTTATTTGCATTATTAGAAGTATTGATGTTATAAACATAGCATTGACCATTGTAATGTTACCCTGTTATAGTGTGCAAAAAGATGACGCTATATTTCGCCTTTTTTTCAATTTATGTATATTTCAGATTTTTTTATGGCGGACCTCAGACCCAAATAAATATTTCGCTTGGAATATTGTTAACATAGCGTGTTTGGAAACGGAACTGATTTGGATTTATTTTGAAACTACATAAATAGCTCAGAGTCAGTTCTCAAAATAACTCAAAAAGCACAGAGAGTGCCTCCATCAATTTGCTCTAAAATTATTAAAATCTAAACCTAAATCAATAAAAGTTTATTCAATAAAGTCTCAAGGACCATTTAGAATCGTCTTATATAGATACTAGTTGATTCTAGGTGCTCGTTCCACGCGACAGCGACCATGAGTTTATACTATACTAAGTATATATACTATACTCGCTAGCGTCTGTAGTTAAAAAAATGTATGAATATTTGTACAGCGCCTCTAGCGGATAGTTGGGTACTAAAATTCGTAATACTAATATTTACGTAACTACTGTAGTAAAGTCAGACGATTTTACTGTGACCACTCTACTCATGGTAGAGGTACAGAACCCTAGAGTTGTAAACTGCCAAGCTTGTTGCGAACGATGTGTAAGCTCAAAAAGCCCTACAAATAGCTACATTTCTAAGGCTACTGCAATTGCACCATCAGGATAACTAACCGTTTAAACTCCAACAGACTGTTGAAGTTTAAACGGTTAGTTATCCTGAGTTAGAGTGTACATTATGTCTTGATTACTATAAATAATTGGAAAAAAACTTACTTATCTATATCTATACTTATAATAAATCTGTAGAGAGGTCAATTCTGTACATGAAATATATTTAAAAAAAAACTATCAGGGGGTGATTAGTGATCGATACTGATGCCAAAAATGCAATCAGTAAAATTTTTGTCTGTCTGTCTGTCTGTCTGTCTGTCTGTATGTTCCTTATAGAAACAAAAACTACTCGACGGATTTTAACGAAACTTGGTACAATTATTCTTCATACTCCTGGGCAGGTTATAGGATACTTTTCATCACGCTACAATCAATAGGAGCAGAGTAGTGAAGGGAAAACGGGAGAAGTAACTCTATTTTTTAAGCTTCCTTCGCGTGTGCAGCCTTAATGGTTAAAGTTACATAGAAATCATGTATGACGGAAATATTCTACATAAAATTGTCTAAAAAATATCCCACAACAGTATATGTCTATCTTTTATGGTTGACTCACAATAACACGTGTAACTCCTGATAGCTTACCAGTTCGGAGCAATCTGATTATATTTGTTTACTCTTACGCTTATAATACTCTCACTCATCCCTAATTTAAAAAAGTTAACATTATTACCTATTCAATAAAAAAATAATCATAGAAATCGGTATAGAAACACCAAACTTATACATGAAATAAGCCATCGCGCCGTCGCGTCGTCACGTAAATCGAGTAAAGTTTGAAATTTGTTGTGTTTACCACTAGATGGCGCTACTGTGCACGTATCCTAGATCGCGCTATCGGTGCGTTTTGGCAATGTGTTATAAGTCGGTCGGTATTTAACAATCGTTTCGTTAATTTGCGTTATCTTAATAAGTTATTTAGAGTTGCGTACCCGATTACCGTTGAATGACGAATAAATATTTAAAAACAAAATTTTTAATAATCAAGGGGGCGCTCATAGTCTCATACAATAACATAATTTACTTAGATGTTTTGTTTTTTTTAATATAAATAATATTTTATTAATATATAAGTAAGTACATATATGACATATATGTACTTACTTATATAGGTACAAATATTATAAATAGGTAAAGTTTGTGTATTTGTTAAATTGTAAGGGGTAATCTCGGGATCTACTGAACCGATTTTAAAAATTATTTTACCAATACAAAGTTACATTAGGCTTTTACGTGGTAGTCCGTTTTGCTAAGTGAATCGGAGAAAAAACGGTCGAATGAAAGCGTTTCTTACGAACGCTGCCTTAACTTTGAAATATATATTTTTGTGTTCTAGAGAAAAGATGTGACGCTTGATAATGCCTACAAAAAAGTCAACGAGAGCTTAATAATAATGTCTTACTTTTATATTTAATAAAATAAAAAATAATGTCCAACGAAGTGGGCACGTGTCAGCTAGTACTTATAATAAAACTGTAGAGAGGTCAATTCTGTACATGAAATATATTAAAAAAAAAACTATCAGGGGGTGATTAGTGATCGATACTGATGCCAAAAATGCAATCAGTAAAATTTTTGTCTGTCTGTCTGTCTGTCTGTATGTTCCTTATAGAAACAAAAACTACTCGACGGATTTTAACGAAACTTGGTACAATTATTCTTCATACTCCTGGGCAGGTTATAGGATACTTTTCATTACGCTACAATCAATAGGAGCAGAGTAGTGAAGGGAAAACGGGAGAAGTTACTCTATTTTTTAAGCTTCCGTTGCGTGTGCAGCCTTAATGGTTGAAGTTACATAGAAATCATGTATGACGGAAATATTTTACATAAAATTGTCTAAAAAATATCCCACAACAGCATATTTCTATCTTTTATGGTTGACTCACAATAACACGTGTAACTTTCGATAGCTTAGCAGTTCGGAGCATTCTGATTATATTTGTTTACTCTTACGTTTATAATACTCTCACTCATTCCTAATTTAAAAAAGTTAACATTATTACCTATTCAATAAAAAAAGAATCATAGAAATCGGTACAGAAACACCAAACTTATACATGAAATAAGCCATCGCGCCGTCGCACTTGATACTCAAATCGAGTAAAGATTGAAATTTGTTTTGTTTACCACTAGATGGCGCTACTGTGCACAAATCCTAGATCGCGCTATCGGTGCGTTTTGGCAATGTGTTATAAGTCGGTCGGTATTTAGCAATAGTTCCGTTAAATTGAGTTATCTTGATCGATGCGTATCCGATTACCGCTTTAATGACGAATAAATATTTCAAAATAAAATATTAAATATTTAAGGGGGGGCTCATAATCTCATACAAAAACATAATTTACTTAGATGGTTTTTTTTTATAATATTTTATAAAAAATATATTGTTGTTGATGAGTAGATACATTTACTTGGGCCAATTAGCGAGCTTCGAAAACAGGCAGGATAAGGAGGACGACCTCGATGCTTTCGAGAGGGATTGGTGGACGAAAGCGGAAAGCAGAGAGAAGGATTTGGGGGAGACCTTTGCCCAGCAGTGGGACGAGATAGGTTAGGAAAAATATATATATATCTGTAATATACTTACTTAATCTATACTAATATTATAAAGAGGTGAAGTTTGTGTAATTGTTAAATTGTTAGGGGTAATCTCGGGATCTACTGAACCGATTTTAAAAATTCTTTCACCAATAGAAAGTTACATTATGGCTGAAAAATAAAAAGGCTTTTACGTGGTAGTCCATTTTGCAAAATGAATCGGAGAAAAAACGGTCGAATGAAAGCGTTTCTTACGAACGCTGCCTTAACTATGAAAGAAGTGTTCTAGAGAAAAGATGTGGAGCTTAATAATGCCTACAAAAAAGCCACAAGTCAACGACAGCATATGTCTTACTTTTTTATTTAATGAAAATTATCCCCAACGAAGTGGGCACGTGTCAGCTAGTTATAAAATAAAGTGTTAGAATTATAACTTATTTTGTAGTGATAAATCATGATTGTCATTTAATTACAGTTTGCTGCTTGCTATCATAGTTTTATAAACATAGTTTTATTTTAAAAGTATTGAAACATAAGTCGTTTTATCATTTTTAGTTCACGGAAGGAAATACTTGTTTATTTTTAAATAATATATTATATACATGTTAAAATTACTAATTTATTTTTAATACTGTATTACATAATTAATATTATTTTTAATATTTAATTTAAGATCTAGAAATATTATCATTTTTGTAAAGAGAAAGGCAAGATGGCGAGCGAATGGACGGGCAGTCTGGATCGAGCCATAGTGTAGATAGGTTGTTCAATTTGTTAAATACAAGTGTGAAAAGTTATTATCCTCGAGTTTTACATTTCATCACCTGATTCCCTACATCAGAAGTGGCAAAAGGACCATGGTATGGTGCACGAAAATGAAGAAGAGCGTGAGGGTATGAGCTCTCGATCTCGACACCGAAAGAAACGCCGATATCGTAGCACCAGTTTGGAGAACAGTTTTTCAGATTCAAAAAAAACTCTTCTAAGAACAGAAGAAAAAGACGTCGTCGCCAACGCCACGAACACGAGTCGCATCGGCAGCAAAGATCGAGACATCGGAGAAGTGCATTAGTACGTGTGTGAGCCCCTTGAGGGTGCTTACTTATTGGACAACTACCACTGAACGCCTCATTGTAGTGATGAGCGCGTTATGCAAGGTCAGATCCAATCATTTACTTTGATTCTGTACATCAATTCTAGTTCGCAAGATATCGATTTTTTTTAGTGTGGGTAGTAGGTAAAACGAACGCGTTAAAGTAAATGCTGGTCTAAGACAAGCAAATGCTGGTCCCGGACAGTTCGATTCTTGAAGGGCGATGCTTGTAGTCGACTTCGAGCGAGTAGTCAATGACCCACACTAGTTCAAAATGAGTTGAGCACATGTTATACGGTAGTAACATAATCGATTTCGTAAACTTTCAGTAAAATATGCATTTATAGCCATACCACATATGTAGATTGTGCTAGGTGTTTTATTTTGCGCCTTTGTTGAGTTTAGTAGACTATTGGTGTGGTTTAGTGTGTGATAAAGGTAACTCATTAGTATGAGCCCCTGTCATTTGCAGCCCGATAGTTTTTTTTTTTTTTTTTTTTGAACTTTTTGTTAGTAAAATGCAAAAAGAAATAACGACTATCGCTTCAAGTCGTTTCTATAAGATCTTTTTAGATTATTTTGTCCGATCGAAAACTACCCGTTATCCGTTAAGTGTGATAAAGTTTTGCGCTAAAGGCTAAGTGTATGTTCATTTCTAGCAATGTGCAATGAGACAGATTTAGGTTTCGTTAGTTCTGCTTGTGATAACATCGAAAGAACATTTTTTTTTTTTTCTGTCTAAAACAAGTGACGTCATTTTCGTTAAGAGATAAGAGAACTGCGTCGAATCTCGCATTCTTTTCGTTGAGGGTACCTATCTTAAAATGGTGAAACGTGCAATATTCTTTTTGTAGAAAAATGTCGAAAATATATTTGATGGCGAAGTAATCGTTTTATCTCTTTAGAGCATACTTCCAATCTATCCGGTAGGGTAGACAGCGGACGTAATTAGTTATTCTAAGTCTAGTAAACATTTCGTTAGCAAGAAATGTTCTTATCAAGTTTAGCGAGGTTGTTGATACCTAGGTAACTAAATCATCGAGTGAGACCGTTAGTTACAGTTTTTAAAGGTGTTGAATTATTTATCGTCCGTCAAAAAGTATTTAAGTTACAGTTTTTAAAGGTGTTGAAGTATTTGTCGTCCGTCAAAAGTATTTAAGTGTCCAAGAGTGTGTGTAAGAGGTTTGCAATCCGCATATTCGACGTACCTGGATAATTGTTAGTTAATTTAGTCCAGATATCCGTTTGTTTTTAGATCCAAAAATTTTAGACCTGGATACATAAGGTAGACTAGCTGGTACATACATACAGTTGTGTGTTTATTAATGCAAAGAGTGAACAGTACATAGCTTCTAGATAACGGTATGATCAACAGCGTGTTGTGGTGCTGGTCAACCCAATCATACCGCTTAGAAATCGAGAATTCAATTCAATTCAATTTATTTTTGTTCCACAAAGATACAATTATATGTACACTTGGAAAAGTCACAAAATGTTACAATTTATTTCCTATATTATTTCGTATGTAAATATATCACTATGTAATTTATCTTATATATTAGATTAGAATAATAACGTTAATGAACAAAATAAATCAATTAATGACATTATAAACTATTAAATTCGTCAGCAAAAGCTTCGTCAAGATTGTAGTATGATTTGTTTGTCAAAAAGTTTCTCACTGTGCTACTAAAGTGATTATTGTTTGAGTTTTGTAAACCTTGAGGGAGCTTATTGAACAATTTAATGCCTATGCATAGAACGCTTCTACCTACTTTAGCAAGTCTATGTTTAGGGTTCGATATTTTATTTTTATTTCTCGTATCATAAGAGTGAGAGTCACCAATTAATTTGAACTTTCCATAATTCAATTTTACATACATTAAATTCTGATAAATATACTCGCCTACTATTGTCATTATTCCTAGCTGCTTAAACTTATCTCTACAAGATTCCATGTTCTTCATAAATAAAATAGAACGTATTGCATTCTTTTGGAGTAAGAATATCCTAGATGAGTCAGAGGCGTTTCCCCAAGCTAGAATACCATAAGTCATGATTGAGTGAAAATACGCATGATAAACAGAGACTTGTAATTTTCGTTTTAGTTTTTGTTGGTACTTTGCAAAAATTCATATTGTGTTGACGAGTTGAAAAAAATATATTTCATGCTAGCTAGTGTTGGTTACGAGTCTGTGAGGTTGTGTGTCAAGAGTCTGAAGTATCTTTGGTCTATTGTTATTGTGTTGGCGTTAGCGTTTTTTTTAGACAAAGCACTAGTTAACGTGCGTGACGTTTTACTTAGGTTTACAATACCAGGTTACAGATAAAAGTAACTTCACAACTAATTGACGTTGAAACCAAATATTTTTGTTTTGATTTGGATATACAATCGTAGAAATTGTTTACTTCGAATGTGTAAGTTTACGTATTGAGGTCGCATAATAAGCTGGTCGAATAATATTTTTACCATGAGATATGATAGACGAAAGCGTTAATTTAATTTCCTACTACATGAGTTTCGAGTTTTATAAGTTGAAAGGAGAAAGAATGGTTTTATGATTTACCCGCTGATAGTCATTTGATTTTATGTATCGGTCATACATAGGAGTTCTATGACAACTGTACTTATGCCATGTGTCTTATTGAAATAATTCTCAAGTCACGTCAGTCAATCGTAAAGTGTGGACTTGACGATGTTTGTTTTGAACATAAAGGTGTGTGTGTGGTTTCACTTATAACAAATTCAAAGTTGTATACTTTATGTCCGAATTTTGTTGTAAGAAAAAGTGACATCACGATGTTCCAACTCTCTTTGTATTAGAGTTTTTACGGTTTACTAAAGTTTTGTTTTTAACTTCAACGTTGTTTAGTAGTGTGTAGTGTTTGCAGTGAAGCAGTCGTGCATTGCAGTGAGACACTCCCACTCTGCTAGTGTTTTCATAAGGTTTTATGATCGAACAGTTGTAGGTACAACTAAAAGGTGTGATTGAGCTTTGTTTTGCCGTTCCCGTTTCGAAATGTGAAAGAAAGTTCTTTCGAGTCAAATGTTGTTGACAATTTTTGACATCGAGTCTGACAATAGTTTCTTAGTAAAGAAAGTATTTGAGTACATGTAAAATATTCGAAATGTTGACAAGATTTTGTATGTTTTGCAGGTTAGACCGAGCGAGAGTAGTGTCAAAGATTTTACTGGCTTTTTGAGTCAACAATCGTAAATAGATCTGACAGTGGTTTTGGCGAATACCTTTGTTAACGGATACTTTTATTATTATTTGAACAAACTACATGGTTTGAGTGTAGTCAAATACTTACGAGCCAGCGCTTGTTATTTTGACGCTCTGTTACTAGCGGACTAGTAAACTAATCTGGTATGATGAAATAAATGAAACTAATTATTATTACAATTTTGTACAGGTTTTCAATGGAGATGTTAGATGTAAAGGATTTGACATTGCATAATGAAGTACACAATGGTAATTGGCTCTACTGTCTTTGCGACTGAACAATGGTTGCTTGGTGCGGAGACTGGTCATTCACTTGCACCCTTGATGAGAGGTGCCTCAGTCAACCGCGTGATGTAGCCGTCCCTGCAGTTCGTGCCTGCAGTTCGTGCCTACAGTTCGTGCCTGCTGCCTTCAGCTGGAGCAGTAGTAGATTAAGTCTGGTAGAGGCTACCAGATCAGCAGTATGGCCGGATCAGCAAAAATAACCTCGGTTGACTTTTTAAAAACGAAAAGAGTATAAATAGGACCTCTCCAGTATTGTCCAACGAGTAAAAATAGGCTGTTACTATGCCCAAATGGGTTTAGAGTTGTTAATCCTGACATTCATGGTTTTTGTTATAATGAATTTCTTATTGAGATAATCAATTTATGACGGTTGAATGTACATTTTGTAAATAATGTAAAGTCGTTAGTTTGTTTGTGAATAAAGTTATTTACTTGTATTTTATTTCAAAGTAAAAAAAAAAAAAAAAAAAAAAAAAATATATATATTGTTATTTGGCTGGCAGTCTAATGTTGATAGATCCATTGACTGAATTTATGATTTATTTATTTGGATGGCAGTCTAATGTTGATAGATCCATTGACTGAATTTATGTTGTATTTATTTGGATGGCAGTCTAATGTTGATAGATCCATTGACTGAATTTATGATTTATTTATTTATTTATTTGGATGGCAGTCTAATGTTGATAGATCCATTGACTGAATTTATGTTTTATTTATTTATTTATAAAAAAAAAAAATAAGAAAAAAAAAAGGATGGCAGTCTAATATTGATAGATCCATTGACTGAATTTATGATTTATTTATTTATTTATTTGGATGGCAGTCTAATGTTGATAGATCCATTGACTGAATTTATGTTTTATTTATTTATTTATAAAAAAAAAAATAAGAAAAAAAAGGATGGCAGTCTAATGTTGATAGATCCATTGACTGAATTTATGATTTATTTATTTATTTATTTGGATGGCAGTCTAATGTTGATAGATCCATTGACTGAATTTATGTTGTATTTATTTGGATGGCAGTCTAATGTTGATAGATCCATTGACTGAATTTATGATTTATTTATTTATTTATTTGGATGGCAGTCTAATGTTGATAGATCCATTGACTGAATTTATGATTTATTTATTTATTTATTTGGATGGCAGTCTAATGTTGATAGATCCATTGACTGAATTTATGTTGTATTTATTTGGATGGCAGTCTAATGTTGATAGATCCATTGACTGAATTTATGTTTTATCTATTTATTTATTTGGATGGCAGTCTAATGTTGATAGATCCATTGACTGAATTTATGATTTATTTATTTGGATGGCAGTCTAATGTTGATAGATCCATTGACTGAATTTATGTTGTATTTATTTGGATGGCAGCCTAATGTTGATGCCTCTGTCTGTTGTCAAACGATATGCAGGTTGTCTGTATATCTTGGTTAGGATAATGGAATAGTCCTAACTGTATTTTCTGTTTCAGTTGAGGAACATCCTGTTGGTTCATCCCAGTTTGTTCCAGTCACCCTTGATGAAAGGTGCCTCAGTCAACCGCGTGATGGAGCCATCCCTGCAGTTCGTGCCTGCAGTTCATGCCTGCAGTTCGTGCCTACAGTTCGTGCCTGCTGCCTTCAGCTGGAGCAGTAGTAGATTAAGTTGTATTTATTTGGATGACAGTCTAATTTTGAAAGATCCATTGACTGAAGTTTTATTGTAATTGTTTGGTGGGCAGTGTAATGTTGATGGATCCATTGACTGAATTTATATCTAAGATTATTTTACTATCAAAGCATCGCTCTAAGTTTGAGGACAAACTTAAGGTCAGGAAAGGCCGAATGTTAGAATTATAACTTATTTTGTAGTGATAAATCATGATTGTCATTTAATTACAGTTTGCTGCTTGCTATCATAGTTTTATAAACATAGTTTTATTTTAAAAGTATTGAAACATAAGTCGTTTTATCATTTTTAGTTCACGGAAGGAAATACTTGTTTATTTTTAAATAATATATTATATACATGTTAAAATTACTAATTTATTTTTAATACTGTATTACATAATTAATATTATTTTTAATATTTAATTTAAGATCTAGAAATATTATCATTTTTGTAAAGAGAAAGGCAAGATGGCGAGCGAATGGACGGGCAGTCTGGATCGAGCCATAGTGTAGATAGGTTGTTCAATTTGTTAAATACAAGTGTGAAAAGTTATTATCCTCGAGTTTTACATTTCATCACCTGATTCCCTACAAAAGTAAGTGCGTCAGGAAAATGTCGTAGAAAAGATTAAATATCAGAATATTTAGGAACATAATTTCATCAACCAACAACAGATCGATCGAGAAATAACTAATATTGATAGAGATGCTTACTAATTTTGATCAGTAGATGGAGATAAGTTATATCAATTTTTTCGATACAATAGGTAATAATGCAAAAAAATTGTTTCTCTTATGTTATTGTATTTTATAAGCGTTTTTTGTACAAAATGTACAAGATAGATAGATAGATAGATAAATTCTTTATTGTACACAAAGAAAATAACAAATGAAAGACATAACAATAAATTTGTACAATGGGCGGTCTTATCGCTAAGAGCGATCTCTTCCAGACAACCTTTGGATGGAGAGGATAAACAAAAACAGAAAGACGGCGGTGTACAAAAGTTCAAAACAATAATAATTGATTAATTTAAAAACACTAACTATAATAATATCCTAAGCTATAAATAAATATACCTACACTAATATACATATTTTATAGAATATATACATATACTTACATATTAGCAGATAAGGACAGATAGTGGTTATATACCTTTGTTTTAAAAATGTTGGGAGATTTTGATAGGCGAACAGACAGCGGCAAAGCGTTCCATAATCGAACTGCTTGTATAGTGAAGGATTTCGTGTACATTGTGGAGCTGTGTACAGAAGTAACAAGCTGCAAAGTGTCGGAGGAACGTAGGTTCCGATCATTCGTCTGATGCATGAAAATGAAACGTTCCTTAAGATAGTGAGGGGAGGAAGAGTTAAAAAGAACATTAAAGAGAAGGGACAGAATATGTGCATTCCGGCGAAGGCGTATAGGGAGCCACTTGAGTTTCATGCGGAATTCGGATACATGGTCATATTTACGCAGGCCGAATATGAACCGAATACAGAGGTTCTGCAGTCGCTCAAGCTTGCTCAGCAAAACTTCGGAAAGATCAAGATAGCAGGCATCAGCATAATCAAGGATAGGAAGTAGAAGGGACTGCGCAAGCATAACTTTGGTAGCGGTGGGTAAAAAGTTACGCAACCTACGTAGGGATGCAGATGAAGCAAATATCCTGCGGCTAATTTCACTAATCCACGGCTCCCAAGTCAGCCTAGAGTCAATAGTGATTCCCAGGTTTTTCACCGACTGGCTGAAAGGTATAGGAACACCATCGAACGTAATACTCGGAAGCCGTGAATAAGCAATTTTGGAAATAAGCTTACTACTTCCAACCAGAATAGTCTGAGTTTTATTAGGGTTTACTGAGAGTCCAAAAGATTTGCTCCATCCACAGATTCTATCCAAATCAGCATTTATCAGGCTGATGGCTCCATCGAGGTTCTCAATGGTAGCTTGACAATATATTTGTAAATCATCTGCATACAGGTGGTAGGAAGAAGTTAAATTTAGAGAAATGGATTGAATAAAGATAGCAAAGAGAAGAGGTGAGAGGACGCCGCCTTGAGGTACACCAGTGGAGAGGTTGCACCACGAAGAATAGGAATCTTCGGCACGGATACGCTGTCGACGTCCGAATAAGTAACTACGAAACCAGTCAATAGCCGTCGGAGATATGTTGAGAGAGCATAGTACACCAAGGAGAAGGTCAAAATCAACGTTGTTGAACGCGCTGCTGAAATCTAAAAGACAAAGAACAGTGATTTTACCGTTATCCATACCGAACCGAATGTCATCGGTTATTTTGACTAATGCAGTCGTCGTACTGTGGCCTGAACGGAATCCAGATTGGTAAAGATTGAATAAGGAGTACTTATATAAAAAGGAACTAAACTGTTGGTGAATAAGGCGTTCGAGAACTTTGGAGAGGTAAGGAAGGATTGAAATAGGACGATATTCGGAGAAGGCAGTGGGATTTGGTTTTTTAGGTAAAGGAACAATCTGGGCTTCCTTCCAGGCTGCTGGAAATGTACTGGTAACAATAGACGTATTCAGGATATAAGTAATAACGTGAACTACTTCGTTAAGTATTGGTAAGATCATATCGCGACCAATACAATCACTACCCACAGCGCATGAAGTGATGGATGCTATGCTCTGTCTGACATCACAATCAGTAAATTGACTAAGATGAAATGAAGGAATATCTGGGGTTGGTAGAGAGGAAAGATAGTTTAGTGTATTAAGTTTAGTAAGATCGTCAATAGCTGAGGAATTAGAAAAATGTTGATTGAGAAGGTTGAGGTCAAGGTCATTAGGGACATTTTCTTGTTTTGATCTACCAACTCCCAATGTTCTCAGAAATTTCCAGACTTTAGAAGAATCTGTGTCGTCTACAGAATCGTGGATAAATCGGCGTTGTGCGTCTCTACACAACCTGTTGCAGCGATTTCGGAGTTTGTGAAATTTTTCTTTATTCGCGTCAGTGGGTGTGCAAACCATACGAATCTTTGCTATGTCCTTTTTGTGCTTAGCCGTGCGGATCTCATCGGTGAGCCATGGTGAAGGGAGATGTTTCAGTTTGACGGCTCGCACTGGGGCATGAACATCGTAAAGCTTGGTAAGTTGTTCATTGAAATGATTTACCATGTCATCAACACTACTCGCTGCAAACACCTCAGACCAATCAAGTTTCATGGCATCCTGACGAAGGCTATCCAGGTTTATTCTACCAAAGTTACGCCGCAATATGACTTTTGGCTTGGCTTTAGGAGGGCCGACTTTATAGGAAAGGTAGATTAAGTCATGATAGGAAAAGGCGGGTGCTGGAATTTGACCATGCTTAAGAACATTATTTGGAAAGGATACGAGCATGAGGTCAAGAAGTGAGGGGGTGCAATTTGGAAAAAAGTGTGTAGCAGTTAAAGGAAGAATGGTCAAGTTGCTAGCCTTAGCCAAGTTTTCAAAACACATGGAGCGGGAATCTTGCTTAAGGAGACAGGTGTTAAAATCACCCATAATAATGGTGTGATTATAGGAAGGTGTCAGATCTTCGAGAAGCTTCTCAAAGGATGGGAAAAAGTTGTTGTGGGAATTTTTGCTGTAATAGACTCCAAGTAAAACTTTCGTACGACAAAGGGTGATTTCTGCAAAGAGATGCTCACCCGCACCTGATGAAGGGGGTTGTGGAGACGTATGAACTATAGTATAAGGAATATTTGCACGTAGATATATAGCAACGCCCCCACCACGCCCATCAACGCGGTCGTTTCTAATAAGAACAAAACCAGGGAGAGAGTATGAAGTGGTAGGTAAACATGGTTTTAACCAAGATTCGGAGACTAAAACAGCATGGATATTTTTATGATCAAAAGATGCAAGCATATCAGAGTAATGAGCCGGAATGCTTTGTGCATTAAAGTGAATGACATTAAAGTATTTCGAGACATCAGAGAACTGAGTCTCAATGGTGTGGGAGAGAGTAGGTATACTGCTAAAACTACAATCACTGCTTAAGTTACCTTCGGAGGATAACGATACAAAGTGTTCGTCATCACTACCATTATTAGACATAACAATATTAATAAATAAATAAAATACTTATAAAAAATAATAATAACTAAACTAAAAAATAAAATAAAAACTAAAACCTACCTAACTAAAACTATAAACTATTTTGTATATCTTACTCGCACCCGCCAATTGTGTTGGAAGAGATATTATGTTACCGGAAAAAAAAATGAAATAAATTCAATAAACTGACAGTATTAACAAAATAGGAATTATATACGTAAAGAAAAACACACAACATAATATTAAAATAAACGTAACACAAACACATTTTCATGCTAAAAATAACCTCTTATAGAGACTTGAAACACAACAATATTGTAGTAAGCAGTGACTTGACACACAAACAAAATTTGACATTGACAGTGGATAAAAAAGTAAAGTGACGTACCGTAAAAATAAATAATTCATAACAATGTGCTGTCATTTGTCATCGCTTTGCTTTGCCTCACATAAAATAATTTATATACCCGAACTATAACTAAATTAAATTACTTTGTTGGAAGGTAAATTATACGTAGGTACCAAAGAAAAATAAATCACAAAAACGGGTATCAAACAAGTCACGATAACCGAGATAAGAATGAGAAAAAAAATAACAAATAGTATCATTACTCGCGTTGAAACTACTTCTTCGTCGACACTAGACGCCTGGTCTTCGGCGCAGCGGGCTCCTTTGACACCGCTGGCTTCACCATCGCAGCTGTAGCGGATGTCGCAGCCGTGGCCGCCAGCGAGCATGATATTTTATCAAGCTCAGCGAGGCTGCTAACGCGCCGTCTGACATCGTCAGGCCCAATCACGAAAACGTAGCCCTCACGAGTCCAGGCTTTGGTGATACCAAAGCGTTGCCTGGCCTGCATGAAAACTTCATGGCGAGCTTTGGTCAGGAACTCCGAGATGGTTATCCCAGTATTCTTGAGCTGTGTCTTGGCAAACCACATCCCGTCTCGAACAGATACATCCCGAAGCTTGACTAGAATTGGTCGAGGCCGGTCAGATGTCAAGCGACCCATCCTATGGCAACGGCTAATATCACCAGTTTTAAAACCAGCCATTTTAAGCCGGCTTACCGCAACCTTTACCACAGTGGCATCTGTATCTTCCTTCTTATCTTCGGGCACACCATGAAGGAGTAGATGCTTACGACGACTCAGCATCTCTAGCTGATCCACAGCATGCGCATTCGTCTGGATTTGTTGTTGCAAAGCCTTCATAGCCATCAAGACAAATGACTTGAAGGCGGCGAACTCCGTAGACAAACCAGCAACCGATACTGGGTCTTCAGACTTTTGCAGCTTACCTTCATAAGCGGCCATCTGCTCTGTGAAGAGAGCCTGCATCTGTGCCATAGAGCCTTGGATCTCTCTCAATTCCTCCATACCTCAAAAAGTTCCAGTGATGGTGATGTGTCAAAAAGTATTAGGTTGTGTTTCTGTGTGTTATAGTGAAGTGCTGAAGGAGATAACACTTATTGGCAGGTACTGTGCTTCAGACTATATGATTATACATAAATATCGGCTTTTTGTGAACAAAAACTATATATTTACGAAAATTAAAGGAGATGAAAAATTTTATAGGTGTTACTTTTTTTACACCTACCGCCCAAAAAAAAAAAAAAAGAAAACAAGACAAGTATCATTTTGAATTGAGCCTTTTATAAAGCGCGTCTTTAAACAATACTGTGCTTAACTTTCTAAATTGTGTATCTGACAAATTTAATTATCTCATGGTTAAGTAAAACGCTACATAAAAGGTGGACTCTGGTCAGAATTCGTTGTCAAACATTTATTCCGAGGCGAACAGGACAAAAAGAATCGAACACACGAACTGGAACACGGAGCGATTAACGTTCGACTCCCATGATTAACTTGTGAACTCGCTTTTCCGCATATTTGTCCTGTTTCCTACTTTAGCACTTTTAAACAGTGATTTACCAAGCTGAATAAAAAAAATTAACCACCGTATTGGTATAGTCCTTTTTACTTCAGTTACAATTACACAAAACCTTATAAGCTGAAACTTAATGCTAGAACAGAAAAAACAGGAAGCATATATTTATGTCGTGATTACCACATGGTCACTACTCAACCTGTACTGGTTTTCTATTATTATCCTGGAAAGTCATCTTATTATTGTCCAATAAAAGTATAGTGAATCGTTGTGAGCAGAAGCTTCATCACCAGTACTTCTCATTAAAAAAATCTTATTCAAATAATTTACACAATATGTACTTATCTAGCCTAATCTAGCTAAATAACGTCTACGAGATGTTTTAAAGTTATTCCAATGGTTTAACCAAATTAAATTGAATAGAACTATTGTTAGCAAATATACTTACGAAATTATTAATTTACCGAAGCACTGAATTTATTAAACACCGCCTGCGGCATGGATCAGGCATATTTAAGAATCTTGTTAATTTATTTACTCAGCTTTGATGTAAAAGGTTATTTGCAATATATTTGCATTGGTTGCGAAGGAGCAATATATTAAACTACAGATGCTGAACCTTTAGCACTACTTTCTGGTTGAAAATATTCTCCAAATTATACAAAATACTGATAAGCGATACTGATAGGTACACACCAAATATGTCAATTTTACGTACAAAAATACCCTATAATTATATGTATTAATGAGTATTTGTTATTTAAAAAATAAATAAGTAATGCTGGACAATCCACACAACATCATCTAGCCCCAAGCTAAGCAGAGCTTGTGTTATGGGTACTAGAAGACTGACATACTTAATACAATACATTACATAGATATATATTTTTTATTGTAAGTACATATCAAATACCCAGAACACCCGGAATAAATATTTGCAGATCATACAAACATGTATCCCAAGGCGGGAATCGAACCCGCAACCTCCGCGTAGCAGGCGGATCTTTGCCCACCGCGCCACATCGGTCGTCAATTTGACAGCTGATAAACTGGTGCTTCGAGCGCTGTTTTTCCCGTCCACCCGGGACGGTTTTTCTCAAGATAACAAATAGGCCACGGCCGCTTAGACACTAATCGGGTTCCACCGAAATGGGATTCTGTTAAGCTATGAAAATTAAATGCTCCGCCTGCAAATTGGAATTATTCCGAGATGAAAATTAAAATAAATTCGAGGCGGCCTGTGATTTCAACCTCAATCTGGCGAAACTTTCTACCGTCTGACTGAACTTTGTAGATGGGTGCTAAACGGTGTTTTGGAAAAATATTGCTCGGAATTTAACAAGCTGGGAGTTTTTTGTAAAGAAAGCTAGGGACAAATTCAGAGACATTTTTTTTGGAACGATAAACGAGAGCCGAGTATGATGTAGGTTATTAGGATTACATTACGAACATATTTTAGATTTCACATACATATTCATTTATTTTCTACATAAAGTTGATGGTTGACTTATGTTTGAAGCAATTCTGTTAACCTATAAGGCTATTTCTATACAGTTATACGTCTACAGATAATGATAATAAAAAGCATACACCAATGTTTAAATGTTGAATTACAAGTCATTTGTGTCTAAATATATCTTAACTACCATCAAAACTTGTTGTCAGTCATTTGACACTATAGTTTACTCAAACAAGATATAAGCTTAAATATTTATGAAACTAGTCAATTACTTCGAACAAAAAACCGATTACGAACAGAATCACTCAAAATGATTTGATAGTCGATTTCACTTATTCAATCAGATCGTATCACCCGAATTAAATTGAATATCAAATAGCTGAGATTTTGCTGATAAGTCTGACCGGATTTTTAAAGCTGTGTACACACTAGCGAACCAACGAATGTGATCTGTTATATAATGATCAAAAACAGCTTTTAGACAACATGTTTATCTACTTAAGAGAATCAGCCAGTTTTAGTAATAGTAATACTTAGTTAAATATCTTATTATAGATTATTGTTTGATAAAATCAAAAGAGTTCTAACAATACAGTGTGCATAGCACGTCGTTATCAAATAATATATATGCGAGGTGCAGGGTGCTTTATGATAAATTCATGTACATTTCACACCAACGTCATCTTGTCTCAAACTAAGCAAAGATTATACTATGCGAACCAAATTACCTACTATAAAGAATACTTGCATACAGATTTCTGTAAATACAATCCAATGAAACAAAACACGATCTTAACAAAATGCTAGACTGGTTATGTAATTATGCTAAGCTTAGGCTCTATGAGAACTAGGCATTAGATAATGCCCACTATTTAATATAATAGATAGGAGACTTGGGCCCGTGCCATGGACGGAGAAGATGTTATGAAGAATAACAAACAAAACTGAGGTCTGAAACTTTCATATTTGTAAGCAGATTTGATTTGGAGTGAACGAGATGAGTTGGTTCCGTTTCTGGAGTTTACTTACAAAAACGTACTAACAAATATTAGGTAACTTTATACTACAGACACAATTTTAACTTAGTTCTTTTTAAATAATATGATCGTTGAGGCTTAATATTACATTTCATTTGTGATGTCTACACTTTACAATACTACAACGAAAATTCGAAAAGATGATTTTTTTACATTTTATTCCGAAAGCATTTTATTTTCTCTCTCTTTGGAGAAGTAATATAAATAGAAAAGCTTTTATCTTAATATTTCAATGGACACTAAAACAAAGCTTCAATCCATTTAATAATCTTCTAATAACTAGATCGGTGCGGCTCGGAAAACTCATTTTGCATAAGTAATCAAGGGAATCGGCTCGTTCTTCATAATTTCTTTAAAGACTATCCAACTAGGTGCAAGAAAGTTTTAACACCTCACGATAATAGTGTAAAATACTGTTCACCTCTGGAGGAAACTCGGAACTTCAGTAATAAGGAATATCTTGACTTTACTTAAGTTTCGTAATATTTGTTGTTTAATCCCTAAAAGGAACAAATGGGATACAACAGCGTCAGAGTTTTTTTTATTTGTTCTTTTGTTTTTACAACCAAATCTTGGAAGAAACTACCTGACGATAGGTGGACGATAGTTGTTCACGTGCTGATTTATCTCAAGTAGGTATATGTGAGTATTTGAATAAAAGAGTATGAGCATAGGAATAAAACTATAAAGAAGAAGATGCTTCTGAGAATCGCCATTCTCAGAAGCATGTTGTAAACCCTAAATAAAAACTCTGATAAGTACTTTATTTGTATTGTAATCATTGTAAAACTTATTCATAAATGTATAATTATTGTTACTTGAATGGTATTTACTAGACTTCAAAAACATGCTAAATGCTTTATATAATTGAAGTATTCGTGAGACCTAAGCCAAGTAATTCTAGAAACAATGCTAGCCCAACAAACTCAAATATTTGTTGTTTAAATCAGACAAACATTCAATTTGCCTTGCAATTCCATTTAATACTATTTATGTGAAAGTTTAGGTGTTTGAACATTAATCAGATCGTAACCGGTTGGCTGATTTTGATGAAACTCAGAAATGTTAGTTTTTTGTAAAAAATAGAGTTTTTAGAACCGATAGACGAGACAATCTCATGTGATGTTAATTGGTAATCACTAACAATAACAATGCATTGCCTAAACACGTCCACTGAGGTTGTGTTGATTATATTCGAAAAAAAACAGAAAAAGAAAATAAAGCGAAAAAAGTTGCAGGAAAGTCTAATATTGCACTAAAAATCCAACTCTCATTAAATAAAAACCCTCCTCAGTACTTCCAGGAAAGAAACACCGACAATAGAATTAAGATGCATAATTGTAGAGACCGCGGAACATGGCACATTTACTTGAAAACACGGGTAAAGCGCCACGAATTATGTTAATAAATGTTATAATATTCTACGGAAGAGACTCGAGACTCGAGGGGCCGAGATCAGTAGCTCTACCATGAGTTTTTACTATACTATATATACTATACTCGCTAGAGTCTGTAGTTAAAAAAATGTATGAAGATTTTTACAGCGCCTCTAGCGGATAGTTGGGTACTAAAAGGACAATGCCCAATGGGCTATGGGAATCTGTACCAACTTGCATCAATTTGAATTTACTCTCAAAGCCCTAATTTTTATTTACCTTTTCGCTACCAACAATATTTTTTTCAATGTTTAACCGCATTTCAAAATATTTAAAAATGTATTTTATTTTATATCATGTTTGCCTTCTCAGCTAAAGCTTACTTGGCAAACAAGATTTTTATGCTCAATGTCCACTCACGAAAATAGGTGACAGCTGGGATCGGAACAAAATAGTTGACGTGCGGAAGGCTTAGTCCGAGCTTGCATTTTAAAACTCCCTACTCTCGAGCCGACAGTCGTCTCTCGGATGTCCTCGTATTTTTGTATGGATATCCGAAAAACGACTCTCGACTCGAGAGTCGGGAGTTTTAAAATGCAAGCTCGGACTAAGCACTCGGAAGTAGGAAATTGATAATCATGTTATGTATAATTAATTTTAATTTTCTAAACCCGGTTAAAAAAGACGGTTAAAAATTAACAAAGTACACGTATAAATAAAATATTAATTTTGATGATAATTAGCTTTTGATGCAATCTGGTACAGGGTTTGGGCATGATTCTTTGTAATACTAATATTGACGTAACTACTGTAGTAAAGTCAGACGATTTTACTGACAACTCATGGTAGAGGTACAGCATTGACATCTGCACACTTGGCTTAAAGCCAAACTAGTTGTTTTACGTTAGTAGAAGCTTAACTTTGATATCGGTTATAAACTTGGTTAACTTTAGAATCAAGATGTAACGTCAATGTTTATTTTGTTGAAAATATCTCTATCAACGTCACAACAACAATTTTAAACATTTTTTAAACTTTCGCGGTAACTAATAATAGAATGGGGAATAATAAAAAAAAGTTACCCGATAAATATCCCGTTATAGTACGGGAATTTAAAAGATAATAAATAAATATAAATAATAAATATTCATGGACATTTCACACATCACACTCTAGTCCATCAAACTAAGCAGAGCTTGTACAATGGGAACTAGAGTGCTAATAGAATAAGTTTTCGATATAAGCAATTGAATACTTATAAACAAAGTTTGTTCACAAGTTCCCGTTGGAGAATAAAAATGTGTCTCATCAAATGTACAAAACAAATAAATGATACGATTTTTTATGACACAATTCAATAAAACGAGAAACCGAGCGATGAAATAATATATTATGACAGGAAAGTATCTAAGGTGACCCAAAGTCATTCAGCGCGGTGCAACCATGTATCTTGGAAAAGCTTCCGATTGGAACAGATTTAGATCCATTACTTGATCTATTCGTCGTGTGACGGTACCGTCTGCAGAACAGTCGTATTTTTTGGTTTAGCCTATAAACTTTTTCTATACTTAACTTTATTAAAAAACTTAAGAATTAGAAATATATCTAGTGTACTATGAAACTATATTTGTACGTAATAGAATACTTGAAAACATAATCTGAAAAAGATTACGTTAGCAATTTTATACTTAGTTTTCTTTATAAAATTCATAATCATAATTATGAATTATGATTAAAATTCGTAAAACTAACGTGCGTCCGCAAAAATTGACATAAATAAGCCTTAATTAATTAGTTATTTAAAAATGAAATGTCATCCAAATCAGACTAGTAGGTACCTATTTAAAGTTAGACATTCAAACATCTCGCACAATCAAATTATAAGTAGATTATTATGCATCGGTCTGTAGATAGCTCAGCTGTTTCTTATGTATTCTAAATGCCTATGTAAATTTTGTAAATACTGTAAAAGTCGTTGTTTCGAAATGTTGTTAAAATCAGTAGATTATTTAATTGAATCGGTTACTGTTTAGTGAAAAATTAAAAAAAAACCATAAATAATAATTTATGGACAGAATAACATGTGTCATGATAAGAATGCTTAAAGACCAAAGTTTTTAATCAATGTATTCTGCCTATACTCACCTATGGATCCGAGACATGGCCCCTCACAAAGGAATACATGCATAAGATAAGAGTTGCGCAACGGGCAATGGAGCGAGCCATGCTCGGAATAACACTTCTAGACCACATACCGAATACGGAAATCCGACGTCGCACAAAGGTTGTGGACGTAGGTACGCGAATCGCAAAGCTGAAGTGGAGATGGGCGGGACACTTAGCGAGAAGAGACGATGGAAGGTGGACAAAGGCGATTACGGAATGGTGGCCAAGGGATGCTCGTAGACCAAGAGGCAGACCACCAGCCCGATGGTCTAAAGACATTATAGAGCAAGCCGGAAATCAGTGGATGAGAGTCGCAAGGGACCGAAGGGAATGGCATAATAAAGAGGAGGCCTATACTCAGCAGTGGGTGCCAACGGGCTGAAATGATGATGATGATGATGATAAGAATTTCATTCACTAGTCAAGTTATTCAATTGGCTTGTATAATGTCCGCGATAATGAGTAGGTAGGTTCTTGTTTACGAGGCCGGTGGAACATTGACCTATAAACGATATGAGGCAACCGATAGTCTCGCTGGAGCTCACCGAAACTTTGTGCATTCATATTTTATTTTTGCATTGGCCTTTTTTTTATAATGATAGTTTGACCAAGCTAGTTCTTATGTTAAGTGGTATATCTGCCTTGGATGGATAATGCATTGCCTCAACGAGCACGTCTATTAAAAACAAATGCACAACAAATCGTATATTGCAATGATGAAAGTATGCAAGAATAAACAGACACACTGAGATATTACACTGTCTACCTATCATTAAGATGTAATGTACTTTGAATTTTATTGTTAAACTAGTAGTACGCCACGGCATCGCACGGGTAGCCTATATAAAAAATATCATTATAATATAGCCTATGTTCAGCACAGATATAACAGTGAAAGAATTTTTGAAATCGGTTCAGTAGTTTCGGAGCCTATTCGATGCAAACAAACAAACAAACAATCAAATCTTTCCTCTTTATAATATTAGTTAAGATAAGTCAGTAATAAGTCTTATATAACTTTCACATCTGAATAAAGAATGTTTTTCCTGACCACGTCAAAGATTATATATTTTTTTTTATAAATCGGAGCTTTGTTGGCGCCATTGGCAGTGGGCAGGGAATGATCAAAGATTACTGGATGTTGGCGCATTTCAAAGTGTACTGTACCGCTCTGTGAGACGGCTAGTAGGTACACTGTTTAGATTAGTACACTAAAAGATGAAACCAAAGATTAAAATGTTACTATCCCATTTTGATAAAGATAGACTGCACAGATTATAATATGAAAAGAAAACAATTCAATTCAATAATTGTTATCTGGCAAATGGTTCAACGCATGTAGGTTCTGGCGCGGTTTTCTATATCAAACTAATACAAAAAAATACAAAAA
This sequence comes from Ecliptopera silaceata, assembly GCA_932527185.1. Taxonomy (NCBI): domain Eukaryota; kingdom Metazoa; phylum Arthropoda; class Insecta; order Lepidoptera; family Geometridae; genus Ecliptopera; species Ecliptopera silaceata. The sequence continues at coordinate 5,668,699 of OW052205.1, read as the reverse complement.
ATACAAAAACATTTATTTCGGAACAGAATTACAGTGTGGCAAGAACAAATGAGGTACGATGATAGCTACAGTAGTTCGTGAAAACTGTGTCGTAGCGACCAACGCCCACCTCCTTATGCTATATAAATAGTGTTCCAACAAGATATGTTAAGACAAAGCAAAAAGACAAGATAAAAGTGAAAGTAAATTAAACTTATTTAAATGAGCATGTAAGGGAGTGTATGACGGTGTGAGGACGTATGATGCAAGTGGAATGTGCGGGAGGGATTCTCCTGGTACGCCAGTCTCTTGAGAGTCTGGTTATAGAGGAGAAACCCTCCGTGTGGGTGTATGTATGTATGTTAGGGTGTATGTATGTATGTAAGTGTAAGGTGTGTGGATGTTAGGTGAATGTGTGTGGTGTATAAGTGATTATGTGTATGGTAGAGGGTGTAATGGTGAGGGTGTGTGTGTGTGTGGGGGGGGGGGGTAAGGGGGTTTGTGTGTGAGGGGGTTAGGGTGTGTGTGTGTGTGGGGGAAGTTGTGTGGGGTGTGTGTGTGAAGTAGTGTGAGTGTGGTGTTACTCAATTACTCTCAGAAGTTCTTCGGTGTCACTGTAGGAAAGAGATTTTAGCCAGGTCATTAATTTGATTTTACATTTATGGTAAGTGAGAGGGTAAATTTCAATGATTTTATTTGCTCTATTGTACAACATTGAGCTAATGTATAGGTAATGTCGGCGACTAACGCTCGTCGCTTCGCTCCTCGCACCTACTGTGACGCATCACACATGAAAAAAAATCAGTTTAAAAATAATATTTTGACAGTGGCATAGTTAGCTACTTGTACATGATCGGCTAAACGAAAAATTCGAGTAAGCGCAAACGAAGCATATGCTATGACGTCATTTGGCATCAAATTCCCAACACGTGTCGGGAATGTACAACCATGTAATACACAGCCACGGAATGCACAGCCCGGAATTGGATGCCAAAATGGTCACCGATTCCGGGCTGTACATTCCGTGGCCGTGTCATTATCCGATAGGGCGTTCGATGGTACCGCCAGCATATCAGTGTCGGCTCCGATATCCGATATCGAGACGGACAATATGAAAGACAGGTACATTTTTCATACATTTTAGTTACCCGGATATCGGATCAGCGTCCGACACCGATATCGGATCGGATAATGTGAAAACGCTCTGACTCTCAAACTTGATTGAAATCGTTCATAAAAAACGCTACTACAAACTTCCTTTTTGCAATATTTGGTGTAAAATCAAGTCATTAATGTGCGTCTCAATTTTCATTGACTTTCGTCTATAAATAACGTTACAGAAAACTTCCCTCATTTTATTGCATTCATTAGAGTAAAATTGTCACAAAGCGCCTCTTAATAATTTGATTAAAATTCGTCGATTTTTATCGTTACAACACACTTGCCCCCTTTCCCACGGAGGAATTTTAAAATATTATTATGAAAATAGTTATATATTTTATAAAATATTATTATATTAAAAAAACAAACCATCTAAGTAAATTATGTCTTTGTATGAGACTATAAGCGCCCCTTGATTATTTAACATTTTGTTTTTAAATATTTATTCGTCATTAGCGGTAATTGGGTACGCAACCCTAGATAACTTAGCAAAATAACTCGATTCAACGAAAATATTGCTAATACCGATCGACTTACCTATAACACATTGCCAAAACGCACCGATAGCGCGTTCTAGGATTACGCCACGCATGACAGCGCCATCTATACTCGAAATCGTATACTAAATCGTATACGATCGAAATTTTAAACTTAGGGAAATTTTTACAGGGAATTTTTTCTAGAGAAATTTTTACATTTAGCAAAATCATCCCCAGATGATTTTGCTAAATGTAAAAATGCAGATCTATTTTATTTTGTGTCAACATTATGTGTATCAAGTTTCAAGTCAATCGGTTCACAATAAAGATAAACTGCACAGATTATAATATGAAAAGAAAACAATCCGATTCAATAATTGTTGTCTGGCAAATGGTTAAACGCATGTAGGTTCTGGCGCGGTTGTCTATATCAAACTAACGCTCGTCGCTTCGCTCCTCGCACCTACTGTGACGCATCACACGTGAAAAAAAATAAGTTAAAAAATAATATTTTGACAGTGGCATAGTTAGCGAAAAATTCGAGTAAGTGAGTATGACGTCATTTGGCATCAAATTCCCAACACGTGTCGGGAATGTACAACCATGGAAAACACAGCCACGGAATGCACAGCCCGGAATAGGATGCCAAAATGGTCACCGATTCCGGGCTGTACATTCCGTGGCTGTGTTTTCCTTGGTCGTGTAATCACGGCACCCATGATTGTGGTGATTTCCATACTCTTTACCTTAGGTTAAAAGAAGAATCAGTTTTTTTTTAATTACCTACTTAAGAATGCCTAGAGAATGTTTCTTCGAATTACTGGAATTAGATAGATATAGTAAGTATTTCAATTTCATTTATAAAATCCTCCACATTTATATCAATAAATGACTCCTCCACATTTATATCATCCATTATAAATTACCGTTTAGAAATTTGCCTCCTTCTTGTCACTGCACTATGAACGCACTGAACTGAACACGTGGGGTTGCGACACGACGTTGCCGTCCTGCTGTCGAACGCTCGCGGTACGGACGCCGCACTGTTTCCGCACCGTGCATTTTGTATGAAAACATACGACCGTCCGTCCTTACGCCGTACGACGAACGCACCGCTTCGGCACTGCAGCGGTCCGATACGAAACGCATAAATTGAAAGAGCCCTAAGAGCGTTTTCACATTATCCGATCCGATATCGGTGTCGGACGCTGATCCGATATCGGGGTAGGTAAAATGTATAAAATATGTACCTCCGATATTCGATATCGGTGTCGGACGCCGATCCGATATCGGGGTAAGTAAAATTTATCAAATATGTCCGGCCCAATGCATAAGATAAGAGTTGCGCAACGGGCAATGGAGCGAGCCATGCTCGGAATAACACTTCTAGACCACATACCGAATACGGAAATCCGACGTCGCACAAAGGTTGTGGACGTAGGTACGCGAATCGCAAAGCTGAAGTGGAGATGGGCGGGACACTTAGCGAGAAGAGACGATGGAAGGTGGACAAAGGCGATTACGGAATGGTGGCCAAGGGATGCTCGTAGACCAAGAGGCAGACCACCAGCCCGATGGTCTAAAGACATTATAGAGCAAGCCGGAAATCAGTGGATGAGAGTCGCAAGGGACCGAAGGGAATGGCATAATAAAGAGGAGGCCTATACTCAGCAGTGGGTGCCAACGGGCTGAAATGATGATGATGATGATGATAAGAATTTCATTCACTAGTCAAGTTATTCAATTGGCTTGTATAATGTCCGCGATAATGAGTAGGTAGGTTCTTGTTTACGAGGCCGGTGGAACATTGACCTATAAACGATATGAGGCAACCGATAGTCTCGCTGGAGCTCACCGAAACTTTGTGCATTCATATTTTATTTTTGCATTGGCCTTTTTTTTATAATGATAGTTTGACCAAGCTAGTTCTTATGTTAAGTGGTATATCTGCCTTGGATGGATAATGCATTGCCTCAACGAGCACGTCTATTAAAAACAAATGCACAACAAATCGTATATTGCAATGATGAAAGTATGCAAGAATAAACAGACACACTGAGATATTACACTGTCTACCTATCATTAAGATGTAATGTACTTTGAATTTTATTGTTAAACTAGTAGTACGCCACGGCATCGCACGGGTAGCCTATATAAAAAATATCATTATAATATAGCCTATGTTCAGCACAGATATAACAGTGAAAGAATTTTTGAAATCGGTTCAGTAGTTTCGGAGCCTATTCGATGCAAACAAACAAACAAACAATCAAATCTTTCCTCTTTATAATATTAGTTAAGATAAGTCAGTAATAAGTCTTATATAACTTTCACATCTGAATAAAGAATGTTTTTCCTGACCACGTCAAAGATTATATATTTTTTTTTATAAATCGGAGCTTTGTTGGCGCCATTGGCAGTGGGCAGGGAATGATCAAAGATTACTGGATGTTGGCGCATTTCAAAGTGTACTGTACCGCTCTGTGAGACGGCTAGTAGGTACACTGTTTAGATTAGTACACTAAAAGATGAAACCAAAGATTAAAATGTTACTATCCCATTTTGATAAAGATAGACTGCACAGATTATAATATGAAAAGAAAACAATTCAATTCAATAATTGTTATCTGGCAAATGGTTCAACGCATGTAGGTTCTGGCGCGGTTTTCTATATCAAACTAATACAAAAAAATACAAAAAATACAAAAACATTTATTTCGGAACAGAATTACAGTGTGGCAAGAACAAATGAGGTACGATGATAGCTACAGTAGTTCGTGAAAACTGTGTCGTAGCGACCAACGCCCACCTCCTTATGCTATATAAATAGTGTTCCAACAAGATATGTTAAGACAAAGCAAAAAGACAAGATAAAAGTGAAAGTAAATTAAACTTATTTAAATGAGCATGTAAGGGAGTGTATGACGGTGTGAGGACGTATGATGCAAGTGGAATGTGCGGGAGGGATTCTCCTGGTACGCCAGTCTCTTGAGAGTCTGGTTATAGAGGAAAAACCCTCCGTGTGGGTGTATGTATGTATGTTAGGGTGTATGTATGTATGTAAGTGTAAGGTGTGTGGATGTTAGGTGAATGTGTGTGGTGTATAAGTGATTATGTGTATGGTAGAGGGTGTAATGGTGAGGGTGTGTGTGTGTGTGGGGGGGGGGGGGGGTAAGGGGGTTTGTGTGTGAGGGGGTTAGGGTGTGTGTGTGTGTGGGGGAAGTTGTGTGGGGTGTGTGTGTGAAGTAGTGTGAGTGTGGTGTTACTCAATTACTCTCAGAAGTTCTTCGGTGTCACTGTAGGAAAGAGATTTTAGCCAGGTCATTAATTTGATTTTACATTTATGGTAAGTGAGAGGGTAAATTTCAATGATTTTATTTGCTCTATTGTACAACATTGAGCTAATGTATAGGTAATGTCGGCGACTAACGCTCGTCGCTTCGCTCCTCGCACCTACTGTGACGCATCACACATGAAAAAAAATCAGTTTAAAAATAATATTTTGACAGTGGCATAGTTAGCTACTTGTACATGATCGGCTAAACGAAAAATTCGAGTAAGCGCAAACGAAGCATATGCTATGACGTCATTTGGCATCAAATTCCCAACACGTGTCGGGAATGTACAACCATGTAATACACAGCCACGGAATGCACAGCCCGGAATTGGATGCCAAAATGGTCACCGATTCCGGGCTGTACATTCCGTGGCCGTGTCATTATCCGATAGGGCGTTCGATGGTACCGCCAGCATATCAGTGTCGGCTCCGATATCCGATATCGAGACGGACAATATGAAAGACAGGTACATTTTTCATACATTTTAGTTACCCGGATATCGGATCAGCGTCCGACACCGATATCGGATCGGATAATGTGAAAACGCTCTGACTCTCAAACTTGATTGAAATCGTTCATAAAAAACGCTACTACAAACTTCCTTTTTGCAATATTTGGTGTAAAATCAAGTCATTAATGTGCGTCTCAATTTTCATTGACTTTCGTCTATAAATAACGTTACAGAAAACTTCCCTCATTTTATTGCATTCATTAGAGTAAAATTGTCACAAAGCGCCTCTTAATAATTTGATTAAAATTCGTCGATTTTTATCGTTACAACACACTTGCCCCCTTTCCCACGGAGGAATTTTAAAATATTATTATGAAAATAGTTATATATTTTATAAAATATTATTATATTAAAAAAACAAACCATCTAAGTAAATTATGTCTTTGTATGAGACTATAAGCGCCCCTTGATTATTTAACATTTTGTTTTTAAATATTTATTCGTCATTAGCGGTAATTGGGTACGCAACCCTAGATAACTTAGCAAAATAACTCGATTCAACGAAAATATTGCTAATACCGATCGACTTACCTATAACACATTGCCAAAACGCACCGATAGCGCGTTCTAGGATTACGCCACGCATGACAGCGCCATCTATACTCGAAATCGTATACTAAATCGTATACGATCGAAATTTTAAACTTAGGGAAATTTTTACAGGGAATTTTTTCTAGAGAAATTTTTACATTTAGCAAAATCATCCCCAGATGATTTTGCTAAATGTAAAAATGCAGATCTATTTTATTTTGTGTCAACATTATGTGTATCAAGTTTCAAGTCAATCGGTTCACAATAAAGATAAACTGCACAGATTATAATATGAAAAGAAAACAATCCGATTCAATAATTGTTGTCTGGCAAATGGTTAAACGCATGTAGGTTCTGGCGCGGTTGTCTATATCAAACTAACGCTCGTCGCTTCGCTCCTCGCACCTACTGTGACGCATCACACGTGAAAAAAAATAAGTTAAAAAATAATATTTTGACAGTGGCATAGTTAGCGAAAAATTCGAGTAAGTGAGTATGACGTCATTTGGCATCAAATTCCCAACACGTGTCGGGAATGTACAACCATGGAAAACACAGCCACGGAATGCACAGCCCGGAATAGGATGCCAAAATGGTCACCGATTCCGGGCTGTACATTCCGTGGCTGTGTTTTCCTTGGTCGTGTAATCACGGCACCCATGATTGTGGTGATTTCCATACTCTTTACCTTAGGTTAAAAGAAGAATCAGTTTTTTTTTAATTACCTACTTAAGAATGCCTAGAGAATGTTTCTTCGAATTACTGGAATTAGATAGATATAGTAATTAATATAATAACTATGTCCGGTTAATGTACAACCATGGAAAGCACGACCCGGAATGTACGACCACGGAAAGCACAGCCAGGAATACGCAACCAGGAATTCTCAGCCAAAATGTACATGAAATCCGGGCTGCGCATTCTCGACATGTGTTAGGAATGTCCAACCACGTACAATACAGCCGTGGAAAATACAACCATGGAATTGGCGTCTATTGCTCTGATTGGTCGAAATCAATTGGAATGAATTGGGTGCATGGAAAGAGCCTCCTCGTGGCGCACACCGGTAACAGCTAGGCACGGTAAAGCAGTGTCTAGTCTGGCTAATCTTTCCAATACGATGCTACAACAAAATACAGTTGTAGCATCGACACGATAAGAAGAAGAAGATTGGTCGAAAGCCTAGCCTATGCTTCGTTTAGATGAAACCAAAGATTAAAATGTTACTATCCCATTTTGATAAAGATAGACTGCACAGATTATAATATGAAAAGAAAACAATTCAATTCAATAATTGTTATCTGGCAAATGGTTCAACGCATGTAGGTTCTGGCGCGGTTTTCTATATCAAACTAATACAAAAAAATACAAAAAATACAAAAACATTTATTTCGGAACAGAATTACAGTGTGGCAAGAACAAATGAGGTACGATGATAGCTACAGTAGTTCGTGAAAACTGTGTCGTAGCGACCAACGCCCACCTCCTTATGCTATATAAATAGTGTTCCAACAAGATATGTTAAGACAAAGCAAAAAGACAAGATAAAAGTGAAAGTAAATTAAACTTATTTAAATGAGCATGTAAGGGAGTGTATGACGGTGTGAGGACGTATGATGCAAGTGGAATGTGCGGGAGGGATTCTCCTGGTACGCCAGTCTCTTGAGAGTCTGGTTATAGAGGAGAAACCCTCCGTGTGGGTGTATGTATGTATGTTAGGGTGTATGTATGTATGTAAGTGTAAGGTGTGTGGATGTTAGGTGAATGTGTGTGGTGTATAAGTGATTATGTGTATGGTAGAGGGTGTAATGGTGAGGGTGTGTGTGTGTGTGGGGGGGGGGGGGGTAAGGGGGTTTGTGTGTGAGGGGGTTAGGGTGTGTGTGTGTGTGGGGGAAGTTGTGTGGGGTGTGTGTGTGAAGTAGTGTGAGTGTGGTGTTACTCAATTACTCTCAGAAGTTCTTCGGTGTCACTGTAGGAAAGAGATTTTAGCCAGGTCATTAATTTGATTTTACATTTATGGTAAGTGAGAGGGTAAATTTCAATGATTTTATTTGCTCTATTGTACAACATTGAGCTAATGTATAGGTAATGTCGGCGACTAACGCTCGTCGCTTCGCTCCTCGCACCTACTGTGACGCATCACACATGAAAAAAAATCAGTTTAAAAATAATATTTTGACAGTGGCATAGTTAGCTACTTGTACATGATCGGCTAAACGAAAAATTCGAGTAAGCGCAAACGAAGCATATGCTATGACGTCATTTGGCATCAAATTCCCAACACGTGTCGGGAATGTACAACCATGTAATACACAGCCACGGAATGCACAGCCCGGAATTGGATGCCAAAATGGTCACCGATTCCGGGCTGTACATTCCGTGGCCGTGTCATTATCCGATAGGGCGTTCGATGGTACCGCCAGCATATCAGTGTCGGCTCCGATATCCGATATCGAGACGGACAATATGAAAGACAGGTACATTTTTCATACATTTTAGTTACCCGGATATCGGATCAGCGTCCGACACCGATATCGGATCGGATAATGTGAAAACGCTCTGACTCTCAAACTTGATTGAAATCGTTCATAAAAAACGCTACTACAAACTTCCTTTTTGCAATATTTGGTGTAAAATCAAGTCATTAATGTGCGTCTCAATTTTCATTGACTTTCGTCTATAAATAACGTTACAGAAAACTTCCCTCATTTTATTGCATTCATTAGAGTAAAATTGTCACAAAGCGCCTCTTAATAATTTGATTAAAATTCGTCGATTTTTATCGTTACAACACACTTGCCCCCTTTCCCACGGAGGAATTTTAAAATATTATTATGAAAATAGTTATATATTTTATAAAATATTATTATATTAAAAAAACAAACCATCTAAGTAAATTATGTCTTTGTATGAGACTATAAGCGCCCCTTGATTATTTAACATTTTGTTTTTAAATATTTATTCGTCATTAGCGGTAATTGGGTACGCAACCCTAGATAACTTAGCAAAATAACTCGATTCAACGAAAATATTGCTAATACCGATCGACTTACCTATAACACATTGCCAAAACGCACCGATAGCGCGTTCTAGGATTACGCCACGCATGACAGCGCCATCTATACTCGAAATCGTATACTAAATCGTATACGATCGAAATTTTAAACTTAGGGAAATTTTTACAGGGAATTTTTTCTAGAGAAATTTTTACATTTAGCAAAATCATCCCCAGATGATTTTGCTAAATGTAAAAATGCAGATCTATTTTATTTTGTGTCAACATTATGTGTATCAAGTTTCAAGTCAATCGGTTCACAATAAAGATAAACTGCACAGATTATAATATGAAAAGAAAACAATCCGATTCAATAATTGTTGTCTGGCAAATGGTTAAACGCATGTAGGTTCTGGCGCGGTTGTCTATATCAAACTAACGCTCGTCGCTTCGCTCCTCGCACCTACTGTGACGCATCACACGTGAAAAAAAATAAGTTAAAAAATAATATTTTGACAGTGGCATAGTTAGCGAAAAATTCGAGTAAGTGAGTATGACGTCATTTGGCATCAAATTCCCAACACGTGTCGGGAATGTACAACCATGGAAAACACAGCCACGGAATGCACAGCCCGGAATAGGATGCCAAAATGGTCACCGATTCCGGGCTGTACATTCCGTGGCTGTGTTTTCCTTGGTCGTGTAATCACGGCACCCATGATTGTGGTGATTTCCATACTCTTTACCTTAGGTTAAAAGAAGAATCAGTTTTTTTTTAATTACCTACTTAAGAATGCCTAGAGAATGTTTCTTCGAATTACTGGAATTAGATAGATATAGTAAGTATTTCAATTTCATTTATAAAATCCTCCACATTTATATCAATAAATGACTCCTCCACATTTATATCATCCATTATAAATTACCGTTTAGAAATTTGCCTCCTTCTTGTCACTGCACTATGAACGCACTGAACTGAACACGTGGGGTTGCGACACGACGTTGCCGTCCTGCTGTCGAACGCTCGCGGTACGGACGCCGCACTGTTTCCGCACCGTGCATTTTGTATGAAAACATACGACCGTCCGTCCTTACGCCGTACGACGAACGCACCGCTTCGGCACTGCAGCGGTCCGATACGAAACGCATAAATTGAAAGAGCCCTAAGAGCGTTTTCACATTATCCGATCCGATATCGGTGTCGGACGCTGATCCGATATCGGGGTAGGTAAAATGTATAAAATATGTACCTCCGATATTCGATATCGGTGTCGGACGCCGATCCGATATCGGGGTAAGTAAAATTTATCAAATATGTCCGGCCCGATATCGGATATCGGAGGTACATATTTCATACATCTTACTTACCCCAATATCGGATCAGCGTCCTACACCGATATCGGATCGGATAATGTGAAAACGCTCTGACTCTCAAACTTGATTGAAAGCGTTATCTCATTATCCGATAGGGCGTCCGATGGTACCGCCAGCATATCGGTGCCGGCTCCGATATCCGATATCGGGACGGACAATATGAAAGATTTTTCATACATTTTACTTACCCCGATATCGAATCAGCGTCCGACACCAATATCAGATCGGATAATGTGAAAACGCTCTGACTCTCAAACTTGATTGAAATCGTTCATAAAAAACGCTACTACAAACTTCCTTTTTGCAATATTTGGTGTAAAATCAAGTCTTTAATGCGAGTCTCAATTTTCATAGAGTTTCGTCGATAAATAACGTTACAGAAAACTTTCCTCATTTTATTGCATTCATTAGAGTAAAATTGTCACAGAGCACCTCTTAATCCGTCCGGACGTCCGTGTACGTCCGGACTGGACAACTGTATAAACTTGTACTACATACTTTACAATTAAGATCTTTTTATGTATAGGCGACAAAGAAATTGGTTTACCACTCTAAGGCTGAATATCATTTGCACGTACAAAACGTCAAGGGCTATTTTCGCTTGACAGATTAATAACTGCTACGTCAGAATCTGTCAATCTGTAATCCTTAGCGAATAATTATGTTACTGGGAGATGTCATCAAAAGTGGTAAACCAATTTCTTTGTCGCCTATACAACAGTTGAACAATAAATTTATCTTTATCTTTATCTTTATCTTTATCTTTATCTTTATCTTTATCTTTATCTTTATCTTTATCTTTATCTTTATCTTTATCTTTATCTTTATCTTTATCTTTATCTTTATCTTTATCTTTATCTTTATCTTTATCTTTATCTTTATCTTTATCTTTATCTTTATCTTTATCTTTATCTTTATCTTTATCTTTATCTTTATCTTTATCTTTATCTTTATCTTTATCTTTATCTTTATCTTTATCTTTATCTTTATCTTTATCTTTATCTTTATCTTTATCTTTATCTTTATCTTTATCTTTATCTTTATCTTTATCTTTATCTTTATCTTTATCTTTATCTTTATCTTTATCTTTATCTTTATCTTTATCTTTATCTTTATCTTTATCTTTATCTTTATCTTTATCTTTATCTTTATCTTTATCTTTATCTTTATCTTTATCTTTATCTTTATCTTTATCTTTATCTTTATCTTTATCTTTATCTTTATCTTTATCTTTATCTTTATCTTTATCTTTATCTTTATCTTTATCTTTATCTTTATCTTTATCTTTATCTTTATCTTTATCTTTATCTTTATCTTTATCTTTATCTTTATCTTTATCTTTATCTTTATCTTTATCTTTATCTTTATCTTTATCTTTAATAATTTGATTAAAATTCATCGATTAATAACGTTACAAAACACTTGCCCCTTTCCCATGGAGGAATTTTAAAATATTATTATGTAAATATACATTTATTTATGTTTATTTATGTATATATATACATAAATAAAAAATATTTATTTATTTATTTATTTATTATATATATACATACATATTTAATAAAATATTATTATATTAAAAAAACAAACCATCTAAGTAAATTATGTTTTTGTATGAGACGACTATAAGCGCCCCTTGATTATTTAACATTTTGTTTTTAGTTTTTAAATATTTATTCTATTCGTCATTAGCGGTAATTGGGTAGGTACGCAACTATAAATAACTAATCAAAATAACTCGATTCAACGAAAATATTGCTAATACCGATCGACTTACCTATAACACATTGCCAAAACGCACCGATAGCGCGTTCTAGGATTACGCTACGCGTGACAGCGCCATCTATACTCGAAATCGTATACTAAATCGTATACGATCGAAATTTTAAACTTTACTTACTCAATTTTAGGGAAATGGGGATGATTTTGCAAAATCTAAAAATGCGGATCCATTTTATTTCGCGTCAACATTATGCGTATCAAGTTTCAAGTCAATCGGTTCAAGGGATAAGAGAAAATGAGACAGCGCCATCTATACTCGAAATCGTATACTAAATCGTATACTAAATCGTATACGATCGAAATTTTAAACTTTACATACTCAATTTTAGGGAAATGGGGATGATTTTGCAAAATCTAAAAATGCAGATTCATTTTATTTCGCGTCAACATTATGCGTACCAAGTTTCAAGTCAATCGGTTCACGGGATAAGATTCTGCATACAAACTTCAAAGCCTTATTTTAGGGCTCCGGAGCGTTATTTCCAAAATTCCTGCCTTAGTACGCCACACAGTCACTCCAGGAACACGCCTTCCAAATTTCAAGTCTCTAGGACCAGCGGTTTGGGCTGTGGCTCGTACGTCAGCCGTCAGTCAGTCAGGACTTTGATTCTTATTAATGAGATAAACTTACTGTAGATAATGCGGTTTTGTTTACCATCAATTATCGCCTGCGTTTCTTAGGATTGCAAATACTTGTTGTGTATATACTGATAAGGTAAATAGGAATTGTTTTTGTAGACGGGTCTTTTGAATTACTCAAATGATTTATAAATTTATTTAACTTATAGTTCGATTTATAATTTCTTAGATTTTGGTTTTGACATTCAATGTGTGTAAACCAAGTCAGCTATAGTGAGTACTTATAAATAAAATTTAAATCTTAGTAAGTATGTATGCAACACTTCTCTTGATCTTTAAATGTCCTCGCTAAATCCAAACATAAAAAATGTAAACGACCTCGTTTTTGAGAATTAAATTTAGGTTTTTAAAAGTGTTCTAAAACAAATACAAGCTTCAAACTTCATTTGCATTTATTCAATAAAATCACAAGGATCACTTTGAAACGTCTTACATACTAGATGATTCCAGGCGCCAGTTCGTCGCGACCAGTGTCTAGAAGAACTGGCAAGAAACTAGACCTAGACCTAGAAGGTACGCAGAACCTACAACACAAGCCTATGTTGGCTTAGTGTAGATTCTGCCTTAAACCGAAACGAATGTTATGCCATTACATAATTAATTTCTTAAGTACCTACTTGTTTTTCTAGATTACCTAGATCTATTTATGTAAGTAATGTTTTTCATGGAAAGAAAGTGATCCTTGTGATTTTATTGAATAAATGCAATTGAAGTTTGATTTATTTGAATTCAAAATGTTACGAAATTTAACTATAAGGAATGGTTGAAAATAGTTTAAAAGATGTAAAGTAAGGTCGAAAAAAATAACCGAAAAAATACCATAAATCAAAAGCAACCTACCCTGTATTAGACGCAAATAAATCAAACTAATAATGATGGAGGTCTGAGAACCGGAAAACGTTTAACGAACCCGGAACGCTGAGAACACATTACATCTTTTGTAGATCGATTACCTTGTTTGGGGAAAGTATTCGACTATGCTACCTAACGAGAGGTTGAGGATACAATTTTGATTTATGTGATTTAATTCAGTATATTTATTCTGAAGTTTTGTGTGAGAGCTTATTAGTGTTGCAGTTTTATGTTTCACTGACGCAAATGATCTTTTATAGAAGTTGTAGGGGCTGTGAAAAAGCTTGAACTGGTGAAGTAGTATCATTTCTAAGGACGCCTTCGATAAGTAATTATTTAAGAAAATTTAATTGTTTAACGTGTATTATTAGTATCGTAACGTAAATATTGTACCTACTTAAATGCTTTTTTCGTCATATATTTTTTTATGAATAAAAATATTCACCAGAAATAAATTGAGAAATATCACGACCTCCTTGATCTCTATGATTAGATTTATTTTGCAATTGGCTGAATATTTGATGTATTTTCCTCGATTACCGCCGTAATCTGTTCGAGGAAAAGATTCATGATTTATCATATTGCTATAGGACAGAAAACTAAGATTTATTCGTTTACCGTGGCGCTAAAGATAAATATTGACTAATGTGTGTTATTTGAATTCTGTATTTTTTTTTTATCGTAATTTAAATTTTTAATTATATTCGTGCACCCCCGACCAATCATCATATGTCTGATACCTCTCCATCCAAAGGTTGTCTGGAAGTGATCACTTTCAGCGATAAGACCGCCCATTGTACATTTTATTTATATATTTGTCTTTCTTTTGTTATTTTACTTTATAATGTTTGGTTAAGTGTACCTACAATAAAGTATTTTTCATTCATTCATTCATTGACTCACTTATTGAAAAAAGTAAATAGAATTCGGAGTTTTTACATAGGATTTACATTTTTATGTAGGCTTCGAAAAAGTAGTTTTAAAACTTTTATCTAGTCTAGAATTTCAGATTCAGAGCAAAAAAAGCAGCATACGAGGTGAATATAATCCGGAGGTTTCCCGAGTTTTAAAGTAATAGCAACATAGACAAAAACTTCGGAACTTCATATTTTTTAATTTAGAATACACTTTGACGTTCCAGTATCTGCCACTACAAAATACCGAATGCACCAACAACGTCCACGCATTGTAGGCATTCTGATATTGCTCAGTAGGGGGTATAGGGCTCAGTGGCGCGTCTTGGGAGAGACCTACGTCAGTGGACTGATATAGGTTGATGATGATGATGATGATCCTGATATTCCTAAGTTTTGATTCTAGAAAGATCTAGAATGAAGTTAAAGTTATAATAACATTCGAGTAAAAGTTTGAACAAATTTTACTGCGCCGCACCAAACCATGATCGTATTATTGAAATACAGTAGAAATATTTCAGTTGTATTTTTGGTGACAAAACGGTCTAGTGAGCTTTGTATCCTACATACTACATAGTTGGGTTTATTTACATGGGATATGGTTATACGGATTTGTTTCAGATATAAGTCACTGGAGTCTTAAGGCGTGTAATAAACAGGGCCCACAGAATCACGCTTAGCCAAATACATACTTAAATGTATTTTTAAGACGCAAAGCTGAACTAAAAGTTACTTTTGATAGTAAGTAGTAAGAGTAATAAATAAATAACTCTAACATAGTGATCGTTCAAGTTTTGCTTAGTTTGAGTACTTATATTACGTGAGTCTATGGATGGGCACGCACCCGGGTATTTACCCACTAGTGGGTATATACCCATTTATGCACCCGGTATATACCCGTATGCACCCGTTTGCTGGGTGCATTCAATTTTGATTTTTAAGAAAAAAAATTGTTATAAACAAATTATGCAAATCTGTTCTAACCATCATTTCCTACGAAAAGTACCTTAAAACATTTTTTGATTAAATGTATATTTTCAAAGTTATTATAGATTTAGTATTTTTTTAGTATGGAAATCAATGTTTAAGTAGCTTTGTATTCAAACATTGAACTTTTCATGACTGGTAAAATAGTTTTTCTTTAAATAACACTTTGAATCATTAAAGTTTGAGGAGAATTGTTATCGACCAACCATCAAAAGTGTCAGAAATAGTAGTTCACAGTACTAAATCAGATTTGAGGATCTTGTAACTGTAATCTCGAAGGCGATTTGAAGTTTTGATTATGGGCAACAATACCTGAGTGCCTCCTATAGTCACCAGTTTGAAATTATCCTCATCGTCATCAATGTAAACCATTCCACTGCTGGACATAGGTTTTTTAAGATTATTTTATAAAATTACTCGGTTTAAGTCTCACATAACCTAATATTTTAACAAGCAGTAGGTAACAAATATAGAATTGTCACGTGTAAAAAATAAAAAACAAGGTAATTGTAGGACGTCCTTTGGCAAAATTGAACGACTTGCGATGGATGATGCGTCGTATTTCACTGAGTGTGAAAAAATTAAAGTTTACTGCGTTTGTTGGTCAAACACATTTTCAGGTGTAAATTTTTTTCACAAATGCGTAAATTTGCAATTTAAGATGCATATGAAATAAAACAGCTGTGAGTACCTTGGTCTTCTGTCGAATAACTTTATTCCGGATTTAGTGCGTTGAGCAACTTTTAGCTTGTGAATCCTACTGTCAGTGTTCACGTTTCAGCAACAAACGTTCAAGCACGATTAAATGTGACTCGTAAACGTATCGATACATAACGTATTTGAAAAACATTTCAAACACTGACGAATGGGCGACAAGAAAACTTGACGAAGTTTCCAAACGCAGTACAGCCCAGCTGAATTCTCTGGCTAACCAATAGGTTAGCCAGAGAATTCAGCACAAATTCAGAACTCAAAGTTGTGTCTACCTAGTTGCAGCATCTGACCGAAGCACAGTGTGCTAAACGACTCAAAAATCAGACATCACCATCATCATTTCAGCTCGTTGGCACCCACTGCTGAGTTTATGCCTCCTCTTTACTATGCCATTATTTACGGTCCCTTGCGTTGCGACTCTCATCCACTGATTTCCGGCTTGTTCTGAAATGTTTTAGGACCATCGGTCTGCCTCTTGGTCTACGAGCATCCCTTGGCCACCATTTCGTTATCGCCATTCTTCACCTATCATCGTCTCTTCTTGCTCTAAGTGGCCCGCCTATCTCTCTACTCAGCACTTCAGCTTTGCGATTCGCGAACCTACGTCCACAACTTTTGTGCGACGTCGGATTTCTGTATTCGGTAGGTATGTGGTCTAGAAGATGTTACATGCATGGCTCGCTCCATTGCCCGTAGCGCGACTCTGATCTTATGCATGTATTCCTTTGCGAGCGGCCATCTCTCGGATCCATAGGTGAGTATGGGCAGAATACATTGATTAAAAACATAGCATAGATAAAAATCAGACATAGCTTTTTTTATTTGCTTAATCGAAAGTATAATAATAATATTTGTTATGGCTCATCTAGAAACATGTCATATGATTTCGAAAATAGCAGTTAGTTGGTTTTATAGCATGCCATAACCGAAACTTAAAAACTTTATTTCCATAAAAGTTACATTCATTAGGGAATTCTATAAAATCATAGAAAAAAACAAAAATCATAGCTCGAGAAATCTCAGAAAATCAGAAACGAATTGAGTTTTGGGAGTTCTACTATAGCATTCAAAATGGCTTATACATTCGATTAAGAAAATAAAAAAGCGATGTCTGATTTTAGGGTCATTTAGCACACTGTGCGAAGTAGACAGATCTTACACAACTTGGAGAGTAATTTCAGCAACAGTGATTAGCTGTGGTGGTTATTATCCTATTGTATAAAACGAAAATCCGGATGAACGATCATATTAGATCGTTGCGTGCTTGGTCGATATCAATTCTCCTCAAATTTAAATGATTCAAAGTGCCATTTAAAGAAAAACTATTTTACCAGTCATAAAAAGTTCAATATTCGAATACAAAGCTACTTAAACATTGATTTCCATACAAAAAAATACTAAATCTGTAATAACTTTGAAAATATACGTTTAATCAAAAAATGTTTTAAGGTACTTTTCGTAGGAAATGATGGTTAGAACAGATTTGCATACTTTGTTTATAACAATTTTTTTCTTGAAAATCAAAATTGAATGCACCCACCCAAAAGGGTGCATACGGGTATATACCCGGTATATACCCAATTACCCGGGTATTTACCCAAATGGGTAGATTGGGTATATACCCGGCGCCCATCCATATACGTGACTGACGCGCGATGTATTTTTATATATGTTTAAGTTTTAATAATAAACTTCATGTTTATATCTATGAACATGGACAGAAGAACAACACGAGTTGAACCACAGAACAATAGTATGAGATTGAACTCGTCCTACAGTTGTAATAAATGTTCTGTAAGCCTGTTCTTGTTTTTAAGTAAATAAATGTCTATAGACATGTCACACAACGTTATCTAGCCTCAAACTAAGCAAAACTGATAATACGGAAACTAGATTGTTAAATATTTTTCTGCAAATACTAGGTAACAACAGTATGCATATTAATAGACACAGAACAAAACATCAATTTTACCATAACACAAAACTTTATTTATAAAATGGGAATCGAACTCACGTCTCACAGCATGGAGAGTAGGTAAATATAATATGGTAGAATTGAAATCATCATCATTTATTTAATTAAATCACTTTTAAATTCTAATCTGTTGACTGTGATATGTGTCAGGATTTAGGCATACGTTCCTACAGATAAACTTACATTACTACATTATTACATTACTACACTTACATTACTATACAGCTTACATTACTTTACAGACCTTACCAAGTGTGGTGTGTGAAATGTCCGTGAATTTATATTATTTACCTGAATGCATATTAATATAGTATGCATAGTAATAGACAGAACAAAACATCAATGTTTTACGTAAGTTTATTCTTAAAGAGCGATTCATTTAAAATAAAAAAAATCGAAGTGAAAGTTTGTTTGTTCAATAAAATCACATCAATGTGATGACCTGAACGGTCAGTTAGCAGCATACGGCCGGTTTCTGGAAACCCAAATCACGATTGATCCGAGTTTGACACATAGTAATTATTAGATTTTTTTCGTTGATCATCGTTCGAGAAACCGGCCGTTAGACATTCAAATGTCTAATCTGCTAACTGACCGTTCAAGTCTTAGGCATACATTTCTACAGATAAATTATATAGCTTACATTACTTTACAGACCTTACCAAGTGTGGTGTGTGAAATGTCCGTGAATATTTATATTATTTACCTGGATGTGGTGGATGTGCATGCACGTGCTCCGGCGGTGGTGGTTGCATGGATGAGAGGGCCGACAGCGGTGTGTAGCGAGCGCCATCATCTCGGGAGCAACCATCCTGCAACACAGTTAAAAATCTTAAAAAAAAAACTTAAAAATTCATTTTAGTCTTACTTAAAAGTTCATCAATTCATTCAATCATTTCGATCGTCTTGTAAAGGTGATTCTAATTGCCATATCTTAGAAGAACGAAAAAATTCAGTATTCCGTCAATCATTTCGATCGTCCTATGTGATTCTAGTTGCCATATCTTAGAAGAACAAAATATTAAAATCAATTAAACTTTATTCTGTACAATCAAAAGGATCATATGACGATTCTATGAGTGTGTTTTTATTTAATGCGAGTAAATGTAAAAGTTGGAGTTGTTATTGTTTTTGCCATAATTCTGTCGCTGTTGTATTTTATTGCTAAAACACCTCTATATCACAAAACGGCTGTTAGTAGACAAATTCAATAACAAACGAACACTGCGTACTACATCACTGCTTTGTTAGAGTCCCACTTTTAAAAGTTTACTGCCTTAAAAAGACAGGGCGAGAAAAATGTTGAGAAAGAATGCGAAGAATCTTAAAGGTAGAATGCGGAAAAGTGACACATCCGCGAACCGTAATGCCTCTGGGAACGGGGAATGCGAGTCGGTAATACAAAAATAATAACATTACACTGACTCGCTATCTGTCTCTGTCGTTGTCTTTATGTAGATTTGCTAACAAACACTGTAATAAATCTATTGTAGAATATTTAACTGGGACCTTGTGATTTCAGGAAAGCGGGTTCTGCATTCTTGGTTGGAATTGTTTCATCAAGGGAGCTGCAAATGCTGAAGCAACAGGCGCTTCTGTGTCTTTACGCTCTTCATGGATATGATAGTAAACAACTAAGAACTTATTTATTTAATAAATAAAGGAGAAATCTTATAAGCACCGAGATGACGTCTGATGGAGGAGAGTGGAAGAAGACGTGTTGTACCGACCCCACATAGCGCGGGACAAGGGTAGAAAGATGATGATGAAGGAGACATCTAATGCACTTAGAGAATAAGATTTAAATAAATGTTTAAAAAACCTATATTAATTATATGTTTTTATTAATATTTAACAGAATGTTCTACAAGCTTTGTTTAGTTTATTTGTTACTGAATATGTACCTAATTTTGTTTATACAGAAAGTAGACCCGGGACCCTTACAGACCGCTAAATGCTACTCTAAACGTGTTTCCTTTTAGGAGTATACAAACTCATTTGATTAATGAACAATAAAATTGAGTGCTATTTTCTCTTCCGAACAAACCAGTGAAAGTGCGTTGCGTAAAGTGGTTATTTGCTGTGGAAACCGCTCTGTGGTTGCACGATAGACAACCAGTAAACAATAAAGATACTCTCCTGTGGCTCTACCATGAGATGTCACAGTAAAATCGCCTGACTTTACTACAGTAGTTACGTCAATATTAGTATGACGAATTTTAGTACCCAACTATCCGCTAGAGGCGCTGTACAAATCTTCATACATTTTTTTAACTACAGACGCTAGCGTGTATAGTAAATATGGTATAGTAAAAACTCATGGTAGAGCCACTGTACTCAGTGCCAATAACACTATTTTTGTTTGCTCAGTCAATAATCAAATGTTACGACTATTTAATTAAAAAAAAACTGTCAGCTTCACCGTTGCAATGCAGCAAATGTTTGGTTAATGGTTTTGATTACTGATTGAAATCGGCGGAGCTATCTTTTAATCCGCCCCGGAACTAAAATCAGTAGAAGTCTATGTATACTTGAGTTATTATACACCGTTCTAAAAGTGAAAGCTCATTAATGAGTGATTGCTATAAATATCAAATGACAAATTATGGACATATCAAAATTTAGAAAGCTGCGAAAAGTGTAGATATATGTAATTATGTCGTCTGATAAAATTACAGAAAAAAAGTATATGGGACGGAAAAGGTTACGACTGTAAGCTTTGAGCATCGAAAATATCTTTTGAATACTTAGTGTTGTGCTAGTTTTTCATGGCCACATACCGCTTACTATGAAGTAACATAAGATAAATCAAAGTAATAAACTGACGTTAACGTTGAAACATGTCAAATAAAATTGTGTGAAAAAGTTTTAAGTTATGTGTAACGTCACATAGAATTTATTTTACAATGTATGTTTTCATAACTCAAGGCTTTCAGGCTTGAAAAGTAGGTTTATTATGTTTAATCTATTTGGAGCCCCGGAGAAGAATTACCATTAATATGGTTTAAACCATCAACCGATATAAACCGCATCAAGGGTAAGACAACGCTACTCGTTCCTTGTGTAAACTGTTCACGCCCCGATTGATAAGAAATCCCGTATTCAATAACTTGTCGTTTACACGTAACAAAAAGGTTCAGTTTTCTTAGCTATCTTGCGAGAGGTGAGGCGATGAAGGATAAAGCGCGGATGAGGTCCCCAGGCGTGTTTACATGGAACTTACTTCATTGCCGGGTATTAATGAGTCGAAACGCCAGCGGGTACGTCTTTATTACCTACTGAGGTGGTGCGGGTAATGCGAATCAATTCACCGATATCAATCTCGATAGCGCATCGCACTTGCAATTTATATGTTCACAGATTAACAAATCAAGAGTCTAATTAGAGTTTAAGTAATAGTTTGTTTATTACCTTTTCGCAGTTTGTTGTCGCCGTGGTTTGAGTGTGGCTCGTGGAAGAGATGCGGTACTGCATTCCAGACACGGTGCAGAACCCCCCTTCCTTGTGATGATGGTGAGTCGAGTACACCCCGGTTATAGTCACATCAGTGTCTTGATTCACAATCACTTCAACTTTTTGTTTAGAATCTGTTTCTATCGGCTCATCGCTTTCAGGCTCTTTTTTAGGCTCTTCGTTTTTTGATTCCGACTTTACGCCGGAACCAACCCCGTTTTTTGGATTCTGAGAAAAGGATTCATCGCTCCCCGAATCTGTCGTAGTTTCTTCTTTATTGGATTTGGGAGAGCGTTTTTCGTAACTGAGTTCTATCATTGCAGAGGCGTTGAGACTTGCCATGCGCTTTTGAACTACCATATCTTTGAAATCCATGTTTACTTCATTTCTGTTTCGCTTTTTCTTTATTGGAGCTGTTTTTTTAATTTTTGCTGGTGGTTTATCCGAATCGGATTTGCCTACAGCTGGTTTTTGAATTTTCTTTTTTTCAGGAGCGACTTTCTTTTGAGTTTCCATTTCACTCTCTTCACTGGACGATGTGCAAGATTTAGGATCCCAATATTTACCTGCACTTCGAATACCTGGTACTTCTCGTAAAGCTCTTTGCGGACGACTATCGTCAGAGCTTTCTGAACTATCTCCTTTCTTCTCTATTATATTTTCATATTCAGATTCCGAAGTTGTCTCATGTTTTTCAAAATCTTTTGACTTGGTTTCTTTTTTTTTCATAGGAGTTGGCCGTTTTGAAGTACTTGGAATAGGTTGCATAGCAACAGTCTTCATCAACCCTAAGTCCATATTAGTTTGAAATTCATTTGCTAGTAAATTCTGAACTACTAATTTGGCGTTAAGCAAAGCCATTCTCTGCTTTTTTGGGCCTTTCCAGTATTTATGAAGAGGGCGATGATGTGGTCGTTTTTCCTTCTTTTTATTTCCTAGTAAATCATCCTTGAGATCGACTAACGAATCTTTTGAGAGTTCTTTAAGCTCTGATGATTTTGTTTTCTTTGCACTATCTGTAATTTTCTTGTATCGCTTATTTTTAGGTTTCTTGACTACGGAAGTATCTGACGAGGAAGACTCTTTAGATTCATCGTTTGACTCATTATTATCATATTCTTCGGACGATGAGTATTGGAAAGACTTTGTGTTGAGAGAAAATTTGGAAGATTCGAACTCGTCATCTGATGAACTTATCTTGTTTTTCTTTTTCACTTTAATTGGAGTCTTTTTAGGAGGTGAATTAGATTTAGCGATAGGTGTTTCACTACTGCTGGGTGAGTCTTCTTGATCTAGAAATTTAATTGGACTAAACGGTATACCCGTAACGCTTGACTTTCGTGCCACCATTTTATAAGACTTACTAACTATTGGTTTTGGTGCTTCATCATCTTTTGAATTATTTACATTTAAATCGAGATTGTTAAATGTTTTTCCTTGAGTACCACTCACTTCTTCGCTTTTTTTTGCTTTCAGTTGTTTTACGACTTCTTCTATCGGGCGATGAGGAGAAAACTTTTTTCTTTCTGATTCTGTTTTTTTGTCCATAACTGTTCCTTTGACTCTAGCTATAGGCCTGACACGACCAATATTTTGATTAATTGGACTTCGGATATCCGCCAAAATGCTTTTTGGAGAATCAACTTTTTCAGTAAATGTATAAACGTCGATTTCGGGGCCTTGAGATACCAGAGTATTTTGTACTTTTTTATCTTCATTTGATTTGATTTCACATTTTAACGACACAAATCTTTCCGAAACGCTAAGATTGCCTTTTGAATTTTTACAGCATTTCACATCAATATCAACCATTCTAGGAGACCTGCTGGATGTAAAAAATTTAGGAGGTCTCTCAACTTCTGGTTTAGGTGTTTCTGGAGTATTTTTTACAGAAGTATTTTCAGGCACACTGTTTCGACTTGGCGTCAGCGGAGTTTCTTTTGTTTCGATATTTTCGTCTATTTTCTTTACATTTTTGCAATCTTCTTTTAGAGTAGACTCTTCGGTTTTTTTTAAGAAATTACTAATGTCTTCATTAGCTGCATTTTCTTTAGGTGATTTATCATCAGTTTTAATTCCTTTTGATTGTACAATATTTTCCGTCTTGTCATTATTACAAATTTTACCTTTTTTGTTATTGGTTTTGGAAACTTTCTTTTTAGGTTCGTCTTTATTTAATTTGTACTTTGATTCATCACTTGCTTTTACACAAGACTGCAGTTTTTTAGCAGGTTTCTTTTTGATTGGTAATTTTGAATTTAACTTTTTTATTGTGGCGTCTGGTGAAACTTTAATCGGGTCTTTTTTTTCTTTAGTATCTTTTCTAGCTTTCTTTGTTGATGATGAAGTTTGTGGGAGATTAGACTTAGACGTTGAAGCCCTGGTTTCCAAGTGAGATTCATTTTTATCTTCAACTGTGGCATCTTTTTCACTTTTTGATGTATTTTTTTTATTTCCTTTTATCAATGGTTTACGAATTACTTTTTTTATCTTCTTGGCCACAGATTTCTTTTTGACTTGTTTAGTTTTTAATTGTGTTTTATTTACTGCCCCCTTATTTGGCGAAGTTTTTGTAGCCTGTGACCTCATTGTCTAATCTAGTCGGATGTGTATTACCGTCATTGATGGATGCCAGCGTCACATTCTGAAACAATAAAAAATATTTTTTTAAATTAATCAAATGACTTATAAAAGTCACTGTGACAAAAGTTAAAGTTTAGAAAACGGATGTAAATATCCCGTTTAAATAGCTATAAATTATTGCTGTATTTTTTAAATAAAGTAAAACAACTTTGTTATATTTATTTTACTCTACTTTACGGCACACAGCAGATGTGTTAAGTTGCGCTTGCTTTTTGTGAGCCCTCCTGAACTTATATTTTTTTTAATCATGCCTTTATTTATGTACAGTATTGTACCTACAAAATGTAACGATTGAAACAATTTTATTACGAGAATCAACTAAGTTTTAAAATTTAAAACATCGAAAACAAACAAAAACAATCATTTATTGATAAAAGCGGTACAGGCATTATATAAATTGATAGCAGGCAAAAATATGCTTCCGATAACATGCGCTCGCTAAACTTTATGTACGAGTAGGTACTGATAAGCGGTGAGAGAAAACCCTTTTTATGAGATTTTTAGAAGCTATATTCACTTTTCTAACCCTTTTTTCGGATTTGAAAAGAAACCAATATTGGGTGTACCTACTATTTAATGAAATAAATATATTTAACATTGCGAGATACGGCACTCTCGTAGTAAAATCACAAGGATCATTTAGAATCGTCTTACATACTAGGTGATTCTAGGTGCCAGTTCCACGCGACCACAGCCTAGAAGAACGGGCAAGAAACTAACGGCCTGGTTCCTACTGTTTTTTATATGATCCTTGTTACAAATAATTACTATTAAACTAAATTAAGTACTGAAGTTTCAGTGGGGTGTCAATTTAACTTAGTAATGATACAAATAATATACAGTCATGTCAGGGTGTACTCCGGTTTAGTTTCATAATAAGTACGTATAAGAAAAGGTTATATGATATTCAATCATACTCAAAACATTCAACGGACTTATGCTTGACCGTTAAAGGAGACAAAAAAAGGACCGCAGTCGCATTTCTTTCTACCTGGCCACGTGCCGCCATTATACGGATACCTACAAAAAGATAAGATAACCGGCATGTGTGAACACAAAAACGACCCTAATGTTCTACATGATTATTTTCAAAAGGCTGACTCAATTCGTTTCATCATTTTTTATATCAAAAACACCTTTACACAAATTCAAGTTTAAAAGTTTGAGTTATTACGTTGTTCTAACATTTGATATCGTTTTATTTTCATTGAGATTTCGATGCATTAGAAATATGAAGTTGTGTTTCTGTATAAACACAAAGCATGTACAAATACAGCGAGCGAGGTGTACATTTACACATACATTAAAACATTGAATTTATTTCAGCGTCAAAAACCAAAATGAGCTTTCAATCTCAATGAGCCATCGTTTATCGTTTATCACTCAGTGGGTTGTGCTGTGCATTAACGTCGCGTCAGCACTCCAGCCCTATCAGGGTTAGTGTAATTGACGTCCAAGTGGCGTAAAAGTGAACCTGAGAAGGACCCATATCCCCAGGCTCTTTCATCTGCTTCCAACATAAATTGAACTTTATTCAACAGCTTTTGAATTCAATTTGGCTCAAAGCGAGTTATGTTCTGGCATAATTTTGTCAATTGAAAATGACGTGTAACTCGCTGAGTTTTGGTTCCGAAATCGTTTGTGCGCAGATTGTGCCACCATGCCGATTTCAGGGATGTCTAAGTATTCTTTACTCTGGGGCCGGATGTTAGGATGATAGGCCGCGGTCCGATCGATACGGCCCGCGTAACTACGCACACTCGAACTGGGACTTGAAAGAATGTTGATTTGGCTATTGAAAATTGAAACTAATTCGGTTGAGAGGGTTGCTTAAATGTTGGGAAACAAGAAATGGTATGAATAGCCCTTTTCAATTTAATCCCTGCGGTTAACAGATGCCTTAAGTTTCACACAAATTGGTAGAACAGTTAAATTAATGTAAAACTGACTTTATTCACATATTTATAAAGATCTTTTTAAATACTTGAGTAAATAAATTGTAAGTCGTAATCATTTGTTTTCAATAAACAAAACAAGTTTCGTTTATCCCAGTGTACAACTTGAACTCTCTTTTTAATTGTTTTAATATTGATTTGGTATGTAAACATAATAATTACGTCACGTTTAAAGGGCGACGAAAATAAGACAAAATATAAATACTAAATCTGCCATACAAGTATTTAACGAAAGTTCAAGCAAAACTTACAAAGCAAACTATGAATAAAGGTTACTATCTGAACTAAGCTTGTAGAATCTCTTTCACTAACTTTGTTCCAGAAACTAACCTTTTCAACTTAAAACAATGTCAACTCTCCGCTGCGCTCAGTTCCTTGGCCGATAAAAATAAAATGCACCTCAAACAATAACAAGAGCTCGGTGGTTATAGTGCAAGCGCTCGTTCTACAACTTACCCCAACAAAGTCATTCTTAGTTTAATAATTTGAGTGAAGAGTGATCCCCATTATATAAATGTGGATGTTGATATGTTTGTTTCAAGGTACAACTATGTTTGTACTACTGGTCCGATTTAGTTGAAACTTGAAATATAGCTAAACAAAAGTTGGTACTTTATATCCAAAAATCATCAAGTGACAACAGAACGCGGACAAAATCGGTACTTAATTATATTTTTTTCTCTATGATGTTTCTGGCTAATGAACTCTCTGACATTTTCCAATTAGATTAACAAGACAAAGACTTATCTCTTCGCTTAGTACTTAGCACCTAATTGTATTTTGAGTGTTTCTTACAATTAGTTGAAAACGACGGGCATTCACACATACAGATACCGATATTGGACGATACTGAATTAACGTAGTCAGTGAAAAAAAAAGAGTATTATAAGCACAAAGTACATTTTAACTTGCATAGCGCTTACATACTAAAGATAATACATAAGAAAGAATGCATCTCTTTCTAAAGCGTAACTCTTGCTCTTTCTGGCGCGACTCAGGCTAGCCGCCCGGCTGACTCTTTCCATGTACTTGTAAAACATACAGAATCATAATTAAAACTGCCTCGCGGAATGCTATATTACCATTATCGTGTCGGTGTAGTGTAGGTTGCAATAAAAACAACCGTCTACTTTGAAGTTTAATATGAAACTGTGTACAGCTTTTTGCTATTTGTGGCTTGGCCGTAAATACAAACACACTTAACAAGCAAATAAATTATGCTTAGTCTGTTCGTAGACACAGAGACATAATTTCATTAGGATGCTTTAGAAGATAAATTGCATACACAAATGTAGAATAACAGTGATACTTTTGGTTCAAGCATGTTTCTTTAATATAAATAATATCGTACAAATTTTAATTAAAATAGGCTTTATGTATAGACAGGATCACAGATCAGTTGATAGTAGTAGCTCTATCTTCTATACTGTGGCTTCGATGCCCACCCAGTTTTGTACGATGAAATATTTGTTCTGAGTATTTACAAAAAAAAATATCCTAGCATTATATCAGCAATCAATTGAACATAAGCTTTCTATAATGAATACATATTTCAAAAAGAAAGACACACGCAGATGGACGTGGATTTCACCTGATAAAAATACGAAAAATGAAATAGATTTCATCATGTCAAACCAACCAAAACAAATTCTAAACGTGGAAGTGCTAAATGTGGAATTTGCGTCTGACCACCGGCTCGTCAGGGCAACCTGCAATTTAAAAGTAGCTAAGAAAAGTAGATCATCCTACAAATGCATGCCCAATACACTGAAATCAGACGAAGATATAGAATCATTTCATAAAAAACTCAAGGAAATACAACATAAATTAGACCCAATGCCAGAAGAAAAAGACGTTCAAATCTACTACAATAAGATAGAATCAAACCTAAAAAACTGTATAGAAACTATAAAAGAGAATAAAAAAACAGAAGAAAAAGTAAACAATATTCTGAGCAAAAATACACGAGATCTGATCAATAGAAGAACGGAACTTATAAATACAAAAAACAAATCGAAAGAAATTAAAAAATTACTCGGTGAAATATTTAAAAAAACTAACAAAGCTATAAGAAAAGATTATAAGGACCATATAAATCAGATTATAGAGAAAAACCTAAGATGTTTCCGAAGCACTAAAAAAGCATTTAAAGAGCTATCTACTCATAAAACTTGGATACACAGTTTGAAAAACAAAACTAAGAGAGAAACAAAAACTAGAGAAGACATTATAAACTGCGCGACTGAATTTTATAAAACATTATACGAAAAACCTATAGAAGACCTAAGCATGGAAGGGGAACCTAAAGAAACTGCAAACAAAGACGAAATTATTCCAATAGATGAAAGAGAAGTAATAATGCACATCAAAAAGTTAAAATCAAACAAAAGCCCTGGACCAGATGGACTACCAAATGAAATCTTAAAAATAGGAGCCACTGAACTAGCTTCACCGCTTTCTTGCTTATTCAACATGGCTCTAAATACAGGACAAGCCCCGCATCAATGGAAGAACTCAGATATTATTCTACTATACAAGAAAGGCAACCCACAAGATATAACGAATTACCGACCAATCAGCCTTCTTTCGACTATCTACAAATTATTTACATCAATATTGCAAAATAGAATGAAAACTGAAATAGATAACCTACAAACTGTCGAACAAGCAGGGTTTCGATCAGGATTCTCAACTATGGACCACATTCATGTTATGGAACAAATAATCGAAAAATATAAAGAGTTTAACAAGCCCCTTTACGTGGCATTTATCGATTATGCCAAAGCATTTGATACCATTTCCCATAGTTCCATTTGGAAAGCACTATACCAATGCAATACCAACGTTAAATATATACAAGTTCTAAAAAACATATATAGCAATAGTACTAGCAGAGTTAAGCTAGAGAAACGAGGTGTCGAAATCCCAATTCGTCGAGGCGTGAGACAAGGAGATCCAATATCCCCGAAACTATTCATAGCAGTGCTACAGAGTATTTTCGATCAATTAGACTGGGAGCAAGAAGGAATAAGAGTAGATGGGAACTACCTAACCCACCTTAGATTTGCAGATGATATTGTTTTATTTGCTGAAACAAGCGAGAAGTTAGAAGAAAACATAGTATCTCTACACAATAAAAGCGAAATAGTTGGTCTTAACATGAATGAAAGCAAAACAAAATTATTAACAAACAGTACTAAGAAAGATATATATTTAAACGGCAACCTCTTAGAGTAGGTATGTTAACAGCTACACATACCTAGGCAAACAGATATCATTCAACGACAAAAACACCGACGAAGAAGTTGATAGACGTATTGCTATGGGGTGGAAGAAATTTTGGGGATTGAAAGAAATTTTAAAAGGCGACCTATCCCTTCATTTGAAAAAAATCGTTCTAGATACTTGCATTTTACCGACGCTAACATATGGATGTCAAACCTGGGACTATACCACTAAAATAAAATCTAAATTAGTAACATGTCAGAGAGCTATGGAAAGGAGTGTTTTGAAAATACGGAGAATACACAAAATAAAAAGCGAAATAATAAGGGAGAAGACAAAAGTAAGCGATGCTCTTCACCATGCGCTCAAACTCAAATGGCAATGGGCAGGACACTTGGCACGCTACAAGGACAAGAGATGGACCATAAAAGCGACCAGGTGGACTGGGCCAAATGGTAAGAGAAGAACAGGTCGACCTAGAAAACGGTGGACAGATGACATCATTGATACAGCTGGGAAACAATGGATGAATGTGGCCCAGGACAGAGAAAAATGGCATAAACTGGAGGAGGCCTATACCCAAAGAGGGGTTCCTAACCATAAGGAAAATATTTAGCAATATATTTATTTTCAAATACCGTGTAAACAGTGTATTATATGTATATTTAAAATGTAAAAATTAGTTGGTAAGGAAATAAAAAGGCTTATTATTATTATTATTTTATATCAGCAATCTAGTTCCCATAGTACAAGCTTTGCTTAGTTTGGGACTAGAGTATGATTTGTGAATTGTTTATGAATAATACCTATATATTTTTATGTTCTTACTAAGTACTTTTATTCTCTAACGGGTAGTCATGTGTGTTATGTTATGGCACCACAGAGTATTTTAAATAAATAGGTACTAGATACGAAAAGATGAGATGTCACACCCAGTATAAAAATAATGTGGATTTATTGAAAATACATAATATTAGTTTCTAATTACAAAACTCTGTGAACCATGTAATCTCTAATTTTTCACCATATTACCTCAAACCTACGTGTTTTCTTTCTTGGTTTTCCTTATCTGTCACAAGCAGATGTGGAAGTCATTCATTTAACGACCGTTGAGCTTTATTATATATCTATATATATGTATTTGTTCGAAAAACCTGTTCTTTGGCCGATCTGTACGCTGCCACTGAAAACGCCATAGAAGTGGCCAAGTTTTGGGAAAACACTGTTTGAGATCATCGACACGCAGAAGAAGAAGAAGAAGACGTTCGAATTCAGTCATTTATTGATAAACCAAGGCATTTTTTTTATTGATTTTCTAATGTTATGCTGAGTTTTGCTGTCTAATTTTGGTAAAATTTGAACAAACAATACTTATGAGTCGTTGCATAATGTATAAACCGTTGAAATAAAAGTATATTATGTGATATCGGGATTTGATGAAATAAAATACCATTTTTTCTTTAAAACAAGAGACAGCTGACTTGACGATTGACTGACACGACACGGAGTTATATTCAAACACTTGGCATTGGTAGAATTGCCTTTCGAATTTACGGGCGGGAGCCACATAAAAAAGAAGAAGAATATATTACGATCTTCATTCAACCACTCTAAATCAAATTGTACGCAACAATTTGAAGAGACTTGTAACCATTGATAGTTTATTTTATATTTATATTTAGTAGGTACAGGCAGCGTCCAACGCAAATAATTTTCTGGCTTTAAATTAAAACATAAGTTGGGAATCATTATTTACAATACCAAAACTAATAAAAAAAACTAATGCTAAAAGCATCATTATCTGGCTTAATATATGATATTTGATAAATTGTTTTATCTGTTCTTTATCTAAATAGATTAATGTGTTTAACTGCGCTAAAAAAAGTGTTTTTAAGCGCAGTTACAGAAAAAACAATAATCTCCAATTAACTCTAGTTTTTATCGTATTCATAGATTAATCTAAAGATTATCATTGGGTACTGTTAATACTAACTGACTCTGAAACTAAGCAAGTGAGCTAATTTATTCATATATTTTTTTGAGCGATTCCAAAGAACACTACATATTATACATTCCATCCAATCTATATCATTACATATTTTAAGAAGTCAGTTTTCTAAGAAATATGCTCATTAATGACTTACTTGTTAGTTTGTGTAGTTTATTGAAGCGAGACAACGGGCAGTGTTGCGTGATATTTAATAATAAAACCTTACACTTACATTAATACTACTTACAAGCCTTTTAAGAACGAAATTAAACAGTCGAAAAGCTTATCGCACTGGTTTTACATAATTTTATTGAATCGTTACCATAATAAAGCACGAATAGGTTGTGCTCGATTAATTGTACAAAATTACAAAAATAATCATCTAAAATGACACGTATTTTTAAGAAATCAAATTGATAATTCAGTAAAGGAATATTTTAAAAACAACACATCTATATATTTCATAACCCGCTACACAAACATTTTTGCGTGGAAAATTGTATTTTACCAGTTTAAATCCAACATAATAAATAAATTTTTGTTAACCTGACACATAATATCGTCTTATTCAGTTGTTGAAAATTTTAAATATTATTAGAAACTGCCAGCATTTTTTGATGACTGATTGAAGAAAAGGTCCCATTAAAAACGCAATTGAGTCAGGAGGACTTTTTTATTAGTTCTGTTACTGTTATTTTGTCATTAATAATTCTGTTTGTTGCTATAAGTATGTATTATATAGTTATTAGAGGTAACTGAAAAATTATGAAGATAAATAAATAAAACAGGTAAGTAAATATAAAATAAGTATAAAAAAAACTTACGACTATACAGTATTTACAAAATGTACATTTACATATAAAATACATAAGAAACAGCTGAGCTATCTACAGACCGTTGCAAACGATCTATAGATAGTTCAACTGATCCAAATCAGTACCAATCGGAAGCGTACCCAAGACACTGGCTGCATTGCCGCGCTGAATAGCAATGCTGATACGTTGGGCCAGATACTCACCAGCCCTCGGGTCACGCGTAAAAATAAAATCACAAAATAAGGAGGCGTCCTTTAATTATGATAATGAAAGACTCAAAGATGATTGATGAGGTTTGAATAAAGAAATCAAGTGTCAAGTATATGACGCAGCCACATATGAAGTCTTTTATCAAGATTCTATTATGGAAGTGGCAGTATAAAATAATATTTCAAATGGCAAATTTAACTTTCATTCGTCACGTCGTCGTAATATATATAGCTAAAGAGTGAATAAATATAATAGTACAAACAATTTTAACCACTTAACCAATTATTATTAGTATTGTCGGCATTTGACAATAGAAATACCAATATTTAATGAACCGTTGTTTGTAAAGCAAACCGTGTTATTATCAAATTCGAACCTGTTGAGCCTCTATTAAATTCCTCTAATTAGGATACTTAAATAAATGTCCGCTAATTACTACCTGATTACAATGATTACGAACGTAAATTACTTTAGAAATACTGCTCCGAAAGTTGCCAGATGATAAAACTTCGACAAACTTTTTCTCAACATGATTTTGTTCTAAATCTACTGTTTACAAAGGTAGCAAACAATGTTTATATCGAGAACTGTAAAATAATGATATTCTTTACCTATTCGTAACGCGAAGCTCAAAATAATAACAATTAAATTATATTCTGTCAAAACACTAAGTCTTTTTTAACCGAATAATAAATAAAAGACAACGCATAAAATAATCCAAACTTCACCCCGAAAGCACACATTTTCTCGCTAAAAATACATCACAAAATAAGGAGGCGTCCTTTAATTATGATAATGAAAGACTCAAAGATGATTGATGAGGTTTGAATAAAGAAATCAAGTGTCAAGTATATGACGCAGACACATATGAAGTCTTTTATCAAGATTCTATTATGGAAGTGGCAGACATCCCATTCATTCCCCATTTTGTACATGCAAACGCAGTAATTCTAATTTATTATACTGTCTTTATGTTTGTTTATTGGGCTGCTTTATGAAGAGGATTGTAAAACTTAATGATTTATAGACGCTAAGAAACAAACTTTCGCCCGCGTGGTAAAAAGTAATAGTGTCAATTTTCTTAAGCAAAAGTGTTTATTTTATAGACTGAGCTGTTAAAACCTGATTATTAAATAAAAGAATATATAAAATAAATTTTGTGTATGTTTAGTGTATTATCTAAGTACTAAGATACATATTATATTCATGAGGAAGCGTAGTAAACTTGAGTGGAAAAGTATTTCTTATACAAGTAAGTAGTACAATAACTAGGTAAATAAACCTCAATAAACACAATAAAAGTGTTTGTATATCACCTTTTCAGCTATTTCATGAATAAAATGACCTCTATTTTGTTTAGCACTTGACTGTACCTAGTCGTCTCATGACAATTTCTCTTCTTTTGTTGGGGCGAGGGGCGTATGAATACAAGCCCACGGGGAAGGGCTCTCAATTCACATTCATGTTATGAGGTTGAATTGGACGAGTTGAGAATGTAAAGCCCTATTTAATGTAGCAAATTTATAAGAAATATATACATATGTCCCACCTGATGTCAAGGACGATGCTGTGCTTGCGAAAGCAGAATACTCAATTTGGGTACTTTTTGACGATACGCTTTATACAGGTAAACTCATTTTTATGTTCCTTTATAAGCACTGCCAGAGAAATAAGACAATTTTCTTTTATTATGTTTTCTTAATGCAAATAGAATAAAACACATAAAAGTTAAGTTAGAGCGTGCGCTTCTCTGAAAATGGTCTTAGTGATTACAGATTTGGTTCGAGCTTATATTATGGAAAACAGATTACTGTTAGATTATACTTTTTTTTGTTAATACTCAATTCAATATATAGTGCAATCACACTAAATGTTTTTATCTTGGCTGGAATTAAACCTACAACAAAATATGATGAGAGCTACCAACTGAGCTGTGGAGCTTGTTAAAGTCGATTTAAAAATGAGTGCGTAGCTTTAGCACGACTTAAAGTCCCGACTAGTTTATAGAAAAATCTCGGCAAATAGCTCTATAAATTTTATTTCACGTTTCAAGTAATTGTCTTCTGAAAAACTCGTTTTACCGGATGGTTAGTCTAAGAATGTTGCTGAGCAAAAAGTAGTTGATTGCAAAATAGTTGAAGAGATAATTTATGATCTATTTTATGCATTTTTAAGCTTGACTTAGCACACAAATGGGCAGATACGGGCAATGCTGAATACGCATTTCGTGTCAAGAGTGAGTACATAATATACAGCTATATTTGCTTTTTAACCCACGAAAAAACGGAGGAAGTTCTCAAATCTCAATTTGTTTTTAATACACGCATAGAATACAATAAAAGACACGGAAGAAACACATTTGCCACAAACACAACGAGGAAGGTAGAGGATTAGCCCAACTGAACTTATCACAGCCACTTTTCTACATGAAAAAGAATACTAGCCAGTGACGACAACATAAATAAGAGAAAATTGGTGTATGATGTTGTGCTGGGCCCACATCAAGTTAAATAAAACATGGGTTGAAAAAAGGTATTTTCGCTAATAATTTGGATCATTTGTAACTTTGACACTACTTACAATTATACTTAAAACTGCTTTTAATATCGGTAAGTACCTTGTAAACCTTTACGTATCAAAGTTACTACTTAAAAAACTATTTATGTACTATAAGGCCATATTTAAAAAGGTCATAGACGTGCCAGCGTTCGTCATAATAGCTACTTTACACTTATTTTGTAATCGGCGACAAGCCAAAAATATAGCGTCGCGTGCCATTCATTCACACGCTGGGTCGCCATCTTGAACATTGACCATTATTGGTTCATTGTTCTAATGAAAATTCAACGCTATTGGAAAAAAAAAGTAGGAGTAGTTTCAACACTTGATCTGTGTCCAACAAAGTCGTATTAATCCAGTATACGCGATACACAAGCGACGTTTCTATCGTAAAAGTAAAAAAAAAAAATTGTGTTAGATAATAATTTAAGCGCCTCTGTTATCCAAACTCCATTAATATAATAACACGAAGCTGAAATCAAAAGCGGGTTACATAAACTGATTTGCGTATCTACTTGGAATATTATCTCGCCCCAATAAACGTCGGCTGAAGGGATGCGAAATTACGTAGAACCCAATACCGTGGCCTTCGGCGTAGCGCGGTGACAACAGCTGGTACAGTTCTTTTTTTTTTAAACCTATACTGTCCCACTGCTGGGCGAGGTCTCCCCCAAAGCCTTCCACTTATCCCGGTCTTTGGCGACACTCCACCAATGCCTCTCCTGGGCGTCCAGATCATCCTTCCAACGGTAGAGTCCTACGCCTAATTTCTCTGGTGAATTTTAATATTGGTTTGCGAAAGCTATATTTATATCGCACGAAGTAAAACTCAAAGATTCTTTATCAGTTATGTACCTTTTATAAGTAGGTAGGTACTAGAGAGTAAAATTCAATTTATCTTAATGGAAATGATATTGTATTTATATATATTTAAAGCATATAACTAAGCTTGTATTACATACGTCTACTTGTACGTCTGGAAACGTGACAATTGAAGTATATTTATAGCATAACTTTTAATTTCCGGACATTCGGCATAAGGAAATATCAATTGACTTCTTCATCTTCTTCTTGTGTGTCAAAAGAGTGTGCGTAAGAAAACTCCACGTGGTGCATTCTTGTAACACAGGGTCTAGTGTGGCTAATTCGTTCACACAACATCAATTGACTAAAAAAAAGCATCGCTTTTGAATACATTCATAATAATTTGGAATAGACGTGCCGTTTTATACTAATCTGTGGCTTAACCCCATGCAAGGCAATTATCCGCTGAAACGCCTGTTACCCAACATTACACGATTAACTTAATATACAATTAGTTAAGAGGAAGTTTTAATTAACGAGTTCACGTGAATGCCACATTACCGTTTTAGAGATTGCATTTATACAAAAGCTGGTCAAAGGATTCGCCTTGCACGAGTGCGCTAAAACAAAGCAATAATAAAACGAGATAATAAAAATCTCTTGCAGTATCTTGAGTATGCAGTAGTGAAGCTCTTTATAAAAAAAAATATCGTGAAAATAAAAGTATGCTACTAAAAACTATGACTAATGTTAAGTGTTAATCTATAACTTATGTTAAGTGGTCGG
This sequence comes from Ecliptopera silaceata, assembly GCA_932527185.1. NCBI lineage: Eukaryota > Metazoa > Arthropoda > Insecta > Lepidoptera > Geometridae > Ecliptopera > Ecliptopera silaceata. Next base: position 5,632,028 of record OW052205.1, on the reverse strand, counting down.
ATCCCGTGCGTTTTCGTCATCGCGATTCATAAAACTTAGCAGCGCCTTAGATTTTTGTTTTATTTAAACAAATTAGTATCTATATTGATGCAGTTTTGTATAAAGAAGGGTTATGATTTTAATGATCCGTCCAACCGCAAATCCGCAATAGGTTGTGCTAATGGAAAGCTAATCTCTCGCTATCCTGTTATTGTGCGGATTCGTGCGGTCTCGTGTTTGCAGTTCAATTTGTGATAACATTAAAATAATGAACCCGGGGCTCGTGCTATTTTGTTTTATTACGCCTATTTTGTGGTGAAGCTCTGATAGCCGTAGTCTCTGACATTTCATCTGTAAAGTTATTGGTTCGAAGTTCACACGTATTATCGTCGTAATATACAACAGTACAAGTAACTCCAAAATTAAATCAATTAATATAATCTAATTAGCATGGCAACAAAGGCAATTAGGTCTGCGGCTGTGGCTAATGGATACCAGTGCAACACTGGTATTTTGTCAGAACCATACTTTTTAATATATTACTATGTGTCTAGTTTATTTTTGAATCATTAGTTTACACTACTCTTAAACATCTCCAATGCAGGACACCTTTTACTACGAGTAGGCTTCGATCAAAACACCTTAAGTATTGGTGGGTTGATATAACTTCACGTCATGTTTTTAATGAGTGACTAGTGTGACTACTAAAGGGTTAAAATAACTAGAGAAAAATATAGGAAATTACAGCAATTACTATGCCAATGGAATCTTAATGCTGAACACGATTTCATATAATTGAGTCATAAGCATGACCGGAACTGACGTAGTCTTTACAATACTGACACCGTCATATACGGCATTGGCGTACAAATTAAATTAACTTTTAGACTGCCGTTTTTTAGGATTTCATACCCGAAGAGTAAGACACTATTATTGAGACTCCGTTGTCCGTCTGTGTGTTTGTCTATAACAGAAATACATCATCCGGCTAAAAATTTAAACCCTCTAACTATCATGTTTCATGAGATACAACCGATAGTAAAAGTACACAAAATATAGAGTATACAAATACATACAAATAGTACAAATTGAGTATATATATATAGAGAATACAAAAGAGAGTTGAAGTTTACACAGATAATGTATTTCTGTTGCCGCTACAACAACAAAAACTAAAAAAAAACAGTTTAAAATAAATATTTAAAGGGTAAATAACTCAGGCCTTTGCCCTGTAGTGGGACGACAGTGGCTAAATAATAATAATATACAAAAACGTAAACGTATAACGGCCGTCATGTCCGGCATTGGTTCTTAGGAAGTCCAAGCTGTCCCTCACACCACAGATTATTCAGTAGTTATTACGGTACCCTCACTGACACCAATTGGGTCTGTTTGAAATTGTACAGCTCTGTTTAGCTAATAAACCGGTTATAGTGAATATAGATAGTGAATGGAAGTGGCAAGGATAGGACAGTTTACGTAATAATAAAAAAATATATTCTTACCTCGACTTTCAGTACAAAATTTTATTTCTATTTCTCTTCGGAGAAAATCGGTGTTTCGCCCCAGAACATAAATTAATACTTTCGTTCCAATCCTTAGTAATTTTCATTTCTTACTTGCAATCAAAGTGTTTGATGGCGAAAAGTTGTACTTTTATTTTATAACTTTTTATATTGTGTTTGGGTGACTTCCGGTCATATTATTAAAACTTGAGATTATGCTTATAATAACTTGCCAAAAGTTTATAAGTAGATACCTATTCAAACAGTCTAGTTTCCATATTACAAACCTTGTTTACAAGTAGATAGCATTGAAATTGAGACTAGAGAAAAAGGGATTTATTTATATTAATGTCACTTCTATAAATATTGCAGTCACGATTCAGACCAGCGCTATGCAGTATGCATTTACGTACCGGTATAGTTTAGCCGATATCTACAGAGTACGTACGTCAATTATCCTACTAATTCATAACACGAGCCATGCGTCCGCGGTTACCGTTTACTGTAGTCTAATAGTCTAGTCTAGTTGATAAACTCATCAAACTTACTTATGGCATTATTTGTTTCTTGTTTGTCTAACGAATTGAATATGATTTTGTAAATGACTTAGAAAGTGTCGTTATTTTCAAGGTATGCAGATTAAATTTTACACACAAACACATTCTATAATTCAGGGGTCACCAATTAGTTTCGCTCGGGGTCCATTTTAAGAAAGAAATGACCGGCGTGGTCCGCACATTTCGTAAAAAAATTTATTGAACAAAGGTAATTACGGAAATTACAAAGGTTACTATTTAAAGAATTTTAAATAGTAGAAGATTACTATTTAAAGTAAGAACAGTGTCATTTTTTATTGATGATTTATCTGTCTGATGTTTGGAGAGGAATTGGTGAAAACTATTGACATTACTCGTTACTGCGCCCGGAACTTTTCGAATTAACGTCAACAAAAATAATGTTGGGATATATTTTTCGGTCCGCATATAATGGGTCGGCGGTCCGCATGCGGACCGCGGTCCGCCATTTGGTGACCCCTGCTATAATTTATTAAGGGTGGGACTAATGTGATTTTCCGTACATAAATAAGGTATATTGTTTTGACCAAACTATTAAAGGCATTTATCTTAAAACAAAGATACGAATTCATCCTGTTATGACGTGATTTACGATCACAAAAGACCATACGTCACCCTTAGAGAACAAAGCACACATCAAACGCATCAGATTGACATTAATCCGCAAAGAGTCATCATTGTTTCACACCATTTTACTCTCCGGCCCGTTTTTACAGAGATTTTATTCCGAGCCCCATTGTTTCCGCGTAACTTCCACGATTCCATAAAACAATGTATAAAACTGCGAAGGGCTGAACCGAAGCGGGTAAAAGGAAGAGTTTCGGTACTTGATGCTCCACGGCTGAATGCTATGCTAAGCGATCTTCCGATGAAGTTCAAACCGATCGCGCTCACCTTTTGTTATGAACGTGAAGTCAAATCAAATGAAACTTATAGCTTTTATTCATCAAACTGCTGTTCTATCTCTTGGTTTTTTTATTTATCTAGAGCTTGGCACCGGTTCGTAGTGTTTTTTGTTTGCAAGTGATCCGTGACAAAAGTCAGAAAGGTAAAGTTACAACAACTCGCTTTCTCGAGCTTAAACAACGCTTTTTTGTCAAAACTAGGTAATATGCTGCACACAAGTTCATTATATTCAAGTGCACAGACGTTTTGGCGCCAAGAATCAAGAACTAAGTTTACAGACATGCCTTCATTCCCGAGAGCTTTTCAGCTTTGCCTTAGCATTAATTATTTGCATCCCATAAATTACTAAAAGGTATTATTGAGGTGCTTTCTTGTACGTACCATTTATTTTAATTAGGTATTGTAAATTGATCTGAGTGGTATAGCCTGGTATGGTTAACCGTTGAATCTCTGTAAACACCTAAAATGCCTTCTAAGTCACGTACACAAGACGTGCCGTGGCTTTCCATTGCGTCTCTTTGACAAATTTGATGAAGTCTCAAGGAATTTTACCGGCATTTCAAATAGCGTATACAATATACCCGTTAATGCCACCTAATTCAATACAACGTGATCCAAAGATTTGACGTATTGCTAGTTATTAAGATCAAAACCCACACCGATTAACTTACAGATTTGCAATTGTGTCTTATCCTGTTTAAAAAATTCTAACTTACATTCTTTAAACTTTTGAACTGTTAGCTTAGCACTGATTTATTGTAGGTCCGCAGCAAGGTAGGTGCAGCCATGCACAAATACATAACAACACACTTCAGCGACTGTAACTTAAAAACGTTTATACAAATTGGTTATAAAAGGTTCCTCCAAAAGATCTTTACCATCCTGTTTAATCAGTATGTCCACAAAAGTTCATAAAACCGGTGTCTACTGGCGCGATAAAAAGGCAGGCCTACAGTCGACAAAGCGCGAGTAGCTTATGCCAACGTTTAATCCCTATTGACAGTGTAATTGTTCAGACATTTTGACAATGTGCCAACACAAAGTCGAGGTTACAATGGTGAATTTTACATGACTGACACATCCCACTTTATGTTAGAAGGAAAGTTTTGTGAAATGCTCTTAACGAGACGTTTTGTATTCGATGTTAATGTGCTTTTGCATTGCACTGTGAAGTTTGAAACTCCATCTTGTGAAAGTCTCTTCGAATCTACTATGTTATATTACTAACCTCAGTAGTTGTTTCGGATTTCTTTTAAAAAGACAAAAAGATAGTATAGTGTTTAGTCAGATATTCGATTCATAAATTGTGATAAAAAGTTTCGATTTTGATTCATTTGATGATGATTATCTAATTAAATTAGATTAAACAATCAGAGCGTCGGTTGTTTTATAACTTTTACCCCAGTTTTATTAGATATCCAATTTGGCATCCGCAAACAAATAAGACAAACTTCTGTTATAAACATCCTGCCTTGCGGCTTTTCCTTGTTTGCGAAAAAGTTTCGTTTAAAAGATGTAATTCCGGTACAATGTTATTTAGTACTTTTGTAGCTGACTTGGATTTGTCTAGAGATTTATGGTTATAAAGTGGAGTCTTGGTTAACTTTGAATACTAAGTACAGATAGTTATAAATTTGAGTTTTTAAATTACACTTTATGACAAAAGAAATAGAAAAGTTAAGTTAGTACTTAAATAATTTATTTTTTTTACAAAAAATAATTTAATCGCCCAAAGTGAAAAGCAAAATATAATACGTTTTTTATTATATCTAAATTAGTATCTTTTTTAAACTTACGTAAGTTATTTTAAGTCTTTACAAAACTTTTTATTTCTTTCATTGGTTGAAAATAAGCACATACAAGCTTGTCTCAATTCGCACTTCGCAGTTCACACGGAACTTATTCAGGAAAACTGTAATTTTCTACCTATTTAAATAATTCGTTACAATTCATTTATTCGACGAAGAATCCCTTTGTCGCTCGTCGCCAAACCTCTGGCTTCCCAGATATTACCGACCCGGAACCAAAAGCGACATAAAAATGTTTCTGTTTCGACAGACCGGCCGACTGGTTCCATTGAACCTTTCAGTGGCTCTACCATGAGTTTTTACTATACTATATTTACTATACTCGCTAGCGTCTGTAGTTAAAAAAATGTATGAAGATCTGTACAGCGCCTCTAGCGGATAGTTGGGTACTAAAATTCGCCATACTAATATTGACGTAACTACTGTAGTAAAGTCAGGCGATTTTACTGTGACAAGTCATGGTAGAGGTACTGAACTGACGGAAATCGAAATTTCTCCAAACAGGGCTCTGTCACAAGAAAATATATATATATGATGAAACTAAAAAATATTCCATACAAAATATTAAAGCCTTCGTCACACATATTAAAAAAACACCGAAGTATGAAAATATTTCACACAAAAGATTTTGAACGAAATTCAAAATTAATTCTGAGTAAATTTTACAGTGTTTTTTTATTATGATAATCCCAGAGCTGTAAAAGAAAGTTTTGATTGAAATAAAATGTCATATAAAAACAAGAGCAAAATTAAGAACGGCCTAATTTATAATCTAATAGAATGTGAATTTTATTCATGAATATTTATTACATTTTTCACTAAAATATGCATAAATTTTTAGTAGCATTTACTAATATTTTATTAAGATGTTCTCAGTGAGAAACAGGTTATTTTTTTTCGATATCAAAGAGTGATACGTCTTTGAGCTCACTCTGTTATTTATTCTGTGTCGTAATCTCGGATCGTACAAATCAAACGACCCTGCGGAGTGGTGCGGAATTTTTTGTAGAACTTTTTTATTGCTCGCAGTGTATAAAATGTTGTCATGTTTCAATAAAATCAGACCGTTTGTATTAGCGCGCCAATGTGTCACTTTTGTATAATCTCGTTGATTTTTGTAATTAATTTGTGATTTGTGTAAATATGTTTTGTATCTTAAATAGGGTTATAATGATGAGCAAAAGTACATTAAATTCTTTAATTGGCTTTTATCGGTCGAATGTAACAAAATTATTGGTTCCTCAATAATTTTTAGTTACCGGTATTTATTAGTAGATATCTCTATTAAAAACCATACTTACTTGACAGAGCTGTCATCACCATAATTGATTACATTGATAAGAAGCTTAGTACAATGAACTGATTACAAATTCACCCAAAAAAAAATATTATGCATTTTATTTCGTTTAGTATTTTATTAAAAGTAAAAAATATCGTGTTAATATATAACAATAATAATAATATTTTTCCGTTTCGACCAAAATGTTTCCAATTCGAAATTTCAACGCGTTGAAATAATTCGCCCGCCAGATATTTGTTTGGTAAAAGGAGCGGAACATAATAGATGATCGCATTCGTGATTTAAAAAAAATGAGAGTATATTTTATGATTGTATTTTGTTTTTTGATTCGACGAAACGAAAATATTTTTAAAAACTCCAACATGGTACGAACATTATATTATTGTGTCTCGTCCTCTTTTAAATCCCAAATGAATTTTAAAAAAATCTAGTCCTAAATCAGAATGTCAGGATTACTTTATCAGTAATCTATTCCCGTTATTGTACAAACTTTGTTTAGTTTGGGGCTAGAGCGCGATGTGTAAAACGTCCGGCAATAGTTAATATTATAAAAACCCAATAAATAATTATAAATCAAATGTAGGCCTACAACGTACGCTGTCCTCTTTACTTTCTATCTCTAGTTATTTATGTAAATGTATGCCGATTTGCGAGCTATCATTGCAACTTGTCACGACTCGGTAAGGCCCGGAGCAGAAGTGACGTCATTACCGTCCGATAGCCAGCCAGAGGGACACACGTCAATCACTTTACTGTAGCTCTACCATGAGTTTTTACTATACGATATAATACTACACTCGCTAGCGTCTGTAGTTAAAAAAATGTATGAAGATTTGTATAGCGCCTCTAGCGGATAGTTGGGTACTAAAATTCGTAATACTAATATTTACGTAACTACTTAAAGTCAGGCGATTTTACTGTGATAACTCGTGGTAGAGGTACAGAGGGACACACGTCAATCACTTTACTGACTTGTGACGTGTACTAAGGTGGATACACATTGTGCATAGTATAATCTTTATACTTTCTGTTTTTTTTATATAACATCACCTTAGTGTAAAAAATATGGTATTATTTTTTAATCAACTATCAAATAAAAATGTACTACACAAGATTTTTTTAATCATTAGAGGAATAAATTTAATTGAGAAACTTACTAGATAATTTATTATGAAAATAACAATTTATATGTACTCAAATATGTTTTGTAGTTAATTAGTGTTGTGAAGTGTTTTTTGATTTTATGGTTAACGCCTTCTTGTTTTAATTTGTAATATGATACCTTTTTGATCCCAATCTTTCATATACATCCGTTTTCCAAAAAACGATATCATAAACTTAAACAAGTTTTTTTTTTTTTTTTTTTTTTTTTTTTTTTTTTTTTTTATGCATTATAGGCTAACGCTTGGCCGCAATCACATCTGATGTTAAATGATGATGCGGCCTACGGTGTAACGCGTTTGCCTAGATAGAACCTATTCACTCTCCTCTTGAAAACGTCCAAATTAAATTTTATTTAATTATCTTGATTTTAACATTTTTAAAAGGAAAACAATGTGTGTAGTAAATTAATTTCACAGAATCAGAATAAATCGATGATAATAAGTACATAATATGTAAATATGAACATTGTTTGAAATAGATTAAAACGTAAAAGTGCGGTAAAACTATCAAACCAAACAAAAACAAAGTCAAAATTACTTTATTGAGTAAAATCACAAGGATCATTTAGAATCGTCTTACATACTAGGTGATTCTAGGTGCCAGTTCCACGCGACCAGAGCCTAGAAGAACGGGCAAGAAACTTATGGCCTGGTGGTCCTACCGTTAACATTACTAGAAACCCATATATTTTATATGGGTTTATATTTTATGGGTTATTATACATATATTTTATAGAATAGTTAGATATCGTTAAAAGTTATTCATTCTCAACCCATTCGTCCTCCAAGTCCAGCCATCAAGCAGGTGTGCAATAAAACCGACCGATGTATTGAATAAATTACACGCTAATCATAGCCACAACAAAGGGCTTTAACTAAAGGTACCTATAAACGTGTATCAGCTTTTAGGGTCGTGAGTTGAGCATAGAAATTATTGCTAATTTTGATTTTGAACAAATTATTATGATATATTGTAATTTTTACTATTCTTTAATCATTATGTTTCAATATATTATATTCATTGTTTATTCACAAACTTGCGACTAATACAGTACATATTTACAAAACCTACCTACATATTTATAAAATACATAAGAAACAGTAAAGCTATCTGCAGACGAACGATCTATATCATTATGTTGTGTCTTGTTGTATTATCATAATAGTGATTTTTGTTTTCCCGTGCAAAATACGCACGGGTTTTGTCATATAGAACTGCGTTGCGTCAAAAACGAGGTTTACTGACTCTTTTAGCTTTAACACCTAATGATTTTGATAGTAGAATGTATATATTGTGAGAAAAATATAGTATAAATTAGTAAAGTTTGGGCATTTAAATTAGATTTTAAAATCATTTTTTGACGTTAAGTTTTTTTAATGTGTTTAGGTAATTCAAAAATTGAAATCAATCATAGCTTTATATTGCGTAAAGACTATTATACTATTATATTAGACTATTATACCAAAACTAATCATCCACCATGCTTATCTATTCATACTGTATAGTATGTATTTACCACAATAGCGTCAACACATCCAGGTTTACATAACTGAAACAAAGAGCCGAGATTCACCCACTGACCTATTTTGCGTAGCGCTGCATCGCCGCAAATTGACTGGCTCTCTAGCAACGCTTGTTATGTATTCACATGATAATTCTCTAGCAGCTATGTATTCAGATAACCGCATTGTTTATTAGGGCCTTATTCATTCATTACTAGCATATTTTATGACTAGTTTTCTGTGTGGTCTGGTAAATACTACAAATGAGTTGGTTACCGTTTTGCCGAGTATTACTTAGCAACTTGGGACTAAATGACGTTGTGTGGATTGTCCAGCATTATTTATTTAATGTTATGTATTACTTAAAATGTTAATTAAAGTTAGCCTTTCTATTGGCTATATAAGTTATCTTTAATTATTATTTATAATCATTACAATTATTTACGACGACAGATACGATAAAACAGTTTATTGTATTTACGTAATTTTTCTAAGAAGCTGTTTTCCTTATTCTAATAAAATAGGCACAACCACAAAATAAAGAACAGATTTCTTGCAATTTTTGTAAAATAAAATTGCGGTTTTTATTTGCATTTACATTTCGGTCAGTAAATAAAAATGCCTTTTTCTTATTTAGTTCAGACGGTTTCCGAAAACCTGGTTAGAATCTGTTCCATTAATCACACTCACATTTACTATTTGTCATAATAAATCAAGTTTTGAAACTAAATAAACGATTCAATCAAACCTTTGGCATAATTATCAATTAGTGAACGGCTAGCACGACAGGGCGAGCCCACAAGTTATACGCCGTCCATGTACAGTTAATTACAACACTACATGCCATTATTGGCTCGTACTATTACTTTTCTACACAAAACATCTCTTTGTGCAGTTTTTTGTTGTATTTTATTGTACAGTTCATTAAAAGAAACAAAGAGCTGAGCGCGTTACGCAGCAATGTTCCAAAAAGAGGTCGCATAAAACAGGTTTCTAAATGAATATTAGGAGATAACCCAAGGAGGCGTAGCCCCCGACCATTACGAAACGAACTTTAGCTATCAGTAGCAATGTTGACCTTAGATCGTTAAGGACAGTTTTATCTTATTTTATAAGAGAAGAGATCACAAAAGAATATTACTTAAATCTTATTTTACCTACTCTTTACACCGTAATAGTATCTTCTGCTGAGTTAAGTTCAGTGTTTAAGTATTCATCCTAAAGCTGTATTATATGAATTCAAACGAGCTCAACTAAGTTTCAAGTCGATAAAGTAAATTGAATGTAGTTTTCAAAACTGAAATTGTTTTGCCATTTCGTTCAGTCTGTAACACCGCGCCGGAAATTACTATTGCTATACATAATAACAAATGTGCTTAGACCGATGTTCATATGTTATGCACAACACAGGCTATTCAAGCATTGCAAACCTTGTATGAGCGTATCTTTTATATAAATTACTACACTATGTTTACAGCCACAACAGCTGACAGATAATACGTCGACAAGCCGGCGCTCGATTAAAAAGATAAACGTCAAATTATGTAAACAAACTGTCAAATTATTCTATAACTGACAGTGATGTGAGCAGAAATAGTTGATGTTACCGAAGATCTTGTATCGGTTGTATTTATTTACAAACAAATACCGCATTTAACAGCCACATGTATAAATCTCCAGTTTGTTTAATCTTAGTAATTCATTGCTGTTTCATTACTACTCGTTGAACTGGGGGTCTGTACAGCACCACTACCACGAGTTGTCACAGTAAAATTGCCTGACTTTACTACAGTAGTTACGTCAATATTAGTATTACGAATTTTAGTACCGAACTATCCGCTAGAGGCGCTGTACAAATCTTCATACATTTTTTTAACTACAGACGCTAGCGAGTATAGTAAATATAGTTAAAAACTCATGGTAGAGCTAGAGATGTCAACATCTATCACCCGACAATTACTTTTAGTACGAGATCCGGCTGCAGGATTACTGCGCTCATCTGTTTTTTGCTGAAAACCGATTTTTTATGTATATTTATTATTAGGAGAATATATATTTATCAGGTTGCCTAGCAAAATACTGTGAGTTTTATCCGTTCCAGACGGTACGGATGTTTTAAACCACCATTAATATTAATAGTGCTAAAGTCAACACGCAATCTAAAGAGGCGCAGTTGTCGACGCGGAAACATTAATCAACCTTGCCAAAGACCACCTACGCAGTTCTCGAGTTGATTAATAATAAATATCCTGAAAAAACGGAACCTTCAATGAAAAAAATCAACCCTGGCATACAGATTAAGCAAAAGTTACTATGTCTTGGTGATAAGTTATAGTTTGTTAGTAGGGACTGGTTCAGCCTACTGTATTGACCCAAAGGTCATAGGCTCAAATTAGTAAACTGTACAACATTTTTCTTATATAATGTTTGTTGTTGTTTGTACCCTGTAATACTCACTTATTTATTTTTGTTTTGTTTTTATGTGTTAGTTACTATTTGTTTGAATGTGTTTTGTGTCAATTTAATCTCTCTCTCTCTCTCTCTCACACTCTAATTTTAACATTAGAACCTTAGAACAATCGTATTAACAAAATGCCATTGTTGCCATAACTTTGATAGTAAACAAAATCTCTAGTACTATTACTATTACAGTAACTACATGTTACTTATTACGTTATAAAACTATTAAATAAGCTTACACAACAAATTGTTTAAGTAAGGTGGGTGGACCATGGAAGGCCACCCTAACGATTAAACATTTGTAATTAGTTCATTTACGGGATAAATAAAAGAAACGAATCATTAATAAACGCTTTGTTTCAGTGTGTATCATATAAATAACTTTTTTTTAATCTAGATATAATCACTACTTCTTGAACTTAACTTTTATAAAGCTCTTCCTAACGGCCTTGTAAGGGAATAGGGCTCTATACAAGGCCAATATTATAAATCAGTCGTTTAACTTAAAATTAGAATTGTAATAATCAAAATATCCAATTTTACTAAAACCACAGAAAAAGCTCTTTCATTTAAATGAATAATTGTGGTCCTTAACATTATAATCTTCTTTAAAAAAATTCAAAGAACATTTCTTGAACACCATCGATAACCAAGGATATATTAATGGAAACTATATAAAAAAAATGGTAGCACTCCGGGAGTGCCGGCAGAAGTGAAAACTTCAATATTAACGTTGTGTTTTCACTTTTAAGTTTTCACTTCAAAAATATAACCACAGTCGTCATAATGACAATGACAATCACAATGACACAGACACATTCGCGCAAGCGCGAATGTGTTTTCACTTTTAAGTTTTCACTTCAAAAATATAACCACAGTCGTCATAATGACAATGACAATCACAATGACACAGACACATTCGCGCAAGCGCGAATGTGTCTGTGTCATTGTGATTGTGTCATGTCATTGTGTCACATTGTCATGTCATTGACATTGACACAACGACGAAGACAACGAATGATGAACGTCACGTTCGATGAACGTCACGAGTCACGTGACCCTGACTGAGTTTTCACTTCAATAAGATGGAAGCGATACAGTTAAATACAAGTTAGGCGAAACGATTCGTACGATATAATAGCGTCTATCTGGTTATGCGCGCGCGGCGAGCGATACGTGTTTCCCGTGCGAGGGTGCTCAGAGCGTCTGTCGGCTGCCGGCGCGCGAGTGCCGCTTCTCGGTCCTCCGCCCCCGCGCTCCGCACCGCACCGCGTGTTGGCAGCGCCTTGTACTCGCCTTGTACGATGTCGCCACAACACTATTTAATTGTTTGAGTCATACGTCGCGTGACCGCAAGTGTGTTCTTTTGTCGTCTCTTGTTTTACGAGCAATGTATAAAAATTAAATAAAATCTTACGCTTTTTCGACGTCACGTGACCCTGACGCGAGTTTGATAGTTTTTACCCACCCAGCGCCGCTAAAGAAGTTTTCACTTCAAAAATATTGTAATGGTTATTACATCGATAACAAATAAGTTTCCAATAAGTTTTACAATGAAATTATAAATATTTAACCGTCAAATCTTTGATTGGCCTTGTAAGGAACCACCGGCTTTCATAGGAACACTACCTTTATTTTAACTACAATCGAAGCAAAATTATTATATTTTTTCTTTAATATCATAAAAAATCCATAAGTAACAATTCACAGTAAAAAGAATACGGTAATAATAGTTTATTTACATAAAAACTGACTTCTAGCTGCTAGCAACGCTAGCTAGCAAATTACGATTTGAACGTCGCTGACCGAAGTCAACTTGGCGAGGGAAATTACTGACAAACCAGCAACGCGAGCGACTCGCCGCCGCGTCTGTGTCCTTGAGTTCGATGGGGCTTATTGTGAGTGGAAGGAATTTGTCATCACGTGACTATAAATATGATTTTTTTATAGTTGGCCTTCAAAGGAGCATGGCCTTAAATGGTCCACCCACCTTACACAAGTAATATCAAACAAAGACTTAAAAATGTTGATGTATAGCCACGGCAATATTATAAGAAACATGCCATACGAGCACAAGCAACAATGTAGTTTAGTTATAAGTTATAACTCATAAATATTACAACGTTTTAAGGATATCAAAATATTTGTGTTACAAAAATGAAAATATTGCTTAATGAACTGTTTCGTTTTGTCAGCAATGTATATAAATAAATAATATTGCAGATCGTACAAACATTTATCCCAAGGCGGGAAGCGAACCCGCAACCTCCGCGTCGCAGGCGGACCTTCGCCTACTGCGCCGCATCGGTCGTCGAATATAGTCCCTATAATACAAACTTAGCTTAGTTTGTTTGCGACTACATAAATTGCGTTGTGTTAAAATTTACCCTCAAAGTAGTTTATTTGAAAAAAAGTATAATCTTTACAAAGATCTTTCAAAAATAATATTCTTTGTAGGTACTTTTATTCTACAATCGTAGTCAACTTCCGGTTGGCGGGTTGGTAACTTCCGTTATTTCTCTTACTTTACCTAATCCTGAACCATCTAAGACTACTTTGTTTGAAACAAATCCAAAGTTTTATCGCAAAATAGTTGACTTATTTGTTAAATTACTCAATAACTAAGGGTTGATTTGTTTTCATTATTCTTATATGAGTTTTTATATTTATTATTCAACGGTGCAAAACAAAACAGCAATGAAATATATATATATTTTAACTTATATACTTAGTATTATATAGGAAATTAAGTACAAAATATAATGTAAAATGACGCTGACTGCAATAGTAGTTACAACGATAATATAATTATACATAAAACTACAATTTTGTTGCTATAATTAATTCATTACTAATAATTACTTGTTCGAAAGCTTATTAAACGCGAGGATTTTATTTTTGTAATAAGTAAGTACATTACAAAAATACATTGTACATTATACAACGAATAAATACAAGAAGATAAAACAATTGACTGATTATGTAACTGCTGTGTAAATGTCATATGTCCAATGATGCATTACATGACTACTTTGCAATGATGTAAGTGCGAATGCGCGGCGCGACCTTCTCAAAATGCAACTCCAGTAGAAGGCCATGCAGTCTGACCTTAGTCATAGTGAAACTTCGATAGATATAAATTGCGAAAGTTTTGGGTTCGTTATTGGCACATACATTAAATCGTCAGTAGGTGTAAATGCTATGTTAAATTCACAAACAAAGTTACGTAAAAACTATGAAAAATATAAGTTTAACACTTTGTTGGGTTACAATAAAAATATTTCATAGTGTCGAAAAAACTATAAGCCGATTTACAATCGCATAAGAACAGTAGCGACCACTATGACTAGATTGCGGAGCGCTGCAGTATAATTTTACTACTACTAAAATCATTTTATTCCTATAAGTGTGTATGTATGTATGTATGTATAGGTAATAAAGGCCTATCGTAAACATGTTTTTAAATTAAAAAAAAAACTTTATACAAATATCGAAACGAATGGAAGCCAAAAAGCAAACGATATTGTAAAGTAAAAAAACTTTTTCTCCTTTTAAAAATATTTTATGTATTCATTTCGTTTCTTCCTTTGAAACTTCAGTAAAAAGTAATTAAGTAGGTACACGAGTTTGTGAAGACTAGAAAAACAGGGCACGTTGGTTGGTACTTTAGTTGCGAAATCACATGTATTCGCTGTTCAGAGCCAACTGGACGACAATCAGCTGCGAATATGGTAGATAGCCAATCATTTGACAATAGTTTTGATAATTAAGTATTTGTTCTGGTCTGGGTGTTAAAATAACTATGTTTAAAAAAAAGTTAATATTTAAATATTCTGTCAGCAATCTTGTTCTCATAGTACAAGCTTTGCTTAGTTTGCGACTAGAGCGCGGTTTGTGAAATTTCTTGTATTCAATAAGAACAAAATCAACTAAATAGAATGAATATAACATTATTTTGTGCTGCATCCTTTAATTGTGGCAAATTGTTTATGGTGTTTCAAGCATCTGTTTTTTAAGCGTGATTGATGAATGATGGAAAAGGGGGACTTTTGACTTGAAAAGTGCATGTCTATTATCTCCGTGTACGTGTGTTATAACAAAACAACTCAATAAACTAATTTAACAACATAAAGTAACAAAAATATGTTTGTAAATCAGTGTGGTAATGCTTCATATAGTAAGATTACCTTAACATCAATGGGCAGTAGGTCTACCATGAGTTTTTACTATACTATATTTACTACACTCGCTAGCGTCTGTAGTTAAAAAAATGTATGAAGATTTGTACAGCGCCTCTAGCGGATAGTTGGGTACCAAAATTCGTAATACTAATATTGACGTAACTACTGTAGTAAAGTCAGGCGATTTTACTGTGACATCTCATGGTAGAGGTACTGATAACGAATAAATATGACAACCGCAAACGTGTCCAAACGGTGGAAAATTCGAGTGAGACTACGCGGTGACGCTAGCTCGACTCCCGAACGTTGCAGCGTCACCGCGCAGTGTGTCTTGAATGTGCTACCGTTACTCTTTACGGTTGTTTCATTTATTCGTGCTTTTCTAATAGGTCGGCGGCGTATTCCAACATTTAAATGTTTAAAAACAAAGACGAGAAATGGGAACTTATAGGCGCTTTAAATGAAAACTAAGAAACCATTTTCATTAAAAGTAGTGTCGTCAAAGTTTGCGAAGTAGCGACTTCCTTTTAGTTTAGATAGTCGAGTAAATGTTGAGGCAAAACGCTTAGAAACGGAAACGCTCCAGCCCCAATATCATATGCCGGAATAAATACAGGGGCCCTATCCAGAAGGGGCAAACTTGCGTGACGGAATATCCTTTCAGTTGCAGGTCAGTTTTGTAGGCATTTTTTGTGGATTGACGTGGCTGAGCTGTTCAAAATATGACTGAAATGTTTTAAATAATGACTGAAATGTTTTAGATATGACTGAACTGTTAAAAATGACGTCAACGAGCTGGCGCATGCATCTCGCTCGCACTTGCAACGGGGCTTCGCGGGCGCATATTTCTGTACCGCTCTAACATGTCTTCATACTTGTTCGTTTTAGGGGTGTCCATTTTGAAAAATCATCGTTGTTTTTTTAGATTCGATAAATCAGAACTAACATCGATGTCGTCCAATTGAGTTTAAGAGCTCACACAAAGATGAGATTTTATTGTAATGAGTTGGTATATAAATATAATATAATTATACAATACACAATCTACTTCAATTTTATTTCGTCCACAAAACCAAAATATGTTATTCACAATTCGTTGTTTGTAAACATTGAAGCCCGCCATTTTTTTAGTACACATATTTACATATTTACAGACAATATTTTTATTATATTGTCAGTCCAATAATAAACTTTTCATTTTTAAATAATCAAATAGGAAAAAAATTAGTAAAATTAAAATGTTCAAACTGGAATTTTTATGAAATTATTTGGATATAATTATTGACTCGATGTTTTTCTACTAAAAACTGAAAAAACATCGATATTTCGAGTATATCAAAAGCATTTCAAAACATCGGATCGATTCGATGTAGGTATCGCATTGTAAATATCGATGTTTTCGATGCATCGAAGTTTATCGAATATTCCGTCCCTATAGTTTGTTTACATTTATTATTTATAACCTAAAGATTTTGCATTTTCATTGTAACTTTCGTGATTGTTGTATCATAATATTGTTATGTGCCATCATAATATTGCTGGCTGCCTTGGACTCGATTGAGCGAAGAGCCTTCAGGATAATAGGTAATACGCTGCCTGCGTCTGTTTTTCCCAATCATTACAACCTAGATCAATTCAAGGCCAATATAAATAGGTGTCTTCTAGACCATCCTGCTCCATCGTCGGCTTCATCGGCGCTTTCCATCAGGCGAGATTGAAGCCAAAGGATTATAAAAAAAAAATATGTGAGTATGTGAAAGTTTTAATACATACATAATTGAGAAAATGGTGAAATCTTTGTAAGTATTTCACGGAGAATAAAAACCTCAGCTTTGGCAAACCTACACCGGATTTGCGCATTTCGCAAACAAGTATGTTATTGAAAAGTGAATAAATCAGTGTACTACCTAATTATGGAAGATTTTAATGTCAAATCTAATCATAAACATGAAACGTATGTCGGGATTGTCCTGTTTTTCAATACTAGGAGACTGACATACTTAATACAATACATTACTTATATAGATAGGTATTTTTTATTTTACCTACATATAAAATAACCAGAGCACCCGGAATAAATATTTGCAGATCGTACAAACATTTATTTCAAGGCGGTCATCGAACCCACAACCTCCGCGTCGGAGGTGGACATCTGTTGCAGAGTTTCTAACATGTTTGGTCACCACTTATTCATGTTTCAGATGCACACAAGATGCTGGTGCCCAGTATGGGTTAGCAGATCAGAAATCAGAACACAACAATTTAAGACTAAGACATGAATCATTCTATTTAATCGTCCAGGTAGTTGATTACTTCACTTGATAGGTTCATAAATATACCTATAACAAACTAAATCAATCATTGCAATAGGCATCACAGCTCATTTGGTACTAGTTCTGTCTTCTCTGTGGGTTCCATCCCCACCAAGAATAAATATTTTTTAAAAGTTCAATAAGTCTTTATTGGTAAAACATTTTTTTATTACTATTAGTAAATATTAATGTATGTTCTGCTTTTGGGTGTCAACATGTTACATATCTATGAATTTATTCATAAAACAGTATATGAGTATTCTAGTTGCCATACAAGCTTTGTGAAATGTTCATAAACATTTTTTTAACTTGTTTAAGTGTAATGAAATAAAAGAAAATGATTTATGTTCAGATTTCAAGACTGTAAAATATTTTAGTATTGAACTCTATGCGTATTAACTCTATTTACAATACACTTCATTTTATTTCAGGTATATCTGGGATGTGACACGAGCAAATTTCGGTTGCCAGGAAGAGATCTCTCTCAGCGATAAGGCCACCCATTCTGATGCCTATTACTACTTGTTTAAGCTCTTTGTTTTTATTTATGTGTGATGAACAATAAAGAGTTATCTATCTATTTAGAAATGTTTTAATAAAATAATACTGAAACATGGTTTTATTGAATTACTATATTATTTCACAAATGAAAACAAAGATTAGTTTAATAGTCATAAACAGATTAGGATAGTGAAGTAGTACCATCATGGTAATTTGCATATTCTGAAACAAAATAATATATACTTAATAATATATATATCTCAGCTCAGTATTGGCATTAGTTCTGGCATCTATGCTAGGATGGTGGGTTCAATCCCCACCACAAACAAACATTTATGTGATTAGTTGTCATTGGTAAAATATTTATTTATTACTATTTGTGAACATAAATATGTGTTCTGCATTTGGGTGTTAATATGTATTAATTTTTAGAATACTTACTTATAATAGTATTCAAGCAATCTATTTCCCATACAAGTTTTGTTTAGTTTGGTTCAAGTGCATGCCTTGGGAAATAAATAAATATTTTTGGACAATTCACACTTCACACTCTAGTCCCAAACTAAGCAAAGCTCTTTATGTATGGGAACTAGATTGCTGATAGAATACTTACATACTTACATTTTTTTTGTAAACACATTCATAGAAACACCCAGATTCAGAAAAAATATTTATATTCATCACACAAACATTAAAATTTGCTCTGGGTGTGAATCGAACCCACAACCCACAGCATGGAAGGCAGAGCTTACTACCAAATACTTACTGTCAAATGTTCATGAATACTTGTTCAAGTCTAATGAAATAAAGGAAAAAAAAATTAGATTATGTACAGATTTTAATATCATATTATAAACTATGTACTTAATCATTCTTTACCACATATATAAGATATAATAATAATAAAGAATCAAAATGGTTTTATTCCTTGAATTCTAGTCATTTTACAAATTACAACTTGCAGATTAATTTTATATAGTCTTATACTGTCTACTACACAAGTAGAAACTTCATGGTAATCTGCATAGTATTCTGAAACAAAATAATAGGTAAGAAAGTTTTGTAGGTATGTACTATGTGAATGTGAATGATGACGTGTAAGAAAGGTGTGAACATTGAGATGACGTCTGATAGAAGTGAGTGGAAGAAGAGGACATGTTGTACCGACCCACATAATGTGGGACAAGGGTAGGAAGATGATGATGTACTATATTCTTATCTTATGTTATTGTACCTACATTTTAGATGTAACTTTATGCTACTAATCTCAATGATGGTTTATCTTAGCAAAAATTTATTTCAGGATAGGTACTGAAATTATGTTGTCTCTATATAAATTTGCCATAAATATTTTAAATATGATGAGACTAATAGGATTTATAACTACGATTACATACAACTAGTTAGGCATTTATGTTCCTTGTTGTCTTAGACTATTTAAAAACAAGTGTTAAGTAAGAACTAAAAGGATGAAGCGATGATATTACTTTGAAGTTATCTTGCCCATACCTACTTAGGTTTTTTTCAGAAAATGTGTAGATGGTAGTCCTGAAAACCTATAAAAATTCACAGGTCAGCATTGAAATCGCAGCTAATTGCGTTTTAATTTTAAAACTACTTTGAAATTGTCACAAAACATTATAATTTTCGTGTTTGTATGAATCCATGAATTCTGCAAAATGAAACCAAAACAAACTTCGGCATGTCACAATTCTGTCAAAGTTAATTTACAGTCAAAATATCAATAAAAGACGAAGAAGAAAACTGAAATGTTATTTGATCAAATAAAAGCTCAAAAACATTTCAGCGGTCTGGATAGGCCCCCAGATCCCACCAATATTTTTCCTTATCCGAGTTATGTTGTGTTCATGACTCTTTTGCAAACATTTGCATTTATCATCTGACATTTTTATAGAGCTGGATAAATGATGAAGTTGATACTTATTATATTGTTTTATAGCGAAGAGTTAGTAATATCAACTTGCTAACTTTTTCTTAAACTCTGAGAGTTAATAATACTGGCTAGTACTTTATACTGTATCTTCGAAAAATTATTTCATATTTCAAAGTATTTTACTTAAATTCATTGTAGGGCTTGGGCAGGCTAGGCAGTATTTTACGGTTGCCTTTTTTGCATAACATTTATTTTTGAATCATAACCAAAGAAAAAAATCTTAAATAAACCATAATTATAACAGCTATAAATATTGAAGTAAAGATAAATAAACTCAAATAAATATTCATTTATAGTAGACGAATAGTTTATACAATATCAACGTACCACATGGTCGGATCAACGCGTGGACTTCTATAAATATCTACTAATGACGACACCCTTCGTTATATCAAGAACAAAAATTGAATATAATTATAAAAACCCACGAAAGGTTTTTAAGTTGATATGAAGAGTCACAACTTTATTTTTAGAAACATGTAAGTATTTAGTTTACTTAATGTCTTTGTGTCTCATCTAGATGATTTATATGTCATGCATTCCCCGACACACGTAGTGCCTTATTTTTCGACGACCGATGTGGCGCGGCGGGCGAAGGTCCATCTGCGACGCGGAGGTTGCGGGTTCGATTCCCGCCTTGGGATAAATGTTTGTACGATCTGCAAATATTTATACCGGGTGTTCCGGGAATTTTATATGTATAATAAAAAATATCTATCTATATAATGTAAGTATTGTATTAAGTATCTATGTCAGTCTTCTAGTACCCATAATCCAAGCTCGGCTTAGCTTGGGGCTAGATGATGTTGTGTGGATTGTCCAGAATTATTTAATTATTTTAGATAGAGTAGGCTTGCTGGCACCTTTATCATCCCCTCAGCCTAGTCGGCCTTATCCACAGGAAAGACAAGGTTGCCATGCGGAGCTGACTTGCCACGCGTTTCCTCACGATGTTTTCCTTCACCGTAGGTAAACATACTCACATATCTATTGGACTGTCATCACTAACTTAAAATAGTCTATAGATTATGATATAGGTAAAAATACAAACTTAATGTGTTCCGATATTCATAAAACTTCGACTAGTCGCCGCGATGATACAAAAATATTACAAACAAATCTAAACTTGCATATAATAGATATTTTTTAGGATAGAAAGATTGAAAACAAGATCAAGTTTAAAATACACTTTAAAAATCTATTCTCGCAAACACTTAGATGTTACATAAAGTATTAATAAATAAGCGAACTGGAGTTAGCATGCATAAGTACTTACTAATCTTTAGAGTATGTTTGCTCATGCGTAACTCAATGGTAGTCGTAATTTTCCGAAATGGCTCCCATGTGGAGCCGGGGCGGAGAGATAGTTAATAACGATAATACGATGTTATAGTAGCCAATATTTAGATCATTCGAAAATCTTGATTAATACTGGGAATAATTGCTAAATGGCTAGCAATTATTACCACTCAGCAATATTAATCAAGATTTTTGAGGACCGTTTTATCACATTTTTGCATAATTGAGAATTTCTCGCTTTTTTCTGGAATATCATAAAAGCTCGATGCATTGTTCTATCATCTGCGTCCATTCCCACACTGACTGGTATACAGTTGCAAAAGTCCAGGTAGTTAATTAATAACAAGTCGAAATCTTTGCTCTGAATTCGAGCTGAATACTTGCCTACTGCGACTTTTGATTGGAAGGAGACTGAAGGGAATTGAAAGTTAGAAGGCTCATCTAAACGGAACACATTATTTATACAAATAAAGCTTTCTAATGTAAACAAAGAAAGTGGTATATAAAAATGGCATATTATTTCCTACAAATCTACGAAGCATGTATATACGTTCAAAACACGAACACAGAAGGCCTACAGAGATACCAACCAAAACTAAAATATTATACTGTATTATAAAAATACTCGATAATGATTGATTATATCTATTAGCTCTTAAATTTAATGACGTTTTGATGATGTTTTTAACAAAAAGTTTGGAACGAGCTATAAAAGGTTGCGCGTTCGTTTCCCGCCTTGGAATCAATGTTTGTAAGATTTGCAAATATTTATTCCGGGTGTTCTGGGTATTTTATATGTAAGTATAATAAAAAATATCTATCTATGTAATATATTGCATTAAGAATGTCAGTCATCTAGTACCCATAACACAATCTCTGCTTAGCTTGGGGCTAGATGATGTTGTGTGGATTGCCCAGCATTATTTATAAAATTTATAAATAATAGCTAATGTTTGAAGATGGCCGTTTGAATGCAGCTTTGATTGGGACGCGACTCGGATCCGTCCCAGTCTCTGTTAAACGAACGAGTTAATCTGCTTACGCTTCGGAGCGATCTGTCAACGAGCATTGTGATTTATTGAGACAGTTATAACGTGCCGTTGACGTTTCAACGCGCTATAGTGAATTATGAAACGTAACATGCATTCGGACGTTTAACGGAGCTTTTCTAAACAATAAGAATGCGGTCTTATTAGGCAAATAGGCAGTGACTGTCGTTTAGCAGATTTTGAGCTGTAAATTGAAATCAGCTTGTGTGTTGAAATCAGCTGGTCGCGTGGAACTGGCACCTAGAATCACCTAGTATGTAAGACGATTCTAAATGATCCTTGTGATTTTATTGAATAAAAAAGTCTTTGACTTTGACTTTTGACTTTAACTTCAGTGCTGGGAATACCTAAGGCTGTGTTTAAAATAACACGAATATTCACATATTTTCCCTAAAAATCGGCCACCGCTAACTGAATAGGCAAGCAAAACGCCGCAAACTACGTTCTCAAAATAAAGATAAACATTCAAACTACATATTTGCCTAATGGGACCACGGACCGGCAGCCTTAAACGTGGTCACGAGCAATCGATCTCTTGGAGAAATAAAGTGGCGATAAATTCAGTGTGGAATAACGAGTATAACGGACTCGGAGTCGACGCGCGGTTCGAAGTGACAAACGAGAGATTTGCTGGTTTACACGAGTTGGGAAGTTGAACGGTGATTGCAGTTTGTTCAGCTTACTTATTGGCTTTGCAGCTTGTAACAGTCTTATAATACTGATGCAGTTCTAGCAACTATGTTCTTTTTTATCTACAGCACAATTAATAAAATCCCAACGTAAAACAAACTTTTAAAACCCATATTCATAAACTCAGCGAGAGTAGGTCACTCGCACTGACTGGTTGAAAACTAAAAAGCTGTGATTACAAAACATGCACGTAAAATAAATTACAAAAGTTTTAACGTATTTTCTAGCTTGGAAACATGTTATGAAGCACCAATAAACAAAAACACCTTTTAAAAACAACGATACAAAAAGCCCCGCGAATAGTTAAACAGAACTCTATTTGAATTGAAAAATGGAACGTGTAAAACACGCAATATCCGGTGGAAACTGCTCTGTTAGCTTCGGAACTAGCTGAAATTGGATCGAAACGCGGGAATTGTAACAGCGCATAGTTGGAATTCCAAGCTTCGAGTTTTGCCTCTAACAATCGTAAATCATAATCAGAATTTCGGCTTCGTGGAGCAACGTGTGATTGAAAATAAGTTATATAAACAACGCTTATGTGTCTATTTTAGATTTATTTAGTATTTCATATGTACCCTACGTATAGATGGAGAGCGCCTAGAATAAGTGATGTACCTACGGTCTATCTTATAAAAAATTAGCGCAGACTTGAAGGATTGATTACCATACGTAATGATGACATAAAGACAACGCTAACATTTTATAACATAGGGGGTAAGAAATTAAGCCACAGGTTTTTTACGTTCTCCTATTTCTTTTTCTAGCTTGTTTAGGATGAAAGAGTATAAAATTATTCAATGATTATGCAATATAACCTAAAATATCTGCTTATGTTCTAAAAATAGTTCTTGAAATAAAATATAGAAATAGCTACGTAGGTAGAATAGAAATTCTACAAGTACCTACTTGAAACGATTTTATGCTTTGAGTGCTTTAAGTTTTGTAAAGGAATTTTAGGTCAGACTAATAAATTTTATAGTTGTATTTACATTTTTGATATCAATATTTTTTAACTGTTTAACCATTTAAGAGGCAATCGTAAATACAACTTAAAAGGGCATTAATAAACGTGTCCAAGTGAGTTTAGTTTAAGTTAACTACTTTTAATTATGCAAATCTTGAATTTAGTTCACTCCACTGCTTATAAATTTAATTGCAATTCAACTTGATGCTATGAAATGAACGAAACATTTTCCGGAAAATTTAAACGGAGCATTTACGTTAAAAATTTTCAAGTATCCGATAACTTAAAATAACTTTTTACAGTTCTACTAGTTATTTCTAAATATGACGTTAAATTGGAACGTTTATTGAAAAACCGCGACTTTGTTCTTTCGGTTTAAGATATTTATTTCTCTAAGAATGCAATCCACTTAACGAGAAACACAAGAGTAACATAGGTGTGGAGTCATATAAAAATACATATAACGAGTGTTGGTGTAGTTTTAAGTACCTATTCCTGATTTTTCATGTTAAGTTTTTTTATTTTGAATGAATAGTTGTTGAAAAATCCTGTAAATTAATCCTATACTTCGAGCGCTTATATTTTAAGGTGATTAATATTCATCCTAAGATCACTTTATAAATAGGATATTTTTTGTCACATCTAAATATTATAACGTGTTATCAAATTATTTTGCGTAATTTTTTATGTTTGAACAATAAACTTTTACTTTACTTACAATCCGAACGATTAAAAAATCGAATATCAAAATAACAATCTGATAGCTCAACGGTTGTAACCATAAACCATTAAATCACAATTGAAAATACAAATGCGAAAAAATCGCCAAAATAACAGCACATACATCACTAGCTCCCCACAAATTTCGCTCAAAGAGTTTCAGATTACACAACAAACAAATAAAAAGTGCGGAGGTAACGTTGCACGACATCCCTACAATCCGACCCGACAAATTGTAGAGCAGATTGTATGGAGCTGACTCACTCTTGCTTAACACAATATCTACAGGGGTAGCGATATCGGTTTTTAGTTTTGATTGAAAGTCACTGTTTAGAAATAAGCTTTAGTACCTACCTACCTTTTTCGTTATTTTAGTAGTCGCTTTAAGTATGTTAAACTTATTAAATATTAACTGATTTTGATCAGATCAAATCCAAGAATCAGAATACAAAACATAATTCGTAACATATTCTTTTGAAAGCTGATCTCAAAATTCAAAATTGAGCGCGTGTTTTACGCAAAAGGATTTGACAACACATTTTAATATTTAGATGTGATAAATACATAATGCATGCCTATTTATAAAGTGATCTTGGGATGAATTTTAATCACCTTAAAATATAAGCGCTTGAAGTATAGGATTATTTTACAGGATTTTTCGACGACTATACGACGACCAAAATAAATAAATTACCACTAACCCAGGTAATAAAAGAGGAGAGTAAATAGGTTTAATCTAGGCAAATGAGCTACACTGTAGGCCGCATCATCACTTAAAATCAGTTGAGATTGCGGATTGGTTGCCTATAATGTACTTAAATTATTTATTGTACACATATAAAAGCTTACAAACTAGTACAAAAGATATGTACAAAGGCAAGCGTTTTCTTCCAGCAAACCTTTGAGACTAAGGAGAAGTTACAATTACGAAAAAGGTAGATTTGTATACTGTAAAAAGAATATCAATTGTAAAATTGTAAATTAAAAAGAAAACAGGAATAGGTAACCCTAAAATGGACTATCTGTCTACATCGCCGTTCCAATCGGTCGGGCGACTAATTGATCGACTCTAAAAGTATTTAAGCGGCAATTGGTGAGATTCCGACTGCGGTTAGAACATTTATCAGTCACTGGCTGCTCCGTGTTCACGAGTATCGCGATCACAGTCAACGTACGTTGAATAGAAATAGAATAGAATATTTATTGTCACATTAACAAATAGTATAAAAATATTTAAATTAAGTGCACAACTCATGATGACAAGGGGTGTTACAATATCAATTATGCTATATTTTGGTGTTTTTTTTTTGACAATTCGCACAATATATTTATAAATTATAGCCTATGTATTATTTCGATATATAAACTACATTATAGTAAAGTTTCATTATAATCCATTTAATAGTTTTTGCCTGAATGAGTAACAAACATACATCCACACATCCATCCCTACAAACTTTCCCGTTTATAATATTAGTAAGAAATAAAGCAAGAATTTATATTTTAATATAATTTATAAAAATACTTCATAAACATAATTTGTTATTATTATTTCCTGTACCAATTCTGTGGATTTACCAGTGAATAGTGTTATTGTACTGAATTCACTCTCACGTTCGATAACGCTACTATTGTACCCAGTGGTTTGTTGGTGTTGACGGTTAGTGGCTATCGAACTGGATTTCGGTACACGAATAGAAGAGTTTCAAAGCCGAACGTACCAAAGGTTTTATTAGATAGATGTTTTAAGAGCCTGATTTACTAAACAATAAAAACAATAAAAAATCCCTCCCGCACACATTCCACTTGCATCATATGTCCTCACACCGTCATACACTCCCTTACATGCTCATTTAAATAGGTTTAATTTACTTTCACTTTTATCTTGTCTTTTTGCTTTGTCTTAACATATATTGTTGGAACACTATTTATATAGCTTAAAGGAGGTGGGCGTTGGTCGCTACGACACAGTTTTCACGAACTACTGTAGCTATCATCGTACCTCATTTGTTCTTGCCACACTGTAATCTGTTCCGAAATAAATGTTGTTGTATTTTTGAAAAAAAAAAAAAAAAAAAAAAAAAAAAAAAAAAAAAAAAAAAAAAAAAAAAAACGCTATTATACCACAAAGTACTTAATATAAACTCTTGACAATAATTGCATCTATTTCACTGACAAAAACTTAAATTTTTATATAGTGGTTACGCGACCCATTGTTAGCCCGCGTGGAAGCCTAATACATATATACGGTTGTCTGGAAGCAATCGCTATCAGCGTTAAGGCCGCCCATAGCACTTAATTATAAATGAGGATTTAGGTTTAAGATTGTTTGCGTTTCCTTTTTGAACAATAAAGTTTTATTAAAAAAAATTGTACAAAAACAATACATTTATCAATCTGTAATCTAGCCTCGAGTCTCTTAGTCTCTTTAGTTTTTTTCCTACCTGCGTATAGGAGGGTAGTCAAAGTCAAGTCCAAATACTTATCACGCACTTAAAGATACACTTTCTAGCAAGTTTTGAAAAGCTTTTTACTATGTAAACTCAGTTTTACAATACACAAAACATGTTATTCTCTAGTATAAAGTCATTATTGACATGTTATTGACACTAAACCAACAGAGCGCCGTTGTAAGGAATGAGTAGGAAATGGATGTCATGTAATGTTTACAATGGTCAATGAATAAAGTATTTGATGCATTAGTTATTGTCTTTACACGAGGAATGTGCTAATATTTATTGTTAGTAGTTTATTACTGTAGTTTTAACATGCAATTGTATATTTTATAAATATGCTTTATTTTGATGAGCGTCACTGCAAATACATTTCCAAAAATGTGCGCTTTTTTTGTGAGCTTGTTGCTTTTTGAGTAAGCTTTTTGAAAATAATTTATTAAGCTAAAATACAGAAATAATTATAGGTAAATTAAATGTCAGAGCTTAAAAACATAATATCTTTTGGTTTATAGCACGAAAAAAGCAACTTAAAAGTGTACAGCGCTCTACTTTCTCTTATCTCTATATACGCGCACACGCGTGCGAAAGAGATGCATAATCAGTGCGAGCGAGACAACGTACAAAATGTTTGAAACATTAGTAATGTTACCGCGCTAAGCTTTTTAGCAGTAGGTCTACCATGAGTTTTTACTATACTATATTTACTATACTCGCTAGCGTCTGTAGTTAAAAAAATGTATGAAGATTTGTACAGCGCCTCTAGCGGATAGTTGGGTACTAAAATTCGTCATACTAATATTGACGAAACTACTGTAGTAAAGTCAGGTGATTTTACTGTGACAACTCATGGTAGATACACTGTTCATATAAAACATGCTCATTTACAAATGATAATACTGTGTACTCACTATAACATCAAAAGACATTAAGTTGGGTAAGTTATGCAGTCTCGACGCAAGCAACTCGGTTTGTAGTAACTTATGCGTTAATTTACCTAACTCCTTGGCAAGCAGACATGCCCATAACTGATTCAAGTTGACTTTACATGAGACATGTTCATGTTTAACTTAGTTTTCGAAAATGAGGTAATTTTGGTAAATTTTAATATGTGGCTCAATTTAAATGTAATCAGAAATTAATATTGATGGACGTATCATACACAGCGTCATAACATAGCGTTATTTAGTACTAAACCAAGTTAAACTTGTAGGTATAATACCTAGTTTGCTAGTTGTAGTTAGTTAGTTGATACCTATACGCTTTTGTTTTAATGATAATCGAACCCACGTCATGGAAGGCAGAATAAATTTACTAACTGAGCCTGTCGTTTACTATGTGAGTTTTTTAAAACATAGTGTAAAACAAATAAACTTTAACCCCGTTTAGGATTAGTTTTTATACACCCTGTATTTTATATTGTTTTTACTATTGACTATCGCTTAAATGATTCCAATATTATCATACAATTAGTCATAAAAATAACATTATGATAATTTAAATACCTCTATACAATACCCATGAACACTAAATAAGAATAAGTAGCCAATTATTTCAGATCAAAGAAGTTTCTCGTTATAAAGTAATATATTTTTCTCATTCAATAAAATTGAAGACGCAAGTGACGTATTAAGGAGGTTAATGATTGCAATTACCTCTGTACACAGAAAAAATATTAGTACAGGTACAGAAATCTCTGAAAATGGTTGTTCAAATGTTGTTCAATTATTCTCCTGCCCGCGAAAAAGTGCACTTTGACTCGCACAGTGCTGGATGACAACTTCTTCTTCTTCTTCGTGTCGTTGAATATACCATTTTGTGAAAAATCACCAAGGTTAGACCACCTCTGACCAATAGCTAGCCACCTTGAGCGCGTCAGTCGAGCAATGCATGAGGTCAGAGGTGACAACTAAAATACCGTAATGCCTCTCTTTCTATCGCATAATTCTTATCCTTTCTGCCTCAGCACGAGTACTCCGCCCGGCGGACCATTCGATGTACTGGCAGGCGTATTTATACTAGGTTGTTGACAAGTTTGATAAACTACTTGGTTTTAAGACCTGCTTAATAAAATGGTAATATTGTGTGAACAGATGCACTATAATATGTACCTATACTTTTTATGTACGTAATAGACTGCCTTACCGCGAAGCCAAATACTTTTGTTTTTTTAATAAATCGATGCAGTTCATATTTTATAAGTACATAAATAAATGATAAACGGACAAATCACACTCTAGTCCCAAACCAAGCGAAACTTGTACTATGGTAACTAGATTGCTGATAGTATATTTCTTTTTTTATGTAAGTACATTATAGAATACATAGTAACACCCAGACCCAGACACAGAGACACAGATTTATGCTCATTACACAAACATTTGCTCTGAGTGGGAATAAAACCCACGACCCACAGCATGGAAGGCAGAGCTACTACCAAGTGAGCTGTGGCGCCTGTCTGCGGATTTGAATCATATGTTATCGAGCAACAAATGATGAACGGATACTGTAATTTGGTGGTTTTTATACGATATAGTATTTCCCAACATCTTTTTATCTTCTCAGTTTATTACGTATCTGACTGCAAGTTATGTATTTTCTTCCCCATTTCTAGCACTAGTATTGCGCACTAATATTTAAAATCTTTATTTCTCGAGTTATTTCATGTAAAACACTCAGCTTTCATCATTACTACAAGGGTAATATAAATTAGGTCGCGAAGTCGGCTGGGGCGGTTACTTTTGAAGGGCGTACTGAGTACCTAGTTTTGAATGTAACACAGAAGAGTGAACGCTAATTTTAGGCTGTTTTTTAGTTTAATAAAGAGCTTTTAGGAACATTTTGTGGGAGTGGGAACGGTTCTAAGTAATTACATAATAAAGGCCCTTCTAAAGCCAATAACGATATATCAGTGCCTTTATAAACCATGCAAAGCTCTGGCTTCGGCCGGACTTAGCCATCGTCTTTACATATTGCTCTTATTTAATTTAGGTATCTTCAAAACTTTAATTATTTGAATCCCAAAGCTCAACTTGAGTTGTTAAGCATGATTAATTATTCATTACATCTTATTTAAATAAACCTTAGTTTGTCTCATTTAAATAAAAAGGTGTCGGTGATAAAGTTTTACAGATTTCGCAGATACGAAAGTTTAAACCAACTTTTTATGAGAACTTTGCGGTAAATTTGTAGTACATTCGTACACGAAAGCCATATTTATTTCTAAATAAAATATTAGTAAGTAGATACGTCATCATAATGTACGGAATTAAAATATGTACTCGGTTTTACTTATTCGGTTACATTAGTAATCAACTGATCGTATAAACGATCTGCAGATAGTTCTACTACATGTGTGTATCATATAAAAAAACGGTAGGAACCAGGCCGTAAGTTCCTTGTCCGTTTTTCGAGGCTGGTCGCGTAGAACTGACACCTAGTATATGTATAAGACGATTCTAAGTCAAAGTCATTTTTGCTAAAAATTTTATAACCGTTCGCAAAATTTTGCAGGTTATCAAAAAAAGCAAACAAAAATATTATTGTGGCTTTATTTTTATTTGAACAGGACTTGACGAATTCAAAGTCATTTTTGTAAAAAATCGCAGGATTCTTTAAAAATTTGTGGTTATTTGAACAGGACTTTTGTCAATGCGTGACGTAGGTATCCCAGAACGTGTTCGGTAGAGTTCACTTTATAGCTTCCCGCAGTCATTTCACTTGGAATTTAAAACGAGTGCAGTTTGAAACATTTCTTTTATGTGCTCGTAACCGAAGAAAGTTCTTGATGGATGTGAAATGTGCGTTTATGACTCGTCCATTTCCAGTTTAGCGGTAAAATGTGAGGAAACCTATTAATTTTATGTGATGTTTTCACTCCTATCCTGTCATAGATATATATTAGTCATGGTTTTACTATAGACACTGATTAAAATTCTTCCTGTCATTGTCTTACGCAAAATTAGAAAGCTCTTTTGTAACGGTGATTAACTTTTGACAGAAATTGAAAATAGATTCTACTGAAGCCGACTATCCGACCGATCAATGTTACGTTTAAATTCAATAATTCAATAATATCCATAAAATCAAAAATCCATCTTTTTCCCAAACTCGATTTTCTTTTTAATTTTGAAGGTTAGCATATATTTGATATTTGACTGCCAGCTCCTGAATTATAATCCCTTTAGTTTTGCAGTAAAATCGGTTGAACCGTGAATTGCATTGTCTTGATTTAACTCGCTACATGAATATGCTTCTTAGCTAATTTAAACTATTACGTTTTAGCCGCAACAATGCCAATTTGCTTGAGGACAAACAATTAAAAAGTTTCCAATAAAGATTCTTGTTTCAACTATAGTGGGACTTAAAAATCTAGTATTCCACTTCTAGGATTCCGCTTGACACTATTTAATTTATTGGAGACTAATAAATAACACGTGAAAAGAACCAAGTTAACCACTAACTGGTAACTAAGTAAACCAATCAAAAAGAAACATCTTCAAAGCTATTATTAGTTTAACAATTTTATTATCATGCAGAGAACATAAAAATAATTATGCAAATTTCTAGATAAATACATAAAACAAACCGTGCCGCGAAATGCTTAACATTCCCACAAGCAAATCCTAATTGCATTCTTACGCAAATAGTACATTTTGTCCCTTTTTATGAGCTCTCTACTCGCGGATAATTGAAGATTTGTTAATGCCGTAAGTATCCAATTTATTTCCAACGGAAACTCAGCTGGATATTTTTTCTTTCATGTCAAGGAAAAAAATGTGACATAAAACTAAATATGGAGCACTCATTATTGTTATCATCTGCATAATTCGACGTTTTGCTTTGCATAACGAGTCCAAGCACATGAATAACAATACAGACATTCGCACTTAAACGTCCCTTACCTCACGCTTCAACGAACACAATGATTTACTAACTCTCAAATATTTACTCCAACCGACCCCTCTTTTAACTTTTTTCAAACCAATCTTACCTAGAACTTTTATGTCATAAAAAGCGCAAATAATATTCGCATTCGTCCGTACACTTATTGTAAGTCAAGCATGAATTAAATTACCTATTTAGATAGTCGGATGGGGCGCTCGAAGCTCATATCATTCGCGATAAACGTCCACAAACAAGTCCACACATAATCCAATCCCGTTTATGTCTGGAACCACTTGGGGGGAGACAAAAGATTCGCGGGAACTGTCGGTACGAGCCACGTGCACTCCAGCCGAGCTCTGGACGTCTAACTGCGCGGAGGGATGCGCGCGTCTACCCTCAAACGAAGGTACCTATACCCTCTTATTAATATCCTAGCCGACCTCCCCAAACAAAGGACTCCCAATCAATTAGGGTCAAACCGGTGAACTAACACTATAGGGTCGAAACGACATTGCATCTAAAAAGCAATCGTTTGACGGCGGCGAGACTCCTCAAACACTCCAAACTACGTTCATGCCTCGACACTGGCATATGACGCGGCAAAAGAAGAAAAACGCGCAATATGCGCTGAAAGGAGATGGAGCTATGCATATAAGCTGTTAGTTAGAGCAGGACAGGTATAAACATTTTGTAAGCTGATAACCAGAGGCAGCGAACAGAGCGAGGGGAACCATATTCTCGCGCGAGTCTGCATGAATGTAATGAATTAAAATTCAATGGTACCTATACAGAACTTTGTGCGTGAGTGAGAATTACTTTTCACATAGCTATACTAATGAAAGCTTCGCACCGTAAAGCTGGCTTCATTTTAATATGTAACATAAGACGTCTCGTAAAGTTAAGTAATTACAAAGTCAATTAGAAACCTATTGGATTTATTTCCTAATTAGGTTGTTGTGTTGCAAAATGTAGGCATAAATAAACGCAAGCAATCTTCAACTTAATTGCCTAAAACTTCATTATTTGCCTTCAATGAACCATAAAGAAGAATATTTCGTAAGATCCTGGCCAGTCAAGGACTTAACAACCTCATTCGCTCGCCAAGATGAGGAAAATAAAAACTACTCTGGTTGCTACATGGTCAAATTAATCAACTTTAGAAATACCTTGCTGACTTTTATGTCCATTGTTAAAGGATACACCATTAGTAGAAACCTATTTATAGTACAAAAACGCTTGCTCTACGAAACTATAAAACAAAGCAATCGCTGCAAGCAATACGGACAAGGAACGTGGACCGCACAGTGTGTCCACACGCGCTAAAATGGCAACAAAAAAGTTTATGTCAATCTTTACCTATAAACATCCATGGAAATGCAATCCATCATTGGATCCTCGTGTATCCATAGGCGCACTCTCACAAGCACAAAACACACACACAAATCCACCGCACCTCCTCACGCGAAGGGAAAATCTTCACACACGACACAGATAAACATGTCAACTGCTAGACATTGTTACCCTAAAGTCCTTTCACGTTTTTCACCACACGATCATCATTTCACTCAAAATATAACACAAACGGAATAACTGAACACAGAAACACAGGATTAAATTGCAATATCACCCGCGTTCTATTCACGAAGACGATGATTTTGTCAAAAATACGCGTAAGTATTATAGAGTCGATTCGGCGACTGCACTCCCCGCCCTGTTCCAGAGGCGAATGGCGCCGCCATATTGGATCTCACTTGACGGGTGCAACCGTGGGGCATCTACCGGCAGTCGCCAGAACGAAAATGGACAGTTACGCTCTACGTAGAGCAGTATTCGTTGTATTTCGTTGTATTTCTCTATAAATACGCACAAATAACGCTCTTTTATACTTTTCAGGTAATGTTATCAACACAACAATAGTAGATGACGAGTTAAATGATATTTTTAGCTCTGAAATAATGTTTTCTGAGAGAATTCAATGTAGAGCTAAGCAAGATCGTTGGTTAACTGACGAAATAGTGTTATTTGAAACCGCCAGGTAGCGCTTTCAAAGGCTCCAACCACAAAACGTAAATGGACGTAAACGTGAATTTATGTTTTTTACGTGTTTGTAGATACGATCCACGCTAGCTTGAAGGCTTTATCAAATTAACGCGGACTAATTTATAGACTTCGTTTTTAGAGTTACTTTATAAATTGCGCTCATTCAATTAAAATGTTAATTAAATTGTGTTATTTTAAAAGCTGTAGGTTCTTTAGTTGGGATTTTTATTTTTATCTTAGCAGTAGTACTAGTATATTATACTGGTATCATATTTATGATAAGCAGCAGGTGCTATAAAATAAAGAAGTTAGAGCAAATCTTTAAATTTTTATTGTTATTATTGGACAGACATTAAAATTATTTTTATCCATTAAGTTTATTTAGTTTAGAGATAACGTGGTCTTATTAACTTCTTAGACAGATTATGAGATTTTAGCATCCTTTAAAACGCGTAGCTTAGCAATTGAAATAGTGCTAATATTTAAAGTTGTAGGTCGTGGGTTCAATTCCCACACAGGTCAAATTATATATAGTTTGTGTGATGAACATAAATATTTGTTGTTTTGGGGTGTTACTATGTATTGTTTGAATGTATTTAGGAAAAAAAATGTATATAAGTATTATATCAGCAGTCTACTTTCCATATCCGTGTTTGCTTAGTTTGGGACTAGAGTTTGATGTGTGAAATATCCGTGAATATTTATTTATTATTCTAAATAATTCTTGTGTTTATACGTTTACGACTTTGACTAAGAAGTACTGCAGTTTGAAATAGCACGTGCTATGCTATGATACCTACTACTTATTACCTAATGGATATCCTATATCGTAATCAACACATTACCTTACAGGGAATTTTCGCTACATTTTCATCAAAAACCATAATAAACCATCTACTTTCGCATTACGAAGATCACAAAGTGTATTGTGGATATGCGATGTAATTCTGTTGAATAACATGAACCGCACGACCTCGATGTTCAATCGCGTTACGTGTTTTACGGTCTTGTGATAAAACCATTTTTGATTCCTTTGAGCACGAATTGAGGATAATAAACAATGAAGTGGATCAGTAAATAGGTCAGTAAACTTGATCTTTTGATCATATTTTAATTTAGATTAAATTAGAATTAGATTAATCATCATCATCATCATTTATTATTAGATTAATGGTAAAAACTAATGAGGCCACATCATCATCATCATCATCAACCTATATCAGTCCACTGCTGGAGGTAGGTCTCTCCCAAGACGCGCCACGGCGCGCCACTGAGCCCGGTCTTCGGCTCTTCTCTAATGAGGCCACAAGTTAAGCCAAAAAAAATATTTTATTTTTTGTAGACATAGTCATCAATTGTATTAGATGATCGGTGATCATGTAGAGTCAGATCGGAATAATGTTGTATTATAAAAGGTAAGTATTTCAATCGTTTTATTAACTTTAAATATTTTTTTATACCGGAGACCCAACCTCAAGATTATCGCATTACCATTTTACATCAATCTATAAATTGCGATGTACTTTTATAAATACACAAATAATTTAATTCTATTCAATAAAATGATCATATTCTAAATCATTTTTCTTGCTCGCTCTTCACTTGTTGATTTTTTCAGGTAAATACGTTTTGTTTGTGTTACGTAGGTACACGTTTAAATCATTTCTTTGTGATTGCAAAGTGATTCGTCCGCGTTTAACCTTTATTTAAAGCTTCTCGGTCGAAATTTTATTTTTAATATTTAAAGAGACCTGTTATTGGCTGTTCTATACAAATGCTTTTCTTAACTTAGCTTTATCATTGTGGCTGTTGGTCGCTTCAATAAATAAATAAATGTTTTTTGACGTGACAACGTCTTATAATTCGATAGAGCCGGCTGCACGCACGAAAAAACATGACTCATGAGGCTTTCTGAGGCGTTCTGAGGCGTTCCATGAAGTGACGTTGTCACGTTCAACTATCGTCAGTAAACCGACTTTACAGACAATCATTTTTATTTCAAAACTCCGAACCTAGTTTACCCTGACAGTTTAGAAAATATTGTGCATATAAGTCACGCTGCAGCGAGCACGTGCGATTCGACTTACCAGCAATTTTAACGTATAGTCAGTCATTTGTCGCACTCTACATACGCCGGCTAAATTACAGTACGACAAACTGCATTTAAAAACCGTGATGCATTTTCTAATTCTTTAACGGGAAATTTTATTTTTTATCGCAAAAAAATATATTGAAAAAGTTGACAATATAACTGTAAATGCCTATATAACGCAGTATGTATGTTGAAAATATCTTGAATAATTCTTGAAGTAATCTAACTAATACTATTCTTATCTAAGGCATTCATGAGAAATATAATAATCAAGTCATCAAAAATACCTACAGTTAAATAAAATAGAGTTTTATAGCAACATAAGCTTGACTTAAAGTAGGTATTTTTATTGTAGATCTCCCAATAACCTACTAAATAATCAAATGATATATACCGTTTCTTGAGCTCTATAATTTGAGTTATAATGGTAGTTCGTCATGGGCGCCTGTTAAATTCGTCACAGAAACGCATCTTATGACCAAATACTCAAAACCAAACAGTGGGAGGTCTACGAACCTGTAAATTTTGATTAGATACGTAGTATTTAATACTAAAATCTTTAGTTTAATTTTATGGTAGTTCGGTAGAAAGTTCATATCTGACAAGTACTTGTTACCTCATTATTAGAACACGGGGTTAATAAAATGGTTATTTTGCGCGAAAATAATATTGAACCAGGCAAAACATAATTTTAGTAATAATTTTAGGTTAAATACTTACTATGTTTGGCCTGCTCTATATAACATAAGTACATAAAAATATGTTTCTCATTGTATTTTTATACAAATAATTCTTGTTTACTGAGTCTGAGACTACTAAAAGAAGAAGAAATTATTATTTTTATGATCGTAAAAAATGATCGTTTTATTTGAAAATTAGATCTGTTTAATAAAATTGATAATTAACAAATGCAAGTATTAATAAAGATAATTTATGTTTATCTGTGGCTAATCTAGATACATATTTCCAAACCTCACAAGGACGGTACCTACATAAAATAATCCATTGCTTTGTCGTAAAACAGAAGGCAGTAAACTCTAAGCACACAGTTTATGTTATGCAATGTAGTCTAGGAGCTCATATTGATATTGGTTTTCTTTATAAACGGGATATTTACCACGATTTGTGAGTTTGCTTATTTCCCGATATTTCGGCACAGTTGCATGAATATCCCGTTTATAAAGAAAACTATGGTCAAAACCGTGATATCATAATGATATTAGATAATACTAATAAGGTAATAAATATATTGTTTATTTTTTTCTTTAGATTTATAATATAAATCAGCACAACAAAAAGGACTTAAATTACGATAAGGTCGTATCAATTAAAAATATTTTTGTTGTAAATGACATAATGCATTTTATTTAATATCATAAAAGCGGTTTCTTTGCAAAATCCAAGTGAATCCAAAATTGTAATCTTACGAAAATAAATGATTTCTGCAAAAAAATCTAAGCATATTTGTATCTCAAAATGTTTTACCAAGACTTTTGTAATTATTATACTTAGTTGTAGTATGTAAAATCTAAAAACCAATGACTTCTCGGTGCCATTCGGTTGGAGTCTAGAAAATCGGACGCGAAACTTAGGGAATATAATTATATTAGGTACTAGTAGTACGCCCCGGCTTCGCACGGGTAGCCTATATAAAAAATATCATTATAATAATAGCCTATGTTCAACACAGATAATGTGGCTTCACAACAGTGAAAGAATTTTTGAAATCGGTCCAGTAGTTTCGGAGCCTATTCGATGCAAGCAAACAAACAATCAAATCTTTCTTCTTTATAATATTAGTTTAGATGTAAGTTTAGGACTTTGGAAAGTGGTAAAGCAAAGAAAGTTTACGCGAGCTCCCAGTCTATGCCCCCACATTCAGTATTGAGTGCCAGATTCACATTTTCCGTCGATGTTATGAAATTTAAATGATGTCAAAACTCGCTGGTAGTGAAATCTTTTTGGAAATGTAATAAAACTTTTTTGATTCATTACTTATGCAAAGAGGTTGCTTATTTCAATTAATAACCGATTGGTTATTCAATATACAATTTTTAGAAACTTATAAAGCATATTCATGCTTTATTATTATTTTTATTTATTAAATATTGATTATTAAGTAGATATTACATAGCTAAGGTGGAATGGCACCACATTGAAACGTTAGCATTTATTGTTTTCTTTGTAAGAAGGATCATACAAAAAACTGTAGAAACCTTTGTAAGTTTTTTGCCGTTCTTCTAGGCTCTGCTCGAAATAAATATGGGAGATTTTCCTTGTGCATTTCAGTTACAGACTGATTTAATGATAATGCAGTTTGGTTTACGATATAACAGAGTATTTGACATAAAAAGCCACAGAACCGCCCGCTGCAATGACACCGGAATGCTCGCAAAACCAAACATTTGAATTTAAACGACAGGCGAGTATCTAAGCTCTATATTTTACACAGAACCACTTTAATCTCAAAACAAGATAATAAATTTTTAACATAAAAATATATTCTTACTTTTATCCAAAGTAAGTTCCTATTAAACATGACGTGAAAGTATGAATAGTGCTTCCGACAAGATGGAGTGACGCTCTGCA
Source organism: Ecliptopera silaceata (assembly GCA_932527185.1). Taxonomy (NCBI): domain Eukaryota; kingdom Metazoa; phylum Arthropoda; class Insecta; order Lepidoptera; family Geometridae; genus Ecliptopera; species Ecliptopera silaceata. The sequence goes on along the minus strand of OW052205.1, from coordinate 5,593,095 downwards.
GAATCGAGCTAACAAACACTGGATAAGAAAATCCGAAGCTGGGCTCAAAGGCGCGTCTTGGAGGAGATTTACGGCAGTGGACTGATGATAATAAATAATGAATTGAGCAGATACATTCAGAATTATTTATTATTATTATTATTCAGCCATTGTCGACCCATTGCAGGGCAAAGGTCTTCCTCCTTCCACTCCTCGCGATTTAACGCAGCGGCAGGCCACGTGCTTAGGTGCGAGTCCAGCTCGTCCCGCCATCTCATCCTGGGTCTTCCACGTCGTCGCTTTTATATTTTTAAGCTGAAGAAATGCTACTTGACGTAGTTCCTCATCAAGATGCGCGATTGAGCCCAATTCATCTGCATGCATGAAACCTTGCCTTGAGGACTACATTTTTTGAAGTTCCTTGTAAAATGCAAAAAAAACCGACCAGAGATTTAGCCTCTTTTAACTTACGCCGGGGTGTAGAGTCATGCTTCATTTGTCACATTATCAGCAGCAATTTGCATGCTTGCTGATATAACGGGAGCTAAATTGGAATATCTCAGTATCTATCTCGCATTCGGACCACATTCAAATGCCACTATGCGAGTCGAATTTGTAGATCGTTTGTTTACGGCCAATGGGGGAATGAGGTTGTTCTCTGAAATGTCTCATCTACATAAAAACTTTTTCGTGTTCAACTTATTAGGAGATCTTAGAGAAAATAAGAATAAAGTCGATGTCAATGTCAATTATTTATTTACTTACGTAATAAAAAGTAATTACGCTTTAGAGTCTCCCTCCATTACCGGTCATTCAGATCTCCGCCTTTTTGTTAGTTTAGTAAACATAATCCATAAACTCCGACATTGGCAAAATCGTGGCAACTCTAGCCTGCGAAAAGCCACTAAGAAAAGAAGAAGAAGTAATTACGCTTGATAAGCTTAAAATACGATATTTAATAATAACTAAGGTTTTCAAACCGTTGCGTAAAGTAATAAATAAAAAAAGATGTATTTGATATAAATCAATAAAAACAGTCTATTTTCTTAATTGCATTCGCATTCAAGATTTTTGCGTGTTCAATGCCTGTTACTGACTGACATTGAATTTTTGATTGAATTCCTTATAATATATATATCATTTATTATATTGTTTTTGTTTATCAACACATTTATTTATGTGTGCAGAATAATAAAATACGCTTTTTTGGCTTATTACCTTATTTAATGCTCTAAATATTCATAAAGAAAGACTTAAATCATATTCATATCATGCTATTTCATGTAATGTATCCATCCATCAGTCAACTTCAAGCAGCGTTACTGACAATAAACTATCAATCAATATTACGATTATTATTACGATGCATGCTGAAAACTCACAAACACAGAGATTTATACTGCTTTATGCACTTATTCATAATAAAGATTTTGTTACTTAAACATTTATTATTTTGCACTTTCTATTATTGGTTTCAACGTTTCCGAATTAAAATTAAAATTCTGAAGCGTTCTCAAGATACTGATTAATTAACCAACTAACTGGATACATCAAAATTATCAACTTTAGGTATGTACTTACGTACTTATAACAAAACGACAATTACAATGACTGTTTTTTCATTTATTATAATAATGATACGGATAAAGTCACCAAACCGGCTTAGCAACCAGATTTAAATAAAGAATAATGGAGGCCATACACGCTAGGTTTTGCATGATGGTTTTAGCCGTGCATGCAAAACCGACAAGCATAACCGAGTTTCATACTACACATACACGTTAGGTTTTGCATGCACCGTCTTGACATGAACTCTGAGTTGAGCTACGTAGTACGTGATGGTGTGTAGGACGCCATTGGCGTCCTACACACCATCACGTACTACTAATACCAAACTACAATAGACGACGACGATGTGATAGCTGTACTTGGCCTAACACTTGTTCTGCAGAACAGAAAAAGAAAAAGAGAGCGCACTGAATGGTCTAAACGCTGGTTATTGAAAAGAAAGCAATTCTCCCACGTAAATTTGATAAATGAATTGAGATTTACACCAACAGATTACAATTTTTTTTTTAAAATGGATGATAAAACTGAGAACTGTGGCAGGCAAGCTCGCCGGACGCCACACACGCTCGGTTATGCTCGCGCGCAAACATAACCGAGCGGCATAAAATATCAATTTTGATATTTGCTCGGTTGCATGTACATGCACCGATAACTGTACAGTTTAATCACATACACGCTAGGGCTTGCCTGTCGGTTATGCATGCACGGCTAAAACCATCATGCAAAACCTAGCGTGTATGGCCTCCATAACGTCTAAAATTCAAAAGCAGCCACTCGTTACGTATTTTTAGCATGTTGGCAAAACTTTCTATAAGAAAATCTAAGCAACGAGCTTGTTTATGTACTTTAGTAAGAACCTACTTAGCACCTTGCCACCTGAGAGGTGCCGCATTTTTGCGTCCTGCACAGTTAGAAAATAACCGTTGATTCCTTATTCAGTGACTTAAAATGTGACTGTGACAGCTCTAGTCACAGTCACATTTTTCTAGAACTGCATCGATTTTGTATCCGCGTTGTTTTAATAGATTTATTTATATAATAACTATACTTACTTACGTAGGTTTTTTTCAAAGATTTGTAACATTGCTATTATTTTAAATCTACTAATCTATAAGTGCTTGAATCATTATTAAGAACTAGTATAAATATAATTAAAATTAAAACGTTTAAGTTCATAAGAATAGTTAAATAAATAAAATATCAAATAATACAACACAAAAAAAAATGTTAAGATGAATGTTGCTTTGTTTAAACAGTTTCCAAGAAGATGCAGCTCTACCTTTAAGTATTCAGGACCACAGACTATACATAATATAACCCGGCATCCAGTTTTGCGTGTCGTGGAAAGAAAAATAATGAAGCTGGAACTTGCACCGTGGCATTCCTAGCAAGGCGAGGCGCAAGGCAGCTCAACGCAACTCGAATCAGTTCGAAAGTAGCCTCACATTCGTCCGGACGTTGCGTTCAAACGCATACGCGCGCTTCCGAATCTGTTATTCTCAATTCAAAATTTTTGAACTTGTTAAATTCTAGTGGCCAGTGAAGTGTTTGATTGGATTTGCATTCAAACTTTTTGGATTCTATTCTGGATTTTTTTTGATTGTGTAAGTATTGACAATTACTACTTGATTACATGTAGTTAAAAATTAATTAACTACTGATAAGTGACCAGTTATTATACAATCCTAGTCAAGTTATTTTTTCAAGATATTTTACTAGTAACTAACACTTTGTTTGTGCCTCTAAAAGAGCAAAAAAATCGGTAAGTAGGTTTAAAAGTTTTCCTTAGCTGAATTTACCGGTTGGTCAAGGTTAGTATTTTTAAGATTTTTACTTTGACTTTTCTACCAGATTTCCTATATGATCTATTTTGGAGCCTTCCTTTATCACATTACCAATTATTTACTTACAAATAAATTCGATAAAAATAAAGAAATAAACATACCTACCTATTAACTCCTAGCGGTTCTTCTACATTGCAATAAACCTGTTTAAAATATACATTTTCTATTTCAATCAAGATTTTACATTTATGTAAAGTCGTAAGTATATAATTATGCATATCTATGTTAATTTGCATAACATGCGTAAGAATATGCAATAATAGTAAATGGGTTATTTTGATTAAATCAATTAATAACTAGAAGTTTTTATTAATACGCCTATCCGCAAGCAAACTATTTAGTATCTTTTTTATAGGTTTAAATTATATTAAAGGTTGTTATGAAAATATAAAAAGTCTTACTGGTCGATTAGTATGATTATGGCTTTGTAAACATACTTATAAAAGATTTTAAAAGAACAATATTTTGTAGCTAGCTACTAACACTCGTTGAAATCTTTTATTCAGAGAAATTCCAAGTTTACAGAAAACTTTTCTGTTTTTCTAATTCAAGTTAAATTATGCCTGCATCCTTCATTTCAAATACAAATAAAATCAGAATCGTATAAGCTAAATTTTATGAAAAAGTATTTTATTCTTCTCATTGTGCAGTAGTAGGCACAAATAACTTACTTTGTAGTTTATTTCAAAGACTTAGAATGACGGTCATAAACCTGGTTTTAACGGATACACTAAAGTTAAATATCTATTTTTAGAACTACGGTTTTAACACGCTACAAATATATTCAAATAGACAAAGAAGAAGAGAAAAAAGGATCTAAAAAAAGCCTAGTAGATTCAATATTCGATTAGAGTTACAAAAGTCATAGACATTCAGAATAAGAATAAGAATAAGAATCATTTATTGTAAAACTGTGTATAAAGATCTTAAAGTAAGTTTATATGTTTCAACAGCCTACCCATTAAGGGCGTACAATATTATTTTACTTAAATTTAGGGACTTAGGTATAATTATTATTTTCGAGTAACATTAAAATATTATTTTATTATCACTATAATCTAATTACAGCCCAAAACTTAAAAATTAACACTGAGTATCATAATATTCTTCTAAATTATAATGTTCTTTATTCACAAGCCATTTTTTTAATCTATACTTAAATATGTTTCCGTTTAGTTCTTTTAAATCTGTTGGTAAATTGTTAAATATTTTTATAGCTGTATAATAAGTACTTTTGTAGAAAGTTGAGTTATTTATTTGTGGAATACAAATATTATATTTGTGCTTATTGCGTAGAGATTCAGATCGACTAGATTTTGTGCTAAAGTATGATGAATTATTTTTAACAAAAAGACAAATTTCTAAAATAAATATCCCTGTTAAAGTGAGTATATTATTTTCTTTAAAAATTGTTCGAAGAGAATCAGTATTTTCTAATTTATATATAGCCCTAACACATTTTTTTTGCATAATAAAAACAGAATTTACATTTACTGAATTTCCCCAGAATATTACCCCATAACACAAGTGAGGAAACACATGACCATAATATGTATTTTTTGCTATTGACGTAGAGGAGACATGACTAAGCGTAGAGATTGCATAGCAATATTTTGAAATTTTTTGATTTATTTTAGTGATATGAGATTTCCAGTTTAGGTTAGTGTCAATTTTAATACCAAGAAAGTTAATTTCATCTACTTCGTCAACAGCTTTATTATTGTGAAGAATGTTTAGATTTAATGAAGGTGTTCTGTAATGTTTAAACCTTAATAGTTTCGTTTTATCAATATTTACCTTGAGATTAATTGAATCTAACCAGTTCACTATGATTTTAAGAGTATTGTTGATTTCATTTTCAAATTGGTTTATATTATTATTTTCGTGAGGTATAAAGATCGTAGCGTCATCTGCAAACATAACACAGATATGTTTAGTTATTTGTGGAAGATTATTTATATATATGAGAAACAATAGAGGGCCAAGTACACTACCTTGTGGTACACCAAGCCATGTTTTTTCAAACCCTGATTCTATGCGTTCGATTGATTTATTATTTCTGTTATATGTTTCTATTATAGTTGATTGACTTCTATCAGTTAAGTATGATTTCATTAAAGATAATGCCGTTCCTCTTATTCCTATTTCTTCTAGCTTATCAAGCAGAATGTCATGGACTACGCAGTCAAAAGCTTTGGATAAGTCTAAGAACAATGCTACTCCTGGTTTATTGTTATTTATTTCTTCCCATACCTGTCGCAAGGTTTTAAAGATTGCAAGTGTTGTATTTTTTCCTTTTTGAAATCCGAATTGATTTGGGTTTATAACATTGTTAGATTCAAAAAATGAAAACAATCTGTTATAAATAGCTTTTTCAAAAATTTTAGAAATACTCGGAAGAATAGCTATTGGCCTGTAATGGGCCATGTCATTTTTTGTACCTTTTTTATGTAGGGGCTTTATAAGTGCTTTTTTTAAGTCGGAGGGAAAACACCCATGTTCAAAGGATAGATTAATAATGTAAACTAAAGGATGAACTAAAATTTCAATATTGTTTTTTATTACTTGAATAGGTATTTCATCAAATCCTGAACTTTTTGTATTTTTTAAGTTTTTTACTATGATAATGATTTCATCGCTACTAACTGGGTTTAGAAATATACTACTGCAGCTGTTATTTACTGTATTATAATGTTTGTATATATTAGATTGTTCGTTTTTATTTATATTAATAAAAAAATTATTAAAAGTCTTTGCTATATCAAGAGGTTTAGTTATTTTAAGGTTTTTTATTTTAATATTTTCTATAGTAGATTTTATACTATTGTTGCTACTAGTATATTGTTTGATTATTCCCCATGTTGCTTTGGATTTATTTGTACTATTTTTTATATAATTTATATTAGATATTTTTTTAGATACTCTTATAACTTTTTTCAAGTTTTTACAATATTTACTATATAAATCACATTTTGTAGGATTATTATCTTTTATGCACTGTAAGTACATTTCTCGCTTTTTTTTACTAGAGTTAACTATACCTTTCGATTTCCAGTTAACTTTCTTTTTGAATGTTATTTTATACCTTTCAAGTGGTATGCAAAGTTTATATATTAAAGTTAATAATTCTATGAATTTTTTATATGCTGTTTCAGGGTCACTTTCACAATAAACTTCAGAGAAACTTAGTTGTGATAAGTATTTGTTGAATAAATCTATATGCAAGTCAATATTTCGCCTAGTATCATACCAGAATCTTTCTATATAACTTATACTAGTAGGAACACTTATTATTTGAGCAGTATGATCAGATATACCTAAATTTAGTATTTCTACATGATAGTTTTTAATGTTTGTTAATATATTGTCAATACATGTTTCTGAGTGAGAAGTAATTCTCGTTGGTACATGCACCGTAGGATGCATGTAAAATAATTTTAGAGTATTTTTAAATAGTTCACTTTTTTTACAATTTACAAGGAGATCTATATTAAAGTCTCCACATATAATAACTTTTTTACTTTTGTTTTTTATTCTTACAGCAAGTTTATGTAATAAACATTCCAAAGATTTTAAAAACAGTTCAAAACTACTATTGGGTGTACGATAAAGAGATACTATAATATAATTTATTTCAGTCAAAATTATTCCACAGCATTCAAAATGCTGTTCTATAGACATGTCTGAGATCCAATCTAATTTCTTAAAATTAATTAAATGCTTGGCATATATACTAACTCCACCTCCCACTCTGAATCTAGATTTATTTTTCCTAGAATAATTACCTGCTTTAACATATCCATCAATTTTTATAAGATTAACTTCATCATCTTTTAAAAGAGTTTCATCAATACAAAGAATATCTATTTTTCTAGAGTTAGTAAATAATTCTAGTTGATCTACTTTTGAACGGATTCCTTGAACATTAAGGTGCATTATGCTAATTTTGTTTTCTTTACTATGTTTAACGAAAAAGCTGTTTTGGAGTCAACTCTCCTGTGTTCAACACCAATTTTCTGAATTGATCCTTTTTTTCAAAATAAAACGGAATTGTTCCAGGTTTAGGTTTATTACTCTGATTTATTTCTATTTGTATTTTTTCATTTGTAATTTTTGTTTGAATGGTTTTTTTCATTTGATTAAAATAAAAGGGTATAGTACCTTTTTTCAATTGTTTATTTTCTATTCCGTTTTTTGTGTTTGAAGTATTTCCAGTATTTTTATTCATTTTTGTTATGTTTTTACCTAGAAAGCAGTTCGTATAATCCTGAGTGTTTATAAAATCATTTATCTTATTTAAAGTAAGGTGTGAAGAATGAGTTTTATTAAATGTTTTGCAACCTGGTAAATAGTAGCAGTTGCTAAAGTTCTTTATGATATTTCTCAAATTGGCATTCATTTTTTCTTCATTTAAATAGGGATTATACATAATCTCATTTATTATAATACTAGGTTTACTTAGTTTTTTTAGTAGCGCAGATATTTCAATAAAGAAATTCGTGGGATTACTATCATTTGAGCCCATGGCTAATATAACCCAGTCATCACTGTTCAAGTCCAGGTCACTCACTTTTAAGTTTTTCAACACATAACTAGTAGGTGCATGTGGGTAACAATAGTTTATGACATTATAGTTCTTCGAGTTCTTGTTCATCAAGCGTTTTTGTATGAGCTCCGATGCAAAATTTTTGCATTCTTGATCTCCTAATATGATGATTTTCGGTTTAGGTGTTTGCATAAGTTTTTGCTTAGCATCGCAGTGTTTTTCTATACGTTCAAACGTCAAGTAGTTCAAAATTTAAAAAATATTGAATTTCGGAAGCTTCTTATTTACCGATACAAATATTGAAATAATAATTTTGATTATCTGTTTCATAAAATTTGTTTATTATCGATAATAACTTTAGTATTATTTAAACGTTACATGTTTTTATTTCGTGGAAGTTTTCGATAAAGTCCGTGTGTCTCGAAACTTTGAAATGAAGCCGTAAGCTATACGGTAAACTATTTCCGAACTGAATCTATCCGGCCACAGATTTATGTAAACAGTGTGGTATTTTCACTCGCGTGCTGCGCGATTTGCATCGCAATCCGATGTTTGAGCTGCGATTTCACGCGGTCTACATAGACGTGAGGTGTTGCGTTTATTTAAATGATTCTTAAATCGTGATTATTGGGTAAGTATATTTTTTTAACCAATATTGTCCCACTGTTGGGCAAAGGTGTCCTCTAAGGTAAGACCGTACTTTGGCGATTTTCCAGATTGGCACTCGGGGATTGCCGCGGAAAAGCTATTGCATAGCATTTTTGCTGGATTACGCATGCGCAGTGTTAGGTTATTTTCGTTCGGTTTTTTCGTTACGGAATTTCTGGTTTCGGTCTCCAGGCCCGCGATAGATGCATTAGCTTAATGATTTAAAAAATACTAGGTCGGACACATTAAAATAAATAAAATTACATATAATAGTTTACTAACTAGCAATCTAGTTCCCATAATACAAAGTTTTGCTTAGTTTGGGACTAAAGTGTGATGTGTGAAATGTCCGTGAATTAATGAATTGCTTGTAAGTAGGTAAGATTCTTCGTTGATAAGATATATGTTAGGTTACAAGCAAATATGATTGATAAAAAAAACATAACGGTAATAGAGCACAGATTTGGACAATTAAATGTTGATTTGTTTTGAGAAAACATTCAATAAAATGACCAATCCTTTGTTTATCTGTCTTTTGTATTTTTTCAATTGTCTATTGTCATTTGTTTTTTGTAAATTTCATCGTGAAGCCTATTAGGTAATTTTGCATCATTTAAAAACAAACTTGGTACGAACTCTTTGTAGTTATTTAATAAACAAAAAGAATTAAATTAAATATCTTATGATGAGTAGGTACGATGAGTTAAAAGTTAAAAGTAATAAATAAATAAAATCCCAAACTAAGCAAAGCTTGTATTATGGGAACTAGGTCGCTGATACAATACTTAAATGCATTTTTTTTTATTGATTGAAGAAACATTTGTTTGATTTGAACAAAACTTATTTTATTTTTATTTTGTAATATAAACTACTAACTTCGTTAATTGTTTTAGAGATATAAATTTTGTTCAATTACTGTGATTATTTTGGCAAAATAATATAACATTAGAACTAGTTCAAATTGTTTTTTTGTCTTCAACAATGAACACAATTGTTGCTAAATTTATGTTCAATATATACAATAACAGTAATAGTAACTTATCACACTATTACCAACAAAACAACCAAAGAGCAATAAATTGAGATATAGGTACTCATATTTGCTTAGCAAGTGTTTTTGACGAAAATATCACAATCGATAATGATCGCAAGTTTATAGTCAAATTGAGTCATATTATAATTTTAGGCCTTGTAACAGTTATAGATTAAATTTTTATTTAATTATATTTTTGTCATTTTGATAATAAATAAATGGAAACAAGAAGGCTGACAGAATATTTGCATGTTTTTTTTATAAATACTTACATGGAATACATACACCACGCCCAGCAAAAAGCACAAAATAGTTTTTATATACCATGTTCATACTACGCGTTCATACGTTATTTGTATAGGGTTACCTATTTTTATATTGTTCTGTGTTATTACGTTAGTTCTTCAAGCATCATCAAATGATTTCATGCAACGATGATTTGATTTATCCACGAATTGTTATGAAAGTGACAGGAGTTTTTTTTAATCATTACGTTTGAAAGTTGTGGCTCCTTCTATATTTTTTACTCATCTGCGGTTAGTGATAGAATTTTATAAAAACAAAGGCTAGTTGTGAGCCAGCTAATCATTAAATGTATTTAGAATATATAACATTTAATTAACTCATTAATACAAAGATGGATATGGGAAATACGTGTAAGTTACACCAGATTTACATATTGCTAAATAAATACAATTAATCAATTGATCCGATTTGACCTAAGTATGTAAAAAAATGATGATTTAGTAGGTACATAAGTGCAAAAGATTATACAAAAAAATGTATAATTTTGAGTAATATTAAATATTAATGCTAAATATTATCAGATAATAAAAGCCTCTTCATAAACTTAAAAAAAAAACAACAATGGTTTATACAGCCTACTCCACCGTGTGACAATACAGAATATGATTGTAAAAAAGGACAGTAATCTAAAATAATAGTAAATAAATTATAAGGTATGTTGAACAAGGATGCTTAGAAATATTTAATAAAATCTTAACAAAAAGCAGTATAATTATTTACATAAAGTCAAGCACTACTTAAGTTGTATTACATCAGAGATCGAAAATATACGTGACTATTTCTATTAAACCTGTGTTTGTCAACAACTTGACCTTCACATACATAGACTATACAATATTTTGATAGCTACAAGTTTCATGGGAAGCTATTATTATAAGTAGTTTTTATTTATTAAGGTTTTTGACGTGACAACGTCTTATAATTCGATAGAGCCATGACTCATACGGCGCGTTACCTCGCTCTGAGACTCATGCGGCGTTACCTCGCTCTGAGGCGTTCCATGAAGTGCAAGCGAGAGCGCGGAACGATTGACAAAGAAGCACAATCGGCCTTTGCGTTCGTTGTCACGTTCAACTATCGTCAGTAAACCGACTTTACAGACAACCATTTTTGTTTTGACTTTGATCCCCAACAAGAACGAAATTGCTCAGTGCCGCGTCTTTAAAGCGACCTACGTCCAGCAGTGACGGATAAAGGTTGATGATGATAATGATGGTGAAGCATAAGCATTTGTGTGTTGGTAGACACTTACAAAAAATAAATCAATGTCTTTCATATATTGATTTTTTTGTGTGTTGATACTGAAAATTCAAAATATGGTTAACTAAGTTCCAATGATAAATAAGATATCCGTAGATATCGGTGATATATTTTACCTAAAAGCCTTAAGTATTTTTTGGGTACGCAGCTGTATTTTTATTAAATTATGATGCTTCAGTTCAACAATCATTTATAAATCGTTTATCAAACAGGTGTCGATTCAATAATACCAACTTCGAATAGTCATATTGTGTCCCATATTTCCTTACTTAAGTATCATATTTCTTACGGTAAACGAAGGTTTTCATATTAACTTGTGGTTAGAAACGGCAGTTCTGGGTTTCTAGGACTGCTAACCATAGTTTAGTTATGTTGACGCTTCCTTTATTTATTTTAATATCTAGGCGTGAAAGTCATAATCAAATACTGGTATTCAACTTTCTAAATTGTTCACTTTAAAATAAATATAAATTTAATTATGGCTCTAATCGTGTTTTTTATGAAACAAATGACATCTGACTAAACAATTTTAATTTTCATTCATATTTTAATGGTAGGTAGAACAGAAAACAAAGACGAAAAATAAAGTAGTGAGCGGGGGTCAAAAAGCAGTTAAGTAATTTTATTTATACTTGTACACATTGAGACACAAACATACAAATTGAAAAATATATACAAAGGCGAGCTTAACCCTAAAATAGTTTTCTACCAGCAAACCTTAGAGAATATAGAGAGCTGATTATTAAATTTTAATTGATTTGTTTATATAACGCAATACCAGATAACTAAAAAACAATGACTTCTCAATTAGTAGGCATACTACGTGATTGTAGTTTGTAATTAAAATATTTTTCTACTAATAACCTAGCTGTTATTAAAAGTATGCAAGGTCTTTCCTAAATTGTTTTACTCTCTACTGTAACGAAGGTTAATTTCAATGTTTTGTATAATATTAGTTTACTTTCAAAGATTCACGTTCACTGCGTATGTAATTTACCCTTTTTTAATATTTCATATTTTTCGCTATCATTTTTCCGGTTCGTCAACATTCAATAATGAACAGATGTATAAACTGTGCCGCAAAGACAAAAAAATAATGAACTTTTTCTATAGAATATTGAAAACTTATTCAAACAGACCCTATCTGACGCTTACGCTTAACTAAATAAATAATAAATAATGCTGGACAATCCACACAACATCATCTAGCCCCAAGCTAAGCTGAGCTTGTGTTATGGGTACTAGAAGACTGACATACTTTATAGTTATACATTACATAGATAGATATTTTTTATTATACATATAAAATACCTACAACAGCCAGAACTAATAACTACTTACATATTTACCATAAGAACCATATTTCTAATGCGTTCGAGCTAATGAATCTATAGTAGGTATCTTACAAGTTTAAACTCCGGAAACAGTGTACAAAATAGCAAAACTCTACAAACTGAACACTTAACACTACGTGCTTGCAATAGCAAGAAAAACTTCGTGAGGAAACGGACGTGACCTAGAAACAGATAGAAAAGAGTTTGTTGTGTTCATAATCATAATAATATGTCTGTATATGTTTACATTGGCCTCTCTGAAATCCTTGAAATATCCTCAAATATTAGAAAATGATGTTGATAAAAGGTGAGGAATATGTTATCAAGAAGTTTATTACATACCTAGCGCTATGAAAGTCATCGATCCGATGTGCTTTTTATTATTAGCCGTCACTCATTTCTTTCTTACCCTCTTCTTCTTCTTCTTACATTCAATATCTCATAATAATCTCTATACTCTGTACATAATACCGTCCAACCTCTTTTGTTGATTGTCATATTGAAAATTTAAAAAAAGAACAAGAAATCAAACATGCTAATGAGGATAATTGTGCGTTTTATACCTAATCAAAGCAAAGCCAGTTAAACCAGATATCTGCTAGTTATTATGCCAGGAGCTAAAGAGTTTTCCAATTAAGTTATGCGGAACGACAGCGTGAATGCAAGCTATTTATCATGAAACTAAGATTATATCAGTGGACGTAGTCGGTCTTGACGTGAAATTATGAGCTAGCCTAAGTGGACCAGGCTGTAACATAATTAACTTGGAAACTGTGGCACAGATAAACGTTCGAAATAGTCTTTAGACAACATGTTCAGCAAAGATCAATTTATCTTATGATTTTACTGATTGACAATATATTACCATGAAGAAAACTTTAAGGATATGAGCAGTAGTGGGAAACTATAGGTTAAAGAAAAAGAAAAAATATATGAAAATGACATGTGTCAAGTAGTCTGATTTGACGTTTGACATAAGTGTAAACGTGTTCCGTTAATTAATCCTTAACACGTTATGGGCCAAGTTTCATCATAAAGTAACATACTTGAGATTTTTTTGTTGGTTGGTGTATTGACGGAAATTAACCTTGAAATATAACTAAAGTACTCCTCAATTTTGGTTTTTTGAGCCAAAATTACAAATGTTATGCTTCTACAATAACATCTATTCCTTAAGTTTTATTACAGAACAAAATCGAACTAAAAGTATATCTAATTATTCATTAAGCGAATTTCAATCAAGCCCTTGATCGCCTGCTCATAATTAAATCACAGCATGCATACCTTGAAAATCCTAGACCCACATGCCATATATGAACCGACTTACTATGTAATGGATACTAAGCTATGTATCACGCATAAGAAACTATCAAGATCGTTACATTTAGCGTTCATTAACTCCCAAGTGATGTGTGGATGATGTCATGAAGCATGCCGCTACTTACATACCTACCATGAACATTTTAGACAAGAAACGGGTTATGATTAAGATAAGATACGTGTTTGAACATTCCTTCTTTTAAAATAATTATAATATGCTTATAGATTTGATTCTATAAATATCGATCGGTTGATAAATCGGCTGATAAAATCAAGAGCCAAGAATAAAAATTTGCATTTTTTTTTATTCTCGGCACTTGATTTTATCTTTATTATGGTAAGGTAAGCATATTGATAAACAATATGTTGATACATATATACATTGCTATAGGTATCTATTTTTGATTAAGAATAATTAAATTTGGGTTTGCCCAGCAGTGGGACGATAGAGAAAAAAATATGTCAATTAATCTGAAAACATTTTTGGTTTCAATTATTCAAGGGCATGCCGGTTGCATATGCATGCATATTTCATAACAAAACAATTGTTATTAGATAAAGATATTACCTACTGTTGAATCCAACCTTCATCGTTTCCTGTTTGAAACCTATAATTTGACCGACAAACACCAATATTTAAACTGGCAACTCCTTGAAGGGGCTCCATTAAGAGTCATTGAAACTATTTCATTTTTTGTCTTTTTAAATGTTCAAAAGCGTTTAGAAGCGTGCTATAAAAGTATACTTATTTGACATACAAATACCTACGTTTATGTGAAAATGTCGTGCTCGGAAAATAAATGCGTAACGTATGTTTTTTAAACATAAACACTTGTTTTTGTGTAAATAAGTAAAATTGTTTGATGTTAGATAAGAAAAAGGATTTATAATTGCTTTGATATTTCATCGACACGCGTGAATTATTCGTCAAGTTACGTATTCAATACATACTAGAGTGGGTATACTACATTTATTTATATACGCTTTTACCTGTTTGATTCATGCATAGTTTAAATTATTAATGGCTATTAAATGTTTACGCTTGTTAAGTTCATTTAATAAAATCTAACAAGAGTTCAAAACATAGAGAGTTCAAAACATAACAAACACGCCAAAAAGAAGCTTTGGTATAACATTATAATACTTACATCCAGTCTAACATTTAATATTTATTTTTTTCAACCCTAAGATAGGTTCTCACTGCTGAGCCAAAAATATTTGGAAAATTATTTATACCACGATATGACCATTTTAGTCAAAATGAAAAAAAATACCGAATCTATATTTAGTGAGATGCTATTCCGACATAGGTTCATGAAAACTGACAATTTGCCAAAAGACAAAGACTTAAGCTTATAAATTGATGCATAAAATACAAATCTTTCATGCACTATAAAATATACCAATAAATGAAATCATTTCTTAGTTTCATTTTTGTTTCTATTGTTTCTTAAATTACAAGTTCGTTTAAAGTACATATGTCGTGTGCTATTTGTTTTAAGCTGCTCTATTTATAGTTCAACACGTTTGTTTTACTTGAAAGCGATCGTTAAGCACGTGTCTGGGTCGAGAAGTAATAACTCCGAGTTACTCCAATCGTGTCTTTTACACTTGTTCAAAGCAGTGCCTCTGACCCATATACAGAACGGCTAGCACCAGTTATTATCGGCATGTGTGTAATGTCTTATAGTTACACAGTAAATCAAAACTGCTGCCTGTGAAGAGGTATAATTTTATTTATTTCACCAAGATTGATAACTACTTATATCAAATCCTTTTTGGAACGAAGTTCCTTATCGCGCGTTGCGAATGGGGCTAGACGGAAAAAATAAAACCAAAAGTTGTAACGACACTTTTTGCTATAGTTGTAAGCCGTGCGGCGTGCGCGTGTTTCTCTGTCTGTCTCTGTATCTCTTATAGAAAGAAAGCAAGCCTATTATTAAATCAAGAACTTCGTTCCATCCGGGTGTCCCTTGACCTCTTAAGTTTTTTCTTATTTTATCGCTTGGGTTTGGTCTGTTTTTTGTTTTTTCGACTCAAATAAATACCTTTATTACTGTCATTCAAAGCCCGAATCATCATCAACCACGTCCACCGCTGGGCGTAGGTCTCTCCTAAGACGGCACTATGAGCCCATTCTACAGTTCTTCTCATATACTACCAGCATCTAAATGTACATTATGAAATCAACTCAAACAAGTTTGAGAATTTCATTCTGAGTGTCTACATAAAAATGTAAAATGAAACTCCTGTACCTCGCAACTCCGTTAAACCGTGGCAAATGTCCGTCCGGCCATTCAACGTGCTCAGCTTGACAATAAGCACACGTAATCAATGTAAGCACCAAGGATTAGTACTGAGTAGAACCTACTTATGTATAGCAGAGAATAAATATTAGTACAAGAACTTATAGTAGCTGAAGTAATGGCACTGAATGATAAGATAATCTTTGAGATAATCGCAATTGTGAGTAGCATCTGCATCCGTTTGAATCTTTATTCTTATTTTATTATGCGAACTTTCTTTAAAACCATAAGTGTAAAACGAAAAAAAACCATATACATATTTTGTAAATGAACCAAATAGAAAGATACACTGATTCTTATCTTCGGCTCTGATCATACACAGTTTGCGCCATATTCCGCAGATCATTGCTTTATCTTGTTGCGTAAATTAATGTTCCTAAAATTTAAATTATACTATAAATGAAATAATCAATTGAACATAACATTTAAGCATACCAAGAGATAGATTGAGATTGACAGCTGAAGCCGCCACAGTAGGTTAACCAGAGTGATTCTTGTTCCAAAACAAAACACGATCTAAGAACATTCTTCATTCATTAAAATTTACGATGTGAGCGGTGCAAACCGTGACAAGTGGAAACAATGAGCGGTCTAGATTATGAAACGCAGAAGCTTAAGGTCAGAAGTTCAAAATCAAGACTTAACTGATGTGAATGAACTAGAGAAACATCATTATCGTGAGGAAACTTATCAAGGCCATGACAAAATGAAGAAACGTGGTTGTTGAAATGAAGAAAGCGGAAATGTATTGTGACATTTTGTACGTGATATCATAGCCTATCGTTGGTACTAGCGATATGAACTGCGATTACCTAACTAATTTTTATCTGGTTACGCGGAGATTTTAATGCCTATAATGTTTGTGAAACTTTAATTAGTTTTAGGATATCTTTTCGTATCTTAAAGTATATTACTCGATTGAAGATCACTTTGGAGAACTTTTTAAAATAGCAGCTGAGTCGATAACCACACTATTTTAAACAATATTGTCAGAGCTCGTACTTACTTCATTCGGTGCAGCTAAATAAGTAGTTTGTGTAAAGCAGCCTTGAGTCAATACACAAAGCGAACATACTTAGGTTTTCTAGTATACTTTTTGTAGGTTTACCCCAGTTTTTAAGCACACCCAATAAACTCTTTTCAGGGTTAAAATACTTATATAACGATGAAGAATCTTTCGAAGAACACCGTTGAATTATTTTTATGGTGACTTTAAAAAAACTTGAAAAATACGAAAGATTTTAATGACACTCATTAAAATTATATTCGAAAAGTTGTTCTTCAATTTATGTTCAGAGTAAGAAAACTTTTGCAAGTTCATTTTTCACGATAATGTTATTAAAAAGTTTGGCTGCGGAAAGTACGGAAGTCAACGTTTACGTAATAAAGTGAAGTTACAATAATTATGTAATCACTTTGTTAGAAAAGTTGACAACATTGGGCATTAACCACGTATTTGACCACAAAATTATTATTATAATATCTATTATCCACTTAATTGCAAGGAATGGAAAAATAAAATTCATTCATATGAAACTTTAAATGTTAATTATTTATATAAACTAACATGAAATGAAAAACGACAGCTTTTAAAACAGTTTATATTAAAATTATATTAAAATATTAAATCAATTCAACAATATTTTGTTTGAGATAGATTTTTAAATGTATAAAATACCCGACATTGGTACCTATACAAGTTTTAAGAACGCCTGACTCTGAACCATATTTCTAAATTACACTCTAGCTACATGTATTATATTTATATCTAAGCTGTATAAAATGTACAGTTTAAAGACCATCGGGGCTTTCACTCGCAGCTAGCAAGAGATATCGAAACACAGTGTGTAATGTGTGCATGTAAGCACTTAGTCCTATCCTATACGATGCGTAACATATTGTGTAACTACTTATTTGCTTGCTATTGCGAATGGTGGAGATCGTTATCGTTTTCCGCTTTTATTTTACTAACTCATAATACCTACCTATTAATGCATACAAACGCTGCATTTTACAAGTTTATTTTAACTTCCTGATTGAGTTGCATTATTTTTAATGACTATTAATTGTTTACGTTCTCTCTTCTTCGTTTTCAAATTAATCCTCGCTGTGAAAAATGTTCGGGAAATTATTAACCACATTAAATTTTTGGTAAATATATTTTTTTTCGAACAAAAAGTGTCGTTTTGCCGCCGAGAATTAATCAAGCTAATTCTTCCTATTACTTTCATATTGTGTTTAATAAATAATCATATTTCATGTTGGTAATCACAAAAACAATTGTAAAGACTGCGGAAGCTATCAAAACATGCACTAAACATTTAGTCATACGTGTTTGCTGAGCTGTGACATTATTTTAATCGTGTAAAAACTGTATTAACGATTTACGGTCAAGGTTACTATTGAATCGAAGTAAATACCTATTACCGACAGTTATACAAAACACCAATCGTAATCAAAATAATTACTGCCTGAGGTACTACGGAAAGAGGCTTTCTCTAGCGTTGGCATCATGCGCGGTCTACTTTGTAGAGCACAGAACTTGTCAAGCCTATTTTTTTTTTATGTTTGGCATAGTTCCATTGGTATAGCTCTGCCTGCTTTTTAATTAATGTTAAAATTGACGGTTAGACCTTAAAAAAAAAACAAACATTACAAACCGAAAACCTTCCTAATACAAACAATTTCAAGGGCATATTTCGGGCAAGTTTGTTGACCTGAACTGTGATAATTTTGATACAACAGAATTGTTTGTTTCGTAAAATTAGAGCTTTAGCACTTGCAAACGAATGTATGCAAAGACCGTAGTTTATACTTTCAACAACTAGCAAAAGAGTAACTCAAAGTTGCATAATGAAGAGAACGTCTAAGTTAAAATTGTAAAAGTTGTTGAGATAAAGATGCTAAGCGGTCTTCCAATTGGCACACTTTAAAGGTTTCAAAATAGTTCTTATATCAATAGCAATAAAATCACATTTGACTTGAAACAACTTATCGTTTTTTTTTTAATCCAAATCAGCCATACAATATTTCTAAGCAACTCCAAGTTATTATAACCTTGAATGATAAAAGGCTGGTCACTACGTGATCGCAATAACTAAAACTTATAGTAAGTTATAATATAATATAATAGCCACATTTATTTATAACTGACTCACACTTCCTCTGTCCCTTACTGGATCTATAAGCCGTCGCATGTATAAATTAACCCTATTAAAGCTCCTTGCATATTAAAAGGAAGCATTAGAAGGCAAATCATTGAATATGCGTTTGACGTTTGTGAAGTACTGACAAGCCAAGCTTGACAAGTTTGTCAAGCTTTTCATGAACTACATTAGAAATTCATCAACAAAGGCCCTCCTTTAAACCAAGATAAAACAACCCTTTCAATAAAAATCACAAAGTTAAGTTGGAGAGTTATTTCTTCATTATTGTCGAGTTATAAAAAAAATACTGCTAAATTCAGGTATATCCTTTAAACATATACAGAGCAACCGATTATGCGGCCCCAAACGACCTTCAAAATTACTTGGTCGTCTCTTCATCTTTGGTAAGGGGATATTTATCACTACTACAAAGACTAAGTCTACAAGTATCAAGGACGTTGAGCACGAATAAATATAAATATCGTAAACTTCGAAACAGTGATGTATTTGAAATACATTACGCGTCAATATCAGCTTCAATGTCGAACGTTGCATCGTTAGCGCGTAGTGCATCTTAAAGTTACGTTTATGATTGTCACATTCGTGCTCAGTCCTCAGTTTTCTTGTCCAAGGAGTGGCGTCATCTCCTACCTGTCCACATCACATAAAAAAACCTTGACTGATCGCCGTTGGAAGGTCACCGTTGTTTTTTAACCAGTTTAGGTAACAGAATACCTACTTTTTGAAGCAGTGACACCGTTTGTAACTGGTCTTTAATATCTACTTGCAAGTTCATCTATGAATTAAGTTTTTATTCGAAACAAACGTTTGCGAAGACTATTAGACAAACTAAAACACACCTTAAAAATATTCTGCACAAGAAGTGAAAAATAAAAACTGCATGCATTAAATAGCTACTTAGACGTTTTCGTATTGTGTTTGGACAAAGGGTGCAAACTCCCATCGAAGCTAATGTTTCTAAATTGTTGTTTGTAAACCGAATTTAGATAGATATATATATATATATATATATATATAAATCTATCTAAATTTTTACTTTATTGTACACAAAGAACACCGAATTATCATACATTATTAAAAAACATTCAGTTCAATGGGCGGTCTTATCGTAAAATTGATGATATTAAAACAAGTTGATGCCTATAATTATGTAAATTATATTGTATAATTATAAATATTTGTAAACCAATAATGCCAAATTACATTGATAATTTATGTATATAGAATCAATTTCCACAAATGATGTACCTGTATAATTATCATCCGCTTATTTAACAACTACAAATCAATTTAAACAGCTCAAGTAGTAATTAAAACGGCCAACGGATACAATTCGAATCTAATTGCAGATAATATACTATTAAGGGTGCTTGCACACTGGCCGATTC
This sequence comes from Ecliptopera silaceata, assembly GCA_932527185.1. Taxonomy (NCBI): domain Eukaryota; kingdom Metazoa; phylum Arthropoda; class Insecta; order Lepidoptera; family Geometridae; genus Ecliptopera; species Ecliptopera silaceata. Next base: position 5,572,395 of record OW052205.1, on the reverse strand, counting down.
CGACACTTTCACGATAACGATATATCGAACTAAAATATCGATGACGACGCTGATTGGCGTGTGGAAATTCCTTAGCTGCTGATAAAATGAACAGTATTTTTGGATCGTTTTTCACTTTCATAAAATTGTACCTAGGTGACATTTCTATAGATTATTTTATGAAAAAAAAATGGTTATTAAAAAAAAATGTGTGTTGAACATGTGTTTGAAGTTTGAAATTGTATTCTAATTAAAAAGAGGTATGTCTGAGCACGAATAAATGTGGCAATCATAAACGTAACGAATTTTTTAATACAGTTGCTCTAAAAGTGGCATATTGCAGGGACGTTTAGCGTTCGGGAAGTGGGCTATTTAATTACGCACTAGTGCTTTTTCTTTACCATTACCGCACTAGTGCTTTTTCTTTACCAACTGTCAAAATAATGTCTATTAAAAAGAAAAACCAACCATGAAGTTTTTACTAAAAAAAAATCAAAGAAGTTTTTATGATTCATGCAAATACGTGTATTTCTAAAAAGAAGCTACTAATTTGTTTCATTATCAGATTTAATGATTTGATTGAATGAGTTAGGTTGGGTTTCATTTGATTTCATCTCATTAAATTTCATTTTCATTTCATATCAATAAAAAAATTCTACTGAAGACTTGGCTGTATGGGCATACAGCCAAGCAAATATGTACCTTTGCCTACCAGAATGAATGAAAAAAAAATCTCTTCTTATATTCTACGGCCATCTCCAAGATGGCGGAAAGACGTTGTAAATAAAATAATAATAAAGAAAATAAACTAATTTAAGAGAAAAACATTTACGTAAGACTAGGCGGTATGGTTCTAAAACTTTAGCCTTCTCCGAAGAGCAAATAAAAAAAAATCTACGGTTGGCGCCATTTTGTAGAAATTTTCTTTGCGAGTTTCGTTGTTTTTATTATTATTTTATAAAATTACTTCATTTTTTCGCAACTGTATTAAAAATAGTCGTTCAGTACACGTTCGGAATCGTCATTGCAACTTGTTCCGACTGTCAACACTCGCCTTCGGCTGCGCCTCGGCTCGTGCAGACATTTGTCGGAACTCGTTGTAATGACAGCCTTTCCGAACTAGTAATGAAATATACTATAAGACACACTACGTGGTAACTTAGCAATATTCGACAGTAAAGCTGATATTGACGCGCAGTGTATCTCAAATATGTCAATGTTTACTAAAATACGTCACGTTTACGACTGTCACATTTAAACGTCACCCTCACCCCCCAGATTGTTGCGATATACTTTTGTTTTTCAATTTGAATATACGGTCGTGATTGAACGGTAACCACAATAACAAAACAGGGTCCTACAACAATATTGTGAGTATTATGTACTGTTTACAGACGGTTTCCCTTCGGCAATGAATTGATAGCCGACCTTCTGATCCGGAGGCTTGCGCCGGTGTTGTGAATAGCAATTTGAACTGATTCCATTGTTATACGATTATACGTTTATACGTTCAACAAAATTCATCAGGTAGGCTGCTATCCGATCCTTGTCAATAGGCGTATCATAATTTTACACAAAAATTTAAAGTAAACTTAGGCTTGCCCAAAAGACGGGGTACGAACCTGTTTTTAAGTCTCTTATTTAACATTTGGCCAAAAAATGTATGGTGATTTAAGTAGAAAAGGATTTTTTGTGCTAAAGCATATGGGGAAGTACCACCGTACCTATTTTTGTCGTCAAGCAATGATGCGCGTGAAGGACTTAACACCGTTATGTCTTAAGTTAGATAAGTGTGATGAACGCAGTGCATTACGTCAGAAAATAAGTCCACTATTTAAATTATTATGAAACTAATAACTTCAGATAGAACTTTTTTTACTAACTTTTGCTATCCTATTCTAAGCAATGGTCTCTTCCTTTATCATAACATTGCATTCTAATAGGGTGTCCAGTTATGTACTTCATTCAAAAAGTTCCTTAAATCAATATTATTTTCAAGACTTTTGACTTTGAGTACAGAAATATGAAATAGGCAATGGATAAAGACTAATATTTTGTTTGTAAACATTGAGCATACATCAATATGACTGACCTACATAAAACCAGTATTCAACTAGCTTCTTCAATTACGTATAATTTATGAGCCAAACCTACCTAGTAAGTTCGTTTGATTTAATAATTATAATAAATTCATTTTATAAATTCACATTTATATTTGTACATAATTTATAAACACCAAACAAACATCAATAATAAGTATTTTTACATATAATGTTTGATCTTAGTAGAGATCGAACCCACGACATACAGCAAGGAAGGCACATTACTAAAGCTTTAAAATAGATAAGCTCAACTCAAGGCATGGATACTTACAAAACCAAGTAATACATACTTGGTTGCTCTTAGCCAATACTAAATTGGACATTATATTAAATTGCTACGATACAAGTAACATATCATAAAACTGCTGCGTCTACACCAAGTGGCCAATTACATACTACAAGGCTTCGAGTTTCGTAATTCAAGAATGCGCTCATGATTTACAAGCAGGTTGGTAACTTACTGGCATTTCGAGTGTTGCCGAAACCGGTATTGAATGTAAGAAAATGCTATAAGCCTAAGGCAACCATGAAGACATCGCTATCAAACATTATAGTATGTTTATACCATAGGAAGCTTACTACACAACTCTCTTAGCTTTAAAAACTTTAACTTTGATTTGCTTCTGAGTTCTTATAACTAACCTAACAAAAACAAAATGTGTACATTAAGTTATTAAGATTTGTAATTTTCATTTTCCAATAAACTTATCCGTTTTATTTGATTCTTAACTAGCAAACTTGTAGAAGATCGTTGGCTTTTCGTTTAGTTATTTATAGGAATTATGAAACTTTAGCAGCTAGATATTTGGCACAGTAAAATATTTACATTTAATTCGGCTGTAAATTCAACTAAAGCTAGTGTAGATGTTTTTGAAACAAATTGGTTTCTGCGAGTATGTTTATTTATCTACTGAATTATTTTTGCGCTACAGGAGATTTTTTACAGTTTTCATGCAATTAAAACAGCTTAATAGGGCAATTATAAGTTAAAATACAAGAATAACATCAAAAAACATAGTTACTATTAATCAGTAGAAAAAACATGTTTCTCAATAAAAAACATTCAATAAACAAAATGAATAATTTCCGTAAAATTTTATAGAAGTTTAGAAAAGCAAAATAATATATACCACATCAGGAAATGCAAGTAGCTATCACGCAAGTGGTTTCCTCGCGAAGGCAACTCGATGGCAACTATGCGTGACGGAAAAGTGGTAGCATTTCTACAATCACGATGGCTGTTTATACTACCGACACGACCACGATATCACGACTGCTTGCATTCCTGTGTTCCGTATTGGCCAGTGCAATTACAGGCCTACGAAGCATTATGTCACGGAATGATGAGCGCTGTACATTTCCGAGTACGTTTTCAGCCGAGGACGTGTTTTAATTACCATTTAACATCAGAAGTGCCGTCAACTTATTCCGCGATCTAGTTGTACCTACATCAAAAAAATCAGCGTAGAGTAGGTACATTTGGTATTGAGGCTGTTGCTCGTTTAGTTTTTCTATGAATCTAAATCTTTCTAAGAACTGACGTGTCGGTCAATGTTGGTATCGTGCCTACTGTTTAAGCGTTAGTAAATATCGGTATCGGTCAGTGTTCAACCACCTTTAGTATACTTACTTAAATGATTGACATGATACATTACAACCTGGTGGACTAATTGAAAACTCAATTATCCACTATAGGGAATGTAAATAGAAACGCTAGCGGAAATATTGATGTAATTAACAAGTAATTGAAAATGTCCATACAAGGCTAGAAAAGGTGTATTTATAGTTCGTTTGATGAAAATACTTACCCGGCGTAAAATACCCACTTAAGGCGACGGGTAGGGTGAAATTTTTCATAATAAATAAAAATGTCAATAACTTCCAAGTTTATTATTTATTTATTATATCTATACACACGTTAAACTTGTAACACGGCATAGTTTTTGCCGTGGTGGTTAAACTCTAAACAGTCAGCGTGGCAACGTCACAATTTCAATTTCAACAAAAATGCTGACAACGGCGCAAAACACATAATGAGCCGCGCACAGTTCGGATAGTCAAACTCTAAAGCAGTGCCTTATGTATATTTGCGAGCACACAGCAATCAAACACTTATAATTCCTAAGGCGCTACTCTTCTTCTTCTTTAAACACCTTAATGTAGAAATGTTTTCTTTAGAGTCACAAGATACGAACCATAAGAATAGCTGTGCTGAGTTTGGTACCAAACAAATCTGCCAAACCCATAAAAAATGGGATCTTAAACCACACTTTTGCAAAAGGTGTTGGTACTAAACTTACATTTAAAAGTAAACTATATCCAAGAGCACAAATTTTGAGTAACAATACACTAGTTCAATATATGTGTTATAGGAAATAATAAGTTTCACAACTCCACATGCTATCACTTTTTCTGAAAACAGTTTTCGGTTTCCCCAAAAACACGCATTTGGCTATACCCGTCACCTTAAAATATTTGGCTTCTTTTAAGTATTTTAAATAATATTTGTGATTTTATAGAATAAAATAGATATTTATGACTGACTCCGAAGTCTTCAAGCGTTGCATTGTTACGTCTTGCATATAAAATAAAACCAAGGTCATAAAACTTCATTTTCCATTGTATTCTAACATACCAAATGCAATATAGTTAATTAGGTATATGCAATACTAAACCAATCTTAAAACTAAAAAACCGTAACCATTGTTTCAATCCATATTGTCTTGTAGACTTGTATTAATTGTAACTAAACCATTTTTCTTATAATTATTTAACTTGACGAGAATGGGTATTGTTGTTGAAAAAAATAACTACTTAAAATGTATGGAAATTAAAAAAGTCTTAAGGTTTTATCTCTTTAGCATTTTTATAATGTCAGCTAGTTAGTAATAAATAATAAAATTTACTCCAATGAGTTTTTATTTACGTTGTAGAAGTAATCTAAAATCTTTTGCCACCTGATGTTGAGTGGTTACCACTGCTTAAAACAATATATTGAGCTCTGTAAACGTGCTTTATGATGCACTACACTCATATAATAATGCTATGACATTTCATAAGCCTGACAAGAAAACATGATAAAAACAATAGAGTATCTTGACAGCTAACGCCTCGTAGGCTACGGTACCTATTAGTAGCTGATAATCACATAATGACATGTCGAGTTAAGCCCGCTTCATGGCAGTCATAGACATAGAAATGGTAGAGAATAGCACAAAAACGACACGTGTGGCCAATAACTGTCTCTTTCTGGATGTTTGCAAGTTTATGTAGAAATAGACATGACCGGATAACCTGTCACTTTTCTGGATGTCTGTTAAATCTATGTAATCTATGTAAAAATAGACAACTATTATATACGTCACAGCTCAGTCGGTAGTAGCTCTGCCTTCCACGCTGTGGATCGTGGGTCGATTGCCACCCAGAGCAAATGTTTGTGTGATGAACATAATTATTTGTTCTGTGTCTGGGTGTTACTATGTATGTAGATATATATTTACAAAAAAAAATTATATAAGTATTTAATCAGCAGTCTCGTACCCATAGTACAGTACAAGGTTTGCTCAGTTTGAGACTAGAGTGTGATGTGTGAATTGTCCGTGAATATTTATTGATTTATTAGCAGCACGATTGTTTTGTCGCTCATGCTTTACCGCCCGTATATACTTCATACCTGGATAGGCAACACTCATTCGATTTTCTATGTCTATGATGGCAATATAGAAGTCAGTGACACCATCGACCTTGGCTCTATATCAGTAATAACATCCCACGAGGTATTTCATAGCGGTTATGTGCACTGATTGAATCTTTGATGAGCTGATAGCGTTTTGCATTATAACTGTACTTAGTATTAGGCCTTGCAAGATGCAAGATAAATGTGTGTTTCTTTTTAATGTTTGTGTTATGGACATTGTTTCTGTTGCAATTAAAAAACAATTTGCTAACGAGATGTTACGACAGTGCTATCTTAGATTAGTTTGAAGACTAACTTTTAACTGTATTTTAAATGAGAGCAGCTCAAGGCAACACTGCTTCATATTACAGGTTACAACATAATATCATTTTGAAAAACTGCCTTATGCAATAAAATTATCAGCGCAGTTTTTAAATTGATTTTATAAGCCAAAGTGGGCCTATAAGCCAAAATTCCAAACAAGCCCAAATATATAATATACCTAAAAATATGCATGTAAAACATCTATAAATATGATTATTTTATGCTTCAGATTTAATATTGTGTTTAGTAGGAATTATCAAAAAATCGTAACAGTTATAAATATCTCACTGGAAATTTGGAGCATTGTAACCTAAACGTTTGTTTTACATTAATTTCACATTGCGCGGGAAATGTAAACTTCAAAAAAAATGTGTTTGAAATATGATTTGTAACAAATTTTACGATTAAAAACAGTTAGTGTAAATATTGATAATCTAAACATTTCGCTAGCAAACATTACTCAATAGGTTGTTTAGAAATAGCTATCTTCAGTTTCACATTCTTGGCTCACTTGCGTTGCAACCGCAAATTGAAGTAAAAATGTAATATTGCAATGACAAATCACCACTGTTTTGACAATAAAACAAATGACAGTCAACCGGCTGTAATACCCTCTGTATTGCAACCGTGCAAGAACAAATGTGACAATTGTACCAGAAAGCAACTGTATATTGTTGAAATAAAATTATCTTTATCTTTAATCTTATGTATGTTAGTCTTTAGGGTATATATCAATATGGGTCAATTATTGATACTTTGTATTAGTAATAAGTTACCTGAAATAAAGTGATTTGATTTGATTTAATCACAACCGTATCGAACTATTCGAAACGGTGGCGTATTCGAGTGACACTACGCGTTGACGCCAGCTCGACTGCCAAACGTTGCAGCGTCACCGCGCAGTGTGTCTTGTACCTATATATTTTAAATATATCACTTGACACTGGCAAAATTGATTGCAGGCCATATAAAAAAATAATAGTTAGTTCGTGTACGTGTTCGTGCAATTAAAAATACGTTATTATATAAATGATTTACACTTGATAGACATAATTCCTCTATTGTCTTAAATAAAACTCAATGATTTATTACACTGCGGACGAAACCTATAATCAATGGCATGCAAGCAAATCATTTCATCATCTGCTATCTTGACGTTATTATAAAATAAATAAATTATTCATGAAAATAAAGACATTTCGGTCTAGTCTCATAGAACACATTTATTTTAATAAGTATTTTACCACAGTGATTTTACATTTCACCAAAAAATATATAAAATTAAAGCCATTTATTTGGATCATGTTTGATTAAGTTGAAATAAAAGCGCTATTTCATCCCCGCGGTAAGAGTCACCACGAATTACAGACTTAATGAATCACCAAAAACAATAATTAAATTATTAATCCAGAGTAAATTGATCGAATTGGTCAGCAGTCAATCGGCTGTGGGATTGTCGAATGGAATCAGTGAGTTGATTGATGACCCTCACTTGTTGATTACACGGATGAGAAAATTATATACCGTATAAATTACAGCATGAATTATAAATTGCCGACATACTCGTATGTACGGTCAGTTTACGCATAACCATCTAATATATGGTGTCGAAGCAAGAAAATGATAGAAAACCGTGTAGACGTCAATAATTTGAATTTCACATGATTTGCAAGACTTGACTTCTAATTGGCAAATAATATAAGTATCGATGAGCAATCTAGTTACTGTAGTACAGTTTGGTGAGTTTGGGACTAGAACGCCATGTGTCCGAGTTATTTATTTTATTTTAATAAATAAATCTGTTTCATACAACGCTATCTAAGTTTAGTCTACCTAAAGTTGGCAAAGCTTTTACTATGAGAACAAGAATACCTACGTCTACTTATTTTTTTCAAACAAATAGATAAATAATATCATAGAATGCGTAACGCTCAAATGTAACAGAACATAATCAGCGTTTCAAATCGCACAAATGTTTGTCCTTGGTAGGAATCGAAGCAACGACCCACAGAGCACAAATCAGCCCGAACCCAATACAAAAATGTGTGAAACTTAACCCATTTGCAAGTGTTCTAGACAACTTTCTTCAATCAAAGTTGGATAGACCACCTTGCTTTCTTTACGGGCAAAAAAGAAATAAGGCCATTTTTTGTACAATTCATTTTTTTCTAGCGGTCCAACGATTCTGCCTATGAACTAATGACGATACATTCTGGGTCAAACTATTTTTATGATTACCTTAAACTTCATGCACGTTCTTTTTAAACAAAAATTATTAAGCTTGCATAGTACCTGAAAAATACGTGTCTACTTCTGTCTATAATTTTTTTTTATTAATATTATCAAATTGGTTAGTCTTTCACTAACGCGTATATGATACACGATGAAGGTTTAAGGGTACCTTACGTCCCTTTGCGACTAGTCGCAAAAAAAAGACCAGGTCGTAAGTTTCTTGCCCGTTCTTCTAGGCTCTGGTCGTGTGGAACTGGCACCTAGAATCACCTAGTATGTAAGACGATTCTAAAGATCCTTGTGACTTTATTGAATAGGTTTTTTTTACTTTACATACTTTTTTAACTTTAAAGAAATAAATAGGCTTTGTTGTTTTAAGTAATAAAATTGTGAGAGATCTCTTAGGACACCATAAAACTGGGTTCACGTCGGTCGAATCACGGTTCAGATTTATAGGTGACTTGATACTAATATAATGGTAGCTGATGTCATAGGTTATATGAATATCAAAGACGTGGGACCCACCCATTCATTCTATTCAATGCAGATGATCCAAGCGAGGTACCTACAGTTTCCGCTCCGCTGGTAATGTCTGCGCCCGCAGCTTGTCATCACACAAAACGATTTTGTTTCGGTAAAGAAACTTATGTTGGGATTATACCGGAGCATCGATTTTAGGGAGCGTTAGTTTTAGTTGGAGACCTACTAATGGTGGATCGACGCAGACGACCGAGAGGAAAATTTGGGGTGCAGCGGGACACAATTGGTTAAATAAAAAGACAAAAAAACTTGAATATAAATCTTTTTTTAAGTTATATAGTAGTCACAGTTAGCGGTTGAAAAGAACTATTTATATTTTAATTTTACACAATTCTGTCTGTTCTCAAACTAAGCAAAGCTTGTAGCTATGAAAACTAAATTGCTAGTAGAATACATTTTGTTTTGTAGGTAAATACTTACACATGATAATATACAGATACATTTTTCTCCAAAATTTTATTCGATTTTTATCGATTGCAAGTATTGCAACTTATTATTCTAAAGCACTATAAAATCAATATAAATTAAAATGAGGAAAGATGAATAATATGTGGGTCATTCAACATTGAATAATAGAAAAAGTAACTTGTAACATTATGTAGGCTACTTCCTTCTTCAGAGATCCGCCCACGAGGACGACCACCTTTAGCAACTTACTTGCGTGCTACTCTTGTTTAATCTGTGTAGGTCATTGCTCTGAACTCCTGAGGCTCGGTATACAGTTACTTTGATTATTTGACAATAATCTATTCTGTGTGCGATTTTTTTTATTAATAAGTACTATGAAGCTTTATAACTTATACAAAGTGGATTTCAAGCATGTTATATGCATTGTGGATAACACATTATTTTGACATTTTATTGAAATTAGTGCCTATTTATGTTATACTTTTCATTCAATTGTAAAATTAATGTTTTTAAAAGATCAAATCTATCAAACGATAAGATCAAAATAAATAATTGTAATTGGTTCCTTTATATATTTTATTCAAACTAATTGTATAAAAAATATCGTATATATTGCTTTTTCACGAGCTACAATTTTTTTTAAGTTGTTTCTATCCTATAATATTGCATACCTACATTTATTTTTATTAACAGTGATTGTAAATAAATAAATATACTTTTGCTCTACATGCAAAACTTTTCAAAATGTCATCAAAGACGGCGTAGGTTATACAACCTAAAAGGTCTGCACAATACCTAAAAAGATTTTTGAATCACTTTCTAATGTGTCATCAATACCATTCAAAGTCTTCAGTGAAAGTTATTACATCATCGGATATTACATGTGACTTGGGCTTTTTATGATATTGATATAGCCACCCTAATTAGCTCATGAATAAAAAAAATACGTAGAAACTCTTTTAGACTTCATTAATGAAGTCATTAGTTTGACTGTAGAAGCCGAGAAGTTAATACTATTTATTGGTAAGCAATAGAAAGGTAGTTAGTAGATGAGTTCCTAGGTAGTATAATTTAAACGTATACAGTCAATTTTAATTAAACGATTACTACATTATATTATATGGCACCTACACTGGCACCTAGAATCACTTATTATGTAAGACGATTCTAAATGATCCTTGTGATTTTACTGAATAAAATAATTTTGACTTTTGACTTTTGACTTTTTTTGAAATCAAATCTAATAGAAAATGTTAAATTTGGGTCAAATAATAAGTAATAATAACAAATGAAGATACTTGAAAAATAATCCAAGTAAATTCACCACCTATTTTCTGTCAAAACATAAATCACAATTTAAAATAATGTTTTCTTGTTCTTTCTTAAAACTGACAGGGCGTGACAGGGAGCAGTGTTTTAGTTGAGAGGTGATTATAAGTGAAACCAAATATTAGGCATTGTTGTTGAAAATAACACTGATCACCAAAATTATCTTGCAAATAGTTAAACGTGTACTACAACACTCATTTGCCGCGACGTTAATTCTACGCGTGACACATAATAGAGTGTCTCTTTGATACTCATGTCACTTTGACATGTGTCTACTATATATTTTCAACACACCTATCTGCGATTGTTTTGTTCGGGTCAGTGGGCCCGGCCGGCGCCCGAGCACGTCGGAGAAAGCCGCGAAAGTGAAGGACCCGCGATTTTCTACTGGACAACCGATTGAATTGAAGTTCTATCGTTTCTTTCACTCGTATATTAAGCGTGGCTTGAATAGGTTCGCTAGCGTGGGAAACTGGGGCTAATTTGATACATTAAAGTGGTTTTAGAAGTTATAGGGCTATATAGTACCTACTATAGTACCGTACCATTTATGGCCGGTGCACGCCCAGAAGGCCGAGTACGAATAAATGTGACAATCGCACGTATCGAAACGGTGTCGTATTCGACATCATTTACACTACGCGTTGACGCTAACTCGACTATCAAACGTTGCAGCGTCACCGCGCAGTTTGTATTGAACGTGCTACCGTTATGATACGTTTACGATTGTCACATTTACTTGTGCTCACCACTCAGTTCTTGATGATACCTACTTACTACACTTTTAATTGTCATGATACTACTGTTAAGTGTCTGTATAGGCACGGCAAAGCAGTGTCTAGTCTGGCTAATCTTTCCAACACGATGCTACAACAAAATACAGTTGTAGCATCGACACGATAAGAAGAAGAAGAAGAAGTGTCCGTATGAATTTCTATACAATGTAATTAGCTGTATACTTTCGTTGTTATTTAGTCTGTTGTAGTAGGTACCTATGTGCTGAATTTATCTAAATAAATATGAAAATCCAATTTAACAGTCATGGTCGTTAAGCACTTTGTTTACTCATTAAGTAATTGTTTTAATGGTAGTAATAAAATGTTGCTGTAATAATATTTTATGGGTGTAATATTCATATTTTGTTTATTAACAAAATAATTTCAAAAGATTTAGCGAGTGTTTATTAATTGTTTGATTTCAATTTTGATAAACTTCAATGATTTCCTCGTCAAATAGAAAAATGATTATTTGATTTTAAATCAGTTTTCTCTGATACAATATCATTGTGTAGCTGATTGTGTGATTCTGATCTATGTGTTATTTTCCGCTTGTATTTTATAAACTTTAAATTTTAAACTAATTTAAATATAATAATTATTTAAAACTCAGAATGGAAGAGTAGCATTTTAGCCAACACAATAAAATTAAATGCAGTCTTTGTTTTCTTTGTCTGCAAAAGTGAAACTTAAGTAAACACTAAAGTTACGTCCTCATACCGTCACTCAGAGACATTCAAAAATAATAAACTTTTGGCTTACAGACATCTTTGTGACCTTTGTAACACTCAGAGATGTACGTTTAAAAATAATTAACGTGTGAGCTTTACTATAATTTTTTCCAGATGTATTGTATACTTAGTGACGAACAGATAGGCAGAGACATGACTAGTTTCAAACAATGCTTATGTTTATGTGACATCTCTGAGTTTCAGACTTTGAAATGCGTTTTGGTGTTATGCAACAGTTGTCACAGTGGCCAGACTTAACAAATACTATTCGGTAATTTTAAACTTAACTTATTGTTGACCTATTTTGAAAGTAAAAGTTTGGATTGTATGAGGCTTGGATGCAACTTGGAATAAATAGTATGATTCATATGAATCACTGTGTACTTTAATCTTGAAAAATATACGAGAGACTAATTTGACACGGAAAAAGTCACGGGCGTAAACTAATTATGAACGTCTTAAACTTTACAATTATTATAATTATACATTATTATTGCAAAAAGAATGTAAAACTATACCTACCTCTACTACATGACTCTATACATTTAGATACAGTAACCTTTATGTTTATTATTGCGTAAACCCGTGTTGGGTGTCCTATTTAATAAAATTAAATTACTTAAATAACATTTAAGGTTAATTCAAAAAACCGTAACAAAAAGAATCTAAGTGCTTAGGTACAAACCTCCCAAAAAAACTCGATCAGTTAGTGGTTCAAACCGCGCAAGTCGTGTAGCCATAGAACCAATTATTACTGTTAGATTGATTTACGTTCAACACGGTAGTATGGACTTGACTCAAGCTAATTGACTTTTACAGGAGTGCCTCTACAGGTAAGTAGGCGTGTTTTTACAACTAAACGCAATCATACTAGGTTTCCAGGTAGTTTTATCTGTATGTTTTGTTTATCACGCGTGGCCTTGCCGCAAACTAAATAAATGCTTTTCTGTTCATTCGGGTTTTAGCTTTATGGGCTGAGAGCTTTCCTTGAGCTGAAACTTACGGTCCCTAGAAAGTTTGTAAAGTTCAGTAGCAGTATTATCCCAGTGAGCCAATTATAACTTCTATAATTGAGTCACTGCATAAGCACGAGCGCCTTTTTCTAACCGAACAGATTTTTTATATCAAAGTGCAAACTGTAATTTTTTTGCTTAAAAAAAATCGTGTCAAGTGTCTGCCATCGCTGAAACCTAGATTGCGCTATCGAAGCGTATTTAGTGTCGTGTCACGATTGAAGTAATGAGACTTAGAACCTCTTTAGTTAAATAAATTCTTCGTTCTTTTGTTCTATTTACGGAAAATTGGAAAAACTGCGTGTTGGGCTCTTATACGAACGTAGGTCTCTCTATAAAGCTAAGCTTAGACAATGTTTTGTAGCAGAAATTGTTACTTTCCCTAACGAATAATTTCATTAAGGTCCTTACCTTGTTTCGTGTTTGAAGGCAAGTCTTTGTTGAGCAGATAAACATAGACTGCACATCAATCAGTTGTAGGTATGTGTGGGTATTAAAATATGTCACTTGAATATCAATGATAGTCAATTATAGGTGTAATTATACAGACCTTGACCTTATTCTGTCACAAAATGACACAAGAAAGGACACAGCAATGGCAACTTTTTATTCGACGAAAACACTCAAAATTAATTAGATTAAGCAGATACTTACTTACATTTCATTTTGTTTAAGAACTTACTAATTAGGATAAAATAAAAGGGTTAATTTTGCTATGGTTATCAGTTTTTTCAGTGGTTTATGTTTTTTGATAAACATTTTTCTTGTCGACACCATAATTTTTTGTTAATTTTAAGTCATTTGCAAATAATACTGGATTTTACTGCTTTTTTGGCACACAACCATATTTCTCATTAGCATCACATACTCGTACTTTTAAGTATACCACCAAATATGGCATGCGTTTGTATAAACACAAGAGCCGAGTATCAAGTTTTAATGTTTATTTATAAAACTTCTTCATAGTAACATAAAACAAAGGTTTACAAATAAGTACCTATGACTTGGCAACCAATCAGCCCGCAACGCTTGGTTCGTCCAACGCATTGCGCATGAGTATCCAATGATTGGATTTATGGTATGTAACCAACATAGGTAATGGTTAAAGCGCTTTCTAAGTTCATAACGGTGAATTTAATGGGAGAACCTTCAATCGGCCCGATTGAACTTCGAATCTAGGCCTCGTTTCATATAAAAATATAATTTAGAGGTAACAAATCTGTAAATAATTTATAGAAAGCGACACCACCTGTGTCGAAAACTAAGTTAAAGCAAAGAAAATGTTAACGCAACCATCTTGCTTAGTAACAAGCAAAAGAGGTTTATTACCTACACTTGAGACCTACAATGACATTGTCAAAGTGACAGCAGCTACAAACGTCAGAAAAAAGTTTTCCCTCGCAAATGTCTGTCATGCTTGGTATTATATCTAAACTCTTTGGTCATGTTGTACCACCCACTGATCCAAATAATAACACCACGTACTCTTCCTCAACACCATAAAATGATGATTGAGCAACACTATTGAAACGGTCCGTAACGATTAGAACGTGATTGCATATTGCATAGATGGCCAGTACTTATAACTCATTATAATGCTTCACGTCACCGATGCCAATCAAGTAATGGGGCTAATTATATTGAAGCTTTTGAAGACTCCGCAGCGTAGAGACCGCCATTGTAATTTTACGTGCATTGGAGTGCCTTCTGCATAGGATTATTCAGATGCAACTTTCTACTAAATGCAAAGACCACACAAGATCGGTCGACTTGAAGAAAAAAACAGATAGGTACCTAGGTAGGTGTGTCGGTTTATTATTATGAAAGTAGAGCTTTGCTTTTTTTATGAACGGATTGGATATAAGTAGTTAGCCGTTTTCAATATATTAAAATATTTACTAACTCTGAGCCCCCATTTTGGACGAGCTAATGATTCAGGTTCTAAAAATGACTGGCATAGGTACAATATAGAAAAGCTACATATTTTTTTTTCGGAATATTATCCAAAGTAAACGAATAGCAATAATAATATGAATTGACAGTAGTATATGAAACAGGATATATCCTCTTACTAGCTCGGGAACCCAAAAACTTCTAAGAAAATTAACACTATTTCACGGCATAATGTGAATCGACTAGTCACGGTCCGCCACCTTCAAATAAAGTAGCTACTTACCTACCTACTTATTAAAGTATTATCAAATCGGGGTCAATCAGAGCAGCAGAGAAGCAAACTAGTAGAAAATTATAGGTATTTAATACTGAGATGGTTGCCGAAATTTTATGAAAACCAAGAAATTCATAAAATTTGGTCATTTAAGTGTCTTACTTTTTATTTATATTGTAATACCTACACCACTTTATGAATTGTGATACCCATATAAAGGTGACTAAGAAAATAGCAGGTGAAGCCAAAACAAACGTTTATTTCATTGCTGTATCTCAGTGCAACGAACCCAACCAAAATAATTATTAACGAACGAATGGCTTCTAAAATAAACTCATCTAAGTTCTACGCACATGCAACCGTTTTATTGCAAAAAAGGAACAAGTGTTTTGTGACGGAGACAGGAACAGATGTCCTAAATATAGAAAGTGATACAGAACATTAATGTCTCACATAATAGTCCCAAAACGTTGAAAGGAACGATAAATTCTTAAATAACTTAAATACCATCCATACCGACAATCTTGTCTCGTTTTTATGAACCCGAAATCAGGAATCACTTTTCTAAACATCGCAATTGATGACGCTGATGAAGATTTATGATATTTCGTAACCTAAAAGTGGTAAGAAAGCGGGATAGTTTAGCAGGTTTGTTTATTGAAATATACTTATTGAGGTGCAGTCCAATTACGGATACTAAAATAGCAATAAACGTTTTGGTCATCAAAGCATCGACATATGGCAAGTCGTGACACGGTTAACCTCTAGTTGGCTTGGATTACATCGCCCACACAGATCCTGATCAAAGTTCCAGACAAATAAAAGGTACAATTAGGAAGAAAAGTTTTACCGATTTATAACCCGAAATATAACGTGACTTTAGTCCGCTGTTTTTGTGTAGGTAAGCATTCTTTGCTTTGTGTAGAGTAGTAGTAGTAGAGGCTTCGAGTGTACATCGAAGCCTCGTATCTGGTTTCAAATAGGATTACTGATATAGACATAGAAGCCATAAACCTACTAATGACGCTTCCCCGACATAACGGGTCCCTGGACGACAAAACGGAGAAGTAATGGGAAGCCAATTTGGTAAAAGTAGGATTTTAGGTGAAACTGATTAGATATTCGGTCAGGTTCAGCTTACACAGTTCGTTTTAACTCGGCTTTCTAATCCTTATAAGTCAGTTTGATTTCCAATAAGATTAAATGAGTTTTAGGATGAACGTACAACATTCTTCTTATTTTTTTGGAATATTAGGTACTTTTATATTTTTCTTAAAAATAATGAAATATTCTAATTTAATAAAATGCTTCATTTCAGCCAAGACTTGTTGAAAAGTAGAGCTTTCGTAAGTTCAAAGAAAATTGATAGGGTATGCTGTTAAAAATCATATGAAATCATAAGATAAAATCCAAAACCATATTAAATAAAAATTCAAAGCTTCATTTTACCGAACACGTAAAACAAACGGCCATGATCTTCGTATTATCTCCTTCAAAACGATTCACAAAACATCTCCCACGTTTTTATCCGAACGTGCCGGCTGTATCATACAGATAACGTTGTGATAACATCTGATTATTCATCACATCTACTTTTTTTAACCTCTTTATTATGTGAAGTAATTGTGAGCTCGATTGTACTTTCCGTAATTTTTCACATGGCTCTAATCTACACAATGTTTTAAATGGAGAATCATTGCCAATGTCATTGCTCACAAACTTTAAAATCTGTATGACTCAACCAAAATATAAAACATATAAGAACCTACCTGTAATTACTAACTTGGCGTCACGCCACAGTTTGTATTAGAGCCTCTGCCTTCCATGCTGTGTGTTGTAGGTTCGATTTCCACATAAAATACAATTCAATAAAATTGTTATAGATACAGGCCTCACTTATAAAGACTCAGCAATTTGATTCTCATAGCACAAGCTTGGTTTAGTTTAGATACGACTAGATGATGACCCTGAAATACTATTATTCTTCATTTAAGAGCTCAAGAATTAAGGGAAAGCCACTTAAAGCTAATTTCAAAACAAAACGCTATATTTTACAATATTAAACGGCTTATAATATAAATTGAAACGATATTGCGCTCATAATATTTTATCGTCTTGGATAGGAAGTAAGTATTAGCCAATCGAATAGAAAAGGACTTTCATATCATAATGGAGTTTATTATGAGAGAAACCCGCAAGGCAATCAATGAAATGGTTTGTTGAATTGCTATCGCTTATTTCAACTATGTGGATATTTATTGCATGAGATGGTTATGTATAACAGGAAAAAGAAATGATCAAAGGCGTGTGTACACCAGACATTCCTGCAATGACATTTTTATTTTTTTTGTGTGACATTTAATTAATTTTATTATAATAATCTTAAAATTTGCATACCTATAATTGGTGAAATGTGAGACACTATTTAGAATAAGACCATATACCTACCATGTTTCAGGCAAATAAATATTTCATTATTTAATATTGCCGACAAAATATACCAATTTTTTTATGTTGGTGTTTTGTCAAATTTTACCAAAATCCACGAACAATGTATTCCTTAGACCCCCTTAATATAATGATGCTGATAATCATCAGACTCTGGAATATTAATCCCAATTTGTCTTTAAATGATTAGGTTCTCAAATATTCCATACGTGTATTGTAAGAATGGCAGATTTTTTTTAGTAGACATCAAAAAGACACAGGTATTTATGTAAATATAGGTTTTTTATGCTCACTTTATATTCTCACAAAGCTTCCATACCTATTTTAATTTGCTGTTCTTTTTATCAATCTCAAACATAACGTTACTAATTTCATACAAATACCTAAATAGGTTAGCATCAAGCTTATTAATCTCTCGTCTAACTCTTCAGTTTTTCTTCGCATATCATTACGTTGGTATTAGATGGGTATCGTTGAAGGTCACGAGCGTAAAACAATAAGAAGTTTCTTGGTATCTGTAGGTACCACATGTTTGATGGGTTTGGTTACCAAAAACTTGTTTTATTTGCGTTCTTTGTTCGTGAACATAATGAAGAAAATAAAAATGTAGTTTGGGGTTTGGAAGAGCGTTTATTCTTTGTAAACAATTCTTATTTGCGCCCGCAGATGTCGAAGAGAATCAGGCGTTCTCACAGGTTTTTTATGCACTTTTTTAGGTTATTGCTTTGACACGTATCTCCCATCACGATAAAGACCCCCGAGGAGGTTAGGCACTGCTCTGAACCAATGCAGTTTTAAACAGTTCGCCAGAATTTTCGAACTCAATTTATAAGTTGGGACTCTTCTAACACAGGTTGAAAAACTTAAAAGAATAGCTTCCAACGCAATTAATGTACACAACTTGTTACAATATATATATTTTTTTTAATTTTGTGAGTAAAGAACATTTCAGATTTACAAACTTCAAAAGCTTTAAAACTTTTCATCGGACTAGTCTAGGTTTAAACAGTACTACCTAGTATCACAATCACAAAATGAACCTTGGCATATTCCATGCGCCCAACTAACAGTCAGTACCTAGAATCCAATCAATGGGTGGGAAGACTATACGGCTCACAAAACAATCAAACAATACTCTACCGCAGTTATATTGCCATTGTGATTGTTGTTTACTAAACTGTTGGTGCTACGCGTACAGCTGATATAAACAAACATTTCGTGCTAATTAAAATACCCTTTATGAACAATTGTGAACAAAGAAAAGTTTAATTTTTGAAGTCATGCATCGATAACTCTTAAAATATTTGAAAATTTAGCAAAAGATATGAAGTGCGGTCAATATAAGATTTGTTTACTCCCTGCTTTTTGACCAACTTAACCTACTATTTACCAATATTAAAAAAAATAGTCAATATAATTACAGGCTACAAACTGTATAACCTAAAACATATATTTGAAACATAAATATTTTCTTTGTTACAGACATAAAGATGCAGTCACTGTGAGACAATGGACGCACTGGTGTGGCTATCTCTAGGGCTCCAGCTCGCGGCCCTCTGTTCTATTGTAGGCGCTCTGCTACTGTACCTGCTGCGGAAGGTCAGGGTGGCTGAGGTGCTGCCGGTGGAAAGCGCTAAGACTGTGCTCATCACGTCTGTGGACACCGCGCTAGGATTACAGGTACTAACTGATTAGCAGATGAAGATCAACACATAATTAATTGTAGTTACGTTACCGTTAGCAATGTGTTGGTCAATAGTAAAGTTGGTCAAAAAGCAGGGAGTAAACAAATCTTAGATCGTCAAGTTTCTTACTATCTTCATATTTTGGGGCATCTCGTTGTAAGTACCTATAGAGGAGGGCTTTTGGAGGGTTTTTGATGAAAATATAAACTGTCTCTCGTAGTAAGTGTAGTTTTTGTGCTCTTTTACAAATCTACTATTTTTGTGAAAGAGCTTGTCCGGTTAAGTAACTTCCACCCTCGTAATACTTCTTCGTGCGTATTGACGTGCCTACTTCTGCTGGCAAGCAGTGGCGTTCAAATGCACCCACTATTGCGAATCTAGCAATAAAACTAAAAGTAAATTAATTGGCTATAGATGAGTAATTTCATTATGTAAGCAAACAGCAGGTTTGCTCCACTTTACCAAAAGTGCCTCCACACCGAGTAACGCTCATTAACCATTTCTAAATGCACGAAGGTTACGCAAAGCACCGCTCAGTTATATCTATGCATAAATTATTAACTTTAGTTCGAGGTAACAAATACTTGGCATGCTAACTTACCTAAAGTTTAAAAAACGCTCGCGTTCTAAAATCTAATTAAAGTAGTCCAAAAAAACATAATATCTATTAAGTAGGTATCTATTTATTATCTATTTATGACAGGCGTTACAGCTCAGTAGCTCTGCCTTCCATGCTGTGGGTCGTGGGTTCAATTCCCACCCAGAGCAAATGTTTGTATGATGAACATAAATGTTTGTTCTTTTGTTATGTATGTATTTACAAAAAAAAATAGTATATCAGCAGTCTAAATCCCATAGAACCTACAATCTTTGCGTTTATTTTGGGACTAGAGTGTAATATGACATTATACACTATATAGATGATGTTGTGTGAATTGTCCAGCATTAATTATTTATTTATTTATTTTTATTTATTTATACTCCTGGTAAAAAGTATGTACCTATGTATAATCATCGAAGTAATAAGTACCTACTGCTAATACGCACAGAATAAATAGTACTAGTGGTGTAATGACCTACTCGTAGGTAAAATAACACGGCCACCTCTAGCGGTGCCTCTAAGCACCTCTAAAATTGATCCGTGAGAAAAAAAGTCTGACATGACATAATTATCTTACAAAATGCTCATTCAACGCTACAAGGTACTAACAAAATTAAAAAAAACGTAAAACGTAGCTGGTACCCGCGTCTTTTTCTTGCTATAGTTATATTTTTGACGATACTCACGATATCTACTTATATAAATAGCCTATGTGTTATTCTGATGTATAAAGTACGTTATCGTAAAATTCATTCAAATTCATTCGCTTCTGCGTGAAAGAGTAACAATCATACATCCACACATCCACCCGTCCATACAAACTTTCGCGTTTATAATATTAGTAGGATTAGTACCTACGAAATATTAAATAGGATAAGATTTGTGCATATAGAACTAGAGCTTTAGAATTCTCCAACCAAAATATTAGTCCAGTCAAAATAGACATTCCAGTTTGCATTAATTCCCAACAAGCTGGATTTTTGTACAGGCCTTGAATACGTCATTACAAATGATATGTCAAAAGTCCCCATCGATCCCGCTTGTGCGTTGTTTTTTATTCAAGGTTAAAAGTCATAAATTTGCGTTTTTTGCGTATATCTCTGAAACAACGAGAGCTATCGAAAAATGGTTCAGGCAAAGTTTGTACATCGTAAAATTGTCTACAAAAAATAACTCAACACTTTTCTTCTACAAAGCATCGCTTTTGAGATATAGTGACTTTAGACCGCAGGAAATATATATTGAAACATGAAATCAGTCACAGAATCACATTATTTTATTCACAGATAGCAACATACTTAAGCAGCCGCGGCTGGCGTGTCATAGCTGGTTGCCGATCCGGGGGCCTTGGGGCCCGCTTGGCTGAATCCTGGCTGCAATCCCACGTCGCAGCCACTCCTGATGATGAGCCCCCGCCGAGACTGGCTACGTTAGAACTGGACGTGGCGAGAGAAGATCTGCTAGAAGAAGCGGCTAGGGCCACCGCGCAGCATTTACCGGCTGGGGAACATGGTAAGTACATGTTATTTCGAATCTGCTGTATAAATTAGGCCACAAGAAAATAACCTAAAAGTGATCTACTTATTATATTATTCATTCATTTTTTTTTTCATTTATTCGTTTCAGCCCGTTGGCACCCGTATTTATTGTATAGGCCTCCTCTTTGCTATGCCATTCTTTACGGTCCCTTGCGGACCATTAAATGGCTCACTTGTTGTCCTATGTGTTTTAGAAATTGTTATTGGCCGATGATCTTCCTAAAATAAAGCTAAAATTTTAAATAAATATAAAAAAATTACAAAGATTTTTATCTTACATAAAAATAAATCGCAAAAAGAAGTGCACTGCCCGGGAATCGAACCCGGGTCGCAAGAATGGGAATCTTGCATGATACCACTACACCAGCAGTGCTTAGTGTACAAGGGCAAATTTTTTGAACTATTACAAAAGTTACATCACTACAATACCTTAATAATTGATATAAAATGATAAGGTATGATATTAGAATTAATGTGACTATCAAAAAACTACGATCGTTAAAATGTAGCTAGTTACAATATTAAATTGCTCTCAACTGCCCACGTTGCGCCATCTAGTGGCAAAGTACATAACGAATAAGAGCCCAAGGTTGTCAAGAGCGAACCAAACGGACTCACTTAATATTTTGTAATGCATTAACACGATAGGTGGTGCTTAGCAAACAAATATTCAATAACAAATATTCAATTCATTTGAACATTCTGACTAGAAGATTATAAAGATTTTTTTTATCCAGCGTAGCACGTATCCGTAGCAACAGCGTAGCGATTCTACGAATGTTTCCCCTTGGAAGTTTTTTTAATATCTCATGCCTAAAATAGACTTTATTTCTCCTATCTGTCGCTCGTATGTTTATGTTTTCGAAAGGTTTTGTATTAATTAATTATAATTTATTTTTTTATTAACTAGTGATTTTATTAATTACTTTCTAATTATATACCCTAATATGATTACGATCTACCCACAACATGGGCTAATGAGTAATTTTTTACTAACTTAATTTGCTAGCTTTATTTAATTTGCAATCGTGTATACAAAGATGATATAATTTATAATATAATATTATTATTATTTTTTGTATTAAAATTAAAACATTGCAAATAACAAAATTGCTGCGCCCATGCCCAATGCCCCTGAGCTATTACTAATACCATGTGTGCAATAAATAAATAAATAAATAATTATACAGACCTTGTTTATTTATTTATTAAACAAAATCCACAGCTCTTAACATAGGTACCTACTATTTACAAAACTTATCTTCTTCGTCTTCTTATTAAAGAGCTACGTTACAAAACTTAAGTAACTTTTAGTTCAACACATATAGCCAATTATGGATTTACATTTTATAATATGTATTTATTCGTTAATTTATGTCCTGTGATTTCAGGCATCTGGGCGGTAATAAACACAGCGGGCAGCAGCGGGCGCGGCGGAGCGTCCTGTTGGGAGAGCGCGTTGAAAGGCAACGTGCTGGGAGCCCTGCGGGTGGCGAGGACCTTCTCGCCTCTGCTGGCCGCCGCAGCAGCAGACCACCCGCATGCTGGCAGGCTCTTTTATATCGGTATGTACCTTATACCATATAGACTGTGATAAATCTTCATAACCTTGTATAAAAAAAACCTGTCTGTACGAGCAAGCAAGCAAGAGTAACTTTCAGCTGGAGCGAGAAGTCGAATTCTTTGGCCTTTAGTGTAAACTGTTAAAATATGTGGCGGTATTGAAAGCACGTGTTTTTCCCCTTTTGCTTTTGCATCTCTATGCATGTAAAGCTACCAAAAACTCTAAAAATGATGGTCGTGATGCATAGTTGGTACCTAAACATATTTAATTCACTATTTTGAAAGCTACAAAATCAACTGTCGGATGGTCGTGATGCATAGTAGACATATTTACTACTATACATAAGAACGGACTGATTTATCAATATTCAATTTACACACTAGGATTATCATCTGACACCGCTTGCGAGAGCCTTGCGCGACCGGAGGCGGTCGAGATGGGTGAGACTAGTGCAGGGGCCGCGGCCGCTCGATGGGGCACCTGGGGCGCCGCCCGGGCTCTGCGCTCTGCCCTGAAGGCGAGGAGGTTGCATGTGATGATGCTGCACGCTCCTGATCTGTCAGCTGCAGAGATATATGCGCCGCCGTCGCAGCTGCAGCCGCCTAGTCAGCCAGCCAGGTAACCTATAAAACTCATCATTTCAAATTTCTCTGTGAGTTTTTCCTGTTCTAGTTGCCATAGTCTTCTCTTTATTCCACTTTTTCTATCCATACCCTGCCTAGCTCGACTATCTCATCCTATCATCAACTTTTTCAGTTAAGTACACTAAATTCATTTGTGGTTTTTTTTTACTACTAAAAGATGGAACAGCCCATGGTCCAGCCAGGTGTATTGACTCACTAAGTACGTCTTTGGGCCGCGTCCATCTATCGCCCTGAAATACTGATGTATGAATGTAATTTCAATTTAATGGATATCAGAAGCTTAACATCTTATAATAAATAAATATCAACATCATCTAGCCCCAAGCTAAGCAGAGCGTAGTGATACCAATAATAGTGATTCTAAGTCCAAATTAATCTTTCCAGCCGTCCGGACACTCCAAGTTCCGACGTCAGCGCTTCAACAGCTAGCTGCGCCGTTACGATGCCAGGCGAAGCAGCTGAATACAGTGCGAAGGTCCTCCCTACAAGTGCACTGAAGGTTTTGGAGGAAGCTTTGGTAGCACCATCGCCTAAGGACGCCTATTATCTGAAAGTGAAACCGGATTCCTGGTTTACGAGGATGCCTTCACTGCGAGTTACGCAGATGTGAATATTTTTATGAAGATTCTAGCTTTTCTATTAACACCTGTTCTTTTTGAATATGGATTTTATTGAGGTATCTATAAGGTTTTTACAGTTATCGTATATTATATATTTTCGTTATTATATATTTTCTGATCACAGCTCAATTCAAACGCACAAAAATAGTTAACTTTATACATTTTCGTAATAGTAAAGTTTGTGTTTTGACATAATATCTATAAGATTGTCCCATATTGATCAATAAATAATGTCTTGTTTCTGTTCTTGAATATAAAATTTGTATTAATAAATCTGGTCAATTTAGGTGAAGGGAATCTAAGTCTCTATTGAGGTGCTTTGCTATATTACTCTAAACGACAATAAATCTAGTTTTCTATATTATTGCAATCATTTTTATCTGTAAACATATCATTTATTGCATAATTTTAAGGTATATGGAACGACCTGCGCCTCATAATGTCGAGGGCACGAGGCGGCAGATGTAATGTGCCAAACTGTACTGAAGATTCTAATAAGGGGGAGTGCCTCAAATGTTTTCGGTGATGGAAATTCGACTCTATCACGCTTTATTTAACGAACAATATAAAAAGTATCGCTTATATTGTGAGAATTGTAAATACTTCAAGCTCACATGGTGCCAATGTTAGGGAGATATTTTAATTGCAAAAATGAAACTATGTCTTTGGAACTATTTTTTTACTTATAAGAGTAGATCCAGTGAAGCCAGTATCTTGTAGGTTTCAGGACTTAGCTTATATTTTTGTTGTATATCGTTGATAATGTAACGATCTAAGTATATCTTTTAACCCTGTAAATAATGTTTATGTTTGTGTAATAAACAATAAAACTTTTTATTATAGTACAGTATTTTATTTCCGGCGTTTTATTTTCGAAAAATGTTAATGTTTACTTAGCACTTAGGTTCCTTTTGTTTCATATTATCGAAGCTCCACCAAACTGGATAGTTTTCAACACATACAACTAGTCCTCCTTTTTCCGAAGCGTCCTCTCTCTCCACAGAACCAGTACAGGCCCAATACTGTTTGGGTCCATCACCTTTCTTCTGCCAATGTGCTGCGGTGCTCACAGCAAAGTTTATTCGGTCTGATTTGTTGTCTATGTAGTACACGCTCTCTGGATATTTTAAGGATATTGAGTCTATTCTGCGGATACTGAAATGTATAAAAAATACCATTAGATTAGAGCTATGGTTAGAATTTCTTGTATGTTTCAGTACTGGATGGTGTTTCTGTTTTATTTTAAATTCTTTCTCCACTCTCTTTTATTGTAATTTGTGTGTGTTACTGTATCTCAAATAAATATTTTATCTTATCTTAGGAGAGGGATAAGGTACAAAGGAGTATGAGTGGAGTTTTTTTTTGTTTCGAGCGTTTCGCATAGCGTTAGAAGACAATATTATTTGAAATATGTAGTCAAATGATATATAATACATTCAGTCATACCCGAAGCTTTTTTCACAGCCTTGTTTTGTCCGCATATCGTGTCCGTAGACATCCAAAATGACTCGTTTAGCTTTCGCGAATGATCGGTAGAGGCATCTCTTATCTCCCGGTTGTCGAATTAGCATCGTCGCTTGGAGGGACGCGTCTGTTGTTTGGAACTCTATTGGACTTAGTGATGGGCTGAAATAAGACTGTGAGTTCTATAACACTAATCAATCACATTCCAAATTTAGCAGTAGGAGTAGCTGCAATACTACAAGGGACCTTTGTGTTTTCTACAGTTTTTTTTATGTAAGTAGGTACACCAGATCCATATTTGACCTAAACACAGATGAAAACCATGAAGCTCCATTGAGCCAGCGAAGGGTAGTCTAGAAGCGTAGGTATTCTATAAGAAAACTCACCCTATATTCTTAACATGACGGTTGAAATACTGCCAGTTCGGCAACCGTTCTCTCAAGTTTTCTGGAACCCTGACATGCCAGACTTTAGGAGCTGTTTCTTTTATGGACGCGGCGACCAGGTTTAGTGTAGGCAGATCCAGAGATAAGCACACCACGAGATGACCATTTCCGAGTTCCGCTTCAGGGAATAAGGCTCGATCCGCTACAATACAATTTCACATTATCTATACTAATATTATAAAGAAGTTTGTGTGTTTGTTAAATTGTATGGGGTAATCTCGGGATCTACTGAACCGATTTTAAAAATTATTTCACCAATAGAAAGCCACATTATTGCTGAGTGTCTTATATAAAAACCGAAAAAATAAAAAGGCTTTTACGTGGTAGTCCGTTTTGCAAAGTGAATCGGAGAAAAAACGGGTGAATTATGCCCAACGAAGTGGGCACGGGTCAGCTAGTCTTACATAAGCAAGTGCTCATAAAAATGTGGCATAACTGATGGCTCAAAGTCTCTGTTGTGTGGCTTTGTCCTTTGAAATTGAGTAAGGTCAAATCAAATGTAAGTATAAAAACTAACCTTTCAGATCAATGAGACCAGGGACGGTGTGGCCCATCCAAATTCCTCCTAACTCATCCGCCATCATAAGACCCCGACCAGTAGATCCTTTTGTTGTGTTGTAGGTTCTATCAGCGTATGATATGATGGCCAAGTTATTTGCATACGTTGGCTGAAAGTTTTATAGACTCGAGGTTTTTGCAACGTAGGTTGGATTGGTTGGCATTTTATAGAGGTCGATTTTGGTCTACTTTTTTGACGCGGCGGCACGCACGAAAAAACATGACTCATGCGGCGTTACCTCGCTCTGAGATTCATGCGACGTTACCTCGCTCTGAGGCGTTCCATGAAGTGCAAGCGAGAGCGCGGAACGAACGACAAAGAAGCACAATCGGCCTTTGCGTTCGTTGTCACGTTCAAATATCGTCAGTACCTACTTCAGTTGAATACTTCGTGTTCCTTGCATAGTTGATAATAATTATCATCACTATAATAAAACAACTAAGGTTCATTTTGCAACAACTTACCCGGTAAAGTGGAGACAATGTATGTTGCAGCATAGAATTGGAGTTGATAAACCGATCAGACGGCTGCCATCTACCAGTTATTTTAGGAGCGATGTACGAGAAGTTACGTCCTGTTTCGAAGTTACTTCCTGTGCTCATTGGAGGCTTGTAAAGATACCACCTTCGTAGAAAGGTTCAAATTAGTAGTAGTATTTCTTTTATTTAGCGTAAGTTTTTGAATAGAGAGTATTAAATAGTCTCTATCACATCCCGAAATAAAAAGAGCGTGTCAGTGAGTGACAGGATTTTATATTGGCTTTTTGACTCATAGGCGACCCTGATCATGATTTCTGATCAATGGAAAACTTCGAAATATGTGATATGAACTTTGTTTCAAAGCACAGGCCTTGTTTGACTACCTATGATATACAACTACCTATGTTTTAGAAACCGACTACGGGAGATAATACCATCGCTAAGTTCCAACATAGTACTATTTACTTAATAAATTTATACAATGTTTTTGAAGATGCTCAGTCTAATTGTGTACAGTACCAGTCACTTGGTTTATTTTCATTGTCCCTGCAATGTAGATTAATATAGCCCCAGCCTAGCAAAGGTTCCTCCGAAACGCACGTTTGTAATAAAATATAAACAAGGCCAAAACAATAAAACATTTTCACTACACAATAAATATTGCGTGAATTTTATTGCACAGCATTTTTCACGAATATGAAATTATTTATTTTAATCTTTGAAGCTGTAAGACGAATAAAACATTTTTCATGAATAATACTTCTGACGGAGTGTTTAAAAAAAACGCAAATATTTTTCAAAATCGTGTTTATTACAAAATTATTTCTATCGATCTTAAAACTTAAATTACTTATTATTAAAATACACAGCACTGGTAAGGTTCGGTGGGATTTATTGACATAAGACCCGAAGTCTACCAAAGCGCTACGTAAAATTGTTATTATACTTAACTTATATTATTAATACTGCGTACTAATTAATAACACTTTTCACTGCAAAGTATTTTACATATACATATTGATTTTGACAATGTATCCACATTACCAACTCAATATGAAGAAACAAAACTCAAAAAAAAAGATCTATTGATTTTATTATTATAAATTAATTCCATTGCGATTCAGTTCCAACCAAACTAAGCTACACTTGTTATCGGAACTAAATTGCTGATACAATTTTCATTCTTATTTCCTTGTCCCAGTGACTTTAGATGACAGGAGTGTTTGCATTGATAAGATATATTCAAACGCACTGCTTTGGTCGATCCTGCACCTTATTTTTCCCGGGTATATTTACAAAGGAATGTTAAACGTTAAACTAACGTTGTATTAACTACAATAATAGCTAAACAGGTTTTACCAGATCTATTAATACTGGGTTATTTGTAAATTACCGGTTTAGTCATGAATTGGTGCAAAAATAGTCAAAATCTTGAAACAAAAATATCTCTGCAATAGGAGTGCGCGGTTCAAAAGACCTTCGATGGAAAGATTAATCCAATAGATGGCGCTGTAGGCTATTTCATGTAAAATCTTGCGCAAGCAAATGAGATAAATTTGTATACTGTCGTAAGTTTGTTTGTAAATTAGCTCAAGAGCCTATGAATTCTGTTTTTTTTGTACACAACATTTTGTCGATAAAAATATTTTCACTTTACTTTCAAAAATGGACATAAACTGGTGCTTGAAACTTGAAATGAACAAAAGAACGTTTTAGAAAATATAACTATCCAAATTTTGTCTCAATATTAACTGATTTTAAGCAACCGATTCGTACCTAACCCATTAAATCACAAATGACCCAATATTAATGAGTCTATAATAGCACTGGTATTGAGATAAAAACCATATTATTGTAACTTCAGTTTTGATTGCATGTTTGTACAGACTCTATGAGATGCGCGAAGTTGCCCCAGAGAATAGGTCCAGATGTGCAGACAGTTCCCCCACCACGTGATTCTTGGGGTAACTGGAAACACCAAAAAAAAGAGTTATAGAGATATTATAGAGTTGGAAATACCACACAAAAAATAATAAAGTAATAGAGATATTATAGAGTAAGAGTTATAGAGATACTGCAAATGTTTTACGTTAGTGAAATTAGTTTTATAATAATTACTGGTGTCTTATTATCGTTATATTTTGGACAATTAGCACAATATCTTTATAGCTGATGTATAAACTACATAATGGTAAAGTTTCATTAAATTCCATTCAGTAGTTTTTGCGTGAAACATACAGCAGATATAAGCAACATACATATTGATGGGATTTTATATACTTAATGTTTATGTATTGTTAGGTATCTATTTGATTTAATTCGATGGCGCTAGTAGTTCTATAATTAGTACTCCTCGGATAATTTATTTCTGAGGAGGATGAAATGAAATGATGAAATGATATTTATTGTTCGTGGAAACTAGCTAGAGGTCGCGATAAAATAATATTGTTATATCATTACTATTTATTTAATTTGATAGAGAATATAATACAATTTTTGTTTTTTTAATTTCAAAAAATGCGATGATTTGGGACTCCAATCATAAAATAGTAAAAAAAATATTAGTAAATACTTAATCAAAATAAAATAAAAAAGCCCATTTATTCCATAACTTTAAATTCTTAAATTAACATATTAAACTTATCATGCATTTCTATTTGAGTAAGTACGTAAAATAGAAGATTAAAATAATATAAATATTTATAATTCATTATTCAATTTACACTTTATACATCTACATATTTCTTTCAGTAAATACTAACCGCACGATTAATGTCTCCAACACAGACCCAGTAATCAGCGACTTTCGCGTCTTGACTGTTGTGCATTTTGTGAGCGACGGCGACCGCCCACTTCGAATGATCGTTGTGTGATGTAAACGACATCTTGGCTATGGGGAACTTCAATCTCTCTATATTTCTGACCCTGTAAGAAATTAATATTCATTAAAAATTTACTGAATATATACATAGTAATACCTAGACATAGAATAAACATCTGAAGGATGAGTACGAATAAATTTGCCCATCGTAAAGTAAACGTAACGCAGCGTATTCGATATACAATGCGCGATGACACAACGTTCGGCTATCGAGCTGACAATGTGA
This sequence comes from Ecliptopera silaceata, assembly GCA_932527185.1. Lineage (NCBI taxonomy): Eukaryota > Metazoa > Arthropoda > Insecta > Lepidoptera > Geometridae > Ecliptopera > Ecliptopera silaceata. The sequence continues at coordinate 5,541,963 of OW052205.1, read as the reverse complement.
ATTGAATTGACGCTGCGTTACGTTTACTTTACGATTGTCAAATTTATCCGTGAACACCTGAGAGGTGCTCATCACACATTCGTTTGTTCTCGGGAATCAAACCCACCCACAACATAGAAGGCTGAGTTACTACCAACTGAGCTATGACGTGTCAAATCGCTGTGTCAGAGTTACTTTATTGCGTCGTAGTAACAGCAGCTACTCACTTCTGCTTAGTACTTATATAACTTACTGGAAGTTTCGACTGCATTCAGAATCTAAAGTCCCAGGACCGTTGGTCCAAGACTCCACAAGTAGATCAGATTGCAATACTTCTGCCACTAAGCCGCTGTAAAGATCATCGTTGAACATTGCACTCTTGGCGAATGACAGGAACTTTCGACCGACCAGTGTTTCGAAACTTTCTATGTGATACCTGAAACATTTTTGGGACAAAATAGTATCTTATTTATTGTAGGTGTCGTTTAATATTATTATTTTTAAATCATAAATATTTATTCACAAACAAATACACTACTTACAAAATGTACGTTGTTTATTAAGCGTCATTTTACATAGCTATATATATATATATATATATATATATAAGTATTAAATAGTCCATTATTTAACAGACTTGAGAAGGAAGATTTTCTAAATTCGATTATGCGTAGGTACTTACGTTAACCTATCATTTAAAGTGGACCGATTTCAATGATTCATTTTGCATTTAAAAGCTTCTCATATATCTCATTTAAATCAAGATTTGACCAGTAGTTTATATATTATTCTTAAAAATTCGTGTTTAATAATATAGGTAAGTTATTTTTTTTTATTAAAAAAATACTCGTTATTCTACTTACCAAGGTGAAACATCAATAGTCTTATTCTTAACAACATCAACTAAATTCGGCAATTCGCTTTCAAACTCCTGAGGTATATGCGAGTACACAATGAGAGGCTCGTTGTATTTCAACTGCGTCGCTATTTGGTTGAGTGTAGACGTCTGTACAGACACGCACAGAAATGATTGACCGTATTTCATGCCGGTTGTCGGGTAATCGTATGAAGTTGCGTTCAGGCCGTGAAGTGCTGAAAAAAACTCTTGGTGAGCTCACTTGACTTAGAATAAGGTATTTTCAAGGTATTTTCACTGATGGAATTAATGAATGGAAAAGTTGATAAAGTATTTAAATTTTCTTCAAAGTAATTTTTGGAAATTGCAACACAAAAATTATGTGGCATGCAGTATGTATTCAATTAAAATATCAAATTTAAAACTTTTGGATAGTAAATAACGGAGTGAGAATTTCATTTCATTCTCTACTAGATCATTTTAATTCGTATTATATTTTCGTGAAAAGCCACATTATTAAGACAAAGTTTGCAGATGATTATAATATGTTAGACTATAATATGAGTTGAGTGAAGCTATATTTTACTATTCAACTATTTACTTTCATTTTTTTATAGGATATCGACGTTTCATCATTTAATTGAAAATAAGTACTTACAATCAGGAATTGGCGGGAATCTCGGTACAGAATGAACGAGCCAGAGTGAAGTGAACTTATCTCCCAACAATACTCCTTTAGTATGGCCGTTTTCAACGCGAGTTTTCATAAACTTTGAGTGCATCTTACACATCTCTGCTAAATCGTAGTCATCGTAATACTTATCTCCTAGCTTGAACTTTTTGTATTTCTTGATACCGCTTTGTTTCATTTGACCTGGAAATTTAAGTATCAATAGTTAGGATGGAGAATAGAATTTAATATATGTACTCAATACTCAAAGGTTGCCTGGAAGAGATCGCTTTTAGCGATAAGGCCGCCCATTGTGCTGTTAATTTATTGTTTCTTGTGTGTTAAATCCTTTTCTGTGTACAATAAAGTTTTTATCTATCTATCTACTCGATTTATTTATTGCTCTCATATGTTAAGACTAGGTTATTACAGTAGATATGATTTGGTTACAACATATGAACCCTGTTTGAGGGCACTACAATTGTTTCGTTTCTGCAATGTTCATTATTTTCGTTCAAAGTCTATTCTATGCTGATAGCAATACCGAAACGCCAATTTCTGGTTGTCATGCAAGTACTTATCCGTCAAAGCTCGGAGTGACAGCCGCGACAGTTCAAAACGAATCTGAAAAAAAAAAAATCGAACGTCTGGCGATCTTGTAAAATCGCCGGTCGGAGCGCACGCGTCTAAACGGAATCGAAAGTATTTTTCTGAAAAGGAAGCTTTATATCTCTCATCAATCATCGTGTGTCTTCACCAGCCATTTTCCCTAAGTGATCCTGTACATCATCAGCTCAAGCAAACGCAATTTGGAAGTTCATCGAGGCTGGTCGCAGTCCGAGGTATGTACTTTGCATATATCGGTATTGTTTAAAGCTAGTCTAGACTTGAACATCGTCCTGTAATTAGGAAAGCAACGTTAGATCACATAGGTATTGTGATCTCCCCAGAGTGGCATAAAGCCACCACCCATATCGGGCTAGTGCGTATGCTACATTCTTTTTGGTGCCGAAACCAGGGAACTTCCATTTTGCATACGTAATTCGTAAACCGCCATCTTTTCTCTGTGGTATTTTTCGCATAAGCGCAATAAACTTAAGAGTATCTCAATCGACTTATAATTTTACATAAGATTATAGGTATTTCTCGCATTCTGAGTTGTTCCGTTCTATCAAAATAACCATATTATCGTATATTTCAAATAACTTTTACGTCTACGAGCTATCACCATCGAACAGGGATCATTTTATTTTAATCGTATCTTGTATTTATCGTAACAAACATATCGCGGATTTTTGTACGTGTTATTTAGGACGTGCAATCATAATTTTCATCGGTGCACGGATTTATTTCCACGTTCAATATTTCCATCAAACTTCATTTCAATCTTCAAATTACATAATTAAAACTTAACATAAAATTATTTACAGTAGAAAAGGTCAATTCATATTTCAAATCGTCATTCGTAAAATAATTTATCACTTTCCTACACATTCTTACATTTTGTGGGTAGAATATCCAGCCGTTCACCGCGGCCGCACTCAGCGTCAGCCGAATGTTCTAGCGCTAAGTGAGTGAACAGATTACACAGTAGTTACTATCAAATTGTACACATCGTAAAATTCGAGAACGTATTGTTTTATTCTTTTTTTTATCAACTTAACTTTTACGTTGTGTTATAACGAGTTCATTCCTAAGTTTAGAAAAACAAATAGTTATCTTTCTGATCTTTATTTTTGCATTTGCAGAAGTTTTAAAGATTTAATTAGGAACCTATTCAAAGGTTGTTTACGTCTGTTCTGCACATAAATACCGGTGATATTTATATCTCATCTAAACATTTTACGCTATTGATATAAATATTGCACTTTATTACCTAAACTAATTACTAAACTCAACAATGTCGCTTCTCGGTAAACATCCTCGTAAATCAAGCATGCTAAAGAAGTCTAAGTCAAAATCTATCGAAATCGAATACACTACTCAAGACTTGCCGTCTTTGCGTAGGAAACGAACTATCGCATACAAACGTCTGACTAAGGCTTTAGAAGTAGGCAATTTAGCTACGAAGGATTCTACACAAATCGATTTATTTCTTTCGTATCACCAAACTTTAAAACAAATTGCCGCGAATTTCGAGGATGCGCACTTCACCATTCAGGAGGTTGTTGACGACGAGCCAGACAAGGAAGATAATGAAATTCAAGAACGTTTTGACGAGATGTACTATCGGGTTTTGTCAATACATCGCAACCTAACTAAGAGTGAATCGACTCAGTCCCACGGCGGCGGAAGTTCTTCCTCTAACATCCGGTTACCAAAAATTGTACTTCCGACCTTTAGTGGTGATATAAAAAAATGGCCTGAGTATTTTGACACTTTTAATGCGTTGATACACAACTCGACTTCGATTACCGATACAGAGAAGTTTCATTATCTCTTCTCGTCTCTCAGCGGCGACGCGCTCACGGTAATTAAACCTTTTCCGATGACTCATCAACACTATCGCGATGCGTATGAGGCGCTGGCGGCGCGTTATAGGAATAAACGCGATTTAGCTTTTACATGTTGGCGAGACATTTTAAAGGTTGATTTTAAATGTAATAACGCTCCTGAGTTTAGAAAATCGCTCGACCTTTTCGAAGAAAACTTGAGTATTTTGAAGACTATAGATTTACCAATCGGTAAATGGGATTTTATCCTAGTGTACCATATTTTATCGAAACTAGACACGAAATTGCGCCGAGATTTTGAGGAAAAATATTCGGACGTAGAATTGCCTACCTACATACAACTAAAATCGTTTCTACAATCAAAGTGTGAGGCAATGCTGCGCGATACTCACTTTACTGAGTCGAATAATTCAAACAAGCCTTCTCAAAAAATAGTTAGTACGCAGCCTCAGCCTAAACGTACCGCAACATCGCATACGCTTGTCGCAGCCACTCCGGCTCCGACGCCGCCGCCGCCGTCGGCGATGACAACGAAGACCGAGCAAAAGCCAACCGGAACAACTTCCGGTCCGTACATTAGCAAGTGTTCGTTTTGTGGTGAGCTTCACTCAATAGCAACTTGTTCTGAATTTCTCAAAAAATCGATAGATGACCGTATTCAAACGGCTACTGAAAAAATATGGTGCTTTAACTGTCTTAGGCCTTCACATCAATTGAAGGATTGCAAATCGATCTTCTCCTGTCGCACATGCAAACGGAAACATCACACCTTACTCCATCGCGATAACTCTATCGTATCAAATCCAACCGTATCGTCGTTGGTGTCAAGGTCAGCTACTCACACGACCGTTTTGCTAGCGACTGCCATCGTGCAAGTTAAGGATGCATCTGGCGCGATGCAATCATTCCGTGCTTTATTTGACACCGGAAGCCAGAGCAATTTTATTACTGCGTCAGCTTTAAAACGCTTACATTTGAACCCTATTCAAGCCAACGCGAGTGTAAGTGGGCTCGGAGAAACAGCAGCCTGTATTCTCGGTGACGTCAATTGTGCTGTAGGTACTCAAAACAAAGTATTGTTCAATTTAGACTTTCATGTAATTTCGACTATATGTGGCGATCAACCTATCGCGAAATTAAACACATCAGGATGGTCACATGTTAGTTCGTTACCCTTAGCAGACCCCGGCTTTGATATCCCTGGACCTATCGATCTCTTGTTTGCAGCGGATGTTTTTGCTGACTCTCTCCTCAACCAGCACGTCAAGGGACACTCTCATCAACCTACCGCTTTTAACTCTGTGTTTGGATGGCTTCTACTAGGAAAAACTCGATTGGCTTCAAACACATTAGTTCACACATCATCGGATCTCGACGTCGATTTAAATGCTTTGGTTCAACATTTTTGGGAGCTGGATCTAGTACCGAAGTCGTCTATCATGACCCCAGACGAAATACTTTGCGAACAGAAGTTCCAATCTGAACATGCTCGTGACTCATCTGGTCGTTACATAGTGCGCTTGCCATTCAAGGATAATTCGGAGCCTACCTTTCACGGCTCTCGTGAAGTAGCGTTGCGACGTTTCCATGCTATCGAACGCCGGCTATCTCGTGATCCTAACCTACACAGCCAATACGCTGACTTTATGTCGGACTACCTAGAGACAGGACATATGTCGTTGGTTCCAGCAGACGAGCTTGCTATGGGAAAATACTACATTCCTCATCACTGCGTTTTGCGTCCAGATTCGGTGACTACTCGCCTTCGTGTCGTTTTTGATGCATCTGCTAAAGATTCTCACTCACGTTCTTTAAACGATACTCAACTTACCGGTCCTAAATTGCAACCTAATATTTTGAAAATTATTTTGCGGTTTAGGGAGCATAATATCGTGTACATGGCAGATGCTAAACAGATGTATCGTCAGATTTTGACGGATCCTGCGCACCGTGACTATCAGCGTATTTTTTGGAGAACCTCGCCCGACGAGCCGCTTCAAGAGTATCGCTTGAATACTGTCACGTATGGTGTTTCTTCATCTCCTTTTCTTGCTTGTCGCACGCTGCGACAACTTGCTGAGGATGAAGGTGGTGCATATCCGATGGCCAGAAGTATCGTCTTGTCTGACGTGTATATCGATGACGTTGCAACAGGATGTGACACACTTGAAAACGCTCAAGAAGCAAAACGCCAACTCCTCGCATTGTTTAAACTAGGTGGTTTTGAACTTCGAAAATGGGTAAGCAACAATGCGGAACTACTAGCTGACCTCCCTAGTCAAGATTGTTTGACAGGTTCGGTTTCCCTCGACAATTCTGAGCCTTCTACGTTGAAAGTTCTCGGTCTCAAGTGGGACCCTTCAATCGATGCTTTCTTCTTCGAAATTAAACCTTCCGATCGACCATGTACTAAGCGTTCCATTCTCAGCGAACTCGCTAGAGTGTTCGACCCGTTAGGCTTCTTGTCCCCCATCACCATACAAATCAAAGCTTATATCCAAAAATTATGGATTCTCGGTATCGGATGGGACCAAACGCCTCCTGACGAGGTCATAAGTACATGGGCTACTTATAAGGATCAACTTCCACAACTAACTCAACTTCGCATTCCTCGCAAGTTAACTTGTTCGGAGTCTTTATCGTGTGAGTTACACGGGTTTTGTGACAGTTCTGAGACAGCTTATGGTGCTGTCATTTACTTGCGTGTCACTGACAACACCGGCGCTGTTCATATCTCGCTCGTTTGTTCCAAAGCTCGGGTAGCTCCTCTTAAACGTATCTCGTTACCACGGCTAGAGCTCTGTGCAGCAGTGCTCTTAGCAGATCTATATCAGTTCGTACGCGAAACTTCCCTGAATCACATCAAAATCGATGCTGTCCATCTATGGTCAGATTCAACTGTCGTTCTCTCGTGGTTGCGTTCACCTTCATCTCGCTGGGTCACATTTGTTGCAAATCGGGTGAGCCAGATCCAAGAACTCACATCTCCTGATTGTTGGCATCACGTGGCCTCTGGAGATAACCCAGCAGACATCTGTTCACGAGGTCAATTTCCATGTGAAATTTTGAACAACACGTTATGGTGGGCGGGGCCTTGTTGGTTATCTGAAGACCATTCTTCGTGGCCACTACATTCAGAATGCATGAACCATGATGATGAGATTATTGTCAAAGCCGAGGAACGTAAAGCGATAACTCTCGTAACGGGACAAGGTGACAAAAGCGAGGATGATCAATCCATTATCGAAGCAATGCTTAGCCGTTTCTCTTCGTTATCAAAACTCATTAATGTATTCTCGTATATCCATCGCTTCATTAACAATGCTCGTAATACAGTTAAAGCCAATCGAAAAGCATTCCTTGACAACGTGGAACGTCATCGCGCCCTGATGCTCATTGTTAAACATGTTCAAAGCGTAGTGTTTTCAGAAGAAATATCTAACCTCAAAGCAAAAAAGATTTTATCTAAACCTTTTCGCAAATTAAATCCTTTTCTTGATGATCAAGGAGTGCTCAGAGTGGGTGGTAGGATTTCTCGATCTGGTTTAGAATATGAACATAAACATCCTGCATTTCTACCATCTGAACATCCCTTAACGTCTCTAATAATTGACCATATTCATCGAACATATTTGCATCCGGGTGTAAATACTACACATTTCTTGTTGCTTCAGCAGTTTTGGATTGTCGCAGCTAAACGCACGATCCGACGTCGCTTATCTAAATGCATTAAATGCTTTCGAACGAATCCTCAACCGTTACAACCATTTATGAGCGATCTTCCGTCATATCGAGTTAATCAAATCAAACCGTTTTCAGTGGTGGGCGTTGACCTAGGCGGCCCATTTCGCATAAAAGTAGGTTCACATCGTGGTGCAAAAATGGATAAGGCCTATTTATGTTTATTCGTTTGTCTAGCGACTAAAGCGGTCCATCTCGAAGTAGTGTCAACACTTTCGACTGAAGGTTTTATCGCCGCTCTTCGGCGTTTTGTTGGTCGTCGCGGTCGCTGTAACGTTATTCACGCAGATTGTGGAACAAATTTTGTAGGAGCAAAAAACCAATTAAATCCTTTGATGCAGCAAGCTGCTTGTGCTTCAAAAATAGAATTTAAATTTAATCCTCCCGGCGCACCGCATTTCGGCGGCGTCTGGGAAATTCAAATAAAAGCCGCGAAATCGCATTTGTATCGGGTAGTCGGTGATCAGGTTCTCACTTTCGAAGAGTTGACAACTCTTTTTGTTCAAATCGAAGCAATCTTAAATTCACGACCTCTTTACCCTATCAGTTCAGACCCCAACGACCTCACGTGTTTGACCCCAGGTCATTTTCTAACCTTAGAACCGTTGACAGCTGTCCCCGAGGAAGATCTTTCTGATATCAACATAAAACGGCTTCCTCGATGGCAAATGTTACAAGCATTTCAACAGAATTTCTGGTCCAGATGGAAAACCGAATATTTAAACTCTTTAACTCAACGCGCCAAATGGACCAAAAATTCTAAACCGTTATCGATCGGTTCGATGGTGATTATCAAAGACGACAACCGCGCTCCTTTACACTGGACCCTCGCAAGAGTGGTTGAACTTCATTATGGTGGTGACGGAATAGCTCGGAGCGCGACTCTAAAGAACGCTAACAATCATACAGTACATCGACCTTTGGTAAAACTTTGTCCTCTTCCTCTCGAGGACTAGTTTTAATCGTAACTTCTCAAATCTTAATTCTAAGCAAATCGTAATATAGGTAAACATAATCTTAATCAATTTAATATCGTTATCGTTTTAGGTTTTACTTTATATTTTAACTAGAAAATACCATAGGTATTTTGGTGGGCGGGATGTTTCGTTTCTGCAATGTTCATTATTTTCGTTCAAAGTCTATTCTATGCTGATAGCAATACCGAAACGCCAATTTCTGGTTGTCATGCAAGTACTTATCCGTCAAAGCTCGGAGTGACAGCCGCGACAGTTCAAAACGAATCTGTCAAAAATCGAACGTCTGGCGATCTTGTAAAATCGCCGGTCGGAGCGCACGCGTCTAAACGGAATCGAAAGTATTTTTCTGAAAAGGAAGCTTTATATCTCTCATCAATCATCGTGTGTCTTCACCAGCCATTTTCCCTAAGTGATCCTGTACATCATCAGCTCAAGCAAACGCAATTTGGAAGTTCATCGAGGCTGGTCGCAGTCCGAGGTATGTACTTTGCATATATCGGTATTGTTTAAAGCTAGTCTAGACTTGAACATCGTCCTGTAATTAGGAAAGCAACGTTAGATCACATAGGTATTGTGATCTCCCCAGAGTGGCATAAAGCCACCACCCATATCGGGCTAGTGCGTATGCTACAACAATATTACAGGATGGTAGGCAGACCGAGGTTTGTTTATAAAATATTATTGATTAAGGCCCAAGCGCTCAGTCAGGACGGTAGCCCAACAACAAAAGATGTCGCTAGTTTAAAAAACTGCGGTTTTTCTTCTGATTTGTTAATGGTTTTTTGCGTTTAGTTATCAAAATTCACCTTTGCGAAAACTTATTAATAGATACCAATTAATCAATACAAAATACTATAATTTTAGTAGGAAAAACGTGCAGAGGCTGGCGAGGAATTTCAAGCTTGCTATCTACTTTGACACGCAAAAATGTTTCCGATATTTGAAACGCGCTAGCGTTTCATAATTTCGACGTCAGGTAATAAGAACGAATAGCGCAGTTCAAGGTACTGTGGACTGACATTCAGAGTATTCGAGTTCAAATCTCCGCCAGAAATGTAACTTTTTGTTGCTTCCTTTTTTTGATATTTATCTGTGTCTTTCTGCAGAGCAGAGGCTCTGCAGAATTTTTACAGACTACTATAAAACCTACTGTATTGGATTTTTTTTTGAACTTAAATGCAATAAAATGCAGTAGATACCTATTACATAGGTTACCTTCTAATAAAACTGCTAATATCTTCAGGAATATGTTTATATGTATTTAATATTTCAATAGTAAGACTCTCTACAGCTCTATAAATTAAACAAATAAAACACATGAATATGTTTTGCCCAAAAACGGGCTACGGGCTATTTATGTCGTTTTCTGTGGCGTCGCTAAGATTCTTCAATTGCAGTTGTTGGTGCATTGTCTTGCCTGCGTACAAAGGATATAGATTGTTTGTGGGGCAGTTACATCATAATGCTTGATCGGAGTGATCGCAAAGCGTGAATGTTTCTTCGGATCATTTCTGTTACCACAATGAATTTCTAATTGGCACAATTGATTACTATACTTACAAGATAAAATTTCATCAAAAACAACTATGTACGACTAAATTGACAGACAGCTAGCAATGACAATTATGTCAGCGAGGTTGCCTTACTACAGGTTTTATTTACTTTGACAACAAAAAAAAAGGTTTTATTTAAGTACCTATATTTCAATGCATTATTTGGAAGTTTGTAATTTTTCTTACAAATAAACGTTTTTTTTAATGAAATAATTTTTCTTTATATTTATAATTACAGAACATTAAAAAACGAACAGTTTGATAATAATGTTTGCAAGGAAATACATTTATGGCCACACTTTTATAACCAAACTTTATGAACAGTGACATTTATCAGTTATTTATTATTAGCAGTAGTGAGACTGACTACTAGTGACCCGTGACACGGCACGCGTTGTATATTTCGGCTCGGCAACGTTTTTGGCGTTCACTTTATTTTACATTGAAAGTTTTTTTCATATTGCAATTTGTACATAAAATAGTCTATGTTACTCGGTAAAGATATTACATCCTTATGTAGAAATAGTTTTAAAATAGGACGTGTACTTTTGAATTAAATAGTGACCAACAAACAGACAAATCTTATCCTTTCTAGAATTTTAGTTTAGATAATAGATTGGCAACGTAGCATTTTCAAGAAGAAAAGGGATAGATTTGGTTTTGTTGTCTTGTTTCTTTTACTACGACTGGAGAGCTGACAACAAACCTTAGAATTTTGTATTTGATAGATAATTGTAAGTATTCGAGCGAATGACGTAGTCGTATACTTAGGTACTAGATACCTAAACATTGACGACCGATGTGGCGCGGTGGCATTGACGACGTGGAGGTTGCCGGTTCGATTCCCGCCTTGGGATAAATGTTTGTACTATCTACAAATATTTATTCCGGGTGTTCTGGGTGTTTATATATATAATAAAAAATATCTATCTATGTAATGTATTGTCGAGAAATTACAACACAGGTGGTTCATATATTACGTGTACAGTACATATTTAATTACCGCTAGTTTTGTTTCATACTAAGTACATACACTTTTTGATTTTATTATGGTGTAGAATTATGCGAACTTTATTTTCATACTATACAGTTAATAATGCTACAATATCCAGCTACAATAGCCGCTGTTCCGAACAGGGTAAAAGAGGTTTATTATACAGGGTGTAACAGAAGGGGTGGACCAAAAGCAAAAGGGTGATGGAAGAGCTCAATACCTATCGAAATAACCCCCATGTATGCTCAGCGATATTCAGTCGTTCAAAAGTTACTCGCACTTTTATGTTTTTTTTTCATTAACATATTTTAGGTTAGATTTCCCAAGTTTTCCCAAACTATCAAGTACGAAAGGTCTACTATGAAGCTACAAGGTGTAAAAAAATACGGTTGTAGCTCTAATAGTTTGGGTATACAAGAGAAATCTAACCTAAAATAAAATTATGAAAAAAAAAACATAAAAAGCGAGTAACTTTTGAACGACTGAATATCGCTGAACATACATGGGGGTAATATCGATAGGCTAAGAGCTCCTGCATCGGCCCTGTTGCTTTTGGTCCACCCCTTCTGTTAGACCCTGTATATATTTTTTTTAAATATTTAATTCTGCACAAAATGATGCAAAAAAACAGCGCACAGTATATCTCCCATATACGTTACATTTACGATTGAGCTACGAAATATGAGTAGGTAAACAAAACTATACTCATACAATGTGTAGCAAACTTTTTGTTGTTACGTGGTACATTTAACTTTTTTCTTGGTTGTCATGACAACTAGTAGTAAGTAAATAAATATGTCAGTCATAAACACCCAACATTTTGTTGTTAAAAAAATCTCAAATATTTTGTAATATATCTCAAATAGTGCCTATTTTTAATGCAATGTAAGCTAGATTTCATGGAAGCTGTCTGGGCAGTCTAGCCCAGATCCTGGCATTCAGTTACTCGCAGGCAGAAATCCTTGACGCGAAGAAAGTACTACAAGAACCATAGGCTGAGACCACCGTGACCAACATTCACCTTGTGATAAGAAAACATCTTCGTGAAGAGACCGTTGCCGTATCATGAAGGATTGAAGTAGGAAGAAGGCGACCAACTTCAATTCATACATCCTTACCATGGTGACCCAGTACAATGACAGTTCTTGGCTCTAGTATTCTGGACGTCTGGATTAGTCTAGCGGTAAAAAAATAGGGGACCATTGCCGCAGATGAAAGATCAATATGTATTACTTTTGTGTACTAGTGTTATTTTCATTTTATATAAGAAAAGTGTATGCTAGCATCTAAAGTATACTTTACTATTGTTGTAAAGTGTGTTAGTCAGTAAGGTTTATCTATGAGCCGTTTTTAAATAAGTATTTTAGTACTTAAATTTTTACAACTATATTATGGTAAAAAATATATTTACTTTTCTTACAATAAATTGATTTTTTTCCACAGCTGTGGAAAAAAATCCAAAACTATTTTTTTCTGTACGTTATTATCCACCTATGCTATGTAGAATGCATTAAAATTATAAGAAAGAAACCTTTTTGGTTCAACCAAACTTCTTTGCACGGGAGACGGGTGCAAGATATTACAATCTTTACGCTGACAAGTCCGCTTCGAATGTAAATATGACAAAGTACGATACATAAAAGAATAACTAAAAGAAAAAGAGAAAAAAGATTTCCTATTTCTTTCTACACAAGTATTTAGTTCAAGTAACTAGATGGCGCTCTAGATACTTTTGCTATAACTTAATACCTAGTGCTTCGCACAGATGGTGCCCTTTTTTTACAGTTAGTTCATTTTTTGAACACGCGTCACGAACAACCTTAAATTAGATTATTTATTAGATATTTACGGGCATAGCACAAAGCGTCGTCTAGTTCTAAACTTAGCAAAGATATAGCGCAGATTGCTAATAGTTTTTTTTTTTTTTTGGAAATTATTTTCCAGAATATCGCAGACGTTGTTGATGTCACATAAATATTTGTTCTTATCGTATATCAAATCCAAACAATTATGCAAGCCATAATTCTTAAAATGTGATAGACATTTGATAGGGCCCGGCCCGTAATTTCTTAAGTTTTTTTTAATATAGTAAATACCCGGTATATTTTTCCGTTTTTTTTTTTAAATAAAGTACTTACATATTTATAAAATACATACCTCGTTTACTCTTGAAGTACATATCAGCAACAGATTGAAGGATATCTGGTTGATGCTCGCCAGCTGGAGGTTGATCGTTGTACACCAAGGAGAGTATGTTTTTATCCTGAAATTAGTTATTTAATTATTTAAATTTATCAAGAAAATAGCGAGTGGCGGTCAATATAAACGAAATTAGTCCTTAACATTAGTATATGTAAATTGATAAAAATGTAACAAATATTTTTTTGCTAATTTTTTTGTCATTTATACTTTTTGTATCTTTACGTTGTTTCGTTTCATTTTACTTTATTTTATTATAATCTATCTATCCTCTAAGGTTTGCTGGCAGAAAACTCTAGGGTTAACTCGCCTTTGTAAATATTTTTCTATTTGTATGTCTCATATTGCGTGTAATAAAGTATAAATAGGTTCTACTGTATGAACCTCGATATGTTAAAGCCCAAGGGAAACACAAAATATTTTAAGTGAGGTTCTACTGTAAAATGTCTCGTAAAAATTACAATAAAATTCAGATTTTACCTGATACAAAGGGGCTAAGGTCCGTCCGACCATGGACCTAGGGTCACTGATAGCTATATCCGACATGATCCATCCCCCTCGCAGCTTTGAAGGTGTTAGGTGCATGTAAGCAACCCCTCGGCGAACGAGCGGATTCAAATGATTCTTTTCACGGGGCAGTTTGTACATGTAGAACCTGGAAAGAATCACTATTAATTATAGAAATATAACATCTTAAAGACAGTTTTAAAAGCAATTTGAATAAATAATAATGTTGTGTGGTATATAGGTAAGTACCTAGGTTTTTTCAATAAACATCATGGTACCATTGTATAACATGTAGTCATAATGAGATATTTTGATATACCTTTTCTATTAATACAGTTTTAATTTTAATATTAATTTTTATTAATACGCAAAAATCTATTAAATTAATAACATGTTTTAAAAACCTAGTCTAAGTCTTTTGTATAAGATGCGCACTTTTATGGAAAGATTTGCATTGTAATGTTATTTGTGACAAACAAATATAACAATATACGCTAAACAAAAGACAATCAAGCGCGTGGTATTTTTAAAGAAAAACTTACCAATCAACAGGTTCGCCCTTTTCATTCCTACATTGCGGCGTCAAACTAACACTTTCACTCACAAACAAAAGCAACAGAAACCATAACATGATGCGTGCGCTTCCCTTCGCAGCCTTCACACAAGTAATTAGACACGCAGGAAGTCTCTATCGCGATTTTATTTATGACGTCACATACCACTCAAAACAACCGCTTTTAATCCAAACAATAGGCTTATTTACACAACATTGTCAATTTTGTTTCCTTTCTGTGACCGCTCGAGTTAGATAACTGCTTGTATTCGAATTTATTGTGACCCGTTACACAAAGGATGTTGTTGCAATATTATCGCATAGCTATTCGTATTGATATTAGCTCTTATTGCGTGGAGATAAGAGCTATACGGTCTGCAGAGTTATTGTTATGTGATCTCACAGCATAAAGATATTTGTTGCTATTGTAGATCGATGAATCATCTCGCGCGAAATTCAAATTGTTTATGGTTGGATGCATAGCCTAATTTGTATCATAACGATACTATTTGAAACAACAAAACATGCTCTTTGATATTATACTAAATAGAACGTAAGTACATATTGTAATTTGAGCATCTACTAAAGTGACAGTTTGTACTCAATTAATTCTATATAAAAATGTCAAAGATTCACAAATGGCTTGAATGTTTATAGTTTTTGTAATTATGTAGGTACTTAGTTGAGTAACTTTCAATAACTCGTTTCATGATAATTACGATACTTCATAAAATATACAATTTTATATGAAATAATTTATTTAAAACAACAAAATAGATATACAAAAATAAAATAACCTGTATATATCACGCTCATGCGAATGGAAGACTTGGCACATTTCATAAAGAAAAAATATTATAAAATTAAATATTCACCTTATCCTTACAAATTAATATGACAAAGGAATGGCAGCTTTATTACCGTAAAACAAGGTTCATTATTCCTTAACTAACTTATTGTTGAGTAGGCATAGAAACAGCTGCTTTTGTGTGCGACACATCGCTTTGCCTCCAGAAAGAAACGACAGTCTTCAACTCGGTATAGAAGTCAATGCCCTGCTTCCCACAGAAATGGTTAGTGCCCAAGAAAGAACCTCGTGAACCAGAGAAAGAGAACATAGATAGTGGGACAGGGATGGGTACGTTTACTCCTACTTGACCGACATCAATTTCGTTGGAGAATTTTCTCGCGGCCGCACCATTTGTGGTGAAGATTGCTGTACCGTTGCCGTAAGGGTTGGAATTGATCATTTGAATAGCTTGGTCTAACGTGTCGACGAATAGGCAGATAAGAACCGGGCCGAATATTTCTTCCTTGTAGCATTCCATGGAAGGTTTGACGTCAGTGATGATGGTAGGTCCCACGAAGTTGCCTTTTTCGAAGCCGGAAACTTTAACGGAGCGTCCATCGAGAACGAGTTTAGCGCCCTCTTTGACTCCTAAAATATAAATAACTCTTTAGAGCACTGACAAGCTCAGAAATTTACAAAAGTAAGAACAATTTATCTTTCTTTTATGACGTTGTTCTTTGTCTGTTCCAGTTAATCTTTTAATATAATTTACTGTGTCGATGACTAAGCAATTCACCTAATTTGATTAGCCCTATCGCTATGAGACATGATGAATTCATTTAAAATAGCAAAATAGATAGCATCAAGTGACATTCGAAACAGTCATCGAACGTCTTTTGTTTTAAATGCAAAATGGTTTCATTCAAGTAGAATCATCCTTCTCTAGTATTTAAGACGATTTTAAATGGACGTGATTTTACGAAATATCGAATATACGAGTCTAAGAAACTTAGGTACCAAATTAAATGAGTCTGTGAATCCTTTGCTTGGCGTTGACTGAAGGGACAGTATCAAGTGATTTTACTATTTCAAAGTTTAATCAAGTCAGTCAACGGTCGTCATTTGTTAAAAAAAATTTTGTTTTGAATGCTATTTTCTTCATACTAAAAATAGTACTATAAGAAACATAATATTCATTGTCATTTCAGTCTTAAACTAAGCAAAGCTTGTACTTTTAGAACTAGATTGCTCAAAATTTTGATGCATTGGTGGTTTTCTCTCTAAAAATCTTACCGGATTCAACGAGTCTGTGGATCCTTTGCTTGGCGTTGACTGAGATGACAGGTCCCACGTCAGTTCCGGGCACATGGCCGGCGTTCACTTTGAGGTCACGGGCGCGGGCTACTAGATCTGGGATCCATTCCTTTGCCTCACCTGGTTGTAACATTCAGCAAAAATAAAATATATAATTACTTAAATAAGTTAAAAGATTTTTTTCTTTAATTTTAAGAGTTATTTTTTACCAATAAAATCATATTTGATGGCGCAAATATTGGTCGCGTGACGTGTAGAATACCCCTCTTCGAGTTTATGGGAATATTATGATATATTTATATGATTAATTACGTTGATAGTCGAAATATAGATATTTTTACTTTTTTTAAGTTATTTTTTTTAAACCTCAATCGAGATCTGAATTGACCGCAATTTTATACATCATCTTTCAAACCAAAACCAAATCATTTTATTGTTTCTTTTATAAACATGGGCATGTTAACAAACTACAGAAAATTTTCCAACCAGTGGAGTTGGGCTTTATGAAACGACTGTGAAATATCAAGTAGAGAAAATATTTAGAAACCTCAATGATAAAAAAAAAATAAAAAATATAATAAATAATGATGGACAATCCACACAACATCATCTAGCCCCAAGCTAAGCAGAGCTTGTGTTATGGGTACTAGAAGACTGACATACATAATACAATACATAGATAGATATTTTTATTATACATATAAAATACCCAGAACACCCGGAATAAATATTTGCAGATCGTACAAACATTTATCCCAAGGCGGGAATCGAACCCGCAACCTTCCGTGTCGCAGGCAGACCTTCGCCCACCGCGCCACATCGGTCGTCTACCTTTCACTTTTTAAATTTCGTAATAATATATAAGTTGAATTATTGACATACCCACAAAAACAGCAGTACTAAGTGCCATACAACGTTGCCCCGCGGCTCCGAACGCCGCGCCCGCCAGTTGGTTCAAAGTATGCTCTTTGTTCGCATCCGGCATTATCACGCCGTGGTTTTTAGCGCCCATGTTGCTTTGTACGCGTTTACCTGAAAATTAATAAAACTATAAGTATAGAAAAAGTCAGTACTGAGTAAAGGGCACACAGTCAATAATCGACACGATAAGAAGAAGTCAATAACCATAATTTGAATTGTAAATTTTGGGTTACACAGTTGGTAAAATATCTAAAATCCCGCAGCTTATTCAGTTTTTCACGTGTACGTTGTATTTCTAGTAAGTAAATAAGGGCAAAGTTTAGACAGAAAGATGCAACGTTAATAACGCTGATAAACAACATAAAACATAATAAACAAATTATATAACCTACATAACAAGCTCTCATTTGATATCCAAACCATACTTTATCTCATTCTATTGAAGAGTTTTTTAAAGCTTTCAATTTCATTTACTCATCTAAAAATATTCTTATTGATATTTTTTATATTATGACATTTGGATAGTGATATCGCGTATGTAATATTGACAGTGTAACATGCCTTAATATCTGCGTTTTTTTTTAAAAGCTTTTTCATTTACTCTACTACAAAGAGACACATTCTTAATGCAAACTTCCTTTTTTAATATGATACTACATCATGATACGTATCGCGTATCGTGTAATGTTGACAGTGTAACGTGCCTCGATAATGTACTTACCAGCAGCCGAAGCTCTGCTATAGATATGTTTGCCGGCACCATCTCCGCCTACAAAAGAAACTGCTTTGATGTCCGGCTGGTCGCAGATGAAGTTTACAGCGTCATGAGTTCCGTGTACTACCTGTAGTGAACATATTTTGTTATAGGTAATTCTACTAATATTATACAGTAAAAAGTTTGTAGGGATAGATGGATGTATTTGTTACTCTTTTGCGCAAAAACGACGAACGGATTTGAATGAAACTCTACAATAATGTAGTTTATACATCAGAATAACACATCGGTTAAAATTTAAATGATATTAGGTTCAATCCTTTAAAAACAACAAACATAAATTTCAACATAAATCAGATGAATCTGTGCTGAATGTTGTGCATAATAAAATACATAATAACAATTATATAGTTCCCACGAAACGAACTAAACTAGACGAGGACATTGCTCAGAAAGGTTTTATGATACAAGTGTTGCTAGTTACTAATACCGAGGGATAGAATGCTCGGTTCACTCTCCATAAAATGTTTTTAGTTGCTTCGTTTACGTGTAACATACATTAACAACGCCCGGGGGTGCGCCAGCTTCCTCCAACAGATCCATCATCATCAGCGTGGCTCCAGGGTCCTGCTCCGAAGGCTTGATGATGCAGGTGTTGCCAGTCACTAGTGCCGGGGGGAACATCCATAGGGGAATCATGACGGGGAAGTTGAATGCTGCAACACCTGTTCAAAAAAAAATAATTAGTCAGCTTATGATTAATTATATATAAATATTAACAAAAAAAATGACAAAAGTCAGTAAGTATCAGATATTTATATGAATCAAAATTAACTAGTTTTTTTATTTTATTTCTAGCAATACAAAAGCAATAGGTTCAATCAAAGGATAGTTCCAAATGCTATTTGTTAGTAGTAAATGTTCGTCGAATAACACTACGACAAATTGGGAATTTTTACAGTCGTATTAATATTATATTTACGTTCGTTTTATTTATTTAATACAGAGTACGTAGTTGGTACGCTCTACTTTTGATAAAAAATCTTTTTATTTATTTCGTAACACATTCAGTTAGCGTCATTGATGCCAAAGGAACAGAAAGCAGGTACTGTGCAATAAGGTTTTTACCTCCAACGACACCTAAAGGTACTTTGTAGCTGTGAGTATCCATATCCTTAGCGATATTCTGAATGCTGTCTCCAAGCTGCAGACTGGTAATACTGCAGCAGTGTTCCACCGACTCTGAAAAGAGAAATAAAGATTATTTGACAGGTGTCACAGTTCAGTAGGTACTACATTCCAGGCTGTGAATCTTCTACTGAAAGGGTTGAATAGTCAAATTGGTTTTAGGAAACCCTCAAGCGTTGTTCAGGCCAAATGATAGCTGTCAAAAGTTCAGGGGCCCGATCGCGCTAATATTTAAACTACACACGAACCTGCTCCACATACGTTATCTATAGACATTTTGGGATCGCGATAAGCGTGTAGCCAAACTACACTGCCACACGTACAACATTCGATACACAAAGGAAAGGTTAATTGTTGAAACTTACGAATTCCTCTCAGTACATCTCCTTCGGCGTCTGCGATAGTCTTGCCTTGTTCTTCTGTAATTTTAGCGGCAATTTTTGACTGATTTTCTCTCAGGAGACGCGCGAATCTGAAGATGAAATAATTTATCTTTTATTTTACATCAAAATAAGAACAAATTTTAGTACTTAATAATAAAAATGTGATCGATTGGATGGTTGGTTTTTATTTCGTTGAAACGTATAAACCAATATGGATGGAAATTAAAAATATATTTTGATTAGGACACGAACGAGATGAGGTCTAAGTCGCATTTAAATATGAATGGGCATTGATAGCAAAGTTTATATGATAAACCTAAATACTGTAACACATACAGTATTACAGTATTTAGGTAGTCGTCAAAAAGCAGCAGATTAGAATTTGATATTCATTATTATAATAAAATTACCATAAATAAATAATTTACACCACGTTAATCTTAAAACCTAAGAGTATTTTGTAGACTGCTTTAATACATAACAAGTTACGAAAATTTTCTGAATAGCAAAAAGTTTACGCAATATGTATCAGAAAAAGGCCGGTCGAGAGTTCTAATATTACTAAGTTATTTCTTTTACTATGATAGAAATCTTTGCAATTTCCAGATGAAATGAAAAAGAAGGAAATTACAAAGATGTAAGTCCCCTCCTCACATTTTCATGGCTTAATTTTCCCGACAGTAAACCAGTTTTTTTCAGATCTTTGGCGGCGTGGAACGAACTATGCGGCATTTGTTTCTACTGAATTAATGTAAGTATAGAAAAACAATTTTAAAAATGCACACGCATTGGGCTCCAACAGATCCAACCATTATTTGTTAATAGTAACATGTTAAACAACTCTAAGTATAGAAAAGTACATACTTGAACATAAGCTGCTGCCTGGTCATGATTGTGGATTGGCTCCATGTTTTGTATGCTCTCTTGGCCGATTCCAATGCAGAGTTCAGTTCATCTTGTGTTGCTTCCGGCACTCTGCAATAAGTTAATATTTAAAAAAATTATACCATGATACATTTCATTGATGTACTACCAGCATGCCCTTGCTAGTTAGTACAGGTAGTTTTACACCTTAGGTTACCTTACTAAAGTTTTAGTAAGGTCCCTAATCTTTTTGAAAATGTAATTATAGCCTATGTCACCTGGGGATAGTATAGGGATAGCGTAGGGTGGCACCACAATGGTTAAAGAGTTTTTCAAATGAGTTCAATTTTTATGTCGATTTGATAAAATAAAAATCTTTGCGTATAATTTATGTGTAGAAATCTGACGTTATAGTTTTTTAAATTATACAAATAGCTGAATATTGTAAAACTATGGCATAACATCTTTGAAGGCAAGATAACATGTACATTTATAATTATTTTAGGCGCAGATAAGATAATCATGAAAAACAATATAAATGATATCAGCAATAGGTTACTATTCATCGTCAGATTTCGCAAATGTGATAAACTGATAAGGTGAAGATAAGATGTATTAAAATATACAGAATGGTTTATTGAAAGAGGCGGTGATGGTCAAGTTTGAAACCCCGAGAGTTTAGAGAAAAGTCGTGAAGGGAATCTAGTTCTAACAATTTATTAAATAAGATTCTAAAAATATTGGCATAAGTAAATTTTTTATACATCTTGAATTGTTGGATAATACAACCTAAAAAAAAATATCACCCTGTATTATTGAATCAATTAATTTTGTTGCTGATTAAGATAATTCTTTGCAAAGACATACTATCAAAAATTCTCCAGGTAAATTTTATATGCTAGTGCAACAGTCAAGACCAGAATTTGTTATAATATTAAATCAGTAGTTATATGATATGTATGTAATATAATGATATATAATATGAAGATGTATGTAATATAATGATAAGAATTGGGATGACCTAAGTGATCTCTTATCTTTACAAACAACATCATAAAAGTAAAGATTCTGTGTACATATCATACTACCTTCTACTTTGAGGAATTTAAGCATCTTTACTAAGTTTGGAACTATAAATATTTATTAGTTTATAGTTTTAAGCACAGTAAGTTATTTCTTTACTGCAGAGAACATGACATGTCATAAATTCAAAAATTAGTAGAACAGAAAACCAATTCTAAATCATTTGATTAATATGTAAATATTCTGGACTTTGGATTTGCATTGTCACAGAATATATTACTAGGTAACTAGTTCTAGTATAATTGGTAATAACTATCATTATAGAGCATTTTATACTGTACATTTTATCTTCATCAACAAAAAAAACAGATTTCTATATAATATGCTAAAATAAAAGACAATGCAGTCAAGGGTCATGTCATGAGACAGTTTTTGTTGTCTTTAGCCTGCCCTTGGACAAAAATGATTTACTCAACAAAAATACTTAAATTGTCATATTTTATTTTTATATAGATGTGTATGTTTTTATTGTTTACTTCTATCATGTGTCTTGTTGTTGCTGATTAAATGTGTATTCTATTCCATTGTAAAATTGATGATTTTACAGACACAGCTTTTTTTATACAGTACCTCTACCATGAGTTGTCACAGTAAAATCGCCTGACTTTACTACAGTAGTTACGTCAATATTAGTATTACGAATTTTAGTACCCAACTATCCGCTAGAGGCGCTGTACAAAACTTCATACATTTTTTTAACTACAGACGCTAGCGAGTATAGTATATGTAGTATAGTAAAAACTCATGGTAGAGCTACAGAACATTGTAACAGTAAAAGAAAACTATAACCTACCTTCCGATAACCTCATTTGTAGCAGGGTTTGTGAGTTCAATCCAGTTGGTAGTTTTTGAGTCAACATATTTCCCATCGATGTATAGTTTAGTAGCCGGTGCTGAACTGCTGTAGTTTCTTCTCAGAATTACATGAGACTGAAAAAAGTAGGTAATTAATGTTTATGAAAATAAAACATACCTACATTTCATAACTCTTAAAAGTTTGACAAGTATTCTTATAAAAAAATAGTGTATTTTGTAAGTTTTGAAACAGGCGAAAACAGATCACAATTACAATGGGATGGAACTTTATCAACGTAATTTGATAATGATATTGACTTAGTATAAAACTAGTAACCACAATAAAGTCTTTTATAATAAATAATTTCATAATAAAGGATTTCATTTTGTGCTTATAGAACCCGGAGATTCATTTTCAAAGCATGTAACATTGATGATTTAGTGCTTATTTGAATTGTATTGGTTCCAAATTTGAATAGAATAATATTACACAAGCAATAAGAATCATATAGTCTACTGCGCATTAATACAAGCAAGAACCTATGAATAATGTAAGGAGTTCGAATTTAAAAAACCTGTGAATTAAACATAAAGTCCACTTGTTTTAGAGATGTTATTTGAGGAAATAACATGTGGCTGAGCCTATCTAAGTAAACATAAAGTCGCCGACTTACAGCGATTTCCAGATATAAAACTGAAATCGTTGGTGAATAGTGAAAACTGTAATAGATTATAGCAAGACAAGTATGTACTTACTTCAGATTTCAAAAGTTTTAACATCGCCGAAGCCATGGTTTTCCTCTATTAAAATAATGTGACAAATGCCCGGCAACAGCAAGCGACTGTTTGGTGGGAAGCTAACTGATTAGAATACGAAATGTTCTGACCTTGAATTGATAAAAATAAATTAATTTCCATTTGTCGAGCCGAGCATTACAAGTTTATAGCGAGAATCAAACTTGTTTTGATAGGTACATTTTTTTTTAATTTGTGTGACATTGATTGACTCGAATGAGGGTCATCTACATCTCTACTTGCTCTACCTACTTCTTGGTTTTATAGAGATGAGGGTAAGATTCGAACTAATCGTTCATTTATCTGGCTTCCACTTCGGAGAGCACTGTCTCCGAGTCAAGAGGTATTGCGCTGATTCACTGTTTTGCAGCCTATCAGTGGCGTTGTGGCCTTTGTGGGCCTTGGAGTCTGTTGGTACAAGTATATACAAGAAGTACGTAAGTAAGATACGTAGTATCCCAGTATGATCTCTTGCACTTTATGTGCTTGGGCGAGTAGGCGGAGTGGCGAGATTTTATCCCTAACCCCCCCGGGATTCCAGTATAGGAGCCGATGGTGGTTACGACTACCCATGCTGGCTTCTGTTTATGGTGGTCAATCCGCGTATTGCCGCATCTTTAAGGTCTCCCCCGGCGACAATGGTGTTAAGCAGATCCGCCAGAATCTCCAGCATGATCCGCATCGGGTCCACGGCGGCGCTGCGTGTATTGGGGAAATGAGATTGGTTCTGCAGTCGAGGCTCTATATCTCTTCCTGCAGCATCTAGTGGTTGCAAATATGAGCCCTGCTGTGTCGTAAGATCAGTAAAAGGGGCAGTGGGGTAATCTATGGGACGCCTTGGAGCGGATATCTCGGGAAGACGTGGTGAGGCAGAGCTTACATTTTTCTCTATCTCGGGGAATGTTAAGTGTTTCTCAGGAGCGGAGGGCAGCTTCTGTTGGGGAATGATTGTCGGTTCCTGTCTGGTTTGGTTTGTTGGCTGCAGTTTGGTTTGATTTATTGGCTCCGGTGCTGGGATAGCTGGCGGCTGTTGCGGGGTAGAAGAGGCAACGGGTTTCCTCGCTCTTCTCCCTCCTCCTCTTCTTTTCGTTCTCAGTGGAACCCCGCGGTCTGTCGGGGGGTTGGCGGCTGTCTGCTGAATTATCCCACAGCTTGGTGGCTCAGTTGCGTAGGCCCGGTCGGGGGCTCTAGGGCAACCACCCGACCGAGGTGGGGGTGAGACTTCACGTTGCTTCGGTGCAAAGGGGAGAGGGGGCAGCGGCCCCGCGTTTTTGGCTCCTCGTTTGCGCGCTTCCCTTCGGAATATTGCACAACGGCGGTCGTTTGCAGTGTGTGGTTTTCCGCAGTTTGCGCACGTAGGTTTTTCGTCGAGGGGTCGTTTGCAGTCAGCCGCAATGTGATTGTCACCGCAGCGCACGCAACGCAGTGGTCGGTGGCAGTTGCTTGAGGAATGGCCATATGCCTGGCATCTGTGGCACTGTGCCACCCCACCAGCAGCACCCCTCCATGCCTCTATTGTTATACCTGGCATGTAGAGCAGTTCTCTTATGCTGTACAATTGAGCAAGCTCTACCTTGTTTAAGTGGTCCATTTGGGCGTGAAAGAGGCATCCGGGACGGCCTCTGATGGGTGGTATAGGCCGAATAAATCGTACTCGAAAGCCATACTCTTCTAATGCAGTCTTAATGTCTTCTGGTGGGGTGTCAACCGGGAGTCCGCGAATAGCCACTTTCGTGGGTATCTCGGTAGCCATGCTATAGCAGAACCAAGATAACTCTGGTTCGGATTCCATAGCTTTCATAAGGTAGCGCTGTATTGCTCTGTATTCTTCGGGGGATCTCGGTATAAATCGCACTCCTTTACCAAGCGGGCGCGCATTTGGAGCGTGGCCTAACTCTTTTGCTAGAGTCGCAAAGTGCGTCGTCCAGTTGGGTAGGCGCTCTACCACGAACGGCGGGTAGGCCCTTGACTGCTGGGTGGGTTGCTGTGGGTGGGCTGGATAGGTTGGCTGCCTAGGAGATGGTCGTGCCGTAGGTTGGTGGTTAGGGGCAGGGCCCCCATCATCTGGGCGGGCGGCGGGGGTTTGCTCGCCGGTGTTTGGGCGGGCGGCGTGCTGTGTGAGAGGTTTGGAGGCAAACATTCCTTTAGCTTCATGTGATAGTTTGCGCTGGTTTTGAAGGCTCGTGAGTGCCCCAGCGTAGGTGGTATTTGGGGCAGTTAGTGAAGCATGTGAGGTGGTTGGTGCGTGCTCAGTTGCGATCGATTCAATACCCACGTATGATGTAGAATCGTGGCTGGGGGAGGTTGGGAGTGAGGCGGATTCTGTGCGCTCGCAGTCAGAGTACTCAGATGTATCACTATTCTCTTCGGTGGTAGCGGCGCCCATGCCGTACAGACTAGTCGTGGCATGAGCTTCTCCTCCATCGGGGAACGGCTGAAAAGAGGACGCAGGAGGGGATTGTGGTGGTTGTGAGAACCGGATCGTCTCAGGCTGTCCAGTACATGGTCTAGGGGGCCCAGAACGCACCGAGCGCACCACTAGGGGGATCCTTGATGGCGGAGGTGGTGAGGGCGTGTTGGGTGTAGGCGGAGTCGGGGGCTTAACTTTAAGCCGTTTCTCGTCACCGTGATCTTCATCGGAGGAACCACGGCGTCTTGGCTGCACGGCGCGCTCGCACGGACGGCGGTCGGTTTCGGCGTAAGACGGAGCATCAGTTCCGCCTGTGCCGAGCCCTAATACGTCCTCCGGCGGGGGTACAGTCGCTGAAGTTGGTACTTGCCCTGTTTCAGGTGTGTTCACCCGGTACTGGGGCAGGGGAGAAGTCTTTTGAGGGTGATGTTCGTTCTCAGACATTCTTGATATTAAGCATAAATATTGCTCCTGTATTGTGGTCGAGGCGAGCTCTTGCCTGTTGACGTCAATTGTCCTCCTTGCGCAGTTGTCCAGCCAGATAGGATCTGGGTGGGACCGCCAGCAGCTGGATTTTCAAGACCGTCTAGTAGCAGCGTTTGGAAAGCGGTTAGTAGTCACAAGTTTGCCACTACGCTGCCCATTTTATTATAAAATAGCAGGTAGTGGCCCTAAACACAATTTGGAGTAGGAGCAGCTAAAAAGGAAGCACTAATAACATCCAAAAAGCATTTTTTCACTTTCACAATCACAACGCAAAGCAAGCACAACGTGGCATCCTGATTGACTCTCGCTTCTGTCAAATTCAGTTGACAGTAACAGTTTTGTTTATGTAACGTTGACAGATAAGAATATTGAATGGGAGTTCGTTTGCTAGAAAACTTATCTAGTTACTTACAAAATGCAATAGATGGCGGAACTAGTTAGAAATTATAATTTTAGATAGAAAAAATTTAGATAATTTTTGATTTTATACATAAAATATTTTTAGCTACCAATTAGTGTAGGAAGTAAAGAAGTAAGTATTAGGTATTTGTTAACAAATAGGCATAAGGTGCTTGTCTTTCATTCAAGGCACAGAGATTTGATACTTAGCATCCAAGTAGGTACCTAACAGAGCACTGTTAGGTACCTACTTGGATGCTAAGTAATGCTAAGGTAAGGGTAAGTAGCAACTTACCCTTACCTAATTAGAGTAGAAGCTGAATGAAGAATACATGAAGAGCTTGTAGTATCATGTTGACATTGAGGGCCCCTGCCGATGCTCGTTCCATGGCACGGCGTCCGGTGTAGGGTTGACTGTCAAAGAACCTCGTTCATCGAACAACGATACAACGGGCTGTGTTGATAAGCGACCACTTGATCAAACATCCACATAGTAACTCTACTGTATGTAGGAAACTTATTGTACCTACTAGACTATACCTTCTGTGTACACACAGTTCATACCTACCTACTTAGTTGAAATAGGTGTTTGTAATATAGGCATTAGGTATTTTAACGTTCAACTCAACCAAGTTTATAACCCCCTATCTTATAAAAAGTTAGCGTTGGCTTTATGTCATCATTACGTATCGTAATCAATAAGAATAATAAGAATAAGAATCATTTCTTGTAAAACAGCCTATATATTATACCTATACATATAGTGTATAACAGCCTACCCATATACCTACTATACAATACTCCTAAAGAAACTCTGTATAGTTGAGCTCAACTTTACTTACTTACCCCTAGCCTAGTAATTTGTATACATAATGCAAGTGCTAGACGGGTAGGAAGTAGTTACAAACATAATAAGTAATACCTAGGTACAACTGATAAGGGGGTCAATAACCGGGCTATCGGTCATGCACACTCATTGCGCACCGTGACAACACAACTCGTAAGCACAGTCATAGATTTTTTAACGAGATAGGTGTAAAGTAAAACTCTATAATAGTACAAAACTAGTAGGTAGGAGTTAGGCAACATAAATCTATGCGAAAGTATACATAAGTACACAACATACTACGTAGTCTACGCAGGACTGACTAGTCTGGCTACTCAACATCCCGATGAAATGTGATGACACAAACTTTATTTATGTATTGGGTGGTTGGATAAAGCACCCAATACATAAATAAGTTTAGATTATTACAATAACATAGGTACTAGGTAGATATTCCTGCAAGGCAGGAGGTTCCCAACGGCATGCGTCTAGACATGCCATACGGAGCGACTACAGTCTGTAATGCGATTTTTTTCGCAGAACAGAACAAGTGTTAATTCTAGGAGATTTTTAGAAACACTCATAGTTACTCACTCGCTACAGTCAGACAACGCAACTAGTAGTTTTATTTTCTGTTAAAGCAATTTTAATTAATTTCCTAGTTAATTTCGATTAAAGCAATAAATTATTTTTCTATTTCCATTTCTATTAGAAATTTTCCAATTTTAACTAACCATTCCTTAGAATTTAGACTAACTAACCATTCCTTAGAATTCCTTAGAACATTCTTTAGAAATTAACCATTCCTTAGAAGAGAGAATATTCTGATCGGCTAGCTAACTTTGGTAACCGTTGCACGTTTTAGTTCAAAAAAAGCTCCATTACGTTACGTAACGGCTAAATTCACGGCTGCTAGATATACTGACTGATTTGTAGATTACCTACACAACCTACCTACTGATAGGTCCTGTCCTGACGCCTGAGTGAGGCCAACACCGATAGGATGATAACCTTTGTGCCTGGTTTAAAATAAACCACGTAAGTACACTGTGTACCTTTTGTACTTTTATCAACTTTATGTGTACCCATATAGGTACACCATTTATACCGTTACATCTTACTAAGTCAACATTATGAAGAACATCCTTGATCTTACATCTACGTACGAACGTACCTACTATCGTAAGGAAGAGTAAAGAATCAGTTTTCGTCCGTGGAATTACATCTTTATCTGAAAAATACTGCTTCCTCTATTGTAGGTAGAGTAGGTAAAAAATAGAGACCGTTTTATCCAAAACAATGTTGTAAAGCTGCCGCTAGATGGCGCTGGTAGTTTGTAACGCACAAAGTTATCGTAAATTCAAACAAAACATCGTAAAGTAATCAAGAAAAACGTTTTTTAATGATGTCTTTGTTTTGTTTTTTTTTAATAATAGACAAGAGCAGAAGTAAAAGTTTCTAGTAATACAACCGTTTATGTATTTGCAAGCAATATAATTTCCAAACATGTGATAACTTTTTTTATATTTTGAACTTAGAACAGCCATGCTGTGGCAGGGCAGCTGTGGCCATTGGCTGGACTGGCCATATATCTCACTGTGAAGTATTTATTCTGAGCCTGTCTGTTAAATATTTGAAAAATTTTAGGATTCAAGAATTGTACTTTAAAACAAAACTTTCATTACCCATTTGTGCCTAAAGCTTACATTGTTTGCATATTACGGTTCAATATTGAGCTTATGTTCAGTTCAGTCAGATAGCAACTGTGCGTATACGCATATCAGTACAATCTACGCAAAACATTTCTCCTTCCAGTTCAACGTCCTCTGTATCGCTCATTTAGCCATAAACAAAGTTTATCGAACGCAATACAAAACAATAGCGCAGAACGGCATAAACTCACCTAGGTACATGGCTACATGGCTGCTACTGTGCTGTTTTCCTATTTTTTTACGAGGCAATGTTATAGCCTCCGTGCTGACTACCATACACCGCAGATTCTATTTTTTTTTAACCTATACTGTCCCACTGCTGGGCAAGGGTCTCCTCCAAAGCCTTCCTTATTCCGGTCTTTGACGACACTCCACCAATCCCTCTCCTGGGCGTCCAGATCATCATTTCAACGCCTCGCCGTCTGTATTATATAAATCATTATTATTATTATTATTATTCAGCCATTATCGTCCCACTGCAGGGCAAAGGCCTCCCTTCCCTCCTTCCACTCTTTGCGATCTAATGCAATTACAGGCCACGTGCTTAGATGCGAGTCCAGCTCGTCCCATATAAATATAATATATAAATCATTAAGTAAGTAAATATTTATGGACATTACATACATTGCGCTCTAGAACCAAACTAAGGAAAGCTTGTAATATGGAAACTAGATTGCTGACAGAATACTTAAATGCATTTTATATAAATCAGTAAGAAAAATAAACGAAGCTTACAAAGTTTTGGTAACGCTCGCCATCATCAAGTTGATATTATTGTATTGTCATAAATTGTTAAGAAATGCTCTAAATATTTCTTTATATTTCGTTAAGTACACAACACTTGCATCTATGTAGCACATTCGTAAGAGAGTCAACACAAGACAAGTGGTTATACACATAGCACTTACCTACGACTTGTATAAATATCCGTATGTTTCTCATTTTAATTTTTGAAGTGAAAACTTCTTTAGCGGTGCTGGGTGGGTAAAAACTTTCAAACTCGCGTCAGGGTCACGTGTCGTTGATCGAAAAAGCGTAAGATCGAGGGGAAGGGAGAGGAACTAGTATCTCCCACTCTTTCTACCGTGCCTGAGTGTGCTGCTCTGTTTAGGCGGCACAGGGCGAAAAATAATAAAAAATAAAAACATAAACATTGTATTCTACCTCATAAATGATAGTACTTTTATACTTATAATTAAACACAACGTTAATATTGAAGTTTTCACTTCTGCCGGCACTCCCGGAGTGCTACCTTTTTATATCGTTACGTTTTATGTAAAGTTACTTTGTCGGATAGTAGATGAGGGTAGTTGCAAAATAAAAAAAATGTTATGGTTACGTAATAACATAACTTATTACCTAAACATAGAATTATGGCCTTGTAAAGTACCATCATCTTTATTCTCATAAGCTTTTATTTAATTTCACATCACGATTGTCTGTTCGCTGTAATAAATCAAACCATGCAAATAAAATTTACAAACTTCCCGGTATTTTTGGTGCCAATAAAATAATTAAATGGTGACTATAACACGGATACTGAATATGTTGAATTATGTTATGTTATGTAATTTACTTTTATCTAAATAAAATAAAATAAATTAATTAAATAATGCTGGACAATCCACACAACATCATCTAGTCCCAAGCTAAGCAGAGCTTGTGTTATGGGTACTAGATAACTGACATACTTAATATAATACATTACATAGATACATATTTTTTATTATACATATAATACCCAGAACACCCGGAATAAATATTTGCAGAACATACAAACATTTATCCCAAGGCGGGAATCGAACCCGCAACCTTCCGCGCCGCAGGCGGACCATCGCCCACCGCGCCACATCGGTCGTCAAATCTCTGGAATATAAGTTCATATTACGTACTATTTATTAAAAAAAATAATTATACTTTCGTGTACTAACTTATACATACATATTTTTATCAAAAAGGTGTCTGTCTGGTCAAACAAAGCAAATGTATGAAGAGACACAGGTGGTGCAGTACATTACATGGCACTATTTAGTCACCGCATGCCATTTCCTAATAGTCCACAGACAAATACACTATAATGTCATTCCTATGTTTGCTCATTTGCTTTTGTAATCCTGTAGGAATTTGAACACTGGCACACTTATAAAGTTTACGAAGATTACGTAACTTTTCGAGCATTTAAAAGAAACATATTTTAGAAATGTGGACTAGGTATTACAATTATAGATATTTATAGGTTGGTTATTATAGAACTTATAACGAAATACTCCAATCGTAGTTAGATATTTTTGTTACTTACTTTTGGTAAATATTGGAATCCTTTCCTTATGTACCTACATAAGCTGGTACTTACCTGAGCTGAAAATATAGGGTAAAACACCTGGCTTTTCTAATAATCTAATTGTCACTCCTTATCGTAACTTCATTCGATACGTACTTGGTAAATGTTATTGTTTTGTAAAGGGTAACACAATATTTAGCTCAGCTATTATGTATCGTGTACCCACTTGTTTTGATCATTACAACGGCTAAAAAATAAGTTCATTAAATTCAGCAGAATAGGTATAGGAAATATCTGATAAAACCCGTAAGTAGGTTACCGCCGGACTCGATAAACTGCCAGACAACCAGATAATAGGTACCAAATGTTCTATAGTTCGGTATTATTTGACAAATGAACATAGAACGGCTTAAAGTACGGTTACGTATAGGTACCTACTTAATAATACAACATTTTCACTATAATGTCTAAAATGCGTGAATCATTTATAGCTGCAGCCTTTGGTACGTAATGAAACTTTATCATCATCATCATCATCATCATCAACCTATATTAGTCCACTGCTGGACGTAGGTCTCTCCCAAGACGCGCCACTGAGCCCGGTCTTTGGCCCTTCTCATCCAGTGTTTGCCAGCTACACTCCGCAGATCGTCGCTCCATCTCGCCGGAGGGCGTCCTACACTTTATACAGAAACTTTATACAGTTATTTAATTGATGGCAATGTGTTTACTGCAAACAGAAACATTCTATATACCTACATTTTTTCGAATTAGAATACAAATACAGGTTTGAAGAGCGCTGAAAATGCTAGTCGTGAAGAAACACGATAAGAATCAAAAGAATCAAGAATCAAATATAAAACCAAGCAACTACCTAGACTGTTTTTTTTAAGTAACGTTTGCTATATTTACCTAATAATGATGTGATCTAGGTGTTTCTGTGGGTGTACCTATAGAGTTACGCCGCGTGCCATTTTAAAAGTAAAGTTACTTTCGGAAGCGCTAATTGTAAAAGGTGAATAAGTTTTTAAGTGCCTCCCTAATTTTTAAGACGTTTGTAACACTTACGGCCGGTTTCTGGAAACCCAAATCACGATTGATCCGAGTTTGACACATAGTAATTGTTTGATTTTTTCGTTGATCATCGTTCGAGAAACCGGCCGTTATTTTGGCAAAATAAATATCTTGTTCGCCTACTTATGATTAATTTTATGTGGATTTTGTTTCCATTTTCTGTTTTGATATGTCTCAATATTATGCGAAAATATATGCCGTATTTCGTTAAATGTAGATAATGCTTTAGCATTAAGTCCTCTCTTTGTATAGTTTTATTTTTGTGCAATAAAAATAAATAAAAAACAAGAACCTCTAAGCAATCTAGAACACTCGCGCTTGGCTAGATTCATTTACACTAGGCTTGCAGCACACACGCCATACTGGCTGGTGGCTAGCTTATGGGTTGTGGTCAGAACGGGTCTGCGCCCCATTAAGTTATTTATAGTAACATCTTATAGTTTCGGTAAAACTGTCTGCCCTGAGATATAGGCCTATAGAAACAATTTCATGATAGCAAATCAATGATACGTTTTCAAAGTATATACACTCGAGAGCAATGAATCCGGGTCACTTAAAGAATGTTAAAAATCTCGGAAACTAAAAATGATAGGTTAATGCAATAAATTGTATTTAATAGACAGTGTAATACTCCTTAAATGAAAGTAAAAAAAATATGAGTCACCATACATTTTATTAACACAAAATTACATAAAGAAAAAAACTGCTGATCTCTCCTTAAAACAAAAATAGGAAACATGAAATTTTTGAACTTTATTACGATTTTCTTGAATTTTAATACTTCGTATTGCCTCCTCGTGCTTCCATTACTGCGTTTACGCGGTTTGGCATGCTGTACACCAAGTTCCTTATACGATTTTGGGGAATATTCTCCCATTCCTCTGTGAGAGCAATTTTGAGCTCACGAAGCGTGATTGGGGGAGGGTTTCGTTGTTTTAAGAAAGAAAGAAAAAAGAAAGAAAAATAATTTATTAACCCTATGATATAAGTAAAATAACAGTTAAGATAAATAAATAAATAAACAAAAATTGGGTTAACTAGACTCTGACTCAGCATACGTGCACTGTTACCTAGGCAACAGTGCAACACTGGTATTCTGTCAGAGCCTATGGATTACGACACGGAGAAGCCTAAAAATAACAATAATAATAACAAAATAAACGTAAGTACTTAAATTAAAAATTAAACAATAAGACAAAATATCATTACTATAAAATAAACTAAACATGGTAGCTAAAATAAACTAAAAAATACCTAACATTATATAATAAAAGAGCAGAAAAGTTTGAGGTGGCAATAATAATCAAAACAAAAATACATACTAGTAACGCCATCTAACAGTACAGCACTAAAAACATTTGTCGTGTGTCGATAAAGAGGTCAGGGTTGCTTATTGGCTTTCTGGACGAAAGCTAAGAATTCTGACCAGTCAGACGCCTGAAGCTACGCGGGTTAATTCAAAAGTACAATGGTTTGCTTGATTGTTTGTTATTCAGTGATTGTTTTGTTCGCTAGCTTGCAAGAAAAAATATCGAAAGGAATAAATAAAATAAAACGTGTAATAAAATGGAATTGTATGTTAAATGGATGTGTCTAAATTGTGTGAAGTGTTTAAGTACAGTACATAAATGGGTAAGTTTTATACATGATTTTGTTTTGTAATCTGTTGCTCAAAAAGGTGTTTTTTGAGCGTCACCCTAAAAACACTCACTGTTTTCAGCATACGTATCGGCGGAGGTATAACGTTCCAACACTTGGAAGCCGAGAACCTAAATGACCCACGGAAAGCCATTGATCTGTGTTTCGGAGTGACAAAAACAAAAGTACAAGCTCTGGAAGGAAACCTTGAGTGCGCTTGCGCCCACTCTAATTTCTCGAAAAGGTATTGTGGTTTTCCAGTTTTGATTAAGCCAAAAAGAAGCAGAGAAAGGTGTAGATTTCTGCGAGCACCCATTTTAAGCAGATTTTTAGAGTTTAAATAAGGAGTAACGTGAGAGCGTGGTGGGATATGAAAGCAAAACCTTGCACAGGCATTTTGTACTCGCTGTATTATTTTTTGTGTTCTGCTAAGCAGGCAAGGTCCATACACAATATCACAATAATTTAGTCTGGACAATACGAGGGACTCACATAGACTTATCCTGACTGCTTCACTGATATAAGGGCGGATTTTATACAACAGCTTTATCCGATAAAGGCAGTTTCTCACACTATCAGCCACATGCCTCTCAAAGTGAAGGTGGTTATCCATCAAGAGACCCAGATTCCTTGCCTCTGATACTTCCTGGACTATCTCACCGCCAACCAAAATATTAAGAGGCACTCCTTGGAGTCTTTGAGTGTTATGTTTGCTGCCAACCAACATCCACTTTGATTTTTTGGGATTAATGGTTAATGAGTTCGATCCAGACCATTCAGATACCCTCAGCAAGTCATCATTTATTCTTTCAACAGCACCAAGCAAATCTGGAGGATGAAATGAATAGTACAGCTGTAGATCATCAGCATAAAGATGGTGATTACAATGAGAGATGCCCTGAACTATGTCTGCACTCATCAAGACAAAAAGTATTGGTCCCAGGATTGAACCTTGAGGCACACCACGTGGGACAAGCTGTACAGAGGATTTAACCCTTGTTCCATTCGACAAAGATAGCTCCACATACTGTTTTCTATCTTTTAGGTAACTGTGAAACCAGCTTACCGTCCTGGCATCAAAACCGTAGTAAGTTAGTTTAGACAAAAGAAGAGCAATATTTATAGAATCAAAAGCACGGGAAAAGTCAAGGAGCACCAGAATACTTATCATCCCCTGGTCCTGGGCCTTCAGTAAACCATCTACTACGTCTAAAAGTGCTGTAGATGTGCTATGCCCCTTACGAAAACCAGACTGAGTTTGCGGAAGAATACTGTTAACTTCAAGGTACTTGGTAAGTTGAATACACACCACCTTTTCCAACACCTTTGACAGGCAAGGCAGCAGACTAATTGGCCTTAAATCCTGAAGGGAAGAAGGATTACTATTTTTTGGTAGCGGTTTCACTACTGCTACCTTCCACTGTTCCGGAAAGACGCCACTTTGGATAGACTTGTTTATTATGGTAGTTATTGAATTTAAGGATTTAGGCAATGTCATAAGTATCATGTCTAGAGATATTCCATCAATACCTTGGGCGTTTGATTTTAAGCTGTGAATGATTGATAAGACCATGTCTTCACTTACAGGATTCAAGGAGAAAGTACCAGACCCAAACCTGCTGAACTCGAAGAAAGTAAGCTGTGAGATAGATACGAACTCATCTCCGGGAATATTAAGAAAGTGAGAATTAATCATATCTGGGTTATCAAATTGGGGTGGAAGATCTGCAATCTGTTTTTTATCAGGTAATACTGTGTCTTTTAAGTTTTTCCAGAGCCTTTTAGAATCTTTAATATTATTATTAATGTGTTGCGTGAAATAGGCTCTTTTTTCACTTTCCAAAGCCACAATCACAAGATGTTTCATATCTTTATAGCAGGTTTTAAGTGCTGAAGTTTTCTGTAATTTACATCGGTCATGGTAGTCATCTCTGATACTCATCATTGTTCTGAGTGTGTCAGTAATCCAAGGGTGTGGCGGGTCCTTAAACTTTCGGGTCTTAATAGGTGCGTGCAGGTCAAATAATACTGTGATAAAAGTTGTTAGTGCCAGTACCAAGCCATTGACATCGGTTGATCCCTTAAAGTAATCCCAATCAAGGTTACTGAGATCTTTACAAAATATATCCATTTGAATGCTTTTAAGCGGTCGGTATGTAACCAGGCGTGGAGGTGCTTTGATCTGTCGAATACTAAACTCAACAAGTACTAACGCATGAGCTCCCAGGTCAGGGACATGCTTGACCTGAACTTTTCGAACTTGGGCATCTGTGCAGACAACATCCAGAAGTGTTTGGCTGTGCTCAGTGTAGTGGGTGGGTTCAGACACAGCCTGCAAGAGTTTCAAACAATGCAGGAACTCATTAAACATTTTTAATTTATTACTATTAGTGTCGAAACAGTCTATGTTGAAATCACCCACCAATATCAGCTTATCACATTTAGTAAATGAAGTTATCGATTCAGTGATAGCATCGAAAAACAAATTTGTATCCTGCCAAGGAGGGCGGTAGGCTGTTCCAATAATAAGATTTATGCCATTAACCTTCAACTGCAACCACATCTGCTCAACGGACGACACAGTAGGGTGTGGACAAGTGCGCACACTTAAACCCTTTCGTATGTAAAATCCAACACCCCCGCCGCGCCCCCGGCGCACATGATCCGGTCTCGGAGAATGGCACAAACGAAAACCCGAAAGTTTCGGAGCCTTCTCTTCCTGTCCCGCCCTTAGCCAGGTCTCGTTGATGGCCATAATATCTGGCATGGCATTCTCTACGGCGACTATAAACTCTTCATGGCCTGTATTAAGCGAGCCCGCATTGAATAAACCAACTTTAAGGTGGCGTGTGTTAATCATTTAGTTTAGAAAATAATCTGCGCTGGTTGACAGAGATGAAACATAATATACATGTTGTGGATGTATAGTGTCTCTGATACATATTAAGTATGAGTATAAAAAGTATATTATTAAATAATAATAGGTGCATCTGATGAAAGCAATTGTATGCCAGTGTGTAACTAGATGACTCTAAAGTGAAATGTGTACATAAAAATAAGAAATAAATAAATAGTATAGTAATAATAGTGTTTGCTCTTCCAATACAGCACTTACATTGAATGGTTTCTTGCAAGGTAGTAACATACATCAAAAAGAGATAAAATAACCTGCAGGTATATAGTAGAATAATATGCCACGACTTCCTTACTGTCACTGCATAACTAATTATTTTACAGAAGTGAGACTTAAACCGGATCTGGCCCAAAAACCCGCAGACAATCGGCGTCAGAGCGTATCTGGTGGACCGGTTTGCTCTCAGCTTGTCGCACGAAAATGCGGCCACGCCTCGTCCAGCAATACCTCCACTGACGCCTACGAGTTTTTGAGTTGTTTTATTTTTACGCATCTGCCTAGCTCGTCCCAAGCATGCTCGATCGGGTTGATATCCGGGCTGCGCGCTGGCCACTCCATACGAGTAATGTTCATCTCTTGAAGGTAGTCATTCACAATCCTACCTGTATGAGGTCGGGCATTGTCATGCATAAATATAGCATCCTCACCTAAATTGACCATAAATGGACCAACGTGATCATTGAGGATTTCTTCCACATATCTTACGCTAGTTAAAGAGCCGTTTTCTATGATCACCAGCTCTGTGCGACTTTCAGAAGAAATTCCGGCCCACACAAGTACAGACCCACCACCGTAGGCTACTTTTTCTTCGATGCATGCTTGCTTGAATCTTTCCCCTGGTCTTCGATACACTCTGTGTCTTCCATCGTGCTTGTAGAGCATAAATTTTGATTCGTCGGAGAACATAACTTTTGACCAATCTTCAATACTCCAATTTACGTGGCTCTGGGCATATCTTAGTCTCGAAATACGATGCCCACGCTCCAGTTTAGGGCCGTTTGCAGGTCTAAGGGGTTTTAAGTTAGATTCAGCAAGCCGACGTCTTACTGTCCATGCACTTGGGTTACTTCCTCCGAGGCGTCGAAACTGATTGGTGAGTTCAGTTCCTGTGAGAAAGCGATTTCGAAGCATGGTGTTCACCAAGTATCGGTCTTCTCGTGCTGTGGTACACCTGGTTCTGCCCGTTCCTGGTCTGCGTAGGTTAGAACCAGTTTCTTCGTAACGTCGGAGAACTCTTTGTACTGTTGACAGCGACACACCGACAGTCCTGGCTGTATCGCGCTGACTCCGGCCGGTTTCCAGCATTGTAAGTATTCTGGTGCATTCTTCAGGCGTAAGCGACATAATTTCAGCTTGAATAATGAATATAGAGCACTATCAACATGGTTTATGTACCCACATAAATGACAGATTACAAACAAAAGCAAAACCAAATGCTGTAATTTCGTAGTTCCATCTTCGAAAGTGGCCCTTTTTCAAATTTGATTTTTTTATGATATAACTTTACAATAACTAAGAAATTTTAATACCTTCATTTAAGGAGTATTACATTGTCTATTAAATACAATTTATTGCATTAACCTAGCATTTTTAGTTTCCGAGATTTTTAGGATTCTTTAAGTGACCCGGATTCATTGCTCTCGAGTGTACAAGCAGCAAATATTTGGTTTGATAGATACGGTCAAAATATTACTTTGAGCTACAGAGCTGTCCTATGTGCATACATATTCTGATAACTTCATCAAGGACATGCTTATCGCGATGATACCCTGGTGTGTTTAGGGAGTGCAGTGATAAAAGTTGTGTAACGAAAGGGAATAGCTATCAGAAGAACGGATATTTTTACCTAAATTAAATATTTACCGAAATTCGGTTTAGACAGGCCCGAATTGAACCAATAAGTTTTTATCGGTTAGGTACCCATGTACCCAACCCACTGTCACTATCATAGAGAGCGATTTTTTTTATCAAACATCGATTTCATTGAATGAGTCAAAGTGATGATGGGTATCTTTTGAATAAGGAAATTATAGAAGTTCGGTATCTTCAAACAAAAATTTATAGATGCGTTAGTTAGAAATAATGCTAAAAAATGAAACTACATCCAATTTGGAGACTATTTTCTGTGTGACTTCGTATCTTCTTTTAGCATTGTTGTTTTTTATAATGTGGTGTCCAAGGTGTGATTGTGTCGGGGCGTAGGGGGTTGTCCTCCAAGTGGTCAATCGTTTTGGGTTTATCGGCGTATCTTAGCGACTTTACATAATATCCCCACAGAAAATAGTCATCAAGCGGCGTTAAATCGCACGATCTTGGAGGCCTAGGAGGAGGTTTCGGGTCCGAAACTTACTTATTAATATTCTATGGCACAGGTGGGTCATAGAACTTACTAATTAGAGCATACAACAATCATTGTGCGTTGGTTTGCGTAAACCGAACGACATGTTTGGTACAATCTTTACGAGCCTTTGTCTCGGCTGCCAATCGTCCAACACCCGCACTCCACGGATACAATCACACTCACAACATTTGTAAGTAACTGAAAAAGTTCACTTTATAATCAATAAATTAATAAAAAAAAAAAGCCTTTATTATTCCTTAAAATTATTTACAAAAACTAGTAAGTATTCAAAAATAAAATCTATTTTTAAAAATTAAGGACTCCTTTGCGGGTATAGGCCTCCTCCAAAAGTCTCCAATCTCTTCTGTTTGCCGCTTTTTCTGTCCAACTCTTGCCTGCTATCTGTATTATGTCGTCTAGCTATCTTTCTTGAGGCCTTCCTCTTCTCCGCTTGCCTGGGGGGTTCACTTTACTCACCGTAAAAAGTCTTGCGAATATCTTAATCTTTTTCTTAAAGTTGTGATCAATTGACACGCAAGATTATGAAGATTTTTCCAAAAGCTTAAGCGTAATTTAAAATAATAAGTATGTAACTTAGTTCTGAAAATAATTTTTAAAATGCAAAACACTTTCATCGTCACCAGTCCAAGTACAGTAAATCCTGCTTCTGGTACTAAAAAATATTATTACATGAACCCTACAGGTTCGCTGGTTGCTGGTTGTTGATAGGTCAGCCCGACAAGGGTGTAGATAGTTGGTAGAGGTTTTTTAAACCATTACTATAGATAGAGGAAGTAATAATTAGGTGCCTTCTAACGCCAAGAACTTAGAATAAATTAACTATATTTAGTTGAATATAAGTCCTGCTATCTGCTGAGTTTTTTTTACTAATACAATACAATTAACCCAGCATCGTTGTTCACTCTTAGCTCAACTGTACCCCAAGTACGAGTTTGTGCACACACGGATCGCAGATACACGAACGCCGCCGAGCGCCACCGATTTTGATGGAGATCCAAGCTTCTTAAGAAAGCTGCTAGGGGCGCTGAATAGATCTTCATACAAAATCGGTGGTGCTCCGGCGTACAAAAACTCATTCTTGGTGTACAGGTGAGCAAAGTTGTAAGAGATTCCTACCATCGGCTAGCGTTTAGATGAATAATAAGATATATAAAACTCATTATCCTAACTTTCTACCTTTGACAGATACCTATATAATACTTCTGAGCGGTGAGCACAAATAAATGTGACAATCGACGACTTAACGTAACGTAGCGCATTCGATTCACACTGCGCGATGAAGCTGCAACGTTCGGCTATCGAGCTGGCGTTTGAGACATAATGTGAATCGAATACACGCTGCGTTCCGTTTACTTTACGATTGTCACATTTATTCGTGTTCACCCTTTGATATCTAAACCATAAACAGAGTTTATCATAAGTCCCATAACTGGTTTAGTACAACTGAGCCTTTAACATTTTTATCTAATCATAGTTTTGTACAAATATTAGATAATTTCTTATCGTTATACACCCAGCAGCAATTATTCCTATCACAGAACTAACATCGAACTAAGTATTTACTTTCTTAGTTGATAGGTAAGTATGTTGAAAGTTGATAAGCAGTGTAGTTTTGATTTTAGTTCAAATTTATTTCTACTAATGGTGTTAGTAGAAATACATTTGGAACAAAAATCTATACTCACTCTAGATTTTTTTCATACCATTCAAGGTTATTATTATGGTAGATGTCGGTCATTGTTTAGCGTTAAGGCCGTTCATTGTATGTTATAGAACTACATAGGTACCTGTTGTTATCCTTCCTACATGTTTATTTAACGCTGTGATGTGCAGTAAAGTAATTAATTCGTCAATTTAGCAGATCATTGTCTAAAATATTATAATATATTTTGTTGTAGTCTTTTTGCACGGAGACTACACTTATTACAATACTCAAAGCATTGCTTTATCTTGGAGTTCGGTTACCAAAGCCGGCGACTCAGCTCAACTCGACGTCAAAATTAACTACTGATAAACAGTATATACGAACCCAGGTTAGTTTACATATTACTACGAATCGACTGTGAATATGACTCTTGCTTGAGTCAGCTGTTCGTGTTCTCTTTCAAAGGGTTTTAAGTTACTAAAATGTATATCTACCTAAATAAGGTGGTTAATCTTACCTCCTACCACTAAGGTTATAGTCTAATAAATAATCAACTTCCTAACAAAAAGTTATCATTTAACTTTGCACGAAACTGTTCATTCCTAAATAGGCTAGGGATGGGAAAAGGTAAACA
Source organism: Ecliptopera silaceata (assembly GCA_932527185.1). Taxonomy (NCBI): domain Eukaryota; kingdom Metazoa; phylum Arthropoda; class Insecta; order Lepidoptera; family Geometridae; genus Ecliptopera; species Ecliptopera silaceata. The sequence continues at coordinate 5,500,252 of OW052205.1, read as the reverse complement.
AAAATAAAAACAATATATTTTTAACATATTTTGACTATAATTCAAATAAAAAAATGCAGATGGAAATAAGGAAAACTTACAGAAAATGTCACAAGCTTGACCTTAATTTTTGTCGATAAGTAATAGAACGAACGTAGTCAATATTTGGAAGATTAACTTATAATTTTATTGCTATTAAATTAAAAAAAATTAAATACTTAAATTACGAATGACGTATGTACTACGAAACGAACCTAAACTAATGTCTGTTATAATAAATGACTGATGTAAATAATAACTAAACATTAAGTTACATAATCATAAATGTTTGTTTAAATACAAAAGAAATTAAATAAATCAGTTGAAATGGTTTGTTTCTTAATGAACTGATAATAAATAATATTCGTGAACTTAACGCTTAAAACTAAAGTATTTTTCTTAACATTAGGTACAAAATTATTAACTAAGTGGTCATCATGCAACGACTTGACGATATAGAGAAAAAAACTGAAACTATTACGTTTAAAACAAAACAAAATACCACTTCGTTCTTAATATCTACAATAAATAAACACAAAACCGGGCAATGGTAAACATGTCGTTTTATTGAAAGTACGAAATCTGTAAGTATGTAAAGAAGTAATCTAACAAAGTTAATTATGTCAAGAGGCGCGAGGAACAGTCTCTTGGTAATAAGAATCAAAGCGTACGATGGTTCTATCAGAATTTCTGCTAATCACTTACATTGGTCCCTTAATTAAAACTTTAAACCTTTTTTTATATAAATATTATAAAATATCACACTTTAAATTCAAGAAAAACTATACTACGTCGAAACTAATTAATTAGTTTTGTCAAAGTACAAAATTAATAACTGTGCCAATTTGAATATTTTATTCAATGGAGACAATAAATAAACAAACAATCTATTTCGATAAACTAAAAATTAAATATAAATCGATTTACACGTTTCGTAAGTAATAAAGTAGAAGGCACATTGTTTTTGTCGGCGCCGGCGCTGGCCGTGGCGGCTGGAAGCGCAGAGAGAGTGCCGCCAACGACTCGCCTTTATACCTACATCTAATGTTATTATATTATGTATGTCGTTATATATCTTTCTATTTCTTAATATGTACGAGACCTCGGGAGCTCGCAGGGCGAATTCTCAGATTTCTGCGAATGCAAACATGCAATATGTTAGAGCGCTGGCATACACTCAGATTCACGGTTTGCTGCGAGGACGAAAAAACAATCACCTAAACTCCAAACGGGTTTGGTTCGACTCGCTCGTCCTCCCGCACGAAGCAAAACAAAAAAACCCCTTGCAGACGTGAGAGGGGCGGGCGCTCTCGGAGGATGAGTCGCGGATCGAGACGATAGTGTTGTCTCGGGGACCGAGTAACCGCAGTTTGAGCAGCAGCGGCGCAACTGAACATTCATTATAATATCATCTACACGCATTTACATCATCGTCTACGATGATATGAATCCGTGAGAGTTTTAGCAGATGTTACATGAAACATGAGAATAAAATGAGGCCTTTAGTAGAACGGTAGGTAGAGACTAGAGACTGCTGCCTAACGAGCTCCTGAGGTGGCACGTCGACCGATACCGTCCGCGAAACATGAGAAGTGAGGTTTGTAAGTGCGTTTGTTTGTTTGGTTGGTGCGGATCGGTTCGGCCGCAGATGGACCTACACTACAACGAGCCACGTCCCGGCGACGCGGGCCTCGTCCGATTGCGGTGCGATATCGCAGCTGCTGGCTACAATATAATTATAGTTAAAGAGACTCGGAATAAATAATAAATTATTATCTTAAATCCTTAAAAATAGATCACGAGCGCCTTCTCGCGGTACGGTACCGAGCGCGGATAGGCAGTTACAAATAAATAAATGTTCTATAAGCTAACTTTACAAGACCACCGCTCGGCGGAGGATCGCATCGGGAAGACTTCCGCGAGCTACACGATAATAAATAGGTATCTAATAATATAAGGTGCCATTTACAAATGTGTGCCGACCACTACCACAATCACATTATTCACACCGCAAACTTTCGAGACGCCAGTACACTTCGTTAACTTTATAAATTACAGGCGAAGTAGTAAAAGAGCATCGACAAACTGGAGATCATTCGTTGAGCGAGTGCGGGCGAGGCGCGGCCGTCGTCGGGCGCGGCTGGAAGACGTCGAGTAGGCACTTCGGTGACGGAACATTCTTAACGCTAGCTCGGTATAAGTTAACTTAGGACTAGGCGAGCGCGCGCGGCTAGGCGATCACGAGGTCGCCGAACGCACCGGCGAGTCGGTTGAACACCGGCAGGCGGTCCTCCTCCTCGTCGGGCGACGGCGGGCGGCGGAACGCGAACGCGGTCTGCGCGGGCGGCGACGCCGCGGTCGGCGAGTGCGGCGCGTGCGGCGACTGCGGCGAGTGCGGCGAATGCGGCGAGCGCGGCGAGCGCGAGCCCTCGCTGCCGTAGCCGAGCGAGCCTCCCGACGAGGACAGCGACGCCACCGACCCGCCAGGGGACGGCGGCTCGCGGCGGCGCGCCTCCTCCGCGTTGTGCACGAAGTGGCAACGCGGCCCGTACGGACAGAACCCTACCGAGTGAAATGTACGGCACAGTTCTGTCTTGTACTTGGGGTGGCGCTGCAGGTTGCGCAATTCGCGCATGCCGTGGGCGAACTGACATTTGTCGCCGTATTTGCAGACGCCGGCCTCCTCGAAGGGGCGGCAAAGCTCGGTCTTGTAGCGGCTGGTGGCGGGCGGCGGCGGCGCCGGCTCGCTGGTGGTGCGCTCGAGACGGCGGTGGCTGAGCCGGTCCAGCAGGCCAGCCAGAGCGCGGTGCGCCGGTACCGACGCGGCGCGCGCTAGCACCGGGTGCTGCTCCCAGTTCACGCCACCTGCGCCCGCGCCTGTGCCTCCATTGGACGCGATGCCGTTGCTGAAGGCCCCGCTCATCGTCTGCACTGGTCGTGTTTGATTCTGGAATAAAGAAAAATACCACATTTAATCAATGAAAACAAAAATACGATATCGCGCGCTCTATTAATCTAGTTTTATAATGCGACAATAGATATGCTGAAAGAAAGAAAAGGTCTACAACGGGTCTATTATGTTGTCAAAGGTAACACCACTTCTTGAATGCAAGTATGTACATACATAAAACCAAGTCGACTGTCTTGGTTTTGAGCGGTGCTCGAGTTGCTGCGTAAATGTAAGAGAATCCTCGGTTTAAAGGTAAGTATTTAAAAGAACGATATACCGGAGATTAAAAAAATCGTTTTAATTTGTAGGGTCATCTATACGACGCGACGTCACGACTTTCTTGTCACTCGTTATTGTATGCCTGCGCTTCTGCAGATCGTAAACAGAACTGTGTCTTTTGAACGTAAACAATTCCTGATTTTTCGTAAAGAACTCAACCTTATTTCAAAAGAACTATAAAGTTACTTAAGGACGTATTTTTACTAGCTTATATTTGTGGGAGTACAAAAAAACGCACACAATCTGGGACCGAAGGGTCGCGGGTACCTGCTTGCGCACAAAAACTGATCCTCGATGGAAGGTTTCGCCGTCTACCTGCTCCGCTTCATCTCGTTTTCACACTAATGGTCTCCACGTTTTGGAATCGTTAGGATTACCAATTAAACGAGGCTTAAAGTGGTGCTTTTAGAGTTTCGAGGTGAGTAGAATTTAAATGTTATCCCTCCGTCCGGCCTCCGATTATGAATATTAATATGTATCGGTAAAATTCCTAGTTCCCATCAATATTCCTCGTTTAGGTTCGTTTGCTGTAATATCGTCTTCACATAGAGATGCAAATGTTTTATGACGTCTTTTGTTTTGTTGGTACATCGAACTTTGCCGGCAATCATGGCGTTGTTGGACATCACCATAACAATAGCGGTGTTCTGTTCACGCAAAAGGCAGTTGACACGGTATCGGTGGCGGCACTGCTTGTGGTGAACACAATCGCAGAGATTGTTCACTATTGTTCAAGAATCGCGTAATCTGCGTCGCCGCAACCGTCTCGACCGGCTGAGGAACAATATTGTCGCCAGGTCATTTACTACTTCACTAACGAGAGCGAGGGGCAATGATCAGCGTGTGTCGTGTTAGGTAACAGTACTCCTATGATCCTATGATTAAGTCTTTGTTTAGAAAAAATAATGACCAGCCTAAGCCGTTTGCAAAATTATGACAGACAATTCGGTTTTCTCCTAAGAGGTGAATACCGTGAAGGCCAGATTATACAGATTAAGAAGCCCGATGCGGAACATGAGGTCTGTTCACAATGATAAAGCAATATGCCTATCTAGCGTATCTTGCGTGCGGCCATACGATGTGAATGACACGTCATTGTATATTCTATACGCCTCTGCCGCGTCCGAAGCTCGTAAACACGCAAGTAAACACTTATATATTAAAATAAATACAACGAACGATAAATTAATATATTATAAGGTATCAGGATTATCATGAAGTCGGTATAATTCCTACTTAATCATGAAAGTTTAAGTGTTTTTTTAATACATTTTCAATAAGATGCTTCACTATCAAATACTCTTCCCGTTTTATTGAAACTTTAAATATACATTATACATATGTATATATATACATTATATGTATATAACCTACATTGCATAGAGTACATTTATCCTGCGCGACGAACATGAAGTCGAGGGCGGAAACATGTAAAATCATATTTTATAGCATTTCAGCGCATTCTCAACAGTGTTAAGTTTTGTTGTTTTTGTGAATGTGATAATGTACTGTAAGTACAGGGTTTTAGTTAAAAAAAAGAAGCAGCTCCGCTAATAAGGCGAAAGTGTATCAAACAAATGACCGTAGCGGAGCAATCGCGGGTGAAATGTTGCAGTGAAAAGCCAAGGGTTAAAAATCGGTGGCGCGTTGATGTCCACGGTGAATAGCCAATGCGTAATTCTATAGTTATCAGAGCAGAACATTGGTTAAACGTTGCTTTGCTTTCCATCGGACGTTGCTCGCGCAACCGAGCTCCAGGGAAAATTTGCACTGTCGATTTCAAATGGCCGCGGCCGTTGCGAAGCGGGAAATCAGCCACCGCACTAGCATCATAAAATAAACAAGAAACAACTTTTTTTTAACGGAGGATATACATACATATTACCAATATCTCATAAGAATTTAAGGATCGTAAGAATGAGTATTAAGTCACGTTTGGATATTTGCATAAGGATTAGTATTCTTTACGTGACAGATAAAAAGCTCACATTTTCACAGTTTGCTTACAGTTTACATTACACTTCCAAGGTGCAACTAATCCATAACGTCGTAAGACGCAACAGGTGTTTGTTTAGTTTTATTTTTGGGCAAGGATGGTGTAACAAAAATTTCCAAAGAGCACAGGTAGTGTTGCGCACGCTGTTTACTGTTTACAGGGCAGGTTAGCACGCCACATTGACAACGAGACAAGCACGCTGACGCCATCTCAGCCCAATGTGTTTGTGCTCTTCATTATAACGGCAGTAGTACTCGTACATTAACCTAACAAACTGCATAACCAAACACAAGTTATTTTGAGCTTTAATAGAACCACATGGAGATATAAAGTCCTCACGGATAAGATAGGACAGCGTAAATGGGGACGTTATTTTATGAGCTACGAGTTGGTCGAGTATTACTTTGTGATAATTAATAGAAACTTAAATTTGTTTGCTCGGCAAAGAATGACATAAGCTATAGATTTGCACCTCGTTAAATAAAAGAGTAAACACGGTAGGTAATTCAAAGGTTATAAAAAGATGAGAGGGCATCGACTCTGGCAAACGAAAACAAATGTGGCACCTTTGCAGTACTTTCCGCCTTTCAGACGTTCAAATAAACAGATTGATGAAACGAAACATCAACAGTGCAAAACTGGCCAATCATAATTGGAAAATGCAAGCGCATTTCCTTTTGCTTTATTTCAGAGAAACGGAGCGTTTTAAAAGAGCATGAACTCTAACAAGGTTGTCGAACTCTTTGAGCATCACTCCCATGGTTCACCTCGTGGATGCTCGAATATTTGCGTTCATAATCAGTAAAAATTATCACCTTTACATTATTGCCGATGTTTTCAAAGACATGTTCTCGCTAAATATATGCTCACTGATTTCTACCAGGGTTACAGCCGATAACCTGTCGAGGTAACAACGGTAATATTTTTTAGCTTACCACCTACTCAACTGTGCTGTTTCAGACAGTGGTGGGATATGTTATGCATGTTTTAAACCTTTGACATTTCAGCATAGCATACTTTGCTCTACATTTTAAACAAGAATAATGTATTTCTTTGTTCGAAAGCAATCGTATTTGGCATGCAGTTGCTAAGCTGAAAAGAGTAGGTAAGTATGTTGAATATTATTTCGCGCGGGATCAACTTCTTGGTATCGTTGTAAGCGAGTAATTTATGAACATTTGTGGGAATATGAAAATAAACAATCATGATCTAGCCACGGTTTCTATTATGACGCTATTTACGCTGGTTAATGTAACTCTACAAATTTGAGTCATTAAGATATACTGCCGCGACAATTGATACAGCAACATAAATAAGAGAACTGCTTAATTGACCGTTAATTGGTTCTAATCAAATGCGTTCTATATTTAAATGAACTTTTAACGATTAAAAGCACTGGTACGATGTCGAGACATTGACATCTGACGGTTCGATGAATAATGCAGATGTCTACCAAAGAGTAGGTAAATGCAAAACAGTTGTCAGTGCCATGCTCATAGTTGGCTATTATAAGAATTGGTTCATTTCTCCAAGGAACAAACGGAGGGTCTTGGTGATTGATCCTATCAGGTTTTATTGAATGATTGCGCGAAAACGTATGGAGATGCTGTGTTCCCCTCTGGCAGGAGAACAACCTCAAGTAATGAGAGTAGCCATCAACCTTTCATTATTTCGTTTCGCCCCTTATTTACAACGATCTGCAGGCAGGGTCGCATTCGCATACGTGAGGATTGTCGCAGTTATACGGCCTGCTCCACTTTTCCTGTTGTTAAAATTAAAACAGATTTCCTTTAAATTATTCAAACATTAAAAGAGCTTTGTTTGTAAAATCGCGGACAATGGACATTATGTGAATCACACTGAGTAATTACTGGTGTGTCTTGTAGGTAGTAGTATTATGTGACGCACAGTAGTTGCAATTTAATATGATGAAGTCTAGACTTTATATCGTACTAATTAAGACTTTAAGTCTAGTAACAAATTCAACTCTATTAATGCAATGCTCTCCCGCAAAGCGATAACCGTCGGCAACATGTGTTATGGATTATTTCTTGAAATATCACAGATGATTTCGTGAATTACTGTATCCTTTTGTTTTTCGCTATTTAATTTAAATAGTTTATTAGGCTCTCTAAATTATTATGGCCAGATCTCATTTAGTTACAATTTACATCTGTCGCTCGTTGTACTTATTCTTGCTATATTTTAAGGCATTTGGACGCGCTAATTAGTAAGAAGGCTATACTTTTATGGTACTATTATAAGCATGGTAAACGGTCGCTGTCGACAATAGTTCACATAGTTAGCGACTGTCAGATGAGTAAGACCGGACGCGTGGAGTACCATCGCGCATGCAGATGGCAACATAGAGTGATTGCAATGCGAGACCAATCCCAGTATGGTATAAATGCCATCACAGTACACCGGCAGGCTTTATTTATATTACCAACGCCTACCAATTGTCTTTAAGTTATGATATACGAAACAATGGAAATATATTCAGAGACGTAGGCAACTGAGTAAATCATTGCCATGTCGAAAAGGAAATCACGTAGCCTGCTGAGCGTTTCGAGAATTATTCGTATTATCTATTAGTTTCTCAAGAAAAACGCGTTTTTTTTTATCATTGTTTCAATTCAATGACATGCGAAAATAAATATGAGATTTGCAACCGAAAAATTAGTATGTCCGACACGAAACCATATAACTGGTAGATACGCGATAATTTTGTCTGTTAGCCACTGGTGGCTTTTGTTTTTATAACTATATAACGCATACGACATGATAAGTCAAAATGTTAAACATAATAAACTACTAGGCATGAAACCGCTTACAGAACTTTAGTACGCTAACATAACGTACTTGACCAGTAAATTTTAAATGTCACGTTCAAATGTTTACTCAAACAGTTGGTAACAAAGTGAATACTAAAGCCAGTATTTTGATGAGGTCACACAGCAAAAGGTGGTACGCAGTTGTTCACCTCTGTTAGCATTCAGCTCGGGTCTGCGCCCGCGACTCTGTTAGCTGGCATGGCACGTTTATTACGCGGCGCACTATAAGCCCTCGAGGTGGTGGGCCGAAGCCGTAAAGCGAATGTCAACAAAGGCCCTCGTTCAAGTCGAGCGTGTTTACCCCCCGGCCGCTCAAAGCGAAGGAAGCGCGTCCCCCGGCCGGAGCCGCTTTTAGCACCTCCTTATTTATAAACGCATAGAATGCTGCTTACACTAAAATGCTGATTTGCAATATCGCATTGTAAACAAAGTTGCGCACGATGCCTCATGCATATAAAGATTCATCTTTTATTCAATGGCTAGCTGCTGTCTAGAATGTCATATGAGAGTATGACGTTGCTATGTTCATTACGGCCATCTAAATTGACAGGTTGGCATGAGGTAGGCAGCAACTAGCGTTATAATAGACGAATCATTGTGTTGAGGTTATTAGTGCTACTAACTGGACCCTGACGTGTTTTCTGCTTGGAGCAATTCCTTTGTCCATGCAATTTTTATTGTTGCGTCACGCGCGCTACCGGGGTATATTCACTTTCCCCGTAAACGGCACATTTCTGTGACTCATTCGAAGATAATAAACTGGGAAAACGTTTTCAATGTGTAATGCCTCATTTGTTACTATTATGTTACGGTTCAATTAGACGCGCATGTCAGGCCAAACTGCCCTTTGTGCTCTTAGAAAGTTATCAGGCCATTAGATACGAAGTGGCCTTTTAATAGTCCTGACCAGAATGAACATCAACATACTACATAGCCGGTAAAGTAGGTATCATTTCAAATGAGGTTCATTACCGTAATATTGTTGTTTTTGTCTAGAATAGATCACTCACTACTATTTTTTAGGGTTCCGTGTCCAAAGGGTTAAAATGGATCCTATTAACCAGACTCCGCTGTCCGTCTGTCAGTCTGTCTGTTTGTCACCAGCCTGTATCACATGAGCCGTGATAGTGGATAGTTGTTATTTCTGTAGTCGCTACCATAACAACAAATGCTCATACAAAAACGTTATTTTTTGGTGCAGAACCCTTCGTGCGCGAGTCCGCACGTGGCCGGCTTTATTTTTATTGATTTAAGTTATAACCGAAACCTTCATACACCAAATAGTCTTTGAAAATCTTAGCTTTAAAGAATATGTTAATTAAAATCCAAGTTTAGGCATATTATATCACACTGATAATTCAATAGAAGTCAAGTCGCAGTGAACTTACGAGTAATAGTGCGACTTCATCGTCTGTCAGGTCATCTGGACTCACCTGCGGAAGAAAAAAGGCAAAATTAGTTATTGGTACATTAGAACTATTAAAATTTATCTAGGACAAAACATATTTTAATTAGATTCTGTAAACCTACACTGATGACGCGGCAATAGTAAGAATTAAATAACCATTTTCAATGGAGTTTATCGCTAAAAATAAAAGAAACAATCCTTCCCGTGTGTGACGTTCCAAAAGTATATTTGTCCCAAGCATTGCCGCCATTAGCAACATCTCAATGCAATGGTTCAAAGTCCCTAGATTACGTTCGAAACCTTCTACCATTAGTTTTATAGCATTATGGCTCAATAAATGCTGTAACTAGCGAGCCAGTCCCGACCGGTCTTGGTTGAAAGTGACAGCACTTCCTACATGAAAGTAAAACTATACTCAGATAGGCGTCCGGAAAACTTGCGGAGACCGAGTGCGATGTAACTGAACTGATTACATTTCTTTGTGCCTTGTTGCTCCATCTAAATACTAGTCATTGTTAATCATTCTTGATACTTTAAGTGCGTGTAATAATTACAAAAATCTTATTTTCATACTGTTTTAACATACTGTCATGTTATTTTACGCTCGTCAAAATATTTTATAAACTATTCATGGTGGTGCATGGAACAGTAGGCCAAAGATAGGTTGTAAATAAATTACTTGGTATAGCGCAGCAATTATGTACCTTACCTACATCTTTACTGGTATTTTATGATATTTTTATTACACCCGACTGTGCTTAAACTACACTTCATAGCTATCATTATTATGTGTTATGCAAGTGTCTAATGAATCTGTTATGAAATTTTAGTACTTACTAAGTTTTGTTGCGATATTGGTTAGTTATAATGATATAATTATGCGCATGGTAGTCGGGCATAGTACCATGTTTTTTTAATCAGTTTAAAATTTAGTGACCTCCATTCTGATTGTTTTTAGTGCTTGTTTATGGAAGCGTATGTTTATTTATAAACGTAAACACATTTATATAAGCATACTTACCTACGTTATTATTATTACCATGTCACTATGATGAACTGCACGGAAAACCAGTAAATTAGTTATGGTCATGCAAGAAGAATATTGTAATATCTATGTTTGGTAGAACATTTTTTACATTAATAACCGTAAGTTAGTAAGTATATAAATTAGAATGCGTTACGTTTTTACCATTTGCATGCGTCACGGAAAAAAAATGTGATATTTTCGAAAATTTCATATGAAACAGACTTCTTAATATGATTTGTATGCCGAAATTCAATGTAACTTAGGTCAGGCTTGTTAGCCTCAGTAGATCAATTGTAAGTGCCTCAGTGTGGCCAATGCCAATGGTTTGCAAAGCGCGCGTGCTGATGATAGGTTTATGTGATTAGTTTCAATCGCTGCTAATTATAAACATTTATTCACAAAGTAAATTGTATCTATTACAATATTTGCAATTATAGGAAAGACAGTTTATATTTGATGTAGCTTACACCGTGTTTTATGATCGATATTTTACAATCGTACCTAATTTTGACAACTGACTCATAGTTGGAAAAAAACGCGATTGAAAACCTCTCGTTCGGCCGAGCTGTTACAATAGCATAGTAAGCTAAGTGAGGTTCAGTTGAGACTACAACTTTACAACATTGGCAAGATGTCCTTCGCACGTAAAGATCTTCGTACGCGATAATGCCCACATTTTCAGCCGCTAGTTAGTTACATAGGCAAATATAGGCAACGAGTGGCCAGCAAGTAACATCGCTGCATTCATTCCACACAATTAACTACCACGTTACACGTGGAAATTACTAACAACAATGCAGATATTACGCCACCGTGTTTAGACGTGCGGTGTCACGACCCGCGCTTTTAATAGTCTACGATTCTAGCGCAATCGGGTGATCTCTAATTGAACCCGGCAACGCGCGAAGGTCTTGCGAGGATCACGAACTCACTAATGCAACCGTATATAATTGTCCAAAAGAGGGTCGTTATTATGCTAAATAGAATCCACTCCTAACCAACTTTATAACCATTTCAATGTCCGACTAAAATCACTTATTCAATTTATGGAGGTGCAAATACGTTTGTTTTTTAAATTACCTACTTAAGTACTTCATCTGAAACCAGCTAATATGAGCGGGCGGGCGTAGTACTTACAGAATAAATACAAAATCTCACGAGCATACAAAATAAATTTCCATAGTCCTTTCGGTGATAACATGTGAAGGGAACGTAAAATGTTTAGGAATCGAAGTGGAGCTGGTTGTAATAGCGCATAAGGCGGTGGCGGCGGCGGCGCCTTAGTTTGCGACGATCAACGAAGCAATCGGGGCCACTTGTGCTAATGAAACACTTCAATTGAATTGGGGACAATAATTCAGCGGCGTATCGCGCCACTGTTTACATTCATACAAAGAAAATACCTACGGAAAAGCATGAATGTACCCGGAAAATTACTGGCTTGCTGAGTAAATTGTCTGCAGAGCGTAATGATAAATCGAGTTCACATTTCGGAGATAGTCATCATTTGCAATAAAAACTGCGTTTAATTGAAGTTCAATTGTTAAAAAGAATACCCAGATAATGATAAAAATAACATATAAAATGACTCGAGGGTAAATATACACAGTTAATAATAATAAATAATAAATAAATAAATATAAATTCTTCATTATTGGAAAAAACTATTGATTAATTCGGTAATAACAACAATAAATACATTTTAATGGGTATCTTATTCAACCGCATAGCTTATTTGAATTAACAATGTATATCTGATTTATAAACGACTCGCCAGCAAACTAGTTTGCCTTGTGGCTATGGCAACATTATGCTGTATTGAAATCTCTGACTGAACGATAGACAGAGATATTGTCACAGATTAGGTTATTAGATGTGCTTTATTATACGTAATTTTTAGATTATTTATTGTCGGATAATTAATAAGCTTACACACTAGAGCAATTTAAAAACCTTTAGTTAAAATAAATGGCGTCTAATAAGCGGAGCTACGCTACGTCGCAGATCGAGAAGCTCGTTGAGGAAAATTTCCTAAGAGCATCAACATTATACAATGTAGCATATCAAGTCTGGCCAGCCTCCTTCAAATGGAGTCACAAAAACATTTAGAAGCATCTCTAACGACTATTGAACATCGGCTAAGCGACCTTGATCGAAGCGACAATGAGTTCGCCGGCCAAATATTAATTAAATATTTATAACATAACTCGTTTGGCCAGTTCGTGGCTCGCGTGTTGATTCTCGACTTCACATTTTAAAATCCGGACTAATGTATTTAAAGTTTACTGGACAAGACATTTATCTAGAATGATTCACGCCACGCTACTCAGATATAAGAATCATAGTATTTACCGATTCTCATATTTTTCTTAAACTTACAGAACTGTTGAGTCACAATATGACAGACAAATGCTGAGTATCTAAGAACAAACAAGGGTGAGTAAGCTTTATTTACAAAAGTCGTAATCACATCTGATATTAAAATAAGAACAAAGAAACAGCCCTCGGTAAGCTTCAATATTAGCCTTTGCGATATGTTGCTGTTCGTCAGTGAGACGTCTTGTTGTGCGGATCTACGGTATGGTTGCCACCGCGTGACGCACGCAAACAATGCAACCACTCGGTGTTGCAATCATACATTGCGATTGTCACGCGAACCGCACTAATCGATCTAATCATCTATGCTGAAGGTTCGATTCTGTGTCAATTGAGAATTCGCTCCAATTCAAGAATTTTTTTATAAAGGATTCGAAAATAGGGCGAGCTGGGGTTGTAAATGTGTTAAAAGTAAGTGGATCCCGGAAGCTCCGGTGAAGGTCGAAGAGCGACGCGACGGCCTTGCCGCTGGCTGTGCCACTTTCTCCAACTGCTTGCAAGAGCCCACGTGCGTCTCATGAAACAATGGCCGTTCCACAAGCTCGGTTACGCCGACGCACTCTGCGGAACAACTGACATAATCACCCAAAATTACTTGTTTCCACACACGAACTATCCGAGGGCAATCCAGACAACATTGGTCTTTTTGGTCATTTTTATCAAGTCTTGTGCTTGAGCTGTGATATGACGAAGAATCTATTAAGGGTAAGAATCTATATACTGAGCAAAGTAAGCTATTAGCTATTTTTTGCTATGAGATAATGCATTAAGCGCGAACAAGTAACTTTCCAGCAACGAAGGTATAATTTATTTATATTTATTGTAAGCCTACGAGTTGGTTTGTATTCGTGTCAAGTAGATCATAATTTCAACATATCTAGTGATCCTGCATCAGTTTAGTATTCCCGATATAACTAATCCGTGCTCATATTCCATACAGTAGTTTAGTGAGACGAACAACAAAGCACTTGTATAAACGCATTTTATTGAAATGGAAAAGCGAGATAAATAAATTTGAATAAGTACCAATATATTTAAAGCGGTCACCAAAAAAAAAATCTAGATTTATGTGCAATTACCAGTTACGTCTAAATCCAACGTGAAACTGGCAGCATTAACGAAAATTACGATTTACGTAAAATATTTGTGCTGTCGTTGACAGAAATGGTGGTTTTGACGAACAAACGCTACATTGTGTTATAATGGGAGAAATCGAAGGTCTATGAGTGCAATGGTGGCAAACAGCATTGCGGTAGTGGGCGCCTGACAGCCAAGACTAGTGGTGTACGTTGGTCAATCCAAGCTTACACAATGCCACGAAATAGTTGATTAGTATTCGCAAATCGCAAAGTACGGACAGTTTATACACCCACTCGATACTTATTGGTATAGTAGTATTCGTAAGTTTGCAATAATTGAATGAACAAATCTGAAAGTCACTCCGTAATACCTAATATGTATTAATATATTATTCGTTCAACCATATGCAACATAATTTTATAACAGTGGAAAACAAAAATGCATTAGGTAGAAATATCCACTTCACGTCTCTATTTAATATCACTTACGAATCTTGCGATCTAAATCATGTCTGCTATACAGGTGAAAATGAAAATCTTACCTGAAACAAAAAAAAACAATAAGTACATGAAAAACTGCTTAGAGAAAACTTAATGACGATTAAGATTTTTACATGACGATGGTACAGTAACCAGTGTCACCTGCTTCAGATCGATAAGTGTGAAAAGTGAGTGGGCTTAAAACCTGACAAAGTTGAACTCTTGAAGTAGTAAGTAGGTGTGTGAGCGGCTGACCTTCGTCGAAGAAGCAGCCGAATGGGCTCATCAACGCTCAACATGTTTCATCAACCAGCTTTAATTAATTGTATTTTTATTACAACGCATCAAACACTAATATTAAGGGTCCCTTCATTGAGCTCTTTGAAATTGGCGAGGTTTCGAATAAGGTTTTTAAGAACTGAAACGTTTCACGGTTATAAAAAGATATGCATATCAAAGAATGATTCTTCGAAAGTAGAATGTATTGAAAAAAAAATTGATTTATTAATTAACAACTGAGAAATTAATTAATTTGTAGACAAAGTTTTCGAAAATTAGCAAAAATAGCGTACTTTCGATGGTGATTGTGATCAAAATAATAATAAGGAAGTAATATAAAAAATGAAATATGAAAGAACACTTTGCCATGAGTAGAAGCTACAAAAAAAACTATCATACGTTCATACAATGTCATATTGAAAAGACGGTATGAAAAAAAGCATATTATAAAATTTTACCCTTCAATATAACTGTTATTTCTACGAAGATTATAAGAGACTACAGCTGAAATATACCAACTATTTACAAATTCAGGCTTTTCTAATAATAATAAAAAAAAATTGGAAGCTTGTAGCTACTACTTATTTTTATACAATTTTTTGAAAACAACCTATAAATCGAGGAGCGCACCTCGTCGTAAATCAGTCCGCCTCGAGCGGTCAGAGAGAGCGGTCATGTCGGTCTTCGTCGCGATCTTCAAATATTACGTAAATAATTATAAAACCAAAATCGACATCAAATATAGTGGGACCGAGTGGTTTTGATCCTAAGAATAAAAACGTTTTTTTTATTTATACCACAATGACGTTCCGTATTGAACAAAGTTCATATTATTGTTAGTAACAGACAATTGGGCGGCCTTTTCGCTACGAGCGTTCTCTTCGTAACAACCTTTGAAAGGCAACTTTAGCGCGCACAAGTTTTGGTCAAATTAGCGATATGGGTATCATTTTCGGGGTTTTTTGGGATGCTGATTACGAATATGGCAACCATTTTGGAATCCAAGATGGCGCGCACAAGTTTTGGTCAAATTAGCGATATGGGTGTCATTTTCGGGGTTTTTTGGGATGCTGATTACGAATATGGCAACCATTTTGGAATCCAACATGGCGCGCACAAGTTTTGGTCAAATTAGCGACATGGGTGTCATTTTCGGGGTTTTTTGGGATGCTGATTACGAATATGGCAACCATTTTGGAATCCAAGATGGCGCGCACAAGTTTTGGTCAAATTAACGATATGGGTGTCATTTTCGGGGTTTTTTGGGATGCTGATTACGAATATGGCAACCATTTTGAAATCCAAGATAGCGCGCACAAGTTTTGGTCAAATTAGCGATATGGGTATCATTTTCGGGGTTTTTTGGGATGCTGATTACGAATATGGCAACCATTTTGGAATCCAAGATGGCGCGCACAAGTTTTGGTCAAATTAACGATATGGGTGTCATTTTCGGGGTTTTTTGGGATGCTGATTACGAATATGGCAACCATTTTGAAATCCAAGATAGCGCGCACAAGTTTTGGTCAAATTAGCGATATGGGTATCATTTTCGGGGTTTTTTGGGATTCTGATTACGAATATGGCAACCATTTTGGAATCCAAGATGGCGCGCACAAGTTTTGGTCAAATTAGCGATATGGGTGTCATTTTCGGGGTTTTTTGGGATGCTGATTACGAATATGGCAACCATTTTGGAATCCAAGATGGCGCGCACAAGTTTTGGTCAAATTAGTGATATGGGTGTCATTTTCGGGGTTTTTTGGGATGCTGATTACGAATATGGCAACCATTTTGGAATCCAAGATGGCGCGCACAAGTTTTGGTCAAATTAGCGATATGGGTGTCATTTTCGGGGTTTTTTGGGATGCTGATTACGAATATGGCAACCATTTTGGAATCCAAGATGGCGCGCACAAGTTTTGGTCAAATTAGTGATATGGGTGTCATTTTCGGAGTTTTTTGGGATGCTGATTACGAATATGGCAACCATTTGGGAATCCAAGATGGCGCGCACAAGTTTTGGTCAAATAAGCGATATGGGTGTCATTTTCGGGGTTTTTTGGGATGCTGATTACGAATATGGCAACCATTTTGGAATCCAAGATGGCGCGCACAAGTTTTGGTCAAATTAGTGATATGGGTGTCATTTTCGGGGTTTTTCGAGATGCTGATTACGAATATGGCAATCATTTTGGAAACCAAGATGGTACGCACAAGTTTTGGTTAAATTAGCGATATGGGTGTCATTTTCGGGGTCTTTAGGGATGCTGATTATGAATATGGCAACCATTTTGGAATCCAAGATGGCGCGCACTAGTTTTGGTCAAATAAGTGATATGGGTGTCATTTTTGAGGCTGTTTAGGATGCTACGAATTCAATTTTGCGATATTCAGTCATTTTCGGGGTTTTTCAGCCATGTGCCACCCGGCACATGGCTGAAAAACCCCGAAAATGACACCCATATCGCTAATTTGAACAAAACTTGTGCGCGCCATCTTGGATTCCAAAATGGTTGCTATATTCGTAATCAGCATCCCAAAAAACCCCGAAAATGACACCCATATCGCTTATTTGACCAAAACTTGTGCGCGCCATCTTGGATTCCCAAATGGTTGCCATATTCGTAATCAGCATCCCAAAAAACTCCGAAAATGACACCCATATCACTAATTTGACCAAAACTTGTGCGCGCCATCTTGGATTCCAAAATGGTTGCCATATTCGTAATCAGCATCTCGAAAAACCCCGAAAATGACACCCATATCACTAATTTGACCAAAACTTGTGCACGACATCTTGGATTCCAAAATGGTTGCTATATTCGTAATCAGCATCCCAAAAAACCCCGAAAATGACACCCATATCGCTTATTTGACCAAAACTTGTGCGCGCCATCTTGGATTCCCAAATGGTTGCCATATTCGTAATCAGCATCCCAAAAAACTCCGAAAATGACACCCATATCACTAATTTGACCAAAACTTGTGCGCGCCATCTTGGATTCCAAAATGGTTGCCATATTCGTAATCAGCATCCCAAAAAACCCCGAAAATGACACCCATATCGCTAATTTGACCAAAACTTGTGCGCGCCATGTTGGATTCCAAAATGGTTGCCATATTCGTAATCAGCATCCCAAAAAACCCCAAAAATGACACCCATATCGCTAATTTGACCAAAACTTGTGCGCGCCATCTTGGATTCCAAAATGGTTGCCATATTCGTAATCAGCATCCCAAAAAACCCCGAAAATGACACCCATATCGCTAATTTGACCAAAACTTGTGCGCGCCATCTTGGATTCCAAAATGGTAAAACTTCACGCCGTCGCTTTTAGCCTATGCATGTAGGTCCGTTTTAGACTCATTACCTACCAAAACTGGCTTCAGTACCATGCACCTTGCATGGTACATATAATGTATGTGATGAAAACAGTGCAAGGAATAATAAATAAATAAAAATAAAATAAATATTATATATAAATAATCTTGGTGAAGTAGTAAAAATAAAATCTGAGGATTGTGAAACTGGTAATCGACTCTCTCAATCATTGTCTAACTAAATCTGAATTTCCATTTGATCTTTGGCAATGAAATAATGTTTGGAAGCCATGTTTAGAACTAAGGAATATATTTTAAATTCATCAATAAACCTTCGTCTTGTATTTCCAGCACAAAAAAAAAATATTGAGAAGTGCGTAACACAACACGCTGAATAGCAATGCTGATACGCTAAAGAAATAAATAAGTTAGAACTAAGGCAAACACTCTAGCAAGAACAGTAGCGCGCACGGAATAGTTTTAGCAATTTTTTTCAAATTTACGAATTTCTACTTCGAAATCTAATATTAGTTTTGAGACTACAAGTCACACTTTTGTAGGTGATAGGAAATAGTATTTAGAAATCTTATCTTCTTTTTAATATTTGTTTCTTGATACGATATAGCAAACCAATTAAACACATAATTTCATACTTCCAAGATTAAATATCGATGAATAATATCATTGATATTTAATGTTGGAAGTAATGAAGTAGTGTAAAAATATCAAATTCGTAAGTCTTTGAATATCGCGTGGACGGTACGTTTGCGAGTCGCGAGCGCTGTGAGCCGCGTCGCGCGTCTATAAATACCTAAACTCGACCCGACGTATATTGTCCATGGCCCCTTAAGTCGACGTATCTCTCCATTTCATTTTAGTTTTTCTAATATACTACTAAGCAAGCAACCAGTTTCAAAATGTGGCTTCTTAATGTTAATTAATGGTAAGCTCACAGCTCGACGCACTCTACTGGCTGTCAGTCGTTTTTTTTATTGTCCCTTCTCGGCCATCGTCTAAGTTGTTCTTCAATTGTTCAATTGCCATGTGAGTAGGTACAATCATTTAGTTTATTGTAGGGGGTGCGTTGCGTTGCCTACGGGAGGAAGGAAAGGAAGTGGAGAAACGTGCGGGACACATTGTGCGAAACCGTCTGAGACATCGTCGTCTCTGCTGGACACCAGGCCTTCGTTCGTTAATTACTTGTTATTGTGTCTCCAAGGCAACAGATGTGCCACATCCGTTCCCAGCTCTTTTTTTCGAGTGCCAATTAATAATTGCGAGTCGAACAGAGCTCTTTTATTCTATTTTAGGTCATCTTCGGTTAAAATATGAGCCGGCCGTCTACACAACGCAGTAACAAGTCATTCATCATAGTTTGAAGGTTGTGGTTGTTGGCTAAATTATACAGGCAATAATAGTAATAACCACGTAGGTACAAAGTTAAATTACAGTTCAGAATATTGCGTGAACCCTCTATCTTAGCAGATCATTAATTTAAACACATTATATTATATTATCTCTGCTACGTACATAATATGAAAAAGTATAAGCATTCTATCAGCAACATGGTTCCCATAGCATATACAAGCTTTGCTTAGTTTGGAATATATATATTTATGCAAGCTATATAATAAAATAAAACTGCTGGTTCTGACTATTTTCGAACTACATTCTGAGCACTTCACACCAAAAATCTTGTGAAGTTACTATCGTGCCCCGTGCTCGCGTAGACAGACACTTTGGTCAAAGGAAATTATTGGTCAAGTACATGCAGGAATAGTGCAAACGGAAATTATAGAGAACACCCGAGCTGTATCGCTACGTACCTAACTATTGGCGTCTAGTTTTCACTTTCAATAGAAGCGCTTGGTATAGCCGGTACGGTCAGTAGCTCAGGGCTACCAGTGATATTTTGAAAGAGCACACTGCATTATAAAAATTGAACCTCATCCATCATCTTGGGCTAGGTATGACTAAAAATAATTATACTTTAAAATAAAACAAAGTTATCTACGAAGGAAATGATAAGTCCCCATAACGAACCAGTTAATCTGCAATGCAATTAGTGTAAATACTCACATGTCATATCAAGTGCCATGCACATGCATAGAGCTCCACTTGCAGCAATTCAAAGAAAGATCATGAGAGGCGGATGTGAGAGTTAAAACGATTATTTTTAGACGGTCTCGTCAACAACAAATTGTAAATAAAACATAGTGACGATACGTTGCAAGTTGAACAAACTGTCGCTCGTAAAACCAGCTCGAGGAAACGCTATCGCCTCTCAACGGGTCAGCCCGATAACGATAACATTTGAACTCGGTTCTATCTATACTCTTTTTGGATAAGCTTTTAAATTGCGGCACGAAATGATTTAGTTAGTAGTCCCTAAGTATTTTGTCAATATTGAGAAAGTTTTGAAAATACATAGGCACACACTCAGCATTACTTACTAATATGAGTTCGTTATCGTTTTCTACAGTGGCTAGTCATCGAAGCATGGCTTTTCACGTCATGGAATAAACCACCCCACCTGTCACGGTGATGACTTTTCCCCTATGCGGAGAGTGAGAGGGTCTCCGCTCTGGCAGATAATTTGCGCGTATTACGAAACGTTTACCGGTAATGTTTACGTTACGTTACAAACACTAAATTGCATGGTCACGTCACGCACGACACTGCGTTTTTGTTTTTCGTTGATATTCGAGCCCGGTGTTGGTGCAACAAAGATGGTAGATAGATCTGGAATTAATTTTAACTTCCAAGAAAATTGTTTTTATCGCGCAAGTAGTATTCCGTTGTTGATGATTCTTGTTAGACTTCATAAGCGTTGCATTGGTAATTTGGATGGTCAGTAATATTTTACGTGTGGTGCGCATTTCATGGACCCTTGGGCACGCACGGAGCGTCACGGTGGTGGCGTGGCTGCGCGGTGCCCAAGAGTCACCGATGCACGAAGCACCGATTTGATAATGCACATTGCACAGTATTGTTGTAGGCAATCAAGTCGGTTGCGGCGAGGTCCACCTGTTTGTTTGCAACCTGTTATTTGATACTCACTGTACTCGTCTGTACCTAATGCACTATAAGTACCTAAAGTAAGTAATAAAACATTTTTATTTCGTAGCATTTGTAGAACAAATGAAGAGAAGATACTATTTTATATTTTTAAACATATTAACACACAAAAAGATTAATATTTTGAAATACAACTATGTACTTACTGCTACTGATTCTGAATTCAATAAGGTTAGACCACTGAACTTAATTGTTTTACTGTAAATGTTATTCGCGACTCATAAACGAGTAGGTACGTACATACGAAATTTTAAACAATTGAATGTTAATAAGTTCATAGCAATTAAAAACATAAAATTACAAAATACATACTCAATCGATTTGTCGTAGGTTAGCTACATGATTGATAGTCACGTTGGGCTGCATTTCTATTAAATAATATCGGGTATCGTTATTGAGGTTCCTAGATCTTCTATTTCATCGATTACAAACCTGCTACTTAAATGGTAGGTAACATTAAAACTGGTGTAAGCCTCTATTACAACGACATTCAGTAATATCAACGAATGGCGAATAATCGAGAATCGCAAACGAAGCCTGACTTATAGTTCTTCTTCTTCGTGTCGATGATGCTCTCAAACATTATTTTCACTAAACTTGGCTACATCTATGGCGTTTTTGTGCCTTATAGATGATTATATAAAGATGGAGATAAAATTATGATGAATATTTTGTTTTAGTAATAAGGTAAGTTTTATTAGTTGTTATTAAAATATGAACATAAAGATTATGACTTTTGTTATTGGGCAGAGAAGGCAGAGCGGAACTTGCATGAACAAACAAAACATAAACATTCAAGTAGTTAGAATATATGTTCAAACCCAGTTCATTTTTTATTTTATAAAAGAAAAAAAATATGATAGATTACATACCTACCTGCTATCCTGCTAAGTACGTTGATGATTTAAAACGAAATTTATTTATTATTATTTTATCAAACAATTGTTTTAAAAGTTGATTTTATACTTTTTGGTTTAGTTTTGTACTCATTATTTAGACAGATGTTGTATTGTATAGTTTATAGTTTATTATTGTATAGTTCAGTATCTCCGTAGACGGCGGACAGTGTGCACGATACTCTGACCGGTTTCTCGTTCGTCCCTAACATCAGACGTCGCAAACCTTTTATTTTTTACTCACTGCCCGCTTTTATCGTAAGCAATGTTTAAATGCGCGAGTTGCTCGGAGGAATTTAGGGATGGCGCGCAATGCTCAGTGTGTTTGGGTCGTTTCGACTTTGCCTGCGCGGGTGTAAAGGAAAGCGGCTATCGACGACTGGGAGAAAACCGCCAATCCTCCTGGAAGTGCTCGTCGTGTAAGAATACCAGATCAGCGAGCCCTTTACCACCTCCGGTCAATCCTACTTCCTCGAAGTCTCCAGTACCTGCTGACATGGATGCTGTGCTCGCTGAGTTGAAGCGCCTATCAGTTCAAGTCGCGCTGTTGCCTGGATTGGATGCATCTGTTAAATCTATGAAATCGGAACTATCGGATATTAAATCCTCAATCGATTTCGTTGATCGCAAATTCAACTCGTTATCTGAAAAGATCTTGGAGATGGAGAAAGATATCAAATCTCTTCAGAAAACCAAAAATGACGTTGATTACTTGCAGCTACGTGTTGAGAAACTTGAGGTCCAAAACCGAGAATATGAGCAGAGATCACGCCTCAATAATATTGAAATTAAAGGCGTCCCGGTCTCAAGCTCAGAAAATCTTTTTGATGTAGTTTCTAAGATTGGAACGCATATCAAATGCGCCATTCCAAAGGAGCAGATTAATTATATTGCAAGAATACCTATGCGGAATAGCAAAGAAAATAAATCAATTGTGGTCGCAGTTCACAGTAGATACATAAAGGATGACTTTGTGTCAGCTGCTAAAAAGTGCACCATCACTGCAGCTAGTCTGGGAATGGCGAGCAGTAGCAGAGTTTTCGTCAATGATCACTTGACAATCGATAATAAGGTCCTGCTTAATAAAACTAAAGAACTTGCGAAAGAGCGTGGTTTTGCATTTACTTGGGTTAGAGGCTGCAAAATCTTCGCCCGAAAAAACCCAAACTCGCCAATAATACATGTCAGAACGATAGAAGACCTGAAAAATTTTTAATGTATATAGTTACCTCAGTTATTTTCATTATTGCTTCTTTCATTAAATTGTGTAAAAATATTTGCTTCCAAAGGTTGGCGAGCGCTGCCTCACTAACTTGTTTATCACATTTACTCACAGTGCGTAATCCTAATGTTCGCTTAACGCTACCCGCAATGGTAAGTCAGCTGACCGTCTGCCTTATATTTAATCTCTTTTTTAGTGTTGCCTTTTTAATACTTACATTTATAATTATATCTATCTACCATAAAACTTTGCCCACCAATGCAGTTCAGGTGCGTTTATCTTTACCTATGCCGAGAATAATAAACATCACTGTTAATAATGTCTTCTATTAACATTTACTATCAAAATGTGCGTGGTTTACGCACCAAGACGGCACAATTCCATAGAAACATATGCCTTAGCTCATACGATGTTGTTTGCATCACAGAATCATGGTTGGTTGATAGTATTGGAGATAACGAATTATTTGATGACCGGTATTTGGTATGGAGGCGTGATCGTAACTATAAACTAACAAAACAGGATAAAGGGGGTGGGGTTCTGATCGCTGTACGCCGCGAAATTACATCCGAGATCCGCAGCGAGTGGTCCTCGACCGCTGAGGATCTGTGGGTCACTCTAACGATCCGTAATCGCAGCCCCAAATCTACTTACAAAATGCACATTTGTGTTGTGTACATATGTAATGAAAACCATGGGTTTTCTATGGATTTACAATTATCTAATTTTACAGATAAGTTATCCAGTATTGTCTTAGAAAATCCACTGGATAAGTTTGTTGTATTTGGTGATTTCAACATGCCATCAGTCTCATGGACCCCATGTGGTGATGGGTCTCTGTCACCCAGTAACCTGCAAGGCCCCCATCAAGTTAACTTTATTGATACAATTAATACCTGTAATCTTTTACAATACAACTCATTTCTTAATACAAGCCACGGTCGTCTTCTTGATTTAATATTTTCTAATAGTGACGTTACGGTCCTCGCTTGTGATTCACCTTTAGTGCCCGTAGATGCCCATCATCCGTCTGTGATTGCATCTGCTGAATTTGTGCAGCTTCACACAATTAAACCTTTGCCTTATACTAAATTTTTTTTACCAAAGTGGTGATTACGATTCAATTTGTACCAAACTAAATACAATAGACTGGATATCTGAATTGAATGGTAGGACTGTTGATGATGCTGTGACATTAATGTATAGTATCTTATACAATATGCGTGACACTTTTATCGCTTCTAAAATCGTTACACCCTCGCATAAATACCCGCTATGGTACAAGCGACCCCTTATAAAGGTACTTAAAGAGAAGGCTAAATATCATAAAAAATATAAAACGTATGGAAATTCCTATGATCATGACTCATTTATTATGTTAAGGGACAGAGCGCGAGCTATGGAAGCCGACATGTATTCTACGTATATTAAAAACATAGAACTATTGATAAAAAAAAATCCTCGTGCCTTTTGGACGTTCATAAAAAGCAAAAACCAGTCTAATACATATCCCTCTGTTATGCAGTCGGGTACGAGCTCGTCTGACCAGGGTGAAGAGATCTGTAACATGTTTGCTAAATATTTTCACTCCACATTTAATAATACCGCCTCAGATCCAGCAGTATCTAACGCAGATATATATATTCATACCATATCGAGCACTGATATATGCATGGTTGAAGTGCTTGAAGACGAGGTTTTGAAGTTATTTAAGTCTCTTAGTCTGAACAAATCAGCAGGGCCAGACAAAATCCCCGCGATTTTTATAGTTAAGTGCGCTGAGAGTCTGGTCTATCCTCTTTCTTTATTGTATCGTCGTTCACTATCCGAAGGCGTGGTACCGCGGATCTGGAAATCGGCCTTTATAACACCGATTCACAAAAAGGGACCAAAGACAGTTATAGAAAATTACAGGCCAATTTCTAAACTGTGTCTGTTTGCCAAGGTCTTGGAAAAAATTGTGCACTCCCAGCTGTATCTTGCTGTCAAACAGAGCATCTCGCCACAACAGCATGGATTCTTGAGGGGACGTTCCACCACGTCCAATCTTCTACTCTGCTCTGAGTATCTAACCAGTGTCATGTCTGAGCCTTCACAAGTAGACATTGTTTATACCGACTACAGTAAGTGCTTCGATCGTATTGATCACTTAATTTTATTAAGAAAGCTCCAACAAGTGGGTATAAGAGGTAACCTTTTCAGGTGGTTTACATCTTACGTCAACAATAGATGTCAGACAGTTGTCTTAAATGGGTATTCGTCTTCGTCTATGTTTATCCCTTCAGGTGTACCACAGGGTTCTTTGTTGGGTCCACTGCTTTTCACGCTTTTCGTGAATGATATTTCCTCCTGTTTTCACCACTCCAAAATACTTTTATATGCAGACGATATGAAGATTTTATGTCAGGTTAAGACTTCTGGTGACTCTTATCTGCTGCAAGATGACTTATTTCGGTTTCAATCCTACTGTGCTGAAAATAAATTGGACTTAAATGTATCCAAGTGCTTCGTTTGTTCTTTCACACGAAAACCAACGACAATAAAATTTGATTATACTTTGCGTGGAATTCCGCTGTCCCGACTTGACGCTATAAGGGACCTGGGCGTGTCATTTGATAGTAAACTCCTTTTCGATGACCATGTAGATCAAATAGCAAATAAGGCATCACGTGCACTTGGATTTGTCATTAGAATGTCAGCTGAATTTTCCAGTTTAAAAACATTAAAGATTCTATACTGTACATACGTACGTAGCCATCTTGAATATGCTTCTCAAGTGTGGAATCCCTCCTATAACGTCTACATCTCGCGGTTAGAGGGCATCCAAAAGAGGTTTCTGCGCTATCTGCAGTATCGTGCTAAAATCTACCTTCCAGACTATCTGACAAGATGTCGTAAATTTCACTTTCTCCCTCTGTACGAACGTAGATCTATCAGCGACTTATCTTATCTTGTGGGGATAGGGAATGGTACAGTAGACTGCCCGGAGTTGCTTGAACTATTGGGATTGCGTACTACGACTTTGTTACGAAACCCTAACATACTTTACGTTCAACAAGCAAAAACAAATTACAGGCAAAATGCATTTATTATAAGAACGTGCACCGCCTTTAACACTTTGGCAAAAGCAAATATTGATATTGATCTTTTCAACATATCGATAAGAAAGTTGAAATTAACTTTAACAGAAAAATTCTTTCAGGACAGTTAACACCTATGGATTGTGTGGATTTCATTAATTAATTATTGTTTTTGTTCTATTATGTTCTTATATATAAGTTTATGTAAATCAGTTACTTTAAGTTCCTACCTATACCTACTTATTCACAATATTGGTTCATAATACAAATATTTATTTAAGATTACCTATCTGATTAAGTATCTAAATTCTATATTCGGTTGATGATTCATAGAACTCAAAATTATTCTTTGTTTTTCTAAATTTTGATACTCAATGTTATGTTGTTTGAATCCACACGCCTATTCTTTGACATGTTTATTTTGTTTTTTCTTTTTAGTTTTAAAGCCATCCGTCGTCTTAGAAAAAATCTTTAATAACATTTTTGAAACTATTTGTGAAAATTTGTAATTGGCCCTCAGTACATATTTGTAACCATCATATTATACTAATTATGTTCATAGCTGTAAGTTTTCTAAAAATAAATAAAATAAAATAAAATAATAAAATAAAATTCATATGTACTTCAACAAAATCATCTAGAACTGAACTGACTGGTGCGAATTCATTTTAACCGAGAAGGTTTCGGATCGAGCTGAACAGGAAGTAACTAAGACCTTGCGAAGTTCAACGCCTCTGAGACGAAGACACGCCACAGATACTCAGTACTGCAGCTCAGAACTGAATCTCATGACATTTCACAAAAGGCTTCCGCCATCAAGGGAAAATTCACCTCCGAACTTTGCGTGCTGCAATAGACATTTGAGACGCTACGAGCATTATGGAAGCCTGCATCAGACGGTCAGTTACACAACTGTGTGAAATTTACTATCTATAAAACAATGAATGACTAGTTATGATTGCATTTGAATGAGCAGTGCGAACGATGCTTAAAAGGATAGCCTTAATACTTAGTCAGTAACCAATTGAGTTTGCGCAAAAATAGGTTATAGAATAGAATACATTCAATATAAACCGTCGCAGAGCACCAAAACAATGATTATGTCATAGATGTCTATAAAAATTTGACATGAACAAATGTGGCACACAAAAACAAACAACGCAAAGTCAGCTGCCTCCAAAATGGGCACGATGGATGGTATGACAAGGGTTATGTAAGTCTTGGACCGACAATGACCTACCGACGACGACCGCGCGCGCCACTTTCCTTTCATTATTGACACACAATCTAGAGGCGGGCTACCACCGATGTTGAACTCGCGACGTGATCGAAGCGCTGCAGAACCCAAATTTGAATTGGTAATGGATGACTCAATGGGAAATACCTACAGCAATTTTATACCTATTGGATTTCGGTCTCCTAAAATACTAATGAGTCTTCATTATTATTCTACAGGAAGTTTGAATTTAACCTTGATTGAAATAGACGATTTGTTACTAGGTTAGTTATACCATGTCCAGTAATGTCATTTTATTACGAAGTCCATGTGCGATTTGTGCCAATGATGCAAGTTTTAGAAAACAGTGTTTGTTCGTATTGTATTCAAGCTAGTATTTCGCCTATTTTAAACCACCTTGTTTGTAACAATATGATCTTGATCCGTGGGTGTTGCGTCTCTTCCATGGCGATTGCTACATATTCGCGGTAATTTTATGCGCCATGATCAATTAGGTAATCCATTCCAATCTTTAAAACTTCGTTTATTTAGGTGACCTAAACGAACTGATTTAATGAAAAGTGCTAAGTGCAGGTCTATTCAAATCAGCTTTACAAAAACGAAATAAAATAGTAAAGGACAGTGCAACCCGGACACATACATTAACTTACAAAACAATACAGTATTAGTAGGTCGGTGACGCATCAAGTACAACCACGAGGTCGACTGATAGTATTCCAATTGCGCAGCGAATGTTTGTCTGTATGACATATGCACTTATTTAAAACGAGTTAATTAACGTGTTTTCATTAACATTAATTTTAGTTTCTGATTTACCTAAGTAACAACAGACTAACTTACAAAGTTTAATAAGTACCTAATGACCAGGACGGCATGCCGTCCCAGTCTGCGCCGGCCTTAACTCGCTACGTTTTTCAACTTAGTCTTTCGTTTTATCCAATACCATAGATTCGATGTAAGATTACAAGTTGCAGTTATTTACAAGACTAATGATAAAGTTTTTAACATGGGTTATGAAATATAGTGACAAGCACTGCGCTGTCAAATAGTATAATATAAAATGACTACGACATCGCTCGATTGCAAAGATACTAATGAAAGTGAAAGAGTTCGAAGGTCCACTTCCTGCAACGCAAGTGAATAAGATATCGCGGCACGCGCGGATTATAATCACAGTAATGCCTACCTACATAACTCCGAGTTTGTGCAATCACGCTTATGCAAACTGCAATCGAGTGAAACATACGCAACGTACGATATTACGATAATACTCTGCGAAGATTACCTGCGACCGTTTCAACAGTGTTTTCCAATCTAAGGATTGTGTCACGACAGCTTAGTTCCGCCCTAAAGAAACGATTTTTGGTTTCTTCCTATCTTATAGCCGTGAAATGATAAAATGTCGAATTAACCCACAGATAGCGGTTAAGATGGAAATTAGCTTACAAAAAGAACATGGGTGTTGTGCTGGCTAGTGGAACGGCGTGGTGTTTATCTGGCTGTGGAAACAGGATTGAACCGTAATTATTGGCCCGAAACTATGTTTTGCATTCAACCGTGACATTACGAAATAGGAAAGTTAAGTAATTACTTAGGTGTGAATTCAGAGTCTGATGAGGTGAAAATTCTGAGCCATCAAGTAACGTTACTTTCGTTACTTTTTTGTAGGTTTTTGTAGGGTTAAGTAATTCGACGCGATCCACTGCTACGATGAAAATTACTTTTTTGTTATCTAGGTACTTATTTCGTATTTTATATAAATCAAATCAAAGTGGAAACTTTACACTCGGGATTTTCTGTTAATTCATTGATTCCCTGTCATATTTTTACCATAGGAAAGCTTAAATAATAGCACAAGTATATCAATCGCCTCGTTTACATAAAAAATTCAATGTCAATCATTAAGTTGTTGCTCCTAAAAACTACCAAATTACTATGCATTTATTTATCTGGACTAGACCGGTCACGATACTGACCTCCTTTGCACAACCAGAATTTAATAAAATGTTGTTTTGGTATTGCGTAAGGTGTGTTCTTTACGGGCAATTATGTAAAGCGGTGGATCGGTTCGAGTTTGAGCGCAAGTAGGCGAGAGACCGGCCCGAGCGCGCGCAATAGCAAGTAATGGTAAAAGTGTTACGCTACACGGGCGGTGTGCTCGATTCTGCAGCGGCTTGTGACGCAACGCAACTGCAGCTCGAATGTGTGCCAAAAGTGCAGCAGAACCTTCAGTACAATACAAACGCTCTCTTTAGAACCTAACCTCGCTCTCAGAGGCGTAGATTACCTCATTGTGAACTTTACATTTATGATAGTTGAATCCTCGGCCTACTTTATAACTAGCTACATATATTCAAATGTTTACTGATCGCCTCTGACTTCGACTAAGACTAATATCCTAAACAATGAGAAATCAGAAGATTAACAGTGTATTTTAAATACATCTTGACATTTCGCCAGTTAGTGACAACATAGCAACAAAGTAAATTGCCCAAGAGAAACCAACAGTAGCCGTCGAGAAAGGGAAATTAATAGCTAAGCTATGTTATGCTTTGAATACATTAAATTACCACGTTGCTTTTCACAACAATGCTAATAATGTTTCCAGTTGTTATCAGGCGTGGTGATAAGATAGAACATAGTAGGTACCCTTTGTTTACGCAGTGCACTTCAACATAAGACCTTAGATAATGCATTATCTAAATAAGTACGACAGGCAACCAGTAAATATTTGCTTACTCACTCTTCAATGTCTATTCTTTGTCTGTGCAGTTGAGATGGCCAAAGATCAATCAACTTTTGTTATTAGATAACTAGTAGATATTTATTAAATTAACGTAATAACGTTGTGGTAGAGGCACACGTATGTTTGTGCAGGTATGAGTATCTAACGCCCGAATTCACAAGAAACTATTTTGTGATCATAGTGTTAAGGTCAACAATTAGTCAAGGCAAGGACGAGGGAACAATTACCTACTCTGATATTCAACATAATAGAAAAAATAATTTTGAAGATCCGTCATGACTAGCGAGATGAATAGGATACAATCAAATCAATGATTTTCGAAAATTTTAATAATACAAACTCTCAAACTGAAATTTTAAGTAAGAAGATAAACCTACTTATCAGTTAAATGGGCCAGATAGGTCGATAATATTAGATACATAGGTTCCACCTCAATCGGACATTATACCCTGCTTTTGTTTTAATATCAAGGTACATAAGTACGGTACATAACATTCGTGAATAATAAAGATTGTATCATTATTTGTGTTCTACATCGTCATTTTCGTCATGACTTTTATCAGACGCATGTGCTGCATGATCGTGTTTGTTGTTTTTCAGTAAATTTAATTAAACTAACCAATTTTAATTACGGAAAACGTGTAGGTATTTGCTTTTATGACGATTATATAAGTTTGGTACACGTGAGCTGAGCATAGCTCTTGTGAGAATTTTTAGAAACCTCCGAAATTTTTAGTAATGCACTGTTAATGAATAATAATAAATAATAACCAGGTATCGTTAACTACCAGACAATTTGATTATCGTCACACGGTTCTACTATTCGTATGTCTCTTTTCTTGACTCCATCCGCCAGATTCAGAGTTAAATTCAGACTCTTGTAACAACCTGTTACATTTAAAAACCTTATATTGAGCACTATTCATGTTAAAAGTTTTGCTTTAATCATTGGCCTAGTAGGTATAGGTACCTACTGAAGTATTGAAGGGACTAATAAAATCGAAGAAACCGTCATTGTTTGGTAAAGTTTGAAATGGCTTGTTCGTCATCTCGATGGCCGTGGGCGTGGACAATGCCGTTTGGCCGGCAATGAACCCTCACATTTACTCTGCCGAAACAATTAGCGACGCGCCGCGAATCTAACGAGACTATTTACACAGACACTGCTCTTTGATGGCTTTACAGTAGGTACTTATGTACCTACATAACTACCTACTGCTTCTCCAAGCACAGGCTAAGAATATAAGAGACAAAGCTAACTAGGCTACTGTGCCTACATAAACTAAGTAAACACAATTAAATTACGAAACTATTTCCCTGATTATAAGAGACTTACTGGAAACATGTTATTTATGAATACCTAGATAATAGAACTACATTTAAACAGAACCGGCTCAATGTTAAATGAAACCGACAGTAATGTATTAAAGCGCTGATATCGCAAACTGGTTTTGGAGCTACGAGTATGAAGGCTTCTATAAAGGTTTATTCCTCAAAGTAAAATAACCACGAAGAACAGAACAAATAAGCAGAAATCAAAATATATTTTTGGGCAGTAAGCAGAGGGTCATTTTCAAAATTACAGATGAAGCGAATCAATCTCATAAAAGCTACAAAGCAATATACAGCGCATTGTCATCGTGATGTCTGTATGCATTTTATACATTTCAATAATAAAAAGTGGACGGAGGATGGAGGAGTACACTTCTCTTATTTCAATGTCATGGCTGCGTGGGCAGCTCAAGGCGATTCTTGCAATCAGAGCGTCTTTCTTATGACAGACCCAGCCGCGAAACCTGCATCTTTGCCTCAAATTAGTGTGTCTATGCTCATGCATCGAGGTAGGTATAATGACATCTCCACATTGAGCAAGCATGTCCAAGGTGAACAACATACCAACTAAAAACCTTAAGTCTAAGCAATATTCACGTGTGGAAAGCGACACCTTGACGATGTTGACCATGCGTCTGCGGGGCGTGCTTCGAGGCCGTTGCGCTTCGAGGGAACAAAGGGTTGACTCACGTCCGGACTCCAGTCGTCGGAGAAAGGAGCCGGGCTAAAAATAGTACAGTGGCGGTTACGAGTGCGGTCGCGGCCGGGCCGTTGGACCTGGCCTACGCAGCTCGCCTGCCCTCTTGCCCTGCGCTTCCTCGGTGCGTCCACTCTCAGCCTAATTAATCTAGCTAGTGATTTAAATACATTTTGCCTACTACTTACTACAATTACCTACCTACTTACATCGTCTTCATGGAGAACTAAGGAGTTCCACTTAATTGCTATGAAAATCGTAGTTTTAAAATTGCATGACATTGACTAGGCATTCTGATTTGATAAACAAACATGTTCTGATGTTGGACTGATTACATGGTACCAGTTAAATTGTATGTTATGTCAAATGAAATGTGATACTTCCTCTTAGATATACGACTGGCAAATAAGCTGTGGTATGGTCCTCGCGGAATTCTAGTATGATATTGCAATGGCGCCAGAACAATACAATGCATTGGCAAATCCTTCGTATCATCGCGTTTTGTCAATGAAGCATAACAATAATGGGCAGATTAGAGTTATTTTATAGCACTAGCAGTGACAAGAAGCTCCCACGACCGCCACTTATTGTTTGCGCTGCACTCGAAGGTTTCTGCAACGTCTAGGTGTTGGGAAACGGAGGTGTCGGCTGCGCGACTAGAACCGGCTGTTTGAGAAACCTGTCGAGTTTAGATTGCGAAAAGTGTGGAAAGCTTGTATTTACCTACTTGCGTACATTTATGAAGAGACATTAATGGCTAACTAGATTTATTATTCTGAAATGGAGGAACATTCCATACGTACTGAACATCTATCCAAATCATGAAATACCAACGTAACCATAGACATAGATAGTGTATTTTGTTGGGAACCTGGTAGGTGACTGGTAATCGAGCTCCTTGAGCATTTGGTTATATACAATAAGCTTTTATCAACACACGCGTGAAGAAACAATCTAATCCACATGTAATCTGATCTTTTTCTGGCCTACTTTTGGAAATTTAAGTTCTTATTGTTTAACTAGACAATGATATTTCAAACCTATATCATATGAATTATGTTTCATTGATAAATAAATCATCTGCACTCCAGGAACTGACACGATGAGCGAGAGCCGAGAACAGAAATGTTTGTATGCGTCTTACAAATAACACCACATAATAAAATTAAATATTTAAGTATTCATATTAAATCTGTAATAACATCCGTGTATTTTCATTAGATCAGTTCATTAGTAGTTCTTGTTCAAAAAAACTGATTTTTAAATAAAAATAGGTATGTTGCAAAATTTGAATAAAAAAACATCAAGCTGAAAGAGAATGTGCATATCCTGACCTAATTCTAGACTTTGATGGCCATCACTGAGCATTTACTTACACTGACTAGCCTCCCAATATTATTTTGTAAGTGTCACTACCAAAATTATAGTTTAAAAATAATAATCCAAGAGCCTTTACAATCAGTTTCGGGACAAAGACGAGATACGACACAAAAGCCTCTCTTTATCTGGGCTTGGAACAGGTAAAAAAATATGGCGAACGGTTGTATTTGTAAATAGGCAGCAGGTAGAAGGTTGTAGGTGTATTCAAGTCACCAAAACGTTTTGAGGGGAAGGTTGAAAAAAAACCTAAATAAGAAAATGAAAACAATAATCGACGATGCACCTTTCAAAATTCCCACATGCATACCTATTTCGGTGTGGTATTTCAACGCATCATATTTACTTATTTTACTTGAACACACTGTTATTAAAATAATAATTATATAACCATGTAACTACTTAGTTTAAGTAAATAAGATTTTTTTTACTAAACCTAAGACTGTGTGGTTTAGCGGGCCTAGTTATTTTAATATTTTTTCTACTGTAGAAGTACCGAGTTTGCCTTGTTTCCAAGACTATTTGGCGTAAGTTTAGAGCTTATCTTACGAGTAAATATTTTGTTTTGTGGTAGGTATAAGCTTGAGTAGTCGCATGTTAGGTAGGTATCTCTTAATTATAGTGATATAGGTACTTATAGTAACACTTGTTTCAAGTAGGTTGGTTGAAAAAGTAAATATAAAAAACCCCTAACCTCCTTGAATATATGTAATCCCAAAGAAACGAAACGACCCACCCCATCCAACAAGACAAGTGTATTTCGAACGCAATAGAAAAAAAAAATAGACCCTACAAATACTGAACGCAGCTGCGCAGGTCACGTAGGTATCATACACATTACGATCAAGCCACTTTCAACCTAAATCCACCAGACATAGAAAAGGTTTTCTAATATCGTTTTATGAAGGAGTATTCAAAACAGGCTCTAATATTAGATGATTTTGATCGTACTTACCAACATTATAAATAAACAGCTTGAAAACTTACATAATGCATACCCGCAAATACTAATTGCACTGATATTCCCGTTGTTTGATCTATGGTTAAGCATAATGCTAGGTAGCAACCTAGCATGTATTTGATTAAATAATCTTTCCAACACGATGCTACAACAAAATACAGTTGTAGCATCGACACGATAAGAAGAAGAAGAAGATTAAATAATGAAGGTAAAGTTTTGACGCAGACCGTTTTCTTCGTAGATTTTAATTTAGGCAAGTAAATAAAAGATGGATTTCTTAGTCATGTTACCCTTTTTTCAATTTTAGATCCTACGTAAAACGCGATCTACCGCGCTTGTGGATGAAGGTTAGATAAAGCCTATGAAATGAAATGAAATTGTTTATTTGCGAGAAGTATGGTTATATTTAGAGGAGTTTGAAATTTTAATTAGAGGAAGGTATAGGTACTCCTTGGGGCTCGGGTTTCGGGAATAGATTAAACTTCATCCCTAGAAAAACTACTGTACCTTCGGTGTTGGCTACGTGGAAACATGTTTAATGTTGAAAATATTTTATTTTATATTAAATACATACTAATAATACCTACTGCTATTCACGTGGTTTGATCTATCTTGAATGTTACTACTAGCATGTATGTCATTAAATATAGGTAGGTATAGCTTTTCTGGAAACATGTTTTAGCTGTTGAAAATAATCCACAAAGGACCCGCTAAAACAATTATCCGCGCTCTTCTAGGAATATTGTACGTTGCTCTAGTGATGAGTGCCATAAAATGAGTGTTGTTTTGAAGTGCCTCGACGCAGGCACCTGTAGATTTCCCTCAGCAACAGGTAGAAGGGAGAGTCGATGTAGTTACCAGGTAGGTGTGACACAAAAATAATGATTGAAAGAACTTACCTTCAAGAACAGATCACCAAAGTCGTACAGCGCAGACTGATGCATGATGGCAGTAGACATCATGTGTAAATATTACACACTCAATCCAGATTTTATGGTTTTTGCTTGAATTTATGAGTAAACTGATCCACTGGAGCACGATTACTTTGGAGGTCGATGAACTCACTTCGATTTAGAAAGAATTATCTAGTTTGGCTCAGATAACGAGAATTTATAGGGAAACCTTCGTAAAAGTTCTTGTATTTTTTAAATAGAAAGATCGTTGCTTTTTTGTTTTTTCGTTTGACGTCCACAGATGTCTGTCCTGCCTGTCTCAACTAGTTGGCCGCGAAATGAGTGTTTTACGCCCTTCAAATTTTAGCCCAAATCAAATTTTTGAACACAGTTTCGCAAACGTTGCGAAAATGTACAAAACAGTCCTTTGTTTCGAATTGTCTCCCTCACTTTATTTTCGCGTCTATACGGAAAAATCACTATGTTGGTCAAAATTCTGCGCGAACTGTCTCTATGTCAACTTTTACATTAAAAACTTTTTAGTTTTTATGGACTTTATACTCCAAAAAGTTTAAATTCTGGTTGTATAAATCGCAAGTTAAAACAAATCGTAGTCAATGTCCGCGCAAAACGCACCGCACGTTCATCCCGTATCACGCTTGCTCGCGCACTGAGCAGTTGAACGGCTGAACTGAACTGACTGAACGAACGCGAACGCCACGACGCGAGGGTTGCTTTGTCGACTTGCCGGCCGGCCGCACGCGGTGACCGAAGCGCGGCGTGGCGGCGCGGCGGCGGCGGCAGCGGGCGACGCGACGAACGAAATCGGTTGTCCGGTTGATTTGTCCGGAGTTCGCTGTCCGGTCCGGACGGTTTGTTGCTGCACAAGCGGTTGCACAGTACTTGCCCGAGTTTTGACTGCATTCAGATTCAGACGGAGTAAATAGTTCTTTAAAAATCGCGACTAACTTATTAAACAATTATGTTATTTAAGAGGTACGGTAAATAATTAGATAGTTAGGGATAAAATAGCATTGTGTAAAAGGACCATTTTTTTATAAACTTTGTATAGGTACTTACTTATTCATTTAAGTACTTACTTACATAAGTATAATATACATGTATATAAATATCTACAGTAAGTTTAAACATTTATAACTTACTAGCTGACACGTGCCCACTTCGTTGGGGATAATTTTCATTAAATAAAAAAGTAAGACATATGCTGTCGTTGACTTGTGGTTTTTTTGTAGGCATTATTAAGCTCCACATCTTTTCTCTAGAACACTTCTTTCATAGTTAAGGCAGCGTTCGTAAGAAACGCTTTCATTCGACCGTTTTTTCTCCGATTTATTTTGCAAAACGGACTACCACGTAAAAGCCTTTTTATTTTTCAGCCATAATGTAACTTTCTATTGGTGAAAGAATTTTTAAAATCGGTTCAGTAGATCCCGAGATTACCCCTTACAATTTAACAAATAAGTACACAAACTTTACCTCTTTATAATATTAGTATAGATTAAGTAAGTATATTACAGATATATATATTTTTTTCCTAACCTATCTCGTCCCACTGCTGGGCAAAGGTCTCCCCCAAATCCTTCTCTCTGCTTTCCGCTTTCGTCCACCAATCCCTCTCGAAAGCATCGAGGTCGTCCCGCCATCGCCTTTTTGGTCGGCCTCTACGCCGCCTTCCGTCTTCAGGCAGCCACGGTGTCACGATTTTGGACCATTTCTCTGGGTTCATCCGGCTAATATGACCTGCCCAGTCCCACTTAAGCCTCGCGGTTTTATTGCCTACATCTGCAATACCAGTGAGCGAACGCAGCGTAGTGTTTCGCACTCGATCGATGCGCTTGAAACCAAAGATGCTACGTTCCATTGCTCTTTGGCAAATCTTGAGTCTGGATTTCTGTGCTTCAGTCAGTGACCATGTCTGCGCACCGTACATGCACATGTCGATGAGTTGGCGTTTAAGCGTAAGTGGAAGGTCGCCTTTCATGTGTTCCTTCATGGACCAGTAGCTCTTCCAGGCGTTCTCGATGCGGCGATCGATCTCCTTATCCTGCCTGTTTTCGAAGCTCGCTAATTGGCCCAAGTAAATGTATCTACTCATCAACAACAATATATTTTTTATAAAATATTATATATATTAAAAAAAACAAACCATCTAAGTAAATTATGTTTTTGTATGAGATTATGAGCACCCCCTTAAATATTTAATATTTTATTTTTAAATATTTATTCGTCACTAAAGCGGTAATCGGATACGCAACTCTAAATAACTTATCAAGATAACTCAATTTAACGGAACTATTGCTAAATACCGACCGACTTATAACACATTGCCAAAACGCACCGATAGCGCGATCTAGGATTTGTGCACAGTAACGCCATCTAGTGGTAAACACAACAAATTTCAAACTTTACTCGATTTGAGTATTCAAGTGCGACGGCGCGATGGCTTATTTCATGTATAAGTTTGGTGTTTCTATACCGATTTCTATGATTCTTTTTTTATTGAATAGGTAATAATGTTAACTTTTTTAAATTAGGAATGAGTGAGAGTATTATAAACGTAAGAGTAAAGAAATATAATCAGAATGCTCCGAACTGCTAAGCTATCGAAAGTTACACGTGTTATTGTGAGTCAACCATAAAAGATAGAAATATGCTGTTGTGGGATATTTTTTAGACAACTTTATGTAGAATATTTCCGTCATACATGATTTCTATGTAACTTCAACCATTAAGGCTGCACACGCGACGGAAGCTTAAAAAATAGAGTAACTTCTCCCGTTTTCCCTTCACTACTCTGCTCCTATTGATTGTAGCGTAATGAAAAGTATCCTATAACCTGCCCAGAAGTATGAAGAATAATTGTACCAAGTTTCGTTAAAATCCGTCGAGTAGTTTTTGTTTCTATAAGGAACATACAGACAGACAGACAGACAGACAGACAGACAGACAGACAAAAATTTTACTGATTGCATTTTTGGCATCAGTATCGATCACTAATCACCCCCTGATAGTTTTTTTTTTATATATTTCATGTACAGAATTGACCTCTCTACAGTTTTATTATAAGTATAGATAACTCCGACTGGGGCCGTTTGCCGGCGCGTGTCCGGAATGTCCGGCCGGACACAGAGCAGATATTATTCTACTTATTTACACTACACTTCATAAATTTTGTCTTGTCACACACACCTAATTAGGGTTTATAGGTAGGTATGCTGGCTGAGTAAGTTGCTACTTTGATACAATTAATTAAGTACAAATAATATCCATGAAATAAATAAATAAATAATGCTACATCGTAATAAAATATTTACTCTCTAGCTTAATCTGCTATAAAAACTACCTACCACCTACCTTTAATATCAGAAAATAATCGAGTGAATCTTCGTGTCAACTTTAGGCAAAATGGCTTTGTAGGTAGATACGTTATATCTGGTTATATTTAGGTAAGTACGTACCAACGCTAAGGCAAAGCATTACTTTTGTATTTTTTGTTTATGGGTCTCATCTCAAACACGAATTAAAAAATATTTTTATTCTAGATAACACAGGTTTAGGGTAGGTACTTGAGATAAATTACGGTCCAGAAACTAATATAATATGAGCCTGTATTTGGTATAGTTTCAATGATTTTGTAGTTCAACTAAGACTGGCACCACTAGACCGTGAAATCGATTCGAAACAAAGTTTATCTCATCTCAGCTAAACTTTAGCTGAGATGAGATAAACTTTGTTTCGATCTATATATCTATATAAAAAAGTGTTTGGTTCCTTTAGCTGCTAAAGGAACCAAACACTTTTTTATATAGATCGTGTAAACTAGCTGAATAGAAAGATTTATGCCAATTACACAAACGAATTACTCCCTGGTATGAAATATCGTGTACATACAATTAGGAAAGTAGGTAAGTACCTACTCGTAGGTACAAATGATGACGATACTGCAGCGCTCGCACAGCCCTTGAGCAACTTTTTATCGTTACAAACCAGTTTCGCAGTTTTAGTGTTGTGTTCCAGGCCAGACATGCCACGCTTAGTTGAAGGAAACTGAACCGGCCGATGAAGTATTGAAACATAGATCACCTCATTACATTTACCTGCATGGGCTGCATGGAGAAATATGTAATTTCAAAAATAGAATACGAATCGCGGAAGGCATCGATTTTCAAATATGGAACACTGTTGAAAACGCATGGTCTAGAAATATTTGAAAATGATTTTATTTTGGTGAATTAGAATCCTACCTAATGTAAAAATAGTTGCTTAAAATAATGAAGTGAACAAATACTTAAATACCTACCTATTAATATAATAATGTACGAGAATGTACGTAAATATAAAAATGTATGAACTGGGTATTGGTATTTATTACCTACTGTACAATTCACTTGTGAATTGTTCCAAGTTGGTAGGTTAGGCATCTAGCTTATCACAGGAAATAAGCGGCAACATAATATATATGTAGTTA
The DNA here is from genome assembly GCA_932527185.1 of Ecliptopera silaceata. Taxonomy (NCBI): domain Eukaryota; kingdom Metazoa; phylum Arthropoda; class Insecta; order Lepidoptera; family Geometridae; genus Ecliptopera; species Ecliptopera silaceata. The sequence continues at coordinate 5,460,194 of OW052205.1, read as the reverse complement.
CTTACTTCGAAATAATATTGTAATCTATGGTTTAGCATGACCTGTGACCTTAACTTCCTGTGGGGTTTGATTATTTTAATAAGTTAACGCGGAGGCATTTCCAATAACCGATAGGTAAGTTTGCAGATGCAGAGGTCTAATTCATTCAAGTTTAAAATAATATTTCTATTTATTTAATATATTTCAGTCTCTCATGGGAAATATTGTGAAATACGAGAATAACAAAACTACATTATAGGGTTCCGCGGGCTATCTTATAAAAAGTTTCAATCTTATAAAAGCACAGATTATGCGATACGATTTTTATTCGACTTCAAGGAGGTTCTAAACTCATTTTTTTTTTGTCATTATTTTTATTAATAGAAGCTGACGCTTCTCATGTGGTCTTATAATTTGATTGTAGAAGACGGGTTACTTTTTTTCTTACTTTTTACTTAATTACATTGAAGTCGATTTAGGTTTTTGCTAAAATATATACTTACTTACATATTTGTATAACTACAATAGGTGAGTACCTAAGTATCAAAGTTCAAGGTATTTCTGTGTTTGCTTGACAGACATTGCTAAGCAGGCCTTAAGGTGCACTCTCGCTCCAGCGGGAAATTCAATTTTAGGGTTTTTTTTTATTGCGGCTGAACTGTTATATCTTTTACTAGTTTAAGCTATTTTGCGAACATAAACAATAACTTTCTGTGTAACCCTGTAAGTATAAATTTTCGAGATTGGTTCTTTATTTTAACTTAAGTACATAATGAAATTACTGTACAAAACAGTTAAATAATTAAGTAAATGGATACTTAAATAAAAAAATATAGAAATAACTGCCTGTTTATCTACTTATAACCTAAATAAATGATCATACGGAACCTAAATACCTAGTTCTTCCATAACGCAAGCCCATGTTATATCAGTAGGTCAGTGTCATGTGGCAGTCACGTAATGCTTACTGCTAAACTTATGGCGTTTGGAAATACAATACATTATACTGAAGGTACAAAATATGCCAACTTACCTAACCTCGTATTGATATAGGTTTAAAGTACTACATACCTTTGATACTTACGCATTTTTCTATTTTGAAACACATTTGTATGTACGTTACACGATTACTCCGCCATCATGTACAAATTTTGATGATTACTTTTTGTTTGATAGATCATACTTCAGAGGTATTTTCAGTGAGATATAACAAGATTAACATCAAATATGGGTAATCTATACATTATTTTGCTTTGCAGTTCTAATACAAAACTGACCGATACAAAACTATGCATGTGAAATTATTATCACGATATCTGTATCTTGTTTAGTTGGTTTGCCGCAACAATGACTGGTGAGTCTGTCGTATTCCTTCGACTCTCGTCAGTTCGGAGGAAATGTCGGTATCAGAGCCTACATTATAATAATGACAAGTAAAGTGAAGGTCCCTCATGTCCTGCATCTATACTACTAGCCTTCTTGCAAGTTAAGACCAGTTCGTTAAGCAGATACCTTTGAATATTTCATTAAAATAATAGTAGCTGGTAAGCAGTTATGAGCCATTCGTTTTTCAAGGTTCTATAAAGAAGACTTGACTGAATTGAATAACTACCGCAGTCATTCAACATTGAGCCAAAATGTTGCGAAATGTCCTTGGGCAAGTTGTCTTGACAGGTGGTAACATCAGCTGCGTTCTATAAAAGCAGCCGAACTTTTGACTTTCATACTAATTAATGTTATTGAAATGCACGCTTAACACCAGCTTTACTGGAGCTCTGCGCACCCTAGGTTTCATCGGAACTAAGGATCAAGTTAATCGTAGTTTGGATGCGGTTTTTGAATAGGTTACACTCCAACATCAAAATCATCTTTTGTGGATTGGTAGTCTAACTGACCACTAATCGTACACCGACTGCAAGCGGTTTACATATAGTCATCAATAGATATTTTCGCGGAAATCGCGGCTGCGCAAAAACGATTTCGGGTTTTTGTTATATGTAATCCTTTATTATTCATATTTCATTATATCCTACAATTTACGCATTTCTGTGGTATAAACTCAACGGCAAATGCTTAATTTACAGGAAAATAAACAATACTCTTATCTAGATTGCGCTTTGCTCTACGCAAACCTCCGCGTAGAGCAATCGTAATCCAAAATGTGAAATAGAAGCATGCTATTTGGTTATACCTACGCGGTTGAAATTTTGTAAAAATAATGCGGGTATGTTACCTAAATACCGACTTCATAGTCTATTGTGTGCAACTCTACTGATATCTGATAGTAGTCTGCTCTAAGGGCTGAGCATGAATAAATGTCACAATCGTAAACGTAACGTATTTAAGATACACTGCGCGCTAACACTGCAACGTTCGTCTGTAAAGGATTGTTGAAGCGCAATGTATCTCAAATACGTCACTGTTTCGTTTACAATAGTCACATTTATTCATGCTCACTCCCCAGAATACTTACGTAACGACTCAACACTGCATTTTAATGGCTTGCAGAAGGGATAACTTACTTTCTCTTGTATCTCAGGTAGTTCTGGATTAGGAAATACATGCCATTTTATGCAATTTCCTACAGTTACCTTCTCTTAGGTTGTAAACGTACTACTCTGGCCAACGAGTTGGCAATCGATCTTTGTTTACCTATTTGTAGGCAAATTTGAGCTGAAAGGTGAGATTGTAATTTATGAGATATTAGATACAAAATGATCATATTTAGAAAATACATAAGAAAAGTTGAGCTATTGCTAACGATCTGTATATCTCTAGTTAGTTCCAATCCTAATCATGTTTAAAATAATGCATTTTCTTTGACAATATATTAAAATTAATGACATGAGTTCATATAAGAAACATCACAAACATAGAAACTGCGCTAACAGTGTACCACAGCCATGTATGTTCTATTTTAAGATACGGTGTTATTATATGGGGTAACTCAACTGACTGGCATAGAGCTTTTGTAGTGCAAAAAAAATGTATTCGCTCCATTTTTGGTTTGAAGTGGACAGACTCTTGTAAACCTATCTTTAAACACCATAAACTGCTTACGTTCCCTTCCCTGTATTTGCTAGAAATCTTAAAATTTGTTAGGAAAAATATGACACTATGTGAAAAAGACGAAAAAGCCTTAACAAAGAGAAAGATAGTACAAAAGCCATTAATAGTGCCCAGATATAGACTCAAAGTATGTGACAAAAATTCGTACGCCATGGCAGTCAAAATATATAACAAATTACCTAGGGAATTTAGAGATTTGGAAAATAACGAATTTAACCACAAGTTGTATATTTGGCTTTGTGACAAATGTTTTTATTGTATTGATGACTATTTGAATTGTAAGTTTTATTAATTTAATTTGATTATGTTTTTTTGTTATTGTGTTTTTATTTAATCTTGTGGACATGTCAATATTATTTTTTCAATTGTACTAAATTCTAATTAATAATTTATATGACTAATGTATTCTAATATTTGCACGACTGACTAGTCGAATACAGTGAAACTTATTTAATCATTTATGTACCTATCCTGTACCTGTATTCGAGCAAATAAATATTTCATTTCATTTATACAATTTTGCACGCCTTGACGAGGCAGAATGTACTGAGATCGAATAATTTATAAACAAGAACTTTTGTACCTACTTACATTTTAATGCAAATAAGTGATTATGATTATGATTAAACATTTTATACCCATATAGGTTACGTTATAAATGTATAACCAGATAATCGCCCAGTGAGACCATCATCTACCTGCCTTTACCCACTCTTTATAGATGTATCCCACTTATCCCACAATCGGCCAAAGGGACCAGATTGAGTGGTCGACGAGCCCTGATTAGGTTCATAAAGTGGCTATTGTAAAAACATCTCGTAGGTATACACGTGACGTGCACCATTACCACCCATTACAGCCATTAAATCCGTTATCATTCTATCAGTTTACATTACACAAAGACGTGCTATTGTTAATTTCACAAGCCTAAATTGCAATAGGGTTGCCGTGCCACCCACACATGATTGCAACTCGAAAACTAATTTGTCGAATTTTGTAATTCGCTGTCTGAAAGATAATGAACTGTTTTGTAAGCTGTTGAAATATATAATCTATTCTACACTTGACTATTAATAGGTAACTAACTATTAGTACATTGTGAAATGTACTTCCAAATTGCAATACTTATTATATAAATGTTTTTGTTTTCACACTGGTAACAACACAGTAGATACATGGAAAATTAATGTTTACATAAAACCTAAAATATTTTGCTTGTAATTTAGAACTGAGATTAGTTTTAGCATATCACAAGTATTATTTCTTGTTTTAAGTTTCTTTATTTAATCAAATCACTTAAAAATTTGCTTCAGAGCATCCAAGCGACGTAAATTAGAAGGTTCTTTTTGGAAAACAGATTGTTTCGTTTTTGTTTACATCGTAGCCCTAAACCAATCCCTTTATAGTTTCTAGTTATGCTAAAGGGCAGCTTACTCATTATCTCGAGACGACGCTGGTGACCTCCTGTCTGATCACTTCCGGGTTCCTATGCTACCCATGGACCTTATCACAAGGCTGTAGGGCTCAAACTCGAAACGTCTATGTGTGATTAACAGTACAGTAATAAGACGAAATGCCAAGTGCAACAGTATTACTTTCAATTGTGCCTACCCAGTATTGTACCTTCGTATTTGGTAGATCGGGAAGTTACGAGTTTCCTGGTCAATAATTATTGTAACGTGTTCGTGCGTAGCGTACGATCTTATTTTTATCTCTTGTCGTTTTTGTATGGACAATCATTATTTTATTTGCTCACTTTGTAATGACGTTTCTTTACTAAGTATGCAATACATTTATGATTTTATAAATTGTTTCTTTTGAGGAGAAAATGTTATTTTACTGTTTAAAGACTAGAGAAAAATCGTTAATGTTTAATCACGATTTAAACCAGTTAATTTTTTATTTAATTTCCGAATAACATACAATACAACAAAGAAATCCCAAGGTTCACTAAATCAAATGTTTACTTTTAATATTTTATGCTCTTGAAGTACTTACTTACATATGTTTATTTTCATGTATAATATAAGTCAGCAGTGCAACAATAAAACTCATGAAATAATTTTATATATAATAAAAAGAGATTACAAGTAGATAGGCTTATGTTAATACATTCCGATAGTAATACATATATAAATAACATTTAACTATCAGAATATTATTTAATTTTAATAATAGCCGCTTTTATAATTGTTGTTATTTATCTGTAATTATCACAGCTCTGTAATATCTGTTTCATACGCCAATCATACTTGCAGAGACAATAAAACAATAGTATTTACTTAACTAGCTTTAAGTACCTATATACTATGCACCTATGTAGTCCCTATGTACCTATGTGCTGTGTTGTGTGCCAATGTGTGGAGTAATATTGACCTAGGTTCGAGCACGTTTCAATGTACAGTTCGGTACTAAAGTGGGTTACCTAACTATATTGTTGCGTCCTTATACTGATAGCTACACAATGTAGGATCAAATGGCTCTTAGATCGGTGCCTAAGTGATACAAATGGAATGAAATGGCGGTTTTATTTTAATCTTTACGACTTAAATTGGTATTCACATACCAATTATCTGATATAGAGATACGAGTAATAACTGCCGTAGTTTATATGTTGATACGCGTACTCATCTTCAACATTCTGTGTAAGTATTTTTTATCTGCTTAAGAAACACAAAAGGATGTCTATACAACTTGTCAACAATGTTGCTTGATAACCAATTATCTCATTTTTTCTCAAACGTTATCTCTATAGTTCATTGCATTTAAAGCAGGCCTAAATTTTGGTGATTGTGAGACTTTGAGTTTCATAATCCCCATGATTTTGAAAACATCAGAATCATGGGGATTATGAGACTCAAAGTCTCACAATCCCCATGATGGGGATTGTTCAATGGGGATTATGAGACTAACCCTAAATTTTAATGAGGTGAGATTGATAAGTTCATTGTTTTGACGTAGCTGTTTAATTTAACTTTTGCAGTGTAGGTCTAGTAAAAACTTTACACCAGCGAAAAGCGTCACAGCTCAGTTGTTAGTAGCTCTGCCTTCCATGCTGTGGGTCGTGGGTTCAATTGCCACCCAGAGAAAATTTTTGTGTGATGAACATAAATATTTGTTCTGGTCTGGGTATAACTATGTATTCTGTGTATGTACATATTTTAAAAAAAAGTATATAAGTATTCTATCAGTAAATTAGTTCCCATAGTAGGTACAAGCTTTGCTTAGTTTGGGACTAAAGTGAGATGTGTGAATTGTCCGTACAAGAGAAAACAGTCAAAAGTCAGTATTCAGTCTCTTATATTGCTTATAAATTATATTGTAAATCATTCAAACGTCTTTCAAGTTAATCAATGAGTGTAACTAATTACAGTTTTTCTTTCCACGTCACTAACTATGCGTATATCTGCGGTAACTAGGTAAGTGAGTTGTGTAATAGTCGGTACCACTTTGTATTACATTCGTAAACGAAATATGGATGGATACACGCACATTGAAACGTGCAAAAAAAAACACACAACATGTTTACGTGTTTCACTGTAATTACCGCGCAATCGTAATCGTTTCGTCATAGAGCGAGTCAACATTTGCTATTGGATAAGCTGGAGTCGACGAAATTGTGAATGATTTGTACGACGAATTGAATAGGTATCGAACCTTCAAGATAAATCACCGTTTGTACGTCACTAAAATATTTCTAGAATCTCTTATCTACTATACAAGTTCAAAAGTTGTTTCTCATAAATATGAAATGTTTTACCTAAGTACTTCAAGAAGATCTATAATTATAAAGTAATATGTCCAAGTTATCGAATATTATTTCATAATGCAACAGCTACTTAATTGACTCCTGTCAATTTTGATGGATTACTCGATTGTAAGAAAAAACATCACGCAAACAGTATTTTTTGTTTGCTTACAATTACTGAGCGTAGAAGTATTACACTTTTGTGTGCAGTGAGTAGGTATTACTTAATTTGTTCATATTTAAGTGCAGATATACAAATTACCTTTACGTATAGAAGTTTTGTTTTGTTTTTATTTATAAACAATAGTAGTTATAGATTTAGGTTCTATTATTACTTTGTGATCAGAGTTACTGATCACAAAGTAATTAGCTCCAGATATTCCAGTTCTGCCGATTTGGAATCGCCGTCACCAGCTCCTAGGCTGGATAGCGTCCACCTGGCAAATTATACCTATTGAATATTCCAATAAAACATCAGCTTCCATTAGCTGGTCCACAAACTTGTTCGGCGAGTACAGGAACGGTACTGAGTGACAGTGCAGCAAGTTTTCCATTAAAATAAAAGTAAAGTCTTTCAAACCGGAGTGTTTGATTTGATCCTGCTAATGCAAAGAAATTAAATTTTGTAACTTATTTTGCTAGTTTAATTCTGGTTTTAAAGTTTTAATTTTGAATTATAAAGTATTTTTATTAAAAAAAATACAAGTACTTACGCTGTGTAGAAACTGCTACATATTAATAATAGGCAGCTTGAGATTCATAATTAATCGAATAGTTAATCTATTCACTCGATTATAGGTAATCTTGTTAATAAATCGTAATTTTATGCAGATAAAATCATATAAATAACTAACAGGTCCTATTGTGCTTCTCAAGGAAACCCTCTTGACGAGCTTTATATTACTTTGTTCATTATCCACTTACTAAATATAGGGAAACGGACTGAGTTTGTAACCCGTAAACATATACGAAGTTACAAAATAACCTAACAAAAAAATTAGACGAACTGTATAGGTAGTCGTGAAAAAAATTGTGGCAACTTTTTAACGCGAGTCTCCCAGCACATAAATGCATCTTCACAAACTTAAACAAAATCTAGAAGACACCACTGAAAAAAGAATCTATTGCTATACACTCAACTATAACTATAAATATATATATAATATATCATGCCTACATACAAACCAACCATCGCATTTTCCTCATCAGCGTAAACAAGTGATTAACTCCTGTTGTAACCTATATTCGAGATGTTTTTTTCTAATTAAATGTTACTATATCCACCACACTTGTAAGCGGTTAGATTAACCACCGATTATGGTCACTAGTTATATCAAAAACTGTGTGTAAATCTTTGCCCTTTACACGTCCGCTGATTTGTTATCGAGTTGGTGAACTTATCTTTATTTCGCATATTAATTGAAAATTAATTATTGTTCTGAAAACATATGGCTGGCAGATTACTTAGTCACTGTAATAGAACACACTTTGTCAATCTGCTTCCTTGTTTTGGCCTAGTTTTGAGTTGTGAATCGTGTGGATTATAACCAAATTAGGACTTAATGTACCTAAAGTCTAAACCTATTTGTGTCACACAGTGTGAGGCATTTGATATGACGTCATAGTTAATACTTAACATTAGCACCTACAAAAACCATTCCTAGGTAGATAATTTCATATGACCTTAGCTTTATACAAACTCATTTAAATGAACAACTTACCTAAGAGTTTCTGACAAAAGGTCAGCTGCACTTATTTTGAATTTCAAACGTTTATTTAAGTTAGTTAAAAAATAAAATTAAAATAATATAACTCCGATCGAACCACCTCATTATACGAGGTTGGTATATTAATTAAATTAATTAAAATTATGGCATACGTCTTCTTTTTAAATTTACATTCAAAATAAGCACTTAGTCTAAGACCTGCTAAAGCATTCTACAACCTTTGTTCCAAAACTTGGAACGTGCGTAAACCACTCCTTACACGACATTTTATATTAGGTATTGATTGAAACAAGTCGCCTGCGCAAGTCGCTAATAGTTCCAATAAGCTGATCGCTCTCGAGGAAGCTAAAGACCGGTTCTTGCCTTATTTACACAGGTTAATAGAGACCAGCTGGGTTAAGCGCAAGAATTCAGCTATATTTAGATTAGTTTAAATCCCTCTACACACTGTTTTAATGAGTCTAAAAAGCGTCGGCTACTACGCTGCATCTACGACTCTTCTGCTGTTTCCACGCTACACCTATGATGCTATTACGTAGCGTTATTTAAAGCAGAATTGAATACATAATACGCTTAAAATACGTTTAAATTGGCTTTTGCTGGGTATTATAAGCATTGGACTAGCTAACATGTCATAAGCTGTGTCACGACTGGGTGTCGCCAGCGATACACACAAACACACATGCCATTTATTATAATGCCTCCTTGCACTGACAGTTTACAACTAGGAAGTTGTGCCTGTATGTCGCGATCTTAAAACCAGTTTATTGTTACGGAAATTTTCATGACTTAGAAATTATCTATGGAAATGGGGATTAAAAACAGGTAGCGTTATTAGCTAGAATGAGTAGTTTTAGGTCGTGATTGGATTATTTAATAGCATATCCAGTTATAATATTATAAGAGCCGGCGGAACTTGAAATTGCAAATGAAAAAAAAAGTGTTTTCGAAGTGGATTTGAACTAGGTACCTACGTATGAAATAAATAATCACTTTTTTATATATGTAAGTTCTTTACCTAAGCAAAACTAATCGTATTTTCTTCGACGAAGTAATTTCATAATCATAGATTGTAATTTGTTATACTGATAGCTGCATTTTAAATGAAGCAAGCCTGCAGCCTAATCGCAGTCCAAAAGGTTCGCCTCGAATTATTACAGCACGCACTAATTTGAATAATGAACAATGTTACCCTAATAACCGGTTTGATCACGCGATCGGCCTGCGCGAGCGCAACTTTACGATCCACGGCGAGGGATGCTGGCCTATAACCAGCCGCATAATATCTGCCTTGTCACTTCAAATCAGTTCACAATGTAAAATGAGCTTTAACAATTTAGATTTAAAGTATAATTCCTAGAATACTAGAATTTCACTTTGTAATAAGTATACCTAGTATTTTTTCGAATATCTATTAAAATACGAAAATATTATAAACTGCGGATAATTTAATATTTTAGAGACACTTATTTTGCTATGTTGATTAATATTTCGTGTACTTAACACGATTTTTTATATATTTATGTGTGTTTTCAATGTGAAACTTTGACTAGGTACTCGTCATTATCATTTATTCTGTGGTAAAAGCTTTGGCAATCGCTGGGATTGGACACAAATGTTTCAACCGCAGAGTTATTGCGACGAGCTTGACGCCCGAATGTATCATGCGACACGTTTGGGCGACATAAGATTCAAAGTCTCGTTAAATCGAGATAAATAACAATTCATCATAGAAACTTTTTGCTGTGTCGCTCCTTCGAATACGTTACGTAATTTAAAACAAAAGGATCTCCAAAAAAACCAACACCCGCTGAGTTGGGTCACGAACAAAGCCAGCATTCGCCAAGTTATGTTTTTAGGTTCTGCCTAAAGTAGGCCTGACCATTTAAACTGCCACATAAATTGCCAGCGAGTGGAAACAATGAGGGCAGCCATTATGTTTTTGGTATTTTTTGTCGGCGGAAGAGTTCTAGCGGAATATTACATAAAGTTGCTTGGCATTTTGATAGTATTTTTAAAGCGAGCGACTGATTTCATTCTGGTTGCCTTTCTGTCTCGACTCGGCATTGTTTTAAACTCTGTTGTCTTGTTTGAAGTTTTTATTCCTTTATTATTCTTTACGAACATCATAGCGTTGATAATGTTATGGGTGATTCAGTTTTCTTGTTCAAACTTATGAAATATTAATGACTTTGTTAACACTGCCACAAAATACTCTTTTGTAATTAGTGCCACTGAGCAGAAAAGTGAACTTGCTTCAGAGTTCTGTAAGCAGATAAAAAACTAGGAAGCCTAAGGAATATAACACAGTTGTTTACTTACTTGTAATGTAGGTATGTAGAGTAGAGTAATTACAATTTTATTATGCTACAACTTAAATGTCGGTTGTTTATATAAGTAGTTGCAAACAAAATGCGAATTTAATGACATTTTCAATGCAAATTCGATCATATTTCACTACATCTTGCCACTGTGTTATTGATCGTTTTATTATTGTTTAAACATGATATTTGCATGTTTTTATCGCGTCCGCATTTATTGTTTTACAAAGTACAAGCTTTGTTTTTTTAGTAACGTGAAATGTTCTCCTCGCGCAGTATTTTGAAGGACTTTTTGACTCCCTTTTGACTCAATTAAGTACTAACTTAATAATTCTACCTATGGACCACATTGATTAAGTATATTATTCGAATGATGTCTAACAATAACATAATATGTAGAATATACTACGCATACAAAGCCGATTTGCAAGATACCCAAAATCCCCGCCCGCTCGATCAAATAATCAGGAAATTGGACACATCTTTTATTGTGAATTTAATAATAAACAAGTTTTATCTTGTGCCGAAACGAAGTAGGTATTATTATCTTTTGTATACGTTGTAGGTAATCTAATAAATAATATTTTGTATAAGTATTGGTTTATCGCGACACCATTAATTAAATGCTGGTTATCGGTTGTAAGTGGGTTGCAGTTCGCCTGTCGAGAGTCAAATGCCTACAGTCATAATTTAGGTCTACGTATAAAGCCAATTAGGTTCTGTCTAGTGTAGGTACTTATAACACCAAACTATAAATTCTCAATTCTAAATTTATTTTATTTAGTTACTTAGATAAAGTTACTATTTAAAATAAATATTTTAAATATGTAGTAACTAATAAATAAAATGAACTTAGAAAGTAAGTAGGTAAGTTTGATACTATTTAAAATAAATATTTTAAATATGTAGTAACTAATAAATAAAATAAACTTAGAAAGTAAGTAGGTAAGTTTGAATAAACTCAAAAACTTGGTCTTACGAGGGAGCGGTTTGGCGTTTAGCGAGTTAGCAAACCCGATAACTTGAAGGACATTTCAAATTAACTTTACGTATATAATGATATCTTCGTAAGCAGTTTTCTTGTTCATACATATATTACGGATATAATTACTTGCACTTATCTGTCTTTAATCTATAAAAACTCTTATAACGTTGGTGTGAGTTTTTTATAGGATTCATTAATTTAAACAAATTTAAATATTTTTATACCTAGACCCAATAGAATATTAACAACTTAATGGGTCGGTATTTTATAACTCGTCTTACGCCGTAAATACTTTTAAATTATAATACCTACTTAATTAATGCTAGCTATTAATATTAATTCACTGGACATTGTTATGGGCAGGAAATAAGATTAGAAAATTAGTTCAGCTAATAAACATCCTAACAAAATGTGGTTATTTTTATAATCACTTATTTTTGTCAGAAAATATGAATATTATTTTATTATCGTTGTTTTTTTCTAATTAAGTAATGATTTTGTGTACGTCGTTAAAAAAATAACTGCTAATGTAACAACAACATACAAAACTACGTATGCATTCAAAATACAACAGGCGGTACTACCATTATGAGCAATTCTGACTAATCATATCTTTTAAGCATCACCCTGTTGATCAGTTCCGCTAAGACGTTTCCTCACATGAACAACAAAACAAAAGGGTATGAAAACGTCCAAATTTTATAAATGAAGAATACAAAAAGTTTCAAATTGACTTAAAAAAGATAGTTTTAAACTAGAAGAGTCGCGTTATGAAAACGCAAAACTTTCCACATACGGACAAAGAACTCATAAAAATACGTACGTCACAAAGATCAGTGGCAGATTTCAGTGCCGAATCGAATCGGGTACAATAATTTCATTAATAAATAAATCGAATGGTTGAGACATCGTTGCGAGGCCGCCCGATAGCCTCCTTATCGCAGAGCGCGACGACCCCACTGTGCCCGATATCAAATGACTATTTTATTACTATATGTTGGACCTGCGACTTCATCTGCATAGTAAATTATCTACAAGGTATTTACACACACATGACATTTGCATTGACATGATATTTGCTTTTCTGTACGTCTACCATGAGCTGTCACAGTAAAATCGCCTGACTTTACTACAGTAGTTACGTCAATAAATATTAGTATGAAGAATTTTAGTACCCAACTATACGTTAGAGGCGCTGTACAAATCTTCATACATTTTTTTAACTACAGACGCTAGCGAGTATAGTATCTAAATATAGTAAAAACTCATGGTAGAGCCACTGGGTCTACCTGTGTGTAAAACTAAACATTCGAGTCATTACACACATTGCGCTCTTCTCACAATAATAGTTCAAGTCAAGTTTTAATACATAGAGTAATACATCATTAACTTGCTCTAAATGTGTGCTTACTAAATGTCCATAATTCTTTCCTAAAAAAAATCTATGTCAGAACATTTATCTTTACAAAACCGGGAACAAAAAATTAAGGACCTTATTTGAGACAAGATCTAAAATGGTTGTAATAAATTACTATTATTAGATATGTATATATGGGACAGCAATAATTACAGCGTTTATGCCATCTAAACAAATGCGTCGTATAAAAACTAAAGACTGAATTCTATAGTTTTCAACTAGTATTTAGAAAAAAGTGAAAAACACACAATTTACTTTTTTTGTTTTAGTTATATGTATATAAATTTTGACTGATATCGTCTATAACTCAACACGATACAATATCGAAGAGGTTTAGTATAAGTAGAGCAATTTGGGTGGCAACATCGAGCATTACGCGTACTTATCACTACGGAAGTGGATTTCAGGTCAATGGAAACACTCCTATATTTCATTAAATTATAATTAAAACTGGACCGATAACGATCCAAAAAAATCAAACGCTTTCTGGACCATGCGTTATCAAGAGGTTAAACTTTGTAGAAATAGACCGAATGAAAATTGATGGACTTGTGAATGATGGATGGTAAAAGAGTGATTAGGGTGACAAATATACAATCTGTTTTTATACTTTTACCTATGTTATCAAAGAAATCAATTACCTACTAAGCTGAACAAGATTTTAACAAGATCATCAGTTGATGAAAGAAGTTCCGGTGTTGGAAGCATAATGGCAAGAATATAATATTGAAATAACCTAGTAGTTTTATGATCGTACTTAAAAGATCAAATTATAAAAGTACTTGAGTAACAATCGAGTTGTGATTTTATTGGACTCTTGATAGTTTGTTGGCATTCATTTGTGAGAACGTGACATACGTAATGCAAAAAACTTGACGTAGGTTTACTTACCTACCATTCAGTAGATTAGTAATGTCATGTCCTATTATTTGTATGTATAGAAGAATCATTCCGATATTATATAAGTCGATATTTAAGGATGTAAAAACGCATTGATTGTGACTCTTCCTTCTACAGCCACTAAATTGTGTTTGCTTGACATTACTTGTGTTTTTTTAATAAACTACTTTTTAAATTTTATTCAATGTCATAGCTATTTTTAAATGGTATTTAAGCCACTTTTTGCACACTATGACGTCATTAAACAGAACAGGATTTTAATGTAATTTTATTAATTGATTATTGGCTAAATTATTTGTAGTAAAATACTTACGTTATTTTGAAGGTCATTATTTTTATTACAAGCTTTATATAAATACTAATTTTATATTTAGTTTTTTCACACATGAACAACGCAAGATTCTTGGTAAGTTAGATTTTCTGGAAATCATAATAACAGAACAATCATCAAACAAACATCTAAAGAACTAAGACTAATGCAGGTTCTTCTGAGCCAAACCAATAATGTGGTTATTTTTTGCTTTTGTATTTCTCAATGTATGTTTATGGATATAAAATTGATCAAATACGTTTGACCACGAGCTGTAGGGTGAGCACAAATATTTGTAACAATCGTTAATGTATCAAAACAGTGACGTATTTGATATACATTACGAGCTTTACTGCCGACTGTTGCATGTAGCGTTAGCGTATCTTAAATACGTTACGTTTACGATTGTCACATTTATTCGTGCTCAGCTTTCTGTGCTAAGAAAAAAACCCTAGTCATTGGATAGATACGAATGGAAGTGCACTATAAATAATACAACTGTTAGGGCAACGACACAACAGCCCAGCCGGCTACAATTAGCCCACCAATTGACCTCAGTTCGGATTGGAGACGCCACTCTACGTAAAACATATAACTCACACTGCATCCACGTATTAGGGTTGCCAGACAAGACAACCGGTTTTAACTAGCAGCCTTCCAAACCATACCCGAAATCCTGTAAGCCCAGACACATTTTTGACCTCTAAGAGACTTGAAGACACGATGGGTTGGAGGCTATAGAGTTCCATTTTGAAGAAACAAAACTAATATAGAATAATATAGAATCAAACATTATTTTGGTTAACCTAACACAAGAACAATAAATGATAAACTTGCCTTTATACTAAAACTTGTTTCGAACGAGATTCTATTATTTTCCATAAAAATTACTATCAGTAGGTAACTTTTCCTTTAAGTCTGGCAGTTTTGATTACAGTGTTTTTGTGAGGCTTTTAGAGACCATTTCAGCAGTTGTCTTCTTTGTAAATAACTTCTTCCAAGGAAAAACTTCCGCAAAGCAGTGACGCTCTTATGTAGATATTCTGAAATACGAATGTCAGTGAAATGACATGCAAATGAGAGTTGACATCAGTGTAATATGTAACGCATCACAGGGCACAAGTGGACGTACTTAGTGAGAACATACGTTATTACAAGAAGATTATTGGTTATAAGAAAAACGATAAAAATCCGATGAACTAACGGCTGGTACCATCATATAGGTAAATAAAAAAATGTCATTTGACGCCCCTATTTCCATACTCTACTTACAAGATAACATTCGTCCATCACATGCTTCCGTGACCTTGGGATTGCCATCTTGGAATATCGTGATCATTATATTGACTGCCACAAGTAGATTGCTTTATTGGTGTATATTTAGATTAGAAACATATGCAATTTGACTCATACTGAAGACTCTTTTCATTGATTACTATGACCCATTTTACAATAGAATCTTTGTTATTCAAGGGTTCTTAATCGTTTCCTATATTGTCTGATTCTTTACTTGAAAAAATCAGTTTGTATAATATGTATTTTATGATTTGCTTTTCACAGACTTTTAGGTGTTTCAAAACTCTGTATAGTGTAGTCATATGTATGTAGTAATTGGTTTTTTTTAGTCACAGACTTGAAACAGGTTTCGTCAAATACCTACGTTCTAAAAACAGTAATTGTGATGAACAAATGTACTAAAACAAAACGCGGTTTTCTTGTCTAACATCATATAAACATTCATACATAGGTACAATAATGGTCGCTTTATCTCAGAATGTTGAATCTCTAAGAGAATATTGTATGAAATGCCAACTCGTACGGTCAATGAAGCGATGTGTTGTCTCGTCTCGTCAAATCTTTAGGAAACCGGTAGTCATTGTAAACGAGTTTTCAAGAGACCAATCTCAAAATTTAAGAACGTTCCTTACAAGGAATAAAACTTGTTTTTTACGAAGCTGAGACCGTCATTTGGTGAAATACGAAAGCATGTATGTAAAAAATACTTGTTCGAAACGTGCCTCGAAACTCAGTACCTATATTTTAAATCAGAGTACCTACGCTAAGATCATCATATTGAAGAGGTATGGACATTTCACAATTTATATGTAATTTACTGGGTGTACCTATTTCTGCTGCCAAACAGTGATCCTTGCTATGTGCTCTTGTATTTGAAGAATATAATTGTTAAGTGGACGTGTGTAGTGTTGTATTGCGCATGAAGGGTCTGTGCCTGAAATAAACAATATTTTTTTTTAATTATTTTATGAAGTGAAATGTCTACCACTTGAGATCTGATGCCATCGACTAGTTCCATCATTTCGTTGTACAATTATTTAGTATGTAAAAAATAATTTCACAGATCATTTCCACAATTATTAACGGTAGCAGTTACCTAAAAACATGGACCTAGCAGAGGCTGGTGTTTTCATACATCCGCATTATATTTGGACAAAGCCCGGGATGTTTAAGACAACTGACGAAGATAGGGTATTGAAACTATTCGTGCCTGGTAGGGTTCTACTGGAATATTATGCATGAACTTCGATTTTATGTAAGTAGGTACCTATATGATGAAAAGGTAAAAACAATAACGTCTATTTATCAACGATGCGTTCTTTATTAAGTAGAAAATATTGCGGACTAAGAATTTGCATAAACTAAGAACTTGAATCAGATAAAACAGACTAACTCGATTTTCGGTTTCAAAATCTTTTACTTAGTAGATCTGCATGTACATATTTCCATATCTTCATTTTGAATTTTTGGCTCTTTTACAGTTTTATAATAGTACAGTATAGACTGTAAAGGGAAAGGAATAGGATTGCTGCTGTTGGTTTACTGTTGATTGTTCTCAATTCGATCTCATTGAAAGATCAATCTAAATACACTAAACAGTTCTCAATTTAGATCAATGGCATTCTATTTGTAGTCACGTCCAAATACAACATTGGCTGTTTTTTACTGATGTTGTGCGGAAAACAAACATTTTGTTGTCGGGATATCTGTCAAGTCTTGTGATTGGAGAAATACAATTAAGGACAAACCTGTAAGAACCATACACTTTGATCTTAGCCAAAAGGCCGAGAAGCGATAAGAACCATACTTCTAGCAAAAATTGGGACGCGGAACTATAATAATGATAGGTTTTAATTTAAAAATAATAATTTATTGAATTTTTCCCAAAAAGTAGCTCATTTGACATTATGGATTTAGTATTTCATTTGAGTATTTATGTAGTCACGTGATGCCTGACGTCATGTTGAAGTGGGAGTAGATGGCGTAGTAAAAATCCATTATAATAATGTATTTTATCTATAAAGTCACTGAACAATACAGGAAAATGTAAAAATTAACCTAATTAATTTGAGTAGGCTTATAGGAATAATAGTTGTGTTATAATTATGCATAATGTTTATATATTTAACTGTAATACCTACCTAAGACTGGTGTATAAAAGAGCTAAAAATAATATGAATTTATAAAACTATATTCTAACATCTAACAGAACAGTAAAATTAATTTTAACATGCATAAACTGACAATATCAAACTAAATAAATCTTAAATACTCACTATTTCCAATATATAGCTCTGGTTTAAATTAAGGTTACTAAGTGCTACGAAAACAGCTTTTCACATTCTATTCACAATACCCAATCGTATTTACGCATTTACCTGATTATCTACATTAAACAAATCAAACAAACCGAAATTGAGACTGAAACGATATATTAAGACATTGATCTTATAACTTTTCTGTATGGACGAAGGCTCCGAAATAAATACATTTATTTATTTATAACCTAAGTCTTATCCCTCACATTATTAATGTATGAATAGCAAAACCTGAAATTGTCGTACTTAGAACTTAACTCGGAGTAACGATTATAAGTGCAAGTGGTACCAGCAGTAGGTACAGACCAGTGGGTTCTGAAGGTGTCTTGTCCAGTGTCCAACTAGTTTTGCAAAATAGACAAGAAGTTGCTTTAGTTGCAACACAAACAACAATGTAAACATTGAACGTAAATCGGCTATATATTTTTGATTAGAACATTGTAAGGTCTTAACGGAAGGGACTCTATAGGTCAAAGTCAAAATTACTTTATTCAGTAAAATCACAAGGATCATTTAGAATCGTATAAAGCTATAAAGTACATATATCATCTACTTTTTTATGTGGTTTCTGCCCGTCATATCAATACGACAGACAATACCTTCTACAAGTGTCAAATCTTTGAAAATAATTCTCAGTCAAATCAGTCAATCGTCATGTCGGCTGTCTTTTGTTTAAATAAAATGTGTACGAAGATGACATGAAATGTAGTATGACTTCATTTTTCTAGATAACGAGGATGCAGATTCTCTAGAATAAATGTAGCTAGACTGCTAAGTCCTGACCTAACTTAATTAAGTCCGGACTGTTGGGGTCAATCTTAAATCGGAATAGATTTCATTCTTGAAATAATTTACTGGTTTGATTTATAAAGGTTCCGTGCAAAAATCTATTTATTAGAAGTATGATTTTCGTCTAAAAAAAATTTAACGCGTTTGCAATATTTATTTGTATTTTTCGAATTTTCAGTATTTTATAACGGATTCTAATCTTGTGTCTATAAACTAAACATATGTTTTTAAAGAAATAAATAATTTTGTACTGAATTTTATTTCAAGGCATATAAAAGTACAGAAGCTAAAATATGCTCAGACATGTTCACGCTAAAATACATTAACTAGAAGAAGATTAGTATGATTTTCCATAACAAGCAAACTATGCAAAGTGGTTGTGTTCAAATCTCACTATTCTCTCATAGTTACTAGCTGTTGACTGCGACTGAAGCAAGCTCCGTACCTTTCACTTAGCAGGCGGAAGCTCGGTTATGTCACCGCTCACTGGGCCATCGGCTGACCGTAATCGCAGCGGCACACTTACCACGATTCACGAAAACAAGAGTCGTTGCGTTCAGTTGCGTCAACAGACAACACATTGCATAAGGTGCGCATTTACACCTGAAGCAGGTTGCTGTTGGTAACACTGCTGGTATCGAATATTTTGTAGAACTTCCAGAATTTTGCCTTACTGAGCATGTTGGTGTAACGTTTTTTTAAATAATTTCCACTAAGCCGAAAGTAAGACCAAGTAAGACTAAAGAGAAAAATATTACTTATTACAATACAGCTATTCTCTAGCGTCGTGGCTAGAGTCTATCCAGCTGAAATACTAAAGGTACCTACAAATCAAATAAGCCACTTCCGGACTATAGGTTGCAATCTGATAACAACCTCAAATATTCTATTGTCGGGATGTTTGTCTAATTTTATAATGGCTTGATGTAAACTGGCAAAAATTAGTGACGCGTAACTATGAACCTGCTATCTCTGTAATTGTGATTAACAACAATTTTGTTTACGTTCTTATTTTATTGAGATTCGGTTTTTCCAGCCACGTGACGCGATGTTGAATGATTATAGGTTTTGGATTCGTTAATTGATTGCTCGTGAGGACTAGTGAGGGGTTTATGTGCTGTAGACATGCGATGGATGTTCAAAACGTACAGAATACAAGGTCATTTTGAATGCAGATGTACTAGGTATGTGTTACTTTAAATTGTTTGTTGCTCTGTTTGCAGACTACTATAAAGACGAAGGCAATCACCACATTTTTCTCTTGACAGGAAAGAGGCCAACGCGTTCCTTATTTGTACATCTTAATTTTGAACTTTGAGTACTATTAACTAAGGTGGAATTTGATCAAAGATAAGAGAGAACTCAAAACTGCAACCATGAATGTCTACTATATTTGCCCAAATCCAAAAATATACCCAGTTTCCAATATTTAAATTGCGTCTTATTCTGTAGTGGTATACTTAGTTCTAATAGCCACAGCTAAAAGTTACCAAAGAGTTACCACCACATAAAACCTCGTTGCACACCTACCTACTGCGAAATTGAATAAACCTAATAAACAGAAAGGTTCTAAACGCATAAACCACACAATTCAAATATGCGAAGTCCTTGACTTCAATTAGCACGAGAAACAGTCATAGTGAATAAATTATGGTTACCTACTGACAGAGTTCCGATAAACCTTTGTTCAAACTCGATTTTCAATTGTGAATTGCAATGTCACTGTCTGAATAAATCGTTACGAGCGAATCACTAATTCAATCGATTGACTTTATTAAGCTTAAATGTGTAAGTTATTCTAAATGTTGTTAATCAAGTAGGTTTATCTCGTTATAATTTTATTGTTTATTTAATGGCACCATTCTTAAAACGACGTTTTTTTAATTTAGAATAGAATTTAAGTTAATTTATCGATCCTATTATAGACTTTGTCTGAATGTTTAAAAACAATTTAAAAAATTGGCATATTTTGTAAACACAACACGTCCACCCACATGTGTATAGGTAAAATCAACATTTTTATAGACTCTTACAGTCTTATTCATATAGCAAAATGTCAAGATGTGGTGCCAACACGTGATCGCGACATTTTAGAACCACCAGATAAATGAAAGCTTTGAGGAAAAAATGCAAGTGGAATTCTAATCGAGGCTTTCTCAAAGAAACTTATCTGCAACTATCTGTATAGTTTTCATACAAAAATATGTAAACGGTACTGATTTTACCTTAGACCACAGTGCACATAAAACATAGGTAAACAAACGTTTATTGTGTGTAAATATATAGAGCCACCTCACTGAGCACGTTCCCGTGTGTTAATTATGTGTTTATGATTTTTGGACGGCGGCATCTATACATTCTTTAAACCTGAAAAGATTGGTGGCAGTAACCGGAAACGTGGTAGTACAAACGGACATATTATATGTATTCAGAAATACTTTAAGACCACCTATACAAAACATGTTAACTTCATTCTAAGGTTTATTCCGAGGTTTATTTAACATCGTTTACATAATTGAGTTAACCATCCTTTGATTAAAATAAGCAACATTTTATAAGGAAATTGAGTTACGATGTTACGATAACGTCGCCGTATCGTAACTTACGACACAGATTGAGTAACAGTTACTATGTAACTTGTGACAGATTAACTAAGAGTTCTTACTTGAGCTTCGCAAACATTCTTCATACCATCTTGATTGATGTGGATTCAGCGTTTCGGAAAGCTGATAAGTTACAGTATCTTATCGGGAAATACGGAATATACGTTAAAAATATCAGACATGGAAATGCGTTTTAGTGGACATGACTTTATAATATCTAAGTACATTTATACATTCTTATCAATGTAAATAAGATTGCGTTTGTTTTTAAATCTTTCGGTTTGTTTTTAGATTTTCGCACAAACTGATACTATTTGGTGGATAGCACATAAAAATTACTTGCGAAAAAATTCCAAGGCTATAAATCGATTTATAAAATCGACCGAACATTTGATGCAAACTCTTTTTGTTTGAATCGATGCATTTCTACAGGTAGGTCCATTAAGTAAAAACCAGTATCTGAAAATAGTTGGTCGTTGGACCGTAGCGCCTCAAATTGGGTATTGCGTGTCAGCGCTCCACTCCAATGCCCAGGAGTTGGTCAAGTCATCGTCTTCTCCATGCTGAGTAACATTGGGTGAAGGTTTCTGGAAACTGAGCAAAAGCAATTACTGTAGATAACCAATCTCCTTACACTTAAATGTTTTTTTAGCATTGTTTTTATGATGGAGATGCTTGCAGTTTCAGTTTTAGTATAACTAAAATAAAACAAATGATAATTTTGGATTAAAAAATGCAAAATGCAATATACTATTTAATCAATCTGAAAAAAATATTGCCTAAAAAACACTTTAATCTAAATTATATTACGGTATTGTTTAAAATATGCTCAAATAATCTTTGTTTATATTGACAACTCAAATCATTGCATGCACCTTTGTCTGCCAATATTAGTATTTTAACGACAACAAACTTTAAGTGTACTTTGCTCTTCTGGTTATAAAACACGTACCTAGTCTTTACTCGTTTGGCTTTTTAAACATTAGGTACTTCTACGTATGATAATAAAATTACCTACTAACCTAGATGCTTAGATTGTTCGGAAGTTCAACGCGTTGAACTCTTTTGAATAAGATTACATAAGCTACTTAAAACCTACTTGGATGACTAAGAGGAACATACGTTTGCAGCCCGATAAAAAACGTAATTATATTACCTTTGTTAATTACAACTTGTACTTAGTTGTAATTAACAAAATACCTCATAATGTACGATTTTACAATAATTTATATAACTAATTTACAATTTTAACTGACTTGAAATAAGAAGAGGTTCGCAAAAAGAGGTTGTAATTGGTTTCTATTTTTTATTGTTATCGTTTTGTTGTTCTTAGTGAAGGACCATGACCATGATTTGACAATTTGCATTTGCGTTATCCTGAATAAAACGCATTGAACATTGATTGTCAATACCGATTAAAGTTGATTGTCTTATGTTTTTTGTATAAAAAATGTGATATCTTTACAAATTAATCGAGTAGTTAAATAAGAGTACGGTAATCTAAACCGGATTATAAAATTGTATGTGTTAGTGAATGCTCGTGTTATTCTGTTGCCATAGTAACGTGCAGTGAGAGTGGTACAAGCAGGCGCCAATATCTTACGTCATCGCCGCACACACTCACAATTTCACTGTATTATCTAACCTAGCACACCAACACACCCTCAATGCCTTACTTACACACAATAATAGGAAGCCGTTCTATTGCTTTGCTCAGATAATAGAGATATAGAGCTGTTTGGAGGAATAACGATGGTTTATATGACTTTAATGAGTACTGCGATGTAATGGATAGTAGTTATGTATTTAAATGGCATTTTTTTACTTTCGGCTGTACCATTCATTGTATTGTACGTCAATATGAATGGGATTAAAGTCTTTAAAATTGTGTAACAATGGCGTCGTGTTACAATGCTGTCTAGATTCTCGCTCTTTAAAATTCACTGAATAATTTATAATATATAACTAGGTTTACCTACATTTTAATGATATTCTAAATGTGAGTTTGTAATTGAACACGATTGCCAGTACATAAGTATCGTATTCATTTCCTGTGGTGAGCGGTAATGTACACAGAGATGAATTATTTTATTTACTTTTCCTCGAAAATTGCGGTTAATTTTATTTATGTTCGTACCTAACGTAAGTCTTGTATACACTGAACGATGTGTCATATTTCTGGTCTACTTAGCTTACCTATTCAGTTCTACTTGTTATTCGCTACGACATTCGATGCAATAATCTGGTGTACAAGATAGGTAAGTACCTAGAATACTTACCGTCATTTTTTTCAACCTATACTGTCCCACTGCTGGGCAAAGGTCTCCCCCAAAGCCTTCCTCCTATCGCGGTCTTTGGCGACACTCCACCAATTCTTCTCCTTAGGTTAGGTACATCATATAAGTAGTTATAAAAAACATATGTTTTGAAAAACCTAATGATTATAAGAGTAATACTTTTGTAAGTTGTGAGGTTGTGACTGATAAAAATGAAAAATAATATTATTATGTTATTAAGCGATGTTTTACGGATGTCTCAATGAAATACGTGAAGCTTTCTTCATAAAGGAACCCAGTCCGAAAATCTAACTTATACTTATCCGTTATATTTATAGCAAGTATTACAAGTGTATGAAATATTGTAACTAAGTGTCTTACATAAGCTTCCTTCCCGCTTTGACCGGTCTAGCATTGCCCCAAGCAAATCTGATTTAAACTTTATTAATAACTTGTTATCCAACGCACATAAAATAACAGTACTTACCAATAAGCATTTATATTATTTGTAAATCAAATTAAAAAACGACAAGCAAAATTAACAGATAAATCTATTGACATCTCCTTTTTGTGACATGTGACAGTGACGGACAAATAGGTACAAGAAAATTATAGAGAAACAACACAATTAATTGAAGATAATGATATACTAATCCTATACCGTAATCGAACAAAATAGAATCAGAATTAAATGATTCTGCTGACATGATATTGTGGTGATCGTAGTCAACATAAAAATATATATTTTTTCTTATATATCTTCACAATAATTATTGTTAATTTCCAGTCCTTTTGCCAATATTGCGATAGCTGTAGACACAGGCCTATAACCTCCTCCTTCTTCTTCTTTGTGTCGATGATGCTCTCAAACATGAAAAAACATTGAGCAGTTAAATTAAGTGATCACAAAATTCGGAAAAAAAACGTCCGCGCCCTAATCATTATGTTAATTATATACAACTGCTGTAATTGCCAACTAAAATTACTAGATCATAGTAGTCAGCAATCTTCAAAAATATTACGTACAGTCTGTAGCAAATGCTCGTCACTAGATTAGTATCTGCAGGTTAGTAACACACTATTAATATTCGGCATATCCGCATGTAAAGCATGGCCTTGGTTCTCTAATTTTATTCCGTACTTAGTGTTCCGTATCGTAGTGATGAACAGTAGAGGCATGCTTAGGTGTACAAGCATAGTTTTTTTTAACAATTTAATTGGGACCTTCTGGATTTAGACCATCCAGATCATTGTTTATCTTCAGCGTAACTTCCGTCTCCTTCTATCAGATGATATAGAAAGCAAAGGATGGTCTATAAATAAAAAAAATATTAATCGAGATAACTCTCAGCATAAAAGTCGCAGTTAAAAAAACGGATATACAAGTTATCTCGTACCGTTTTTAGGATGATTAGCTGCATTGTGTTTGTAAGAATCATATCATAATACCTATGTAGGTACCTACCTACCTACACGTAAATGAGGTCCATTCATAACAAAATTCTAATAGCTGACAAAAGTTTGACTAGTCTGACTTTTTTAATGATTCTATCATACTTACACTTTTTATCCATAACAAACTGAAGAAGTTATGTTTTTGTTGTATTTGAAGGTAAGTCTATATTGTTATGGGCAGAGGTTACATAAAAACATGTGGGATATCTGCTAGTTCCATTACTTATAAAAAACTGACGATCGCCTTTAGCACACAATCCACAGTTATCTCTACCTAATTAAATGCGAATTAACCACTGAATACCTACAATATGGTTTCAGCCTATTGGTATATGATATATCGTAATATGTCGTGTAAATACTAGGTATTTGTATGTATTTTGCAAGATGAAAAGAACTCATTATGTGAAATATTTCAAACTAAATGAAATGTTTAACCTAAAGCTTTAAAAAAAACGAATTGCGAAATGTTTTTGTTTATGAATTCATTAAAACATTTACATAACACGTCATTGCTTCGTATTCTCAGACCTAGTTATTTAAAATTACACGCAGTTTTTTATCGCATTCAAACTTCAGTCACGAACACGGACAAAAACTTAAAGCTTTGTATAACCTTGACGTGGTTACCCATAGATTTATCTAATTGGTGTCGAATACATGTGGTCGTAGTTAAAGATATAATAACATATGAAAACTATGGTTTACAGAGGTTATAATTAATATTAGTTAGAAGGAAACACGTAAATGATTATTTATCATAAACATTTGCAAGTCACCATATAATTATTGCTTAAAATGAATCGTATACTGTACTGTTTTTCTAAAAGCCTTTTCTCATGCACACTGTTTCGTTATTCTTAGATTGCATGCTTGTATGTCGTTTTATTTTCAATTTTTAATCCTGCTGTCTATTCTGATCTTCTTTATTATGTGGATGTGAGCCATAGTAAGAAGCGTTGAATAATGCATAAGCTTCACCAGTGATATGATAAGTAAAGTATACCTATTGACAGCTAAATGTATCTACCGTAATAATTACAAGAAAATGTAGAATAGATTAGGGTGTAGAAGTAAACGAATTATAAGGATTCACTTAGCATTCTGTTTGCCTTGTACCAAACGTAGTGTGCAACTACGCACTTACAAATAATTGGCAACGATTGTACAATTCGTAAATTGGTGAGAGAAAGTGGACTGATTTACTTAGCGCGTGCTCATTTTGAATTGAAAATTGTGAAATTTGGATTCTGGATGCGATTTCACTCGATTAATGCGAATTCCAAAACAGACAAAGAGATGTTCTGATTTTCAAATAACTCCTTCGGTTTTGTAATTCAGAAAATTTTCCACAAGTTTCCTACGCAGAAAAAATGTTTTACCCGTTGTGGGCTGTGTTTACAATACGATTAAATATTTATCAGTTCTCGGGTATAAACAATAAGTGAATCAAGGTATCGATGTGTTAAGAGCTTATGAATATAAATTGAATTTAGATGAGTTGCTCAAACATTCATGGATTCATGTATTCACTCGCGCTGGTTCCATCGAATCAATCGGTGACGTGATTGGCGGAGCCGAGCTGGGTCGTTGGACGATAACCACATTGAACATTTATCAACATCGTCCCTATCTGTATAAGACAATGTAATCGGCAACTACCTAATTACAAAGTAAACAAACTGCTGTTATCTGGCCGTTGAACTAAGACATGTAGAAAATGTATAGATCCTTTAGGGCTTAGGTTAGGATACTCGCTGTTTCGCTAGCAACTTGACAACTAAGGATTTAAATCCAATGAAGTTAAATATAATTTAGAAACGATATATCTACGTAAAATATTGATTGATTATTTTAAACTCACAGCACAATAAAACAGTTTTATAGCTTCCAAGGCTAAAAAACAGGCCCGAGAAATGCCAATACAACACGACTCGTTTTATGGAGTCAAACGCAATAAAGAATTCTCATAACGCCAACCGCGGAGGAACGAATATAGTTGGGTGCATTCACTCGTAAAGCAGGGATACCCGGTTTCTTACCGCTGTTAAATTATACGAAAATATCATCATCATCATCATCATCATCGACCTATATTAGTCCACTGCTGGACGTAGGTCTCTCCCAAGACGCGCCACTGAGCCCGGTCTTCGGCTCCTCTCATCCAGTGTTTGCCAGCTACACTCCGCAGATCGTCGCTCCATCTCGCCGGAGGGCGTCCTACACTACGCTTTCCTAAACGCGGTCTCCACTCCAGTATCCGAAAATATGATAATATAATACGAAAATATGGATGACGGTAACTTCGTCGTGAAAAACATCTATATACTTAGATCTAGAATGATCTATTATACTGCTCCAAAATTGTTCATAAGCTGCGAAATTTGTTTTTGGCTCGCAGTTTTTACAATATATGTAAGCACTATTTTTTTTTTATAAATGATACTTCCATTTCGTCCGTGGTAACAACATGAACAATGATAACTAAGCTAAGATATATTGGCTGTTATTGTTCGAAAATCCGAAGTAAAGTTCTATAGTATACGCAACAAAAAGTTAGTACATAACTATAACGTACTTAGTTTTCTGATCCTAGCATAACTAAGTATAAGTAAACAGATTTTTATGGAAACTATAGTTAGACCTTTAATACAATGCAACTGCCGCCTTATTTATACTACTTGAGTTCTAAAATGAATTGAGCTTTGAAAGTTCTACTCTAGCATCCCAAACAGCTTATGATAACAATATAAAACAGTGAAGTCCGATTCTCGTGTTGTTTAGTCACACTATGGTACAAATGAAGAAAACCTGCTTTTGTTAAAATATGCAACCAAGGGTACGTCACCCTCTTTACAAAACGTAACTTACCCATCGTTTATTTGCGAATTGTTATAAAAAGCCCTTTACCCGCTTATGCGGGTCGTGTGCCGGCGCGTGTCCCACATAACACGCAAAGGACAATGTTCACTTCACGTTCATACTGTGAACCAATACTTTAAAACTAATTAATCGAAATATGTATAAACAGTTCGTGTTATATGTGTGCAATGCAAAACTTTATTATTATAGAACAATAAAAAGACCAAAAATTTAAAACTTAAATAATGATAAAAATAATCAAATCCACTAAGTAAACGATTCTGCATTCAAAAAAGTTAAATGAAAGAAAAACAGATGATATCTGTTGGCGATTTAACAAGAAATACTAAAAAAACAATAAAATCAATATTGTTAAAAACGTGATTTTTGGATACGAATCGCACTTTCCCGATATTATTTTTTACCGTTTGAAGTATACAACTACAAACTCACTACAATAATGTCTACGCTTAAGAGTTCTGTGATGCAAAGGGGGTAGGGAAGGTGCAAAAGATCAAGGCTCGCCTGAGCACACAAATAAAGTTATTTGCATAATTAGGTATGTAAACGCCACAGTTCATGCCATAATAATATTATTTGATAAAGCCCGGTTTTTTTTAATCAGCCACCGTATTTTATAGACCGTCATTTTACGTTGAACTTGGTTCTCAACATTGTAATAGTCTAACGCCCTAGAGAATAAATATTTCAAATAGTAAATATTTAATTTACTTATTATATATATCCTTTAAGGCTTCATAATACATATTTACAAATTTGATTTGATTAAGTATCTTTGTTGCTTATGACAGTTTATAGTCATTTTTATCATTATATCTATTATTATTTAGATGCGTCTCATGTAAGTAAATATGCTAAATGACGGTGACTGCATATTGAAAACCAAAACCAACCAAGTACACCGGTTGATATTTCGAAACCGGACTTGTAAAATGGCAATAACATAGGTTTGATTTAAAAAATAGACCGACGTCATTAACAATGTTAGTGAAGGTATATTTAGCAATAATAATTGCTAAAATAATTATGGGTAATCAAGATTTTATAACCCTCCTTTTGCTCCGCGTAGTCGGGTAAAAATTACGTCCTTTCGGTAATAAATGCTCAATACTTTAGGCGAGATGTTTTATATCGGACAAGGTTTTTTGTATTGTTGCTTCTCATTTGTACCGATTCTGATCAGTTGAGCTATCACTGGTCTGCAGATAGTCTTATGTGTAGGTAAGTACTTACTTTGTAAACTTAAACACCATCATCAATGAAAAGTTTTTTTAAGTTGTTAATATAGTTTTGTCAAAATGTTTATTTTACTCAATATTTCTAGTTTTCCTTTTAAGGAAATCGATTAACGGCGTCGAGTAAGAACAACATTTTAAGTAAAATGTATTAAAATTTGCATTATAACAGGTTATTTTGCATTCTAAAACAACACATACCTACCAAAGCTCATAATATTCGCAATTTACATTTTAAATGTAATTTTTATAATATGTATAGGCAAGTAGTCATCAAGTAGGAGATATGTTATACACTTAACGACACAAACAGTGTCCCAATAATAATATAATTTAATATTGCTTTATTTTGAACAACTTTTCTTATTACCTTTTCCAATTTTTACTTTTACCATTTTTTCTGGCGGTGAGTGGAGCTGATAATTTTTGAGTAATAATTGATAATATGAGATCAAAATCACTTTACTAAGTATATCAAAATTTCTTTGTCTTTTCAATGTCAATAATTAGTTGGAGAGTAGGCGGTTAAACTTTCCCCCTGAGTAACCTCAATTGATATTAAAAAAATGTGACCGTTCAGATCAACCCCTATTCATAGTTGAAGTGAACTTGATAAGTGAATACGTTAACCTTTGTCCCCCAACCCCCGACGCGCCCGTTAAGCAACCACCCTTAGCGATTTGTAACGAATAACTGTCAGTTTACCACACAAACTGTAGAAACTTTGCTGGACAATCCACACAACAACATCTAGCCCCAAGCTAAGCAGAGCTTGTGTTATGGGTACTGGAAGACTGACATACTTAATACAATACATTACATAGATAAATATTTTTATTATACATAATAAATACCCAGAACACCCGAAATAAATATTTGCAGATCTTAGAAACATTTATCCCAGGGCGGGAATCGAACCCGCAACCTCCGCGTCGCAGGCGGACCTTCGCCCGCCGTGCCACGTTGGTCAAATAAGTAATAGATAATAATGAAAGCTCACAAAAAAAAACTATTAAAAAATATGCATTTTTGTATCACTCGTTGTTATTTTGCAAACCAATATCAAATTATCCCGTTAAGTTTCTGCTAAAACAAGCAGTAACCAGAAGATTCTTCAATTTCTGCAATTTTTATAAATACAGCTCACGGATATAATATTTCACATGAACAATAAATAAATCAAAGTACTTATCGTAATGTATTAAATAACGCCACGTCATATTCCGTGTCTGAAACACGATTCGTAATACTTGACGTAATTATTGATATCACGATTGTGACGTAAATCAGGCATTGTCGGCGATTTAAGTCAATGAGCGATTTTCCAAATGGCTTTAAAAAAAAAAAATAGTTAAAAAATAGTCGATAGATGGCAGGAGACAAATAGTGTATCAAAATCCCTCTCTTTTTTATCTGTATAATCTATTGGTAGCTCTGTCGTGTAGCTGTCATTATCATCCTGTCACGTCCGTTTCGGTGTATTCAGCGTTTTGATAAATTTTGTTTGCTTTTATTTTAGCATTCGTGTACCTTCTTGTGGATTTTACTTTTGACGACAACAGACTGTATACTGGTTTCTGATTTCTGCCACGATTGAAGACTTTTAGCTTTTGTCAAACAGTTTTGAATTTTTTCTAGGACAAAAATTTCACACCACAGATAAAATATGAAAACTTTTTGTGTTGACAATTGACATTGAAATGCATTTGACGTTGAGCGCCATCTATCGTGTATTATAAGAACACTCCCTGGAAAATCGCTCATTGACGTTCTCATATTTTTTTGTTTTATACAATGATCTGTCTTAATTTTTAAATAGCTGCTAAGTACATATTGTTTTAAAGAAAAAATAATTAATACTTACCTATTTTAAAACTACCAATAAAGTTATTTTTAAACAAACTTCGAATAAATATGTAGGTCAAACCGACACCCGCCTGAGCAAACGGATGCTGAAATGGGTCTCCATTTCAGCATCCGTTTGCTCAGGCAAGCGTAGTTTAGGACGCCTGCCGGTGTGATGGAGCGACGATCTGCGAAATGTAGCGCAAACATGGATAAGAGACGGAGAACTGTACCCCAAGTACGAGTTTGTGCACACACGGATCGTAGAGACGCAATCGCCGAGCGCCACCGATTTTGTATGGTGATCCAAGCTTCTCAAGAAATCTGCTAGGGGCGCTGCTTAGATTTCCATACAAAATAGGTGGCCTTCGGCGATTGCGTCTCTGCGATCCGTATGTGCACAAACTCGTACTTGGGGTACTGAACTCAGTGGCGCTTCTTGGTAGAGTCACATCCAGTATTACAATATAATGATGAAATGTAGGTGACAATAGTTGCTCTCTCTCTTTTTACTGTATATAATTTCGTTGATAACCAGCAAATCACAAAATTCTATTTAAAAACGAATGTTTTTTTTTTCTTTTTAATGTAGGTATGTATTTACATCATTGATTGTATTACCTACTTATAGTTAATTTGCGTCAAAACCACGAGCAAGTAACAACACACGTAATATATAAGATTACTTCCGTATACTGCAATTATTAATGCTTTGTCCACATTGTTCCAAGTACCTTTCAATACAGGCGTGTGAGAAATTAAAAGGGTTTGTTTGTTTGTAATAGAAAATCAAGGGTAAAGATATCAGTACCTTCTCATACACAAAAAAGATAGTTTGGTAGGTACTACGGTCTAGTAGTCTAGTCTAAGAATGTATTTTGTATACACTTTTAGACTAGATTAAACTATACTACTATACAAAATTATTACTAGATTAAATAATATTTTAGAATGGATTTCTGAATATAATATGTATATAAAAGTTGTTTTATTTGTTAAAAAAATCTTGTAAAATTATTTAAACATTGCCTACTTAGAAGGTACCTACCTACTTTAAATTTAGTACAAAATCTCAATATATTTATTTTTAAACCAAATTGACTAGTGCAGTTATGATTCGTTACAAGCCGCGGGCTATCGTTAGTTTACAAAATAAAAACTTCAAAAGTCGGCAGTGAATCGATCATGGGATCTCGTTAATTGCAGCGCTGGATTCCTTTTTAATAACCACTGAATACAAAAGAACTGCAAATCTTCTTTACCATTTACGTATAAAACAGGTATTAAAGTACCTACCTAGTAGTTATTGTTCAATAAAACTCTCCAGACTTTGCTAAAAAAAAAAACAAAAGAAAATCTTTCTTTTCTACCTACTTTATGGAAATGTTTTATACAAACTTTCGTATACAACGACTAAGTACTTAGTAGATACTTGTTAACCGACTTCGAAGAAGTAAGGTTCTTCAATTCGCCTGTGTTTATGTTACGTGAGCATTTCGCCAATAAAAAAAAATTAGAGCAAGATCTGACCTATTCGAGTTAAGTACATTGAGCTTTATATTGTGAAAAGTTTATTCAGAACATATATATGCCTATGTATATCTTGTAAATAGTGTAATAGTCGTAAATTTGTTTGTGAAAAGAATCTGTGTCCGCAATTCTAAAACTACCAACTTTTAAAAAGAAGAAGGTTCTCAATTCCATTGTACGTTATTTATGTAATAAATATATATGATGGGATTAAACACGGCGTCGTGCCAAAGAAACAGGAAAGTAAGACTCCGCTTTACATGTGAATGAGTCCTAATACGTGAGTGAAATAAATGAAACATGTTACTATGAACTTGATTACAATCTATTGCATCCATTGATTATTTATTACTTCGCATGGTGTCTGTCTAGTCTTATGTTCTTATGTTTCTAGGTATGTGGTCAGATCATTTAATAATACGACTCGCGAAAGAAAATCCTATTGTTTATACAGCTAGTTTTTGTGTAATAATCTACATGGTAGTAAAGTAAATAAAGAAATAATGGAGTTAATTGAATAAGGCCTATAATCGCCGAGAGGTCCCTCATTTTAATAAATAAAAAACTATTCATCTCGTATGTAAAGTTTAACATACAAGTGTTGTTTATTTTTATTTATTTATCATAGTAGTTAATCTTCAGGTGCTATCCCATCAATAGCATGAAATTTAGACTTTATGACTCTTATTACATAGATTTCACTGAGAATAATGTTGGGCTTCATAATCATAAAATATACCGTCATTTTAGTCGTCTCCCAGTTCGTGATTACAACGGTGGTTACTTTACTTAATTTAAACCTACTATTTAAACATAAAAATAACATGTATTCAATTTGATTAGCAATTAGCGAACAATAATAAAATAATATAAAAATCCCACGTTTCGTTCCCATGGCATCAATCTTCCCTGTTTTGATTTCTCCATTAGTAGCAGATTGCCAAAACTTAATTTTAAACTTGTCATTAAAAAACACTCTTTATATATTCTTAAATAAGGTTAAATTTCCTGTAGTGTACAAAATGATAACAAAAAATGTATGGTGTTTCACGCCCGCATCTTTTACCCCATGTCCAGATTAAGTTCACACTGTAGGGTGGGTAACTACCCTTGCTTATATTGAAGTAGGTACGAGTAAAACCATATGATATTATTAAGTACCTACATTAAATTGAGTAGGTACCAGCTCTGGGCAAATTCTCATTGTCATGTGGGAAAACAGTCAGTTAGGCTAGGACCTTTAAAAATAACATAAAGTTAAAAAAAAAAACTTCTCCTCTCCTAGCTTCTTCTCTTCCGATAAAAAAAGTAAGAGAAAACAAGGAGAATAATATGAAAATGAAATGATAACTAATTTACGGGTGATCTGAGGTCAGGAAAGGGACGGTGGTGGTTAACTTTTAAGGGTAAAAAATGGTTAGTCTCGATCTTCGGGAGATCAAGTCCTATGGAAAAAAGTCAAATGACAAAGTTGTTGGTGATAAATATATCTACAACTTTGCATCGACACAATTTTTGTTTAAAAAAAACTACCCTGGTTATGAGTATTACTATTTATTTAGTAAAACTTGAAAGAAACTTTAATAGGAAGAAGTAGAAGAACCTAGAGTTATTATAACAGTACTTATAAAAACGTTATATATTAACTATTGTAGTAAATTAAGCCCTTAAATCATATTGATAAGAATCTTTTTATCAAGAGCAATCCAACCGTGGGTAGGAACTCACCTGGTTACTATATTTCAAGTAGAGTTTATGAAGTTGTATATCCAACTTACTATAAATCTTATTATGAACTAACTTCCGTTCGCAATGTTTAGAACTTTATCGGTCTTTCATAAAAAAAGCGCAGACTCGATGTCTTGATTACCATACGTAATGGTGACATAATGTCAACGCTAACTTTTTATAAGATAGGGGGTTTTATAAGATATGCATTAGTCAACGTGGTTGTGGAATACCTCTAAATTTATCATTATCATCAATGTGAGACCGAAATCATCATTGTCAATTTTATATAAAAGTCATGTTTGGTATACTCATATGATTTCCTCTACAAAACACCTTTTTCGCACCTTAAATATTATAAACAAAATTCGTTTTTGCCACAGTGCAGAAAACCTAGGTTCGAAAACTTATAAGACTATAAAATAAAAATAGGAACTTTTTTTAAGACTTGTGTATCAATACAAACCTCATTTTTTTATTTAAAAGGAAACCTACTTATTCAACAGAGAAAGAAGAGTGTGAGTACTTTTCGTGGTAAAAAAGTTTAAAAATTTAACTTCTAACATCATTTATTTTAATTAATTAACTTATTTAAATCCCAAAATAGTTCAACGTTATCATGAATTCCATCGAGTATAATTAACAAGTCGGATCTAATTAAATAATATGTTGAAGATATGAGCTTGTAGCAGGTATAAGATTTTATCTTACTTCATAGTAATATTATACGGAATGTATTGTTCAAGGGAAAGTTCATTTTGCAGAATTGATTACCGCTGGGAATCATAGGTTTTCGAAAGACGACCACGAACTGGCAAGAGAAGCGAAGAACAGTCCCCAAATGGCAACATTACAAGGACGGAAATGAAAAAAAAACAGACTCAAACAATTTACTGATTATTCCTGAAATTTTACCTTAATTAATAAACTTTCAACCTATCCTTGCCTCATATATCTAGTTCTCATAGTACAAGCTTTTCTTAGTTTGGGACTAAAGTGTGATGTGTGATATGTCTATGAAAATTTATTTTATTAAAGATCACATCAGTAGCTCTACCATGAGTTTTTACAGTCTATACTCGCTAGCGTCTGTAGTTAAAAAAATGTATGAAAATTTGTACAGCGCCTCTAGCGGATTGTTGGGTACTAAAATTCATAATACTAATTTTTACGTAACTACTGTAGTAAAGTCAAACGATTTTACTGTGACAACTCATGGTAGAGGTACAGTAATGTCATCAGTTAAAATCATGAAGATCCAATCACAAAATAACACTCATACGTAAGCATACTCGAAGGTGCTTGCAACACTGTACAATCTAATAACGTTCTAAATGAGGGGAGTTGCGGGAAAAACGACGCACCCGCATCGTTATTAGCGGCGCGCCAATTTAGGCGCGTCTCCCCTCGGCTATTTAAAACGATAGGGTGTCGAAAGTCATCAACAATTTTACTGTTTAAATTTAAACATTTGTTTAATATCGTGTACACACAATAATGATTTAAGCACTCATTTATGTGTGTATTTTTTATTAAGTAACACTTACTTTTAATTTAAGTTTTAATGCATTCATATGATACAGGCGTCTCTGTTTTTATAAGCTCTGTTTCATCGTGGCTTTAATTTATTTTGGTGTTCATTTGTTATGTTGTGACGATACCGACCATGAGCAAACATATTTTTGTGTCTTAGCAAATATTGATGTTTGTTCTATGTTTCCGTGTTTTTGCTAAAAAAGTCTAGCAGTTCAATTCACATACAATAAGCTTGGCTTAGATTGGATTCGATTAGATAGTTCGATGTGAAATATGCATTAATATTGTTTATAATTTTTTTATTGTTGAAGTTCTTTGTATAAAATTTTATACAGTTGTAAGTAAACGAACTACGTATAGATAAATGTCAAGTTCATCTTCATATCCTACACTACTATCTGGAGGTCACGGCTGAACCACAGGATAAACAATGTTTATTTTCAATTCAGCCCTTCACAACTCGCGGTTTCTCGTCGTGTTATTATGCTCGAAATATCTCTGGTGGAGTGGAAATGGACTATTTTTAGACAATTTGCGTGCACCTAAAACGCAAGTCACGTACAAAAACAAAAGAGAAGCGTCGACCACCGCCATGCTTTCTTGGAAGACTGGGCGCGCGGCGCAGAGAGAATTCAGATTCGTATTTTGTACCCGCAACTATGTACGCGTTGCAAGTTTTGAAAATGTAAAAAATCCTCGTTGTGAACGCTTTATACTGACTTAATTATCTGCTACTATACTACCATTCGATGATTTGTAGCGTATAGCATTTGGACAAGCTGTATCTCAGAATAAGAGTTCTTGATCGTAATAAAACATAGTCCATGTTTGAATACAGAAAATATGATGTTACCTATTATTATTAAGGTATTTATTTATATTATATTATTATTTACTTTATTTGCGTTTAGCCAATCCTTCATAGGTAAGTAAATAAAAGTTTTTTATGTAGCTCACAGTATTTACTTGATATTTTAAGCCAGGCCGTTCGTATATTTGTGTAGGCAGGCAAGTGATATGATAACTTCATCACTACATTGATTAACGAAAATATTTTTGGATAAGGTTTTGCAGATCATGTTTGCTACTACTATTATACATTTTACTATTTAGATTACTAAATACGAATAAAATTAAAATTAAGCTTATTTTGATTTTACAAAACAATTAGCAATGTACCCTGTCTTGGTAAAGTTATTAGATGTAATGAGTAGTAAAGTAAGTTTTGTACAGATCTTGAAACTTTTTGCAGGTGCGTATTTCTTTGTGCGGAATAAGCCTATAAAAGCGACAATGTTTTAGCTTATAAAATATATTTTACCGTAATAATAAACCTTCTAAGCTGTGGTTTGATTCTTAAACCACATCCACATCATTATTCCTCCCTGACTCATTGCATACAGTCGATATCATTGTATGCCAACAGGATAGGGGTACAGAGAACTTCCAAGTTTATCGTCCCATCGGGTCAGCCTTCCTGCTACAGCAATAAGGGTCATTTTCAAACGGCGTATGACTTAATTTCGGGCTGGTATCGGAGTGAGAAGCAGGGGAAGAGGTCGAGGCTATCTGCTGATAAGCACGAACTGAGTTTACTCGGTACTAACATTTGACATTATTGTGCGTTAACCCAAGGATCAAAGATAAAAAAAAAAAAAAAAAAAAAAAAAAAAAAAAGTCATTTATTTTTCTCCCACAAAGTTAAAACAGTTCCAACAATGACAAGAGAGAGTTTGAGACTAACTTTGTGAGAGACTGGTGCCTGATGTAGATTAATAAAAATCTGTATTACAGGTCACCAGGCCCCACTCTGTAAGCTCTTACAGCTTCTGGCAAGTAGGATAAGTAAAGTATATATTTTTGCTTAAATGGTATAAATAAATCTAATTTAAGGAAAATTGTATATAAACACAATATGAATATATGTAACATAATGTAAATATAACTAAATAACATTGTTTCACAAAGTAGGCGGATGAGAAAAATATTACTAAAACTATTGTATAACAAGACAATTAACTAAGCTTACCTATTAGGCATTCTAGATAGTTTGGATAGGTATATAAAAAAAAAAGGAAGCATTCATTACTAGGTAGATTATTTTATAAATTTTTTTACCAATTGTAGGGTGTGAGTCTGAGAGAAAGAGAGTGTATGAATATGGATCATGAGGTGTATATTATGTTTTATTGAGCTAAAAACAAAAAAAAAGACAAGTTAAAAGTGTATATGTTAGATTTCCTTATATTACAGACTTCAGAAGTTTTTCGGTTTCTTCATAGTCCAAAGTCTTTAGGTAACTAATAATGGCATTTTTGCAGCTCACTCGGAGAAGTGGATACAAGTTTAGAATAGAGTTAAGTTTGTTATACAAGTATGGACCCAAGTAGCAAAAGAAGTAGTGCGAATGACTCGTACGAAAAGCGGTTATTGGACACACTTTCCCTTTCCTTCTCCTGTTTTGAGTTAATAGTGGATCATACTTGAGTTCAGTGTGTTTTTTGAGTACAATATGAAGAATAAAAGTTTGTCTGACTGTCAGTACGTCCCATTTTTTGTAGAGATCCGTCGTTGGGTGGCGGAAAGGGAGACCGGCACCTACCTTTAATATCGCACGCTGTGCTCTTTCAACTTCTAGGAGATGGGTTTTAGCTGTACCACCCCAGGAGATGATACAGTAGTCCAGTAGAGATTGGCACATAGCAAAATATACCATTTTCTTAACACGTAGATCCGCTAGGTGCCTTAGAGTCTTGAAAATGTAAATAAGTTTGCGAAGTCTCGGAACAAGCACATCTACATGGGGCCTAAAACTAAGCGACTGGTCGATGATGACACCTAGATACTTGATGCTGTCAACTCTTTGTAGAGGAATGCAGGAGCAGGAAAGGGGAGCAGTCGCACAGTGATGTGCAATAATAGCATGCGATAAAGGGGGTAGATGATTTGTTTGAAAAGCAAAGGTCAAATATTTTGTTTTTGCAACATTCAGTGTCAGCAAATGTCTCTGAAGCCAGTTACTAACGGCTAGAAAACCACTTTGAGCTAGTTCAAACACCTTATCCCAGCTATCTCCACTGAAGAAGATTGCAGTATCGTCCGCAAAAGAGAATATTTTCCCATTTTCCAGATTAAGATTACATAAATCATTCATGTATATGAGAAATAATGTGGGGCCGAGTATGCTGCCTTGTGGAACACCAAATTGGACAGGTTCTTCGCTGCTTAGCCACTGATCTATTTTAACTTGCTGAGTTCTGCCAGTTAGGTAGCTAGTAAATAGTTTAAGAGGCAGACCTCTGACTCCCACATTTTCCAGTTTTAATAAAAGGAGGCGTACAGAGACTGTGTCAAATGCCTTTGTCAAATCAAGAAACACCGCAATACATTTCCTTTTATCATCTAAGTTCTTCATAATAGAGTTTATCAACCCGTGTACTGCATCGTTAGTTGACTTTCCATGTCTAAAGCCAAACTGTGAAGAAGATAGAAGGTTGTTAGATTCTAGAAATTTAACTAGTCGATGGTTCATTAGTCGTTCAAGGATTTTGGATAGTGCCGAGAAAATAGAAATGGGCCTATAGTTATTGACACAGTCTCTGTTACCAGCCTTATGAATGGGTTTGATTAAAGCTGATTTGAATAGACGTGGGAACACGCCAGTCGATATGGATAGGTTACAGATGTGAGTAATGATAGGCGTAAGAATGGAAACGTATCTTTTTAATATTTTACCAGATATCTGATCAGAACCTATAGCACAGCTGTCTTTAAGACCTAAAATAGTTCGTTCTATTTCCTCCTCATCTGTGGGGAGCATTACAAAAGAATCAATCGGAGAAGAGTTAGTCGTATCATCTAGATTATATTCATTAGCGTGCCCAAAACTGATAATATGCTCAGCTAGCGTTTTACCGACATTTGCGAAAAATGAATTTACATTGTTGACACTTGTTTGTGGATTATTAGATAAAAGAAGACACGGTGGGTCATCTTTAGTTTTATAGGAGCCACTAATTTTTTTAATGGCTTTCCATAGTGTTTTATTGTCGCCTGCCTTTTCGATCTCTTTTTTTTCATACGTCTTTTTAGCTTTTTTTAATAATGAATTACAGTAATTGCGGTACCGCCTATATATCAATTTCAGGGTTTCATCATCTGGTTTTTTTTTTAGTTTTTTATATAAGTTATCTCGGTTTTTCATACAGCGTAGCAAGCCTGTACTTATCCAAGGTTTACTTATACGTTTCCTTTTCGGTAAATTTATTGTTCTTGTATTATTTCTCACAGCGGTTGAAATGCAACTCACTAATAGGTCCGTTGCGGGATCTACTTCAATACAGTTGATAATAGCTTGGAAATCTATATTTTGTATAGCTTTATCTAAACCTATGTAATCTATGCGAGTAGTAGTTTTTTTGGAGTAATCTAGATGAGCCATACGTTTAAAGTTTATTGCCACGCTCTCATGATCCGTGATTGTAGTATCCATCACTAAGCATATGGCTTCTAATTTTGTTTTTATCATAATGTGGTCTAAACACGTTCGGCCGTGGGTTGTTAGTGTATGTCCGGGTAAAATGCCATGACTAGCTAGTAAGTTTAAGTATTCATAAGAGCGTTTATCTGTTGAGAGGGGAAGGATATCTATGTTTATGTCACCGCAAATAATTATATTTTTATAGTTACTCAGACTTATTAGTATTGTGTCGAGTGAGTGTATGAAATTAGAAATATCCGTGTAACTAGGAGGGCGATAAATACCTATTATACATGTTTCTAGGTTTAATTTTAAAATGAGACAATTTGCGTCCTTTAATTCTGGTTCTTCAGATGTTACTTTTAAGCGATTATCATAATATATTACAACTCCTTCATTTTGTGTTTTGTGAGAAGACGTACATTTATAGCTATAATTACTGATATTAGGGATACATTTACCCGAACGAAGCCAGCATTCTGAAAGGACTATCACGTCCCACGATATTTCGGATCTATGCAAAAGCGTAGTGAAGGACGGCATGTTACAGCTGATGCTTCTTATGTTTTGTGACAGGATATTTAAAGGACGCAAACTGTTGTCGCACAGAAGATATTCTTTGGCATCACCAATATCGCATCTGACTGCTCTAGCCAATGAAAGAGAGTCCAAGTCAGAGTTAATTACTTCGATGTTTGACATTGCTATTGTTCCAGATTAACAACAATACAAAAATATAAAAACAATACAATGCAGTAAGTACGTGTGACAATTATTGTATTATTAAACTTTAACTATGTTAGACACTTCTGCCATATACGTAATATATGTTACAACTGGGTAATTAGAGATGCGTGTTATAAGTAGGTATGATTTTACGATTTAACAAACAATGTACTATGACATAAATTCAAGGGAGCACTGGTCTATGTAAATAACTAGCAACAGGTGTAATTAATGAATTATAACAGAGAATTATACATTGTTCATTAAAAAATAAGTATAGTTATTTACGTGAGGTTAAGCAGTTCAGATTCCTCCTCGATACGAACAGGCGCAGTCCCTTCCTTGGTTTTAATAAACACCTTCCCAAACGACGTCCAGGCAGCAAAAAGTTGATTACTTTTTACGTATTCTCGCGCTACGTAGAAGATTCGCCTGGCCTTGCTGGTCAAATATTCTGATATATAAATTGGGCGCGCTGGCCCATCAAGCTTGATATCTTCGGTGGTAAGAGGTTGTTTTTTAGATTCCCGTCTGGATTTGTTTGTACTTTTGAAAGTTGCAACGATGGACTCCTTTCTTTCAGTTGTGGTAAAGTCAACGACAATGGCATTCGATTTTGAACGGTAAATTTCTTTAATTTCCGGTTTGATGATCTGCTCTAGGCCTAAGGATCCTCCTATATTTTGAACGATGGAAGCTAAGTCCTGCTTAGTTTCCTTTTCTATTTTAGGTATGTTACGTATCTCTATGGTAGTGGTACGTACAGATTTTTCAAGCAAGTCTATCTTACTTTCTAAGTCTGAAATCCTAGATTTGTATTTCGTATTTTCCTGCTCCAAAACACTTACTTTATGAATCAGCTCTTGGTGCTGCTCAGTCAAAGAGCTTACAGATTTTTGAATCTCTTGATTTTGGCTCACTATGGTGAGCAGTGCTGTATTCAACGTTTCAAATTTAATATCTTGTTGATTTTGAAGATCTACGATTAATGCTTTTATTTCTGATGATAAACTCATCTGGTGGGTATCTTCGTTATCAAGAGCACGTTTTTGTCGCTTTGTGTTACTGAAGAAATTTTCGTTTTGATCAGATTGACTCGTCTTGTTCAGGACTGGGTCAGAGTTGTAGTGTATAGATGTAGATGGTGCACTTAGCAGGCGTGGCGTTTTATTTTTTTGTGGCGATCGTTGCATCGACATTGCACAAAGTAATAAACTTTTGTTATTCCTATGCAGCAACTAAGCGAGTGGCCAAAAAGGTAAGTAAAATCAGCAGAGCAAACAAGTAGCGGACAGCGATTTAAAAGCGCAGGCGCTATTAACTCATGGAACGTTATCTTCAAAGGCGGTCGGTAATTTCGACGCGGCCGCTCACTGATCCGTTGGCTCAGTTGGATTGTGCACCGGACGCAGCGCAGCGCAGCCGCCGACACAAGTTCGAATCCCAAGGAAATGCAAAAAGGCGCACTCACATTAGCAGATCCGATGCGGAGACGCCCTCTCTGAAGACTTCGCAGATGGAGCAATATCTCAACGAACAGGCACGAGGACTCCGGGGCGAAGCCCTATGTCGCAATTTAAATGTGTAGAGCAACTTCGAAACACGTCTGTTCGGTATGACTATCGGGACGGAAGGGAAAGATGAATTGTAGTCTCTTCTTGAGTCAGCGCTACTTTTTTATTTGCACATTCCTATCTTGAACTTGATCTGGGTGGTCGTTTTCTTCTACCCAAATGTTTACTTCTGTTGTCAAATGCTCGTAGATACGGCTGTCTTCTATCGATTTTCGGACAGTAATAAATGGGGTTTCAGACTATTGAATGGAAGTTCTATTCTAAAACTGATACTCTTAATACCTATTTGAATATCGTATCACGATTGATTATCATAATGTCTAATTAGCAAAAATAATGAGACGATGCGAGATACGAGATGTATGTAACATTTTTTTAACTCGGTCTTCGCTATTCAGTAAATTCTAGCAAATGGAAGGGATTTAGTCCCTCTAGCAATAAAATGATGAGTAGTAGGTATACATACTTACTGAGTTATTTAAATACATTTACAGTACTGTCTGGGCTGTCTGGATGATAATTAGGTACCTTTGTTGATTCATGA
The DNA here is from genome assembly GCA_932527185.1 of Ecliptopera silaceata. Taxonomy (NCBI): domain Eukaryota; kingdom Metazoa; phylum Arthropoda; class Insecta; order Lepidoptera; family Geometridae; genus Ecliptopera; species Ecliptopera silaceata. The sequence continues at coordinate 5,416,920 of OW052205.1, read as the reverse complement.
TTGTCTGTAGTAGAATATTCTATTTTTAGACTAAATGCGCCTACATTTAAAACTAACATGGATATAACGTTACAATATGGACGGTTGTAAATCATTTAAATCTAAAGCTGGCGTTTTATGGACCCATCGCCATCTCGATTTATATTTTTTGTTTACGTTAAAATTAATTTATTCGATGTATTTATATGATACGTTTGACAGAGGACGTGAGCGTATTGGAATTTAAAGTATAAATAAAAATAAGCAGTCGCAGAAAAGTCATTGAATTTATTTATTTAATGTACCTATATTGTATATAAACACGAGCCGTCGTTGTCCGTCTGTTCGGATAACGTATAAGAACCAAATATTTGTCTGGTTACATAAAAACTATTTTTACTCAAACGAAATCCTATTTCCATCGACACTGACAAGTAATATTAAATATGTATCAATAAGGATGATTCAAAAACTACTTGATCAAATGAGAAGCCTTCAAGGATAATCAAAATCATCATCTTAATAAGTACCTCCTGTTTTCAGGTTGGTTAACTAACTTTCAGTCATAAATAAGTCAAACAAATTAATGTTCATCACACAAACATTTGCTCTGGGTGGGAATCGATCCCACGACCCATAGCATGGAAGGCAGAGCTACTACCAACTGAGATGCCTGTCATTTGTTGTTATTGGTATCGAATTATCCTTAGACATAACAAAGGTTTTGATAAGAAATGATGACGTCTCAAAGCAACCCGTATACTGGGAATAGTGCTATGTCTATGATAATATGCATTATATTCAGCATGTTCAAATGCTAAAAATATGCATTCCCACAGATATAATTTTTCATTAATTAATTGCTGATAAATGTTTTTATATCAAAGCCCTTTAATATACTTATCTTAATCCAAACCTAAATGTATTTCCAGTATTTTTTGTTTCATTCATAATACAAATAATCATAATGATGTAAAGATAAAAAGTATATGTTTTGAACAATCTGGCCAGAAAGATATGAACTGCATATAAAAATACAAGAACAAAATCACGTTTCACGGTAATAAACCACTCATTTTAATATGTTGAGTAACTAGGCCCTAATATACTCGTAATAAAATCTAAAACTTAGTAGCGTTCACTTTTACTTTCGATGCAACAGTACCACAGATGAAATCATAGTACCTACACTTCCCTCTTATACAGAGGTATATCTCTTAAAGGCATCTCATTCTCTCCTATACTTAAATTATATAGCTATCTTTTTCCAACCAGAGAATCCTCGTCTATACCAGTTTTGATCGCGCTTAGTCATCCCAGGTCAGAGTGGTTTAAATGTCATTATTGAGCGTCTACATCTTCAGAATATCCTGTACCTACAATATTATTAAATATCTATGCTACTTCGACACATAATAAAATATTCTGTTGCAAGGGATTTGCCTTGACTGAAATTACATAAAGCTTGGCTTACATTGATGGAAATTTAGGGCCGTTTTGCAATAGCGACTGTGTTGTCCTCGGCTGTTGACGAGCATTGCTAATGAGTGGAAAAGATTTTGTGTAACATCATATTTATGGGCGACTGTGTGTGGTATTTATCTCAAAAGGTACAAACAATATTTAATTATATGACTGGTGATAAACATATCCAGATATGGTAGGAACATAAAATTGGAATCTTGTGGGTAACGTATGGTTATTTGTCGTACGGTAAATACCGAATTTAGATCTTGCCGTGTTCCTAAACACCCTAAACAAGCTTTGAAAATCGCATCAATACTTCAGTCGACTTATTTGAACTAAAGCATGGGAATCTCAAATTACTTTTACCAACTCTACAAAAAAGTTAATAAATTGTTATGGTTTGATAAAAAACTTTTATATCACCAAATGTGTTGATAAGAATTAACCTTTTTAGATCCTGATATCTTAACAACCCTTTGACGATGTATGTACCTACTTCATAATTTTACTAGTGTATTTTTACCGAACTTTTTGAAAATTGGATAAGCAAGTTGAAAGTTTTACAAAATCTTTCAAAATCTGACAAAATCTTTCCTCATTCTTTTGACCAATTGTTTATTAGTTCAACAAATTTTTAATCAAAAAAATATTGCCAGCAATAAATTAATTCAGGCGTACTCGACCGTTACTTTACTGATTCATAATATTTAGCTCAGTAACATGTCTATAGGCATTTACTAATTATTTTCGTCACAAACACGTAGTAGTACACGTAGTAGGTGTAGTAGCCACGTGTTGATAGGGATAGACCCGCCCACAATGACCTACCACATCGAAATGAACCAACTAAATATCTAATTAATAAATCGTTGAGAACCTCGGAGCGTGCTTTCGATTCCTGAATAAATAAATGAACGTTTGTATTAGTTCCACGTCTAGATTTGCTGAACAATGGTTATTTTAATTCGCAATTCTGAGTATGTATCTGTTATGGCGTTGAAACTTTTCCGATATACCCAAAACTCGAATTTGTTTATTCAATTTAACTTAACCACAGACATACGCACATAGCTTACAAAAACATTTGTGAAATTAATATAGTGTAGTTAATCAAAGATAAACAATGAAAATATGGCGTCGCATTCATGTTTATCTAAAAAATAAACAAAAAAAAATTACAAAAAAAATTATAAACGTATTTTATATAATCCAAAAAAACTTAGAGACACTACTTTTAAAACAAACACGCTATCCTTGGAAAAATACATTGGACTCATTGTATTATTTAGGTACATAAATGAAACCCGGACAAAATCTGAATATGAAAATTGACTTGGATTTTGTATAAAAATCTAAATACAAAGATAAACAATAAAAAAAAAAGATAAAAAAGGCCCAATATCTACGAGTATGAGGTGGTATTCTGTAGCAACCTATCAACGCAATATTTGCTTTTTCGAAATTCGATTGTTAATATATTTTTACGACCGTATAATAACTAACAGTTAAGTAGGTAAGTATGTATTTATTTCAATACCAGTTTTCAGAACCAGATGTTAATTAAAAGTTATATTATTGCCCTTTTTGTTTGCAATTTTTATTTTATTAATTGGGATTATTTAGGATAAGGCGGGAAGCCCAATTAGTGAGTGTTTGAATGCATTTACACCCACGGCAGTCTGTAGTCAGCTTTTGTTTTTTTTAATAAAGCGCCAAGAATAGACGTTCAACATACAAAGAAATATTTTCTTTAACATTTGCCAGATATGTTTCTAGTAAGTACCTTTCATTTATTACTCAACCTTTATGACGTTTTTACCAATAATTAAAATTGTATTAACGCTAAAATAAGAAACTAATTACAACTTACATGAGTGTTGGTATTATGCACAATATCCTAAGTTCGTCCTAAAAGATTGTGTCAAAAAAACTATTTCTGTTCCCGATACATTAATTATGACGTGATTGACGTGAGTCTTCAGTAGGTACTATACATATATTATAGTAGATACAATGTGACTGTAGGACCCCCATACAATCAATGGCCCACATGCTCGTCTGCTTGTGCCAATGCTACAGATAAGGGGATAAATGTGGCAAAGTTCTACATGAATTTTGTTTGAAATCATTGTTGTGTTCAATTGACACGCAAGAAGAAGTACTATATAGCTTCAGAACCTGGTTTCTACCAAAATGTAACCTCTATCCGCTTTGCGAGCTGCGACCCGCTCTAATGAGATTCCAGTAAGCTTTATTGTAATACCTGAAATTCTTCATTTAATTTTCTCTTTCAAAAGTCGTTTAAGGATTCATTAAATTGCCACAAATGAGTAAAGTAAAATGGTTGCTTTTTATGTTTTTCGGTTTTTTATGTGGTCATTTTTCACTTTCAGAGCCGAACTCCAAATTGCATAAGTGCACAATCATTTGTTTATAAAAGCTGACTCAATTTATTGTTAAAAATGAACATTTAAACAAATAAACATTATAATAAAAATGAATATTAGTGTTGTTCCGACGTTGACAACGTACTTAGTTGGTTTGATGGATATTGGTGTTGATGTGGAGTTAGTATGTTTTTCGTTAAATTTTTAATTATTGTTTCATTATGTTAATGGATGAACTACTTTTCTGACCAGCCAAATTCTTGAAAAGCAAAATGTCTTTGAGATGCTTTACGTACATATGCAGGATACATTTTTTGGTAGAATACGAGCTTTTTGAAATACAGTGTTTAACTATGTATTCTCTGTTTTTCTTGGATGCTTACTGACATAAATTATCTAAATATTAAGATTATCAAAGTTATTATGTAATGTTAAGACCATGTAATAAATATTTTTATCTCTACGAGTATCTTATTAAAGCTTACGAACAAATAGAGTTATTTTAAACTCATTATTAATTCAAAATGATTAAATAAATCTTGTCCAGTACATTTCCAGCAAGATCTACGTACTTTACAAGTTACGCCTGTCGTAATTCGCGTGTCCGAGCTTTGTAACGCAAATAATTTGTAACATTGCGCAAGAGTTGTTCAGCTGTGTACTTTACTAGGTAACATGATCTACGGCGCAGTCAGAAGCATAATTTAAACGACACCAGTCATTGGACATTAGGTACAGTGCGTCACAGTTCACTAAATACCTACATATTTCATTTTTCTAGCCTATTTTGGGTTTAATCAACTAGATTTTCATGTTTTCTGTTCTACAGCGATTTTAGCATAAACAATTTAGCTAGAGAACGCTGATCCTTGATTATAAGCTAGCACTAAAAAATACTGTAATATTTATATAATAACATCCCAACCATACAAAGTACCTACGGCAGTAATGCAATAAAGTGGTATCCAATAAAGTGTTTTCAATCTCTAATGCATCGTTTCTATTTAATTTGCTATTCCGAAATGTTACTAATTCCACAAAAAAATGTCTCCCAACATCAACGTAACATTCATGCATGCTGATGACTGTTTCGAATTGCCAAATGCAACTGCATGGTAGAGGCGGGCTTACCAATCTTAATGGATTAGTAAGCAACTAGCATTCAAGGTCAATTACTCCACCGTAACCATCACTTCCTAGTTGGCAACTCGGCAGCGCTTGGGCAATGCCTCTCACTTGAACTAGGCTTCTGTTACAACACGCTGGGATTGATGAATAAGTAGGCATGTTTCGATAGCGGGGTTAAGCATTGGTTTCATAAACATAGGTGATTTCAAAAAGTCATTAACATTCTGGAAATCTGCGAGGTAGACCTGTACCTACCTATCCCGCTATGCACTAAGCCATGATTGTTGAAGAGACTTGTAGGTATAATTTTTCTTCACAAATATGTGTCATTCAATAGCGGTCAATTTCAAAGGTAAGCAATTATGTAAAAATACTTCTTCCTAGTGCGTAATGCTCATAACAACCATAGAATATGTATCCGTAAAGGTGTTCAAGATGTTTCCTTATTGCGCAATAATTGTATTAAAACTACACTGTGCATACATACAATATCACATAGGTATGTAGAGATTTGTCGTGAGATTAAATTGGACACGATTACTCTACCATCATTATAAAGATATCAAACGACGCATAACTTAATCATTTTCAGTTATAATAAATAAATATAACTCCTCATGAACGGAAATATTCAAGAAATATTTTTATTTTTTTCTTAGATCCGAGATTATCTACGACTAGTTACAATAAATATATACGCTTCTGTAAGAACTGGGGTATAGAAATACCTTCCTCAATTAAAATAGCATCGATAAAATATTTGATGTCCTCGTTGGCTATCTATAACATGGGTCCCAGAGAATCGCTACGAAATAAATTTAAGGAAATAAACATAATGACAGTGCCTTGTCAGTACATTTACGAAAACTTAATGTATGTTCGAAAAAATATTAATCTTTTTGCTAAAAAAAGCGACAATCATAATGTTAACACAAGAAATAAGGATAAACTCGCTGTTCCCATTACTAGGCTCACCAAAGTAAATAAATCTTTTAAAGGGCAATGTGTACGCTTCTATAACATAGTCCCAAGCTATGTTTGTCAATTGCCGATTGGCAAGTTCAAAAACGTAATAAAACGAAAACTCTTATCAAAAGCATATTATAAAATATCTGACTATTTAGAAGACAAGCAAGCTTGGGACGAACTAGCTCCAACTTTGTTAAACAATTGTAAGAAGGATCATATGAAAAAAACGCTAGAATCCAGGTCTAGTTTCTTGCCAGTTCTTCTAGACACTGGTCGCGACGAACTGGCGCCTAGAATCATCTAGTATGTAAGACGTTTCAAAGTGATCCTTGTGATTTTATTGAATAAATGATTTTGAAGTTTGAAGTTTGCTAATATCTGTGCCTGTATCGTGTTAGTATTCTACGGTGATACTGAATTCAAAGGCCGGTTTATGATCCCGGAACATCGCGGCAGAGAGCTTAGTGCGAGATTCGCAAAACCAATAACGTGAGACATTCGTCTTTAATGCTTCAAATTCAAGCATTTGTGTGATAAAAACCGTTTTTTTGCTGCCTGGATGTTTTTTTTATAAATTTCTCGTCCCGCTAACGTTATAACTAAACGTAAATTTGTTATTAAGTTTTTCCATTTGTTTTCTTTGCTAAAAATAATGTTGCCTATGTTTAATATAATTCCGCTTGAGTGTAACTATGTATTCTACGTATGTTCCTGTAAAAATATAGTATTCTATCAGCAAAATCGTTTTTCCATAGTAAGCTTTAGTTTGGAACTAGAGCCTAATGTGTTATATGTCCGGGAATATTTATTTATCACTCTAGCTCAACCACACCTTAAAAACGGGTTTTCAAACCATAAATTCGAAAACCATAAATGCAGACTGCAGCTTCAAAATATCTCGACCTCACATGTTTGCAAAGCACTTCGTGATACTATTGAGGCTCACCGGCGTCAACGTCAATGATTATCTTATTACATTTCACACACGAAACACGAGCTTCGTTCCCTGGAACATCGGTTTTAAACATACACTACAAACAAAACAGCATCGGACTTATTTGCACGGATTTTGTGAGTGGTGAGCTTTGCTTAAAACTCGTCCTAGACCTTCTGGCTGCAGGTAGGTGATTTTATAGCAAATATATCTATTTACATTGCATGCCATTTACGATTTAACGTCAGGTGTCCTTTACACCTAGGATATTATTGATAAGTAAACTAACTACCACTTATTTAGCTTGATAAAGGTACTGCTGATAAACGAATAAAAATAATCTTACTTAGCAAAGACAAATAAGCAAAGGTTAGTCTTTTAAGGGATATATTTCTAACAACAATAAGGACAAAGGTCATATTTTCCTATTCCATCCTATCTTTCTACTAACTATAAAAAAAAAATAACAAATTGCGAAATTATACTTTTATTTACTTAGATATATATAATACACTAACTTTTTATACACTTATATTTTATTATTAAACACTTTTATGAACTAAGCTATAAAAAATAATTCATAGAATATTTATTGATTTAAACTTTATTGCTATAAATATATTTCCGCGTGTATTTCTATAAAACTCTTAAACACCAATCCGTTCTTTGTATACCCACTAATACCCAGCACTTATAAATGATTGCATCAGCACAAAATTATACGGCATATAGTGTATGTTAATCGCATAATAAAATAAATTTACATAAACTCAGCAGTGAAACATTAGTATATTTATCGCGAAGTACTTGCACTGAGTGTCATGTTGTCCAATATGATAAGCTAGCGCAGTAACGTAACCAGAAGAATACCTTACCATATTTTAATTAATATTCGTCAGAACCATATTTAAAAAAAATATATATTTTAAATCATGGACATTTCCCACATTACATTCTAGTCCCAAACTAAACAATGTTTGTACTATGGAAACTAGATTGCTGATAGAATACTTATTTTAATTTTTTTATATACATACATAGAACACATAGTTACGTTACACCCAGGACACAGACACAGAACTAATATTTAAGTTCATCACACAAACATTTGCTCTGGGTTTGGCAGAGCTACTACCAACTGAGCTGTGACGCCTGTCAATATTTAGTACAATAAAGAGGGTGATATTAGACAAAAATTAAAACAAAACATGATTGTTAATTTATATTTTGAAGTCCTATTCCCAATATTTATAATTTGTTTTAATTATTAGCAAAAAATGTTGCTATAAAATTTTGCCAAAACCATGTCTATATTTCTGACTATTTTTTCAAATTATTAAGTTTAATATAATTTGAAATAATATTTTAGCCTTGTGATAATACCTACCTATCCTTAATAATACCCTTTAAAGTCCTAGTTACGTCCACTTAGGAAAATAATATAAAACAGTTCCCAGCTTCGAATTTATCGTTAGTAAGCATGTACTGAAATTAAATAAACATTATAATGGAACAAAGAGCGTTTCCAGTCGCGATTGCGAACAGAACATATTTATTAGCGGAATTTGTTTTATTATTTGCATTACTGTACTGGTAAATTGTAAAGTAAGATAAGGGATCAATTCTGTTGACACCACGTCTACTGGCATTTTGTTACGTTATATTATAGTTCTACTTTGCAAGGTTTTATTAGTTATAGTTTAACCGTCTATCTTATAAAAAGTTAGCGCAGATTTAGATTAATTACCATACGTACTGATAACATAACGTCAACGCTAACTTTATATAAGACAGGGGGTTAGAAACTACAATCCTACTTCAAGATTTGTGCGATTTGTTGGCAAACATGATGTTCTGTGTTGGGTATACGTTATAAACGTTTTACATACAAATAGTGAAAAGTATTTGTATGTAAAACTTATATAAATATTCTTTCAGAAATCTGGTAAACATACCACCATTGCTTGCTGAAAATAGGATGGTATGAAATGTTCATGAATATGTATTCAAATTCAGCGGTCTCAGCTTGCGTTTTTACGACTTTAAAAAGCCAAAAATAGTTTGTAGAATCTGAAGCTGGTAAGAAGTTTGTTTGATTTTATGTAGTCTTATTTAAGCCCCTATGCTTTGACCACAAGTCTGAACGGTGGCATTTAATTTTAAACAGCAGTTAAACAATGTGCACTTAATAAAACACGGTGTAGGGTGCCGGATGTTTGCTCAAAACAAACTTATACCGAAATAACTTTGAATATGTGCTTTGTAATGCGGGTGGTTGCATTTCGATGTCATACACGCTTTGTTTTACAACTCTAATTAGAATAAGAAGGGCTACATCAAAGGGTAGTTCAGGTAAATCAATAATAGCGAACATAGTTGGTTCAAATTCAACGTGCTTTTTGTTTTTTTTTACAGCTAGTATTCTCAAACGATGAAGGAAAATATCGAAAGGATTTCTCTGGCTAAGTGAGCTTTTCATGTATTGACTGAGATGACATAGATGCTTAGCAAGCTTTTATCTGAAGAAATAAACATAATTTTAGCAACCACATAACAATTTCAACATAAATTTCAATGAAGTTTGGAAGAATACTCAAATCCGTACTACAACTTCTGCCACGGGAATCAAACCTACTTTTGCGTATGTATGCCATCAGCTGCACTGCTATTGTAGTAAAAAAACAGTTGATTATGCAATTGTTTCATAATGCGGGTCCCATTAGTATTCAACAAGCTTTTCCACAAGCCTTATCTATCTTAACCCAGTTCTATTATTGCCAAGTCGAGTTGATTAGAGTGTCACAATCGGGGTAATAAATCTATTGTACTTATAATGAACCTACAGGAGCTAAAAGTAATTATTTTACATTAAAACGACTTTATCAACAATAATAAGTAAAGTAAGCAATATTAAGGATAACTTACAAACCACTGATCATGTCTAGATCAAATAATGGGACGCCACAGATTTTCATTATCAAAATTGGATTTTTAGTCACTAATTAACTACTAAGTTACCTACATACATATTTATAATCTAGGGTTTAGTTATTCTTAATATATTATTAAGGTAGCAAAAAGATACTATAGGACAGATAAAAATGGAGACACGGCGTTGTTTTATGAATTGTTGTTTTTTATTTTAGAAATCGACCATCACCGTATTATTTTTCACTTTTGAGAATTAGCCTATATTAAAGATAGTTTACCAAACGTAATATCAAATAGTAGTAATACAGGAAGTGACAATCAAGTAGCTTAGTTCAACACGTTAGAACGTGTATGCAATCAACATTAAAATAGTTTTACAAAACTTATTGGTCCCTTTGGTAAAAATTACATACAAGTACCTTAGCGAAAGCAACAATATTTTCATATGCAATTTATATTTGTTGCCTTTCAAAATATTCTTTAGAAGTTTTTAAGGAAACCATATTTAGTTCACATCGTCAATAAACTACATGAAACTAAATATACTTCAATTAAATAATATACCCATAGTCATGAAACTAAACTAAAAGCCGAAGCCAAACAAATGTTTGCGTTGTTGTGTTTCGGATTGGAAGATACTGTACTTATGGATGCCGATGCAATAACATTTTGAATCTACCATTCGTCAACTGTGAATCACATTAATATCATCTTTCACACTATCCAACCTCTTCTTTTTCGGCCTTCCTCTACTTGCACGTCCAGCCACATTCATAACTTTTTCTTAAAAATCGATGTTTCTCTTCGAAGTTTAGCTATTCATCATCATCATAGGCAGCCCGTATTAGCCCACTGCTGGGAATAAGCCTCCTCCATCAAACGCTACTTTTTTCTGGGCTTTTTGCATCCAGTCCTACTCTGTAGAGTTTAGCTATTGGGACCTTTAAATTGTGCCGCACTGCAAACGATTAAATGTTCAAACGAGGAGCATTCCATATGAACTCGTTATCTTTACGCCATGTGACAGGTGCCTTACAACCGGTAAAGCCGTTTATGCCTTTAATGGCATACGATTGATATGTAGGTAGGTAAAAAATCTATTCGCATTCAGACTGTGTTAGTAAACACGATACGTAACGCGGCCGGAGTAGCAAAATAGCCTATAAAATGATGTATAGGGTGTCATTTTGTACAATGAGTTTGAAAAAGCTTCTGTGAGACGCACAATTCTTTCAATGTGTTGGTTTTAGTTCATAGCTCATAATGATAAAGAAAATAGTAGAGATATAGAGAAAATAAGAGTAGAGCTTGTGAAAAAGTATAGGTGTTCTTTTTGAGAACTGATTTCTTTACCTCCTTGTATGGTTTGAACATTGTTCGTATTGAAATAAAAAAAGTTCCTCTCTACTTCTGTTATCAATATTACTGTACTTTCTTTTGGCTAACATTTATGCTACCTAATTATTAATTATGGCTAGATAAACAAAAATCTGATTAGCTACTGGGTAGCTACACTTAATAATATATTCATTATTTATCATAGTAAGATGAGATTAACATATAATTAATTCGTATTAGCTTTCGGTGGATAACAAATACGACTTTGTAAAAGGTTGATTGTAAAACTATAAACAGTTTTCATGTAACTTTATTTGAAAATAAACATGCAGATATGGTCGTAAGCTGTTTAAAAATATTCATTCCTATGAATATACAAATATGCGCTCATATTTAAAATGCAAGCAGCAGATGGTAATAAACATAGCCACAACAGAGTCGGCAGTCCAGTAAAAGAAATTATATCATAAAGAGTGTCAAGTCTATGGCATTTATTACTCAATAACCACTTTATGATCTTAATTTTATATTCATTTCAAGAGGCTTTTACTTCTATAGTCTAGAGCTAGAACATAATGTTTATAGTATACTATCAGCAATCTAGTTCCCATAGTTACAAGCTTTGCTTAGTTTAGGACTAGAGCGCGATGTGTCAAATGTCCATGAAAATTTATTTATTTTAGGTTGCTGAGATTCGACTAATAGTAGATTGTCTATTGTTTTTTGATATAAGATAACAGACTAAAAACATATCAAAATTCACGCTTTTAAACTAAACAAGTATAGGGTAGTGTTTATTTAGTGAAGTTAGTGTGAATACTACACTAACTTCACTAAATAAATAAATATTTAAGAGATTAAAGTTTGTAAAAACCTGTTGACACCCTGTATGGATATATCAAAATCAAATTATTCACCTCGTTGTTAAAGAACAAAGCATTTTAAGTATTCAAGGTCAGACATGTTGAGCTGATAATGGCATTGGTGTTCACACAATTCCGCCACAGTTATTTTAGACAATAGGCAGATGTTTAGTTTAATCGGTGATTACATCTCCTGACGGGATGATTACCAGTTAGGATTGATGAACGCTCGGCCTAATTACTTTGTTAAATAATATAAAAACACTTGAGGATAAAAAATGCAAGAAATATAGTTACAGTAACCTTATTATTTTCCCTGCAAAACATATGAGTTATAGTTATGTTTACGGATTTGAAATAATAATTGTTTCAATTTTTTGTTTCGAATTATTCGATACCAATAGCCGAGGCTTTTATAAAAGATTTAGTCGGTGAAAGTACTACTTTGCTGTGTTTCAGAATGAAGGGTACTTATGGGTCCGTGAGTTATAGGCACATGTAGTTTTACAATACCTTTGTTTCATGGAGATGAGCGAGTGCAATACCTTCCATGGCTTGTCCTAAGTGGACGTGTTCAGTGAGTGAATGCCTAACTTGATGATCAGTTACCATTTAACATTGATTAGGCTATTGGCACATTCCATCATGTTAATATATAAAAAAAAGACGTGTGGCACTCGGGGACTGCCACGGTAAAGCATAGCATTTTTGCTGCATTACGCATGCGCAGTGTTAGGTTATTATCGTTCGGTATTTTCGTTACGGAATTTCTGGATTTGGTCTCCACGCTCAAGGCACGCGATAGAAGCTATGCAATAACTTAAAAACGTTTTTCTGAAAATCACAGGATACCTTTTCCCCACATTTTAATTTTACAAAACTCAGATTACAAAATTAAAAAAAAGCTTCGAAAACTACATTATTATGCTATCATAAAAATAAATTGATAGCGTCTGTAGTGATAGGGCATGCTAGCCTCGGGTGGGTGAGAATAATAGGGGTCTTGATTCGACGCACGTTGCGAATCGCGTGAGACCACACAATTACACTTCAACGTTGCACAAATCGACTAATTCAGATACAATATTTGAATTCAATGTATAATTCATAAGTAATACTTATTAGGTTACTACCTGCTGCGCAATAAATAAGCATACATTTAGAACGTGCTTGTCACTAGAAGGATCTTGAATCTTACCAGTGTTAAATGTTTGATGGTGAAACTAGTACATAAGTAAAAATATTTCTAGAATGGTTTCTAGAAATATTAATAAATATTATGGATAAATATGGTAATCATTTGGTAAAACAAATTGTAGCGATTTAAAAGCTTATAGGTACGTATATTCGTAACCATGTCTGTTATTTACTTATTTTCGAGACCATATTGTAGTTTTCTCAATAGAAATCAAGCTTGGTTGCATATACCTACAGTTTCGTGATCGCTATAATGGATATATGAATATATTTCATCTCACAAATCATAACCCAGAAGTAAAACATTTGACGTAAGTAGTCTCGTAGACGTAAGTAATTTTTTTGTTGTATAACCTAAGTGAAAAAAGTGCGATTTAATCATAATAATATGCGCATCCTTGAATCGTACACTACCTAATCTGAATACATAATTTTTGCTACTCAACACTTCCTGGTTTTTTACGAGATGAGCAGAATAAGCTCTTGAAGTCAAAGTTATTCTTGAGTGAATCAATCTCCGGGTCGATACAATTTACTATAAGAAAAACATAATCTTTTTGTGTGATAAGGAAATATCATATCGGGATTGACTGATTTTGCTATTGTGTATAACCATTTGATTTTTTGCGTTTACATTTTAAATTAGCACGATTTTCTGCACGTTTGCACTTACACAGCTCATCAATAATAATTTTAAACTATAATTCAATACCCAACAATGTAGACAACATATTTGCAGATAACTTTACCTAATCCACAGTATGAAAGAAACGAACAGTTTTTTTTACAATTGTGTGACTAATTCATCTAGTAATACATGGTCCACAAGTCATTGCACACATGAATCATGTATCAGGAACCTACTATTATGTGCTTGAATCAGTCACCTATGAACCGCCATAAATTGGCCATACGATGGCACATAGATCATATGGCGTAGGACTAACAACGTTCATAACATGCGTTCGAGTTGCACCATTGTCGGGTTACAGACTAGGTTTTAGCTTACTATTAGAATAGGCAGCGGCAAAATTATCTGATACAAATAAACAGACAGTATTTAACTCATTATATTCGGTTTTATGTTTTCAATATAAGCTCTGAACTCAGACTTATTCCGTGGATCAAGCATAGGTTTCTCTTAAATACAATACGAATCTCAATTCAAACTTCGGTAACTGTCACGTTCATGAAATAATCAAGCATTTAGAGATATATTTTTTGCTCTTAGCATTTTATAAAATAAGCATTTTTAGAACACAAGAAGCTATAGACAAATTACTCCTTAAAAATACGATGTAAGGTGACATATTATTAAATAATTAAAAAAAATTGACTTGGACTTGCCAACTACAGATATAAAGATTTATATCATTACGCTCATCGATCAGATTTATTTACATCAAATTATTATGTCGACTGTATCTGCATCACAAACATTGCACATGGCCGAGTATCCTATAACTTTATATAGCATTTCGCTTACGTTCAAGAAGCAAGTTTTATTGAATTAGCTGAAAATAAAACCATGTTTTAATACTAACAACTACAAGTGTTAATTACACACAACAAAAGAATGCCGTTTTATATGTTATATGTAAACAGATTACATGTTTGTAAAATACAGTGGGGGTCGTTAAAGTACGAAACCCTTCAAAGAAATATCAAACCACTTATCGCAAGCAATTATGGTCTACTAGGGCTTAAGCTATCACATTAAAAAACCCATCTGACTCGAGCACCGCCATACAAGATGCGAGACGAGTTGAGAGCTCTTAACACGAGTTGTCGACTCGAAGACAATACAGGGTGTGACATATTATTTCTATAAACCAAAAAGAGTTTCTTACTAGAAGACTTTCATAATAGAGGTCTCCTAAACTTTCCTTCAAAATGGCCTAAATAACGTGTGAGTGATACGCGATAGTTGGGTATATGTGATGTGAATTTCGTCAGGAAAGTAATTATTATAGTTGTAGTAATGTAACAATTTTAGCATTTAAAAGCACAAAATAATATATTCTAGATTGATTGCTGGTATACTCTACAATCTATATTTTTTAATACTATCTAATCTGTGTACCTAATGTGTGTATCGTCTAGTACGTACACTGTTATAAAGACCCTTAGGATTTTGGACTATTGGTCACTTGGTAGGTACCAAAATCGTCTATAACTTAAAACACATAAGTGCACTAACACTTTTTGCGTGGTAATTAGCAATTCCATAACGAGGTTGCATATCAAATAAATTTCAAATAAAAAATAAAGATTTTACATATAAGATCAAGTAGTAAACTCACTCACATCGAACTAAAGAACTGGTTGCATGCCCCCAACGCCCGCCAGTCTGCCTCACCCAAACCACAGACAAATATAAAACTAGTATCAAACAAAGCTGGAGCAAAAAGGTCGATAAAAACTTACATCAATGGCTACTTATAAATAGTTTTAAAAGTAGTGTCCGACCGAAGTTTCGGTTTCGGTTTCGGCCGAATTTCGGCCAAAATTCAAGTTTCGGTTTTAGTTTCGGTTTCGGCCAAATTTGGCCGAAACTTTAGCCGAAACCGAAACTTATTTCGGAAGTTGTCGTGCACGCTAGTTAATTTAAATTATTGAGTCAGTTACTTTGTTTTGTTACAAACCAATCAAGTCGCATATTATAAAAAGATATAGTAGGTAAGTAATTAATTAATAAATAATGCTGGACAATTCACACATCACACTCAAGTCCCAAACTAAGCAAAGCCTGTACTATGGGAACCAGGTTACTGATAGAATTATACTATATACCCAGTGATAAACATAAATATTTGTTCAGTGTTAGGTGTTACTATGTACGTATTTAAAAAACCAATGTATTTATGTATTCTATCAGCAACTAAATGTTCCCATAATACAAGCCAGAGAGTGCCATGTGTGAAATGTCCATGAATATTTATATTTTATATTAGGGTTATTATTACAGTTTTATTTTTAATGGTTTGAAGTCAAATGCAGAATAGTTGGTAAAATGCCACAAAGGAGAATAGGCAATTCTCTATGGAGCGTGGGCCACAACTAAAAAAATTGTCTCCTAGGATTGACACATACTACGTTTGAAAGGGATTTTACAGGCCTCCCTTTGCAAATTTTTTATTGAAAATCCGTCCCATACAAGTAGAGATGTTTTGAAAAAACTGTTTTTTATTTATCGTTGTAGTACTCCGAATTTTGAAGGCCCACAAAAATACCTGTGATTGCGTTTAAATTAATTCGAATTCCATCTGTAAAATATAGTTATTCCTGAAAACTATGTAGTATTGTAAAAAAAAAACAGTTTTTCAGAAATATCTCGATTCCCACAAGTTGGATTTTTAAACAATCTAAGAATGAAATGAAGCTCATTTAATGCCCTCGTAAACGCAACTAAATCCATTTTTGTCCTTCAGAAGAAATAAGTTAAAATAAAAGTTAAATGAAAGTTAAATGTTAAATTATTATTTTTTTCAGAATGTCTGGATTTCTTTGGGACGGATTTTTTCGTAATTATAGTAAAATCCCTTTAAAGCCCTTTTAAGCGTACCAAATAGCAACCCTGAGGGACTATTTTTGTTGGGGGGCATTTTCCTTTGTATTTTAGGGAATTTTATACTTGACCACGTGAGTTTCGGTTTCGGTTTCGGCCGAAAGTGAAGCCACGGCCGAAATTCGGTTTCGGTTTCGGTTTCGGCCGGAAAACCAGTTTCGGTCGGACTCTATTTAAAAGTAATGAAAAATATACTGTATTGATTTATGTAGGCGTGTTTTTTTTTTGGCGGAATTATAATTATTTTGTTTTTATCTTAGCACGTTATTAACTCTTTAGTAGTAGGTAAAGTAGATGACTTTATTGTGACATGTAGTTTGTTGTCAACGTAGACATTATGCGCTGACCGTATTTGTTAATTTAAAAATAAGGAAATCGAGAAATATTTCTTGTCGAATCTATTTGAGCTTATTTTGACTAGTACCTACATATACATACCTACATACTCGTATTTTTTCATGTTATTTAGTTTTATGTTATTTCATGTTAGTATAGAGTAGGCTAGAGTAGTTAAATGTTTTAAATATTTTATTTATTTTAGACAACATAAAAAATAAATATGATAAAGGAGAATTGTCGATTCTGTATGGAGCGTGGGCCACGACTAAAAAACTCGTCCCTCAGGGTTGCCACATAATATGTTTAAAAGGGCTTTTAAAGGCCTACCTTTTATTATTTTTATTTAAAAAATCCATCCCATGGAAATCGATATATTTTGAAAAACAGTTTTTTATTTTTACGTCGTATTACTCCGAATCCTGAAAGCCCACAAAAATGTCTGCAGTTGCGTTGAAAAGGGCATGAAACGGGCTTAATTTGTTTTTAGATTGTTTGAAAATCCAACCTGAGGGAATCGAGATATTTCCGAAAAACTGTATTTATTTTTTGCAATACTACAGTTTTTCAGGAATAACTCAATTTCCACAGGTTGGATTTTTAAACAATCTGAGGAATAATTAAAGCCCTTTTAATGCTCTTTTAAACGCCATCACAGTTATTCTTGTGGGCCTTCAGAATTCTAAGTTATATGAGGTTAAATGAAAAACAATTTCATCGAAATATCTCGATTTCCATGGGACGGATTTTTTCCGTAATTATATTAAAATATTGGCATAAAAAAGCCCTTTTAAACATACTATGTGGCAACCTTGAGGGACAATTTTTTTAGTCGTGGCCCAAAGTGCCCATTCTCCTTTCACACATCACCATTTAGTCCCTAACTAAGCAAAGTAATATGAGAACAAGATTGCTCGTACTTACATTTTTTTGGAAATTCATACATAGTATCCCAAACAAAGGACATCGAAGTACGAAAGTACAAGAACGAATTAGTCATCGGTCTTTTCATTTTCTCTATAAATATCCACACAAACCACACACCAGGTAAGTAGGTACGTTAAATACTAGCATATTTAACGTACCTACGTACCTGGGTACAGGAAGTTATATTCCAAGCCTTGCCAAACCAGCCGCGGCCCAGCTGTGCCTGCGGTTTGGACGTGAAACTGCCACAGACGGAGTGGCGGTGCTTTTAGTCAACCACTACGTATCTACTTACATTTACTTTATATTTATTGGTAGGTACTTTTAGTAAAATAAATAAATATTTACGGACATTTCACACAAGTCCAAGTCCCAAACTAAGCAAAACTTTAAGCAAAGAAGTTTCGAGAAATCAATAAAATTAAGCTATTCCGACTACCTACAGTAGTACCTACCTACTTATTATTAATTTCTTTTCTATATTTCACGTTTTTTCTTTCGTTGATTTGTACCTTAAAGTGATAAAATTTTAAAGTAATATTTTTAAAAGTGATAAGATTTTAAATAAAGCTGTATAATCAATATTTTTACATTTATCATTTGCATTTATTTTTCCACAAAACAATAGTCTACCGTTCTCTACCGTTTGATGTGTCGTTTGAATTAATTCATTTTAGACAGAAGGCTCATTGCTTGGTCCATTACATTTTCAGTGTAAAAAGCTTAGCTTAGCTTGCTTAACAATAACATCTCTCTTACAAATAAAGTGTTCGAGTCAACCGAATCGGTTGATAAGGAGGTCCACCTATTAACTAATGCCCTTACACAAGCTAGAGATAATACTGTACCCAAAGTAAAAGTTGTAAATCATGGACTTAAACCATTACCTTAATTTATAAAGAACTTAATAAAAAAAAAAGATGCTATGCGCTACCGTGAACTTCATTTAATTGACATAAATAAGCGAAAAAGTATTAGGACTGACATCAATACTCTCCAAAAAAGAATTAAAACAGCGGTCAAAGTTCATAATGATAAAGTCTGGAACAAGAAAATATCGCAAGCCAACAATAACCCATCAGATCTATGGAAAATCGCAAAGTCATTGAAACAGCATACTGATAATTTACCACCTCTACTTAAGTCAGAAAATTGTTTTACAGCTTCAACTACTGAACAATGCAATGAACTCGCTAATGCATTTTCTTAAAATATGAAATTAACGCTAGACTGGGCTAACGACGAAATTAACGCCGTTGTTACTTCCTCAATAGACAGATTGAATTCTTTTTCAGAAGCCAACTCACCTTCTATGGCCACACCCAGTGAAATAAGAAAACATATCCGTTCCTTAAAAGTTCGTAAATCACCTGGTCATGATAACATCCACAATCTATTATTAAAAAATATGCCACAAAAATGTTTAATACTACTTACTAAAATTGTTAACTCTTGTTTAAAACTAAGTTATTTTCCATCTCTATGGAAAACGGCAAAAGTCATAGCTCTTCCTAAACCTGGCAAAGACCACAAATACGCAGTGAACTATCGTCCTATTAGTTTGTTATCCACCCTTGGTAAATTATTCGAACGTATCATTTACGATCGCTTGTTGAACTCTTTTGAAAGTCGCTTTATTAATGAGCAATTCGGTTTTCGGCGTGCTCACTCTACTGTACAGCAGCTTGCCCGGGTCAGCGAGCACGCATCTCACTATTTAAACATGAAAATGTCTACTGGAATGTTTCTTCTAGACATAGAAAAGGCCTTCGATACCGTATGGCACGAAGGGCTTCTTCATCAGCTTCTTGTCCATGAAATTCCGGTAGGCCTGGTACGACTTGTTCAGTCTTACCTGGCAGATCGTAGTTTCAGGGTTTTTATTGGAAATACACCATCTGATATTTATTATATTCCAGCTGGGGTGCCTCAAGGGTCCGTGCTAGGGCCCCTCTTATTCTTAGCATACCTTAATGATATACCAAAACAACCACGTACATATCTTGCGTGCTTTGCGGATGACACAGCTTCGTATTCTTCTAATAATGATGAAGATTTAATCATCCGCAGGCTTCAATTGTCTCTTGATCTGCTCGCCGATTACTTTAACAAATGGAAGCTTAAACTGAATGATTCAAAAACAGAAGCAATAATGTTCTCACGTAAACGCAAACCTCCTGATAAAAAATTTGTGATAAATAACCACCATATCCCTTGGAAACGATCGGTGAAATACCTTGGAGTATATGTTGATTCGAAACTTAATTGGACCTCTCATGTTGACTATTCCCGTGCTAAAACTCTAAAAGCCTTTGGTGCGCTTAGTCCTATCATGAACAGACATAGCAACTTAAGTTCAAAAACAAAAATGACAATTTACAGCACCCTTATTCGTCCTTGCATGACGTATGCTGCCCCGGTTTGGAGCAGCACCTGTTTCACTAACTATCGTAAACTACAAGTTTTGCAAAATATGGCATTTAAAATTGCTTATAACACTGTGTTTCGAACAAATTTGTCAAAACTACATGATACCACCAATTTCCCCAAAGTCAAAGATTTTATTATAAAACTTACTAAAACTTTCTATTTAACTCGTAACAGCTGTCATAAAAATAAATTAATTTCTTGCTTAGGTAAAACTCGTTCAAACAATCTTTCATACATCGACACTTACAATCGATACCGATTGCCCCATCACTATGTCCTACACGAAAACAATGACGAATCAACCGCACTACCGGCAACAATTTACCATCCTACCGGCAATAATGCAGGTTAACTCTTTCAATAAAAAGTTATACGAGCTATTTTACTATTACCTACTGTCCATAATCATTTGAAAACAAGATTTAAATGGTATATATCTATTATAATCCCGTGCATTATCATAAACGCGCAGGTAGGTGACCTATGCCGCCAAACTACAACTTTTTCTACTTATATTAAAAGATACTTCCCTTTATGAAGTTATTCTATTGTTTTTGTTATCGTAGCTAGATATTCAACTTGGTGCGAATTATTGTAGGTACATATTTATGTAGGTAAATTGCGGCTTTACCGGCCATTCCGAAAGCGAGCTGAGTTAATTTGAGTAGTCAGAATGTAGTCAGCGTGCGGGTGGTGCCCGGCTCGCGCACTGGCCCTGCCACTGCACTGGCTCCGTCCGCGGGTAGGTTGCGAGTATGCTTTCCGCATTATTTTATTATAATTCAAGGTGTATCGTGATAAATATTGTTATTCGGGTACAGATGTGTTATTGACAGGAAGCCTTATACTTACGTAAAATTGTGTAAGGAAATAAAAACGCTTGAAACTCTGTTTACACTTAAAAAAATGCACACTAATTCAAAGTGTTCATATTATACCTCTTGCTATACTTACATAAGTATATATTAAAATGTATGATATACAAAGTTTCTAATTGTTCATAAATATTAATTTTATCAAAAAACTTATAAAGGCGCTTTAGCCTGCAAAGTTAATTTTAAGTAAACAAGTAGATATACTTACTAAACCGTGTTTAGATTTAAGTATTCATTGTATTATAAGTACTTATGATTAATAAAGACCTTTTAAAACAAAACAAACAAGTGTAAAAAGACTTTAAAATCTAAGCTGGGTAAAGTAAACCCATTAGAAATGTTCTTACATTGTCGTCTAGAACTAAAGTTTTAAAATAATGAAAAGAGACGAGTTAATAAAGAGCGAGAGTCTCGGCATGGGTATTGGGTATACCGGGTGTACTTACTGGTTAAAAGTATTGTATTTATGTTATAATTTTTTATGGTACATATATGGTAGAATATAGAAGTGAGTGGAAGAAAAAGACATGTTAAGCCGACCCCACTTAGCGTGGGATAAGGGCAGGGGAATGATGATGATGATGGTAATAAAGTTTTCATTATCGCAATTGTTTTTAAATCACTTTTAGTAAAAATGATATGTTATCCTGTGAAAAGAGAGATGAAGATTTGTTTAGCAAGCTCAAAACAGTAACATATTCTGTTTCAACAAAATGAAAACTGCTTGACAATAAAACAACAGGTTTATTATATTCTATTAACTTTAAATTGGCCTTCAGATTTACTTATTTATGTTACTATGTAACTAACTAGCTGTTAGTTTTCCTAAAACTTAAAAAATAAAATTTATTCACAAATAAACTTACGACTATACAGTATTTACAAAATGTAAATTGTCTAAAATACATAAGAAACAGTTGAGCTATCTACAGACCGTTGCAAGCGATCTATAGATAGTTCAACTGATCCAAATCAGTACCAAACAGAAGCGTAAATAAAATAAAATAAAGTAACATATAAGCTACATACACCCTGTATAAAAGTACGTCCCCAGTACTCTTGGGGCAACTTGACTGTTTAGAAGCACGCCGCGCCATTAATTATGTGAAAAATAGTCGAGTGCAAAATTAGTTTGCAAACTTTCCTTTGTAATGAAAAATGGCACGTTCAGGGGAACGAACTTCTGCAGTTACAAAGTGGTTTACTAATATTAAAATATTTTTACCCCAACTTTTTACTTTTTTAACCGCACTGGTGGGACTGATCCAGACTATACCATATACATACATATGTCAATAAATATTTGCATTAAAACAATTCATTTAATTCTTCCAAAGGAATATTGTTAATTCAGCGCTATATTTTAGAATTAGCTTCTGTTTATTATTTATTTAATATATTGCAATAAATATTACAGTAAAACAAGTTTTCTAATATAGAAAGACATCTTTATATTGAGCATCTTTGTATGCAGTCTAATCATATTCGTTACATTATTAAATAAAAAAAGCCGTGTATGTTTTCCTAGTTGTACCTCTACCATGATACACAGTAAAATCGCCTGACTTTACTACAGTAGTTACGTAAATATTAGTACATATTATTACGAATTTTAGTACCCAACTATCCGCTAGAGGCGCTGTACAAATCTTCATACATTTTTTTAACTACAGACGCTAGCGAGTATAGTATATATACTTAGTATAGTAAAAACTCATGGTAGAGCTACTGATTATAAAGACTTTAGACAAAAGAAAGTCGCCACTGTAATAAACCACTGCACCGCAGCGACGTGCTCAAATAATAAACAACGCCTATGTGGTAACAATCACCTGAGGCCGTATCCTAGACTCTCAAAACCTGCCAGCTTTTATATCACGTTCAGTTTCTATGTAACTTATCAGTATTCTGTGTCTGAGCACCAAACCATTTCCTCAATAGCCGCGAGTGAAATTCATGAACCTTGACTTTGTTATTGTTGCCAATCGTATTACATCACTAAAGCAGTATAACACGACTTCACGGCTTGAGGACCTCATTAAGTGAAAACTTATCATTACAAAAATCTTATAAAAATAAATAAATAAAATAATTTCATTTTCTTCTATACCCATTGATTTGATCATATTACCAGACATTATCAACGCAGTAAATATCGTTTGTTGGTGTGATCCTTTTAAAGACTAACTTTTGTGTGATAGCTTGTTATAAGATTCACTGAAATATGTAAGTAATTTAAGTGAATCTTATTACACAAGCTTATTTGGACTATATTGGGACTAGGATAGGCCTGATCAAAGGAGAAATTAGGCAAATAATAATAATTTATATTTGTTAGGATGTTTAACACTTCCTTGGGTGGCCGTCATGTCTAATAATGCTAGACTGATAAAATAAGCAAAAAATCTGACAGTTTTGTCTACGATATATAAAAAAAAAAGGAAGTGGACGTTGGCATTAGATTGGGTACGCGGGCCCACCCAGTCCAGTTTTTTTATTTTTTTTGTAACTACGCTGTCTATGGTAAAAAAAATCGGTATATAATAATTGGGTAGACTTCACGGAAGGTGTCACAAATACATGTAGGTAATTTATGGGTGTGACATGAAGTCCAATAAGTCACATATTATTTTATATTATTGGCATTGCTTTAATTATACCCCACTATTCAGGGTGTGACGAATAATATAATAAGTATTTCATTTTGTATGATAATATCAGCTTATCGAATCACCTCACATGTCACTCTACAGTCTACATGAACCCGCATTGCATGAACGTATGTAGATTTCAACGCGCTCTTTTTGCCAAAGCTCGAACAAAGCATTTATAGCAAGAACGTAAATATGCATTGGTTTTAAAATTGATCATAACTTTATTGCAAAATACATGAGATAAATCTCCACCCACTCAGTAAATCGCTATTGGCAAATAAGCTCCAACATGTTTAACGAATTTTAAAGAATCTTCGTTGCAGAGTAGGTACATCCCTGTTAAGTGCCGTGCCAACATCTGGGGACTTGAGGACCGGTCTCACTCGTTCTGCCAGACCCACGCAACTTCTGCCCTCTACTACCTCGAAGCGACTTTACATTTCACAATCACTTGGTATGCATTGCACGTCCGACTCCAAGAATAAAACCAGTTTGTATTGATGCACAAGCAATGTATGAAGAACATCTCGATGTTTTTGGTAAACGCTGCTGGTAAAACATCGTTTTTATAAAAGCGCAGGTTCTCGAGACACCTAATAACTGCAAGTTAGTAAACGCAAACTATTTGCATCCGACGGTATTTTTCCTCGAAACGCCCAGGCCATATTTCACTTGCTTTACCAGAAAAGTTAGCGGTTGTTTGGTCTTGTCTACAAATTAATGTTGAAATTGCTTTTCCTTATCCACTGTGATAGATTAATGTAATAGCGATAACTGAAAATCATTCTCAGGAAGTTCAAGCAACAACAAAAGCGTGAAGATATGCATCAATTAAAAATGAGTCAAGATAATTCTACTTTACGACTTTTTCCGCACTGAAGAGACGTATCAATCCGGAAGGCGTAGGACGGGTTTTTATGTGGTCTTTAATTTATTTGGTCATCATCTGGAAGCACACAGTAGGGTATGAACTAAGGCCGGTCGGAAGTGACGCGTTGTCTGCGTCTGCGGACTTCCGCTCGGAAGCAGCGCCGACCAGCTTCCTGACTTATCCATGGTCAAGTGACGTTCCGCTTTATAATGACAACGCTGATGATTTACTGGTTCATTGTCTTTGGGAATGAAGCCAGCTTTCAGTTTTATTTGGTCGAAGAATAAGTAGTTCTACTTATAGTAGTATTGTGGGAATAATTTTCACTACATGAAAAAAATAACAAAGTTTTGGCAAGTCAAAATTACGCATAGCATTTTTAAAATAATTGGCTCTTATGGTCGACTTAGCTAACTTACTAGGTAGTTCAATATGTAACTAGGTCAAGTAGGTCAGTTTTATGTATTCTGCGGTCATCGGGTCATATCTATTTCCATAAAAATGTAGGAACATTTTTTTGCGGTATCTATAATGCCAATAAATCGAAAAATTATACTAATCGCGGTGGTTTCCTCCGATATGTACTTAGTTACATAATGATTGCTGTGAAATATTTTCCAATAGCGATTTGACCACACTCATTCCATCAAAATAACAAATATATTGTGTCATTTAAATACTTGTTCTAAGTATCTAGTAATAGCAAAAACTTTTTATTTTAATTATTTTATTAATATTTACCTACAAAGCACATGTAGGTAAAGAAGCAAATATCGACAAAATACATTATCTCAGTGAAATAAAAAGGAACCTAAATTGGTATATAAGAGACTGATTTGTAGTAGGTATTCTTTACAAACCTAGATTTGTATATTTTGAGTTTTATTATTTTTAGACGGAGCTCAGTTGCATGCGAAATATTGGAAAATAACATCAAACTCACAATACATGATAAATATTCCGAAAACTATGTTCCAAGCCGTGATAGTTTCAATATTATATCATTTTTGAAGAGCAATATTGAACATTAGCAAAAAAAATCTAACGCAATGTACGCAGATAAGTATAAAAATTTTTTTTGCTAACGTTTTATTCCTGGTTTTAATCAAGAATAAAACTTTACGTAGTTAGAAAACACATAAAAAACATCGGATTGTAAAACTACTTTGAATTTTACATTGTAACATTGTAAGCTGGTGGTATAAAGTTGAGTTTGACCTATCGATATCAAACAATATTGTTATGACTATGTCCTGTTGCTCGACCAACGTCAGCATTCAAGTTAAACTTGTAAAATAACGCTAAAGACAAGTCTTAAAAAAAAAGATAAAAATGTAGCACATCAGCTTTATTTTTAGCTTATTATTAGTTATGCTTTGGTGTTATTGCGACTCTGTTTAGAGGTTTTTGAAATGAGGTCTGAACGAAGGATTAAATTGAAATTGAATACGAATGTTGGAAAAATATATGAACAACATGCTGTTTTTATATTAAGAAAGATTTTAATAAAATCAAATCAATAAATGTTAACATAACAGTTTTGTTCCGTACCAATACCTAAAAATTTGAGAATAATTTGATACCTCTTTTAATATTATTGTTTCTTGGCGGGATTTTTACAATTTATATTAAAACCCAAAAGGAACATAAACATTTAAAAGAACATTGCACATCGCGTACTGCACAATGTCCTAAATAAAAAGTTCTGAATGCCATTTATACAATATTCATGTTTTCAAGTTGATATCTCATACTCGCTTATTAGTAAGTAGGTAAGCACCTAATACGTTTTAATATCTCCAATATGGTGTGAGTCGGTTTAAGAGCCTTGTATTTAGCTTGAAAAACATTTATATACGTAAATCCAGCAGTCTGAAGCCATTTTATTACTGCGTCATCGACAGTGCGCAAGAGCATCTGCGAACACAAATATTTAAAGTGATTTCTAGCAAACACGATTTGCGATATCCACGACGCAATTGTGGTGCAACTTTTAATGGGTTCTTTGAACTTTATAGTTTTTTTATAATTTATAATACCTAAAGGTTTCTCATGCTTATTTATTTACCCGCAAGTGTACGTGACATTGAAACTTAAACTGCTGATTTATGAATGAATGAAAATGCTTCATCAGATGCAATTTAAGCAAAGACTATAGTGATTCGTCATTTGTTTATTTGAAGTCTAAAGTTTCTTTAATTACTGAGGTGTTTTTTAGAATGTGGATACATACACATTACCTCTACATATGGGTTTAAATACCTTCAGGACCTGAATTATGAGTCAGGGATCTTGTTGATATGTATAACGGGTAGGTATAGTACTTTCATATCTAGTAAAGATTAAATTACCAAAACAACGTCCACGTGGAGAGACATTAGGTACACTTATTTTGCTAAGCATGCTCACGCCAGTTATTTTGACTATACCTACTCTTACAACCCGTGTAAGTTATACCTGTATAAAATTACATAATGTGCATTTAAACAGGAAATTGTTATGAATGATTTATCTTTCTGACTCGATATAACTATTTTTTTGCAGCAAGTGCAGTACGTGCCTTAACTACAGTTAAATTGTTTGATGTCATCGGCATCGTGTACATATGTATCTATACGTAGGTTTGTGTAAAAAATACTTTTTTGCGTTTCATTATTAAAAATGCAGTGTGCGTACACAATGCCTATTCATGAATGGAATATCACGGTGATAACAATAGGCCTATAATACTGGTGATTGACGGAACGTATCATGCAAAACAGGTATTCGTTGAATTGAAGTGATCGCTACGCCACACGCCTATCGCGGCAATTTATATTACCTAAAGCCTACTGACAGTTCAAATGGTCAGATAAGACCCATTCGCTACATCCTTATTCCAAGGACAGTCTTGCCGACGACGATCGCGAACGAAATGCTAATTTGTACGCTACAGTGAATACCTTATGCGATATTTACAAAAAAACTACCATACAGAGGTACTACGATACTAAAAAAAAAATGTTAAAATAAACGGCTCGGCAAGTAGGTACTTTTACAGACTGGTGTCCAATCATATTGGTTAGTAATAAGTGTGTATAGAGAATACTAATTTAACAATAAACCGGCCCCGATAATAGGCAATTTTATACCAAGTTAAAAGTGCCGACATGCGTTTATTATGTACTTACTACTATTTTAGTATTTTACACTTTTCGTTTAAAATATGACAATTCTGTTCTGAATCTACTTTCGTATTATGAAGAATGACGTTAATGTAAACACAGATACTATGTTTACTACGTTTGATGTTTAGAATCCATTAATACCACCTCGGTGAAGAAATATAAACACAGCCAGCGCTCCGAAAGCGGATCGTTGGCAACAACAGACAACGGCATCCGCCAAAAATAAAGTCCTTGACCTTACAGAAGTTAATCTCATCTTATTTAAAAATAAAAGTAGCCATGAACTTCAAAATGCGAGTGCGAGTACTAACGCATGTAGGAAACCCGTCGTGCCTGTTGGCCTTCGGTGGTTCACGAACAAGGCTCCTTTGTGTCAACCGTACGAGCCGAGACAGTCTCAGCTTGTACCTTTGCACACTACCGCTGAATATCCTCGTACTGAGAACATTATTGTTGCCTATTATATTCAATTGACCCATAACAGGGACTCGACTGATCGATAGGTTCAAGACCGGGCCACGGTGTCACTATAATAATTAATGAATCACGAGCTAATTGGGTAGTAACAATTTATTCTTAGAAATAAGAAATCTTTGACATTTAAATTGTGCGACGGTAGTGACCTATGGGAGTCTTGATGACTGTATGTACCTACAAGAAACACACGTTAATTGTTTCGCGTAGGTTTTCCGCTTGGTTCGGATGCATTGTATTGTATGTGATCATATAACTCATAATAGTGTCTGTATTATCAAGCCTGTGCTTCCCGAGATATCGATAAATAGAAATAACGTGACAAAGTCATATAGACTAGAGAATTTAAGAAATGATTTATTGCTTTTGTAGTTCAAACCCACACTTAATCAATTCCATAATAATTTGTGAACCTTGTTCGAAGTCGTTGTTCTCAGTATTGCTCGGCCGCACCAATTAACTTGAAGGAACAGCCACTCTTTGTTCCTTGCGAGAATTTGGCACGTTTCGGCTATTTATGCTGATCAGATAATGCCGCAGACTCTGCTCGAATTTGCCTAAAACGGACTACAAAATACAGTAAGCCCAATGTTATGGTTCAAGAAAATAGAATACTAACGAACCAGATCTACCACAATATGCACGGGTGTGATTTAATGGAACCCATTTTGGGATCAGATCAAAGTAGATAATAGCAGGGATGTTGTTCAACTGTTTGTTTACCCATTAGTCGCGACGATCTTTGAAGATTTCTTTATCTATCACTACGTACAATGAACTGCGATGGAAATGCACCGAAATGCTAAACGTAATCGATTGGCTTCAGCGGTACATATTTCTTTCCAACACGATGCTACAACAAAATACAGTTGTAGCATCGACACGATAAGAAGAAGCGGTACATACATAATAGAGTTGTGTGGTACTCGGCGCATGTAGGCCAATTGACTCCACAAATATCAATATTTTACTACTTATTTGATCGATGTCTCCACAGTTCAGTGAAGATCAAAAGACTGGCAAGTAAAGGATAACGACTATGAAATAGTTAATGCTGGACAATCCACACAACATCATCTAGCCCCAAGCTAAGCAGAGCTTGTGTTATGGGTAAGTACTAGAAAACTGACATACTTAATACAATATATTACATAGATAGATATTTTTTATTATACCCAGAACACCCGGAATAAATATTTGCAGATCATATAAACATTTATCCCAAGGCGGGAATTGAACCCGCAACCTCCGCGTCGCAGGCGGACCTTCGCCCGCCGCGCCACATCGGTAGATAGCGTCAGTTATAAGCACGTAAAAGTGCTTGCGTTAAAATGCATCACGATAGTACTCACTAAAACAAACAGTTTAGCAAAGTACATGTATTTTCAGCCACAATAAAAAAGCGACAAAACTGATTAAGCAAATGGAAGTCGCGCTTTTCAACCGTGCACGAGCAGAGCCTTCAAAGGCAGCCGCAAGTGGAACGACCAGTTTTTAGATCCTCGGTTTGAATAACATTGCCTCCGGCTACAGACTTTACCCACTAGGTATTTTAAGAGATGAGTTTTACGCATCCACTTTTTAAAATTACCTTCGAGTTTTAGTTTTGCACGTTATTTTATGCTCTTGTTGCGTCTACCTGAAGCAGGATAATTTGAAGTGTTAGGCCAAAATTTTCTTGTGCATTTTTAATATCTTGTTTGATAATCACTAGCAATATTTATCTTATTTATTTAAAGCAGATTCTACCTATTTAGTGTATTTTTAGAACATTTGTAGTTGTTCAATAATTTCCATTCATTTAATCACTAATACTGTAGAACGTCCTCTCGACAAGCCATTTTTAAGCCTACATTTAAAATTATCTAGACTAGGTGCATGTTTTACATTAGCCGGCAAAGCATTGTACCTATATAAAATGCCCCATAATATTCCTGATATTTGTAATTAGCACAAACAAAACAAAGCGACGTCATGTTTAGTGACAAAGAGCTATAAAATGATGCTGAAATGCGCTGAATTTGCACAAATTAACTAAATTGTGATTTCAGAAGTCATCATCAAATCGTAACTATGTCCGCACGCGACTTGTAGGAACTAAAACGAGAGCATGTTGCCTTCCTCGTCCGGATTGCAACGAGGTCGACTTATCTTCCTGAATAACAAATTAGGTATAACCATAAATGCATGTATTTCCTATTAGCTATGACGTCTTTCACCATTTCGTGTTATCTAGACTGCCAATCTGAGTTTTGTTATCTGCACACGCTTGAGTTCTCGACCCAAATTATTGTAGTTACTCTACTGCAAATATTTACGATGCTTCTTTGTTGTGCTTTAGATTACGAGTATACCTATATTGATTAATGAAAAGGTAACTTAGGATATCTAACAAATCATTAAACAAAAAAGGCTATGAAAAAAAATATTGATTTTATTGTTTTTTTAAGATTAGTATATGTTATCTTTTACCCAGTTTAACGAGTAATGAGTTTTATATGTAGATACAGAACAGAAGACGTGTTGATTTAATAACATCCGCATTTTCTTGATGTCGGTTATTGAAGCACAGGTGAAACAGGCGTTATTATTGAAAATACAAGATGGTTATTTCAGTTACCTAAACTTTTTTTTAGATGAAAACCGTTACTTTTCCACACTTAAAAGACGATTTTTCATCCTTCCCTTCGTAAACAATAAACAGAGAAAAAATAAAGCTTTAGATCCGCAACAGGACAGCGAAAAATTATTCACAGCGAGATAAGATCTTACAATAATATTATAGTGACGTGCACAACCTTTAGTCAGGACATTTCTTTTTTTTTCTTTTTTTGTATTTTCACAAGGAGAGTCGAAGATGTAACTACTCAATTTGAATGACAAGCAAATTTTGAATGCTCTGACTTCAACATCGATTTAATATACTTACTTGAATACACATTGTATGAGTTTGCATATTAGGTATGCTAGCAGGTTTGATTCAGTCGTTTGATGAAGCAAGCAATATCTAAAAGTCAACAAGTGCTGAGGTCCACCGTGAAATGTAATTGACCGGAGCTGGCTACTTGTGGCTGCATTCCCTTGCATTTTAATTATCCTTTTACGGCTTTGTATTAATGTAAAAAGTTTAAGCACGTCGTGTTTTCGATATTCCGTAACGTCTGTCGCGGGACAATACGGCCGGGACGCCTTTAGGGAAGTGCGTGATCTGCCTTTTAACTTGCGGTCCGCGGGATGTGCTCAAACATTGTTTATAAACGTTTTTTTATCGATATATCTTTATTTTAGTTTCGAAATACGCAGGGTTACGCAGGAAGACGCCTTGCTATATTGTGAAGTTTTGTGAAAAGTTTGGCAGATTTACAATTACGCAAATTAGGCACATTCCAATAGCAGTTGTAAAGAATATTATAGAGTTTATCTATGATAAAGATAACCATGAGATTGAAACTAAATAATCAAAAAAAACCAAGAATGTTCCTCGGAACTAACTGTATCCAAGCTTTTTGCTTAAAAAACTTCATCAAAACATCATCGTGTTTTATTTTCTCGATATCGATGTATTTTAATGAAAGTATTGGACATCACTTTTGCTGTAAAACTTCGTTGCTAGCATACCTACTATACAAGTAGGTACTTCTCTTGGAAATCATTCTACGTCATCTGAGTGCATTTACATTATTTTACAATTTTTACATGCCAAGTTTTAGGTTTTACTTTATTACTAACGAATGTTAACCTCATACATTAATGTAAAAATTATAGCTTTACAACCTTAAGATACTAATAAGAATTAAGAGCCCTTTTCAATGATACTTAAGCAATGGCATAAAATATCAAAGATTTATTTGAACAATTTGATCAAAAAAGTCAAGACGAAGTACCTATGTTATAAATTAGCATAGAAAAACGCAAACTTTTATTAAGTTTACTTAATTGGCAATAAAAATTTAAAGCTGTAAAATAAAATAGATAAAATATGAAAAATATCTGTCGGCGCAGCGTAGGTAATCTGTGCGGAGTCGGCTACCCAAAGATTTATTGCAAAACTAAAATATTGGTCCTATAAATATAAAAATCAGTATTTTTGCGACTTGTAGAAGTATACTTTCCATTTGAATAAATCTCCAGCTATTTTAGCTATTGTTTACAAATGAATGGTGAATATAAATAAATACTCGAAAATCTTTAGATTCCGATCTCGGACAATCCTTTGTTTCTTAGAAACGAAATAAAGGTTCCTAAACCATAGTTTAGACTAGCGTACTGGTTACTAAAATAAATAAAAAAATTGTCGACATAGAATTTAAAATTTTGAAACATTTTAAAGTCTGAGATTTGAACATGTACCTAACAATAAAGATATATAGAGATTTTATTTATAATTTTATTTATTTAAAAAACTAAAATCTCTATATATGTATGTCTGTTTTGGTATTTATATAGCGAGCATACAAAACGTTTTACACACTTTATTTTTATCTACCTTACTAAACACTTCACCAGTGTAAATCGAGCTTATAGGTCGAGCATACAAGTAGCATTAACCGAATCAAAATAAAAATAAAACATTGATGACAAACCAGTTTTAAATCACAATATTACAACATTTACAACACTCATTAGATTAAATTAAGTGGGGTATAAGTGAGTTCAAATATCATCTCAGCTTGAACTTTAAATTTACCTTCAAATGCTCGCGACCATTGCAACATTATATTTACATATATTTTAAAGGTGTGTACACAAAAATACGCACATTTATGTTTGATGCGGTATTTGTTTACCATAGTTCACTAATAGAATACAACTTTGTTATTTATTTAGTTATTGACTGATGTATGTGACCGTCAGTGCAAATATGCAACAGGATATTTTTGAACTTTTTTAAAATAAATGAACGAGTAAATAAATCGTTCTTCGAATCGAATTAATAAGTAAAAAAAAAAAATGGTAGCACTCCGGGAGTGCCGGCAGAAGTGAAAACTTCAATATTAACGTTGTGTTTTCACTTTTAAGTTTTCACTTCAAAAATATAACCACAGTCGTCATAATGACAATGACAATCACAATGACACAGACACATTCGCGCAAGCGCGAATGTGTTTTCACTTTTAAGTTTTCACTTCAAAAATATAACCACAGTCGTCATAATGACAATGACAATCACAATGACACAGACACATTCGCGCAAGCGCGAATGTGTCTGTGTCATTGTGATTGTGTCATGTCATTGTGTAACATTCGCGCAAGCGCGAATGTGACACAACGACGAAGACAACGAAGACACACTGACACAGACACATTCGCGCTTGCGCGAATGTGTCATGTCGACACAACGACAATGACAATGACAATGACACATTCGCGCAAGCGCGAATGTGTCTGTGTTTTCACTTTTAAGTTTTTACTTCAAAAATATAACCACAGTCGTCATAATGACAATGACAATGACAATCACAATGACACAGACACATTCGCGCAAGCGCGAATGTGTCTGTGTCATTGTGATTGTGTCATGTCATTGACATTGACACAACGACGAAGACAACGAATGATGAACGTCACGTTCGATGAACGTCACGAGTCACGTGACCCTGACTGAGTTTTCACTTCAATAAGATGGAAGCGATACAGTTAAATACAAGTTAGGCGAAACGATTCGTACGATATAATAGCGTCTATCTGGTTATGCGCGCGCGGCGAGCGATACGTGTTTCCCGTGCGAGGGTGCTCAGAGCGTCTGTCGGCTGCCGGCGCGCGAGTGCCGCTCCTCGGTCCTCCGCCCCCGCGCTCCGCACCGCACCGCGTGTTGGCAGCGCCTTGTACTCGCCTTGTACGATGTCGCCATAACACTATTTAATTGTTTGAGTCATACGTCGCGTGACCGCAAGTGTGTTCTTTTGTCGTCTCTTGTTTTACGAGCAATGTATAAAAATTAAATAAGATCTTACGCTTTTTCGACGTCACGTGACCCTGACGCGAGTTTGAAAGTTTTTACCCACCCAGCGCCGCTAAAGAAGTTTTCACTTCAAAAACATTATTCAATAAAATCACAAGGATCATTTAGAATCGTCTTACATACTATATAGGTGATTCTAGGTGCCAGTTCCACGCGACCAGAGCCTAGAAGAACGGACAAGAAACTTACGTTCTGGTTCCTACCGTTTTTTTATTTAATACATAGACAAGAAAACTTATCTACTCTTGTTTAAATTTAGAACGATGAAATTATTTCATATAAACTTCATCATGGTGTCCAAGCACAGAATGAGTAACGGCCGGTTTCTCGTACGATGATCAACGAAAAAATCAAATAACAATGTGTCAAAACTCGGATCAATCGTGATTTGGGTTGTTCATTGCTTGTCATCTGAACTGTTGTTAAATAGATATTTCGCAGATGACAAGCGATGAACAACCCAAATCACGATTGATCCGAGTTTTGACACATTGTTATTTGATTTTTTCATTGATCATCGTACGAGAAACCGGCCCTAAGTAATACATATTTGTAAGTTTTTTTAACTAATAATCATATTCTATAATATAGAATATGGTATATATATGGAATATAGATTCTATATTATGAACTCAAAATCGAGTACCATGACGATAAAACAATGATAAAAGTGAAACATAAGTAATTAAAAATTACAAAAAAGATTAACGTTACAGCAGAACTAATCAGAGACCAATGAAACCAATCACATGAGCACATTTAATGAACAGTTTTGAAATGGTGATAATAAACAACAGAGCTTTGTGATCGTAATAAAATATATGCGAAATAAAAGTCATTTCAGACTTTCTTTGTTTTCAGCCGCTTTATTGAAATATTACCGCTTTACAGCCGATTGATGATGCATTTTATTTGGACTGTTAACCAAACCAAACCACGTACGGATGTAATCAAGCCAGATTCGCAAACTTACGTGAACGCCTTTCACAGTAATATAAATTTCGTAAACTTAAATTTCTATTCTCGTTCTTACTTAAATCTTTACAGCGGTTAAGCTCGCATTCATAACTTAAGTCAAAAAAGTCTTAGTTATTACATTAAAAAAAAATCTATCTGAAGTGCAACTAGTTTTTTGTTTCAAATTTGAGAGTATTGAATCCTCGAGCAAAAATATGGTAAACTATTCCAGTGTCAAGTGGTTATTTATGAAGCCACAACATATTTATGACCCACAACCGCCATCCGCCATCTTTGAGTGCGACATTCAATACAAAGTTCTCTCAAAGTCGTTCTAAGATGGAGCGTACAAATTATACCTCTGTCACCATAGTGAACCCGTATTTTTTGTAGCACCAGTCCACCCCACTTACTTTAGAAACAAAACAGTATAGGGTTGCGACTTATATGTATATTTAAATATCGATGCCACCTTTATCTATTATCTGGTAGGTGCCTATCTGTTTAGGTACTTTTTTACTTCTTCAATCAAACACCAAGTCAAACATCTTTATAAGAAACCATTTTAAATCACAAATTAAAGTAGATGCTCAATATATTGTGTTAGATCAATTAACAAACAGTTTTTCTTTTATTAGCTAAGGCATACTAATACGCACATTTTATGCAAAACTTTGTTTGTTTTATCAAGTCATTCATTACGATATCAACTGATTAGCATACAGTCACGGGTCATAGCAAGTCCTTTTGCATTTTAACAAAATGTAAGTTAAGCAAGGTCAAGCTACAATTTAATTTCAAATCACCTCTAGCTAACATTTGTTATACATACTTTACGAACCATGAACAAACATTTGAAGTTATTATAAGAAATATGTAGCATATCAAAGAGTACCTACAAAAAGAAACTCTAGTAGAATTTATTCCCAAGTCTTATCGGGAAAAGGTAGGTAGTTTGAAAGCTTTATTGCATTGCTACCTTTTGTAGCTTTTACGGTTGGTTGAGCAAGTTGTACAGCGCAAAGCGAGCACTCAGCTTATTTCCGTCGATATCGATGAAATCAGTCAATTGTTACGTCACTAGTCCCGCGCTCCGGGAGACAAGTGCAGGGTTGGGTTAGGTCAGGTGCCACACGTCGATGCACACATGTATAGCACGGATATACCACACAGACAATAAGACTTGCGTTTTGACGAGTTTTTTTGCTGTGGATGCTGGTTTGAATAGAGAAAAGTAACGAGAACCATGCTTCTTTAGCAGTTTTGTAGTTATGAATTTCTGTTTACTCTATGTTATCCTAACATTTTTCGTTTATTTGACTTCATTACCAATGTGACAGCAAAAAAGTCTTTCGGGACAAGTTTGTCGTAAAAGTAATTAACGTAAGATGTGGTGTGTAATTTATATCATAAGGCAGGTGGAATAATAATCAGTACACGGAAGCCATAAAAATGAGCAGCCAGTGATTTTGAATGGGTTCGCCATCTGCAAATCTATTGGTTGGGGTTCAGGGATGCATGCATCGTCTGGTTATCTCATATTGCTTTTGCGTGTTTAGTTTTCGTTCTGGATGACTAATTTTATATCCTGCCTAGTCACATGTTCGCAATGGTTACGATACCATATACATACTTAGATAACCAGATATTTAATTGAAAAAAAAAACTTTTGAAATGTTCTTCTTTATTTTGGCATTTGTTAATGTGACGAATTAATTAAAGAGTTTATTTTCAAAAATCAAAATTATTGTTCTGTGGGAACTCGTAGCAAATTTTGTAACTATGTTAAACATACTGGTAAAGGACAAACAAGGCACAGCAATTTTTAAATGGCCGGGTTCTGAAAATACAATGGTAAAACTAATGTCCTATGGAAAAATCAAAATATTTATCGACATATCATTCCCTACGTACTTACTTATTATACACAAAAACTAGTATAATTTGGGCAATCGTCACGGATGTCAGTACCGACAATGCGCAGTACCCAACTCCTTATTTCATTAGTCAATTACCCGTCGATCAATTATCGTTGGGCCGTCACTCCTGAAACCATAGGCGTGAACATGCGACACGAAAAGCCGGGAGGTAAAAAATCCTCCCAACTAAACTAGGACTGTGAGTTCTTGTGCGATTGTACCGAAATGTTCGAGAAAGATAGGTCATGCGAAAGCGGTCGAAGCCACATGTATCGCAGAGCGGGTGGAGGGCGAATGGGTGAGACGGCGGCGTGGGAACACAGCCGCACATATGGACCGCAGCTTTATCATAATATACGCGACGCGGATAATAAATAATAACGTTTAGTTAAACACAATCTACACAGTAATGACCGAGCTTGCACATTTAGATTGAGTTATAAAGAGTCGTTAGCGCTCATGTTTTATACGACGTTATGATAGGTTCGCCTTGAATGGCCGCATTAGGGTTAATGATTCAAAAATTATAGGTTATGTCGAATTAAAATGGGTTTCTCGGTAGAACCATAATTTATCCTTTGCCACTTTGGATGAATCAACGAGTCCGTACTTTGATTTGATTGTAATTTACTTTTATTGAGTGCTAGATAAACATTATAAAGGTAATCATACAGTATTTCAATAATACGAGAACATTTTGTTTTATTATTTATTTATAAGTAGGTAAGTAATACATTTTAGTACATATCTATTATGAAACATCTAGTAAAAACATTAAAAATATCTATCGTTCTATTTTAGTAAAGGTGAGCTTGAGTAACATCCCAGTACCTGGATTTGTCTGTCAGGTCGGCGTCAAATAAAAAGTTTAACTGACAGTTTGGCTCGTACCTGATGAGAAGACGGTGCCTGCCAAGATGTCATTGAACAAAGTCAAGTCCAAGGTAACTTTTTTGATTGATCGTCCAGAACTGGCCGATATCCAGAAACAATGTGGAATTTTACAGCGTATCGTTTGACGGGAGCTTTCGAGTGAGAGTTTATTTGTTCGAATAATATTATGCGAAAGGTTGCTTTGGCATCAAGCTTAAGAGCGGATAAAGCCATGGCGAATTTGATCAATTAATTGAAAAAATGCTTTCATTCGACCTTCGCGAAAGAGCTTTTACTACAGAATGTTATATCGATATTCGATAGTACAAACGAAATTTATTATCCGCAGTGGACTCCCTCGGCGGAACTTTCGAGAGTCTTATTAAAGTTTTTCCGTAGGCCAACTTTTACATTGCTCTTTTGTTTTTGGTAACATTTATTTGTTAAATACAACTAGGTCCTTCGATTATTAAGATTAAAATTTCACTTTTGCTACACTTAAGCTTTTTCTAGTGCTCTGGGATCAAGTTGAGGTGTAAGTCGTCGTACTTTAAATTTCTCTTGAGTAATTTAAAGTGCAACGACTCTGGAGAATAGTCTAGAAGTAAATCTGTTCTCGTAAAATAAGCTAGATAAAACGATCTAATGTTTATAGTTGCAAGATCGGACGATGCACTTGCACTTTCGGTCTCGTGAATTCGTTCAGTACACGTGCGTGGTTCAACGTCCCAAACCTATGCCAATGCCAGTTTGCCTGCCAATAACACTCAGTTTAATTGTATCTAGGTACAGTCATCGGGAAAAGCTGGTCAACAAGTAGGTACCTAGTATTTTTAACAACTGAGAAGGAACATTTGCTGAAACCAAAACCTATTAATATTACCAAATAACACAGGAACTCAGTTAAATCATTTACATTCTGAAGGTAAGGAAATTTCTCAATAACGATACTTTTAATTGAAGGGAAGTAATAGGTATTAGCCTTCATCATTGGATAGCATGAACGCTACCAATCAAAACGGACAGCGATTACATAACAGCGGGTGTGGTTACAAATCGATCTTCGATAGGTATTAATAGAAATCATAACAACATTTTATGAATGTGACCTATTGATTCTGATTGTGAAACCCATCCATACATGGCCCCTTAAAATTGCTGCGATGAACGTTGTGGAACCGCGGTGACGCAGAGCTTATGCAAACGGTCGTAAAATGATAAGTAATTATTTTAATTTGTGAAAGTTATTTTGATCAATTTGCTCAGTATTTATAATCCTAGACAAACAAAGTAATACTTCAGCAAATCACGTAATTCTTTACAAATTAAAAGATATTTATGAACACGTTTCCATAAGAATAATAGTTAGCTAGGAGATAATGTCTGAGATATTTTTATAATAATGCATAATAAATAAGCCAAGCCCGAGTTGTAAACAAACCCGCACCGTGCCAGTCATCGTGATAGATGGCTTTGTCATGTTCATCGTAGGTAATAATTAAAACTACTAACATGCCTGCATCCACTGTCGAACGTTTATACCTCTGTATATAGACAAAACAGATTCAAAGTTTGTTCGATCTTCGAAAATAATGATGGTTTAAGTTTTCGCAGAAGGATGATTTGCTAACGATGCGGAAGACTGTGAAGTCTGGCTAAGTGCCCGAAGCCAGCAAATATATCGTGGCATTGGGCCAGCCAGGGTCAGGAGCGGCCGATGATCTCGACACCGTCATGCAGCCCATCAACCATTGACACTCATTCACATACCGCTTAATGGAACTTACTTAGGCCCAAAAAAAAGATTCAACTTCTAAATTAATAAAATGCGAGTTTAAACATTATCTCGCGCTAAGAGTCTTGAGATAAGATAAGCAAGAAGAGTTATCTCAAGTCCCGAAGGATCGAGGCGAAACAATATTTAGAAAGCGCTGGCATAAAAACCCTCTTGTAATAAAAACCTTTCGTACCTTTTACAGCACAGCAGGTAGTAAAGTAGTTTCTCTGTTAAATTGTTCTGTAAGTGGATGAAAGAACAATATTCTTGTGGTAATAAATAAGTTTTTATGATGGTAAGACTCGCTGGTGCACTGTTGGCGGACAGATTGCCAACATTAGCGACCAAACACGTGTTTGAAAATGTTTATTTAGGCAATCCTCGTAAAACGCGCTGACAGGATATGCTTTGAACCCTCAAGGTTGTTTAGGTTATTTGAAATAGCTCGCTGCCTATGTACGCGACTCAAAATGTCTTATTAAGGCGTAGTGGTGACTACATTATGCTACATTAGCGAAGTCGTAATATAACAGATTACAAATTTATAACCAACTCGGTACAATACCTGAACAGCTACAAAATCATGAAAACACGACATTTTCAGGTATCTATTGAGGGTGCAAAAATGTTAAATATTGTGTCTAGCACGTTAACGACTTTTATTAATGTGTTAACTAAGTACGTGGAGTTTCTGATGCATAAAATCTTTTGTTACAAAAAAAATCTTCTTCCATAACATTGCACCAATCTTTTTAACGACATCTCTTGTTATTCTCATTTCGTGAATTATATAAGACAATATCTTAACTAGATATTGTCTTATATACCATTACTTACATATATTACTTATATACATACTTTACCATTTCACTAAACATCCGCAACTGCAATTACCCGAGCTAAACCCACAGCGATATTTCGCCACTCACTTCCTACCGCAGGGTATTACTAAATTTGTCGAAATCGCACCAAAGAGAGCGTGCATTTGTCATATGCGTTTATTTACACGAAGCCCCGTGGAGCTGGCCGTGTTCCAGCTAAACGAAAATAGCAGCTCTACCGATGTCATTGTACTAGAGCAAACAGCCCTGCAGGATCCTCCAGGCTTGTTCTGTTATTTTATTTTCACTTAGTATGGATTAAGGGTATATAAGGCTCACAGGTTTATGACATCAGCTTGTAAGGGAAGCCGGAGTTTCTAAATACTGCCCCGTTCTAGGTCTACAGATAGATTCTGAACATACAACTAAATAAGCAAACAAATCGTGCAGGAGTAGGTTAGTAATAACGCTCACGCATAAATCTAATTATGCGGCTGCATCAACTTATAATACAAGAAGTAATCTATGAGTAATGCATGGTGATTAGAAGTACCTACTACATAGCAAAATACACTTGACTATCTGTAGCCTACATAGCAAAATACCTTCAAGTAAATAATAATTTAACTTCATACAAAAGCAAATAAGTTGTAATAGGCATATTAGCTGCTAAACACAAACCGTAACCTAGCCAACATACTAGCCATTTAAATCCACATTATTTGATAGGAGTAGCAACGATTTTGTAGTACATGATAGTCGAGCAGAATAACAACTGCTCAAAAGCTCCGTTGATTGATTTGATTGAAGTTGCATACCTAGTATTACATGAAAAAATAATGTTATAGCTTGCTCAAGTTACGGTTATACAATATATGCTCCAAGAACATCAAATCCCACACTTTTGTTTATTTCGTTCTCAAAATTGGAGTAGAAAAGATGAGCGTCGAGCAAAAAAGTCGACGATTCGTCGGTCCAACCCTTTTATTTGTCGGCCGTTCTCGTTTTACTTTTATTTTTTAAAATATCGCATTCGCAAACCAATTTGGAAAGGAAACGTGAGTCTGGCCAAGGTCAGGTAAATTAGTATTCCCGCGGAGTGGTTGGAGTGGTCGCTATTTGACCGGCACAGCTCGTCTCGTCCGCAAAAACATGCTAATGTTACTACTTTGTCGACGTTTTTCTAAACTTGATTAGAATTGGCTCGACGATCCGTGATTATGTCGAATCGACTACATAGCTCACGGTAAAAGCTATTTTGGGATAAACGTCAACGTGCAATAAGTAGAAGATTGAAATGTCAAAAAACTCAGTTCAGATGAATATGGACACCCACGGTAAATCGCGACAGTCAAGCCCTGAACTGAACCCACCAAGCATTGCAGATTATGCAGATTGTAGAGCTTGCTCAAATCAACTACGAGTGTGAGTGGTAATGAGAACTTAAAGCAAAATCATTTATCATTCGACCAAACTGAATTTTTTGCCCACATCATAAATTATAAAAAATTACACTCAATCGATCAAAGATTATAAGAAACGGGTTGCATTTTACTGGAATCGTGAGTCATACGTAGTTATCATTTTGATGATTGTATACATTCTTGATCACACTCAAACACGTTTTTAAAACCAGTCCAGGGAGCATTTTGAGTAGGAAGGTCCCTCCTATGCTCGCTTTACGAAAAGAAAAATGCGTTCTGGGGCCTGTGCAAAAATAACCTCCGCTACTTATATGTCACATTCTGATTAACAATTGAATTTGTTAACAGTTTAATTTTATTATATTCAACTTTATTAATTTTTTCGTATTAATATAATTATTTCGTTAGAACGAAACGAAATGTTAATGAGGTTGTCATGTTATTGTTATGGTGGAGCGTCGTCTAAGTCATATAACCTCAAAAGCTTGAGGCCGACGATCCGACGTCGGTGTCCGCTTTCGGGACAGCGAAGACAGGGGAGCCAGCGGGCGCCGCTCGATGTTGTCACGCATGCGCCCAGCGCGAGCCAGCCGACAGCGGCTACTAGACGCAGCACAAAGCGCGAGTGGCCGCGATGTCGCACACCTTCTATCTACATTGA
Source organism: Ecliptopera silaceata (assembly GCA_932527185.1). Lineage (NCBI taxonomy): Eukaryota > Metazoa > Arthropoda > Insecta > Lepidoptera > Geometridae > Ecliptopera > Ecliptopera silaceata. Next base: position 5,374,031 of record OW052205.1, on the reverse strand, counting down.
TGATTCACTGAACCGAAGTGATCTTCCTGTACCGTATCGCGAGTATGTGATAAAACCCGTAAAAGCAAATCGTAGTGTTTCCTTTTGTGGTAAATTAGCGGCCAAAACATGTACAAGACGGTGAGACATGGCGAGAACAGTCTGCAATACACTATCCTTCCGCAAACTGAAGAGGTGTTGAGCAACAGCGGAATGAAAGGCAAAGGACGAGACTACAGTCCTTCGATTCACGTACGGAGGCCGAGAAGATACAGTGCGAAGGATACTACTATTATCATATTGTCGTTGTTAATGGTGATCGTCTCAACGCTGATGGTTACGTACGTATTGAATCAGAAGAAGTTTGACTCGTGGTTTCAAACAGGTCGACGCGATATTATGTCATCTGTTTTAAAGTACAGAGGCCAAAATAATCAGGAAGCATTAGCGATCAAACTCGAAACGACCTCGACAACATCCACCACCACTTATGCAACTACGACCGTTACAGTGCCTACTGTTTCTACGACGGTAGAGCGATCCACTACTCCGCCCTGGATCATGCCCGCTTTGAGGTCTTGGAAAAGTTCATCTACTATTCAGACCATTCCTACAGAGGGCAATGATATACCCACAGCAAAAACTAGAAGCAAAGAACTTACAGCAGTGGACAACATGTCCATTAAGCCTTGGGAGAAGGACACTATTATCCGACCTACCGCAACACCCGAATCGATAACGCTGAATAGTATAATCAAATACTACTCTCGAGGGATTGTCCCTTCGGACAAACCCGTCGTTGTGGCGACAACGAAAGTCTTCGATGACGTATTGATAACTACAAAAAATACTCCCGTGACGGAAACGACTGAAAATACGAAGTTAAGTGATTTGAAAGATGCTATGCTATCTGTCGACGACGATGATGATTTTAAGGAGTCTTTGGAAGTGGACGAAGTTTTCTCGCTGCCACCATTGAAACCGGAACCGGGCAGCCCGTACAGCGACGTAGACGTAGTGACGATGTCGAAGCCTGCCGTCGCATGGTATGGCTCCCGATGGCCTTTCGTGGACACTTCATCCTACTTTCAATGGAGTGTAAGTATTGCAACGTCGTATGCAACATTTATGTAATATTTGCAATCTATATTTACCCGATCGCAACGCACGACCTGCGTGATAGTAATACTCAAACATAACGATTACTTCGGTAACAACTAGTTATCAGAATTATGAAATCGGATATGGAAAAAGTTATTTATGAAACGGTTGCGATTCCAGTCCTTATGTAATGTGATTACTAGGTACCTAATAGGTGTTACCCGGTTCCGCTGACACTACGGAACACAAGTGCGGTAATATTATAGATTTGTATGCAACTAGGTAACTGAAAGTGATAGTGGTATGAGGGAAATACTACCTGTTCTCATGCAACTGTGACTGAGCACGATTTTCCTTTCATTATTTTGCAGTTTTATAGAGATGCATAATTTTAACAGAACATTAAACTTTGTGTACGATTAAGAATGGATATATTTGACTGCTCATTACAAGGATTCCATTATCCATAATTACGGTTAGGTAACCAAAACAATATTCATAAGTTGTCTTATGTAACAATACAAACAGTTTTGTACGGTTGTCATATTTATAAGCAAAAGAGAATAAACGTTAAAATATCAAAATGGATTAAGAGAAAACTCACAGTGACATCATTTAATGTTGTTTCGTGACTTATTCTTTGCATAGTCAGCTTTAAAATTTCTGCATCAATCATGGTTGTATTTCTGGTTCTGGATGACGACACCTGAGGAGAAGAATCTGATGATCATTTGTCGCGAACGCGAAGCTTTACTTAGTTGCTATATCGATGAGTAGACTAAATAGAATACTAGAACGTTCCTTTGTGACGACACAAAATGCTGAGACAGCGAGTCGTAGGCTCCGGCGAAGGGGGCGAGCGGGTGCGTGCACGCCGCTGCTCCTGGCAGTCAGGTTCGGGACGCGCAGACAGATAGATTAGAGAGTGAGCTTGACAGAAGGCTCCGGGAGAAGTATCAGTGAGTGAGTTTGAGTGGACGTTCAGTCAGAGGCATTGGTGAGTGGGCTTGAGTGTACGTTCCGAGAGATGCGAGCGAGTGAGCTTGAGGTAACGTTTCAAGACATACATTGGTGAGTGACCTTAATTTATAACTGCACGAGTTATCAGATGTTGACCAATGCATTCAGGATAGTAAATGAAGCATTATTCGCACAGGCGATTAGTTGAACCAACGCAGACAATGCAGCGCTGATCGTGCAGACGATCAGCTGAACAGTGTACACTGGTGCAGCGCAGACTAATTCAGAATTGATTGTACAGACGATCGGTTAAACAGGCACACAGAATCCTGCACAGAAAGAGCGAGGCTCGGGGTGGCTTAAGGGGAGGTTGGAGGCCACACGGGGGGAAACCCCCATGACAGACAGAAACGGGAGCAGTTCCCACGTACTGAAACGGGAGGAGTCCCCAGACTCAAGGGAAACAGTTCCCAATAACAAACCAGACACATTTTATATAGTCAGACAACAGCATCATTACAATTTATAACTTCAGACTTTCGTCTTACCTTTCAGTTTAGGTAATTTGGCGACATGGTGGAGATGCAGGGATAATAATCTCGATAATATTTTAGTAGAAAACATACTACGCAGAAAAATAATTCAGTTCTTATTTTTCAGCCGATATTAATGTCGTATCGTATCCGTACGTTATAAAAATATAAGCGAAGCATAGATGAAAAAATAAATAAAATAATGTTACTTGTGTACAATGGCACTAAGTATAGCCCAGAAATACATTGTATTGACCTATTTAATGTCACAGGAACCTAACAAGGGTTACATTGTCTGCAGAGATTAATTGTTACTAAACGAGACAGATATTTTTCAAGGGGTAGTCAGAGGCAAGTCCAAACATTACAGAAGTGATACAGTCTACACTACAGAAAGTTTTATCGAAAAGTCAGCACAAGTTTCCATTTGTTAAAATGATTTATAATTCAACACTTTTAAGTTCGCATTATAGGTACCTACCACCTACCTACTTATTTTAGTGAAAAACAAAATAGAGAAAACAAATGAAAACAGTGAATAGAGAAGAGGAAAAGGTCAGGAATCAGTGGTAATTACAATATTTTATATACACTATACAGACATAGTAACATGGTCAAATACAGCCCTAAAAGAACGAAAGATAGAAAAATATATACAGTAATATTCAGTAATTTAGACAGTATAAAATATATACAGAAAATCAGATCAAACACAATCAATCTATTAGAAGAAAAGAGAAAAACTAATGAATTATAATAAATTACAGAACAAAATGTATAAACAAAATTTTAATGAAGGCAAGACATATAAAAGTACATAACTACAATGTGGCCTAAAACATAACATTTTTTTTGTGATACGCTCTCATGGGGCCTCTCTTTGTTTACATTTGGTTTAAGGTATCACATAATAGTTCATTTGTCCAAATGCTGATAAAGTAAACATTACTTTGAGCTAACGAAAAACATATTCGTTATGGTGTCGGATTATTTTACGCACTAAATGATGATGGTACAGTCAGCTTAACAGATCAGTTTTATTGATGAAAATGTATATAGTTACAGAGATTTAATTAACGAAGTGTTTTGTTTATCGTTTTGAACAGAGTACAAACAAATCTAAATATTACAACGATAACTTGAGTAAACTTACTCTTGGGTCCATGAGTAGGTACTGTATCAAAAATGAAAGAGGTCCTCCGAACCCGTTTTTTAAAAGTTGATTTTAGTGTCCGTGCGTTCTGTACAGATTAAAAGTCAGTGTGCATGTCAGAAATTTACAGCGAGTTATAACAACAGAATAAGCAAATTCAAAGCTAGAGGGTGTCGATCAAAGATTTAACTCAGAAATACAAAAATCAGATAGAGAGCCCAATTAGAAAGTTAATCAGTCGGTAAACTTTAGTACAAATTCAGGCCGAACATTTAATATCAGACACAAGTAGATGTCAGTCTCAAACGCTATGACAGAATGAAGCATTCAACATTTTAAGTAACATGCATAAATGATGAAATCCTAAATAAAGTAAACTACCAAGAATGGAGTTATTCTAAGTTTATGGTGACGTACCCAGATGTTATCAGTTTTGGGATCAGAAAAAATTGCTATAACCAACTCTTGATGGATTATTGACGCTCACTATGTATAGAGCTCTTTGGAATACTTACAGATGGCAACAATTAATCAAGTGAAAGAGTTTTAAGAGCTGATGAGAGTGATGTTTTATTTTGACAGAAATTATGAGCCAACTAAAAGGGGAATTAAATTAATATTATTTATTCAGAAAAGATTTATTTCAAGTGTGATTGCATTACCTACCAAACTAAGCAAGATAGCAAGCCACAAATACATAGCCTCTGCTACATTTGTTTCAAAGAAAAGCATATGAACGGCTAAGCTAGCCGCATCGAACAGACATTGTAATGAGTTGGGTACTCACAATCAAGCATTATGTTTTACAAAGCTATCGCAGCCGAATAAATCAATTCAGATAAAGTATTTTCAAACAAACACTACGTTGTAACAGACTTACATAATTTATGTAAGGAGTGTAAAGTCAGAAAGTAAAAATCTACAATGTCGCGTTTTATTTCACAGCAAAAAAGAACAGAATCGCTCGCTAACATTATGAAGCTCTCTATAGTGGAAAAGTAAATCTGTCGTTATTTACGTTCGGAGAAAAATCACCACGACAAATGAAAAGTCAGTAATTCCGAAGTCATTTTGAAAAACCAAGCGAAGAACTAGTGTTACTCAGTGTGTTTACGCGTGTAAATAAAAATATAAAGAAATAAAACGTATCTGATATTTTATGAAAATTTAAAATCTTATAATGGCAGATGATGGTACATGCGTTAATAAAATTTTCATTTTGATAAGTAATGACTACTATAATTCGTTCATATTACATATAAAGAAATCACGGCTCTTTTCTTAGTGAATTCAGATTTTGGCTTGAAAAGATAAGAGACAGTTGATAATTCAGATCAACTTACCGTGTTGACTTATTATCATTCAGATAAAGGATTCAGAAGTAAACCTAATTAAAGTGATCTTCCAGTCAAATTAGTGGAAGTCAAAAGATTACCGAGACCTTGAATCAAAAAGTATTACAGAATCGTCAAAGGCTACTCATGAGAAACAGACGGTAAAACAGTTGAAGTTTATAGAAACAATTAATTACGAAAAGTAATAGAGGCGGAAAAACAGTTTAAAGAGACAATTCATTGAGAAGAAAATGAACGGCATCATATCCAAAAACCGTGGATCGAATACAGCATAATATTAGCTGAAAGTCGTGTACATAGTTACAATCTCATCAGAAAAACGAAAAGATAGCTCTGATAAGAAATCACAATTATGATCAGATCATATAAAAATTGTAACAAAATGGGAATGCAAAAGAGGTACCAGACCTTTCTTAGCACAAATGCACTCAAGTCATTATCTTTCGCATCATTTCGTACACAGCCGCGATAACACTGAAAGTAGAAGAGAAGAAGAAGATATAGTCTATGATACGAGGACAGACAAAACCAGCAGATAATTAAAACCTGAGCCAATGCTAAGGATCTTTTAGTATGAAAAGATCTGAATGTTTTATGCATAAAATTCAAAGAACATATACGATTGGCCGACCTTATAAGGAAAGACCTTTTTTCAGTTAACTCGATAGAGTTGTTACTCAGTTTTGCGACTTAAAAATAAATTAAAGGAAGAAGCTCATTCAGCTAACGTACCGCGTTTCATTTGAAGTGATTTCAAGTGCGTTTTTACACAGAAAGGTTCTACTTAACAAGATCAGATAATGAGATGTAGTATACGTTGAAATTTAGTATGCAGTATTCACATATTTATTTGCAATATATGTAGACAAAGACGAAAAGAATTATACAGAGATAAAAACTAAAGAGAATTATATTTTCCGTTGATAATATTGCGAGAAGCGCACAAACAGTTTCTGACGCATTGAAATTATATGCGATTTCTAAAAAGTCAATGAACAGTTTGTTCACAAATTTACGTGACTGAAATGCAAGCTCAGAGATCAGATCTTTAAAAAACCAAACAGATTTCATGCTGAAGATGAAGAGCATATGAAGATCCATGGTTTAGTGTGAAAAAACAATATGATTAACTCAGTTAGAAGTCTAATTCAAAGGCGGTGTAAAAAGAGCTCAGTCAAAATCAAAACGAGACGTTTTTAAGATCAGTGGTTCAATGTATGATCCATGTGGTTTCACAGTGTCAGTAATGCTCCCAGCAAATTACGTTTTTCCAAAAGTTGTGAAATGACAGAGAAAAATGATGTGATAATCAAGAGATAAATACATATTAATCGCTACTATGCTCAAAGTCTAAACTAAATCAACTCAGGTAGTAAAATTGAATAAAAATTGCATTGTTTCACAGAATCTTCTACGACGCATACGCAGCGGTCGTATAGTTGCGCAGTACCAGTATACATTGAAAATATTTCAGTTTTGTTATGGATTAGTCTAATGCCACTAAAGGACCAAATAAATATACAGATTCAGAGATCAGAATTAGTAAGAGTACTCATTGGCTACAGATTGATAATATAAGTTATATTATAAACAGACCAATAGTCAAACAGTTTTAAGTTGATACAACTCTGACAAACTGCTCGCAACGTTTATTTCGCATAGAGTGAATAAGACAAACAGAACATAAACTTACAAATCAGATAAATGCAAACTAATCTCAATCTATCAGATATTGGCACTAGAGCACATAGAATTGATTGTTACGAAAACTGGCTCAAGAGACAAAATTTATTGATTAATGAATCAGAAAAACGGTATACATATCTTAACAGTGAAAATAATGTAGAAACTCAAATTTAATTGATCGGACAACCTTCCGAATTCAGAAACTACTGAGCCTAAACAATTCAGAGAAACAGACAAACAATTTAGACACTACAGAACCTGTAATAACTGAAAACACTCAATACGTTGACACAAATGAGGCAAAAACACTAGACTAAATATTCAGACTCAGTATTACCTCAGAGAAGTTAGCGTGCCACCAACTTGACTAAATTACTTTGATTATTTACGGAACCAAAGGAAATACTCAGATGCAGAGGAAGATTCAAATACAGATTTGACAGAGAATCAGAAAGAACCAGACCGACTTCCTAAAATTCAGAATCACACAAAAATTTATTGCCAAATCACAGAAGCTATAATGTATCACGTAGAAGTTTAACATAGTCTTGCTAAAGATCAATTTTGGGTGTCAGATGGACGATCCACAATTTAAAAAGTTATCAGAAAATGTGCCAAATGTGAGAAATTTAGTAGTAAATTTTTAGTGGTGGCCCATTCAAATTACCAGCAATGCATAATTTATCACAAAAGCGAGTAAAGTTCAGTATACCATTTCATTCATTGGTTTAAATTATTTCAGTTCTCTTCTAATTAGAACGTACAAGATAAATAAATGAACAAATATTGACGGAGGTTCGCAAAACACATTTTAGTCCCAAACTAAGATAAGCTCGGAATATGCTTACTTACTTACCTGACAATCAGAAAGTATAAATTTGGAAGTACCTAGTAAAAGACTTCACACAAGACAAGACTTGACAAAAAGTATTTAGAAAGAATTGAAAAATTTCGTACAGTTGATTGTATCAGACAATACCACACAGTTAAGCTTACAGCAAAAGTGATAATTTTAGATGTTGTTTAAAAAATAAAGTACCAACGATGGAAGCTTATTCAAGAGTCAGCCCATTAGTTTTGAAGATTTTACGAGCACCTTAATTGGTTCGGTCAAACATAGTATGAAATAAATTTAATACAAATACATATTTCACAAATTACAATCAGTTATACCTATACAGTAAAAATTAACTTGAGACCATCGTAAATACTAGAACTCAGACCACGGTTTGTGCAAAACTAGAACAAGTTTTAACTTCTCAAGACTTTACACTTTCTTTCGTGTGGGAGGTTCAGTTACAACTGAAATTTTAGATCAATCAAATCATAACAGAACTCAGGACAAAATATCAGGAAATCAGTATTCAACTAGCCTGCGTGAAAGAAATGACCATCAGAGATAACCAATAATATTATTAATTAATAGAACACCAAGGCTAACAGAAACAGTTTAAATAAGATCAGACAGAGCAGACAGTTAAAATAATAACAAAGTTTTTTAAGGGTTCGGACGGACAGGGTAAAGTAGCCAAAGTAAAACAAAGCCATCAGGGTAAAACAAACTCTTTCCAGTCACAGTTCAAAGCCAGTACAGCCAGATACAGTACCATTACAAAATCAAAATACCTAATCATATTATCAGAAGTCCCAGTCAAAATCCCAATTTTGAATAATTTTCCGTTGAACAAACTTCAGAAAAAATTGATCAGTAACAGTTCTTTAACGAATTCAGAACTCACACAGTTCTTTAACAGATTCAGAATTCACACAGTTCTTTAACGAATTCAGAATTCACAGAGTTCTTTAACAGATTCAGAATTCACACAGTTCTTTAACAGATACAGAATTCACACAGTTCTTTAACGGATACAGGCAAAGAAACGTCAAAGAGAACAAAAAGTTAATCAGTTGATAATCACATTGTTCGAGTAGTAGAATCAGACAAATAAATAGTACCATAAATAAACAGTTATTAGTTAATTTCTTATTGAATGTAATCAGCTATAGCAAAATATATTCAGTACCCAGAAGAGTTTTAATTTTTTCTTCGGCTGGCGGGAATGTCGCGAACGCGAAGCTTTACTTAGTTGCTATATCGATGAGTAGACTAAATAGAATACTAGAACGTTCCTTTGTGACGACACAAAATGCTGAGACAGCGAGTCGTAGGCTCCGGCGAAGGGGGCGAGCGGGTGCGTGCACGCCGCTGCTCCTGGCAGTCAGGTTCGGGACGCGCAGACAGATAGATTAGAGAGTGAGCTTGACAGAAGGCTCCGGGAGAAGTATCAGTGAGTGAGTTTGAGTGGACGTTCAGTCAGAGGCATTGGTGAGTGGGCTTGAGTGTACGTTCCGAGAGATGCGAGCGAGTGAGCTTGAGGTAACGTTTCAAGACATACATTGGTGAGTGACCTTAATTTATAACTGCACGAGTTATCAGATGTTGACCAATGCATTCAGGATAGTAAATGAAGCATTATTCGCACAGGCGATTAGTTGAACCAACGCAGACAATGCAGCGCTGATCGTGCAGACGATCAGCTGAACAGTGTACACTGGTGCAGCGCAGACTAATTCAGAATTGATTGTACAGACGATCGGTTAAACAGGCACACAGAATCCTGCACAGAAAGAGCGAGGCTCGGGGTGGCTTAAGGGGAGGTTGGAGGCCACACGGGGGGAAACCCCCATGACAGACAGAAACGGGAGCAGTTCCCACGTACTGAAACGGGAGGAGTCCCCAGACTCAAGGGAAACAGTTCCCAATAACAAACCAGACACATTTTATATAGTCAGACAACAGCATCATTACAATTTATAACTTCAGACTTTCGTCTTACCTTTCAGTTTAGGTAATTTGGCGACATCATTCATGTAGCTATGACAATAAAAAGAAATTAAATACTTATTAATGTTACAATCTTAATACTTACAAACTACTCTCAGATTCAGCGTCAATCAATGTAGTGATCATGTTCCAACATTTTGATAAGTTTGCTGTGTTCAAACTCATTTTAAGTGCTTACTTACTACTATTTATTATGAGTTTTGGCCGAGGGCAGATACCGAGATAATTCTCTTGGTAGTTAAGAAGGATATCAAAATAAATATGAAATCTGACTCGGAGAAGCGACCGTTGAGATTTTTTTTTTTTTTTTTTTAATTTTTTTATTTCACAGGAAAACAAACAGTCTTATAAACTATATCTAAACTAAAATTATATCTGCTGACCAGTTATACGTTCTCATGAGGATCAGATGAGGATTATTTTAACAATTTATGAGTCATCCAAACTCCAACAAGTTTTAGGTGGCAGTTTCCCCTTTTCAAACTTTTTATGTTATGCTTATGAACTTTGATATGACTGAAAATGATTTTCGTAATTTGGGCTCTTTGAAGAAACCGAGGGTTTTTACTACGCGATATACATCAACCTGGTAAATATATTAAAAATAACGCTAACTTATATAATGTGTTTAATAGGCAGGCAGCTGAGTAGTTCCCTAATCACCTATTTATTATTTCAGGGCTACTCTCGCGGTGACAATTTGCTTCTGCCTCTACTGATTGGAGCCCTATCATCGATCGCGCTCGTCTGTCTCCTCGCAGTCGCTGCTAAGCGTCGTAGGCGTACACAATCAGCTTCTACGTCAAGTGGGGTATGTATTTATGATTCGTTTTTTGGGATATTTTTATAACTTTCATAAAGTAGGATATTTTTTCTGACTTCTAAAAAAGTATTTTAATAAGTCGGTCCTTACTACAGAATGACAAAGCCTGAGATTAAAGCACGGAAGGAATTTAAGATTATAATGGTGGCAAAATTAAGTCAGATGAAAAAAATTACAAATAAATAAAAAAAATATAGCTAACGTATTTTGTAGTTTGAGATAGACACAAGGGTTCCGCAAGGTTCACTTACTTTATTCATGTCACCCATAATGACAACACAACCACTGAATCCAAGGCTCATTTATGTTTTCACTGAAGATACGCATATTCGTGACCTGCCAGCGGATATGTCAGAGGGTTCGCCGTCGTTTACGGCGCAGATACCGTCGCTGGGAGCGCCGGTTGGGTCGCCGGGTGAACCGTATGCTCGACACCCCTTTACTAGTGCCGCAAGTGATGCAACACCGCGATTTTCCCCGCAGAACCCGACGCGTTCATCGCTCCGTAAGACGTGTCGCGACAGGATACTTTACCATGTTGAATGGAAGACCAGAGTTGGAGAGACCACTCGTTTGTTAATTGTTGAATATTTTATCGTGATGCACTCACTAGCAACACGTCAAGGTACTAGTCATGTACAAAGTTACGAGGTATTGTGCCTGATCTGAGTGGTTTGCGGATACTGCCCTGAAAATAGCCACAGAGTGAGTTTCGTCTCCATGCTGCACGTTGCTTTGTGTTCCGTTGTAGGTATATGTGTCCACATTCACACTGAGCTGTGCGCTCTTCGAACTAGGCCTAAGCTGTATAATGTTTTAATGTCTAGGCGCTGGCTAAAAGCGAACGTTTTGCGGCAAAAGATAAGACGCCGAAAACTGAAGACTTCGTCAACTGTCAGACGGATTCATCCCACATTTCATCGCCTGTTTTGATGTTGTTTTTGTTGTTGTTTTGTTATTGATGGCATCCTTCGTTCCACAGCACACCACCGAGCTAGCAGTGGACGACAACACAAACCTGTTGACTGCTGAGAACGGAGAGGACGCCGAGGAGTGAACACTTCCCTCAACGCTTTTAGCTTGTTCTATCCCTCGGAGTGCTGCGTGTACAATTTAGGTGCATATCGTAGAACACATAGCTTGGATATATCTGATTATACTTTTATTGGACTTTTTTGAAATCGTATTTTGAATTATAGAGTAAGTTACCGGTTGGTATGTTCAATGTTCATCGCTGAGTTTGTAAATTGCTTAATGGCAGGAGTGTGAATCAGGACCAATGCAGTCTCAACGCTATTGTCATTTCGATTGTAAGACAATTACAACTTAAATAACACTAGACCTACCTACTCGTTTCGTTATAATTTCGAAGCAAGATAGTTTCGTAACTGCGATGAAGATTCTGCAAATGTACAACTTAGAATGGAAATTATTACCAATTGCAAAAATCGTTTGAACATTCGTATGTCCTTGTTACCTAGATTGTATGTTAGGCATTCCACACATCTTGTTAATTATTTAGCTGCAATAGTACCTGTATTGAATTCCTCACAGCAGTTATTTTGTAAGAACCAATAGTTTAATTTCAGTGCCTATAATTTATTATGAATGAGTGTTGCTTGGAGGTGAATCCATTCAGAGATACGATATAAATGTAGGATATTATATTTTGTAACACATTAGTATTAAGTACGTTTTCGAATGCCAAAGTTGCTAAAATATTTTTGTTACGAAATTAATCTACACGGTATTTATTGATGTCACTCGCCTTTGTAATGGGACATTTTAGATCAATACCAAAATGAGCTTGCCTTAGTGACTGTATTTTTGGAAGTGTAGAAGATTGTATGCGTCGTCATCTGCCTTTTCCAAGTATAATCGATGCACATTATTCACAGCTTTATCACCCTTATCCGATCGTAATAGAGCACAATTTTCAATAGAAGTTCGAAAAATAGTGTATTGCACAAAATAGATTGAAATACATGTCGTAAACGGTTATAAATATATCATATCTCTGAAATTTCTTATATAATGCCTCGTCAGTATTAATTAAACCTGTGGTATTATTATATGCCATAAGCAGTACATTATTTGTGTAGGCGATTAGAATAAGATGAATATCATTCGTGGTGTAAAAAATATTTATGTTTCTGCTACTATCAAGTTTCAATTAACTTACCATTTGATATTTAAATTGATGTTCTATTTTAAAACATAGGTATAAGACTGATGGTAGGATTGAGTTTTAGGATTAGTGAGATATTTTGTATTGAAATGCTTTTGTAAACGGTACTATATTGCTTTCCAATACGAATATTTTTAATGTTGCTCGCGTTAAATACAAGACTTTGCAGTATTTTATTTTTAAAACCTACATAAACCTTGATTTTCTTAGCCGTCTTTGAGCAACAGATGATTTATATTTGTGTGTTTCATATTTAGATATTTGGTGTTAGTAATAAATAACTGTATAACATATTGGAATGTGGGGGTAATGGGGGTAGTTAGAAATTAAAATGTGATACCTCATAGTATCTTTGTATTGTCGTTCCCCCGTAGAAGGAATTGAGGTCACTTATCCATAGACCCGGCGATATTTCGCATCAAGTTTAAGCTGCTATGTCTCAACAGTTTTAACATACACTTTTTAAGTAATCGTATGTCAAGCAAGTACACCGCATAGTATCAATAGTTAAGTTAAGCTTTGTGTTAGAATAGCCATGTGGATGCAATGAGCAGAGTGATTGATAGCTATTACACATTCCATGTACATAATATTGAAATAAATTATGTTTTCCCACCCATACCGTGACTGTTTTTTTAATACCTATCCTATATCTTAGCTAAGTTGAAATAAGGTTCAAATCTGATCGCTCACAGCCGAAGCACTAACGAAATTTGTACTATTGATTGATTTCTGTTACAGTAGGGGAACCTGTTGTACCTTGGACAGAGTTGTACCTAGGACAATCGTGTTTTAAAAAAAAATGCGTTGGTTTTAGGAACCGTTGTCTATAGTATTTGAATCATCATTGATCAACAATTACGTCAAATCAGTTGTGGTTTGCCAGCTCTAATGATTACAGCGAAAAAAAATAATTTCGTTTTTTTCAATTAAAAAGTCAGTTTTTTAGACTTTTGTTTTTGCTATTTTTTTCAAAATGATGCATGTTTAAAAAACGGTTTTATTTAAAAACTAATCTTAGTATATATAGCTATTGGACAACATATGTCTCAGATCCTACCTCCAATCACAAGTGGGTGTACAAAGCTTGTGAAGTAAAGTAGTCGCGATGTTGTACCTTGGCGATCCAAGTTACGTTGTACCTTGGCCACCATCATTTGGTCGGCATTTATATGCATATATTTTTTGAGTGCCAATTGATTGCAGAAATGGTAAGACTTATGTTAAATGATAAGAAAATAATGAAATAATTAGGTTGCAAGTTAAAATTACGTGATTAGAGACCAAAATAATGTCACAAAAATTTGCTATAAATCAATTGGCAAAGCTTTTTACAAAAACAATCTTTTACCTATATAAAGTTGTTAATAACTGTTACTTTTGTTAATTGCTAATGCAAATATGATTGAATAATTATTATTTAAACAAAAACTAAATAAATTACAGCTAAAAATATTTTTTATCTCGATTTGAACCTACACTGGCCAAGGTACAACATACACTGTCCAAGGTACATCTGGTATGTTGTACCTTGGACAGTTTTGACTTTTTTTTTCAAATAGGTAGTGGTCACAGGTTTTTGGGAAAATACATAGTTTTATGAATGAATTATGTAGGTAATTTCATGGTCTTTACATACACATACACTGGACAGATATAGCTAGCACCATTATTTAATTAAAAATCAAAATTCAAAAAACTGTCCTAGGTACAACAGGTTCCCCTACTTATTTTTGGTGAATACCTACCTACACTCGATTATAACTTTCCAGACTCAGACCAAACATTTATTAATTCAAAATATAACGATACGAGAATCTTAGAACTGATTTCGAGATCCTATCAATATTTCTGTGATCTGTTTCTACTTCAATCTGATCGTATTATCAGATGCCAACGGAATGTAGAGCCAAATAGAGATGTGACGGCTGTCAATAAAAGTCATCAGTATTTTAATAAAATTTACATATATTATTTTTAATAATAAGGGCATCGGAGCTATACATAACAAAACTGTACATAAAGGTACAACTGATACCAAGAGTGCAAAAAAGCAAAATGTCATTACGAAAGAGGTAAACTAATAATTTAAGTTAGTATACACAATGAACACTAAATTATAATGATGTATCTTATAAAAAAGTTTGCTCAGACTTGATGTCTTGATTACCATACGTAATGGTGACATCATGTCAACGCTAACTTTTTATAAGATAGGGGGTTAGAATACAACATAGGTACTTGTTTCAAAAATTTTTTGTAATCGATTTTGACAAATTAAATTTTAAAACAATAGTCAAATTTCATGATATTAATAATCGAAATAGTTAATATGAATTAATCTATCAAAATTACAAAAGTTATTGCTTATTTACCTATCTCACTTTTTGTCTCGAAACTATTGTGTTTCATGGTCATAAGTCTTTATGTATTATTATGTTCAAAATTAAAATGTTTTTGGACATCTATATAAACATTTTTGTATGTAAAAGTCTTTCTTACACTCATTACTTCATCTGCGTTAGGTTTTATATGAATATATAATAAACCTGTCGATAATTTTTAACATAAACTCTCTGAGACAATCTTTTCATTTATTTTTATGATATTTACAAAGTAAATACTGACTTTTAACATTAGTACCTTTGTAAGGACGCATATTCAACTAAATAATTCTTAGATAAAATAAAACTACTATTCCGATTAATCACCGAAGAAAATAATTTACAAATAAAACCTTTATATTGAAAACTATAAAATACTTGTGTATTTGGTTTTGATTTTCAAATAAAATGCTTTTTTCAGAAATACATTATAAAATTTCGTCCTACTAACGTTCCAAATTCTTTAAATAACTTGATACAACTTCCCTAAAATACGCAATTGTTACTTTATCAATGAAAACTAAATATGGAATCTAATTCAATACTTCAGACTTATCGGATTTTACATAAAACATTCGTTAATGTGCAGCGATTCAGACCAGGCTCTAAGCATCAATTTTCCTAATAAACAACAAGCACCGCTAAAGGACTGTTATTCTGCCTACTTTACAACTACACAGAGAAAAATCTCAGATTCCCAAATTTCTAGACAGATCTTCGAATCATAAATCACACCCAGCCCTTATGTCAAGCGAACAATACCTTTAATACCTACATTCAAAATCATACACTCGACTGCAATACCCAAAATGTATAATCATATTTACAAAGTACCTTATTCTATGTACAATATTGTACAATCACTGGGGAGGGGGATGACTTGGTCGCAGTATTCTAGCGAGCACATGTCTCCCTGAGACGAGCTTTAGTTGTGTTCCATCCATTAGTACGCTCCGAACGCCGCTCGATGTCGGCGTAGTAACGCCTGATGACGCCTGTAAAGAAAAATAACTTAAAAAATAATACAGCTCGCACCTTTAGTTAGAAATTGTCTTATAAACTGTTTAAGCCAGCATTCGCTAAGCGCTCCCTGTATGTCTCTAGGCTCTTCACTCATGAATCAGAAGATAAGAGTCAGCGTGGAAGCAAAAAAACAAACAGAGGTCAGATTTTATTAAATAAATTAATAATAGCCATAAGTTGCTTCGGTCCACGCTTCACTCTAAGGTACAATTTGTTCAAGCCAAATGCAGTGACCAAGTTACTTATAAAAAAACATTTGCAGTACAAATAAATATTAATTGACATTTCACACGTCACCTTGCTAAGCAAAGCTTGTACAGTTTACTGATAGAATGATGATGATGAGACTAAATAAAAAAAAAGTTCCATCCCGTATTTTCAATCAATAGCTTGAATAAGTTTTGATTAAGATGATCAAAAGGCGTTTTTTCTATTGTGTGCGTAGATGGGTATTATTTGAGTGTTTTTAAGTGCATGCAAAATTACTCCATGCACATTTTTAGTGTTCAAATAGGTATATTTCAATTTGAATCAATCAGCATGCGTCAATTCACCTGCTGTATTTTTATTCCCTGCGCGAGTTTTACTTGCTGAATCGTATTCACCTATAAAATTATGAATAAATAAAACAAAATTCATGTGAATGATTTATAAACGATTTATCTAAACTAATATTATAAAGAGGAAAGATTTGATTGTTTGTTTGTTTGTTTGTTTGTTTGCATCGAATAGGCTCCGAAACTACTGGACCGATTTCAAAAATTCTTTCACCGTTGTGAAGCTACACTATCCGCGCTGAACATAGGCTATATTATATTTTCAAAAAAATTAGGGATCCTTACTAAAACTTCAATTATGTAACCCAAGGTGTAAAAAAAATACCTAAGAAATTCCTTACATCGCGTGCGCTGCGAAAACTATTGAAGATAGAAAGAAATTATGTACTACGATTTTGTAGAACACATTATCATCCACAAAAAAGTCAACGACAGCATATGACTAACTATAACAGATATGTCACTATAAGTGTTTTAATATCGAAAAAATATAATTAAAATGACGCCGTTAGAAAACGTTCTTTATTTGTGCTTTGGTATTAATCCTTATCTAAATAAACTTCTTCATAATTAAGACTGGTTCAATACCTTTATATGACTTTTTAAATTATTTAATTTCGACATTCCATTCGAAAGATATCACGAGTTCAAAAATGTAAGTATTGGAAAAAAGTCAAGCGGAATAAAGCAGGCGCCGCGCCGGTCACGGAAGTATATGCGGGTTCTATTGTTTATCCCACTATGTGGATTGTGGATCAAAAGAAAACTTATGAGATTAACAGTATGTACATATTATGTTAAACTCATAATTAGTAAACTATTGTAAAAAATTCCGACTACCACAGCACTTTTGCCCATACGTCGGCATATCTAAACTAATATTATAAAGAGGAAAGATTTGATTGTTTGTTTGTTTGTTTGTTTGTTTGCATCGAATAGGCTCCGAAACTACTGGACCGATTTCAAAAATTCTTTCACCGTTGTGAAGCTACACTATCCGCGCTGAACATAGGCTATATTATATTTTCAAAAAAATTAGGGATCCTTACTAAAACTTCAATTATGTAACCCAAGGTGTAAAAAAAATACCTAAGAAATTCCTTACATCGCGTGCGCTGCGAAAACTATTGAAGATAGAAAGAAATTATGTACTACGATTTTGTAGAACACATTATCATCCACAAAAAAGTCAACGACAGCATATGACTAACTATAACAGATATGTCACTATAAGTGTTTTAATATCGAAAAAATATAATTAAAATGACGCCGTTAGAAAACGTTCTTTATTTGTGCTTTGGTATTAATCCTTATCTAAATAAACTTCTTCATAATTAAGACTGGTTCAATACCTTTATATGACTTTTTAAATTATTTAATTTCGACATTCCATTCGAAAGATATCACGAGTTCAAAAATGTAAGTATTGGAAAAAAGTCAAGCGGAATAAAGCAGGCGCCGCGCCGGTCACGGAAGTATATGCGGGTTCTATTGTTTATCCCACTATGTGGATTGTGGATCAAAAGAAAACTTATGAGATTAACAGTATGTACATATTATGTTAAACTCATAATTAGTAAACTATTGTAAAAAATTCCGACTACCACAGCACTTTTGCCCATACGTCGGCATATTAATAATATTTTGGATCAAATTCCTTATAACTATGACAAATACTATCCCTCTATCTTATAAAAAGTTAGCGTTGACTTTAAGTCATCATTACGTATTAGTACTTCAAGTCTGCGCTAACTTTTTATCAGATAGACCGTATAACTTTAAATAAAATACCGGCTACCGCAGCACTTCTGCTTACACGTCGGTATATTAAAAATAATTTGGTTTAAAATCCTTATCAACTATGACAAAAACTCAAATATTTAAAAATGTATGCTACCACTTCCGCCTATACGTCGGCATACTGAAAATATTTTGGTTCAAAGTCCTTATCAACTATGACAGATACAAAAAAAACTGTGATATGTACTAAATACATATTTAAAAAATCCGACTACCGCAGCATTTCCGCTCATCCGTCGACATATACAAAGTATGTAGGTTCAAAATCCTTATCAACTGTGACATGTAATTAAACTTTGTAAAAAAAAAAAAACCGGCTACCGCAGCACTTCCGCCCATACGTCGACATATTCAAAGTATGTGGGTTCAAAATCCTTATCAACTGTGACATGTACTTCAACATTGTAAAAAAATCCGGCTACCGCAGCACTTCCGCCCATACGTCGACATATTCAAAGTATGTATGTTCAAAATCATTATCAACTGTGACATGTACTAAAATATTGTTATAAATTCCGGCTACCGCAGCACTTCCGCCCATACGTCGACATATTCAAAGTATGTGGGTTCAAAATCCTTATCAACTGTGACATGTACTTCAACATTGTAAAAAAATCCGGCTACCGCAGCACTTCCGCCCATACGTCGACATATTCAAAGTATGTGGGTTCAAAATCCTTATCAACTGTGACATGTACTTCAACATTGTAAAAAAATCCGGCTACCGCAGCACTTCCGCCCATACGTCGACATATTCAAAGTATGTAGGTTCAAAATCATTATCAACTGTGACATGTACTAAAATATTGTTAAAAATTCCGGCTACCACAGCACTTCCGCCCATACGTCGACATATTCAAAGTATGTGGGTTCAAAATCCTTATCAACTGTGACATGTACTTCAACATTGTAAAAAAATCCGGCTACCGCAGCACTTCCGCCTATACGTCGACATATTCAAAGTATGTAGGTTCAAAATCATTATCAACTGTGACATGTACTAAAATATTGTTAAAAATTCCGGCTACCGCAGCACTTCCGCCCATACGTCGACATATTCAAAGTATGTATGTTCAAAATCATTATCAACTGTGACATGTACTAAAATATTGTTATAAATTCCGGCTACCGCAGCACTTCCGCCCATACGTCGACATATTCAAAGTATTCTTCTTTCTTCTTCTTTGTCCTGGCCTTATGTCCCATTTCTTTTGGGGTCGGCCCTCCTTGTTTTCATACGCCATACAGAGCGTTTTTGCGTCGTATCTGGGTCTAAGCCCATCGTCTTCAAATCTTTCAGGGGTCTGCCTGGTTTCCTTTTAGTTGGTTCCGCTGTGAGGACTTTCCGGGTCATATGAGTTTCGTCTCTACGCATGACATGGCCATACCAGCGCAAACGGTTTTCTTGGATCTTTTCACTGACCGTCGCTTAAGGGGGACGCCCTAGCCGTTATATCTCTTTTCTTATGTTGTACTTTCATTAAAACAAGGAGATTGGAGGTTGGCTTTAAATTTTTACGGCCGGTTGCCACCTGACGCCAAGGCTGTAGTCTTCTCAAGACCGGGACGCCGCCGTTGACCCTCTAGGAGTTCTTCCGCCGCCGTGCCTTCTGTACGCTCCAGCCTGAACGACATATTCAAAGTATGTGGGTTCAAAATCCTTATCAACTGTGACATGTACTTCAACATTGTAAAAAAATCCGGCTACCGCAGCACTTCCGCCCATACGTCGACATATTCAAAGTATGTAGGTTCAAAATTATTATCAACTGTGACATGTACTAAAATATTGTTAAAAATTCCGGCTACCGCAGCACTTCCGCCCATACGTCGACATATTCAAAGTATGTGGGTTCAAAATCCTTATCAACTGTGACATGTACTTCAACATTGTAAAAAAATCCGGCTACCGCAGCACTTCCGCCCATACGTCGACATATTCAAAGTATGTAGGTTCAAAATCCTTATCAACTGTGACATGTACTAAAATATTGTTAAAAATTCCGGCTACCGCAGCACTTCCGCTCATACGTCGACATATACAAAGTATGTAGGTTCAAAATCCTTATCAACTGTGACATGTACTTCAACATTTTAAAAAAATCCGGCTACCGCAGCACTTCCACCCATACGTCGACATATTCAAAGTATGTATGTTCAAAATCATTATCAACTGTGACATGTACTTAAACATTGTAAAAAAATCCAGCTACCGCAACACTTCAGCCCATACGTCGACATATTCAAAGTATGTAGGTTCAAAATCCTTATCAACTGTGACATGTACTAAAATATTGTTAAAAATTCCGGCTACCGCAGCACTTCCGCCCATACGTCGACATATTCAAAGTATGTAGGTTCAAAATCATTATCAACTGTGACATGTACTAAAATATTGTTAAAAATTCCGGCTACCGCAGCACTTCCGCCCATACGTCGACATATTCAAAGTATGTAGATTCAAAATCCTTATAAACTGTGACATGTACTAAAATATTGTTAAAAATTCCGGCTACCGCAGCACTTCCGCTCATACGTCGACATATACAAAGTATGTAGGTTCAAAATCCTTATCAATTGTGACATGTACTTCAACATTTTAAAAAAATCCGGCTACCGCAGCACTTCCACCCATACGTCGACATATTCAAAGTATGTATGTTCAAAATCATTATCAACTGTGACATGTACTTAAACATTGTAAAAAAATCCAGCTATCGCAACACTTTCGCCCATACGTCGACATATTCAAAGTATGTATGTTCAAAATCCTTATCAACTGTGACATGTACTTAAACATTTAAAAAAAAATCCGGCTACCGCAGCACTTCCGCCCATACGTCGATATATTCTAAGTATGTAGGTTTAAAATCCTTATCAACTGTGACATGTACTTCAACATTGTAAAAAAATCCGGCTACCTCAGCACTTCCGCCCATACGTCGAGATGTTCAAAGTATGTAAGTTCAAAATCCTTATCAACTGTGACATGTACTAAAATATTGTTAAAAATTCCGGCTACCGCAGCACTTCCGCCCATACGTCGACATATTCAAAGTATGTATGTTCAAAATCCTTATCAAATGTGACATGTACTAAAATATTTCAAAAATTCTGGCTACCGCAGCACTTTCAACCATACGATATTTTGTGTCGGTTTTTTTTGGGCGTTCATAATTCGGAGTAAAACAATGTTATATTAAAAATTGTTTTTAAAAAAAATCTCTTTGTCAAAATAGCAAAAGGAAAGTCTGTTCAAAGGGCTATTAGGTGGCTACTCTAAGGAACGAGTTTTTTAGTCGTGGCCCAGGCTCCACAGCGAATTGCCCTTTCTTCTTTGCGGTTACCGCAGCACTTCCGCCCATATGTCGACATATTTGTACAATTTTATAAAGGCTACCCGTGCGAAGCCGGGGCGTGCTGCTAGTGTATTTATAAAGTTATTTACCTGTTGTAGTTTTAGTACTGGCGTTGTTGATGTAGGTGTTGTGACAGTTTGAGCCGCTGAAAATAAGAGTAAGTATAAAATTAAAATATTATCGGTCAACAAACAGTCTAAGAACAGTGAACACAAAATGAAAATACAGCTTTTGCACATATCAAACTAATGATGTGATTGCTCGGAATAAGGCCCTTTCGGTTTATAGGGACATATACCTTGTAAAGACAGTTGAGTTTACAGTTTTTACAGAATAAAATAAATTAAACTGTGCCATCAGTATTACTTATTAACAGAACAGAAACCACGTGACGTGATTTAGAGGAATGAAGTGAATGTTAACTTACCCATATTACTTATAACTATTGTTTGCGAAGTGCTTGGACCGCCAGTCGATGTCACCCGAACTGCACTTCCATCGCTCTGAAATAATAAGGTAAAAATCTTTATAAGGCTGCTCCATCAATTACTAACGACTCGATCCAGCTTCGCATTATGTTAGATATGTGATAACCTTTAAATTATCAGTGTTGTTACATATTATTCATATACTAAGAATAGTCATTATATTTTTACATCGGAGGGTTTAAAACTCACCTGTAAAATGATATTGTGCAAAGGTTTTGCCGAGGTCAGCAACAGTGGCCTTGTGAGTCTCGTAGCCGGCGATAGGACTCGAACCTGCGGTCGTGGCCTGATTCCCGACACTATCCGCCCGCTGCCTACCATTCCTTCTAGCGATACCATCTGGCCCTGAAAATGTATGCATCTCATAACAATAGGTAATATGATTAATCCTCCTAGCGTTCGTGTCTGTATCAAATTCTGGCATAGAATTTTAAATTCATGAACCAGTTACTAGATCAACGTCACAAATACGGCAAAGAAAACAACTGTAATATACTTACTTGAGCGTTAGTGAGCAATTTTGCCATAATCGGTTGATTACCCATCTTGTCACCCTGGCTTTGGCTTCTAACAACCTGAGGCAATGCCTTAGCTTGGTTGGCTAGCTGCACGCCACCGGCTAGCTGCAAGGTTTGCCCGCTGGGCAACTGAAGCGTTTGACCGCTCGGCAGTTGGACAGTTTGACTCCCGGCTAACTGCACAGTTTGACTGTTCGCTAGCTGGACAGTTTGACCCGCCAATTGAACCGTCTGAGATCCTAACGCGCTACTAGGTATTTGGACATTCTGTCCGCCCATTTGAACCGTTTGCAAACTCCCCCCGGATAATTGAAACGTCTGCCCCGCTAGTTGGACGCTCGACGGTAAAACGTTCTGACTCGCGACTTGGACGCTCTGACCGCTCGGGAGTTTGACCGTGTGCCCGGTCAGCTGGACGCTCTGACCGGCGAGTTGAACCGTTTGATTCCCAAACTGCACAGTCTGTCCGGCGAGCTGGACGGACGATACCGGTATCACGGTTTGATTGGGCTGGAGCGTTTTTAGGGTGGGCGTGGTTTGAACGCGCGGGCTTTGGTTTTTAGATGCCTTCAGGGCTTGCATGACTTGAGGGGTAGCTAGAGGGACGGTTTGACCGCTCGGGAGCCGGACGCTGTGCGCCGCGTGCTGCATTTGAAGCGAGGGGAGCTGTAGGGAGGAGAGTTGCAGCGCATGGCCGGGGCTCAGTTGCACCGCCTGCCCTCCTGGGAAGTGGACAGTTTGGTTGGCCGTCAGTTGAAGGGTTCTGCCGCCGGCTAACTGAACCGTCCGCATGGGCATCGAGGTCACTGCGGTTTGAACACTACTCACTACTGCTGTTCCACTGACAGGACTCTGTGAATGACATGTTACCTATTAATAGATGTTCAATAAACTGAGAATGACGTACATGATAATTAAATGAGTTTTAATACCTGTGCTAGTGTCGTAATCGTAGGAGTGGTCGATATAGTCGCTCGTTTTTTAATTGTTGGTGTATCTGAAAGTAAAAAAAAAAATATTGTTTAAGACGCCAGCTATTTGTTATGTTTTTCAAATATTATTATTTACTAAAATCACAGGTATAAATGATGAGACATGATTGAAGTTCTCTGAGATCCACTTACCTTGTAATAAAGCGCGCGGCGATATCAAAGATTTCCCAGATGACTGATTGGCTGGACTTAACACCCTCACCATACCTCTTCTTGTTCCAGTTGCCTGAAAAACCAATTATACAATTACTTATCTGTATACAACAATTACAGGTCAGCGTATTTCAATTCAAGTAGTATTTTATTAAAAAAAACTATTCCATAATAATAATAACATACCTGAGTGGTAGGAGTAATCGATGCAGTAACAGAGCTTTGCAAACTGGGCGGCCTTATCAACAAAGATCGAGTACCTGACACCACCTATGGATAAAAGTTGATGTAAATTCAAAATATAATGATGAATCATAATAAAATTATGTTTCTATAATATTGATTGTCACCTTTTGAGTCTGATATGAAGGATTCACAACGGGATGTATAACAGTTTGCGTCGTTGATATTTGATGAGTTAGCACATTTGCTTTCGCCATCTACAAAATCAAATATTTTATTACTTTACATTCTAGCAATAAAACGAGCGTACAAAGATATTGTTTTGCTTACACTTGCTTGAACGGCATCGGCTTTTATCGACGTTCTCTGCTTGATTATAGGTGTTTTGTGCGACGTTGCGACGATTGTCGGCAGGCTTGACGACCTTGACAGTGTCGTATTAACCGGACTCAACATCGGTTTAGTGACTTGTTGCGGGGAAATGGTCTTTATTCCGGAAGGCGAAGATGCAATCGGCTTCGACAGAATTGAAGGTTTGGGCGACTCGGGGTGTTTTATTATGAGCGGCAATTGTTTTCCCGTTTTCGTGAGCTGTTTTCCCACATGAGATAAGTGTTTTGCCGTTTGAGATAGTTGTTTAGCTGTTTGCAACGTCGAATGTTGCAAAGGCGATTGCGGAGGTGGCATGATCGACTGAGGAGATGGCATGGGCGATTTAGGAGGTGGCATGGAGGATTTCGTCGGTGCCATGGGCGATTTCGGCGGTGGCATGGATGACTGAGATAGTTGGATGGAGGATTGAAGCGGTGGCATTTGAGGGGATAGACCGGGTGACTGTGGAGGTTGCATATTTGATTGAGGTGCCGGTTGAGATTGCTTGGGTGATTGCAGATGCTTCACAGGCGATTGGGGTTTCAGAAATACCGTTTGTGAATTTTTGATTTCTACCTGAGTGGGCTGTTTGGCGGGGTGAGGCAACTCCGTACCAGACAGTGAAAACTCCTCGGACGATAAATAAACCGGAGAAAATGATTTTTCAGATATGGGTTGTTTAGGAGAGGATAGCCCTGGCATTTGTTTACTAGGAAGTGGTGGCTGCTTGGCCGACGCAGCGGGTTTGTTAGCTGATTGGAGTAGCCTCGCAGGTATTTTGGGAGATGGAGGTTGCGATGGAGATAGTGGTCTCGACGGCGATTGTTTAGGAGAGGGCGGCATTTGTTTTGGTGACGGCGGGGGAAGCATGGGCGATGCAGAAGAGGGGACGGGCGACGTTGGCATTTGTTTGACGGCCGTCGGTTGTTTCGGAGACTGCGCTGCTTTTGGCGACTGAGTGGGCAGCTTCACGGTCTTCGGAACATTCTTCAGTGTTGTTTTGGACTGTAGGGCCGCTTGCAGCGCTTGAGATGTAGAAGCTTTGGATAATAGTGCAGCTTGCTTCGCGAGATTTCTTGCTGCGGCTTTGTTCTGAGCCGTAGCGGTCGCTTGCTTCACCGCTTCCGCTAGTAACTTCGCTTGTTTCACCGATTGACTCATCAAAGCGGCTTGTTTGCTCTGTTTGGTGATACTTGTTTGCTTCGGCGCGAAGGTTCGTTTCGACGGGGGGGTGTAGACCGGTTTTTTAGATTTAGCTAATGGAGTGACCTTGGCTTGGCCTAGCGTGACTTGCATTAGAAGTTGGGCGGATGAGAGTTGAGGTGCCGATGTAGGTACGCTGCTGTCATCGACGTCAACGTCACTGTCAGATGCTTCTATAAAGTCTTCAGTGACGGTTTCATCAACTTCCATCTGTATAGATAATTAAAAACATAGTTTGAGGACCCATCGTATAACATTCGCTGATCTTCCGAACAGAAAGGTAAACGAAATCGAAAATTATATATAAGAATGGAACATAAACCGATCTCATCCGAGTAACATTACGCGGTAACGCTCAGATTTTTTTATCATATACATAATTCTTAATTCAGTACTTACACTTTCTGGTGCATTTTCTTTAGCCGACGTTGTAGTTTTCACCAGCGGTGGAGGAGAATTGACGCTAGATTTTGGGTTAGTTCGTATAATAGTGGTAGGTTTAGCCGCAATAGGCGGTCTAGGAATAGGAGCGGGTGGGGGTGAAGTGGGAGGGAGGATTGTAGGGGATATCGCTGCCGTTGCTTTGGCACCCCTACTACGTCCGGAAGTTGTTTTCGTCCAGTCCTCTTCGGTTCTGAAAAACAATGTATGATACTTTATGTTTGCCTGAAAAGATTGGAATCTCTCATCCAGATCTTTGGTTTGGTTTACTTTATACATACTAAACATATTTCGAAGCCTCAAAGCTGTATTAAACATTTCATTTCCAAAGAAAGTAAAGTAATGAAATAATATTTTTAGAAGTGAACGGTTTATTTTAATATACAATACAAAGCAGCTTAGAAAGTTTTTAATATTCCGAAATGTTCTTTGTCGAAGATTATTGAAATGCGCTTCCGCGATTATATAAGTATTTTGAACTTGCAATA
This sequence comes from Ecliptopera silaceata, assembly GCA_932527185.1. NCBI lineage: Eukaryota > Metazoa > Arthropoda > Insecta > Lepidoptera > Geometridae > Ecliptopera > Ecliptopera silaceata. The sequence goes on along the minus strand of OW052205.1, from coordinate 5,347,447 downwards.
TAGATAAACAAATAACAATACAAGTATTTATTGCATACCTTAATGTTTTTAATATGATCTATTAGTTATTAGGTGATTTTCTTCTAGAATTTATTGTTATATACCTGTTTCTATGTAAATACATCCAAACGGCGGTCCGCTGATCAAACTTGACGACGGGATCTCTCTTCGCCGTGTGAAATCTCTCCAGAACCGCTGACACCGCCCCGAGTAATGCTTGCTCACTACATTGAGCTATGTATTGAGACATTCTGTAAGTATAAGAAAAATAATTGATAAAAAAAACACATAAAAAAAGTACATCGCTTTGAGATATAACATTAAGGTTAAAGCGCTCAGTCAGGACGGTAGCAGAACAACAAAAGATGGCGCTAGTTTAAAAAACTGCGGTTTTTCTTCTGATTTGTTAATGGTTTTTTGCGTTTAGTTATCAAAATTCACCTTTGCAAAATTTTATTAATAGATACCAACTAATCAATACACAAAACTATAATTTTAGTAAAAAAAACGTGCAGGGGCTGTTGAAGAATTTCAAGCTTGCTATCTACTCAGATACACACACATGTATACAATATTTGTAGCGCACTAGTATTTGATAATTTCAACGTCAAATGAAAAGAACGAATAGTGCGGTTGAAGATGCTATGGCATTCGATTTGACGTAACCGAGTTCAATTCTTGCGGAGGCTTACTTGTTTTTTGTTGAATCAATAGTTTTGGTTCCTGGCTCAAGAAAATTTATTTTTTAGTTTTACCTCTGCTTTGAACAATATCTACTGTCTTATAAAACCTACTTTATTTAAAAATGGTTTTTACTTATGTAGATGCTATAAATAGAGAACCTCCATAGATTACCTTTTAATAAAACTGCTAACATGTTCCGAAATATTTTTAGTATTATTATGAAATAATTACCATAAAAATATGAAAAACTCATCAAATAAAACACATGAATATGTTTTGCCCAAATACGGGCTACGTTTATGTATTTTTTTGTGGCGTCGCTAAGATTCTTCCAGTGCAGCTGTTCGTGCATTGTCTTGTCCAGAAGGTGATACATTGTTTGTGGGGCAGTCACATTATATTGCTAAATCGGAGTATCCCCATGTATCCAAGTCATACCTGCAGTGGCCCACTTGGCCCCGCTCTTGGCCCCCAAATCTGAGCTCCTGTAGAAAAACACATAAAACAAATTATGCGATAAGTACCTATAAAAGTCACTTAGGTGGTGTAGCCTAATGAGAAGGTTCTATGTGAAGGATGCGAAGTAGCGTGTACGCCTTGATCACCACGCACGCATGCTTCTTTGTTATCACAATGAGCACAATATAAAGAATTTCATCACAAAACAATTATGCAGAAAGCAGAAATGACAGACAGAGCAAACGTTGACAATTGTCAGTGATGTTGCCATACATTGGTATAATTTACCCATTTCGGTATGCATTTATTTAGAGATTTTTAATTTTGCTTGAGTTTTGACTAAAACTTTCAGGATCCGATACGACTAAGTACGGGGTCTTTGTGTACTTAGAAATAAGTATTATTTTTATAGCAAAGTAAGTTCTTTTATTTTGATAACTTGATCATTACAGAACATTAAAAAACAAACTGTTTGACAAAAATTATGTTGGCAACACTTTTACAACCAAATATTTTGAACTAGCAGTTAGACGTGACTTGGAACGTGTTGCCTATTTCGACTCGGCAGCGAGTTCTTTTACTGTATTTCACGTAAAAAGTCTTTTTCAAATTAAATTAATTTGTACTCAATACAGCCTATGTTACTCTTTTTAATAATGAAAGAATTATTAAAATAGATCATGTACTTTTGAGTTAGTTTTTTTACTAAATAAGTAACTGACAAACAGACAAATCCTTTCTTTTCTAGAATATTGGTTTCTAGAACAGACCACAGAGTGGAAGTATGGCAACGTAACATTTTCAAGAAAAAAGAGACAGCTATAGTCTTCTTTCTTTTTCTACGGCTGGAGAGCTGACAACAAACTTAGAACTTTGGCATTTGATAGATAATTTCAAATTGTGAGTATTAGAGCGGATAGCGTAGTCATATTAGATTATTACTCATATCTCGGAAGATGGTTCATATATTTTACTACCGCTAGTTTTGTTTATACTAAGTACCTACATATACTTTTTGATTTTATAATGGTGTAGAAATATGTATTTGAATTGAAATGAGAAAATGTACTATTTTCAATAAATATATATTCACGGACAATTCACACATCACACTCTAGTCCCAAATTAAGCAAAGCATATAGGTACCTACTATGGGAACGAAATCGCTGATAGAATACTTAGAACTAGAAGGCAGAGCTACTACCAACTGAGTTGTGACGCTACTGTACACATGTTTTTTGATTTATTAAAACTTGAGGAAACGAACTGTAGCATTATTTATCGACGGAATTCAATGAAAGGAGAATGGACAATTCTCTATGGAGCATGGGCCATGACTAAAAAACTCGTCTCTCAGGATTGCCACATAATATGTTTTAAAGGGCTTTTACAGGCCTACATTTAACTATTTTTATTTAAAAAATCCATCCCTTGGAAATCGATATATTTTGAAAAACAGTTTTTTATTTAAACGTCGTATTAATCCGAATTCCGAAGGCCCACATAAATGCTTGTAGTTTCGTTCAAAAGGGCATTAAACGGGCTTCATTTGTTTTTAGATTGTTTGAAAATCCAACCTGTCGGAAACGAAATATTTCCGAAAAACTTTATTTATTTTTTGCAATACTACAGTTTTTCAGGAATAACTCAATTTCCACAGGTTGGATTTTTAAACAATCTTAAAAACAATTAAAGCCCTTTTAAAGGCAATCACAGTTATTCTTGTGGGTCTTCAAACTCTAAGTAATATGATGTTAAATGAAAAACAATATCATCGGAATATCTCGATTTCCATGGGTGGGATTTTTTCCGTATATACATATATAGTAAAATTTTGGTAGTCCGGTCAATTTAGACAATTGAAATAAAGAAAATTCCGACAGAGCCAAATCTTCGTAAAGACCTTAGGTTTACCACAAGGAATAAAGTGTCAAAAGTCCCCATCAGTCCCTGGAGACTTTCTTAGAGATAATTTTTTTTATTTCAATTGTCTGATTCTTACAAGCGCAATATCTGAGAAATAGTGGGTCTTAGAGAAAAAATTATTGGGGTCATTTTTATACAAAATTTTAAGATCTACAACTTTGATTTTAGGTACTTTTTCGATAAAACTTACCGTTTTCAAGAAAAATCCAAAAAACCCAAAATTTTGACGTTGGGCCCCGAATAAGTCCCTAAGCCCACATGGGGCTGATGGGGACTTTTGACACTTTATTCCTTGTGGTAAACCTAAGGTCTCTACGAAGATTTGGCTCTGTCGGAATTTTCTTTATTTGATCACATTTTTTATGTCTAAATTGACCGGACTATGGCCTGTAAAGCCCTTTTAAACGTACTAAGTGGCAACCTTGAGGGACGATTCTTTTAGTCGTGGCCCAAAGTGCCCATTCTCCTTTGATTGAAATCTGTCGCTTCGCAAATCTATACGCGCCTTTAGGTAGGTATCTATTTTCTTACGTCGTTGATTCATTATGACAACGTTTCAATAGAGCGCGAACTCTTCTTGGGTTTTTTTTTGGAACAGAGTATTTGTGTTTTTTTATGCTGATATACCTAGATGTTTTATTCATCCCTATATGAGTACCTACTTTATTATAATCAAAACATGATTTCCAAGAAACTATTTATTTTTCTTTCTTTGGATTTGTTATGGTTGATTGTCAGTCAGTGTCAGATTCTGTCAGTGTCAGATTATGTCAGTGTCAGATTCTGTCAGTGTCTCGAACCACAAAGTATCATATCCTTCAGTCAATCTGAATGAATGAGACACACCCACAGACTAGTACTACACAAATCTAGTTCTTCAACATTCGTACCATGCCGAATGGTGGCAGCACTTTCATATACATGGCTACACGGGTCGCCATCACGCACACATAAACATTTTACGTTAAATTTTAGGAAAAGAAACAAATAAATTTATGCGTTTTCTGAATAAAAGCGTATGAATTTATTAGATAGATGTTTATAAATATCTCTAATGAGTATACTAAGCATATATTTCACCCCTTTCACTTATTAGTTGTCTTGTAAAATCTTATTGCTTTTTGTATGAGAAAGGAACCACCTTAACAACGTTAAAGTATGTACATATGCAGTACGGATTTTTTATTTTTTTTTCACATTTAGAAACAATATTCAAAATAATAATTTATTCAATAATAATTTTATGATCACTTCTGTAGTCTAAGCCTCTATTCCATGATCCAATGAATTTCTATAAGAAGTTTTATGCAAGTATCTAAAGTAGTTAATAGGATTCATGGTCATAATTTTTTTTTTATTTAACCTATGGTGTACCACTGCAGGGCAAAGGTCTCCCTCTAATTCCTCCATTCATCCCGATCTCCTGCAGCCATCCACCACTCCGTCGCGTATGAGTCGAGATCGTCCCTCCAACATTAATTTATATAAGAAGTTTTAGTTAGACCGTAGTAGAGACCATATGTAGTCTCACTTTTTTTTTATAGTTGTAATTAAAATAACTTACTTCAGTAGCGTCATAACATCATGCCTGGTGCCTTCACCGTTGGGTAGACGAGCCAGCGCGTCTCGCACTAGAGAAGTGAAGGTGGCGTGTCGAGGTCTGTCGGGGACTAACATCGAAGTACCCGCACAACCTGACGAAACCCACGCTCTGGCACACGGACCGACTACTGAACGATACCTACGAAACAAGAAAAAAAAAACTTAAAAACATGTTGTATAATTTGCCCAAAAATGTAAGATAAAACTGATTGATGGCCTGACGACTCAGTCGATAATGCGGGAACTTTAGCAAAACTCGTTAACAATTTGCTTGTGAAATATAGCTGACTATGAGTCAAAGAGCAACAAACATACATTTATCCATACAAACTTTGGCATTTATAATATTAGTAGGAAGTAGAAATATAAGAAGTAAAATGAAAGTTACATACCCGTGTTGAATGTACGTAAACGGTTTAGAAGCTGATGTGAATCTTCGCCTCTCTTGAACTCTGAATTCTGATATGTCAGTGGCAGTCGGCGGTCGTACTGTCCATGACGTGGGATATCTACACAAATATAAGTATTTAAATATTAATAGTAGTTGTATAAACACTTCATTTTCACCGAAGACCGGGCTCAGTGGCGCGTCTTGGGAGAGACCTACGTCCAGCAGTGGACTGATATAGGTTGATGATGATGTTGATGGGACTTGGGACTACAATGTGATGAGTGAATTGTCCGTGAATATTTATATTTTTTGTTTGAGAAACTGCAAGTTACTTACTTCGGCGGTGGTGGCTTTTTGATCCCAAGCCGTGGCGACATAGCTCGTAGCCACCTGTCACACAACCGATCTAATATCGAGTCGCAGTCTCTTCCAGCGCCAATCCATTGGTACATCTATAAAATCACATTTTGAGTAAACCCTTTCACAAAGTAAACTGCAGATATATTTAATCTGTACAAATTATGTGATAAGACTTCTTAAAAGAGCTACAAAAAAACTTAGCAGTTGATTACGTTTCTGATTGGAAGGCAGTTGCGCCATATTGTTTTCCTACAATTCGTTTCTAATTGGTTATTGATGCTAGTGCCATAGAGTTCAAATAAGATCTAATTTAAACGGCCGGTTTCTCGAACGACGATCAACGAAAAAATCGAATAATTACTATGTGTCGAACTCGGATCAATCGTGATTTGGGTTTCCAGAAACCGGCCGTAAGAGTTGAACATGTTGTTTTCCTACAATATGGCGCAACTGTCGTTTCTGAATGTTTCTTGATGCTAGTGCCAAAGAGTTCAAATAAAATCGAACAATTTCGATTGGCTTGAGATATACCTGTGTTTTAGGCATATACTGCAAATATGGTACAAAGTCATCGGGGTGTGTTCCTCTTTCGCCTGCGAGAAATTCCAAAGCAGAATCCAACTCTAAGCACCAGTCATCAGACACTGTAAAGATGGATATTATGGTTTTAAATTATTTTCCTGTGTCGATAACTACTTTTGACACAACTTACACACTTACAAGGCAACAGACAATTAAACAAAAATAGTTAATTTAATAAGAATTTTAGATCATTTTTATACGCGATATCCCAGACGTCACAATAGTAGCCAATTTACCTTTTCGCAATCTGAACAAGAGAATCTTCTCCAATCCTTATTATATATTTTATATTCAATTGGTTATCATTTGTCTGTATGTACCCTAAATGTTGATCAATTAAATGTATCTAAATGTATATTACGTATTTTTCCGATAACAATTTACTGACTCGCACTCTGATAAAACATTACTTACAAGGATACCAAGTATTAAGCGGTGCAATCGGCGACTTCATAACCGCCCCGCATCGCGCATGCAACTGCTGTTTTGAAGCCCGATGAGCGTCTCTGGCTGGGAACAAAGCTCGGACCATAGACAAGAAGTTTGCATGAGTTGTTTCTGTCAGAGATTCATCAACTTCTACTACCCTGTCGTCTGCCATGTCATGGAGAGAGTCAGCTGATGCGTCCACTTGGATCACTTCACCGGCTTCGTCGGCTAGTTGGATTGGGAGGGCCATCATATCTGAAAGTCAAACAATCAAATTTTACGTGCATAACGCTGGTTTTTATAATTTTTACAATATAAATTAACTAGTGGTGGTGTCGTATATAAACGCTACATATTATGTTTGTATAGGCGACCAAGAAATTGGTTTATCACTTTTGATGACATCTCCCAGTAACATAATTATTCGCTAAGGATTACAGATTGACAGATTCTGACGTAGCAGTTATTAATCTGTCAAGCGAAAATAGCCCTCGATGTTTTGTATGTGCAAATGATATTCAGCCTTAGAGTGGTAAACCAATTTCTTTGTCGCCTATACATAACTACATACATACACTGTGTCTGGTTGGTACTATGTAATAGTATGGTATGGTAAGCAAGGTAAGGAGTAATTAAGGTAGTAAGGTAGTAAGTGGATCTAGCCATCTTTACTGTTCCGAAAATACGAACACGTCAATGAGCGGAACAGACGACATCAATATATCGCAGAGTGTTGAATTTTGATAATTCACTGTTTCTATGTCAGCACTGGCAGACGCTAGACTAGAATTGAGAAAAAGATTCTAGAATAATAATTACCAATTCCATCCAAGTCTTCCAATTTGATAGGTAGATGTACCTTCCCAGAAGAAGATGCATAAGCATCAGGTGGTTCTTCCTTTATAACTGTGTCTGATGGTAGTTGGCTGTTTTCCCTGTGAAAAATAAAACAGAAATATTTAAAGATCATACAAACAGGCGGACCTTCGCCCGCCGCGCCACATCGGTCGTTAAATTGTAAATTGTATTTCACTTAATTATTCAATAAGTGATAGTATTTAATTTCTCTGAGATATACGTCTTGAACGAGATTTTATGACACAGGGTGCAAACACTAATTTTTATGCTAAGTTTAATAAACATTTTTTTAATTGGTTAGAAGACAGATCACTACACAATTGATTTGGTTAAGGTAATGGAAAACAAGATTCAAACGAAACAGGATTGAAAAGGATGGTGTGTTAAATATGTAGTCTATAACAAATACTAATTAGATACTTAGATTTGTTTGTATACTAACATTGAAGTCCTAGGACAACTTTCAGTATCATCATCATCAATAACTTCTTGTTTTATTTCCACCTGTTCCAATGATGTGGATGCTTTAGGGCTGGCCATGGGATCAACAAATGATGAACTTTCAGAATCAGATTCATTTTCATTTTTAATTTCGGTAAGTGTAGGTTTGCCATCAACATCATTCTCTTCTTTGATTTTTTTTATAGTTTTTCCTTCACCAACTTTGCCTTTGGATATTGAATCTCTTTTAGCTGCCCTTTTTAGTTTTGGAACTGGTGATTCTGATTTAAGACCACCAAACAAACTTCTTTTACCGCCAAAAGACACTCTTTGTTCAATATCATCTAAAGTTATTCCGCTTACATTGAGTTCTGGATGGACCTAGAAACAAAAGTGATTTAGAATAACTATTTAGGATGTTAAATTGATACTACAAATTGTAAAAATTCTTTATTGTACACAATAAACTTATAAAATAAAAACAGAAAACAGGACATGTACAAAGGCAAGCTTAACCCTAAAGAGTTTTCTTCCAGCAAACCTTTGAGGCTAGAGAAAGGTTATTACAGAGGTAGCTTCGTGTACATACAAAATTACAGCTTTACTGTTAAATAATATGCATACCTCTCTTTGCATTCTTCTAATTTTGTGGGAAGCAATCATATCCTTTACATTTAGTATTGGTGGTGTGTATGAATGACTGGAGCCTTGTAGAGTTCCAAAAACAGTTGGTTGTTCCACCTACAAATGATTTTAACTCAGTAACAACTTCATATAGTTTCATTCAAGTACAACATTACAGAGAAGTGAGATGTGACCATTAATTAGTTGTTATTTTAGTGATTACAAGTGTAATAAATGTGAACATAATTAATAGTATTTTTGTAATATTCTCATATTTAAATAGCCAATTATATTATTATTATTAACTATTAATAGCCAGTAGTGTCCCACTGCAGGGCAAAGGCCTCCCTTCCTTCTTATAAAATAACTAACTTAAAAAATAGCCAATAATAATTGAATATTTTTTTGTTATCTAATTTTTAAGGAAAGTTTAAGCTGATTAATTATTTATATTGATATAAGCAATTTCTTTCTACTTTGATTTAACAAAAAAATTTTGATGAGAGATTAATTGAAGCATTGTCTATTTTATTTTAGAATATATTAAAAATACTTACAGGATTGAGACCAAGTAATACTTGTTCTTTATTATCCTTCAATTGTGCATCAGGACCTTCAGGGTACATTTCATCATCTGAAGAGTTACCACCAACTTCTACTTGGACAGAATTTAGTTCCTCAAAGTACCTCTGCTTTGCCCTTTCATATAGAGATTTCCGGCATGATTTTAAGATGGGTCTCGGTGGTAACGATGGTATGAAAGGTGCGGGGCCTGGAGGGCCACCTCTGACAGTAGCCAGTAGCCTCTCACGAGATATCAACAAAGTGGGTAGCAGTTTCACATAGTATTCTTTCAACTGGAAAATAAATATTAGAATAAGTATAAAACTGATAGATAACAACATTTATTTATGTAAATTTATATGGTTACCCTTTGCCTTTGCTGCTTTTTTCTGGCTTTTGTTAATAATTTCCTCATCTTAGCTAAATCTGGCCTAAAGTTCCCCAACTTCAGATCATTGTGGAAATCACTGAGTGGTGAAGTAAATTTAAAAGGTTCATAGTTAAACAACATCTTGACAGTGGTATCCTGTTCTTCTTGACTGTTCTCTTTGAACTGTGGCAAGAATTTTTTGAGATGCTCCTTATCTTTATCTTCAAGAGATTCCCAAGTTTTCATGGAGAAGACTTCTTTGAATAGAGAGAAGTCCTCACATAGATTTTGAGGCAACTCGAAGGTGTGTCCCAGGACGCGTACTCTCTCCAACGCATCATCATCGCCGTCGGTACTACCGCTGCTCGAACTCTCGGACGAGGTGCTACTGCTCTCCTCACTGAAACTTCGATCACTATCCATCTTCTCCTCCATTGGGAACCGATCGTGATACAAATTTTAGGTTGCCGTGATGCAATGCCTAGTTTTCCAAGGGCTTCGACAGAGTTTTTCCACTAACTACATTGATAATTCAGTGTTTTGTTCGTGTTGTTTACGAAAAACCCGAGTAATGTTTTTAAGAGCTTGAACAATGAGCCATGAAGTTTTTTTAAACAGCCGTCAAGTCTTGTCTAAATTATAGTAGAACGCACACGCCAAACCACGGCGTTTCATACATACTATGCGCCGGAACGGAACATTACGATGAGAAAATAACTTGACAATCAAGAACGGCGACATTTTGCCCGCAAAATGGAGTTTTAAAAATAAACTTGTCTTGTCTATTTTAGTTCTACATTGTCTATAGTAAACGAATGATGCAAAGCCATAGAGTAAAAACGTATGGTACAATCATTCAACTATTCGCAACAAGATTTATGTTCAAAATGATCTATAAAGTTAAACTTTTATATTTTTTTCATTTGTTTCTAATGAAAGTATTTTAGTTATCAAGTTATTAATATTGAAAAATTACTTCAAAGAATTCAGCGTGTAAAGGAACGGTCATACTCTATCAAAAAAAAACCAACAACAAGCGTCAATAGCACAGAACATATATACCTTAAAGGGGTCAATAGGCGCTAGTGGTTGTGTGTGTGTCTGCGAATTTTTGACGTAAAATAATCGTGTAGTAAATATGGCTGACGAACTCAATGTTGACAGTCTAATTCACAGACTTTTAGAAGGTATTTAATCATTTTATTACATTAACAACACTTATTCCGATTCTATTAATTATAAACTATAGCCTGAATTTAGTGGATCCTTGCTCAGTAAGCTCTTATTGCGTAATTATCACTTATTATGTAGGTATAGAAACGTCAAACTCCTAAATAAATCGATTATCCTCAATTCTTATCTAATTCTTCTTTGGATGTTAGATATTTAGTTAATAAGAGCAGCAGATAACCACTTATCGTAGATATACACCATTTTCCTAGTGCTAGAGGGTATCACAAAAATAGAAATTCCAATAGGATGACAGAAATCATAGCATGGAGCACCTTCAATAGGCCTATTATTACGCTTTAGTCGCATTATGTATACTTTACTTGATTTAAACATGTTTATTTTACTTTATTGCTGCTTATTGACGGGTTACTACAGTATACAGACAGCAACAGGAAACAGCAAGGAGAAAAGGGAAATTCAAAGACATCTTTTCAGGAGAATGTATGGTTTAACCCACAGTTCTTGCCAAAGTATAAGCTAGAATATTTATTTTCTTCATTATTTAGTGTTCTGCTGAAGCTCCTATTGAATCATAAGTGTAATGTATGTATATGTTTAAGTTTGCATCTGCCTATAGGTAAAGAGACAGAAGTCAGACCGGAAATTGCCTTGAATTTGGCAACCTGTGAAATGTCAAGTATTTTGTCTATTAATATTAAAACCTGATGTTTAAAAATTCTGTAAATATTGGTCCAAAAGCATGCAATACATTAAAAAAGTCAACATAACATGTTTATGACATTATACCATAAGAATCTGCTTCATTGACCATTCTGCTTGGAATTAAGTGGCACTTGTTTACCCTCCGTTTTAGATAAATTATTTTTAATAGAATGTTAAAGAGTATGTGCTTGTAGAGATTTTTATTCTAGAAAAAAATGTGTATGGGAATGTAACTGTGATGTCTGATTTATACTTATTCTAGACAAAAATATTCCTTGTAGTAACTTGTTACCTAAATTGTTTATTCTCTTAGTTCGAGGATGCAGACCTGGGAAGACAGTCCAGATGTCAGAGTCGGAGGTCCGCGGCCTCTGCACCAAGTCCCGGGAGATATTCTTACAGCAGCCTATACTACTGGAATTGGAGGCGCCACTCAAAATTTGTGGTAACTAGTTGTACTGATTGTTTAATTGATTATGTATAAAAATACCTTCTGTTGATCGTATTTCTGTGAGATGATTTTGATTAATTTAGGTCACCAACATAAATTTCATTGGAAATAAGAAAGCTTATAAACTCAATTAATGAAATAAGCAATTCTGGTTATTAAGATTTATTAATTTAGTCAATATCATCTCTTCATACAATATCAGCTCTTGAGAGCGATTTTAACATGAGCTAAGTGGTAATTGACAGGCGTCACAGCTCAGTTGGTAGCAGCTCTGCCTTCCATGCTGTGGGTCATAGGTTTGATTCCCACCTAGAGCAAATCTTTGTGTGATGAACATAAATAATGGTTCTGTGTCTGGGTGTTAATATGTATACATGAATTTTGAAAAATTTAATAAGTATTCTATCAGCAATCTAGTTCCTAAGTACAAGCTTTGCTTAGTTTTGGACAGTTTAGAGTGTGATGTGTGAATAGTCTGTAAATATTTTATTTTGAATTGGGGTTTGAGCAAAGTTTTTACCTTGCCAAACCCATTAATGAAGGTAATCCTATAAATTAAATTTATAAGTTACCATTGTGTAGCTGTATGCCCTTGACACAATATTGTTTTAAGCACAGGATTACAAGCATCACTTGTCAATCAGTTTTGCACCAGTGAACATTTTATGCACTGCTTAACTCCCTATTTATGGAGAGGGACATTGATTATCTAGTTTAAAAAAGATTATGTTCATAGTTCATTGCTTACTTCAACATGATGCTGTTTTATTTGAAAAAATACAAGAACCGAAAAATCACCTTGATAAAACACTAGATGTAAAAGTCTCAATAATAAAAAATGATTAATTTTAGCTAATACCACACTAACAACAGCTAAGAAAAATTTTACCATAATACTGATAGAATACTTATTAATTATTAATTTTGTAAATACACCATACATTTATCATAGAAATAGGTTCCCAGAAAGTTATTAAATAAATCATTTTAACTCTGTCTTAAAAAAAATTAAAAGTTACTAGGAATGTCATCAATATTCCAATAAGTGTAGCTGATCTGATAGGTAATTTAGAAACAAAATGTTCTTTTAACTTAACCTCTAGAAATCTGCTGAAATATCAGTCATAATAGAAAATCTATTGTTTTTTTGCATGGATTCTTGACAATGCAAATGAGAGGTTAAACAGAACACTCATTATACACAGACTTTAGTGTCTATAAATGTCTGTTTAAACATCTTTGTTTATATTGAGCCAGTTTCTTTATGTTCTAGTATTGTTAACCTCGAAACCTGAAAGCTGGCAGCCATTAATATTTTTATATAATGCAAAATTATCAAACTACCTAGTATTTTCAGTACTTATTTGATTTTATTAAGTATATTCTGTTGACCACTTAAGACTTCTGTACTTAAATCTATTTTCTAGTTAGATACTGATAGTGACTAGTGAACTTTAAATATTTGAAAAAAATATTAGCAAAATACTTACTAATATTATTTATATTCAGACCAAGTGGTACCTTTCTAAATATTGATTGCTGTCAGTACTTACTCATTGTAAGTATAATTAATTAATTGTAAATTTACTATACAAAATGTCTTTATTTCAGGTGACATACACGGCCAGTACACAGACCTGCTGCGTCTTTTCGAATACGGCGGCTTCCCTCCTGAGGCAAACTATCTGTTTCTTGGCGATTACGTGGATCGTGGCAAGCAATCTCTGGAGACAATATGCCTTCTCCTTGCCTACAAAATCAAGTATCCAGAGAATTTCTTCCTTCTCAGGGGCAATCACGAGTGTGCAAGCATAAACCGCATCTATGGTAATTTTCGTTTTTCTTCTATACCATCAAGATAAGCCATAAAAAGATATCGGATTTCATGAACGTGGCTTGTTGATAATATTATGTTTTCTTTAGTTACTAATTATGTACTTTGTTATTCAATTTTGAATGTGAATTGAAGTTGAAATTATTTTGGTTTTACATGATACATGTTGACTAACCAGCTACGTAGCCATGTACCATTGAATTCTATTTTATAATTTAACAATCTACTTGAGTAAAACAAAATGATTGGATGCTGAATTATTAAAATCTTATCGCCACTACTACGGCTTTTTAGATAGCACGAGTTTTATACATTTCCGTGCGGTTCAACATACGATAGTGATCGTCACCTACATTTTATGACTGTCAATATTGTGATTCGTTCATTGTCTTTAACAAATTAAAAAAATCGTAAGATTCCCAACTATAAGTATGCGAGCTTCGAAACGAAGAACAAACTAATTTTGTCCATTCCTAAAATAAACTTTATATTAATTAGCCAAAGTCGCCCATCGAACATGAGCACTTATGTTTGCGATTGGAGGTTTGCCAATTGGAATATGTTAAATAATTTAGCGACAAAAGTATTTGTTCGATCCCCCAGTAATTGTATTAGAGATAATTAACCTGCTTTTATTATTTTATTGGCGTTCCTGACCTTCACTAATTGAAGGTAGCTTTGTCAAGGTTTTTAATTGACGTCTGTAGAATATAGTGACTAATTCAGAATTACCTTCAACTTGCTTCTGTATTAATTTTGTAATTCCTTGTAGAATTTTAGATAGCGAATACTATTTAGGTATTTTTCAACAAGAATGTATTTTTACGAACACAATATCGCAATCACTCTTTTATTCAAAGATTTTATAAACACAATTCATTATTATTTAGATAGAATTTACACATCACACAACATCAATTGATAAACTAAGCTATTAAGATAATGATGGTAGATATACAAATTTATATTTAAAGACATCTACATAAGCTACCTAATATAACCATAACTACATTAAAAACATGTGTCCATTCTATACATATAAGATTCTCAATAATATTTGCAGGTTTCTACGACGAGTGCAAACGCCGATACAACATAAAGCTGTGGAAAACATTCACGGACTGTTTCAACTGCTTGCCGATCGCCGCTATCATTGACGAGAAGATATTCTGCTGCCACGGAGGCCTCTCGCCAGATCTTCAAGGCATGGAGCAGATCAGACGGATAATGCGACCTACCGACGTCCCAGACACAGGTAATTTATTTATTTATTTATACACAGGTAAGCCTTGTTTACAGTTACAGACGACTTACATAACTAGAATAAAAATGACGTGTGGCACTCGGGGACTGACGCGGTAAAGCTATTGCATAGCATTTTTTTCTGGATTACATGGAAGATGCATGCGCAGTGTAATGTTATTTTCGTTAGGTTATTTCGTTACGGAATTTCTGGATTCGGTCTCCACGCTCAAGGCCCGCATTAGAAGCTATGCAATAGCTTAAAAATAACAAAATGCTGATTTTACAAAAGTATGCTCAAACTAAAGTACATAGTTAGTAACTATGTACTTTAGTTTGTATTAGTTACCTACCTACCTCCGTACACTGTTTTACAATCGAGACTGCACTCAGTCCATTAAATATTAAAACAGCTCGTAGCTGAGTCACGAGAGCAAGATACAGACGTGGGTATTGTCTATTTCTGAGCATATTCTCTGATTGGTTCTTAGAAATTGTAAGGCATTAATAATGTAAGACATTTTATGTAATACTATGTATACTAGTGACTTAACGCAGGGCAAGGCAATAGCAAGGTCATCAAGCCATGTTATTGAATACATAATCACACATAGAGATATTACAAGGGTTTTTATCGCGTACCTTATTCATTCTTTTTTTTTACGTTTTGGCTATGTAGCAATGGCCGTGATCGTGATACTCTTAGTAATTTGTTTAAAAATATTTTTGGAAACAAAAAATTATCAAAGGTTGTAAAATCAACCTAACTTGTATAATTAATGTTACTTTTTACATTATCATAATATTTTGATTCTATTTGTATAATATACTTCTTAAACAATAAAGTTACACGCCCCCACAATATAATGATTGCTTGAAATTATCATTTTCCAGGATTGCTATGTGACCTGCTGTGGTCAGACCCAGATAAGGACGTGCAGGGTTGGGGCGAAAATGACCGCGGTGTCTCATTCACATTCGGTCCGGATGTCGTCAGTAAATTTCTCAATAGACATGATCTTGATTTGATCTGCCGGGCTCATCAGGTAATTTTTTATATTATTTGAGTTCATAAAATCAGGTGGGTCATGAAATGCTATAATTTTTTTACTTGGGTAAGTTATTCAGGTGGGTCATTCTACTATGAGACAAGCAGATTACCCTGATCGCCTGATATTAAGTTGTAACCTATAACAATGCATCTGTTAGTGGTTATACTTATTCAAACAAGCTTGATGATGTGATTGATCAAGCTTGAAGGTGTTCTACTACTTGTAACGTCAAAATATAATAAAATGTACTTGTATGGTGTGCCCAGTGCAAATTTTATATAATTAAATACTATTATTATTATTATGATGGTTAGGAAACCAACATTCCTAGCGGTAAGTTTCAGGCAGTTGATTGATGTTTGCCCTTATCTAAATAATTTGATGTCCTACAATCAATGTCTTCGTCAAGCCGGTTAAGCTCGACCGATAACTTTATTTGAACAATCTTCTGATGTTATTTCTTTGACAGGTGGTAGAAGATGGCTACGAATTCTTCGCGAAGCGGCAACTGGTTACTTTATTCTCTGCGCCAAACTACTGCGGTGAATTCGACAACGCAGGCGGCATGATGTCAGTGGACGAGACGCTAATGTGCTCTTTCCAGGTAATAACAATATGAACAGACATTTTAACTAACCTATTATTGAGTCAGCATTTTTTTATACATAACACATAGAATTTTGAGTTCCGTGACTGTGTGATATGGCGTCTCATATGACTTTAAAATGTGTTTGGATCTGTTGGAATGTAAATTGTTGTGTGCAGATACTGAAACCATCTGAGAAGAAAGCGAAATACCAGTACAACGGCATCAACAGCGGCAGACCGGCCACGCCCCAGCGGTCGCCGCCCAAGAAGAAATAAGTTGCGCGCCCGACCCAGTGCTCATCACAGTGAGAGGATGCTACAAATCATTAATTATATCTTGTATTATAATTATTATGTTAGTGTGGTCATCGGACATAGCCGAATAATATGTCGCCCTTGTGTAATGTTAAAAATTATTTATCGATTTGCTTGTGCCTTCTTATTTTTAATTTTTATTATTAATGTGAGTGATATTAATTTATGAATTAGTTCTACAGACCTGCGTGTCGGAAGGACATTATCTATTCGGCGATGCTCTTTGACTGTCTGCTTGTTCGATCCCTTGTCCTGACAGCTTACGATGTTGCACCGTCCGGCGAGCCGGTGTTGACGGCCCGAGCCCCTTGTGTTACACTAACACATGTCATGTTGATGTTGTTGTAGAACTTAAATTGTTTCGTTGAGTTTCAAGAGTTTGAAGTGGCAAAGCTATCTTAAAGATGCGGGTGTTGAAGACAAAGCGTCGTTACATAATTTATTAAGTTGTAGAGGATCGAAAGCACATTCGCTTTGTTTTCAGTAACTAATGTGCCTATAAATGTAAATTATTGGATAGGTCTCGTATAGGTGACGATAGTTGATTGATTTGAAAATTACTGTTTCAACTGGAATGAATTGATTGTATTTCTTGTGTCTTTGTTGGGATTATTTATTTTGAGTAATAGTTTGTATAGATGGAATCCTTCTGTGGAGCTGGCCTAAGTGCATGATATTATGAACCCTTCACCTTGTCATAGTGTAAGTGTTATTATTTCTGTTCTAGGACTTCATTGCTGTCTGTGCTTAGGGCTCGACACAACACATCCAGTGAAATTAGTTTTATTATGCCCTCAGTATTACCCTTACTAATTAAGTAGATGTTTCCAAATTAAAGATTGGCGTGATCTCCCAACTGAGGCTTTATATTTACAACTTGCTGCTGTAAGTCTCACTATTTATGAATTGATGTGGTAGAAGCAGTGTAGTCCTCGCAACAATAGTGCAATCGCTATAATTATATTATAAATATAAAATAATAAAATTAAATGCAAAACTTGCATTGTACAATTTTATTTTTTTAGTTATGTTGTCAAATATATTCATTAATAAAATATTACTATTTGAACTAAGAGGTTTATTTTGTTTCACTTTTAGGTTTGCATTTACGACTATGATTGTATTTCAAACATTTTTATCTATTTTATGTCTACTGCTAATGGACTAATGTATTCATATTTTCTTCTACACTTTTGTCTGTATGCTTTACTAAATGTATGTTCTCATTTTGTAAAATTCTACTGTTTGTATTAGCTGGTATTGAATAGCAGCAGTATTAAAGTTTATTACATTATTTACTATTAACACTTTAATCTAAATACACTTAAATTTTTCTCTATTTTCATCTACTTACACTTAGTTAAAGATAAGTTACTGGAGAAGTTTAGTTTGAAATTATCTATTAAAAATTTTGTTGTACTTTTCTCTAGTGTGTACAATTTTCTGATATATAAATTTTATTCAAATAAAACAAAGATATTAGTTTATTTCATTTATTTCCATGTCTTTATCAGTCCATGCAATTGTGTCAATATCAACTTCATCAGGCAGGATTATTTTTACTAAATTGTCATGATTTTCAAACTTATCATTTACTTTTGCAATAAAGTCTTCATTTTTCTTCTGGTACTTTTGTATATCCATTTGTAATGCTTTAAGGTAGCCTCTTTTAGCAGAGAGTATTTTTTTTAGTCTGTTTACTCTTGCTTCATACTCTTTGGCAAGAGATTCTAGTAAAGTTTTTTGTTTCCGCAAATTAGCTACATCACTTGCTCTGAGCTGAGCTTTAGCATCACCGAGCTGAGGCCTCCTGCAAATAGAGATATTTATTAAAACCAAGCGAATGGTTGCTTACTTGCTTTTTTCCAACATACTTTTACATACCATAATGTTTGATCTTCATTAACATCTCCAAACTTTTCTTTTTGCTTTTCAAGTATCTCTAACTTCTCCAACATATTCTCATATTCCCACATTGAACTGAGCTCTTGTACCATCTCATCAAATATTCCTTGCTTTAAACAATTGAACATTGGTACCCATTTAACTCTCCTCAATTTGCCTTTGGGAACGGTTTCAAGGAAGTCTTCATTTCTGGGGGAAATCAGTTAAAACTAGATGATAACTGAAGCATCTGTGTTAAATGGTAATCGAACCAAAGGTGTCCTAGAACGTGTATTATGAATCGTTATATACTTACCGGACTAAATTAATAATATTTCCGAATTCTTTCAAAATGACAAGATTATCAAAAGTTATTTCTGCATTACTCATGTCTACGTCTATAATACCATCAACTTTTTCAGACATGTTGTAGAAGGCACAATTTTCGTATCTTATTTTTCTCCAAATGAAAACAAAACAAAGCAAATTGAAAATGTAACCGACTGAATGAGGAGATTGAAATGACGAATCGACATTGACAGGACGTAAACAGAAATGACTGTTGACAATGACACTTTTCAAAGCTAAAATCATAGACAACTCTTGTTTTATATAGACATCTGTCGGATATGACGGTAAACTAAAGTCTTAGTTTGCTACTACTCGCCGATAGATGGCTAGCCACCGTAAAAGTGTTCACTCACTAAGCAGTTTACCATAACATGTCGGATATCGTCTTTAATCTATTCATCTTAACATAATATATTAGCCTATAAAATCCACTGCTGAATATCGGCCTGCTTTGTAAACTTATTACATAGTTGTTTGTTGGCGGCCACTTTATTGTAGCATGTACTGTTTAGTAGATAGTAGTTACCTAAGTTTATCTAATGTTGATATTTTTCACCGTTTACCTCCTGAGGGCCTAGTGCGAGTTTTGCACATGCATACGAACGTATCGCCTTCGTATCGCAAGCCACCAATTTTGTATGGAAATCCAAGCTTCTTAAGAAATCTGCTAGGGGCGCTGTTTGGATGTCCATACAAAAACGGTGGCGCTCGGCGATTGCGTCTCTACGATTCTTGTGTGCACAAACTCGTACTTGGGGTACTGTGTAGATAATAATTATATTTGTCTATTTATGAATATAATGTAGATAGGTACCTATTTCTTATGTGTTATTCAAATATAACCTATAGATAAATTTAAAAACCCCCATGAAAACCTTCGTCGTCGTTTGCTTAGCCTAAGTACCTCTAAGTAGGCACCTGTGAAATATAATAATAATAATAGGTAATTAAATACTAATATAATTAATTCATTCCCAAGAGAGTCATATATTTTATCAAATCATTCATGTCAAGTCAATCAAAGAACGTTATTTATTATAAATCTAGGTCATGACTCCTTTCACGATATTTTGCTAACTGTCGATGGCCAATCTTCTATGTAAGCCGATCGAGGATTTATTTGTGATCGAAAACATAGGGCATATCTGGAGGTAAGCGGATTTGTTCTTGTTCTAAAAAAAACCCCCCTCTTGTATAGATTACCTACTCTAGAGCCTACGTTGAACTAACCATTTCTCATTCAGGTATTGACCATAGTTAACGAACGTGCTCAGTGAGGCAATGCTCAGTTAGGCATCATCAACATAGACAGCGGTTACTTCTTTTCATCAGGTTATATAATATTTAGCTATATAACTATGTATTCTATTCTATGCACTTACTTATGTATGTACAAAAAGAAATGTATATACTTAGTAAGTATTCTAACAGCAATCTAGTTTCCATAGTACCTACCTACAAGCTTTGCTTAGTTTGGGACTAGTGTGAGTTGTCCTTGAATAATATATTATTTTTTTTAACATTGTAACCAGGTATCTATATAACAAAAACATTTATGTAAAACTTGCACTAGCTAGGATTCATAAAATAATACAAATTCATAAGGTTTTCGATGTTTTATTAGATTTTTTTTTTCATTTTCAAAGTTAATAAAAATAATCAGGTAAAAACAAAACTTGTAACAATTTTAAATTGGCGGCAGTGACTATGTTTTTGCAGTCTTTGAGTTCTTGTTAGAATTTGTTTACTGAGTGAATCGGATTTTTATGTATAATTTTAATTTTGTTACGAACTTTAATATCATATTAACATAGTCTTAAATTAACAGGAAAGTTTTAAGATAAGTAGATACGTTTAAATACGTTTTGGTTTAGAACTTAAAATAACGCTGACTCGATCAATTGCCCCTTAGAAAGCAGCAGCTGAAAACAATAAAAAATAATTTAATTTAGATTAAAAACTTCATGATTATTAAAATATTTATAGGCATGTATCTTAAATATCTTGTTTTATTTTACACACTTACATAATACGCCTTATTACGTAGATAACAATAATAATTATAGGTAGGTACATATATACTTATATAAGTAAATCATGTGAAAGGTCTACGGCGTAGGCCAGCGCTACGTAAAAGCTACGCTATGTTGTAAATACACTATACAAAAATTTTATAAACCGTAAACTTTAAGTAGGTAAGTAGCTATATGGCAAGTGACTGTATTTTTGGTATTTTTTCCTACAACAATAACATTTTAAAATCGATTAATATGAATTAGGTAATCTGAGTATTTCGTCGTGGAAACCACTGTTATAGCTGGTACTGTTATTGCTGATAAGATCTTGATTGTAGAGTAAAGTAAATCCTACATTGTAAATGTAATAAATAAACTTAATTAATAATGTCCTAATACAATATATATTATAAATATTTACAACATTTCTTGTTTAGTTCGACTGTGGATTACTGTGTTTATTATAACTTTATTAATAGAAACGATGGTAGTTATTCTTGTGCTGGATGAAGTGTCAAATATGAGGTACCCGAATATAATACTTACTCCTGAATTTAGACTTGTGATGAAAATGTTGATGGAAAAAGATCATCATGATACACAAACAAACGAAAGTGATCAGGTACGAATAAGGACATACACATACCAATGTCATTGATATATTGCTTATAACTGGTGAAGAAGAAGAAAATGTGAGGAAAATGAAAAGCTGTAATCGATGAGAAAAATAATGAACATTGTAGGTAAAATAGGGTTCAACTCGACTTCTACAAGATGCACAGGAAATCACCAAGAACGGACTCTACAACACAACCGAACGCAACTTAAGATCCAGATACCTGCTTGTGTTCTCATATTATAGGCTACGCAAATACGGTAAAGTTCTGCTTATACCATCCACGGTGAGGTCATCCATCATTAAATCTGTCGTAACCAGAGACACTATTAACATTTCATAAATAGTAGATGATAAAATAATTATCGAATTATTAGTTTGAACGTGGATGAAAGGCCAATTTATACAGCTGAGCGTCGGTAGGAGCTCGTCAGGCATATATACAGCGAGCCACTAACCTAAAGGCCTGATCGGGTGCTTGTCCCAGAGGAAGGTGCGTTTGACGGGTGACAGGTAGGAGTCGCGGATGTAGGACGGGCTGCGGTCCCACCGCGCCAACGGCTTCAGCTCCGGCCAGTCGTACCAGAAGGGGTCCCGAGTGATGGCCGAGAGCGGCAGAGAGGGGCTCGGGTTGAAAATGTCAGCCCAGGGCCTGCGTCGGAGTCCGCCAGCGCTGTACAGCGGCGCACCTATATGCCACAATTGCTTAGTTTCGGGACAGCAGAAACGCCCTTTCTGTACTTCGTCATCGCCCACACAGCAAGCTTAGCATCCGATGCAGCCGGGATGCAACGCCAGCATGCAACAGTAGGAATGATTCTCACGAAATATTTTAGTTTATGACTTCATGCTAATGATCAAATTTTGTGTCATGCGTATTCCAAACGAATGTGGCACGATATCTGCGGTACGTTTCCTCTCTATATTTTAAGGAACGGTCAAATTGATGATTCATAGCTTGCTTATTGTGCAAATGAAGCATGCTTAAATGTTGTGACATTTTATGAAGAAGAACACATACACTCGACCGTAATCAGTTACAACTTCAACAACCACTAAATAAGTACGAAAGTAAGGACATTAAAATGTGCTGTGAATAAAGATGTCTCGTGGTCTCATTCACTAGATACATGAACTGTTGGGAGAGATATTTGACAGCGTCTAAACTACAAATGTATTCACACAAATATACGGTGCTGTATTGCAAACAAGGGTTTATCAGTTCTCGGTTCACTCAGTAGCTACACTTTAAATAAAACGGGCCGTGACGAAGATACAGAAGTTGTATTGCGGGTCCTGCTTCCCTTACCGTCGGCATCGTATGCGACCTCGCAGTCGCGCGGCGGGCTAATCCTCGGCTTGACTGGCGTAGGTGACCTCCCTCGGAGAGAGCGGTCAAAACCAGACCACTTATCGGCTTCAGCGAAAAATGGGTCCGTTTTGAACACGTCCGACGCCCATCCTTCATCGCAAGTCTTATAATCAATACCAAGCTCAAACAATAACAAAGATAATTGGAACAGAATCCACGACGAAACTCGACAATCGGGAAAGTTTTCTTCGCTGGGATCAAATCGTAGAGTGTTGTGTTCTTGCGGCGGGGTGGTGATATCGAGTATGCGGTGAACAACTGAATATTCGTGTGAATGTTGCTTGCATATATTTACAATGCAGCTCATGCTCAGTTCATACAAAGTACCATCGATAATGCATTGTCAGCAGTCAGTAACTTATATACATAGTGTATAGTTTATACAACACTTATTTAACGGAGAAGGTGCTAATCTACTAAATCAAAACACGAATAGGTCTTTTATATTTTAATACAAAATATTCAATGTGTTAGTTTTACCTAAACTTTGTACTGTTCAACATATTATCGGATAGGTAAATTAATAATTATCTACAAAAGTTTCACTTATAAAGGGACTCAACAATAATTTTAGGAATAAATAAAGTACATTAAGTACAATAGTTTCACTAAGCTTTGATTAATTAGTAACAAAAAAAACTAATTTTGATAACAAAATTTAAAAAAACTAAACAAATATAGGTTAAGGGTCTTATTTAGGTATCAACTATATCTTAGCCATTCATAAAGTTAAGTAAAAATGATAGTAAATAATATCGAGATTCTTGGACGGTGTCAAGTCACACAAATCAGATTCAAACTAGCATCGAATCTAACAGGTAAATGATGTCCTGAGAGTACTGTACAATTGCCTGAATCCAGGTGATAGCTTGTCGATAATATTACAACGGTTCTGAACAATATATCATTTCGTACTTAGCCTACGACATAGATACAATAGCACCACTTTCCCTGTGCGCGTCTCTCACGAGTACAATCAGTCTATCCGAGACACTAAAGAAGACTATAGTGCTTGCTTGTGTGACAGTACGACAGAGGGAATGCGGTGAGGCTTAATCTACTTAGTCTAGTAGCAAGTTAGTATTTACCTGATCCCCAGTGCGGCTTGTTGTCAGGCTCGTACTCGACGCCTTTAAGGCTCCTAGGCGAGAACTTCAGGGGGTCGACAGAGGGAGCACTGAGGTCGGTGATGGGGTAAGCACGGTCCTTCAGGTAGAGACCGTAGCGAGAGGGGTAAAGGCGGTCGATCGCGGCCAGCCTGTCGAGATGGTCCTGCCACGCCTTGTGGGCATCGAAGGGGTCTACGCCTCGTCGGACGCGCCTCGGTACGTGATAAACTATAGGAAAAATACATATCAGAATAAAACAAAAACACTATAACTAACAGAACTCACTCGTTTAATCTTATCTGGGTATTTAGGCTGGTTCAAATTACTTGCACATCTCACACAGGATTTGTCAATAAATCCTATAATTTATTTTTAAAGTAATTTAAGACTCAATCTTTAAACAGATCCTTTTAGTAGGATTTTATTTTATAAAAACCATAGGAGTTGCAAATACAAAAGTTGTATAAGTAATAGAAGAAAGAAAAAATATTATTTTGAAATAGTTTTTGTTGACTATTTTAAATTGTAAGTAAAAAAAGGCTGTTAGTAAGCAACGCCAAAATAAAATGACAATGATACAAGTGGAAGAAACATGATGCACATTACAAAGAGGGAGTAAAATCCACGAAAACCTAAATGTTCATAGAACTCACCTCTTTACATTCCTGGGGAGCTTGGAAGCAATGACAGTAGAATTTAGTTTGTATATATAAGGGTTTAAATAAAACGTATTACCTGGCAGATGCTAGTAGATCGAAAGAGTACGATGATATCGAAATAACATTCATGGATTTACAAGTGTGAAGTGATGTTATGTACTTAAGTATAAGAGGTGATTTCTAATGAGTTATACAATAAGTGGTACATGCGACTATTAGTATAGAGTTGAGACTTGCACAAGCAATAATTAAACATCTAATGCCGGTAATAAGGCCACATTAAGACGACGTAAGCGTTTCATAAATGATATCTATTTTATTAAAAAAATAGACGTGAACATGTCAAAGATTCGTGTGTGATGGTTCGATTAACACATACATTTGTAAACAAGGACACGTTTGATCGACACAACAACGGATTCGATGATCGCCTGTGATCGTGTGGCTCCATGTAATGTTAAATCGATTCAACGATTTCAATCTTCTAGCCATAAACAGGCTCTACTTCAAATTTTTCCATTTAAATGTATTTATTCATTATAAAATTCTTCAATACAAATATAAAATAATGTAGCAGCAGTTAGCCTGCTATTACTAGGTACTAGATATTTTTTTCTTCTTCATTTTACCGAAAAAGGTTTTGGATACAATCACGAGTTATAAAAAATTGTCGGTAGTCAATGTCTAGAAATAAGGTAAGTACAATAACCGTATCAAAAGATGTTGTGAATGTTAATTTACACTGCACCGTAGCTCTTTCTTTGCGCTGAAACAATTGAAATTCCTCGTTGATTTGGGATTGGTTTTATAATGTGAACATGATTTGTAAATTGTAATTGTGGACTTGGATGTTAAGTTTATTATTTTGTGAAAACAAAGCACCAAACTGCGGCACAATCTTTGTACAGATGATGTTATTCTAACTCTAAATAAGGTGTCAGCGACTCAATATTTACAATATCTGAAAAAAGCTCCAATAAACAAGAGGATTCACCGCTCTTCTTCTTTGGAGCATCTCTCTCTCAGACTCTCAATAGTCAAAGGTTACCGTGTTGATTGCCAAAGCACTGCCGATGCGAGCTACTTGCCAATCAATAACAGACCAGCTTTTCCAATCTGTCAGCAGATCGGTCTATTTTCGTTTAATTAATTGGTTTGTGCAGTGGGCTGTGGGACAGCTACTGATTGGCAAACTGAGTTAGTGTAGCGTGTGCGTGTGAGGATATAATCACTGCTGCATGAGGCAAGAAAGAAAGTTCCGTAAACACTTTTCAAGTGCATGTATACGACTACAGTTCTTTGGCAAAGTTTGAATCCGGCAGCATGCAGTTCGATTTCATCCAATGTTTCTGTTTTGGTGACTGACCTGGCCTGTACCGGTCGAGGGAGCTGGGGTAGTTGTGTGCGTAGATGGGACGGGGGGAGTAGCCGTAGGTCTCGCGGTGCACCGGCAGGTAGCGGTAGCCGGGCACGGTGATCCTCTCGGAGGCGCCGATGGGGTCATCGTAGATGGATTTGCTGTAGGGGTATGTGGACAGAAGCTCGGGGAACACACTGCGGCGGGAAGGCCTGTACCTCTCCTCAGCCCTGAGGTCTTCCGATCCTGTTATTGACCATACATTATAAGATAGTTCCCACCGAAGCTAAGCTATAATCGAGAGAACGTTGTTTTACCTTTTAGAGAACGGACGAAGGATTGCCAGAATCTGGCTTTCTTCGATGCCGTCTCGTTTCTGCCGATCATCTCTAAGTGATTTTTAAACATTTTGGCGGCTTATGTCGTGCTCGTTTTCTGCAACAAACATCACCAATTACCAATCACGTGAGTCATCTTACAACCTTGGCTGTCGATACATCTTAACATTAACCTTGAGAATGAAGAACGTGTTTCAAACATACATCCAGGTGACATAATTGAGTACAATAGCGTGCCCGTTACTCGTAAATAGAGCAATGACGTATGAAGAGTTAGCAGCAGCGCTGCAAATAGCCGGTCGGCGGCTGGCGTAGTGTCGAGTGGCCGCGGAGTTGGAGCGACGCCAACGCACTAGATTTCGGGAAACTTGAAAACGCTTTTCACAAATCTATGTTCATTGCTCAGCTATTTTCGAGTTTTCGCCGACCTTGTTGCGAGCTTCGTGTATAAGTCAGCGGCCTGCCACAATTTCTAATTACGTAAGCCTCGGCGTTAAATGTTATTTAATCTGTTTCCCGACTGTAGTATGCGAAGACAAACTAACGAGGACTTGCAATGTGCGCTGACAAGTAAACGGTGGTTTACGTAGCCTCGGTATATTTACGGAACACTGTTCGCCCAGTATCTACAGAAAATGTTAACTTGTTTCAGTTCTAACCAGAATTTTTATTATATTAAATGTAAGTATCATCAGAGCTTCATTTAACTTACAGGTTTTTTATGCAACGAGCGAATAGAAAATATGCAAATGATCAATTGTGAGATATTTTATCAATTGTAAAAAGCTATGCACTAAAAGTCTGGCAAATCTTCTATCACAATTCGGTACGTTAAAATGTAAACTATTTCAGTTATTTGCTTCCTATTACGTTATTATAGATTACGTTAGAGTTGCTCAAGTATACAAATGCCGTAGACGTGTGTTATTGGTTGAGCTGCTCCATTCATCTTAGACTAATCCCTGATAGAATAAAGTGGTTGATATAGGAAATGTTCTTGTAGTATCTAGAGTAAAATATACCAGAAAAGGACTGATTTCTATTTGTTTTAGGTTGTATGTCATAATAACATGCCAACGTAACTGAAGCCAGTTTAAAACTGTTTAAATTGTCTAAATAAACGTATCTTGTCTTGTTAAAACAATGCTCTATTGTCAGCAGCATAATAGCGTGTCATTGTACAAATAAATATGTAATTGTTTTATTTTTATGCTGTAAAAATTTAAATTTTTAAACGTCAATAACTATTTTTAATTATTGATTAAAAAAAATTCGATAACTCAACGAATTCTTAGGATTATAATTAGTGAAATTTTCATTACCAACCTTTATTTAAAACATTGCAATTGTTAGAAGAAAATAAAGTAGCGTTTTAACACTTGTTTTTTTTAGATTTTTTTATCATACCAACAGCTCGCATTTAATTATTGAAGTTGAATACGATTTGTAATTAATTTAATTAATATAATTGATTAATTGGTTACTGCCTTTGTTTACAAATTAAGCGAAGATTCGAGGCCAATGTCAATCATGTTTTGGATGTATAAAAATATGGGAGAGATGTTTCTGGAACGACTTTTACTATTTCAAAGTCGAAGGTTAGGGTAGCCTTAATAACGGATTGCTAGAAAAAAATGCTGGTCGATTGTGAAACTGTTACAAAAATACTTGAAGGCGCGTCGATTTGGCGGGATTGCAAATTTGGCGCGGGATGAGTGTGGCCAGAAATAGGACGCGCCTCGGATCGGATTCACAGCATTCCCGGATCTCGAGCGCATTGTCGCGCGCAGGTGGATCGACCCGACCCTCGCCGCGACCCACCCATCCGTCAACCTACTAACTACACCTGCATCTATGCGACAAGTCTCTTTAAAATTTAGTTCAGGATCATATTATAAAAAGATGAACAAAATAAAATTGCCACAATGTTTACGTAAATAATTCTACGAAAACCAAAGAATGCCCCTAATTATTAGTAATTTTCATTTAAATTTCAAACATTTCCTTTCTATGGTTGTGTGTTAAGTAACTTGAAAGTATTTTGTAATCTCATAACATTCGGAAAACTTGATAAAAAAAATTAAAACTACGTTTATTGTGATAAAGTAACAAGTAAATTAACTTTCTTAGTTAAACAATATTTATTACACTAACGATTTGACTGACACATATTATGTTAGGTTGGACTTACGTGCTGTTGTACCAATGTTACCCGATAGTGATCACCGATTATCTGAACAATCACGGGAGTGCAAGTAAGATCATAGGTGAAAACCGAGACCGAGCGAGACGACGATACAATTGCGCAACTTTAGAGCGAGACGGCTACACTTGGACGTGTCACTGTAACTCACGGGGACGCTGGCGCTGTGGTCGTATGCACTAGGTTGACAATTGCAACCCTTCCGTTGATTTTAGGGAACACTGGCCGATATCTTACCGATTAAATAATGGTCGTATATATTAGCAGTGTGGTTTCGTTGACGAGCCGACGTCGAGTGTCGGACCGGGGCGGGCGCGCACTGGCCGCGGGCGGCGTCGGGCGCGCCAGCTACCCGCGGTCCCCGCTCCCGCCGCCCGCCCAAACCATTCGATAAACATTATTTTGTTCATGTTTCACTATTTTACGTGCCACCGTTAAATCCGGATTTCAATTTAAACTATAAATTTTGTACTTAATAGGTGACATAACATTTGAATCCAATCAAAGATATAGTAAAATAGAGTAACTAACTCCGATTCAATTTTAAACGTCTTGACCGAATCATGGTACTCTTATCTTTATTCACTCAACGCTGTGATTTTAAATTTCGTGACATAAGAGCGTTAGTAGTCGCGTTCTTTGATTTTTTCACGGCACTGAAATAAACTGTATTTCTAAAATCGTGGGTTTCACCTGAAGGTTTCAAGTTCGTTAGATATATATATTCGCAGATTCTTGGATCGTGACTCAATATTTATTTATATTATTATAGCATTCAAAACATTCACCGTTGATTAACATTACTCTGTTTTCTAGTATTTTTAGATGTATTTCGTTATTAGATGTATATAAATCTTTATTCTCCTTGACTTAAAAAATATACGTATTGCAGGAAATGTCGCTGGTGAAGTCTAACCATTAATTCTAAAGTTATAAACATTAATTCAACTCAATTTCATAAAAACTTCTGATTAATGTTGTTGTGGCATAAAAAATATATTTTGGGATATTCAGCTTTGATTGTGGCTTTTTACCTTGATTTATTTTTATTTTCTGAGAGACAAGGTCGGCGCCATCATTGACACAATATTTTTGTATCGTTTCTTATCCTCAAACGTCATTTTTTTATATGATGTGCTAATTGGTCGTGGGTTCGATTCCCACCCAGAGCAAATGTTTGTGTGATGAACATAAATATTTGTTCTGTGTCTGGGTGTTTCTATGTATTCTATGTATGTATTTACAAAAAAAAAAAAAAAAAAAACTATCAGTAATCTGGTTCCCATAGTACAAGCTATGCTTTGTTTGGGACTAGAGCATACTCTAATAAATATTTATTTATTTAATTAGGTAGTTCGTACATATTTTTTTAGATTGCGTGGATTATCAATTATAGGTACAAGTTATTATTGTATATTGCATACATGCTTTGATTTATACTCCAAACTCAATACCTATAAACATAATATTTATTCACAAACAAAGTTACGAAATTACAGTATTTACAAAATGTTCAAAGGATTTTAAATGGATACGTGTCAAGTATAAATAAAATACTAATATGTATAAACTCCTTCGGGTGCAAATACAATGACGTATACACTTGAATGAACGCATACGCAGTTGATTGTTAGTAATACCATAGTGAAAGAAAAACAGAAAGCAGGTTATCATTATCAAGACCAAAATATCTACTAAACCATTGGGACTTACTTTAGCAAAAAAATAATGTAATATTTGAGTTAAACATTTAAAAATAAATTATCATATTGATAGTTTGCTAGTTGTCTCAAAATTGCCAAGAAGAAGAAGAAGCAAACTGTTATTTTTGTAAATACCACAGATATAGAAATGAACAACAGAGTTAAAAAAAACTAAATAAAAGACGTCGCCTCCAGAGTTGATATTGAGGCTAAACTAAAGATAACATTATCAATAACAAAACTTTAATTAAAACTATAATTCATTTTCCTAACCAAACCTAAATGGACAATATCAAAATTGTTGCCGTCCTTTTCTCACAAACCTAAACGACAAAGACAGCTATAATATGCGTTGTCAAATAGTTTTAGTAAAAAAAAATGCTACAACAGAATATTTTCGTAGATGTTTGTAGCAGCGTAGCGCATCTACGGTCATTTTATTTCATGTCAAAAAAAGAATAGGAATTAAAGACTATTAGACATAGACATAGACATATATTTATTTGCCACACAAGCACACACAAAAAATAATAATCAAAATACAATTTCATAAATTTAAAAAAAGATTAAACAAAAGACAAAAAAATTAATTAATAATACATTTTGCAATTAAAAATAAAAAAATAATAATAATAAAAATAACAATAATTGAATCATAATAAAAAAAATAAAAATGAATTATGTGTGCTACAATGGCAAAATGGCCTCGACTCAGCATTAAAATCTACTGTTGTGGCAGCAGACACTGATATTCTGCCGAAACCATTTTCCTGTCGTTAAACCCTGTGAGAGTAGGTATTGTGTCTGTGTGAGTGATGTTCGCAAAAGGGTGTGAGTGTGATCAGCAAGCTTCCATGATTCTCCCAGTCTCTTAAGAGTCTGGTTATCAATTGACAATATTAAGTATTGTGTCAATAGTCCAGTCAAAATAGACTCAAATTATGACTCCAGTTTGCATTAATTCCCAACAAGCTGGATTTTTGTGCAGGCCTTGAATACGTCATTACTCATTACAAATGATATGTCAAAAGTCCCCATTGATCCCGCTTGTGCGTTGTTTTTTATGGAATGTCTATTTTGACTGGACTACAATATACTGTGGCATATCTTTAATAGGTATTTGAGTTGTCTGGTTATCCATCCCACGTGCTTCACCCTGAATAATCACGTTTTATCGAATTTTGGCGCGCTCTCAACGCTCAGAATAGCTCAACTATTGTAAACAGATGGAGATACCACTTGGAATCGACTCCTGACGATGATGCTTGTATCTTCTGTTACTAGCGCGTATTAATAAACAAACTTACGACTATACAGTATTTACAAAATGTACATTGTCATATAAAATACATAAGAAACAGTTGAGCTATCTACAGACCGTTGCAAACGATCTATAGATAGTTCAACTGATCCAAATCATCGTATTAATTGCATAATCTCTATAATATACAGGGTGTAAAATTATCTTCCATAAACATTGTACGTTTTTGGGCGTATCTTTCAACCAAAATGAATTCTTATAAGGATTTAGAAGAATTCTAGTGATAGATAATTTTTTATGAAATAATTCATTCGGATAAATATTAGGTATTGTACCCATTTTGCCACCTATCAGTGAAAATCGGGTCGTTTAATGATTTATAAGTGTCGAGATGAAGCAATTAGGTACAGGTAGGTACGTAAGAAATTAACATCTACGTCTGTTTTACGTATCAGTATGATTAACGGTATATAGTGGAAGTTACTAAACTGCCTTTTAATTAAAAAAAATATTGTAAGAGTTAAAGTTCACTAAGACCTCTTATGGTTCAAATACAAAATACACTGGAAGTTTATATGCTGCGAATAAGATTTTATGCTGCATATAAGATTTTAAGCTGCATATAAGATTTTAAGCTGCATATAAGATATTAAGCTGCATATAAGATTTTAAGCTGCATATTAGATATTAAGCTGCATATAATATTTTAAGCGCATATAATATTTTAAGCTGCATCTAAGATTTTAAGCTGCATTTAATAATAACCTTCGTTCGCGTATTTATGATTTGTGCCTATAGTGATCAATAACCTTTATCACTGCTTTAATAGACTCATTACTCATGGCCGTTCATATTACTATTCATTAAACTGTTCATTAATTATCACGGCTCAACAATTGTGTATTTATTTTAATGTTTGATACTGACTGATTATATTCACCTTGTGATTCTACAGTTCCTAATGGGCCGTTAAGCCATTCAAATCTTGAATACATTTTGTTTGACGAATCAATCAAAAACAATTTAGATGGAAAACTCATTATTGGAATACACAAAAATATTTCAATGTACAATAAACGCTTTAAAATTGAAGGAAAACAGAGTAATGTCTAGGTTAGCTCGGGGACTGGCACCTAGCACTATAATGATCATTATATTTTTACTAAATAAAGTATTATGACTAACTATACTAATGAATCGACCTAAAATTGATTGATGTTATGCGATTTCAACCAAAAAGTAAATGCGGTTAAACTTATAAACCTCTTTTTTTTTTTTTTTTTTGCTGGACAATCCACACAACATCATCTAGCCCCAAGCTAAGCAGAGCTTGTGTTATGGGTACTAGAAGACTGACATACTTAATACAATATATTACATAGATAGATATTTTTTATTATACATATAATACCCAGAACACCCGGAATAAATATTTGCAGAACATACAAACATTTATCCCAAGGCGGGAATTGAACCCGCAACCTTCCGCGTCGCAGGCAGACCATCGCCCACCGCGCCACATCGGTCGTCAAATTTTAGAAATTGAAAATGTCATAAGATAGTTGGTTTTACCGAGAGTATGTATAATTATGTACCCATAAAAGATAAGTCTTTTTTTTACTTATTTATAACTGTAAAAGCCACTGAAGCTGTAGGTATTTTCTATAATAGCCACATGATGTTAAACAATTACCTGAAATGAATTCCTTAAAGAGCATACAAATTTATACTTATTTACTACTTGTTTACTTATTAGAATATTTTAGTTTATCGTTTATATAAGTGGGAGTAGCTAAGTGGTTTCTCATTGAAAATATTGATAACATAATCATTGTTTTTCAACGTGTTAAACATACCACTGCGACATGCCTTGGTTTATGAATTTATTTATTTAAAAGTATAAATAAATTCCTTGATTTTGAAATGCATAAAAAATTATAGAAATTGCATATTTCAAGTTTAAAATACAATTTAAAATACAATTTTAAATAGAGGGATACACATTACTGTTTTTTTTAAGTTATTTCTGTATTTTTGATTATCTTTTTATTTATTTTTTGTTTGTTTTATATTGTCTATTTATAACTTTGTGTAAATCTTATGTTTCTGTCCGTTTTTAGTTGCAAATAAATGTATTTTCTTTCTTTCTTTCTTTAAAATAAGTTGTTACGAATAAAGAATAGGTATAATTATATAAATATTTAATTAAAACCTTACGATTTTAGTGAATAAAGCAAGTATAAACATGACTATGACTATGGTAGCTGTGTATAGGAACACTCCATTTCACAAAAAAGTGTTCCAAATAGCTAATTAGAGCTTAAGCTAAACATTCAAGCACATCGCCGATTAAAATCTGAAGAGAATCGAGAAGCACTTAAAACTCAAAATATTTGCAGAATTTCTAAGATGTGTTTGATCGTTTTCATAGAATTATTTATTGATATTCAAATCACTTCTAGTTTTATTTAACTTCAAAGAGTATTTTGCTAAACATAGACTCAAAACGAAAACCAAAGTTTTGGCACAGCGCGCGCTCTTTCTGCGAACAACTATTATTTACGGAAATAAATCTAAATATACTTAATAGCATCTTGTTCCGCTGACAGATAGCAACAGCCGTAAAAAACGATTTATATTGATCAAGTATTTAGTCGGTGGGTACAGTTTATAGTGAGTACTTTAGCAGTAATTGAGCTTTTTGTGAAAGTACCTAAGCCATATTTTGCTGCCAAGCTTTGATCATAATCGCTACTTGCCAGCGTTTGAAAGTACCAGCGTGTAAACTAGTATGGTCTTATTGGAGTTTTAAACCTGATTTTAGGGCTCAATTCTAGTAAGACCTTGAGATTTGTCACAAAACTGAGATGTTTATTTTCATCAAAAACAGTACTTTACTAACTTTTTTTAACATGGAAAAATTTATCATCTAGATCAAAATCCGCTTGTTAAAGTAGTAGGTTAGACTTTTACCTCACGCTCCGTGTCGTGTATTCTATCAGCAATCAAGTCCCCATAGCTTTATTTAGTTTAGAACTAGATGGCGTTGTGTCATGTGTAATGTTCATGAATATGCTTTTACATCAGATTCTGGTATTTTTGACGTGTACGGGATCGATGGGGACTTTTGACATATCATTTGTAATGACGTATTCAAGGCCTGCACAAAAATCCAGCTTGTTGGGAATTAATGCAAACTGAAGTCATAATTTTAGTCTATTTTGACTGGACTAGTGACAACGTCTTATAATTTGATAGAGCCGGCTGCACGCACGAAAAAACATGACTCATGCGGCGTTACCTCGCTCTGAGACTCATGCACCGTTGCCTCGCTCTGAGGCGTTCCATGAAGTGCAAGCGAGAGCGCGGAACGAGTGACAAAGAAGCACAATCGGCCTTTGCGTTCGTTGTAACGTTCAACTATCGTCAGTAAACCGACTTTACAGACAACCATTTTTTGCAATAAAACAGATTTAGAAGTTAGTGAACGATGCGCCATAAACACAGGATGTTGATGATAGACTCTTGGCTGCCAACTTTGTATGGTTTCCGAAATATGGAGAGCACAACAACATTTAGTACAACTATCTGACTGACATTTTAGTGTCAATAAACATGTTACAAGCAGTTTCTGCTACATGGATAATAAATTACAATAACAGTGAACCATTTCATGAGTTTTCGCCTACTTTGTTACATTACAATTTAATTATAACATCAAAGCTAACACATAAGCTTCTACAATTTAATAAAGAAAAGGAATTTTCGAGTTTTGTATGTTAACATGTTTCAAAAAATTGTTTATTTTTGAGCAATGTACTAACTGATCATCTAGCTATTGAATACATAATTCACAGAGTATTTTCAATAAAAAATTATATGTTTTATTCACTTTCGTGTAGAAAATAAAAAAATGTGCGACCATTTGGTAAAAACATCATCTATTAGGTACTTCGAGATTGAACCTATACGTGATTAATTTTATTAATTAAAAAGTAAACAAAATTAGCGGTACCGATGCTCTTATCTTTTTTTTCTGCAGTTGCTGATATGACCAAGTTGTTCGCAACATATTACAATAAATGAATATGCTGTGTGCATCTTCAGAATCATTTCCAACTATGACGTTTGTATGACGCTGTGTTGTATTTTAAGATATTCGTTCCATCATCAATGTTCCTCGTGTATTATTATTTATGTCTTGGCATCACAAGTATTACGCGTCTTTGGGAATAACCATGACCATTAGGAGAAAACCAAAATACATAGAACAAATTGTCAGAGAACAAAAAGTTAATATCTAAAAAAGACAGAGAATTAAAAAAAATGAACAAACCGTGAGTAAACTTCTGTAGATTTTGCCTTATCTTTAGGAAACTTTTCTTTCTTTACTGGTTTTGTACATTTTGTGTTTGCTATTTTGAAATTGTTTTTTTAAATATTTCAAATCAAAATTAATGAAACACGTTATATTACAATACATTGTATTCATATCTTATTGGATTTAAAAAATATCTGAAGGAGTAAAAGCAATTTGCGACACAGCCAAAATTGTTTCCAAAAAATAATCTGTATTGCTTCGGTAGGCACCTACGTTTAGTTAGTCAAAACAAGATATAGATTAGATATTACACTATAGGTAAGTATTGAATATATCACCATAAGTAAGAGTCACCTAATATAGCTCGTCATAGTTCTCAAAGAAAAGAAAACACTGATTGATGTGACCATTAAAAAGAGTCTGTTTATCCGCTGAGAATGACGCGGGTGTCGATAGCGTGGGTCGACACACACATCCATGGCGATTCCATTCACGACCAATATTAATAGACCTACCCCTCTCCCTCAGGAGTTAACAACAGCGTGACAGAAGCGGGGGATAGGAGAAATGAGAAAGGTCAGGTAAAGCTGGTAGTAACAGTGTAATATAATATCGCCTGACCTTGCTGCGAATAGTGACCGCCCACGGTTGTTCGAAGACACGTCTGCTCCGCCGTAAGCTCTCTGATCGGTATTCCAATGTTTTTTACAGTAACTGATAATTATTTGTCGGTGAAAAATTATTTCCGTTGTCTGTCAATTACACGCCAGCAATTTGTTTTTAAATTCAAGAGCGACATTTTATTTATGGCAGTATGCCACCCTGATATATAAATAACAAATAATATCAATCAATGACATACAACAGCGTACCTGCTAATCTCAAGTACCCATAGTTGAAAAACCAAGGTCTTCGTCAATCAAAAGGCAGGTCAGAGTGCAGAAAGCCCAAATCGCGCTTTATAGAGATCCATGTCTCTTAGCTCAATTGAAAGCTCTTCTAAGCCCTGATGTTACTGATGATGATGATGACCAATAACAATAAGATGCATGATGACGTTACCTAATTGGGAAACCTAAATAATATCTATAAACATTCGAATGATATAAAGATTTTGTAGGATCTTCGTAGAGCTTCGTAGACCCTCTACGAAATTGATTGCTTGTATTGTCACATAGTCAACTTAAAAAATCAAAGTTGCGTACATTTGCCATCAGCACCATAGTTTTCATTATAAAAAATTTATTTATTCGATTTTTTTATTGTTGTGTAAAAATGTCCGTAAATATTTATTTCTTTTTAAATGTCTCATCAATTCAGCCTGAACACCGCACCACGCACCCTGCCAAAATAATTAAGCCCTAGAACTTCACGAGTCATCCAAATTACATCATTATCCTTGCCCTCATCGTCGTGTTCTGTATAAACTCAAATTAATTATTCAACAAAATCTCTTCGTTATGAAAATAATTTAAATGCATCACAAATCAGGTCACGTTTAGTCATCGCGACCCTGGCCGCCTGGCCGCGTCGAGTGCTGCCGATATTAACAAACAGATAAAACTCGTTAACCTATATCAAAGCAGATTCCATTATTATTCTTGCAATTGAGATCGAATCAAGTTGATCAAGGAAACGAATGCGCACTCAATGAACCGCAAGCGGAATGCGGATTTGTTTTTCAAAAGCAAATAAATCACTCCCGAAATAGAGTGAATAATAAAACGACCCTCAAGGAAACTGTAAGACGTCCCCTCGCTGGTGACAGCTCGAGACTTTTTGAAGAGAAGCCGGAAGCGTGTCAGTAGTTCGGACAGTTGCAGATGGCAACACAATGGGAAAGTTGCGCCATCTTCGTGGAGCCGCGGCCGCTCTCCGCTTCCGTCGGGAGGTTTGCGCATACAAATGGCAACATTACACATTGTTACACAAAACTTTTCTAGCTTAATGCTCTCTGCGCGTACTTCACCCAGTAATTCTCGAAGCACTTCCTCTCACAAGTTGTTCGGTAAACAGAAACGTTGGCAAGTTTATTTTCAATGTAATGTGTTTTACTTATTCACCTAATAAACTCGTAAGTTTGTATCCTGAAAGTATTTTAATGCCTTGAAAACGTTTGTAAATAAAACTACGTAATCTACTACGTAATCAAAGTAAAATTATTAATTATTATCAATAAGTACTAGTACAAAGTAAAATTCATAATTAGTAAAGAAACAGAAACGAAAAAAAGACGCGTGGCACTCGGGGACTGCTGCGGTAAAGCTATTGCATAGCATTTTAGGCTGGATTACGCATGTGCAGTGTTAGGTTATTTACGTTCGGTTATTTCGTTACGGAATTTCTGGATTCAGTCTCCACGCTCAAGGCCCGCGATAGTACCTGTAATGCAATACAATAATAATAAATAGTGATATGAATTGAACATTGATAGATAATTAATCTTAAAATAAATAAAGGTATCGCGAGTCATTATAAAGGTGAGATATTTCATTCTCGTGACTTGTAACTCGGCAGCAAATATTGAATGCACACAAAGGGAGTGATTGCAAATGTTTGTCTGCCAGTACACCTCCGCCTCTGTTGGCATACGACCGACATTCTCACATCAATGTTTACACTATTTGTTACAGTAATGGACTATTTAATTGCTACCCGAAAGGTCAGATATTGTTTGACTTTGATGTGAGTAGATTAGGTAAGTGCGTATCTAACTTACGTTTTACAGGAGTTATTTTGAACATTTCGTTCATAATTATGTCTAAATTTAATATCGAATAGAATTGGTGAAGGTTGCCCTCGTGTCGTATAAAGATCATATAGTATAGATCGTATAGTCAAGGAGACGGCCCTGAAAAGAAATAAATCAAAAGCTATAAAGTCACGCCTTGCATTCATTACGCAGACAAGAGCGAAGCTCTAAAATAAGAAGAAGAAGAATTGGTAGACTTATAAGGCTGACTTGTATCATGATAAATTTTCGTTTTATCAAGAATTTATATCAAATTAAACAATCAACACATCGTGCAGTAGGCATATAATTTTTTCTGATGTACACTTTACCTGCACATAACAGTAATTTTAAAATCAACGGACGTCAAAAAGGCATTCTCCACACGAAACCACGTTCCAGATAATTATTATACAACATTAACGCAACAGATAAAACAATCAAACTTTTTCTAAAAATACAAAATGGCGTATAACTCCCTCGCTGTCTAGCAAGAAACAATCGTATGTGGTTAGCATAAAGTCGAATTTTGTTTATTAAGTTTGGAAAATTTTTTGTTATGGCAATAATTGGCGTTTGTTTGCAGGGTGGTTCGGTAGATGGCGACACGTGTCACGCGCGTGCTGAAGCGTCGCCGGAAGCGCGGGAATCCGCCCTCGCGCGCGAAACAATACCTTTGCGTAAATTGAAATAAATTGACGCACTCTGTATTGTTTTGGAATACAAAAGTCACGGGCATCCTTTAAACCGATGAAAAAATATTAAAACATTTTATAACGTATGATAGATTAAATATAACTTACTGAATCAAACGTTATTTTTAATTGAACTCTTTCTTGATTCCGATTGATACCGATTGGGTATCAAGCAGATGAAATTCCAGCTGAGAAGATTCTTTTGACTACTTGTGACGTGACCCCGAAAATAATGTTCATGGTCAGAAAGAGAACTATTAAAAAAAAAAACTTAACAACAATATTTTGACTAGTAATTTGACCGCCAAAGTGTGACAGTAAATAAACATCGGTAATTAAAAGTCCCACGGGTGTTAAAAAACAACAGCTCCCGTGAGGGTGTCCGTTCCCGCGCCCTCCCGTGCCCTCTGAGGACAATTTGTGCCCTATTATAGTAACTATTGTGTATTCTGTGCGACGTGCCCTCAGTGACTCGTCGCGCTAATTACACAATCAGTTCTCACAATTACGGACGCCACCTCAGCACCCCACCTCGGCTAATGTAAACTTAGATTTGTGTGATTGTGTGCGATGGTATAATTGACTTTTTGATTTCACTCTCTGATTTTCTTATCATTTTGTGTTGATAATAATTTTATTTAAAAAAATGTTAAAACATACAACATACATTGAAATGCTAAAATATACTTGCCTAGAAACTACCTACCTCTATTTGTTTCGCATATTTATTATTAGATTTGTTGACATTGAGATTGATTGTATTCAAGCAGAAATGAGTAGGTACCTACATAAAATAAAATACTTTAATACGGATTTGTTAGAGTTAATAAAATAAATAAATAAATCCAATTAAGTCTTTAAAAAGAATAATAGTATTATTATTTATCATCAAACACTAAAAAGGCTTAAAAAGTAGCATGAAAATGGCCAGCCTTTCATAAACAAAAAAAGTCTCTAATAATAAATTAGATTATACACATGGCTCATTACCCATAACCTCAAAGTGCTCTTTGCGAGATGCCTGGATAAGGGTGAACCCTCAGAGAATGTTAATCATCAGAGAGAACAGTCGGTAACGACGTGTTTGCTTCCAACCCGATTAAAAACAGTAGCTATACTTATCATGAACAAAAAACTATTGAGCATACTTTTCAACTTGGTTTTTATCGTAAATCCCAAAGTCTTGCACACTCAGGAAAATTATTTTCTATGCTTGAAAGACACATATTAATTAGCATGAAAAGTAATCCAGCGTATCTTACTGTATTTTGGGATTTTGTTTGAGTTTAGAATCGCATGAAATTCAATCAGGAACTCACTAAATACATAATTGTTTTTACCAGCAAATATTCCGCTTGTCAAATGGCTATAGAATAAAATGGTCTGCATTTTCTTTTATAACAAAGTCATTAAAACCATTGTTTTGTTTTCGACTACTCTATCTAGCTTTGTGATTTGCAGATGACAAATATGCGTCGGAAGCGATCCATTTCGGCGGGAAACAGCACACCGGAAGTCGATTCGCAGACCGCGAATGTTGTTGGCGCCACCGTTCCAGGGTTACCACTTAATTTTATTTTCCCCATTTCCACGGACATCAACAATGCAAAAACTGTTACTGATGTCCTTCCATTTTGTAGAAAAAAAACACATGAAATAACGCAATGTTTAATTACAATTTTGGAAGTAATAAACTTAGCTATTAACAAGTTTAATTTATCAAATATTATGATTATAATATATTATGTATTATGAGATCAATGGAAGGAGGAAAGGGAGATCTTTGTCCTACAGTGGGAAACTTCCGGCTTATAAAAAAAATGATTATAAGTCATCATACATAATGTCAACATACATAATCCATTATGTTTTTTGATTAGGTATATTGAGAAATTAGTTCTTTAACTTTATTTTCAGTACTGATTATGCGCACTACCCTAAATTGTTATTACCACTACCACTACAAAGGTTAGTTGGTATAGAATGCTGTTTTTAGCATTAAGTTCGCCTGTACACTACTTTAAAGTGCAATAAAGAATTTTCTATATATCTAAAAAATCTATCTATGTCATATCTATGGGTGTCACTATGATTGCTATGTATAAATTAACAAAAAAAAAAATATAAGTAGGTATTCTAACCGCAATCTAGTTCCCAAAAAACAAGCTTTGCTTAGTTTGGGACTAGAGTGTGATGTGTGAATTGTCCGTGAATATTTATTTTATTTATTTATGTTTGTAACTTTATTATAAAATAATGAATATCTTTTGCATAACGAACTATGGTACTCAATAATATTAATATACATAAAGCTAAGGAGGGGAGAAAACATCTGCCGTCGTTAAACCCGCCTCCCTTGCATCTGCATGCTTAAAGAACTACAAATAACATTTTGAAGATCACATAATATAAACTGAACAATCGTATTGACAAAAGTGGGTGCGTTGCGAATTCAGGAACCGAACCAACACTATACAAACTAGGTAGATATAGCTTTGGGGTCGCGTGTAGAACCAGGTGCTCATTCAAGTCATTCTTCGATGACAAATTATCATTGTGTTTTCTATAGAGCAGAGATTTATAACAATGGTAAAAAATATAACCCTTTTTGTAATAACTTTAGTTGATATTAGAATAAAACAAAAACACTTGAATCTAGCTTAAACTATTAAATTTTATGGAGTAGGCACTTAGTAGTTTATAGGGTAGGGTTCAAAGTCCAAGGAAAAGTTCCAAAACCCTTTGTTCACCAGTCGCCTGTCTGTCGGCTTGTCTTTAGTCTGACTAACTCCATTTCACACGGCCATACCTAATTATTAGATAAATAAAATAAAATAAATAAAAAAGCCTTTATTAATTCCTTAAAAAATACACTTATTCTAATATGTTTTGTAATATACACTAATTATTTCTTTAGGACCCCTCTAATGGTGTAGGACTCCTCCAACAGTTTCCAATACTCTCTTTGTTTAGTTTTTCCTTTTGTTTTTCCATCCATGCTCTGCCTGCTAACTCCATTACTGATTTTGTAATCTTGAGAGAATTAATAAAGATCTTAAACCATTATCTCGTCTTGCCATCTTTCCGTAGGTCTCCCTCTTTTCCATTTGGTGCGCTCCGAAGACGATAGATGGACTCGAAGAACCACTATATGGAAGGGACCAATTGCGAATTATTAGATAGATGCGCATAAAGTCCTTCATCAAGAGCTTTTTTATCAAAACTTCTAAAACATTTAAACCTTTTTTATTTACTAAGATATAAAAATAAATTTTAAAAAATTGTAATATTAAACATACAAACAATTTATCAAAAGTAATTCAAGTGAAAACTTGACAAAAGGATACAATTTAAGTCAGTAGGTCAAAAAATTAGAAATTATAAAACATTTGAAGCTGTTTACCAGGGTAGCATAAGTAGACCTGACAGCGAGCATTTACCGTGTTACTTACAAACAATTAGCTCGTGTGTCGGTCCCGTGGTTTCTAACTGTGATGGCTTCATTTGTGTGAAATTAATATTCACAGTCATTATTTTTCTTTGCGTAAATCACCTGTCTGAAATTATATACTTACAGCTTTTCAATTTATGTAGGTATGCTAGTTTTGATAAAATTTGTATCGAACAACTTACGTAACAAAGAAAATTATAAAAGTAACATTAAATTTCGAATCAAAATTCGGAAATTCTGTCAATCAATTTTGCAAAGCGGTTAAGCAATTAAAAACAAATTTTAACCCGAAACGAAGCAATATTTTTGGGTTTTCTTTTTTCAAGTTTGACGCTACTCTTGCCGACTGTAATGATAGCTGTCTGAATTCATTTCTTGAAATGCTTTTCAGTTTCCGGCAGCCGATTTGCGGCAAGCTACGTCAACGTCATTAAACGGTTGGCATGTTTGAGGCCTTGTTTTGAATGAATGAAAATCCGAAAGAGTATATAATATTTATTTTTTTGAATTTTGGTAAGATTATAAAATAACCTTGAGAAATCCTCAAGTGAGTAAATGCATTCAAATTTAATATTATTGTTCGATTCTATGTTTAAACAGTTCAACATTAATCAGCTTATTGAGCAAGTCATGTTTTTCCGATGCAACGACTACGCAACATTGAAAAGTATTCATTGTGTTGGGTTCTTTGTATAGATACATTTATATCATGCTGAGCAATGATATCATGCTGAGCAATGATATAAATGAGCCACCTTAAAATAGACTAATACTTAGTAATATTTTCTTTATTCGCCAATAACAGATTTAGATATTCATACCAAGCTTTAAATACTGTAAACTTAGCAAAAATAGTTAGGTACTTCCTCTTTGATATAAAAAAATCTTGTTTTAAATGTTTTTTAACCTACTTATATCTATGTACCGGAAACACGCCCCAATCTGACTCATAACATTGACTTACTGGCAAGCGAAAAATCAATTGTATCTCGACGTGCCCATCGCATTGTTGCAATGACCAAAGTGATGCTTTGTTTGTGACCCCGACATACATCAGGGTACTTTTCACTACTTACGTTATTACCGCATTCCTAGTTATACATCGCGGCTTTTGATATGAAAATGTTAATAAATTGTGAACAAAATCAGCAATGGTCTAAAAAGTGGTTGGTAAACTCACTCGACTTTGTAGAAAAGGGATAGTTTCCCATTGTCGGCTAATTACACGGTGTGCTACGATCGTCGTTACGATATGCGATAACAGTAAAAGTCCTATAATGGCACCGGTCACACATACTGTGTCAACTTGCTCGCGCTTTCTTAATGACCCAATCTATGAGATTTATAGGTTTGTTGTAAATAGGGGCTTAGAAGGGTTGTTGATAGTCAATTTTGAAGTTAGTTCGAAAATGTGAAAAGCCCACATTTTCGCAGTAAATACTTGATCTGCAATAACTATGTTCTAAGTACTTATATGCGTCTTCGACAATGCGTAAAACATTTGCAACATGAAACGGTCACGACATCAAACGCAACCAACGCGAAGAGACACACCTGTGTGTACAAAATGAAGCTCAAACCAATTGATATTTTTTCTCAAAATAGTAAACTACAAGTGCTTCAAAAGCTCCGAAGTTCGTACAGTCATTTCCGATTGTCCGTAATGACCGATGAGGTACCGCCGAGTTGTGGGTGGAAACATCCCCTTGCGACAAATGATCGCTCTTTGTGTCACAGTCGCAAGCATTGCGTAAAAAACCCACGCGACATATTGTCGGCAAGACGACGCGAATCGCATCCGCTCTTCCGACTTTTGTCGGCACCGGCACATCCTATTGTCATGTCCGATATTTTTGATAAAATTACGTCACACAATGAGGCGGACGCTCAATGGCTTGTTGTTCGATTGTTGTAACCTCATTGAACGAATGATGTACGACTCTGGGGTCCATTCTGCCGTACCGTTCCTTCCGATCACATTTGGATCTGTAATGTTATTGCACAATGC
This sequence comes from Ecliptopera silaceata, assembly GCA_932527185.1. Lineage (NCBI taxonomy): Eukaryota > Metazoa > Arthropoda > Insecta > Lepidoptera > Geometridae > Ecliptopera > Ecliptopera silaceata. The sequence goes on along the minus strand of OW052205.1, from coordinate 5,302,705 downwards.
AATGCGATATTTACAGAGCATATCTTTCGTAAAGTTTAATTGCTGTCATGTGAAGTTTATTTAAGGCATGTATGGAAGAACATTCACCCAAAAAAATGGGGATAATTTATTTTATTTGGGAAAATAAACAAATTTAACAAAATGTCACAATATTTTAGCGTTCCATCCTCAGTAACCCTTTCGACAGGCTGTAGCAGTACTTTGTCAGAATTAATAATGCGTGAAGCGGGCGCGGCCGGGCCGCAACACACCGCTGCTACTTTTCTGATTTCGGGATTGTTTTCCGCATTATTAACTCGACAATCCAATTATGTGAGTAGCATCAGAGATGATTATCATTCTTGCGTGTTTTGTTATGGTATTCCTAAAAAAAGTAAACATTAATAATTTGTGACGTCGTAATCGTAAACATGATGTAAAGCAGGGTGATCAGAGCTCATTGCATTTGCTCTGTTAAAATCCGTTTTAATGAAACATAACAATGGGGTATCTATCGTTGCGGGGTGCGACGATATAAAACGCGATGAATACTAAAACAACTGGCAGTTACTAGGGTGTGAAGGCGGGGATGATTAGGCAATATCCTGAACCCTCGGCCTCGGCCGACCCCTTACATCTTACTTAATGCGCTCAAGCCATTTTGATCGGACATCAGATTTCAGTAGACTATGCGATATTAGCTTTCCATGTTGTGGTTAATCTGATACAATATTGGTATGTCTATTGTATACAAATAAGTTTCAATGTCATACGTAGATTTGTAGTCGGTACAGGTATATTATTACTATTGATGACAAACTAACATTATTTAGACTACAAGCGAAAATAGACAGTCACTCTTATAGTTTTATAATTGGTCTCATTATCAAAAAATTATAGATTAGAACAATAAAGTGTATATTCTATTAAGTATAGAATAGAACAGCCTAGGAATACTCGCATTGTATTTAAGGTCTGAAAACTAGTTTATTAAATTAACGGTATAAACTGCCCGTTTTCAGTGTTATTTTAAACTTAAACTGAGTATTTTCAATTTAGCTATAAACTCATTACCATTGAAACGAAGACTGTCGACAATGTAAGCTGAATAGGAGGTAACAGAGCACGATATTAAACGGATCCATCAAACAGCTTTGCGGTGTCAGCCTGTCACCCCTTACTCGCTTAATTAGACAGTCATTGTCTCGCCCATTTGATATTCTGAGGTCTGGCTGTTTGAGGGTTGAATTGTGTTTAGTTTTTTAATTAGTTGTGAAAACTTTAAAGCTGTCAGAGTAAATAAACTAGCCGCCATATTACCATGTGCCATAAGTGAAGCTAACGAGAACACATGTATCTCATTCGGTTTTCCTATATATTTAAAAAAGAAAAAACTGTAGTGTACGGTTGTTTTATATTCGGTAACCTAAATTCATATTTGACTTGTTACTACTTTTCAACCGACGAAAAAGGTGGTTCCTTATTTAACTGTATGTTTTTTATATGCATGTTACGCGATTTTCCAGACATTTTTTGACTGATATTAATGAATATATTAGCTACTTATGTATCAGTAAGCTATCTTCTTGTTTATATAAAACCAAATTGTGATTGATGTTGCACGTAACATTTTAATAAAGTTAACTCAGTTGAGTATAAACTATCAAAGAGCAGTAGGCAGAGCTAGGATTATCTGCAAATCCGTGCATGGACTTGCATGCAGCGAGGGTGCTAGTGTATTCTGTGTGAGACAAGTCTTAAGAGAAACAGTCTGAAACTCTTGATAGAATTTTGAATAGTAACGAAGACATGAAAAAAGTCCTGTAGCATTAACCAAAACATTCTAAAATCTCCAGACTCGCCATTCGTAAAGTAGTAATCAAAATTAAAGTAATGTTATATCTGAACGAAAAACGTGTGACGATTTTCGATTATTAAATATTTTGACGTCCGTAATCAGAAAGTTGTAGAATTTTACGTGGTGGTAAAACTATGATTTGGATAGAACCTAAGATAGAATCAAATCAATCAGAATAATATAAGTAAAGCCATACGTATAATAATAATATATATGTGGTGGCGATCTAAAAATCTCGATGAACAACAACGATACATTTTAACCAATTTAATAAATACAAAAACTTAAGTTTAGCATACATTTAAAAAGTAATCTTAAGCTTTTCTAATCAAAATAAAATGTATTTGACACCTCTTTTCGCTGTTTACTTTCACCAACCGTCAAATAGTTGGGGTGCCCGACACAACAATCAAATGTACTGGTGGTTTTAATATTGTCGTCGATTTATAAGGATAAGTCAGTGCGAGTAAATATTAAATTTGTTAGTGATACTTCGAGATTAAGTGGGAGGGAACAAGGGCCCCTAGGGCTTATGGAACGAATGGTTTATTGGTATGAAAACTGTTGGTGTGATAAAATGTTGATAACTGTAGGGATTCCCCGTTATCTGTACTTTCTAAGCAAAAGATAGTGATTTTTAACCGTGGAGTTTCACATGTATGTTTTTCTTCTTCGTATTGTGGACTTTTGATTGAAGTTTGAGCTCTAAAAGCAAAACTATAATTTCCACTGAATAATGTTATCGAAAAGAGCTCTACCATTAGAGCTGTAATTTTTAATTGCAAATAATTGGTAACTAAGGCTTTTGATTGTTTTTGTTCATTGAACGTATTTCTGATTCCATTTTTTCACCTGCTTGCTAGATTTGGTGACAAAAAAATGATCCTGATAACATGATAGTGGAAGTCCTAAACCTGTAAAATACTACAATAATATATTTGACTTATTTATAACTCTACTACTTCTTTTACTCTTCTTCCAAAACATATTAACATGGTTATCGTGAAAAATGTGTTTTCACTTTTAAGTTTTCACTTCAAAAATATAACCACAGTCGTCATAATGACAATGACAATCACAATGACACAGACACATTCGCGCAAGCGCGAATGTGTCTGTGTCAGTGTGATTGTGTCATGTCGACACAACGACAATGACAATGACAATGACACATTCGCGCAAGCGCGAATGTGTCTGTGTTTTCACTTTTAAGTTTTCACTTCAAAAATATAACCACAGTCGTCATAATGACAATGACAATCACAATGACACAGACACATTCGCGCAAGCGCGAATGTGTGTCATGTCATTGTGTCACATTCGCGCAAGCGCGAATGTGATACAACGACGAAGACAACGAAGACACACTGACACAGACACATTCGCGCAAGCGCGAATGTGTCTGTGTCATTGTGATTGTGTCATGTCATTGACATTGACACAACGACGAAGACAACGAATGATGAACGTCACGTTCGATGAACGTCACGAGTCACGTGACCCTGACTGAGTTTTCACTTCAATAAGATGGAAGCGATACAGTTAAATACAAGTTAGGCGAAACGATTCGTACGATATAATAGCGTCTATCTGGTTATGCGCGCGCGGCGAGCGATACGTGTTTCCCGTGCGAGGGTGCTCAGAGCGTCTGTCGGCTGCCGGCGCGCGAGTGCCGCTCCTCGGTCCTCCGCCCCCGCGCTCCGCACCGCACCGCGTGTTGGCAGCGCCTTGTACTCGCCTTGTACGATGTCGCCACAACACTATTTAATTGTTTGAGTCATACGTCGCGTGACCGCAAGTGTGTTCTTTTGTCGTCTCTTGTTTTACGAGCAATGTATAAAAATTAAATAAGATCTTACGCTTTTTCGACGTCACGTGACCCTGACGCGAGTTTGAAAGTTTTTACCCACCCAGCGCCGCTAAAGAAGTTTTCACTTCAAAAAAAGTTACAAAACAGTAAGATCCAGTAGGTAAGTGAGTATCAGCGCAATAAACGGGATCATCAATCCTCATTAGTCCAGATGCCCCGCCGGCACCGTCTCCGCTGTCTCATTTGGACGTGATCAGCACCGCATCACGGTTTTATTGGATCTTCAATCCTTGCCTGTTTGTTTTGCATCGTCAATGAAGCGGCATGTTTAGAGGTAACTCTCTGACCGCGAAGCCTAATACTCTCGGCTAAGTCATAGATTGCCTACCATGTTCCTAGCACTATGTAATTTAGTACCTAAGTGATTACAAAGGCATTATGTTACACATTTTTTCTGAAAATAAATTTATCTTTATCTTTATTACCATGGAGGTGGTATAGAAACCAAAAAGTAATCAAGAGTCGAATCATCTAATCACCGCCGATTTTATCAATAAAAAACCAGTAAAGTGTTTCATAGCCATTGCATATCACAAAAAGGTATAAAATGATAAAATAATTATAATTTCCATTTGATTCTACATTTTCTTTTCATGTTAGTTTGTACCGAGTTGGAATGTTTTCATGAAAAGACGCCATTGTGCGTCTCTGCCAGAGCGAGACAGCAATACCCATACAGGCACTTACCCCCTAACAAGAACAAAAGATTGTCGTCTATATTAGCTACCTTACGAATCACGCTATGCAGAGCATTGTACACATTGAAAGAATCTCAAATTATTTGTATTAGCAAAATTGACAACTGCTAGATATAGGTAATTGGTTGGTATATTGTTAGTAGATCAGTTTAGTACTACAGAAAGTGTTATTTTATTTTATACACTTAGAGTTAAACACTCTCTGTTTAAAAAAAACTTGAATTGCAAATAATGTAAGGACTATTAATAAATACTTAATAAGAAATTATCGAAATAGAATAGTGTAGTCATTTTGGTTTATACCATCTCTTACTGTATTCAAACCTCTACTATGGTAAACGATCTTATAAAGCCCTGAAAATCCGTCTCGAGTAAATTGAAATTGGAGAGAGACAGAACTGGTATACAGCTTCGGCTTTCAGCACGAGTTAGAAAGGGACAAAGACACCAGGAGTGAGAGCTCATAACGAGCCATCCAAGGGTTGGCTGTTTCTCTTACAGGCCTGGATACTCCGGGAGAAGCAATATGTGAAGATTTATGTATCTACCGCCTTACAGGGAACGCTTAGGAAGTCTTATGACGCAACTTATTTCCATTGTTTTCGCTCGTAACGTACATACGCTCATATTGAGTTGAAGTAACTTAGGTACTTGCATAACATGAAAGAAAGCAAGAAAATTAGGCCCTGGGTGAGTTTTCCTAATTATGTTTTTTCTATTCAAAGTAAGTTTTTCAACTTCTGAGACCCGATCACAACTAAACATAACAATCGTAATTGAAGATATCGAAGTAGAAATGGTTGTTTTTTTTTAGGAAAATAAATGTCTTTTAACCCAGTTTCTGACCACCAGTGTCGTGTTCTCGACATTGCTTTCCTAGTAAGGCCACCTGTATTAATAAACAGAAGACTAAAAGCGTACAGTATTAGTCACAGAGATATTTTCAGCCAGTCCCTTGAAGTACACATCGTCATCCTAAAATCAGCTTGTGAAAGTCTCATATTTTCCTAAAACAGAAGTTGATATCTCTATAAATTAATCTTGCATAGATTGGACCCACTTTTCGTTTAGATAATGATTAAGCTGATGCATACATGATAAAGAATTAAAAGCTAGCTTTTCAAAATAAAATATACTTATTTCTTTTATTTAGGTTTAAATACGTGGTCTACTACTACTTTTTTGTAATATACCTATCGCAGTATCATGATGTAAGTAATTTTAGTCATAAGCGTATATTTTTGGTGTACGGCTTGCCTTACAAAACAAACATGAATGTCCACTTTTATTTTTAGACCGTGTGCAACAGTACACGCCCGTCATTAATCAGACAAGAATAGATGCGGTTTTATTTGCAAAAGATTTCTATCAATGTCTGTTTCTGTGGGCGGGAGACGTCTTCCAGAAGTGGGTGTGATCTTTAGCGGTTACCGCTTATTGTACTACACAAACCTAGATAGTGAGATGTAGGTTGTAGTTGCACCTGGTAGCTTCAAAACAGCTGTGACTAGCTATCATATAAATCACTTTACGAAACTGAATTGACATTCTTTTAAAGTGTACTAGACCTATAATGCTAATACTAAAATATAAATGTAGTTATTAAAATGACGGTACAGATTGCTTAGTCCGGTGAATTTCAGATTCGTAACAATAAGCAAAAGTAGATTTTTTGAGATTTACGAACGCTACGAAATCCGTAGCAGTAGGATTGATTCGTAAACCATAAAAATGTAATTTTTAAATCAAGGGTGTTTATTATATTGCAAAGCTAACTAAACTTTTAAAATTCATATTTTTCTAACAAAACTAGTGAGTGTTTTCGGAATGCGAGTACGCTGAGTGTGCGGTCGTCCATTCAAAGCCATCCCTTATTGTCCTATTGTGCCTCTGTCAGTGGCGGCCCAAACATGTATTCTCTCAGATGGTAGAAAAAAAACAATGTTTACCTTACACTCGAGCACATATTTTTATACAAAGTGTGGTTTTATAATGAGAAACGTTTACAGAATAACGCCTGTCTACAATAGCTAAATGTGGGCAAGAATTAAAGCTCAGTGATAAATGGACACAAATAACAAACTATCGACGAGTACGGCGGCCTAAAGTATCGAAGATATAGCAAAATGTTTGGATCGAGCCTGGAATGTATAGAATGACAGTTTTATTTAGCAAAAACAATTTTAGAGTCTGTTGCCACTCTATTGTTTTGCCAACTATTCGTGGCTAGGTGAAAATCAAATAAATTGCTAAAACTTTTTTTACATTTTAACATTGTAGACGAGCGCAAATAGGCATCGTATAATTTATAAATAAGTTTGACCGTCAAAAATTTGGAACAATGTTGTAAAACAAAGGTCGAAAAAATTGGCACGGAGCGCCGACATCGGACAAACGTTACGGAGCAATTATAATAAAATCATGTTTTCCGTACAAAATATTTTGTTTAATATTTCAAACATACATTACTTAGTAGTTTTAATAGACCGGTAGTGTCTTCTCAGCAGTTGCGCAGATGGCAATGCGTCTTAATTTATTGTAGACGTTTCTAGGTCAAAAATTCTGAATAAATGTGTTTCACATACTTCCTGTTATATATTTGTGATACTTTCGTTGCGCTGTACAGGTCCACGAGTGGCTACTCAACACGACACTCAATGGGTGGTCGAATCTCATTCATTCATCAGTTTTGCGGCCACAATCTGTGTAAACAGATGAGACTGACTGACTCGGACACTTCCGGACGGATGTACCACAATTACTCATAGAAACGCATCACATTGAGGTAAATAAAGAAAATAGTAATTGGTCTTCTGTTACGTTGCTTTTGCATTACATGGCTGAACTATTAAAAATGGAAGTATTCAAAATAATTGTCGAGTTTTATTCATATTTACGTACAATGTGCTTTTACCATGGGATTACAAGGTATATGCAAATGCGATATAATAACAATATGATAATAATAATATGACGACCGATGTGGCGCGGTGGGCGATGGTCCGCCTGCGACGCGGAAGGTTGCGGGTTCGATTCCCGCCTCGGGATAAATGTTTGTATGTTCTGCAAATATTTATTCCGGGTGTTCTGGGTATTATATGTATAATAAAAAATATCGATCTATGTAATGTATTGTATTAAGTATGTCAGTCTTCTAGTACCCATAACACAAGCTCTGCTTAGCTTGGGGCTAGATGATGTTGTGTGGATTGTCCAGCATTATTTATTTTATTTATTTATTTAATATTGTAATAATGCAATAAAAAAAATGTTAAGCTTAAATAAAAATACTCTAACTATGACAAGATCAGCCACACGCTGATAACAAACGTGTTCAAACAAAGTGTAAAACAACCACATCTGTTACTCAAATTGCAGATCCTCAAGTCAATACACGTGGCGCTTTGTTACATCGTCCTGTCAAGGTTTAGGAACAAAAGGGAAAGGCAATTTACCCGAAACAAACCAAGTGCCGAAATCGTCACTTCATAATGCATTGTAATAGTTAAAAAAAAGTAACTGTCCAGTCGTGGGAACGTGGACCAGCCAGCATTCGCATCCGGAATCCTACCTGACTTTTTGCTGGGCACTGTAAAACACTTGCAGTTCTTAATGGGTGTCTGTTTACTATTTGAATAGCCTTTGGAGAGTCTGCTTGAATATGAGGATCGCAGAGAAAGGCTCGATGGTACTTGTTAAAACAAGTCTTCAATTTACTAAAATGGCACTTAACTAATCGGAGTGTCTCTTTTACCCGACCATACGGCGCAAGCAGGTTGTACCTAATAAACATGTCACAATCTATGTTTGTGGAATGTTCATCTGCTCCCTTGTAGTCCTACTAAGGGGCATTGCTTTTGCGAACATAGCTACAAGATTGGCTAAAACCAATATAAGTATTTAGGTACCACTGAAATGTTCCTAAGTTTTTTTTGGAAACTGAGCTTTTTTAAAAACTTTTTGTGACTAAGTAGAATAATGTTATCGTCTAACATAGTTTTACCAAAGGCTTTCTTCAATAGTGGAAATGAATCAACACAGGTCATATTGTAGTGCTGTAATATTAATATACCGTACCCACTACTCCATTCAATAAGTACAAGCATAGACTATGCATTGCTAAATTCATTCATAAACTCCGACTACCTGCGCTTACGGCTGTAGTACGTAAGTTGTATTTTTTCTGTGAACGCGTTCCATTCATGAATGAAGGTAATCTAAGATAGAACCGATGCCTTCCGCCTTACCAATACACGGCACCCGAATCAATTTTACGCTTCTCTACCGTTGCATAAAACCAAATTCACAACACAAACACACCCGTGAAACGTTCTCTATCAATAGTCGAATTCGCCATTGCTGTGCGATTTACGAGAAATAACGAATTTTATGAATGAACGCCTCCAGAGAATAGGCTGAATCAAACCGCGGCTGCGATCGCTCAGTCTATTTAACTGAAGTGTCAATATCTACCAGCTTAATGTCATTGTAGTCGTACCCCCAACGTGTAATAAGGCCATTTAATTTCAATTGAAGCTGACATACCTTCAGGGTAAGTAGGTAGCATCATTTTTAATCAAAGCATTATATCTATTACCAATAACTGCGATATAATATCAAAACAAATAGTTTAAGACATTAAATTACCGTTATCAATATTGTCCTTTATCTTTAGGTGTTATTAAAGAAAGTACTTCAATAATAAAGATAAAATCAGTGTCTATTTCTTATCGTGACTACACAATTGTTTCAATAACAATAAATGCAAAAGATAACATTATCAGTAGGTAAAATGCAATGCAATAAGTACCTAAGTAATTGCTGAGTAATCCACACTAGCTTAGGTCAGAAAATGTTTAAATCTACAACCAACATCTATAGACCTCCGGTAAATGCTAAAATGAAACCGTTTCTCTGAATGTATCTCGGCCGGCGACACAGTGTCTACCATGGTGAATGCACCGCCATTCTTATGACACATAAATATCTTCACTTCATTTTCGCCATCACAAATCCTTTTAAAGGCGAGCTACTCTGACGTGGGTCGTCTTTCCGGTCTCGCCTTGAATAAAGCGACCAATTATAAGAATTAACAACGCATAGCCTCTCAAAAGGCCCTCCAGTCCAGCTTCCGAATTTCAATGAAACGACGAGTAAAAGGATAAGGGATTAGCGTAATTTAGTTTATTCAAACATCCAAAAGTCGACTTTGTGTCGGCACCTACCGCGCAGCGTGAAGTATTTCATGATTAATACTGCTAAAAAACTGATATATCGCGTAAATGTTTTATCCTCACAATCAATTTACAAAATAGCAAAGTTTTTGTAGCCTTGAAGCTGCTTTTGTCAGCGGGCGAGACCCCCCGGGGTAATCCAATTTGCCTTTAATATATGACCGGTCCAGAACTCTGATCGATGTAGTGACTAACTTCCATTCACTAATCTTGACTTTTCTTTTTGAGTTAATCTGTACGGTAGCAACCCATTATCCTAACGATCTGCTTGATGCTCGTTTGATCCATTTCAATAGAGAGTCATTAGAGCGATAGGTGTCGAAACATTTTGTATTCAAACGCTGTTGATCGGATGATCTCCACTTCACAACGCATAAAATGGAAGGTGGCAACTGCATTTCAAACACTCCTTTGCCTATTAGTGCTAGGTATTTTCATAATCTGTTAATTAGATTAGATACTAGCAAGATACTAGTTTTCATTTCACAAACAAGACTAGTTTAATAAAGATGCCGCATCATAGCCATTACCTAACTATAGAAACTATCAAAGTTTTTACTCTACCATGTGACTCTACGCTTTAATAAAATACCACATCTATAAAGTTTACCGCTCGGAGTGACCATCACCTCTCATCATTGAGCCATCAGGCCTCTGGGTGCTTCCTAGCTCTGATAAGGATAATTAATCATCTACGGAACCGACTGACCATTAACCAAGAGCTGACTCATGCTGCGATGGTGGTCGCGGTTCTCAGAGATAAATGCTTCTAATCTGTTTGGTGCTTGTTTGACTTTATGATGTCAAAACCCTCGATAGTGAACCCGCTCTTGTGATATAACTCTACAAATTCAAGCCAAATGCATCACACAAAACTTCTGGTGAATCTAGTATATCAACTGACCAAAACAAATTCAAGTCCTTTCTTCTCAATATAGTGGTATTAATACTTAAATAGAGCATTAATGATTACGGATAAATAACGAAAGGCCATTTCGATTAGCAGAAATTTGCTGATATTTTGTAATAGAAAGTCATGCTGTGATTCTACCATCAGCTGTTACTTTTTATAATGCCACGTGGCCTTCAAGTCCTCATCCGTGTGGTCTTGACTCTTGTGGTCAAGGGTGGTACATTTACTGATAGAATAACAAATCTATGGCTCATTAATCGATGAGTTTTGACAGCTCATTCACAACAATCCGCGGGGCGCCATTTTATGACAGCCTCCGGAAGGATATATTGACGACTCAATCTTGGACTTCCTGTGTCTGCGGGGGATGTAGTGTGGTACGTAATTAGATCAATACTTTATCCATAAGCAGATGTTAAAAAAAACTTGATTTATCTTGACCACACGCATTTGTATGTGATTCGAAGTCATAAATACACAAACAGGTGTAAATCACGAAATTAATTAAGTATATAATTAATTTGAAACAAGTATTAACTACATCATAATAAGACTGTTTGTTTTTCGTAGAAATAGATAAAATAAATAAGTCATTACAAATTATAACCCTCATCTGTGCTCTACGTAGTCAAGACAAAAACATAGAAAGAACAAAGTATGGACGGTATTTTTGTCAAGAAAACTTCTATCACATCCAATAACAGTTTATTCAACTGTATTAAGGTAAAACAAGTAAAGTTTTCTACTATTGGGAGAAGAAAGTGGAAAGTTTCAAGCGAACGGACAGGCGACGCGTCGCACTGCGAGCGCTTATCGATTTTCTGATTTAGCCTCCCCCAGCAGATAACAGGTAACAGCCCACCTTTGTATATTTTTATAATTAATCACTGCACAATTTCAACTGTTACATTATTAGACTTATATTTCTTAGGATTGCGTATCGTTCAAGATGATGAATAATTTTTATCTTAGGTACTTTAATGAGACACTGGATTTCAGGAGGTTCTTTGAGACGGTGATGGCCAAGTCCGAAATTACGAGAGAAGGATAAATGTTGTGAAATTTATAAAAAAAAAAGGTAGCACTCCGGGAGTGCCGGCAGAAGTGAAAACTTCAATATTAACGTTGTGTTTAATTATAAGTATAAAAGTACTATCATTTATGAGGTAGAATACAATGTTTATGTTTTTATTATTTATTATTTTTTATTTTTCGCCCTGTGCCGCCTAAACAGAGCAGCACACTCAGGCACGGTAGAAAGAGTGGGAGATACTAGTTCCTCTCCCTTCCCCTCGATCTTACGCTTTTTCGATCAGCATCACGTGACCCTGACGCGAGTTTGAAAGTTTTTACCCACCCAGCGCCGCTAAAGAAGTTTTCACTTCAAAAATATAGCATAGGTAGGTACGTCGTTATTTCATAAATCTTTGAGTTTAGGAGAAAATCGAACCGGAATAATTGAAAATAAAATAAGACAATTTATATTATTGTTGCATAGTTGCATTTCATCATGCTAAACGACAGACAATTAATCTGAATGTGCAACAAAAACACAGATAAAAAGCTTAATAAAATAGAGTAGCATTAACAAAGATATACGGTGGAATCTCCTTTGATTGGACTCCGATTTATTGAGCGGAAATCGTAATATTTCCGCCCCGGACTATTCATTTTCCCTTTTTTACCAAAAAAAGGGCGCGATATGTCTTAATCGGAGCGTCTATCCAAGGGCAGCTCTATACAGTGAAGACAGGATTATCTTGCAGTGACCAAATGAAACTGATTTATTTATTTTATTTATTTTAAGGAAAACCAACAGCTTGAAACTTAATATAGTTATAAACTAAGAACCGGATCAGCCAATTATAGGTTTTCACGAATAGTGACACACTAGAAACAAAACGCAAGACACTTATATAAAGCAAACATAAATCTAAATAATACAGTATATCTTTGACAGACTCAGATATCTACCTACTAAGACAAAACGTGAAGCAACAAAACTATCTGTGGTCATACTAATAAGTCTATCTACAGGTTTATAGTGAGAAAACAATATATATCCCACCTACTGCTTTATTCACAATTTGTTAAGTAGCTTTGTAGCATCTGGCTGAGATTAGCGTAAGACTATGGGTAGTGCCTCCAACAAAGAGAAACATATCACTCAGCTGTGAAGTCGGGTACGGATAAGGTAGCATAAAATCAAAGATTTTAGAAGTAGAAAATGCAAGAAAGTTTAGTCCTAGATTTTTTGCATATTTTTTGCATATATTTCTTTATTATAAGTACTTACAATTTTTTTTTCATTACAAAACTTATAAAACATTAGTCTGAAGGACTGACGGCACATAACATATTTTGTAAAGCCACAGAATACACGGTGCTGCGTTATGCTAAGATTTACCCCACGCCTAATTGAATTAACCTTTGCAAATAAGAAAATAGCTGGTTATCACAATCGATAAGACAGATGATACTGCTCCCTCGGATAACCCCAAAACGGTCGCTTCCGCGCGATGATCTATGAGGGTACATCCTGACACCGGCCAGTAGCTACTTGATTTAGCGGAAAGTCAGATAAAACCTAATGCGCACAACAAAAAATATATCACAATACCCGGGCCATAAATATGACGGCCTGTCGTAAACCTTTATGTCTGTGCGTTGTTGCTGGCACGTGAAAAATGGCCTTAGCGATACACGAGAAAACTAACATTTTTGTCTATAAATACTATGATATTTGCGATGTAATTCTTGGCTCATAAACCAGGGCAGTAAAGCTGGCTTGATCTATGTCAACGTATTTTACCAAATATTTAGATTTTATATCGATCCACCTTAGTTTGTCAACGTAACATAATGTGATAAATGTTTCAACGTGATATTACGTATTTAAGATTTATGTATTTTTACGGTTTTACAGTAATATTAAATAGCACATCCTGTATAAAAATAATCATATTATTAAAACTTAATAAGGAGTTTAATATTCACGCTAACGTAAGCTTTGTAAGCCCAAAACGACGCGACGACAGGCAATAACAGAGACTGAAAGTCACCGCTATAGGATGTCAGTTATTAATTTTCGTTAGGTTACAACATAACGTGTTTATTAGAGCACGCTCTATAAATCCACTTGGCTTTGTGGGGTACAGCTAATATTAAACAGCTAGTTGACTTCTTAAACGTATAAAATAATATCGTGGGAAATGGGTTTATTAACAGTATTAGTTTTTGTATTCAAGATTAAAATAAAAAACAGTAATTACTGTATTTCAACTTCACTATGATTTTTATACACGCGTCAAACCGTTTTTAAAATCAACGCGCGTTCACTATTTGGTCGACAATCCAATCCCAGCCATCAAGACCTACAGATAGATCCAGCAGTGGTATATAAGTTGATGATTATGATGATTGCGATAGCTATACTATTTTTTAGAATCTATAAACTTAAGGTTAATGCTCACTCTATATAAGAAATATTAATATTGATCAACAAAACTAGGTATACAATACATATAACACTGTATATAAATGAGGAAATCCTGAGTTAGCTATGTTATGGTTAGATTTATTTATTTCTCATAAAATTACATTACACAACTTACTGAGAAACATCTTTTTTCCTTATATTGCAGTTAACTATTAACTATACCTATACTGCAGCGAGCATAAACACGTAGACAACATTTAGAATTAACAATTACGAGACAGAGCATTAGCTATCCTTTCCTAGGCTGTGTGGCAAGTTTGCGAGGGTGTAGACTTCCCGCAGAATGGCTCCGGCGCGTGCTAGCTAAGCTCTAACGATGTTCTTCAGAGCCTATGACAATATTTGGCTGACTTTGATTTACTTATTAGATTAGGTGGTGCTAATAAATGTTGTGCGTGAATTATGATGTGGGGAGAAGCTTTGACGTCTTTATATCGAAATTTTCTATAAGTCAAGGTTATATAAAGCTATTTTAGATTTTGCCTTGTCTAAAGTTGTAATAATTTAAAAGAAAAGTTTGCAAAAGCTTTCTTTATCCAGACAGAATAATGACTTTATTACAACAATGAAAACCGACTTCAACGTTATTGACAATGTAAGATATAGTTATCCTAAACATACATATTTTTGAATAAACAAAATTAGCTAGGCAGATCATAACCAAAATAATTATCAAAATGTATTCTATTCAAAACTTTTTTAATAAAATACGCGGTACTTAATTTATTATAAAGACCAAAATAACCTTACTTTTGTGCTCTTGTGGTACAATTTTGTACAAAAGTGTGTTCTTACCAGGTGCAGTGCTAGATGCCCCCTCCGCTATCAGTTTTCGAGGTGACTGCACACTGACCGACGTCGTTCATCATATCATAACGATATTGTGCTTACATCGACAATATTGTGTTTCATATTCTCTTTCCTATGCCCTCACATTTTTATAACTAACCGTAACTCCAGGACATAAGGTTGAAAATTGAGTGCTACAAGGAAAAGTAATACCTAGGTAGATTCAAATTACAGCGCTGAATAAAAAGTGGTTTATTTTATTATTTTTTATTATTTATTATTATTTATTAAATAGGACATTCAACGAAGAAACACAAATTGAATCAAATCTTATGCCTAAGGTCTTAAATCTACGTGTTAATTCAATTAAAGAATGCCACAGCATGCACAAATATAAAAACTCAACTAGACTACGTAAACAATATAAAAAGTTAAAAAAATAATAATAATTGTATCCTTCTAATAAAATAAGAATAACATAAGTGCTTGAAAAATATAAACTATCAAAAACTTAAATTTTAACTTATTTTTAAATGAAAGATGAGATCAATAAATTTATATAATAAACCAGGTAGGTACCTACACTATATCCATTTATCAAACAATACTATTTATAGATTTGGAATAAAATATAATAAACTTTTAGTTTGAACTTAAGGTTAAAGATGAGGCTATTAAACATTATATTTACTTAATATTTTAATTTATTAACTTATTTTAATATCCAATTTTATTCTTCTTTCCGAAATATACCATCGACAAAAAATAATAAAAAATATTATACTTACAAATTTATTTACATGAAGCACTTATAATAATAATAGTAACAAAATAGAATTTAAGAAAAATATGGGTTAATACTAATGTTTAATGATATATACAATTTTTAACACAACAATATGTTTTGTTTAAGAATGCGGTTGAATTTATGAAGTGGATCACATATATCGAGCGCACTGTTTTTTGAAATATGGTTGTATTGACTGCAGAGCCTTGAGATAACTGAATGTTTACCAAGATTAGTTTTAGAAAAGGGCACATTGAAAAAGTTATAGGCTTTTATTCTGGGTAATCTGGAGGGTATATTAATATTAAGGTTGTTTATTAGTTCAGAGCAGTCTATATTCCCATTAAATAGTTTATTAAGAAACTTAAGCCCGAGTGTCTTCCTACGACAGGATAGTGTATTTATTTTATAGTGCCTGAGTCTTTTATTGTAACTTCCAAATCGCTATAGCGTCATCAACTTATATCGCTGGTTTCATAACTACCGCTTTTTAGCTGTTTTGTTTTGTAAATCGGTACGCACTTTACCGAACCATAAGTATGTACTTACCTATTTATCTATAATTTCAAAGGTATTATTTAAAAAAACATGACCCGACTACCTTTGAAGTCTTTTTCTTGTATATTTATTTAGAGTTGAGCAGACCAATTTACAAAGTAGGTAACACATTCAATTGATTCTCCTCGAAGAAAAACAAACTCCCACGTGTGTCACCGAAAGCCAGTATTTGTTGTGTATCGGCTAATCGGCTTAGCCGCCCTTTTCTAACATGCCTCTATTTAACGACAGAATCGAAGGCGTTTCGAGAATTGATAGAAATTAATTCCCATTTTGTTCGGGCATTGTAACTACCGTACCGACGTCTGCTTTGTTGGAGTGTTATTATTTATTTAATAAACGGTGAGATCTCTTTGTTGATGTGTTTGCAGTGTATGGATAGAATAGGTTCTATGTGAGTGACATCTTATGGATAACATACAGGGTGTGAAAGGCTAAAGAAACCGTCTACATTAGCTTTGTCGGTTGAAGTCGCATATAATTAGTAACTTACTTATTCGTTTCAATAAGTATGTAGTCCAAAATTAAATAAAAAACGAAACAAAAAAAAACAAAACGTAGAAACGTTTGGTGAAATAGGGACTACTATTGCTATTATCTCTATTATTTTATTTAAACTGTGTCAGTATATTCGTATGTACATTTAATACTATTGTAGCGTAACAATACTGTAAATAGAATACAAAAATCTATGCTAAAGTTTTAAAGACTTTTTCTTCATAATATACCTACAAAAAAAAATGCAAAAGGTACAAATATGCAAGTATGTACTAGTTTATTAACTCAGCAAATGTATATTCATGATATATTCCATAAGTCAAACGCGTAAGAACTTTTAAATTATCTATCTATGAATGGTAACCTCTACTTACTCATCCACAAAGGATGCTTCATATCGCACTAGTTGTATTTTTTTACAATATAACTATGTCATCTAACCAAGTTTGTAATAAATAGAACAGGTGAAGAGAAAATAGTATTGCCACAGGTATTTCAGTAATCGGGTCGCCGACTATCTGTGTTGGCAGCCGATTAGATAACCGCTGGGACTGGTAAATATTAACGGACAAACAATCGGACTGAACTGTTTGTTACTGAACGTTGACACCGCAATAAATTTATCATTGCAAAATTCTTAATAACAGATATCTGTACGCTGCCAGGCTGCCACTGAAAACGCCATAGAAGTGGCCAAATTTTAGGAAAACACTGTTTGAGATCATCGACACGAAGAAGAAGAAGAAGAACGGATATACTGATTAACGTCATCAACTTATATTAGTCCCTAGCTGGACGTAGGTCACTACCAAGATGTTCCATTAAACCTAGTCTTCGTCTCTTCTCTTCTAGTAGCCAGCTACATTCCGCAGATCGTCGCTCCATCACGCCGGAGGGCGTCATACACTACGCTTGCCTAAACGCTGTCTCTACTCCAGTATCCGTTTGGTCCTACGATTGTCGGTGCTTTGGGAAACATAATAATTATAAATATGTATTGTTAAATATGGCTAAGCTGTAAATAGTTTTACCGCGTTTTGTTTAAAACGATTTTGAAATTGCTTGTCAATAGGAAAACAAAATATATATATATACATATATGTAAGAGAAAACAGCGTGTTCAGCGTGTTGTCTACTTTTGAATTCAAAACATATATCAGGTTTTCGTTAATACGAATAGAAAATGTTCTAACTATGGCTAAATATAATAATTTCTACTGATTGGTTTTAAATAATGAAAATGTCCACTAGAATATGACACCTATTGTGATATTATGTATATAGCATTCAGATTTATTTTGATAATATTTTATCAACTGTAAACAGTGTTATTAGAATTAGATACCCTATATTTAGATAGTAAGAAGTAGGAAAATAATAAGAAAGTATTTTTGTAATATAGTATTTAATAATATAATTTATCGATAGTGTAAACACATTTTTACAATCTTATTATTATGGAATGTCAGGTAAAACCATTAAAATATTCGATTAAGTACGATCACGAGTGCATTAGTAAATAAAGCAACGAAGTAGATATTCAAATGCATGGGCTATGCACATTTTGAATACCTACTTACGTATCATAATAAATCTACCTACAGGTAGGTAAATACAGAAATATTTTGCAAAAAAACTAATTCAACTGGTCGACTACAGTATATACAACATATACAACTTCTTTTATTTTTAATTCTAAAACTACGAACATAATTATAGATATTTATATAAAACTTTGGAATATTCATAAATAAGAACTATTTACTACGCATATTCGACTATGATAATACTGAACCTTATTCTAGATATTGCATTCTGATAAAATCTGGTCATTTCTCATAAAATTATTTACCTAATGTAACTAATTTTGTTGTACTTTTTACACAAATTTACAAACACCAAGTCAGATGGAATTCATCTAATGATCTCTCTTAAGTTTGCGAACTTTACAAAGATACAAACTATTAAACCACCAGTAGACCGATTAATACTAGAATAATATAGTATAGTACAAGTAATTAGGAACTCCAGATACCTTAAATTTCGAAAATACCGATGTGGTACTCAAATTTGAATATTCGAGTTAATTCTGATACAACCAAAATTAAAACTTAAATCATCGGAATTCATATTCCAATACCTAAGTTAGATAAATGACGCTGAAGTATAACATTCTATCAATAGAAATATTGTACTCAGCGTGGACTAGTAAACCACTAAAATCGTCGTAACATCGCCGGTTCTCACCACCAGCAGCCGTTGGGCTGCGGGCCGTGCCCCGCCACCGAGGGCTGGTGATGCATCGCCTGGTGGTACGGAGGCAGCATGCCAAGTGGAGGCAGCCCATCCGGCTTCCCTAAACAGGGCCTCCCATCCTTCACTAGAACTGGAACAGCCACCCGTCGCGGAGAGTTCAACCCACCGACACTCATCTCATGAGCTCCTTTCTCCTGCACCGCTCGTTTCGTCTTATACCTGTGGTTCTGGAACCAGATCTTTACCTGCGTCGGCGTGAGGCGGATCAGGCTCGCGAGGTGTTCCCTCTCGGGAGCGGACAGGTACCGCTGCTGACGGAACCGCCTCTCCAACTCGTAAGTCTGAGCCTTCGAGAAGAGGACGCGTCGCTTGCGCTTTTTGTGCGACATGCTCGGGTCCGAGGACATGTTCGAAGGCTGGTCGTGTTCGGGGTCATCGTCGTGCTCCATATCGGCGTCATCGTTTTCGGGGTCGATGTCTTCGTGGCGCGGGTCTTGGATCGGAGGCGAGCCGGCCGACGGGCCCACGTACGAGAGCTCCGACGCGCGAGAGGTGCTATCTGGACTTGCTTGTTGACCGACCACACCTACGACAAAATAAATACAAAGTCAGCCAAGCTCAGAAACTAAAAGTTCATTCGAACTGTGAGAATATATTCAAGTATTCAATAGCAACCCTCGTTGAGCTGGAGTGAAACCAAAACAAAATTGTTCGCACTCACATCCAAATCTCTACTTAATCCCTGTACAACAACGCTCTATTTACGGGTTACTCTAGTAGTGCTGGTAAAAATAAATAATGGATCGTGAAAAATCATGACGCGTTACATTGTTCGTTTCACCCTCGGGATAGTGTTTCACACGGATATGGTAATACGGGCGCGCTGGGCGTGGTAGCTCTGAGGGGGTTGGGGGTGGGGGGTGAGGGGTGAGGGCCACTCCTACCCCCTGGCAGCTGCTCTCCCGCTCACCTCCATAAGCGCATCCAGGAAATTTAATAAAAGTATCGCGTCATGACACGGGTTCCCTTTATCTTGACGCTTAGTGCTATTGTGTTAGACAATCGGGAGATCCTGAATACCTGTGCTTTCAATTTGATGTTAAGGCTCATCAAAGCTTTTGATAAGGAAATTATATTAAAAAAAATGTCATCAAAATAAATTATGATCAATGGGTCTACATTTTAGTATAAATTAGTAGGTATTTCGATGTGGATTAATCTGCTATGTTTAAGAACCAAACACGCTAAAACACTATTCAGTAGATGATTCCCGGTCTACAATTATTTAGTAGATATTATTTTATTACAAAACTTCTTAATTACACCCATCACACCCATCAAAAGCCATTACCGTTTATACAATAAAATCTATAACTGTCATCGAATAATGAACAAATAGCGTCCCTAACAGCCGCAAACATGTAATTGATAGTAGACAGCTGCTGGGTTGTTCCAATGGTGACAAATTCGCTCGCACCCCACGGGTTAAACAATCACTGTTTGCTAGTTACCCCAAATTGGCCGAGGGGCGTGATCCGCAGGGGCAAATTTGGTTTTAAAAAGTCTTTTGATTGTGATTTGACGCCATTGCTCTTACAAAACTGTTTAAGATAAATATGGCGGAGATAAGAGCTGACGAAACCGTGATGTTTTTTACTGTTACAGTTAACATAGTCTACTTCGCTAGACATTTAACGCAAGGACTGTAGTAGTATTCATAGATATTCATCTTAATGTGCCTCCAAACAATTCCAAAATCGATCATGATACGATCAATGTTGTAAAAGCAATTCAGCACAAGTAGAATGATCACCAAAAGTGCTCGATAAGCGATAAAAATAATTAATGACAACAGCAGATTAGCCGACGACGGCACTCCACTGGAGGAGCATTTCAAAAAATAATCTCGGCCTCTCCAACAGACTACCGAATACACATTACTTTCGAGTGGGTCAACTTATTTGTGTATGATAATTCAACAACTTTGACAACAGCCGATAAAAATGTTTGATGTGATTTCAATCGGCTGAACATCAAATTGGATTACATAAAGTTTTAAAAGATTAGCGCCGGGCATAGAAATTATATTAATAATTTTAGTAGGTATCTCGTTCTTGACCCAGAGCGTAAGTAAGACAAACTATTTTCCCAATCGATCGACCTAACCATCGTGTTGGTAAGATGGCAAAATGTGTCAACTTTATCTTTGATCACGGATAACATTGCTGATAAAAAGGATTGGACAAGTCAGAGATCATTTTATCGTAGATACGATTACGTTTAAGAACGGTGGTTGCTTTTGATTAAACACATTATAGGGTTAATTCACTGAAAGTACAACATCCCATAGCATTCAATGAATGCAATATAACTATAACACTGCAGATCATGTAATAAGAGTACATACTGTAAGTTCCTGAGTAAGTTCGTGAAGTATAAACAAAAGAATATGCCAGTGAAGCCAATAAAATAAAGTAATATTTACCGTTTTCATGGTGGTCCAAAGTCAGCCAAGGCTGGTGATGCCTGAGTAGCTCGTGGGAGTACGGATGATGAGGAGGATACGGAGGCATGTCCAGAGAACAGCCGAGCGCAGACTGCGATGGTGTGCTCTCCAGTCCTTTGCTTTCGTTCAGGCCCAGGATGTCGGAGATCTGGAAGCCTGGCCGCTGGCCGGGCATCTTCATGCTGTCCAGCAATCTGGAGACAAAATAACTAAATTAAAAATGGATTTTCCTTTAATAAAACAATTGTTACAATATTTATTAATTGTCAAAGTAGCAAAGCAAATACTAGATTTAGTCGTAATTTTGTTTGTAAATAAACGGATCGGTACAATTCATTTATCTTGTCTTACGAATAAATCTATTTTGATTTCTTGAGTCTCATATAATATTTTTAGTTTTTTGATGGTTGTTTGACTAAAGAAAATTTTAATAATATTAATTGCCTCTATGAAAATGCAATAACACTATTATATACGATAAAAAGCATAGCTTATGAAGAAAAGTTCAATTATAAATTACAAAATCGCGCAATGTTTTGTTTTATTTCTTTGTCTTTTCTTTTCTCATTTTCAGTGTATTGTACCTACTACATATTAGAAGGCGTTTACACGTAAGTATATAAATATGTATCTAAAGGATGAAAGGAAAATATCTTCCTAGTTTTGATGTAATTGCGCCGCTCTATCAATACCAACTATTTATCAAGGTACATAATAAATTACAAGATGGAAAATAATCAAATAATTCTACTTCTGGGTTTTAAGTTTTAAAAGTTCATGAAACCTCCCAATTCAATAACCGTTTCACTATTTACCACATGCAGCCTTTGAAGCTCTAAAGCAGAATCTACATCGTTTATAATAATAATAATTATGTTTGTACTGAGAAAAGACTTAAACGCGCTTCAATATGTCTACGGCGTAGCTTAATCTTTATTTAATTTATTACGTGATTGCAAGGAATTGAGATTGGATTGTTAATAATAGCAATAACTTTTCATATAATATTTTCATCTTCATCATGATTCATCCTTCAAATCCTTAGTCAAAGTTTGCATAAACAAGTAACAAACACGTCTCGATGGTGTGTAATTGTAAAAAAAACATTCGAAATAACGTCGGCTATTATGGCTTAAGGGCCTCTCGAAGAAACGTGACCCGTATAAAAGAACTGTTCCAAAAAGCATAGTTGGAGCCTTCGGATGTCTATTAATACATCAGTGTTATTACAGATAGGTAGACGTTCCCGTGATCCCCGTACGTGACCTTATGAATGGGCGGCTTTTAAAGAGGCTGGCAGGTTGTAAACACGTCTGTAACAAGCTCCCACGAGAGGTGCAAAAACTGTCACGTGATGTCACGATTTGGATTTTAAATTAGACCTATATATGTAGGTACTCAATGTGAGTTTGTTCGTTAATAAAAGATAACACGGGACAAGACTCGGAACTGACACAAGGTGTGATTAAAGGTTTTTTTTCACTCATAAAATAGAGCATTATTTGGTTTATGATTCAGTGCTTTTTTACTAAGTGTTTAAATAGAGATTTAGATTAGATTTCGAAACTTTGAGATTGAAATAGTGAACTAATAACACCCTATAGTTAAAAGTTCACAGACACTCAAATCACTTAAAAGCAGGGATTGCGTGCTCACCCTGGAAAAGCGGATCGGAAAGCCGCCGGATAGAGCGCCGGCAAGAAAGCTGGCCCCCATGGCGGCAGCAGGATAGGGCTCCACGCCAACAACGATGCCGGCGGCAGAAGCGGCGGCGGCGGCGACCGCGCGCTTTCGCCTTCCTCGCACTTCATCTCCCGACCGGGAGAGCTCGCTTTCGGAATAATCTTGACAGCTATCGAAGCACCCGCGTAACACGTGCTGCGCCCTTGGACGCTGCGTTCGCACTAAACAACCCTCGAGTGGTGCTCGGGGTGAAGCACACCCCGCGCCGCCCTCGTGCCTCGACAGCCTACTCAGCCCCGGACTAGCGTCGAGGGTGCTCGATCCGGCCGCCAATAGCAAGGCGCCGCGCGCTGGGCGGGACTCTCTCCCGCCAATCGAAGCACACCCGAAGCCTTCCCAGCTAAAAAAACTGGAGTATACACTTTGAATAGAGGAGCTTTTCGACGTAGCGCGTTATGTTATGTCGCTTTTTGTAATGAGTGAGCATTAAGCCCATTGTTGAGTCCGGGTTCGTTATGGACGCCGCCGCTCCAAATGCTCAGTAACGATTTTCATTTAGAGTGTTTTAATAAACCCATGTAAGCCCATGTTTGTGGAATGTTTGCTTTTTTGCTCGATCTATGGATGGTGCGAGATTAAAGAATGTATTGATATTCTATCGATATTAGAATCCAAATCTTTTACAATATTTTTCTATTCACTGTAATTGAGTTTTTCAATGGTCCTTTATTTAACCTACACAGGCATTTTTGTTCGGCTTTAGTACAAAAAGTGGTACTTAACCTTATTTTAGTACATTTCAAAAGTTTTATAGTTTCAGTCTTACTGTTAAAATTAGTATCATCAAAATGGCAAAATATTCTTGTCTCTACAATACTTGTAACAAAAAATACTTTTCAGTGCTATGCCAAAACAATTAACCTTTTCAAGATTCATTAAACAGAAAATAGCTTTACGAGGTCCAAATCTCTTGCACATGTTCGGGTGCTTAGCATAGAGTGTCGAAAACAATACAAATTATTGTAAAACTTCCCAGAACAGGTAGAAAAGCCGCCTTGAATCAGTTTATGACTTGCACGTGTGCGGCTGCATTGTCTTCAGCGCATTCAATTCATTGAATTCATTTAAAGTTTAGTGAGGGCACTCAAGGGCGCTAACATTTTAGTTCGGAGGCCGTACAACGGTCTTACACGGTTTAGTGGACCGTAGATATGAATAAAGGTACCTAATCGGCTAATCATCAATTTATAATGTGTGACCAATAGTTGGTACAACTTTTGTTACATTCACGTTCATATGACTGTATTGGTTCTATGATATTCTATCTCAATAAGAAACTAGTTAATGATAAAAAATAATTATTACAATATTTAGAGTGCTTTCCGCAACTAAAACGTAACCGGGCCCATTTTGAAAAAATAATCTAGATATACATACATATATGTATAAAATTTCAAAAGTTCTGGCTCGTACAAAATGTATATAGTAATATCGACTTATAGGTAGAGCTTACTAAGCCTACTGACCTGAGTATGTTGAAAGATATTACTTAGCAAATTGAATGTTTAATGATCAAATATTGGTCGTTATGTTACTATTGTATTAGCTAGGCCAAAGATCTCAGGTCAGTTTTCTGAATAGCGATTAACTTAACAACTTGCAGGTGTTCAATTAGGGATTAGTCAAAAACAAAAGATTGTGACAAATTCATAATGCTGGGGCCACACTAGCGGGCTACGGCGAATATTCGTGTTAACGCGATGTATGTGGCCGGGTACATCGTGTCATCGCTTAGTATATCGCCTTTATCCGAACACGATTTTGTTGTCGCGCCAACACGATACGAATATTCGCCCGCTAATGTAGCCGAAGCATAAGAAGATCTAGTTACAGCAAACTGCCGTGATAGCATACTACTCGTAATGTAGGAACTACTTTAGTAAAATAAAACGTATTAGTTAAAGAGTTGAGAAAAGTCTCTAATTTCTCTAACTTATACTTGCAAAATGTGAAACGAAAAGCACAAAATATTTAGATAAATTATATTATTTTATGCTTATAGAAGTGCAAGTAATAAAAGTTGTATCAACTTGTTGCAACGTATTATTTCATTAGTAGTTCCGTCACTTCCTTGAAAAGCTATCATGTTACTCATATTTTTCGATATCCATGGAAATTCACTAGTTTTTTTTTTCAAATAAGGCTCTATGACCATTTTGGTTGCTACCTAGTTATTGCTTTAAGAGCAATTGAGATAAACAACTAAGTATTCAACTCAAATTATAGAATGAATAACTTCCCAGCTCTTATTGTTTTTATTGTTAGGTTTTGTTTTATGACATGCAGGTGTGCAATCAGGGTAACAAGGAAACAATAGGATTAAAGATTAAACACTTAAGTAGTTAGTTATCTTGTTTTCCAAAAAATGTGGGAAACGGAAAGTTCAAAACATGTTTTTTGTGATTTTTAATTTGCCAATTTATTGTAATTGACTCCGTAATATGACCGTTAGATAGGTTATATTGAAATTTCTTAAAAAAATTGTTCTACAGGAGAAGTGACTAGTTTAGCACCATATATTTTCCAATATTTTATAGAAAAATATAATTTATTCAAACCTGATTCATATATGTTATACGTTGGTGTCAACTACAATATGAAGCGAATATTAAATCCGCGTAGGCACTGCAATATATAGTTATTTTATACTTTTGAATGTATTGATTTGAATATATATGTGAATGTATTTATTTTGATATAAATATAATTTTGATCTTTATGCATCTCATCTTATTTTAATGCGACCATTGAAAACAGACACATACTATCAGTTTCTTTACGGTAGATAGAGTACACCACAATTTACGTATTTAGAAAGCATGCATCATACCTAAAGGGGCTTGATAACAAAGGGCAATTATTTATATTGGAGCCACCCTAAGTGGCGTGCAGCGATCACGAAATGTTTAATTGACTTATTGAGAATGAGTTTTTAAAATATCTGTCGGTGAAATCGGTTGCATGCTCATCGTTTTGTGTTATAGTATAATGTAAAATTTTTGAAACGAAACATATTTTTAATAAGGTATTGTCATAAGTAGTATAGCAGAACTGACAATCACAGAGGTTCTCGAAAGAAGACCGGGAACCGGAGAGTGACAAGTAGGAAGACTCTTCAAAAGAAATAAATATATATATTCATGGACATTACACACATCGCGCTCTAGTCTTAAACTAAGCAAAGCTTTTACTATGAGAACTAGATTGCTGATAGAATACTTATAAACGTTTGTTTTGTAAACACGTACCTACCTACATATCATATGATAAAAGTAAAGATAGATGTAAGGATGAAATAAATAAAAAATAAAAAAAAAAAATTTATGACGACTTTATAGATTGTTAAATTTGGATTAATGAGGCTTGAAATATAAGTAAATGTAAGTATGAGTATCTATCATGGGCATATGCCACAACTATTCAGTCCCAACCTAAGTTGTATTTTCAAAATCTTCTGATAAATTTCTTGGATATTTTTTTGATATCCCATCAATATAAACAACTGTTTCGTATTAATATTATTGCAATAGTTTTTGCGATTATGAGGTATTTGGTTAAAATATAGAGATGCTTCTGAAATGTTTGCTTATACTGCGGGAGGTAAAGCTGTGAGGGCCAGATTTGTGGGGCGGTCGGCAGGTGCGATCGCCCTCCGTTACACGGGTCACTAGTCATTGCATCGATACATTATACCTCGGCCCGATAAACATTATGGATTCATCACCAGCTATAAAGAGTAAACTATCTGTACAGTATATTGTACAGTAGTCTATGCTACAAAATCTTTGTAAGTTGCACCATTGTTTAAGGAGGTAAACCATGCAAAGTGAATGTTACGCGATTGTTTGGTTTATGAATTCCTAAAGCAATCAAATTTGCTTCTCAATAATATTTTAAATCAAATGCAAGACTTTTTTTACGAGGATATGTTATGGAACATACAGTTGCACCTGACAAGAGCAACCGGTTTACCAGATGTTTCTTATGGGTGCCCAATTTATTGAATCAGAGGGTGGTTTGTTTAATTAATTGTTGTTGATGCTCAATAAGCATACATAGCACTCCCATCGATAACTATCATAAGCCTAAATTACCATTAACATAAACTATTTAATTCAACCGTAAAAAACTGTAATTAGACGATGAACCCAAATTGACGATGGTCCCATATTTGCATCGACTAATGATAAAATAATGGGGGTTGATAGCGAACACGATAGAAATGTAATTTGTGTAAAAGTATAATATTGTATTGAGGAACCGGTACCGCTCGTACCACCCGCCGGCGGCATCGCAAGAAAAAACTACCCGCGACTGAACTTAGCGGGAGGCCATTACACCGAAGGCACTGTTCCTGTCAAATTAGATGCCAACTTTTTGCATAACGACTAGATTTATGATCTGAGAAATATACAACTGAAATTAGAATCGAAACTTCGTGAATAAGACCGCAGCCAGTTGGCAGCCGGCGCGCGGTAGCAGACATAAAAATTATGGAAAACCGCATGGAAATTGTGACCTGGAAATAAATAGCGAGACAATGAACGGCAGCGGCATGTACGGTAGTCAGCACCTGTGGTGCTTAAAGGAAATTTACGACTGACGGAACTACTTTACACAAGTTCCGCGAGAGAACTCGATGGTTTCACGAATATTTCGTTATGGCAATCTGGTTAGGCGCAGCGAGCCTAAATGGGCGAAAGCACGCCAACCTGCGAAGAGGGCTTCCGAACCAATTAAGGGCTCCACGAAGGCATGGGAGAGAGCGCAGCTGGTGGATTACGAGCTCGATGGTACTCACTGTCGATTCATCGGGACTGGAGTGGAGCACGCGACATTACCTGTCCGTATCCATCCAACCGTTACTCGCTATAGCTACATAATAAAAATAACGCTACGTATAAGTAATACAAATGTGAATGAAAATTTAAAAGAGCTAGTATTATAAAACGCATTTTCCTAAATACTGAGATTAATCGTTTCAGATGTTCAGAAATTCTGTATTTACTAACATACGTATAACGAATTTCACATAGAGTAATACAAGTGCAGCCAAACTTCTAGGTGACAAATGAAGTGATTGAAAATGAGTCACTATAATTTCTTCCAATACGCTATCAAGTCTAAACAGTAGTTCATTGTGTATTTGAGCTAATTTCTTGGAACTATATCGTTCGTAATCTTAACTTAACCAAACCGAAGATACTAATGCTGAATTTAATCTATGTTTATTTCATTTTCGACAGAGATTTTCAATTGGATATTTTGAGAAGAAAATGGGTATTCAAGCGTGCTACATCGTCTACCGCTTGACACCGTTACGATAAAGATAAAAATTCTAAAAATCAGTTACAATTAAAATAAATTCAGTTCAAAACAAGTAACTTGACTGCGGATACTAATGGTAGTACACTACCATAACACGCCATAGTCAATTCCGCTGCACTCAGGTAAATTCGCGAATTGCATCGAAAATTCAACGACAATCGCGTGCCCCATGGCATAGTGCACTTTGCTTTGATACTTTATGCAAATTATTATACGGCTCTCTATTTTAGTTACAATTTAAGCAAACATGCAAAGTGTATTCATATAAAATAATTTATTAATATAAAATAATACTACTTATATGTTTATGGAACGGCGATTTAGCTTGGCTTTATAAGAGACGATTTTATTCATATTTTTAAGGATTAGGTAGGTACTATACTGTTAGTATTTAATATACTATATTTAATACAATGATAGGACCTCAACAAAGGCTCTGCCGCCGCCGCGCCGCGCCGCCCGTCGGCTTTCAATAGACGAATTATTAATTATATTTTTCTATGATATAAACGATGCAAAAACAGAGAAAGTTTCTTATGTAGTTTTTGTCCATATTAATAATTCATTCCGTTCTTCTTGTCATTATTTTTTCAATCTCTGCAAAATCAAAATATTACTCACGCATAAGAATTATATCTGTAATCCTCCTCAATCTGCGGTTGCCGGGCTTGGTACGGATCAGCTCCGTAGTCCGGCGGCATCATGGACCAGTTATTCTCATAGTTGTAGTAATCGTACCCCATCTCCTCTCCCATCATTCTCATCATACACTTCACACACTGCACCAGTTAACTAGTTTTCACCGATTATTGTATTGCCTGAAATCCGCGTAGATAAAAAGCTTTGATGAGTTGAAGCGGGTTGTTTGCAAGACTGCGTCCGATCGTATCGACTGATCGATGCCTCAACACCTCTTATCAATAAAATTGTATCGTTATCATATCTAACAGCTTTCCCCTGATAGGGACTTTAATACGAGCGGCAACACCGACGTCAATATTGTAGATAGCTTTATCTGAGTCAGATGTAATGTGGGTAACGTGCTATTGTCAACGGCTGTACGTAATGTTACAAATCCTGGAATTACAGGTGTGGAAATAGCGTCGATGAATAATCAAAATAACATGCGCATATCAATACAATAGAGAAACACAAGCGAATATCGAAAAATGTGGCTATACAGAAGCTCTACTTTTATTAACACTAACAGTAGCCAAATGTACAGTCAGTACCTACACGTTTTTAAACCAATAAATCATCTGACACTTCATTTTAGGACACTTTTGCCAGACTATGAACAAGTATTTGCCAAAAAATTCAACGAACATTCGGCCTGTGACCGCAATGTCACCGACAGACGACAAACTAAGCAAAGTTCAAAGATGTCACCTTCAATAACTCTTTTAATAGTAAAGTTCGCTCAAATATAATAATAGTTTGTGCAAGTAGTAATGAAAGAAAGAAAATCTATTTGTTTGTAACATACTAACAGAAGCATAAGATACGCACAATGTAAACTATTCGAGTATAATTAAACAAAACAAATATGTTAATCAAAATACAAAAAAATATCTTTCTGCACCATCGTAAATTTATGATCATGAAAATTACGTTGATGACTTAAAAACAAGTATGTACTTATGACGTCATTGTTTGAACAAAAGTAGAGCAATTGTTGTTTTGTTTCCCTGTGAAAACAAATAGGTAGTTAATAGTTATTTAATAATTAAACTTACTGTAGCGTAAATAACAATTTATATCTACCTATAAATGTACGTCAAGAAAATTATCTCCATTTTTTTTTATATTTTTTAATGTTAAAAACGATAGATAATAAAGTAAGCTCTCAAACAATATTAGTTATAGTTTGAGATTATTCATAGGAAAAATATAGCAGCAATCTTTAATTTAAATAAATTACAAAAAAAAACAAAACGATGTTTGCACCGCACGAAAATCGCTTTCCGCGACCCTAACTGCTCATTGATAGTTTGTAATGACCCTTCGGCAATTAAAAGTGACTTTGCATCTTCTTCCAAAAGGTTCGACGTTTACCTCTGGTGGGACTCGAACCCACAATCCTCGGCTTAGGAGGCCGATGCCTTATCCATTGGGCCACAGAGGCTGTGGGCGAGCCGCGTGAACAAACGGACACATGCTGAGCGGGTTACGTCACCGTGACGACACACTACAAGATAGTGGGTGGCCTTAGCGCTGATTAATTTATGTTATTTTGGTCAAACGCCGATAGTGGTTAGCGGCGAGTGGTGTTTTACAAAAATATTTAGATCACAGCATATTTTACGCGCTAAAAATTCGTACACTTCTTTCAAAAGAAACAATTGAGCGCGTATATAAATATGTTAAACAAATGAAGACTACATTATTTTCATATTGAATATAAATGGTTGTTGAATATTTGATTGCATTTTGAAGTAGTTATTTGAATAGGATTCAGTTTCGTTTGAGTTTTAAGCGAAGTGACATTCTTTACCTGTTCTAGATAGAGCCTACGAATAGTTTAGTTTCGATTTGAATAAGTAGATATATGCGTCATTAAGCCTGGTCTTCGGCTTTTCTCATCCAGTGTTTGCCAGCTACATTCCGCAGATCGTCGCTCCATCTCGCCGGAAGGCGTCCTACGCTTACCTAAACACGGTCTATTCCAGAATCTGTTTTTTTTTATATAATGTGGGATAAAGATTGGAAGATTATATTGTAATGGCACTATAAACCCGGATGTTACTATCTATTTACATTAGCACTTTGACTTTGACCAATCTGTATACTTTAGCTAAACTACTAAGCAAAAGCAATAAATACTCTCTTTTATTTGTACTTATCCTCATTCGACTTCCAACCCGTTCGTGTCCAGTTCCATCATATTATCTGTATTTTGTTAAATAATATTAGCATTGACTGAGAAAAGAAAATCTTTAAAATCTCGATATAAAGGTCTTCGTAAACTTTTATAATGTTTGAAAACTTAGCTTCTAAAATGTAAAGGAAATATTAGTTATTTTTGGAACTTATATGTTTACACCCTGTAAGCTAGAGGGAAAAGTGAAAGAGGAATCGGTTTTTAAAGTTGCTATATTTCATTTGATATTAAACATAAATAAATACGCTAAAGATACAAGTTTATATTACAAACAATATTATATGATTATACTGTACATATGTACTTAAACTACCTTTTACATAAATGTACCTACATTATTTTTCGTTTTAAGAGGAATGTATTTATAGAGCAACACGTTTTTTGATTAAGACCCTTGTCGAGTCAAAATTAATAAAAATAATTGGCAGTCTTGGTTCCCAAACGAAGCGAAAGTAAGCTCTCAAACTATAGCTTGTATCATGTGACTAGATTGCTGATTATTTTGCCCATTTATTGAAATTAATGTTTTGGATCGTACAAAATTTACTTAATTTTAAACAGTTTTGGTAATTTGAGAGACTTTAAGCAATGTCGGCATGCGTGGTAAACATAGAGTTCTGACTACTATTGATAAGTAGATCAAAAGTTTGATTCGTTCGTTTGGAAAAAAATAGACTTTTCGGCAAGGACCGTAATAATTTTTGACAATATCAGACGTGCTAGAGCAAACAACTTAGCAGATGCAAAAAGGGAGTCTAATCGTTAAAAAAGTTTTGAGTAGCTGTCACTTGAGATCGAAGTGAGCGACATGGGTAGTCATTTGCGATCAGTTTCAGTATAACTATGTACATTACTTTTTATGTATTTCTACACATAATGAATATTAATAAAAAGCCTACAATTTATTCATTTTTTCGAGGTAGAGAACTGTGATAAGTAATTTCCATTTTCGATCTTACTAGCATTTTTTTGTCTTGACTTATTTTTGATTGACAAAAACAGGTGTTTTCAGTTTAACTGTTTTTTAAGTATCTTACGCGATTATTCCGCCATTTAAGAATTAATTATGATGATTTTATTTTTGTTGTTGTTTGGTACAATCCATTTGGTACAATAATACAAAGCCAACATTTTACTGTAGAGTACAGTTGCTCTAAGTTCTCGCAAAATACTCGACAAATATATTGAAATCAATGTCAACTAATTTTCCAAATGAAAGCAGGTACAATTATAATTTTACATAGGACTTTCGCCGAATCTACAAATAATGCTATTTATTATGATTTATTTGTCCTAGTTTTCCCCAGAAGGTATATGAAATGTACAATATCTACAGATGAGATCTACTTGTCAATTCTACAGGAATAATGCACGATTTCACCGTTCGGATATCTGACGAACGCGCTTTGATTGTTGAACCGTTTCTTGCAAACCGGACACACGTCGTATTCATTGATGACAACGCTCTTTGATTCGTGGAACTGTTTCATTTCTCGTACCTGTAATAGTAAATATCTATAAGGATACTATTGAGGAAATAAATAAATATTCACGAACATTTTACACGTCGCGCTCTAGTCACAAGCTAAGCAAAGCTTGTATGGGAATTAGATTGCTGATAGAATACTTGTACACAATGATACGTATAAAAGGCTGGCGTCATAGTTCCGTTAGTCAGCTCTGTTTCTTCAATAAAATAATACACAATACAATTTCAAATGCCGGACTAATGGCTTTTGAACAAACCGGTATTTCATAATTGATATGCGCGTGAAGGGAGTGAATGCTGAGATAACGGATGATAGGGGAGAATGGAGGAAGAGAACATGTAGCGCCGATCCCACCTAGTGGGATATGGACAAGAAGACGAAGACAATTAGTCCGGTTTTTGAATATATATTCAGAGAATATTTCAGTATGAGCTTGACAATACTTTGAGTGTAGAACTTACTTGGACATGTTCAGCGTATAAAAGTCCTTTGAGGATCTGCATCCGTCGTTTCAGCGTCAGCTGGCCATCGAGGGCACTTTCCAGGAAATGCTTCAGCCGACTCAGAGGTACTGAATCTGGCAGCACTGATAACGCCTAGAACATTTTATTTTTTTGTCAATTTGACAAGTTACATCTAAGTCAGTCTGGTATACAAATAAATATTCTTGGACATTTCACACATCACACTCTAGTCCCAAACTAAGCAAAGCTTGTACTATGAGAACTAGATTGCTGATAGAATACTTATATACTTGCATTTTTTTTTGTAAATACATAGTAGGTGTATACATAGTAACACTGAGCTGTAACGCCTGTCAAAAATATAAATATTCAATGAGATGTGAGGTTTGGTCTACTAAACTAGAAGGATGTGTTTGATTCCTACTAAAAATAAATATCTGTCTTTGTTCCGAGTGATTTAGTGACTTTACACAAAACTAAAGTATGTAAGTGTTCTATCCACTATCTAGTTCTCAAATCATTGCTATGTTTAAGGCTATATAACTGTATAATATCCAATATTTTTAGAGGCACTAAAAAATGAATGATCCTGAAATATCAAGTTGAAGAACATCCTACAAAGACGTGTCGAATTCATATATCGATCCAAATTCATTTCCTACGCAAACAATCTATTGAATTAGATTGCGTTTTACCTTCATTGGTGATATTTCATCAGCATGCTTCTCCAGTATACTTAGAGCTGTCTCAAGATCCGGGACCGAGGTCTTCGGGTGTCTTGGTACGTTGGCGAGCGGGCCTACCAATGCCGTTCCTTGCTCTGGATTGAGTAGAATCCTCATAAGTGTGACGTAGACGTCTTGATTCTTATTGTTCGGAGTTGAGCAGATGTTTTCACAGTATCGTATTCCCCTTTCGACATCACCTACAATATATTATAATAGCATGCAGATAACAATATCATGGCAACACATTGGAACTTGTGGCACGTATTTTTTTATAAAAAAAAACACAGTATGAGCCAGATATAATTTTGTGTTCGTCTCCAAGATGTGAAAGTGCCACTAATATGATCTAGCATATAAAAAAAAGTAATTCTGAAAAAACTAAAATGAACATCGACCGACATGGAATTAACGTATGGCAACATATGAAATTGATCACTAGAAACACGAAATAGCACTAGAAACTAACCCAGCTAACTTTAAATCGGATTTTATTCCCCTACTTTTCAATAGATTAACAAGACGCAATATAAAATGTAGTGCTATAATTTACCTAGAATTAGTATGTAGATCGCTAACGCCTGCTCATGTCTACCCAGTTTCCCTAGCACAATAGCTCTCTCCTCAAACAAGCTATCGTTAGGAAAATGTAATAGAACTCTTTCCGGAGTATAATGCGTAGACTTGTCTAGAAACGCTATTAATTTCGCTTTCGTATGCTGCGATTCTTCCTCTGTTATATTATCCTTGGCCGTGATCTTCTCTCTGTAGATATTGATCAATGCGTCGTGGAATAAAGAGTTTGTATCGTTCCAGATATGGATAACGTGTTCTACGTATGGAATTACTAAAGCGTCGTGTTCTCTCAGTAAGTGGTCGAGTACTTTTGCGCGGGGAAGGTTTTCAACTGCGACTATATCTTCAGTGAATATTTTAAGTCCTTCCTCGGGATACTCTTTGAGTATCCAATCAGAGAATTTGAAAATCAAGTTTATGTGTTCAGCACCTGTCAAAATAAACATTGCAAAGGTTACATTAGTTACCGAAAGACTCTTCTCTTAAATATGTAAATAATGTATTATGAGTCTGACTCGCGTTTATAAAGGGTTGCACGTTTTTGTATGCACGTTTTTGTATGAGAGACCTATAATTTAATTTTTTAGTATTTGTTGTTATAATGGCAACAGAAGTACATTATCTATGAAAATTTAAACTCTCTATGCATCACCATTCTTGAGACAGCCCGTCAGATGGATAGCGGAGTCTCAGTAATAGGGTCCCGTTTCACACTTTGGGTACGGAACTTGAAAAACTACAGGGAAGAGAGGTGGCGGGCGAAGTCAATTGCGTAAACTATACAGGATGTAAAAGGAGGGGTAGACCAAAAGCAGCAGGTTTTTGATCAACATTTCATAAAATTGCAAGTAAATTTTGAACGATTCAATATATATGGGGGTTATATCGATAGGCATTGGTTCCCCATCGCCCTGCCGCCGCTTTTGGTCCACCCCTCCTGTTACACCCTGTATACATACCAAGTTGTTGTAAATATTTCTTCGTTCCCCGATATCCTTCTAAACTAGAATCAGGTTGCTTCGCCTGATCTCTAAGCAGCTGCAGCGCTTTAGTATGCTGCCCTTTGGTTTGGTAGAGGATGATTAGTTCGCTATGTTTTCCATGCTGCAGTAACGTCTTCTCTGCTTCTTCTAGACGGCAGTTATTTAACCGAAGGAGAGGCGCTACGAACGCATCATTTGTCTGAAAATATCTTTTAGCTTATAGATAGAACACAAATAAAACAAGGAACTTAAACAGGTAGTAATAGGCATCACAATGGGTGACCTTATCGTAGCCGTTTTATCCGAATGTGTGTAGAACTTTGTAAACATAAAGTATCTAAATTCCTTTGCGCATCTATGTTAAGATTCAAATCTGCATGAAACTATCGGTAGACAGTAAATTACTAATAATTACCGCTAAAAACCCATCCTTGTTGTTCCCACAAGAAATGAACAGTAAAATTTTTAATGTATCAGCTTAGTAAATTAAATAGAACAAAATAATTGACACATTAAGTTAGTTTACCTGTAAATAACATTTGAGCAACGTAGTATCTATCAGTTCCATTTGCTGCGTCAAATTCCTTAGAGAACCCGTGTCTTGACTAGTAGATGGATCCTTCATGACTTTTTTAATTTTAGCCCGAAGCGCCACTAGATACTCAATCAAGGCATTTAATGCATCTTCTAGATCCTTCCCTTTTAGTTTACTAGTGCTCTCGCTGTCTGCCTTGCCGTCTAGTTCGGGAAACAATTTGATAACGTCGACTGGATCTGTGTTCAATTTTATGAATTCCTTCATGGATAAGGTATATTTCTTTCCGTCGAATAACTCTAACGCGTGAAGAGTTTGGATGGAATGTATTTTGTGTCTTCTTTCTTCTTCAGAACAATCTGACAGGCCCTGGATATAAGGTATTCGATTGTTTTAACTCTACGTAAAGTTTATCTGTAGCTCTACCATGAGTTAAAAAAATGTATGAAGATTTGTACAGCGCCTCTAGCGGATAGTTGGGTACTAAAATTCGTCATACTAATATTGACGTAACTACTGTAGTAAAATCGGCTGACTTTACTACAGTAGTTACGTAAATATTAGAGTCTGTCAAGCGAAAGATGGCCCTGATAAATCGCGGCAAATTCAAAAACTATTAGTATGGCAATACATTAAATAATAGGATAACTTGGAATTACATAATTTGATACTTTGATATTATTCTAAATAAATATACTTACATAATTTTTGATGATGATTATGAATAAGTAGATGATATACTATTGCCATACTAATAGTTTTTGAATTTGCCGCGATTTATCAGGGCCATCTTTCGCTTGACAGACTCTAGTACATATTACGAATTTTAGTACCCAACTATCCGCTAGAGGCGCTGTACAAATCTTCATACATTTTTTTAACTACAGACGCTAGCGAGTATAGTAAATATAGTATAGTAAAAACTCATGGTAAGCATGTTGCTTGGTCAGTAGGTAAGTCTGTGTTTTTAGGATTCCGTACCCAAAGGGTACCCTACCTGACGGAGACTTTGCTGTCCGTCAGTTTGTCTGTCACCAAGATGTATCTCGCTTTAATGAACCGTGATAGTTAGGTTAGTAGTAATTTTGATGATGTATTTCTGTTGCCGTTATAACAACAAACACTAAAAAACAGTTTTATTTAGTAACCATTATCCATTATTATGGGATAAGGGCAGGGGAATGATGATATCCAATAGCTTTATCGGATTGATTATTGGATCGAACTTTAATGACAGACACAACCAAGCTGATGACGCCATAACAGCAAAAACCTAAATTATATCCTTAAATGAATTAGGTATGTCCATTGTTCGTCTTGAATATGTTTTGAAAGACTACTTACGATTGCAAGGAGTGAAATGGTCTCCCTACGATCTCTTTTCTTTACCGTGAAAGGCATTATTACTTCACAACCTTATCCTACTTATGTTTTGCGAAATTATCGAAATATCAGCTTGTATCTAAAATCAAAGGTACTTACTGCCATAAGCTCAATAATATTAGCCACATTCTTTTTGGGTTTAGTGCGAAAACTTCGGAACATTTATACGTAAATAAAGTGCGATACAAACCAAATACAAGCACGTATTGATTTATTTGAAAATCTCTGTTTAGGCTTTATCAAGCCGTCATGGTGATAACTCAATATAATTAATAAGCTATTGTTAATTAAACATATGGGTCGTATCGTTTTAAACTAATTAGGACAGACGTGTCTAAGCACGGACCTAATACGTCAATATTTTATAAATTTAAATAAATAAATTATATAAAAAATATGTAGTAAATAATAACTGATTTATATTAATCCAAGCTGATATTTCAACACTCGAGAATAAATAAAAGACACATCACGAAAGCGTTTCAAACATGCAACTGAACTAATTTTCCTGTTATTTCGTTTCATGGGATATTATTTGTAGGATAAACAATTATTTAGAATGACATCATTTTACTGGTTAAATGGTTTAATATATTTTTTATGGTTGTTATAGAACTATAAACAATCATGGCATCATCTTGCTTAATAACAATAATATTGGCTTTGTAGTTGTATTTTTAAGATTGTACCGTGGCTTCAATGTTTTGACTACCATGTGAAATCAATAAATCTATTGAGTATTGACTTCAATTATAGTCAAATATTATTCTGAAATTGATTTGGCTTTTAGATTACTTTTAATAGTTTCATTCCATTACTAAACTTAACGAAACCATTTTGGCAACTCATCGAAAATATGTCGAAAATAGTTTTAAGTCCTCTTACAATATAACAAGGAAAAAATTCTAATTTCAATTATTTTTATATAAGTACATAAATTATGCTAAATTTTGGACTTTTATTCATTTTTGGAAGTATTTTTCATAGATATAAGAAGTAATGTCATGTTGCAGGCTAATTTAATTAGATAGGGATTCCGTTCGTTTCAACACTGAATTATTGATATAAAAATATTGGCATTATATCTTACCGTCAAATCAATAGCTATTTGAAATTGTTTGTCCTTCAGTAATTGCGCAATTTGCTTAGTAATGTCTACTAAACTTAAACACCACACCTGGCTCATAGATGCTACATATATCAAGCCTCTCTTACATCTGAAATACATACACAATGTTAGTAAAGAAAAATACTTGTTATATTTTTGATGGAAAAAAAATCGTACAAGATATTTGAAAACAATAAGATGAATAAAATTAACTAGGAAACGAAAGATGTTTATAATAGGTGAATTATAGTTGTTACATGATATTAGTGGCACTGTTACGTTTTCGTATTGACAGAATGAAAACATACATACTTATAGATTTCTTTTATAAACATTTGAAAACATCTGAAGTAAATTAAAAAAATAATGCTGGACAATCCACACAACACCATCTAGCTAGCTAGTACAAACATTTATCCCGAGACTTATTTAGGCGGGAATCGAACCCGCAACCTCCGCGTCGCAGGCAGACCTTCGCCCACCGCGCCACATCGGTCGTCATCCAAACTTCGTCAAATTATGCTATAATTACCTATAACTATTTAATATTGAATGACTATACGTTACAATTAAACTATAATTTATATATATATTTATACAATCGC
The DNA here is from genome assembly GCA_932527185.1 of Ecliptopera silaceata. Classification (NCBI taxonomy): domain Eukaryota; kingdom Metazoa; phylum Arthropoda; class Insecta; order Lepidoptera; family Geometridae; genus Ecliptopera; species Ecliptopera silaceata. The sequence goes on along the minus strand of OW052205.1, from coordinate 5,263,439 downwards.
GCTTTGAATGAACTTACCTACACATCAGTCTTGCTCTATTAGACTCAGTTAGAGTTTGTATAAAACGCTCGGGCTCCACTGTTTGCACAATCACTTTGTCTTGTAACAAACCCAGAATGTATGGCTCATCCCATACTGAAATTAACCCAAAAATTTGTTACTAAGGCCCATATTTGTAGTGTATCTTTATGTAATATAATTTTTTTCACACAATTTATTAAAATAAAAAATTCATTAAAAATCCAATCATACTTACTAACACAGGTAGGTGCTTCCTTCCATTTGATGGTCTGTTTTATTTGTATTGCACTATCTTTGACTTCTTCTACGAAAACAGAATTTTGTTCACGGCCAAGCAGAAAAGATGTATCTGAGTATTTAGCTATGGTTGGCTCCAGGGATCTAGAGCTACTTATTGGGAATAACTCTTTTGGGTTTCCCGTAGAGAGCTGAAAAGTATGTAAAACATAAGTTATTCTCGTCGATATCCTAACTTGTTAAGGTCTACACACTTCTTCGACATTCCCCCTTGTTAAATGTGTCTGGCCCAAAAACGGGCCACGTCAATGGCACTCTCCGTGAAAACATCGCCAGTAATTGATGGCAAACATTATTACTTTTAAGGTCTACACTCTAAACAAAAAGCAAAAACACAGCGAAAACCCAAGCTTTTGGGTTAATCATGATTATTATTTTGGACCGAACATCAAGGCTCTGGTGAGTACACTTCTTTAGATTTAAACTACTTTATAAAAATACACTTTTCACTATGCATTTATAAATTCATTTTCCAATCACAAGTTTTAGTAAAAATTGTACAATAATTTTAACACTAAAACATATTTTTCTTATGGTGTGAGACTTACATCATACAATACATATTCAGCCTTAAATCCAACACAGAGGTACTGTTGTCCCCACGCCATAACCTTAGGTATATCAGGTATATTGAAGTCAAACAGGTGTTGCTGGAATACTCCATTTTTCCCATAATATAGTTGCAGCTTTCTTCTCACAGCAACACAGAGACGAAGTAGTGAGCTGGTGTCGCCAGTAATTGATGTCATAGGCTGGCAAACATTATTAATTTTTTTTTATTTTATACAAATGTACTTTGCATTTCTATAACTTGTTTATGAAAATAGTGACTAAAAGAAACAGCAGCCTTAAAAAGCTATGAAAATTTTGAGTGATTTAGATGTACATATTTGTGTTACAAGTGGAAATGGCTTGTCTATAAATAAATAAATACCTGCATTCTATTAAGCATACTACCAGTAATCGCTATAACTTCTTAAGATATGTACAATATATTCACCTTATTATCCAATGCAAACAATGAAGCACCTTTAGTTTGTTCAAATGTTTTAATGAGAGGAAAATTGGTGACATTCAAACTGTGGGTTGACAGAACTGAGTCTGTTAGACACAGCAGTATATTATTTTCTGTAAATTAAGTATTAATTATGAGATTAGTTCAATATTGACACCACAAGACTATGATAAATAGGGTAGTTACCTGGTATAACTTCTATTTGCTGTATTGGCTTCTTACTTATTGTTTTGCATAAGTGCAGAATTTGCACTTCATACTTCTGGTTGTTGCCATTCCCAGAGGTCAATGAATACATTAAAATATGTCCTTGTCGGGTTCCCACAAGTAAATTATCATCTGTGAAAACAAATTACAAGGGACAATATCAATTACAGTGATATTAATCTATTAAGATTAAATGTGTTAACACAGAGCATGTTTAGTTGTGCCATGACTGTTCATTACAGGCTATGGAGATATATGTTTTTTACTTACCATAGGCTGCAATAGCCTCGATTTGTCCAGCAGCATTATTGATCACATGGGACACTTCGTAAGCTTCGTGCATTTTCAGTGCGATTATAAAAGATAGTTATTGCAATGAATTAGCACATCAGTAGGCGTCTATTTCTACTACTGTTGTTAATGCCGAGTAATGAAAAAGAAGTGTAATTCCTTATCACTTTTGAATGAAATAGGTACTTTTTGGTTGAAATAATTAACAAAATTAGCAGGAATTACAATCAAAACAAAGAAGTTTTTGAAAATTTAATGCATGAATGTCAGGCAAAATGTCTGACTTTGACATACATCAAATAATTGATGTGACAATAATATAGGATTGCCAAGTCCACCGATCTGACAGATAATGTACCTATATTATTAATACATTCGCATACATCAGGCTGATAGGCCTTTCGCCATCACCAAGATGGCGGAAGGACGTTGTAAATAAAATACGAAAGAAAAAAAATAACAAAAATACCGTCCAACGTTGCCCATAAACTTAAAATACGAAAAAAAAGAAAAAAAAATAACAATTTACCGTCCAACGTTGCCCACAAACATAAACAAGCCTTGCAACGTGACATTGGCGAAATTGGCTAACCCCCAGACGCCATTAAATAAAAATTGAATTGAATACATCAGATATGGAACATGAAAATAATCGTGATTTCTAGTCTCTGATTGGTTAAACTTCGGGATAAAAACTATATTTTAAAGCTTATCTTGCACACGTTTAACGCCTTACCTACTCACCCATAAAACTTAATAGATTACTTAGAACTTAAAGATTAATAGACAAAAACTAACAGAAGAATCTCCTGCGTCTTGGTGTCGCGCCTTTATATTGCACGACAAATATATATATATACGTGAGGGGATGAGATTATGAGTCGATATCTAATAATGTCATATAACTGCTTCGCACACGATTTGACTGCCCTAAGCACCGATCGACCCTGGTCTCTACACTATCTGACGATACACAGATAATGCCCGGGTTCCAGCCATCATCAAGACAGTCTACGCGACTATCCTGGACTGTTCAGTCTTTCTCGGACAACCGGAACGAGCTTGGGGAAGCTATCCCAAGTGCTAACACCTCCACCCCTTATAGCAACCAATCCGCGACCTCTCATAGGGTCGATCTTTCTGTATCTCCAATCGGTTCCTATCGAGGCTCAGAGATACACCCCCCTTCGGCCTTGCCTGGACCCTTGGCACTCGAGAGATCATTCCTATCCCGGCCAGCTAGCACCGGGACTCACTCTCGAGTCCGTAGCCCTACCTTCAAGCAAGCTATGCTTGAATGGGTCTCTGAACACATTCAGAGACCCCTTCTTCACCCAGCCTCGCGCTGTGTGCTCGTCTCCCATATCGACCGAACTGATCCATTACAACAATTATAAACTGGATATTAATAACGCGGACAATTGAGTTTATCGCGAAAGTATCTTCTCATAATCTCATTACCCTTTCAAGAATAGTAATGAATTATTAGCTAGCACTTACATGGTTATCCAAGACCTTTACCATGATTCCTTCGTAGTTCCGAGTTCCTCTGGCTCAGCACTCACGTCTAGCCTCTCCAAGAGCCAAAAGCAAAAAGCCTTCTCTCAGATCGCGCGTCGGTATTTAAGTCCACCCTCTGTTTAAAAGTAGCACACAGATTATAGAATACTGACCATAAAATATACCGGTGCTGCCACCACGGAACTAAAATGTACTCAATACACTTACTGTTTTATCTGTGGCTTCGTGCGCCACCACGGACCTAAAAATGTACTCAATACACTTACTGATTTATCCGTGACCTCGTGCGCAGCGCGACACTCCCAACAACAAAAAAGGTGTTAATTCAGCAGGGCAAATAGAAGACGCGTCCATTCCAGGATTTTTTTTTTCTCGCACGTATGGCGGCACTTCTCTAATCTCGCCTCTTCCTCTAACGTTGGTATTTCGCTGAGGCGAATTATCTGCTATCTGAACTGGGCTAAAAAACTACTAAATCCGCATGTAGGTTTTCTCCATTGACGTTGTCACTATCACTTAGATTGTCTGCCTCGCCAATCATCTCTGGGTACTTGTAGTTTCTTGCTGAGGAGCAATTCAGTATCTGATACCTGAATTGAATCCAAATCTGGATGTATTTCTTGAGCCATACATTCACTATGCTCCTGGTTCCTGTATAACAGTCTATACGTGTTGGAGACTCTGTTCTGAACCATCTTCCCGTGGATATAGATGTCCAATAGACTGTATCAACATAGTGTCATAATTCCATGCTGTATTGCGTGGTTGAATAGTTACCATTCAACCACTACATCAAAGTAGACCTAAGCATTCTATTAAGCATACTACCAGTAATCGCTATAACTTCTTAAGATATGTACAATATATTCACCTTAATCTTCCCGTGGATATAGATGTCCAATAGACTGTATCAACATAGTGTCATAATTCCATGCTGTATTGCGTGGTTGAATAGTTACCATTCAACCACTACATCAAAGTAGACCTAAGCATTCTATTAAGCATACTACCAGTAATCGCTATAACTTCTTAAGATATGTACAATATATTCACCTTATTATCCAATGCAAACAATGAAGCACCTTTAGTTTGTTCAAATGTTTTAATGAGAGGAAAATTGGTGACATTCAAACTGTGGGTTGACAGAACTGAGTCTGTTAGACACAGCAGTATATTATTTTCTGTAAATTAAGTATTAATTATGAGATTAGTTCAATATTGACACCACAAGACTATGATAAATAGGGTAGTTACCTGGTATAACTTCTATTTGCTGTATTGGCTTCTTACTTATTGTTTTGCATAAGTGCAGAATTTGCACTTCATACTTCTGGTTGTTGCCATTCCCAGAGGTCAATGAATACATTAAAATATGTCCTTGTCGGGTTCCCACAAGTAAATTATCATCTGTGAAAACAAATTACAAGGGACAATATCAATTACAGTGATATTAATCTATTAAGATTAAATGTGTTAACACAGAGCATGTTTAGTTGTGCCATGACTGTTCATTACAGGCTATGGAGATATATGTTTTTTACTTACCATAGGCTGCAATAGCCTCGATTTGTCCAGCAGCATTATTGATCACATGGGACACTTCGTAAGCTTCGTGCATTTTCAGTGCGATTATAAAAGATAGTTATTGCAATGAATTAGCACATCAGTAGGCGTCTATTTCTACTACTGTTGTTAATGCCGAGTAATGAAAAAGAAGTGTAATTCCTTATCACTTTTGAATGAAATAGGTACTTTTTGGTTGAAATAATTAACAAAATTAGCAGGAATTACAATCAAAACAAAGAAGTTTTTGAAAATTTAATGCATGAATGTCAGGCAAAATGTCTGACTTTGACATACATCAAATAATTGATGTGACAATAATATAGGATTGCCAAGTCCACCGATCTGACAGATAATGTACCTATATTATTAATACATTCGCATACATCAGCCTGATAGGCCTTTCGCCATCACCAAGATGGCGGAAGGACGTTGTAAATAAAATACGAAAGAAAAAAAATAACAAAAATACCGTCCAACGTTGCCCATAAACTTAAAATACGAAAAAAAAGAAAAAAAAATAACAATTTACCGTCCAACGTTGCCCACAAACATAAACAAGCCTTGCAACGTGACATTGGCGAAATTGGCTAACCCCCAGACGCCATTAAATAAAAATTGAATTGAATACATCAGATATGGAACATGAAAATAATCGTGATTTCTAGTCTCTGATTGGTTAAACTTCGGGATAAAAACTATATTTTAAAGCTTATCTTGCACACGTTTAGCGCCTTACCTACTCACCCATAAAACTTAATAGATTACTTAGAACTTAAAGATTAATAGACAAAAACTAACAGAAGAATCTCCTGCGTCTTGGTGTCGCGCCTTTATATTGCACGACAAATATATATATATACGTGAGGGGATGAGATTATGAGTCGATATCTAATAATGTCATATAACTGCTTCGCACACGATTTGACTGCCCTAAGCACCGATCGACCCTGGTCTCTACACTATCTGACGATACACAGATAATGCCCGGGTTCCAGCCATCATCAAGACAGTCTACGCGACTATCCTGGACTGTTCAGTCTTTCTCGGACAACCGGAACGAGCTTGGGGAAGCTATCCCAAGTGCTAACACCTCCACCCCTTATAGCAACCAATCCGCGACCTCTCATAGGGTCGATCTTTCTGTATCTCCAATCGGTTCCTATCGAGGCTCAGAGATACACCCCCCTTCGGCCTTGCCTGGACCCTTGGCACTCGAGAGATCATTCCTATCCCGGCCAGCTAGCACCGGGACTCACTCTCGAGTCCGTAGCCCTACCTTCAAGCAAGCTATGCTTGAATGGGTCTCTGAACACATTCAGAGACCCCTTCTTCACCCAGCCTCGCGCTGTGTGCTCGTCTCCCATATCGACCGAACTGATCCATTACAACAATTATAAACTGGATATTAATAACGCGGACAATTGAGTTTATCGCGAAAGTATCTTCTCATAATCTCATTACCCTTTCAAGAATAGTAATGAATTATTAGCTAGCACTTACATGGTTATCCAAGACCTTTACCATGATTCCTTCGTAGTTCCGAGTTCCTCTGGCTCAGCACTCACGTCTAGCCTCTCCAAGAGCCAAAAGCAAAAAGCCTTCTCTCAGATCGCGCGTCGGTATTTAAGTCCACCCTCTGTTTAAAAGTAGCACACAGATTATAGAATACTGACCATAAAATATACCGGTGCTGCCACCACGGAACTAAAATGTACTCAATACACTTACTGTTTTATCTGTGGCTTCGTGCGCCACCACGGACCTAAAAATGTACTCAATACACTTACTGATTTATCCGTGACCTCGTGCGCAGCGCGACACTCCCAACAACAAAAAAGGTGTTAATTCAGCAGGGCAAATAGAAGACGCGTCCATTCCAGGATTTTTTTTTTCTCGCACGTATGGCGGCACTTCTCTAATCTCGCCTCTTCCTCTAACGTTGGTATTTCGCTGAGGCGAATTATCTGCTATCTGAACTGGGCTAAAAAACTACTAAATCCGCATGTAGGTTTTCTCCATTGACGTTGTCACTATCACTTAGATTGTCTGCCTCGCCAATCATCTCTGGGTACTTGTAGTTTCTTGCTGAGGAGCAATTCAGTATCTGATACCTGAATTGAATCCAAATCTGGATGTATTTCTTGAGCCATACATTCACTATGCTCCTGGTTCCTGTATAACAGTCTATACGTGTTGGAGACTCTGTTCTGAACCATCTTCCCGTGGATATAGATGTCCAATAGACTGTATCAACATAGTGTCATAATTCCATGCTGTATTGCGTGGTTGAATAGTTACCATTCAACCACTACATCAAAGTAGACCTAAAGTCTATAACAAATCAAGACTCCTTACAAGAGGAATCTTCCCGCTCGCCAGCTCATCCAGGAAATGTTCAAGCTGTATCCCATTTGTGCAGCCACTGGTTACGTTATAGTCATATAAACTGTTATTATTAGCAGTTGTTTCTTCTTCTTGTATATCTTCTATCTCTATAAAGACATTATGAGACTAAGCCAGCTCTGACCATTCATGAAGTTCAAACTCTCCTGGACAGGAGTCCAGGAGAACCTCCCGAAAAGAAAAAAAGGTTCTGTTCAAGCAATAATGACGGTTCGATAGCCACTGTGATTCATCCATTTGGAGAAATGTGGGCATAGTAACAGCCTATTTTTACTAATTATAGACAATACTAGAGAGGTGTTACCACCTCGACGTCTCGCAACAGGCACGAACTGCAGGCACGAACTGAAGGCTTGAACTGCAGGCACGAACTGCAGAGATGGCTCCATCACGCGGTTGACTGAGGCACCTTTCATGAAGGGTGCCTGGAACAAACTGGGATTAACCAACAGGATGTTCCTCAAATGAAACAGAAAATACACAGTTAGGACTATTCCATTATCCTACCTAACCAAGATATACAGACAACCTGCATATCTTATAACAACAGACAGAGGCACCGAGTTGCATGTCGCGCTCCGAAGTTAATAATAATAATAATAATAATAATAATTCTTTATTGCAGACACAAGAGATCCATATTGGCACATACAAAAATTAAAAATAAAATGTAAAATACTAAAAAACTAAATACAATTGCAGAATAGGTATATACCTATCTACTAGTTTTAGGTGGCAATTTCCACCCAACGTCGGTATGTTGCAGTCAGCATCAGTCTGTCTGCCAGACTCTTTATAATAGTGTTAGGGCAGTTATTCACCCTATCCATAAAAGACGCAATTCTTTTGCGTTGGATGGCATTAAACGTGTCAACTCTGGCTTCTGCGAACATTCCTGAAGCACTGCAATAGCGCTTCAGGCCCATAAGGTGCCTGAAGATATTATTATAGGCTACTCTTATGCCGTCATGCGACTTCTTTGTGTACTTTGTCCAGAGTTGACACGTGTAAAACGTCTGACAAAAAGAATGGAATAGGGTAATCTTCACGTCACGCGATGCCTTGTAGAATTTTCTGGCAATCATGTTGCCCACTACACAAAGAGCCCTGCGTTGCCGCTCAATGTCAGCGTCATCCTTAAGGCTAGATGTAACGATATGGCCAAGGTACTTGAAATTCTCTACGATCTTTACAGGCTGTCCATTCAGGCTAAGAACAGGTACGTTTTCCGGTCCCTTTCCCGCTTTAAAAATCACCATCTCCGTCTTTTGAGCATTATATTTTAAGTCGTGATCCTCTGCGTACGACTCACATACTTTTAAGAGCTTTCGCAATCCCTTGATCGAGGGGCTGAGCAGCACCATGTCGTCAGCATAACTCAAATTATTGATATATCTGTCCTCGAGTTTGAGTCCGACCGGAGTGCTGCTCAGCTCCACGATCAACCCATTCACGTAGGCATTGAAAAGATCGGGAGAGGTAAGGCCGCCCTGCCTCACTCCACACGAAAGCCGATAGCTATCCGACAGTTCAGAGCCCCATCTGACATTGTTGGTCTGATTACCATACCAATATGCTAGAAGATCAACAACCTCAGACGGGACGCCTGCTTCCGCACGGAGTTTGCTCCACAGCTTGTCGTGGTTTATCGTGTCAAAGGCGCGGCTTAGGTCCAGGAAACACCCATACACAGTAGTATTGTGCTGCTTATAGTAACTGACAACCTGCTTCAGAGAGAAAATAGCCATGTCCGTCGAGACTTGAGGGCGGAAACCAAACTGACCGTCGTCTATTCTTAGGGCACTTGTATAGAAATAAATGGTTCTTTCAAGTACCTTGGCCATTACCGTAGCTAAAGAAATAGGCCTATAGTTGGCCACGCTCGATATATCACCTGTTCTATTTTTAGCGATAGGTACGACAATAGTTCGGATTAGGTCTCCAGGTAAGTAGCAGTACCTCATACAGAGAGTGAAAAACCGCCCAAGCACCTCAGAGATATGCTGACCCGCATAAATCAGATGTTCTATGCTCAGGCCGTCGTGCCCAGGAGACTTACCGCGTTTCATATTTCTCAGAATATGCGCTATCTGTTTCGGTGTGATTGTTACATGTTGAGTCTCCGGGGTTTGACTCCTGAGCTCAAATTCATTATTTTTAAAACTGTCATTTTTCTGTGTACATTTACCTACGTCAAAATGTTTTCTAAATATGTTTGCCACGTTCTTTTGATTCCTTTCCCCTTCCACACTAAGAGGTAAGCAATTCTTTGGCTCTAACTTTTTTGTTTCTTTCCAAAAATCTACAAAATTATTATCACTACGATGACGGGCCAACATATCCATTTTAATTTTTTCTTGGTTACATTGTACGTATTTAAGCGCGGTTTTAAACTCTCTGCGTGAGGCAGTCATATTCTCGTAATAATAACCCGAGCGTGGCCTACCATACCAGACCCACCAAGCAAAATGATCCCTCGCCCTGACATGAGCTTGCCTGACATGAAAATTCCAACCAATAATTTTCTTATTTTGTGTATAAGTATTTGAAACACAAGTTTGTTCGGCTGCCGACTGCAACGCACTTACAATATCACAGTAAAAACTATCCATATAATTAAAAACACAATTAAAATAAGTTACCCCATGTAAAAACAGTTCATTTTGATTAAAATTATATTTAAAAATTATTTCATCTAATTTTTTGTCACACACTTTCGAGTATTTTACAGCCTGCTCGTGATCCCTATTACCCCATAAATGCTTTAACCTACTATTAATTTGACTGGATTTGTACGATATTTTAGGTCTTATTCGATTAAAATTACAGTTAATGACTAGAGGAAAGTGGTCAGACCAGTACGTGCCATATTCTACGTAGGTATCAGTCACAAGGTTGGCCGCAGCGTCAGTCACAATGCAGTGGTCAAGCCACCGACATGCACCGTTCATGTCACTCACATACGTATATGTTTCGGAACTTAGTTTCTCTAGGTCAATACAGCGCAATGAATGCTCACCACAGTATTCCTCAAGTTCTTTCCCGAAAAGAGTACCCGGATGCGCGTTAAAATCGCCAAGGATCACAACACTTTGAATGTCACAACTTTCGATAACAGCACTAATTTGCGCAAGACATTGTGTAAATTCTGGCAAGTTATCGTTAAGTCTAAATCAAAACCCATACGAACATATAAATTCTTACAGGCTTTCATCAAGAAAACGTGTCCAAAACTCATGTTCGAGTCTACTTTACGTTTTGATTTAGTTCACGTTTATGTGTGTATGCTCCGACGTTAAATGTTTAAATCAAAACCCATACAAACACAAATTTATTCACGGGTTTTCATCAAGAAAGTGCCCAAAATCTATGTTTGAGTCTACTTTACGTTTTGATTCAGCATTCAACACACAAATCTCTCATGAGATTGAATTGTACTCTACACTCATTTTTACAAAATCTTACGGTTCACCCTTAAATCCTTACAGACACCTGAAGACAGAATGCGATTGTAGGCGCCTTGTTAGCATGTCATACCAGGTCTACCTGAAAACTTTATTACAAAAATGCCTAACAACACAATGAGAAGGGACTCGACCCAGTACATTAGAATCGTTTTCATAGTTCAAGTAGTTTTCAATCTTATACGATGTAACATGATGTAGGTACTTACATTCGAACACATGATACACACAGTACAAGTGAATGACCAGTCTCCGCACCGAGCAACCATTGCTCAGTCGCAAAGACAGTAAAGCCAATTACCATTGTGTACCTCTTTTTGCCACGTCCGATCTTCTTTTACATCTTACATCTCCATTGAAAACCTGTACAAAATTGTAATAACGATTAGTTTCATTTATTATTTTCATTAATTTCATCATACCAGAGTAGTTTAGTAGTCCGCTAGTAACAGAGCGTCAAAATAACAAGAACTGGCTCGTAAGTATTTGACTACACACAAACTATGTAGTTTGTTCAATTAAAAAATAAAAATTCCGTTAACAAAAGTATTCGACAAAACCACTGTCGGATCTATTTACGATTGTTGACACAAAGAAGTCGGTAAATCTTCGACAACTCTCGCTCGGTCTAACCTGCAAAACATTAAAAATCTTGTCAACATTTCAAATATTTTACATGTACATACTAAAATACTTTTTTGAAAAACAATCGTCAAACTCAACTACATTTGACACGAAAGAACTTTCACATTTCGAAACGGGAACGGAAAAATATTACTCATCACACCTTTTAGTTGTACCTACAACTGTTCGATCATAAAACTTTATGAAAACACTAGCAGAGTAGGAGTGTCTCACTGCAATGCACGACTGCTTCACTGCAAGCACTACACACTACTAAACGACGTTGAAGTTAAAAACAAAACTTTAGTAAACCGTAAAAACTCGAATACAAAGAGAGTTGGAACATCGTGATGTCACCTTTTCTTACAACAAAAATCGGACATAAAGAAAACAACTTTGAATTGTTTTAAGTGAATCCTCACACACATCTTTAACTTCAAAACAAACAGTAGACTTGACGATTGACTGATGTGACTTGATAATTATTTCAATAAGACGATGCCATGTGCATCAGTACAATTGTCATAGAACTCCTATGTATGGCAGATACATAAAATCAAATTACTAACAGCGGGTAAATCATTAAACCATTCTTTCTCCTTTCAACTTATAAAACTCGAAACTCATGTAGTAGAAAATTAAATTAACGCTTTAGTCTCTCATATCTCATGGTAAAAACATTATTCGACCAGTTTACTATGAGACCTTAACACGTACACTTACACATTCAAAGTAAACAATTTCCACGATTGCCACGATTACGTTCGTCTTATACAGACAAAAACATCAAAATCCAAACCAAAACAAAAATATTTGGTTTCAATGTCAATTAGTTGTGAAGTCGCTTTTATCTGCAACCTGGTATTGTAAACCCAAGTAAAACGTCACACACGTTTACTACAGCTTTGTCTAAAATAAAAACGCTAACGCCAACACATTAACAATAGACCAAAGCTACTTCAGACTCTTCACACACAACTTCAGACTCGTAACCAACACTGGCTAACATGAAATATTTTTTACGAACGTACTAGTATTGCCTCCATTGTATAAAATTCAAAGATAAAAGAAGAAAACCAGGTATGAAAGCACTGTAAATATGTTCAACCAGACTGCTAACGGACTACTAACGCATCGTTCAGCATTTCATAGTAGATTACGACCTCGCTACATTCTATGGACGAATGATCAAACTTCAGACTTTACACAAATTTACACTTTTCTCAAACTATTTTGTGTAACTTCAACTGTGCACAAACAAGTGTACAACTCGTCAACACAATATGAATTTTTTCAAAGTACCAACAAAAACTAAAATGAAAATTACAAGTCTCGATTTCTAAGAGATATGATTGTATTGACCAGTACCACAACACGCTGTTGATCATACCGTTATCTAGAAGTTATTTATTGCTCACTGTTTGCATTAAATTGTAGTTTATATTTAATTTGTACCACTCTGTATTAGTATTTATAAATAGGTAGGTACTAGTTTGGTCCCGTTCGAATAGATACGACTTAATTGTACCTACGTAACTTTTATCTTAACGCATAAATCTAAACCAATGCTGAACTGATTTTAAAAAATAAAGTCAACTTTAACTAGGTAGTAAGTAAAGGTCCTAAAGGAAACGATTATTCAAATAATGTAAGAGCTCAAATCAAAAGAAAAGTATCTATCTGCATGTAAGTAGTTAGGTACATGATCATAGGTACTTAGTAATAGCTTATGTAATTCGTAGTTAAAACATATAGGTAGCTAGTTCCTTAGTAAAATTAATTAATATAAAATTGAAGGCTAGTAAATACTTTATGTAACTGAAATAATATTGCTTCTATTAACTTGAATGCGTTAATTAATTAAAATCTCAAAACCTAGCAGGTATATAATTCTTCGTACCAGTAAATTCGTTTTGTAACTGAAATAATATTGCTTCCAGTACCTAACTTTCAAGTTATGTTAATTTATTTAAATGAATCGTCGACGACCTATCGTCATAGAAAAATAAAGGAACGTCTATGTTATAAACACACAACTGTATGTATGTACCAGCTAGTCTACCTTATGTATTCAGGTCTAGAATATCTGGATCTAAAAACAAACGGATATCTGGACTAAACCAACTAACAATTATCCGGGTACGACGAATATCCGGATTGCAAACCTCATAGACACTTAACACCTTTTGACGGACGACAAATATTTCAACACCTACAAAAAACTGTAACTAATAGGCATGAGACAGATATATCAAAACGAAACTGAAATCCGTTTGCGGAAATCGTATTGCATCGATATTCCAATATGAGAAAACCGTTTTTAGAAAACGCACGTTGATAACGCAAACCGCAAACAATCTTATCCGAATGAAACCAAACCGAACCGACGTGAGTTTAGTTTTGCACCGAAAACGAAAACCAAACTCAAACTGCAAACGAAAAAAAATCTAAATCTACCTAAATTTTTAGTTTTCTATAGTTTTGATACGCATTCGTGATTTTAGCTTTGCACCGAAAACTAAAAACCGAAAGAATTCAACTTTGCGTTTGTCGTAATAACTAGTAAATACGCTCCGATATTCGCTACCGAAATCGATTTCTAAAAAACGGTTTCTGAAATCGATTTCAAAATCTGAAATCGGTTTTGTATCGGTTTGTGAAAAAATCCAAACACGCCCATGCCTAGTAACTAACGGTCTCACTCGATGTTTTAGTTACCTACCTAGGTATCAACAACCTCGCAAAACTTGATGAGAACATTCCTTGATAACGAAATGTTTACTAGACTCAGAATAACTAATCTCGTCCACTGTCTACCCTACCGGATAGATTTGAAGTATGCTCTAAACAGATAAAACGATTACTTCGCCATTTAAGACATTTATCTACATAAAGAATATTGCACGTTTCACCATTTTAAAAATACCCTCAACAAAAATAATGAGATAAGACGCAATCTTATCGCTGCAACAACCTTATCTCTTAACGAAAATGACGTCACTTGTTTTCGACAGAAAGGTGTTATTTCGATGTTATCGCAAGCAAAACACTTAGCTACATGTAGGTACTAATTAGCACCAACTAACGACATAAATTCGTCTCATTGCATAATTTGCTAGAAATGAACAAAAGAACTACACTTAGATTAGCCTTTAGCATAAAACTTTCACACCTAACGGATAACGGGTAGTTTTTGATCGGACAAAATAATCTAAAAAGATCTCATAGAAACGACTTGAAGCGATAGTCGTTTCTTTTTGCATTTTACTAACAAAAACTTTACAAGTCAATTAGGCTGCAAATGACAGCGGCAAATACCACAGCAGGGGGCTCATTCATACTAATGAGATACTTTTATCACACTGAACTACACCAATAGTTTACCAAACTCAACAAAGGCGCAAAATAAAACACCTAGAACAATATACATATGTGGTATAGCTATCAACGAATATTTTACTGAAAGTTTACGAAATCAAATATGTTACTACCGTGTAACATGTGCTCAACTCATTTTAAACAAGTGTGGGTCATTGACTACTCGCTCGAAGTCAACTACAAGCATCGCCCTTCAAGAATCGAACTGTCCGGGACCAGCATTTGCCTTAACGCGTTCGTGTTAAATACTACCTACACTAAAATCGATATCTTGCGAACTAGAATTGATGTACAAAATCAAAGTAAATGGTTGGATCTGACCTTGCATAACGCGCTCATCACTACAATGAGACGTTCAGTGGTAGTTGTCCAATAAGTAAGCACACTCAAGGGGCTCACACGCGTACTCGCATCGCTAGTCGACGCTGCTGGGGGTAGTCGCGCACTCTGCGACTGGGAATGCCAGGGCATTGCTAGAACCGAATGTCACAGCACTAGCACTCTCCATACACCATTTTCTGAAAACTTACAAAAATCATTAGCATTGTTTTAAATCAGGCTTAGTTCTACCTCACCAAAAAAATACGAACGTTGCCATGATTAAATCACACAAATAGCGAAAGATCAAAATCTGACGGTACAATTAAGTAATGAAAACTGATCTTTGCTTTAAGCCAGAGCTAGGTCAAAGACAAAGTCAAAAATTCTTTTATTCAGAAAAATCACAAGGATCACTTAGAATCGTCTCACATACCAGGTGATTCCAGGCGCCAGTTCCACGCGACCAGATCCTAGAAGAACGGGCAAGAAACCCACAGCCTGGTTCGGCTTCCGGCTTAGGATGGAACGATTGAATTCAATCCAACTTCTGAATTAAGCGGTTTCTAATCAAATAATCTAAATAAAGTAGATAACAATCACAAATTGATTATCTCAATAGGTAATTAATTATAACAAAAACCATAAATGTCAGGATAAACAACTCTAACCCGGAACGTTCCGTCTAATAATTTTTAAAAAGAGTGCGCGCACGTATGTCAATGGATCGAGATATTCAAATAACATATGCAAAAGAGGCATATATCAATATCTCGTTATTCTAGTTTAAAAATATAAATTAATAAATGACGAAATTAATAAAACACGTTAAAAAAGTTCACGATTACGTAAAAAATAAAAAAGTAGGATATAGGTAATAAAACAACACATATTTTTTTTTCAAAGGATGCCATTTTGTTTTTATCATGTTGGGGAAAATTCAAGGACACTCAAATAAAACCATAAACACATATTTTTCTTAAATATTTTTTTTTTTTTTTCTTTCTGGATTTAATTCAGTAAATGAAAAATCCAATTCAACCACCAAACGGTTGGTTCATGTCAGCCACGGACTAACAACTCTCTGGGAACAACACAAAAAAAACTTTTCGTTGTTCAACCTCCAAGGATTTCATATCCCTGCATCTCCACCATTTTGTCGCGCCTTTATATTGCACGACAAATATATATATATACGTGAGGGGATGAGATTATGAGTCGATATCTAATAATGTCATATAACTGCTTCGCACACGATTTGACTGCCCTAAGCACCGATCGACCCTGGTCTCTACACTATCTGACGATACACAGATAATGCCCGGGTTCCAGCCATCATCAGGACAGTCTACGCGACTATCCTGGACTGTTCAGTCTTTCTCGGACAACCGGAACGAGCTTGGGGAAGCTATCCCAAGTGCTAACACCTCCACCCCTTATAGCAACCAATCCGCGACCTCTCATAGGTAGGGATGTTCCGATACCACCTAAGTATCGATACCTACTCATTCGATAATACTCAAATCTTTTTTCGATACTACTTAAATAAGTACTCCTAAAGTATCGATACTTACTGATATCGATACTTTTTGGAACTTTTATTTTGTTTTATTATTTTGAGGGTGCTATCAATGAACGTTGAAGGACAATAATTTAAACAAAATTGAGAAGAAAAAAACTATTTATTTATTATAAATGTTTATTAGGCTTATTATTAATTTAAACAAAAAACTCTTCAGCATTAAGATTGCCCAAAAACAGTAACTGTTCAAGGTATTTTGAAGACAATCTGTTCCTTGTTTGTGTCATTGTTGCACCGGCTTTGGAAAAAAGGCACTCGCTAGGAACTGATGTTGCAACAACAATTAAATATTGCTGTGCATACTTGTACAGACAAGGAAACACCAACTTCATGTCATCCCATTCTGCAAATGGGTTGCTTTTAAGAGAAACTACTGGATTTGATAGATAAAGAGAAACTTCATCTCCCTGATGAGATTTTTTTTTCTTCTTGTGCCCATGTGCTAACTCTTTATGGTGTTTCCAAAAATCGTATTCAGGTGTTGCAGTAGATGAGACATCATCTTCTGACTCACTTGGGCTACTTAGTTGTCCGACAACCATGGTTCTAAGTTTTTGAATAGCTCTTCCGCATGCAGAGGGGTCTTGGAAATGCAGATTTTTAAACCTTGGGTCTAGAATTGTTGCAATGGCTGCATGATCGTTTAATTCAATCATCCCATACCTCCTTTTCAGCTCTCTCAATAAAACATCCTTACATTCTTTAACGATAGCGGAGTTTGAAGTGATACTATTCAGTTCTGTAGTTAAGCAATTAAGCATTGGTATAATTTTGGAGATTGTTACATACTTTTGGCCCGATGATTCTCTTGTTACATATTCAAAAGGCTTTAATACAGTTGTAAGCTCATTCAAGGTTTCCATTTCCACTGCACTTGGCAAATTTGGAGCCACTACACTCTCAATAACAATTTCTGATATTACTATTCTTAACTTTAGAAATCGCTCTAACATAAAAAAAGTTGAGTTCCACCTAGTTCTTACATCTGCAATAAGTTTTAAAACTGATCCTTCCGAAACATTATTACGCATTTGGATTTTTCGTAGCTTATCCGACTGCACAACACTATTTTTTATCCAATTAACAATTTCTCGTACTTTTATAACAGCTGATTTAACACTGGGCAACTTTAGTGCCTCTTCAACTACAAGGTTAATAGTATGGGCAAAACACGGTAAATGTTTTTTTTCGCCTAAAGACATTCGTATGGCAGCCAACATTGAACTGGCATTATCTGATACAGCAGCACGAATTTTGGTAAGTGGAATATTCCATTTTTTCAAAATATCCAGCAGGTTTTCCGATATGTATTCAGCTGTATGTCGCTCACTTAATGCACGAGTTGCAAGATAATACATACACATTTGACCATTTTCTACAAAATGTATGGTGACGCCCATGAATCCTACTTCATTCATTGTCTCTGTCCATATGTCTAGCGTTAAACAGTAATTGTCTATCTTGGATAATTTGGACTTACAAATAGTTACACAAGCTTCGTACTTTTCGGCAGTCATTTTCTTTAAATACTTTGCGCCAGGAACTTTAAAAGTAGGCTCCAGTTCTTTTACAAGTCGTAAAAAGCCTTCACCTTCAACAATATTAAATGGGCGCATATCTTGACAGATAAAAAATATCAATGCTTGAACAATTCTGTTATACTTCGTACCACCAGCTAAAAATAAAACTCAATTTTAATACATGTAATATTAAATTAAATATTATATTTTTTTCATTAACACTAATACTATATGTATTTATATTATTTTGCTAATATTTAATTAAATATCTATTTATTTACCTTTATGAGATGAAATCCGTTCAAACGCATTCTTTATTGAATTGCTCAGACATAGCTCCCTTGCAGTCTCCGAGTCCATACTTGTTAATGTGGTTACACTAGAACAATCATCACGATCTTCTGAAATTTTCGATGTTGATGCTTGGGGTTGATCATCTTCCTTTAAATGCTTTGAGCTGGCCTTTGAACTGAAACATAATAACAAAAATTAACACTTGATACATCGATAATCTTCAAAGTATCGATAATACCAACCCAACACTACAGCCACTTAACAACACTATTACACTAACAAAAATAAACACATAACCTTAAATTGTTTAAATCGTATTTATACAAAGGAAATATCTCATCATCGGTCATCAATTATTATTCATATATTATTAATAGATATATAGACAAGACAGTCACAGTACCACTGCTGCAAAACTATTTTTTATACAAATAAAATAGGTAGGAGTAGGTAGGATTTTTTATTTAACATTCTAAGAAAGCAATCGCAAACAATAAAGAAAAGTTTAGGATCCTACCTTTCGTTGGACTTTTTATTTTCTTTTTTCTGTAATTTGCCTTTGTCCACAAAAATTCCATGAGTTTTAGAATGCTTGAATAAATTCGACGTATTCCCACAATACTTCACAGACTTAAAACACTGTTTACATTTTGCAATTGTTTCGTTTGTTTTGGTAAAATGTGTCCATATTATAGATTTTGGTGGTGCCATGATAACATTGGAATAAACCGATGAATTTGATGATTACAATTAATAAAATTACTTGTAAACAATCACTTAACACTTTCACAATGGCGGAATGGCGAGATGAAATGAAGATGATTTGCGGGCGGGTGCCTCCTTCTCTCGCTTTCGGCTCGGGCTCGGCTGAAGTCGGACGAATTCGGCAATCGGCTGGCCCAGCGCGAGACAACGCGTCACTCACGCCGCCACGCCACGCGACGAATACCGGTAACCGGTAACTCGGTAACCGATTAAAGCTGACTATCAGACTGTTTTTGCTCTCTCAGTTCTGTATGATGCGTTCTCGGTTTTTTTTATTGTTTTCGGTTGTTTTGCTGATTCGATTCGATACCAAGTATTTTTGTTTCAATACCGATTATGTATCGCAAAATTGATTCGATACAATAAATACTTGGTATCGAATCAAAAGTATCGAGTACCTACTCGTATTTATTAGTATCGGAATATCCCTACTCATAGGGTCGATCTTTCTGTATCTCCAATCGGTTCCTATCGAGGCTCAGAGATACACCCCCCTTCGGCCTTGCCTGGACCCTTGGCACTCGAGAGATCATTCCTATCCCGGCCAGCTAGCACCGGGACTCACTCTCGAGTCCGTAGCCCTACCTTCAAGCAAGCTATGCTTGAATGGGTCTCTGAACACATTCAGAGACCCCTTCTTCACCCAGCCTCGCGCTGTGTGCTCGTCTCCCATATCGACCGAACTGATCCATTACAACAATTATAAACTGGATATTAATAACGCGGACAATTGAGTTTATCGCGAAAGTATCTTCTCATAATCTCATTACCCTTTCAAGAATAGTAATGAATTATTAGCTAGCACTTACATGGTTATCCAAGACCTTTACCATGATTCCTTCGTAGTTCCGAGTTCCTCTGGCTCAGCACTCACGTCTAGCCTCTCCAAGAGCCAAAAGCAAAAAGCCTTCTCTCAGATCGCGCGTCGGTATTTAAGTCCACCCTCTGTTTAAAAGTAGCACACAGATTATAGAATACTGACCATAAAATATACCGGTGCTGCCACCACGGAACTAAAATGTACTCAATACACTTACTGTTTTATCTGTGGCTTCGTGCGCCACCACGGACCTAAAAATGTACTCAATACACTTACTGATTTATCCGTGACCTCGTGCGCAGCGCGACACTTGGTCCATTTATTGTAGAGAAGCAGTGGCTTATCGTGCGTGGTGCTTTAGTCAGGCAGATATGCTCATATGATTGAAGAATTAAAGATATTTCGCTATATGTACCTTATGGTCCGTTATTGCTTATTACTTACTTATCTTCAGAAGAAACAGTGCGCCTAAAGTATTTATTTATTAAGGTGTAACCGCTTTCTTTGTCCAGTTGCTTGTACTCAAAAAAAGAACAGTAAAAATAAATAAATAATGCTGGACAATCCACGCAACATCATCTAGCCCCAAGCTAAGCAGAGCTTGTGTTATGGGTACTAGAAGACTGACATACTTAATACAATACATTACATAGATAGATATTTTTTTTATTATACTTACTTACATATAAAATACCCAGAACACCTGGAATAAATATTTGCAGATCGCACAAACAATTATCCCAAGGCGGGAATCGAACCCACAACCTCCGCGTCGCAGGCAGACCTTCGCCCGTCGCGCCACTTTGGTCGTAAAAAAAGATTAGTTTTTGTATCAAAAAAAAACTTTAGTGGCACACTCACACACAACATGTTTGTTTGTTCTCTCTCACACACACTGAGGTCGGAAGGTCTCTTTCACTTGCTTCTGATAAATATAGGTCTACTAAATCCCCCTAAAAGAAAGATTGTGATATTTTGAAATAAAAAGCCATGACACTATTCATTTAATATTTACTTTTATAATTATGTTATCTTTCATTCATAACTAACAACGATATGGGTGTTACGACGTTCTCAAATTCAGTAAAACAATATTAAAAAAAAAATACAAATTTCACTCATTATTAAATTTTAATATTACAGAAATAGTAATAAGAAAAATCTTTTTTACTTTTAAATAATTTATATAGTCATAACTCCATTTTCAAAATTTCGGAATTATACGAAAAAATCTCATGTAAATGTGCACGCAAATCGTGAAAGTGACAATTTAGTGGGATAAAGACGTTCACTAACGTCGCTTCAAACGTTCAGGTCACTAGTATGTCTTATTTTTTACACAGAGGGTTCTTTAGAAGCAACGTCGATTACAAAATTCATATTAGATAGACTTAATAAAATATATGCGTAACTAAACTAGTGGGTGCGGTTTGTAGGTCGACGACGGAGGGTGCGCCGCCGCGCCGCCGCCCGCGAGTCGTCGACCTGCGCCCGCCACCGTACCCGGTACCGATACAGCACCGGCACCGATACCGGTACCACCCTTCCACTCGTCATACCATACCGTACTCTAACTTTATATATTTACACGAACTATAGAGGTGTTCAGCAAACCGATAGCTTTAACAAAGACAACTAAGCTCCACTATGTGTGATTTCAAAAATGCGCCGAGCGCCGCTCTTAAAATACAATAATTTAAAATAATTAGTACAACGGTACACAATAATACAGTTATTCTATTTTACGGTCGAGGCCCTGGCTTTCACGAGGCATTTCTAGTCTTGAATGAGACTTGGGTCATCCGACTTTGACTGCAAAGGCTACTAAAACATTAATATTATTTAGTAAAATTTCATGACTTAAATATGCTATAATAATATTAGTTTATAAATGTGCTATCTATTCTGCCCCCCTCTAGATAAATGGCATTGGAAACAGAAAATATACAAGTTATAGGAGGATCGGAACGGTGGCGAGTCAGATTCATACAAATGACAGTTCCGAAACTTTGTATGAATCCAAACTATTTAAAATGTATGAATTCGATATCGTTTGGACACAACACGAAACAGCAATGTGCAGCCAGTTTAGGAGTTGACGCATGCATTTGACACTCGTTATTAAAAACACTGGCAATTTCAACGCCGCCTTTACCATGCATAATAATATGTATAACGTTTTTTAGTTTTCAATTCCATTTGTCTAAATAGTATTAATGCCAAGCTAGATAAGTGAGAGTGGTGAGTTGGTCCAGTAAATGTATTGTTTGTATATGTATGGGTATGTTGAAACCGCAATGCCTCTCAGCTGCCCTCCATGAAACCATCGATTTATTACACGAAGCTGGCGCAAGAGGTGATCCATCGACCTAGTTAAGGTAATGTATAAGGTTTATGCATAAGGTTTATGCTAGTTCTACACCACGAATAAAAGATTTAGTTAGTCTACACTTAAAGGTTTAATACCTTTGCCTAATTTGTAACTGTATGCCAAAAGTGCAGAACGAAATAACTCGAATAGTACTTATAACTATGACAATGAAATTTATTTATTTATATCATTACTTTTACATAGTCTCCATAAATGACTACTAATTATATTCATAGTGTTCTCAATGACAAATTTTATATTATAGAAATATCATTTATTGAATATAGAATACAATATTATCGAAAAACTATGACGTTACATAGGACACCGACAGTGCTAATTAGACATAGATTTATCCAGCATTGGATAAGACAAGGTACATTGCAAAAACTAACATACAAGTTGCCAAAAACAAATCTATAATATTTAGCATATCTAAAAATGTATACTCTGAATTGTTTATACAAATACACAATATTGAGATATAATTAATAAAAATTACCTTGAGAGATCAGTTTACGCTAGATATAAAAAAGTACCAGAATGTTTTCTATTTTGCCACAATGTTTCATCTGCTAAGTTTCGTCGTTGATTTAACACTAGGCATACGTTCTATTAGTAAGTGGTACGCTTCAACAATAAATACGCTAATGCACTTCTACTGAATATGTTTCCCTAATGATTACACGGCCGAAGCAATATTACGCGGCTTACTAAATATCATGCGGCTATCTCTCAATAGTGATTCAAGTGTAACGAACAAACGCGTGACTACAATCTCTATGCGGGAACAACTCACATCGATCGAAACGCTCACAACGAAGCGAAATAATTTCAAGGATAATAGACTCACATAATAACAGATGAAATAAAACAAGACGATTTATCGAGACGATAATCTGTCGTTTACCAAATAAACATTTAAAATCCAGCATTTAAGGTATGTACATAAAGAGACAATTTGAGCTTACAAAAGTACAAAGTAATCACATCGCGACGGTTCAGAATCTACAGCGGATTTACCCTTCTCACCGACTACGACAGCTCAAGCTTTATCGACAATAACACTAGGGTATATGTATCACACGATCACTCGCCTAGCGGTCTAGCGTGCGCGCGGTCGCGTCGCGATCGCGGGCGGCGGTGCGAGGCTGCGGCTGCGGTTGCGGTTGCGGCTGCGGCTGCAGGCGGCTTACGACGCGCCCGCGCCGCCCCCCGCGCCCGCGCCCGCACCCGCACTGCCGCCGCTTGCCGTCGCGTTCTCGCCTGCAACACCACATCCAACTTTATTCTACAACGTTACAGTATAGTACCAGAGACCGTTCTCTTTATTCAGTTCTATTCTTGTAGTGAGATCCAACCAATCGCGAATTTTGTATGGAGACTTCGAGACAACATTTTTAGACTACGTGGCTACCCTTAGAATTCGCATCATCACCGATGACCCTTGCGTACAAATACGCCGGACGGGTGTTCTAATTTCTAATAAGTGTGAATTACAAAAAAAATATGTATAAAGCTGGCCACACACCATCCTTCCTATCGTCCAATCGGCATGACGCTACTGATTGGATCAGTTAGAATTGACCGTGTGTGGGAGTGGATTGGCATGACAGTTAGAATGGATAGCAATTGGCAGTTCAATTCTTTTGGCTTGATCACATCGATTGGATACTGCCGATTGGACCGTGTGTGGCTGTGGGCGATTGGCAGTTCAGTTCGTAAGGGCTTTGAAATTGAAAAAAGTAAAAATGCAGATCGACTAAACAAGGGGGGTTAGTACCAGAAAAATCCGAAATCCCCCCTTTTCGTCCCCCCTCTTTGGGTAATCGCTTCCAACTTTTTTTCCAGCAGTCCGGTTGAGCTCAAATTAAAAAGCATTGTTATTTGTGCAATTTTCTATCCGAATCCGTAGAAAAATTTTTCTAAATCCGACATGAATCACGCTGTCAAAAGCAAAAAGCCATAATCGTCGTCAAGCCTGCAGTGTCATGCCGATTGGACGATAGATTGGATCGTGTGTGGTGTATATGGACGTACTGCAGATTGGATCCAGCCTGCAGTGTCATGCCGATTGGACGATAGGAAGGATCGTCTGTGGCCACTATATGACTTCTATTAGCAATCTAGTTTAGATAACACGTCCAAGTTTTACTTGTTCTGTTGCGTGATGATCTTTTGTTTTCTGTCGTTATGTTAATTATGTTGGGGCCACATTAGCGGGCTACGGCGAATATTCGTGTTAACGCGATGTATGTGGCCGGGTAAATCGTGTCATCGCGTAGTATTCGGGCGAAGACGATGTAGTATCGGGGAGTTGTCAGTAAACTGGCGCGAATCAAAGGGATTTGTCGCGCCAATATTCGCTTAGGTGGCTACATCTACGTCAATTCATGTCGTCCTGAACAACACAATGCGGCACGATGCATCGCGTCAACTCGACACGAATCTTCGCCCGCCTTAATGTAGACAAGAACATCGCCTATACCCGAACACGATACGAATATTCGCCCGCTAATGTAGCCGAAGCATTAGAATATTTGATTGTCTCTGTGTTCGGTAGATAGTGGTACAAACCCTGTGCGTCGTGATGGTCGGGCGCGTGCGAGGCGGCGGGCGGCAGGTCGGCGGGCGCGCCGGCCGCGGCGGGCGGCGTGCGAGGCTTCAGGAACTCGTTGAGCGACGGCTGGATACCGAGCTCGTATCTGCAAATATACAACATTTTTCAAGTGACAATACAGCGATTAACCAGACAATTTTATTAAAATACTAATTTGTAAAGTAAATGCAACACGGCTGGATACCGAGCTCGTATCTGCAAATATACAACATTTTTCAAGTGACAATACAGCGATTCACCAGTCATTTTTTTAAATACTTACTAATTTGTAAAGTAAATGCAACATGTTTGTACCAATAATGTTTCATTTAGGTTTGAAAATTTTGATGGTTTGACGTGTTGGGCCGAAGCATCAGAATGTTATTTTTCTAACTAGTTTTAGAATCGTGAAACTTGTAATTGGTATTGTTATCTGTGTAAATAGGATTTTTAGTCGTGAAAACCTGTAATGAGTTATCAAGATGGATACACAATATATTATAAGTTTTTCTCATCAAATAAATGAACATTCATTAAACCTTCCACAACTCTCTGAACACCCGAATATATTGCATTTTCGTCTGTATTCTCTAAACTGCGACTCCAAAGTCAAGATAAGATACAAAAAGAAATACTACGCCACACCATCTTTCTGCACACCCAGGAAGATTGGCAGACAATGCTCTTAGCATTAAGTCATCTTAGCACTAATATTTTGTGTGATTTTTTTTAAATCTATATAAAAATGAAACCCGTTTTCCGTTGTCACGACATAGCATGAAAACGGCTTGAACGCTTTGGCTGATTTTTTTTTGTAGTTTTCTAATACTCTGTACAAGGTTTTTACGGAAAAAAATATTAAGATATAAGATTAAAAAATGGTAGTCTGTAAAGTCGGTTTACTGACGATTGAACGCGACAACGAACGCAAAGGCCGATTGTGCTTCTTTGTCGCTCGTTCCGCGCTCTCGCTTGCACTTCATGGAACGCCTCAGAGCGAGGTAACGCCACATGAGTCATGTTTTTTCGTGCGTGCAATTAAAAGACGTTGTCACGTCAAAAAAAATCTCTCTAAGGCGGTACGAAGTTCGCCGGGACAGCTACAGCTAGTAAATAAATAAATACTCACTCGGTGAAGTTGAAGAGCGGAGGCAATGCGCGTCCGTTGGGCAGCCTGGCAGTGGGCTCGCGCAGCTCGTCGAAGAAGCTGTGCGCGCAAGCCTGCAGCGGAGACAGGCGCGCGCCCGGTGTGTACTCCAAAAGGCGGGAAACCAGCGAGATCGCGTCAGGGGGCGTGCATGCGCGGAATACCTGCAACGTAAGGAGTTTTATTAGCTACAAGTAGTACGCCCGGCTTTGCACGGGTAGCCTATTTAAAAAATATCATTATAATATAGCCTATGTTAAGGGCAGATAATGTAGCTTCACAACAGAGAAAGAATTTTTAAAATCGGTCCAGTAGTTTCGGAGCCTATTCGATGCAAACAAACAAACAATCAAATCTTTCCTCTTTATAATATTATATAAGTTATTTTGTGTTATATTTTTAAAACCCTGCAATGAAGCTACACACGTAGATTTGATACGTTGATTGAAGATTTTGCGAGTGGCTCATTTCTGTGTTCCGATTCAAAACTCGTACACGTAGGACACGAAGGTTTATGAAGCTGGCTGATTTGAGCATTCTTTAAAAACTAACCTAACAATGAAGTGTGTAAATTTCACCACCACTAAATAATCTCGAAATTCTTAAATTACCTACTTCCGACGTGAAAGAATTCGATCTTAGCAGCATTTCTATTACTTCCGAAATAAATAACCTGGTTCTCTTGTCACGCAGATTCTTGCTGTTTCTTATTATAATATAGGAAATGTTTACGAAATGTACGACAAGAATATTTATTGTAACGTTGGTTTTCCCAGTTTCAGGAATATCATGACCTTACCTTGTGATATTTTTAGCCATAAACAATGTTAATCAAAATTAAAGTACAAATTAAAAATTACAATATTCATTATATTAGTATGATAATTATCACTAACATGTTTAAATTAGTTTAGAATCTATAAAGTCCAATGGAATGGCTTAGTTTTGTTCTGTGATGTGCGCGACAGATGACGACAAAGTAAGATCGTGATATTAGATAACACGTTTGCACTTTACGAATGCACACTGAACACCAAACAGATTGTAGTAATAGCGCCGACTGATTAGTTTAAGGCTTTATTCAAGCATTTCTGCCCCGTTAGACATATGCTAACCGAATTCATATCTAAACGCATCATTTAAATACCAATGACGAATGTGAATCAAAAACATAATAAAAGTTAAGATATTGAAGGTTTTGTCGAATCAGTTCACCAATTTGATTAACCTAGTACTTTTTAATTAGTTAATTGTTTTGTCTAATTATAAAGTTTTTTTGAACTCTAAATTTATTTTTTCCTAACAATTCTAAAGCGCGTTTATGTTTTAGACGATATTTCATCTAACGAGACAGTGTACAACAGTTACTTGCGCAGATGCCATCATTAAAGCTTCGAGAATGAGTTACTATCGTTTATTTTCAACACATTTTAGAAGATTACAGATATATGAAGGTAAAATAATTAAAATATACTACGGGTAAGGCACTTGTTTTACAAAAAAAAAACAGCAACCATGTTTTCGGATGATAAGTCAGGGTAACTCAGTCTCGGTGGTCGGTGTTATAAATGATCGAACTCTGCAATGGATGAGGTAAGCATGATGGCATCTATGCCATAGCGTGTCTTACTCGAATTCGCTGGTGATCAGTGGCAGACAGTGGCATGGACATACGCTCCAACATAAACTGCAATGAGTCGCGATGTTCAATCATCTCGAATAATATCGATAATGCCACCTCGAATGCTACATAAAACCTTACATGTGCTGTGATGGATTTCACTAACTATATTATGCTAATCCTGTCCATTCGAAATCGTGCACATACGAGGATGAGTTAAAACTATCAGGTTTTTGATAAAGATCCAACGATAGACGAAACAGTAGAAAGAAGAAGCTTTAGAAGAAAACGAATTGTTTACATTTTAATAAACTAAAAGAGTGTAGTTTTAACTCTGCTCTTGCACAAAAATACATAGCGATATAAGTACATAGATAACAAGTGATTATAGAACATACCTTTGCCCAGGGATGACTCTTGATTTGTGGAAATTTGAATTCTGTGTAATTTGGATTCATCTCTCGAATTTGTTCTCGTGTCGGTGTGCCTAATACCTGGAATATTACAATAATAATAATTAGTCACAATTTTATTTCGACTGTATATTTTAATGGCTCGTTTTGACTTTGACTCTGAAGTCTTTCACGGTTACAGCCAACAACACATTCAATATTTTTGCGTCGCATTCTGTTTAGTTAGAAACATCATCCACTTTATAACTGGAGATGAAAGATGTACTGTGACCGCTTATTGGTTGATTAGGTTTGATTGTGGCGGCCCATTATAATATAATGTCATAGATTCAGGTATGAACTGTTAATTTAAAACAAAGCGCCGTAAGTTTCTTGCCCGTTCTTCTAGGCTCTGGTCGCCTGGAATTGGCACCTAGAATCACCTAGTATGTAAGACGATTCTAAATGATCCTTGTGATTTTATTAAATAAAGAACTTTTTACTTTACTTACTCTACTTTACTTACTTATTTTGACTTACCTTGATTATTTCAACCAGTTGATCGACGCCTGAATCGCCCGGGAATATCGGTTGACCCAAAAGAAGTTCAGCAACAACGCAGCCCGCGCTCCAAACATCTATGCAAATAATAAAATCTTTATAATACTGGTACTCCGTAGAATTGCGCAACCATAAACAGTTATGTTATCATTGGAATACTAGTTACGAATAATATGTTACTATCTGTGTAATGGTCTAACTATACACGCTAACAAAGAGCAAAGTCACATAAATGAATTCTTTTGTTTCGAATATTTCGAATTTCAACATAAAATGTTGAAATCTAAAGAAAAAAGTCAACGCACTCGACTACGCTAAATTATACATGTTACTCATTAGCAAAAGGTCAACATCCTAGGGGCAGCTTTAAAGTAGGTCACTGTACTTTTATTTCGGGTTATCGTTATCGATCCGCCTTGCGCCATTCCAAAAATAACCGGTCGGTAAGTTTTAGACTCTGATTTTTAAGTCTAGACCTCGACAATCCAAGAAATGGACTAACATATACTTTGTATCTCAAAAATAAACAAAATTTATAGAGCCTAAATGTTTGGCTGCGAGCGAAATCGCAGGAAAAAGCTAGTTCAAAGGTAACCGAAAAGTAGAAGTTATAAAAGTAACTTTTAGAGATGCCAGTACCATTATTGGTTACAGATAGTAATCGCGAGGTAGTTGTGTTTTATATCTATACCATTAATCGGCTAGCAAACAAATTGAAGTAGGAGATTATAGTTATCATATCAGCTGTCGTAACGCAGTCTCACGCATGGAAACAGTAAAATTACAATGCATCGCGATTCTTAACGAATATTCCTGGAGCAAATTCTTAGAGATTTCGAAGTCAGACTATACAATGCCATTGGCATCATATCAAACTTGTGTGAGAATTTGGACTTATCAACCATTGAACCAATTGTAGTAACATGATTTACTAAATTGAATCTAAAATATAGACATGTACTTATTTTCTTATAGACCTTTGACTTCTTCCGTAAATTAGTAGTTTTCGGAACATTGAAATTGCCAAAGGTTAAGGCCGCGTACATTATTTAATAGAACTAATTCCACTTACCAATTTTCGTGGTATAATCGATGGCACCGAAAATGAGTTCAGGAGCGCGGTAATACCGCGAGCAGATGTACGATACGTTGGGTTCGCCGCGGACCAAATGCTTCGCTGAACCAAAGTCGCATAACTTGAGGACGCCGGTCTTCGGATCGAGCAGAAGGTTCTGTGGCTTGATGTCCCGGTGGCAGATGCCCAGCGAATGAATGTACGCAAGGCTTCTGAACAGCTGGTACATGTATAGCTAGGACAACATTTTGTAAATGAATTATCTATACTAATATTATAAAGAAGTAAAGTTTGTTAAATTGTAAGGGGTAATCTCTGGATCTACTGAACCGATTTAAAAAATTCTTTCACCAGTAGAAAGCCACATTATTGCTGAATGTCATAGGTTATATAAAAAGGCTTCTACGTGGTAGTCCGTATTGCAAAGTGAATCGGAGAAAAAACGGTCGAATTATGCCCAACGAAGTGGGCACGGGTCAGCTAGTTTTTATTAAAGAAATAATGTTTATCGACCAAAATCCAACATCAGTATAAATATCAAAAATATCAACATTGAGTATTACAGTAGATTAACAAATATAAAGATTGTACAGTACATTATAAACGATGTAGGTTTCTAAACAAAGAACGTTAGCTTCAAATGCAGATTTTAATCCTTTATTCAAAGTTTCGCGTTTTATTCTTTTTCGCGTTTATCGCAGAACGGAAGCGGTTTTCTTGTTAAAAACCCGATCTTGAGATTTGGCAGATTTTTACGTAGGCAGACGATAAGTACATTTGCAAATTCATACCGACAATTCATGATGAAAGAAATCGATAGAAAATTAATAAGTTTTGCAAATATATTCCGATTGCATTTTCAATAAATTTTCATCATGATCTCGTGACTGTGACTCATGCATTTTCGCAGCAAAGCATGCTCTATTATTTATGACGCTTCGAATTACGTCAGTAAGGAAATAATATTAATTTTCAACTAGATTTTATTAAGTTATTTCAGAAAAATCTTGAACAGAGTGAAACAGCAAGACTTCAGATGTAGTTTCAACCAAATATATTACTTATTTACTTCGTTTGAGAAAGCCAAATGTAGCACATAATGTTTGTAGTGTACCTACATAGTTTAGTTTGCGTAAATTTCAGTGTTAGTAATTTATTTCTTATTAATAAAGAGCTACGCTCTAGTCTGCGTAATCAACGCCATTTTTTTCTTTGCAGGGCCGCCTCCTTGACTTCCTAAGATTAATTATTAATTTATTTACTTACTTAATTTTCAAGTCAAGTAAAATGTTGGGATTGGATTAAATTGTATACCTTTATAAAACTAATTGGTATGGTTTGTTCATCTTTGGAGTAGTGACGTGCAACTTTATACACAGTCTCCGGTATATACTCCAGCACCAGATTCAGGTACACTTCGTCCTTCTGCAATCACAAACAACACATTATTATATCTTCATACAAAAACCCCAATAAATATATCGAAACATTCATTAGTGCGCTAGTATTTTCACTTAGTCAAGGAGAGTTTGCCACTGTTATGTTGGATGTAATCACTACTTGATAACTTATCGAGAACAATAAAATGTCAAATCATTTATCAAAACATAAAAAGGATCAAAAATCATTTATGAGGAAAATATAAGCGGAAACCCTGAACCAATGTTACATTCGAACCAATATCAATGCCAAAACAAGAAATGAAAACTAATATGCAAAAAAACTTTAAAATGTCGATGTGAAGAGTATTCAAACTCTGTTAGAAAAAAATCACAAACAAATAATACCAATGAATTTGTTCCAAACTTGGCGGACGTCCAAAGGCTCTTTGGCTGTGTTTATAGAATCACGATATCTAGACCCATTTATTTTGTTGTCAGACCTTGAACGGCACACATTAAAAATGCAATTCTCATTTCAGCACGTGCTTTTGATTTGTTCATTAGTTTCACAAACAGACTGTTATCGTCTCACTCAGAATCACTCAAAAACCATAAATATTTGTTTTGATATAAACCACTCAATTTGAATTGGCCTTGACTCTTGAGACCAATGTTATATCAAGTGTATGTACTGGCTGTAGTTGAATAAGCAAGGTCAGCATGAAAAATATTTACGTAGTAACTATTCCAATGTTCGCTAAATAATCGGCCTACTTGAAGTACAACTTATAATTTTTATACAAAATAAATCATATAACATTTTTAGTGTATGCATAACTTTTCTAACAAGTAATTGTGTACGTTCATTATGAGTGCAAGTAAACCATGTAAATGGCAATGAAATTCAAAGCAGTTTTCATATCAATAAAACAAAACAAAAGTATAAACAAGCGAGCAAAAGTTAGAGTCTAAAAACACAACTGGATGACTCGATAGGAATAACTGGCATGTAGGTGATGATGACAGTGAAGGAAGATCATGTGTGGGCTCTCATTTCTGATGCAAAGCACATGGCTGAAGGATTACTGCTTATGACGTGATTAGACTTGCGCTCAATTATGCACACAACTGCTTGACTGGCCAACTAGATCACCAATCAATACTTTTATCGCTACTCTCGTTTTTAATAATAAATGCAACTGTTCCAAGTGTTGTTTGGTAATCTATGCCTTATTTGGTAACGTAATAGTGCGTTAGCACACTAGCGCAACAATCTGATTGGTTCGTAAACATACTGCGACATCAAGTGACTGCATTGCGTTTAACATTGAGCTCACGGCTGCGGGCACTGCCGCCTTCCCCCAAATAAAACACACAAATAATACACCCTTAATAAAACGTACATAATTTAGATAAAAGACAAGAAACAACCGATCAAAGACAAGTGCGAATAAATCGATAAAACGAGATACCTCATTCAATCAATTACACATCGACAGCATATTACTCGACAAATATAATATTAATATCTTAGGAATGGTATAAAATAAAACAGGCAAATAATATGTAGCTAATGCTTAGCAAAATATAAAATGTGGATGCAAAGCTCACCTTTTCACCACTGGAGTAAAAGAAGTATTTCAATTTGACAATGTTACAGTGCTCCAGTCGCCGCATTATTTGTAGCTCTCGATTCTGAAACATTCAAGTTTATCCATTTGCACACGGTCATCCAATTAGATGATTCTTTAAAAAATGAATGCAAAGAAAATTAAAAGCTGTTTCCAACAATCGTAAAGATACATTTTATATTAGCTTACTGAACTCCGACAACAATAACAGACAAGTTGTTCGATAATGTAATACTGAATTTGAATTTTAGATTAAACTTGCTCAAGGAGAGAAATCGGAATAGGAGCGTCTCACGTAATAACGTTAACTTATTTTGATCAAAACAACGAGCCCCACATCCAATCCTGCATAGAACGCAGGGTAATAAATGAAGTTCATTTGTAAATGTCCGCAGTAAGAGTTGAAGAGTTACCTTAAACCGTTTATCCTGGAGCACCTTCTTGATGGCAATGAGCTCGCCGGTGTCGCATAGCTTGGCCTGGTAGACGACGCCGAAGCTGCCGTTACCGATGAGCTTCATGTCGGCATAGCTCACCTCCTGCGGCCTGTCGGGGCCTTGCCCCGGCGTCGCTACAACAGTCGTCACCTTTGAGCCGTCCTTGCCTGTAATAGTCAAAATATAATCGTTATTTAAAGTTTCATGACTATTTACACATTACATACCTCATCTTCTCAAAAACAGATATAACCCAAGAGCAGGACATACAACCAAAGCTCTTAGAATACTCATGATCTGGTGGCCTCCATATTTATATATTTTTTAAGCCAAAGCTGATTGATGGAGTAAACAAGACAATACTTTGACACGCGACGATGTCACCAACTTGGACACCATGTTCAAAAGCCATATTCGTTCATGAAATTGTAAGTTCAAAAACGTTAATGCAGGTTCATTAGTCGATTCGTCGTCTCGCAACATTCAATAGCGATTGCAATCAATTGGAAAGAAATGATTGTAAAGGCAGGTAACCATTCTGCAATTAAAATTATCCTGTCGTGGACGGTCTAGTTACTATATAGCATATCTTCAGTCCAAGAAGTTCATTCTCATTACAGGAACATTTATAATTTTTTTGCTACTATGATAACTGTAAGCAGTTATCATAGAAGTTTGAACCAAGACGGTATTCGATATTAGTTATTCTGATAACAATCTTATACGCACGTAAACAAGATACACGTAATAAGTACGTAGGTAGTGTTAAGATAAATGGGTTATCTGGGTTTAACAGCAAGTTCACATGTTAACTAGTATAGAAATTGATAAATAACATACAACATAGCAGTTTGAACGGCCTCTCTAATGCAATTGAGTAATGTCCATTTCACTGTTGCTACCTGAACACGATTCTACAGCTGTTACAGTGATGTTGTACGCTTTTCTTTAATTTAGTTTAGTTTCGGCTATAACAACGCTCTTAAAAATCCTTTTTGTTAAGAATAGATGAATCTGCAAGATCTACATTCCAATAGGTTAGGCCCGTTCAGTAGATAAAGTAGATAAATAATAACGAACAAACGCACACAAAACTGGCTTTTGAGATTAGCCCGGTTAAGTTTACACAACCAGGTATAATAAATTATGTATGAAAAAACAGAATTATAACGTTGCCTTCGTAAAATAGATCTAACTACTGTGAGTCGTAATTACGTGATAAGGTATTTTTTTAACTAACCTGTTGTATGTATAACTTTACATAGACCTGATTTTTTCGAAGATATAAACTCCTTCTCCATCAACAAACCAATTTCGTCTCAAAACATGAGTAAAAACAATTAATTTGTATTACTATTTATATAAAAATACTATAATTTTTTTGTAATATTATGTATAATTTTCATTGTATCTTGGCCATCTGGATGCGCATTGTGAATTTTAAATTCATACAAACAATATTTGTAGAGACTTAGATATACAAGCAGAATACTTTCTTTTGTAAATCAATTACTTACGTAGAGGTCCTAAGAGAGAAAACTACTTTTCAACTATTGATAAGTAATTAACAGTTAAAAAGTACTGAGAAAGACTCAGTACTGTTAGACACAAGCATCGTCACAAGTTACTTCTTTCAAACGTGAAATATCATCAAGATCGATAAACCACGCAGTACCAAACTATTTCGTTGAATTTGTAGTAACTTGACTACTATGTAATAGTACATGAGGTGTATGAGATCGTATAGTTTTTATTGGGTCTATGAATAAACTCTACATAGGCAGGCTGGTTATTGCGTGAAGCCTTCCCGTACAAGCAGCATTTTTACGGCTAGGCGCACTTCATATGAGGTTATTTCAGCGTGCAGGGTTAGTTGGAGGGAATAAACACATTTCGTATTTTGTACTCTGATATTATGTGTAGTTGAGATTAAAAGTACACAGTATCCGAGGTAAAAAATCCAATTGCTACCAAAGAATTTGAATTCTTCGTACGTCATAGCTTATTTCCAACTAAATCCATTGATTGATCAGGCTTTATTTGGCAACAGTAAAAGAAAACAAAAATAAAAACATTAAGTCAGAAATGCTGAATTGGTTGGACATATTCCAAATTAAACCTTCAGGACAAACCTTTTATGTACGTAACGTTTTGCGTGTTAAGCAAACATACTTAATTATATGTATATAGATGTCGTTGAGGACGCCTGACGCATAGACAATGATGAACTGCATTCGTGAGGCTTTATTTATGAAGCCCAAGTGGCGAAGGAGCAAGCCAATTTACAACAATGACAAAAAATGACATAAATAATGCTGGACAATCCACACACCATCATCTAGCCCCAAGCTAAGCAGAGCTTGTGTTATGGGTACTAGAAGACTGACATACTTAATACAATACATTACATAGATAGATATTTTTTATTATACATATGAAATACCCAGAACACCCGGAATAAATATTTGCAGTTCGTACAAACATTTATCCCAAGGCGGGAATCGAACCCGCAACCTTCCGCGTCGCAGGCGGACTTTCGCCCACCGCGCCACATCGGTCGTCATATTTTGAGACATTGCCATTTTGCGTGATTCATGTGATTTATGTACCTATATGTAATTGTAGACTGCCACCGTTACCGACGAATACAAAGAACAAACAATGTTCAACAATACATGGGCTTTGGGCCACCTCTTTATTCGTTACACCTTAGTATTTTAGAGAAAAGTGTTGACGAAATAGCAATTTACGCACAGTAAAATCATCAGTTTTCTTTTCTTCAAATTATGGCCATGTTATTCAATACCTACAAGACATTAACGAAAGAAAATTATAGAGCTACTCGAGATAGAGTATTAAAGAAGTTAATTAAAAAAACAGACATGACAAAGCAATTAAAACAGAATACAAAGTAAAACGCCCAAGAAGTATTACTAAGACATTTTTAACATTAGATACATAGTCTGCGCTTTGTAAATTCAATATAAAAAATAACTAACCTCACTGAGAGACCTAACGAAAGTTGGTTATTATATTAATAGTTCTCGTTACTTACTGGGAAAAGGAAGAATATATTTCAACGTAAGTCTCCGAGTGTGGCAGTAAGAGCTCTTGGCTCCGCAGCCGGCCTTATACAATATTTAAACAAAACAATACTGAAACGTACCACCTACCTATGTTTTTTCTGTACTTTTAAACATTGAAGTTATCTTATCTTGCCAATTGGAATAGAAACATATTCTCCGCCTAACTACATACCAAGTCTTAAATAAAACAGTAAATAGGCTACAATTAGTAGAAATAGCTAACTAATATATATAAATTACCGATGTCGATAATGTACGCCATGTAATGAAATTAATCCCAATGGATATTTGAGTTTGTGTCTTATAGTCTTCTGAAGAGACTAGCAAATTCAAGCAAGAAAAAACATGTGCAGCAAGATTTTGTTATATTTTGAAAATCTTTAAAATAAAAACAGGACTTATTTTTTTTATAAAAGTTTGTAACGCAACACTTGTCAGGGCAACAATAGATTCAGCAACATTCAACTATTCAGTCCATTAGTGAATTGTTACCCTTCCTGTCTAGAAGCGATGGACTCACGTAATCTTGTTTACCGTCATGGTCACCACCTCTATCAGAGCCTAAATTGAAAGTCGAACAATCTGTTCGTGCATACCTGGCATGCAAAAACAGACAGTTACGTGAATACTTTAGTTTGATTTACCAATCATTGCCAGAATTGGATAAATAACTGGATGGTATAATGGTAATCGTTTTAGTGTTTTGCACGAGTATGCTAATCGAAATGCAAAGCACGAACTATGCTGTAACTATCATCTTTTGCATACAACACGTGTTTAGTTTTAAGAGAAAACTAAATCATGATATTTAGAAATTCTTTCAAACATTTCATTTCTATAAATAGTTTTATCATGATTTGCGAAATTACATAAATAATTGTATCAATACAAATAACTAATACACATCAATCATGTCAACCGTGCAGACCTCAGGGCTACGCTACACCGTGCTGTACTGCCACACCCTTAGCAACCCTTATTGACGCAAGCCTTAGCTCACTCCACCTTTGTTTATCAGCTTTCTATCTGAGTACTCATTTCAATTTGTATTATGGTTATGTGGTTGCTGTTATGTATGACAGATAGCATACCATCTATTTTAGTAAAGACAATCATCAAAAGTCTGCATTTATTACGCGATTGTCTTTACAAACATAGGTATCATTATTCACTATCGATTTCGTGCCAAAATATACCAATAAATTAATTTTAGTGCACTTCTTCCTATTATTTTGATTGAAGTAATTGTGCAAGTACAACCCCTTGTTGACCCATTACCTGAAACTACAATAAAGTGTTTTTTTTTTGTGAAACAACCATCCGACAGAACTACCTACTAGCTTGCTACTCATTTACCCGTATACTGTGAAATAAAATGTAGTAGGTATGCTGCGAAATGAAGAGTAAACGAAACGAAATAACAAATATACATGCATAATAAAAAAAACTAAACAGAAAAACACTTAGGTATTTTTCCAATTACATACTTATTTAAGATTCTTATCTTGAGCTTAAGAGCGAAAAGAATTGAATTAAGTAACTCTTATCTAATACTTCTTAACTCAAATTGATTAGAATCTCCAATTGATTTATATTGGAAGCAGCAAAATTGGTTGACAAAGAGCAGAAACCTTCGGATAATTCAAAACAGTTAAACTAGGTCAAATTTATCACCGCAAATGTAAGAACTTCTTCTTGAATAACAATTTATTTATAATATAGACAAAGAAGAGTAGCTTTACGTGATCGAAAACACGATTTGGTAGGTAAATGTTTTTTAAGTTACTAAACACAACTTAATCATGTCTACAAAAATCTAACACAGCCCAAAAAGATTGAGTAAAGCTATAGAACATAATATAATTGAAAAACGTAGACTCGAAAAACTATAAGCGAAAAAGATTAGAAATGCATTGCAGTTAGATCAAAGCTCAGTGTTAAAGTAAACCAAAAACGAATATAAATCCAAACAAAATCTACTACTACTAGATTCCTACTCGTACCAATACCAGGAAAAAACACACGGAAGACAGACACAATATCGATACGAGACTATGAAATGCGATGTCAGAACGTCACTGTAGCATCGCATGTAACATCACTGTGATGTGCTACGATAATCCTCCAACCAATAGTCCATTAATTAGTTAACTCTACGAGATCATGGTCTCTGCAATAAATGGTTTCAATTACAGGATCGTCGCATAACTACCAAGAACGTGATGGTGCCGTGAACAGAAACAATCCACATACAACCGACGTACAAGCTACGTTGTGCGGCACATCTAGCACTTACGATGTGAGGAAGCAGCCTTCTTTTCCGGAGCCGGCTCGGTCTTTTTAGGAGTTTCCACTTCGCCTGCGTGATGCAGCAAAACACAAAAGCAGCATTAGAACATTGATGGTGAACAGAACAATAAAATGAGTGATAAAATACGAAATGGTGATCCGTCTGCGATCGTGAATACGAGTTATCGGTTGGTTACACATTATTTGACACTCACTTATGGTACGCCGAAGTTTTTTACAGAAAGATGAAAGACGGTCGCGAGCGCGGCTAATCTGGCCGCTCTTATCATTGTCAAGTAAACGGAGCAAAGAGGGTTCGGATCGCGCGACAACCTCTCCAACCGGGCGTATTGCGGAAGCGGGCCCGTCGGAAACACCGTGGCTTTCGAAGCATACTGGCCCTGTTGAGCACTCCAGCTTGGCAGAGGATCGCACGCGAGCGCGCTTTGTGGTAGACTGCCGGTAGGAATCGCGCTAGGCACCGACGCCGCTCCGCCCGATACCTCAGCCCTCACTACACATGGGTGCTAATTCAAACTCCGCGACAAAAGTCATCATAATTTCTTGTCAATATGTAACTAATATAAACATAGTATTATTCATAACAAAAACAATGACCAGCTGCGTAGTGTAAGTATAGAATCCGTACGTTATCATAACCCTATATTTTGATTTTAGTATATTTTTTTTTATAACTCATATCTTTTCCGTTATATCCTACCTAACTCATTTTTAGAGAAGTAATGAGGCGAATTATGGTGATGTTGTTTTATAATATAAACGTCAGTCTTCTAATTTATAGTTCTCTTTCCCCCACCCGCGATTTAGTTGCCTATTCTGGTAGGACGTAAGAGCATCGCTGTACTACCTTATTTTCGGCCAAAGTTTGCAAGCTCCTTTACATCTACTATCAGTATTGGATCGCATGCACGCGTGTCTACCTTTTTATACAGCCGGTGATAATTTGTATGTGACGTCACTGGCGGTGAACTCTATATAATTTTCAGCTTTAAATAACTCTGTACACAACGGACGACAATCCCGAACTAGTCTCACTCAACTTCTCGCTATAAACGATCTAGATTACATGTCTTAATTCATGAGATACTAAAATATAGCGTAAATAGCAGAAGTCGATCTTGTTTGTATATATTTAGGCGCTAATCAGAGTGCATAGCATATCCATGGCATGACTATCATTAATGAAACGTTCACTATCTCTTTTTCGATTATAAACTTGATCAAGGATGATGATGTATTATTATTATTAGTTTAAAAGCATAACGTGTTATGCGATTATGACGGCTCAGCACGGATTTACTGCTCTAACAAACAGAATGTTTAATTGAATTACTCTGTTTTCATGGTCTCTAGACAATTGGATTAGAAGTTTTGGCGTTCGTTGGGTTCTCGTCACGCAAGGAGGCCCGTCGTCATAGCCGCCGCTAGTCGCCACGCACCGATATTCGACTCGCTTTCACTTCGATTATATCTTTATATCATAGACGACCGGTATATTACCGATCGAGATATTGTACGTCACTAATAGTCTCATTTTTTTTGTATAGCAATTATTACAAGCTGTTTGTTGAAGCAGTGGTAGTGGACACTCTATATCGATATGATATTTAATAAGATTGATTAGTAGCAAGGATTCCAAAATAATACGATGGTTGTAATGATTGTTCAAAGATAAACAAAGCAACAATACAGAAAAGGTTAATATAACTTCCGTCATGATCATGCATTTATAATGTAGAAATTATTTTGAATAAGTGCCAAAACTGTGACTGTTCCTTTATACTTAGTTTAAAGCTTCCGTATTAGGAAGTTTTTGCACCTTTTTAGATCAATTGTACCTTAATCGTAGCTATTTGTATTGTCATGCTCTATTTAACAGCAGCGGTAAGTGTGTTGCGTAATACCTGTATGAGACTGAAATGAACAATGTAGCTATACTTTTTATCAAGCTCAACTAAAGCTGATAATATATAAAAGATTTTAGAATTTTCTGTTATTAAGTAGTAGTGTGAAGTAACATAATAAACATTTTTATTTCAATACATTTGTAATATTTAATTCGTTTTATAATACCAACGTATTGTGCTAGATAACCGATAGAGTATATTATAAACTCTATGATGAATGACACTGTTTTTCTACTAGTAGAAAAACAAAAAACAGATTTTTATATAATAATGAAACAAAGAGTTTTCCTCCAACTCTTGACATGAAGTAGAATATCCAGTGCGCAGTTCCATTGTTTTCTGAAAGCGACACCGTACATGTTGTATACGGTTGACGAGCACGCTCGTAGGTACACCTTTGAATTCGACCTAGGCCCTATTGTCGCGGAGACTAACCGCAGATAATGAGAGGAAACCGGTCCCGCCAGCATCATGACGCATGGTCCACCTTAGGAAAAGTGCTTTCGTGTTGCTAAGCCCACATCTTGTTGACGTCCAATGCAATTTTGCATTTGCCTAGACGTATACTAATAATATTGATCGTAGGACATAAATAGTTCAAAATTGTTATGCATTTGGAATTAGACTTCGGGTGATATAATCAACAATGCGAATAATCATTTTTTAATATTCGTTGTAAGAGGCACTTGAAATAAAAAAAATTAATAAGAATATGAATAACGCGGTTGTATGTAATACAATGAAACAGCGTAAATAATTGAGCTGGATACAATTTTTAGAAAGTGAAAGGACGGCGAAATGAATAGCGGCTGAAATTAAATAGTAGTTGTACTCACGGTTAAAAATGCGATGCATTTTTAACAAAACAAACACGCGAAACTCATCCAAAGAATGTAATATAGAATAATATAGTAAAATCCAGTAGGATGAATAGTTTTGATATCATATTTTGTCCAAAACATGAAACTTGTAGCTAATTATAGTGTATGATTTATGAACTGAGTAAATACTTAAATAATTCTGGGCGTATTTCCAAGACGGGCCATGAATGTGACGCTTGTGATACATTTGCGCGTAGTAAAGGTCCGGACGTCCGTTTGTCACGACTTTAATATATTCTTTATTGTACACAATAAACTTATAAAATAAAAACAGAAAACAGGACATGTACAAAGGCGAGCTTAACCCTAAAAAGAGTTTTCTTCCAGCAAACCTTTGAGGCTAGAGAAATGTTATTACTGAGGTAGCTACGTGTACATAAATTAAATAAATAAATTAAAGATGATAGTTAACACGAAGATAAAACAAATACTTAAACTACTGATATCATATAGTACTTATATAATTTATAATATATATTTCAATACATAAATACGTACAATAAATATAAAACAGTTCATTGCGAAAGATAGTGCTCTTTGACCGTCTTCTTAAATAAGTTAAGTGAGGGACTTGTGCGAATAGAATGGGGTAAAGCATTCCATAGTTTAACTGCAGTCACAGTAAATGAACCACCATACCGACTTGAGGAGTGTTGAGGCGTTTTAAGGAGAAGAGACATAGAAGACCTGCACGGTTCACCACGAGGGATAAGGAATTCGAAACGCTCGCGAAGGTAAGAAGGAGAAAGCGGACAGAAAAGAACTTTATATAGAAGAACCATTACGTGAAGATCACGACGACGACGAATGGGGAGCCATTTTAATTGGGATCTGAACTCGGACACGTGATCAAACTTGCGCAGTCCGAAAATGAATCGGATGCACAAGTTTTGAATACGTTCGAGTTTATTGAGAAGCTCCTCTGTGGCATCAAGAAAGCAAACATCAGCATAGTCGATTAAAGGTAGCATTAAAGATTGAGCAAGCGTGATTTTCGTTTCGAGAGGAAGGAATTTCTGGAGACGCTTGAGTGATTGAAAAGTGAAATGGACTCTTTTACTAATTTCATTAACTTGGCAAACCCATGACAAGCAACTATCAAAAATGACCCCAAGATTTTTGGCTTTATTGGAGTAGGCCAAGGGAACCCCGTCGTACGAAACGAAGGGTATTGTTGATTTGGCTATCTCATTTAGCATATACGGACTACCCAAAATAAGAACTTGGGACTTCGAAGGATTGACCAACAGTCCAAAGCTTTTGGTCCAGGATTCTATGCAACCAAGATCAGTATTAATTTGAGCAATACCATCAGCTAGGCCATTTAATTGAAAATGACGATAAATTTGTAAGTCATCGGCGTACAAGTGGCAGGAAGAGGAAATTACTTGGGTTACAGAATTAATAAATACAGAGAATAGAAGTGGAGAGAGAACGCTGCCTTGTGGAACGCCCGAAGTAATATCACACCAGTCCGAGTATGAATCGTCCAAGCGTATACACTGCGAGCGGCCGGTAAGATAAGATCTGAACCAAGAGGTTACTGGATATGATACATTGAGGGAGGACAGGATGGAAATGAGGATGTCATAATCAACTGAATTGAATGCACTGCTAAAGTCTAAGAGCACTAAAACGGTAAGGTACTTGTTGTCTATGGCCCAACGAATATCATCAGAGACTTTTGTTAAAGCACTTACAGTGCTGTGGCCTGGGCGAAAACCAGATTGTAATGGACTCAGCAGGCTGTTATGATTTAGAAAGAAAGATAGTTGCTTATGAACAGCCATTTCGAGAATTTTGGACAAGACAGGTAGTATGGAAATGGGACTTTGTTTCTTAGCACGGATCATTAACATTAGCAATGATCAAATAAAGTAGGCAGACATGCTATGATTATTTTTACTACGGGTTAGAATTCATTAGATTGTAACAGAACCGACAATGTATTTGTATAATCTCACCTCGAATTCAAATCTCTCGTGTGACCATAATCTTATCGTGAAATTTGAAATACTGTGATGTGACGTGTGCTGTTATACTAATAAATCTTAACCTTCGATAATTTTTATCGACCTCTGAACGCTTATATGTAGATACAATTAAACTCAAAGATGTTTACAGGACAGTCCGCGTTCTTAAGATACTGACATCAACCTAAACCTAATAATCCAACAAATAATCTGATTCTAACTTTGAAAGTTCACATTCATTCAAATTATCAAATCAAAAAGTTCTTGGCTAGTAAATTGCTGAATTAGCTTTTTTAGATCCTGTAATTTATTTACTTCTCGATTATTATTTTAATTACTTACTTCGCTATTCAATTTTCGTAAAAATGCGGACACACACTGTCAAAGTTTGAATCTGATTATTTGTTCGTGTATAGTTACTTACATTACAAGTATACTGGAAGAAATGAACTGTTCTACTTCTTATCTTACGTATCTTGAATCAAGGTGAAATAAAACAATATTTGTAGCAATTATAAATCAACATCACTAACTGTAAATACTAATAATTATAAACCTCCTTTATCAGGAGTCTTCTATCATCACGACACGAGCTTTTACTGGTTTTAAGGACAGCGTTTGAGAAAAAGTAGCAAACGTACAAAAGATTCCTAAATAAAACCTTTAAGGTTTTCTTAAATATGGAGTTAAACTTTGATTCAGTATTTTTATATTAAACAGCCTAAAACCTTATACCAACTTGTATCTAACTATACCTACCAATCTAGGCATTAGATGTAGTTATGCAATCGTTAAATCTAGTGTTTTGCTGCAATATTATAACTAATATATTTAGTAGATATACTTATCTATCTACTATCTTAGTGCTACAAGAACTGCATAAAAATGTTTTGGAAACTAACTAAATAAAAGGTGTTTTCGTTAAGAATATTATTGCGAATATGTTAGGCAGCAGTGCAATCACGGATGAATTATATAACTGGTTTTACCATGTTAACTTATCACAAGTGCCTACCAAACCTCGATAATATTAAAGAA
Organism: Ecliptopera silaceata; assembly: GCA_932527185.1. Lineage (NCBI taxonomy): Eukaryota > Metazoa > Arthropoda > Insecta > Lepidoptera > Geometridae > Ecliptopera > Ecliptopera silaceata. The sequence continues at coordinate 5,218,942 of OW052205.1, read as the reverse complement.
ACTGTGAAAACGACTGCGAAGTGTAAGAAACCTTAGGTGATAAATAAGTAGTATAATCATACCGGTTTTATTAACGGTAAAGGAAGCGTTCTCTGTCGACTTCGGTCTATTGTACCGGTTATCCGGATCAGCATTCACAGTGTAAGTCCCACGACGTCGCAACATTATCACAGACCAACTGTTCTCCTAAAGACACTTTAACTACTGTAAAGTAGAACCACCTCATACTTTTTCACAATTTACAAAAATACATCGTCGATATACTTTTATCACAGTGGACCACACCACACCGCACAGTATTTTGGCAAAATGAACGTGTAACGATGCGAAACGGTAGATTGTTTTCAAATTACTCGCGCACCGGATAGCAGCCGCGGCGACGCGATACAGAACTGAGGAAGTGGGTTAACGAACCAATAGGTAATTTTGCAACATGCACCGGCTTCGTCGACCACTGGCAAGTCATGCGACTGTGACACGGGCACGGGCGAAAGGCAGCTTGAAAACCGAGAGTGCGTTGGCACGGCTCTTCCGCGAATGACAGGATGGCGCGGTCACGCCGACCGCGAGATAGCAAGATCGACAACAGTCACTGATAACGTGTCGATAACGTTGGACTATTGACTAACGCATTGAAATAGGAACTTAGGTATTGCATTGACTCTACCTTTGTAGAGTGTGAGCAAATACCTACGCCTATCAGTGAGACCTAAGTTTATCTAATCAAGCCCATCACAAAGCAACCGTTGAGAGATGTTCCTTGACAGTTTGCAATTCTATTTTATTTTATCGGTTACATTTTTCATGTATCAGTCAAGTAGGTAGCTTACATATGTACCTACCTACCGACTCACGATGCACGAGGCGATAATTTTGTTTTTACAGGCTTTACGGGTATTCAATGAAAGAGTGACTGAAAAAAGTGACCGATCACATTTTCAAAACGAACGTTTTTGATTCGAAACCAAGGTTTAGCATGTCCTCTTTCTACTTCCTTTTTACCCCATTAATACCATGCATCTTTACTACCCCGCAATGAAGATTAATAGACGCTCAAAAACAATACTTTTACAGACGGTGTTGGCAAATAAAGATTATTTTCTAATTTCGCGCAACTACATACTTCAATTTGGTAAATGTAATCCCACTACATTTCCATTTCTCTCCTTTCTTATTGTTAGGAAGACTTGATTGTAAGTCAGCAATCAGTCAGTCAGGACTTTGATTATTGTATATTATTAATTCGATTTAAATCAACTTCCGATTCATTAATGTTATCTAAATGTAAATTTGATTTAAGCGCATTGATTTAAGCCTGAGTAGGCAGTGTAGGTACTTACTACTATACTAACCACCCGTCTATCTACCTAATATTTGGTAACCTAAATTGACAATCTAGGTTTCTAGATCAATTTACTTTTAAGATGTCGATTAGTTCCTAGCAACTCAAATGTACGTAGTAGAGTTTAGTGAGTAGCTTGGTATCTCTTTGTCACTACACTAGTCACTATCAATAATCTTGAGATGAATGAATGATTGCGCTGCCTTCTCAAATTATCTTATCTCAGTTGAGATGTTTAAAGAAGTAATAAATTAACATAATATAGTGTGTTCTATACGAAAGTGTATCAAGTATCAACAATCTCATTAGTAAGTCACGAATGTGGTGTCAAGGCTGTGTTGCTCCTCTATTAAAAATGCAGAGCTCGCGGTCGCGAGGTTTAACCGTGGAGAGCCCGTGTGAATGTTTTACTCATCGTCAGCTCGATTCGCCTATTTTAAACTGCTTATAACCTATACGTTTATAGACATTTTTCTGCAGCCTTGGATATAAAAGGCGTGCTCTTCGAATACTGTTCGCAACGGCAAATCTATAAAAGATAGACAGCAAAGCTATGTTTGCAACTAGTTCAAGAGTAATTATGTAACTAATGTAATTAGAATACATTTGTTTTCTCATTACTTAAATCCGTTACTTTCAGGCAACTAGATGTCTAGATGCTGAAGTTCTGAATTAGTGTATTGTTTTAACGATAATTAGAGCCAGGAATGAAGGATCCTAGGACTAAAATCAAAGAAATTATGGATTAACCTGAAGCCACCACAATGTAAGTAATAGAGGCACACAGGTGAATATAGCCATTCCGAAGATCTGTCGTACCGTTATCGTAGTTTGTAAGCAACTCTAGGTTGATCGCGAACCGTGGATTGGACGCAAGACGTCCCTGCGGGGAGGCGTGACATGGTCGGCCTATTTTATCGCAGGGGAAATTTATTTATGGCGCTGACATTGCCGTGGGCCCCTTTAGTCTTCAAGCGATCGTTATGAATTCGCTAGCTAAATCTCTTAGATTTTCTTGCAGCATCACCTGCCTAATTATCACGCATACTATAGTTCTGACAAATGAAATTAAGATTATGTACTATCACAGCAAACATGCATAATAGAATACGCGATTATTAAAGAAATACTTAATTTGAAATTCTTGAGCCTCAAATATCTAGTCTGCAAGAGATTTTACAAGACAAGTAAGGATGCAGCTGCAAGCGTTGGCAGCTATGTATGAAGAAAAAGCCAACTAGCAACTCATCAATACTCATCATGATATGCATACATAGTCAGTCACCATTTGAATACAAGCTGTGACAATGTAGCAGGTCCCTCTAGATATAACCAGATTCTTTGCTTTTTAGATTAATTTGCAGTAGTTATCATTATAAACGGGATATTTACCATGTATTTGTGAGTCTGATTGTGATGGTAAATATCCCGTTTATAATGAAAACTATGTTCAAAACCGTGATAGTTTCAAATATTATATTTTCCAGTACTATACACAATCTATAGACAGGCCGAGCGTCAAGGGTCAGTTGGTATTAGCTATAGGTCGCGGGTTTGATTCTGACCAAGAACAAACACACTTTTCACATATTTGTTCTATATTTGATAAAATGGAATGGATATTATCTAATGATGACCGGCAAGTAAGAGGACCTAGACAGATGTACGGATATAATTATTAAAATACAAGTATGTAATTAAAATAATGTGAGTAATAGTTTTGCACTAATCAGACAAACAAGTACGTACTATCAAATGTTTTAGGTACGCTTGCAGTTTCTCCGATAACGTCACCATGATTTTGTACATAATATTTTAATTAAATACCTAGGTACTTATATACTATAACTAACCATCAGTCATATTTTAGTGTTATGGTCTCATGCTAGAAATCTTTGAGTAGTGGTAAAAATAAACTATAAGTACTACCAAATTTATAGTTTGTATTTAAAGTTAATAAACACATTACTTAACTCGGACAACAATAATTAAAATGAGTAAAATATTGGTTTTTACAATATGCTGCTTTTGGCAAATTTGTGTTTCTATAGTTTTCTACCTATCAAAAAACTAGATTGTTATGTCCTTCATCAGTCGGGCATAATGTAAAATTAACAGAGCTTTGGTAAAATAATTAAGACCCAAGACCCCAAGTCTTCCCACTTATCACAGCTCTATGCTATCTTCAGATTCCTTTCAAAAGTATTGTAGAGATTAATTATGAAATTTAAAATATTATTGCTAATTGACTAATACAACTTCGTTTTAATTAAGCATTCTTCAGATTTATGTAGTTTCGAATGAAATTCATAATATAATTTCAGCTTTTATCATTATTAAAAATGGTCTAATCTAAAAAGACGAGTCAATAAAGTAGATGGATATTCCATGTTGGATTAGACTTTACAGTCTTTGATAATAAGTTTCTGTAGATATTTATTATCAATATGTAAATAATCTGAATTATGTAGGTATAATGTTGTTGCCTTCCAATCACTAATAAGATGATGATACTGTTTGATGGTGAAATAAGATTTTACTGCATGACCTGATGGTGTTATGGCAATGGACAATGGGGAGAATTAGAATATGAAAAAATAATGTAAGAATGGGGTATTTCATTTGCTTGTTCATGTATCATGCTGTTGATTGAAAATGGCAATTGGCATACATTTTAGCATGACCTCAAATGTCTGTTGGTTTCATATTGACTAAGAACAAATATAATTTAACAGTTTTATTTCTAAGTAGGTTTAATTTAATTTACAAAAAATAAATAATGTAAGTAAAATTTAATTAAAATAGTTACCACAGTACAAGTTTTGCTTAGCTAGTAGGACTACAGTGTTATAAAAATTGTCTCAATAAAATAGATTTTTTTTTTAATTTTTACAAATTTTGCATCTTATTAGTCCTATTAATTTAACAATGTTAGAAAAAATTACTGCTATGTTGGTAAATGTATGTACTATTAATAATGTATAATTAGTTATACCTAATTCCCTTTGCTTGTAAACTACTTGTAAACCTAAATCCTTGTGACCAAAAGCAGAAGACCACTTTCTAAAGTATAGGAGGTAATGTATGGTAATAGCTTTTTGTGTTAAAAGGCTGAGTATTTAAGTTACATAAATGATTTAGTGGTAGAGTTCCCTAATTAATTACGTCATTAGATATGTAATAACCTCAAAATAAACTAGTAATAGCAAACTAGAATTACCCAAGTTATTAAAATCTGGAGAAACCATTTCAGTTTTAGATTATGCAAAGATGTAATTTCTTACTAGAAGTCCATTTCTTTTAATTAGACGCGAGGTCAGCTATTCCTTTAACTCGTCTTATAGAAAACGAATAACGACGCATATCCTTAAAAATTGGCTTTTGACATGATTTATCTGTCATACGCCAGGCATATGTGGCAGGCCAGGCAGGCAAACCTCTGGCTGTGGCCATTTTCCAAATGGTGCAGACATCAAATGCCAGCGTATTGATTAATTCACCAGACGCATGTAATAATTTACGGATAAACGAGCTCATTTCTGGCAGTTTGCAGCCATTTTTAAAATTGTCAGTACGAAGATACGTCACAGGCACAAGAAATCACGATGGCCGACAAAAGAATGGTTAGATGGAAGGTACTTACTGCTGATTTTTACGCCTCCAAGAGGTGGTTTCGGTGGTTGATTTTCGAATGTCCTTCGAACGGATTTGCTGCCCTCGGCGAATGACGTGGTCCTAGGGCGTCCGCTCATTATTAGAGGTATAAAATAAACGGCAGAATCCTGAACTTCATAGATACTTCACATTTCTCGTTACCACCCTTGCACTCGCACTAGCTCACTACGCCGCCGACAATGTACAAAAGAAGGCAGAACAGTCAATAATTATCACTAGATACAATGGAAATTAAAATAAGACTATTCTAGCAGGGCTTTACAATATCATTTTGTTAATTTTTCAAAATTTACATCAAAAGTACGACAGATTTTTTAGAGTTTCTTCAGTCAGACTTGACTTGCCCAATCGGACGATTTCGGCACTCACTCGGACTACGAACGTCGATCATTGACGGAACGAAGATGATGTCACAAAGCTACGTCGACGCCATCTAGGCCTTCAACATAGAAGTTTATGTTGTTAAAACTATGTCGATAAAGCAGTCCACTATAAAATGCCATTCTCGACACTAACACTAATTGCACACAAAAGACTTCTTTGCTCTAATATTTTATCTGTGCTTTTATAACGCCATCTATCAACTGTTGAGTTCACTTTTTCCACGCTGCGTTGCGTCCACAGACTACATCGATACTTACCATACCATAGATAGAGCGTCCTATAGGAGTCCATGTCTTTCTTCTCTCGGCCGGAAGCTTACGCTTAATTAAATAAAAAAACAAAAATAAAGCTCCTAATCTAAAAAATCTAAATATAAATAAAATAAGAAAATATAGAGAGACAATCCGATGGACCCCTTCATGTTAAACGGTTACCACGAGTAATGACAACGACCTATCGAGGTACATTGTCTCACTGAGCACGTCCACTAACAACGTGCTCTGTGTGTGATATATTGTGCTCCGTGTGCCAAAATTATTCCCAGTAACTTTCAAGAAGAGGATGGTTTTGTAAAATTCTTAACTTACTAACTGCCTAATAAAATAATATAATTATTTTTTTTATTATCATGTCTGTGTGGGTAGGTAGGTAGGTACTTAAAAGATTGTTTTATGAGCAACATCATTTCTGCAAGTCATCTTAGATTCGAGTCACACTGAGTAGGTAAGTAGATAGGCACTAGACGATTCTTTGTGCGCGGACGCTTCTCTTGATAAGATAATGTAATAAAAATACCCAAGTAGGTATATAATATTATTGAACAAATTAGCAGTTGAGCATTTTGGATTCGGATGGACTACTTATCTATAATAATGTCAGTTTGGAGCAGGTTCTATGTAGCATGCTAGGAATCGCTACAGCGACCAATGGCTCTGTGATGACAATACCTTCTGTCATCTCATCACAGAACCCTTGGCTCGCATGTCACTAAAAAGCAACTAACTACCTTAACTTGCCTGAACAAAACGCCAGGCTTTCAAGTACCACACGTACAGCCCGTCATAAAATATTTTGTTTCTTGGCGCGCAAGATTATCTTCCACCCACTTAATTAAAGTACCTAACCAACCTTCTGTTTGTGTATGTGGTAGGTACAGCTTATTTGTTCTGAAGTTGATTCAAACGTGCAGTCAATACTCTAATCACAAAACAATGCTGCATGCATCTCAAGGAGTAGGTTGGATCTAGTACCTATCCATTCCAAAGCACTATCACTTGCATGCAGCAGGCAGAGCAGACTTGATTCGATAGTGGGATGGGATGGGATGGGTGAGACAACAGTGGGCAGTGGCCTACTCTGGCTAGACGTCACCGCGCTCACCATTCGTCCGTCAGTCAATCCAGTCGATCTCACGAATCCAGTTGCGCGAGCGTCGCGTGCGAAGCGGGCGTATTGCAATCGCTGCTCGATTAACGGTTTATAAAATGTGATTCAGTGTTCATAAAATCAACATTACCAAGCCATATAATGGAGATTTATACATCAGATAGTTGCGATAGTGACGACAGAGAACAAAAAACGTTAGATTTATCTAACCAATCTCTGGAGACTGATGGTCTGGCATCTGAACTAAGAAGCATTGTTGACGAAAAGGACTGCGCACAAAACTACGAGATAATATTGCTTTACAATAACAGAATAACTAAGTTACCGGATACGATAAGCAACTTCACAAATTTGAAGATTTTGGACATCAGCAGTAATAGGCTAACTACCTTGCCCGATATATTCAAGAATTGCCCCCTGACATCACTGATAGCAAAACACAATCAGCTTACTAACGAATCGCTTCCGAAGTCGTTTTTAGCTGCTAAGACCTCCCTGAGAGAACTAAATCTTAGTGGTAATCAGCTCAACTTCTTCCCAGAACAAGTTCTAGAACTGACATATCTCAGATATCTGTATCTGGGGGCAAATAAAATAGTCAATATACCAAAAGATATATGGAAATTGAGCAGGTACTAATTTAACAAATTATATGGTATGATACGATTAGTGCTACCTAGTTATCTATTTAAACTAGGTAGTCGCAGACAGAGTTATATGTATACCTACTTACAACAACTTATTCGTTTCGTTATCAGCGCTTATTTTTTATTAAATTGATCGTGCGTTTACTAATTGGTTCGTACCAAAAATCTGATATAGGTACCTAAGTAATTAGGTACTATGTCGACTTTGTTTTGTGTGTGTGGTAAGTAAGAATCTTACAACTTAACCAAACCTACCTCGGTATCTGTTTGTTTCATTCTTCAGTCATTGTGTTCGAAGTTGTTGAACAAATTTAGCCATAATAAACCGAAAACAATGGTGATGATGAGTCATTGTTATGTAAACAATATATTATTACAAAATGTCACTTATCACCTCGTATCGGATCAAAAAGGGGTGCGGTAACTAGGTAGGTACATAATATATTTGTAACTTTCCAGGCTAGGACTTGACCACACCGCTTAGTTAGAATTAATCTAAGTGATTACTATTACTACCCAGAATAAGTTCGTTGTGGTGTTCCATAGTTCAAAAAAAAGTTACGTTCATAATTTAGGGTAGATTTTAAAGTTTCTTTAAATTCAACTCGCTCAATATTACAGTTTGAGTAGAATGTGCTTTATTTTTATTTATTTATTTTAATTCTTTATTGCACAAAATTATACAAAGGGCGAACTTAATGCTAAAGCATTTGCTTTGAAACGTCGATATAAGATACATAGGCCTATGATGTTATTATGGAATAAAATTGTATAAAGTAAGTATTTACAAGATATGTCTATAGTTATAGCAAGAATCGATAACAGGGTCCCGTTTCACCAACTTACAAGTTAACTAGTAACAATTTTACTATTACAGGCGTTACAAGCTACTAATTACAATTACAAGCGTTTCTTAAACAGCGATTTTTTAAAGAATAATAAAAATCTGACCATAGACTCATTTTACTAGGAAGAAAGTGTCGAATAACAAGTGAAATTTTCTGCCCTATTCCATTCATTCCAATTCATTCAAATTCGTCGTTCTTTGCTCTGTAATTGGTTGGCGGTCTTTCGAGTTTTCAAAAGAGGTAATCACTTCTCTGATATTTCGTGGCCATTTAACATAGTTAGGGAATAAATGGGTGGACACAATTGATACAATTGTATGTACCACACGGCATACACTGGCCTTAGACACGTCGTGCATGTCCCCTACCGTGTGGTACTGTTCTCCGGACCCTAGCCAATGCAGTCCCACGCACAGCTGCAATTTGGGATCCAAGGGCATATTCCGCTGCGTGGTATATTCAAGGTGTGGTCCAACAATTCCTAATAAATCTTGCATTTTTGACGAACTCATTCTGAATCGTTCATTAAACTCGTAGTCACTTTCGAAATCTACGTTAATAGGTACGCTCCCGATATATTCTTCTCCGCGTTATTGTATTATCTTCTTCTGATGACGAGTCATCATCCCAAAAGAACATTGTTATTTCTAGTTCAATGATTTTAAATGTTTTTTGAATATTATAGCTCTGAAACCATTTAATAATATTGCACTTTTACAATTCTACCCAGGTCAAAAGGTAGGTAAAATTGTAACCAAAATCCCTGACAAGTTCAAATTTCTGTAGGAAACACTTGTTCGATTCATCAAATTGTCACAATAATAAAATTAAAAAAATCTATGGATTGTAAATTGTCACTGGTTACTTGTACTTGTAAAATTTTGAATTTGCGACATTAAGAAACGCTTGTAACACGAAATGTTGCCATTATCAATGGATTATGGGTAAATGTTGCTATTTAATTTTACAATTCTACAAATTTGTAAGTTGGTGAAACGGGACCCTGATAGAGCGCCTACGAGTATGACTTGGTAGATGAGGGCCTTCATCTGTATGAAGACCCTGTTTTTAGTAAGTAGGTATGTGTTAAGTTTATGTGTGCCGCTGATATTTTGTAATACGACGGACGACTGTGCAAGGTCATTGGAGCCGTGACAGGTTACTTAATGCTAAAATAAACCACTTGCGTAATTTCATAGTACTTAACTTAACCTTTCCTATCTACCTAATAATTTAACATTGTAAATGGTAACAAAGGCTACTCAGCAATTTTAATAAGAGCTTTTTATTTGATAATTTGTACTGTGTTATAGTATAGTGTGATGTGAACTGTCAAAATTTGATTGTTGAGTGTTGAAGTCCTTCGAACCGGATTGCGAAAGATCTTTACGCCAAAGGAGACATTCCTTTTCACTACAAGACGACGCCGACATATTTATTCAATCTCCGGACACAATAAAATGTTGAAAGTAGGTAAATAAAATCGATATCTAAACGCATGCATGCAGCGCAACATGCACGGTAGTGAAACAGCCAACAGATAGGATGAGTAACTTACAATCGTATTTTTATACAAGTATGTACAGTAATGAGTTCGGGTTATTGACCTTACGTGGTTAGCGACCCTAAATGGGTCAAATCTAAATACAGACTTTACTTTGAACCTTGAGTTGATTGGCAATCATAATAACTGCTTCCTAATAAGTAGGAGGCTTAACAAATAAGTACGATAAATAGCTATATTAACGAGTTAAGAAACTGGATAGGTAAGGTACTTACTTAGATTACCGATTTAACTACATGCATATGTACAAATTCATAAGAAAACTACCAAGGATAGTTTTGGTTACCTAGTTTACCTACCCACATTCATGGCCCATGGCCCATAATTAATACCTACCTATCAGTTCATTTATTTTATAAACATGATAATTAGGTAGAAACGTTTATGAAATTAATTTATTTTAGCAGAAAACATATAAGTACAGTTACCTAATATTTGTTACACATTTTCAGTTTGCACATTCTCGCAGTGGGAGGAAACAAGATATCAGAGGTCCCAGAGACGGTCGGCCGCCTGACTGGACTACAAGCCTTGATGCTAAGTGACAACAACCTAGAGTATCTCCCAGCGAGCATAGCCAACCTTAACCAGCTGCGAACTCTACACATTCACAAAAACCGGCTCAAGACGTTGCCGACCCAGATAATCAAGTTAAGATGTCTGACTGAGGTACGTACGATATTCCTACCGATAACAACATTAGGACTTATCATAAGATAGACAAAGATAAGTTCATGCTTGTAAAACGTGCAATTACTTACGCATACATTGAGAAGCTAGGGTAGCCGGTTAGGTAGGTCATCAAGCTATAGACAAAAAAGCCTATATTTTGAACTAAATGTAGAATACAAAACATCGCAACGCTAAATATACTTACTAATTTATCTTTGTAATGTAGGTATAAGGTTGGGTACCGGTATCGTTAACATAATAATGGATAGCAGGTATTGTGCCGCAATTGACAGATAGGACGTGCTTGGGAAGTCAATGCGATCACACAAGTGATCGCAACGTACGTCGCTTGTTAAATTGACTGAGATCAGCACCAAGGGTGAGAATAATAGTTTCGGTAGACTTATACATTCTCTAGGCAAGTCTAGGCACCGAAAGTATTCTGATATATAAAATAAGATAAAATATTCATAGACATTTACATAACGCGCTCTAGTCAAAAGAGAACTGAAATGCTGATAAAATACTGAACCCTGACAAAACATTACCTAATGCTTGTCATCACACAAAACCCACGAAACGCAGAGCTAAGCTTACGTCAGATATACCTAATGTATAAATAAACGATCATTTTAATTTTCCAGTTGAGTCTCCGAGACAACCCGCTGGTGGTAAGGTTCGTGAGTGACATGACCCTGCAGCCCCCTTCCTTGCTAGAGCTAGCAGGGCGGACCATTAAACTGCACGAGATCCCGATCAGGGAGGGAGAAGTTCCATACACGCTGATAAAGTACCTCTGCGCCGCTCAGTGCTGCGTCAATCCGAAGTGTAAAGGTTTGTATTCTTAATTATAATTGGACCCGAATTAGGGCCCCACATAGTCTTTCGAGCCGGATAGTAAAGTGGGTACATATTCCCAAAACTTCTTTTTGCCAGGGACAAAATAATTCAGTCGAATTGAAAAAACGTCGTAAAGAACCGGAGAGGGAAAAATTGTAGGACGTTCAATTTCTAATTCCTATAAAAACTTCTTAAACACAAGTATAAAATTTAAATTAACATTTTTTGTAGAGCGCAGTTTTATACAAAAATCAATAAAAGCTTATACAGTAAAATCACATACTTATATCATTTAGAATACATACTTGCAAACCCTATCTATTCAGTGACCTTATAATCAAATCATGCCGGGCTTTATCACTTCTCACTAAAGCATGTCAGCACTTTCGATGATAAAACCACAGCGCATCTGTTCATTTTCCGATAGGTCAAACTGCCAATTATATAATTTATTAGGAAAGCTGGGATAGTTCTTGTGTAGACAATATCACTTAATTAATAAACCAAACAGCTTGTTTTTTTAATATTTCGTGATATGGCGCATAATCTAAAAACTTGTCTATGTCTATGTCATAATTAGGTTTTGTACAACATAGCTCTAACTTAGCACTGAAATGTTAATATTTTAAATTTTGTTAATTTCAGGTGTTTTCTTTGATAACCGAGTGGAGCACATCAAGTTTGTCGATTTTTGTGGCAAATATCGTATTCCATTACTACAGTACCTATGCAGCTCAAAATGCATTACTGGGAGTTGGGAAAGTCGTGAAGAGAACAACAATCCTCACCCTCACATGATGAGGAAAGTACTCCTAGGTTGATTTTGAAGAACGCTAACATGAGCAGTCCATATCAAATAAACTAGCATAATACCCTAGTTATACTCAACCAAGACATACATATCTGTAAAATGCTTAAAAACTGTGTATAATCAAGTTATGTAAAATATAAATAATGCTTTGATTATTGGAATATATTGTAAAATTGCCAAAGTTAAAATTACTGTAAGATAATCTTAAAAATATTTTTTGTCAAATTAAACATAGTTTTACATAAGTAGTAATTAAAATGCATGTATATTGAAGCATTTAAATCATTGTAGTATTTGTAGTAAGTATAAACAATGTGTAATACCAAATTTCTGCATGTTTTTATTTAATGTTATCTTATTTTACATTATGTTATGTAAGTTAAATTCAGAGGTTTATTATCATCATTTGAATATTTAACTTTTCTTAACCAAAATGCATATAAATAAAACTACACTATTTACCTACCTATTTAATTTTATTACAAATCTACTCTGCAGTTTCTTGTAAGAACTTTAATCTAGCTTCTTTACCTCTCAGGATTGCAGTTTTAAATAGTTTGCAGTAAAGTTTGATAGCAACAGGAGAATCATCATTACCAGGAACTGGATAAGTGATGAGATTAGGATTGCAATTGCTGTCAACTATACCAATTGTAGGTATAAGCATCTTAGCACTGTCTCGCACGGCTGTATGTTGATTTAAAATATTGTTCTGAGTGTTGAGGAAAATACATAAGTCTGGCAATCTTGTGACGGCACCGAACTGATGATTAGCATTTGTGAATATGCCTCCTCGCCAAAATCGAGTGTGCGCGTATTCTCCAGATTCCATTGCTGTTTTCTCAACTTCATGAGCATTTAAAGCATTTCTGTTAAAGAAACAAATAATACCTCCACGGTATGCTATGTGAGCTGTGAAGTTTAGGGCTTTTCGTAAATGCTCAGCGGTAACATCTAGATCGAATATCAAATGACCAAGTCTAGATCCATAAATATATGGCCTCATAAAGTCATTGAGTGAACCTTCTGTATGACCATAGTGAACTCGGCTCTCAAACAAATCTTTCACAGTAAATGTGTTGTGTACTTGAAAAAAGTCTGGGTGTTGAAGTGGGTTCTTCAACAGGACACCATCTAGAAGATTATATAGAATTAAGATTTTCATTCTCACAGATTAATTCCAATTCATTGATATTATTATAATTATTGAACTTACCATCTGATGAAATCTGTGTAGCAACTTGAGCTGCAGTGGAATTTCTTCGTAACAATGCTTTAATTCCATGTTTGAGAACAGGATATCCTGCATAGAAGATTTAATAATAATAAACAAAGTTTTAGGTCCTACAATAATTCTAGTAAGTAAATAATTTAGATTTATATAATTTATGTATTAACTAAGATAAACGTAGCTTCATAAACTTACTAGTTGACGTAATAAGCATTGCAAATGCAATTTCTCTAATAATAAAATGATTTTATAAACTAAATATATGCAAATAATTCAATTTTTAGGTTGTTTGTTTTTTTTTCTCAATCTAATTTGGACCAACCAGTTGCTAACTCTAGAACTGAATTTTCCCCTATTCCAAAAAAAAGCTTCCTCGTTCTACCCAATTTTTGTCTTAAAGTGATGACAGACTTGTACTCTAATATATCGTACATGTCGTAATGTAACGTTCATGACCACACACTAGCTCTTTTTACCAACAGAGTGCTCCTTTTTTAAAAAAAGAACAGACTATAATTTGTTAAGAACGATGGCATGGTAAGAGTGAATGAATAAGTGTATATCCAAACATTCGTTTTTTATTCAACTACGATACGATAGAATAAGCCGTTGGCCCGCCTACTGTTATTTATCATTGATTACTGCCTAAGGCAACAATGCATTTCCTCACCTAGACTTGCTCTGTGAAGCAATAAAACACTGCCCTCTGCCTTAGGTATACTTAGGTGACTATAATAAAACAAAAGTTACTACAGTGGAGCTTGAGTCCTCTGGCCAGCAAATGCCATGCATACCATTTAGTCCAGAACACTGCAAAATACCTTACGGTACGTTTTCGATTGACGTAATTAAGTATAAGTTATTATTATTTATTTTGACGACCGATGTGGCACGGTGGGCGATGGTCCGCCTGCGACGCGGAAGGTTGCGGGCTCGATTCCCGCCTTGGAATAAATGTTTGTATGATCTGCAAATATTTATTCTGGGTGTTCTGGGTATTTATATGTATATAATAAAAAATATCTATCTATGTAATGTTATTGTATTATGTATGTCAGTCTTCTAGTACCCATGTTACAAGCTCTGCTTAGCTTGGGGCTAAATGATGTTGTGTGGATTGTCCAGCATTATTTATTTATTTATTTTATTGATGTTATTTATTAGTAGTATTTTCAGATAAATGAATTCATTCGTTTAAAAACGAATATATTTTTATTACATTATTCCTCTTACAAAACTATAAATAAACTACATCTATTTATTATAAGATGTATATAAGACGACCCTTATAGCTTATGGCTTTTTTGCTTAGAAAGAAGAATGGTATAACTATATCTAAAAATTGAAGTCATTGATTGCAATAAGACATAGTCCTTGTTTTAATCCGGAAAACCGGCTTCTAAGTGTATACTTAGTCTATGGATTTAGATGAAACCTAAATAAGTTTCATCTAGATCAAATTTGTTTGTTTGATATTGCGGCTTAACCACTGGATGGAAACTTTAATAATATAATTTAATAATGTTTCATAGATGAAACGCATGAAGAAGATCCATCCAGTGGCTTAGCCGTGATGTTCTAACAAACAAATAGTCAAACTCGATTTTAGGACTCAAAATCGTTTACCTACCTAGTGCATCTGCATATTAACTTTTTTCATATATTCGTTTTTAATTTTCGGCTCTTTTACAGTTTTATAACAGTATAGATAGATGAATAAAAATTTAAAAAGACATTCTGTAGTATCAGCATTTGTGCTGCGCGAAGCCAGGGCGGGTCGCTAGTAAATTAATAAATAATTCACAGACATTCATTATTGAGTTAAATACACATTACTCATCATTATTTTGTCCCCGTTACACAAGCAAAGCACTTGGTTTCCTCAATGAGATCACAAGGCGTACCCAGTTGACTGAAGAATGACTATCGTGCATGCCTATGCCTTGCCATCATTCACTCATTATCACTCACATACAAGGAGCATACTGTATTTGACCTTGAGATCCGAATGTCCCAACAATGTTTACAACTTAGCGTAGCTTCCCCGAAATTTAGGAATTTTTTCAAGATAAAAAATTGCTCAGGGTATTCGTTAGGGGTATATATTTAAACAGACACAAAAAAAAAGAGAAATGTAAAACATTTGTTTGTGATGACTTAACGGGAAACCTTTTAACCATTTTTTTAGAAGGAATCTGTGCAAATATGGATAAATTTCGCATATTTTTCACTGAAGTTTGGGAAAATTCTGATTTCAAAGTTGGCAGGACCGAGTCAACTATACAAAAATCGGCCCGTGACGTCATATATTTGTAAATTGAGAGTACGCGTGTGCGGTCGACCATAGAGTTTTCATACAAAATGTATGAAAAGGAGGTGATGAGCGATATTTGATATAGTTCAAATGTGTAGCAACCTTTATTGACATCTTTTTTTATAAATGTCTTCTCATTTAAATATCAGGTTTGTAAGGTTTTAATTTGTTTTTAATAACATTATACCCTTATTTTGACAGGTTTTTTTTTATTGAATATAAAGGAAAATTCTTGAAGTTGTAAACATTCCTTCGCTTTTTTATAACATACATGGCGACATGGCAGGCTATGGGCTGGGCTAAAGTCAATAACTCATTGACATATTCTTTTTTTTTATAAAACGCGGAACATGACAATGACATTTACTGCAGTTTTAGTGTCGAAATACCAATATAAAAAAAAGAAGTAGAAAATGAATGGAATTTCATATCGTGATATTGTTTATCCTACCAGATTTAAATATTCCAATTTTTAGAAAAACTGTGGTTTACATCGCTTCACACGCATAACACATTTAAAGATGGCCAAAACAAAGAAGAATATTGATGAACTAGACTTATATGCGATACTAGACTTGCAAATCAGCGCTACTGAATCTGAGGTAAGGTTGGGTGCTTACATTCTAAAGAAGCTGATTACTACTACTATAACAGCTTTCTTAAACTTATGTTTATACCTAGCAAGTAATGCTGAAACTGTATTTTATTTACAGATAAAGAAAGCTTACCGCAAGAAAGCATTGCAATGCCATCCAGACAAGAATCCTGATGACCCAAAGGCTGCAGAGGCTTTTCATGAACTATCCCAGGCCCTAGAAATTTTAACTGATGCATCAGCGAGAGCTGCTTATGACAGAGTTCTAAGAGCGAAGGCAGCGGCGAAGTTACGGCATCAAGAGCTAGACAGTAAGCGCCAGAAACTAAAGGAAGACCTTGAAAGACGAGAGAGAGAGGCTGCCTCAGGTAGTAGTATCAATCTCACAGATGAACAGAAGTTAGCAGCAGAAATTGCTAGACTACAGAAAGAAGGAAGCAGCCTCCTACAACAAGAACAAAAAAGAATGAAAGAAGAAATTAAAAAAACCATGGGACTTATCAATGAGCCAGTGTGGGATTCCAGTCATAATAGAATTAAAATAAAATGGAAAGTTGATAAAGGTGACCCCAACAATGGTGGATATGATGAAACGAATCTAAGACGGTTCTTAAAAAAATATGGTAACATTGTTGCTCTAATATTATCCCCTAAAAAAAAAGGAAGTGCCCTGGTAGAATTCACTAGTAAAGAAGCTTCTGAAATGGCTGTTGAATTAGAAAAAGGACTACCAGAAAATCCACTAGAAATGAAATGGGTAAATGAAAGGCAGGTATTGACTACAAAAAAAACAGTGGCTGGACCCACACTAATATCAGACAAAGATTATGAATCATTAGTTTTAACAAAGATGAGGCAAGCTGCCGAGAGACAGAGATTAATAGAGGAAATGATGAAGGAAGACCAGGTTTAAGAAATATAACATTAACTGACTGACACTGTGTTATTGTACAAATAATCAGCTACATAAAAAACAAAAGTATCTTAAGAAATGAAAATTGGTTTTATTATACTTAATTTATCAATAAAGGTTGCCTGAAAGAAATCACTTTCGGCAATAAGGCCGCCTATTGTACCATTGTTAATCACGTTAATATACATTTTGTGTGTTGGTGAATGATAAAGATTCATTAAATTATTCATGTTCTTGAAAACTAGTATTTTCTACTCAAGTTAGGATCAAATGGTTTCCATTCTATCACAAACTCCATGACTTTCTTTCGTTGTAAATCACCATATTCCTTTTTAGTATTTTTCCATAGTTTGTGATCCAGATCTAGTATACCAGCAATGATTTCCTAAAAAATAAAAACGTTATAACATATGGATGCTTCTTTTCATACCAATCCATGTACACACAGTACACAAGTAAAAACCTATGCAGGTTTTTGTTAATATTATTTTAAACTAATATTATAAAGAGGAATGATTTGATTGTTTGTTTGTTTGCACAACATAGGCTATATTATAATGATATTTTTATATAGGCTACCTACTATAGGAAGCCGGGGCGTACTACTAGTCTATACTTATAATAAAACTGTAGAGAGGTCAATTCTGTACATGAAATATATTTAAAAAAAAACTATCAGGGGGTGATTAGTGATCGATACTGATGCCAAAAATGCAATCAGTAAAATTTTTGTCTGTCTGTCTGTCTGTCTGTCTGTCTGTCTGTCTGTATGTTCCTTATAGAAACAAAAACTACTCGACGGATTTTAACGAAACTTGGTACAATTATTCTTCATACTTCTGGGCAGGTTATAGGATACTTTTCATCACGCTACAATCAATAGGAGCTGAGTAGTGAAGGGAAATGTCGGGAAAACGGGAGAAGTTACTCCGTTTTTTAAGCTTCCGTCGCGTGTGCAGCCTTAATGGTTAAAGTTACATAGAAATCATGTATGACGGAAATATTCTACATTAAATTGTCTAAAAAATATCCCGCATCAGCATATGTCTATCTTTTATGGTTGACTCACAATAACACGTGTAACTCCTGATAGCTTAGCAGTTCGGAGCATTCTGATTATATTTGTTTACTCTTACGTTTATAAGACTCTCAGTCATCCCAAATTTAAAAAAAGTTAACATTATTACCTATTCAATAAAAAAAAATCATAGAAATCGGTATAGAAACACCAAAATTATACATGAAATCGCATCGCGCCGTCGCACTTGAATACTCAAATCGTGTAAAGTTTGAAATTTGTTGTGTTTACCACTAGATGGCGCTACTGTGCACAAATCCTAGATCGCGCTATCGATGCGTTTTGGCAATGTGTTTTAAGTCGGTCGGTATTTAGCAATAGTTCCGTTAAATTTAGTTATCTTGATAAGTTATTTAGGGTTGCGTATCCGATTACCGCTTTAATGACGAATAAATATTTAAAAACAAAATATTAAATATTCAAGGGGGTGCTCATAATCTCATACAAAAACATAATTTACTTGGATGGTTTGTTTTTTTTTTATATACTTATAATATTTTATAAAAAATATAGTGTTGTTGATGAGTACATTTACTTGGGCCAGTTAGCGAGCTTCGTAAACAGGCAGGGTAAGGAAATCGATCGCCGCATCGAGAACGCCTGGAAGAGCTACTGGTCCATGAAGGAACACATTAAAGGCGACCTTCCACTTACGCTTAAACGCCAACTCATCGACATGTGCATTCTGCCCGTCCTAACCTACGGTGCGCAGACATGATCACTGACTGAAGCACAGAAATCCAGACTCAAGATTTGCCAAAGAGCAATGGAACGTAGCATCTTTGGTTTCAAGCGCATCGATCAAGTGCGAAACACTACGCTGCGTTCGCTCACTGGTATTGCAGATGTAGGCAATAAAACCGCGAGGTTTAAGTGGGACTGGGCAGGTCATATTAGCCGGATGGACCCAAAGAAATGGTCCAAAATCGTGACACCGTGGCTGCCTGAAGACGGAAGGCGGCGTAGAAGCCGACCAAAAAGGCGATCGATGGCGGGACGACCTCGATGCTTTCGAGAGGGATTGGTGGACGAAAGCGAAAAGCAGAGAGAAGGATTTGGGGGAGACCTTTGCCCAGCAGTGGGACGAGATAGTGTAGGGAAAAAATATATATGTATATAATATACTTACTTATTCTATACTAATATTATAAAGAGGTAAAGTCTGTGTATTTGTTAAATTGTAAGGGGTAATCTCGGGATCTACTGAACTGATTTTAAAAATTCTTTCACCAATAGAAAGTTACATTATTGCTGAAAAATAAAAAGGCTTTTACGTGGTAGTCCATTTTGCAAAATGAATCGGAGAAAAAACGGTCGAATGAAAGCGTTTCTTACGAACGCTGCCTTAACTATGAAAGAAGTGTTCTAGAGAAAAGATGTGGAGCTTGATAATGCCTACAAAAAAGCCACAAGTCAACGACAGCATATGTCTTACTTTTTTATTTAATAAAAATTATCCCCAACGAAGTGGGCACGTGTCAGCTAGTATTTAATATAGTTATTTACCTCAGCAAATGTCTTTGGGAACAACTGTTGATCTTCTATAACATGAGCGAACCCAGGATCCATTCCAAAATCAATCCAGAAGTATGGTAATCCTTTGGGAACACCTTTTCTTACATTTTTCCCTTTTAAATCTATAACTTTTTTATTCATTGACCATTCCGCTTCACATTCTAATAAAGCTTTCTTGAAATATATCGCTGCCATATCCCCAACATCTCTGGGCATAGGTATACAATTAATCACCATATGTGGATATTTATGAAGCTTTGTCGCTGTCTCGAAAAAGACCACATCCTTATTTTGTGCATTGAAAAACTGAGTAAGAGCTTTTCTGTAATTCTGTAAATGAGAAAATATATTAGAAGAAAAGTTATAATTAGGTTTGTGCCATCTAATTTTTTAGCACATAAGCAACAGTACAATTTCTGGTAAAGCAATGTCTAATACTAAACACTATACAGCAAAACAGATATTATGTTTTGGATAGATCCTTACCATAACTTCCTCCCAAACATCTTCATCCAAAGCAGTGGCACACGGAGAATGCTGTACTGTAGTTATCAAACAATGTCCTTTAACTAGGGATGTCCTGGCAGGCACTGCTACATACACTTTATTTCCACAGCTCACCATAAGATGCTTCAACATGTTTTTGGACTCTAGACAGTATTCACAGCCCTCAAGAGACCTCTCCAATTTAGCATGTTGATTGATGGCCCTCTGTTTGTCTGCCTCATGATCTTTCGCTTCATTCCTGTTCTTTGATATCTCATCCACAAATATATCTGCAAGATCATCATTCGGATTTTTGCTTTTGCTTGCAATTCGAGCAAGTTCGGCCTCATCATTATAGTTGTTGCCATATTTTTCATTTTCAAACTGTAAATTACAAATGTTTTAAAATAACATTATTTACAAATCAATCAATTTTAAAATATGCTAAAAGTGGATAAACTTACCATCTGTGCCAAGTTGTATTTGTCGTCATTTCCAAAGTATTTGGCTCGTTCTCCTGAAATGTGAGTTTCTGCTTTTCGTTTCCCACCTTTGCTTCTAGCATCTCCTTTACTAGTATTTGCTAGAGGTCTGCTATTTCCAGAGCTACTTGTTGATATTAACATAACTCTGTCATCTGTTTCTTTTCCAGCACCAGGATTCTGTTTTCTGTACTCTTTTGCTGCTTCTAATTTTGCTTTGAGTTCATCAACAAGTTTCACATCACCCATTATTTCAGCTTTTACTATCTTAGCTCCTAGTTTGTTCATTTTTTCATCGCTTAGATATAAACTGCTTTGTTCATGATCTTTAGCAAGTTGTATATTTTGAACTGTGACTTCTTGATCAAACGATTTCATACTGTTTGTTGGTTCAACATATTTTTTGCTACTTTTTAATGTTTCTTCAGAAGTGTTATTTCTTTCACACTCATTACCCTGTCTTTTACTGCTGGTATCTTCATTCCTTTTCCAATTATAAGTTCGTTCACTATGATAGCTACTATGACCTTGAGTTTTGTGATCACTTCTTCTACTGTGATTGTCATAATTATTTCTAACAGTATTTTTAGTGAGGTCATAAGTTCTATAATTCTTAGATGTGGTACTGGATGTTTTATAATAGTAGTCATTTTCATCTGGTGGTTTAAGAAATTGTCTGGTTTTTCTAAAAGATTCAGGAGTTTGGGGTATACCTGCACCTCCATCTTTCCAGTATGGATTGAGCTCTCGACTACTGGTGGCAGGGTTGTATGAATCAATGTGATTTTTGTCTTTCTCCTCTCTCTTCGGACGAATATCTTCTTTAGTGTAAGTTTTAAGCATTCCTGTCATTGCCATCCAATCTTCCCTTTCTGGAGCCTGTTTTTGAGTTGGTTCTTTCTCGACCCATTCTTCAGATTCTGATCCATTGGAACGTGAAGACTGGAAGAGAAAAAGTAAAAAGATTTATTTTTTACACAATAAATGATAACTGTCTAAATAGTTCCAAACTTACACTTCGTTTTCTTTTATCATGTTTCTTTGATTTTTTGTGTGATTTGTGTTTGTCTTTACGTTTTTCTTTCATTTTGATCTGCCTACAACAGCTCACAATCAAAGAACAAACAGTATTCAAAATTAAATAACTAAACAACAAGGATTTGACAAAGTTATGTAGTTTACACTTTACAGTTACAGTACACTACAGTGCACTACAGACTGTATTTATGTACTCCACTCCAACAAATACTCAGTCAGATTCTATTGATGGATGGATGGATGCAAGGAAGGAACTTAATGGATGGATGACTCCTCCTGAAATTAGTGAATACCATATGTCAACTATAACTGTCACATGGGTTGTCAATGTCAACTATGTCAAAATAGTATAAAAAAAAATAGAAAAGTTGACGAAACGAAACAAGTGGATTGTGGGATTGGATTGTGCGTGTTCTCCGATTTTCGTGTTAATACTACGTAGGTAGGTACACAAACAGCGAAAATCTTAACGACTTCCATTCCTAGCGACCGATACAAACGGAATGCTTGCAATCTTTGTTAAACAGTAACGTGGTAGCATAATAACATTACGTTAATTCAATTTGTTATTGTAGAGTACCTACACATTGGGTAGAGCGCAAAGGAATGTCGGAATGCTTCCGATTTAGTATTCAGTTTGTGTTTCGTTCCAGTACCAAGAACTTTGAGTACAAACGACTGTTCAAATAATCGTGGGTTGTTATTGTTCTACTTCGTGAAAGGAAACGCCTGAGTTCGGAACAAATTGATCTATCAATGTTGATACGCCTTATCTTAGAAAGTGTCGGTACTGAGCTTTCTTTTTTCCAGTTTTGTTTCCTCTGTTTAGTTGATCCGTTTCTTGAAGGCTACTAGAATTGTATGACACCTTTTTGCAGCAAGTGATTGAAAATGTTCTCCAAGAAGAAGAAAAAACCGGAAATATCCAATCCCATAAACTTCCAACACAGACTACACACTGACTTTGATAAACGAGAAGGAAAGTTTGTTGGACTCCCTCCGCAATGGGCTTCCCTTGTTGGCAACAATCAGGTAAGTGATACATGTTCCAATAATAACTTCAGAACTTTAGTCACACTAAGAAAATTATTAAATGCTTACTTTCAATCATATCTGTTTCAGATTCTAAAATCAACCAACAGGCCTATACCTTTAGTAGATCCATCAGAAATCACTCCCACCGAAATTCTTGACTTAAAAACTATTGTTAGAGGAGATCATAGGTTAATGCCAGTATCATCAGTGGTGCCTCGACCACTACCATCCCATGTACCACAACCCCAGACTATACAAAATGGAGTAATCTTGCCAAAGACATCAAATGTTGCAAGATCAAACTCTTTAAGAAGTTCTAGCCCACCAAATATAAGACGAGACTTGCGGAATCAAGCTAAAGTGCCACCAGCTGTTCCTGAAGAGTCACCACCTGTCCCTCCGGCACCTCAGCAGTTCCCGAGTCTCAGACGTGACCATAGTAACTACGCTCTGAACAAACCGATCCCTGAATCACCGGTGGACTGGAATCAACAGGGGCATGATCCTAGTGTCAGATCCATGGATATGAATGAAAACCAGCAAACTTTAACTTATCAAAACATACAGAATGCCAATGTACCTTATCAACACAATCATCCACCTCAAACCATGCCTCATGGAGCTCAGCATGGCCACAATGGAAACAATGTCAATATGGGTAAGTTAAACAAACACCATACATGTGAAGCTTTGTTGATAAACTCAAACTTATAGACTCCGCATAGTCAAGTGATGAATTTGGATCCTATCAATTTACGTTCAGTGTTTGTGCAAACAATAATATTTGACAATGTTATGAAATAAGTAAACTGGCATGATGAGTGTAATATTTAAGAGTATAAACCATTATTGATTAAGTGATTCAACAATAGCCATGTTTTCTTAATGGTAAAAAAATCTGATTTGTTGCTGTGTGTGACTCATACATGTCTCATCTTAGTCAAATTATTATACTAAATTGCTGCAAAAAAACGCACTTTTTGTGATAGCCAAACTAATGTGGATAACAAATACGTAGTACGAAACTGCACCCCTCTACATATTCTTCAGATAAATATGCCTTAACATTAGAAACCAGAAAAATATAGGCTCAAAAATCGCAGTGCTTACAGCATAGTACTAAGTAGCATGTGAAGCTATACAATTGGGTGTTATAGAAAGAAACACCCACATAGGGAGACAAGGGTAAGAAGATGATGATAGAGACAGAATCAGGTTCTTTTATTATTTCCAGGCGAAACATATCCCCGCCATCAACATGCGATGCCAGCTGTGCCAGGAACGCAACCGCACCTTCCTCTAGCAGCATCTAAACATGAGCTACGACTGACACATGAACAGGTAAATATAATCCCCCTATCTTATAAAAAGTTAGCGTTGACTTTACGTCACCATTACGTATGGTAATCAATACTTCAAGTCTGCATGACTTTGCGGCTGACTTTGCTGACTTTGACCGTATGACTTTAAGATCGCATGCATCTGCCGTGAAGTCACTAAATTTGCAAACATTAGAATGAACTCATTTACCACAACATCATCAACCTATATCAGTCCATTGCTGGATGTAGGTCTACATTTACCACATCACATCCAAACTTGAAAGTACAGATAAATATTCTAGTATTTTAGTTGTTTATTCATTTAGTAGAATATTTATCAATAAAATATAAAAGGATTGGCAATAGAACTCAAATACGGATACAGGTATTCATTATTTTCCCTCGATCTCTTCTAAAAGAGCCAACGACATGATTACGCCGATTGAGGCCCAGTCTTCTCTAACTATTTACGTACAAGGCTGTAGTCTGTAGGATGCAATTTGAATTCCAATACTGTAGTCCCGTCGGGAATAGGTAACGTGTGGGTAATCAGATGAGTACAAAGTTACGTCTATATTAGTTACCTAACATAAGTCTACCTTTATCAAACTTTAGATAAGATCAGACAAGTATAATCTATGTAGTAAGTAGAATATTATACATACTAGATTTTATCGCGTACCTTAAAGTCCGATGACAAAAAAAATAACAATAAGGTACGCGATAAAATCCCATAAAGTTTTAAAAATTCAAAATAATCTAGATTCAAAGTATAATGTAGATACAATATTAAATAGTTTTACAGTATTCTCGTCAAAAAACACAACATTTCAAACAGGTCTACGATTTGAGCTTATACAAAAATATCCAGCCAAGAATATGTTTTATTGAATTATCTTATTTTCTTCAAAATGATTCTGCAAAGTTTCCGGCCACCTATAAGATATTTGCCCCTCCTCATTGAAGCGTAGCGTAACCACCAATTCGCGCGTAAACAGGTAGATATCACATTACCTAACTTGCTAGTCAATTAGTATCGCGTTGCGCTGTAAATTAAACACTGCCGGTTTTGGGTACTGTTAAATTGTAGTGACACAATTTTGTTAGCAACATTATTTAGTTAAACTGTGGGAGTTATTTTGGTGTTTGCGATGTTGAATTCAGTGTAATGATAATGAAGGCTTTGTGCTTAGTAGTTTTCGTAGTTTAAAAATAGTTTTATTGTTTTTTGTAAATAAAATCTTTTTTAAAGCATAAACAATATAATAGCAACAACTATAAGTATTTACCTATTATTAAGTGACTAGCTCATACTTCGTCGCTGATCTAGTTAGAGGATTAGCAGTTTGTTAATCCGTTCGAGTAATTAGATTGAAACCTTTTCTTGCCAATCGACAAGCCACTCTGGATTGGTAAGCGTGGCTAATCCCTATTAGGATTAATAAATTGGAAATTAGCTAAGAAATGCGTTTAATTGCAAACCATTTTATGAAAGTCCAGAAATTCATAAAATGATATTGCTGAATATAGATGACTAGCTGGTGCTCGCGAATTTGTCATTATAATCCATTCGGTAGTTTTTGCGGAAAGAGTAACGAGCATCCATACATCCATTCACACATCCATACATCCATTCACACATCCATCCATTTATCTATCCATACTTTATAAACTTTCGCGATTATTATATTACCTAGTTAAATCTTAACAGTCTCTTGCTGTCGATTGTAACTAGTTGAAATATTACTTTCAGTTCCGAGCTGCTCTTCGCCTAGTGGTAAGCGATGGTGATCCTCGAGCTACACTAAGTGGGTTCAGTAAGATTGGCGAAGGCAGTACGGGCGTGGTGTGTGCTGCTACGGACACACAGACTCGGCGACGGGTAGCCGTTAAGATGATGAATCTACGCAAGCAACAGAGAAGAGAACTGCTCTTCAATGAAGTGGTAAGGAATGTCATGATAATCATGGTTCAACTTTCGTTACTTCATTGCGTGTGTTTTTCTTCATACAGGATAATTTGAGAAATATTTAACTTTGGATGATGAGAATAATCTAAAAATTCAAAACAAGAGGGTACTCATAAACTGGTTAGACAAGGCCGTGGTTTTTTTTAAATCTTTATTTAAATGGGGGTTTTTTCACACAGCAACTGTGTCATCTCCGTACAGGCAAGGCCGTAGATAGTGTGTCCTTCCATCTACCTATTTTAGTATTAATAATAGCTCTAATGATAGTGTTTGTAGCATAATTACTATAGAAGACAGAAATAATAATAAATATTCTTGAATATTAATAACTCTGAAAGTGAGCTCTTTAGACGGTCACAACCAGTTAATAACTTTACTAAAGAGCAATAAGGTAACTTATCATTTTACAGGTGATAATGCGAGACTACCCTCATCCAAACATAGTAGAAATGCACGCTTCATACCTTGTTGGAGACGAACTATGGGTAGTGATGGAATACATGGCCGGAGGAGCACTGACTGACATCGTCACTCGAGCGAGAATGGACCCAGAACAGATAGCCACTGTCTGCAAGCAATGTCTCAAGGTATTTGATATTTGTTTCATGATTTCTCTATTATTAACATTGAAACTTCAATCGATAGTTGTTTCAGAGACTTTCGGTTTTACGAGTTCACAATAATAATTACCTTCTGATTACCATGACAGGTGTCACAGCTCCTTTGGTAGTAGTTCGATTCCGATCCAGCGCAAATGTTTGTGTGATGAACATAAATATTTGTTCTGTGTTTCGGTGTTACTATGTACATGTATTTACAAAATAAATAATTATATAAGTATTCTATCAGCAATCTACTTCCCATAGCACAAGCTTTGCTTAGTTTGGGATGTGTGAAATATCCAAGAATATTTATTTATTATTACCATGGCACCGTCTTTCGTAACAATTTTCATCTTTTGAGCATGGTGGCGTGATATTCTGAGGAAACATGGCAGAGGCAAAATTATGATTACCTACGAAACTATATAAAAATAAATCGTGTCAAAAAGAGTAAACGAGTTTACCTTCAAAATGAAAGTAAAGTTGTTATGTAACATGCAACTTTTATAAAAATCGTAGAAAACTAAAAGTAAATTATACCTTATTATCTAAAATTGAAAAATCGTAGAAAACTAAAAGTAGGTACTTAAATTATACCTTATTATCTAAAATTGTATGTTCTATGGCGTGGTCTTGTCACTTAAAGGGAAAGTAGGTTAACATGTCAACAAAACTTCCAACTTGCACTGTTTTTCAAGTTGTACAACCGTTGAGGCCATTGATCTAATGAATGAGGCCAATTTCGTGAAATCACTCATCGTTTCGTTCGGCCAGCTATTCGAGCGTGACAAGTATAATGATAGTTATAGGTTTTCGGTTCAGACTTAACGTTCAATTGTTTTTCAAAAACCTTGACGTGGAATTACATAATAGGTAATGTTTTATTAATAGTATTCTTCTCTGGTTCCAGGCACTGGCATTCCTTCACAGCCAAGGTGTTATTCACAGAGATATCAAATCAGACTCTATACTTATGACTGCCGATGGACGGGTCAAGCTTTCGGACTTTGGATTTTGTGCTCAAGTATCTCAAGTATGTAAAAATATTTCTTAAAAACTAATTTACGTAGCTCAATTATCAAGGTTAACTTTTTTAAAGTCTCTAGTCAAAGAAAGTGCTACCACCGTAACATTGCTGTCGTAACCATTTCTAATATTGTTTTAATGTGTTGCGGTTTTAACAAGACCTAACACTGCCATTTTAGGCCTTATTGCGAAAGTAATGAAATCTTTTTCACCAGGAACTACCAAAACGTAAATCGTTAGTCGGAACTCCTTACTGGATGTCCCCCGAAGTAATATCTCGGTTGCCGTACGGGCCAGAGGTCGACGTGTGGTCGTTAGGGATCATGCTGGTCGAAATGGTGGATGGAGAACCACCTTTCTTCAACGAGCCACCTTTGCAGGTATGACACATATCTATACTAATATTATAAAGAAGTAAAGTTTGTGTGTTTGTATATTTGTAAAATTGTAAGGGGTAATCTCGGGATCTACATATTTGTAAAATTGTAAGGGGTAATCTCGGGATCTACTGAACCGATTTTAAAAATTCTTCCACCAATAGAAGGCCACATTATTTCTGAGTGTCATAGGTTATATAAAACCGAAAAATAAAAAGGCTTTTACGTGGTATTCCGTTTTGCAAAGTGAATCGGAGAAAAAACGGTCGAATTATGCCCAACGAAGTGGGCACGGGACAGCTAGTCCATGATAAATTCGGTTATAACATTCACATGTAAAAATGGTTCAACTATCCAAATAAATTGATTTTGTCGTTGGTTGATCAGTCATTGTCTTGACACGTTATTATGCTTGTATCTCATGAACCGTAACAGTTAAAAAGTGGAAATTGTGTTTTTGTTGCCGCTTTACAACGAATACTACAAAATAAAAAATAAATTTAACGAGGCTTTAAAATACAATATGTGATATTTTGGTACGCAAAACCGCACTAGACCGGTATTTAAAATGGTTTATCTCAACGCGCGTGTATTCCAGGCGATGCGTAGAATCCGCGACATGCCGCCGCCGAGGCCGCGCGGCGCGTCGCGCTGTCCGGCCGACCTGATCGCCTTCGTGGAGTGCGCGCTGGTGCGTGACCCGGCGCAGCGGCACTCGGCGCAGAGACTGCTGCAGCACCCGTTCCTGCGCCGCGCCGGCCCGCCCGCGCTGCTGGTGCCGCTCATGCCGCATCCGCATCAGAACGCACCGCAACCTGCCTCACAAGTAACTATCTATCCATATCTATATAACTATCTACCCCTTTTCTCACTACGCTAAGGCTGGAACTCTACTACCTACGCCTCCCGTTTTACTACGCTGAGGCTGAAACTCCACTACCTACCCCTCCCCTTTTACTACGCTGAGGCTGAAACTCTGCTCCCTACCCCTCTCCTTTTACTACGCTGAGGCTGAAACTCTACTACCTACCCCTCCCGTTTTACTACGCTGAGGCTTAAACTACTACCTACCCCTCCCGTTTTACTACGCTGAGGCTGAAACCCGCTTAAAACTCTACTACTTGATATTTTATTTGTGTAACAATGGTAATCTGTGACTCATTTCTCAAAAAATGTTTGTTACATTGTTTCAGACAAACCAGCAGCAGTATGATTATTCGTAACTTCCACCGCGCTGAAGTACCCTGTGGTTGGGTCAAATCAAAACTCATCGGAAACATGACTTTTGCTAGTTCCCTATTAGAACTAGTTTTACTTATCTTATCACCGACCTAGTTTCATAAGTCGAACATTGCCATGTTGAAACCTTATATTAACTATTTATTCTACTTTTAGAGTATTCCCAGTGAAATCATTCCATTTATTCTACTCTAAGACTTGACTGTGTAGCTATTTCTGATGTGATACAAGTCGCATTCCTTGACATTTTCTATTTAAATTTTAAAAATCGCCTAATATGCGCCATTGCTACTTAATTTTAAATAGTTAAGATGTTATCATTTGTATTTAAGTGCTACGTTGGTTTAAAAATGATGTTATATTTATACTATAACTTATGGTTATTGAAATGTAGATGATTAATATAAAGTGATATTATAACTCTTGAAATTTCAACCCCGTCCAGATCCGAAGTGTTTATTAATTTGTAAAATTATATTTACAAATTTGGAGTTGATTTTAGATAACCAAATTGTATAAGATTTTCTATGTTGTCATGAGAGTACATATCATTGTTGTACTTTAGGTATACCCTAAAAAAACTTATTGTGCCTTGTTTTAAACGAAAAAATGTATCCAACATACCATGTGGCAGAATATTTTTTTTAAATTGTATTTTTTCTTTGCCCAAAATGATACTTATTTCTGAAACAGTATTAATGCTATGTGCTATGCTATGTACTTAATGTATTAACATACTATACTAATTAATAATCAGATCATGGTGAAAAACTGATTTACATTCCTTTGAACTAATTGTAATGAAATAAGTCACAAAATATTTACACAATGCCCTTTGCCTTATTTAAACTTACTGTGATTCTAAAACTGATGCCTGTACTATAAAAATAGTATGTAGTATCAATTCACTCTGATGCCTTTTATTAAATTTTGTTATTTCATAAACGAAATGGTCTAGAACTAAAAGGTCTATTGTTGCGCAGCTATTAGTTGAATTATACATATAACAAACTATTATAAAGTTTTTCGAGAGCCTTAATTAGAATTAGTGCCTTAAAATTAGTATAGATTAGTTGTAAACTCAATGTAAATGCACTTAATTTTATTTTTGTAAACTACTGATTATATTTAATTATTTGTATCGAAGATCACAACTACGAGAATCAATATGATAAAAAAGTTGCATATTAACTTGGCGCGTCGCATTTCAGTTT
Organism: Ecliptopera silaceata; assembly: GCA_932527185.1. Lineage (NCBI taxonomy): Eukaryota > Metazoa > Arthropoda > Insecta > Lepidoptera > Geometridae > Ecliptopera > Ecliptopera silaceata. The sequence goes on along the minus strand of OW052205.1, from coordinate 5,188,337 downwards.
CGCAAGAAACCTATTGATACAAATAATTGTATACTCAGTTTTAATTTTACTTGTTTTATAATTTTACTATGCACTCGACTACGCAACGCATCTGTTAAGTTGCCGTACAAAATATCAAACTATTCTAGCTTGATCGTTTTTATTCGAATAGATTCTTAGCTCATTTTACGTGCGTGTTCGGAAGCATTTGTTTTTTATAATGCTCATCAAAAAATATTACGATGTGAAGAGCGAAATCGTACGTTCAATTTACACGAAGTTTTAAGGTTTATGCCAAATATATCGTATTTGTAAAGTATTTGTATTATAAAATCGCATTGTTAAAAAACTGTTATGGAAATATAGATTTTGAAATAAATATGTAGCTGTTTTATTATTGTGTTCCTATCCTAGTGCCTTACTACTTAACTCATAGGCAATTATGAAATAAAATCAAGCAGTTTTGAAAGGATATTTTATTGAGTTAGTTAAATTAGACAAATTGAGATATTAATCTATACATATAATCAAATAGTAATTTATTTGTAGAATTCATATTCGCTTTCGTCTTTCTTGATGTTGTTCTTGTATCCCTTTTCGAAGTCTTTAGGGAGTACGATGTACCTGTAAAAATATTAAAACATCGAATGTGAAAGTCATCTCATTCGTGAATCACGCTACTAAAAGGTGATAAACAAACTGAGCTTGCAAAGCTTTGGCACCTGAGGACGACTGCTATCATATGTCGATTTTGTCTTAATCACGTGGCAAGCACTGGTATAGTAAGAGATGTGAATACAAGCTACGTAATGCAGTTGGTGGTAGGTAGGTCCTTAAGCTGATTTCAGGGTATATGATCTTTTTTAGCTTTAATTTTTGCCGTGAATTTTAGATTATAGTGCGGCACTTCAACTTGGGACAGCTTACTTGTACTGTCAGTGTCGCTTTTAATTTTGGCTGCATATCATTTACTCCAGGTATTGACTAGTAGTATCACAGCTAGGCGGAATAATAGTTACCTGTTCTCTCTCACGGCTTGCATACCGGCCTCCTGACAAATCGCGTTGATGTCAGCGCCTGACACGCGATCAGGTCGCGCTACAAACTCTTCAAGGTCCACTTCTTCAGATAGGTTCATTTTTGTTGTGATCGTTGAGAAGATCAAACGTTTTTGACGCCTAGAAACAAAGGATTGAATTAGTTTCAGTGTTATCTTAATAAAATACAAGTTTTGTGAACAACATAATATAATAATAGGCAAACCCATTTGAAAATTCTGAAGTCACCTACTTAGATTCTATTTATTTCTTATAACTTTATCTGAAAAAGTGTTTATTATGTTACACACCTGTCAGGAAGAGGGAACTCAATCTTCCTGTCAAGACGACCGGGCCTGAGCAAAGCAGGGTCCAAGGTGTCAGCACGGTTGGTGGCCATTATGACTTTCACATTAGTGGTCTGGTCAAAACCATCCATCTGGTTGAGAAGCTCAAGAAGGATTCTCTGAACCTCCCTGTCAGCGCCTGTTTGAGCGTCGAATCTAAAATGAAATGGTTAATATGTAGTTATTTTCTAACATTCACTCATTGGCGCGTCTTACTGCAAAACACAAGATAGATCTATACTACCTATCACAACTTCATAAACATCGAAATAAGTATCAATGAAATCTACAATGTATGATTTCATAATCAGAAGTGTTGTTAAAAGTACGATCAATATTTTCGAACGTTATTAGCATTACAATTAGGTCAAAGTACCTACCTCTTAGTAGCAATAGCGTCGATTTCATCAATGAAAATGATAGCAGGACTATTCTCCTTAGCTAGACGGAACACATCACGCACCATACGTGGCCCTTCACCCAAGTATTTCTGCACGAACTCTGAACCGACCACACGGATAAACGCCGCTGTAAAAATAAACAAATACTATGTATATCAACCTGAGTTTAGCATCCAAAATGATGTTGTCGTCTTATAAGACTCAGAAATCAATAAAGTAGCGGTAAGTCCTGAATGAATTAAATAGACAGATGTTATGTAGGTGATTGTTGATATTTATTCACTAAATTATTATTACGATAATGCATGTCTTGAGTTGACTTCTTGGTTCATGGCTTTTGTGACATTATTAAAATACATGTAATTCGTAAGCCTCTACTCATGCAACTTACCAGTAGTATGATGAGCCACAGCTTTGGCCAGCATGGTCTTTCCACACCCTGGAGGTCCATACATTAGCACACCACGAGGAGGCTCAATACCAATCTGTCGGTATAGTTCTACATGTGTCAAGGGCAACTCTACAGCTTCACGAATCTCCTGCTTTTGTGTGTCCATGCCTCCGATGTCTGAGTATTGAACATCTGGTTTCTCATCTGTTGAGTAGATAGTAATTGGATAATTAATATTACAAATAACACATTTTCAGAATTTGTATGTTGCCACTGAAAAATCCATAGAGATGGCCAAATTTTGGGAAGACAATGTTTGAGATCATCAACACGAAGAAGGTCATGATGTTTTTTATTTCAAGATCATCTGCGATCAGTTATCTGAACTATGGGCAAATGTTTTGTTGGTTGTATCAGGCATAGAACTCTTTTGCATTAAATGTAAATGTTTTATGTACGTCATCTTTTTGTTTTCGTTAAGTCTATATTTTTTTGAAACCTCACAATGATGACAGTAATGAAATGAATGAGGCTTTCATTAACAAGGCTTATAAAGGGTAATTTAGTTAAGAAATTTAAATGATGAGATGATTCTTACCAGCTTGTAGCATAGAGATGGAGCTATCTGCCTCTGGTGGTAATACATCTACCAATGCATTTGAGTGCTTATGCAGCGCTACAGACGCAGAAGGCTTTAGCAGCTCTCGATCTATTGTAGATAAGATCCTGACATAGTAATTGGATCCTGTTGTGCTGCCAACTGAAATAAAGAAATTTTTTTGATTTATAATTTCTATGATGGCTCGGTACTGTCCAAAAAGATTTGAAGATCTCTGAAAACAAGGAGGGCCGACCCCAAAAGAAATGGGACATAAGGCCAGGACCAGAGATGAAGATAACTTCTATAATGGCATTGTGACTTACACCACCGCTCAGTCAATATTTTTTCTTTCCAGCTAAGAACATAATGACAGGCATTTATGTTGAAATTATTAATTATTAAACATATTATCAAGGTTCCCATAGTTTTATCTTATGGAAGTAAGTGAATGTTGTAAAATGTCAATAGTATTTAAATTCAATTGGGGTGAGGTCTTTAGCAAGACCCCAATTTATAACAGTTTGAGTGACTGGTCTGTGCATAGCTAACACCAGTGAATTGAGCGGCACATTCCAGCATTGTTATGTAGTCACAACTTCAACCATCTTTACTATGTTTAACAATAGATTTATGTGTTATCTTACCAATTCCTGTGTTTTGGTCAACAGCTTCCAGGAACTGTCCAATGACCAAAGGTACTGACTGGATTCTCTTCACCTCCTCCTGTGCATGTAAATATTCCTTCTTGAGGTTTCTTTGTTCATCTTTGATGTATTCCTCTTGTACTTCCAGAAACTCTAGCATTCTTTGAAGTTTCTGAAATTATAATTTGTGATTGTGATATGTGAATGATGGGTATGTTTAACAATGTTATCTATTTATCTACTGTACCTTGTATTTTGTATATAAATCTTCGCCTTCCACCTCATCGAAGGTCTGCGGGCCGACGTAAGCCAGCCCTTTGACATCGGTGGTTTGATCATCCTAGAAACAGAACACCAAAAGTATACTCAAAATACTTCAGACCAAACAAGAACCTTACAAGTATATTATTTAAGTATATTGTCCTTACTTTTTCAGGTAGAATAATACCGATCTCTTCCATTTTAGATTTTATAAAATTACAATACACAAGTTTCAGCTATTTATTTCTTACTCAAAATCACACAATCATCCAAGGAACATAATCATTTAATCAATCATCGGACGCGTTTCGTTCGTTCGTTCCTTCCTTGGTTCGTTCTTTGCGATTCTTTTCTTTGGAACAAGAAAAACTATTTTTTTTTACTAATAAATACATAGACAATTTTTGTTACCTGTGAGCTGTTGACAGCTATGTACATGTATAAAAATGTCACTGTCAATGGTTTGTCTAAAAAAATTAGATAACCTCAACTTTGAGAAACAAAACAGCTTGCTCGGTGTTTTCTTATTTACTGAAATATAAATTTCTTATTGCTGCAAAATATAACGTTGTTTTGAGCTCATTTGTATCTAAATAACTTTTAAAAAATGGCTACGCCTGAAATTATGAGTGAGGCTGAACAAATCAAAACCGTACGTACCGATCTTACCTAAGTTTATCTTTTGCTTTTTATATAATTTACTTTTCATTTCACAGTGGTTTATTAGTTTTTTTATCTTTGGAACTAACTAGAAAGTACAATAAATAGTGAACAATATAAGCCATAGTTTAGAACATGGCTTGTTAGGTCTTGCACATCACCATTACTATACTCAGTTTACTTGGTCTACCTACCTGCACAGTGTTAATAGAATGAACTTCATGTTTCAGTTCAAAGACTTCCTTGTCCAGTACAACAAGCTGTCCGAGCTGTGCTTCAATGACTGTGTACATGACTTCACTTCAAGAACTCTCCGATCTGCAGAGGTAATTACAAAAAATATATTTTTTAATTAAGCAAGACTGCCAACCATTTGTGACCATATTTGTATTATAAGTTCATATTGTTCACACCAGAATGAAATGTGGCTGTGGATGATGAAGAATCACTACTTTTTTCTATGAGTGAATAAATCACCGCTTGTTTTTTACAGGAAAAATGCACATCAAACTGCATGGAAAAATACCTACGAGCAAACCAGCGAGTGTCACAGAGGTTCCATGAATTCCAGATGATAGCCAATGAGAATATGCTTGCATTAGCACAGAAATCTGGCAACCCCAGCTAAGTGCATATTCATTTAGTATAAATTATTTTAATATGTTGTTATTTTTATTAGTTGTTTTGCCGAATTGGCAAATAAAATATTGTTGAGATGATGAATTTGTATGAGTTATTTAATTCTAATTTTGGTTCGGGGAATAAGATCTTTACTGACATCTCACAATATGGGGTGTATTGTGCATTGTGATTTACCTAACAAAGAGGTTATAACCATTGGCTACCTGAGTACTAATCAGGTCACTTCCAATTTACCCACTTTACTATCGAACATATTTTGGGCAGAAAGAGAATGAAAAGAACCAATAATGATCAATTTATTCATTTTATTCAAATAAATGAACACAAATCTCTTTCATCTGTGATAACTAATGAATGCTTAATTTTTTTACTAAAATTGTGAACACCATTTCATCTGTGTTGAAAGTTGTTGAACTGAATCCATTAAGCTCAGCAGCAAATAATGCCCTTCTTAGGGCAGGGTTTATAGCACCTCTGTTCCGGAGGCGAGAAGTCGAGCACAAACGACGATTGTGAACTAGTGTAGTCAAAGTGGTAATCGTTGAATTTTGCTTCAACACTGTACTTAGCATTGGCAGATTGTTCATCGTCAGTGTTAAGTACATATTTGAGCGGGTAGGGTCCCGACGGGGCGTTAGACATGTTGGAGGGTTTCGTACATATGCTGTACTGCCCCGCGTGCCGGATGATTCTGATGAGCGGTTGGCCGCAGACGGGGGGCTTACAGCACGAGGGGCTCGAGGGGCAGACAGCGACGCACTTGGGGGGCATACAGCAGGGCTTGGAGCAAGGTGGACGGGCACACGCGGAGGCGCAAGGGTTGCATTCGCCAGCTTTCATGCAGTTGTGCTGTTCGATCTTTCTGAGCACTGGACATGCGATGTGGCCGGGGCGCCAGCCGCATCGTAACTGAAATAAAGATGCTTATTTCTTATTGGAAGTTACACTTGTAGCTAAACATAATTTATGTGTGTTTACGATAACTTATTAAAAAAACGGTAAAAACCAGGCCAAAAGTTTCTTGCCCGTTCTTCTAGGCTCTGGTCGCGTGGAACTGGCACCTAAAATCACCTAGTATGTAAGACGATTCTAAATGATCCTTGTGATTTTACTGAATAAAGCAATTTTGACTTTGACTTTGACTTTATACGAAGCTAAAGCTAAGTTCGTATATATAGTGAGTGCATAGGTACCTGAAATTCAGGAGCATCTTTCGCAGTATACAGCCATCCCATATGCCTCGGCACGGGTCCTGGCTTGACGTCCTCCCTCTCCAAGCATCTATGCTTGGGCAGGTCGCAGCGACCCAAACAACTCGCTGAAGCTTTGGTGGCTTAAACAATTATAAATACATTATTACATTTTCTGAAATAGTGCTAACAAGTGTAATAAATGTTCAAGTCATTGGTACCTAAAAAATAAAATTGGGGCTTTTGGCAACTTACATTTTCCGGCTTTGCAGCAGCATGCCATTTTTATGACTCAGATGACCAGTTCTAAAACAATTTTCTGTTACAATACCATGTGGGTTGACAATCAGCGTACATCATAATACAACCAAGACGTAAAAATAAAATAATGACAAGTGGGACATTTACCTACCTTACCTATTTCGTGTTATGGAAAGAACATTTTAAACTGTTATCGTCCTTAGACGCCTGTAGGTGGTCAGAATCATCTCTGCCGATAATATTGATAATACACACTCAGATTTTTGTTACATGACTGCGAAATGTAAGGTTTGACAGGATATCTCGTTTTCGTTCTTCAAATGTCTCTTTGTGTTTTTCTATCAGACGTTTCCGAAAAAGGCCAGTAGGTGGGTGAAATCAAAAAAGGTTGCGTCCTCTTCGCTACTTGATCCGTCTGTAAATAGATAGGTATAATGATAATTATGAGACGCACGCAGATGATGCCTTGGACGACGCAATGTAAGCGTCTTTACCATACGGACCATAACCAGTATCCTATAGACGTTCGCTTCTAGTGTACCTACTTGTTGCGAGCGCTTGTGTCAAACATAATTATTAAAGTACATATTTTGTAACTACTACCTTCGTCAGCAATCCAAGGTTATTTGCTATGAAAGCTCAAATAGCAGTGATCTTGCTCTCCGTATTGGCTCCACTCAGTTGTGTTGGCTACAAAATACTTGCCATATTTCCATACAACGGACGAAGTCACCATATCCTCTTCTCTGCACTGGTCGAAGAACTTGCATCAAAAAACCATGACGTCACTGTTATCAACTATTTCCCGGTCAAGAAAATGCTGAATTTGAGACAAATTTCCATCCAAGATGAGGCCGATACACATTGCAATATAAATATGGACGATAACTTAAAGAAAATTCCTGCATCTCCTTTAGTAGAATACTATAGAGCTTATGACATGGCGATGTTTTTCAAAGCTGACTCCAATGAGAATTGTAAAAGGATTATGAATAACGAAGCAATAAGGAAGTTAATCACCACCGAAGACAAATATGATTTGGTAATCGCTGAGCAGTTCGTGACTGACTGTAGTTTGGCTATTGCGTACAAGATGAATGCACCAACTGTCGGAATTACGGCGCACATTCTGATGCCATGGACTTACTCAAGGCTAGGTGCGCCTAACAACCCGTCATTTGTGCCTAATCACCTGTTCGCAACCGGAACGAAACCGAGTTTTTTTAAAAAGATACAAAGCTTGATTATCAATTTCGCAATGAATACGTACTTTACACATGTCATCCAGAGAAATGACCAGGCGATTGTAAATAAGATTTATCCTGATGTTCCTGATTTGGAAATTTTGGGACGCAATATGTCTTTGGTGTTGGTGAATCAATATTTTTCTCTGACTGGCTCTCGTTTGTATGGTGATAACGTTATTGAAGTTGGTGGGATGCATATAAGAAATGTCAACGAGATTGCTGATAAGGTTTGATCTACATAACCTTCTCATATCAGGTTTTTACTAAATTAAGTCACGAGTTTATTAATAAACATGTTCATATATCTTAACATTTTTTCAGGAACTAAAAAGCTTTCTAGATAATGCGAAGAATGGCGTGGTTAACATTAGTTTTGGCACCGTAGCTTCTGATTTTCCTTTGGAAATATTAGCGGAGATCATTGCATTTATAGAAAACAGTAAAATGAATTTTGTTTGGAAAGTAGACAAGATAAACAATACTGTAATTAATAATTTACTTACCAGAAAGTGGCTTCCACAGCCAGCAATTTTATGTAAGTGAGCATAAGATTAAACAGTTATTAGGGCATTCACTATTTCTCGGTTCATGTAGTAGCGTTTGCTAACTGGAACTATTTTTCTAGGTCATCCGAACGTGGTAGCTTTTATAACTCACTCGGGCATGCTGAGCACGTTGGAAGCGATGCATTGTGGAGTACCAATAGTAGGGATGCCTTTGTTTGGTGATCAGTTCTCGAATGCGGAATCCGCATCAGAAGCCGGATTAGGCGTTGTTGTAGATATCTACACTTTGAAGAGGAAGGGGCTTGAAGAATCTTTGCAGACTATACTTCAAGACAGGTGCGTTTTTAGCACGATAATTCTATAATTATCGTAGTAGGTAAGGATAAAATAAGATCTTTAAAAATATTGAAATATGTTTTAGATATCAGACAAGAGCTAAGGAATTATCTAAGATTTGGAAAGACAGGCCAGTAACTGCAATGGATTCAGCTGTCTTCTGGATAGAATATGTAGCGAGGCATCAAGGCCGAGTGAACATGAAGCCTGCTGCAGTGAATATTAATATCTTTGACTATTTACAACTTGATGTGCTATTATTGTTTTCCATAACTATAATTATTATAGGTTGTGCGATTATGAAACTGATATACAAAATAACTAATGCAAACAGCGATATTAAACACAGGAAAAAATACTCTACGAAGAAGAATAAATAAACCATATTAATTTATTCTTCTCAAGGCATTATAAAGAAATAAAGAAATAAAAAAAGAAAAACATTTATTCTAACCACCACCAATATAAAAAGAAATAACAAAATACATAAAAACAGGTTCCTTAAGATAAAATAGACCTATCGTAAATTAAACATAAAAAGAACTAAAGGTTTACAGTAGTGGTGGAGATAAGGCCTACAGCTCAGCATGTGTTGTCATAATTATAATATTTTTATTTAAGTTCATATTGCTATATTTACTTAAATACATGAGTCTGCATGTAGTATCTATTTTGTTTTAATAACGTACAGTCACGAGTTTTAATTTGGAACCCACCTAAGGTTGAATATCGTGTGGCAAACTGACGTTATTTAGTGCTAATATTCTAACGTATGTCATACGTCATACTGAAGTTTCGACCTTATTGCATTATGAATGTTCTAACAACATTTAATGGAAAAGGGTCCCAAATTAAAGCTCGTGACTGTACCTATCAGTATATCTTCCCTGTTACTGACGTTTTTTGATCTCAACTGTTTTTTTTGTCCGTAATATAAAACGGCATATTACGAACTTCATTATATACAGTGAAATAAATGAGAATACTATGAATATTAGAGCAATAACTAAGTTCCAATACTGGTATAATGGCTTATCAGCTGCAGGACTTCTTAAGGTGAAGTTAGCATTCCTCGCTGCGTATTCAGTCCAGTAAATGGCAGTGTCCATCGGCGACATCGGACGATCATGATACGCTTTTGATACTTTTACCGCTTGTTCGCGAAACCTGAAAAAAACATACAAACATACTGATTATATGCATTACGCGTTTATATTATATTATACTAGTAGTACGCCCCGGCTTTGCATGGGTAGCCTATATAAAAAATATCATAATAATATAGCCTATGTTCAGCGCAGATAATGTAGCTTCACAACAGTGAAATAATTTTTGAAATCGGTCCAGTAGTTTCGTAGCCTATTCGATGCAAACAAACAAATAATGAAATCTTTCCTCTTTATAATATTAAGTTTAGTTATAATAAAATAAAAACAGTTATTTCTGTAAACTACGTTATCTATTGTATTTATACCTACATTTGTGTATATCTGTATAATTATAAATATTTAAGTTTGTAAGTAATATATAGTAGATTAATTTATTTTACATGCCTATAAATAAGTATATTGTATGTTTGATTTTATTAAGGAAATAAAAAGGTAGATAATAATATAATATAATATATGGTTATCATTAGACTATACCCTATGCCCCAGTATGAATAAGTAATGGAATTCAAAATGTAGATGTTTTAATTATAGTATTTTAAAATGAGTAGGTATTGATTACAATTATTGAGTTTTATCTTGGTAAAATCATAAATTGTACTCATCATATTTATCGCATATTATGTCGTTTCACTAAAGATGGAGATTAGGATAAGCGGCACTTCGAATCTGATTAGTTTGCTTTCAAGAACATCTTTAGTGTAGCTGACCTTCTTTAGTAATCGCCCATATTTAATTCAATTTCTGTTTCTATTATTAAACTTACTACTGGATGTAGAAGTAGAGGCAGGCCAAAGAAAAGATGGATGGACTGTGTGTGTGAATGATGACATGTGTAAGAAAGGTGTGAGCATTGAGATGACGTCTGATAGAGGAGAGTGGAAGAAGAGGACATGTTGTACCGACCCCACATAATGTGGGACAAGGGTAGGAAGATGATGATGATGATTATTAAACTTACTCTGGATTCAAAACTTTTTTTAAAGCTTCAACAACGGCAGCTTTATCTAAAGAATTGAGGTCTATTTGGACTCCAAATCCACTTTCTTCGATTGCAGCTGCGTTTGAGGGTTGGTCACCGAAAATTGGCACAGCTACTATTGGTACTCCGTAATGTATGGATTCTATTGTCCCTCCCATACCGGCGTGCGACACAAACGCCAAGGTTTTAGGATGCGCTAAAATGTTATAAATATTATTTAATCACTCTTGATATGGGTAAATTTAATTCATAAACATAAACAGACCCGGACATAGGTCATTTAGGTATGTGTAAATATAAAATAAATCAATCTATACAAAAATAAAATTATATCGCAAACATACCCATAGATAGGTGCTGATGTCGGGCAAAACGTCTAAGGTACCTATCTAATCTATTATGTAAACACATCATCGTGAAGTGCGGGCACTTGTTACAGTCTGTGATTGTTATAGTATGTGATTTATGCAACTTACCTAAAATATCTATTTGAGGTAGCCAGCTTGAAATATAAAGTTTATTCGTGTCAAAGTTCATATTTTGGTCTTCCCATTTCCAAATGAATCTTTGCGGAAATTCGTTGATTGCATCTATGATTGCATTCTTTTTAGAAACTGGCAAAGTAGTGCTTTTTATCATACTTCCAAAACTGATGAATATCACTCCATGTTCTGCATCATCCACGAACTTTTTCAGGTCCTGTAAATACAGCCATGCAACTAAGAAATTTTAAGAATAGTATTTACCTACCAAAATATAATTCTTCAACGTGCTTATAATTTTACCCCTGTTAACGGCTTGGCTTTTGGAACATGGTATCCACCCACTTCTATTACATTAACTGGTAGTAATCTGGATCCCGTTAAAATGTGGTTTTGGTAAACCAATAAAATTTTGATATCTTTAGCTAGCTGTTCCAGTGGTGGAATATTGTCATAGTATTTCGCAAGCGTTCTTTGGTCATTCCACTGTTCGAATGTGTACACGATGTCGGATATGATTTGAAAGACAACCCTTTCTAGTCTTTGAAACAAGGATGGCTTCGTCCCACCGCCCAGAAAATGACATGGTACGAAAGCCGGGTTGTTTTGAATGCCGAATCGAGCATAGTGGTACGGCATCAAAACACTTGATATCATTCCTACTACTGGAGCGCCAAACACGTGTGCGATACCTAAAGCGCAGTCACTGTTGAACTGTTCCACAACCACAACGTCAAACTTCGGGTTCTGGCTCACAAGATTTTGTACTTGTGGGCTTGCTGATAAAGCTTTACAATTATCCATGCCTAAATATGTCAAAAATATGATTGTACCTAACAATGTTGCATAAGATTTGTCGACGGGTAATGCATCTTCCAAAATCTTGACTTCTCCTATGTGGACATCGTTGTAGTTTGGCGGTGGGTTTGTATCCGGGAAATAAGATAGCACAGTAAGATTGTGACCTCTGTTTGCCAATTCTCGCAAATAAATCTTGTACTGGAGGAAGTGACTTTTCCCTTGATATGGGAATATTCCGAGTATGTTCAGTGCACTGGATTGAGCCACCACGAGGTAGAGAAGTGGTATCGCGATTGAAAGCTTCATATTTTTAGGTTAACGCTAACGTAACGCACAACCGGCCTCTCCGGGACAGATACCGGTTTAGTTAGACTGAGAATTTTGGTGCTCGCAGAACATTAAATTAAAATCACGCGTCGCCTTGGTATACTTATCTAATAGTGACGAATAATAATGACAAAGCGCAAACAAGAACGATCTTGTTTGTGCTACAATCAATTGAGTATGTACATGTAGTACGTAAATTGAAAAATTAAATCAGCAATGTCATTATTATTCTTCACTTCACTATTAGATAAGTAAAGTCGACCGACTGATTTGAATATTATGTTCTACGGAGTACGTGAAAGTATTAAAAAAATTATTACTCGAGTTAAATAAATACAATGAAAAATTGTCCAAAGAACGTCCGATTTGAGAATAGCTATAACTTAACAAAGCCACACGTTTTAAAACTTTTGACTAGACAAAATATTAGCGATTGTGAAAAGATTTATTTAGATTTCATTATTAATTATCTAATTAAGTTTTATTTTACTAGTCCCTTTAGGTATAGATAATAAAATCATTTTTACTATAATAACTACAGAAATGAGAACAGTTAAAAATGCCACTAAAATATCTAAACCCATGATCTGATATAGCGGAGTGTCGACTATCGCAGGTTTGAAGGTTATGTTCTTGTAGTTTGCTGCGTACTCTGTCCAGTAGATGGCGCTATCCATGGGTGACTGGGGGCGATCGTGCCATGCTCTTGAAAGTTCCTTCACTCTGTTCGCAAAACTGTAATATAAGGTTATTGATAGTTGAGAATTTCTTTTAATGTCAAGTTAAAGATATAATCTGCTGAAAAGTATATAAAAAGCATATATTTTGGCAAAATTATCAAACGCAAGATTATAAAACGCTTGCGTCATGCAGGTACAGACAAATTTAAAAATAACTTTTGTAGTAATGTGTATATTACGTGTACCTATTATTACTAAGTTAAATTGACACCGCAGTGGAACTTCAGTACTTCATTTAGTTAAATTGTAATTCTTCTTTGTAAGAAGGATCGTATAAAAAAACGGTAGGAACCAGGCCGTAAGTTTCTTGCCCGTTCTTCTAGGCTGTGGTCGCGCGGAACTGGCTCCTAGAATCACCTAGTATGTAAGACGATTCTAAATGATCCTTGTGATTTTATTGAATAAATATTTTTTTACTTTACTTTACTTTAGTGGCGCACCAGGAGTAGTCGTTTACATTCAGAGGTATTTTGGGTTAAACTATAGATATCCGGTATCTGACAGGAAGGGTAGACAACAAGAAGTCTTCTCCTAAAACCTAAAAACCTAAAAATGAAGATTTTAGCCCCTAAAAAGTGTCATAACTCAAAAACTATAGTCTTCCTAGAAAAAATATTTTCAGGGTAAGACTTCTTGTTATCTCCTCTTCCCTTTCCACCTAGTCACGACTCCCGGTGCAGGTACCGGATAGCCAACCCGTATTTTGTATCAATTTATTTTTTGTAATTATTGAAATCTGGTCATTTTTCAATGATTTTATTTAGCTTGCCTATTTTGTTTATTAAGAAGGAGAATATTGTAACTTGCCACCCACGTTTTTACTTCTGCAAGTATCTACTTAGTTTTCATATTTAATTGTATTAAGTACCTACTTAAAGGTAATTGAAGAGAGTCCGCGACGAGTCGCTGTGACCTCGCATTAGGTAGGTACAGGCGTTTGTCCTAGTGCGGGGAACAGAATCACTTAACGGTACTATGTATTTAATTACTGTACCTATAAGGTTGTATTTAATATGCACAAAGTGCACCATTGTTTGAAAATAATTTATTTTTTTAAACTTTATTTAAACTGACATATAACTTACCTTGGATCCAAAATAGACCTAAGCTTTTTCAGTAGTAACTCCTTCGTAAGATCCTTGATGTGTAACTGAACTCCCAGTCCACTCTCTTCAATGACAGCAGCATTGCCAGGCTGGTCCCCGAATATGGGCATTCCCACCATGGGTACTCCGTGGTGCATCGCCTCTGTGGTCCCGAGCATACCACAGTGTGAGTAGAATGCGACTACGTTTGGATGCGCTAAAAGTAAAAAAAAAGCGTTTGATGTTGTAGCAAATCAAATAAGTATACATTTTTGAAATAATACAGTACAGAGTCAAAGGCTATTTATTAAGTTTACCGATATATTTTTTGTTATTTTGTACTTCTTTGTTAGTTTTCAATTAATTACTTTTACAATTAAGGTACCTATTGCTTCGAAAGGTATTGATAATTTTCATGATTTGAGTGATTCGCATCGGTAAGAAAGATCGGTTTAAAAAAAAAACATATGCCGTTAAAGCACTCGTTATCTACTACGTACCTACAAACGGATGTTCGTATTATAGATGTTTTAAACTATTCTTAGGACGTTTCACGTTAATATAATTTGCATTTTAGTTTTTTAGATATTCTGAATCTTAGGCATTTAGCTTTTTAGATAGCTATGTTCTCAACTCTGCTCAACTGTGCTCTGACGCCTGTTATGTATGACGGCCGATTTGGCGCGGCGGGCGAAGGTCCGCCTGCGACGCGGAGGTTGCGGATTCGATTCCCGCCTTGGATAAATGTTTGTACGATCTGCAAATATTTATTCCGGGTGCTCTGGGTATTTTATTTATGTATAATAAAAAATATCTATGTAATGTATTGTATTAAGTATGTCAGTCTTCTAGTACCCTTAACACAAGCTCTTCTTAGCTTGGGGCTACATGATGTTGTGTGGATTGTCCAGCATTATTATTTATTTATTTATTTTATATTTTATTTATTTATTTGGGACAAAGAACAGTTAATACAGATAGTATTTAAATTTAGAATGAATAGTTAATGTATAACCAATAACATTATCCACAGGCTGTGGATAATGTTACATTTGGGGATACTAAGGTGAAGTTTATTAACTGAACAATACGACGCTAAACGGTTAAAGTCTTCTTGAAGTAAAATACAATCATCAAATTTTCAAGTCATCGGCATAAAGTAAGAAATTAGAGTGTAAGAAACATTGTTTTATATCGTTTATAAATAAAATAAATAACAGAAATGTAACATATTATTTAATATTTAAAAAATGTAATAACACTATCCAAACAGTTTGAGTGTCAAATTGTAGTAGTAGAATGATAATGTGTGATAATGGTAATTACATCAGAATGATGTCACTGATTATTTACATAAATTGAAAAATATGTCTTCACGTGAAACACTTCATTGAAAGAAAACTATACAGCTGTATGTAAATTAATAAACGTACTTATTAGGTACCTACATGTGTAGGTACTGCCGTTTAAGGGACACATAAATCGAACGAGTCTCGCAAGTTGCGTATGAAGAAAAACTAAATTTAGGATCGAAATAACGTTTGGGCTTCCAGAATTTGCGTTATACCATTTTATAAGAAGGGTCATATAGGAACCAGGCCGTAAGTTTCTTGTAGGCTCTGGTCGCGTGGAACTGGCACCTAGAATCACCTAGTACCTATGTAAGACGATTCTAAATGATCCTTGTGATTTTATTGAATAAAGTAATTTTGACTTTGTTACAAAGTTTATATAAATATCTTCCTCATAGATAGAAGATATTTACATGATTTTTTTTTTTTTAGTAAAACTCAGACGACGGGCTCAGTTGTTTTACTGGTATTTTTCATGTCTCGCCACCAATCACACTACATTCGCATTCGCATTTGTTTTATTCCCATGCTACAGTTATCCTTTCTGGCTGTCAATATGTGTAAGATATTTATGTAGATCAAATTTGACTCACCTAAAATACTATTTTGCGGAAGCCAATCAGACAGATATACATCTTTAAGGTTCCCTGGTAAAGTGTTCGATTCCCATTTCCAAATCACTCTCTGTGGAAGTTCTGATATGGCTTCGACTATGCTCTCCAGCTTCTCTTTCGGAATAGAGCTAGCCTTGAGCATGGATCCAAAGCTGATGTAAATCACGCCGTGCTCAGCATCCTCAATAAACTTCTTGAGTTTCTAAAATATGTATATTTTATTAAGCAGCTGCTGTTTTCGTGACGATCCAAAGGACGGAAGGAGGAAAATAATAGCAACATCGTTCCACAACTACTTACAAATAAAGATAATTCATAGTGGAAAGTTTGATGCCTGACCTAGAGAAGAGTTATCTGTCTAGATATGTTATAAAAACTCACTCTATAAATATTTTTGAAGATAACAATAGAATATCCTTTGTTTCGTCTGATAAACAAAGAAACGACAAGAAAAACTGTGAAATTAATAAACTAAACTTACAGGAGGTAGTTCTGTTGGCTTAGCCACATGATATCCACCCACTTGCTTAATATTTTCCGGGACAAGGTTAGATCCGGTGAGCACAGCATTTTGGTACAACAACATAAACTTTATTTCACGACCCAATTCTTCCAACGGTGGTACTTACGTTATCAAAAGTTTTTGCCAAAGTGTTCTCGTCTTTTCGCTGACAAACATACTTGTATAGAACATTTAAATAAGTGTCTATAACAAATCTTTCCACTCTCTGGAATAAGGTTGGCTTTGTCCCGCCTTCCAGAAACATGAATGGCATGTATGAGGGGTTGTACCGAAGTCCGAATCTGTTGTAGTGCCACGGCATGAGCGTGTGAGAAGTCAATCCGACCACTGGCGCTCCTAACTTATGCGCGAGTCCAAGGGGACAGTCACTATTGAACTGCTCCACAAGCACCACATCAAACTTGTGTTCTGACTTCCATAACTGTTGCACGGTCTCATCTTCTAGCATCAACTTGCAATTTTCGTTACCAAATTTCACGATAAAGTAACTGATCTCGATAATTGTCCAATAGGACCTCTCGATCGGAAATACTTCTTCCAATATCGGCGATTTCCCGGCTAAGCTGATGTCATGGTAGTTTTCAATAGGCTTATTTTGAGGGAAATGAGATATCACAGTTACGTTGTGTCCTCTTCTGGCTAACTCGTGTAGCAACGGTTGAAACACAAAAAAATGGCTTTTGCCTTCATAAGGGAACACTCCTAAAATGTTAAAAGTGTTTACTCCATTGTACTCATAGCAGATACAACTAGCAATAAGTACTAGATGGCGCGTGGATAATAGCATTTTTAATAATTGTACCTATTGTCTGCTCCGCAACTGTTGAACGACTGGCGAGTGGTAAAAGCGAAACTATATTATATGTAACTTCTCAATAGTTTAATTGAGGCA
Organism: Ecliptopera silaceata; assembly: GCA_932527185.1. NCBI lineage: Eukaryota > Metazoa > Arthropoda > Insecta > Lepidoptera > Geometridae > Ecliptopera > Ecliptopera silaceata. Next base: position 5,170,867 of record OW052205.1, on the reverse strand, counting down.
AAGATAAGCTGAAAAGATCTTTGATAAAACTTATCTGTTATATAAATCTGTTTAGCTAAGTATGTAATAGTATTAAATTTGCGTAAGATAATTATATTATAAGATCAAGGTAAATGTCTAAATACATACAAGATAACTTCTTGCTAAATAAATAAGTGATCGTCAAAATTATAAGATGTCAAATACATCTTAAAATGTAAATTCAATAATTGGCTGTAAGTTTAATTTATAAATAATGTATTAATATAAGTATAGTTGAAGAGCTGTGGATTTTCTTTAATGCATAGGCAAAAATATTTGTAAAGTTAATATTTTAAAAAACAATCAATTTTGAAAACAAGTGTCCTGGTGGTGTGCTCCGACAGCAAAAGGATAAGTATACCTATCTTTAGATAAGTAGTCAAAATTCTTAGTTTTTTCAATGTAGAGTTTTTTCTATGGTTTAATTATGGAGGTAAATAAACAAAACTACTCAAGTGTCATTTCGTCATTGTTATTATAATTTGTAAATAAAGAAACTACAATTAAAACAAACATAAATTATTTTTAAGTACCCATATTAACAAGAAATATAACATCTCAAAAATATTTTGCATTGATTAAATAAATAGCGGAGGCTTGTGCTAGCTGGTTCCACTTCTTCGTAAAAAAAAGGTCACAGTCATATGAACCCATAAGCGTAGATAAATGCTAAATACCATTATAAACTACTAATTTATTCTAATGGACTACTATGTTACTCGAACTTCACTCGTTTATTTGATCTTTCTTCGCTAATAACATCTTGAGATTCATGTTGACAGCAGCAGCAACATAGCACCGACAATATCTTGTACGTAACATAGGTTAAGACGAGGAGTACAAGTAGTACGAACGCCAGGACATCTATCTGTGATTGCTGGTACCAAGGTAGACGAGGCAGCTTTGATTGCAGGTTTGGGGCTCCTTGGTATCGAGCTGCGTACTCGGTCCAATAGATGGCAGTTTCTAAAGGCGACATAAGCCGGTCATGCCACAGCCTAGAGACATGCCGAGCTCGTTGTTGAACTCTGAAAGTATACAAACAACTTCTAGATAAACTTTTTTCTTAAATCTAGCATACATTTTTCTGCGGATTTACAGCAGACTGGCAGAAACCTGGGTCGCCTTGATATTTTATAATACGCGCCACTGCATATACATTTCGTAAACGAATGAAGTTACATAAGTATAAAACTTATGATTGAATGACGGAAATAGCCTCGCCAAATATAAATAACTACTAAGTAAATGTTCGATTATTATTAGAATTTGCGGCAAGGTCTGATTATAACTGGGCTGTATGTAATAGACCTGCAAGGTTGTGAAATGTTGCACCTCGTCTGGTTTTAATTTTTAATTCAACCTCTGGCAAAATTTTCTGGTACGCTGTTAATTTCTTTTTGATAACTATAATTAATTTGTATTTTTATCATTCAATCCATTTTAGGTATGCTGTACAAAGATCAAGCTCTAAAGCTTACTGTAATTACTTACAAAGGATCGAGAACTTCGTTGATAGCGTCCAGAAGATACTGCTTTTTCAAATCTTGATAAGATACTATAGAGGCTATTCCTGCGTCTTGCATGGCAGCTGCATTACCATATTGATCTCCGAAGAGAGGGATTGCTATTACTGGTACACCGGCATCAATCGCTTCAATTGTGCTCAGTATTCCTGCATGGGATATAAATGCTTTCACGTTTTGATGTTCTGAAAATAACAATATATCGTTAAAACAGTGGTATTTTTCTTATCATTCCATGCGGAACGATTGTACTACGAGCTTGATTTATAAATAAGTCAGAATAATTGGAGTGCTTATGCAGTAAATTGCCATGAGGTTTTTGTAAGGCTCTCTTTTATTTTAGTTCATAAAATATGATGTAACCGAACACTTTCCATAACATGCAAAAAAAAAATGTGATTTAGATATTTTATTTGTAAGTTTACTACTTATATTATTGTTTTTAAATTTATTTAACTTACTTAAAATATCGTATTGCGGGAACCATTTCATAGTCATAACATTTCTGGGTAAGTCCACATTCCCGCCATCCCATTTCCACAGTACCCGAATACGCAGTTCCGTAAACGTGGCTAGCAGCTCTTCCACTTTGTCTTTGGCCATTGTCGAATCTTTCACGGTAGAGCCAAGATTTACGTAAATCACTCCATGTTCAGCTTCGTTTATAAACCTTTCGATTTCCTGAAAATAACAAATGTTCTTACTTTTTCTTTTCCTCAAAAGATATTATGATATTACATACTACAACCGGTTTAACTTACTGTGGGTATAATTTTCGGAGGGCTGATGTGAATGCCACCTATATCAATAATATTATCAGGCCTGGCGACACCGCCGAACACCGACTGATGTGTGTTTACAAACAACAGACTCGCGTTTGAGGCGATGCTTTCTAATGACGGCAAGTCATCACCTAGATATTTGTAAAGGTACACGTGGTCAGTCACTTGCGAACCTACATAGTATACCCAGTTAGCAACGTAGTGCAAAACATAGCTCTTCAAACGATCAAAAAACCAAGGATCTTTGCCGTAAGGTAACCCAGATTGGCTGACATACGCAGAGTTGAAACTGATACCCAATCTGTTGGTTTGCCACGGTTGAATTGGTTGCGTATTGAATGCTATGTACGGTGCACTGAAATTTGCGGCCAATGCCAGGCCACAGTCACTGTTATACGACTCCACTATTATAATATCATATCGTGGTTGTGACCTTATCATGTGTAACACTTGGTGGTTGTTCATTAGAGTCTTGCAGTCATCGTTGCCAGCTTTAGTTGCGACTAGCGTTTCAAACGGCACTCTCGATACTTCATTCACAATCACTGACTCGAACGATAGACCTTTGTACACTTGCTGGTCACTCAAAACAATGTCCTTGTGCGTCGCTGGAGCGTTTGTCATTTGGAAGTGGCTGATCAGGGTCACCTCATGGTTACGATTGGCTAACTCTCGAAATAGACCGCGGTACGTGAGGTAGTTGTTCCGGTCCAACGATGGAAATATTCCAAGGATCTTGTAACTGTTAGTTGCTAGTATGGATGCGACGAAAACCAATACGAAAACTGAAAGTTTTCTCATTTTTATCACGGACGCGTTCGTGTGGCTGCAATGTTTGTTGGTAACTAGGGCGTAGGTAGGTAGATGGAAACTGACTTGCGTAGTTATCTAATAATAGGTAACATTATGAGGTAATCCTTGATGATGACGGCACGATGTTTTCGTAAGAATCAGAAATGTTTGGTGACTAACCGAAACGTCGATGCCCGTGACCTTGATTTGCATCGCGAGGCGTGCCTCTGCTCTGGCGATGCGACGTCGACTGAATGGCGACGGGCCTTGACTTTACGATACACAAGCTAGAGAAAGTTATATTGTTTGCATTCGTCAGCATTTTATTCAGCATGTTTTATTTAGCTTATGGTAGATATGTGCATTAAGTACCTACTTATATATTACCTATTGAACCCTGTTATCAGACAGTTATAACTCACATTTTGTTTTCTTTTTTTTGCAAGTTTCTCTAACATATTGATTATGTAGGTTATGCTGTACCGCCTGAGTTAGTTATACAAGTCTTTATTAATTGATGGATCGGGCAATAGAGTGTTCTATAACTTCTATCTTCTTTGGAACTTATCAGTTTAAAAGTACAGTCAGCAAAAATCCTCATGTAAGTATGTAGATAATTATAAATAATGATATTGTAGGTAACCCAGATGACCTAGTAACTACGAAACTAGTACTTTTCGAAATAAATTTTATTTATATTGTTTTGTGTTGTGGTATTACCTATATGTACTTAGGTAGGTACCTAAAAGATCTTTCTTATTCTTTAGCTAGCTCAACTTTGCACTTGCACGACCATGTAGTATTTTGAGGGATAATGAGGTTCTTAATATATCAGCGGGATAACGGTGATCAAATAAAATTAACTCTTGCATGTCACAGCTATCAGCTATACCTATAATACTCAAAATGTCAAGTAGATAATTGAAAGTCATTGATGCAGATACCTATTCCGTATATAGAGCAACACGACGAACCAATTCTGTTGTCCAATCATGTTCTGCGACGTAATTTTATTCGACTGTATAATTTCACTATCTCTTTGTTTATTAGTGCATGCATTTAATTACTAAACTAATTTGCTCACAATGGATACGAATAAAATAATTGTGTTTGCTCTTTGTTTAAATGTTGGTCGATCGCTTGTAGGCACCGTCTTACTGCTGGAGACTATTCATGATCAGCTAAGCAGAACCGACCATGCGGCGATAGAGCTAAGATGGCACACGCACGCACACATAATAACAACCGATACCTTTCATAGGTCGAAACTCTCCTCTTCTGAGACACAGGTTACTTAATTATGCGCGGGTAAAAAAAAATATCTTAGGTATTACGTTGGTGTTGGTATCACGAATAAGTACACTCAACAATAATATTACCGTTTGTGCGTCAACAAAAAATAATTTTGTCCTAGCAATCCTTTTACTTAATATTGTATGGTTGGATGGAGAATCTGGTAAAGAAACAAATAAAAGCGAAGTAACAAAGGTTGATAACTAATAGGAACCGTGTAACATACGTGGTCTCGCTTTGTCGCCGACACGACTGGACTAGACACCATCATACGGCTTCACAATAGGGACGAACCTTTTGTTCTGCGTGAGACTTTTCATTAATGCTTCGGCTACATTAGCGGGCGAATATTCGTATCGTGTTGGCGCGACAAAAACATCGTGTTCGGATAAAGGCGATATACTAATGCTGGGGCCACATTAGCGGGCTACGGCGAATATTCGTGTTAACGCGATGTATGTGGCCGGGTACATCGTGTCATCGCGTAGTATTTAGACAAGAAGATCGCCTATACCCGAACACGATGTTTTTGTCGCGCCAACACGATACGAATATTCGCCCGCTAATGTAGCCGAAGCATAAGCGATGACACTATGTACCCGGCCACATACATCGCGTTAAGGCCGAAGCGCTCAGTCAGGACGGTAGCAGAACAACAAAAGATGGCGCTAGTTTAAAAAAACTGCGGTTTTCTTCTGATTTGTTAATGGTTTTTTGCGTTTAGTTATCAAAATTCACCTTTGCGAAATTTTATTAATAGATACCAACTAATCAATACACAAAACTATAATTTTAGTAAAAAAAACGTGCAGGGGCTGTTGAAGAATTTCAAGCTTGCTATCTACTCAGATACACACACATGTATACAATATTTGTAACGCACTAGTATTTGATAATTTCAACGTCAAATGAAAAGAACGAATGGTGCGGTTGAAGATTTTATGGAATTCGATTTGACGTAACCGAGTTCAATTCTTGTGAAGGCTTACTTGTTTTTGTTTTTTGTTGAATCAATAGTTTTAGTTCCTGGCTCAAGAAAATTTATTTTTGAGTTTTACCTCTGCTTTGAACAATATCTACTGACTTATAAAACCTACTTTATTTAAAAATGGTTTTTACTTAGGCAGTTGCTATAAATAGAGAACCTCCATTACCTTCTAATAAAACTGCTAACATGTTCCAGAATATACCATAAAAATATGAAAAACTTATCAAATAAAACACATGAATATGTTTTGCCCAAATACGGGCTACGTTTATTTAATTTTTTGTGGCGTCGCTAAGATTCTTCAAGTGCAGCGTGCAGCTATTGGCGCATTGTCTTGTCCAGAAGGTGATACATTGTTTGTGGGGCAGTCACATTATATTGCTAAATCGGAGTATCCCCATTTATCCAAGTCATACCAGCAGTGGCCACCTTGGCCCCCAAATCTGAGCTCCTGTAGAGAAAAACATGAAACAAATTATGCGTTGTACCTATAAAAGTCACTTAGGTGGTGTAGCCTAATGAGGAGGTTCTATGTGAAGGATGCGAAGTAGCGTGCACGCCTTGATCACCACGCACGCATGCTTCTTTGTTATCACAATGAGCACAATATAAAGAATTTCATCACAAAACAATTATGCAGAAAGCAGAAATGACAGACAGAGCAAACGTTGACAATTGTCAGTGATGTTGCCATACATTGGTATAATTTACCCATTTCGGTATGCATTTATTTGGAGATTTTTAATTTTGCTTGAGTTTTGACTAAAACTTTCAGGATCCGATACGACTAACTACGGGTCTTTGTGTACTTAGAAATAAATATTATTTTTATAGCAAAGTAAGTTCTTTTATTTTGATAACTTGATCAAGAACATTAAAAAACAAACTGTTTGACAAAGCAAAAAATTATGTTGGCAACACTTTTACAACCAAATATTTTAAACTAGCAGTTAGACGTGACTTGGAACGTGTTGCCTATTTCGACTCTGCAGCGAGTTCTTTTACTGTATTTCACGTAAAAAGTCTTTTTCAAATTAAATTAATTTGTACCTACTCAATACAGCCTATGTTACTCTTTTTAAAATGAAAGAATTATTGGGTGTTGTTGGGTATGTGATGCCCACGTTATACTAGGGTATGTGGTGCCCGCGGTATAGTTAGGTATGTGATGCCCGCGGTGTACTAGGGTATGTGGTGCCCGCGGTATACTTGGGTATGTGGTGCCCGCGGTGTAGTTGGGTATGTGATGCCCGCGAAGTAATTGGGTATGTGGTGCTCGCGGTGTGCTAAGGTATGTGGTGCCCGCGGCGTACTAGGGTATGTGATGCCCGCGGTGTACTTGGGTATGTGATGCCCGCGGTATACTTGGGTATGTGGTGCCCGCGGTGTAGTTAAGTATGTGGTGCCCGCGGTAAACTAGGGTATGTGGTGCCCGCGGTGAACTAGGGTATGTGGTGCCCGCGGTGTACTAGGGTATATGATGCCCGCGGTGTACATGGGACTTGGGTATGTGGTGCCCGCGGTGTAGTTGGGTATGTGATGCCCGCGGTGTACTAGGGTATGAGGTGCCCGCGGTATACTTGGGTATGTGGTGCCCGCGGTGTTGTTCAGTATGTGATGCCCGCGGTATACTAGGGTATGTGGTGCCCGCGGTGTAGTTAGGTATGTGATGCCCGCGGTGTAGTTGGGTATGTGATGCCCGCGGTGTACTAGGGTATGTGGTGCCCGCGGTATACTTGGGTATGTGGTGCCCGCGAAGTAATTGGGTATGTGGTGCTCGCGGTGTGCTAAGGTATGTGGTGCCCGCGGCGTACTAGGGTATGTGATGCCCGCGGTGTACTTGGGTATGTGATGCCCGCGGTATACTTGGGTATGTGGTGCCCGCGGTGTAGTTAAGTATGTGGTGCCCGCGGTAAACTAGGGTATGTGGTGCCCGCGGTGAACTAGGGTATGTGGTGCCCGCGGTGTACTAGGGTATATGATGCCCGCGGTGTACATGGGACTTGGGTATGTGATGCCCGCGGTGTACTAGGGTATGAGGTGCCCGCGGTGTAGTTGGGTATGTGATGCCCGCGGTGTACTAGGGTATGAGGTGCCCGCGGTGTACTTGGTATGTGGTGCCCGCGGTGTAGTTGGGTATGTGATGCCCGCGGTGTACTTGGGTATGTGGTGCCCGCGGTGTAGTTGGGTATTTGTTGCCCGCGGTGTACTAGGGTATGTTGTGCCCGCGGTGTACTAGGGTATGTGATGCCCGCGGTGTACTTGGGACTTGGGTATGTGGTGCCCGCGGTGTAGTTGGGTATGTGATGCCCGCGGTGTACTAGGGTATGAGGTGCCCGCGGTATACTTGGGTATGTGGTGCCCGCGGTGTTGTTGAGTATGTGATGCCCGCGGTATACTAGGGTATGTGGTGCCCGCGGTGTAGTTAGGTATGTGATGCCCGCGGTGTACTAGGGTATGTGGTGCCCGCGGTATACTTGGGTATGTGGTGCCCGTGGTGTAGTTACCTAACCTAACCTTACTCTTTCATAATATTAGTAAAATGTATTATTTTTCTTAAACTTGGCAGCGGCTGCTGTGATGTCACCCACGATCAGGTTCAGACTGAAAACCAGCGCCGCTTTGCTTCTTGCAAAGCTGCATTAAGCTGAGGCTGGACCTTTTTGGCTCAAAACAACAGACACTGATCAACACCCACACTGTTTCGTTGACTTCTCTTATTTGTGTGTTTTAATAAATGTTCTTTTTTCTCTTTATTGTAGGTACCTTGTGTTTATGTTTTGTTTGTTTTTATTGTATTTTCTATTGTGTTGCCTGTGTTTGTGTTTGTGTGCCAAAAAAATGTATTCTCTCTCTAGTTGGGTATGTGATGCCCGGGGTGTAATTGGGTATGTGGTGCCCGCGGTTTACTAGGGTATGTGGTGCCCACGGTGTACTAGGGTATGTGGTGCCCGCGGTGTAGTTGGGTATGTGATGCCCGCGGTATACTAGGGTATGTGGTGCCCACGGTGTACTAGGGTATGTGATGCCCGCGGTGTACATGGGTATGAGGTGCCCGCGGTGTACTTGGTATGTGGTGCCCGCGGTGTTGTTGGGTATGTGATGCCCGCGGTGTACTAGGGTATGTGGTGCCCGCGGTATACTTGGGTATGTGGTGCCCGCGGTATAGTTGGGTATGTGATGCCCGCGGTGTACTAGGGTATGAGGTGCCCGCGGTGTACTAGGGTATGTGGTGCCCGCGGTGTAGTTGGGTATGTGATGCCCGCGGTGTACTAGGTCATGTGGTGCCCGCGGTATACTAGGGTATGTGGAGCCCGCGGTGTACTAGGGTATGTGATGCCCGCGGTGTACATGGGACTTGGGTATGTGGTGCCCGCGGTGTAGTTGGGTATGTGATGCCCGCGGTGTACTAGGGTATGAGGTGCCCGCGGTGAACTTGGTATGTGGTGCCCGCGGTGTTGTTGGGTATGTGATGCCCGCGGTGTACTAGGGTATGTGGTGCCCGCGGTATACTTGGGTATGTGGCGCCCGCGGTGTAGTTCGGTATGTGGTGCCCGCGGTGTAGTTCGGTATGTGATGCCCGCGGTGTACTAGGGTATGAGGTGCCCGCGGTGTACTTGGTATGTGGTGCCCGCGGTGTTGTTGGGTATGTGGTGCCCGCGGTGTAGTTGGGTATGTGATGCCCGCGGTGTACTAGGGTATGAGGTGCCCGCGGTGTACTTGGTATGTGGTGCCCGCGGTGTTGTTGGGTATGTGATGCCCGCGGTGTACTAGGGTATGTGGTGCCCGCGGTATACTTGGGTATGTGGCGCCCGCGGTGTAGTTCGGTATGTGGTGCCCGCGGTGTACTAGGGTATGTGATGCCCGCGGTGTAGTTGGGTATGTGATGCCCGCGGTATACTAGGGTATGTGGTGCCCGCGGTGTACTAGGGTATGTGATGCCCGCGGTGTACTAGGTCATGTGGTGCCCGCGGTGTACTAGGGTATGAGGTGCCCGCGGTATACTTGGGTATGTGGTGCCCGCGGTGTACTAGGGTATGTGATGCCCGAGGTGTACTTGGGTATGTGGTGCCCGCGGTGTACTAAGGTATGTGATGCCCAAGGTGTACTTAGGTATGTGGTGCCCGCGGTGTACTAGGGTATGTGGTGCCCGCGGTGTACTAGGGTATGTGGTGCCCGCGGTGTTTTAGGGTATAAGGTGCCCGCGGTATACTTGGGTATGTGGTGCCCGCGGTGTACTTGGGTATGTGATGCCCGCGGTATACTTGGGTATGTGGTGCCCGCGGTGTACTAGTGTATGTGATGCCCGCGGTGTACTTGGGTATGTGATGCCCGCAGTGTACTAGAGTATATGATGCCCACGGTGTACTTGGGTATGTGATGCCCGCGGTGTACTAGGGTATGTGGTGCCCGCGGTATACTTGGGTATGTGGCGCCCGCGGTGTAGTTCGGTATGTGGTGCCCGCGGTGTACTAGGGTATGTGATGCCCGCGGTGTAGTTGGGTATGTGGTGCCCGCGGTGTACTTGGGTATGTGATGCACGCGGTATACTTGGGTATGTGGTGCCCGCGGTGTACTAGGGTATGTGATGCCCGAGGTGTACTTGGGTATGTGGTGCCCGCGGTGTACTTGGGTATGTGGTGCCCGCGGTGTACTAGGGTATGTGATGCCTGAGGTGTACTTGGGTATGTGGTGCCCGCGGTGTACTAAGGTATGTGATGCCCGAGGTGTACTTGGGTAAGTGGTGCCCGCGGTGTACTAGGGTATGTGGTGCCCGCGGTGTACTAGGGTATGTGGTGCCCGCGGTGTACTAGGGTATGTGGTGCCTGCGGTGTACTAGGGTATGTGGTGCCCGCGGTATACTTGGGTATGTGGTGCCCGCGGTGTACTAGGGTATGTGGTGCTCGCGGTGTACTAGGGTTTGTGATGCCCGAGGTGTACTTGGGTATGTGGTGCCCGCGGTGTAGGTCGGTATGTGGTGCCCGCGGTGTACTAGGGTATGTGGTGCCCGCGGTGTACTTGGGTAAGTGGTGCCCGCGGTGTACTAGGGTATGTGGTGCCCGCGGTGTACAAGGGTATGTGGTGCCCGCGGTGTACTAGGGTATGTGGTGCCCGCGGTGTACTAGGGTATGTGGTGCCCGCAGTGTACTAGAGTATATGATGCCCGCGGTGTACTTGGGTATGTGATGCCCGCGGTGTACTAGGGTATGTGGTGCCCGCGGTGTACTAGGGTATGTGGTGCCCGCGGTGTACTAGGGTATGTGGTGCCCGCGGTATATTTGGGTATGTGGTGCCCGCGGTGTACTAGGGTATGTGGTGCTCGCGGTGTACTAGGGTTTGTGATGCCCGAGGTGTACTTGGGTATGTGGTGCCCGCGGTGTACTTGGGTATGTGATGCCCGCGGTATACTTGGGTATGTGGTGCCCGCGGTGTACTAGGGTATGTGGTGCCCGCGGTGTACTAGGGTATGTGGTGCCCGCGGTGTTTTAGGGTAAAAGGTGCCCGCGGTATACTTGGGTATGTGGTGCCCGCGGTGTACTAGGGTATGTGGTGCCCGCGGTGTACTTGGGTAAGTGGTGCCCGCGGTGTACTAGGGTATGTGGTGCCCGCGGTGTACAAGGGTATGTGGTGCCCGCGGTGTACTAGGGTATGTGGTGCCCGCGGTGTACTAGGGTATGTGGTGCCCGCAGTGTACTAGAGTATATGATGCCCGCGGTGTACTTGGGTATGTGATGCCCGCGGTGTACTAGGGTATGTGGTGCCCGCGGTGTACTAGGGTATGTGGTGCCCGCGGTGTACTAGGGTATGTGGTGCCCGCGGTATATTTGGGTATGTGGTGCCCGCGGTGTACTAGGGTATGTGGTGCTCGCGGTGTACTAGGGTTTGTGATGCCCGAGGTGTACTTGGGTATGTGGTGCCCGCGGTGTACTTGGGTATGTGATGCCCGCGGTATACTTGGGTATGTGGTGCCCGCGGTGTACTAGGGTATGTGGTGCCCGCGGTGTACTAGGGTATGTGGTGCCCGCGGTGTTTTAGGGTAAAAGGTGCCCGCGGTATACTTGGGTATGTGGTGCCCGCGGTGTACTTGGGTATGTGATGCCCGCGGTATACTTGGGTATGTGGTGCCCGCGGTGTACTAGTGTATGTGATGCCCGCGGTGTACTTGGGTATGTGATGCCCGCAGTGTACTAGAGTATATGATGCCCGCGGTGTACTTGGGTATGTGATGCCCGCGGTGTACTAGGGTATGTGGTGCCCGCGGTATACTTGGGTATGTGGCGCCCGCGGTGTAGTTCGGTATGTGGTGCCCGCGGTGTACTAGGGTATGTGATGCCCGCGGTGTAGTTGGGTATGTGGTGCCCGCGGTGTACTTGGGTATGTGATGCCCGCGGTATACTTGGGTATGTGGTGCCCGCGGTGTACTAGGGTATGTGATGCCCGAGGTGTACTTGGGTATGTGGTGCCCGCGGTGTACTTGGGTATGTGGTGCCCGCGGTGTACTAGAGTATATGATGCCCGCGGTGTACTTGGGTATGTGATGCCCGCGGTATATTTGGGTATGTGGTGCCCGCGGTGTACTAGGGTATGTGGTGCTCGCGGTGTACTAGGGTTTGTGATGCCCGAGGTGTACTTGGGTATGTGGTGCCCGCGGTGTACTTGGGTATGTGGTGCCCGCGGTGTACTTGGGTATGTGATGCCCGCGGTATACTTGGGTATGTGGTGCCCGCGGTGTACTAGTGTATGTGATGCCCGCGGTGTACTTGGGTATGTGATGCCCGCAGTGTACTAGAGTATATGATGCCCGCGGTGTACTTGGGTATGTGATGCCCGCGGTGTACTAGGGTATGTGGTGCCCGCGGTATACTTGGGTATGTGGCGCCCGCGGTGTAGTTCGGTATGTGGTGCCCGCGGTGTACTAGGGTATGTGATGCCCGCGGTGTAGTTGGGTATGTGGTGCCCGCGGTGTACTTGGGTATGTGATGCCCGCGGTATACTTGGGTATGTGGTGCCCGCGGTGTACTAGGGTATGTGATGCCCGAGGTGTACTTGGGTATGTGGTGCCCGCGGTGTACTTGGGTATGTGGTGCCCGCGGTGTACTAGAGTATATGATGCCCGCGGTGTACTTGGGTATGTGATGCCCGCGGTGTACTAGGGTATGTGGTGCCCGCGGTGTAGTTGGGTATGTGGTGCCCGCGGTAAACTAGGGTATGTGGTGCCCGCGGTATACTAGGGTATGTGGTGCCCGCGGTGTACTAGGGTATGTGGTGCCCGTGGTGTACTAGGGTATGAGGTGCCCGCGGTATACTCGGGTATGTGGTGCCCGCGGTGTACTAGGGTATGTGATGCCCGCGGTGTAGTTGGGTATGTGGTGCCCACGGTATACTAGGGTATGTGGTGCCCGCGGTGTACTAGGGTATGAGGTGCCCGCGGTAAACTTGGGTATGTGGTGCCCGCGGTGTACTAGGGTATGTGATGCCCGAGGTGTACTTAGGTATGTGGTGCCCGCGGTGTACTAGGGTATGTGGAGCCCGCGGTAAACTAGGGTATGTGGTGCCCGCGGTGTTGTTGGGTATGTGATGCCCGCGGTGTACTTGGGTATGTGATGCCCGCGGTGTACTTGGGTATGTGATGCCCGCGGTATACTTGGGTATGTGGTGCCCGCGGTGTAGTTGGGTATGTGGTGCCCGCGGTAAACAGGGGTATGTGGTGCCCGCGGTATACTAGGGTATGTGGTGCCCGCGGTGTACTAGGGTATGAGGTGCCCGCGGTAAACTCGGGTATGTGGTGCCCGCGGTGTACTAGGGTATGTGGTGCCTGCGGTGTAGTTGGGTATGTGATGCCCGCGGTATACTTGGGTATGTTGTGCCCGCGGTGTAGTTGGGTATGTGGTGCCCGCGGTATACTAGGGTATGTGGTGCCCGTGGTATACTTGGGTATGTGGTGCCCGCGTCGTACTAGGGTATGTGATGCCCGAGGTGTACTTGGGTATGTGGCGCCCGCGGTGTAGTTCGGTATGTGGTGCCCGCGGTGTACTAGGGTATGTGATGCCCGCGGTGTAGTTGGGTATGTGGTGCCCGCGGTATACTTGGGTATGTGGTGCCCGCGGTGTACTAGTGTATGTGATGCCCGCGGTGTACTTGGGTATGTGATGCCCGCAGTGTACTAGAGTATATGATGCCCGCGGTGTACTTGGGTATGTGATGCCCGCGGTGTACTAGGGTATGTGGTGCCCGCGGTATACTTGGGTATGTGGCGCCCGCGGTGTAGTTCGGTATGTGGTGCCCGCGGTGTACTAGGGTATGTGATGCCCGCGGTGTAGTTGGGTATGTGGTGCCCGCGGTGTACTTGGGTATGTGATGCCCGCGGTATACTTGGGTATGTGGTGCCCGCGGTGTACTAGGGTATGTGATGCCCGAGGTGTACTTGGGTATGTGATGCCCGCGGTGTACTTGGGTATGTGATGCCCGCGGTATACTTGGGTATGTGGTGCCCGCGGTGTAGTTGGGTATGTGGTGCCCGCGGTAAACTAGGGTATGTGGTGCCCGCGGTATACTAGGGTATGTGGTGCCCGCGGTGTACTAGGGTATGTGGTGCCCGTGGTGTACTAGATTATGAGGTGCCCGCGGTATACTCGGGTATGTGGTGCCCGCGGTGTACTAGGGTATGTGATGCCCGCGGTGTAGTTGGGTATGTGGTGCCCACGGTATACTAGGGTATGTGGTGCCCGCGGTGTACTTGGGTATGAGGTGCCCGCGGTAAACTTGGGTATGTGGTGCCCGCGGTTTACTAGGGTATGTGGTGCCCGCGGTGTACTAGGTTATGTGGTGCCCGCGGTGTAGTTGGGTTTGTAATGCCCGCGGTGTACTTGGGTATGTGATGCCCGCGGTGTACTTGGGTATGTGGTGCCCGCGGTGTACTAGGGTATGTGGTGCCCGCGGTATACTTGGGTATGTGGTGCCCGCGGTGTGCTAGGGTATATGGTGCCCGCGGCGTTCTAGGGTATGTGATGCCCGCAGTGTACTAGAGTATATGATGCCCGCGGTGTACTTGGGTATGTGATGCCCGCGGTATACTTGGGTATGTGGTGCCCGCGGTGTACTAGGGTATGTGATGCCCGAGGTATACTTGGGTATGTGGTGCCTGCGGTGTACTAGGGTATGTGGTGCCCGCGGTGTACTAGGGTATGTGGTGCCCGCGGTATACTTGGGTATGTGGTGCCCGCGGTGTACTAGGGTATGTGGTGCTCGCGGTATACTTGGGTATGTGGCGCCCGCGGTGTAGTTCGGTATGTGGTGCTTGCGGTGTACTAGGGTATGTGATGCCCGCGGTATACTAGGGTATGTGGTGCCCGCGGTGTTTTAGGGTATAAGGTGCCCGCGGTATACTTGGGTATGTGATGCCCGCGGTTTAGTTGGGTATGTGGTGCCCGCGGTGTACAAGGGTATGTGGTGCCCGCGGTATACTTGGGTATGTGGCGCCCGCGGTGTAGTTCGGTATGTGGTGCTTGCGGTGTACTAGGGTATGTGGTGCCCGCGGTGTTTTAGGGTATAAGGTGCCCGCGGTATACTTGGGTATGTGATGCCCGCGGTGTAGTTGGGTATGTGGTGCCCGCGGTGTACTTGGGTATGTGGTGCCCGCGGTGTACTAGGGTATGTGGTGCCCGCGGTGTAGTTGGGTTTGTAATGCCCGCGGTGTACTTGGGTATGTGATGCCCGCGGTGTACTTGGGTATGTGGTGCCCGCGGTGTACTAGGGTATGTGGTGCCCGCGGTATACTTGGGTATGTGGTGCCCGCGGTGTACTAGGGTATGTGGTGCCCGCGGTATACTAGGGTATGTGGTGCCCGCGGTGTACTAGGGTATGTGATGCCCGCGGTTTACTAGGGTATGTGGTGCCCGCGGTGTGCTAGGGTATATGGTGCCCGCGGCGTTCTAGGGTATGTGATGCCCGCAGTGTACTAGAGTATATGATGCCCGCGGTGTACTTGGGTATGTGATGCCCGCGGTATACTTGGGTATGTGGTGCCCGCGGTGTACTAGGGTATGTGATGCCCGAGGTATACTTGGGTATGTGGTGCCTGCGGTGTACTAGGGTATGTGGTGCCCGCGGTGTACTAGGGTATGTGGTGCCCGCGGTATACTTGGGTATGTGGTGCCCGCGGTGTACTAGGGTATGTGGTGCTCGCGGTGTACTAGGGTTTGTGATGCCCGAGGTGTACTTGGGTATGTGGTGCCCGCGGTGTACAAGGGTATGTGGTGCCCGCGGTATACTTGGGTATGTGGCGCCCGCGGTGTAGTTCGGTATGTGGTGCTTGCGGTGTACTAGGGTATGTGATGCCCGCGGTATACTAGGGTATGTGGTGCCCGCGGTGTTTTAGGGTATAAGGTGCCCGCGGTATACTTGGGTATGTGATGCCCGCGGTTTAGTTGGGTATGTGGTGCCCGCGGTGTACAAGGGTATGTGGTGCCCGCGGTATACTTGGGTATGTGGCGCCCGCGGTGTAGTTCGGTATGTGGTGCTTGCGGTGTACTAGGGTATGTGGTGC
Source organism: Ecliptopera silaceata (assembly GCA_932527185.1). Taxonomy (NCBI): domain Eukaryota; kingdom Metazoa; phylum Arthropoda; class Insecta; order Lepidoptera; family Geometridae; genus Ecliptopera; species Ecliptopera silaceata. Next base: position 5,154,919 of record OW052205.1, on the reverse strand, counting down.
CCGCGGTGTTTTAGGGTATAAGGTGCCCGCGGTATACTTGGGTATGTGATGCCCGCGGTGTAGTTGGGTATGTGGTGCCCGCGGTGTACTTGGGTATGTGGTGCCCGCGGTGTACTAGGGTATGTGGTGCCCGCGGTGTAGTTGGGTTTGTAATGCCCGCGGTGTACTTGGGTATGTGATGCCCGCGGTGTACTTGGGTATGTGGTGCCCGCGGTGTACTAGGGTATGTGGTGCCCGCGGTATACTTGGGTATGTGGTGCCCGCGGTGTACTAGGGTATGTGGTGCCCGCGGTATACTAGGGTATGTGGTGCCCGCGGTGTACTAGGGTATGTGATGCCCGCGGTTTACTAGGGTATGTGGTGCCCGCGGTATACTTGGGTATGTGGTGCCCGCGGTGTAGTTGGGTATGTGATGCCCGCGAAGTAATTGGGTATGTGGTGCCCGCGGTGTGCTAGGGTATATGGTGCCCGCGGCGTTCTAGGGTATGTGATGCCCGCAGTGTACTAGAGTATATGATGCCCGCGGTGTACTTGGGTATGTGATGCCCGCGGTATACTTGGGTATGTGGTGCCCGCGGTGTACTAGGGTATGTGATGCCCGAGGTGTACTTGGGTATGTGGTGCCTGCGGTGTACTAGGGTATGTGGTGCCCGCGGTGTACTAGGGTATGTGGTGCCCGCGGTATACTTGGGTATGTGGCGCCCGCGGTGTAGTTCGGTATGTGTTGCTTGCGTTGTACTAGAGTATGTGATGCCCGCGGTGTAGTTGGGTATGTGGTGCCCGCGGTATACTAGGGTATGTGGTGCCCGCGGTGTTTTAGGGTATGAGGTGCCCGCGGTATACTTGGGTATGTGGTGCCCGCGGTGTACTAGGGTATGTGATGCCCGAGGTGTACTTGGGTATGTGGTCCCCTCGGTGTACTAGGGTATGAGGTGCCCGCGGTAAACTCGGGTATGTGGTGCCCGTGGTGTACTAGGGTATGAGGTGCCCGCGGTATACTCGGGTATGTGGTGCCCGCGGTGTACTAGGGTATGTGGTGCCTGCGGTGTAGTTGGGTATGTGATGCCCGCGGTATACTTGGGTATGTTGTGCCCGCGGTGTAGTTGGGTATGTGGTGCCCGCGGTATACTAGGGTATGTGGTGCCCGTGGTATACTTGGGTATGTGGTGCCCGCGTCGTACTAGGGTATGTGATGCCCGAGGTGTACTTGGGTATGTGGCGCCCGCGGTGTAGTTCGGTATGTGGTGCCCGCGGTGTACTAGGGTATGTGATGCCCGCGGTGTAGTTGGGTATGTGGTGCCCACGGTATACTAGGGTATGTGGTGCCCGCGGTGTACTAGGGTATGAGGTGCCCGCGGTAAACTTGGGTATGTGGTGCCCGCGGTGTACTAGGGTATGTGATGCCCGAGGTGTACTTAGGTATGTGGTGCCCGCGGTGTACTAGGGTATGTGGTGCCCGCGGTATACTAGGGTATGTGGTGCCCGCGGTGTTGTTGGGTATGTGATGCCCGCGGTGTACTTGGGTATGTGATGCCCGCGGTGTACTTGGGTATGTGATGCCCGCGGTATACTTGGGTATGTGGTGCCCGCGGTGTAGTTGGGTATGTGGTGCCCGCGGTAAACTAGGGTATGTGGTGCCCGCGGTATACTAGGGTATGTGGTGCCCGCGGTGTACTAGGGTATGTGGTGCCCGTGGTGTACTAGGGTATGAGGTGCCCGCGGTATACTTGGGTATGTGGTGCCCGCGGTGTACTAGGGTATGTGGTGCCTGCGGTGTAGTTGGGTATGTGATGCCCGCGGTATACTTGGGTACGTTGTGCCCGCGGTGTAGTTGGGTATGTGGTGCCCGCGGTATACTAGGGTATGTGGTGCCCGTGGTATACTTGGGTATGTGGTGCCCGCGTCGTACTAGGGTATGTGATGCCCGAGGTGTACTTGGGTATGTGGCGCCCGCGGTGTAGTTCGGTATGTGGTGCCCGCGGTGTACTAGGGTATGTGATGCCCGCGGTGTAGTTGGGTATGTGGTGCCCGCGGTGTACTTGGGTATGTGATGCCCGCGGTATACTTGGGTATGTGGTGCCCGCGGTGTACTAGTGTATGTGATGCCCGCGGTGTACTTGGGTATGTGATGCCCGCAGTGTACTAGAGTATATGATGCCCGCGGTGTACTTGGGTATGTGATGCCCGCGGTGTACTAGGGTATGTGGTGCCCGCGGTGTAGTTGGGTATGTGGTGCCCGCGGTAAACTAGGGTATGTGGTGCCCGCGGTATACTAGGGTATGTGGTGCCCGCGGTGTACTAGGGTATGTGGTGCCCGTGGTGTACTAGGGTATGAGGTGCCCGCGGTATACTCGGGTATGTGGTGCCCGCGGTGTACTAGGGTATGTGATGCCCGCGGTGTAGTTGGGTATGTGGTGCCCACGGTATACTAGGGTATGTGGTGCCCGCGGTGTACTAGGGTATGAGGTGCCCGCGGTAAACTTGGGTATGTGGTGCCCGCGGTGTACTAGGGTATGTGATGCCCGAGGTGTACTTAGGTATGTGGAGCCCGCGGTAAACTAGGGTATGTGGTGCCCGCGGTGTTGTTGGGTATGTGATGCCCGCGGTGTACTTGGGTATGTGATGCCCGCGGTGTACTTGGGTATGTGATGCCCGCGGTATACTTGGGTATGTGGTGCCCGCGGTGTAGTTGGGTATGTGGTGCCCGCGGTAAACAAGGGTATGTGGTGCCCGCGGTATACTAGGGTATGTGGTGCCCGCGGTGTACTAGGGTATGAGGTGCCCGCGGTAAACTCGGGTATGTGGTGCCCGCGGTGTACTAGGGTATGTGGTGCCTGCGGTGTAGTTGGGTATGTGATGCCCGCGGTATACTTGGGTATGTTGTGCCCGCGGTGTAGTTGGGTATGTGGTGCCCGCGGTATACTAGGGTATGTGGTGCCCGTGGTATACTTGGGTATGTGGTGCCCGCGTCGTACTAGGGTATGTGATGCCCGAGGTGTACTTGGGTATGTGGCGCCCGCGGTGTAGTTCGGTATGTGGTGCCCGCGGTGTACTAGGGTATGTGATGCCCGCGGTGTAGTTGGGTATGTGGTGCCCGCGGTGTACTAGGGTATGTGATGCCCGAGGTGTACTTGGGTATGTGGTGCCCGCGGTGTACTTGGGTATGTGGTGCCCGCGGTGTACTAGAGTATATGATGCCCGCGGTGTACTTGGGTATGTGATGCCCGCGGTGTACTAGGGTATGTGGTGCCCGCGGTATACTTGGGTATGTGGCGCCCGCGGTGTAGTTCGGTATGTGGTGCCCGCGGTGTACTAGGGTATGTGATGCCCGCGGTGTAGTTGGGTATGTGGTGCCCGCGGTGTACTTGGGTATGTGATGCCCGCGGTATACTTGGGTATGTGGTGCCCGCGGTGTACTAGGGTATGTGATGCCCGAGGTGTACTTGGGTATGTGATGCCCGCGGTGTACTTGGGTATGTGATGCCCGCGGTATACTTGGGTATGTGGTGCCCGCGGTGTAGTTGGGTATGTGGTGCCCGCGGTAAACTAGGGTATGTGGTGCCCGCGGTATACTAGGGTATGTGGTGCCCGCGGTGTACTAGGGTATGTGGTGCCCGTGGTGTACTAGATTATGAGGTGCCCGCGGTATACTCGGGTATGTGGTGCCCGCGGTGTACTAGGGTATGTGATGCCCGCGGTGTAGTTGGGTATGTGGTGCCCACGGTATACTAGGGTATGTGGTGCCCGCGGTGTACTTGGGTATGAGGTGCCCGCGGTAAACTTGGGTATGTGGTGCCCGCGGTTTACTAGGGTATGTGGTGCCCGCGGTGTACTAGGTTATGTGGTGCCCGCGGTGTAGTTGGGTTTGTAATGCCCGCGGTGTACTTGGGTATGTGATGCCCGCGGTGTACTTGGGTATGTGGTGCCCGCGGTGTACTAGGGTATGTGGTGCCCGCGGTATACTTGGGTATGTGGTGCCCGCGGTGTGCTAGGGTATATGGTGCCCGACGCGTTATAGGGTATGTGATGCCCGCAGTGTACTAGAGTATATGATGCCCGCGGTGTACTTGGGTATGTGATGCCCGCGGTATACTTGGGTATGTGGTGCCCGCGGTGTACTAGGGTATGTGATGCCCGAGGTATACTTGGGTATGTGGTGCCTGCGGTGTACTAGGGTATGTGGTGCCCGCGGTGTACTAGGGTATGTGGTGCCCGCGGTATACTTGGGTATGTGGCGCCCGCGGTGTAGTTCGGTATGTGTTGCTTGCGGTGTACTAGAGTATATGATGCCCGCGGTGTAGTTGGGTATGTGGTGCCCGCGGTATACTAGGGTATGTGGTGCCCGCGGTGTTTTAGGGTATGAGGTGCCCGCGGTATACTTGGGTATGTGGTGCCCGCGGTGTACTAGGGTATGTGATGCCCGAGGTGTACTTGGGTTTGTGGTGCCCGAGGTGTACTTGGGTATGTGGTGCCCGCAGTGTACTGGGGTATGTGATGCCCGAGGTGTACTTGGGTATGTGGTGCCCGCGGTATACTAGGGTATGTGGTGCCCGCGGTGTTGTTGGGTATGTGATGCCCGCGGTGTACTTGGGTATGTGATGCCCGCGGTGTACTTGGGTATGTGATGCCCGCGGTATACTTGGGTATGTGGTGCCCGCGGTGTAGTTGGGTATGTGGTGCCCGCGGTATACTAGGGTATGTGGTGCCCGCGGTGTACTAGGGTATGTGGTGCCCGTGGTGTACTAGGGTATGAGGTGCCCGCGGTATACTTGGGTATGTGGTGCCCGCGGTGTACTAGGGTATGTGGTGCCTGCGGTGTAGTTGGGTATGTGATGCCCGCGGTATAATTGGGTATGTTGTGCCCGCGGTGTAGTTGGGTATGTGGTGCCCGCGGTATACTAGGGTATGTGGTGCCCGTGGTATACTTGGGTATGTGGTGCCCGCGTCGTACTAGGGTATGTGATGCCCGAGGTGTACTTGGGTATGTGGCGCCCGCGGTGTAGTTCGGTATGTGGTGCCCGCGGTGTACTAGGGTATGTGATGCCCGCGGTGTACTTGGGTATGTGATGCCCGCGGTGTACTTGGGTATGAGGTGCCCGCGGTATACTCGGGTATGTGGTGCCCGCGGTGTACTAGGGTATGTGATGCCCGCGGTGTAGTTGGGTATGTGGTGCCCACGGTATACTAGGGTATGTGGTGCCCGCGGTGTACTAGGGTATGTGATGCCCGCGGTTTAGTTGGGTATGTGGTGCCCGCGGTGTACAAGGGTATGTGGTGCCCGCGGTATACTTGGGTATGTGGCGCCCGCGGTGTAGTTCGGTATGTGGTGCTTGCGGTGTACTAGGGTATGTGGTGCCCGCGGTGTTTTAGGGTATAAGGTGCCCGCGGTATACTTGGGTATGTGATGCCCGCGGTGTAGTTGGGTATGTGGTGCCCGCGGTGTACTTGGGTATGTGGTGCCCGCGGTGTACTAGGGTATGTGGTGCCCGCGGTGTAGTTGGGTTTGTAATGCCCGCGGTGTACTTGGGTATGTGATGCCCGCGGTGTACTTGGGTATGTGGTGCCCGCGGTGTACTAGGGTATGTGGTGCCCGCGGTATACTTGGGTATGTGGTGCCCGCGGTGTACTAGGGTATGTGGTGCCCGCGGTATACTAGGGTATGTGGTGCCCGCGGTGTACTAGGGTATGTGATGCCCGCGGTTTACTAGGGTATGTGGTGCCCGCGGTGTGCTAGGGTATATGGTGCCCGCGGCGTTCTAGGGTATGTGATGCCCGCAGTGTACTAGAGTATATGATGCCCGCGGTGTACTTGGGTATGTGATGCCCGCGGTATACTTGGGTATGTGGTGCCCGCGGTGTACTAGGGTATGTGATGCCCGAGGTATACTTGGGTATGTGGTGCCTGCGGTGTACTAGGGTATGTGGTGCCCGCGGTGTACTAGGGTATGTGGTGCCCGCGGTATACTTGGGTATGTGGTGCCCGCGGTGTACTAGGGTATGTGGTGCTCGCGGTGTACTAGGGTTTGTGATGCCCGAGGTGTACTTGGGTATGTGGTGCCCGCGGTGTACAAGGGTATGTGGTGCCCGCGGTATACTTGGGTATGTGGCGCCCGCGGTGTAGTTCGGTATGTGGTGCTTGCGGTGTACTAGGGTATGTGATGCCCGCGGTATACTAGGGTATGTGGTGCCCGCGGTGTTTTAGGGTATAAGGTGCCCGCGGTATACTTGGGTATGTGATGCCCGCGGTTTAGTTGGGTATGTGGTGCCCGCGGTGTACAAGGGTATGTGGTGCCCGCGGTATACTTGGGTATGTGGCGCCCGCGGTGTAGTTCGGTATGTGGTGCTTGCGGTGTACTAGGGTATGTGGTGCCCGCGGTGTTTTAGGGTATAAGGTGCCCGCGGTATACTTGGGTATGTGATGCCCGCGGTGTAGTTGGGTATGTGGTGCCCGCGGTGTACTTGGGTATGTGGTGCCCGCGGTGTACTAGGGTATGTGGTGCCCGCGGTGTAGTTGGGTTTGTAATGCCCGCGGTGTACTTGGGTATGTGATGCCCGCGGTGTACTTGGGTATGTGGTGCCCGCGGTGTACTAGGGTATGTGGTGCCCGCGGTATACTTGGGTATGTGGTGCCCGCGGTGTACTAGGGTATGTGGTGCCCGCGGTATACTAGGGTATGTGGTGCCCGCGGTGTACTAGGGTATGTGATGCCCGCGGTTTACTAGGGTATGTGGTGCCCGCGGTATACTTGGGTATGTGGTGCCCGCGGTGTAGTTGGGTATGTGATGCCCGCGAAGTAATTGGGTATGTGGTGCCCGCGGTGTGCTAGGGTATATGGTGCCCGCGGCGTTCTAGGGTATGTGATGCCCGCAGTGTACTAGAGTATATGATGCCCGCGGTGTACTTGGGTATGTGATGCCCGCGGTATACTTGGGTATGTGGTGCCCGCGGTGTACTAGGGTATGTGATGCCCGAGGTGTACTTGGGTATGTGGTGCCTGCGGTGTACTAGGGTATGTGGTGCCCGCGGTGTACTAGGGTATGTGGTGCCCGCGGTATACTTGGGTATGTGGCGCCCGCGGTGTAGTTCGGTATGTGTTGCTTGCGTTGTACTAGAGTATGTGATGCCCGCGGTGTAGTTGGGTATGTGGTGCCCGCGGTATACTAGGGTATGTGGTGCCCGCGGTGTTTTAGGGTATGAGGTGCCCGCGGTATACTTGGGTATGTGGTGCCCGCGGTGTACTAGGGTATGTGATGCCCGAGGTGTACTTGGGTATGTGGTGCCCGAGGTGTACTTGGGTATGTGGTGCCCGCGGTGTACTAGGGTATGTGATGCCCGAGGTGTACTTGGGTATGTGGTGCCCGCGGTGTTCTAGGGTATGTGGTGCCCGCGGTGTACTAGGGTATGTGGTGCCCGCGGTATACTTGGGTATGTGATACCCGCGGTGTACTTGGGTATGTGATGCCCGCGGTGTACTTGGGTATGTGATGCCCGCGGTATACTTGGGTATGTGTTGCCCGCGGTGTAGTTGGGTATGTGGTGCCCGCGGTAAACTAGGGTATGTGGTGCCCGCGGTATACTAGGGTATGTGGTGCCCGCGGTGTACTAGGGTATGTGGTGCCCGTGGTGTACTAGGGTATGAGGTGCCCGCGGTATACTCGGGTATGTGGTGCCCGCGGTGTACTAGGGTATGTGATGCCCGCGGTGTAGTTGGGTATGTGGTGCCCACGGTATACTAGGGTATGTGGTGCCCGCGGTGTACTAGGGTATGAGGTGCCCGCGGTAAACTTGGGTATGTGGTGCCCGCGGTGTACTAGGGTATGTGATGCCCGAGGTGTACTTAGGTATGTGGTGCCCGCGGTGTACTAGGGTATGTGGTGCCCGCGGTATACTAGGGTATGTGGTGCCCGCGGTGTTGTTGGGTATGTGATGCCCGCGGTGTACTTGGGTATGTGATGCCCGCGGTATACTTGGGTATGTGGTGCCCGCGGTGTAGTTGGGTATGTGGTGCCCGCGGTAAACTAGGGTATGTGGTGCCCGCGGTATACTAGGGTATGTGGTCCCCTCGGTGTACTAGGGTATGAGGTGCCCGCGGTAAACTCGGGTATGTGGTGCCCGTGGTGTACTAGGGTATGAGGTGCCCGCGGTATACTCGGGTATGTGGTGCCCGCGGTGTACTAGGGTATGTGGTGCCTGCGGTGTAGTTGGGTATGTGATGCCCGCGGTATACTTGGGTATGTTGTGCCCGCGGTGTAGTTGGGTATGTGGTGCCCGCGGTATACTAGGGTATGTGGTGCCCGTGGTATACTTGGGTATGTGGTGCCCGCGTCGTACTAGGGTATGTGATGCCCGAGGTGTACTTGGGTATGTGGCGCCCGCGGTGTAGTTCGGTATGTGGTGCCCGCGGTGTACTAGGGTATGTGATGCCCGCGGTGTAGTTGGGTATGTGGTGCCCACGGTATACTAGGGTATGTGGTGCCCGCGGTGTACTAGGGTATGAGGTGCCCGCGGTAAACTTGGGTATGTGGTGCCCGCGGTGTACTAGGGTATGTGATGCCCGAGGTGTACTTAGGTATGTGGTGCCCGCGGTGTACTAGGGTATGTGGTGCCCGCGGTATACTAGGGTATGTGGTGCCCGCGGTGTTGTTGGGTATGTGATGCCCGCGGTGTACTTGGGTATGTGATGCCCGCGGTGTACTTGGGTATGTGATGCCCGCGGTGTACTTGGGTATGTGGTGCCCGCGGTGTAGTTGGGTATGTGGTGCCCGCGGTAAACTAGGGTATGTGGTGCCCGCGGTATACTAGGGTATGTGGTGCCCGCGGTGTACTAGGGTATGTGGTGCCCGTGGTGTACTAGGGTATGAGGTGCCCGCGGTATACTTGGGTATGTGGTGCCCGCGGTGTACTAGGGTATGTGGTGCCTGCGGTGTAGTTGGGTATGTGATGCCCGCGGTATACTTGGGTACGTTGTGCCCGCGGTGTAGTTGGGTATGTGGTGCCCGCGGTATACTAGGGTATGTGGTGCCCGTGGTATACTTGGGTATGTGGTGCCCGCGTCGTACTAGGGTATGTGATGCCCGAGGTGTACTTGGGTATGTGGCGCCCGCGGTGTAGTTCGGTATGTGGTGCCCGCGGTGTACTAGGGTATGTGATGCCCGCGGTGTAGTTGGGTATGTGGTGCCCGCGGTGTACTTGGGTATGTGATGCCCGCGGTATACTTGGGTATGTGGTGCCCGCGGTGTACTAGTGTATGTGATGCCCGCGGTGTACTTGGGTATGTGATGCCCGCAGTGTACTAGAGTATATGATGCCCGCGGTGTACTTGGGTATGTGATGCCCGCGGTGTACTAGGGTATGTGGTGCCCGCGGTGTAGTTGGGTATGTGGTGCCCGCGGTAAACTAGGGTATGTGGTGCCCGCGGTATACTAGGGTATGTGGTGCCCGCGGTGTACTAGGGTATGTGGTGCCCGTGGTGTACTAGGGTATGAGGTGCCCGCGGTATACTCGGGTATGTGGTGCCCGCGGTGTACTAGGGTATGTGATGCCCGCGGTGTAGTTGGGTATGTGGTGCCCACGGTATACTAGGGTATGTGGTGCCCGCGGTGTACTAGGGTATGAGGTGCCCGCGGTAAACTTGGGTATGTGGTGCCCGCGGTGTACTAGGGTATGTGATGCCCGAGGTGTACTTAGGTATGTGGAGCCCGCGGTAAACTAGGGTATGTGGTGCCCGCGGTGTTGTTGGGTATGTGATGCCCGCGGTGTACTTGGGTATGTGATGCCCGCGGTGTACTTGGGTATGTGATGCCCGCGGTATACTTGGGTATGTGGTGCCCGCGGTGTAGTTGGGTATGTGGTGCCCGCGGTATACTAGGGTATGTGGTGCCCGTGGTATACTTGGGTATGTGGTGCCCGCGTCGTACTAGGGTATGTGATGCCCGAGGTGTACTTGGGTATGTGGCGCCCGCGGTGTAGTTCGGTATGTGGTGCCCGCGGTGTACTAGGGTATGTGATGCCCGCGGTGTAGTTGGGTATGTGGTGCCCACGGTATACTTGGGTATGTGGTGCCCGCGGTGTACTAGTGTATGTGATGCCCGCGGTGTACTTGGGTATGTGATGCCCGCAGTGTACTAGAGTATATGATGCCCGCGGTGTACTTGGGTATGTGATGCCCGCGGTGTACTAGGGTATGTGGTGCCCGCGGTATACTTCGGTATGTGGCGCCCGCGGTGTAGTTCGGTATGTGGTGCCCGCGGTGTACTAGGGTATGTGATGCCCGCGGTGTAGTTGGGTATGTGGTGCCCGCGGTGTACTTGGGTATGTGATGCCCGCGGTATACTTGGGTATGTGGTGCCCGCGGTGTACTAGGGTATGTGATGCCCGAGGTGTACTTGGGTATGTGATGCCCGCGGTGTACTTGGGTATGTGATGCCCGCGGTATACTTGGGTATGTGGTGCCCGCGGTGTAGTTGGGTATGTGGTGCCCGCGGTAAACTAGGGTATGTGGTGCCCGCGGTATACTAGGGTATGTGGTGCCCGCGGTGTACTAGGGTATGTGGTGCCCGTGGTGTACTAGATTATGAGGTGCCCGCGGTATACTCGGGTATGTGGTGCCCGCGGTGTACTAGGGTATGTGATGCCCGCGGTGTAGTTGGGTATGTGGTGCCCACGGTATACTAGGGTATGTGGTGCCCGCGGTGTACTTGGGTATGAGGTGCCCGCGGTAAACTTGGGTATGTGGTGCCCGCGGTTTACTAGGGTATGTGGTGCCCGCGGTGTACTAGGTTATGTGGTGCCCGCGGTGTAGTTGGGTTTGTAATGCCCGCGGTGTACTTGGGTATGTGATGCCCGCGGTGTACTTGGGTATGTGGTGCCCGCGGTGTACTAGGGTATGTGGTGCCCGCGGTATACTTGGGTATGTGGTGCCCGCGGTGTGCTAGGGTATATGGTGCCCGCGGCGTTCTAGGGTATGTGATGCCCGCAGTGTACTAGAGTATATGATGCCCGCGGTGTACTTGGGTATGTGATGCCCGCGGTATACTTGGGTATGTGGTGCCCGCGGTGTACTAGGGTATGTGATGCCCGAGGTATACTTGGGTATGTGGTGCCTGCGGTGTACTAGGGTATGTGGTGCCCGCGGTGTACTAGGGTATGTGGTGCCCGCGGTATACTTGGGTATGTGGCGCCCGCGGTGTAGTTCGGTATGTGTTGCTTGCGGTGTACTAGAGTATATGATGCCCGCGGTGTAGTTGGGTATGTGGTGCCCGCGGTATACTAGGGTATGTGGTGCCCGCGGTGTTTTAGGGTATGAGGTGCCCGCGGTATACTTGGGTATGTGGTGCCCGCGGTGTACTAGGGTATGTGATGCCCGAGGTGTACTTGGGTTTGTGGTGCCCGAGGTGTACTTGGGTATGTGGTGCCCGCAGTGTACTAGGGTATGTGATGCCCGAGGTGTACTTGGGTATGTGGTGCCCGCGGTATACTAGGGTATGTGGTGCCCGCGGTGTTGTTGGGTATGTGATGCCCGCGGTGTACTTGGGTATGTGATGCCCGCGGTGTACTTGGGTATGTGATGCCCGCGGTATACTTGGGTATGTGGTGCCCGCGGTGTAGTTTGGTATGTGGTGCCCGCGGTATACTAGGGCATGTGGTGCCCGCGGTGTACTAGGGTATGTGGTGCCCGTGGTGTACTAGGGTATGAGGTGCCCGCGGTATACTTGGGTATGTGGTGCCCGCGGTGTACTAGGGTATGTGGTGCCTGCGGTGTAGTTGGGTATGTGATGCCCGCGGTATAATTGGGTATGTTGTGCCCGCGGTGTAGTTGGGTATGTGGTGCCCGCGGTATACTAGGGTATGTGGTGCCCGTGGTATACTTGGGTATGTGGTGCCCGCGTCGTACTAGGGTATGTGATGCCCGAGGTGTACTTGGGTATGTGGCGCCCGCGGTGTAGTTCGGTATGTGGTGCCCGCGGTGTACTAGGGTATGTGATGCCCGCGGTGTACTTGGGTATGTGATGCCCGCGGTGTACTTGGGTATGAGGTGCCCGCGGTATACTCGGGTATGTGGTGCCCGCGGTGTACTAGGGTATGTGATGCCCGCGGTGTAGTTGGGTATGTGGTGCCCACGGTATACTAGGGTATGTGGTGCCCGCGGTGTACTAGGGTATGAGGTGCCCGCGGTAAACTTGGGTATGTGGTGCCCGCGGTGTACTAGGGTATGTGATGCCCGAGGTGTACTTAGGTATGTGGTGCCCGCGGTGTACTAGGGTATGTGGTGCCCGCGGTATACTAGGGTATGTGGTGCCCGCGGTGTACTAGGGTATGAGGTGCCCGCGGTAAACTTGGGTATGTGGTGCCCGCGGTGTACTAGGGTATGTGATGCCCGAGGTGTACTTAGGTATGTGGTGCCCGCGGTGTACTAGGTTATGTGGTGCCCGCGGTGTAGTTGGGTTTGTAATGCCCGCGGTGTACTTGGGTATGTGATGCCCGCGGTGTACTTGGGTATGTGGTGCCCGCGGTGTACTAGGGTATGTGGTGCCCGCGGTATACTTGGGTATGTGGTGCCCGCGGTGTACTAGGGTATGTGGTGCCCGCGGTATACTAGGGTATGTGGTGCCCGCGGTGTACTAGGGTATGTGATGCCCGCGGTTTACTAGGGTATGTGGTGCCCGCGGTATACTTGGGTATGTGGTGCCCGCGGTGTAGTTGGGTATGTGATGCCCGCGAAGTAATTAGGTATGTGGTGCCCGCGGTGTGCTAGGGTATATGGTGCCCGCGGCGTTCTAGGGTATGTGATGCCCGCAGTGTACTAGAGTATATGATGCCCGCGGTGTACTTGGGTATGTGATGCCCGCGGTATACTTGGGTATGTGGTGCCCGCGGTGTACTAGGGTATGTGATGCCCGCGGTATACTTGGGTATGTGGTGCCCGCGGTGTACTAGGGTATGTGGTGCCCGCGGTGTACTAGGGTATGTGGTGCCCGCGGTATACTTGGGTATGTGGCGCCCGCGGTGTAGTTCGGTATGTGTTGCTTGCGGTGTACTAGAGTATGTGATGCCCGCGGTGTAGTTGGGTATGTGGTGCCCGCGGTATACTAGGGTATGTGGTGCCCGCGGTGTTTTAGGGTATGAGGTGCCCGCGGTATACTTGGGTATGTGGTGCCCGCGGTGTACTAGGGTATGTGATGCCCGAGGTGTACTTGGGTTTGTGGTGCCCGAGGTGTACTTGGGTATGTGGTGCCCGCAGTGTACTAGGGTATGTGATGCCCGAGGTGTACTTGGGTATGTGGTGCCCGCGGTGTTCTAGGGTATGTGGTGCCCGCGGTGTACTAGGGTATGTGGTGCCCGCGGTATACTTGGGTATGTGATGCCCGCGGTGTACTTGGGTATGTGATGCCCGCGGTGTACTTGGGTATGAGGTGCCCGCGGTATACTCGGGTATGTGGTGCCCGCGGTGTACTAGGGTATGTGATGCCCGCGGTGTAGTTGGGTATGTGGTGCCCACGGTATATTAGGGTATGTGGTGCCCGCGGTGTACTAGGGTATGAGGTGCCCGCGGTAAACTTGGGTATGTGGTGCCCGCGGTGTACTAGGGTATGTGATGCCCGAGGTGTACTTAGGTATGTGGTGCCCGCGGTGTACTAGGGTATGTGGTGCCCGCGGTATACTAGGGTATGTGGTGCCCGCGGTGTTGTTGGGTATGTGATGCCCGCGGTGTACTTGGGTATGTGATGCCCGCGGTGTACTTGGGTATGTGAAGCCCGCGGTATACTTGGGTATGTGGTGCCCGCGGTGTAGTTGGGTATGTGGTGCCCGCGGTAAACTAGGGTATGTGGTGCCCGCGGTGTACTAGGGTATGTGGTGCCCGTGGTGTACTAGGGTATGAGGTGCCCGCGGTATACTTGGGTATGTGGTGCCCGCGGTGTACTAGGGTATGTGGTGCCTGCGGTGTAGTTGGGTATGTGATGCCCGCGGTATAATTGGGTATGTTGTGCCCGCGGTGTAGTTGGGTATGTGGTGCCCGCGGTATACTAGGGTATGTGGTGCCCGTGGTATACTTGGGTATGTGGTGCCCGCGTCGTACTAGGGTATGTGATGCCCGAGGTGTACTTGGGTATGTGGCGCCCGCGGTGTAGTTGGGTATGTGGTGCCCGCGGTGTACTAGGGTATGTGATGCCCGCGGTGTACTTGGGTATGTGATGCCCGCGGTGTACTTGGGTATGAGGTGCCCGCGGTATACTCGGGTATGTGGTGCCCGCGGTGTACTAGGGTATGTGATGCCCGCGGTGTAGTTGGGTATGTGGTGCCCACGGTATACTAGGGTATGTGGTGCCCGCGGTGTACTAGGGTATGAGGTGCCCGCGGTAAACTTGGGTATGTGGTGCCCGCGGTGTACTAGGGTATGTGATGCCCGAGGTGTACTTAGGTATGTGGTGCCCGCGGTGTACTAGGGTATGTGGTGCCCGCGGTATACTAGGGTATGTGGTGCCCGCGGTGTACTAGGGTATGAGGTGCCCGCGGTAAACTTGGGTATGTGGTGCCCGCGGTGTACTAGGGTATGTGATGCCCGAGGTGTACTTAGGTATGTGGTGCCCGCGGTGTACTAGGGTATGTGGTGCCCGCGGTATACTAGGGTATGTGGTGCCCGCGGTGTTGTTGGGTATGTGATGCCCGCGGTGTACTTGGGTATGTGATGCCCGCGGTGTACTTGGGTATGTGATGCCCGCGGTATACTTGGGTATGTGGTGCCCGCGGTGTAGTTGGGTATGTGGTGCCCGCGGTAAACTAGGGTATGTGGTGCCCGCGGTATACTAGGGTATGTGGTGCCCGCGGTGTACTAGGGTATGTGGTGCCCGTGGTGTACTAGGGTATGAGGTGCCCGCGGTATACTTGGGTATGTGGTGCCCGCGGTGTACTAGGGTATGTGGTGCCTGCGGTGTAGTTGGGTATGTGATGCCCGCGGTATACTTGGGTATGTGGTGCCCGCGGTGTAGTTGGGTATGTGGTGCCCGCGGTATACTAGGGTATGTGGTGCCCGTGGTATACTTGGGTATGTGGTGCCCGCGTCGTACTAGGGTATGTGATGCCCGAGGTGTACTTGGGTATGTGGCGCCCGCGGTGTAGTTCGGTATGTGGTGCCCGCGGTGTACTAGGGTATGTGATGCCCGCGGTGTAGTTGGGTATGTGGTGCCCGCGGTGTACTTGGGTATGTGATGCCCGCGGTATACTTGGGTATGTGGTGCCCGCGGTGTACTAGGGTATGTGATGCCCGCGGTGTACTTGGGTATGTGATGCCCGCAGTGTACTAGAGTATATGATGCCCGCGGTGTACTTGGGTATGTGATGCCTGCGGTGTACTAGGGTATGTGGTGCCCGCGGTATACTTGGGTATGTGGCGCCCGCGGTGTAGTTCGGTATGTGGTGCCCGCGGTGTACTAGGGTATGTGATGCCCGCGGTGTAGTTGGGTATGTGGTGCCCGCGGTGTACTTGGGTATGTGATGCCCGCGGTATACTTGGGTATGTGGTGCCCGCGGTGTACTTGGGTATGTGGTGCCCGCGGTGTACTAGGGTATGTGGTGCCCGCGGTGTACTAGGGTATGTGATGCCCGAGGTGTACTTGGGTATGTGGTGCCCGCGGTGTACTAAGGTATGTGATGCCCGAGGTGTACTTGGGTAAGTGGTGCCCGCGGTGTACTAGGGTATGTGGTGCCCGCGGTGTACTAGGGTATGTGGTGCCCGCGGTGTACTAGGGTATGTGGTGCCCGCGGTGTACTAGGGTATGTGGTGCCCGCGGTATACTTGGGTATGTGGTGCCCGCGGTGTACTAGGGTATGTGGTGCTCGCGGTGTACTAGGGTTTGTGATGCCCGAGGTGTACTTGGGTATGTGGTGCCCGCGGTGTACTAGGGTATGTGGTGCCCGCGGTGTACAAGGGTATGTGGTGCCCGCGGTATACTCGGGTATGTGGTGCCCGCGGTGTACTAGGGTATGTGATGCCCGCGGTGTAGTTGGGTATGTGGTGCCCACGGTATACTAGGGTATGTGGTGCCCGCGGTGTACTAGGGTATGAGGTGCCCGCGGTAAACTTGGGTATGTGGTGCCCGCGGTGTACTAGGGTATGTGATGCCCGAGGTGTACTTAGGTATGTGGTGCCCGCGGTGTACTAGGGTATGTGGTGCCCGCGGTATACTAGGGTATGTGGTGCCCGCGGTGTACTAGGGTATGAGGTGCCCGCGGTAAACTTGGGTATGTGGTGCCCGCGGTGTACTAGGGTATGTGATGCCCGAGGTGTACTTAGGTATGTGGTGCCCGCGGTGTACTAGGTTATGTGGTGCCCGCGGTGTAGTTGGGTTTGTAATGCCCGCGGTGTACTTGGGTATGTGATGCCCGCGGTGTACTTGGGTATGTGGTGCCCGCGGTGTACTAGGGTATGTGGTGCCCGCGGTATACTTGGGTATGTGGTGCCCGCGGTGTACTAGGGTATGTGGTGCCCGCGGTATACTAGGGTATGTGGTGCCCGCGGTGTACTAGGGTATGTGATGCCCGCGGTTTACTAGGGTATGTGGTGCCCGCGGTATACTTGGGTATGTGGTGCCCGCGGTGTAGTTGGGTATGTGATGCCCGCGAAGTAATTAGGTATGTGGTGCCCGCGGTGTGCTAGGGTATATGGTGCCCGCGGCGTTCTAGGGTATGTGATGCCCGCAGTGTACTAGAGTATATGATGCCCGCGGTGTACTTGGGTATGTGATGCCCGCGGTATACTTGGGTATGTGGTGCCCGCGGTGTACTAGGGTATGTGATGCCCGAGGTATACTTGGGTATGTGGTGCCTGCGGTGTACTAGGGTATGTGGTGCCCGCGGTGTACTAGGGTATGTGGTGCCCGCGGTATACTTGGGTATGTGGCGCCCGCGGTGTAGTTCGGTATGTGTTGCTTGCGGTGTACTAGAGTATGTGATGCCCGCGGTGTAGTTGGGTATGTGGTGCCCGCGGTATACTAGGGTATGTGGTGCCCGCGGTGTTTTAGGGTATGAGGTGCCCGCGGTATACTTGGGTATGTGGTGCCCGCGGTGTACTAGGGTATGTGATGCCCGAGGTGTACTTGGGTATGTGGTGCCCGAGGTGTACTTGGGTATGTGGTGCCCGCAGTGTACTAGGGTATGTGATGCCCGAGGTGTACTTGGGTATGTGGTGCCCGCGGTGTTCTAGGGTATGTGGTGCCCGCGGTGTACTAGGGTATGTGGTGCCCGCGGTATACTTGGGTATGTGATGCCCGCGGTGTACTTGGGTATGTGATGCCCGCGGTGTACTTGGGTATGAGGTGCCCGCGGTATACTCGGGTATGTGGTGCCCGCGGTGTACTAGGGTATGTGATGCCCGCGGTGTAGTTGGGTATGTGGTGCCCACGGTATATTAGGGTATGTGGTGCCCGCGGTGTACTAGGGTATGAGGTGCCCGCGGTAAACTTGGGTATGTGGTGCCCGCGGTGTACTAGGGTATGTGATGCCCGAGGTGTACTTAGGTATGTGGTGCCCGCGGTGTACTAGGGTATGTGGTGCCCGCGGTATACTAGGGTATGTGGTGCCCGCGGTGTAGTTGGGTATGTGATGCCCGCGGTGTACTTGGGTATGTGATGCCCGCGGTGTACTTGGGTATGTGAAGCCCGCGGTATACTTGGGTATGTGGTGCCCGCGGTGTAGTTGGGTATGTGGTGCCCGCGGTAAACTAGGGTATGTGGTGCCCGCGGTGTACTAGGGTATGTGGTGCCCGTGGTGTACTAGGGTATGAGGTGCCCGCGGTATACTTGGGTATGTGGTGCCCGCGGTGTACTAGGGTATGTGGTGCCTGCGGTGTAGTTGGGTATGTGATGCCCGCGGTATACTTGGGTATGTTGTGCCCGCGGTGTAGTTGGGTATGTGGTGCCCGCGGTATACTAGGGTATGTGGTGCCCGTGGTATACTTGGGTATGTGGTGCCCGCGTCGTACTAGGGTATGTGATGCCCGAGGTGTACTTGGGTATGTGGCGCCCGCGGTGTAGTTCGGTATGTGGTGCCCGCGGTGTACTAGGGTATGTGATGCCCGCGGTGTACTTGGGTATGTGATGCCCGCGGTGTACTTGGGTATGAGGTGCCCGCGGTATACTCGGGTATGTGGTGCCCGCGGTGTACTAGGGTATGTGATGCCCGCGGTGTAGTTGGGTATGTGGTGCCCACGGTATACTAGGGTATGTGGTGCCCGCGGTGTACTAGGGTATGAGGTGCCCGCGGTAAACTTGGGTATGTGGTGCCCGCGGTGTACTAGGGTATGTGATGCCCGAGGTGTACTTAGGTATGTGGTGCCCGCGGTGTACTAGGGTATGTGGTGCCCGCGGTATACTAGGGTATGTGGTGCCCGCGGTGTACTAGGGTATGAGGTGCCCGCGGTAAACTTGGGTATGTGGTGCCCGCGGTGTACTAGGGTATGTGATGCCCGAGGTGTACTTAGGTATGTGGTGCCCGCGGTGTACTTGGGTATGTGGTGCCCGCGGTGTACTAGGGTATGTGGTGCCCGCGGCGTTCTTGGGTATGTGATGCCCGCGGTGTACTTGGGTATGTGATGCCCGCGGTGTACTTGGGTATGTGATGCCCGCGGTATACTTGGGTATGTGGTGCCCGCGGTGTAGTTGGGTATGTGGTGCCCGCGGTATACTAGGGTATGTGGTGCCCGCGGTATACTAGGGTATGTGGTGCCCGCGGTGTACTAGGGTATGTGGTGCCCGAGGTGTACTAGGGTATGAGGTGCCCGCGGTATACTTGGGTATGTGGTGCCCGCGGTGTACTAGGGTATGTGGTGCCTGCGGTGTAGTTGGGTATGTGATGCCCGCGGTATACTTGGGTATGTTGTGCCCGCGGTGTAGTTGGGTATGTGGTGCCCGCGGTATACTAGGGTATGTGGTGCCCGTGGTATACTTGGGTATGTGGTGCCCGCGTCGTACTAGGGTATGTGATGCCCGAGGTGTACTTGGGTATGTGGCGCCCGCGGTGTAGTTCGGTATGTGGTGCCCGCGGTGTACTAGGGTATGTGATGCCCGCGGTGTAGTTGGGTATGTGGTGCCCGCGGTGTACTTGGGTATGTGATGCCCGCGGTATACTTGGGTATGTGGTGCCCGCGGTGTACTAGGGTATGTGATGCCCGCGGTGTACTTGGGTATGTGATGCCCGCAGTGTACTAGAGTATATGATGCCCGCGGTGTACTTGGGTATGTGATGCCTGCGGTGTACTAGGGTATGTGGTGCCCGCGGTATACTTGGGTATGTGGCGCCCGCGGTGTAGTTCGGTATGTGGTGCCCGCGGTGTACTAGGGTATGTGATGCCCGCGGTGTAGTTGGGTATGTGGTGCCCGCGGTGTACTTGGGTATGTGATGCCCGCGGTATACTTGGGTATGTGGTGCCCGCGGTGTACTTGGGTAAGTGGTGCCCGCGGTGTACTAGGGTATGTGGTGCCCGCGGTGTACTAGGGTATGTGATGCCCGAGGTGTACTTGGGTATGTGGTGCCCGCGGTGTACTAAGGTATGTGATGCCCGAGGTGTACTTGGGTAAGTGGTGCCCGCGGTGTACTAGGGTATGTGGTGCCCGCGGTGTACTAGGGTATGTGGTGCCCGCGGTGTACTAGGGTATGTGGTGCCCGCGGTGTACTAGGGTATGTGGTGCCCGCGGTATACTTGGGTATGTGGTGCCCGCGGTGTACTAGGGTATGTGGTGCTCGCGGTGTACTAGGGTTTGTGATGCCCGAGGTGTACTTGGGTATGTGGTGCCCGCGGTGTACTAGGGTATGTGGTGCCCGCGGTGTACAAGGGTATGTGGTGCCCGCGGTATACTAGGGTATGTGGTGCCCGCGGTGTTGTTGGGTATGTGATGCCCGCGGTGTACTTGGGTATGTGATGCCCGCGGTGTACTAGAGTATATGATGCCCGCGGTGTACTTGGGTATGTGATGCCCGCGGTATACTTGGGTATGTGGTGCCCGCGGTGTACTAGGGTATGTGATGCCCGAGGTATACTTGGGTATGTGGTGCCTGCGGTGTACTAGGGTATGTGGTGCCCGCGGTGTACTAGGGTATGTGGTGCCCGCGGTATACTTGGGTATGTGGCGCCCGCGGTGTAGTTCGGTATGTGTTGCTTGCGGTGTACTAGAGTATGTGATGCCCGCGGTGTAGTTGGGTATGTGGTGCCCGCGGTATACTAGGGTATGTGGTGCCCGCGGTGTTTTAGGGTATGAGGTGCCCGCGGTATACTTGGGTATGTGGTGCCCGCGGTGTACTAGGGTATGTGATGCCCGAGGTGTACTTGGGTTTGTGGTGCCCGAGGTGTACTTGGGTATGTGGTGCCCGCAGTGTACTAGGGTATGTGATGCCCGAGGTGTACTTGGGTATGTGGTGCCCGCGGTGTTCTAGGGTATGTGGTGCCCGCGGTGTACTAGGGTATGTGGTGCCCGCGGTATACTTGGGTATGTGATGCCCGCGGTGTACTTGGGTATGTGATGCCCGCGGTGTACTAGGGTATGTGGTGCCCGTGGTATACTTGGGTATGTGGTGCCCGCGTCGTACTAGGGTATGTGATGCCCGAGGTGTACTTGGGTATGTGGCGCCCGCGGTGTAGTTCGGTATGTGGTGCCCGCGGTGTACTAGGGTATGTGATGCCCGCGGTGTAGTTGGGTATGTGGTGCCCGCGGTGTACTTGGGTATGTGATGCCCGCGGTATACTTGGGTATGTGGTGCCCGCGGTGTACTAGTGTATGTGATGCCCGCGGTGTACTTGGGTATGTGATGCCCGCAGTGTACTAGAGTATATGATGCCCGCGGTGTACTTGGGTATGTGATGCCTGCGGTGTACTAGGGTATGTGGTGCCCGCGGTATACTTGGGTATGTGGCGCCCGCGGTGTAGTTCGGTATGTGGTGCCCGCGGTGTACTAGGGTATGTGATGCCCGCGGTGTAGTTGGGTATGTGGTGCCCGCGGTGTACTTGGGTATGTGATGCCCGCGGTATACTTGGGTATGTGGTGCCCGCGGTGTACTTGGGTATGTGGTGCCCGCGGTGTACTAGGGTATGTGGTGCCCGCGGTGTACTAGGGTATGTGATGCCCGAGGTGTACTTGGGTATGTGGTGCCCGCGGTGTACTAAGGTATGTGATGCCCGAGGTGTACTTGGGTAAGTGGTGCCCGCGGTGTACTAGGGTATGTGGTGCCCGCGGTGTACTAGGGTATGTGGTGCCCGCGGTGTACTAGGGTATGTGGTGCCCGCGGTGTACTAGGGTATGTGGTGCCCGCGGTATACTTGGGTATGTGGTGCCCGCGGTGTACTAGGGTATGTGGTGCTCGCGGTGTACTAGGGTTTGTGATGCCCGAGGTGTACTTGGGTATGTGGTGCCCGCGGTGTACTAGGGTATGTGGTGCCCGCGGTGTACAAGGGTATGTGGTGCCCGCGGTATACTAGGGTATGTGGTGCCCGCGGTGTTGTTGGGTATGTGATGCCCGCGGTGTACTTGGGTATGTGATGCCCGCGGTGTACTAGAGTATATGATGCCCGCGGTGTACTTGGGTATGTGATGCCCGCGGTATACTTGGGTATGTGGTGCCCGCGGTGTACTAGGGTATGTGATGCCCGAGGTATACTTGGGTATGTGGTGCCTGCGGTGTACTAGGGTATGTGGTGCCCGCGGTGTACTAGGGTATGTGGTGCCCGCGGTATACTTGGGTATGTGGCGCCCGCGGTGTAGTTCGGTATGTGTTGCTTGCGGTGTACTAGAGTATGTGATGCCCGCGGTGTAGTTGGGTATGTGGTGCCCGCGGTATACTAGGGTATGTGGTGCCCGCGGTGTTTTAGGGTATGAGGTGCCCGCGGTATACTTGGGTATGTGGTGCCCGCGGTGTACTAGGGTATGTGATGCCCGAGGTGTACTTGGGTTTGTGGTGCCCGAGGTGTACTTGGGTATGTGGTGCCCGCAGTGTACTAGGGTATGTGATGCCCGAGGTGTACTTGGGTATGTGGTGCCCGCGGTGTTCTAGGGTATGTGGTGCCCGCGGTGTACTAGGGTATGTGGTGCCCGCGGTATACTTGGGTATGTGATGCCCGCGGTGTACTTGGGTATGTGATGCCCGCGGTGTACTTGGGTATGAGGTGCCCGCGGTATACTCGGGTATGTGGTGCCCGCGGTGTACTAGGGTATGTGATGCCCGCGGTGTAGTTGGGTATGTGGTGCCCACGGTATATTAGGGTATGTGGTGCCCGCGGTGTACTAGGGTATGAGGTGCCCGCGGTAAACTTGGGTATGTGGTGCCTGCGGTGTACTAGGGTATGTGATGCCCGCGGTGTACTAGGGTATGTGGTGCCTGCGGTGTAGTTGGGTATGTGATGCCCGCGGTATAATTGGGTATGTTGTGCCCGCGGTGTAGTTGGGTATGTGGTGCCCGCGGTATACTAGGGTATGTGGTGCCCGTGGTATACTTGGGTATGTGGTGCCCGCGTCGTACTAGGGTATGTGATGCCCGAGGTGTACTTGGGTATGTGGCGCCCGCGGTGTAGTTCGGTATGTGGTGCCCGCGGTGTACTAGGGTATGTGATGCCCGCGGTGTACTTGGGTATGTGATGCCCGCGGTGTACTTGGGTATGAGGTGCCCGCGGTATACTCGGGTATGTGGTGCCCGCGGTGTACTAGGGTATGTGGTGCCCGCGGTATACTAGGGTATGTGGTGCCCGCGGTGTTGTTGGGTATGTGATGCCCGCGGTGTACTTGGGTATGTGATGCCCGCGGTGTACTTGGGTATGTGATGCCCGCGGTATACTTGGGTATGTGGTGCCCGCGGTGTAGTTGGGTATGTGGTGCCCGCGGTATACTAGGGTATGTGGTGCCCGCGGTGTACTAGGGTATGTGGTGCCCGTGGTGTACTAGGGTATGAGGTGCCCGCGGTATACTTGGGTATGTGGTGCCCGCGGTGTACTAGGGTATGTGGTGCCTGCGGTGTAGTTGGGTATGTGATGCCCGCGGTATAATTGGGTATGTTGTGCCCGCGGTGTAGTTGGGTATGTGGTGCCCGCGGTATACTAGGGTATGTGGTGCCCGTGGTATACTTGGGTATGTGGTGCCCGCGTCGTACTAGGGTATGTGATGCCCGAGGTGTACTTGGGTATGTGGCGCCCGCGGTGTAGTTCGGTATGTGGTGCCCGCGGTGTACTAGGGTATGTGATGCCCGCGGTGTACTTGGGTATGTGATGCCCGCGGTGTACTTGGGTATGAGGTGCCCGCGGTATACTCGGGTATGTGGTGCCCGCGGTGTACTAGGGTATGTGATGCCCGCGGTGTAGTTGGGTATGTGGTGCCCACGGTATACTAGGGTATGTGGTGCCCGCGGTGTACTAGGGTATGAGGTGCCCGCGGTAAACTTGGGTATGTGGTGCCCGCGGTGTACTAGGGTATGTGATGCCCGAGGTGTACTTAGGTATGTGGTGCCCGCGGTGTACTAGGGTATGTGGTGCCCGCGGTATACTAGGGTATGTGGTGCCCGCGGTGTACTAGGGTATGAGGTGCCCGCGGTAAACTTGGGTATGTGGTGCCCGCGGTGTACTAGGGTATGTGATGCCCGAGGTGTACTTAGGTATGTGGTGCCCGCGGTGTACTAGGGTATGTGGTGCCCGCGGTATACTAGGGTATGTGGTGCCCGCGGTGTTGTTGGGTATGTGATGCCCGCGGTGTAGTTGGGTATGTGATGCCCGCGGTGTACTTGGGTATGTGATGCCCGCGGTGTACTTGGGTATGTGGTGCCCGCGGTGTAGTTGGGTATGTGGTGCCCGCGGTAAACTAGGGTATGTGGTGCCCGCGGTATACTAGGGTATGTGGTGCCCGCGGTGTACTAGGGTATGTGGTGCCCGTGGTGTACTAGGGTATGAGGTGCCCGCGGTATACTTGGGTATGTGGTGCCCGCGGTGTACTAGGGTATGTGGTGCCTGCGGTGTAGTTGGGTATGTGATGCCCGCGGTATACTTGGGTATGTTGTGCCCGCGGTGTAGTTGGGTATGTGGTGCCCGCGGTATACTAGGGTATGTGGTGCCCGTGGTATACTTGGGTATGTGGTGCCCGCGTCGTACTAGGGTATGTGATGCCCGAGGTGTACTTGGGTATGTGGCGCCCGCGGTGTAGTTCGGTATGTGGTGCCCGCGGTGTAATAGGGTATGTGATGCCCGCGGTGTAGTTGGGTATGTGGTGCCCGCGGTGTACTTGGGTATGTGATGCCCGCGGTATACTTGGGTATGTGGTGCCCGCGGTGTACTAGTGTATGTGATGCCCGCGGTGTACTTGGGTATGTGATGCCCGCAGTGTACTAGAGTATATGATGCCCGCGGTGTACTTGGGTATGTGATGCCTGCGGTGTACTAGGGTATGTGGTGCCCGCGGTATACTTGGGTATGTGGCGCCCGCGGTGTAGTTCGGTAGGTGGTGCCCGCGGTGTACTAGGGTATGTGATGCCCGCGGTGTAGTTGGGTATGTGGTGCCCGCGGTGTACTTGGGTATGTGATGCCCGCGGTATACTTGGGTATGTGGTGCCCGCGGTGTACTTGGGTATGTGGTGCCCGCGGTGTACTTGGGTATGTGGTGCCCGCGGTGTACTAGGGTATGTGATGCCCGAGGTGTACTTGGGTATGTGGTGCCCGCGGTGTACTAAGGTATGTGATGCCCGAGGTGTACTTGGGTAAGTGGTGCCCGCGGTGTACTAGGGTATGTGGTGCCCGCGGTGTACTAGGGTATGTGGTGCCCGCGGTGTACTAGGGTATGTGGTGCCTGCGGTGTACTAGGGTATGTGGTGCCCGCGGTATACTTGGGTATGTGGTGCCCGCGGTGTACTAGGGTATGTGGTGCTCGCGGTGTACTTGGGTTTGTGATGCCCGAGGTGTACTTGGGTATGTGGTGCCCGCGGTGTAGTTCGGTATTTGGTGCCCGCGGTGTACTAGGGTATGTGGTGCCCGCGGTGTACTTGGGTAAGTGGTGCCCGCGGTGTACTAGGGTATGTGGTGCCCGCGGTGTATAAGGGTATGTGGTGCCCGCGGTGTACTAGGGTATGTGGTGCCCGCGGTGTACTAGGGTATGTGGTGCCCGCAGTGTACTAGAGTATATGATGCCCGCGGTGTACTTGGGTATGTGATGCCCGCGGTGTACTAGGGTATGTGGTGCCCGCGGTGTACTAGGGTATGTGGTGCCCGCGGTGTACTAGGGTATGTGGTGCCCGCGGTATATTTGGGTATGTGGTGCCCGCGGTGTACTAGGGTATGTGGTGCTCGCGGTGTACTAGGGTTTGTGATGCCCGAGGTGTACTTGGGTATGTGGTGCCCGCGGTGTACTAGGGTATGTGGTGCCCGCGGTGTACAAGGGTATGTGGTGCCCGCGGTATACTTGGGTATGTGGCGCCCGCGGTGTAGTTCGGTATGTGGTGCTTGCGGTGTACTAGGGTATGTGATGCCCGCGGTATACTAGGGTATGTGGTGCCCGCGGTGTTTTAGGGTATGTGGTGCCCGCGGTGTTGTTGGGTATGTGATGCCCGCGGTGTAGTTGGGTATGTGGTGCCCGCGGTGTACTTGGGTATGTGATGCCCGCGGTATACTTGGGTATGTGGTGCCCGCGGTGTACTAGGGTATGTGGTGCCCGCGGTGTACTAGGGTATGTGGTGCCCGCGGTGTTTTAGGGTATAAGGTGCCCGCGGTATACTTGGGTATGTGATGCCCGCGGTGTAGTTGGGTATGTGGTGCCCGCGGTGTACTTGGGTATGTGATGCCCGCGGTATACTTGGGTATGTGGTGCCCGCGGTGTACTAGGGTATGTGATGCCCGAGGTGTACTTGGGTATGTGGTGCCCGCGGTGTACTAGGGTATGTGATGCCCGAGGTGTACTTGGGTATGTGGTGCCCGCGGTGTACTAAGGTATGTGATGCCCGAGGTGTACTTAGGTATGTGGTGCCCGCGGTGTACTAGGGTATGTGGTGCCCGCGTTGTACTAGGGTATGTGGTGCCCGCGGTGTAGTTGGGTATGTGGTGCCCGCGGTGTACTAGGGTATGTGGTGCTCGCGGTGTACTAGGGTTTGTGATGCCCGAGGTGTACTTGGGTATGTGGTGCCCGCGGTGTAGTTCGGTATGTGGTGCCCGCGGTGTACTAGGGTATGTGATGCCCGCGGTGTAGTTGGGTATGTGGTGCCCGCGGTGTACTTGGGTATGTGATGCCCGCGGTATACTTGGGTATGTGGTGCCCGCGGTGTACTTGGGTAAGTGGTGCCCGCGGTGTACTAGGGTATGTGGTGCCCGCGGTGTACTAGGGTATGTGATGCCCGAGGTGTACTTGGGTATGTGGTGCCCGCGGTGTACTAAGGTATGTGATGCCCGAGGTGTACTTGGGTAAGTGGTGCCCGCGGTGTACTAGGGTATGTGGTGCCCGCGGTGTACTAGGGTATGTGGTGCCCGCGGTGTACTAGGGTATGTGGTGCCCGCGGTGTACTAGGGTATGTGGTGCCCGCGGTATACTTGGGTATGTGGTGCCCGCGGTGTACTAGGGTATGTGGTGCTCGCGGTGTACTAGGGTTTGTGATGCCCGAGGTGTACTTGGGTATGTGGTGCCCGCGGTGTACTAGGGTATGTGGTGCCCGCGGTGTACAAGGGTATGTGGTGCCCGCGGTGTTTTAGGGTATAAGGTGCCCGAGGTGTACTTGGGTTTGTGATGCCCGAGGTGAACTTGGGTTTGTGATGCCCGAGGTGTACTTGGGTATGTGGTGCCCGCGGTGTACTAGGGTATGTGGTGCCCGCGGTGTACAAGGGTATGTGGTGCCCGCGGTATACTTGGGTATGTGGCGCCCGCGGTGTAGTTCGGTATGTGGTGCTTGCGGTGTACTAGGGTATGTGATGCCCGCGGTATACTAGGGTATGTGGTGCCCGCGGTGTTTTAGGGTATAAGGTGCCCGCGGTATACTTGGGTATGTGATGCCCGCGGTGTAGTTGGGTATGTGGTGCCCGCGGTGTACAAGGGTATGTGGTGCCCGCGGTATACTTGGGTATGTGGCGCCCGCGGTGTAGTTCGGTATGTGGTGCTTGCGGTGTACTAGGGTATGTGGTGCCCGCGGTGTTTTAGGGTATAAGGTGCCCGCGGTATACTTGGGTATGTGATGCCCGCGGTGTAGTTGGGTATGTGGTGCCCGCGGTGTACTTGGGTATGTGATGCCCGCGGTATACTTGGGTATGTGGTGCCCGCGGTGTACTAGGGTATGTGATGCCCGAGGTGTACTTGGGTATGTGGTGCCCGCGGTGTACTAAGGTATGTGATGCCCGAGGTGTACTTAGGTATGTGGTGCCCGCGGTGTAGTTGGGTTTGTGATGCCCGCGGTGTACTTGGGTATGTGATGCCCGCGGTGTACTTGGGTATGTGGTGCCCGCGGTGTACTAGGGTATGTGGTGCCCGCGGTATACTAGGGTATGTAGTGCCCGCGGTATACTTGGGTATGTGGTGCCCGCGGTGTAGTTGGGTATGTGATGCCCGCGAAGTAATTGGGTATGTGGTGCCCGCGGTGTGCTAGGGTATATGGTGCCCGCGGCGTTCTAGGGTATGTGATGCCCGCGGTGTACTTGGGTATGTGATGCCCGCAGTGTACTTGGGTATGTGGTGCCTGCGGTGTACTAGGGTATGTGGTGCCCGCGGTGTACTAGGGTATGTGGTGCCCGCGGTATACTTGGGTATGTGGCGCCCGCGGTGTAGTTCGGTATGTGGTGCTTGCGGTGTACTAGAGTATGTGATGCCCGCGGTGTAGTTGGGTATGTGGTGCCCGCGGTATACTAGGGTATGTGGTGCCCGCGGTGTTTTAGGGTATGAGGTGCCCGCGGTATACTTGGGTATGTGGTGCCCGCGGTGTACTAGGGTATGTGATGCCCGAGGTGTACTTGGGTATGTGGTGCCCGCGGTGTACTAGGGTATGTGATGCCCGAGGTGTACTTGGGTATGTGGTGCCCGCGGTGTTCTAGGGTATGTGGTGCCCGCGGTGTACTAGGGTATGTGGTTCCCGCGGTATACTTGGGTATGTGGCGCCCGCAGTGTAATTCGGTATGTGGTGCCCGCGGTGTACTAGGG
The DNA here is from genome assembly GCA_932527185.1 of Ecliptopera silaceata. Lineage (NCBI taxonomy): Eukaryota > Metazoa > Arthropoda > Insecta > Lepidoptera > Geometridae > Ecliptopera > Ecliptopera silaceata. The sequence continues at coordinate 5,126,797 of OW052205.1, read as the reverse complement.
TATGTGATGCCCGCGGTGTAGTTGGGTATGTGGTGCCCACGGTATACTAGGGTATGTGGTGCCCGCGGTGTACTAGGGTATGAGGTGCCCGCGGTAAACTTGGGTATGTGGTGCCCGCGGTGTACTAGGGTATGTGATGCCCGAGGTGTACTTGGGTATGTGGTGCCCGTGGTGTACTAGGGTATGTGATGCCCGAGGTGTAGTTGGGTATGTGATGCCCGCGGTGTACTTGGGTATGTGGTGCCCGCGGTGTTCTAGGGTATGTGGTGCCCGCGGTGTACTAGGGTATGTGGTGCCCGCGGTATACTTGGGTATGTGGCGCCCGCAGTGTAATTCGGTATGTGGTGCCCGCGGTGTACTAGGGTATGTGATGCCCGCGGTGTAGTTGGGTATGTGGTGCCCACGGTATACTAGGGTATGTGGTGCCCGCGGTGTATTAGGGTATGAGGTGCCCGCGGTAAACTTGGGTATGTGGTGCCCGCGGTGTACTAGGGTATGTGATGCCCGAGGTGTACTTGGGTATGTGGTGCCCGAGGTGTAGTTCGGTATGTGGTGCCCGCGGTGTACTAGGGTATGTGGTGCCCGCGGTTTACTAGGGTATGTGGTGCCCGCGGTGTAGTTGGGTATGTGATGCCCGCGGTGTACTTGGGTATGTGATGCCCGCGGTGTACCTGGGTATGTGGTGCCCGCGGTGTAGTTGGGTATTTGTTGTCCGCGGTGTACTAGGGTATGTGGTGCCCGCGGTATACTTGGGTATATGATGCCCGCGGTGTAGTTGGGTATGTGATGCCCGCGGTGTACTAGGGTATGTGGTGCCCGCGGTGTACTAGGGTATGTGATGCCCGCGGTGTACTAGGGTATGTGGTGCCCGCGGTGTAGTTGGGCATGTGATGCCCGAGGTGTACTTCGGTATGTGGTGCCCGCGGTGTAGATAGATAGATAGAAAACGCCTTATTGTACACACAAGGAAATAACAGTAGATACAAAAAAACAGTGTTTGCAGTAAGTGAATACAATGGGCGGCCTTATCGCTTTGAGCGATCTCTTCCAGACAACCTTTGGATGGACTAGATTTAAATTAACAATAGTGACGGGATGTAAGGGAGCTACACAAGACCTCTAGCTCCAACTGTCAACCTCACCTGCACGCGGTACATCCTGCAGTAACCGACGAGGCTCTGGCGACCGGTCGACGGCGGTATAACCCTTCTCATCCAGACACAGTCAAATCCCTGACCGCTGAGGGGCAGCAGCCTCAGCGGTGCGACAGACTGTGTCCCTGCGATCGCCAACCCGCATGCCCAGCGTGTACATGTACATCACATGTACATCATTAACAATAACACATGTACGACGTAAAATAAATAAAATACTATAAATATATAGGTGTAGTTGGGTATGTGATGCCCGCAGTGTACTAGGTGATGTGGTGCTTGCGGTATACTTGGGTATGTGGTGCCCGCGGTGTAGTTGGGTATGTGATGCCCGCGGTGTACTAGGGTATGTAAATGAGCTGTTCATCATTCAATAAATTAGAATCTTAGCCCAAATCGATAATACTGAAAGTTGCAGACCCTACTTTATTAAATTTAACATTTTAACGCTACCATCAATCTACATCTTTGATGTAAGCATATTTGTTTTCAAAAATAAAACTATTTTCCCAAAAATAAGTGACACTCACAATATAAACACCCGCCACAAAAACAAACTCTATTTACCATATTCTAGAATAAAAATGCTAAACAAAAGTCCCTATTACATGGCAGTCAAAATCTTTAATAATATACCAAACGATATAAAAAATGAAACGGAAATAACTACATTCACTAGAAGATTAAAATCATACTTAGTTAAAAGATGCCTTTACTCAATTGAAGAATATTTCGAGAAATGACACCCAACTTATTATAATTGTAATTTTTACTAAACAAAAATGTGATACTTAGACTTATTTAACTAATATGTTAAGAGCTATTAAGTACCTAAAATGTTAACTAGTTATATAAATAATAATATAAGCATAACATAGTTCCTATATAGTACCTATATAATATAATGTCTAAGCGCCCAACCCTTTTTTGCGATACCTGGAAAAGGTGAATAAGTTTTTAAGTGCCTCCCTAACTTTAAGACCTTTGTAACACTTATTTTGGCAAAATAAATATCTTGTATCTTGTATCTTGTATGTGGTGCCCGCGGTGTACTAGGGTATGTGATGCCCACGGTGTACTTGGGTATGTGGTGTCCCGCGGTGTAGTTGGGTATGTGATTCCCGCGGTGTAGTTGGGTATGTGATGCCCGCGGTGTCATTGGGTATGTGGTGCCCGCGGTGTACTAGGGTATGTGGTGCCCGCAGTGTACTAGGGTATGTGATGCCCGCGGTGTACTTGGGTATGTGGTGCCCGCGGTGTAGTTGGGTATGTGATGCCCGCGGTGTACTAGGGTATGTGATGCCCACGGTATACTTGGGTATGAGATGACCGCGGTGTACTTGGGTATGTGATGCCCGCAGTGTACTAGGGTATGTGGTGCCCGCGGTGTACTAGGGTATGTGGTGCCCGCGGTGTACTTGGGTATGTGATGCCCGCGGTGTACTTGGGTATGTGATGCCCGCGGTGTACTTGGGTATGTGGTGCCCGCGGTTTAGTTGGGTATTTGTTGCCCGCGGTGTACTAGGGTATGTGGTGCCCGCGGTATACTTGGGTATGTGGTGCCCGCGGTGTAGTTGGGTATGTGATGCCCGCGGTGTACTAGGATATGTGGTGCCCGCGCTGTACTAGGGTATGTGATGCCCGCGGTGTACTTGGGTATGTGGTGTCCCGCGGTGTACTTGGGTATGTTATGTCCGCTGTGTAGTTGGGTATGTGATTCCCGCGGTGTACTAGGGTTTGTGATGCCCAAAGTGTACTTGGGTATGTGGTGCCCGCGGTGTACTAGGGTATGTGGTGCCCGCGGTGTACTAGGGTATGTGGTGCCCGCGGTATACTTGGGTATGTGGCGCCCGCGGTGTAGTTCGGTATGTGGTGCTTGCGGTGTACTAGGGTATGTGATGCCCGCGGTGTAGTTGGGTATGTGGTGCCCGCGGTGTTTTAGGGTATAAGGTGCCCGCGGTATACTTGGGTATGTGATGCCCGCGGTGTAGTTGGGTATGTGGTGCCCGCGGTGTACTTGGGTATGTGATGCCCGCGGTATACTTGGGTATGTGGTGCCCGCGGTGTACTAGGGTATGTGATGCCCGAGGTGTACTTGGGTATGTGGTGCCCGCGGTGTACTTGGGTATGTGGTGCCCGCGGTGTACTAGGGTATGTGATGCCCGAGGTGTACTTGGGTATGTGGTGCCCGCGGTGTACTAAGGTATGTGATGCCCGAGGTGTACTTAGGTATGTGGTGCCCGCGGTGTACTAGGGTATGTGGTGCCCGCGGTGTACTAGGGTATGTGGTGCCCGCGGTGTAGTTGGGTATGTGATGCCCGCGGTGTACTTGGGTATGTGGTGCCCGCGGTTTAGTTGGGTATTTGTTGCCCGCGGTGTACTAGGGTATGTGGTGCCCGCGGTATACTTGGGTATGTGGTGCCCGCGGTGTAGTTGGGTATGTGATGCCCGCGGTGTACTAGGGTATGTGGTGCCCGCGCTGTACTAGGGTATGTGATGCCCGCGGTGTACTTGGGTATGTGGTGTCCCGCGGTGTACTTGGGTATGTTATGCCCGCTGTGTAGTTGGGTATGTGATTCCCGCGGTGTACTAGGGTATGTGGTGTCCGCGGTATACTTGGGTATGTGGTGCCCGCAGTGTACTAGGGTATGTGATGCCCGCGGTGTACTAGGGTATGTGGTGCCCGCGGTGTACTAGGGTATGTGGTGCCCACGGTATACTTGGGTATGTGGTGCCCGCAGTGTACTAGGGTATGTGATGCCCGCGGTGTACTAGGGTATGTGGTGCCCGCGGTGTACTAGGGTATGTGATGCCCATTGTGTACTTGGGTATGTGGTGTCCCGCGGTGTACTAGGGTATGTGGTGCCCGCGGTATACTTGGGTATGTGGTGCACGCGGTGTAGTTGGGTATGTGATGAAACTTCACGCATCTCAGATGCTACGGTCACACCATCATTATTGATTTCTACAGATTGGGCTCGATCACTCAGGTAGGAGTTAAACCATCTTATCGCATTTGTTTCAAAACCATAGTAATTTAGCTTTGATAGTAGAAGAGAAATATTGATAGAATCAAACGCGCGAGAAAAATCCAGAAGAACCAGTATTGTACCCAAACCCGCATCCTGCGCTGCAAGGATGTTATCAGTTACGTCCAAAAGAGCAGTATTTGTGCCTCTATTCTTTCTGAAACCCGATTGCAGCTCAGGTAGGATCTGTTGCTTCTCCAGAAACTCTGTTACTTGGCAACAAACTACCTTCTCTAGCACTTTAGAAAGGCAAGGCAGAAGACTTATTGGACGCAAATCTTTTACTTCCTGAGGGTTACAGATTTTAGGTATAGGTTTTACCACGGCTTTTTTCCATGCCGTAGGAAATACTGCAGATACAATGGACTTATTAATAATAGCTGTAATAGTGTCCAAACTCTGAGGAAGTGTAAGCAGTATCATGTCCAAAGATATTTTGTCTATACCCTGTGCATTCGATTTCAACTGTCTCAGAAACTTCAACACTGTCATGGGATCGGATGTTTTTTGGGACAGTACTTATGAAATTCAAAAAATGTTAAGTCTGATATTGTGATACAGGAGTAATGAAGAAAGTTTAAAAAATGATCATTGATCATGTTTGGGTCATCAAAGTGTAACGGAAGTTCCATAGTTTTAGGCGGCAATATTTTAGATTTTAGATTCTTCCACAAAATTTTAGAGTTATGACTATTACAGTTAATGTTTTGCTCGAAAAAAGCTTTTTTCTCATAGTACAAAGCCACAATAACCTGTCTTTTTAAGTCTTTATAAAAGAGTTTATGGTTTTCTACTTTAGTCTCTCGATGTCTGGCAAGCGCAGCATCACGAAGACGCATCATCAACTTAACATTATCAGTAAGCCAAGGACTAGCCAAGCCAAGGACTATGGCCTGTAAAGCCCTTTTAAACGTACTATGTGGCAACCTTGAGGGACGATTCTTTTAGTCGTGGCCCAAAGTGCCCATTCTCCTTTGATTGAAATCTGTCGTTTCGCAAATCTATACGCGCCTTTAGGTAGGTATCTATTTTCTTACGTCGTTGATTCATTATGACAACGTTTCAATAGAGCGCGAAATCTTCTTGGGTTTTTTTTTTGGAACAGAGTATTTGTGTTTTTTTATGCTGATATACCTAGATGTTTTATTCATCCCTTTAGGAGTACCTACTTTATTATAATCATGAACATGAACAACAATCAAAACATGATTTCCAAGAAACTATTTTTTTTTCTTTCTTTGGATTTGTTATGTCAGTCAGTGTCAGATTCTGTCAGTGTCTCGAACCACAAAGTATCATATCCTTCAGTCAAACTGAATGAATGAGACACACCCACAGACTAGTACTACACAAATCTAGTTCTTCAACATACGTACCATACCGAATGGTGGCAGCACTTTCATATACACGGCTACACGGGTCGCCATCACGCACACATAAACATTTTACGTTAAATTTTAGGAAAAGAAACAAATAAATTTATGCGTTTTCTGAATAAAAGCGTATGAATTTATTAGATAGATGTTTATAAATATCTCTAATGAGTATACTAAGCATGAATTTCACCCCTTTCACTTATTAGTTGTCTTGTAAAATCTTATTGCTTTTTGTATGAGAAAGGAACCACCTTAACACGAATATTCGCCGTAGCCCGCTAGTGTGGCCCCAGCATTAGGGAAATGATTCGGAAAATATATGATTGCAATATACGATTTGTATTTCAATTATGCTGGGGCCACATTAGCGGGCTACGGCGAATATTCGTGTTAACGCGATGTATGTGGCCGGGTACATCGTGTCATCGCGTAGTATTCGGGCGAAGACGCGAATCAATTTGTCGCGCCAATATTCGCTTAGGTGGCTACATCTACGTCAATTTATTTAGGCTAAGTTCAGATGACCGCGCGTAACCGCGCGTCGCCGCGCGGTTTGAGCATTCACATGACGATAATTGTATGGGAGCGCGACGCACGTTGGCGCGCGGTACCGCGCGGTAATGTAGACGATAATTACCGTTTATATTGATCTTGTACCGCGCGGTTGGTAGTTCCGCGCGTTACCGCGCGGTCATATGAACTTAACCCTAGGCTAAGTTCAGATGATCCGCGGCGTGCGGTACCGCGCGATAATGTAGACGCTAATTACCGTTTATATTGATCTTATACCGCGCGGTTCGTAGTTCCACGCGGTACCGCGCGGCCATATGAACTTAGCCTTAGGCTAAGTTCTAGGCATGAGACAGATATATCAAAACGAAACTAAAATCCGTTTGCAGTCAGAAATCGTATCGCATCGATATTCCAATATGAGAAAACCGTTTTTAGAAAACGCACGATGATAACGCAAACTGCAAACAATCTTATCCGAACGAAACCAAACCGAACCGACGTGAGTTTAGTTTTGCACCAAAAACGAAAACCAAACTCAAACTGCAAACGAACGAAATCTAAATCTACCTAAAGTTTAAGTTTTCTATAGTTTTGATACGCATTCGTTCTCTATCACTCCACCGTACGACTACTTTAGTTAGAATAAGACAGAGCTAATTTCATTTCCTTTTTTTTCTAACTCAGTGAACCGTCGTCGTAAGAGCAAGAGAAATGAAGCGAATCGTTATGGATTTTGAGTTTTTGACGGTTTTATGAATTGTCCGGTTTTATGATTTCTGACTGCAATCCGATATTCCATTCCAATATGAGAAAACTGTTTTTAGAAAACGCATTAACAATACAACCTAACAACCTAATCCGAATGAAACCGAACCGTGAGTTTAGTTTTGCATCGAAAACCAAACTTAAAATACATAAAAATATACAATATTTTTTTTATTTCAAATACCCAATTGCACATTGAAAACGAAAAACCGAAAGAATTCGATTTTGCGTTTGTCGTAATAACTAGTAAATACGCTCCGATATTCGCTACTGAAATCGATTTCAAAAAACGGTTTTTGAAATCGGTTTCAAAATCTGAAATCGGTTTCGTATCGGTTTGTGAAAAAATCCAAAAACGCCCATGCCTAGAACAACACCATCTGGCACAGGGTTACCAGATGCAAATTTCAAAAGTCCTGACAAAATTCCAGACATGAGCTCAATTGGGTTTTTTATATATTTTTTGTGATAAATGGATAAGTTTTATAACACAACTAATTTTATTCTATTTTTCCGTAATAATTCAAAAGTTATTTCAAAATAAAAAATATTTTTTGAATCTAGTACGTTTAATATTATATGTCAATGTTGATTGTTTGATGTCAAAATCGTAAAAAGCTAATTACTATTAATGACAATTTCCTTTTTGTTATTGTGACCAAAAATAAAATTATAGTGTAAAAAAAAAATTGTTCCATTTATTTGCCGAGAAATTCCTGACATTTCCCTTTTCCGGCCGCATTCCTGACATATGTCTAAAATTCCTGAAATGTCAGGAAAATTCCTGACATCTGGTCACCCTATCCGGCACGATACATCGCGTCAACTCGACACGAATGTTCGCCCGTCTAATGTAGACAAGAACATCGCCTATACCCGAACACGATGATTTTATCGCGCCAACACGATACGAATATTCGCCCGCTAATGTGGCCCCAGCATTAGAGAAAGAAAAAAATAAGTATGACCTTTTTAAACACACCATCATCATCACATCCTTATTGTAAAAACGTAATCAATATAAATAATTACTTAGGTATAATGTACCTACCTGCTTTCAAATTAATATATTATAGTGATAACATTATTATTAGTAGCTATGGCTTGAACTCACTAAAATTTTGTAGACGAACCTGAATAAACAAATTTATTTCATCTGTTGCATGTTTCTTTATAATGATTGTGAGCTTGAGTTACTTATGAAGTAAATAAGATCTCAACAAAACTGAACGGCAAAATGAATCAGTCCGATACTTATATTCACATTTGTAAACAATTTGAAAACGAACCCTAACAATATAAAAATATAATTACACAAGTGGGAAGTTCGCCACTTAAATATAGATTTACCCTTTGAAGAGCTATTTGATGGGCCCGTGAGGTGTGAGATCCATCAAATCTCGATTGTACCCTCTCGTCTCAATTATTCCATTCATGGGGTTGATAACTTTATTTTTCAAGGGTTGTGTCGGGATGACAAGAGTTGTATGAAATTGTATTTTTTTAAACAGTTTTTGCAGGATTTGATAATGATACCTCCAGCTTATTATTTCTAATTAACAAGTAGAAATATAAAATTTGTTTAATAATTTTTCATGTATTATATTTTCTTAAATTTTAGTAACTAATTTAATTAATTAAACTGAAGAAATCCAGCCTAAGAAAGGTGTCACCCTGGTGAAACCCGAAGGAAAGCCAGCTGTACAGCCGATTGCAGATACGAAAGAGCTGATTCCGATCTGTAAAAACAAACTACGTCAATAAACTTATTACAATGTTAATCTTCAATTGATAAATTGACAACCGAACTATTATATAATCTCTTTTTCTTTAAGCTTTGAATATCAAATTTTGATTAGATTTAAAATTCTAAAAACAACAGACTTAACGATAAAATATATTAACATAGATATCTAAGTACTTGATTATTTTACGACCTTCTCTTTGACACATAATAATATTTAATAATATGCAAAGGTCGGTTACCAACAACAGGTAGGTAAGTTTTTAAATAAAATTGATCAAATCAAAGGACTCACCAATACTCGTCTAGTTAAACCAGTAGAGACCACTAATGGACCACCAGTATCACCTCCGCATATGCCGACTCCGCCAACACCGCTGGTGCACAAGTGAGTGTTATGAATGATGCCGGGATAGATACTGGAGCAATCTTCATTGGTCATTACTTGAAGGCTGACAGAGCTAATCATTTGTAAGAGTCCGACAGATTCACCTGGAAAACAAATATTTTTCATTGTTAAATATGTATTCTTCTCTCAGATATCATCATAGAAAATAAAAATATGTCTCAATTAAATTATTACCGTCATCGGTAGCTCCATATCCAGAAGCAACTGCCGTAGCACCGGCCCAGTTGTTAGCAAGTTCACTTGAGGATAGTGGCGTGTCAATAGCCTGTAAAGTAACTGTAAAACAAAATAAACTTTGTTTATACTATCCGAATTATTGTAACTAAACTTTATTGTATATTAATAGAAATAAATAAATCAAAGCGAAATTACGTTTAGACGGTTCCTAACCGTAAAGATTTGCACTTTGTAGGTTAGGTAGGACTTACGTGAAAATTCAACCGTGGGTATACGGATTACGCAAATATCATTAAGCACTATCTGGGGGAGGTAATCGGGATGAGGGATCACAGTCACGTCTGAGTGCCGGATTCCTCCAGTGAAGAGAAAATTAGAGCCGAGAACAACCGTCGTGGAAGACACTATGCTGATGCCATCGTTAAAGCAATGGGCAGCTGTGAGAACCCTGTTGTTGCTGATAAGAGCGCCACCACACACTGAAGTAAAGATTAGAATGTTGGATATTATACCAGCCTGGAAAGTAACAATTTGTTGCAATTATTCTAATTATAAACACAATCAAAGCTTTTATGTAAAGTTAACTGTTACTAAAGACATATTTCTGTACAAATGACAAATAAGTATGTCAGCGTACATGACACCAACTAATTTTGAAGAGCTTACCTGGTACGAAACCGATAGCGTGGTAGTAGTGGAGCCTCCAGCGACTCTTTGTCCGCTAGCAATTTCATCTTCAAACTCCTTTATTTTTTGTGCTTGGGGAATACCAAACTTGCGGTGATAATCGTAAGCACCATTTATTTTAGAAGCTGAATCTAGTGCTTCAGCAGCATAAGCCACTACCACTGTTAATAAAAGTACTGCAAATGTAGCCTTCATCGTAAACTCTTTTGCACGTTGTGAGCTGATATTGAGATTTTTGTTTTTTAAGTACTAAGTTCTAAACAAATTAACGATAGTATTAGGTATCTCCTTGTTTAGGTATGTATTTTTTTTATATTATTGCGATTTTTATTTTTTTGTACATACAAGCATTTCCAGTTGTTTTTAAGCAGATATCAGAAAGCTGGATTGTAGTTCTTTTGGAAAAGTAAATAAAAATATGTGGCTGGTTTTGTGTGAATATATTGACGGAAACCCTATATATGGTGAAACCAAAATAAGATTTACCTATACATGTTAAGTAGCTAGCGATCTTCAAATTTAGTATTAACAAGTTAAACGGAGTGAATCCAGCCTAAGTAAGGTGTGACTCTTGTGAAACCCGAAGGGAAGCCTACTGAGCAGCCGGCGGAAGACGTGAATGAGCCGAGTCCGATCTGTAAAAACAAAATACGTGTTTTATATAAGTAACTTCGAGATATAATCTTACGCTGGTCTCTAATAGCTGTTTCCTTAGAGTACAATTGTATTACGTGACGTAGGTAACTACAATTTTCAAATAAGTGCGAAAAATGTTAGAGTTAAAATACAAAATTACCTCTTTTTTTAAACGATGTAAAGTCACGGAACACTCGTTATGGTGATTCAGGTGTACTTCAAGGTGCTTTATCGGGCTTTCACTTAACACTGATTCTTGGGGCACCACGTATAGTTACCTCCCTATTCATGAGCTATTACTAGTTTTGATAATTCTGAAAAACTCGATAAGATATTTATAACCTAAAGTTTACAGTCACTTACCAAGACTTTTCTAAAATTAGACACTGAGACCACCAATGGGCCGCCAGTATCTCCTCCACAGATGCCGACTCCACCAGCACCGCTGGTACACAAATGAGTGTTATGTATGAGGTTGGGATAGATTCTGGAGCAGTCTTCATTGGTCATCACTTCAAGGTTGACAGAGCTCATCATTTGTAAGAGACCAACACTTTCGCCTGGAAATAAACAATGTTCTTTATCATTCTTCTCTTACTCTGTTTCATTCCTCTAAAACAGTGTTTTTCAACATTTTTCATGATACACATAAAATAAATATTTCCTTTTTTATGTACTTAAGTATTTTATAATATCTATTAAAAAGATATTGTAGGGACTCAATATTTAATGCGTGCAACATTTTAAGCATTTTCATGATAATAATATGGTATCGTATAAATACAGAATTAAGTATTAGTTTTTATAGCGATCTCGTGACCTAAATATCCTATTGACGACCGATGCGATGTGGCGCGGTGGGCGATGGTCTGCCTACGAACGCGGAAGGTTGCGGGTTCGATTCCCGCCTTGGGATAAATGTTTGTACGATCTGCAAATATTTATTCCGGGTGTTCTGGGTATTTTATATGTATAATAAAAATATCTATCTTTGTAATATATTGTATTAAGTATGCAGTCTTCTAGTACCCATAACACAAGCTCTGCTTAGCTTGGGGCTAGATGATGCTGTGTGGATTGTCCAGCATTATTTATTTATTTATTTATCCTCTCGAAAGCATAAAATCTGTATATTCTTACCGTCACTGGTAATTCCATATCCAGAAGCAACTGCGTTATGACCGGCCCAATTGTTGGCTAGTTCATTTGTAGATAGAGGCGTGTCAATGGCTTGTAAAGTAACTGTAAAAGAAAAAACATTAAACTTAAGAAAGATATACATTTATATGAAATCTATGTATTCAAGGCCTAGTACGAAATCAATCGAAATCACTTCAGTGAGTTTACAGTTTTCGACACCAAGTACAATTATTATACCTTCAGTAGGTACCTACCTATATTACTTGAGAATTTATTGATAGATATATTGGTTCTGAAAAATCGGAATAAACTTAAAACTTTAAAAACGTTTTAAATAAAGAATTTATTGAAAACTAAAATTCTTTAATATGATTTTATATTTCTTAACTTTGGACCTTTGTGATTTAGACCTTATCAAACTTAATAGTACCTACTTTTCTTGGATCTACCAATTTCTATGGAAATAAGACAAGCGAAGGAATAAGGTTAAAAAATATGTTCTAACAAACATAGTTAGGTACATACAAGTATACAATGACGAAACACAAATCTAATATCTCCGCCCGCTCGATCGAATAACATGGTTTCTATATATTATGAGCATCTAGTACTGTAATAAGATGCAACTAAAACTCAAATAGAAATACTAAAATAAGCTTACAAGTTTTAAATAACTTACGTGAAAATTCGACTCTAGGTATACGCATCACACAAATATCGTTGATCGATGTACGGGGTACGTAATCGGGGTGAGTAGTTACAGCGGGGTCTGTAATCCTAGTTCCTCCAGTGAAGAGTAAGTTAGATCCAAGCACGACTGTAGTGCTCCTGGCGATCAAATTTCCATCGTCTTGGCAATGAGCGGCTGAGAGCACAGTCTGGTCGTTTATAAGAGCGCCACCACACACAGAGGTGAACAATAGGACTTGCATAATCAAACCAACCTGAAAAGATTTGAAGAATTTATTATTTAAAACCATTTAAAAAGAAACATTTTAATATACCTAAGACTAATTGAGGCGTCACAACTGAGCGTCCATGAATCGTGGGTTCGATCACCACCAAGAGCAAATGTTTGTGTGATAAACGTGAATATTTATTACGTGTCAGGGTGTTACATTACAATATATTCTAATAATAAAAAAATAGTAATAATATAAAAAACAATTGTATTCTATCAGCAATGTAGTCCCTATTATTACAAGTTTTGCTTGGTTTGGGACTAGAAGTGTGAAATGTCCTCGAATATTTATTTATTTAATTGTAAAACAACGAATGATTCTATCTATTAACATAAATATTATTTTGATTAAAACAAAAAAACTATCGCCATGAATACTTTGATTAAAAAAGTTTTGTCTTATTTTTTAATAGACAAGGCACACCTGGAGATTAGTAAAATAAAACCTAAAATATAGCGAAAACTATGCCTCATGACTATTAGCTGACTATTAGCTTACCAGATACGGAGACGCAAGCGTGGTCGTTATGGAGCCTCCAACGATTCTTTGTCCGCTAGCGATTCCATCTTCAAACTCCTTTATTTTCTGTGCTTGAGGAATACCAATCTTACGGTGATAATCATAAGCACCATTTATTGGAGAAGCAGATTCTAGTGGCTCAGTAGCATAAGCCACTGCCACTATAAACAAAAGCACCCCGATTACAGCCTTCATTGTTAACCCCTTTACAAGTTTATGCAATGAGTCTGATTAGTGCTAGCTTTTTAAGTAGTAAAGCAAAAGCAAATCCCCGTCGATAAAAGATAATCTTATTGCAAGATAAGTGGTCAAAATATTAATTAAATTCGATTAATTAAACTTGACGCTATCTCAATTATCGTAAGCGTTGCAACCAATTGTTTTTTCCTGTTATACAGTCGGAGCAAAAAAGTAGATGTAGTTTCTTCTTCTTGGTCGTAACTATAACACAGAGTGGTCATAGTTGTCGTGGCGTCTTCCTTTCTATCAAATTAAGGGTATATCAATGACTCCTGTTTCCTACCCTCTTTAGCTACCTGTTGGTTAATATGATATGTATCGTTAAACACACACCTATACAAATTATTGTAGGTATAATACAGAAATTAAAAAAGGAATAATACAGAAGTCGTCCCTACGTCTTCTGTATTATTCCTTTTTGGTTCGATTATTATTTAGGCTGAAGCCTAAATAATATGTTTGTACAAAGTTCCTCAAATACTATTTGTTTTTCTGAAACTTTTATTCTCAATTTGTACTCGTAAATAATTTTATTTAGTGTCGTTGAAGATATAACCTAACCTAGAATTTCCCAGAAAACTTTTGAAGGCAACTGTACATAGGTACATATGTACCTCTTATACCTACAAAACTTATCAAAAAGTAAAAATAAATGTGGTAGGTATAATCGAATATTATGTAATCTTATCATGACATTTTTTAACTAATGATGCTTCAAGCCCATAGCCCATGGTACACCTGGTGTTTAGTAGTAGGTAACCTAGATAACATTACATAACAATCACAAGTCCTCGCGAGGACTTGCCCAATGTAATGCATTATTACTACATGACGCATTGTTTTCTCGGAAGTGATGGTCTTCGACCAAGCATACTGTGTACCTATCGTATTATCAGTCGAAAACCTACTTTGAAACTGTTTTTTTGTTCACTCCATATAACGAAAACTTTCTATAACGTTAAAAAATGCTCAGTCCCTTAAGTTTCGTTATAAAGAGTTTACACTGTATATATATATATATGTATAACCTAGTAGTAGGTAATAATGCATTATATCATTGAGGAAGTCCTCGCGAGGATGTGTTATCTAATGTTTTCTCATCACTCTTAGACTAAAAGGTCTTAAAGGGCATAAGTATGCTGTGAGTTAACTAAAAAAAAGTTAACTAAAATATTAAACATAGACTATTAACGTCTTATTAGCAAAATGAGTATTCCACCAATCTATCGTAGATAGTTCCCGCTAAGTGCACTGTGGTGACTGCTTTTAGTGCTATCCAGACCATTTATAATGTATGCTTCTGAGAATAGGTTACTCTGCGTATCTTAATTATTATTAACCTCTGCCTTCCATTTCACTACACCTGGTATGATATTTATCCATAAATAACCTTATATTTTTCGTTATTCCTTGTCCGATCAAAATATAGGCTCCTGATTTTTTAGATTGAGTGTTTATTTTAAGAGTGTTCTGCTGAGGATTCAAGCCTATGTGGTATTTTGAAAAGCGTGCGAAGGTAACGCGTTTTTCTTTATAGCATTAATTAATGTGACGATTCGTAAATGTATCGAAACAGTGACATATTCGAGATACACTGCGTGTGGACATCAGCATTACTGTCGAACGTTGCAGCGTTAGCGAGCAGTGTATCCGTATACAATACACATTTATTTGTGCTCAGTCCTCTGAACAAAATAGCAAACTATCTAAGTGTGTCAGACCATGGAGAGTGAAAACTTATTCGTCGGCTATTATTCAACAGGGTAAATGGAAAGGAACAGGTTGACACCATACTAATATTGAATTTATGTTTATACCTAGTTTAAAATTAGTACAAGGCGAAACAAGATGGCTAAGCATCCCTTCTAGCTTTTTAGTATTTTCTCCTAAGATGGTACATAGCATTGCCAATAAAATTGGAATGTGTGAAAACTTTTCAGGGTTTAAATTTCTGGTTGTGGTCTTTTTTGACACGCTTTCGATATCTATTTCGATGTATTATATGCATGCTAGTTCATTCATCTACGGCTCACGGCATTGACGATACCATCAGCCCACCACGTGGAAAAGAAAGAGCAGAGGGAGGCCTATACCCAGCAGTCAGGCTGTGGATGATCATGATAGTATGCAATGAATGCTATTCTAGAAGCTTCAAAAATCTTTTATTCTTTCGATATGGGTAATCTAACTACACGATTAGGTACATATTATAGGGAAGCGGGTAACAGCTGGTTGCAAATGAATATTCTAAAATAAAACTTTTTTTTTATTACAAGTTATAGGCAAGCGTTTGACCGCGATCTCACCTGATGTTAAGTGACGATGCGCTCTACTATGTAGCACACTTGCTATTAACTTCAGCTGTATCTATCTAATAATTCATCAATGCGTATAATGTACATGTTACTAAAATCAGTAAGTAGATAAACGTATTGCAATAATCCTAATTAACATTTTTTTTCTTACATCCTACGAATTAAGTATTTAAAATAAAATAATATTTACATAAAAAAAGGTTTTTAATTAAAAATGTCATTATGATGATTGTATTTGGTGGTATTGGTTTAGATAGTGTTGATCCAGTCGACGTAAGCAGTAACTCTGGCGAAGGCAGCAGGGAATCCTTGCTGGCAACCGGCTGCAGCACCGTAGGAGGTTACGCCGAACTGAAATTCAAAGGATATTCATTATAGCTCCATATAAAATAAAAAAAAAAACAATCTACCAAGGCTCCGTTTCAGTTCTAGAAGTTATACAAATGAATGGATTAGCAATGGCAATACACTTTGCTATTCCCCGCATATTTTAGATTGAATTTTACCTACGAAAATGGTTGCTCTGCCTACAGTTCATCTGGACTTACGAGTTATTTGTTTATGTGTAGATTGTTGTCTTGATTATAATAAATCCTGTATAGAATTAGCCCAGGCCTCATTATTATATGATTTTTCCGAGCACAAATAATAATAAAATGTTTACCAAGACATTGCTTCCATCCTTTTCGATAGCCAGAGGACCGCCAGAGTCACCGCTGCAGGTGCCTTGACCACCTTCGCCGCTGGTGCACACGTTAGTGGAGTGGACCCATGGTCCGTACACAGCGGTGCATTCTCTGTTTGTGATGATCCGTAAGTTCACGGAGCTCAAAACTTGGTTGGTGCCAATGGATCCAGCTGAAAATACGAACTACATGAACATCCGCCATTTGTCATAATGTTGGGACAGGTAGACATCAAGAGTAATGACTCTAGAACACAGATAATGATTCGGAAACAAGAGCTTAAACTTACGAGTAGGCTTGGAATTTTATAAATCATTTCATTAAACATTTGTGTTTTTCTCCGGACATACGTAAGGTTAGGTACCTACAACTCACGAGACAACTAGGTACCTACAGTGGAACATTTTTTGTTTTGATCAGAATCTTTACAGACTACTACTTTATAGGAGGACATTTCGTTATGCAACTTACAGTCAGAAGTAAGACCGTATCCAGAGGCAAGTGCAATCTGGCCGACTAAGTCTTCAGTAAGTTGGTTTCCAGAAGGAAGGGGAATAAGCTGCACAGCGTCTGGAAGTAGTAAAAATGTTTAGTCCACAGAAAACCTAGAAACAAGACTAAATTACGACTGTTCAAAACTTTCAAACAAATTGATTCCAAGTTCATAACAATGAGATAATACATATCAAAATAAAAGATTACACGTGGGTACCATTTAGAATGAAGGCAGAATTCGTTCGGAGAATAGCAATGTCATTTTCAGCGAGATTCGGGTTCCAGTTCGGGTGCATAACGACATTAGTGGTGACGATACGCTGACCACCGAAGAACAGGGTGTTGGAGCCAGCAACCACGGTGAACGACTGAGCGGTGACGGAGCCATCACTGTTGCAGTGAGCAGCCGTCACAGCACGGGTAGGAGATATGAGGGAAGCGCCGCACACAGAGTTGAAGATCCACAGGATTTGAATCACAAGACCAATCTGAAGAGAAAAGGTAGAATATTATATTTATAAAAAAACTATTGCTTTGTAGGTCAGTACCTATGTTATATGTTTATATGTTTAGTGAACCTAGTTAGTGGACTAACATTAGAGAAATCATTTTTTTCAAAATAGTTTATTCAACGACCCGAAGATAAAGTGAACTGAAACACCTTAATAATGCAACCTGCAGTTCTAGCTAAGTTTGTTCCTCATTCTACAACTGAAGATTATTATTGGGCATTGTCAGGTGACGTCCCTACACCTATATAAGATACTCTGCAATATTATGGACCAGGAGCCAGTGAAAGATTTTCATGACCAAGTCCCTCCCAATCTAAACTTCGTAAACTGCATGGGACTTATACTATGAATACTCGTGACCGTCAGCTACGACTCCGTGGGTGGGGTAGGCAGTGGTAGCCTCCCAAGTACCTATGTAGAAAAAAAAATTAGCTGGTACGTTTCGCTCGAGAGGAAATAATTGACCAAAAATGTACTTGGCTCCTGGACCATTAGATCCTATATTAGATCTTTTACAGCAAATATTATGTAAAGTGATTAATGGCAGCTGACAACTGGATATGTTGTTCTCCCTCCATTATAGTCCAGTCAAAATAGACTAAAATTATGACTTCAGTTTGCATTAATAGATTATTAAAAATAATAATAATAATTAATGGGAATAAAAATTTAATTTACTTTTTGGGATGGATGGGGACTTTTGACATATCATTTGTAATGACGTATCCAAGGCCTGTACAAAAATCCAGCTTGTTGGGAATTAATGCAAGCTGGAATGTCTATTTTGACTGGGCTAATTACTGGTCATATTACATCACTACTCTGTTCCCCTTTTTGTTAAAATATCATAAACATGGACATTGGCAAATTCGAGGCAACGTAAAAAGCCACAAATAATTGAAGAAAAAAGGTATGCTGTAACCAATAAATATTGTATTATTTTAGAAGGATCCTAACATTATCCAAACTCATGATTTACATAACTAGATAGTACACAGAAATGGTGTGTAATAAAATAAATCGAAAGGTTTAATTACAAATGCTTTATGATAAGGAAACCAACTAGATCTGTATTTGTATATTAACCTACCTATTGAATACCATATCGTAACGCCGCCCGGGAACATGAAGTTTCTGAATAGACTCCTGATAAACCATCCTAATCAATCCGACCGGTCCTCGAATTGGATTAATTATGTTCTTTTAGTATTATATTAATCCTGAATATACGTCTTTTAGTTTCGTTACGTTTAGATATCGCGTATCGTAATCAAAGGTACCTACTACATCAATCACTTTGATAATAAAATTAAATAAGATGATAATGCAGAAGGTATTTAACTTAAGCGATGTTTAACCTTTAATCACTTTATAACGATGTTATCAAACTATCGTATGTACAGGTATTTCAGCAGGTATTTTTTTATTATAAATCAATATTTTTAATTTCTTTTATTTTGATCATTCGTTTCTTGTAAGTATTATAATCTATTTCCATATAAAACTTACTTGGTAAGGTGTCTGGGAGATATCAGAAGGTGATCCACCGACAATTCTCTCGCTCAAGGACTGCTCTTCGTAACTCCTGATTTGTGCAGCTTTAGGGATACCGAATCTTCTGTGGTAATCGAAAACAGGAGAACTAGGCACCTCCTCAGCTGAAACAGCCACAGCCAAAGCTACTATCACTGCTAGAAATACTGCCTTCATATTGACAAGTACACATTTTTAATTAATTCTATTCATTTTATACATAATACTTTATCTAATCACAGTTAATCAAAGCTAAGTCAATCTTGAATATATCGTAGTAAGTGGTAGATAATTTTATTGGGTTTTTCCTAAGAACATGATAGCGTGAAAATATACGTGGAGTGACTTGAAATTTGTTCTATGTAAACCAGTTGACTTACATTTCAGGCATGTGAATATGCAAGTTTACAGTGTTCTTCATTATTTATTTGTAAATAGGTTCATAAAATACGCAATACTTAAGGTACCTATTACTACCATGTCAAAGGTTTTAAACGCGAAAACAAAGTGTAGCAATTGATGTTTTTGCAACTCGCCTAATAATATGGCTTTAATCGCTGAAAAAAACCAACGAGATTTTTTACTTAAAACAAATGAATAATTAAAAATTAGCCATTAGCAGTGTGAGCATGCTTTCCCACAAAGAAATAGAAATCAAAGAGAGTTAATTGCTGTTGCGAGAGGCGGCTCGCGAGCTGTGAATACAAAATTAAAGTTCTAACTCCTGACCGCTGCTGGATCTCCTCTTTTTTTACTGCTTTAAGAGAGGCACATGCTTGTTAAAAAATAACACTCATTTTTTTTACAACAGCTTACGCTTAAGGCCCGCGATAGAAGCCGAATCCAGAAATACCGTAACGAAAATAACCTAACACTGCGCACTGCGCATAATCAAGCAAAAAAATGCTATGCAATAGCTTTACCGCGGCAGTCCCCGAGTGCCACGCTCACGTCTTTTTTTCTAAGGTTTGATACCTTGGAAGCTAGTTTTGACCGTGATGCTATTCACTTATTTCCATGCATGGATAAAATTATACACGAAATGTTTTTTCTGAAACTCCATCAAAAAATGGAGAAAGAAATGATATTGTCATGAAACCGCCTACAAAGCCCGTAACCGCGTAACCGCGGGTGCTATGGAAAACAATCCAATTTGGGCCTTAGCTGCGAATTGCATTTTCAACGCGCATATGAATGGATGAGAAGTGTGAACTTGGAAATGGGTCACGAAGGCTTCTAAGGCACCCTTGCCGAGGGGTAGGGTGCAAATGACTTGTGAGAACTCGTATTGTGCAAGGGGTAAGCCGCATAGTTCTCGATAGAACCACTAGATGAAGGAGCTGCTACTTCAAAAGTTTGCAAATAAACGCGTCGGTGGAAGCTTAGAATTGTAAGTTTATTCTACATTGGTAGTATGTTCTTCGGCTTGTACTTAGTAGTTAGTAGTAGGTATTGAAGATCATATCAATACCTACTAAGTACTAAGTGTATACCTACATAGTGTTTTTTATCAGGTTACTTTAAAACCTTATCAAATACCTTCTTAAACTTTTAAAAGGCAAGTAGGCATATTGTGAAAATTTAGTTAATTTTTTCAAAAAAATAATAAATAATTCTTAAACATATTTTGCATTTATTTTTTACTTTTTGAAGTTGTTTTGTTAAACCATATTCAGCAAAACAACTTCGACCAAAATATTATAAAAACACCTAGAATATTTACTTATATCCTAAAGCTTGTGTATCCTCCACCACTGTAATACATTACTGAATAAAAAATGAAAGAGCTACTTTGTATAAAACCTACCTAATTACGTTGTACAGGAAGGCTGAAAAAAAATGTAAAAGCTAGTAATGTAGTTTGTCTTTACTTTAAAAGGAATCTAAGAGGAGATAATACAAAACGCTCGAGACTCGCCGGTTGCGGGCGTCGGGTAAGCCTCCGGCGAATGTGGGGACGTTGCAAAGGAGCTGAACATAGAACTCTATTGAGACTTCATAATTTTGTCTTTTTATGTTGTTTATCCAAGCGTTATATTAGTGACTACTCCGCAATTGCTGTAGAAAAGTATAATAGACTAAACTATTTACGAGCGCCTTTGAAGAAGCCAAAGCAATTATTTTGGTTCTTGCTCGTAAACTTCATTCCTACTATAAGTATCATAGCAATATTTTTCTGTGGATTAGGTTAACTGGGTTGAAAAACATTTGAACTGTGCATGATATAATTATGTCGGTCTCCCAAACTACTCCATAGTTTTCATTTTTTCCTGTAACAGGTCAAGTTTAAAAGAGGTTGCACTAAATTTTCGCGTCCAGCTACAAATCCACGGCAAAATACTGGGTCACTACTGTTGGTATTGTTATAAAAGCGGGACTTCTTTAAGATCGCGACAAAGACCGACCATTATCTCACTTTAAAACTTTACAATGGAACATTTTGTGGGACAATGTCTTTGGAAATTATTTTTGGGGCATCTTCTCCATTATTGCGTTAAGACTGTTCATTTCTTTCACGCAATGCTTTGATTGTCTTTTAAGCTTTTGAAGTGGCTTTTTTATGGCTGGCTTTGTTTGAGAATTGCCCAATCGGAGCTCGTTTGTCACACACCATTGTAAATGCTATGGTAGGAACACAAGATTTATTATTTTACAAAAGCTAACCTTAGGTACTGTTGTGTGATAGTTGGAGCCAACTGATGAGAGTACCTCGTGGCTGAATGCTGTATCTGCGGTTACAGTCCACGTGTAGTTCTCTTCACGTAAATTTCTCCCTCGAGACATGTTCCATTCGGAGTGGCGGTACTCCAATATTTTACTGCTGTAAAGCAAATTTAGTGCTTAGGAAACATGGGGTGGGGTGTCGTAAAATTTCTAAACCACTATATCTCGCTTGTCCTCTAAAGTTCCTTTACTAGTAGGTAATTTGTATGCTGAAAGTTTTCAGAACCAAATCAGTTTCTGATTCTCTCCACATAAATGGAGAGATAGGTTATAAGTAGTTCCCAAACGGAATAGGCAATCAGAAACTTTAAAAAAATATTTATACTAATGGTTTTATGATATGAACCTTGATATGAGTTGGCATGAATGAAGCTATTGTCTATATCTTAAAAAATCTCTTTAGAATCGCAATGTTAACGTTTTGCAGTTCGTGTACGCTTAAAATTCGTATAGAATCGCGTGAACAAAGGTGATTTAAAAGTCAAAGCATTTATCTTTCAGTTAATCGTGTATATTGTGTAGAGACCTAAGCACTATGTAGGTAAGCTTTATTCAAAAGATTTACCTATCTGATCTAATTTTTCTCGTATTTATTTTGCTTATATGACAGGATACTGGGAGGTTGAATTGAGACAAACAGACAAAAAAACATCGGAGTGAGGCCGTAGAAGCAATGTTTTAAGACTTGATTCAGAATAAATAAACCTACTCGTAAACTCTGCAGAACTAGCGCGCATAGATTAAACATGAAACTTTACCTAAATCTTAACAAAACTACCCTAGTTTCTGTAAATCAATTTAATAGGATTACTAAATCATTTTGCGAGACCATGTGTATAATCATAGATTAGTAGAGGTCGTCGTGTGTCGAGTCCCACGGTTCTTAGGGCTAATCCAGGCGTAATCAAAACGAATCTCGGGAATCCGGGTCCTTTGCCGTCGGACCGTGGCGAACTTGATTAATTCCTCGATCTTAATACGAAACGTGAAAATTAACTTAAATGTCGCGTTCGGTGGCCGGTTGAGTTGTAGGTGTTAGGTATAGGTTTAACATTATCTTTGCAGAACTTTTTCTAAAAAGAGAGTTTTAAAAAAATTACATGTTTATGATCAAATCGTATAAGCGATAAATAAATAAGTACCTACCTAATTTCTTCTTAAGAATAAATAGATTATTTATTAGTACTTTTATAAGTATCATGAAGAAGTTCTTTAATTTAGGAACATGAAATATTTTATCATTCCCGGAACTTTTTACATCCATAAGTTTAAAAACTAACTAAACAAAAAGAACATGTATACTTTAACTCAAGTCCATTTAAATTATAAAGTATTCTCTAGAAACAACAGCATTTTTGTCGTGTTATTTTAGTCAGGATGCTAAATAATTGCCTAATAAATTATGTGCTCTAATCTTCTCGCTTTGTTTAGAAGTAGAAGTTCCAATGGTGTTTGTTTAAAAGACGGTTTGTTATGGAGTTGTTCCACGCATTTATAATAACGCCTACACATATTTTATTGGTAGATTAGTATAATATATGATAATATTGTGTCAATTCTCTATGATAAGTAGGTAATGGGTTTTTAAATTTTATTGTTTCTTATTTTAATTTAAATTATTATTTTTTGACATTTGTATTTTATGATTCCTGTATTTTGAATATTTCCGCATACAATGTAATTTTATTTTCTGGAATAAATGACTATGACTACTTATGACTATGACTAATGCTGTCTGTAGTAAGGATACAGTTTCATTTTTAATTAACCGGTCTTATTTGTCTGATATATCTAGGTATACTTTAATTAACCGGTCTTATTTGTCTGATATATCTAGGTATACTTTAATTGCGCCAAAGAAAGATAGAGACCTACAGAATGTTCCTAAATTCAAACTAAGGACAATATTTTTCTATCGAATAAAAAAATCTAATCTAATCAGCCTACAACGCCAATCAACGAAAAAGGCACTGAGCGCCCCCAATTTTATAAAGTGACTAATATTTTTAGTGTTTATGTGTAATAGCGTTAAACTTACTACATTAATTAAATTTTTATAAACTATTAGAATTACTGAATTTAACACACCGAAAAACGAGCCTTGCTTTAATATGTAGTAAAGTCTTTGCGTTCTTAAACTAACCTAACCAACCTTTAGGTTCTCATAAATCAAAATACAGCTATCATTTGTTGAACAAATATGAATGTATAGTTATAGTAATAAATGGGTACACCTGCCGTTCAGCACTTTAATTGCGTTACCATTAATACCAGTCAGGGGCAGGGGTTATAGACGGAGATGGATTGGACGTGCCCTCGATATTTTAACAAGGCACGAGTGCGGCCTAAGTTTTGACAGGTCGGTCAAAATGTTTTAAAATGATAGGAAAAATAGTGAACATTAGTCGCGCTGATAATTTCCTTATTGTGAAACTGTAAAAAAAGTAGCAAAAAACTTTGAAAAGCGACTTGTATTACAAGTACCTACCTACGTACCGAACCCTACGAACCTAAGTTCTAAGAATATGCTATTATAGCTTCCCCATTTCATCTTTTTTGTACCTCCCATGTTTTGGTAAATTTATTCTTGAAAAAGTAGTGTCTACGAGGAAAAGTCCTTTCTCGGATATGTATACCTACATATATATAGGTATAAGGGTGAGTAATACAGCTGTGACAGACGGTCTGGATGAATTTATTACAGGCCTTGTAGTTAATTTATTTATTTTGCAGCGGAAGTTGGGTTGGGGCTTTTCGAAAATTATATAAAAAACCTTAAAAATATATTACACGATTGATTTAGGTGCCCAACAAAAGGCTACATAAAATTAATAACCTATATAAAAATTCGGGTAAAAGAATCTTTATTTCTCAGAAGAATATTATGTACATTCACTTATTGAGAAACAGTTATATAAAGTAAGTTTATGGGCTACGGACATACAAAATTGTATAAGTACAGTAAATTATGTTAAACCAAGATCTCTCTCATTTTTTAGGAAATATCGCACTAAGAGAGAAAGGTTCTTACTAAGAAACCTGTGTACTCTCAGCCCTTGCTTTTTGATGCACTTAGTGATATAATTTTCTATTTTAGAACTTATTACGGCATGATAAGGTTGTAAAGGTCTGAAGGATCACTGACTAACATAACGTAGACTTTTATGCACATTACCAAGTTTGTTTTTGCACGTGTGCTGTGAACTCAACAAGCGTGTAATGACCCTTACATGTATTATAAAGTCTTTTAGCCTTTTGACGAAGAATTTACGTTCTTTTGCGTTGACGTCGAGCAGAAAAGTACCTTTGAGTCAGCAAGATTTTTTAATTATCTTTAAATATAACAGGTATTTTAATTGAATGAGAATAATGGAAAGCTGAATGTCAATGTAGGCATATCTAAAATGGGGTTTAATTTACATGAGTTTTTAACGCTTAAAGAGCTAAAAGTGTTGCCTGCTACATGTTTATATATGAACAAGTATTGCTCGGTAAAAATAGAAAATGTATTTTTATTGGACTGGGAACACTGTTTGAGTTTAAACGTTACTTTCTGTTCATATGAAGAATGTAGCATAACTTTATAAAGACATATAAAAGGCAGAGAGCAGCAAAGAAATTCAATGTTAAATACCTAGCCGACGACGGTCGCGAAACAATTCTCGAGATACATATATAATGCCGGAAACAGTGACATGCACGAACGTCTCCTCACGACAAATAGTGCGACATGTTGATTACACACTACAAAAACATGGTGGACATCTTCTGAATGCATTAATTGTGTTTCGCTAATCAGCTGTTCATCTTATATCTGGGTAATAACATGATTGAAGAATAGACGTGCGGAGTTCGATTCATTCTATGAATTTATGTGTAACAAAACCAATCTTATTCTGTACTGTATGTACTGTAGTGAGAGTTCATAATAGAGTGAAAAAAATACCCTCACAATAAGCTCTCAAGCCAACTGCAATGCCTTAATTTTCCCAAACAACGTATGTCGCGCGCTGAATTTTCAGATCCAGTAACAAATCCAAGTGAGATCTGGCGATAATCCAAGTGTGCTCTGCCAGGTGTGTTTCCACTCGCAAATTGCATCAGAGCTTATAGAAGAACTGATTTTATTGCATCGGCTGAGTTTATGGAAACTTTGTCTTTGATGTTTGTAACTTTGCGTTGTCGTGGAAGGAATAGTCTAAGCTCTAGTTGTAAACTTAAAAATGTTGAAAATAGTTGCAGTAGGAACATATAAGAAACTGTTAATTTTAGAAACTAGCTACGTCAATGATATAACCAAATTGTTTTGACTGTGATATAGTGATAAGTATTTATCGGATATTGGAAATCCCCGCAAAACAATTGAATTAATCTAGCGATAATAAGAATTATCTGAGCGATAAATACATCCGTCTAAAGTATACTGATAAATCAATGTCAAATTACTCGTGTATCTCGAGAATTGTTTCGTTATTACGTTTTTGTCGTCAATATAATAAATAATCATCATTTTCATTGAATATCCTTATTATCAATGTGACACGTCAGTCGCCTGCATTCGTTGCCAACATTCATCCAATTTGATATCCAAAATTCCACACAGAGCAAAGGAAATATCAAAGAGGCTTCGAATACTAATCCGGAATCACGCAGTATGGAAATATGAAGCTCTAAAGAATATTCCTGTCCGAATTAACGTTAGGCCATTCCGGGACATGGGTCAACTTAGGCTTTGGGAATGCCAACATGCTACTGTGCACGCAGGTAATGCCGCCTAAATCACTATGTTTTGTCCGGCCTAACCGAAAACGCAACAAAAGGACAACATGAAATGTGATTACTCAGCTCCGACTGGGGCTTGCATGTCATGACGGCAGTGAATTACTGCCCACCACAGGTCTACTATTTTTCCCGCTTTTTTCATACCAACAAAAGTGAGCAAAAAGTTATGTTGTCGCCGCACGGGCAAGCGAAGTTAAATGTTAGTTCTCGTATGTTGTAAACACACCGTGACATGTTTGGAATAGAATAACCTCCAGGAATCCTTGCTTTGTTGCCTGTGAAAATTACAGTTTATTTGAAACTCCGCTTTTTCGACTTTGAAGTAAAAACCATTGCAAAGCTTATAGAGACTACCAATTAGGTACGATCGAATCGAGCTTAGATACATTAAAACCTATTGTAACAAATCGTATAAGCGTGATAATATATTTTAAATTTTCAATTCCAGTAGCTAGGAATATCCGGTCAAACTTACAGATAATCGCAAAACATTTTGCATAACACGCTCGGATCGGATAGTTTAATAAAACCTACATAGCTAGGCTCCATCCACTCGGTGGAAGTGGCACACGTGGTGAGGTCGCAGCAGACATAGGTGAACACTAAATTCTTTACTTTGCCAACAAATCCTACGTCGACGACGGCAAGATAGCGCGATGCTTTATTTGGGTCAGGTTCGGAGCAAGAGTGCTCTCATCTGATAAGTGCCGTTTCCAGGTGTTATAGGTTCTATGGTGCGGTAAATATGTTAAGGGTTTATTGGTTTTCGATATTTACATCGTGTTACAAATCTTGGTTTTGTTTAGATTGTTTATGTTCTATATGTATATTTATTGCTTACATAGAATGCTATTATGCTAAGCAATGCATATGCTATTATACAATAATCTCAGTTTTCCTATCCGACTAATTTTATGAAATAAAATATGTGTAAACTGATAAATAACGTGACGCGACAGAATATGAAATTTTCGTAGAATAAAGTCATGTTTTTGATTCATCTTTCTTATATCTAAAACATAAGTAACACTAAAGTAAATAAGCCTAGTTACCTAAATTAGATTTATAAATTAAGGGTTAAATCTTCGAACGATATGACGAAGTTAAGCTAAAAGTTAAGATTTAAATTGGGCGAAGGAGTCCGCCCTCCCGGATGAAAACTTATTTTAAAGGGTTATAAATCAAAGTAATACGTTCCTTCTCAATTAACTACGGATTGTGGATAAATTTATTAGTGGTACAAACATTTGTTCAAGATTTGTGGGAAAGTTTAATGTGTTTAAACATAAAATATTAATAGCTTTACCTTCCTCGGCTCCTTGCGAAGAGTTTCTATTGTGATGCGGTAAAATATAATTGGCTAGGAAGTTCTTCTTCTTCTTCGAGTCGTTGATAAACCATTTTAAGAAAATCACCAAGGTTAGACCACCCCTGACCAATAGCTAGCCACATATAGCTAGGAAGTTATAATAAACAGAAATATAGGGTAGGGTGCATCGGTAGAACTTGAACTTAAAATAATTTAAGACCTCAATCATAATGATAATTAATCACAATCATACACGTCCAAAATATCATTACAAACAGCCTATACGTGATTAAAATGATAGACATTTATTTTGATATAGTAATACAATTTTATTAAGAAACTTACACCGACTAGCCTACTTAGAAAAGTACCTATGTATTACAAGCTTTGTCGACGAGTTGTAAGCCCCAAAAAATGTTGACAGTGCCTTTTTGGTTGATAAACAAATCCGGATTAAACGCTTCAGTAAACCATTCACTCAACCGATTGGAAAACAATAGATATATACTCTTCTTTACTCGCATACACCCAGACATAACTCTCATGTAAAATGTAGAAGTATTTTTTTAAAGACAATATTTTTTTACGTAACTACACGATAGTAATATGCATAGGTAGGTACTATATTTTTTGTCTTTCGCAGACTTGTTGAGTCAATTTGTGGAGCGGAGTACCTATACCGAAATGGTTTTTTATAGCTGTGCTGTCTTATTCTAAGAATGACGAGACGAGATCGATAAAAGCATTACGACGATAAGAAAAGCATTTTAAAATGCAATGTTGACATAGAAAATTTTTACTCATCCTAAGAATCTCGTTTCTTTGTTATACAATTCTTCTCTGTTTCTCTTATTTAATATTAAACGTGACGTAATTTTTAACAACCTTCTTTCACGGACCGTGAAAAATAATATCTACATTTTGAGACAAAACGAGGAAATGAAAGATCTTTACACAGATTTGAGAACGAGGTTTGTCTTCAAAATATTGAATTTAAGAAAGTGTCGCAAAAATGCTTTGAAGTTATCGGCAAGTATGAGAACCATGACTCGCATTTTGCAATACATACAAAGTCGCATTGCAATGCGGAAATCGAATGCACGTCACAACGGAAGCGAACGGAAGATGCAACATGCAAAAGAAATTCCCACCCGTTGTTCAATACCTTTACCAAATAAAGTTACCTAGTCATAGCATCGTCACGTGCGTGAAATATGAATCCATATAAAAATATTTTTACTCGTTTTCCGCTTCATATTTCGCCATCTAATGAAAATATGTGACAAAATGGAACAGCGAATGAAAAAGTTAGTACTTTCTGGCACAGCTGTGAGCGTAGCGTATCTAGGTTAGAATACATATCGACTAACCGGAAATTATGGACAGTACCTATACTGAGAGATAAAAGCTACATAGGTATTACTTATTTAAGTTGCAGCGGCTTGTGTATTTTGTAAGCGTTGTATAAGTTACCTTTAATAACTGGTATTTTAACTTCACTATACTTTAGGATCCGACATAAAAAATATTGTTTTTAGTACAGGATTAAATAAATAGTTACATAATTAAGGGTTTGCTTTGTCTATTTATTTATTTATTTCACAAATAGTCTAGAAATAGTTAGATATCGTATAAATATTTGTTTATTTTACAATAAATAATTAGAAAATGATATTATTATGTGTAATGAGTCTTGTCGGACAAATATTTAATTTCGCATACTATGCATTAAATATTAGTTTTCTATTACCTGTATCTAAAAATAAATAATGACCAAGAACGTTAAACACATTGCACTCTAAAGCCAAATTAAGTACAGCTTGTATTGTGGGAACTAGGTTGCTGATAAAATATTGGTATACACACAGACACAGAACAAACATCAATGTTTGTCATAACACAAATGTTTGCTCTTGGCGGGAATCGAACTCACAAATCAGAACAATCTAGGGAGCCCAAACTTACAAAAGAGTTAGTAAGTTCCCTGGTTAGTAAGTTATACAATTGCTAACTATATTTTAAACAAACTAGGCTACCAATCAAATCGTCCAATCTATATTTGTGCATCCGTTCGATTTGTCGTTTGTATTGTTTGTGAAATTCTAAAACGAATTACCTTCAGCTATGTTAGGTGGAGGACAATAAATCGTGTTTTATTTCCCATTCGACTATTCGCACCTGCGTCGGAAAATAATTTTTCATTGCAGTTTTGGTATACTTTTTAGTTTTGAGCTGCTGGTTTTGTTGGGGCAAGGTATTCATTTTCAAGGTATTTCAATAAAATATATAAAAAAGAAGAAGACGTGTTGTACCTACCCCACATAATGTGGGACAAGAGTAGGAAGATGATGAAGATGATGAATTAAAAAAAAAAAGATTACTGCGCCGGAACCTCCCTTGAAGGGAGACTGGAACACAACTGCTTAGCGACAGATATACTGACAGTATTTAGCCAGATGTAGTAGTAGATCTCTCTAGAAGCTATACTACCCATGAAACTGGAACACAACTGCTTAGCGACAGAAATAGTGGCAATATTTGGACGAGCTCTCAAGCTATACTACTATAAGTTTCTAGTTAAGTATAGCTGCAATGCCACATATTTTATAATACCTGACATAACTGCTTTTAGTGATAAACGACGTTATTCGCGTGTATCCAGTAGCGTTCTCGGCCAGCTTAAATTACTTAACTTGCTGTGATAAATAGCATTAAGCTTACTTTAAAATAAAAGTATGAACTCGCGATGGTAAGCTTCTTGCAAACTGATTTACATAATCGCATTAACATTGAGGTTCGCTTCGCTGCGTATCGGTAAAATATCAAATTATTGTTGTTAATAAAATGTTTTATAATAAAACACTGGGCATAGTCAAGTAATGAAAAACTAAAATTTTATTAAATATCATTTCAGTTTAAAATACTTATCTACTTTAAGTTAAAGTAAAAAATAACAGTGACGTCAAATAACATAGATATGTGACGTCATTCATAACTATTTGACTTAAGAATACATGTTATTTGATATATATAAACTTCACAAAAACAACACGAACATACACGAACTTAAATTATCATAACCTTTTATTGTACAAAGAATAAGTTTTCTAGTGGAAATCGAGTAGATTTAATATTTTATTTTACTTTAATAAAAATAATAAAAATAACAAATATCATAGGTAGCATTAGGAATTTACAGAAAAAAAATCTGCTACGACGTAGCTGAAACAAGCTACGGCGTAGAAGTAAAAATTCATGGGGTCTGAATCAAAGATTTCAAAAATACAAATTGATTCTCCATTAGTAATTATTATACTACACATTAAGTACTATATGTAAACATGCCGACGAACCGTAGTAGAATAGCCGCTTGTATTGTGATTTTTGATTTTTGACCTTGAGTGGCCTTGACCTTGACTGACCATTGACTTTATGGACCTCTAGACTTTGTTTTTCTTTGCAGACTCTTCAAAAGCTATTTTATTTCATGAACGATTTTTGCTAGAAATACTGTTACCAAAGTGTTAATAAGTAACGTACTAAGAACGTCCTCCTAAGAAAACAATATTCTCTGTCGGTATAGCTCTGTCTTCTATTTCTCGGATTTAACCCACAAACTGCATAGAGTTCGGTTGAGTTCAATCCGACAAAAAAACGTTTATTTTGTGCCTGAATTTTAATAAGTAAACTAAGTGTATATTTAGTGTAGGTATATTTAAAAATATACTAAATATGTTTCTAATTATAATATGTTATTTTGTTAAACCTTAGTGCTCTTTAGATGCTCTAAAAACAATGTATGTACTGTGTTGTTTAAACTTTAATCATTATAAATTAATAAATAGTTAAATATTTATGTTATAAATTTAATTAAATATTATATGTACTTTAATATTTATAAATTTAATGATTTCGATCTACTTACTAAAGTACTCACAAATAAGATATCCCTGTAGTAATTGCTTTGTGACCCGCAGCCGGCACTCATCTTGCAATCGCTGTTGCATTTTATTACTTTTTCATTTCCACTGGGGTTTCAATTTCCTTTATAATTAATAGCCTTTCTATGAGTTGACGTTTTCTACCGCCGCCGCAGAAACTTCAACGTTCAATTTGCGTGCTATCTATTATTACCCGGTGGTTTATTTTTTATTTCATTTGAGTTTTTATATATATTTGTGTACGCTTTTTAAAAACTCGACGAATATTACAGTATTTACAAAATGTACATAGGCATATAAAATACATAAGAAACAGTTGAGCTATCTAGAGACCGTTGCAAACGATCTATAGATAGTTCAACTGATCCAAATCTACGCTTTTTTGATTTGATTAAGTTATATTATAGAACGATACACGATATCGTATAACGTGTGCACCTTAAGGTTATCCTAGGGTGAATAAGTTAATTAAGTGCCTCCCTACTTTTGAAGACCATATTTGTAACACTTATTTTGTCAAAATAAATATCTTTTATCATATTTTATATTATGTACCTCTACCATGAGATGTCACAGTAAAATCGCCTGACTTAACTACAGTAGTTACGTAAATATTAGTATGACAAATTTTAGTACCCAACTATCCGCTAGAGGCACTGTACAAATCTTCATACATTTTTTTAACTACAGACGCTAGCGAGTATAGTAAATATAGTATAGTAAAAACTCATGGTAGAGCTACTATGCTGTTTTTGTCCTTCATAGTTATGTCAATAAAGAAGGCTTATCAAAATAAATGGCAGCTAATACTCGTATACTCAAAATGTTTGGTAAATCAGTACGAATCTTAATTGAAATTTTATCAATTATCTCGTTATCACGGTTGCGCTGCAATTAAGCTTAAATGTATTGATAAATTGTGGTAGCAGGATATATTTCACGTTATTTGCGTGACGTTAATTTATTGGCTAGTTAATTTTCTACTTTAAACACAATATGATACTATGAAAACATGTTCGTAACTATAACAGTCAAAAGTAGCATTGTACATTTAGTATAATTATTAAATATTAGTTTTATTAGCAACGTAGCCCCTGTGTGTGGTCGAGAATTGTATTTTGAATTTCTTATTTTTTTCTATTTTCGTGTCACAAGAATCGACACTATTCAAAAAAATTCCAAAAGTAGTTTCAAAAAAATTCCCCGTAGGAATTCGCAATTGTGTTGATTTTAAAAATAAAGATAGAAATCACACAGAGCTAAGAGCTATTCGGAAAACTTTGTAAACTTTAGCGAACTTTTCTTCAAAGAATCTTGATTGGCCTCACAAGACTTATCCATAAAGCTGCGGCATATAACGAACAAACGTAAGAACATTATGGAACCTACATATCGTTATCAATAATTGTAACAACTTCCCTCAAAATTTAACTTCCTAATGAGGCCAAGAAAATTCGCGAGCGGTGGAACTTAAGGCGTGTAAACTTTCATTCGGCGTCATTAAAAGTTTCAAGTCCAAAGATTTGTGCCAGCACTAATTAGCTAGACGCTTGTGGAACATTTTTGTGCGTCGGCGTCTTAAGCGTTCACCAAATAAAAAGGAGTGATTGCAAGTGTCTCTTTTTTATTTTAAGTTCTTCAGCAAACCGAGTTTCGCTGTTCACTGTTTTCAGACCGTTTTAAGATGACTAATGAGCTGAGAACTAACTTTGTTAATTAATTATTCTTAGCGAGACTTTTTCGGAACGGCGACGTAACTTTTTCGATACATTTAAAGTAGAATAATAAATAATAATTATAAATAGAATTAACATTGCAATAAAAACTGTAATACTACATTAATAACAAGTGATTTGCGAATACATATACCTACTCCCGGATCTAAATAGTGTTTTCAAGATATGGCGACCGGCCATGACTCTAAATTAGCATGCCTAATAACATAATCACGTAGCACCTGGCGCTTGTCAAATCAAATCATATTGATCGTTGTAGAGTCATAAAATGTTGTATTTTCAATTTATGTTACGCCGCGACAATTAAACATTATAATATTTTGTTTTACACATTATTCCTGTAGTCTATGACCAAAAAATAATCAAAATAATTCAACTATGCTTTGTATGTTTAAATCATAAGCTCGTAGTTGCACAGAATCTTCAAAGGTGCACTGAGTATATTAAACAAAAGAAACACTATACGGAGCAAACACTACAGTTTTCAGCACTAGGTACTCTTGAGAATGTCGCAATATCTCACAATTTTCGAAGTCAGCCGGCGTATTACCGCAGGAAGTAAACACTAAAGAGCTCGCTGCGGTCCGGGGGCACGATCGGCTCATAACTCCAGCACGTGACCCGGGTGCATCCATGCACAAGCGCAAACTTTAATTGTAGCACTAATGTGCTTTGAAAATATTAATTATAAATATGATATAAAATACTTGTTGTACATTTCTAAAGTTAAAATATAATAATTAATTCTGTATTCTGTGGACATACCGATAATATTATTGACAAGCGTCAAAAGCTCAGTTGGTAGCAGCTCTGCTTTCCATGCTGTGGTTAGTGGGTTCGATTCCAACTCCGAGTAAATGTTTGTGTAATGAATATAAATATTTCATTTTATTTCATTTTACACCACATACTTTTACACAGGATTAAATTGAATCAAAGGCAAGAGTGGCTCTATAAAATAAAGTGCCGTATTTTATAATTTCGTCAGTCTATAGCTTATAATAATGCGTTTATTTCAAACCATAACTTAAGGTAAAACAAAAAAATCATTATCAATATTTGTTCTGTGTCTGCGTGGTTCTATGTATTCTATGTAGGTATTTACAAAAAAAATCGAAATGAATGGAAGAGTTTGGGGGAGACCTTTGCCCTGCAGTGGGACACAATAGGTTAAATAAAAATTACAAACAAAATAATGAACAGTTCTTGATCTTTCTAAAGGCAACATCTGATGATTTAGATTATAAGTATTCGATCAGCAATCTAGTACAAGCTTTGCTTAGTTTGGGACTAGAGTGGTGTGATGTGTGTATTGTCCGTGAGTATATATATATGATTCGATACCACGATGCATTTCTTCACCGAGAATGTACACTGTGATTAAAAGATAACCTTCCGCAATCGCAGTCGTCATACCATCAGTTATGCGAGATTACATCCTTCCTTAGGTATTGTGACCTAGTTTAAAAATGCTTCGATTGTAACTTTACTATTTTCAACAACAATGTAACATAAAATTCAAACCACGAGTTACAATGCCTTTAGAACAAGCGTCGAATAAGTTGAATCCACAGTTGCACTTACCTCAAGTATTATTTCAAAATCAATACAGAAAGTGCTGGTCGGAGTTGTAAAGCGGTGTGCCAACATCATGAAATGGGTAAGAAAGCAACTTCATTGTAAGACAGAAATTTATATTTTATTTGATCTCGTGGATATTGTTTATACTTTCGGGATTTCGATCAAATCGACGTTATCAGAAAATGATCGAGTTATGTCTCATGGATTATAATATTTGAAATAATCAGTGTTTTGAAAGGAGTTTTCTTTATACCATGATTTTTGAGTTTGGTTATTTCCCAATATTTCGGCGCAATTGAATCAAACTTACAAATCTTGGTAAATATCCCTTTTTGTTTGTTTATAATGAAAACTATCTTTTCAGTATTGCTTTTAGTGCTTTCTTATTTGAAGTAAACCAGTTTCCACTCTCTAAGTCATTAAAGTCGCATGTTCAAGAGCTGAGTATCTGGAGAACTTTAAAATCTATATGCATAACGAGCGGACGAATTTTAGCGGATGTTTAACGCTCTTATTCCATCCATTAAATCTAATCACTGGTACGTTTAATCTTGGATGACTCTTGATACCGCCATGCTGACACTTGGTTATCGGGTAGAGAAATACGAAGAGTAAACGACGGTCTTGAGACGTCAAGATTTTATTGCGACCTTTATTTCAGTTATTGATTATAGATCAGTTGATCCGCTGTTGATCTGTATCATAACCATGTTTTCTATGATGACAGCGTGGCGCCACCATTGCTGCACAAACTGGTTTAAAACGCAGTTTAGTCTTCTTGATGTGCAGAGGAAAGTCGTTAGCGAGCAAATGGAGCAATGCCGAAATACCACAAGAAAACAATTTATCGTTTCGAGGGGAAGTGTGGATGTCCGGAGGTGCAAAAACGCCCTGTGAATGCGACAGCTGACCCTGTACCGCCAGGGGCGGATTTGGATTCCAGCAACTTCTATGGCTACTTTGATACAACTTTTACGCAAGGGTAATTGTGTAATTTGTGTCTTTGTGCAATAAAAAAACAAGTTAATTCAATCGCTTTGAGAAAAATAATGTAAAAAAAACGCTTAGGTGCCTACTTTGGTTAGTTTTATAACACTAAGATTAAATTAAAAAAAGAATCTTATTGAGTGAGAAATATATAAATTAGAGCACGGTCTAATGTTTTCAAAAATGACTATCAATCTGTGCTTTGTACCAATTAATTTATGAAATTCAATATAAACCATTGGAAAGCGAATTTTAATGAGAGCACAGCCATCATTACCACAATTAATGCTCAAATTTTGCACATTGACATAAAATCTCATATTATTTTGCCATATTCCGTGTCTGGCCAGCCCTCGGCGGACAGGGATTAATGGCTGAAGCAATTAAAGTAGTAAACAGCAGGTGCAGTGAGACTCCGGTGCCACCCCCGACAAACAAAATAGTGTGGGAAACAAACCGCCCTTGCTGCCTAAGTAAATGGTATCACACATTACAAACACGGCCGAAGAGCTGAACATCAAAAAAATATATTTATTTATTTATAGGCAACGCCAACAGCACACACAGGTAAACATTTATCATTTGCACAGATTAAAATTATCACTTACAGACAAACTTATACCTACCTACTATAAAATGTGTGCCAATTACAAAAGCCCTTTCGTTTGTTAATGAAAATTATTTTTTGCACATTTTATGGCTAATTGAAACCCAAGGAAAAAACATTTAAAAATAGAACAAAGTGAACAATGAGCGGTCTTATAGTTAATCGAGCGATTTCTTCTAGACAAATTTCCAAAGAAAGTTCACTCTTGTGACAATACGGCAACATGACAACGCTGTGATGACTTTATCGACTTAAAAAAACATTAATATACGATGGTTGTGACAAAAAAACGGATTTTATTTGATTGGTTGCGCTATTCTTACTAGCAATGAAGATAAATGAGTGTTATTTATTATATTTTGATGCAGTTTCTTTAATATTATGTTTGACGATCTTTCAGGCCGTATGTCAACCTATAAGAAAGTAAATGTAAACTGAGCAAGTCGGTTAATTCCACTGGGTTTCCGAACTATGTGTGCGGCTGTAACGTGATACTGTTTGTTCAAGAAAATAATCTCTTAAAGTAAACAAGCAGTGCACTTTATTCGTACCGATGTACGTGCAGTGACTGCGTTGTATAAACAGCAATGTATGCGATTCAGAATAACTTTATCAAAGCGACAAGATTGTTTGAAGAAGAAAATTACGGTTTTAGTACTTTTGTGGCTTGGGGGCTTAATATCATGTCGTCTTATATTTTTTTTTTAATTAAATAGGATTCGCAGCTTTATATTTTTTATTTATTTATTTTTAATATTAATATTTTTTATGAACTAAAAAGGATTCGTAGCTTTCACTTAAACAGACCATGGCATAGTTTTAAACTCCATCATTAGGCTATAAGGGACTTGTAGCCTTGCTTTTAAAAGTCACACAATAGCTTAACAACGCTCAAACTAGACAATTTGGTGAGTTTTGGTGAGTCAACAATCAGTAGGATATTAGTAACTTTTTCTTCTTCCTGCCTTTATCCCACTAGATGGGGTCGGCACAACATGTTCCCTTCTTCAATTTTCCTCTATCATCCGTCATCTTCACTCCTATGACATCTAGATATATTAGTAGATAACTATTCTTCCTAAATTAATTTTAAGTATAACCAACAGTTATACGTCCGACATTCACCTACATTTTTTTTATAACATCTGGCGTAAAGTTTTCTGTTATCCTGTATTTAAAATAGCTACTTTTAATTTTTGTAAAAGATTTCTCCAGCCAGTGCAAATATTTCTGAGTAATCCCTCACTCGATCTCCATTTGGCTGATGATGTGCTCAGGAACTAGCACCTAATTACCGTAATTGGGCTTATTCGCGCTCGGCGGGGAATTCCCACTAAACGCTGATATCCGTGTGAAATATTCCTCGAAGCTGGATTTTCACAGCAATATTGAAAACCGTAGAGATTTGCTATTATCTTTGATGTTATTATCAGAATTCGTTACTTTGATAGTAGAAAACTAGTACGAGAAAGTGTTTATTAAAAGATACCACTCGTAAATGTCATAAAACATCTCTAACGGCCGGTTTCTCGAACGATGATCAACGAAAAAATGAAATAATTACTATGTGTCAAACTCGGATCAATCGTGATTTGGGTTTCCAGAAACCGGCCGTAAGTCTTTATGGATCATGGCTGTATACCCATCTTTTCCAAATATACATTATTTTATGTAAACGCCGGCGGCAGGTAAAGGCGGCCGCGGCCCGACATATGTAGTATCCGGCGCCGCTCGTAAGCCGGGTAACAGGGAAATTAGCACGCCGATCCGGATATTAACCGGGCTCTTATGGGACGTAAACTTCTTTTGTCGGACTTCTAAGACTTGCTGTTTACCCTCTTTAGGTATATTTTCTTTTACTTTTGTCTGAAACAATATTTTGCCATAGCGAAAATCCTTTTTTTTTATATTATGTTTTTGATTGGACGCAGTGTCTTGTCTCACAAGACACGTTCAACCACGTTATCGCATCAGTATTGTTAAAGAAATGTTTAGCAGCAAATGAAAATTCTACGTCACGTAATCAAAAGAAGAATAAAAAACATGTTACTCCTACAAAACGAACTTCAGCATTGCTTATTACAATAATAGCAACTATTAAAACATTTAAATGTACCTACAATGTAAATAATGTTTAAACATTTTCGCCACAAAGTAACTAAAGCAAATGCAATGAAAAAATACTTCCATAAATATTTACAGGCGTTCCAGTAAATTGCTACCATTTAAAATATTAAACCTAAAGTGCTACGCAACGACGAGGGTGGTCAGATTGCTCAGTCAAAAAGCTTGCTAGGTAATATTTATGCAAGATTAAACTATTCGTTCAAATATTGTTTAAAAATGCTATTTTTTGGAACTGGCTAACTAGCTAAGTTTAGGTCAATGTGTTTTTGTGAAAGACATTGTAACAATTATTTAGTCTAAAAGCAAAAAATATTGATGGTGTTTTATTTTAACACCCTTTAATTAGTAACTAAAAATACCAATCAATTATTTTCTTGTGATTTAATTGAGATATTAAATATGATAAAATTAATACAGAAACTTAGGTCCAGTGGCCGTACAGTTTATTTTATTGGTGTCCACACGGTTCGAGTATAAATCCTAGCACGTGCCGTCTCACCACGAAAAATTAACTCCGGCCCAAGTCCGGCCGATTTCCGGTTTTTACGACGAGGCAATAATGCAGTTTAGCGTTTATTCTTCGCGCGCGTGCGGCCGTTCAAAAGGACATAATTTTATCTCTCACGTAAGATCGGTTTTTGTTAGACATTCCAGTGTTAGAAGTGGATTAGCTTTCATGGTAGTTTTTTCATAGAACCTTAAAATAAACCCATTCATTTTATTTGTAACATTTTATTTTCTCTAGTATATCGTCCCACTGCTGGGCAAAGG
The DNA here is from genome assembly GCA_932527185.1 of Ecliptopera silaceata. NCBI lineage: Eukaryota > Metazoa > Arthropoda > Insecta > Lepidoptera > Geometridae > Ecliptopera > Ecliptopera silaceata. Next base: position 5,087,340 of record OW052205.1, on the reverse strand, counting down.
TCTTCCCCAAACCCTTCACTACACTTTTCCTACACTTCTTTCTATTCTCGCCAGTGTCCTACCTATATTATTTGAATAAAGTAGGTATATATTGCAGCTGATACTTTTTGTACAGGACTTAAGGGCCGGTTTCTCCAACGATGATCAACGAAAAAATCAAATAACAATGTGTCAAAACTCTGATCAATCGTGATTTGGGTTTCTCGAACTCTTGTCAACTGCGAAATATTGAACACCAGATTACTTGACATTAAACGAAGCAAGCAATCAAAAATGCCATGTAAAATCCAAATTTGAGTTTCTCGAAGGATGATTAGGGTAGAATGCGTGGTAAAACCGTTGTCAACTTGGCATGTCAACTAATCTAAAAAATCGAGCGATTAGCGGCTGTTCAATTGTAATCGCGACGAATTGTTGAATATATTTTTGAAGTTTTTATTATGTTTTTCGCTAATTCTGAAGATTTTAATATACAAGACGGACTCCGATATGAGATGCCCTAATATTACGACCTGTGATGAGTTTTATAACGTTTTTTTTTATACGTCCTGCATTTTCTGTGATGACTATTTCTTCGAAGATAATTTATGGGCAATGATATGAATTTATTACATATTGAGGTATTAGATCAGAAAAATAATTCAGGTAATAACAAAAACATAAGTAGGTACCTATAATATTATGTGATAACCTAGATTTATTAATCTCATAATCAACATAACGTTGTTTTAGATCATGTTTCTGAGTTCAAATAGCGAGAAAGGAAGCACTATTATGTAATAATACTTGAATCTTGTGGTTTAACACATAATAATTGCTTTCTAGCATGAAGATGCTATTGAATATTTGCTGAAGAAAAAATGGCAGTGAATGTGGCGGACAATGTTAATGATACTTCAGTGTGCTTCCCCTATAATATCATTATATGTAGTAAGGTGAGATTATATATTTTATTGTACCTAATTCCAATTAAAGAATCATCATCTTAACAGCATGTACTATATACTGACTAACCCTCAGCGGGTTAGTGATATGACACAGGCTCAGTACATTTCTAGTTATATTATTTATGAGCCTTTTCCAACCTCAGAATTTATAATAAAAATTATAACATAGAAACCCTAATTGAAGTAACCTCATTAAAATAAAACAATCATTAAAATATTACATTTATTTTATTTTTGTCTCATTATTTGTAAAAATACACCGAAGCAAACTGTTTGGGAGTATTATTACTTTGTGTTTTTGTGTTCAACTATTTTCATTTTAAATTTTTCTCATTCCAGGTATGCATGTTGCAGACATCTTTCTGCCAAACTGGAGAAGACTGTACTGTGTAGCTTCATTATCCTGCGAGACATATTGCCTTTTTATCTGTAATAAAGAAGTTTAAACATATTGAATAACCATTTGCACTAATTTATAGAACCATATTTTATAGGATAATATACAATAAGGGCATAGACTTCACCACCCTGATAACATTCTTGGATTAATTTCAGTGTATTTTCATCTGAAATATATTTTACTTGTCGAGTAAATAGGTAATATAATTCCATGTAGGGATGTACCGATGTGTGCGTAGTATAGTAATGAATACGAATAGTAAAATTGTATCTACACTGTAGTTTGAAAGATTTTACTTACCAATATCATAATAATATCAGGAAGCGCTGTCGCAACTATTTCAATTGTTATTGAGGACCCATTTTAGTAGTACTTTTCTGGAGTACCTTTAGCTCCAACGACATGAAGTAAGAATGGTTTTATTGTGTTGATTTATTTCTGAAAATAGATAAACACATTGCAACAAGTCACTAAATTGTAAATGGCACGTAAAGAGAATTAGCACGGTATAATTATACTTAGATATCGATTATGTTCTTCATAGGACTTTTATCCCTCAACAACAGTTAATTTTATACTCCAAAATCCTCTAAATAAATCAAGTTTTCACTTTCAAAGATGAAATCACAAGAAAATCAAAATAAAAATATAGCCACAGACGTTATAGCAATGACACAGACCGAAAAATGAATGAACTATACCTGAAAAGAAACGTTGTTGCCATATCAATTAATATTTTCCTCAATCAAGCAAACGTAGAACTGTGATTAGTTAATCTGTAGCCAAATATGTTTGATTCGCCTTTCTGCAATTCAATCAAAGTTTATAGCGCTGCTAAGTTAACTCGGTGATCAGTAGAATGAGCGATTGAACATCGTTGGAGAAACCGGCCCTAAGTGTATCTATTCTGAATCATCAACCGGTTTTATTTAGAAATTAAAGTCTAAGAAATAGCAACGATACGCAATGCCACAATATAACTGAAATAAAGTATTATTATATTATTTTCTAATACGTAAAAGTAACGTAGAAAAGAGGACACTCTCAACGTATGCCAATAAATTTGAATACCTCGCAATAAGAAGGTGCCGAAGACATTCCACTCGCCAACAGTAATGAAGTTAGACAGTTACACTGAAGGAGACTTTACTACGTGCGTTTACGACCACTAAACCTCTGAGTTGTGGGTTCGTTTCCATTGTTTGATATCGGTACGACAGAAAGGTAACATCGGAAAAACCAAGTAGTACCTATATGTTGCAAAACTAAAAGGATTTTAAATCTCGAGTTCGGTATTCGGGTTGATTACGATTCTACCTATTTAACATCGATCTCAATTAAATATAACTCAGTTACTACAACAAAATTTAGGACTGAAAATCACCCCTTCAAAATAAATTATGACTAAATAATCACTACGGCACAAACAGGAACATTATACATTTACCTACTTAAAAATAGTATGTGTGAAAACACTTAATTATGAAATACTTTATTCACATTTTCATAACGCAGCTTTTTCATACTTATGTGATTTTTACATCGTAAATTGATAAAACAGAAATAATAACCGTGTTATCGATGGAAACAAGTTCCTCGTCTCTAAACGATTCCTGCCTGTATTCACTTCAATGATGTGCACTCAACGGTGTTTTATGTGTAAACTTTCGGCAGTAAACTGACTTTTGGCAACGGGGAACAGTTGTAATTTACAGTAAAATGTAATGGACCTGGAATTTATTGATTAAAACTTAAGTATATGGAATTTATTGGCTTGAAACGTATTACAATGTAATCAATGATACGTTTTGTTTAATTACGTATTCGCCGGTGCACTGATGAGCAGTGTAATTATTTTGAACGAAATGTATTTCACTAGAATTTCGGGTGATTGAAACTGTAAGCTTTTATTCTGAGCAAATAAATCTACTTCTTCTTGCGTATCAATTGGTAACAGGATAACAACTTCAAACCAAGTTCGAATAGAACTTGGCAACTTCTTTTCCCTCGTTTGTGGCGTTGATGAGGTCAAACCTTGTGCAGGTGGTAGGGCACAAGGGACAAATGAGAAGGTGAGACATCGTTTAAATGGGGTCCCCGCAGTCGCATTGACTAAGTGCAGGGTCGCGGAAGCCCCATTTACACATGCTCTCTCTGCAACGACCTGGGTCCGAAGTCGGTTGATTGAATAAATCTACTGGTAACCCCGCTCTCTTTAGTCAATGTTTCGGTGGTCCTGTAGAAACGTTCACTATCTTGCAGAAACTTGCAATTTGACCAGCTATCGATCTTGGTAATAAGTGCCGTACATTTCCATTCCCGTAGAAAACCACCCGCATCTCTCAAGGGACCGGGTTAGTTGCATCCTTGGATATACGATACGAGACACCCCCATACTCCCCACCTGGTTTGTCCCACTAATGGGGAAGATGGGAAACAATCAAAATGTATGGGCGATCTCTTCATAACGTACATTAAAATTCCCGTGGAAATCTTTTTGCACCTCCCAGGATAGAAGGTAAGATATCAATGCCATACCATAAAAGTTTATTTTCGTTTTTCCATAAGGTTTGTAACACTAATAGACAATATGAGATAAATCTATAATGTGTATGCGTCATCACTAGGTACTGCAGAATATACATCACTGTTTTAGTTAGATCTAGCTATGTACATTATAGTTATAATAGTAGATATACAAAGTGCAGGGAAGGACTTCTTGCCAATTTACTGTGGGATGACCCATAATGGCATCTTCATAAGTGGGGTAAATTTAGTGGGGATGATAGTAATAAGCCTCCAATATGGGTACTTGCTCGGCTAGACGTGAGACTTGGTGTTAGAGACGTTTACTGTAAGACGTTTAATGTTGGTATGGAATTTTCACAGACTGAAAAGCTGAACATTATTGTAGTGAGCACCAATTTCTTTTGCGTGACTTCACACGTTGCTGTGTAGCAAATTTACAACGCAATAATGTAAGGTATAACGACTATTGTTACTACGTAGTAGAAAAGCAAACAACTAACAAATAAGGAGTTCTTTGCAATAAAATGAAATAATAATTAAAATTAACGGTTCAAATGTGAATTAATCCAACTTTTTATATTAGGTACCCCAACGAAAATTCCTCACGTTCGCTATATTTTATACATTTTTTTGTAAAAGAAAAGCTTGCTACATGAGTACATGACACAAAAGTGTGTTGTTCGAATACATGAATGTGATCGCTTTAAAATAGTCACAAACGTGGATAGTTCAGGCGGAATATGCAAATAAATAGTTTGCTGCTAAAGTTTTTGAAATAAATCGACGGTTGTTCTATTTCATAGCATTCAATACAGAAATAGGTGAATCCAAATCAGTCTGTTCTACAGTTGGCGAATGTTTGTCGTATTGGCGCGGTTTGCCGTCGTGAGCTGCACACAAATGCAATCGGAACTATGCACAATGCATACAAATGTTCCACATCGGAAGAGGTCAGTCAGCCGTGATTTTTCCTTCCCTTCCTACTATTCCTTAAGATGCGGCGCATGCGACAAAGACTGATTCGTTCTTCGATCTGAATTCGGCACGTGATTCTAGTTTTCGAATTCGACCAAGAACGTTTCTGAAGTTACTCTTCCAGAACCTAAAAGCTCTAATGATTTCTTAATAATAAATCTCATTCTGTTTTCGTGTGTATCTTCAAGAAATCTAAAGTTATTAATCAGGTCAGTTTATATTGGAATTTTCTCTCATAATCCGAGTAAACCTCGGAAAATAATTTTACTGCTATCAAACGCAGTGCAACTTGACCCGGCCGTGAGATCAGATTAAACTTTTCTTCGATGGTCCACTTAGTGAGGATAAAACTACTTTCATTTAAAATGTTTTCATAAAGTTCTAGCAAAAATGTATTCTATGTATATTTAGGAACTAACTAAGAATATTTTTAATTCAAAACTTCCTCTGTTAACTGGATAAGAAATCTAGCTTTAGCATTTTATTAGCACATTTTACAGCTCTGATTTAATTAAATTTCGTACTTAAAATTAACTACGGTTGATTTTTTCTTCACTCAATTTTAAATTTGTATGAGCCTTTGATATGTCTGGATAAAAACTTGGGCTGGGATTCATTGCTATTAAGAACTCGAGGCCTCCTAGCCATACACTACAAGGCTCATCAAATCGTGAAGATATTTTATTTTATATTGTGATCACAATGACGGTTTTCCATAACGTCCATGACGCGTATAAAGACACGGGTATCAGTTACCCGTCAATAATATCGTGCAGATGCCGTGTCCGTATCGGTAGTAGTGTAAAAACAGCTATTATAGTGATTACAACATGCCATGGTTAACGTCTATTGTATGTATTGAAATGCCAATTACGTGATGGACTTCATGGTGAAGTGGGTATTTTATAAATGCCTATTTCGAAGTGAGCGGCCACGCGGAGACCAAGCATATCTAACTAAGCCAAGCATCACCCTTGCCAGTTATTACAAGGATGACGCCTATTATAATTGCAAAAAGAATTTGTTGTAACGGTAACTCGTTATTTTGTCGGTTACGCTCCAAATACTCTATTTTTCTTAATAAAACAATAACATAGATAAAACATGTTGTTTGGTTATTTTACGTTATTCTAGGTTGTTATTCTCCTAAATTGATCATCATCATCACCTATGGCAGTCGACTGCAAGACGTAGGTCTCTCCCAAGACGCGCCACTGAGCCCGGTCTTCGGCTTTTCGGTCTTCTTCCTAAATTGATACAAAGATCAAATAACAGAAAGAGTTACTAGAGGCGTATCTATATCTTCGTTTGTGAAATGGAGGTATTTGCCTATTTCAAAATTCTCAGTTAGTAACTAAGTACCTCTTATCAGTTTGCAAGGACGTAATAGCATATCATTACGGTGTTAAAATTGTGGTTGAAACGAGAGTCAGCTTATGAGAACTGTCACAACAAAACGTTAACGCTTATGAGTTGCAAATAAACAGTAACATAGACCAATTAGAAAAGCTAGTTCACAGCTATTTCGTAAGGGACTCTTTAGCAATTGGAACTGTCAAATGACATGAAAAGTATTGGCTAATAAGTGTACCTACATAGCAATTTCTAATCCAAAAATCATGGAAATGCTCAAAATATTAATTTAAATAAGCTGACAATTGAAGAGCACTTCAAACCTGCATTGTTCTATATAAAACGGAACGAGTTTGTTTGTATGTGATTTTTTATACAATCATTCCCTTTACTTTTCGTTATAGCAAATTAACAAAAACAAAAATTTTAATTTAGCATGAGGTGGTACAGTCTGTAGAATCATCTAATATATTTACTGACTTGGTAATATTAACATTTATTCATATTATACACAAACTCGTATGTTTTACAATCTCAGACTCTCTCTGTCTCTTTCTATCTGTTAATCTTGTGTTTAAGTAAGTCAGCCGTTCTCCTCGTTCAATGTCTATGGTTTTTATTAGTCGAGTTCTCAAGAGGCTAGGGAAAGAATGAATGAAATATGAAAGCAATAAAACGCTCGTTGTGAAACTGCTAAACTCTGCTATGGGAACATTGGTAATTGCTGTTGTCGGTTGAATTAAAATTCATTTTGCGCGTTTTATATTATTTTGTCTAGTTTTTATTTAAATGGAATGGAATTCGTTACGAGATAACTTTTCTGATTCATGTTTGACATGCTTATTGGGTCATGTCTAAAAGGTATATAGATTAAAATTTAAATAAAACAAATAATATAATTTAATAAAAATTTACTGGTATCTCTAATTAAGGTAAGCAATCTATTGTGGTCCTTTGTAACGGCCAGCAGATAGCTCAACTGCTTCATGTGTATTTTGACATAACAAATACTATAATATTTGTTATTATCTTCGTGAACAATGCCTACCTAGATATAAATAATACTGGGTAGTTTAAATAATTTTCTATTTATGTTATTTTATTTCAAACTAGCTGACCCGTGCCCACTTACTTCGTTGGGCATAATTTTTATTAAATATAAAAGTTAGAAATATGTTGTCTTTGATTTTTTTTGTAGGCATTTTCAAGCTCCACATCTTTTCTATAGAACACAAATTGGGGTTTAAATTTTTAAAATCGGTATAGTAAATCCCGAGATTACCCCTTACAATTTAACAAATACACAAACTTTACCTCTTTATAATATTAGTATAGATAAATGATAACAAAACCAAAGCAACCTTGGTTTTAACTCAACACGTTAGTATTGACAAATCAAAAGTTATAAATAAGCTCAGAATTGCTTTACATTCTGAGTACTTAACAGTGTAACTAAACTTCTAGATAGAACTGACCCAGTTATCGAACTAGATACCTACCCATACTTATTACAAAGTAATTTCATCGTAACTTAAGTGTAACCTACGGTCAAAGAACTAGTGTGGTGAAAAGCGCCACGTCGTGATCGAAAACAATCGATTCTGATTCGTCGTGGTCAATTTCACAAATGGACAGTTATTTTGGCAACAATCCAATAAAATTTATTCCAAACAACATGTTGCCTCATTTATTTTGAATGGCAGTGTCGTATATAACAAAGCAATTATTAAAACCTCAGAATCATAAAAATTATGAATGCGAAAAGTATGAACAAAAATACACATAAGTAAATCAATCATCAATCGATTTTATCTACATTTTGTGCTGAATATAGGTCACTAAATAGAGTACTAACATAAAGTCAAGCTAGCGGTATGCTTCAGTAGCTCTACCATGAGTTTTTACTATACTATATTTACTACACTCGCTAGCGTCTGTAGTTAAAAAAATTTATGAAGATTTGTACAGCGCCTCCAGCGGATAGTTGGGTACTAAAATTTGTAATACTAATATTGACGTAACTACTGTAGTAAAGTCAGGCGATTTTACTGTGACAACTCATGGTAGAGGTACAGGTTTATTGTAAGCACCCTTTGTGTGCAAGATCCTTAAAATGACATCACGTCTTCAGGTCGTGTCTGCAAGTAACTTTAGGACAAAGTTTTTGCTCCACCAGCGCTCTATAGTTTCAACTCGCAACAATGTTACGCCAATATAAACTCTATTAGTACCCACTTGTGCAGTCCACAAGTGCACGGTAATTTGAAGTTTTGTGTAGGCAGGTAGGTGTTTGGAACTTAATGCAGTTGCCCATATCGGACACAACGGCCTTTGACATTTTGAATAGGTTGAAAATTTAACACTGCAAGGACACTTCTCACCTATCTCGAGTAACCTACATTAAACGTATATTACGTCGTTTAGATACTGTCAGATTTTGTAGAAGTACTTATATTACGACTAGTTTCAAAAGTTATTTGTAATTTTTTTGAGTTCTTATGCTAGTTCATACTATGCATACAATTGTGGTATTTATAAATACTTGGAATAAACGAAATAGTTTTGATTACTTGCGGAAATGATTGCGAAGGTAAATTGTATTGTAAATTTTATTACTGTCTGCATAGCGGACTATGAGCGGGCAGGCAGGTACAATGACTTTATAGTGGGTGCAATTTGTCGCAAACTCAGGGTTAGATATACTGACTGGGCAGCGTTCATGTCACAGCAAAATGTATGCCATAACCAAATCATTGGTTACAATCAAACGTTGGTAACGTAAGCTAAGTTATAGTGGTTATAGCGCAGGCCTAATAATAAACTCAGGTAAATGGAAAGCAAGGCGTGGCCTAGAACCGGTTTTGTAGTGTAATAATTATCCTTGTGCTTGGTAAGGTGATCTAGTTGCAGGCAAGTATGAAACTGCGGTATGCGGACGCTGCCCACACCCTGCCTTTGAACTGGCCAACAAGGAAGTCGGGGCAAGATTTAAAGGATAAGGAAACAGCTATTTAAAGGATAAGGTAAAAAGACACACGTTGTTGCTTAGAGGTATGTTCTATATTTACAACTCCAGCTTCAGTCGACTGACGCGCTTTCCCGCGGTTTCTCCTTTACTATTAACAAAAACAACATATTTATACCAGTCCATTAGCTCACAATATCACAGCAAACAACAATCAAGAAATGCTTCGAGCGGCCGATGCCACCCCTCGATGACTCGGCGAGTTGCTAATTGATGCGTGCTTTTACGTATTTCGGTACAAAACGCCGAGACATTTTTGATAAATTAGATTTAAACTTTGTGGAAGGAGTAAGTGTAACCATCGGGTGCCCTGTTCAGACTGAACTTTCCAGGAGGGAAGAAGTGGCTGGGCTGCGGGGTGGTCTCATCGTAGTACTGCTGACGCGGCTGGTGGCTTTGTACCGGCGCGCTGTACTGCTCCGACTGCAAGCCACTGTATTGAGCCTGGTGTGTTCCTGGGTAGATGTTATTGCTCTGGTATGATGGTTGTTGATATTGCTGCTGTTGTGGTTGCGGCTGGTACTGCGGCTGAGGCTGGTACTGTTGCTGAGGAGCCTGGTGCTGAGGCTGGGCCTGGTACTGCTGGCGAGGCTGCACGTCGTTCTGCTGTTCATACAATTCAGGGTGGTATTGACCGTCATCCTCGTTAGGCTTGCCTCCGTAGGTTCGTGGGGCTTGAGGGGCGGTGTACTGTTGAGGAGCACTATATTGCTTGTAGTCCGGCGAGTTGTACTTCGGGTCGGGCGTGTATCCGGGCGTGGGCGCCACAGGTTGGGGCGCGGTCGGGATGTGGTCTCCGACAGCTTGGAATCCGTTCTTTCCCGCAACGTAGTTCACGGTTTGCCTCTGACCATTGGGATCGATGTAAGAGTAGCTTCCTTTTCTGTTTCCTTCAGCATCGGTTTCTTCCTTGAAGTTGATTCCATCCTCTTGTTGGTAAGCGGCTCCGAAAGCTCCATTGCCGCTCAAGTAGCGCGCCTCCTGCACGATGGCGGCTGTCTTAGGATCCCCCGCGTATTTAGGGACGCGCCGGGCGCCTTCCTGCTGGCACGTCACTGCCGCGATCACAAAGGTGAATATCATGAGCCTGAACATTTTGACGGGTCAAAATGTGCACTGCCCGCGTGAAAGTAACAAAGTGTGTCGTTGCGGGCGGGTGAACTTATTATATACGAGCGGTGAAGACCTTGAGGTGTATTGGAAGGGCCCGCGGGTGCGACCGCGAAAATTTAACCCGCACATGCTCGCCCTCATCGGATGAGAAGCTCACATCAGGGAAGTGGCCGTACGATGGCGCAGGTGTCGTCCGATTGCACGTTCCTGCTGGCCCTGTTCAAATGTCAACAAGTTACCAATCACTTATCATTTAAATCAATACTTAATGAATATTTAAATAGAGTTCGTAGATACATTGATACTTTTCAAAGTTTGCTTGAAGTTAACGCATGGTATTTTACTTTTGTTAAAAAATATTCTCTAGTAGGTACCTACATACTGGCTTTGTTTTTGTATTAGAGCCTTCAATAAGCAAGAATCACAAGTTAATATATAATAAAAGGTCATGAGATTTGTCGCTTGTTATGAAGGTGAAATTATTACCAAAAATTTTAATGAATTAAATAGGTAAGTAGTGCAAATTCCCACACTTTGCGCAAGGCGACAGCAAGTTGTCTAGTGGGTATTTCTTTATAGTGCTTTGTTCTCGATTGTTAATTCGAAGCCTGATTGCATTCAGTCATAGTCACATAATCTGTAAAACTAATTTCATTGTTAGAATGATGAAATGGGTTAGATCTTAAAGATCTATGTGGGCTTCCTATTACGTGATAATTTGTTAAGTTATTAAGTTTTATTCTATTATCTTACTTGTAATTAAATAACCAAAGATCGTTTTAGTCTAAGTTCAAAGAAATTCTTAAGTTTAATGATGGGCCTTCATACTTTAAACCTAGAAATAAAACCAAAATTACAGACTGTATTGAACAATTCCGTAATACACACATTGGTAAGTAAGTTCCTTACCTAATCATTATTACTATAACAAGCCGAATATTATTCTGAAAACGCAAATTGCAGCAATAATTTTGCCTGACCCAAAAGCACATTAGGTAAATCTAAAACAAAATACCTACCCACCACGTCACCATAAAGATCGCGAGATATGCTTAGATCGCGTGATAGGAATTCTCATAACTAAATTTAAGTAATTTTATGCACTACACTTTTAAATGTGAATTAATATGATATAATAACACGTGGACATCGACCTTGCGCTAAATACCTGCTCTAATGTTACTTACCGTTTATGTAACTAGTGCAGTGCAACACGATATCAATGAAATAGCAAGCTTCACTTGGATTTGTCATCCTACACTCTGACTACGCTACGTCTGCACTATAACAGGCGTCACAGCTCAGTTGGTGGTAGCTCTGCCTTCCATGCTGTGGGTCGTGGGTTCGATTCCCACCCAGAACAAATGTTTGTGTGATGATCATAATAATATTTTTTTCTGTCTGGGTGTTACTATGTATTCTATATGTATTTACAAAAAAATTATGTATTATATCAGCACTCTAGTTCCCATAGTTGTCCGTGAATATTTATATCTATAAATATGCAAGTTTCATAGGCAGCTGCAAATTCAAAATCTAGAGAGGAAAGAGTCACGCGATAGAAAGAAAGGCACTACGTAGGTAAATACAAAAGTTGGGAGTGCTATGCAAGTTAAAATGTACTTTATTGCTTGTACGCGAGATCAGACTTTTAAATATACGATTTCACGGAATTGGACTTCTGTGCTTGAAAATTACATACTTCTGTAATAATTGAAAAAATCTCTTAAAAGCAACAAAGTAATTAATAATTTTAACTAAGGTGGTAGCTAATAAACTTACCTATAGGAATGCTAATTAGCATCGCGTAATTAATAGAGCATGATAATGTAGAGGCTCTCTTGTCGTGTCATGTCTAAGTCACTAGGCAAAGACATTACATATCCATTTAATCAATATCAATTAATATTACATTTGATATGCTATGTATTGAAGCAGCTTTCATTATACCAGTAAAATAAAAATATATTTGACAAAAACAACATAATTCAAAAAAGATATTTTGTTCTAACTAATGAGTGGGATGTAGACCTTCTCTACGGACATATTTTTTTAACCTTCTAACTTTTTTTAAAGTAAATACGTAATTAATGGTCTAGGTTTTTCTTGATAATAAATTATGTAGGTACCTACTCTAGTTTATCGTAATAAACTATTTCTGTCATCTCACTCAGGAAGTCATTTATGTATTAAATTAGTCTAATTGCCATAAAATTCTACAAGTACAGCCTCACTGTACGTCAGTACTAGTAGGTAAAGGTCACTGGTCGCCCGCGATCAAGGCTACTACCGATTCGGTTATGGACAGTACTTACTTTAAATTATTCTGTGGCTGTGTCTCAGAATGTCAGTACCTCTACCATGAGTTGTCACAGTAAAATTGCCTGACTTTACTACAGTAGTTACGTAAATATTAGTAGGAATTTTAGTACCCAACTATCCGCTAGAGGCGCTGTACAAATCTTCATACATTTTTTTAACTACAGACGCTAGCGAGTATAGTATATATAGTATAGTAAAAACTCATGGTAGAGCTACTGTTCTTATGGCAATAACTTTTACGGAAATACCATGATCAGGCGCGAATAACTTATCCAGTTCTTGTTAAGGGTGAAGGTAACCAACTTTCCGAGAATGACAATTTTTATCTACCGAAGTTATGTGATTAAATTATTGGATGATTATTATTAATTGATTAATTATATGCAGCAGCATTTCTTCAAATATTTTTGTTAATAATATTAACATTACTTGGATAATATTCGCGGATTCCGGAAATAACATGTACTTATAGTTGAACTGGTAATGCAAAGACAATTGAACTGGTTTACTTAAAACGATTCATTTCCTGTGTTAATCGAAGGCCGTTGAAATTAAACGACATACGTTTTTTACTCGAAAGTCAACGTGCTAGTTTACTGGCTGCTATTATGCTGGGGCCACATTAGCGGGCGAATATTCGTATCGTGTTGGCGCGATAAAATCATCGTGTTCGGGTATAGGCGATGTTCTTGTCTACATTAGACGGGCGAAGATTCGTGTCGAGTTGACGCGATGTATCGTGCCGGATAGGGTGACCAGATGTCAGGAATTTTCCTGACATTTCAGGAATTTTAGACATATGTCAGGAATGCGGCCGGAAAAGGGAAATGTCAGGAATTTCTCGGCAAATAAATGGAACAATTTTTTTTTTACACTATAATTTTATTTTTGGTCACAATAACAAAAAGGAAATTGTCATTAATAGTAATTAGCTTTTTACGATTTTGACATCAAACAATCAACATTGACTTATAATACGTACGTACTAGATTCAAAAAATATTTTTTATTTTGAAATAACTTTTGAATTATTACGGAAAAATAGAATAAAATTAGTTGTGTTATAAAACTTATCCATTTATCACAAAAAATATATATATTCAAAAACCCAATTGAGCTCATGTCTGGAATTTTGTCAGGACTTTTGAAATTTGCATCTGGTAACCCTGTGCCGGATGGTGTTGTTCTAGGCATGGGCGTTTTTGGATTTTTTCACAAACCGATACGAAACCGATTTCAGATTTTGAAACCGATTTCAAAAACCGTTTTTTGAAATCGATTTCAGTAGCGAATATCGGAGCGTATTTACTAGTTATTACGACAAACGCAAAATCGAATTCTTTCGGTTTTTCGTTTTCAATGTGCAATTGGGTATTTGAATAAAAAAAAATATTGTATATTTTTATGTATTTTAAGTTTGGTTTTCGATGCAAAACTAAACTCACGGTTCGGTTTCATTCGGATTAGGTTGTTAGGTTGTATTGTTTGTTATGCTTCGGCTACATTAGCGGGCGAATATTCGTATCGTGTTGGCGCGACAAAAACATCGTGTTCGGGTATAGGCGATCTTCTTGTCTAAATACTACGCGATGACACGATGTACCCGGCCACATACATCGCGTTAACACGAATATTCGCCGTAGCCCGCTAATGTGGCCCCAGCATTAATGCGTTTTCTAAAAACAGTTTTCTCATATTTGAATGGAATATCGGATTGCAGTCAGAAATCATAAAACCGGACAATTCATAAAACCGTCAAAAACTCAAAATCCATAACGATTCGCTTCATTTCTCTTGCTCTTACGACGACGGTTCACTGAGTTAGAAAAAAAAGGAAATGAAATTAGCTCTGTCTTATTCTAACTAAAGTAGTCGTACGGTGGAGTGATAGAGAACGAATGCGTATCAAAACTATAGAAAACTTAAACTTTAGGTAGATTTAGATTTCGTTCGTTTGCAGTTTGTGTTTGGTTTTCGTTTTCGGTGCAAAACTAAATTCACGTCGGTTCGGTTTGGTTTCGTTCGGATAAGATTGTTTGCAGTTTGCGTTATCATCGTGCGTTTTCTAAAAACGGTTTTCTCATATTGGAATATCGATGCGATACGATTTCTGACTGCAAACGGATTTCAGTTTCGTTTTGATATATCTGTCTCATGCCTAGAACTTAGCCTAAGGCTAAGTTCATATGGCCGCGCGGTACCGCGTGGAACTACGAACCGCGCGGTATAAGATCAATATAAACGGTAATTAGCGTCTACATTATCGCGCGGTACCGCACGCCGCAGATCATCTGAACTTAGCCTAGGGCTAAGTTCATATGGCCGCGCGGTAACGCGCGGAACTACCAACCGCGCGGTACAAGATCAATATAAACGGTAATTATCGTCTACATTTCCGCGCGGTACCGCGCGCCAACGTGCGTCGCGCTCCCATACAAATATCGTCATGTGAATGCTCAAACCGCGCGGCGACGCGCGGTTACGCGCGGTCATCTGAACTTAGCCTAAATAAATTGACGTAGATGTAGCCACCTAAGCGAATATTGGCGCGACAAATTGATTCGCGTCTTCGCCCGAATACTACGCGATGACACGATGTACCCGGCCACATACATCGCGTTAACACGAATATTCGCCGTAGCCCGCTAATGTGGCCCCAGCATTACAAAGGATTGTCCAATTTGCCTGACGTTTGAAAAACATACAAAAGAAACACGTACATATATACAGAACACGTCCTTTTGTGAACCGCGCGTTTTTGCACACCTTCTGAAAGCAAGGAGTTTATTAGCAAAAGTGGAAGGGTTGCAGTATTCAAGTACAAGACCGACAAGACCTAACTATATTTGATTTTTATATTTTTAAAGCATAATAAGCTTACAAGACCGCCCAGCTGGTACGGCATTTAATTAAATAATAAATAAATAATGCTAGACAATCCACACACCATCATCTAGCCCCAGGCTAAGCAGAGCTTCTGTTATGTATGGGTACTAGAAGACTGACATACTTAATACAATACATTACATACATAGATATTTTTTATTATACATATGAAATACCCAGAACACCCGGAATAAATATTTGGAGATCATACAAACATTTATCCCAAGGCGGGAATCGAACCCGCAACCTCCGCGTCGCCTCCCGCCGCGCCACATCAGTCGTCAAATTAGCACGATGCTATTGAAAAAAAATTAATACATTTTATGAACATGTCTTGGGTGTGATCTCGTCATGGTTTTTTACATTCAGTTAAGTGTCTTTTAACGCTGTCTAAACTAAAACTCTAAAGTAGGTTAACCAGTATACCTAACAACTCACAAAAACGATTGGATATAGTAACAAATACGAATACGAGATCAAGAGGGCACTCGTCTCGTCTGCCCCATTTTACTTTTGTGCTGGAAACTCACCACTTATATAAACGAGAATCAACGTATCAGGTATTTTTACCCGACTATGTAGGTTTACGTGTGTTTGACAGTTTATGTCGGATATTCATCGGTACCTACCCCAAGTACGAGTTTGCGACACCGATTTTGCATGGAGTGTGATGCCCGCGGTGTAGTGACCTGCATGTATCCCGCGTCGTCCGAGTCGGGTGTGTAATGCCCGCGGTGTTGGGACCTGCATGTATCCCTCGTCGTCCGAGTCGGGTATGTGATGCCTGCGGTGTACTTAACTGCACGTATCCCGCGTCGTCCAAGTCGGGTATGTGATGCCCGCGGTGTAGTGACCTGTACTTATCCCTCGTCGTCCGAGTCGGGTATGTGATGCCCGCAGTGTACTTACCTACACGTATCCCTCGTCGTCCGAGTCGGGTATGTGATGCCCGCGGTGTAGTGACCTGTACTTATCCCTCGTCGTCCGAATCGGGTATGTGATACCCGCGGTGTACTTTACTGCACGTATCCCTCGTCGTCCGAGTCGGGTATGTGATGCCCGTGGTATAGTGACCTGCACGTATCCCGCGTCGTCCGAGTCGGGTATGTGATGCCTGCGGTGTAGTGACCTGCACGTATCCCTCGTCATCGGTGGTCACGATTATCACTGAGATGCTCTTTCAATCGCAAGAACTTAGTATTTATAAAATGAATTAGTGGCTACATTAAGAGAAGTACACAAGTAAGTTACTGCCGTCCTTTGTTTTATTTTGCTTTCTTTCTCAGCGAATGGAGATTAATTTATTACGTCGCTGAGAAAACATGGAAAGCGGTAGAGCTCTCTATTAAGCTAGAGTTTTCTAAAATGTAACGTTCACTATAAAGCACTCGCTTTTTAGGGTTCCGTAACCAAAGGATAAATCGGGACTCTATTAGATATAATTGAGCTTTTTGTAAAAACTTGTAGAAATACAATCTTCTTTTATTTATTTATTTATTTATTGCACACATGGTATTAGTAATAGCTCAGGTGTTATTTATTGCTAATTGTACAATCATGTACCCTGTTAGGGCGCAGCAATTTTGTTAAATACAATGTTTTAATTTATTACAAAAAAAAAAATTAATAATAATCGAATAAGATTTTGCTCTCAAATAGTGATGCTCGCATCACTGTGTCTAAGTTTGAAACAATCTCGATACAATTGAATGAATTAAACTTGAAACTGAATACTTACATGTTAACTGCCTCATAAAGCTTGTTGTTCGTATAAGTCCTCTGATAAGTAATAGATCGCTCATAGCGATAAGGCCGCCCATTGTACTTCATTGTAATAGATAAATTTAGTATAATAAGAAATGTGTCTGTACACATATCTGTGTGTGTGTACAATAAAGAGTTTTCTATCTATCTATTGTTACCTAAGCATGTTCACCAATTAATTGTTCAGTTTATCTAAAAAATTAATTATAGAAAAATAAGGGAAATAAACTAAAAAAACTAAAAACTATTGGTCTACAACTTAACAGACAGCGATTCTTCGGAACAGCGAGCTGACGAGCGGGGGCGTGCAGCAAAACGATTAATTATGATTTCTTTTAACGCCACTGGACGAAGCTTGGCCATCAGTCTGGCTTTATTGAGTGTGCTGATGGGAATTTGTAAGTTATAAGATTATGAAAGGAATTTTGGGTCATGCCACGCGTACGGACTGTGAACATCCGCAATATTTGATGGAAAGGTTTGATCGGTTTGTTTATATTTGCAGTTTAAAAGCAGCTTGCAGGAGCTATTGTCTTTGTTGTAATGGCTTAAAACTCATAATATATGCACTGTTTATTTCGAATTGAACTAATTTAGTTTGTATTACGCCCAAGCGACATGGGTAAATTTATGTTTAATCTCATCTCAATGGCTTAGTTATTGTCTACTGCTGTTTCTGTGTATGTATACAAAAACAGGTGTTACTTTCGTTCGCCACACCCAATCAAAAACTCATACCCCAACTTGTCCTGAGCCGTCACCGTCATTTCTTATAATAATTGCTCTCCTGCGTAGCCAAGATTAATGCCGACTAATTGCCTATCTATTCAGTAGTCCTCGCTTTACGAGCTCAATTAATATCTATTAGGCATTTTTGCTTGATTTCACCTTAATTAAATTCTGAAGGATTTTTTTTTGCAACAGTTCGTTTGAAGAATTGGTCTTTCAATCTTTTTTCTCGGCTGTCATTTCAGTTTTTTTTTTAAGTTTTCCGTCATTCGTTCGATGCCATCTGTATTCCAATTTCAAAACTCATCAGCTTCGCTTTTTTCTTTCTACCTTCACATGTTGTCGACAACTAGGAGGAACTAATCTAGTTTATTATCCATTTATATTTTTATTTGGCTCTCCATTCATATATATATTAGAAACTAGTACAAAAATGTTTAGCTTATACATTAAATGTATTTTATATACATTTATGCGTCACATAAATACTTACTAATAATTAATTGGCTGTACCCAAGCAATTCACGTTCTATTTTACTCGTACATGTGGTCATTTTATGAAATATATCAAATTGGTACGCACCACAGACTCAATAATTCATATGATTAACATTTTCAACGCCTTAAACTAGATAATAAAGAGCTGACATGACTCTATATTTGATGATTTCCCAACAGCAACCATTGGGCCATAACAAATGTTGAAGCAGGTTATCGAGCAAATAATCTTTTATTTAATTTAAAGTTGATGTGTTGCTATTCAATTGTTGAATAACGTAATTGTATTATGCAGGCTTATGATTGTGTAATTGTAATTGTATTGAACAGATTAAAACACAAAATTGCTTTTACTTTTGCCAATACAAAATGAAGGTACGTACGTAATACGATCGAAAACATATAGCTTGCCACAAAAAGTTGGATAAATATGTCACCAGTGGAATGTAGGGTGCAGGGAAGAAAGATGGTGGCATCTTCCTCCATTTATCTAATTAACCATCCCGCTTGAGTGGGTCATTCTAACTTTTATCAGTGTCAAGTCTATGCGCCAAACTTGCCAGGGCCCGTAAATATTTGAAAATGACACGGGAAAGTTTTGGATGTTCGTTTCCGTAGATAAAATAAATAAAATAAAATAATTTGTAGTGTTTTTTGTAGTGAAAACTTCTTTAGCGGCGCTGAGCACTTTTTTTTGTATGGGTAAAAACTTTCAAACTCGCGTCAGGGTCACGTGATGCTGATCGAAAAAGCGTAAGATCGAGGGGAAGGGAGAGGAACTAGTATCTCTCACTCTTTCTACCGTGCCTGAGTGTGCTGCTCTGTTTAGGCGGCACAGGGCGAAAAATAAAAAATAAAAACATAAACATTGTATTCTACCTCATAAATGATAGTACTTTTATACTTATAATTAAACACAACGTTAATATTGAAGTTTTCACTTCTGCCGGCACTCCCGGAGTGCTACCTTTTTTTTATATAAAAAAATACTTACTTACATAAAAATCACCTAGAAACCAACCAATGTCAATGCTATCTATAAAATAACGCTATGTATAGCTTATACTATACAGATGTTTGTAGAATTTGTGTCAGGCGGAAGTCTGAATGTAAAGCACTTCAAAAATGATTTTAACTTTCATGTGCTCAATTTCTTGGAACGAACATCAAATAAACGTAGAAATTGTAATAATAAGGCGTTTTTATATTTGAAAGAACTATTTATGCAATGCGACAGATAAATTACATTAGATTAAATAAAGAAAAAACTATAAAAAAAGCAAACAATCTTTCCAACTACGGCGTCTTGTCTAGCTCAATAGGTAATTTAAGATAAGATCTATAAATGTCTCGTGTAACAATAGCCTAAAAGCCTGCCTTTATTGAGCACTGGAACGTGTCTGGAGAAATCTTTTTGCAGCATAATAGAAATATGTCCGAGTGAATTTGCCATGAATCCTTTATTAATTTTATTTCTATACATTCTCTTGGGTGCTCGGTGCTGTCCAGGTTAGAGATTGAACCAATATAGTCAATACTTATGAGATGTTATTATAAAAAAAACTGGGTTACAGAATTGTGCAGTTTTTCCGATACTGTGAAAAGAATCATGCCCAAACCCTGTACCAGATTGCATCAAAAGCTAATTATCATCAAAATTAATATTTTATTTATACGTGTACTTTGTTAATTTTTAACCGTCTTTTTTAACCGGGTTTAGAAAATTAAAATTAATTATACATAACATGATTATCAATTTCCTACTTCCGAGTGCTTAGTCCGAGCTTGCATTTTAAAACTCCCGACTCTCGAGTCGAGTCGTTTTTCGGATATCCATACAAAAATACAAGGACATCCGAGAGACGACTGTCGGCTCGAGAGTAGGGAGTTTTAAAATGCAAGCTCGGACTAAGCCTTCCGCACGTCAACTATTTTGTTCCGATCCCAGCTGTCACCTATTTTCGTGAGTGGACATTGAGCATAAAAATCTTGTTTGCTAAGTAAGCTTTAGCTGAGACGGCAAACATGATATAAAATAAAATACATTTTTAAATATTTTGAAATGCGGTTAAACATTGAAAAAAATATTGTTGGTAGCGAAAAGGTAAATAAAAATTAGGGCTTTGAGAGTAAATTCAAATTGATGCAAGTTGGTACAGATTCCCATAGCCCATTGGGCATTGTCCTTTAAAATCGTAAGCTTTCTCAGTAATTCCATTATTTTTTAGTTCAGCTTAAATTGAATAGCAGAATTTAATTCAACCTTCGTTTTAAACAATTTTAATACTATTTATTATTTTGAAAAATCACGAGATTTCAGATAGATATAATTCAGTATTTAAGTTAAGGTATTACTACCCCGTTATTATAATTAGTAAACACACATTTTAATTACCACTGAAAAATGCTCATAAAAATAAAACCTTCAATATTTTTGAATAAATTTTATATTCATATTTTGATAACACTGGTGTAAATCGACGATAGCACGCGAGCTCGCCTTTACTTGGCACAATTTGTTTTTATTTGAAAATACAGTGTTACGTGATAGGGGAACTGAAAATCTCATGAAAATATGCTAGACACTCTTGTGAGCTTTACTTTTTACTCTACAACAATGTTGGGACAAAGGATCAAGTTGAGTTCAGCAAGTAACATTTCATGACGTCCACTTTAGGTACGACTCAGTAGGCTATTGGTCCAATTAAAATCTAGCGACCATGGTAAGCCAGGTAACGCCGAAAAAACAACTACTATAAAACGAAATAAAAACTAAAAATGTTCGCATTTGTCTGCATAATGTACTTGTACTAAGTACGATATTCATTTTCAGGAGTATCCACTTTATGGAAACGGGTTCAAAAGTTTGCGATCGCATACTATGTTACCTGTCTAGTTCCTTCATGTTTTATTGCGTATAATTTCGCCAATTTAAATACACATTGTCAGGCGACCGAATGTGGAAGTTTTATGACAGTGGTTTTGAATGCGAAATATTTCAATGTTTATTAAAATAAGCGAAAACTGTGGTTTGTAGACCGTACCTATAAATTTATTTTATCAGACCAAACAAGATCCTTTTTTATTTATAAATTTTCATAGGATTGATCACCGACGATTGTAAAAATAAACTGTGTTAGATACTCATTTATTTCATTCAACCGGCACCTTTGAGATTCTACCAATTGATACTTATTTGGGTAAGTTGAGCTATCTATAGATTACTTTAAGCAGGCAGCAGATAGTTTAACGGTTTTATGTAAATTGTAAATGATGTTATAGCCGTGTAAGCATCGTAAAAGTCTTGATTTTCTTTCTGAAACTATTTAGTATCAAGCTTGAATAGTTATAAGTGTTATGTAATTAGTGAGGCGTGACGCTCAATCATCTCTGAGGATCGGCAGCTCGAAGCAGCGACGCGAAAGAGACGCCACCAAATATTGATTTACGCCCCTCAATACCGAAATGGAATAAATTGGAATATTAATTTCGCATAACAATGGCACCAAACAAATTAAAGTGTGCCAGATGTCTTCCGCAGATTCCTCCATTCCATTAATATAAATAGTTGATTTATTTTAATTGATGTCATTTTGCTCCCCCGTTGTAGGGATTTTCATGAGGTTTAAATTATTTGCGGAACAGTTTTGTTATAATTGGAATGACTAGCTTTAAGATTTGTAATTTATCTGCGAAGGTAGCAGAATCACTCTGTAATGATTTGTTTATACAGCGAGTATTGAAAAGCTATAATCTTGGTTTTCAGGTTGTCACCATTGTTATAATGCTTATGAATCTGTTTTGTTGTCACGAATATGTTTATATTAAGTTTTTCAAATTTAATTTTTGGTATATTTGTGTGAACAAA
The DNA here is from genome assembly GCA_932527185.1 of Ecliptopera silaceata. Lineage (NCBI taxonomy): Eukaryota > Metazoa > Arthropoda > Insecta > Lepidoptera > Geometridae > Ecliptopera > Ecliptopera silaceata. Next base: position 5,064,932 of record OW052205.1, on the reverse strand, counting down.
ATGAACTTTTTCTTTCTTTCTTTCTAATATAAATAACATATTTTATCTAGTTTCGTAGAAATGTAGCGGTAAAGCTCTGCGATGCTCGAAGTTCTTCGTCCACATAGTTCACGTGCCTATAAAGCCAATTTTATTATTCATGAGAACGGTATCGAAAAATCAGTGCAACTTGAAATTCACCATTCCATTCGTGCAACTAAATCAAGCATCGCCAAAATGCGCTTATAAATCTGGCTGTATCGCCAAACTTTTTTGTACTCAGTAACTAAGGGAATAAATCTTTGCGGCAGCAAATCCGACATACTAATGGATTGTTCGCCGGCAAGTGGTGTGTGCCAGTTGGAATAGTGCCTGTACATACTAGGCTAGCCGCTAGCCAAGATAATCTACTAAACTGAACGCCCATTCTTGAGTAGATCGTAACTAACGCGGCCAGCATTGAATTATCTATGTTGCCACCGCCAACGTTTATTACTGAGATCACGTCGAGCATAGGAACTAGAGAGATGTTTAGTTTTTTCTTCGGACCCAAAAACGTAGTGAAGCTGTTTTAACGAAAATTGGTCCTTAATACTTGAAATGACAATTATTTAAAAAATAAGCAATTTAGATGTAAAAATTTGATAATCTACATGGTTGATAATTTTTTATTAATAGATATTTTTACACAAAAACATTCTATTGCATGTTGTGAATCACAATAGCACGTAACTACGTTCAATGCTGCTGCAATACAATATTCACATATGAAATTCTATGAAATAATAAAAAATAGTCCTCACCCGTGCATCCGACATCCGCATTTTACTTGCAAATTGCTTATATCCATCGATATCGGGATACCACGTCCACCTCATAGCCGCAGACGGTAAATAACTCTGCATAATCGTGAATGTTCGAAGTAATTTGATACAAAATTATGTTTAACATGCTGAAAATTTACTCTTAGTTTGAGTCTTGTTGGGTTTATTAGTTCCTACGAAAGATTGAAATGGAATTATTTTGTACGCCCAGTTACGGAAAGAAAAATGAAAGCAATCGAAATCCTTACCGTTTTAATCTTTTTCTATTAAAGAAATCACGGGGTCTAAGAACCTATAATTTAGATTGGATGCAAAACCGGCACTTGAAGTACATTTTAATCTAATCGACAGGTCTCTCGAGTGGGGTTGCCAATAAATCGTTTCTAGTAACCCCGAGTCTGAGATTTGTATTTATTCTATTAGTTTGATTTTCCCCGCGCTGTCGAGTCGAGGGCGGCGGTGGAGCGCGGAGGTGCAAGTGTTCGACGCGTACAATCGAGAATTCTTATTCAGTTTCTTAGGTAAGTGTTTGGGATTTCCTTTCGGAAGGAAGTTTTAAGCCGGCAGTAAATTATTCCATCGACAGGTGAGGCCGTAAAGGCAAGATTTACGCCCACGGGCAACATCGGTTGAGCCTCCCTTTTGATAAGATGTATATTACAAACCGAATAACGTTTCCTATAAGTATTCATCGGGGATTGACCCAATGGAAAGTTGCGCGATAAATTGGAAAACTTCACACTTTGCCTATCACCGACGCGGGTTCGATCCGCAATGATTGAACAAAGCTGTGTTGTTACTTCAAACAGAAAAGTTAATGGATTACTTCACTGAGTTTGCCAGCCAGACATAAATTTTCGCATGAACATCCCAAACAGAAAAAAGCTCGTGGAATAAAATATGGATGGTATTATCGGATGTCACGACGTCAGGAATATGGCATGCTCGCTGTGAGTGGTCGTAAGCTTTATTTCGCCAAATAAAATTCGTTTAAAAGTTGGATTATGTTCAAGCTCCAGTGAACGTGTTGCTAGCACAGTTTTCATCACTTGTGACTGAGCTAAGAACATGTATATGATACATGAGTTCATTCGTTACGACTTTGTCCTTTGTATGTAAAAAAAAGTTTAAAAATAACTTCATAAATAAAAGAAAAACATCTTTTTATATAACATCGCAAATTAAGTGCGCTCGATTCAGCAAGCATTTAACGTGAAAGAGGTTTTTAGCTGAAGTTTAGCTGTAAAAAAGCACTGGCGATAACTAGATGAAGGCACCCGATATCAGCACAAGTGTAGCTCAGCTACGAGCTAAATTAGAACGCTGTGTGCCGCTTTGAAAGGCAAAACTGTTAGTTAAAACTAAGGAACCGTTGAATTTTGTGAAAGGTCGCATCATTTAGGACGCATTCACACTTTAAATAGGCTTACATTTTGATTTGCGAAAAGTCATTCAAGTCATTTACTCAGGGTATATTTAGCTTATGAGTTTAATTACAGTTTTATAGCTGTGTGTATATTTAGATATATTATTAAAGAAGACAGAGGCGTATGCGCAGTTTCTCTCATTAATTTTAATCTGTAGGACTTTTTTTTCTTTTTGCACTAGGCACTTTGCACTATATTACTAGTTTCTCGATGTTTCTAATTGTAAACAGCCTGTTTTATGTGTCGATACTCCCTTTTGTCCCAAAGTAAACCGGGGCGGGACCGGGCCTTCGAAACACCGGAATCAAAGCTTCGCAACTTGCCCGCTCGATTACCATAAACAAACGGGAAAGACGCTTCTATGTTTTAATGACGCTGTTTTAAAGCTACTGCTATTTTGGAGTTTCGACTTCCACAGTAATATCTCTCTATAAGATACAGTATGAATACTTTGCTATCTCAGAAAATTAAGTCTATAAATAATCGCAACTTGATACAGTCCAGCTAAGTATTTCTTGCGTTTCTTTATTTAGCGTGAATACAGTTGTTTTGACACAATCATTCTACATAAGGCTGCGCATATAAATGTGACAATCGTAACGTAACGAATTTAAGATACACTGTTCGCTATCGCTGCTGCGTTCGACAATAAAGCTGATGTCGACGCGCAGTGTATCTCAAATGCGTCACTGTTTCGATACGTTTACGATTGTTTCATTTATATGCTCATCCCCTGTAAGAAGGATGTATATTTTATCTGTGCTCTGTATCTCGCTTCGATAAATTAACGATGCAGGAAATGGTGTTGCACTTTGACGTAGTTGGACATTGTAATGAAAGTTTAGACCGTGTTCTGTACAGCGGTAGTTGATTTTCAAAACAATGAAGTTCTGGAAGCTACTAGACTGATCGATTACTAAGCTTTAGTTTATTGGGTGGGTTTGTTATTTTCAGTTCTTATATTATTTTTAAATTTTCCAACACAGCTGTATATTTATAAATGTATTTAGGTATATTATTATCATCAGCTTTATATTTCAAAGCGATTATGTCATAATTATAGTTCTTACATCCAAAACATGACAATCTAAATCTTGGTATATAACACAGTTTAGAGTAAATATCTAACCCTCTAAGAACGAGATAGATCTAAGCATCCATAAACCATCTGATTCTCATCTTCGTGAAGTTCCAGCGGCCGCTGATTTACATAAGCAGATAAGGGTGTTGGTGCTAATCCACTATTGTTTCAATTGCGAGGCCATTCATTAGAAGGGCGCGCTCGTTATGCTAATCCGTGCCAATTGTACGGCGTGCTGTCACTGCCTCATGTTCGAGAGGAGGCGATATCTGATCACGCACTACACATTATATTTATTATTATATTACTAAAATATAAACAAATTGAACAAACATTATATTATGATATGTTTTTTTAACTTTCGCGATCAGAGTCATATCTCATAATCTCAATATCTCATAGTTATGAGATATTATTTGATTATACATTGCTTTTATAATGCAACTTAGCCGAAACGTCGGGAATGATAATAACGCTATAAAATCCCTTATAATATCTTTACTATATTATGATATGATCACGCACTGACTACTGAAAATGAAAAGACCTTACTTCATAGGATCATTTCTATAGTAAGCTCTTTCTCGATCGTCCACAAGACGAGAGACCAGTACCTCTACCATGAGTTGTCACAGTAAAATCGCCTGACTTTACTACAGTAGTTACGTCAGTATTAGTATGACGAATTTTAGTACCCAACTATCCGCTAGAGGCGCTGTACAAATCTTCATACATTTTTTTAAATACAGACTCTAGCGAGTATAGTAAATATAGTATAGTAAAAACTCATGGTAGAGCTACAACTCTGAAATGACAAGATAGAGATGTAGACTGGTAGAATACACATTCTATTAGTTAGTTATTATGATTGTCTAGCATTATTTTTATTATTTTATTTTTTTTATATACGATGGGCGGACTTATCACTAAAAGCAAGATTTGTGTTTATATCTGTCTGATTTTCATTTGATTCACACGGCCACAAAATCAATGGTCACAATGAGCGATTGCTCTAACTTAATTAACTCCAACACTATTTGTTAACGTTTGATGATTATTTTATTTGTCTACAGAACAACCCGATAGAAGAAAAAAGCTTGTAACACATTTGAAGTAGGTCTGCCTTTTATGCTTTGGGTCGTGGGTTCGATCCCCACCGAAAGCAAATGTTTGTCTGATGAATAGAAATATTTGCTCTGAGTTTAGGTACTACTATGTATTAATTTAATAAAATATGCGTAATGTTCAAGAAAATTAAATACAATTAATAAAAAACGCGACGATGGTAAAGGAGCTTTAGCTGTTTATGATATCTAGTAAGTAATTCATCTTATAATCCATAATAAGGCGTTTGCAAACTAGTAATACCACACGATATCGGTATACAATGTCTAATGTCTGGACAAAAATATCGTTGACTCTCGTTTAATGTATGAAATCAGCTCTTCAAGATATCGTATCGCTCTGAGCGTGAAAACGTACCATAAAATGTAATGATTCCGAAGATCCTTGGCAATGTCTAGAGAGTTCGTCGGTAATTTAGGTACTCTAAGCATCATAATATAATAACTTATAATGGACCTATTCTGTATTCATGACGAAAATATTTCATGCGAAACTAATGTCCGACCCATGTATCTTAGACTAGACAGAAGATAATAAACCTTGATATAGACATAGCAGTTATGTATAAAATTACAGTTTTTTTATGACATAAAGGACACTAAATTGGTACTTGTATAGGACGGAGAAGTTGGTTTAAGATATGTAATCAACGATATAAAACGATAGTTTATCTAGGCATATGTCATGTTTAGTTTTACCTACATTAAAAACAACTAACTTCATTAAACAATCTCCACTTTCATTATATCTTTTCGTTCCTTTTCTTTCACTTTGGCTTTGCATTCCCTTGCACTAAGAATGCTTTTGTCCATTCCAATACTTCTTCTTCTTCTTCCTGCCCTTATCTTAAGTGAGATCGGTACAACATGTTATTTTCTTCCATTCTCCTCTATCATCCATCATCTCAGTATTCACTCCTTCCACATCCAATACTTATTCGATTTTATTATAAAAATAATCTATCTGATACTTTTAGATAACCTTTAGATCAATCGATGATAATATCAATTTCAATTATCTCTATATTGTTTATTAAGTTTATTGTACTTTCCGTCAGCCTGGTGTTTATTACAAATTAAATCTATTTGAAATCAGACACCGTCCAAAAAGGATAACTTCAATCAAACTTTTCCAATCAAACCAATTAAAGTGGGTTGATACCGCACAAATGTTTATTTAAGGGCGCTCGATTTATCCAAGCCTTTTCTGAGTAGTTATAGTCATAATAATGGTGGGCGCTTTTTGCCGATACGCTGTCTTTCCTGATCATTATTGATTTATTTTCTTTTAAGGCTTTTACTTACTCCAGTTTGACGTCAAAGCTTGAAGTTAAAATAGATATGTAAAATAAATAAATGACTGCAAGGTCCTGGTAGTAATAATGTAGCGGTTACAGCTTCTTACGCAACCAAAGCGTAACGAGTATCTCTTCGTGGTGGAATGAAATTTGGTGACATGGAAAGACAATGGTTCTCTCGATCCGCGTCTGAATAGCTAAATTTATACAAACTGTCGACTCAATGGAAACGTGCATTTGTTTCAATTTTATCAGCTTTGCCAACAAAAGCTCTGGCTCTTTATGTAAACGCTGCGAAGTCGTGTGATATTCGAAATGGGTCAGTAGTTTCAAATATTTTAATTAAATAGAATTGAGCTTTTTGTTTGGTAGTTTTGTCTAGGGATTAGATTGCCTGGGGCTTGAGTATTGATTGAAATGTGTTGAAACAGAAGCTTCATTTTAGTTGATTTTATTTTGTACTGGTATTTGGAGTACACTGCACGTATATTGCTGTTAAAAACGTTAATAACATAAAATAAAAATATGGAGGCAGTGTATATTTTTCGAGTGCATTTAAATCGATGAGTTCAATGGGTTTTCTACTTTTATGTCTCTTATCTTAATTTACTTTCTATATGGCAAAAGCAATCGTTCAATAACCGGCAGTTCTAAAAGGGCAGCAGAAGAAAAAAATGCCAGTTTTTGATATAATACAGGATATTCAAGACGGACTGGCATTCATATTACATATCTTACATAATAAGACGGCAAAACTAGACCAAGCTGGTCAGGATCTCGCACGCGAAAAAATGCAGACAATTTAATCGAGAAGCGCGTGGGCGGCGCCCGCCTAGTCATGGACATTTACTGAAACAGAGTCATCTAATTTTTGTCTTATTTTTTGTATTGATTCAAGCCGTACCTCATAAACTTTTACAAAAAATGATGACTAAAATAGGAAAGAAAAATTACAATTGGTTTAAAAAATATAACAAATTAATTTAGAAAGAATTTAGTATGTCTAATAATGTCAATAAAATGTAACGAGATTACTATTTAGACTTATCTCGTTACATCTGCCAATAACTACATATGTAGTTATTAGCTAAGAGTTCCTCAACTCCATTACTCTGAGACGAAGGTTCTTTTGCTAGAAGAAATAAGGAATATAATTATCCTTTCAAACGGGAGTACAGTAATGCGAGCAAAACTGCTTGACGTTATGAATGAACGCGTCTTTAGCAAATTCCCTAAACCAGCTCTTTAAAAAATATCGGTAATACTTACTAGAGTAAGAAAATACTGAAATAGGGTTTAGTTACTACAAATGCAATAAGCACAAAGTGATTTCAGTGTAAGAGGATAATAACCGTATCCTGTCCCGCACCCAAGAAAACTTACGATTTTGCCAATACTCCTAAACACGTCCCATAAAAGCTAATACACACTGACCCAATAAAGACAGTGTCCGATGAACTCTCTGGTTAAAAATCCAATTGTATGCGGGACAGAGTCCGGCGGCAGCTGTGACCGCATTATATCGCAGCTCATTGGTCGGACATCATGGAAACAAAAGCCGGAAATTTGTACAAAATAACTTAAACAATCAATACAAAATACTCTACGAATATTTGAAATTCCATGTGGATTTGTGGTGTAACAAACAAAATAAACTTATGAAATATGACATACAAGGTTTTGGTAAAGGCATAGTAGTCAGTCATAGTAGGTACACTTAGAAATTCTTAGTCTTTTAAGCATTTTAGTTTATAAGAGACCCGATATGGGGTACAATTTATGTAAAATAGATATTTACTTATCATTTTTACATGCGTAGTAATTTTTTACTTTCTTAAATTAGCAGTCATTTAATCGTCGTCTCGTGTATTTGTCAATTATCATCAGCCAATCAGTTATCAATCATCTTTCTTGTTAACTAATTACCTTACAAAATCGAGGGGTTGTAACTGCCGCTGCTACAAAAATATCGTTTCCACACGTCTTTTTAAAATGGCCTTTTTCTTGTTTTTTTTTTTTAAATATATCAAGTTAGTCGGTTTTAACGCGTTGCTAGGCTACCTAATTGATATTTGGCCGGAATATCTCCGGTCAAAACTAAATATGCAGCAGCCCCATCGTGGTCATATTGGTCAGGCGGGCTGAAGCGGGTCAACTAGACGGTTGATGAAATGCCTCGCTTCTCATTTTCACCGCCACATGTGCTCGCTGCAATATCTGATGGATTTATTGTTCGCTAGAAGGTTTGACCGCTTTATATTGGTGACAGCTACCTAGCAGTCAGATAAATGTTGGTATTTTCCTTTCGGTCTAGGTTAGAAAATTGGTATCGCGGATGAATGCAAACGCGCACTTGTGTCCACTGGCAGAAGTGTCTAACGGACTGTGATGTTTTAGTCAGTTTAAGTCTGACGTGAAGTGGACTGATATAGGTTGATGATGATGCTGAAGTCTGTCTGACAAGTTCAGTTCAGCTGGAAACATTGAGCTGGCTTAAAAAACTGTTTTTAATCTTATCTTTTCGCTGACTTACCTTCCTATAAACTACGGTGATTCTAGCAATATCGTTGTTATATAGAAGCCTTGTAGAAAACGTGGAGGTACACTTCTACTGACTCATGTACCTAGGTACTTTCAAAAGTATGCCCAGCGGAATATAAAACATACCTACTCTAATAAATTAAGGAGGTATTTTTGTACGTGTCCTACACATGATAAGCAAACACGAGATAGCTGTAAATAAGTGGCATTGCTGTTTAGCATGGAATTAAAACATGACAACCATAACTATTTGCCTACCTAGTTCTGTATTTACATACAAATTAGCTGGGATTAAAACGACTTTATGTCAACAACGCACGAACTTCACGTTTTATGACAAAAGTTTAACTTCAGGTACCTATTTCTATTCTAATATAGTTACATATACTGTTATATTAAAAAAAAAGTAAAATGAATAAGTCATAGTTGATAACAGAAATGAATTCTTGCACTTGGAGTCTGCTTATCGTGGTTCCAACATCAAAAACCCTAGAGGTAACAATTAGTTGTTACTTATAGGTACAGTTACCAGTCCATAGCCACGTAACAATTGTTTGATCTCTGAAAGCTAAGTTACAACTTAAGACCAAGATTTTACAACTTTTTTCACGAATATTATATGTATAACATTAAACAAAGTTATGAAAAATGTAGTACATAATAATAAGCTAAATCTGTAAAATCGCGCCGCGAACACTGTCGAGTACAATGTTGATTAGAACCCTTTATCGCTAACAAGATCCGTCTAACTTTACCAATTCGGCAGTCGACAAATCGAAATCGGTTTTAGCAAAACAAGTATTAATTTTGTATCGGGATTCCGGCACTGGGCGGGCGGCGCGCAGTCTGCGAGTCGGAGAGCGCTAGGCGGCTCGCTCCCCCGCCCCGGCCAGTCGGTCTCGCGTTACCGAGGAAGCCTCACGTCGCCTTCCGACACAACCCGGCCGCACACCTTCCCTTCCCTCATCAATATCACGACACACGACCACAACAGGGCCGACACACTGCATCCGCCGCCAAGTCACGTGGTGCTCGCGCCTCCTCCCTGACCGCTCCACTGTGCCTAATGTAAATACGGCGCGTAAACACAAACGGTGATTTCGTATTCCTAGTGATGCTTCTGTGTAGTTACTGATATTTGATTGTCAAGTGGATTGTAATTGTGGATCTCGAGCCGTCCCAGATAATATGAGAAATATATTTTATGAAGGTACGTTTTCCGCATGGCTCGTTTATTTGATTGTATTGGAGTCAGCTGGCGGTAATAATTTCGTCATTACATTGCTATTTGCTTCTAATGAATATATTAGGCTTTGCTATTATTTTATATTTATTTTTGCTTTTCTTATTTCTTTCTTTAAATGGTTCATTGTATATTTTGTTTTCATTAAGTATTCCGGAAGTAAACGTAGAGCTACCTGATTTTATATTATTGTTTTTCTATTACAATAAATTACAGTTTGTATTTATATACGCTTAATTACCCAGAGAAGTAATTCATTACCGGTTTATTTTTTCTAATGTAACAGAGTATCTTTTGAATGCATGCTAGCATTTAAAAAATGTTTGATACTTTTGTTTATGCAATGTTTTATTGCGTGTTTGACCTATCAAATTGTTTTACTTTTTTAATTGAATCAGTATTTGTATGATAAACATACATCATGTTATTATCTGCTATTTTGTACAAGGTTTTATACAACCAATCCTATGATAACCTAATTGACTTTTTAGCCCTTTTCGACGAAAGTTTTCATCTTTATTCAAAAATATCTCCAACCGGTTATTTATCTTTATGTTCTTTTAAATATAAAATCAAGATACCAGAAATAAAAAAACAAAAGAACAACAACAAACAAATAAAAGGAGGGGAGATTTATATCTCTACGATTCTAAATATTATACATTTACGGTAGATTAGGTAAGTACGTACCCAAGTTCGACTTACCTGCATAAGAAAACCCGTAGGTAGGTATAGTAACAATCCACCCTGTTTGACTTTGGTTTCCTGATAAGGGGCTTAAATTTAGGGTTCGGAGTCCATTGAAAATGTCATTTGCACCCTAAGGATATCTTGAACTTTATTTTTTATTTTCTTTAAGTAAAATACATAAACCAGCAGGAGTCAGGAACGATTCGTGAAATGGAATCATAACAGGTTTTATGATGATGATCTTGTTCGACGGAATGAAGGCTTTCCGTGCCTGTTTGTGATTGAACTGAAACTTGCAGGCAGAATAAACAAAACACGGAAATGGGAATACTGAGGTAACCATAAAAAAATTAAGAACTTGATGTCTTGAATATATTAAAAATATCCATGGATAATTCATTATTCAGTGACCTAGTACTGAAATAAAAGTAATGTAAACTAGATTGCTGAAAACTATTTTTGTCATTGCATACGTTGTTTTATTGTTACGTTGAATTACCTGCACACAAAACAAACAATGATATTTGTTACCATACAAATGTTTGTTTTTGATGGGAATTAAACCTACGACTCACTGTTAAAAATACACCACTTTACTCCAGCTGGTATTGAACCATGGGACCATACACAACCGTTGGTTTGCACTTCTTCTTCTTATCGTGTCGATACTACAACCGTATTTTGTTGTAGCATCGTGTTGGAAAGATTAGCCAGACTAGACACTGCTTGGTTTGCACTGCAAACAGTGCTTGGCACCTGAGATGATAATGAACTTCTAGTCCTGTGGTCAACTGCGGATCCAGGGGGTCAGGGGGTCATGGGTCCAATACTTAGGTGGACCACTAATTGAACATAATTATTACATTATCAAAATTAAAGTATAAGTTCTTGACTTGACCACGACTATGTACCCTGGCACCAAAGCTTGATCGTGACCCCCCCCTGGTGCCAAAGCTGGATCCGCCCTTGCCTGTGGTTTCAAATGGAGAATCTACTAGCATTTTATGCATAAAAACACGTACGAGTTTTGATCAATACAATATTAATATACAGTCATATAATTCTTATGTTTATAAAATAAAAACATAATTAAGTTCTTATATATTTTGTTATGTATTTATTTCTCAATGTTACCTACAATATTATATGAAAGTAATCTGTATTTCCCAGTATTTTAGCCAGTTTTCCAAAACATTGGGAACGGTTAAAAAATAAATTTTACGTTCAATAATTTTAGATTGAGGTATGTCCCAGTGGTTTTTGTGAAATTGCCTTTGGTTTTATAAATACAAAATATGCGTAACTCTGAGGCAGCAGCTCTTAGCTGCGCAATGCGTAACTCTAAGCGGTTTTGGATCTGCAAATCTTTTTAAATCACAAAAGCCAGCCGTCAAGATCGCGTGTAGGAAGAGGAAAAGAAAATATCCTGTTAGAACAGCGCAGATGCTCGGATTTGGCGGCAACTTTCCAGCAAATCCGAAATGAAAACACACCCCGGATGTAGGCCATCCTGTCTTCGCCGCAAGATAAATTCAAAAAGGATTCCCACCACACACGCATTACCGACTCTATAAGGATTAAAACTTCTGTTCGGGAAAGGTTTTAAACTTTACGGTATATGAGGTTCATCCCTTTTAATTAAGAATATATACACGGCAAATATACACTCGCCTCTTTTGCTCTTTCTAGCTTCATAACCTCGGCAAGTATTTTAAAGACCACTTTTTGCGTTTACAGCCTCATTAATATTTCCGACGATACATGCAGGGTATTGTCGTAACAATTTGACCTTTATTACTCCGTGATTAGGTTCAAGTGTGGATTAAGTGGGGGTCCGTCGGTCTCGCTTCCGGGTTGACCCACTTAAAAGCACTTAGGTTTAAGGTAACTTGGTGACCGTGGAAGATTACTATGTACACAATGCTTAATAATTAAAATGTATCTTTATCCCTTATTTAGTCCCAAACTAAGCAAAGCTTGTATTTTGGAGACAAAACAAAGATCGTTTTTGTTGTTCTTGGAGGGGGTCGCACAACAGATCTATCGCGTTTTTGTATAATTCATAAACAAATATCGATTATTTTATTATGTTAATTAACTACTTTGAAACTATCTGATGTAAAGAGCAACAAGTATTTAGCAGCAATGGTATTTTTGTAATATGGATGTTTTACAAAGATGCGTATATATATTTTATAGTCAATGATGATACTAAGTAGAAGTATAAGCTCTTGGTTCTTAGCATAACTTCGGTAAAATTCTTGTCGAACTTATAACTTTTAAGGTTAAATTTCTTACAACGTAAATTAATCTAGGGCATAAAATAATTTTGTTAATGATCTCTACTTACAGGTCATTTTTCTGAACGAGTTTTCGAAGTTCCAAATTATCAGTGGTTTTATTTCTTCTAACTTTAAGTTTTAGCAGATTTTGATAACGGAGATAACAAAATCCAAAATGTTTATTGGAGACTGAAGTTAATTATAACTTTTCGTTTGAAAGTGACTAAAAAGCTCTTTTCTGAATTTGCCTTGGTCAGTTCGTAAATACTTTATTGCTTTTTGTTCTAATTCGGCATCTCGTTAATTTATATTTCTCATTTTATTACTAAAGAAAAAATATCTTATTTTACGAGAGACGCTATAAACGAGGGATGTTTTAATTCGATTCTTTAATATCCTTCTAAGTTTAAAAGCCAGCTGCGTATTTCGTATTATATAAAAAATGTTCTTAGAATGACTGTCGCAAGTGGCTCTTGAAACAAACGGCGTTATCAAATCACTGCACCCGAGTTAAAGTACCGGTGAAATAGAAGGTGGCACTTATTGCCTCCCCCCGTTTCTTCAACCCCTAGGAAAAGGGGCGATCGTTGAGCGCGTTTCACCAAAACCTTCGCGGGAAATTAGTGAGAAGTAGTTTCAACTGTAAGAACTATTTGCGCGGATAGGAAACAATTTTAACATAGCGACTGGAATTGTTCCAGCTAAATTGTATGTTCCACAAAGATGAAGTTCAACGGATGAAAATTAAATTAAGAAACATTCTGTTTATGTACTTATGTATTTAATATTTATAAATAAATATAAATATTTACCAACATTTCACACATCACACCCAAACTAAGCTTGTACAACTAGATTGCTGATATAATACTTGTATTCATTTTTGTAAATACAAACAGAATATATAGTTACACCCAGACGCAGAACAAATATTTATATTTGGGTTAGTCTCAACACACAAACATTTGCTCTGCTAATCAAAATCGAACCCACGACCCGCAGTATGGAAGGCAGAGCTTCTTGCAACTGAAAATTGTGACGCCTGTTATTGTGTAAGGTTTTTTTTATATTTGCCAGTGAAACGTGCAAATTGACAATTTTTTTTAAAGTACCTACCTTATTTACGACCCTGAATTTGACTAACACGGCTACCAACTTGTCCAGATAAGTAATTATCCTGAAACTTAGTAGTAAGTATGTAACTCTTTATTTAAAAGGGAGATACATTATTGATATGCCTATGGTAGAAGTAGCAGATCGCACTTTAGACTGTATTAAAAAGTACTTTGATAATAATATCCCCAGATTATGCAATTACTGTAAAACAAAGATTTAAACAAAATGAATGGAAATTAAGGAAAATAGTCTTTCTGAGCGAAAAATCACGTGATTTCCATTCTTTGGCGACTGTTGAATTCTACCTAGGTAAAACCCCCTGGAGATTATTTCTTAATTTTGTCGAGAATCTTAACAAAAATCGTGTTTGCTAGCTCTTGAATCTGAGTTCTTTTGTTATTTAAATTGGAAATTAGAATTCAATTTATTCTGAACGAATGATCGATCGTCATTAGGTACGGTACGATTCGAATGCTATTCAGAATATCGCTCACTGATTTTTATTTTCTATTATATTGAGCAAAAAAAATAAAACTAGAAAGAGTATACAGCTTCACTTGTTTGTGATGGTTGAATATTTTTCATAACATTTAAAAAGTTTGTGTGTATTATAATAAAAAAAATGTTAGTAAGTACATAAAATACACAGTTCAGTGAGATCAGCGATTATCATTGCACACACTTTTACACAAGCGTAAAATCTTCCTAAAATGATATCCTGCAACGTGGCATCGTAGAACTTACGGGAAATGGTATGAGGCTTTTCCAATTGTTCTTCACTCGCATGGTAAGGCGTTTGAATATTTCATGCTCGATAATTTATTGCATGATTTAGTACAAGGGCTCAGAAGAGCCTTACGTGAGCCTATTGGACCTACCGTTAACAATGATAGTTGCAGTATTTTTTATCAAATTCCACTTGATGATAAGTGAAATTACGTTTCCACATCAACAATGTTTTGAGTGACCTTTACCGTAATATTGTACCCGTAAATAGACCATTATAGTGTAATTTTACATCCGACATAGCTCGAAGTTCTATTGTTAGGGCATAATAGACGGAGATTTAGACCTAATGGGAGGACACACGATAAGGAGAGAAACATATTTCTCCGTCCACTATCTGGCTTGCCGTAATAACACCATTTGTGTGGAACACCTATTTAATAGCGGCCTTTATAGGAAATGGGCTAACGAATAAAGTCGGTAGTCTCGACGTAAATCCTTGGAGAAGCAATAATTCAAGTTTATGGAGTTTCGGGACTTTTTTGCGATAGAATTTTAGAGGGTGTTAAAGTTTTACATCCGTTTTGTTGAATCTCCAGAGCATTTGTGTATAACAATGCACAGTATATAGTGAGTATACAAAGATAAACTATTGTCTAATGGAGTAATTCATTTTACTGTGAAATATCTAGTTTAAGAAAAAAGCCGTTAAAAAAAAGGCCGGTTGAGTAAGCTTTATAAATTATAGGTAAAACTTAACAAACTACGCGCTAAGACATAAAAGTAGTTGGAGTAAGTAGTCCAAACTTTTCAAGAACGAAATCCTCGAGTTTTTTCAATGGAAATTGAAAAAAAGATTCCATCAGGATTCTACCCACACAACTGTCATCACAAGGAACCCTTTTGCTTACAATACAATTCTGAAAAACGTTGAATATATTTAAGATAATATTTCACACTATTTACAACATATTTTGGAGCACGAATGACGACTATTTTTACACGAACGAATCCACACGATACGGATGCACATTTATTTCACTAGTATACATACACATCAAATCAAAATTGTCACCTTACAACATATTATATTAGTATCAGTTTTAATTTATCGTAAGCTCGTCATCAAGGTTAACAATGAAAAAAATCAATGAATAATAATCTATTGTAAATAGCTTCCATCTACTTACAAAATCATGTACCGATTTTAATAAACCAATCACGTTCCTAATTCAAGGCACGAAGCAACGCACCTACGCGTTGATTTTATTAAATTCGTTATCAAAAACCGATTTGGGTTACCGTGTCATGAAAGTTAAGCCAATATTTTCTTCCATTAGGGGTGACATGTTAAATACAGAGTATTATATAGGTACATTCTTATCGGTATACATCATGAATGGCTTTGTAAACTTTGTCAACGAAACCAGGGTCTATTGTGTTGGGCTCTGGCTTCGTTTACAATGATTATTGAGTAAAAATATAATTTTGGGTAATGCTAAGATTACATTGTACTCAAAACGTCAAAGAAAAATTTGTCTTATTAATTTTCTAAACGTTTGCGCCGTGAAATGTTTTGTTGAACAGGAAAAGCTTTTACGTACTTTGAGCTTTTTATTATTAGTTATGCCCCAAATATAATCTAAAAAATTAATAATAACAGGTACGTTCAAAATCAACTCGCTCTGAGTTTGCATTGAACAAAGTTGTATGAACGATATTTCCGATATTGTAAAAATCATTTGAACGAAATTGAACCATAAGATCGTAACAGTAAAACTTATTGTGTATTGAGAGCAGATTTGGGTGGAGCGAGCTGCGTAGCCGTTTTACATTTGGATCGGCTCATTTCCTTCCCGGGCCTGCCATTAGCAATACAAACAGGACATGAGTTTCGGTGACACCTGCGCCTTAACATACTCAGAAACCCTTCCGGGCTTGATGTCACGTATCTTGTTTCTAAGATAATTTATTTTATGTATGGTTGTCTCATTTTAATACAAAAAAAATTGGCTAGCTTTTGTTTGGGTTTAATCATATTTGTTTAAACAAGATATTATAAATGTATATAATATGATAAAGAATTGAAGATTTGAAAAAGTTTCCAAGCTCTACGTAGTAAGGAAAAAGCTGTAAGCAGTCCACGTATCTAGTGTAGTTCATATGCCCTCGTGACCTAGCTTCGTATTTCAGCGTTTATTCAAAGACATGTGCCAGTACGTAGCGCGGCTCCGACATCCGACCTCCATCAGAATTTCCTTACCAAATTTCCTTCGAGACTTGAAAACTGAGACATTTTACGAAGCAGTATGATGCAAACTGAAGCTTCATCTTGGATAAAGATGTCTTCAGAGCTAAGTTTGGATAAAGATATTTGAAGAGCTTGTTATCAAGAAATTTGTCGTAAATAAACTTGGTTCTCTCAGAAATTGGTCTTGAAAATGTTTACAAATAATTGTAAAAGTATGGATGAAGTAAAAGTTTGTGGATCAATATAGGTTGGTGTTGATGGTTTTTACATATTAATGTTATTTAAGTAATTACAGGTAGATTGCTACCTATCATAATCATCGCCAATTAAAAAAGCCTTCTTATCTAATGTGGATGATATGAACAGCGTCGAAATACGACTAACGGGTAGGTCTATTTGTTGATTAATTATGTTCTCAAAATGTTCTCAAACTAAAAAGGAATACAAAAGTATTAAGGGTAAAAAATAATAAAGAACGCGTAACACACATGTTTGAGAACAATATTTTTTCATACAAATCTTACCCAAAACAAAAACTTGAAGAAGGAAAATCTCACACTTCTTACATAACATATTATGAAAACTTCAGCATAATATTGACCCCGTGCGTTGTTCAGACCCCAGGGCTGTAAATCATTTTAATAATTGATCTCAGCTGAAATATTCATGAAGTTCCAACTGAAGGTACCCTGAGAAAAACGGATGAAAAATGTTTCGGCCCACGCTAATATTTCACTACATTTGACCGTTCCTGTAAAGAAAATTTTGCTTTTGCCTTACATTGCTTGACTTTCGAAACAAAACGAATGTTTACTTTTTTAAGGTTTTCTCACTTGCTAATATACTGGTTAGAATCTGCGAGATCATAAAATCATAAAAGTATGTATAACTTAAGTCTTAAAGTGGTTTTTAATCACATAAAGAAAATGTTGATAAAAAAGCTTTTAGTGTGCATATTACAAATAAAAAGTCTTTTTTGTCATCATCTTACTAGCTAAAAAAGATCAACAAATATAGAATATAGTAAACGTCTTATTTCAGAATACTATTATTGCGTGTCAACTGACTGTATTCTAGAGCGATATTATATTTACTGACAAGAACGTAGTGTCGGCGAACCAACTTCAATTTACATGACTTTATTCAGCTGAATGGTTTTCCTATTCAGTGAGCCCAGTCACAATATTATCAGTACCGTTTTTCTTCGCAGCAGAGTTATTGTGTTGTAAAGAAAATATTTTTACTTGACCTAGAATGTAAAACGTGTTTGTATTCTGTAGTTAGCAACATTTTAGGACAGTTTATTTTAGAAAGATCTGAATATTACAAGAATATAAGTATGTATTCTGATAAAATGTCGTTTAAACATGTAAGTTTTTTTTAGCTGGTGCACAGTGAAACAAAAGTAAAAACGAATTAGTAATTAGTAGCAGCGACAACAAAGACGGGGTTATTTTAACTAATCAACAAAGTATTCCTACAGTTAACAAGTGGCCCCAATATAGAAACTATCCATCAAACTTCAAACGACTCCTACAAAAGTTTGTGTTGAACTGAAACTCGTTTACTATAAGACTGCTAGTGAAACTATTTACAAGCAAGGTGCTCGGTTTACAAAGTGACGTTTACACCGCGAGTATATTCAGGCAGGCTATTGTGTTCGCTATAAAAGAACCGCCGGACACTCCATTCATGCACATCGCAAGCAGCTATGTAGAAAATTGTCACATGTGGTGCTACATCATTTTTTAAACAGTTACATTTGTTTCGTATAGAATAAGGGTGGTATAAGTATCTTTACTAACATAAACGGCTTCAGTTTATGTTTAGGAGTTTTTTATTCGCATTATAACTTAACTTACATTTGACAAACGCTAGCGTCTTTAATGTTGTCTTATTTCGTTTGCATTACTAAAGAGTGTGAAGAGTCATTAATTACCTAATTTCAGACTAAACAGTTTTTTAGTATATATCAGTTGCTTTTGGTAACTAAGTAGTTTCTGGAGGGGCTCACATTTAAATAAACTTAAATAAATAATAACACAATAATCTTTTTTCGTACAAACATGTAACTTTTATAACCTGCTATATTTTTATAACCTGCTGTATTATCCCTCAGATATTCCGGAGTTCATTTACGTATCTTGTCAAGCTATCACTCTTCATTCACCCTTTTATAGCGTTTTTTTGTATATTTGCAAGAGTCAATTGTCCGGGCTTCCTCGACTGTGGAGTGTGATAAAAGATGAAATGGGATGAAATATACGGGGTCCGAGCGTCCGTCAATGTAACTACTCGTAAAAAGGTCCCTTCAGTGTCTCTGGTGTTTATGTTTAACCTTTCGGATAGAAGGCACTTTTATGCTTGCTTTATCCAAGCGTTGTTTATTTTGTTTTTAATTTTATGATTTCGCATTGTTTTTTAAAGGAGGATATAAGGTGTTCTTTTTACAGATTGGTCTGTGAGTCGTTTTGCGACGTTATTTTTTCAATTCCGACACTTCTTACAAATTTGATGATTAAAAAAAAACATATTAACATACGTGATTGTTTTTTCTATAAAATAATAGGTATCTAATCTGTTACAGCATTTATCCCCCATAAATGCCATAACTGCGTAAAGTAAACGTTTAGTAGTTAATATCTTTGTTTGTAATACTCTTGTGTATTAAATTATTAATAGTCAGCTTAAAAATTGAAATGTAGAACTTTCCTAAAATGTTTTCAGCGAAAGTTCTGCGAATACGCCGGTTCTCGCAATCCACGCAATATTCATACATATTAAATGAGAAAGTTGTTATTCGGAACCCTTTCCCTATTAACCTAGTTCCTTATCGTACATAAACATTGTAATAACGTTGATTATTTTCCTCGAAATCTTATCTGCTCGCGACATAATATTGATGTCAGCAGATGTAGGGGCATGTTCGAGTCGCGACGTCATTATCTTGCGTTCGTCTGATTCGTGATTGCTTATGTAGTACAGGAGCCCTGAGGCTTAATAAAGAACATATATGTACTATAAATATGCTAGTATTTATTCACCCCCACCCCAATCTCAAGCACAAGAACTGACACTTGCGTAACTATGGTAGTTACGCCATTTTATGACGGTACATACGCAACGTAGCATTTACATGGTACATATTTGTATCATGTAATTGCTACTTGTACCTACGACTCTATAAATAATCGAACACTATTTTATCAAGATTCGTTTTTTTATTTCACTGACCGACTTAAAGATTAACCTACTTGATGATTTTTATCTATATTTTTGATAATCAAAACTTTGACAAAAACATTTGCGAATTTAATTTCCAAAAGTATAATTACAAGAACGCTCTTGATAGTTTTATAAGGAAAAAATCTGCTCGAAGTGTTGCGCAAATACGAACCTTGTGTCTAACCAAAGGTCCTCCGGACTCTTGGTCTAAGATAGGCTTGAAGCTGCCTCCAGGGAGCTAACATAAATGTTAACGGTGCCGTCGCATCGAAGAGGCGCTGACAGTTTGTCATTTACTAAAGGTTTCCTTAATTTGTGCGGATGTTATTGTCGCCGTTCCGTATTTTTTCTGAGATAATAATGTTATTGGGAATCATAATTGGTTTCACTCGATATATATGATGGAACATCGTACAATCGTGAACAATTCACGATTGATGAAGTGTTTTATGTTTTAGCAACGTAAACTACTTTTTTATCTGTGTTAAAATACATAAAAACGTATCTAACGCGAACATAAATGTCTAATTATGCATTGCCTGACAGAAACATCCAATTAAAAACACATTTAATGAAGACGTGGTAACATGCAGCACGTCCACTACGCTTTTTGAGATTTTTTAGGTATCTACATTTTAAAATCTAGTTTCAGTTTTTAGGCATAACAACTAAAATATGTGAGTCTACTTTCCAATATGAGATAAAAAAAATTGTAACATTTTACATAAGCTAAGCGATAGAAAAATGTATTGAGTAGTGATGTTGAATAGTATAAATAGTTAACTCACATTCCTAGATGCTCAACCAACGGTGGTATATTATTCAATTACGCCCAAGCGCCAGTAAAGAACCCGATTTCTATCCCACTAGCTCCGAGTAGGCCGTGATTTACAGCGTTTCTGATAATACATTATCTTCTGCACATTCAAATGCAGTTCCTGCAGCGATCGTACATCTCCTGTACCACCAAGTTCTCAATGAATATCCCCCGCTAATTTATTGCCGATCAGAAAGGGCGTTGAATAACGACTTTGGCACAATCCAGAACGTTTCTATTACTTTTTTTGGCGGAACTGTGCGACTTTTTACGTCTTTTGTGAATTGGTTATTCGGAGTTAAAGAGTTCTCGTAGTTGCTGGAAGTTTCGGTTTTGCGGGCTTGAAAAACTGTGAGATAATAAACTTTTTTTAGAAACATTATTTATAACATGGAGTGTCGCCAAAGACCAGGAGGTAAGTGGAAGGCTTTGGGGGAGACCTTTGCCCAGCAGTGGGACAGTATAGGTAAAAAAAAGAATTTCATCGGATTTGTTTACTACGTGTTAATAATTTATTTAATTTAAAAATTGATTGTTGTAAAAAAATGAGGTAGAAAAGTGAAAAGCAATATTTTAGTGAAAAGTAAAACATACCCTGTCAAATTGAATATTTATTATCAAAAAAATACTACTATACAGAAATTCTTATTGATGTAATGATCGCCACAAATTGCAGGACATCGTATTAGATGTCGATATTACATCAGATTTTTGCTAAACTGTATTTTACTTCCCTAGGGCAAAAAAAAGAGGAAATCGCTACGAAGAATTCTTTTTCAAGTAGCATTATTATACTCGCAGTACTTACCATCCGATTTTACTGTTATTGATGAAATGACCCGCCAGGCATCCCCTCACCGAACTTGTGGAATTGTATAATATATAAACTGCAGAGCTGGCGATAAAATTTCCCGAGAATAAGTCTTGACTGCGCCTTAAATTCATTCAATTTTGTTTGTACAGTATTTTGTATTAAACTTTGTATCTGCAATGCTTAGCAGAACAAATTATCCTACAGCGTAACGCAATGATGAGGACATTTTATAAAAAAAGTGATGGAATTATAATGATGATAAAAAATGGATGTTAACACAAAACAAGTTTATTTATTTATTTATAGCATACATGTTTATTGATGACGTGCCCTATTTGTCACTGCATTATCATTTAGACACGTATATTAGTAAATTTACCAGCACTTATTAACAGTCTTTAAACTGAAAGACAATACGAGTTTTTCGAACTAATAAGATACGGTTGTGGTATTTTCCTAAATGAACTGTTTCACAAAGAGTAAGTCTGTAAATCTACATCAAAAGTTATGAATATAAAAGTCCCTCTAGTTCATGCAGCCAGCGCACAAGTGGAATAATATCTTGCATCATTGTTCCCATCCCGGTAGGCCCTGTTTCTAGGTCCATGTATTTTTCTAATGCCGTTGTAATGTTTGCGTGCTCACACCAATTTGCGTCGGCGCCTTATCGGCGAAGCTAATGTTCAGTGTAATGCCGCTTCCGACATGAAAACTGTTCTGAACTCATTGTTCCCTATACTGCCTCTTTAAAATACTGTATGGGTAAACAACACTACGTAGGAAGTGACTCGTTTCCGCTGTTTTGGATTAGGATTTTATGACATTGTATTGTTATCGTGTCGCTTTGTTTCCGAAATTAACGTGCATTGCATCCGTTGCAATTCACCTTGATTGTGCATGTTTTTGTATCTTTTGGATATTCGAAATGTCTGGGTTTGAAAAGAATGGGATGTTCGTGTTCGATATGAATAGAATATTGGTTCCTGTGTTCCTTTGTTTCTGGTATTGGTTAATAAAGTAGCTAGTTGCATACATGAAAAAGAAAACAAAATTGATCAGGATTTGCAAGCATGGGATTTTTGTTTTATAGGTAAGGCTTGTCAATGTTTTTTGTATTATATCTATAATAATATTATTATAAAAAATCGTTGATTTTATTGTGAATACAGCCGACTAGGCTGCTAGTCAACAAAATTCAGCGTTCCATACATCGTGACATGTGTAAAACTTGTTCTATAGTAGTAGTTCGTACTTAATAATGTTCGTAAAAGAATGTGTTATGTTATGTGGATTTAGCATTTATTATGAACATAGGTACAATAAGCTAGATTATTTAACTGTAGTTTTTTACTTTATTCATAAACACGTTTACGACTGGTTTGAGTAATAAATTACGTAGCATTTTGTGTTGATACAATATTCAGGTGCTCATGGAGTTTTGTCCCGTCAGCAAACATAAGCAGCCATTATTAGGCCGCGGTCACACGAAAAATGACATAACATTGTGTCGGGTAGATAAGAGCGTATTGTATGTTTGAAAGTGATACGAGCTTAAAATACGTGTACAAATTTATAACCGAGAACCTACGCACAACACAAACGAGTTGTTTATTATGTGGTTTAACATTGTTTTTTTCTTCATTATTGTTAAGAGATTGATGAGAAATAGACAATTTTATTGTTCTGTGATTGTACAATCAATTTTATTTCATTTTAAATAAAGTATACGGTACATTGGTTATAGATCGTTTGCTGCAGATAGTTCAACGGTTTCTTATGTATTTTATGATATAGGTACCTATGTACATTTTGTAGAGTAATAGTTTTAAATCATATTAAATTATTTATCTAAGTATGCCAGTGTAAGTAAGTCTTTAGGTGCATCCCCTTCCGAGTCACGGCAGATCTTGATATATCGGCGATCTGAAACACGGAAGAAAACAGTTTTTCATTGATTCAGTGCCACATCTGGCGACAAAACGCCTGGAGCTTTCCGCTCTGATGACCTGACTTGACATTTTTATTGCTCACCATATTTCTACAGCCTCCAAGGCATTTGGGTAAAATCCAAAGTAAAATATTGTGAAACTTGAAGGACAGAACAGTTATGATATTACCGGCACGATATATTGAAGAAGTTTCGACGTCAATGGGACGTTCGGCCGCTTCGTTTTTTATAGCCCGTGTTTTATCTTTTCTAACAAAGTTCATGTCTTGAATCACAAGAACTTGTAACCTAAAATATGTTCGATTCGATCGAAAATGAGAGCAAATATAATACCTTCTAAATAATATCCAATCAACTAAAATAAAACTGTTGGTCCTACCAATAAACTTGTAGGTCAATACAAAAGCTTTCAAGTGAGATGACTTGCCCGAATATCGCAGAAAAGAAAAACAAGACATTGATTGTTTGTATTTGAACGAGGTTTCTATCGCTTGTAATTCACTGACCCAAACAACATTGTTTGCTTCCACCTGCTTCTAATTGCCTGGAGCCTTTAAACATGATGGATTTATACCCTCAACGGCTAATTGTAACTTACTCGCCACAAAAGAAAACTTTCGCCAGAGAACTGTCAAACTTCGTCACGAGGTGCTCTTGTAACAAAATACAATTTGTCATGATTGATCAACGAAGTTTCCCAAAACAAAGACAACAAGAACAAAGAAGCGTCTTTTGTATAAAAAAATTTTTTGGACAACTGTATTTGCGGTTGATGGTCATTCTTTTGAAACAATAATATTTATTGCTAGCTTTTATTAGATTTCTAATGCTGGAAACACAAAGTTACCTACTCATGGCGAAGCTACAGGGTTATCTAGAGTTAGATCTGGTCTGTAATAAGTAAATTTGTTTGATCTGCTAAAGTAGGTAATTTAAAAGTATTAAATTATTATTATATTATTTTTTCTTAAACTAAGAAAAGCTTGTACTATCGAAACTAGATTTCTGATAGAATACTTATAATTTTTTTTTAATAAATAATACCATCCAGACTCATAACATATACCTACTTACTTATATTCAACACACAAACATTTGCTCTCGTTGGGGATCGAACCCAAGACTCACAGCATGGAAATCAGAGCTACTATGTAAAGCACGCAATGAAACACGCCAAAATCTGATTTTATCTGTTTCTCTTGAAAACAAAATTGCAGTATTTAAAAACGGTTGAGCGTAAATAAAAAACACATTTCGATGAGAATGCCAACAAAGAAGTAGTAAGCATTTTAGTCTTTCTTATAATATAGGAGAGTTTTTAGGCCTCAATTTTAAGATATTTCGGGACCTAGTTTTACTTGGCCGAATTTTATAAAGCTTGGTGAATAAACAGAGTGATAAATATTCATAAGGAAAGTAAGCCTTCTTGTCATAGGCCCCGAGAGCCTGATGGATGGCACCGCGTGCTTTGCCGCCTTGCTTTAGAACTTTATTTTACGTAACTCTTTGTTATTTGCGAGGCCGTTTCTCCAAAGTAGGCTATAGTTAACTTTTAACAATTTTTTGTACACAGAACTTCTATTTAATTTTATAATACTGCTATAAATTGTAGTTTAAACAGTTTGTATATAAAATTGTCACAACCATTTAACGATGGGTAACGTTTAAATTGAATGAATGGATACAAGATTTACACAGGATATTTGTAGCTTTTATTAAATTTATCTGTCCTGTTATTGCTATCCTATAATAAAACAGCCAAATAATATGATGATCACACCTCGGAATTGCCCAAAGTGAAGATTTCCGAGAAAATTTCCTGCATACCTCACGTAATACGGACCCTGTGAGATCGCATGGCGTCGCGAAAACACCTCGCATAGCCAAGAATTTCCCTCTAGGGATATTCTCGCATCTAGATATATGAGAATTTTTGACGCGATTATCCAAGCTTGAAAGATAAAATATCTGCCTTTAATCGTATCTGTGTTACATGATCAAAAGAAAAGTCCTACGCACTTGTAAACACCCGTAGGTACGAGAGTTCTCACACAAAAACGTGTCGTTAAGCGGGTATTCAGTGTTTTTGAAGAAAAGATAATCTTCACGATTCCGGATTATACAAGAATTCAAAGAAAATGTTTCAGTTTATGAGGAAGAGAAATATATGAATGAGTATTCCTCAGAAAACACGTCCGTTTGAATCGCATTCATGGAGAAAGCGTAAAGAAGCGCTTACCGACCGATCTGCAAATATTATTTAGTAGGAAAGTTCTACTTGTAAGGCACTAGCAACCTGTAATAAATGTGATAATGGGCCATTTTTGGCACATTTATCTTGACTTCCCCTCGCCATATAAAGATAGTTAAATGGTTAACATCATGCGTATCCGTTTTGAGCCGATGCCAGGAGTTGATAGATTTCCTCGTATATTTTATGAAGAATTTTCTTACACTTTGTTTTCATAGTTGTACATACCAGCAATGCCATAAATCTATGAAATGAGATTAATTTGTGACACAATTAACGGTTAAATTTGATATTTATAGAACCGGGACCCGTGCGTGTGAAATTGTGGTTTCATATTTGTGAGGTAAGCTGCGATGTCATTTTCAATGAATGTAATAAATTGGTTATTTAATGGAATAAACTATGAAATCAAATAACATACTGATATTTTTTTATCAAATTTTAGATTGAGCGTCAACTATTGCAATGATTGATGATAAATAGTACCGTGTTAAATTGATCCCGATACTATTTAATTATTTTTTAAATTGATAAAAAAATATGTATTTTTCTGTTGCAATTTATCTGCAATAGAGAAACTATTTCCAATAATATTTAGTCACTTTTATTAGAATTCTTACTTGGCATCAACTTTGATACATTCCCGATGGCTACGGTTTTACAACCAGTAAACAAATGGAACATAAACTATGTATTGGAAAATTGCCCAAAAGACACCCTACTTAAGGCATGCTAAAACCCAAAGGGGTTGCACATAAGCTTTCAATAATAAAGTATAAATGACGAGGGAGCGGGTCCGTGTGATCCATTGCAGGCCTGCGAAGATTTATGATAAAACCCCAACTTTTGCTTGTCGCCACCCACAGAGCGTCTTCACGAGCAATGCTCGCTGAGTCGTGTCTCAGAAGGTCACATGGCAATGTCACTTTTATTTTATGAACCCATGTTTCTTCCATTCCGAATCGGTGAACTTGATGCGCAATGGGATTTAAACTTCATACTAATTACTTACCTTGTGTTACGCTTTAGATTGCTAACTTCATTTAAAGCTAATCATAGGATCCATGTAGTGATTCAACTATATACCTAATGGTCATACAATCGACAAACTGAAACATTTCTACTACTTACCGTTCTATTTATTTTTTATTTCTGTTGTTCTCGTTATTTTTATCAATTTAGCCATGTTTGTTCATGTCCAATCATATTGTCTAAAACAGGTAGGCCGTAAGAATCTTATTTTATTGAATATTTGATAAAAACTACAAAAATCTCTGTTTCATTCTTAGTATTTCTATTCTCAGTAACTCAGTAAACCTAACGTTAGAATTTCTTAGAATATAATAATTAACTTTTATTAGCAACTTTTGTCAAACAGGTAAAAACTTATTCAAATTGAAGCAGTTGCAATAGCAGCCCTTAAACTATCATCAAAATCGGGAAAAATCAAATCTCTACCAACTGAAATAATAGACGTTCGATTTGTATTTACAGTACGTATGCCAACAGACATGCCAACTAGAGATGCAACGCGGGCTTGGACAATGCTTTTCTTGCGAGCACAGATAAACTTCCAAACAGACTGCACAGCACACACGAAAATAAACTTAAGCAATAACACCTAAAGGTGAAAATCGACTGCAATATTAAATATGACTGAATAATCATTCATGTAAATCGCATGCCGTGGAACCAGCATTACGTAGTTTACTCTATTCGAAAGGCAGTCAGGATGAATGGATTAAACAAATTCTGAATTGTTAATTTGATTTTAAAATCCATATAAAAGTTGCTTTTATAGCTAAAAACTGAGCAATATCAACAAAAACTCTGTATGTAATAAAATCATTTTAACGAGAGATGTTTTTGTAAAATATATTTAAGTAAACAACATTATATAGTATTTTTATTTAAAAAATGAAATTATTTTTTTTGTGCCAGCTTGCCTTATTAAATAACAGAATGAAATACCTACAAATGATTTACGTAACATGGACCGCGGGATGTGGGTCGTAATGTTTAAGCACACAACACAGAAAGGACGACTGTCATAGCATAGCTCAAATATTTCGCTGAAAATATTCACTTTGTAACGTTATAACATGGACGACTTTTATTTTAGTAATGCCATTTGACATTCCATTAAAATGGAGCTAGGGACGGTAACTTTTTTACGTAAAACGTTTTACAAGGTACGGAAATGAAAAATGTCATTTTTTTGTAGATCATTAATTGACAACCTGATTACTTGTGACAAATAGTTTTCCATCTTTTTGTGTTAAAATCAGTCGCCATGACTGTGTACTATTATCTCACTACATAACGATGTTTGTGCAGTCACTTGCAGGATACGGTCGAAGATGGACTTCAGCAATAAAGTTGTAATTATCACCGGCGCTAGCTCTGGAATTGGAGCGTCTGCAGCTGTTTTGTACGCCAAACAATCCGCAAAACTTGTACTAACTGGGAGGAATGAACAATCGCTGAGCATCGTAGCAAAACAATGCGAAGAGACAAACAGGGTCAAACCATTAATTGTCAAAGCTGACATAACCATTGAAGACGATATCAGGAAAATTGTATCAAATACAATAGAACACTTTGGTCACATCGATGTGCTGGTAAACAATGCAGGTGTCGGGGTGCGCGCAAGTATTCTCGATGGTGTGGTTCCGTTTGACAAAGCGATGGCGGCCAACATGCGCTCCGTTTACCTCCTCACTAGTTTGGCAACGCCTTATCTAATTGAATCAAAAGGGAATGTGATAAACGTATCCAGCGTAGCCGCGTTTGGTCCGATTAAGGAGGCAGATTACTTGCCGTATTGCATCTCAAAAGCAGCGTTGGATCAATTTACAAAATGCGTTGCTTTGGAACTAGGCCCTCGAGGGGTGCGTGTCAATTCAGTGAATCCAGGCTGCACTAGAACACCTTTCGCTGAAACTGCTGGCTTCACAAAGGAACAAGTGACCCAGCTGTACAACCTGCGTGAAGGCTACTACCCGCTTCGCAAAGTGGCTGAAAGCGATGAGGTGGCCGACCTAATTCTTTATCTATCAAGCGATCGCGCCCGCAGTATCACGGGGAGCGTATACGTTATAGATAACGGTGAAATGTTAGTGTAAGCACACATTATGTACAAATGTTGCTTTATGAGAGTAATAAAATAGTGTTGTGCATGGAATACAAACTTACTTTCAGCTAGGTATAAGATACAAAAACGTTGAAATCAAATATAATAAAATTATTAATTTTTATTATTATATTAAAAAAATACCTGAAAATATGTATGAACTAAATGCGTATTTACCGCACAGAACAATAACAAGAATGTAATAGTACAGTATTAGGTGGGATACATAAAGACCTTAATAAACAGGTCAGCCTGTAAGACGGCAAGCTAATATGACTCGTGTGTTGTTCATCATTACTCTTCATTTTGCATGCACTGAACTAGATCGTGGGCGACGTAAAGCAAAACTTATAGTAGACGCAAATGAGGAATAGTAAATTGAAATATGTATATCCCTTGAAACAGAACTGATGGGCTCCTATATTCGAATTTACTCGGATACTGTTGCAAAGTGAAAGTTATATTTTGTTATACTTGCTGCTATTTATACCTAGCATTGTGTTGATGTTAGTATAGAATCATGTGCCAGGAATGTTAAAATTGTTTTTTTTACATCGCGCATACAAAAACCATAATGTTTTAAATTAAAAACATAATGAAAATATTATTGCCAGTGTTAAATACAGGGATCTCAATCGCAACAACAGTATCCATGTACGTCTTAGTACGTACCACTGAGTATAAGCAGGTCTTTGCTCCCAAGTGCTCGCCGCCTAGTTGTTTACACGTACAATGTAACACTACTTACAGAAAGTTTAAAGCAAATATGATTCTGCACTCTTTGTGTGGGGAGACATCGGTGCGTGCAAAACGTGCGAACGGGAACCCTCAGGGGATTTGCGAGATTTTTCAATTTTTATTTGCGACTGTAAGTGCCGACGACAGAGTATTGAGTGAACAGTGAATGTGCATTCACTGTTTTTACCGAATCTATACGCGAAGCCATTCGTGTTTGCATATTTTTTTTTGGTTACAGCGTTTTGCCTCGGGATATATTTTTTACAAAGCGTCCACGAGGTGCTAATTGATGGATATCTGACTCGCTCGAATAAAATACGATGGAAAAAACTCTAAACGCTACACAGACAAATATTTCGGAATAACTCAACAGAACTTTTAGAACTTAGATACATTTTTGCATAACTGGTAAGAACGGTTAAGTATTCAATACTAAAAATATATTTGTAGGTATTAAATAGTACTCCATTTGACTAAATAACAAAGTATCATAATCAAAAAGCTTAATATCAGTAGAACCAAATATTATGTTGCTCACGAGCACTGCTCACTAAATAAAAGCATTTTAAATAAATTCCTTTGCGATGCAGAACCTATCACGTTTACCACTTGCTTTACACCAAACTAAATGTTCGCTGAAGAATACTTCGATCTTTTTCATAAACAACATTTTCTCCGAAGTGAAAATGTCGATCTTGACAAGAAAAGAATTTCATGCAGCATTTTGTTCAGTTGGCTGCTTTAACGGCAGTATGATGTAAATGTAATAAACCAAATGGCCTTCTTCTACTCGCGTGCGATGGCACTCCATGCTTCGCTGTAAAATATTTTTATGCTTTATTACGTTGATGTCGTGTGTATTTTTTATAAATAATTTTGTTGTCACCAGGAGTAATCACATTTGAGATAAAGGTGATGCTTTTTAATTATCCTTTATTTTATCATTTGAAGTGCATATTTTTTATTAAAAAGTAGTCGTAGAACAGGGTTGTATTATTGAGTTAGTTTACTTTAGGCTTACCGAAGACGAATTCAGAAGATAAATAGATAACGATCTTGCTTGTTTATTTAGTGGTTAGGGTCTTTTAAAAACAAATGTTTGAACTTCTCTGAAACTTTCAAAGATTGCTCAGGAGATTAAACTTCGAACAATTAGGTCAACCTCCAGATCAGCTGCCAAACATCAATTCACTGAAAAAACATCGGATTCCACAAGCAAACTGTCAAGACTCGATCGACAATAATTAGTTCGAGTGTAGAGTGAAGGAAGCCCAAGATTGATGGGGTAGGCACAAAGGTCTGGCGGTGATAAATTGCTTGATATTAGGTCATGATTTCGGAGGGTATTTGCCTATCGCTTCGTGATCGACCATGCATTTTTTGTCATGGATGCGGAACCAGCCGCCGAGATCAAAGACAATTTTAAACTACAGAATCAAGTCTTCACTGAAATTTTGTATAGATAAACCTGTCACAGGCGAATGCTACATTACCTATTGTTACGAGGTTTTCCAGCTAAGTAAATAATTCCTTTAACGTATTCAAATGCCTCTGAATCAGCGAATACGTGCATATGTGGAAATTGATCAGACGTGCAAATTCGGTCAGCCCGGCTTATGCAAAGTGGGCCTTACGTAACCTAAGTTATGGCTTGAATTCAGTCAATGCTGAGATATGGAACACTTAGTTCAGTTATTATGCAAATCATGCGCGGGAAGTGCTACGACATTGGACATGACTTGGAAGGCAAATGATTGTGTATTACGTAAACTTACCAAATCGTTAAATATATTCAAACGTCTGACGGTTTTAGTGAATGGTTGCAAGCGTCGAATCTACTATGAGTAACATCTATCTGCTGCAGGTAAAATATGTTGTTAACTATTTGTTGGTTTTTATCTAAATTAATCTGATACAAAACGGAAATTTGTTTAACCTGAAAGCTTGTCTATAATTTACGAACAAAACGGCACATAAATTCATCGTGTTTACGTTTATAGGACCTCTCGTTCCACACGTTGAGCGTCAATTAGTTCATTGAAAAAATGATTGGAACTTGACTTTTTCTCCCTGCAAGACCAATCAATTCCGTTCTAGGCGGATGCCTCCGTTCTACAAAAAACGCTCGGAGTAGGTAAATGCAGGCGTCAACTCAGACTGAGCGAACTAACTTATACCTGTCCGAAACCCCATTACCCCAGCACAAGGCAGTTCGTTTGCAACTGCAAACATCGGCCGAAATTTCGGCAGTCCATGACACAGTTTGTGTTTCATCAGGCCCTGAAAGAGATGGGCCTATTCAGAGTAGAGGACGCGCAAACACCGCTTCAGATCGCGTATGTTTACGATCCTCTAATTTCATCCAATCACACTCAAGATACAGGCTTTGAGAAGTTACGTAATTGAGGATTGTGATAAGGCTTAGCGCTGAATGGATTCTGAGTTCTGATATGACGTAGGATATTCAAGCTAAGAGTTTTTGAAATAAAAATTTGTAGGAGATTTAGTGGGTGAAATCTGTCTGCGGATGATGTTGATGATCAAACAAACAAAGGTGAAGACGGAGAGTATTCTTGTTTGAACTTCAGGCTGGGCAGCAGCAGAGCTTTTTCTCTATACAAATAGCTATAAAAACTACAACATACTACCACCAACTTACATAGGTTAGAACGGTACAGACAAATGCGCCCGCGAAGCCCCGTTGCAAGCTACGAGTGCGAGTGAGATGCATGCGCCCACGTATCACGTTGCTAGCGGGCTCGTTCGGAATACTTACTAGATATAACTTAAGCAGTTTACATATAATAATTGTTACGGGGTAAAATAACTTTAAGTACGAATATAATATAACTAAATTGATTACAACGAATGAAATTTAGGATGTACTTACCCAAACAAGTAGGAATTTAATTACTGTAACACTGAAGGAATCTTCAATTTCAAGCAAATGTATTCATGTTTACGGAATAAAGTTACCACGTTTGCCCGAATATTTCTCTGAATTGTGTTATCTCCGACTAGAGGAAAGAGGAAGGTAGCTACTATTCAAAGCATATTTCGGCAAGTTCATTATATTTCTGACAGATTCGTGAGATCCATCCCATCAATCTAAT
Source organism: Ecliptopera silaceata (assembly GCA_932527185.1). NCBI lineage: Eukaryota > Metazoa > Arthropoda > Insecta > Lepidoptera > Geometridae > Ecliptopera > Ecliptopera silaceata. Next base: position 5,032,311 of record OW052205.1, on the reverse strand, counting down.
TACGAGAAAAATCTTTTGAGGCGCAAAAACCGTTACTGTTATTTCAAATAGGTTTCATTATGAAAAGCACCCGGCCAAAGAAACATCATTTTCTTTGGCCTCGAAGTCAGTCGCGGGGAATTTCTCTCTATTACGTACAAACGGAGATCAAAGTTAATGTGATGTGGGACATCTGTTTGCTGTAGAAATAAACTCGCTTCTGTGCCATCTGCATTTTTGCTCATAACGCTTCACAACCCAACTTACATAATAAATGAGGGTAGCTCGCCAAAAACAGAAGTAATGGTGCGTACTCAAACTTACACGAAAAAATACTCACGACTTACATTAATTTTCATTTCGTTGTATGGTGTCTTGAGGAAAGTGCGAGCCAACTCAATTTTGGACGGAAAATAGTTTTTTCTTTAGCAGAGATTTCAGCCTGATGAATATATGGCGAGTAATTTCACTTTATTAAGCTACTTAATTAAAATAAAACGCCTGGAATAAGTTCTCGTTAGATATAATATGAATGTAAGTAGAAATACTGCAGAATGCTAAGCGGCGTAGATGCTTGTAGAGTTGAATCACTCATAAAAAAAGAAAAGGTTTGTTGTAGTTTGTAAATGATTTACTTTGAGCAGCAATTATCGTTATCATTATCGTTACTATCTTATCATTTGACTTCGTTTGCTTCTTAGGGTAAAGGTTGGCTCTACTTTTTGTGCAATGTGTCGTGGGTCACATACATTTGATTCGATGAATTTTGACCAAATAATATATTACACATGAACTTCATTTTAAAAATGAAATTTGTAGTAATTCTGCATTATAATGATTTGATACAAGATGTAACTAAGTGAAAAAATAATTAATAGTTAATTAAAAGCCTTTTTTTGTTTTTTAAACCTTTTGGATATATTATAAAGTGCCAAAGCTACCAAATAACCGAGCATATTGTTAATGATTGTTTAAACTCAGCAAGTTGTACAAAACCATAACATTTCGCGGAAAATTATTTCAATATCACTATTTGTTATTTGTTTAGCTCAATATTACCTGTACAATTGAATAATTACGTAATGTTTGTATGCAAACTGGGATTGTATTTACACGCCTCGGGCACAAGAGGGACAATTGTGTTGCACTGCTGTTGTTATTATTACATAACTATTAGGTATGTTTGCATAAATACGCCCTGAGGTCATAACTATAGTACCAACCTAACTGAGCTGTGACAGGCGTCACAGCTTAATTGGTAGTAGCTCTGCCTTCTATGCCGTCGGCGTCGGTTCGATTCTCACCCAGAGCAAATGTTTGTGTGATGAACATAAATATTTCTTCAGTCTGGGTGTTACTATGTATTCATTGTATGTATTTTCAAAAAAAATAGGTACATCTGTATTATATCAGCAGTCTAGTCCCATAGTACAAGCTTTGCTTAGTTTGGGACTAAAGTGTGATTTGTGAAATGTCCTTGAATTATATTATTATATTATAGCTAGTGCTGAGTAACAGTGACTGTGATATGAGACTTGAGATCAAGTAAACAAAAAATAATTCTCTCGAAAATGAGAACAGACTTGTTTTAGTAAAAAAATTTCAATGAAGTGACTCAAATAAAAATGTAAGTACAGTTAAATATATTGTGTTTTTGTCTACGCTCCTGGATCCGATTTTAATGAAGTCTATACAAAAAAATACTGTTATTCCAAAACTAGTTTAAGAGCCACCATTGTTTTGTCTCTTTAGATTGATTTATGAAACTGTAACACAAAAAAGCCCTTTGTTGTGTGTACTTAGTATTAATTATCATGAGTTCATTATAATCTTACATACAATTTTGAAAAACTATTTACTACTAAGCAAATTTGCTCCAACTCTTTGTAAAACAGTAATTCTCAACGCCCTTGAAACTCTAACGTTTTATAATTAAAGTTAATTACCTTAAACGCTTCAGTCCATCCAACTAATTAGACCTCTCGAAAAAAATCAGGGGTAATTGCAAAGAGCGATTGCCCAGATTCTTCCGAGGACAGTCCTTGATAAATGATAATCTTTGATAATGAAGTCCTTTGTGAAGCAAGATCTGCTTGCAAGAGCCAGTTGCTTATGGAAGGAAAAGATTTACTCGTAGTGTAGAATATAAAATACATTTTGTTTAAGATTTTTTTTTTTTTGCATATAATTATTTCATAAATAAAATTATACGTTGGGATATGTATTAGATACATTGAAAATAAGTTTGCGCAAATTGCCTTCAACTGTTACCCTACTCAAACAAATTGTATCAGGTAAATTTATATGGTATATAGTAGCTGTATTTTATATGTCTAGTAGCCATATAAAACTTCAAACTGGTAATAGCAGCTCACTAGGTTATTCCATTTTTGTATCCAGGACTTTTATAGAATAGAATAATTTATTTCAGTTATTAATGTAAAACTTAATGCTACGACATATTAAACGATATAATTATACTATGTTAAAACTTGTGCTAGTGTAGAACCATTGGGCTCTACACCAGCGCTGGTTTTCAGTAATGCCATGAGAGGATGAAGAAGGTGGGGGAGTAGCAATCAAGACAATGATGTGCAATCACTTAACTTAACAACAAATCAAATACTTAAGGCTATAAATATCTAATACAATTACTTTTAAGAAAATATAAAGCGCCCGCCCACTATACTTATTAAGAATATCCAATTAGCTATCGATTGGCAATTTATATTGTATACTTTGTCTGGTGGATTCAGTTTCATAGCAATCAATAATAATGAGGGTTAATAAAATCCGTGATTGGATCCGCTACGCGCCGCCTGACAATCGAATTAAACACGTGCACAAAATGGCTACGCGGCCAGATAGACAATATTTCAATTTATTTACACATAAACATAATTTACCGCTTGACATGCTCAAACTTAAAAAACAATAATGGGACCATCAAAGGGTTCTGAGAAAAAAAAATATTCGCTAGATATAGGTATATAGGATACTAGTAGGAGAATAGCAATGCAAAATAGTCATTTAAGTGGACTTAGTGCATAAGTCAAAGTCAAAGTCAAAGTCAAAAATTACTTTATTCAGTAAAATCACAAGGATCATTTAGAATCGTCTTACATACTAGGTGATTCTAGGTGCCAGTTCCACGCGACCAGAGCCTAGAAGAACGGGCAAGAAACTTACGGCCTGGTTCCTACCGTTTTTTTATATGATCCTTCTTACAAAGAATTACAATTAAACTAAATTAAGTACTGAAGTTTCAGTGCGGTGTCAATTTAACTTAGTAATGATACACTAATGAGTTTAAAAAAAAAGAAGTATAATAAAGCTATACGTAAATCAAAAAGACAGCACACGCTTCGCTTCAGATACAAATATACTACAAAGTACATAAGCAAGGCAAGAGAACATTACTAACATCACAAATCGACAAAGTTGCTGTTGACGGGTGGAGCGACATCAGGCCATGCAGTTTTGTCATTAATATAGCTGTCTAAGGTATAATACGCCTTTTTTATAAGATTATTTTTAATGTATGTTTTAAATTTTCTAATAAAAAAAACTATCAACATTTTAATAGGTACTCTTAGTTACCTTGCAGGTCTCATTTCATTTCTTGTTCATAGTCTAACCATAAGCTAGCTACGTAAAAAAATTAGAACTCGAGATCTGTCTTCGAATATTTCACTTCATGTGTAACGTAACGAAATTGCCACCCACCCGAACCCTTGAAAATTTACCAGATGGTCATGCTATTTACAAAATTTACTAAAAACAATTTTAGCGTTTATTAACTGAAACTAAATCCAAAATATAGACAAAAAGAAAAATGTCTAAGTATATAATTTTATAGACATAGACAAAACCATCCTTATTCCGCGGTTTATATTTTGCGGTAATACCTGTTGGTGAATATAATAAAAACTCGATAAATAAAACAAAATGAGTCACTTCATTTTCGATGGTAGAAGCTTAAAAAATAAATTGTTGAGATCAAAAAATGTACACTGTAGATTTTTCTTTGCGATTTTTCTTTGTGTAAAAACGCTCACGTAGGGCGGTTGCAACGAGAAAAAAGCTATTCCTATTAGAACCACATTGCTCGTTCATCAGCGCAATTCCTGCGGTTCAGTGGAGGATGTATTTGCAAGGTTCTTTTTATTTTAGCTCTAAGTGTTCAATACATTCGCTACATGCGGAACCCGCCCGCTTGATTGAGTGGATCGAGTGGACTTCACAGATTGAGTTATTAGAAACATTTACAGAATAGCCTCACTGTAGTTATGTTTTATTATTAATTCTATCGGAAATGTTTGAAATTATAAGAGCCGCTGCGGTTGTTAATGAATTGGTTGATATTGGAGCTCAACTTTTTTAAACAAAGAAATTGTTCGACGCTTTATCCTAGCTTGGATTTATAGTTGCCGACGTAGCTTTGGATATTGAACGATAAAGAATAACTGTACTGCTAAGTATATTCGGTAAAATGTATTGCATTTAATATATGAAGTATAAATACTATGGAAGATGCATCAGTAAGTTTTTTAATACGATAATATCGACGAGACGTGACGATATGAGAATGCAATTAAAACAATTATTTTTAATCTATTTATTTCTTTTGATGATATTACTCTCTATTGTGAAAGTCAGTACATACACAAACTTGATTAGTTATTTTGCTAGAGGCGAAAAGCGACGATAAGAGCTCGAGAAACCTCGCTCCCGTTCAGTTTCTAAAATAGAAAGCTGATACAATGTTGAAGATTGATGGAGTAATCTGAAACGAGATCTGGTACTCCATGGTGCCGTCGCCGGCCATTCGCAGCAATCCAGGCTCAGATGCTATTTAAAGTCGAATAAAATACGTGTTTCGGAACTGCCCCGTAAACTCAATTTGAAGCCGATGGCTTTTCAGAAATGGGAAAAAAGTGATTTAAAACCACAAAGGACATAGACTAACAACAGTTTTATTATAACAATTAGTGTATGTCTCACATCACCACTACGATTGGTTTCAGTAGGTATGTAAGAATTCAACATTATCTTATTAGCAGATAAGAGACGGTTAATATTTTGTTAATTTGGCCAGTAGTTCAGCTCCATTTATTCAAAAGCGCGACATACGAAATAATCGGGCTATAAGTAGGTGTGAATGAAAATAAATGAGTTCGTGTTTCTCACGTTTTCCTACTCAAATCTACCAGGCGTGTAGATCTGACAAGGAGATATAAATGAACTCGTTAGTGCCTGGCTTACATTTAATATATTGCAACATAGCTCAAGGCGTCTGCGACGAGTGAGCATCAAGTCACAATCTTACAGTACTCAACAGGTTTCCTTGGCATAGTTCTTTTCGGCCAACATTTTAATCTATCTTCTATATCTATATCTATATACTTATAATAAAACTGTAGAAAGGTCAATTCTGTACATGAAATATATTTAAAAAAAAACTATCAGGGGGTGATTAGTGATCGATACTGATGCCAAAAATGCAATCAGTAAAATTTTTGTCTGTCTGTCTGTCTGTCTGTCTGTCTGTCTGTCTGTATGTTCCTTATAGAAACAAAAACTACTCGACGGATTTTAACGAAACTTGGTACAATTATTCTTCATACTTCTGGGCAGGTTATAGGATACTTTTCATCACCCTACAATCAATAGGAGCAGAGTAGTGACGGGAAATGTCGGGAAAACGGGAGAAGTTACTCCGTTTTTTAAGTTTCCGTCGCGTGTGCAGCCTTAATGGTTAAAGTTACATAGAAATCGGACGACGATGACGGAAATATTCTACATTAAATTGTCTAAAAAATATCCCGCAACAGCACATGTCTATCTTTTATGGTTGACTCACAATAACACGTGTAACTCCTGATAGCTTAGCAGTTCGGAGCATTCTGATTATATTTGTTTACTCTTACGTTTATAAGACTCTCAGTCATCCCAAATTTAAAAAAGTTAACATTATTACCTATTCAATAAAAAAAGAATCATAGAAATCGGTATAGAAACACCAAACTTATACATGAAATAAGCCATCGCGCCGTCGCACTTGAAAACTCAAATCGAGTAAAGTTTGAAATTTGTTGTGTTTACCACTAGATGGCGCTACTGTGCACAAATCCTAGATCGCTATCGGTGCGTTTTGGCAATGCGTTATAAGTCGGTCGGTATTTAGCAATAGTTCCGTTAAATTGAGGTATCATGATAAGTTATTTAGGGTTGCGTATCCGATTACCGCTTTAATGACGAATAAATATTTAAAAACAAAATATTAAATATTCAAGGGGGTGCTCATAATCTCATACAAAAACATAATTTACTTAGATGGTTTGTTTTTTTTATATATAATATTTTATAAAAAATATATTGTTGTTGATGAGTACATTTACTTGGACCAGTTAGCGAGCTGCGAAAACAGGCTGGATAAGGAGATCGATCGCCGCATCGAGAACGCCTGGAAGAGCTACTGGTCCATAAAGGAACACATGAAAGGCGACCTTCCACTTACGCTTAAACGCCAACTCATCGACATGTGCATCCTGCCCGTCCTAACCTACGGTGCGCAGACATGGTCACTGACTGAAGCACAGAAATCCAGACTCAACATTTGCCAAAGAGCAATGGAACGTAGCATCTTTGGTTTCAAGCGCATCGATCGAGTGCGAAACACTACGCTACGTTCGCTCACTGGTATTGCAGATGTAGGCAATAAAACCGCGAGGCTTAAGTGGGACTGGGCAGGTCATATTAGCCGAATGGACCCAGAGAAATGGTCCAAAATCGTGACACCGTGGAGAAGAAGAAGAAAAAAAAAGAAGACGGAAGGCGGCGTAGAGGCCGACCAAAAAGGCGATGGCGGGACGACCTCGATGCTTTCGAGAGGGATTGGTGGACGAAAACGGAAAGCAGAGAGAAGGATTTGGGGGAGACCTTTGCCCAGCAGTGGGACGAGATAGGTTAGGAAAAAATAATAATATACTTACTTAATCTATAAGTACTAATATTTTAAAGAGGTAAAGTTTGTGTATTTGTTAAATTGTAAGGTAATCTCGGGATCTACTGAACCGATTTTAAAAATTCTTTCACCAATAGAAAGTTACATTATTGCTGAAAAATAAAAAGGCTTTTACGTGGTAGTCCGTTTTGCAAAATGAATCGGAGAAAAAACGGTCGAATGAAAGCGTTTCTTACGAACGCTGCCTTAACTATGAAAGAAGTGTTGTAGAGAAAAGATGTGGAGCTTGATAATGCCTACAAAAAAGCCACAAGTCAACGACAGCATATATGTCTTACTTTTTTATTTAATAAAAATTATCCCCAACGAAGTGGGCACGTGTCAGCTAGTTAAAAATAAACAAGTAAAATCGTGCCAAGCGACGCTAAGTTACTGTAGCTGCTACAATGTGGCCTATATTTTACAAACTTTACCTTCCAAGCCTGTTCATGTTATTTTTGGGGAATTTTTTTTGATGTTTTAGAGAATTTTGAGACCCAGTTTAATGCAGGGCAGAGTTTTGCCACGCATCACTTGATTCGGCCATGTTTGATAGGAAAGTAAGCATAGTCTAAGTTAGTACAATCTTTGTTTAGTATGTCAACCTATGAAAAATACTTTTATTATTAGCAAAAATGTGACGGATGAAGTATCAATCCACAACCAGTTACCTTAACTGGTAAAAGCAATGCCAAATATACAATTTGTTACATATTTTACCCTTCTGAGTTTCCGATGATTATATTCGTGTTGACCTTTCCCAATAACCTGCCTAATTGGATCTATCGAAGCATAAGTTTGAAATGGAGTATCCGATCACTGCTGTTTGTATTTGAGACTAATTAGTAAAGCTTTGAAACTTGCTTAAGGAATACATGAAGATTGATTGGAAGTTAGTATTAATGATACTATGCTATTTTATTGTAAGTATAAAAAAATGGTAGCACTCCGGGAGTGCCGGCAGAAGTGAAAACTTCAATATTAACGTTGTGTTTTCACTTTTAAGTTTTCACTTCAAAAATATAACCACAGTCGTCATAATGACAATGACAATCACAATGACACAGACACATTCGCGCAAGCGCGAATGTGTTTTCACTTTTAAGTTTTCACTTCAAAAATATAACCACAGTCGTCATAATGACAATGACAATCACAATGACACAGACACATTCGCGCAAGCGCGAATGTGTCTGTGTCATTGTGATTGTGTCATGTCATTGTGTAACATTCGCGCAAGCGCGAATGTGACACAACGACGAAGACAACGAAGACACACTGACACATTCGCGCTTGCGCGAATGTGTCTGTGTCAGTGTGATTGTGTCATGTCGACACAACGACAATGACAATGACAATGACACATTCGCGCAAGCGCGAATGTGTCTGTGTTTTCACTTTTAAGTTTTCACTTCAAAAATATAACCACAGTCGTCATAATGACAATGACAATCACAATGACACAGACACATTCGCGCAAGCGCGAATGTGTCTGTGTCATTGTGATTGTGTCATGTCATTGTGTCACATTCGCGCAAGCGCGAATGTGACACAACGACGAAGACAACGAAGACACACTGACACAGACACATTCGCGCAAGCGCGAATGTGTCTGTGTCATTGTGATTGTGTCATGTCATTGACATTGACACAACGACGAAGACAACGAATGATGAACGTCACGTTCGATGAACGTCACGAGTCACGTGACCCTGACTGAGTTTTCACTTCAATAAGATGGAAGCGATACAGTTAAATACAAGTTAGGCGAAACGATTCGTACGATATAATAGCGTCTATCTGGTTATGCGCGCGCGGCGAGCGATACGTGTTTCCCGTGCGAGGGTGTTCAGAGCGTCTGTCGGCTGCCGGCGCGCGAGTGCCGCTTCTCGGTCCTCCGCCCCCGCGCTCCGCACCGCACCGCGTGTTGGCAGCGCCTTGTACTCGCCTTGTACGATGTCGCCACAACACTATTTAATTGTTTGAGTCATACGTCGCGTGACCGCAAGTGTGTTCTTTTGTCGTCTCTTGTTTTACGAGCAATGTATAAAAATTAAATAAGATCTTACGCTTTTTCGACGTCACGTGACCCTGACGCGAGTTTGAAAGTTTTTACCCACCCAGCGCCGCTAAAGAAGTTTTCACTTCAAAAAATATAAACGTAACTATAACGTAACGTTTATATTTTTTTATACTTACTTACTTACTTTGAAACAAATATATATATACATATATAAATAATATTCAATCTTGACGCAGTGGCTGCCTGAAGACGGAAGACGGCGTCAAGATAATATAGATGGCTCAAGCTACAATATTGCAAAAAAATATACAGATGCTTGCCAAATTGAACATAGTTATTACACTAAATAAAATAAAAGATTCACGGTTCATACTGAAATTGGGGCCTCGGCCTCGGCAAACTCATATCCCAAACGAAATTCAAAACTTATCATAAATTCTACGAAATCTTCTGTCATATCTGAAGCTTTTGCAAATATTGTATTTGCTCATGTGAATCAGAGCTAAGTGCTAGTACCTATGGGTATAATTTGTAGGCTCAAAAGTACTTACGCAGGTAAATTTATCTCTCTCAAAACATCATTGCAGTTAGCACTCGTTTGTAGTTGGTAATCCTGTACATAATTAAATTTGCGCTCGCTTCAAACTAGGAACCTCTGTGCGGCTTAACAGAATTAAACTGTAGTGTAGCAACATTTTAGATAGTTGCCTACATTGGCTTGTTTTACGAGAAGGTAGTTTTGTGAAATGTTTTTAGGTCTACTGAAACTTTGCCCGTGGGAGTTTTATCCCGGGGTCACTAAAATTAATTTTGTTTATAAAATTATAAAAGGTAAACAACACCGAGTAATGTCAATATCATTAGTGAATGATGATGAAACTGTGTTTCAAAATGTTTTATGACTGGAAATTGTAATTTTTCAAGAATTTTCCAATCATGGTTAATAGCAGGTGTAATGATAAGAAGAGCCAAAACTTAAATATAGTTGTTTTTTTTTATTTTAATGCTGTCTGTACAACTTTCAATATTGTATTTTGTTGCGCCAGGGCTGTTTTTGTGTACCTTATTTAAATTTAAAATATATTTTTATCACTAAAACTTCTTTTTTGTTTCAGGTAATAATGCATCACTCTGCATAAAACTCTTCTTCATCATCGCAAAGTAAATCTAAGCCCCGATTTGCTTAAACAAACCGTCAGTCTACATTTCGGACTTGGAAAAATGAGTAAAAAAATCATAGGTAATTGCCAATTACAAATTCGACCTTATAACCTAGCTGATACGAATCATAATACAGTGTTGCAACTTCGTAGTGGTTATCAAAAGGGTATTCTAAGCATCGCAGTCCGTCGGGCTGTAATTAAAAGTGTATTCTCTAGCGTTGTTTTACAACGACCCGTCGGCCGTCTCGAGGCGTGTACTGAACACAATGAATATGTACACCCATAGACCTGAGCTATGGGAAAAGTGAGATCCAGTGTTTTTAGACGTGCATTTCACTATACACAGTAGCCAGACTGGATAGTTTGGAAACGTAAATACTTTTGTTAATGCAGTGCAACGAATACGACAGTATGCTTTATTCAGTAAAATTATAATGATTTATTTAAGGATCACCTTATATACAAGCAGATTTTAAACGCCAATTCCTTGCGATCGTAGACCTAAACGAATGGAAAAGATACTTACAGCCTAGTTTTTATTGTTCTTGTATGATACTTACAGATAATTAAAATAACTATTTTGTGGCCACAAGGACATGTTCCCTATAAAGAAGCATACAGAAACTCTAAGTTCAATAGTATAGGCGACAAAGAAATTGGTTTACCACTCTAAGGCTGAATATCATTTGCACGTACAAAACGTCAAGGGCTATTTTCGCTTGACAGATTAATAACTGCTACGTCAGAATCTGTCAATCTGTAATCCTTAGCGAATAATTATGTTACTGGGAGATGTCATCAAAAGTGGTAAACCAATTTCTTTGTCGCCTATACATCAATAACAATTGTTTCAACTGTATTTGTATTTGATAAACGTCACTCAGTTGTGCTGCGGGTTCGATCCCCACCAAGAACAAACATTTATGTCATGCAAGTATTGACGTTTATTCTATGTCTGGTATGTTTCAATATATACTATCAGTAATTTATTTCACACAGTGTTTTGGATTCGTCACATACGTCTATTGAATACTTCAAGTAGGTACCATACCTAAGTTGTGCCTCAATAAATGTAAGTATAGCCACTTCAAATTTAACAACTGGTCTTATTTATACATACCAATTAACCATTCCATTTCACCGTCTCGGTATTTAGAAACAACCTTATTAGTGAGTTGCTTTTGATCGTACAAAATGGCTGCTTTTCCACTGCTAAAGGAACGTTTTTTAACGAACAAGTTAAACGTTGAAAAGGCCTTTACATTCATCCGTTAATGGTAAGCACCTTGTTAGAATCGCTCTATATGTCTTAAATACCTAGATAGAAGTTATGAATGCAGTGCGTTTGGTTTACGAACTTTTAATTATTTTGAACAGTGTCACAGGGTTTATAGTGCTTAGGGCCATGGGGGAATATTTTACTACTGAAACAGTTTGTTTACTGGATCCTTATTATTGTGGCAAAACTACACATTCACTTGTCTTTAATGAATATAAACGGATGTAAACATAAAATACAATATTCAGACATGCGTGATTACCTTGTTATAGGCTTGTTTCGTCATTGAGTTGTACAAATAAAAATATACATATTTGTGAAATGTGATCCATTTATCGCATTCACCAACTTTTATTTCAATCTTTAGAATCTCCCAACTAGAATATAAAATATGACGATATGACCAATGCTCACAAATCAAGAATTTGCAAACCATTTTCTATAATTTACGCTATTTACACAAATTCAATGCACATTTTATCCAAATGGTTCCGTTATAAAAGAAAGTTGAATAGCTACAGCCGACAGCGTTCAGACAGCCCCTTGTCTCCGTAATGGTCAGTCTAAAGGCTGCCTCCCTGCCTCATTAAATTTGCATCAAAATGGCGAGCCTGCAGAAAGAAAATATACTGTAGGGCGCTAGGATTTCCTACCTTCTTTAACTGGACAGCTAAGCATGCTTACTCTTTCTATTCATAGAGAGATGTTATTTTTTATCTCTATCTGCCACTGTTGTCTTTTGACGAATGTCAGTATCATGTTTGCTCCGGTTCAATGCAAATAATTATCTATAAGAACCTTTCTAAACTACATAAACATTACAGCTTTTTGTAAGTGTTGATGATAAAACTATTTTTTATTTTATTGCCCGTGTGTTACTTTTATTAAACGGTATGGATATTTGATGGATTAAAATTTAGCCTAAGGGCGTAGTTTCCACGATCCATTTATTTGTTAGGATCTAATAGCTAGATTAAATAATTTTGTTTACAGATGGAAAATATAGCTGCTGTAACTAGTTAATGATATAAGTAAATATCGAATGTTGACCGTACAATTTGACCTATGACTGTGAATTACAGCAAATAATTAAACAAATTGTTTGTAACTTGTTATAAAATTATTATTTTGTAAGCCGTCATTGTAAAAAAAAAATCTTCTAAAATCTATTTAATAAAGGACTCGTGTATAAAATATAGTATTATAGCATTCTCTTAAAAAAACTCAACTAAGTATTAAATTATTTCTAAACATACTCAATAATATTCTCTTTTCAATATTTACACAACTCAAACAAGATTGGCGTTTCTCCGGAACTCCAAAGACGAAAACGTAACTTTTTATTACCTAAATCCAAAACATGATGAAAATTGAGCGCTTAGGAACTTGAAGCTAAATAAAATTCATTTCCTCTTACTTCGCACATACGTACACACTTTTGTTGAATAGAAACGAAAATTCTTCAACCGGGAAAATATTGGAAATACTTTTCATTTTCCAATCGGAGGATGCTTCAAAGTCAGGCGTGAGGGAAATAAGCTTTCGCTTATTTGGGAACGCGAACGTTCCGTGTTGTACTGTGTGAAATAAATTAAAAATTCTACAAGCTAGCTCTGTGCTCGAAATTGCATGGCGGAACTGTTTGAGCGGCGATAGATTCAGTTCTGGGAAATCTGGAAATAAATTCTAAAAGAATCTTCTATATAAAAAATCACGTATACAAATACACTTAACTGTTCATTTTTGTGCAATTTTATCGTAAAAAGGTCAAGTTTCTCATGAATCCACGTTTTTGCAAAGTCAAAGAGAATTTGTTATATTCTATTTAATTAAACATCAAGTTCAAATAACTTGCCAATTAGTTAAAACATTAGAATTTCTTTGATTCAGCTTGTTTGCCATAAAACTGCTGGTTCTTGAAGGATAAAGTAAATTACTTAATTTAATTTGTTTTCTATATTATTTTTACGGAATGAACGATATCACCAGCCATTGCTAATTGATGAACATGAGAGTCCTTCGGCTTTTATTAGTTTGGCGATAAATTAATTTAAAAAAAAACTTTACGAGAATGCGCTAATGTAAAATAAAATTGCAAAAAGATGAATCGAAAAACATAATTCAAATCAAAAAAATAAAAAAAAATATTAACACAAATATTTGACTCTATAAATACATTACTGAGCATCTAACGCTATGTAGGTTCTTATAAAATAATATCCATAATTTTCTAATCTTATCCAACTATGAAGCTTGAAATTGGTAACAAGGTGTAAGCAAATGGAGGAGTTTGAGAAGGAAATTTGCAAATATATTATCTGGAAAGTGTTATTACTCAGCTCTCGTGCATAGCAAGTTCCAGCATATTGCGAAAGTTAAGAAGAAAGTTGTGTTATTTTTCTCTAACCCATTTAACGGTAGGATTCGCAGTGGGACAGTGTCAGCCTTACACTTTTATTAAGATATCAAATTTGGGAATTTCATATTTATTATCTGATGATAAAAATTGGTTACCAAGAAACCTCACTTAAATTTCCCCAACTTTTTTATAAATTCAAATCGTACATTATCAACTTCTGTGCACTAATAACTGCCAAAACTTTTCCCATTCTCGCAAATTACGTCTCTTAGCGCGAACTAAGAACCTTTTAGAATACGGAACTTTCTAGAACATAAAGTCCTAAACACCCGAACTCTATTTACGATGTACTTTAGTAGAAGTAGGTACAATGCTAATGCACATCTGCATAGAGGTTTTATGTCGTGAGTAAAACATTACACTACGCCAGCAAGTCATAAAGCGCGTATCTGTTGCATACAGTATTATCGCATTTTTATGACGTAGTAGGAGGTAGCACCTCGTAAAGCAAATTCAATTCAATATTAGATCGTTTACGACCATCGTTTGCATAAGTAGACCTTCGGTAACTTCACCAAGATAATTTTATGTTTGTCGATATAGGTACTCATAGATAGATTTGGCATTCATCGATGAAATAACAATAGCAGATATACAAATAATACAAAATGGTTTGAAAACATTATTTTTTTTTACAACGGAAGACACGAAAACTTTTATTGCAAGCACAAAATAAAACAAGCAGTGCGTTGCAAGCAAGATTCATTTCAAGTTTACAATTTTATTGGACTTTAGGAAACTTTTAAAAACAGTTTCTTACCTTGTTCTGTTTTAATCAGCGTAAAACGTGAAAACACTCGTTTGGGGTGAACTTCTTAGATCAAGTTTGTTGGTGCAAGTTACTGCTTTTTTTCTAAGACATTTTGCAATATGGTTCCTGTTTGGAAAGTTCACGATGACCCGGTCAAAGGAGTTCAAAGAATGTGGAAGTTCGCTATTCAGCCCACATCGCTTTCATGATATGAGTTACTAACATAGTGAACGGCACACGTTTCGTGCAATATTAGACTTTATTTCAAAAGGCACAAAGTAGGTTTTATCGCGTGTTATTTTGGAAATTATTGTTTTAAAAGACAATTTCATAATATTTGTTGGTAGATGTAATAAAACTGGGTCGTAGTTTATTGTTTGTAGGTATATTTGTTTAGCTATGGTAAAATAAGAATTGTTTTAGAATAGATTCAGTATCAGATGGTTTTGTGGGTGTGGGATGGAATTTTTCAACCATCTTTTGACCCCTTCTGACTGAAGTATTATTTTTCAATCCTTGGAATATAAATATAAATAAATAAAATAAATTCCGTTTCAATAAAGCTTTGGAAAACCGGAGCTGATTTCGCATTTTATATCCAGGATCCTGGTTTTTTGATTGGATTTTTTTATCATCTTTTCAGAAATACGAAGGAAACAAAATTACGCATTGCGTAAAATCTTGATCACTAAATAATTCTTGGTAAAATTGACAACTTCAAATAGGTTATATTTTGAATTTGTATTGTATTTTTATTTCAACCTGTGAAGTTTTAAAGGCTGAAATATGTGTGATTGGGTCTGGATTTTTAGCAGAGATTCGGAGTATTAACGATTTGGGCATTCTCGATACGAAAACTTCTTATGACAAATGTATTCGTTGTTATGGTGTTTTACTCTTTGTGACATATCAAAAGACTATAAATATCACTGGATGACAAAATATATGTAATTACTCAGCTATACGATGTAGAAACTCATCTCTCTAAGTGACCACGTACAGCATACAGATCTGATACTAAGTGGCACGTATTCGGGTAATTTGTAGAATCTCCAAAGATAGTTGGAGCAACTTTCGCGGCATTGTCTAGGAAATTACTAGAATTGCTTAGAACTGCAATGCAGCTCTGTAATTAGCAAAACGTTTTAGTGCAAGAGCTAACCAAATTGCGAATAAATTTTTATTTGTGATAATTATCATACTTCCGCATGTTTTTCTTCGCTTGGTTATTTTTATGCGTAAAAAAATTGCCGTTTTATTTTTCTTATTTTTAGAATAACGTTATAATTACAGGTAGTTACATGCGATTAAAACCTTTGTCTTAGATTGAAGGTGCAATAGATCACATTGCACGTCCTCAGTCGACGTGCAGTGAGGCAATGTATAGTAAAGGCAATACTAATGCTTTACAAAATTGATTGTAGAATTTTTTAAACTTTTGCTATCAGACCCCATATTAAGAGAAGGAGATCGCGTACCTTATTATTATATGTATTATTTATATTATTATTTTATATATGTTCTCTAATTATAATAATGGGGAATAATAATGATAAGATAATATCTCTTTACTATGAATTAATTGTCTTCTATTTACAGTAAAAATATATCTACGACTTATTTGCACTCTCAAAAACTTGTCGTTAAGTTCCTACTTAAAATGTTCTTTATCACTAAATACATATTTTAATGACTACTACTTAAATGCAAAATCTTTTGTTCCGTATTTAGTTAGAATTTTAAGATTAAAACAGAAAATAGCTTGACTTAATTCCATTGTTTAAAGAAAGAGTTTCAAAGGGAAATCACTGATAATGTAACAGTACCGTTGAAAGCTTTTGTAATTTGAGTGTTTGAATAAGCATCATTTAGTGAATCTTTTCGAGTCAAAACGTTTGTTAATCAAACGAGGGCACTGTTGTTTATTCATTCCATTGTAATTACTGGACGTAAAGTGACTAAAGAATAGCTAATTTAACACAATATGACACGTAAGGTTTATTTATAGACCTACCTAAGTACTAGGAAGGAACTGAAATCTCGCAAAGGGGAAGGGAAACCCAGGTTCTAAAATAACATTTGTAATTGTCTGCAAGAGGTTAGTTAAAAGCACAAAGAAAAGCTTTTAGAACATGTTAAAATTACACTTTTGTACTTCTACAATCTTGGCTTATATTTCTTATGTATTGTTATTTGACCCAATATTTGTTGTTATTATTTATTTGATCCTTAAAATATTTGAAAAATATTATGATTTTATTATGATTTCATTTTTTTTAAGACTATCACTATCAAGTTACATCAACCTCAAAGCATTTAAAAGCCAGTATCATTTAAAGCCGCGTAGCTTTTATAATTTCAGGACTAACAGCCTTAATTAGATAGCTTTGTATTCGAAAATAACAAATTACAAAATGACTGTAATTTGTTGCAATCAGCGTTCGGAACAGCAGTTTAATCAAAGGGAATCAATGATTGGCTGAGTCAACTGTGTGGAAAGCACGCACGTCTGTTTCTAACATAATTTATGGCAAGAAGCTTTCTTCGCCAACAGCGGAACTGTAAACAGCTCAACCATGTCGATACATCAGTATCAAAATATAGGAACTGAGTTTAAATGATGGTTTCTGAATTTACTTGTCTTTTTATACCTAGGTAATATATGTTTATATATTAAGTTAGGTTTCAGTAAATATATTTTAAAAGTTTGAGAACCGTGGTGCTAAGGTTAAGTTGAAAGTTAAGTTCCAGTTTAAGTTTCAACTAAATAATTCTGGGTAAAGCCCTACAATCTAATATATCACGGTTCTAAGATTCTTATATATACAGGAAAACTAAATACGCAGTTATTGTTTTCTATGTAGTCATGTATTATACATGACTCCTTTCATGATCTTTGTCAACTCTCGTGGTTTTGGAAATGGCCATCACCGCTTCTCAAAAACTCACATGTATACAAGCTTAGTTCCACAAACGTTTATTATTATGTTTGCGCTTACTTACTGCTAAATGTGTTTACACAGATTACATGTGTATACTGAACGCGAATAAATCATTTAAAAAATTCACGACACTCATTATTTCTTTACCAAGATACCCGAGGAGCCTCGATGCGGGAACAACATTTAATATTTAAACAGCATCCGTCCCCTAGAGCCTTGATTTTAAAAGCCGCTTAAAGACCTAAAAAGAAAATTTAGAAATTCCTTAATTATGCACGAGAGTCTACCTTTTTGGGGTCAGGCTTATAAGCGTTGAGTTAACATGGTTATTAAATTGCTATTTTTTATGCAATATCAAATAATGATATAACTAATTACTCGTTGTTCACTCCACATGTGTACTAATAAAATATTCCGAAAAAAACGAATTCAAATTAGGGTTCCATAACTCCGCACAGAATATACCAATTTTCACTGAAAATAAATAAGCAGACGCACACCTTGCCAATTTGATTGTTGAATTATTCATGATATCTCACGTGAACTCACCTGCTCAGGGAGGTTCTCTAAATACGACTTGCATCTCGCTAAGGGGAACGAAATGGGCAACGAGACACAGCCTCATTTGAGACCCAAAAAAAAACTTGAACTTATTACCGTGCCTGCCTGGAGTGTTGTTATGATTAAGTGGTACGGGAAGTAACATAAGGGTGTAAGCAGGTATAAGCACGTATACATAATGCAGGTTTGCAATACATACAAGAGGACGTAAACCATTTTTTCAGCTTGGTCTTTATATTCTAGCTTTTTTTATTTTGTTGTCTTTATTGGAATATAAAACTGTGAACAGATCAAAAATAAGCATAATTTTAAGGCATTTTGTAACAGTTACATATCGTTTTAAATACAATCCCGGTATCTGTTGGTTTTTGGATCAGTAATCATAACTTTTTATTGCACATTTACTTATATTTGTAACCGGATTTTCGTGAAGCTTAGGATAATCTATATTTAGGCTTATGCGTTTGTTCATTTAGGTGTTGTGTGTGTGTTTATATTGTAACCACATGTGCCTCGTCTACAATCTATGGTTTAGTTACAACAATAGTTATGTTTTGTAATCTTTAACAACACATCCTCATTGACAATGACTACCACAGCAAATGTCAAAAGCGTCCATAGATATTTTTTATACAATATTGTTGTCAGTCACAAACGTCTAAATTTATGCAATCTAATTATTATTCAAGTTGAAAATAATATACATAAATAAATGGCTACAGTCTATCGCTTGCTACCAACTGCCAATGAATTCTACTCCGAGCTTCAAGAAAGAACAGACCTTGCTGAAGCACGTCGGCACAAGCGGTTCCTAGCTGTTCTTCTTCTCCAACGAATGACTCGTGGCTACTTGATAAGGAAACACGTAGCTTGGCTCTCGTACAACGCCACTATAATACAGTGCGCCTTCAGAGTGCATCAGGCAAGAAAAGCTTACAGAGCTGCATTGCGAAGAGCTGTCCGAAACAAACATGCTAAGCATTACGCTATAGCTACGCGGAGAATCCAGGTAAATCCCGCTTACCGACTGCACAAAGTAGGCCTTCGATTTAAAATATTTGTTTTGGTTTACGTTTATCATTGCTGTTTAGATTACCAAATACCTATTGATTTTGCAATTCAATTAGGATTCAAACCATCTTTTGAAATTATCTGCAATCAAGCTGATGATTAAGTACCTGAATCGATAAAAACTTTACATTAGAACTCATACATTTGTGATACTTTTTTAAATAAAGGAGCCAGGATACAACGCATTTAGTCAGCACTACTTATGGGCTACTAGCATTTGGGTCTAGGTTTCCCGATAGTTAGGAGATCAATTCTAAGTTGTTCAACTGTAGTTACTGCCAAAAGCTTAGTTATCCCAGTGCGATGCAGATAATTGGTAAACTAGGTTTAGCGTGGTAGTTATACTATTTGATTCGTGATAGATTTTAAGGCTTATAAGGTGTATAAACGTGAATTTTGCAGGCATTATGGAGAGGCCATTTCTCAAGACGTTCTAAATTCTGCTACCGCCGCTATCGACGCTGGCTGGCAACGATTAAAGAACGTGGTGAAAGGCGTGCTGCTGAAGCTGCTGAATTCGGAATACGAAGCAGAGCCGATGACCTAAGGATTCTTGAAGAAGAAGCTCGTCAGTGGTTGGCATTCGTCGTCTTTAAGTTGCACCATTTACTGAGAACTTACGTCTGTGCAGGAGTTTATTCAGAGCCAGTAACTTGCGAACTCTCTGAATTCGAGAAACTACTGAAATCTATTCATTACACGGAATATATGAAGAGGTTGAAACGCAAATACGGCGAGTTTGTGAGAAAACACCGTCCGGGATTCTCTAACAAGAGACTGTTTCCTATAATTGGAGATGGCGCCGACTACTGGTACTTATCACTTGCGGAAATGTACGAATTGACCGCTCCGGAAACGAAGAAAGTTGATATTAGGCATATGGATACTCACCATGGGTCACAGCATAAGGAACCGTTTTTATGGAAAAAAGTTAGACCACCTCAACAAAGAGGCAGAGGGCCTTTTACTCCTCCGATATCACCGAAATTAAGGCAAACTCCACCGCCATCCCCACCACCACCAGCTCCTACGCTTAGTGGAGCTGCTTCCAGCGGAGACCATAGAACTCCAAAGGATCCACGGTTCCACCTGTATGTGAAACACTACAAACCTGAGCCGGCGCTCTTTGAATACGTTGATTTCCACATAAACGTGCTACTCACAAGAAAATGTTCCGTCGAGAACATCAACAGGGAGTGACTTGATTCAAAATAAATAATGGTCGATTAAGTTCTCTTTAATTTGGCATTACGCAGTACAAGAGCAGTTGTTGAAAACACTTGACTATGTACGTGGCCGCGAATTATTTCTCCCTTTATTTTTCTTGCTCGGATATCCGTAATCAGGCTGCTAAGTTTGGAAGGGTCGTCCGGATGTTGCGAGCCGCGAGCCTTTTGTTGTAAAGCTTTTGTTGTTGTGAATTTTACACTTGTAATTTATTTCAGGAAACGCCTTGGTGAGAAAGAAATTATGTCGAAATCTCTAAGGAAAATGTGTTTTTCCAAATTAACGTAACGTTTGTATAGGTTTTGGGGTCAGCGGGATTTACATTTTCGATGAGGAATCAATCAAATCTAACTTTTCACCTTTTGGGAAAAAAGAAAAACGAATAAGAATGTTTTATCGAAATCAAACAAAGTTTTTCTTTGAAATATTGAAACCGAAAACAATTTTAGCAGTTCGGCTAAATAAAACTTGGCATTCAAATTTTATCGAAAATAAGGACCAATCCAATCACCAACTAAAATATAAAAAAAAAGAACTTTAGAACAACAATAACTTGCCGTGTGCGTCTTTAAACTCATTTGTCTGACAATACCTACCTACCCATTTAACTCGGCAAATTTATGAGGGTCAGAATAATGCAGGTTGTGGGTTTCTGAACCGACTCCTTATTGCACAGCCCGACTTAGGCGGGTATCCATTTGTTAGACGTATAATGGTTGACCCACTTTACTTATATGGCACTAAGAAGATAAAGCAGCTTCTGATTCGCAATGTCAAAGACCTGGTGAACCTTATCATCATTACTATGAAACCTATTGTGATAAGGTCTAGATCGATTATCGCTTAACAGGCGGATTTGGTTGAATTCAAGGTTACGATAAAATGTGGTGGAAATATAAGTTTATTTATCTTGAAATTTGCGTCAACTGTAACTGTCGGCCTCTCGCTGTGAGGGTGTTTGGCATATGAATAATGTATGGGGTAAATTTGCAAGTGTTTCAATTTACACCCGCCGACACTCCATGCCTCGGATACGCACAAGAGTTGAAGTGCGAAAAAGAAAACAACAAGTATGGGTGGAAACGTGGCGGGGACGCAGCTTAGAAGCTTACTAGGTATTTTTATTTTACGTGAGACTTTGCAGGTTGCTGGCTCATGGCACGAAACGAGTGCACGCACTTGGCAGGTTTTGTAGTTTATTGGCCTTTGATGAAAATAAAGAACTTGGGTTTCCAACGCTGCTTAGTAAGTTCACTTTAGCTGCTATAAAGCGAGTTCATAACGTTTTATAGCTTTTGTTTTGACAGTATCCTTATAAATTGAAACTCTTACGTGAGCGAAATATACGCCTACATATAACTTTGTTTAATTACTTGTGAGTATGGTTATGCGCAATTGATTATTATTTGCCTTATATAATCTAATATATTTTGATGAGTATAGTAACGAAATGTGCAAGACTCTTACTACGATTGTAGATAACAAAAACGTGATCTGCTCTAGGTACTCCATCACAATAAAAACCGTCTTGGCTGGGCATAGAACGTGCTAGCAATTGTTTAGTTATGGAATTACAGGATACTCTCGAGAAAAAAGACTACTGCATTCCGGAAATGGTTTCGTGTCCCTAGTGATTTCGATGGACGTGAATCGATACCCGTTCTGTGATCTGTATGAAAATATAGTGACTACTAGAGTTGGAAAAGTTAAATATGAATGCGGAGAGTTATGAAAGTTTGACAAGAAAACGTATGATGACCTACGTCTAGCAGTGGATTGATACAGGTTGATGATGATGACGCGTGAATGCTAGAGTGCCTGCCGAACTTTGCTGTATCACCGTGAAGTGTATCTTATGTTGAGATATACATATGTATTAACAACTCACATTTATTCGTACTAGTGTCATGTTTTTAATTTGTAATTGCAATGCTCTAATTGTATAAATATGTATCAAACATCAAGGAATAAAAAGATGATGAATATTGTAGTAGTTATTAGATTCAAAACTATAAAACCACGGTTAGCGTTCAGAATATAAATCGAGAACATAAATGTAAGCGTGAGACATATTCAGCTTGAGATGTATGATTATCGGCTGATGATTATGCGTAACTTTTTCGTGCGATTATCTGCTCAAATACTGCACAATCAAGTTTGGTAAGTGTATATAATTTTATAGCTAGGTAATTTGTTTTGTTGATAATTGGTACGTCACTATTTTGGACCGCTGCCACAGATCAATCCATAGCAGCTACGCAAGGTACGCAGTAATTAGTGATTCGAAGACGCCTGGGCGCGCGGTGGCACGTGATGAATTGCGCCCTCGATTGTGTTGAATGACAGGGAACATCGTACAAGATAGTATACCCTAGTACTTCGATTTATAAAGTCCCAATTGATGTTCTAATATTTGTTTAAGTTACAAATATTAGAACATCAATTGGGAATTTTCGTATATTCTGTTAAATACGAAGATTGAGTGCTGTAATACTCCAATAACTCTTGCGTCGCCTTCAGTTTTCACACGTACGTAATGATTAATTGGGGACGCCCTGGGACCAATAAAAAGGGAGCATCCAATAAGGAAATAGCGATAAAGTCGACTATCAAGATTGTTCGGTCCCTATCTATGTACGAGTATCTTTAGGAGTATTAGGCTTTGTAAAACCATCGTTTTGGAACATAAAATAAATGGTAATAAATGTAGTTTTAGATGACTGAGCACAGTGAAATGTAATTAGGTAAAGAGGTAAATTGAAAGCCAAAACACGCAACAAGCTAACTAAATTTGCACTACAAGAGTATTAGGATGCTCACGGTAAATCAAACACCGCCGATTGGACGCGGCTTGTACAAATAAACATTGGCACTTTTTGATTGAAAATACCTACCTGGTAGGATACGGAATAACAATTTCAATGAAACGAGCCAAATACGGCGCTAAGCGCTGAGTTTCAATCTGATGAAATGTTTTTGAGTATTTTGTTGGTTTGGAGGCGAAGTGCAGTGAGTGGATAAAGAACTCATGAATTACTTATTTACCTAAGTTCTTTTTTCATTTACATTGGTCTAAGTTAAACAGACAATATTTTGTATCATTATTTGGATTGATTGAAAACAGAATTATTCGATAGGTGATTTTCATGGTTAATAATTTATTAATACATATAATTTAAATTTTTATATGAATTTAAAATCACGTAAATATACGTGGCCTTTTTCTTTCTGTGATTGAAGTGTCGCATACATTTCAGCAAACTATGTGTCAAGAAGAAGAAGGAGTACAAATAGATAAGTTCCAAATATAGGTACCTACCTATTTCAGAATGATGGATGCCATAACCACGTCTACTAAAATCATAGGTAGAGGCTCCGAATAACATTTTATTAACATTTCAACATAAAAAACTGATAGCTGTGTATAATGATACTTATCATCAATATTATTCGATTTATATGTAGGGGAAGCCTGCTTAGACTTCCTCACTATAGATTTACCGATCATACCGGCCGATCTTCTGCACTCGATGTACGTGTTTGAGCACAAGAGCTTTTAAATTTTACGGTCAGTTCGTTCGATACTCGCTTTGCTGTGCCTGAAAAGCACAGCGTTGCCTTTTTTTCCCGACACTTTTCCCAACACTTTTCCCGACACTTTTTCCGTAAATATAAAACCGTAGGTTACAGCGCGTATATTGCGAGAACTCGTTTGATGGTTTGTTGCTTGTACACGAATGAAATAAAGTGATTAGAAGCGATTCACTAATTCAACCTATTTTAAAATAAAATTAGTAAATATTATTCGTCATCGCCAACTAGTTTCCCAAACAAAGCAGAGCTTCCATTTTTTCAAAATTGCTTATGATATAAACACATGTTTTATATAGCTCCTAGGCATAGAACAAATACTAACATTCGCCATCACACAAATATTTTTGAAGACCTAGCCTACGATCTTTAAGAAAAAATAATGTTTTAGTAGGTATAGGTAATAACGAAACAACGAAATATCAGGTGGACCACCTGCTTGTTCTATCATTTTGTACTAAAAAAAACAGTTTTTTAATATCATGATGACAAATTAAGATATTTTTAACACATTGCATAAATATGTTAACATAACACTTAACTACAGTAATTACCTCTTCAAGTACCATTGAACATCATTAATTAAGCTACAGTCACACACAACCAACGCTCCATTGCAACCGAACGAACTAAAAGCGATCCTTTTGCACTCGAAAGCTGGAACGGCACTCGTCGCAGTACGTGTGAAACCTATGAACAAACACGCGTCGGTCGGTGAGGTGTGAGAGTGGCTGAGACTTGAAAGGAGCTGGTTTAAAAAGCTAGTGATGTCTGATAGCAAGTCTATTTTTTTAGTGTAGAACAAGCAAATTGCATATAAGTTGGAGAAGCAGGCGGATTCTGTAGCTCTACCATGAGTTTTTACAATCTATACTCGCTAGCGTCTGTAGTTAAAAAAATTTATGAAGATTTGTACAGCGCCTCTAGCGGATAGTTGGGTACTTAAATATTTTTTTTTAAGTACCCAACAAGTTAAATTCGTAATACATACTAATATTTACGTAACTACTGTGGTAAAGTCAGGCGATTTTACTGTGACAACTCATGGTAGAGGTACTGTATGTACCTATTCATGTGAGGCATCACTGTAAAACGTAAAAATGTTGGGTTGTATGTGCCTATTTTTTTTTACTAATACAATTGTATTTCATACAAGTAAGGCGCCGCTTAAAAAAATAAAGTTTGAATAAAACTTGCCTTGGTAAAGAAACGAAATTTACTGTGCTGGTTGAGTTGTTTTAATGTAAGTACTAATCAATCAGCAAATTAGTGGTAATTTTTTTGCAAATTAGTAACCTACAAACATGATTTTTCTAACGGTATTCCGTGTGATATTTTGAAAATTAAAGTACACAAAAAATTGTTTGTTAGCAAATCAAACGTGTAATTTCATGATATCGGTAAAATAATAGCTTCATATCATATCATTGTAGGTAGCTCAAGTATAGTAGACGCATACAGAAAGTAGCATACAAAGTTACTGTTGTATTTTACGTATGCAGTAGGAAGAGTAGTTGCTAGTCAAGTAGACTAAGTACCAGCTAGTGCGATATATCATTTTGTTGGCAGCGGTTATTTACGTAGTGATGGACAAGAACAAACAAGAAATACATACAATTCTTATGATTAAAGTATGTAATGGAACCTTACGTTGTGAGAGTACTTATTAGCTTGTTTCTTGAAAAATACTGTAGAATAATGTGCCAGAAATAGTATTTGAACATGCCGCTGTCTGCACACATCACTTACGTTTTTTGAGTGTTTAGGTATTAAGATATTTTTGATAATATCTTTTGTACTTGGTTCCAAAATGCATTTATTTGTAGTACCTTCAAGAAATTGCATATAGTGATAAAACCACCCTATAAATCTCTTATTTTTAATTGTTTCTCTATTATATGTTTATCTTTCTCTGCTATATCTACAATAAAGATATATTTTAATGTACACACCTACTTATTTAATTTATAATTACTTGAACTAAATGATTTACTAAACTATGTAACTAACTTATAAATTATTAGTTAACATAATTTTTAAATCACTATACGTATACGTCTATTATTCGTAATAATGAACACAGCATCGTCTAATCTATCTACCCAGGTTTTCCGGTGTCCTGAGTCCCGGCACCTGACAACACTAGTTGTCATTCAGTTCCTTTGCGTTGGTTTGTAGCCTGCAGTATTAAATGCATTGCGATTATGAGTGCGGGAATCCTACTATTTATATGCTACCTTGTAACTAGTAGGTAGGATATTTAATACTCGTGTACCACTGTTATTGTTATGCGGATTTTAGAATAGCTTTAATTAAACATGATATTGTTGAATAGTATGTTTTTGTGCTTGTAATAATTAATTAGATATCTCTATCGATTCTTTGTTAGTGTAAAGATGATGAGCCTGACATTGCAATGACAATTGAAATTTCAGGAAATAGTCACAGATATCTCACATATTACATAAAACTATGTATTTTATGTATGTATTTAAAAAAAAAGTATATAAATAAGTATTCTATTAGCAATCTAGTTCCCATACTATGTACTATGGAAACTAGACTGCTGATATAATAGTTATAGAATTTTTTTGTACATACATACATATAATACATAGAAGGACCCAGACACAGAACAAACATACGTTCTAACCCACGACCCACAGCATGGAAGGCACAGCTACGACTACTGAGCTGTGATACCTATTATTATAGCCTAAACCCATTGAATGGTTTTCCCTTTCTTTTATTTATATTTTTGTTTTCTTCTTTTCACCTCATTCAAGGATCCCGGTTCAGGCTGTGACACCTGTCAACTAAAATGAAACTGAGTCAGCTATTTGTTCAGAGCTACAACAGTGATACTAATGTTATCGAACATGAATAACCATCCATCAATGCTATCACACAGTGAAGTAGAACAGTGGGAGGTACCTATGACCTCGATTAGGGCACAACTTTTTAGAGCTAATGGAACAAAAGTATTACATGTTATTTGTTCTTTACAAAACAAACCTAAGTAAACTAAGGACGGAATTATGAATGTATCTACTTATAAATAAAAAATACGTCGCGCTTTTGTCCCACGGCCTTGGAAACTAAATTGTTCATGTAATATGTATTATTTGTACATACTTTCATAGAATAACGACCATGGATTTACCTTTTGAAATGATTAATACATTTTTTTTCTAGTATTTTCGTTATTTTTTTTCGACACTGTAGCAGCTATCATCGTACCTCATTCGTTCTTGCTACACTGTAACTCTTCCGAAATAATATTTCTTTGTATCGTTTTGTATTTATATCACATCTCTATTCATCTATTTGACATCCATTTAATCAATTATGTACTTACCTACATTGCAGTGCCCTTGCAAGGTGCATATACTTACTTATGCCACTACTAAGAACTAAGCAGTTATAACAAAATGTACATGTAAGCAATAAATAAAAACAAATATGTAGAAATAACATAATACATATACATTCAGACATAGAACAAAACCACAGTTAAAGATCATACTAGTGTAATCATTTTATAAACATCTACGCCCCTACGTGATTTCGTAGCTTTGAAGCACGCCTACGACTTACTTACTTTCGTAGCAAAGCGGGATCTTATTTAGAGAAGCTTAGATTATCATCTGAGTATTTCGTTGTAAATCCTGTAATCATCTATATAGAATAAAGAAACAGCTTATTAAAATACTTATCTGAGAATAAACGGAGTATTTTTAAGAAATTCTAATTGCACTGCGCGGCCGCTTTGCAAACTGTGCGCGGCAAATCAAAGCGCAACCTAGTTGCAGCGCAGTGTGACTCAAATTTCGCTAGTTCTTCGTTTATCATTTTGCAGAGTAGATTCAGCGTCAGTGTCACAACGTGACGTCACTAATCCGTATCTTCCGCGCATGTTATTAATGATACTGTAATTATCTTCGAACATGAGTCCTCGCACGTACGATTCTAAATACGTGTTTAAAACACGATTTATCTTCATTAAAACTTGTGGTTTTGGTGATATGCTCTTTGTGCTTTGTCATCATCACCATCAGTGAAAAATATATTATATCACGCGCACTGGCAAATAGTCATGAAAAAATCAATAAAAAGCTAAAAAAGGGCTCTACACTCCTTAGATCAGAGTAGCTATTCTACAGTTTGTTATGTATACATGGAAGTACATGTACGGTGATAAAATACGAATAAACTTAGCGTTCAAATTACAATACAAAATGACGTCTGGGTCAAAACATCATCTTACAGAAGAAGGCGACTTTTACCAACCTGAGCAAAATGATAAAATAAAAATATTATTTAATATACAATCTACACGTGTCCCGGCAATATTTTACTCTGGCAATATCTTATAATTTCACAAAAGCTTCGTAGGCCACCTGAACACATAAAATATTTTGTGACACATTCTTCTTTCTATAAATAAAATTCATCTCAGACACCGTAACTCATATAACACGATGCCTATAAACAAGTCAGGAGATAGGTTGAATGCAGGCGAGTGACGTAAAACACACAGGCATGACCGCATGACGTCATTTGTCACTGTCATTCAGGCGCAAGCGTAAATCAGTCTGGCTGTTGACGCTTTTTTAGCGTCATTGACGACTTTGTAATGATGTACTGAAAATGCTTCGAAAGTAATGACTGTTTTTTAAAAAGACGAGATATTTGCATATGCTATAAACAAAAAAAAGGCAATCAAAAAATAAAATATTATATTATAGTTATCAAATGCAATTGTTTCTTGCAATTTTACTATACAGTGAAAGTTCCAGAGAATCACAAGAAAACCATAAAAAACTGAATACAAACCCGCAATTTCGTGTCTCCCTATTTTATTACGTCATAAACAGGTTCTTGCCAGAAAACCCTGAAACTTTTAATATATCTTAGGAGTTGGCATCTCTTTTAATTTCCTTTTTCACTTGGGATATTTTTTGGCACATCAATCTTGGTAGCACGAGTAGGCTGCGGTAGCTTTATTAAATTTCTGAAGCGCAAGCTGTCATGTATTGGATGACGTCACGTTTGAGATTAATTTTAAGTCATGTCAAAACTGAGCTGGATGTGTCGCGATAATTAGAGCTCAGATGGTGCACGGTTTTCTGCAATATTGAGTAAGTAAACTGGCAGGTGATATGCTGATAAAATAATAGTGGTTCATTTTTAAATTAAAAACATTGTCAAAATGATTTGTTTATTTATCTACAACGAAGTAGGACTGGCAAGTAAAATGCTGATAAAATAATAGCAGTTCATTCTAAATTTGAAAACATAGTGTTTATATACGACCTCTTTGCTAAACGTACAATTAATGGTAGAATGCTCTGAAAAAAGAACTTGCTTTCAAATTACGCTAGTACAACGCCTTTTTCAAAATAAATTATAAATTTTATTTAATTTAAAAAAAACACATTTTGCAAATTTATAGTATAGAAAACCAAAGACTTTATGTTATCTCGGTAACCTTCAGTGATTTGCTGTCAAGCACTTCAACCTCAAATCAGGAGATTAATTTCAAGTCATGTCAAAAGCAGGATGTGCGTTGCATAATTACCCCCGTCTCGGATCGCACACATTAGTGTCACGTGACGGAAACGTTTGATGTCGACGTGTTTGGTAATGAAGCAACGGATTGTGGCTGTTCACTAGCAGTAATGGAATTTCAGTTCAAAATATGAATGAATACATATAGATAAGATAAGATAAGATAAATTTTTATTTGTCCCCAAACAAACTTATAACAAAAAATAAAAATACATAGGTACACGATAAGTTGGTCGGCCAGCAAGTGCACATGCTAGGCTGATATGGTATAATATAATATATAGGTGAGCTTAATCCTAAAGATAGTTAGTTTCCAGCAAATACACTAAATTTCTACTCCGCGCTAAATGATTCAAAAATAAAATGACAATACAGTCAAATGCAAAACCAAAATAAACAAGTTTTCATAAAAACCAGTAATCTGTGAATACGGTGGCATTCCGCACTAAGCCCTGATACTATCCGGTGAATATTTAAATCAGAAGTGGGACAAAAAAAATGTTTTTATAGGTCCCCCTTACAATGGTGAAGCATGCAGATTGCAAGTACGTGATCTGAAAGTCAATGTCCGCGACCTACGGCTGCGGCTGACAAGCCGATTAGTGGCTTAGCTTTAGATGCATCTATACACATGGATAAGTCCTTATAAACATTAAAAAACACGGACATTTCATACACCACAATCGTAGTCCCAAACCAAGCCCAAGCTGACTTGAGGACTAGAATACTTGTCCTCCATGGGAACTAGAATGCTGATAGAAT
The DNA here is from genome assembly GCA_932527185.1 of Ecliptopera silaceata. Lineage (NCBI taxonomy): Eukaryota > Metazoa > Arthropoda > Insecta > Lepidoptera > Geometridae > Ecliptopera > Ecliptopera silaceata. The sequence continues at coordinate 5,001,966 of OW052205.1, read as the reverse complement.
ACTTTAATATTTTTTTAGTAAAATAATACATAGAATACATAGTATCTAACACTCACACACAGAACAAGTATTTGTGTTCATCACATTTATAAACATTTGCTCTGGATGGGAATCGAACCCACGACCCACAGCATGGAAGGCAGAGCTACTTAGCTGTGACGCACAATACACAATGGATAAAATATGCGATTGAATGTGGATATATGGAGATCGAACCCTAATGTAACTTACTACGGTTACCGATACTTTGTATGCAAGTAAACACACTTTTTCAAACGTTTCAGTTTGTAATTGAATGTTTAGGAACATTGATAGTATTATTTAGGATTGAAATTTTATCAGTCAGCAATTTATGTAATAACCGTGGATACTTTAAAAATTAAAAACAAATACGCTAAATAAAAATTAGAGTTCGAATAGGTATCGAGATGTACTAGTATTATATTTATATTTTAAGCCTAGAAAACAATATTAAATACTAGAATAAATATAACGACCTAATACCTCAAGTTACATAGAACAACACTATAGACAACTAAAATTAGTTTTGTTTAGACAATCATTATTATAAGCTAATAAAACGCAATCGACCATATTATAACATCATTATAATTGTAGCTTTACATTGAAACTACAATAATAATGATATTAAATAAAATAAAATAAATAAATAAATAATGCTGGACAATCCACACAACATCATCTAGCCCCAAGCTAAGCAGAGCTTGTGTTATGGGTACTAGAAGACTGACATACTTAATACAATATATTACATAGATAGATATTTTTTTTTTATTATACATATAATACCCAGAACACCTGGAATAAATATTTGCAGAACATACAAACATTTATCCCAAGGCGGGAATCGAACCCGCAACCTTCCGCGTCGCAGGCGGACCATCGCCCACCGCGCCACATCGGTCGTCATATTATAATATGGTCGATTGCGATTCACAATAGGTAAGCACGATAATTGCCCCACAACTTTAATTCAATAGAATTTTTATTATTATATGTTACATAAATAGAAGTCAGGCAAATTTGTTCGGTGACAAGTATTAATTGAAATATATGATGGCAGTGCCATCTGTTGGGGTTTAATTAAGGAGCTAATGTACTGCCCTGAACGTGATTGATGAGCTGTGGATGTGGTACCTATCACAAAACTCGCGATAAATAATTATTTTCTGTCTATTGTTTCATTTATTTAATTTTTTTAACTTTGATCTGTCGTCGGGAATAGGACCTGTCGAAGTAACTAATAGAGATACATCATTGGTAAGTGTGACATGTCAACGCTGTGTCTATGCCAAATAAAATTTATATGAGTATGTCATTTTAATTATCAGTATAAGTAATACTTGTACTGAACTCTACGTGGGTTTCGTAAAAAATACTTCTGCATAAATATTTTACCCGGTACCTACAGCAGGTTTAAAAGCTAATTCATCTTCCACATACCTATGCTAGAATTGACTTAAGACTCGACATCGACTAACCAAAGTGATACGAAATTCATCAAATTCCACGCACCAATGTTCAATTCTACTCGGTGGTTTTACCTATCGAATACCTCCTATCAAATAAACGAATTTGATTCTGAGATCTAAGACACGCCAAAACTATCTCAATACCACTGTATTAAAGCCCATTTCACATTGCAAATGAACTTGCAGCCACACATCTCTGACCCAGCCCTGCATACCTCAATGACGTCAAGACTGGTCACATCCTGTGACGTCATAACTCACGTCACACCGACCCCGCATCCTGCCCATACGATGAGTTATGCTGCTCATGCATTTGCATGGAGGCTATGCCAATTTTGAAGGGGTGATGGAGCACTTGGATTTGCATGTAGGAGTTAGGGACAATGGGTTTTAAGATTTATCTGGAATTGACTCTCGTATTGAAGGTTTTCCTTCTTACTATTGCCCACATAAACTGGGGAACTTAAACTTTCGATTTGATATTGTGACTACACCCGTAAAATAATATAAGTAAGTATTCTCCTAGCATCAAGATCTCAAGCATTGCTTGATTTTACGTTGCTTTACGTTGAGTGAAATATCCAAGAATACAACTATACTTCATTTTATTGCTTCTTTTCCATTAATTAATTATCTAGTTGTATTTCAATGCAGCCCGTGGCGAACACCGGTAACAGCTAGGCACGGTAAAGCAGTGTCTAGTCTGGCTAATCTTTCCAACACGATGTTACAACAAAATACAGTTGTAGCATCGATACGATAAGAAGAAGAATTTCAATCCAGATATGATTAAGCCCAGATCAAATAAACCAGTACTTTCACGGTAAATTAGCTGGCGCCACCTCTATTAAGATGCGATGAACCGCCTAATCCGAGGAGTAGAACGTCTTGCCAGTAACGAAGACAAATTAAGCTTACCTCTTAGAGCGAGGAAGCACAAAGCTGATATTTAGGTGTGAACAATGTTTGAACAGTAAGCAAAAGTCTCTTTGAGTACGTTCGTAGATTGATAGCGTAGCGGCTCGTAGCGTCCTATCACCATCTACAAGACTGTAGCATCATGGTTACAAAATGACTTTTGAAACTTATGTATTTTACATGTATGATTTAACTATTATCTTCAAGTTAAGGTATGATTTTTGCTATTTATTAGATATCTTTAAAAAATTGTTCATTTAATACAGCTTCTGATCTGAGCGTTATCTTGACTAGAAATGAATAATAAAAAAGAATAGAGTTTTGACTAGATTTGTGTTTTAATCTATCTATAGCTTAACCAACATCTCTCTTAGGTTTACCTGCTTTGAAGTACTAGGATTACAGGCTGAGACATTAGTAGAGATTATTCATACGAGTTAATGATGTCAGAAAATGCGTGGGCGGAAAACTGAGCATTACTTACAGCCGAAACGTAAAGATGGATAAAATTATAATGTAACGCCTTTCGTAATCACTAGGTACCTACTAGATGCGTGTAAAGTAAAATGACTACATTGGTAGATGTAGGTAGTTGTTTTATATGTCAGAAGTCACAGCTCAGTTGGTATTGATTCTGCTTTTGGGTTCTCTACCTATTAAAATGTGATGCTTAAAGCATCGCAGAAAAAATGATTCTAAATCGTTTAATTAGTGGTCCTGCATTTACATTTTGTATCTTCATTTAATTCTTGGCTCTTTAACAGTTTAATATAGACGTTGATGTATATTATGTTTTAAGCTATTTCAAACTCAAAATAGAAGCTCTCAATTCCTTCTTTAATTATTTACGTTAACCAATTGGATTGCGGTTGAATACGTGACCGCTTTTGCTATTTAGGTGCGTTATTTAGCGCTTCTGTAACTGCGATATTATTAAAGCCTGGTTTAAAATAAACCTAATTTACATCAAACATCAGTACTATTTTAAACTGAAATATTAGATACATTATATTTTACAAAATATAACACACTGAATTTAATATAACTTAATACAGTAGGTATATTGATCCTGTTTCTAAAAATGGACTAACAAAAATATTTTCTGTGATACGAACAAATGAAAACACGTCTTAAATAAGAGCTTAATAATTTAGAAATATTACTTATATAATTTTACATATAAATATATTTAGTATTACTTGGTTTCTAGGATAAGGCATTACTGCTAAAGTCATGCCGACCCAATTCTAATTTGATATGAAAAAAGGGAAGATTTTTTATAAGTACATGGGTAATAAATTATATAGGTCTAAAAACTTCATTACTATTTTAGAATACCTACGAAGTTCAATTTCTAAATTATTAACAAATAACGATAATTATCATTTATACCTACTACTTACAAGATCTTCATTTTGTAGATTTGAATCTTAGTGAGAAGGTACTTAGTAAATACGGAGGCTCAATCAATAACACGTGAAAACGCTTGCTAAATTTTGAAAAAGCGCCATCTATTGGCAGTGTAATACAATTGTAGTTAGTTCCACAGAATACCGCGGCGGGGCGCTGTATGCGGGGTTCTCTTAGGAGTAGTGTACATTAAGTTCAAGCAGAAGTTGATAGATGGCGCTAAAACTCAACAAACAATAACGCAGCATGTTTTTGAGCGTTCACTAAAGCGGGGCCTACACGCGATAAATTGGTTTGAAAACGCGAAGATAAAATAAGTAAGCTAACTTACCTTCGTATTTCATGTTTTCAGGCTGTCTACCAAACAAAAGCAGCAGGTCGGAAAATTTGATCCGACTATCGTCTGTCGTGGTCCATATAGCCACGACAGACGATAGTAATCGGAAAAATATAGGTACGGGTGCATTATTAGCTTACCTACACACTACAATTATATGATTAAATACCTTCGTCACAACACAACGCTTTTGCAGTGTTGCAGCTGTTTGAGTCGTTTTAATATTTTTTTCATATTAGAAACAAATCTAAGTATTTTGTTTCTGTGTTTCAAAAACATACAGTAACAACATTAAGTTAACTAAAACCCCAACTTAATTTTTGATTAATTTTGCTTTGTGTGCGAATAATAAAGGATATTTAATTATTTTATTGGAGCGTTCTAAGTCGATATATGAATATATATCTAATATCGAGCTTACAAAAGTAAGTAAGTATCTGTATACGAATAAAAAACATTGTCCGTTTTAGAAGCAGTACTGCAAGAAACGGAATTATAAAGTAATTTCGTCGTAAGATTGCATTAATCTTCCTTTCTTTGAACGGACGAGTGCTTTTAAGACTTATTGATGTGAGGAATTTTTCTAGAATTTTCTGAGAAATACTGAAATCTTTTTAGAAAATTAATTTCTTAATGAAATTTTTGCTAATGGAAAAAGTGTTTATATAATCAGTTTAGCTCATTCTTTAATAAATTCTTTTGAATTTATTGATAAAGTCTATTTAATTTTTAGCTAATTAAGTTTTATTATATTTAGAATAAAAGTATATAGGTAATACCTAAACAGAGTTTTTACGTACTTGTTTCTCGCAACTACGTCTTAGATATAAGTAGGTAATAATACAATTTTATAGTCAATTTATTATTAGTCAAAAATATATGGAAAGTAAATAAAAATAGTGAAATAAAAATCATGGAAGGCAGAGCTAGTACCAACTGAGGTGTGATGCCTAGCCTTGCTGGGTTGATGTTTAGCAACGACCAACTTTAACGTAGCTGCATCGGAATTAAGTAATTACATGCAAGCCTTCAAACTTTACAGGAAACTAAGCAAAACACAAAACATTTTCCTTCCTGGATTTGCAATTTAATGGAGTTTGACAGGCATCAGCGCAGTTGGTGTAGCACTGCTTTCCATACTATTCCAATTCTTACAATGGCAATATGGCCAACACACAAAGGTTTTTGACGTGACAACGTCTTCTAATTCGATAGAGCCGGCTGCACGCACGAAAAAACATGACTCATGCGGCGTTACCTCGCACTGAGGCGTTCCATGTAAGGCTTGAAGTGCAAGCGAGAGCGCGGAACGAGCGACAAAGAAGCACAAGTCACGTTCAACTATCGTCAGTAAACCGACTTTACAGACAACCATTTTTTTTTACAAAGGATAGTTTTTATTTTGACCACAAACTCACTTGATGGAAAGTGATGTTGTGGCCGACGATGGAGCAGGACGATCTATTCACTCGTGCCTTGAAGGGACCAAGATTGTATGTTGGTACATATTGGCACATCTGTTAGGTAAGGTTAATTTGTGTCTAGGTGTCATTATGGATTACAGTATATGATATTTTAAAATAAGATGTTACAATTGTAATTTTGGCTCAACGAGGCTGACCTAGTCAAACTGTGACTCAAAGTCTTATAAATAAATTATGAAAATAAAAAAAAAATCTAGTTCCAATATCACTAAAAATTGTATCGGCTTTACTTAGTCCGGGTCAATAAGGCGTGTTTTGAAATGTTTACGTATATTAATTTTAAGATTTGAGTATTTCTAAAAAAACATGCACGACCTAGGAACGAGTGCAATTAATGCTTAATAGTTTGTTAGTAAATACTGTTATATTACCCGAATATTCATAACTCTGTTTGTGAATAAATATACGGTTAAAATTAAAAAAATACTATAAGATAGTATAATACTTATTTTTGCAAACTTATTTTAGTTATGCCTTACTACAAATGGGTAAATAGTTTCCGTCACCTACATAAGAACTTTTATATTACTGACTGCATGTTGTCGTTTACTTCTATGGTACAAATTGTTCAGAAGAAACTTATGTAATATTAAAGTTACTGCTCTTCATTTATATACTCGTATTACACGCTAAAGTAGGTGAAACACGTCATGTACTATTTTATTACTTATCTATTGTTTCTAAGCTCGACTCCCTGGAATTTGCAAATTGCAGAAAGTCTGATATTTGCAATCCATACAATTCACAATCAAATGTAATGTAAATAGTTTTCGATTGACAGAAACTAAGTCCTATATTATCTTGCTGGAGAGACTTTATGGTCAAAGTGGTACAACAGTTTAGTTTTGAATTTAGTTCAAAATTGGATTAAAGGAACTAACCTCTGTTTTTTTTGGCTCATCAATTTACATGCTAATTAAACAGTTACTTATCGTGTAACGTTTAAAAAAAAACTATTTGTTTATTTTAGAAGCTTTGACCGAATGATAAAATATTTTTGGAAATAAACAATTTGAATTCGATTTATTTGATACTAATTTCTTAAATCCACATTAAAAACACACCATCAAAAATTCAAGTATCAAGAAGATGTATATTATGAAATACTTTATTCACAAACAAACTTACGACTATACAGTATTTACAAAATGTACATTGTCATATAAAATACATAAGAAACATTAAATGTTTCTTATGTATTTTAAATTTGGATCAGTTGAACTATCTATAGATCGTTTGCAACGGTCTGTAGATAGTTCAAATTTTGAACTATCTACAGACCGTTGCAAACGATCTATAGATAGTTCAACTGATCCAAATTAGTACCAATCGGAAGCGTACCCAAGACACTGGCTGCATTGCCGCGCTGAATATTAAGTGACAGTAGAAGAATAAAATCGAACAATTCGAAAATCCCCATTTCCATTGAATTAACCTTGACAATAGACAAGCGCTTAGCACCTGCGTTTATTAACCAAGGCATCTGCGGATTGCGGCGTCTGATGCCGTTTGCGTTCCAATTGTACGGAGTACGGCATAGAGTAACGATGCACAGGTAGAAACGCTACTACATCACTATATTCACAAACAAACTTACTATTACAGTATTTAAAAGATGTGCACATCACGACTGATTTAAATTAGTACCGGAAGCGTAAACAAGATACTAATGAAATAATTATTACTTAATTAAAATTGTCTTATGACAATTATAAATGATCCTTGTGATTTTAGTGAATAAACTTTTATTGCCTTTGTTTTTTAAATACATCTCGCCCAGAGAGAATCTAATAGAAATTTACGAGAGTTGCTAGGAGTTGCACTTCTAGGCTGGTTATTCTTTGCCAAGTACGGCTCCACAATTAGATCCCAGCCATTGTTTCCCTTTCTGTTAGCAATTCCAGTTTCAATTCGGAGGCTGCATTCTCCTGCAACCGCTTCGAACGTTCGGTTTGTATTAACTGAAGTTATGATTTGTGAACTGCATTTCTATGGTTTAGGAGGATGAAACATATCTTTGTTTACCTGGTATTTGAAAATTATACTTTACTTTGAACAAAGATAGATAGATAGGTAGAAAACGCTTTATTGTACACTAAGGAAATAATAGAAAATACATGAAAACTGTGTTTGCAGTAAGTGAATACAAAGGGCGGCCTTATCGCTTTGAGCGATCTCTTCCAGACAACCTTTGGTAGGACTAGATTTAAACATTATATAAACCGTTTGCAGCGGTCTGAAGATCAACTGTTTCTTATGTATTTTATACATTCCTATGTACATTTTGTAAGTAATATAATAGTCGTAAGTTTGTGAATAAATTATATTCTTCTAAGCAAGCAGTGTTTGCTCGGACATTGTTATCAGTGTTTTATCGCATAATCTAAAATACATTTATTTTCAGCGTTTTTTATGTATTGCAACCGTAGTTTTCACACACTAATATTGAAAATTTCTTAGATAGTGACCTCAAAAGGACTGACTACATAATATATCCTTACAAAATGTAGATCTTACCATTGCATGCGGATATAAAATATTTCCTGGTTTTGTGTATACTAGATACATGTAAAAACGAAATTATTCCCAGTTTTTGGAATGCAGGACCCGCGCCGGACACTCGTTACAAACTCATTTCGACAAAGTTTTGCCTGTGTCGTGTCGCAGTATTTACATAAAACCCCAACGCTGCTACAAAATGCAAACAAAAACTCATGCTATTAATATTCAATCTTCGTAAAGGCATTTGACATATAATAAATAATACGATTGTTAAAATATTTTTTTTAGTACCGAACTGATTGTGTTGTTTGCAATTTTTTTGAATATACTGGTAATTTATAGAAATAAAATGAAATAGTGACAGAAACATAGTTAAAAGGTTTTAAAAAGAATACTGAATACATTACACCAAACACATTGGCATACAAATTACATTTTTATACAGATTTGTGTCAGTTAATTAATAAAAAATAACAATTTCTATTAAATTAAAAAATTAGATGTGAATTTTTAGTTGTTTGGATGTTAGTATAAGATAAAAAAGTAGATAACGGAGATAAACTATCTCCATAGATATTGTGAATAATATTTGGATGCATATAAAATTAAACCTAAATATGAAAGGGTCATACTTGAATTGTATAATAAAGTATCTATTAATTGCATGGGGTGTTTGTCAGTTTGCAAATCTTTTTTGGAGTACCACAAACGTTAATTTAAGCTTATCGCAATTTGCATAAAATTACCACAAAATAACCGTTTGAAATACAACGTGGCCATATTAATTCACGTTAAATCAGAATACGAGTGTTTCTGTAATTAATAGCGGCTACTATCGGCTCACTGGCACACTACGTAATGTTTATAAGCAATCATACACCATAAACAAACAAGGGGGAATAGAAGTGAAATTAGCTCTATGTATCACGCATATTTTCCGCCATACAGGCTCTTTAGAGACCTAGTGCGGGGAACAAAACTCCTCTAGGTACCTTGTAGTAGGTGTTATATTTTCTAGAATGTACAAATACTTACTGAAATTATTTTTGTAACCTACCATAGTACCTACCAGAACACTGTTTTGATAAATAAATAAATGTTTATGTTTATATTTGCGCCACATTGACGACCTATTTGGCGCGGCGGGCGAAGGTCCGCCTGCGACGCGGAGGTTGATTGTGTAGTGGGTTCGATTTTCGCCTTGGGATAAATAATTGTACGATCTGCAAATTTTAAGCAAGAATAAGCTGCGTTCCGTCGGGCGTTCGTATTTATAGCAAACTGAGGCTCACACAAGAAATGTACAGAAATTAGTTTAGAGCGCTCTAGTTTGTTTTTTAACAATTAATCAAGTTTGACAAATCATTAATTAATAATTTATGATTTGTTAACCGTTTAACAGTTCTTTTAATTATTTAATTACATTAATCAGCCAGTAATTTAATTATTATTCGTAAATGTTGAAACAAATTAGAATAAAATTGTTGTCTTATTAGAATCATCTGATTGTTAATTTTAATTATAACCGTTGAACGTCGTTGCGCCGATATGTATAATAATAAATATCTATCTATGTAATGTGTTGTATTAAATATGTCAGTCTAGTACCCAAAACACAAGCTCTGTTTAGCTTGGGGCTAGATGATGTTGTGTGGATTGTCCAACATTATTTACTATATTACACTACTACACTAGTAATACGTTTTACTTATTTAAAATAACGTAAAAACGTAGTTTACAGAATAGCGCTACTATCCACTAGTAATACGCTTTACATGTACCAAATAAATAACGGACACTAAGCTGATTAGCATAAAACCACGACATCCACCGAATTACTCTAAAATCTGTTAACAAATGGTAGCTTTGCATAATTGAATGAGACCGACGCAAACTCTAACATATGGAAAATACCACCAGGAAATATACATTTTCAGTTTTTTATGATCAAAATAAAATAAAAACGTTAGATTGAATACTAAATTTCAATGTTTTAGCGAGTCAAATCATTTGAATACTTTATTGATATGAATTGTAAACAGAGACACCTCGCTTTGAATACTTTATTAGGTTTGTTTTTCTTGTCTCGAACGATTTTAGATTGTTGAATAAATAAACGCTTCTTGTAATACAACAAACTGAGTTTCGTTAAATGGATGGAATTAAATCTTCATAAATGATACAATTTTTTTTCTCTAAATTGAAAATAAAATGTAATTTTTATGACATCCCGAACTAAATCACATTATTTTTTTTTGTGTATATTTTAATAACATAAGTGACCTTAGTAGTCTTATCACATTTTTTTATATGAAACACAAAGAATTTTAAACTTTAACAAAACTTCGCATAGTCATTATAAGTACTACAGAATGCTCTCTACGTGTGCTACAAGATCTCTACGAAAATTGCTACGACAGTCTACGCGATTATGATAATGCTACGAAGTCTACACTGCTACAATCTACATTTAAAATAATGTATGTTTTGTAATCTTTTGAACATAATTAGAATTAGAGTATTATTTCTAAAATATATTATTAAAGTTAAAGAAATATTGTAATTACTTGAAACAAATACTTGTCTGAAAACACATTAATTTGTTTACCCAAACACGAACGAAACATTAATGTTTGCCAATAAAAAAATGTTTATTCTTGGTAAGAATCAAACCCACTACCCAAACGTAAAGAAGAGTTATACCGAATATTTGTAAATAATTGTAGATAGATTAATCTATTCCATCATCTTGTTTACAATTTATAGTTCTTAAATTTAGATCATTGCTGGTGTACTTTTTTTTTTTTTTAATTTAACTTATACTTTTCCACTGCTGGGCAAAGGTCACCCCCCTACTTTTCCAGTACTTCCGGTCAACCGCCGCCTCCCACCAGTCTACGTACTACACAATATTATTCATTTAATATTTATGAACATTTCACACAAAACAACCAAAATTCCTGTATTTCAGTAACTAGACCTGACGAAAAGTGAAGTTTGTGCTTGTAAATAATAATATGAAATGAAATATGAAATATATGAAATATATTTATTGTTTGTGAAACTAGGTTAGCCATAGATGTTAGTCATTATTTTAAGGTTTCGTACTCTAGCTCCTATCGATTGGTGTACAAACATGATTACACAATATACCTACATATATCAATCAGAACAAATTTACATTATAACTTTGTCTTGCAAAAATTCGTCAGTCGAATAGTACGCTTTTTCAATAAGAAACATATTGAGGGTACGCTTAAAATCTACTGTGTTGTCTTTAGCACGTATTGCCGGTGGTACTTTATTATAAATAATTGGTGCCATACACAACAAGTATTATAATAATAAAAGCAAAACACAAACAGTTGAAAATTACAGGATCGAGCTACTGCATAATTTTCCCGAAAAACCCAAGCAAAATAATAAAGAGTTCCACGTCAACCGACTTATTGGACAGTTTGTAGTGGTTTCATTACAGTCACGACAGAGGGTGCTTCCGAGTCGTCGCCACAAAAACTACAAAACAAACAAAGATTCATACTACCCCTTTGAGTTACATTGCGCGGTCAGTATCAAATAATCTGTAAACCAATCGTGCATGCCACGCAATGTAAGTTAAAACTCAAATGCTGACTTTAACTTGTCGCGCGGATTACATTCAGAGCAATTTTCTGATAGACATCTGACACGAAAATGGTTACTTTTGACATGCTATTTATACTTCCATTTGTCAAAATACGCGGTGTTGGTTGCCTATCGCTGTTATCGCGCCGATGGAGATTGTTGGACTAATTATTTTAATGCGTTTGTATTATTGGAATTGAGGGGAGTTATAATGTATACTTTCAAACAGCGTAGCACAAGTGTAAATTAAAAATAAATAGTTATACATAGCAACAGCTATATCTCTTAAGGCCGTTTTTGACTATCTGTTCTGTTTGTCTGTTAGTTTTCCGTTTAAGATTATACAAGAATACAGTAGAAACCAGACCGTAGTCTCTTACCCGTTCTTCTATGCTCTGGTTGGGTGTATACAAGACGATTATAAATTATCTTTATTATTTTACAGAATAAATATAAATCGATTTTGATTCTTATCACAATCAATTAATATTATAATAAATAAAATAAAATTAATATGATTAAATTACAAAGTACAATACATAATACAATAATTTTTATATTACGCAAATGTAACTTACCCTGCTAATCTAAATACGTAATACGGTCACTGGGTATATAATTTTATATATTGAGTAATTTTTAGTAAGTAATTAAAGTATGAAAAAGTTTTAAACTTTAAACCATAAAAAAAAATCCTAAAAGAACTACAATTACAAAAAAAACATCAAAATCTACTACTGATCATGTATTTAAACAAAATTATCGAAAAATTTGATATCATTTTTTTTTTAATTTTATTTCCCATCATTACAACAGACCATAAAGTTTTTAATTATATTCACTAGTCACCATGGACGCTTGAGTGGTAATAATTATTAAAAACTTGTTTTTTTGCCAATTTTTGTTGCTGACGTCGATTGAAACTAATATCGACCTAAAAAGGTACACCAGTGCCTTTAACCTTAGAATCGTAACGTTCGAAGAAAATTGCTCGTAAATTATTAACAGCGAAAACTACCGCTTTGCTATCGCACGCCGTAAACTGTAATTTCAGAGTAGTTTCGACTACATGAAATCAAATGCAATTATTATATAGCAGTTTTGAATACGAATACGAAATTCAATATTATGTTATGTGCTTTGTTTTTATGACCTATTGAAACTACTGTGAATTTAGAAGTGCCAATTTCGTACTGGCTAGAAATAGCCGCACTTAAAAAACTTCAGAATGCTTCAGTAGCTCGGCTTTCTGTGCTATTTGGGTTTCAGTCTCCACTTAAAAGACACAAAACTAGCACAGAGGCCTACAAAACTAGCACAGGGCCTAATAATTCAAAGACTGAATGTAACGATATTTTATAAGTAATTAACTTCGATCTCTACAAATTAAAAAATATCTCTATAAAGTATCAAAGGAAAATATATAAAACATAATATAATATGAGTGAATGAATTAAAATTCTTTGTTGACGAAAATAAATACAAGAAAATAACAGATTTATGTATGTACTATTGCAATATAATTTATAATTATTATTTAGTGTGAGACGAAATATTGCGCAAAAATACTTTTCAAAGAATTGTCTAAGTTTTATTTCAATCAACATGTTTGTAAAACAATTCTACTGAAAAATCCTAAATGAGCTTATGTTTGCTTCATTAAATACCCTCTGTGAATTGCTTTATCTTACAACCTTAGCCGACAAAGGGCGTCTTTATGTGAAAGGGGGATCGATTCTGATTAGTTATAGTTACACAGTTTAATACCTTCGACCCCTTCTACGAGATTAAGGTGTCTACACACCCTTAACACTTTAATTAAAACAATAATTACAGGACGACAGTACTAATTTTGTATCAGTTGTTCTTGAGGGCCCTTTGTGTCCATTCCGTGTGAGCTTCAAAGGGAACAGTGGGGGGGCAAGCTTTTGTGTGGGCGTGGGTCTACATCGAGCGATACAATGATATAAGGCTACAGGTTATTTTTGGTTCAAAAGTTTGACCCATTGCTAAAAATAACTACATATTTTCGTATTGCGGTCAAAAATCTTGCTAATAACTATATTTCATTTCATTTCATTGAAGCACTATTCTGAGAAAAGTTAGAGATGGTTCATTCAAGTTATTGAAAGTATTATAAAATATAACTATAAAGCCTCTTTTTGATCTAAAGTAGTTGAACATTTTGTGTAGAATACCTTTCTTTTTTGTGTTTAAACGAATATTTTGCAACAATATATAGATAAAATAACGTGAGTATTTTTCGCACATATTATAGTAGTTCTTTATTAGTTCTAACCGCGAAAGCTTGAATATATTACAAATAGTAGTACAAAGCTATTTTTATCGCTAACATTGTGCCAAACCCTAAGATACGTAGGAATATGTGCAAATCGATGGTGTGGAAAACCTTTATCGATTTAAAAGTACTTTTATGTTGCAGTTTGTTAAACTTATATTGTTATTGGCCAAAGCTTTTCGTTTCTCGCGAAGCCTTTGTGTCGGAATCAAGGTTCTATCGAGTGTACTACCGTTTGAATGTCTTTCGATTGCGCCGATATTTTGTGTTGTTTGTACACAATGGATATATTTGGTGTAACTATTGCACAAAAATTGCCTTTGCGTCAGATGGACGAACTGAACATTTAAGCTGATGTGCACTAAAATATAAGTTAGTTAAATAGTTAATAATAAGATAAAAATTGTTTTATGAAAACTTTGTTCAGTAAATATAGGCTTAATAAAAATTGCACAAAAATAAATAAAATTATTCATCATTTAGTCACAAACAAAAGCTTGAAGATGGACTCTAGATTATTGATCTTATAATATATTTTTTTTGAATAATACATGCCTAGTACTGAACTGAACAAAAATCAGTGACTAGTTAGAAATCTGAGTCTTAGATTACAAGATTTCTAAGAATATCCCAAAATTTTCAAAATTAACCCGCTTTCAATTTTAGGTAAATAGTTTATTTATCAAGGCAAGAGCTCCATCAAAAGTATTAAAATTAACTTCAAAGACACAAAATTGTATAATACAGTTTCAATCAGAATCGCTTTGTCATAATCGTATTCTAACAAACAGCTTGGAGTGAAATCTACAATACCTTTATAAGCCGTCGCAACGAGCTCAACATTTAATTACGTTCCCCATAATAACTGACGTGATTGCATTTCCTGCAACTGACGTACAAGTTTATTATTTTGCCAATTTGAAACTATATTAAACTCTTTAAAGAACTGGGGTGTTAACAACGGATTTTTAGGTTATTATTGCTGTTTCTCGTAGTCATTATCCAAGTATTTTGAGTTAAATGTTCCTGTACTTTTTTATAAATTAGGAAATGTTACGATTTAATCATGACTCTTTACAACGCCACACAGTTTTTATTTAATTCATTATTATTTTAAATTGTGAATAAAAAAAAATTGTGTCATAAGTATTATACTTCAAAAAGTAAATCAAGTCAAGTCAAAATTAAAAATATGTAAGTAAGTAGATAATTTTCTGTGATAAAAGTGACTCGTAATACCAAGCTATCGTAGTGATAATTTTTAAAATAACAGAAAATCTCTTTTTTATAAAAAACATTATACCTATACTAAAATATCATAAATAATATGTCTTGTAACACACAATTTTTTATTTCAATGACTTACCTCAGCATTACAGCACAGAGAAGTCCATTGAAGAAGTGTCCTATGAACAAGGTGTCGTACGTGAAAAGTTCAAACTGGAACATAGGTATGCGATCAACCCCGTTTGGCGGTAGTAGGTAATAAGAACTCAAATCACACCCACTAAGCTCTGTTTTCAGAATTACTATACGATTTGAATGCAAGACGTAAAAGCTAAGCTTTGCAGTCTCTCATGCACAAATCCCTTTAACTCGTCCGACTTTGTTATCTTATTCACTTAGAAAGTTTTCTATTCCCCATGA
Source organism: Ecliptopera silaceata (assembly GCA_932527185.1). Taxonomy (NCBI): domain Eukaryota; kingdom Metazoa; phylum Arthropoda; class Insecta; order Lepidoptera; family Geometridae; genus Ecliptopera; species Ecliptopera silaceata. The sequence continues at coordinate 4,986,252 of OW052205.1, read as the reverse complement.
ACTTGTGCCAACTCGGTTTCAATAATGGCACAAGTGTAACAGACGTCAAACTTAGTCTAACTCGGCCCCGCTGCTGGGGAATTATGACGAAAATTGTTGAGAACTCTTTAATGCTATGTATATAGAGCAGATTTTTGTCTTTGCTATTAAAGAGTTCTCAACAATTTTTGTCATTTACGTAATTTATTTACGTAAGCATAAGTTTTTTTTATAACCTATGTCATCCCACTGCTGGGCAAAGGTCTCCCCCAAAGTCCACCACTCATCCCGATCCTTGGCGACATTCCACAACATTAGTTAACAGTGCGAAATTATTGAAACTCTTTAACTCTGATGTATATTAAATACTAGAACTTCAAAGCATTTCAAAAAGTTTGATGACAATTTGAGAATCATACCTACTTAAAAAATGACGTAATATAATGGCTTCAATATTTTTATAATGTAATAATAGCTCTTATAGAGTTTTAGCTCGATGTGTAGAAGATACTAATATTCATAAGAAGTGTGTTAAATCATGTAAGCTGCTGTCTTGCATTTTAATGAGCAATTTCATAGCCGCTTATACATTACACGAATATTATACGTATTTGAGTCACACTGCGTGTCATCGCCAACTTGATTGTCGAACGTTGCAACGTCACCAAGCAATGTATCTTGAATACGCTTCCGTGACGTTTTTTTTTTTTTTTTTGTGACGTTATGTTTTCTAGTGCTGAATCTTTACTTTACGTGCATGGATCTCTCCAAGCACTCTACAAACTTTCTCGATGACCGGATTCAAATATTTTCACTAAGTGCAGATCCGATTCGAGCGCTCTTTTGATCCGAGCACATCTTTGTGCTGAACTCTTTGCCCGATTTTTCGGTGAGTTCGTATGATCCATCGTTAAGTCAAAGCTTTGCGGAAAATAAGGATTTAGTTATGCATTTCCAAGTTTGATGTACGTTTGATGTTCTTTATTAAATAGTGCAGCCAGCCGTGTTTCACTATAGCCATTTTCCATTTAAATTGCTCACAACTTATAAGGCTACTTGTGTTTACTCGTGTTTTGTAGTCATTTTAAGCTACTTAATTACATTTTTTTTTTATATTAATGGATTTAGTATATCTTTTTGTTTGGGAGAAATAGATAAAACATGCTTAACACTTACCTAATGTCAAACGGAAACTTTTTTATAGACAAACATTACCTAAATTATCTCATTACGTACGTCTTTAGGGACGCTGTTTTATCAGGCATTAGAATTCTTTTTTTTATAACCTTTATGTAGATTTCCAAAAATAACAATTGGGCCTTCTTCATAGATGAAGTATTAAACAATGTCTCCGATTTATCGGGTGTCTCATCGGTGAAAATGCCACATCGCTCGTGTAAAACAAAACAAATGAAATCTAAACGTAAAAAACAAAGGGTGGTAAATGTAAAAGTTTTTAAACTTCAAGCTATAATTTGGTAAATCCAAGCTGAACACGCTATTAAGTGTTGAAATAATTACAAGGAACAATTACCAAAGTGGCAGCTAAGTGAGAACGTCAGCTGTTGCGAGTGGAATGTCACTTTTTAAACGTCATTTTTGCTTCCAAGTGGTATTCTTGTTGTCAGTAAAACTTTCAACATTTAGACGTTTATAGGCCATCTGCTGTCGTGATTGTGGGATTATCACTGGCTTTTGTTATTTTTTGCTCATTTTGGTTGAAACTTTGACGGAAAATTAACACTGAACCAGCTTTTTGGTTGTATAACGTGTGTTAAACAGCGATTGGGTACTAATGAAGTTGACTGTTGTTTTCGTATTATAAATCAAATTATGCTTTGGATCATTTGCAAATAAGGAATAGTGTTTTTTTTTACAAGTTATAGGCAAGCGTTTGACCACGACCTCACGTGATGTTAAGTGACGATGCAGTCTACGATGTAGCACACTTGCCAATAAGATTATTTTTTTATGTATTACTTGGACAAAACGTAAAGATAATTTAATGTGAAAAAATGTATCTTAAACCTTGATAACTATTCAGTGACGTATCCAACATAGAAGAGAAGAGTTATACGTATTTGCTTAAAAAAACTGTGAGTTATAATCCAAATAATATTCTAGTAGGTACTCGATTAGTCGAACTATTTTTATTGTTATAAATGTAATACATTTAAAATCCATCGTTAACCGTAAAATCTTAAATAGCTTGGCTAAAGCAAAGTGAGTATTTTAAATTTCGTTACTTAATTGCGCGCGTTTGAGATACAAAACTTCAAAGTTAAATTCTTCAAACGTTTTTTACATAATTTTTTAGATGAATTCATTTATAAATAAATCTACCAATCAACTTGTTTCTGTATATTATTTAGACTTGTAAGATTATTTGACTACTTTTAAGAGTAAATTTATGTTTCGTTGAGAATTTAAAGGACTGAAATAAAAAGATTTTGTAAGAAATATATATACTTCTGAAACTTATCAAAACATTTGCTATGTAAATTACTTTACTGACTTAAAATTAAAACTGTATTGGTTTATTTATGGAATAACTTTCTAAAATGTGATTTTGCTATCAAAATAATCTTCTAAATATTCTCAATATTATTTAAACTGAGTTGAAATTTGACGAGACGCCCGTATTAATTAATATCGTCCATTAGCATCGCTTGCTCCGTCAGAGCTCTATCTACTTACTGTGAGAGTACTCTATCGCTCTAAATGCAATTAGTTTACGCCAGGCTTCGACACCGCGCGACACCGCTCCTCAACCTAAATATAATTCGCCATCTAATAAGATTACGAGGGAGTATTCATAAGAAAATATTGTAGAGTGGCTAATGAAATTAAATTCTAACTTTTTACTTGGATTTATAGATAAGATTTTGCAGTTTTTATTTCATTCACATTATAACTCTAAACTTCTCTTTAATGATGTTTAAAGATATTATTTTTAGCAATAAGACCGCTTACAATCAAAACTTGTGCCTATGTTAGTTAGTATATTTGTCTATGACACTTGCATTTTTTTTCACGAATTTTATTCAAGATACCTAAGTATTATTGCTATTCAGCGCGGCATTGCAGCCAGTATCCTGGGGTACGCTTCCGATTGGTACTGATTTGGACCAGTTGAGCTATCTATAGATCGTTTGTGGTCTGAAGATAGCTCAAATGTTTCTAATGTATTTTATATATACCTATGTACATTTTGTAAATACTGTAATAGTCGTAAGTTAGTTTGTGAAAATACTAAAAAAAAAAATGAAATAAAAAAAATAAGAGTCTTTTCACCAAAAGCTTTATAATAGTTGAATAGTATTAAGCATTATTAAAAATACATTCATAGTTTTCAAATCTTCAGAAAATGGGAGATTAATTTAATGTTTCGACAATTGCAATGAACGCGTCTGGAAGTTCAAGCGAGAGCAAATGGCATTAGGCTTCTCTACGGCTCAATGACTCGTGCTGAGAGTCGGCTGTTTAATAGTGATGCGATATAACTCAATTATAATAGGTATTTAGGAAAAACATATTAGAAAAAGTTAAAGAAAAATAAATGTTGATTGTAACAACAGTGTTTAGTAACGAACATTTTCCTAAATTTGTATGACACATAATTATTTTCAATAAACTATATTTTTTTTGTTGACTAATGATTTTAAAAAGTAATTAAAATTATGTTATTATAATATCATTGTAAATAGATACGGGATTTTACCGTGTACCTTATTGTGATTTTCCCGACGTTTCGGCTAAATTGCAATAGCCGTAGTCACGGGACTATGAGTTCTGTAGGTCTACCATAAGTTTTTACTATACTATATTTACTATACTCGCTAGCGTCTGTAGTTAAAAAAATGTATGAATATTTGTACAGCGCCTCTAGCGGATAGTTGGGTACTAAAATTCTTCATACTAATATTGACGTAACTACTGTAGTAAAGTCAGGCGATTTTACTGTGACAGCTCATGGTAGACGTACTGATCGTGAATGTTTAAAAAATAGTACTAAAATTCGTGTATTTGTATACGTACTATTTTACTTTAGTAGTAGTGAAAATAACTGTTAGTGAGTGGAATGAGAGAAAAAACTTCGGAATTTTCATATTTATTATCTCAATTATTTGTAGGAATTCAAAGATACAATACAATATTATTTAAATTACAAGAAGAACAAAGTAAAGCTAGACTTAACAAAATAGCGGAGACAATCTCAACCCAACACTTCAGTGTTCCGCGCCGAGTCTAACGCAAATTATTAGCGCAACTTTAACCCCCTTCGTACCTTTCTTTCGTCCGGCTCGCTCGACCTACCCTCAATAGATTCATTAAGACTCTAACGAGATCTTCCCGGCGAAATCACGAGTGCTTTGTTTCGCTTAATGCGATTTGTTTTAGATATTTGTAGCAATATTTCAATATATCCTGAAATAACTTTTGGATTGTATATGAATAAATGTTTGTTTTTAGATAAATATTCACGGACATCGGTCTGTTTTGATAATCTATTCTAAAATATTTCTAGCACTAGTGTGTTTTTTTATATTGGTAAAGTTTTGGTTGTTTTTATGCATTGACCCATATGGAAAGGAAGATATCTAAGCGTAGCCTCAGAAATAGAAAAAAAATATTGTATAAGGTTTTTTTTTTTACAATTAATAGGTCATCCTTTGTCCACAAACTCACCTGGTGGTAAGTGATGTTGTGGCCTACGATGGAGCAGGACGATCTATGAGACACCTATTCACTCGTGAGACTATAAATAATAAGAGACTATAAGATATAAGAGGATATTTTAGACCGAGCACAAGACTCATATTTTGAGGTACAGTAGGTCATATAGCTTTGAAAACTCTCGTCCAGACTTCGTAGTGCAAACAAGCATGATTTAGAATATCTTGTCTATTTTACAATTTGGCAGTTCAATCAACACTGCATGCAAATGCGTTCTGTCTGATATAAATTCGTCATGCGACCAAAATAGAAGACGAATTAAAAATTTACCCCTCATACTTAATTACTGTTCTACATTGCCACCGATACGACATCTACACGATATTGGTCCTACGCTTAGGACACATATCTCAGTTGTCAAATTTAAAAACATAATTTTTTTACAATTTATAGACATAGTACCTATATCAGATTTTCAGCCATAAATAGTTGTAAAAATAATCAGTTATTAATTAATATGTTTCTAATATTTTTTATTAATATTTTTGTGATCAGTGAGATTTTTTTTTAATTACTGTACCTACATTTGATAATCTTATGGATTTATTAGTTAAGCTTTTTCACATTTTTGGTATCGGATATTGTGCAAATGCCCAACGGGTACATAACATGTTTACCAACTGCTTTGATAATTAGGCGTATTTACACTGCTTGAATATTTAATACGCTAATGCGTTTGAAGTTCCCTGAATATGATCTAATCGTATTAAGACTATGATTTTATCAGGGTTTACATTTGGTGACAACCCATGTGTAGTGTACCGGATTTCAATATTGTTTCTGTTGCTGAAAACTGTATGCATAATTATATTAAATAAAGTTTTTTATTTTATATAATAGGACCATCAGACCATCATATAGATTGTCATCACTTAGATTGTGAATATTATATTACTCTCTGAATCATTTTTATTCAAAATTGTAAAAGTTTCCCCATTTTATTCAAAATACTCGTTTATCAAAAGCATGCAACAAGCTCCATCGAAATATTTACGCTACGAAAAATTACTTCCCGTTTAACATTGCAAATTTAGTATGCAAATGTCGACATTAAACACCTTTATTGTAGCACTAAACGCAAATCGATCGGAAGCGAGACGAGACGGGACTCGTTTCGGGAGTATTTTTCAACTCGACTGCAGAAACGCGATAAGCGCCTCTCGAAATGTGACCGAATTTCAATCAAATTTATGAGTTATAATAATGATTATAGGTACTTTATCTGCGTTTCGCATAAAATTTTGCAATTTCACTGAAAAGGTGAACTCTACTGTAACAAATTTGAGCGCAATCGTAAGGCGTCGATAACGATTCGGAGAATTAATCTCGGTGCGAAAAAAGCGAATCTGTTGGGGTGCTGAAATGAGAAGAAACGCTGCCGATAGATTGCCGACAGTTTGTCAGTGTTCATATTTATTAGTTACGTTTCGGGAACGATTTAGATATGAAATAATTAATAGCTGTTCTATTGAAGACTGGATCAGGTTTGTTACTTTGCAATTCAGCAAGATTTTTTCCAAACTTCTTGACACAAAAAGTCAGCGATGCGGGTTGCGGGTGGAACCAACCTAAGAAAACATTTACCTGAGGTATTATTTAAACGATGCGTACTCAAACAATAAAACTGTTAGAATAAAAATAGTAAAAGAAAATTCTACAGAAAACTACGGTAACATTTGGCTTATTTGCATAATTATTCAGATATAATAAGTCATTACGACACTTAGCAAAAGTCACAGAGTGAAATCTTTGTTCTTTGCCACCCCTGGGAGGAGCGCTGGACCGCTCGCAGCGATTGAAATTTAAAATATTGTACCCTTTGCCATTATGCGAGCTTATTCACCCTTGAAATATCCCTGGGGGCGCCAGGTACAACGATTGGGGAAAATATTTTACACTTGTTACTAAGGATGTCGCTTTCAAGTCTGCCGTCGCCGCTCTAATTGCATTGCACGTTCATGAGGCGTATTTCCAACACGCTACAGCACAGAGTCGCACGCAGCCTTCGTGAACGTTTATGAAATGTACTTAATTAGTGTGTCGAGGATGAAAAATTGTTATTGAAACCCGGTTGATTGAACTGGCGATTCATAACTATGTCATTTTGGATGCAATGGTAATGGAAACGCGATTAATCACGGGCGCACTCTCGGCGCGGCATTTTTCACTGAAATGGACTTGACGCATGATTTTGCAGTTCGTGCAGTGCACCTCACTATATTTTTATTATAGCCCATTTATTTGGTTCATTTTGTGCGATAGATCATTTTGTAATGGGGCTCAGTGCGGTTTGAAATTGAGTTTTATAGATTGAAAGTTGGAAGTTAAAATGACTCATAAATCAACATAGTACATAATAAAGCAGAAAGTAAAAAATAATAGAAATAAAACGCCTCTTCTTTATTAGTAACATAATTATAAACCTCAGCAGAAAATAACTGGAATGGCAACTAGCACTTTCATCACACTTCAAATGCAGGTAAATTTAAATAAAGCTTTAACACAAAATAAACGTTTACTAAGCGTTCCGTTATAATTGAGCAAATAACTTCCCTCATTACCGCGCATCAAATACCTATTTTGTACGTCGGTATATGGGGTTCGGTGCCCGCATTACTGCACATTAGGCTCGGCCCACTGAACGGAAGGCCAACGTTTACTTGATAAAATAAATTTGAACAAAACAAACGCATCCGTTGCGCCAATATGAATCCTCTGTGAAGTCGTGCTAAGCGGAATGGAAGCGGAAAAATGGACGGCTAATATGCGGATACCTCGCGTGCCAGCAGGGTTAGTCAAGATTGCCGAAATTCAAACCGACTGTTTCGGCAAAGGTATGCCATGCGACGCAACATGCAATTTCCAATTGCACCGTTTGAAAAATCGAGGAGTCACGGAGAGTCTTTGACCGATTGTTTGAAAGCGTACTCGTATAGCGCAAAATTCCCTCTTTTTCCCCAATAATCAACATGACCCAAACTCGATATTGTCGAATTTAAACGCGCAACTAAGCCGTATTGAAGTGTCAAGCGTAACGAGACATCGGACTGTAGGGCAGGCGTTCGTTAGTCTAACTCTTTTGGTAAAACGACCCTTGGATAAGCCCGGTGCACTGTTAACATTCTTTTCAATAATGATGGTAGGGGAGATGTGAGTACCCTATGTCTTGTTTATTGGATTTTTTGTTGCAATCTACATATGAATGGAAACAGCAATCTGTTGGACATTGGACTCCATTGAGTCGCATGCTATTGTTTGCGTACCTAATCTTTATTGAAACTGTATTGTAATATTTTAGCGTTGTTCTGATATTTAGGTAATTATCGCATCAGTCAAAATAATAATTTAAAAAATTAATGTTTTTAGATCTTAATCTGCATGCATGCATTATCAATGTTATCAAATATTAACTTAGTAAATAACTTATAAAGTTTGGAATTACTTTAAAGTATCGTCTCCAAGTTTTGTTAGTCAACTTTAAAGTTGAGTCGTAACACGCGTGTTGGTCGCTTTAATAAGTCCCGCGAATGATAAATAGGATCAAGTGCGGGGTCTTTGCAAGTGTTTTATCCCGCTCTATGGGGTTTTAAATGATCTTTTATCCTTGTCACTCTCAAGGGTGTTTTACAAGGTTTGTCAACTAGAAAACTTAATGAAACTGTAGACATTCGTGAGCATCATTATCGACGGCTTTTTATCCAAACGCAAAGCTTTAGATAAAAAGCTTTTTGGAACGTTATTAAAACGTATGCCTCTTTGGGGTTGAATCAAGCGAAGTGGAATAATTCGGATAAAAGTTCGATGGGTTTTGTTTCAATGCGCAGTCGGGAAAGGATTTGTTTTTTCATTTCCTGGTTGACCTAGGTTTTTTTGTGGAAATGGGCTTTCAATTGAAACGCTTTGGTCAAACCATTGCATGGTATTTGTCTACATTTTTATTTAGATCAATACAAGAGTTGACGCGCTTCTTATCCAATTATTTGAAATATTTTACTAAAAAGTCTTCCTCGAATGCCAAAGTGGCGAAAAGAAAACTTAAACACATAGCCCTTTGCTAGTGTTTCTGGGTTTTTTTCATTTGTATAACTAATATTTATTTTATTTATAAAAACAAGTAACTTAATAATTAAAAGGGGTATCACGAGTAAAGTATTTTTGTGCTACTCTAAATAGCTTTAGAGCGGATGTTTTTTCCACCACTGTAACAACATTATAAAGTGTCAACAAAGCGTGACGCACGTGGCATCCAAAGGGAGCGTTGCTAGGACAGTAGAATGAACCATATTTTAGTTGCAGCTAAACTTCATTACAGACAAATTCTTAGCCAAACTCAACCTAATATCAACACCCATAAAGCCTATCGCCCGTAGAAATGAGTTGGTAGAACAAGAATTAGTTACGCACACATGCACCTCTTTAATAGGGGTTGGCATAGAAACCAGTAAATGTATAGTTTTAATTAGAATTTCGCCGTCTCATGAGCAGTTTTGAAGTATTCTGTAAACAACACAATGATTGAAATTGTTTGTAAATGTATTCAGAGTACTTAAGATTTGATTACTCTGCGCTTTTACTAATAAACCAAATATTTGAAGTGTAGTTTGATTCCAAATAGTAGATCGTAGCTGTGGTACTACTGAACTACTAAATACAACCTCATATAAAAAAAAAGAAGTGTATATGGACATTTCACACATCACGCTCTAGTCTAAGCAAGCTTTTTTTTGTAAAAACAGACATAGAAATAGCAACAACAATTAACGTAAGTGTAATTAGGCAGGAACATTTGTTTGCATCGACCCTATCTATCAAACCACATTCAATTCAACTCTGTTTCCAAAAGCCCAATAAATAGTGCTAAATTGCCAGTGAAAAACGACCTCCAACATTACCAAGCTCGTATTGAATGGCCAAGACCCTCAGAATGGTTGAAAAGGTCGTGTTTAGAACAACACGTTAGTAACGTAGAAACGTCTTGACTGAGACAAAGCGCAGTCATCAATATGGCGGAGGTAGCCCGAGGGTACACTACATTAGTAGCAGATTAATACATCTATTGGAACCTATTGGCTGTGTTTGTAGTCAAGTTTATATAGCTAGATCACTCAGATTCTTTTTTTGTACAATTTACAGTAGCTCAAGGTAATGACCTGAGTTTTTATAATGTCTTGTACAACCTTTTATAATCAAAATGTTTTCATGTTTACTGGCAATAAGGTTTTACCAATATCGTTGGATCACCAATATCCGTTATTTAAACTCATTGGTATTTTCATATAGAACTTACACTAAGGTTTGTAGGTATCTTGTGTTGTACAGTGCCAGGATTTCATGACAATTTTGTCTAAATAATACTGTGAATATAGTTGATCAGCTGTTATCTATTAGCTAGTTATTGGTTGTTTTGTTATTGCAAGTCCTTCGATACACGCTATGCTCATTTGACTCGGTTCACTACGCCAATTCAGTTATGATTTAGCTGCATTTGTTTTGGGTTAGGGCTGATTCGTCCAGCAGTGGATTGATATGTTGATGATGATGAGGATCAATTTGCTTAGATATTTTTTTTTGTTTTTCTCAAGCCTGTATCGTCCCACTACTGGGCAAAGGCCTCCCCTTAATCCTTCCACTTCTTTTTAACTTTGGCAGTGTCCCACCAAGGATACATATTAAATATAAAAATATTAAACTGCATTTGACTGTAATATAATGTCCTAAATAAGCGTCTAAGCTTTTTGAATTTTCGAACAAAATAAAACTAAATTTTGATTATTTTGGAAATCGACAGAATTACATCGTCCAGGTATCAATGACGTCACTTACATAAGAAATAACGTATCTAGCAAGCATGCGTTTTCAAGATTTCTTCGTAAAATAAAGTGAAGTCGTTTAACTAAAACTCAGCACGTTTTCCAGTTCAATTTGTCTGAGTAGTTGTTAATGGATAATAAATGATTATTGCTGACCCATTACTGACAGCAAAAAAATCTTTTGGATTCATCTGAGCCTTCAATTATCGTGGTGTTTGAAGAAGATGCGATTGATACAAATAAAAGTTCATTTCAAAAATAAATATGCATAGCTAGAAACAAAAAAGACCACCGATATAATGTAATACTAATTTACAAATTATTTTTTACAAACGTCATCAATGGACGTGCTTCGTAAGGTAATGGTCACCAGCTACGATTACCCTAACATCCTTGTCTGCGATTGCCATATACAACCGTTTGTTTCTTCCTAGTTGTATAAAAAAGCTACCCAAAAATTTTCAGAAAAAAATGTGAAACTTTTAAAGTTTAATTTGTAGATAGCGATCATCGTGTTTTCGTAAAAAAAATTAGACGCTAAACTTAATAAAAATATTAAACTTTTTAACCTCTCATCCAGCTAACGAATTTGGCGTAACATGATTATGATTTGGATCTAAACTTTTGTCGCACTGAGCTGAGCTATCATAGCATAGCTTAGCTCACTTCTTATATTTTTACTTAAATTATACAGTCGCTGAAAGAGGCCGATGTATGAATAATGTCGAAAAGCCTTTTTTTGTCAATAATTTGTTTCGATTTTCTACGATAAAAAGTTCTTGCTACGAAATTAAAAAAATAACAATACGCTAACTAAATGATCCCATGCATTCCGTTATATTTTGTTCTTAATATGCTGTACCCCAAGTACGAGTTTGTGCACACACTGATCGTAGAAACGCAATCGCCGAGCGCCGCCGATTGCTTCTCAAGAAATCCGCTAGGGGCGCTGCTTGGATCTCCATACAAAATCGGTGGCGCTCGGCGATTGCGTCTTTGCGATCCGTGTGTGCACAAACTCATACTTGGGGTACTGGTTATATTAGCTTGCAGTGTGACTATTGCCTTACAGTTTTGTACGAAGGTCTCATCTCTATAGCCAACTTAATTAGCCCCTAGCAAAGAAAGTATTCAAAGAAATTAGACGGTAATTCAAGTAATGATACTGAGGGTACTATAATTAATAACTTTTTAGTTTTAGCTCCCTTGTATACTGGTCATAGAATACATTGTATTTAGAGTATACTTATTCTACTACATATTTTCTGGTAAACTTAACAAGAAAAAATGTACTCAAGAAAATCCTAGAGCATCTCAAAACCTGCCAGGTTTTAGATCAAGTTCAGTTTCTATAGTAACTCATCGGTATTCTGTCGCATCAGTATTTTATTATTTATTTTTAATTTCCAAAAATATTTTATTATTTCACTTTTTGCTTAGAATATTTATAACGCCTGATTTATAACACCTAATTTCTTAGAAATTAGGAAAAAAATTAATTAGCGTAAAGGCAGGTTTTAGTTAAGAGCTTATTTCTAAATAACTTGAGTTTGCTGAGTTGAGTTACTCCATATTTCGTATAGTTACCTCGCAACCGACTGATTTAATTATTTCTATGATTAATTCGAGTGCAACTTTTATGAGGGTGAATTTAATCCTGTAACTCATAGAGCAGTTTTATATAGAAAGTTTTAATAGGTGTTTATCTATACTCCTAAATGATACTTTTATTGATCTACGAGTAGCCTATCTCGTCCCAATGCAAAATTATGTTATTTAAGTAATAAAAAAAAACACTTAATTTTCACTTAATTTTCGTAATAAAGAAGTAAAATTAAGGTTGTCAGGTAATCTATGGTTGTTTTACATTATCTGTGATGGTTTAGTACAGAGGTTTATCCCAAGGCGAGAATCGAACCCGCAACCTCCGCGTCGCAGGCAGGCCTTCGCGCCACATCGGTCGTCATTGTCACATTCTAGTGACCCAGCTGTTTTAACATCACAGGAACTCGTTAACTTGTAATTATCTAGTTTGGAGTTTTAGTGGTCTTTAGAGGTAAATGTAACCTAGTTAGAAGTTTTAAAGGATGCCTTTGTAATGTCATAGTGTAGACGTTTGTCAACAGGTTTAAAAATAAATAAATATTCGTAGACATTTCACACATCTCTAATCCCAACATTTTTTTTTGTAAATACATAACCAACAAGTTTGGTTGGTTAGGTAATATTGTCCACTCTATGACAAAAGTTATGTCAATAAGTACACCTAGACAGAAAACTTTTTGTGTTGTTATTATTAAATTGAAGATCAAACGGGTGACTAATGATGGAATATTTATTTTGGACTTTTAAGGAGGTAATTTTTCAAGTAATAATACTCACCAACAAATAAATTAAATGAGTCAGTTCATTCAACCCAATAATCAACCCCTGGAAACTTTTAATGAAATAGCTCAACTACAACTTCCTGCTTATTTATTAATATAATTAACTCCGAACGTATCGGACTTTCTACTTAAAGGTTGTTTAAAAATTTAGCGTCTCCTCGTAGAGTTGTTGGCCCGCGAGCCTTCATTCTTAATTATACTTTGGCAAAATTAAGATTGTCGTTTAGTTCGGAGTGGTGCCCGGCTGAAGGCTGCTCTTCCATTTATCTAAATGTATTTTATCCTGCCGAGGGCGTGCTTGGGTGACATGGAGACGCTATTCTAAAACACTTTAAAAAATATCACTTACACGACTTGTTATAGTTATTATGTGCGTATATTTATTAAAATTTTAACTTAATAGAACTATTCTTCCGTATAACCGATATAAGTCGATAATGGACTAAACTACTTCGCGGAAATGATTGTACAATTGTGTCATTTTTGCTTGACTTGTCAGGGCTTGACAAAATTAAAAAGTCAAGCATTTGTTTTCAACAATTTTAATTGGCCTACAACAACTTCAAAGTTTCTTGAGTAAGTACAGTAGTATAGAGTAAGTACCTATAGGAACCTGAGAGGATATAATAATATGAACCGTGCTTGGTGAAAAAAACTACATATCCTTTTTTTTTCTCATTTTAAGCAACAATAAGTCATGTTAGATAAAGTCAACTGTTTCTCGCGTTCCTTATGTTCAACGCGTGAATAATTTTACAGTACCACTCCACACATTTCCCTCCCTCATTGAGGCCTCAAAGTAATGACGATACTAGCAGTGTCGAGCGTTAAGTACATTACCTATTGTAAGTGTTCTATGCCTACTACGTCACAGATGTACGAGGCGCTTTCATTCTAATTATGAGCTTACCACTTTAATATTATTACAGAGTAGGGACTCCTTACCCTTTATAAATAATTGAGTCTGAACTTCACTGAACACGTTCAAAGGCGTAAGTTTCTTCCGAGCAAGAGTTAATTTGCTTGTAAAAATTAAATTATAAAATGTTTTTAATTTATAGCATACTTTATGAAACATTAGTCCATCTAATCAAACCAAACCAAAAGAGCAAAGACTCGAGGTTACATTTTATGCATTTTTGTACTCTAAACGATATAATTAATTTAGTTGTTAGCACTATTTCGGGATGAACGAACGAAATTACGTCAACATTTTGTGCTGTCAAATGTTATCAGTGACAAACAAACCTTACTTAGTAAATAAAATAATGATTTGTGTTTTCAGAAAACTAGGTCTTTTTGCGTTGACAAAAATAAATATTTTAAGAAATTATTTTCACCATTGTCCAAATATCTCTCCAATTAGTGGTAAACCAATTTGGTAAAGATTTATATTTGCAACGTTGATTGTGGTCACCTCTCATTTTCAGTGCAGATAGAAATAACATTTAAATGCTATGGCAGTCTGGATTATTGCTAAGCGCGGTTAATTAAATTACTGGTAAGCAGATGTGTGAATACAGTAATCGTGAATTAGTTTTCAGTTGTTCACAAACACGGGAAATACATTATGTAAAAGTACCTATATTATGGACGTAAATAATAAGGGGTTGTTTAAAAAATATATTTTTACGATTAATATTAATATAAAAAGATAGTCATTAGACATTTTTTTTATTTTAAATTAGTTATTTTGATACATTTTAGAAAATGTTAAATAACTGTCTGAAAAAAAATACACTTACCTACTATAAAATCTACCAATCAATTAGTTATTAATTTGCGAAATACCTGATAAAAGGACAAAGATATCATATTAAAACATATAATTCTAACATGATATAAAAACCCTTAGCGACCATTATGAATATATTTTTTGGACTACAGAAATATTACTTAATAACAAATAAGCTACTTTTGTCGACTAATTTGTCAGGTTTTATAGAGCAGAAGGTGTGATTTTCCAGAAAATTCAGATAATATCTAAATTATATTTTTTCGCTAATCATCAAAGTAAAAACTTGTAAGCAAAACTCATTAACCTCTGAGATTATAAAGAACCAAGATAAAATGGACATGCTTTCACAAGTACACAATTTTTACGACTTGAACTTTTCTCATCATAAACCTAAACCAGCTGGTAATAGAGCTTTTTAATATGTTTTCTAATAAAAATATTTTATGATCTCTTTCCCTCGTGGAAAACGTATTCAAAGTACGACCAACCATGAATTTTATATCTAAAAAATAAATAAAGTAGGCACTGTTTTAAAACTTTAAGTTTTATACTACAAACTTGTAAATTAGATAGATAGATAACACTTTACTGCACAAAGGAAAATACAAAAAATCTTAGATTTAATTTAATTTAGTACAATCGGCGGCCTTATCGAAGTTAGCGATTTCTTCCAGGCAACCGTAGCATGGAAAGTTTCGAGCGAAGTAGTAGTAAAAGAAGGGGGTGAGGTGCACAAACAACAATGCAAATTAGATGCTATTCCAACGGGTAAGAAACAAATTATATAACCATTTTCATTCATAAGTCAATGAAATACAGCATTGTTTTATATTTCCATCCATGATTCAACCAATGGATAACTAGTCATAAAATCGCCAAAATAAGTGACAAAATATATAGTATCAACTTTATTTTTCCACTTTTGTTTAATGTCATATTTTACCGCTGGTCAAATAAACTTTAGGGTCTCCAAAGAGTTAAAAAAAACTAAAGTAGTATTTCTGTTTATAGGCACTAAGTTTTGTAAAAAGGCAAATTAAAAAAGGCCCTTAAAAGTAAAGTATAAAAACTTTTCTTTCCCCGTTTCTAATGTCAACAGCAAATTGTTTTTTTTTACTTGCTATAAATGTTTTACCCTGTTCCATCTCGATGCGAATAAAGATTAGCGTTGCATCTTTAATTAAAATCCGTTTTACGCCCGGACTTTTTATTACTTCTCACTGAAAATTTTCACCACAGAATGACTTAGACTGTTATTTTTGCAGGTTATTGAGCTGATATAGATTTTGACAATTATGATAAAAAAATATGGTTTAACTAAGTATCTAGGTAAGTACCTTTTATTTTCAATTACAGTAATATTCGTGATAGATCCTATCATCACAAGTAAATGACAATCGTAAATGTATCATAATGATAGCGTGTCTCAGACATCGCTGCGCAGTGTCGTTGCAACATTCGACAACATTGACGCGCAGTGAAAATTGAATACGCTGTTTGTAGATGCGGTAACCACTGTCACATATATGTAATTATGCTCTGGCCATTGTATACCTCAGCTTAAGCTAAGTATTTGTAGCTTTATATCGATTGTTACTTAGTAAATTCATCAGTACTGACTTAGTGATAGACTGAACTAAACTATTCATGACAGTGACATTGTGAATTGGAAATGACAATATTCATTTAAGTATACATATTATTACCTTCTATATTTATTTAACTTTTTCTGTTGAACTACACATCCAATAAAAACTTGTATTTTTTTTGACAACGATATTGTTTTTATCTCACCGTAGATATCTTACAGATTATTGTGTAGTACATGCTTAAGATATCTTGTTTTTTGTAACAGCAAAATACCTAAAAATACATTTTTTCAAGGCAATCCTAGCATGCCAAAATGTCTACCACACAGTTGAGGCAGTGAACAGAGATAAAGCCCGGCTTACTTAAAATATTTTTTATTTTGTTTTCCACGTTTCAGAGTGGTTGTCACATGGCGTCGTTCTTAAATATATTTTCAAAAGAGAATATAAATATGTATGAGGACGAATTAAATCCTGCCTTTCTTTTACGACGTCGTATTGTTTGTTTCACAGACGTGTGTACCTTCAGCACAAGTTATACTACATTATATCTTTGAATTATTCATAAGAAGGTTGAACAGACCAACCAACCGTTCTAGCAAGTGTTTGCTGCATAGCATCTGGATTTGCCTTTAGATGATCTTTTCATCATATACGACTTATTTGTCTTACCTTTTGACGTGACAACGTCTTTTATCTCGATAGAGCCGGTTGCACGCACGAAAAAACATGACTCATGAGGCGTTCTGAGGCGTTCTGAGGCGTTCTGAGGCGTTCTGAGGCGTTCCATGAAGTGCAAGCGAAAGCGCGGATTATTTTGCAGAACCGCTTACAATCCCGTTCGTTGACGTTGTCACGTTCAACTATCGTCAGTAAACCGACTTTACAGACAACCATTTTTTTTTTATTCAAATTTCACACATGTTATCTATTTTCGAACTGAAGTACGAGCCCTTGTACTTTACAAATTAGAGAAAACTATGATCTCTATGTGCAAAGCAAAGTTTTCTTGATTGGATTAATATGATATTTATGAGAGAATCGTTAAAGATCTAAAACCCGTGCTAAGAGTATGGACCAATAAACGTTACGTACTCAGTCGTCAGCGTTGAATGATTAATGGTTTAGTTCCGGAGAGCTTACCGCTATAAAATAACTGCCGAACGGTAGTAAAATAAGAAATTGCATTTTAAATGCGTCCCAATTTTCCTGGACAAATCGAAGAGTATCTCTCTCTATAGCTAAAAATTTAAATTCGTATCTAGGTCGCTTTTTTTCAGTCGTGATCATTAATTTGATGAGAAATATATATATTTTTTTAATTTGAGTCTAGATAAAATAGCTCGTTCTATAAGTATGACAATTAGCAATAGCGTTACCGGGTTATTAGTATTATGCAGTAGGCTCTTGACTATATGAAAATAGTATTTTTACCACTAAACGCAGTGCGGATTTCGATTTGGGTTATACTATTATTATAACTGGATTACCAGTTTTCTTTATCAATACCTTTTTAAAAAGCTGAATTAAAATTTGCATTCTTTTACGATCAATTCTCGTACCGCACGTGAACTGTTATTAGGTTATACCCTGAGGCTTGGTGAAACTACCAGAAATCAATAATCCCACAGCACTATCCTCCTAAATCCATTTATGATATATCGCATAAAATGATCTTAGAGGGTTTTATTTATTCTCCGAGATCAAACACCCAAATAGCCTTTGTCCTTACCCCTGTTTACTTATTCAAACAAAATTACATATGCCTGTTTCTGGATCGCCAATGCCCGAATTTTTACGCTTAGGAGATAGTGTCATGAATATAAATCTATCGTAAAGGACACCGAGGAGAGGTTAGCCAAGTTTACTGCGTATCTCACTTTGCATTCTTTGTACGGTGGTTTTATAGCCCCTTTATGGAGTTAGCTCTTTTTGCATAAAGCCAGCGTGCGGCTTGGCATCAGATCAAGAAAGGAAGCTTTCATCAGGATTGAAAAACATACATTACTTTTTTAGTGTTCCTTTTTATGAAACTGCAAGGACGTGACAGAACGACAAAGTGCCTGATATTCATTAGTGACTTATGTAGGGCACACAAAAGCGAACGTTTCACGACGACTTAGTCTCGTCGTATCTAATACATAAAGTCAACTCCTCGACTCCATTGATTGAACTTTTGCTTTTTTAAGAAGCGAAATACAGTAAATTCTTTAATACTGCGGTAATATTTGTAGTTCACGAATATTTTCTTTAACTAGAAAAAAAATTGCTTCAGAATTTCAACCCATATCCTTGATATTTTATTCCATAAAGTACCAACATCTTTTTTACATTCTGAGTAAAACAAAGAAAATTACAGCATTTCTTCAAGCCAGTACCTTGAAGGGAATTTAGTTGCCCTTTGCTATGACCGCCGTACTTCCTAGTTCCTGAATTTTTGATGATATTGCGGTTCTTGGCGTTCCTGCAATAGTATGTTGTGAAACTAAAGCTCCAGTGGATGAGGTACATTGCTTAATCTATAATTAGAACTGACTAGAAAGGTTTTAGTACAGGGGAAATAAAATACACGAGTAAATGTAAGGTGGTACTTACATTAGGTTTAGATTATTCTTTGTGTTGAGTTTTAGTGTATATATGATGTCACTTTTGAGTTTGATTTTTTAGTTGTAGTTGGGTTCATTGTAAAAGTTTACAATATTGCTTTTACCCGTTCGAACCATTGTATCAATAAATATTGTTCAAGCAATGTGACAATGTAATGGGATGGCCGCAGCGCAATGTTTCACGAGGCACGTCCTCAGACTACGGGTGCAGTAATACATACTTAGTTATAGAATGGTAACCACTATTGATATCAAGTGATCTCTTGGTTTGTGATACACTTGTTAAACAAAAGCGGGTGTAATTTTAATGACATAATTCCTAGAAACTCAGACAGCACGCGTGTTTCAATTAAAAAAAGTTTTTTACTCGTTGTTTATTGTTTTATTCGTTATATTATACGAATTAAAAAAAATTAAACGTCTAGAAACACAAACAAATAACATAAAGGACTTACATAAATTATTTAAGAAAAAACAATTCTTGTAAGCGTTTAATTTGGTGCCAGTTTATAAGAAACTAAATGAATGTTTTCAGAAGCGCTTAGTTGATGTTCTAACAAGCGCCCAGAGCTTACTGAAAGTGTTTAGATCTGGCACGATCATCTGTTTACATACAAACAACGATACGACACTTACACCCCCTGTGAGCACGTATCAATGTTTAATCGTAAACGTATCGAAACAGTGACGTATTTGATATACATTGCACGTCAACATCAGCATGTCGAACGTTGCGGCGTTAGCGCGCAGTGTATCTTAAATATGTAACGTTTACGATTGTCTCATTTATTCGTGCTCATCCCGCAGTATTGTCTTCGAAACGTCAAAATAACAATATGCTTTAGGCTCATTTTCAGCGCACTTTAAACGATATTTTTGTTAAAACCACTTATAAATCGGTATCGTGTAGGACATTGTGTAAATGCTCATTCCCTGCTAACTATTAATCCTATTTTCTTTCGAGATAACGAAACTCGTTTAAGATATCTCGCGAACGCCTTTCAGATGTTTTGGGGTGCAGCTGAATAGAACAGAGCTTTCTGAGGAGTCGAATTACATGTTTTTGTACCGTCAGCGTTCAAATTTAATAAATTTTCCTTCGATAGTGACTGTATCTCAAAACATTTTATTATTGCATGTAATGAAAAATATTTTTTTAGATTTCTCATTTCAAGCTCAATTTTAAAATCTGAAATGCGTTACGAATTTGTCAGAATTTACCACTGGAGAAATTTCCAAATAAACATTTTTTAATAACAGCTCGACAAAAAAAAACTTATTTTAGTATACCCTTTTGAATTGTTACAATCTGAATCAGGGTTTGTTACAATTTAAAAAGGGTTAATTAAATGAGGCGGCTCTTTTCTCTGTCCTGTGCTAAACGTGTTTCGTCAGAGACCAAAGGTTTCGCTTCGTGTCTAGTAAAATTTCCTTCATAGTATCCTTAATTGAAAATTCAAATTTATGCATAAGCTCTGATTGTGACAGCGCAGAAGAAAGGTCTAAGATACCATTTCGCTGCATTCTATTAAGAAAACCGTTTACTTTATAAACCAGCATAATATTCCCTTTATTTTAGAAATAGCGATTTTTTGGTCTATTGTACATTATTATATAAGTAACTGCAAATGATGGTAAAAGCAATTATGCAGATCTACTGAGTAAATGATAGTGAATACGTAGATTGAGTTCGTCTGTCTGTTTGTTTGTATGTTAGAGTATCGTCTAAACAGCTGGACCAGTTTAAATGAAACTCAAACAGATTTTTAATGTTTTTTTTTAATCACTACAACCATAAACTAAATAAGTTGTACAGTAAAAAAATATCTTATCTAGATCAGATAAGATTATCTAATCAGGCTTGGGCTTTTAAATACAGCATGACCTCTCTTAACCAATGTATAATGTTTGTTAGACCACGCCAGTTTTCTGTGTTAGTTACGGCCTCAAGATTCAAGCCTTTCAAATTTTCCAAGCGGGATTGCCAGCAAATTGCGTTGATGAAAATTACGCTGCAGATTAAAAGGAAACCCATTTAATTAATTCACAGTTAATCCGTACGAATAACACAGAATTGCGTCAGTTTACAAATTAGGCCGGTTTTCGGTCATTGATTCAGTGCTTTCAATTCGAAGGTAAAGCTTCGATTTCGATTAATTCGAATACTTTTGAGAAAGGATTAAGCGTTTAATCAGGTATCCAAAAAAAAGTTTATATACAACAGCAAGGCTCTCAATGTTTTTCCTTGTCGACAAACAAATTAAGTTATTTATAAACTGGCAATACAATTTTATTTAAAGAAAACCTAAAGTTCCTTATTGGATATCTACCTATTTATAAAGTTGGAATCATTACTAACAGACTTTTTGTATTTTAATAACTTTCGTACACTGTTTTTTTGGTCCCGCAAACTTTTTTTCATTGAAGTAGGTCTAGTATGAATATAAGTTGTATATTTTTGTTAAATTAAACCGTAGATTGCTAAGTAAGTTTGGTACGCATTGATAGAAAATTATTCTAAAAATCAATCACGTATCACCGTACCACGAATCAATATGATCGTTTACATTAATCATCAATGAGTTTTCAAACTGCCTATAATTACGAAGCTGATATTATCCATGTCAACGCTATGAATATTGTTTCTTTAGCTATATTTTTTAATGATATCGAAATTATGGGTAGGTCAATTGTATTTGAATTATTGTAACGAGCTTTTTAAAATATAGATTATTACAAAGTGCTTTTTAAGGCCCAGCGTCGTTATCCTTTATCTTTTGTCTTCTCTATCTAATTGTATGGTAACGATGTATCCATGCTACACTTGACGTTGAAATTCTACAGACAAACTATCGTTGCCGCGCAGTGTAACTTAGATACATCACGCGATAGATTTGAGGGTCATTGTAGTATCCGCATCCAGTATTATCATTAGCTCAATGGAATATTGTTTCGCAATATATTATTTCACTGGGGTGTCGAAATCGGATGCGCAATCTAGCATAGCGCCCTCTTCCGGGCATAAATAAAATCAGACGTTTATTTCATAGCGACGGAACTGCGATAAGGTGAGTTCGCTTCCGTAAAGTCACTTATCTCTTCTATTCATGTTAAAGTAGCAAGCTCTGAAATTATCTGCTTCATGAATTCAGTAACAACATCTCAATATTATATTTTGTATCTTAATATTCATATAAGTTTGCATTACTTTACGGTTAGTTGATTGTTTTAAAGATTTCTATTATTTATTACAAACACAAAAATATAAACTCTTATTTCAACTACGTACAGAACTTTTATAAATATAGTATTAGGCAGTTGGTGTCAAAAATATTCCGGCTTTATTTACGCACATTGTGGCAGGTGTCAAGGGTGTAAGGCATTCGCCATAAGCTGTTAGGCTTCGGCGCACGCCTATGTTGCCTAATCTCTTTAGCCTCTGTTGTCGCAATTTTTATACCAAACCGCCCGTAGCGGTTACTTATAAAAGCTGAAATAATTTAATAAAAGCGTTATATCTTTCTCGGGTCACGTAAGAGGGCGCTTCGGGGAAAATTACATTTTGTTTGGCCACGTCCACAACGGCGACATGGGACAACTGAGTTAACGAGTGTTCAGAATTCTTCGTTCTTTCATATCTGGACAATCTCTTTACAGATATACGACTTTGATAAATCTCATGATGTAAAAAGGTTCGTAAATGTTGCCTCGGAGAATACATCCTAATTACGCAAATTGAAATCTCTTGTTTAAGTAGTTTTGGAGTTAGGTGTTGTCGCCACGTTTTAGGTTTTATATAAGTACAGTACAGAACTATCAAAGGATATATTAAAACATAAGCAGTGTTAAAGAGCTAATTAAACTACATTTAATATAAAAAAATATTTAAAATAAGTTTTATTCAGATGCAACTTCAAAACCAATAAAATAAACATTCCATGGACATTTACGCATTTCCATGTAGTCCTAATAAACCTGTACTATGGGAAGCAGAGTTTTTTATGTAGACGTGAATCTTTCATTTCATTATTAGGACTTGTGTATAATAGACAAGTAAAAACAGAAAAACAGAAAAAATTATAAAAAGTCAGTTATTTTGAATTTTTTTATTCTGTTTCAGTAAACCTCATACTTTCCATACTACATTACCAACACAAGTAGGTACATTTGAATTAATTATAATATCTGCGTACATTATTTCGGCATTAACAAAGTTTTGACCATCCGCGCCCCAAAACTTTCCGACTCGGGATTTACGAGGATAAAACGCCACAACAAAATGTTAATTCTACCCTTTTTGCGACGAATGGGAAAAAGTATTTAGGAACTTATGATACTTGAAGCCTTTTATGCTAAAAAATGTAACCACACATAACACAGTTTTGGTATTTTTAATTGTATGGATGTCGCACAGTTAATATGGAGGTTTAAAAATAAAAGCAGACTCTCAAGAAAATACAGCCATTAAGAAAATATTGACCATATTTTCCGACTGTGTTTTTCCCGTAAACAATAGGCAAAAAAATGTGGCAAATTATACCTTGTTAATTAACTTCAAGTAATGTGAAAGTAGTTTTATTACACCGCGTATATATTACATCAGATTTTTATTATTTTCTCAAAACAGTAACGTAGGAGGTAGGATGTATTTAATAAGTATGTTTTCTAAGAGGTCTTTTCAACATTTCTAGCAAACTTTACTGCGTGCGTGAGATTCTCAAAATTATTCAGTGGTTAAACAAAATATTACTATAGCTTTGATGTGGCTACGACTTCGAAAACAGTTATAAAATGATGAATATTCAAAGCGAAATGTTCTGTAGAGGAAAACAATATGCCCTTGTTACCTGTCCACGCCCTTAGAGTTTTATCAATTTGAAGGGAAAGTCACATTCCCTTTGTTATTAAGTAATTTGGAAACTATAATGAGGGTAAATTGGATAAGTAGTGTCGTACACAAGTGACCCTACTTCAAGAAAATAAATGAAATTGAGGGTTTCTAGGGTATAGGATATATATTATTGTGGTGCTATTAAGAGACAATACGTTAGCGTTAGTCACGTCCCTTGTAACGCGAGTTGTTTTAAAGAGGGGAAAAGTAATCTTCCATAATGCCTTGTTTTAATTTTCAACCGTAAATAATAATTTGGTCAATTTTCCACAATTTCGGTCGCGTGCTCAAAGTTTTTATTACAATTTTATTGTTATTTAGGCGTGTTTGTTCCTTGTTTCAGATTACATCGGTGGTTTTAAAGGAGCCGGGCGCTAATGTGAGTTTCCGAATTTCACTTTTGTTTATTATACTAAAGCGTAATTGAATTCGGGCCGTTTTCTTTGTAAGTCGAACATGAACACAAAACTACGAAGGTACACGGACGTAAATAAGATTGTTTCGTGTCCAGCAAGTGTAACTGTGGGTTACCGGTGAGCGCGGCTATAAAACCCGAAGCAGATTATCTATTATAGTATAGGCTTACAAAATGCGAAACGAAAACTAGTAGCCGGACGGTGCGCTACTTTTTGAAGAGGGAAATTTTAGTCAACAGGAAGGTAGCCCAAAACTATAAGCGTTAAGAAACTTTTATGAGCGGGCGCCCCATTTAACCGCGAGTCAAGAGCTAATCCCACTAGCCGGCCCGCGGCCAACAACGCACCTGAGACCGGCTTTTTATTTCCGTTTCACATTTCCACCTAATTTCAGCCCGCAGAGGCTGCGAGGTGTGCTGAACTTTGTCGGGCGTCATAAATTTATTTAACGGCCCGAAGGCAATAAGAGCCGGAGTGTAAAAAGAAAAATACGATACCAACGTGCCTAGCCGTTATTGCAATTAAACAGAGGAAGTAAATCTTTCAATACGAGCAGCGAGCGTTCGCCTCCCGTTTCCTGCTTTAATTTATCGCTTTGTTTTAGTCAGTGGCGCGTCCCATTGACGGATTGCGATGTGTTTGATTAAAAAACGCAACTTGATCTTGCCACCCCTTTTGGCTCAAGAGCAGAATACTAATCCTCCACCACTCACTTCACGAAGTCCAATAAAATGCTTCCCTATCGGCAGTGTTTTATCTCTGCTTATTTAGTCTCGGTGATACATTTCATGCTGTTAATACGGTACATTTGTGAAATTGAGTCGCCTTATTCGAGAATGTTAAGTCTGTATAAATACAAAAGAATCCACGAACATCCAAGCAAAAGCTCAAAGAAGCTGAGCTTATATCTTTATAAAATCTCGACAATTAAATTATAACATCTGCGATCGAGCGCTCGAGCGGTACTCGTATTATGCCGTTTTCTTTTTAGATTTTTTTCATTTCCTTGAAGGAGTTCCGATATAACGTTGGATTGGCTCACATCCTCCTGCCGGCTCAATTGCTCTACACACGTATTTAATTTGTTCTGTGTTGATTTATTCCGCTCCGATTACTTTAGATTTGGCTTTGATGCAGACGATTGAAAACAGATTTTTCTTTTACAGCGCGAAATAATTTTGACGGCGTTCCCTTCGTGATTAACCTTTGACTGAAATCAATTAACTTTGAAGGAAGCAAAATTGTAGCTCAATACTTACCTAGAGGTTTGTGCATAAAATAATATATTTTGTTTGTATAAAAATAGCGAACAAGAATTTATGATGCTAAACGTAGCTCTGATTTGACTGGTAGCGATATTTTTATCGCATTATTTTTTGTTTTGGCTTACTAATTGACTTTTGTAAAAAGTAACAGTAAAGTTAAAAGATACACTAGAGAGATATAGATAGACTACTTAACGCAAGCACATGACTACGTTTACAAAGTAATCAGTCTGCTATACTTGCAGCACCTCACTTTCTGCGGTAATAGGAAAATGAAGGGACGAGTGTTAAATTCAAATTGTTTAATGGCTCGGAGAGGCAGGCATTTCATTTTCCATTCCAATTGTTGCGTAATTTACTACAGCGTGCGTAAACGACGCGAGACTCCTTGTTTGCAAAACCTGAAAAATTGTGGGAAAATTTTCTTTCAGTTTTTATTAACTAAACGGTAAACAATTTGCTAGGGAAATTATACTCATTCTTTTACAGTCGTTAAAATTGATGCATTTGAAACAGCGTTGACCTTGATTGCCATCCATTTAACGTGATCCAACTGTACCTACGTATAAAGTACGCCTCTGTAATCGAATGGGACACTACCAATTATCAAATTCAGTAAAATAAACTATAAAAAAAACAGTTATTGACATTAGGAACTTTTACTGTATTATCTCAAATTGGTGCTATCTCTCTTCGTGATAGATATGGTACATGTTGATTATTTTTAACGTCTCCGTGTGTGACTGTTAGAGCTTAAAGTTATCAATCTTCTTCGCCAATTCATGGGTGACGGCTGACCACTTGTCTTCTGAACCTATTCCTTTTTCTGCTTTTCGGAAATCAGCGTATTAGTTACCGTATCTGTAACAGGCCACAATGTGCTCTTTTAATAAGATCTAAGTCCCCACATAATTCATTTTATTGATTGATTCTCAATTACTAATAGAAGCGATGCAAAGCCAATAAACTAAGGCCATTTCAATTAATATCCATTAGAGTAAGAATTTTCGACCAAGCTATAGAAGTCGTGGCGTTTAACCATGACACTTGCGTCGCAACGACAGTAGCTTGACGCTTGGCTTAAGTGCGAACACAAGCCAATTATTGTTTAACTGTATAAGTCATGAACAATACACTGTTTTTTCAACATTAAATAATAATATCTTAACTAGGAAATGCCCGTGAACTCTTCCGCATGTTTTCTTTAGTTCTCCCATCGAAGGTACCTACTATGTACCTACTAATTAAGATCAAAGAAGGTACTGGTGCCTGAAGATAAAGTTTCGACTATATTTTTTTCAGTTGACGTTATGATATTTGATTATTCTTATGAAAAACTAGCTGTTCCCGCCGCGGCTTCGTCCGCGTGCCGTTTTAAGAGATTTTGCCCATTACCATTACTATCTTCTTATGAAAGAAATTGTTTGTAAAGTGCAGTCTAAGAAGCAAAACTTAGTAAGTAGGTATAGATACTTATTATTAAAGTCTAGTCAATACTAAAATTATGACTCCACGACCAGGACAGAAGCTCTTCAAATATTCATGGTTACCGGTATCGATTTCTGACCAAGGACGGTTCGTCATAGACCCCAATGAAAGATGCTATCAGGCCAACCGCACCCGTGTACATAGAATTATACGAACAATTTTAACCCTCTGAATAAGCACTGCTATGCCAACTACGTGGAATGATAGCTTTAATAAGTGGACTTCATTTATGGTGACTATGTTTACGCAGATAGGTCGAAGGCTAGAACACTAGTGGTTGTAGTAACTTCACCTTCCGATTCCGTAAAGTCGCGGGTTTATGATTGAAGGAATATTTTGAGAGAGATTACTTAAGTTAAAAAAAACAAATTAAGGTGAAAACAATAGTACCTACACCACTTCAAAAGATTTTTCCTTTTTGTTGAAAAACTTGTCGTTTTAAAAATATCTTCAATATGTATCCACAAATCTAATAAAATTATTTAATTTAATTAGTATTTCTTAATTTAAGCTGCAGCTACACTGTCGGTTCTACTAAATTGACTGAAACGGTTCCAGTGAATTCAAATTTATGTGAATCCCAGGGGCGCCGTTTATGAAACCAATTATTTAAAGATGCAACCTTGTACAAATTAAATGGCAAATAAACGTAACTAGACGTGGGTTCTTCTGTACCTGCTCTATTTGTACAGGAAAGTATTATTTAAATTAAACCCGGTTGTATGAGATATCGTCATTTATTTTTATTGATATGCTGACAGTGATGAGAATAACAAACACTTGAATTTGTGACAGTTGAAGGTTCGTTTGCTCTGTTCATAACCTAAATTTTCACTCATTTTTAAATTCGGCCCCATTGAAAACCGCTATAGAAACCAATTGTTTCTATAACTTTTGCTGAATGGCGGCTTTTTTACACTTATTTATATAAATGTTTTATTTCATATAAAATAATTATGTATAACGGTTATGGTGTAATGAAATATTTCTTTCTTCTTTATAAAGATTGAAATGAGCTAAAGTCTCAAAGAATTTGCCACCACTCTGGGCGGCCAATACCTGTCTTTTTTCTATAGGGTAGTAAAATAACAAAGGAATGTTCCCAACGTAAGTGACAACTACTGGCCGCACTCTTGTTTTCTCTCTCACGCTTTGCCACTCATATTTTATTTAGGTACTTCACGTAGGTACTTTACGGATAGGGCACAGCACAGTCCATTCTTTACAATTCTATACAAAAGTTATACAATAAAAAAAAAATAACAATCTTAATCTTAATCTAGGAGACCTAGATCTTGTTTCAGACACGTTTAATACAAACAAATACTTATAATTATAAATACTTACGTAAATCATTATAATGATGGCAATATCAGATAGGTATGTCATGACGTCACAGACTATTAATGCTGATATACGGGCAGATTACCTGCTGGAGACACCTTTACTGCAAGTAATTATCATTGAACAACGAGTTGCATTATCTGATACTGATACAGCTTCTGACATGAAACGGATCATATTTAAGCTCGCTAAATAACTGATCATAATTAATACTTAAAAATGTATAATTTTCTACTTACTAATAAATTCCATGTATTCTAATAAATGAATATTCACAGACATCACACTCTAGTCGCAATCTAAGCAAAAGTTGTAGTATGGAAACTAGATTGCTGATAGAATACTTTTATACATTTTTTATTCTTTTTCGTAAAACCATACGTAGAAACAACATTTAATCAATAAACGTGTATTTTTTGTACAGTCAGCATCGGAAATCAATAAAATAAAAACATGTACCTATTAAGTATTAAAAATTGTATAAAAACGAAACACTAAAAAAAAATTTAGCATTGGCTGGCATTATTTTGTAGGCCAAACTAATTCAGACGTCAACTAAACTGAAACATTTTATGCGAAATTCAAAGTAGTCACGAATTTCCAAGAATATCATTTCATTTTGTCCTGAAAGATCGGCGTACCACAGGGAGGCGCATCTGGGACCACTATTCTAAACGTTGTGCTGACAGTTGTCAACGGCTGTAATGAAATTTTCTTTCGGTTATTCTTTGTAGACAGTTTGATATTGTGTTTATTGTTACTTCATCTATCTTTCGAAGTAAGGTGAACGTAAATTGTATGATATAAATAAGTTTAACAAAAATAAATGGACACTGGGAACAGAAACTGTACTGGAAATAGTGAAAATATACAAGTTTCAACTACAATTATGTAAACTGATTAGCTTAGTAACGTATACTTAATACAATTCTGGACAATTTGGGCTTTATGATATTAATAAATTAAATTTAGTTTATCATTATTTAGTATATAAGTTTAGTTTATTTAATGAACGATAAACTATGTGCAATGGCACATAAGAAGTAAAAGTTATGACTATGCTGATGTTATGTAGATAACGCAAAATATGATATTCTTTGCTAGCAAATATCAGTAGACGCTCAAACAATTGAAATAATTAGACCACTATATCAAACAATATGTCAAACCACAACTTTTTAAGTAGAACCAAATATTTCAACGCATGGCGTAATCCAATAGTGATTCCACTTGCCAAATCACAAACAAGTTCACTAAAGCAATTGAATCGCCGCACCCCTCATCAGCGCATCCATACGGCAACTATGCAAAAACTAACCTGTGCTGTGGGCAGCATAAACAATACTGCTGACAGTCGTATCAGAGTTACACTGCGCGGTGATGTGGCGTGGTTTTGAAGTCGAGTTGTAGTTGACGCGCAGTGTGCTGTGAAAAAGTTTGTTTTACGATACGTGGCGATGATTGTCATATTTATTCGTACTGCCTCCTTTCACTGCACTGTTGAAATATGTCCAAATTCAATGACCATGGTTTAAGTTTTATGTCTGACGTTAAAAAAATATTTGTTTGTCATAGGAAAATAACATACATTTACATGACAGTTTTATCTGTTAATTTATTATCTTTCTATATCAACAATAAACAATAGGTAATTAATAAAAAACTTTAAAATAATATTATTTTGATTGAGGTTCTTTATTAATAAACCGACGAAAAAAAAACGGAGGAGGTTCTCAAGTAAACGTGTATTTTTTTTATGTTTGTTCAAGCGTAACTTTTGACAGAGTAGATTTAGATAAACTCTCGCGATTTAGATTACCTAAGCTTTTAAGTTTTTTCGGCGTTGTATTTTTCATTGTATTTAATAAAATAAAAATTGAGTTGGAAGCCAACGGTAATCCAGCCCTGAATTTCACACACTAGCTCTGCCGATGATGCGTTTGCGGTTGCAGACAGGGTCATTATCATTATCGCCGCTCGGAATCCATTAATCACGTTGGTATTCCTCCCCCCTTACACCCCTATCAAACTACCCCAAGGTACCTGAACGCACTCGTGCATTCACCCTTCTCTTATCAGCTCTACTGCGACTCGCGAACAGGGAGTCACTCGGAAGGAAGACCAGGGACATTTCGTTGACAGAATGTTTCGAATACGTGTCTAATTTTTGTAATGATTATTTTTGGGACGTTTTTATCTGCTTTTTTCACGAATGGGGTCGTCACGAGTTTAGAGACATAATTTGTTTTAATGTAAAACAATACTTCTTCTTCTTATTCTTATTTACTTTATTTAAAGTAAAATTAGCAGTAAAATACAAACAGTCGGTGTTTAGGGTTATTATAAGTATATTCTCAAAACATGTTTTTTATAAGCAGCCATCATCACTACGTATATTGTTTGCTGATGAAAAGCAGGAAAACAATCGCAATAATTGAAAAAATGTTTGCACAAGCAACCCATAAAGATGATTTGTTAAATGACTCGCCCTTTTACAACTTAGTTCGGCCCTGTGCTATTTGCTATCTGTCTATTCCACTAATGCGTTGTAACAGACCATTGACATTCCACAGTGCAGTGGTACTACTATGTGATGATATGCGTCATTCATCTCATTGCAAACGTATTCATAATATAAGGTAACTTTTACAACTCCAAAAAAGTAAAAAAAATATATACTACTGTTTATATATTTGAAAATGCTTCTTAGAATAAGAGAAATTTTAATTCTAATCTAATTGACTAGAAAATATAGCTAAAAGTGTCTAGGGATATTGAGTTACATTTAAACTATCTAAATTTAGGTAGAAGTCGCTATGAACTAAATAATAATATCAAGTAATGGCTATGAACTGATAAAAATAAAATAAAACCTGTCTTCATTTATTATGAGTACCGGTAAAGTCGTATGACTTTAGCCCTAGGGGGTGACTTTGACCCTAAATTGGTAAAAGTTTGAAATACGCGCCACACCTCTCCTACAGCCTGTTACAAAAAAGTACGCGTAAAAATCAATTTAGGGCAGCACATGATAGTCGGTAAAACAGTGTTTCGAGCTTGTGGTCTTTTCTCTGATTGGCTGATCTAGCTGTTTTCGAAAAGTTTGTTTTTTGAGCAAAATTTTGTAGTGCAAACTTTCATCTATAACATAAAATTAAGGTGAGTTTGCCTTTGTTAATATAAGTATAAAAATATTAAAAAAAAGTTACTCTATTTGATGTAGTTTTGTATTTTTTCATCAGTAGATATATTTTTTGGAGTTCAACCTTGCGATTTCAGAACAAGAAAATGAGCAGGCCAAAGTCACGCAAGCCCTAGGGACACTTTGGCCCAAAGTTTGACAAAAAAAAGATATACTAAATCTTTTAAATGGCTACCAAATATTTATGTGTATAGTTTCCTTATATCCCCAACAATGCAACTAATTCAATAAAATAAAAAAATAGACAAACATACCCCTTTCAACTGTAAGGTGAAACTGAAAATATTGCTGAATATTGGGTCAAAGTCATACAACTCTACGGTAATACTTTTTCTAATAGTAAAAACGATCAAAAAGTTGCGATGTTCCCTACCATTTTCACTTAGTTCATCGCAGGACGCGTCTGATCATTAAATCAGCTGGGTAAACAAACCTATGTTTCCAAACAGACTATCATTTGCATGATTATGAATGCGAGAATCTCATTTGCTGATGTATTGATGTTTCATAATGATCTAAAGGGGTGTTTGCATCAGTCTCTCGAGAGGTTTGTTTTGCAGATTTGAAAAGATCAACTTCAAAATAAGTTTATACATGCGTTGTTGCTAAAATCTGGTCATGACAAAAAGATAGCAATAAAGTAGGTTTGTACCTACTTTAATTTTTTACTTTTTTTATTGTTAAAAAACCCGTGTTTTTTATATCTCATTAATATAAGTTATGTTCGCGAAGTGAACATTATTAAAAATCTAAAAATGTTAGTGAAAAATAATGTTGCTAATAAGTATTTTATGCAATCTTTGGTAGCAAAATGAACACGCCGTGATATCGCCCAACCACCACTTTACATCCACTTTCTTACATGAATTTTGAATAAACAAAAGGCCAAAGCACTTTGCCGGTTTTTTGAATGCACAGTTCCATTATCGAGGCTGCGGTAGAGCGCATCCACGTCGTCAAAATAAAACAAATGCTATGCGCAAAATCATTCTGTATGTACCCGGTTCAGTGCACATTGTGGTGTCACTATGAGACAGACCAGTAGAGAATCTCACTATGGTTAGTCATTGACTCAATGTTTTTGATAAGGTAATGTGTATTAATCCTCTACTCTAGAGAAAACGTTTTGTAATGATTGTATTGGAGGCACAGAGCATAATAGTGAGGTGTTCCCCCTAAACGGGAGTGGTTTTTTCCGTAGATAAACTAAAGTGCTTCCCAAAAAAACCATTTTTATTACGAATATCAAATATCTGTATTCCATAAACAACAGATTTATTCTAATAATAGAATTAATTGCTTTTGTAATTTAACTTTATAATTTTTAATATTTCAGGTTATTCTCTGTTAGATTTAAATTTTTACAACATAGATTTTAAGGAGCTGTGTATTTTGTTTAGTTAATTAAATTATTATTTTTTCAAAATATTTTGTCCCACTGCTGGGCAAAGGTCTTGGAATTGGTGCAATGTCTTCAAAGACCGGAAACTTTGACATTCCACCAATCTTTTTCCTGGGCGTTCAGGTCATATAAGACGATCAATGTAGTATTTATTATGTATCACACGCAAATATATATTCCAACTCCCTATACAAAGTTAGCCCTGTTATTCTCGATTTTCTGTGGCACAGAGCTCGTTTCGTTGTGTGTAGATTAAATTTTGACAGTCGACTTATCAAAGATAATACTGCCTCACCGATGCGTCGGCGTCGGGTAGGGTTTATTGGTTTCAGTTGGCACGAACTGAACGCTGATTGAAATCACAGAGGAACAGACGAATACTATAGACACTACGGATTATACTAAGTAGGTATTTATAACCCTGATAAAGTATATAGTAAATTAGATAGATAGATAACTCCTTATTGTATACCACACACTTATAAAACAAAAAAAAAGGTAGCACTCCGGGAGTGCCGGCAGAAGTGAAAACTTCAATATTAACGTTGTGTTTTCACTTCTAAGTTTTCACATAAAAATATAACCACAGACGTCATAATGACAATGACAATCACAATGACACAGACACATTCGCGCAAGCGCCCTGTGCCGCCTAAACAAAGTCAACACACTCAGGCACGGTAGAAAGAGTGGGAGATACTAGTTCCTCTCCCTTTCCCTCGATCTTACGCTTCGATCAACGTCACGTGACCCTGACGCGAGTTTGAAAGTTTTTACCCACCCAGCGCCGCTAAAGAAGTTTTCGTTTTCACTTCAAAAAATAAACTAATAGGCATCACAATGAGCGGCCTTCAGCGATCTCTTTCAGGCCACCTATGCGAGATGTTGATTGATAATTACAGAAACTAAACTTTGGGATGTCTCAATTAACAGCGTGTTGGTAATAACAAAAAAATACAATACAAAAATGAGAGATGAGAAATCATTATTAAAAAAATATTGTTATCAACAAAATATATTTTTATTATAAAGACAGAACAGAGTGCTATAAATCATTAGCTTTCTTAAGGTGTTTTAAACTTATGTACATAAAAGTAAAACATTATGATACGTGCACTGCACGCAATATTTATGTAGATCGAGCAGGTAGGCGCTAGTGGGCTGGCTTTTTTTAGAGACAGTAAAATGTTTTATTGAAAATAATCTGGAAGGTTCATAAAATATGATTATAGTTAACTAGAATTTATGCTACAGTTACTCAATTGTTTATAATATTTATGCGACATTTTAAAGGTGTTTTTTTGTATTTCATAAAGCCATACTTTCATACACGAAAGATCAAAAGATTTCCGGTTAAAAGAGGTATTTTCATTATATTTTGCCCTACATGGCCCTCCCTTCACTTTGAAGATTTCTCTCAATGTTTGCCTCCAACAAGGTCGAGGCCGATCTCAAGTCGATTACGAGGTTTCGTTTACACTATAAGTAGGTCACTTTTATTTGATTTTGAATAGAATGTCTTATCTAAAACGTACCCCTGCAAATGTTGTATCTAAATGAACAAACTAGGGAGAAAAAGCATTTTTTTAAATAAGTATTTACTACATATGATATGAAATTGCAAGAAAATGCGAGTAGTCACCTCATATAAAACATCTTCAGGGGAAAATAAACAAATATGACAGCCGCGGTATCAGCTTAAATTGATCAGAAAAATGTTGTTTTTAATTTTATATACAATTCCAAGTTTCACTGTTTACCTGTGCATCCCCTTTGAAACAGTTATCCCCTAATAATACCTATCACCACGTTTCCATGTTGCATTCCCCTATCGGTTCAATACCAACACGATTAACAGTATAAATGTCCTATTGATAAATCGGCATGGCGGTAACGGCTAAATAGCGTGTGAGTAACGACTGCATTGTTTGATGCAACTTTCGTTGATGGTGAAGTTCACCGCAATGAAAAGAGTTTTTATCTACTTTGGAGTAATAAGTTTTTAATCTTTTTTGAAACTGCTGCGAAACGTAAAAACAAAACACTGTTAAAAGGTTGTGTTTAAAGGTACGGATATTAAAAGCGTCCCTTGGATTTATTGCTGTTTATGTTTACTCATAATTAATTTATTTCTCGTATATCTATTTTATTTGATATCATAGTCAGCGCACGAAGATTTATTAATGTTTTTTCGTTTAGTCATTATTTTGTTACATTTCGTACAAATCTATAAAAACTATTTTGATGCAGTCATATTATTTGAAAATTTGATACTAACCTATAAACATGTGAATATTTTCATACAATCTATAAAAGCCTTATTTTTCCCTTCGGTAAAAACCTTCAATGTAAACACTCGTAAACTTCAAGATTAACAAACGGAAAAGAAACATTTTGGGGTCCGTCCAATTTCCATATCATACATTATCATCGGTTTTATCTATTTTTGTTTATAAGATCCCACAAATGGGCAAGTTTTCATAGCATTACGGAGTTTCGGTGCGATTATGGGCTGTTTACATGCAAGCTTAACTGCGCTACATAGTTTTATTTCTTTTAGGAAGCCCCAATAAATTGATGGGTTTGTTGTCTACTGTGGATCGGAAAATAATAGGTTGAGAGATTGGAAAATGTAAAGTATAGATAAGTTCACAGATTTCGATGAACTTGATATAGCACGAAATTTACGGTTTTAGTGTCTCGTCGGCAGGTTCAAAGCACTAGGAAACACCTTGGAAAAGGTTTAAATTTAGCAATGACTAATGAAAACTATACTTTCTACTACAATTGATAGAACTTCAATTTCATTTACAATATAAGGTATTTTTTTACGACATGCTCTGTAAAACTAAATGTAACATAAATCCCTTGTAGAGTCTGATTAAATCCTGTTATTTTTAATCATCCGTTTTGAGTACCAAACTTCAAACTTCTGCATTTATTCAATTAAAATTACAAGGATCACTTTGAAACGTCTTAGATACTAGACGATTCTATGCGCCAGTTCGTCGCGACCAGTCTAGAAGAACTGGCAAGAAACTAGATATGACCTAACTATTACTGTTTTGTATTTAAATGTAATACTAAAAACAATATAATTCTTGATTTTATGTTAAAAATAACAAGCTTGAATTTTCCTAAATATGTAATCTAGAAAATATCAAAACATTGTACATTTTATATCAAGATACATCAACATTATTAAAATTGTAGGTAAGCAAAAACCTTACCCCTATGGAATACCTACAAATATGTTCATAAAACGAAATCATCCCTAAAGCACAGATTTGTATCAACAAAATAAGCTCTATAGAGTTATAGGTACACCTAACCTTCGTAAAAACTGCCTAAAGCTTCACACATGCGTAAAACAATTTCGTAGACATATTAACCTGAACCATTAGAGCATAAATAGGCGTTTACACACTAGCCGATATCGACAACGACACGACAACGGCATCAAAAGAAATATCGCTGTCAGTGCCGACATAGCGCGGTAAGAAAACTTCTTAAGTAAAGTACTAAAAGTGACCAAAAATTTGTGCAGATACATACATTTTTGTTTTACGCTTGGGCTCGTTTTACAGTTGTTTATAAAAAAAGTATACAAGGCTACATTCTTGTTTCTTAATTGCTTGCATCCTCTGCTTTATTTTCAACTATTTAAATAAATATTCAATTATATTTTCATACAACGTTTTCCAGTATTAAACTTAGCATACTTTGTGCTGTGGGAACTAGATCCTGTATATCTTTTACCTATGAATAAATTATACGTTATTATGAAATTAGTTCTTGGCCGATATCGTGTAGGAGTCGTATCGGTAGCAGAGTGAAAGCAACCATTAGAGCATAGCACACATAATTCTCTACTTGGTGTTGCTAATCTCATTAGTGAGTGTACACACAGATGCTCCCATGTAATCCTCTGCTGAGCTGGATTTGCATAAAGAGTTCATGATTTGTGGGGCTTTTTAGCTTTTTTCTTTGATGGTATTATGTAAAACTGTATTATGTAAAATAACTTATCCTGTTTGAATGACAGCGCTTGTTTGTTTAGCAAAGTGCTCATG
This sequence comes from Ecliptopera silaceata, assembly GCA_932527185.1. NCBI lineage: Eukaryota > Metazoa > Arthropoda > Insecta > Lepidoptera > Geometridae > Ecliptopera > Ecliptopera silaceata. The sequence continues at coordinate 4,949,325 of OW052205.1, read as the reverse complement.
AGTCTTAAGGTATGTAGATATATCTTAGTTGGAACTGAATATTTATTTTATTTGGATTTCTGTTTTAACTTTATACATATTGTTATAAAAAATAAGATAAAATAAAAATAAAAGCACCCCTTCTAAGCAGTCCACAGACATTGTAAATACTCCTTCTAAACTATTTTTAATAATTAAAACTTAAATGTTTACAGTACAAACATAATTCATAAGCATATACAGCTAATTTTATTCTACTAAATATTAATCACATCATTCAATTAATTTCTATCGAGCAGCAAAACTCCCCGAGGTTAAAATAAACAACACAATAGCTGCAGGAATAACCGACGTTCAAACTATTCCATATAGGGATGCTAACGTATAGGTCTATGCAACTTCTGGACACAACTTACACGTTCACTAGGAATCTGTTTAGAAAGGATTATTTATAAACATTGAAATGAAATTTAAAATTGAAATGTTTTTTTTTTAATATAATAATAGTAGAGTGAGATTAAGAATAGGTACATAAATTCCTGGACAACATTGATACCTAAACTAGTGCTACGAGTATGTTACAATTAGGTAACAACTAACTTAATTTGGTGTGCTAAAAAGGTTATCATCAATTTTTCGTGAACTGAAACGACAAATACCTGTAAGTGTCATTTTATGTAAAAAAATACGGGCATATGAAAACATCATTGCATAATACTTAACTTAGAAGTTTTTAAACTTTGTTTTAGCAAAGGCTTTCAAAGATACTTAGGCGCTATAAAAACAAAAGGAGATACAGAATTTTTTTTTTCCTTTAAACAGCGTGTTACTGCGTATTTTGCGTTCAATAGTTAATATATTCAGTAACAAAGCACTCAGCACTCATACCAATATCGATAAATTAAATTGCACCTCCCATGCAAAGCCACACACCATGTTAATAGGTAAATAATCGCGTGTACGCATCTAACATACACTGGCTCTATAACAGTTTGATAGTACTCCCCTAATAGATCTAATTCCGATGGACACGTCGGCTTGGTGTTCTGAAGTGCGATGGTAATTGATTTCGGTCTAGGCTTGTACTAGGCTATGTGCTGCGATAGTGTTATGGTAGATATCTAAAGATAAAGTATAATTATAACTACTAACTAGTAATTGATTAGAAGGATGATTTGATTTTCTGTATAATGATTTTTTTTTTTAAATTCCAATCATTCTTAAACGTTAAGCTTAGTAAGTCCCGTGTAACTTCAGTGTTATATATAAGTAACTATAATATGAACCATCAATATTGAAATAAAATGTTTTTTTTATTGGACATTTAATTTATGACGTAGATATTTTTGTGTAATAATTATAGATTTTTTGACGTGACAACGTCTTATAATTCGATAGAGCCGGCTGCACGCACGAAAAAACATGACTCATGAAGCGTTCCGGCGTTCCGGCGTTCTGAGGCGTTACTGTATACCGTTCGTTGACGTTGTCACGTTCAACTATCGTCAGTAAACCGACTTTACAGACAACCATTTTTTTTTATGATTTTTAGATGGTATATTAAGCATTAAACACCAAAAACTGTTTCAATTTTCTAAAACGAGTCTAGTACCAACTTCAGTTCGAACCCCCAGCAGATACCAGTTCAATTCTACTTGTATTTACAGAGATCGAAGGCTCACCGAGCTTCCAAGTTTATCCGGCAAATCCAAAGCAAATAGTACTTTAATAAACTGTACAGAACAAAAGCAGACGAGCACTTGTTAGCGTTCAAATAGTAGAAAAGAGCAAGGCTTAAGCTTATGTGTAAAAAGTCGGACAGATTATATATCGAGGGATAAATAAAGAGAGTAGGTAGTTGGAATTGCCGCGATCGTCACTTGATATGGATGTTACTTCTTCTTCTTCTTCTTTTCGTGTCGATGCTATTTAAATAAATTTTGAGAGGTGTTTTGCCAGCTGTACAGCACCAATAGTGGCTGCATTCACATCCTCTTTGGTGCAGGATGTTGATGATGGATGTTACTAGACATATTTATATACACTCGAGAGCAATGAATCCCGGTCACTTAAAGAATGTTAAAAATCTCGGAAACTAAAAATGATAGGTTAATGCAATAAATTGTATTTAATAGACAATGTAATACTCCTTAAATGAAAGTAAAAAAAATATGAGTCACCATACATTTTATTAACACAAAATTACATAAAGAAAAAAACTGCTGATCTCTCCTTAAAACAAAAATAGGAAACATGAAATTTTTGAACTTTATTCCGATTTTCTTGAATTTTAATACTTCGTATTGCCTCCTCGTGCTTCCATTACTGCGTTTACGCGGTTTGGCATGCTGTACACCAAGTTCCTTATACGATTTTGGGGAATATTCTCCCATTCCTCTGTGAGAGCAAGTTTGAACTCACGAAGCGTGATTGGGGGAGGGTTTCGTTGTTTTACGCATCTGCCTAGCTCGTCCCAAGCATGCTCGATCGGGTTGATATCCGGGCTGCGCGCTGGCCACTCCATACGAATAATGTTCATCTCTTGAAGGTAGTCATTCACAATCCTACCTGTATGAGGTCGGGCATTGTCATGCATAAATATAGCATCCTCACCTAAATTGACCATAAATGGACCAACGTGATCATTGAGGATTTCTTCCACATATCTTACGCTAGTTAAAGAGCCGTTTTCTATGATCACCAGCTCTGTGCGACTTTCAGAAGAAATTCCGGCCCACACAAGTACAGACCCACCACCGTAGGCTACTTTTTCTTCGATGCATGCTTGCTTGAATCTTTCCCCTGGTCTTCGATACACTCTGTGTCTTCCATCGTGCTTGTAGAGCATAAATTTTGATTCGTCGGAGAACATAACTTTTGACCAATCTTCAATACTCCAATTTACGTGGCTCTGGGCATATCTTAGTCTCGAAATACGATGCCCACGCTCCAGTTTAGGGCCGTTTGCAGGTCTAAGGGGTTTTAAGTTAGATTCAGCAAGCCGACGTCTTACTGTCCATGCACTTGGGTTACTTCCTCCGAGGTGTCGAAACTGATTGGTGAGTTCAGTTCCTGTGAGAAAGCGATTTCGAAGCATGGTGTTCACCAAGTATCGGTCTTCTCGTGCTGTGGTACACCTGGTTCTGCCCGTTCCTGGTCTGCGTAGGTTAGAACCAGTTTCTTCGTAACGTCGGAGAACTCTTTGTACTGTTGACAGCGACACACCGACAGTCCTGGCTGTATCGCGCTGACTCCGGCCGGTTTCCAGCATTGTAAGTATTCTGGTGCATTCTTCAGGCGTAAGCGACATAATTTCAGCTTGAATAATGAATATAGAGCACTATCAACATGGTTTATGTACCCACATAAATGACAGATTACAAACAAAAGCAAAACCAAATGCTGTAATTTCGTAGTTCCATCTTCGAAAGTGGCCCTTTTTCAAATATGATTTTTTTATGATATAACTTTACAATAACTAAGAAGTTTTAATACCTTCATTTAAGGAGTATTACATTGTCTATTAAATACAATTTATTGCATTAACCTAGCATTTTTAGTTTCCGAGATTTTTAGGATTCTTTAAGTGACCCGGATTCATTGCTCTCGAGTGTATATCAGTTTATCATATTTTTATTTGGTTCAATAAAAATAACAAACGCTCTCAAAAATATCAATACCATGTGCAAATACTTGCTCTTAGTCTCTTAACTTTATTTTCATGAAATACTCGTACGCCGTTTTGTTGCACCTGAGCCCATTTCGGATTCTAATTGCAAAAAGCCGGATACAGGTTTGTTAGTTAGTTTCGTAAAGCTTGCAACCCTATCCCCAAGTGAATCAGCGTGCGGACAAACATCGCGAGTTGCGAATCGATTGCACGGGACAACCCCTTATCTCAGCGGTGCGCACGTGTGAACCCGCTCAATTTTAATTTCATGCTCAAACAATGACGCTATCTAGCCAGCTATTATTTCGCATAGTCGCCAAGGGTTCAGTTCATCTAAATCCAAGAGATAAGCGCCGCTCTTTGTCGCCGTCTGCTCTGATAGCTAATTTGGGAGCTTTTGGGAGCTTGAACAATCCAAGTCTCGGCGTTCTCTTCAAATCCGTCATTATAGTATCGAATCTCGTAAGCCCATCTCGTTTTACGATTTATTTAATTTGATAATTCTGTTTACCTACTGTAGTTTTTACTTCTTAATAAATTTGAGTGGTCATTAGAATTTTAACCGTAGGTTTATCCAAAGATTTACTTTAACCATGATTTGCGAGAAGAAGATTAAGGTATTAAAATGAGACTAAATTATAAGACAAACTCATTATGTATTTTATAATGATCTTGACATAGTTAATCATCAAAATTTTCATCGGCAATTGATTTAATTCATCCGTTGGTTCATACTATTGCCTATCTATACTTATCACTTCATTTTTATTACTCTTAGGCGTTACCCGTCTACAATGATTTACAAAATTCCCTCTCGAATCGCATCATCGTTAAACCCCCTGTCTGTGTTTATCAAAACACTTAACGATTTAATATGTTCGCTGAACTCGACCCCTTTCATAAGTACTCGTACTTACCTACTTACTAAGATCTTTAAATTAAATGTTATTGATAAAAAATATCTGTTCATTTATTAATATAGCTCTCGTAACTGAAAATGTGAAGTGACACTTTGTAGTATTTTAACCGACTGCCGAAGTAAATTTTATTGTTTTGGACATTATGGATGGTCAAGCCAGACTCAAAAATCTTGTATGGTAATAAAGATTCTCATGCGAAAACTTCAACAAAATTTGCTAATTGTTTGAGCACACTTATCGAAAATAAAACCGAATAAAAAAGTAATCTGTAAAAATATTTTGACAATTCTCAGTACAATTTCAAATATATTATGGTTCTTATAGCATGAAATATGAAAATACCCATGAATATGCGATTTAATTTGCAAATCCCGCAAAAAATTCAGTGTCATTTTTCATTAATGACCGTTTTGGCGCTTCTATCCTATTTCACGGTTCGCAAAACTTTAGAGATCGTTAAACCAACGCATAAACGCCTATTTATAGGTTTAAACAGATTTTGTGTCAAGTTTTATACTTAGTTTTGAAGTGAGTATTATTATTAGTTTTTTAAATCATGTGATTTTTTGTTAGTATTATGACAGACGAGTTCTTTTACAAAGAGTCTGACTTTTACCCACACTAACATGATTTGTTGTTAACGTCTTACGTGTGAATGTGGGTGTGATTTTTATCAACGTGGAGTTTTAGTTCTTAAGTCGTAGAGCAACTTCTAATAAGAAAACTTTTAATAGATCACTTAATAAGTCCGCAATTTACGCGAAATCAGACTAATGAGTTACGTGCTACTTTGCTTCACCAGTTCATTTGATTGTAGTTTTAGATTTATGCTTTTACTAAGAATTACTAAATGGTGGTTCATAAGGTTTATATTTCGTATAAGATTTTACTGAAACTATATATCTCTACTGTACCATTCATATAATCTTTAGGTACAGGTACCTAAAGAAGAGGTATTGACAAAAATAACTCTTTTTTTACTATCGACTTATTTAGATAATTTGCACCACTAGTTATGTCTAGATCGGTTTAACTTGGCAACTGTCTTACTGTCTTACATAATAGATACTAATGTAGCATGCTAGCTCATATAGTATTGTTTTTTCTTGTGGCTTAAGAAGTATCCGGTTTGAATGATGTGAACAAGAATTATTGTATAACTTATAAATAAAATAGGGAATCGGTTCGTGGACAACCATCCACACCACAGCGTACACAAAACAATGCAGGCAGCGTCTGCTGGATATTCTTTGTTTACATTATCTCAATTAAGTCTACGTTTTGTTTACGGTTCCTATTTACAGAGCAGCACTTTCGAAACGTTTGTTTGACTGTTGCTTTAAGTTTGTTTGTGGTTCTTTGGGTTTCGTCGTAAGAGCTGTATGAAACAGGATAAGCTCAATCTATACCCACAAACATGGTTTAAACGATGCTTTAGTAAAAGTGATTCAGAAATTATATTAGAATTAATTTTAATTATGTTCTATAGCTCATAAACATGAACGTTAATAAATCTAATTTACACGACAATAATATAAAACAAACCCAAAAAAAATCAAGTTCTTCACTTTAAAAGACCATTATTATCTGTTCAGTAACAAAAAATAATTATGTACTTATATTCCATACGGCAAAATGTGCAGTCGACAACAGTTATGCAGTTCAATTAAGCTAGCTTAGTCAATAATTTGACGGCACGAATAAAATCGCAGGCAATAGATAGTCGCAAGTAAGTTGCTCAAACGACTATACTCAAAGAATAGTAATCCATCCAAGTACTATGAATTTAGACTCCACATTTCAAGGCAACGGAACGTGACCAACATTTTTGTATAATCCAATGTTGAATTTCTTTCTTTTCGTATAGGATTGACTTATTTGAGTAAGTTTACAAGGAGAAGCTAATAAAAAGATCCGACGAGCAAGCCTTCCGTTTGTTGATTAAGTGAGTTGTGTGCGAACAAATGCTTTGTTGTGGAAAGGAATAGTTTGTGGGGAAAAAGTTGGACAAACTTGCATCTGTTTTGCTAATTTATCTCTTGCTTTTTACTCCTTTTATGATGTATTTACTCTAAAATGTATTTTGTTATTTAGTATTAAATTAAATAGAGATACATTTTGATCGTCAAATTAAATAAACGTATAATATTCCCGTGGAAATTTAAACATCCCATAAGTTTATATTATTAGATATTATTTAATGTTTGTTGTTTTTTATTAACAATTTTTTTGATAAATAGCAACTATTGCTTATAGTTTGCAGGTTTACCTACTAAAACCTACGATTATAACAAGAAATAGATGTGAATACTTGAATGCGAGAAATCAAATTTTTTGCACAATACTTTCTCGAAGTTCATCATAAAATCCAATTTAATAAAATCTGCAGCAAATTTAAAACGAGGAAGGTTCTTCCGATGTAGGATAGTATCTGATCCATCTGCAATCGCGAGTTAATCTTTGTTTGATTTCAATTAACGCTCGCTGCACTGCCACTGGCCACTTTTTATTTTACTTTGTGCGAGATGGAAAATGTATGAGCAAATACTTGAAATTAATTTCAAACGATTTTTAAATAACGTATTCTCGTTTCAGATTTAACCTTTTTTTGAACCAATTTCAAATAAGAGGTTATTTGACTGTTTTTTTTAAAGTATGTTACGCGATTACTCCGTCAATTTTTTTTTTGTTTTTTTGATTATGATCTCCACAGTAATCTTTAAAATGTGTACTTATTAATTATAAGTCAATGACGATTGAAATCAAATTTGGTCATCTAAATAATATAATTATCAGAAGTTTCTTTATTATAAGAGATCGATAAGACATTTTTTTAAAGACACGATAACGATGAAATCAATTAAAAAATTTATTATTTTACCTTTACACCCGACGACGCATAACTAATATAAAAAAAATATAACCGTTTTGAAACCTTTAGCTTGCTACTAAATGAAGCGAAGTAGATACAGCTGAACCTCTAGATCTCTATTTTAAAATAATTATAATAAATACCTACTTTATATCAAATTTACATATCAGAACATTATGATAACTACACATAGTATGGTAATTCCTTCTTCTAAGGTTAACTAATACAGAACTACGTAAACAGTTTCCCATTTAATGTTTATTCCTGTTTGTCTTCAAGGTGAAATAGTTACCCAAGTCCAATTTGCTTAATAAGACGACAATCTATGAATATTCCACAATCAACCTAGATAAACACTCATGTGTTCTAGGAATTAATAAAGTTATTTCAAGTAGATTCAAAGCGCAATTGCAGGAAATGCTGAAGTTCTATAATTAGCACTGAATAGAAAACTTATCGAAATCTAATAACGAACCTACCTAGTAATAGACTTTTTAATCAATAATTTACGTTAGTTTTTTTCGTACTATTCATATCTTCTTTAAAAAACAATTACTTACACTAAAACGTGCATCTTCACTTTTTGTGATAGTTTATTTTTGATGCTTCTTAAAATTCATGGACGTAAATTGAACAAAGTTTGCATTTTATTATAATAACTATACTTTTTTGTCTAATAATAACACATAGGTTCATAAATAAAACAATGCGGAGGTTGCGGGTTCGATTCCCGCCTTGGGATAAATGTTTGTACGTTCTGCAAATATTTATTCCGGGTGTTCTGGGTATTTTATATGTTTAATAAAAATATCTATCTATGTAATGTATTGTATTAAGTATATCAGTCTTCTAGTACCCATAACACAAGCTCTGCTTAGCTTGGGGCTATATGATGTTGTGTGGATTGTCCAGCATTATTTATTTATTTAATGTTTTTTTGTGATACTCAGGTTTTTTTATTACTTTTAATGTGTAACTTTCCTAATTAACTAATTCATGTAAACTCAAATTATTACTAGATTACATACCTATTTATTATGAAAAAAACTAAATAATTCAAACATCCTGTTGTTTTGTAATATGACGTGAGAAATAATCACTGGCTCCTGAAGTATTTGCACAGAAGGGTCCGTAAATTGATGGCGATATGCATATTCGCATACCTTAGAACACAAAGATATTCAAACAATCCACATCCGTGGAATAACCATGAAGGATGAACAATCAAATAACTGTAGGTTACCTTCTCAATATTTGTATAAGTTCACAGCAAGTTTCATATATTTCTAGACATTTACATAATAATCTTTCAAATAATATATTTGATACAAATGAAAATTTATTTTTGTGCTAATTAGTTTTCTATTACTATTATTTACTTCATTCAAACAAAGAAATAATTTGAAAAAATGGTATTATATCGTCTGGTAATAGCATTTCATAAAATATTTATAATTTGACAAGACTTTGAGTTGTTGTTATCCCATTTTCATAAACTGAAACGGTGTTACTTCAGAGCTATCAAATAATATTTGTTTAGTTTAATTCACTAATATTTCAATGTGACCTCAGAATATAAACATTATGCATTATGTAATACCTATTAATGTAATTGAACCCTAGATTAGTTTACTGGCTTGTTTGTCTAGATGATTGCAAATCAAATATGTAGGGGTAGTAGGTATATATAATTATATATGTGTGTAGTATATATGTATATGCTGAATACCTCCTTGGAAAGGGAAGATCTTTCACGCTAAGTGTCTGAGGACCGATGGATAGTAATCGATTCTATTTCTTATATTCGAACTCCGTGATAACTTCGTTTGCGCGATCTAGGATTTGTCTCTGCCATCTGTTGGTCTGTTGCGTAGACTTCGATGTAGTTCATCATGTAGCGAGATAGATGGCGCTACTACTGCATTCATAACAAAAATAAATCAACATACCTAGCTTGTGGAATGTATAATGGCTGCCCCTCGCGGGTAACGTGTCAATGTATTGAATTTCAAAGATGATTAATGAGATTATTTGAATTCTTAGTCCGAAATATTATTCTATTATTCGATTTGTTGTTTAGGTGTATCGAAGCTTGATTGAACTGGGTTTAATGGTGTTATAACAAATGACTGGGAACTATTGTTGTTAAGTTTCTATTGTTTATTTCAGTGGCTCAATAGGTACAAAACTAACAAAAACATTTCAGATGTTAAAATTTAAATTACAGCAATATGACGCTGGAAAACTATTTAAAATTTATTAAAAATTGTCAGATGATAAGATCCTTTTTTTCTATGTTACCGTCAAAAACAAACATTATGTCAAATTCAAGTAAATGTAAAAAGGAAATTTAGTTGAGTCATTAGTGAAAATCTTCCCTTATTTTATGCCCAAGAAGCATTTCATAAAACCTCCTAAATCGACGAATAAAACGAGAAGATACTAAAATAACACTTCATAACATACATGGCACACCGTTCCATCCCAGAGAATAATAAAAAAATCATTTCAAATAATAAAAAGTTACGTTCTCACCGAGCCAGCAGATTTTGCAAAAACGAGATCGTGTTATGTAAGAATGAATAACAGTATTTTTACAATGACTTATTTCACAACATTTTTCTGTACAAAAACCTTATTTCACAGTGTGTGCACATGGTTGTATATCTTGTCTGATTCCTCAGAGTGCTGAGCGTATCAAAAAATATATCTACTTACCAGTTCCTTTTACGCAAGGCTAGAAATAAAAATATTTTGCGTCTGATTTTCACGCATTGATACAAAACAAGTTATTTATGTATTGGTAGAAACACAATTTCTCGACACTTTTAGTATGATTAAAACTCATCTAATTGGCTATAATTTAACATATCCTCTCACAAGTAGAGACAGACTTGAAAATGTATTATGGTTATTGACAAATAAAAGGTTATAATTCAAAAAGTTTCTAATAGAGGGGTTTCAAAAGTACCACCATTTCACTGTGAAATTTCCAAAAACTACACGAGATAATGCCTCAGCTACTTACCTAATGTAAAATTTTACCAGAGCCTATCATAAACTTTTCGAAAATGTGTAATTTTCTCACAATTTCCCCTCTGCTGCGGGTTCCCAAAAGTGTAAAATCGTGTAGGACGACCGAGGGAATCCAAAAGGGGAATGTGTCCCATACGACGGACTAGCCACGGGCTATACTGCTTTTTACCGGTAACCCTTGCAATCGTATGGACTTAATTGGGGCTTAATAAGTAGCCATGTCCTCGGTGCAAAGCTTAATTGTATTATCAGAAATGGACTTTGTTTCACAATTTTCATAATAGCAACGTAACGATGGGTTTATTATGGGACAACAGTTATAAACCACGCGATAGCTTTATATATTTTATGGTAATTCATAATTGAAATTACTTTGCTTATGTTTTTATTACAGAGAATTGCACTCAAATTAAAATGTTCCACAAAGGACGACCATCCTCTCCTACTTCATAAATATCATACTTAGACGGGGAATGTGAGGCACGCGACGTCTACGTCAGATGGTCACCACAGGTACCCGAATAGCTTCATTATTATTTTATCGAAATATGTCCGGAATATCGAACTTTCCCGCCTGCTGCCGACGCTGGCCATAAAACACGAGACCAAGTTTCAAAATATTTCTCGTGCCGGTGTTACTTTTCTGTCCATTTCCGTAAAAGTTTAATTAAAGTACAAAACTCCCTCGAATAGTTCATCAAAAATGTACTCGTTCATAGTACAACAGATGCGAGAGACGCACGTTGTAATTCAAAACCACTAACGCGTCAACATCTATAGAGTATTTTCATAAAGTGTGAAAAAAGTAAGGCTCTGTTTGGAGGTGCGAACTCAGTCTCGTATTACCGATAGACAAAGCGATCCGACAGCTACACAGCTGCCTAATGACGGCAGTCATATCCACCATTACGTGGTGACCCATTTGAAGGTTCAGTACGATGGCATACGGTTTAATTTTCAATATAGGTCGAAAAAGTTAAGCCGTATTACCGTTAGCGCAAATTATATCCTCGAAGATTCAGAATAGACAAAAGTCACCCTGCTCAGTACATGTCAACCTTTGAATTCCAACTTTATTATCAGGGGAGGAGACGTCATTTATAAATGGAAGGTATTTTTTTCACTTCCATTGGAAAATGTGATCGCGACAGGACAAGGCGTAAGTGAACGCGTCAAAGTGTAAAATGAGGGGTTTTGCGCCGTGTCAGTGAAAGTCATTAGGAATGGAATGGATGAAAATTGCGTACATATTTAGGCACCTTTCGGAGTTAATATGAACGACGTGATGAAATGAACATTTCCCAGATTTTTTCGAGTGGTATCCGTGATCGGATCGCTTGGACGGACATTTTCAATAGGGCACGGGAGCAGGGACAATATTTTGATGGGTGTCATTATGGACAACGATTATTGACAATCGTGCTCGTAGCTTTTCTAGTACCATCCAGTTTTATTAATACGAGTTCACACTTGTTGGACTCATACAGGTCAAGTATTATTAGATAAGTGAAAGTATTATTTTAAAAATATTTTTATTTTCATATCGGAGTATACATAAAATGCTTGCTTAAAACGGGGTTATCCCGTCCAGCAACGTGCATAAGGCAGCCGTGGGTAAATTAAAGACAACAATGGCTGGGTCGGATTGTCTGCCTGTGAGCACTTCGCGCCACTTTCGCTACTTTGTGGATTGTGGAGAGGTGCCTTGGAGCCGCCTCGCGAAATCAGACCGTACTGATGGAAAAAATGGTCATAATAGTAAATTTTGCGATTAAAAATCATTAAAATAGTTTATATAGAACTGAAATTAAAATACACTCGCTTTTATTTCCGGTAATTTTCGGTTTGTATTCGTAATCCAAAACGATTTTCATTCATTGTCATTCACAAATTGTTTGATTTTTGGCTTTTTATAAATAATTTTCATCGCTATTTCGATTGATTAATACCGTGATATCTGAAAACCCAGACAATTAGTCAACATGTTAAACCCACTTGATTTGTAGCATCTATACATACATATCGCATGGCTTTACGTTTTTGCAGTCAGTATTTGCTAACCAGACCATTAAAAGCGGGGGTGTGAAAATTCGCTGCTTATTTTCACCGTACAAATCTACAAATCTACGTACTTGTATGACTATAGTAAATTGGTGCGCACAGCATCTCATATCTGAGTCTAGAGCTTATTGGACTCTGTATTGTGGTTTTCTGCTCGCGCTGATTAGTTTCAGGCATTTTTGTACAACTGGGTCTCATATTCTTTACGATGTATATTTCGGTAAATATTTTACAAAGCATTATAAAATGTTACGTTCTTATTTGGTTTAAAGTCAAAGTGATGATCATAAAACGGCATGTTCACATTCTAAGATTGCTTAAGAATATGCACTCCATAATAAAAGACTTAGTATCGAAAATTAGTGGAGCTACTAAACTTTACACATTTTTTCTATAACTCAGCCAGTCTAGGCAAAACATATGTCACAAAATGGTCTTTTGATTTTGTATACTTACCTAATTATTGGAGAAAGTAAGTCACGTTGTGATATCGTCCGCGTCCCTTTTATCTGCTATGTGAATTTATTTGATATTTTTGGGTCAAAATTTAGTTTTATCTAAACCCTAGTTATAACTATATACACCCTAAATATCTTTTAAATTACTTAACATATTAGAAATGTGATAAAAAATGTATCCAACATTCAAACATCAAACTTTCGCATTTATAATTTCAGTAGTATAAGATAAATAGGTTGTTAAACATTTTACTCAAATTCCATTATCGCATCAAGAATTTTGATGGCGTCGTTTTAATTGAAAACGGAAACAAAAGCGATTGAGGACCGTCTCGAAGCGAGAGACTGAAGCAAATTAAAATGCAAAAATATTAGGAGTGCAGCCGTTCCATACTTTATGTGTTCCGTTTTATCAACTGGCACACTCTTATCGGACAGTTTGCGAGTTGGCAGTATCGGTGTAAAAACAGTGCCAAAGATGCAGTTTTGAATCGGTAAAGAATGTGTCCGGTGGTTTCCTGTTATTGTTTTATTTGTGGTTTGAATTTAAAAAAAATATTTTTTACGAAAATTATTAATAGCTAAATAACAAGCTTGAGTTGAAAGAAATCGTATTATGAAACATACTGACACTATTAATTTAATAAAAGTGCTTTTAAAAGCGCTTTTTTAAACAATTTAGAAAACCGGTCACTTGGACTTGAAGCCAGAAGTTCATAATCAAACGAGTAAACAAAAACTAATAAAACAAAGTGAAGAGGTTCTAAAATAGCAGACATAATGCATATAAAATATTATTAGTTATATTTCTTCCCGTATCCCATTACAATTCATTGTTTTCCTTATTGAATAAAAAAGTAATATCCTCTTATAAGCCAAATATAGCAAAGTATAGTGAACGGCTGATATCTTGCTCCTTGTATACGTGTTTTCTATCTGCGATACCATAATCCGTTTACTGGTCAGCTCAGCGGTATTTTACTATCTTTACCTAGTTAACATTTTTAAGCTTAGAAAATGTAGCTTTAAAATGCATATCATATTACTAAGTATTGGCCTAATTTAAGACTGGTTTCTGACTGAAACAAAATTTTTTGCCCGGACTTTATTTAAACTAATTTAAAAAATAACTGTTGATTAAAAACAAAGTGAAATTAAATCGTGCTATAAACTCAACCTAAAACTTCTCAACTTTTCCGTTTTAGTGAAAATATAAACATCGAATTTGACTAAGAAATTGGTAACTGAAAATAAGCTTATCAAAGTAAGAACTTTTTTAAAAACAAAACCCGGCACACTTTAAAGCACACTTCATAATATCCAGTGCTAATCTTTTTTGCTGTTTCGAGCAGCGTATGTTCAAAAACCACTTTGTTGTTGCCACCAGGCTGGTCTGAATTTCTTTGTACAAAAGCCACGTCGGTTCCATGCCGCTTGCAGTTCTGCGAACCACCTTTGTGCATGCCTGTACCACCTCTAATGAAATAATGTTCAGTTAATTCTGAGACTGTACTTGAGTTTATTATTGGGATGCGTTTTGAGTAACAGAATATTTTTTGCGAAAGCTTTTCAGTTTCAAATGATTTTGTAATTTATACAGTTTAAAAATCATATCATTTGAAAGCATTCATCGTAATTCATTGAGTTTGCATATTATGTGTTTAAATTTTGCTTTATGAATTGAATGTTTTGGAATTAAGCTAATTAAAAAATACATTTATATTTTATTTGTATCTTGTTATTTTATACATGTTTTGATTTACATTTCGATAAAAGCTTTATAGTTAATATTTTGAATATAAAAATTCGTAATCAGTTGAAAAGCACCAAATATGTTTTTAGGTTTAAAGAAATTTATTCTCAAAAAAACACAGTCACTTAAATGATAAAATCTTTTTCTACTGAATACGAAAATAAAACATCATAAAAACCTACTTACTTGAAAGTTATAAAAACTCAAGAGGTAATAAATAAAACAATTTTATTATATAAAATGTAGCCTTTATTTAGAAAGACAAAAAACATGATGTCTTATCCTATAATACGTCACCAAGATAATGACAAAATAACACGGCTTCACAAACCAGCAGCTTGGGATGAAGTAATTAAAATAAGACAGCAAAGTAGTCTATTGTCTTCCTTCTCGCCGCCTATAATTTTGATAATAGGCTAGAAAATATTCTTTTGTCTTATCCAGACTATCTGGTAGTAAGACGTTCGATTATTTGCAAAAAAAGTTCGTGCAGACGACTCGATAATAAGTAGCGATAGCGATTCGGACCAAAGAAAGTTGTCAATAAAATATTATAAAAATGTGGCACTTAGTATAACTTAATAAGAAGATTAATAATCTTGGTGACTGAATACTCTATTTCTGTGATGCATCATTCTCATCAGTTTTAGATAAAGCTGAGTATTCAAAATGTTTATTTGTAATCCAAAACTTACTTTCAAAATAAATAAAGTCATAGTTACTAGCTCTGTGGTTAATCACTGTACAAAACAGTTTGTATGACTTTACTAAACGGTTTCTGATAGGCAGCTACGGTATACCTGCCCAAAGAAACACGAATATTTGTGTGTTTTGTTTTGCTAGTGATATTTAACAGACCTTTACTTTGGCTAAAATACTTATGCCGTAGCTTTATCCGTCGCAGCTTCATTTACCGTGATCGCTGATACAATCTGATCGGGCTATAAGTTGGGTGTAAAGCAGGATAGTCTGTATAAAAGATAAGGCTCTCGCTATCGGCGCCTTTACTTTACGACGTCAATGAGTTGACAATGGAGTTGGTCCTTGCATTTAACTGTGGACTGTGGATTAAATATCTTCAGATTATTGTTGCTTTGTTCCTCACAGACTCTGTATTCAGATCTTTTGAAAAATATCGGCATTGTCTTTGATTGTAGCTTCATCGTGTTCCGATGAAACATTAGGAATATTAAAAGTCATCGGATATCTCAATAAATAAATGCATTTTTGTAAGTACCTACAAGGTTGTTATATTTTAAAACTAAACACACGGAAAATTTATCTATTAATTTCTGTTGTTTTTTCTTCATTAAACCATAACTAGTGGTTTTATAATGAACCTTGTGGGGATGAAATAAGTAACCATTTATTTTGCTTATAACACTCTCGGTTAAGCTTGACGACCCTTAATAATTGTTGTACTTTGATGCTTAATTTTTGTACCTCTACTGTATGTCTGAAAAATGTTACATTCAGAAAATATATGTTTATGATTTCTGATTTTGTCTGTATAGTCTAACTACCCACTACATGTTTGAAAAAGAGTTTAAAACAAAAATGTACAATTTACTATCCGTTCCCTCAGTAACTTTCGCACCTCGCTAGTGGCGCGCTAACTATTGTTAATGACCTGCCGAGGGCATAATTACATTTTTTTCACACCCCACTAATAGTCATACCACTAATTTCGTAGGTTACGGAACGAAATCACCCTATAGCGAAAATTACGCTTGTTTTTTAAATAAAAATTACAAGACTTTTGTCTGAGTTGAATTTTGAATATTATTGCAGATATAATAAATGTAATCGTATTTTAACTAACTGAACATTGAATAGTTTGTCGAACAGAAGGTTTGTTTTTTGTTATGTTTTAAAATTCAGGTAAAACTGAAATTCTTATGCAAAAAACTAACTTCAAAATTGCTAAACTATCAACGAAGCACTTCATTAGTTCCGTTTTAATATTAAACTGCCCGGAGCTTATTTAAGAATTCTCAGCTAACGAGTCTCTGTAATAACTGAAACTAGGTATTACAGACTGGTAAAGTAGGTACTGAATACCTCAAAGGAACTAAGTCCTAATAATTACTATGACTCGCAGTGGAAACACTGATGCTTTAATCAGGTGACGACCAGACTAGTGTAGCCTAAAGTCTGGTCAATAAAGCCAAAAATATTCCGTCCTGTAAAAATATGGATTTTTGAAATATGGAAAGCTCAAAGTATGTTTTTGCGAAGCCGGTGGTGATGTATTGAATTCAGTAAAAAAACAAGCTTCTGGCACAAAATCTTTAGCTTTGGTGACGTTAGTAGCTTTTTAAACCTATGAAATTCCAAAGGTGTTTAGGATATGTTTTAACATGGTTTACCCGTCATTAATATCGATAGAAAAGAGAATTTTAGAAAAGTTGATTTTCTATAATATCATTGCAATCATAAAATGTTGGTTTTCCAGTGTATAGTATATCTATAGTCTTCATGAATATAAAAAAAATCACAACTAAGCCACTTTTATCAGAATTGGAAATAAAATGGAATTTTCTTAATAACATGTAACATAATCTGTAGACTTATAATAAAACTGTAGAAAGGTCAATTCTGTACATGAAATATATTAAAAAAAAACTATCAGGGGGTGATTAGTGATCGATACTGATGCCAAAAATGCAATCAGTAAAATTTTTGTCTGTCTGTCTGTATGTTCCTTATAGAAACAAAAACTACTCGACGGATTTTAACGAAACTTGGTACAATTATTCTTCATACTTCTGGGCAGGTTATAGGATACTTTTCATCACGCTACAATTAATAGGAGCTGAGTAGTGAAGGGAAATGTCGGGAAAACGGGAGAAGTTACTCCGTTTTTTAAGCTTCCGTCGCGTTTGCAGCCTTAATGGTTAAAGTTACATAGAAATCATGTATGACGAAAATATTCTACATTAAATTGTCTAAAAAATATCCCGAAACTTCATAATAATATTGAAGATTACATTAATATTATACAAACAACAACCATTTTTTATTTTTTATTACTTAACTGTAATTTCAATATCATATAAAATATACATTTTCGCAAGAGCCGCTCACTTCGTCATAATAAGTTTAAATGTAATAAATGTGAAAGGTCAACGAATATTCACGTGAACTAGTTCGTAAATCAATTACTTATAGTTTCAAAAACAATTTATTCAATAATTAATAAATTATTGTGGGTATTTGAAACGGTGCTCAAGTCTAAATTAGGATAAAATTTTGATAATGAAGATTTTAAAAATGATAAACATTATTTTTTCTCAAATAAAAGTGGGTGGTTCAGGTGTATATTACAGATTGTTTGATCACATTTTGCAGGAAACTGTCCGGCTTTTTTATTGCATCCTATTGCTACAAAGCTTTTGAGGCATGGATAAAGCCGGATAAAATGCAATAAAAGTTTTATCCGTCTTTTTTTGAAATTTGAATTCAGTTCCGACTTTCTGGCGTTTCCTAAAAGCAAATTATCTAGTATGGCTACGGCCACGCCCACTGCAGTAATTAGAATGTCTCCTGTATAGCACCTTCACACGAAAGTGTCTCGGAACTCAGCCTTCTATCAAAGTCTGAAAGCCTGTTTTTTTAATTATCAAGCGTCTGATACTACCTCAGCCAACTCTTGCATAATCAGCAGAAAATAAACAGCTTATGACCCGAAGCATTGATTAACTATATTAAAAACCAGTTTAGTATTTTGGTATGAAAAATTTGATGGTGAAGTACTGTCACTAATACGAGAAACGAGTGAATAGCTTATAATTGATGTTGGAAAATTTTACGATAAGTATATATTTTAAATATAAAAACGTGAAGCATCGGAAAACTGTAGTTTTATTGCTCACGTAGCGTAATTTGAGTTAAAAACACTATATTTTGCAAACCTAACGATCCTATAAAAACTTAATGTTCAGCTCAATGAATAAAAGAACAATTAGACCACAAGTCATTATTTCTCAAAGGCTTAGCTTAGAGAAAGCATTACTAGGAATGACCTAAGCACAGCCTTAGATGAAACACGAAGGGGGAAGGATAATGTTTTCACCATACACTAATGATGCACCTTGCAATAATTACTGCAGCTCTGTCGGTTAAGACATCAACGGGTACAGTGTAATGAAAACACTATACTTCATTCTTTTCTTATATTCATTTATAACACGACATATTCTTCCCCTGTGTCAATAGTACTACTGGTGGTACGAGTTTTTGGTAGATACGATTGATCGATTCTTTATGATGAATACGACAGATCGATTTATTAGGTTTTTAGATGTATTTTTTTTGTTTTTTTACCGATCTCTTTTAGTTGAATAAATATGATGAATCTTAACAATATTATCTTGATTTAAAATGTTATCAGGCTAGACTTTATTTTATTTTTTGAAAAATAGGGTGTAACTACATATAATACTAAGAATGTAAGTACCAAAATATATATTAAATACATTATATTATGACTCATTTATTTGAATGAATAGTGTGTCATTATAATGTATGAAAAAATGTCCCCTTGGATTATGAGAAAAATATTGACCATGGAAGATATTGAACTTGCTGTTCTGTTTAAGCTACGTACGGTCAAATAAATTTACACACATATATTAGTACCACAGACACATTTGCTTAATTTTAGCTCTTAGTGTAATCTTAGTCGAAGTTCGAGGTATGTTGGTATTCAGCTCAACTTCATGTGCATATTAACAGGGTATTAGACAAATTAAATTATAACCCCCTATCTTATAAAAAGTTAGCGTTGACATTATGTCATCATTACGTATGGTAATTCAGCACATCAAGTCTGCGCTAAATTTTTATAAGATAGACCGTAAGTATTTAGGAAAATTTGGGAAAACAAAGAATTTTGGGATATTAAATGATTATTGTACAAAAGTTTAATATACTTTGAGTAGAAATGAATAAGACAATTTAAAAAGAGAATTAATATATAAAAAAATCTTGAACTCATCTCAATATCAATTTCAGTTTTACATAAAAATGCTAAAACCGCAAACGCAGGCAAATAAAGCTTTTTCCCCCTTAGCGAGTTATCTTTGAAATTCTTCCAATATTCAGATTGAGACGGTTTGAGAGTTAACTTTTTTCAGTTATTATTCATGAATGCAAAGGCGCTAGATATTAGACGAACTCACTTAGAAACTTGAATGATTGAGTTTCGAAAGAGGTTTGGATATCTACGTACTCAGCGTATGATATCGTTTTTACTTATCGAATATTTAGACGGGCGTCACAGCTCAGCTGGTAGTAGCTCTGCCTTCCATGCTGTGGGTCGTGGGTTCGATTCCCACCCAGAGCAAATGTTTGTGTGTCGAACTTATATATTTTATTCTGTGTAGTTACTGTGTATTCTATGTATGTATTTACAAAAAATTAATATAAGTATTCTATCAGTCATATAGTTTCCATAACAAACTTTGCTTAGTTTAGGACTAGAGTGTGATGTGTGAAATGTCTATGTATATTTATTTGTTTATTTATTTATCATTTGGATAGAGTCTATTTAATTTATTTCTTTATAATGTTTGTTTTGTTTTCTAATAATAAATTACCTTTTTTTGTTTCTATAAATTAAGATTTGCGTGGTACTTGTTTGTGCTCTGTAAAGTTTGCATAAAACTTATGATGAGATTAATAAATCATATAAATTTAGAGTGCTCCTTTAGAAAATATCATAATAGAAGTACAAGCCTGTTCTCAACACAACACTTGTACCTCCTCGAACCAACTAGATTTTTTATTTTTTCCAGATTGCGTGAATAGAGTAATGTGACAAAATGGAAGAGTTCGAGCGTCAACGGTCCTTTCGGAACGCTATGGCATTCCTATGGATCCTGGTGGGGATCACGGCGGTGGGTGCCATCAAAGTGGTCATAGAACCACTACCTAAAGGTAAGACTTACTATACTATTATATAGCCATCTATGAACAACAAGAAATGGAAGATGTGACGTCTACACATGTATTGTGTGTATGTTTTGTGTGAGGGTGAGGGTGTGTAAGGGTGCGTTTGTGCGTTTACACATTTTCAATTAACCTACGCTGTCCCACTGCTGGGCAAAGGTCTCCCTCCTCTCTTTCCACCTCTCTCTATCCCTGGTTAACTCTACCCATTCCGGTTTAAACATGTTTATAGATTTGACTATTTATTTATTTATTTAATAAACAGTTGTCGCGGAATGCGCTTAAACAGTAGGTACCTGTCGCTCACTGTAAAGCAAATAGAATCGGGCTCCCGTCTTAATTTAGTTTTTTTAATAGTCGAAGCGTCCCAAACTTCTCTCCCCAGATGTCGGCACGAGCGACTTCGCTTTAGTTTCGTTTAATTTCCTATCTCTCTTCCCGTGACGTTTATTACAGACGCGCTCCGAGGTGGCGAGGTCCCACCGACGCAACCCACTTTTGTTCGTGGTACTAATAACCAAAGAATAAAATTATTCCTCGCCGTCTATTTTCGGACCGCGATAGCTTTATTGTTTTCGCATTAATTTACAGTCCACAGCTGCTAACGCGGATTTCTAAGGATGCTTTTTATCTTCGGTATTTTTTCTTTTGAAAGTGAGCTCCTATTAATATTAATTAAAAGTTTGAATAATTGAATGGATTCAGAATTGTCGTCCGTTTGTTGGGAGCCAGTGACAGTGAATCACGGCAATAATTAAAACTTGAGAGTTAATTATTCAATGTTTGTGAATGACAGATTTTGACAACAAAAAAAAATTTGTAAACTCACCTTTTATCCTTGTTTATGTTTTCCTTTCATTTAAGTATGTTTTTTATGTAAAAAATATTCATAATTTCTGCTTAAAGTATGGAAATGAATCAAGCAAAGTGACGCCACCTATAAACAAGTTACAACTCAAGTCACGAAGCCTTGCTACAATTAAGAGCTCGCCAACTGCATATAAAGCACGAAGAGACATTCCAACTGAATTGTTTAAGGTGGAATTGTACTAAAAACGGTGCATAAATGCTTTATTGATTGCGTTAATTTATTCAATGTACGGAGAAAATGAGACGTGAATTGCACAGTTACTGCTATTTAAAAAACAAATAAGTTGATTTATTATTCCAATTAATACTAAATCAAACTTTCAACTTAGCTAATATTATAAAATGTATATAAGTACTCTATCAGCTATCTAGTTCCCATAGTACAAGCTTTGCTTAGTGTGGGACTAGAGTGTGATGTGTGAATTGTCCGTGAATATTTATTTATTTATTCCTATCAAATATTCATGACGTAGGAACGGACTACAACCATCATCATTGTTCACATAGATATGAAAACATTTATATCGAAACATACCAGCAAAATATCATCCGTTTGAACGGAATTGTCCCACACATCAACATGTCTAGTGCCTGCGGGCTAAATCTACTGCCAATTAAAAGTATAGATGGTAACATGTCGACGACGAATGGCCGGCTCATACAGACGTGCACGACGCTTTATGCACTCCGCACCCGAAATCTGCCTACAGGGTGTTCGGGATATGTGGCTGGCCAAAAAGGAATGAGATATCGGCATTGAGAATCGATTTCAGATTAGTCTCTATCGTCTATTTTGAGGACATTTATTGGGATCTCGTGTAATTGCAGTTATAGCAGCTGATATGTTGATAGACAGATAAACTCTATAGTGTACACAAAGATCACACGATACACATAAAATAATAAAAACATTCATTACAATGAGAGGTATTATCGCTAAGAGCGATCTCTACCAGAAAACCTTTAGAGGGAGAGGATAAACAAAATCAGAACGACGGCGGATTGTAGTATTAAAAATAAAGATATTTTTGGAATAAATTATAAGAAAACGATTTCGTTGTTGCCTTTAAAAAGCTTCATAAAATAAGTTAATCAGTATAACCCAAACTTATTAAATTATTCTTGGTTTCGTTCTTTCATAAAACGTAAATCTAACAAAGATTCGCAGAGCTTTTACTTAAGTTTTACGACAATGCCTGAGTTTAACGGCAACGTTTAATTGCATTTGTACTGTTTCAGGGTAATTTTATGCTTCTCATTCACATTTTGGTTACATTGTTTTAAGTTGATATCGAGTGTTCGCGTAAAAGATACAGCCACTTAAGTTCTCCCGAAACTAATTTGAGTAGCAGACATCATGGTCGTGAAAATTACAAAGTTTATGCAACTAGCAGAGAAAGTATCTTCTTACTGTCCACCTCATTAAATAGACGCATTGGGTCAGATAATCCAGACAGATTTCCATTTTTGCCAACGCAGCCATGAAATAGATATTTCGTTTTTCATAGTGTTATTATACACAACGCCATCTAGTATCAAACTGGCCAAAACTTGTTCTTAGTATGGGTAAAAAGTCAAAGTTGTTTAGAAACACTCTGTATTTGTTTTTTGAGGGTTAGCGCTGTGGGTGGGGGAACGATTTGTGACACTAAAACAAATGACGCGAGTTCCACGCCTGATTGACGGCTGCACCCGTAGAACCTGCTGTAAACATAGTGGCCACTTGAAAAATCTATCTCTATAAAGCTGTCAAAATCTACCTTCTAACTTCTGGTTGACGCTGTGAGTCGTGGGATCGATTTCTACAAAGAACAAACATTGTATGATGGCAAACTTTAATGTTTGTTCTGTATGTGGTTATTTTATCACTATGTATTTGCAAAAACAGTGTATTCACGTATTCTTTTAGAAATCAAGTTTTGGGATTTATTCTGGGACTAAATAACGTTGTGTGAAAAGATTTATTAAGATTTGTGTGAAATAAATACTATGATAATTTATTATCTGCTATTTTTTTAATGGTGAAAAGTTTTATCTCATCAAATTAGGACCTTTGACTTCACAGACAGCCACTAATAAGACAGCAGCTAATACAAAACTTAGTAAATTATTTTTACATTTATTACAAATGTCTAATTAGTTTCTAGTTCTGTTCTTTTCAGAAGTAAAGTTAGCAGACATTTTCCGTCGCGTTGCAAAACTTAAATTGCAGTGGAAAGTTTAACTTTAACTTTTTTATCGTTTTTATAATACTGACACGAACACGATACTTACGAACGTTTTGATCAACACACCGACTTTTGCTAACAATTTTTATAGAAAAAATAAACGACAGAATATTTTTGATGTTGTTTATTTGATTCTTAATGTTCATTTCACGTAGGTATTAGTAACGCAGTATTACAACAACAATAATTTAATAGAATAGAATAGAATAGAAAATCTTTATTGTCACAGATGAAGGCACATTAATAAAATTATATTTAAATTAAAGTGTACAGGCTATGACTCGTCATTCAGATATCATCAAAGAACGATTTACATCTCATTTATAATTAAAAACAATTAGAATAATTTGACATTATAAATATATAAAATTATGTTTTCAGATAAAAATAAAAGAAAAAAAATCAGAAAAAAAAAAAATTATTTATTAAATAAAAAAATATATTTTCAAATCTAGCGCTAACCCATCTAAATCGTGCCCAAGTGTCCACATGATTTAAATAACCAAACCATGACAAATACCTAAATTATTTATACTTACTCATTATCAAATTTTCTAAACGTCAAGCCATACATTGTCATGTTACAAACATGACAATGCATGACAAAGTTGTCTAAATCGTAAATCCAATCGTAATATATAAAAACTAAACGCTTCGTAGATGAAATAAAATCGAGACGTTCGTACGACCATAAATAATACTCGAGTCCAACAAAATATCTGACAGGAAATGAAAGGCGAAGTCAACCTGCTGATAAAATTGTAGTCTCGCTGCAAAGGATCCAATGAGAAATGTATGATTAACATCCTTTGTTGTCAGGTGTTCAGTATCACACGTGTAGGGCTTGTTCACTGAGACGTTTGTTGGTTATAATATTTTCTCTCCGTATATTTTTATTAAGAGAAACTAAATGTTTATACGAATACTTGTGTCATTTTTAAAGGTGCAAAACTGTTTTGTTTTCTTGCGATGTAATGTACTGCAAAAAAAAAAATAATGTACTGCAAACTTTAATTGTAAGTAATTTTATGATATCATTATCGGCGAAAAATAGTTTTAAATTGTTTTTATTAAGAGAAACTAAATGTTTATACGAATACTTGTGTCATTTTTAAAGGTGCAACTGTTTTGTTTTCTTGCGATGTAATGTACTGCAAAAAAAAAAATAATGTACTGCAAACTTTAATTGTAAGTAATTTTATGATATCATTATCGGCGAAAAATAGTTTTAAATTGTTTTATATGAGGAATATTTTACTCTATTCTATTTCCATGCTTCATTTTTTATAACAAGCATTCAAACCCCCTGTCAATATGTAATACTAAGATTCCATAACAATCTCCAAAATAACAAACAATTCTTAAAAAAAAACAAAACCCATCCCATTTTAACCCCCAAATACCTTTCAACATTCAATAAAAAGCGTCAAACGGGATCATATAAACCTTCTATCGATATTTTGCGAACATAAAACGTTTAAATATCGCTATGCAAACAGGTTTTCGCAAGCGTGTCGCCGAATCGATTTACCGCGGCCTTTATATTCTCGCAATTTATTTCTAAAGGATACGACGTACGATGTTTAGGTGTTGGATTACGGATATACTTCGATACTTACCCGGAATTTGCAACTTTTTGGGTACATTATATATTATTGGGTTAATCACACAATTCCCACTCAAAATCCCCTATAATGTTTTGAATCATCATCATCAGCATATATCAGTCCACTGCTGGACGTAGGTCTCTCCCAAGACGCGCCACTGAGCCCGGTCTTCGGCTCTTCTCATACAGTGTTTGCCAGCTACACTCCGCAGATCGTCGCTCCATATCGCCGGAGGGCGTCTTACACTACGCTTGCTTATACGCGAAATGTTTTGAATGTATTTATTAATTTTAATAATACTTAAACTTCTCATTGAGACCAATTTAATCCGAGATACCTAAATATGTGCTAGCTACGTTATGAATTTTAAAGTTCAAATGTTTATATTTTGTTCATAAATACTGGTCTGATAAGAGGTTCCTTTTTATTTATTAAAAGAGCTGATGTTGAAAGTAATGCAATCGGGATCGCGGGCTAAACCTACTATACAAAAATATTGTATTGAACTGAGATTCACATCATACAAAGCTTTGAAATAAGCATAACACTTCTCAGTTGCCACAAAAAGTTGAAAACAAAACTTTTCATTGTTTGACCTTTTTAACGTTTTGTTCTGTATGGATATCTAAATATAATATTTTCTGAAGTTATTTCATATCATATAAATTATAAAATAATTTGTTTGAAAATAAACAAATAATTTAATATTTTCCTTATTTATTGAAATGTTATACCACGTTGCGAAGACCTATAAATTATACTTTATGAGTTTTATTTCGGTTTCAAATTGTCGTAATTCATCTAGCATTATCATGAGAACATTAAGTTTGAAGACTAGTGTATTCCCCGCTGCTTCTTTTGCCAGTTTTTTTTACTAAAATAACACAACTTCATTGTATGTTTTGTTACATGTTTGTAATATATTATAAAGTAGGTAAGATAGTTTTACAAATATGAATGTTCTTATTTATTCTTAAAATATTGAATACAATGTTGTTTGAACCTCAAATTGTATTCTATTAATTCTTAAATAGCTATTCCAACGAAACACTATTAAAAAGCAACAACTTAGTTGAACGTGCCTCAGTTTACCACAAGGAACGTATCTGTCTTCTCTTTAAGTATTCTGCACAGCACCATCTGACCTTTCAATAACAGAAACGCCATCTACCGGAAAAAAGGGCCATTATTTACTCGAGTTTACGTAAAAAATAAAGTTTTCTTCTCATTGGCCCGAAGATAAAGCAGGCAGAGATTAAATTCGGGTCGTATTTGCAGAGACCCACGCGCCCCATGTAAACGACCCTAGGTAAGAAGACAAAATATCATTTGGCATAGCTTAATGGGCTCCGTAGAAAGGTTACTTTACGACTTCTTATTTGGCGTCTTGTAATGAGTTTTGTAAGAGGGGCAACTTTTTCGTTTCTCGCTTTGACTATAACTTAATTTTAAACGAAGACAACAATCCTCGCAAACAAGGTACAAACTAACTTAATTTTTAATTAGTCTTGTTAAAAAAACTAATTGGAAAATTGCAGATGTTTACTGAGTAGATACATTCTCAACGTCTGATAATATAATTGAAAATGAAAAATGAAAAAATGTTTATTACTGTAACCAAAAATTCTTTTAGTTATGACAATTTGGATGTTCTCTTATAAGTATAAAAATACTTGTGTTAGAGAACATCGCTCTTAATTATCCACATAGTGTACAATCAGGCGCTATTATATTACAAAAGTTTAAATACAATAACTAAGAATATCAATGATCAAACGTTACGTACTTATAATATTTTTGTTAAAATGCGATGCGATATATGTTTTGCATGAATACGATTACGATTCAATATAATCAGTAAATCAGAACAGGTGCTTTGGGCCCTGATCCTGATCTCGATACTTGATAGACGCGATAAGAAATCCACTTTATCGAGTGCCGGTACAAAAGCTAAACATTTTACGAAGTTTATTCTTATCAACTTGGCAGGAGATTCTAGCACAAAGCTTTTTCACGTCACCTGTACCTTACCTTACTCTAAGATACTCTCGAGCACGGCACAGATATTCATAGGCAGTAGGAACAAAATCAAGAACATTGAGAGCTATTGTAACATGAAGAGTTAGTATGTATATGGGCGTTTTTACAAAAAATCTGTAAGGATTGTTTTAACAAAAGCTTCTTATGAATTATTATTATTATTATATCAAGGCACTAAGTGATTCTGGTTTTGAATACCACAAGGACCATTTTATAAAATATTTTGTAAGAAACCGATATTACTGCGTAAAAACTATCTTATACTATACCGTCGTTGGGTAATCTCGTCTCTTTGAATTTGCTTTCAGCTCAGCACGGATCCTTGTTACATTTCTGACGCTGGCAGTACTCTTAGTGGTCTTACGAAAAATCCGACTCATAGTACTTTCAGTGATACTTTTTTTTACAGTAAAAGTGTAATCTTTAGGTATTAATACCAACAGAACAACATAATATTAATACCAACTCTAATCAATGTGTTCAGTTTTTTCAACTAGACTAGAAGCCTGAAAAAAAGTAGGTAAAATATTTAAGTTCATCTACTTGTTTTCAATATTGAACAATAGAACAAGCATTACAAATTCAAATTTTATCCATGAATGTTCAATAGCGCATAATTTTGATGACCGAACAATGAGGCAATCATGGCGTAGCATTAGTCCTACATTATTATAGGTCAGTGACTAGCCTTTGAATTTATAAAAGATTACGCTTTTCTAGAAACACATTCTAGTAATAAGCAAATGCTGGTTTAACTGGACTGTTCATCCTCTGTTTATAAATTCTGTATTACGTTCTGATTGAATGTGATCTACATAATATATCAAAACAAAAGAGGTCGATTTAAATAAAATGCCGTCGTTAAAACTAAAGTATATTATTTCTAAATACTTGTAAGGTAAATATAGGTTTTTATTCCTAAAACTTACAAGTCTCAAGGCAAATACGAGTCTACACAGCATCTACTGGACCCACAAGGGGACACCCTTACTCACTAAGAAGGCACGCCAGTCTTTGACAAATGTTCGACAGCTTGGGACAAATAAATCTAAATTCCAAAAAGTTTTAACTGTAGCCAGATTGATTTAAAGTTCAGGTGGATAAAAGTTTATAAATGATATGTGAATAATGCTATTGTTGTGGAACGTCAGCCAATTTGACTGTAATTGAGAATATATTTACCCCCATTTAAACGATCTAAGATATACTATCAGAAATTTTTAGACACGTTTTTTAGTATATGACCTTTTCTTCAACAATGAAATTTCAAAAGATGGGTACCTACACGTAGATAAACATAGTAATGTTTTTGCGAGTCAGTAAATTGAACAAATAATAATTATAAATAATGTAGTTAGATAAACGTCGTCTTCTTCTTCTTGCGTGTCAATTGAACACAACAACAATTATTTGAAACTAAGTTCAAGCAGAATTTTGCTACTTAGATAAACTCAATTTTTTGTTTACAAGTAATTAGCTAAGGCAAGAGTAACAACAGATTTTTTGAGAATAGCCGTTATTCGATGTTAATATGAAATGTGGTATACCTTCTTACTGAATAAGGAGGTCAGTATGATCACATGTCCAGTGGGACCGCGACCCTAATTGGACGTGACCTGCCTCCGCTATCAGTCACCGATTATTTAATCTGAACAGATATTTCGAGGTCGTTTCATATTTCCTAGTTTTTGTTTTGATATTTAATAGCACAAAACTATATTTAAAAATAAAAAAATGCAAATATTGTCTATTAAGTAAATGATGGGAATATATTGTAGTAAGCTACAAGATAATATACCGATATGGTAACTCTTATTCTATAGAAAATTCTAAATGAGTATTCTGCCTTTAGTTATGACATAGCAAAGATGAGTAGACATTAACATCGACTGAACAATGCAATGTCAAATAAATCAATAAATAAATATTCATTGACATTTCACACCACACTCTAGTTCAAAACTAAGCAAAGCTTGCCTATATAATGCCAAGTTTCACATTCCTACTACGAAAATGTAGCTTCATATTTCTACAAGTCCTGTACGTCTTTAAGGAAGATGAATTTCATGTTTTTTTATATATCTTTTCTTAAAAAGAAAATTTGTTTTTTTCTGAAATAGTAGGTCTTCCTTGATAAAACACTTTGACAAAAACACTACGTACAGTATAAAATTGAACTGGTCTACTTAGGAATTGCGTATTTAGTCGATATTTTCGAGATAAGTGTTTTAAACTCTCAACATATTTCGAAGCGAATGGAGTCTCCTTTGATCATAACTTTAGCGAGATAATGATTATCTTTTGTTAAACGTGCAACTGCACAAATCATTATATTGGCACTACTCTTGAATATTCTACGGTGGAGAATGAGTGCGCGTATCTTTGGCTACATTCACTAGATGTTCTGGTTTTAAAGTGCCTTAAAGCATTTTGGAAATAATTTGAGCTTGATCTGTTCATAAACTACCCTCTTAAACAACGACAAGTTCAAACGTGAAAGCTGCATGTTTTCTCACGGATTTTTCTTTCATGACTTAAGAGTATTGATAATGCGTACCAGGTTGGTCAGTTCGGTCGTCCATATGTGGACGATGGAACGTGAGTTGAATTAGAAAATCCGTTATGATTTAAATACAGACGTAAGATTTAATTGCTGTACTGCTAAGCTTCTTGCAAGCAGGCACCGGTTTCCTGCTTAACACACTCAGCGGTCCTTTGTCTAGTACCGAATAAGCAACGCGAGTTACAGCCAATTGTGCCAGAATAACTTGAACTGAATTGTGGCATCGGATTAACTACTCAGCGGCAACCGGCGAAACTTCGTCGACGAGATCATTCCCTCTAATATTCAATTTAACTTTGACACTTCGCCCATCTAACAAAACCACTGTCAGCTTTTTGTTGGAGGATATCGCTTCACAATTTGAGGATTAAATAATTTTAAGAGGGTAATATTTCATATGATGACGTGATTCTTTCAAAGCTTTGGGTTGGAAACGAATCAGTTTCAATTATTTCAACTTCTACTTCCCTGGGGCACTTTGAAAAGGATATTAATCTATTTCCAGACTAGCCATGGTCCAGTTGTTGCTTTAGGATATCTAACTTAGATTAAACGCAATTCCACTCAACATAGGTGTTCTATTTTGAAACTTACAAGTAATCATGAACTTACCCGGAGTTGTAATAGCAAGAACCAATTTCCTAAGTGTAACTATATAATAAGTAGTTTAACTTGTAAGGCAAATCGAAATACATAATCGAATGGGCGTTTGCAGTCTGAACGACACTTATTCCTACACGACATCTATACACCGGTTATCGAACATAAATATCGTTGTCGACGCCAATGTTGTATGAAAGCGTCTAGAGCTAAATATCACTAGCTAAGTAAGAATATCGTGTGTCGTATCGTTGCCACTAAAATAGCCAATAGGTATCCCATTAACCTTGAGATCGCGGATTCTATAACTGAAAATTAGTACATTTAGAACAGTCGTAAATTGATTAAGTTTCTCGCAGATAACACGATAATATTAGGGAGAGTTTCCTGTAGATAGTAACTTTATCATTGAAGACACTCGATTTACATAGCCTATGTAGGTCGAGGTTATATTTAACTACTTAACATAAAGTACTGTTTCAGTACTTAAGGTTTCGAGTTAATATTAAATGAGAAATACTTACCATCTAAATATTTAATACATTTTGGAACATTTAATTACGTAATCAAGTATATTAAAGCATTCGAATACAACTAACTACCTTCCATGGCTTCGCTTTCTATTTGTCTCATAATGATTGTTTCATAATAGCCCTTAAGTTATTGGTTGTAAGTTAATGGTTTTATCACAATATGTACCTATATATTCAAAGTTTTTTTATATTGATTTGATAAAAATAAATGAAATATTAGCAAAACTGTGTAAGAAAAACTCTATATTAAGTCAATTAATTACTATGTTCACTTTCAAAAATCACATAACCTGTTTTTTTATCTCGCTGTTATTTTGTACAGTCAGATGTATACAGTACAATAATAACCAACTGAATTATTATACATTGTATAAGGACCGGTAGTCTATAAAATTCCTAAGTCGTGGTCACATCGACCAGATCCGACATAAGACAGTTTTGGTTTCGTGATTTCATTGCTATTAGGGCGGTCGAGCCGTTTCACATTTATTGTCGAAGATACGAGTGGATTTGTGGAAGCAATTTCCTTTATACATTTTGTTTTGTCCTTTTTCCTGCAGTTTGATGGTCCAGTTGAGTTGTGGGACTTTCCCGACTTCGATTTAACAAACCCCCTACAATCGATACACATCTCGTGCGGAGAAAGGGAAATCGTAATTATACAAACTGATCACGTTCTCTTGTCGAACTGAAACTAATTTAAAGTAGAAGTTTTTTTTAAGTAAATATACCTGCCAGTGGCATTTTTGAT
This sequence comes from Ecliptopera silaceata, assembly GCA_932527185.1. Lineage (NCBI taxonomy): Eukaryota > Metazoa > Arthropoda > Insecta > Lepidoptera > Geometridae > Ecliptopera > Ecliptopera silaceata. The sequence goes on along the minus strand of OW052205.1, from coordinate 4,917,432 downwards.
TTGCAAGGATGGTGTTGAATATTGAATGTTTACCAAAATTGTTTTGAATTAAGTATCGAGATATTTTTTTATGCGTACCTACCAAAGTTTTAGATTGTATATACTTATTAAGTACCTACCTACCTCTGTTATGATGGGACAAGCCAATGGTTGGCCTGATGTTATTAGGTAACTCTATTATCATGCAATGCCTTACTGAGCACGTCTCATAAAAAGGTGCCCTGTTATGTATTGCACTAAATACAATCAAACTACTTTTAGAAAAAGGTACTTTTAGATAAACTTTTTCAATCTTAATTTGTAAATTCAGACATAATAAATACTCAAACTATTGCCATCTTATACCATACTACGGACTTGTTGGTAAAAAATCAACTGGTATCTAAGAAAATGGTTAATTAGTAAGTACTTAAAAAAAATACAATATTTTTATTGAGTGACTTTTCCATTCACATTCGAAATATTTACACATTCAAGGTGGTAACTACACTGTACACTTCACCCGCCGAGGCAAGGCTATAGCCACTCTGACTAGATTAACGTCAGAACAGAGACCTCCACAGCATCGATTCCCGGAATCTCATTTTAGCAAACTCTGGTTATCCGATATTCTGTCTATACAGGAACTTAAGATTGACCGCAAGTTACAGTACAAATCAAGTTCATGCCAACGGATATACACCCACTTTGAATTTCAATTTCTAGTAAACGAAATTTGCTGGCTCTGGCCAATGAAAAGACGTGGTGGCGTGTTTTGTTGGTTTTACTGTAGGATAAATAACTTGAATTTTTTTATATTAACAAGTGTGAGTATATTTGTATTTTAAATAATCATATTTTTTAAACTCTATTTATATACTTGTTCAGAGAGTAAAACTAAAGTAAAAAGTTATAAAATGTATGTCGACATATACCCTTGTGTTTTGTGTTCTAAATTTCAAATCACTTTGAAATGTTATAGTTGTGTCCAAAAAGTTTTTAGTACTGTGGCTGCAAGAAGGCCCTACTCTAACCTATTTACCTAAATCACCCCATGTCTGAGACTCACGTCGCTCCTCACGTCACATGCTTTTCAGAGATCGCATCTATAGTGCTAAAGAAAGTGCGTACCCTTTTTAAAGCAAATAAACATGACATCGTAGGCCTTAGGGGAACCGGCCGTCACGACCTCGCCTTTATACGGTAAGTTTTTGGCAATTTTTCCTCTACTCTCTGTACTTGTATCACTGTAAATTGGTTGTCAGTATAATCATCTGTGTTCTGCTGTAGTTAAGATTTAATTTGCCTTAATCTAAATCCAAAACGTCTTTAGAGAAATTACCAATTACATTTTTTAATCTTTCAAAATTCCGTTTAAATGTAGAAAGAGACTTAGATAGTCCGCTAGTTCGTTGGGTTTTATATGCAGTTAAACAGAGAGAGCAAAATGGATTTTATAAGTTTTATACACATTGCTTTAGGACAATGGTAGAAATGATACAATTTTTTGAAAAGGAATGTGATGCTGATATGCTAGGACAGTTCATAAAACTTTACCTTACGCGATTTCATATTCATTTATTCCCTATAGAGAAACAATATACATTGTGTGCGGAATTTAAAACTAGACAAATTAAATTGATCAATATACTAATACAATTTTAGTCAAATTATTACTATGAACAAAAATAATTTGAGTTGTCGGTTCAATTCTCGTCAAGAAGAAATATTTTGTAATTTAAATCATTTCGCGTCCGTGTCTGGGATATTATTTTGTAAATAGATGTCGTTGTGTGAAGAGGCATATTATAATTATTAGTAAGAGTAGAACTTGTAAGTCCGTAAACTACAGTATATTCTGTGTCTTTGCCTACTTTCTAGGGGAGTCGGGTATGTCGTTGGGCACGTTTGCCTTGCATTGACATTGAAACGCATTTCAGCTAAGGGGTAAACAGTTTATGTTCCTCAATTCTCAAGTCTTTGTGAGAGTACAATGCCCTCGTGTTTCAGGAACAATGACATGTTTTGTTGTAATCGGAACGGAAATCGATACCCTTTTACTTTGTAGGAACTGATTTTACGTCGTTAGAAGATTGTTATCGGGTTTAATTTTGTTTAGCTATTAAATGAACGAGTCTACCTATTTCAAAATACTTTGTGACAAAATTACAAAAGCTTTGAATAAATATGCGTGTTTATCTTTTTATCAGAAAAAAGAAACTTTTAAACTGTAACGAAACAACAAACATTTAATAGTTGTTTTTAAAATAATAAAGTTTTTTTTAATTTTGATTACCTAAAATTATGTATTTGAACTTTGTAAAGGTTTTTTATACAGTAAAGGCTCAAAGCGTCAGAGCAGACATCTACTTTAATGTTAACAAAGCGGTGCCTTTTGAAGAAATCAATCAAGGCTCGCACAATCGTGCGTGGTCGGACGAGCTAATCAAACTAATGGCCACCAGAGGGCCAGAACAACCCAATCGCCAGGAATAATACTAACATTACACAACTTTTACTTCGCACGTGCGAATGTATACCTTCCTTTATAGCCGTATAGTAAATACAAAAGTTTTTGTGCGCCTACAATACTCTAAGCTTACATTTACCTAAACACATAAATAAATACAGCGGCAAAAATAACGAATACTTCATTACCGAAAGATTCTTTGAAGACCGATGTGGCGCAGCGGACGACGGTCCGCCTGCGACGCGGAGGTTGCGGGTTCGATTCCCGCCTTGGGATAAATGATTGTACGATCTGCAAATATTTATTCCGGGTTTTCTTGGTATTTAATTTATATAATAAAAAAATATCTACCTATGTAATGTATTGTATCAAGTATAAGTAAGTCTTCTAGTACCTACCCATAACACAAGCTGTACTTAGCTTGGGGCTAGATGATGCTGTGTGGATTATCCAGCATAATTTATTTTTTAATTACGAATATTGCTGCATTAAATCATTAGAATCACTGGTTTTAAATATTAAAAAACTGAGGATAAGTATTCATACTCTCACATTGCTTTGCAAAACGTCATAATCACATATTACTCACACATTTTTGTATAATTTTCAACCGTAGAACCATGCAATAAAGTTCAGTATACTACTAGTGAAAATGACCTGTAATATCCGCTTAATCGTGCTAGATACCCAACAAATAACAATAATAACACAGACAACTGATTGATTACAACCGACAAATTCAATTATATTTCTTAGGGTTGATTGATCTTCATTACAGGTGCTGGATCCGGAACATGTAAATTAGTTTAGTTAAGGACCTGGGTGAGTTGGAGATTTAGTGCAAAACTAACTATGTTGTGTTGCTGTATCGTAACTCACTAATGCTAGATTCATGATATGATTGCAATTATCGTTTTTAAGTTAACTTTAAGACAAGTTTTAGTTAAATAATCTTGGTGGATGAGCATCAAACATCATCGTTAAAAAACTTGTTAGTCCATTTGAGATGGGATGACAAAATAGTGAAGTAATTAATAAAATAATATTGCACACCCTTTTTCTTATTTTTCTTGTCGTTTCGGCAACGTTGCAAGTGCCGTTTAGCTTCAAATAAATATGTTGAAGAAATGTAGTGTTTACGCATTTTTTTAAGCATTCAGAAACTTTTAAATTTACGCCTTTAACTAGTGATACATAAGGTGTCTATAGACGACTTATTTTCATAACTTAAACCCCATGCTTCAGCCAATCAGAGGCCTTCATGAAAAGTGATTGTGTGTTTGACGTGTTTTCTAATACTCTGATTGATCGCACCTAGATAGATCATATAAAATCTTTGTTGTGTCATAAAATGTTTTCTATAATGAAAAGAAAAATAAAATAGAACCAACATAGATACTATACCATTTTTACTCTGTATGCTGACGTCATACCGCCGTCAAGTTAGCGTCATGCCTCCAGCATGGTGTGCTCTTCGAACGTTTATTAAGTAACGAACCGAATAGGCGGAATCATTTAACAGCTGTTTCATTCAATAAAACTATTGGTAACTTATTTATTTATTAAACAAAATCCACAGCTCTTATTATATGATACACAAAACTTACAAACAACACATAAAGCCAATTATCGGATTTACATTTTACTAATATTCCTTATAATTATGATGGTCACATAATAAGTAACATCTTTAGTTGAACAATTATTGATTAATTATACATACCTAAACAAAAACCTACATAAGTACAAAATTTTGCATATTTACATACTTTTGTGCCTAGTTGATGTTAGAAAGTTATACCTACTTATGTTTTTTTTAAGACGTCTGTGGCCTTATTAAAGGTCATATGTATGTGGACGTTTTATGAATCAAAATTAAAACATCACACAGCCGCAAAGTGTTGCATAAATCGATTATCTTTTTTTGTTTTTTTTTTGTGAATAAGACTAAATGCAGTTTAGCATAGCTAGCATTTCTACAGAAAGTAGTGTGGAGTTGCAAAACCGATAAGTGGTCGCACATTTTGAGCCAACAATAAAACCGACACTTAGTATTCACCTGTCGAGCTGAAATAATACCACGGGCTTCCCATAGAGCACTCTGTTACGTGCATTCGACCTCCACTGACCAGACTTTTGCGGATACAACACAAAGGCACTTATTTTTTTGCTGGTCCGACATAAAATCCAAATCAATGGTTAGACCGACTCACTTTTGTTATTGCTCCCATTATGTCGCGGACGCTGTGCGCTTTGCTGACCGTTCCTAACTTTTCGGCCACTCGGCACTGTCCACACGTCCATAGCATGTCGTGGTTTTCGCATAAAAATTCATGAAGATCCGATTGTATTATGCTCGTCTATCTTTACAACCAAATGCACAATATTTTTGTAGGTACCTAAATCCAAAAATATTGCAGTTTACCGTATCGAACATCAGCCGTGTCCTGTAAACTTTTCTCAGGACAATGTTGCCGAGCACAATAGATAAGCACTAGAGGCTACAAGTTTCACAAAAGACGCTGAGAAGATATTTCTTTATCATAGCCTAACATTACGTCATCTACCGACGGTAATCTTACTCTGTTCCTACAAAGTAAACTAAAGCAGCTGCTTATTGTATTGCTGACAGCAAAGCCGAGGTACGCCGTTGTCGGGCTCTTTCGAAGAAATAAATAATAGCGACTTACTTGATCCGACGAAGCCACAATGCGTCGTCATTATTTCGCGTTTATTGAGCCACAGGCCTTCTATACACCCCGTCTCTGTAGTTGGTGCGATGCCTTACGTCAAAACAATTGAGCTTAGTGTAAATTCTGGCTATAACTTTATACATATAACCCTATACCAGATTGATATAAGTAAGATAGTTCTACATTAAGCCCGAAAATTCGATTGCAAATTTAGTTTGAATGGGTAGTATTGTTAAAATTGCGTACTCTCTATTCCAGCTAACGAGTTTAGCAGTTTAGTAACGTACCTATCAAACGCAAAAAGGAAAAACAATAAAATTGAGTTCCCGAGCTCGACCACTGCAGTTACTATTTTCATATGAAAATAAAATCATTGTTATGCTACCAGCAGACTTCCTTTGTGTGCTTATTCTTGTGCAAAGATATTTAAAATAGAAAATTGTATTAAACACATGCAGAGTTTAGTTCCATTTGAGCTCGAATCGACTGGTTTTTATGTTTGAATGCTTTTCGGCTCCGGATTTCAGGTACTTGGGGAGTTAATGAAGTGTGCGCGAATACCCGTGTCAAACTGTCAGATACACGTCATATTTGCCTGGTGTTTTATTTTTTAGATCCCGCCACGTCGCTTTCTGCTACATCATCTAAAATATTTACTTGAATCCGAAACATTATTTAGAAAACCATTCACGTCGCCATGTCATTACGCGTAAAGTTTGACAAAAGTACAAAAAATAAAGGGTGGGTAAACATAATACTACACTAATTTGTGTGTTACCTACATGAAAACAAAGTGTATATTGTGATAGGACGTCGCGACGGATTAGCGTCAAGTCCGAGCCGCCACTGTAGGGCTCCGGTTTCGGAGAAGTGTTTCGCTTGACGCTCTCGGATACCTGACGGGTCTCTTGATGGTATTTTGATGGTATCGAGTTACAAACGAGTCTTTTAAAATATTTTGTTCTCATGGATTTTTGCGTTCTGAGTAAGTAGGTAGGCACCAACTTACTTAGGTAGGTATCGTTATTTAGAAGCCAACCGAAATCTTAGTAATTAATTTTGTTTAGTTTCTAAATAACGTTATTAAATTACATATGTAACGTAAAGTTAACCTTAAAAATAATCTGATGTTAACCTTAGGTTACCAAAAAAAAATTGGTAAAAATGCCACTGAAAGAAAAAATAAACAAGAAAAACACTACTATTCGGATCTTGATAATGTATTAACATCAGAGTATTGGTACTTCAATTTTATCACAAACTTTAATCTTCAAGATCAGTTTCAAAATAACAGGTTAATGATGTCATAATTTATGCCCCGAAAGCACAAAGCCCATGCATTCATAATGGCAGATGTCTTCATTGTACGGACGAGCGATACAAAAAGGAATAGCAGGGGAAGCATGCAAAAAACATCCCGAATTTAGCAGCACACGTTACTTGCACCGTACCTGCTACTTTGTGACATCTTGACGTAGGGTTGCTACCTGTTCTCTCTGAATCATTTATTAGCAACTCCCTCTTCCAACCACTACGATAAGATTATTTTATTTTTAGCTACATCCAAGTTTCATTCTGTTTACTTTTTTAAACGATATAACCAAGGTCAAAAATGAGTAAAAAACTTCTGCTAAAATTTACATCAAAATCTACGATGTGATTAATATTAACTAAGTATTTCTAAGATATTGTAGTGATGACCCACTTTATTAACATGATCAATCGTATTCACAAGCGTAATAATTAGGTGATAACCCTAAAAAGCTTCATCTGCCACTTGAACGATCGAAAGGTACGACGGCGCGCCGCCAGTATCAGGAAGGAATGTACAGCGGGTGACTTGAACAGTTCCTGTCCCACTCCCGCACAACCGGCTTTGCCTAAGCTAAAATTGTACTCTGTCTCATTCGTACACACCAACATTTTCAATACTTACCTGCGTGAAATGATATACATCTGTTGCGATGTGGTTTCTCTTTTCCGCTAGCCTCCGCAAATGGATTGTTGATATTCTCCTCTCGCTCTTGCGTTTCACGAACAAGGGGTAGACGGTGTTACTGCGCTTGTGTTGGTGTTCGTTTATTTAGTGAACTTGGAAGCTCGCTTCGTGTTTGTGCATAGGGTGTTGGTATGATTGTGTGCGTGAGTTGTAGAGGCGCGACATAGCTTTGCCGTCTCCATGACTTAAAAGTTTTGAACAGAATGAGTCCAGCGAGGTAGTTCTGCGCCGGCCGGCACGCTCGTCGCACGCGTGTGGATCGCTCGTGTCTAACTTCTTCGAATATCTACGAATACTAAAACTTGAGCTTTTGGGACATTGATATTGAAAGTTTGGATTTTGTATGTGAATATAAAATATTTTTCAGTTATTAAAGTGATTCTTTTTGTTATAATATCTGTTGTGTTGTTTATTTTTTGTGAAACTGCAACGTGTTTGGTTCAACGGACGACGGAGGAGGTTGGTCGTGGTATTCTCGTGTAGGCTATTGTGCATGAAATAACTCTGGGATATTATCTCTCACAATTAAATATTTCACCCAAAATAAGTGAAAAAACCTTAAAAATTTGTTAGTGTGTTTTGTAATATGATGAAAAATAAAAGAAACAAACACAATTCCAATAATGAAGAGACATAATTAAAAACAGTTATTTTGAAATAATAAGTTCCTCTTAAAAACAGGGACAGAATTTAAATGTTGAAGCAAATATAAAGCTCTTGGAGTTATAAACAAAATTGAAATTACTCAAAACATAATTTAGTTTAGAAAAACATCAAACCGAATATTATTTTGGTTCCTTAAAGCGGTCCTTACCTACTTATCCCTGAGTTGAATAACCTCAGAATATAAATAGACAAAATACAGACACTTTACAAACATAAATGTTGGTAAACGTTTCCCCTTTTGGAATCTTCTAAAGATTTTTTGAATTATAAATCACATTTTAAACGGCTTAAATATGATTGGACTGTGAATGAAGAAGCTTAAAATTGATATTATTAAACTTTTTGTTAGAAGTCTGTAAGATAATAAAAAACTAAGTAAACTTTTAAATTATTCAATGTACCTAGATCATGTTTGTTAATGTAATATTACTTATTAAAAATTGTTTTACTATGTATTGAATTGCATTAAAATAAGTTATCTATATCTGATTAGCTATAATTTTAATGCATAAAGTATTGAGATAAATACCTACATATTTGTATTGTTATAATTTTATAGTTTTACAATAAATTAAATAACAAAACAATCAATATGTTACATTCAATATGAAGTACGTATACATAAAAATTAGGAACACGCCAAAAAAAGGTATCAAAATTATGGACAAACAATAAACAGATTTTTTAACATAAATGATAAACACGATATCTAAAAATGAATCTAAGGCTTATATGCATAACTACTTGTCTGATAAATTATTATTTTGTAAATAACATACCTACATAGATACCTACAAATTTATTATTTTTATTTTCTATCGAATTGAATTAAAATTTAATTTTCATTGTTATAAAATCAAAATTACAATTTATGTTTGTGTTAATAATATTATTTTAACTTACTTAAAATATTTAATTGACGTTTCTAAGATACATGTGACATGTCTAAAGTAATATATTTTTAAGATTTAAAAACAATAAGTATGAAAAATGTATACTTACCTAATATACCGTTAGTACTCTAACCAGTCTTATACATTTAACCACACATCAAATACGCTTGGACACCATCAAAGAGGTCAATAGCATTACGACGGTCCCAAGTCCGTAAAAATCTCATTTCGTAATACACAAACTTTCACCCTACAGATATCAGTGGTCATAAAAGCCCCTAACATCCTGGGAAAAGAATTACTATCATTGCCACGCTGTTGTTGCTCCTTGTCCTAAACAATTGATATCTCTATTTGTATCAATAATACGGAGGCAGACGTTTACGTGCATTTTGTACGTGTTCAGAATCCAGTGGAACTCCCCGTCCAGAGTCCGAAACTGCCGATTGTCATTTATTATTATAGACAAAACATATTTGTATTATTGTATAGGCGACAAAGAAATTGGTTTACCACTTTTGATGACATCTCCCAGTAACATAATTATTCGCTAAGGATTACAGATTGACAGATTCTGACGCAGCAGTTATTAATCTGTCAAGCGAAAATAGCCCTTGACGTTTTGTACGTGCAAATGATATTCAGCCTTAGAGTGGTAAACCAATTTCTTTGTCGCCTATACTGGATGATACAGTTAAGTAACGCATAATTTAATTAACAAAATACTTTAAATCCAAAATTAAATAAGGTTATAGAGTAAGCATAGCATTTATATAGTATTTACAATATACTTTTAGATTTTCATAAATACTTACACTAATTCATAAATACATAAATAGTAGATTAATATATATATGCAGATTATTGCAAACGACTTATTTTAAACGAATAGAATTCAAGTCATTACCAATTGCTAAATAGAAAAGTTAAAAAGTTAAGTTACGTTTTATTTACTAGCTTTTCAATGCTGCTGTTTTAAATATAAAAAGAGTTTAAAAACGTATTAATAATAACTTACTTACAATGTTAGTTTAAAATTATCGATTTCATCTCTCATAATAAATAACTAAAGACCTACATGGGTAATATAAGGACTTATAAGACTTACCGAATCGCAATATTATAATTAATTAATCTAATACAAATTCTAATAACAATTTGCGTTTCACTATGTAGATGTTTATGCGTCCCTTTGAATCCTCAGCGAACATTTCTTGAGGTTGCGGTCGGGAGATCCAATAGCTCCCGTTAGTACCATTTAATTGATTTTGTACTACAGAAACTAATTAGACTTGAGGTTTATGTAACCGAACGGTATTAATAAGATATTGGCCCTCACATAATCTTGTCTCGCTAATCTGTCTCTCTTAATTGAATAAATTAATACTTGGTCTGAGCATGAGATGAAGTGACGCTTAACCGTTATAGCGTCGCATCACCTCATCAGATTTGATATTACTTATATTTTCTTATGTAGATAGGTTGAAATGAAAGGGGGTTGCAGTAACACACTAGATATGTAGAACATATTTACATAGCTAATAATATTCGTAAGAACATATTCGGTGCAAAGATGTTTTCACCGAATTATATTTTGATTTATTAAAATCTTAACTATTAATTCGATTAATCAGAAAATATAACGGTGGCAATCATACTAATAAAGAATAGAATTCTACTCACTGCATTTTAATGGCTCTCTACGCAAAATTTCTAAGAGACATTTTTGCTGAAAAAAATGGAAATACATTTTTACCCATACATTGTTAGTGAAAACTTTGCACCAACTACTTATCAATCCCTTTTATAAATAAACGCTGAATCAGCTCGTTATGTAGATGCTCGAGTCCTACTTATTTGTATTTGGGTTTCTCTAACTATCGGCCCACTGATATTTATTCAGTTCCCTTCGTAAGGAGCTTACAATTCGCTGCTGTTACAGTATTGTATTAATAATTCAAATCGTATTTCCTGGGTTCTACCGTATCTCTTCTGGACAGCCAATTCGTTCTCTAGGATTACTCACCTCTTCATTTACGTAACTTCTGATTACGCAACTTATTTTAGAATAAAATGTTGTGCTCCGTACATTTGCAATTCAAAAGGTAAATGTGTTTCACCTGAAAATGCAAAATGTAGCAAACATGCCGGGATCTAAAACAAGGAGACCTTCTTCATGAATACGGCAGACAGGTCGACAGTGGCTAGTATGAATGGTATAATTGCGAGCAAATCTACATTCAACAGAAAATTCAGTTTTTAAACATATTTATGTTCCCATCAGTAGGTAAACCGCTTTCAACACTTTGATATAGCGCCTTAGTAAACATAACGCGTGTCATTATCTCATTATATTAATTAAATAATTACTCAGACAGAGTCCCGTATCGTTTTAATTAAACGGCAAGCCAATGTTAATTTACTCAAGATGTGTCGGCAGATATTTTTACGCTGTTTAATGATGTGTCATGGATACGGGTTGAAGAGGAAACATCGAGTATTATGTTTCGGGGGCTCACTGGTCTTTATCGAGGCGAAATTTCATTATAATCGTACCCCATTCCACCTACCCACCATTCAATCGGAACACCTTCGCACAATTGGAAGGGCTGCCTCAATGGGTTGTCGGATGAAATTTCTTAACATTCTTCGCTCATAATGAGTCGAGCCTGTCGTGCAATAGGCAGCAGTAACGGTGTAATTGTATTGCGAAACGAGATCGGGAGATATTAAGAGAGATTAAAATCCGCTTAATGAACCCGACTTATAAAATTATACATTATAATATTTCTCAAAATCACGAGATTAAATTGTATCGGTTCAAGTATTCACATTATGATTTAATTAGAATAACATTTGATTAACTAACGATTTCTTAGAAGACGCTACACAATCTCTGTTTTGATCTTTGAATTGACTATAATTTTACCTAAGTAATAGAGCAACTTAAAAGTTGTAGCGATAATTATGTAAAAAACCTAGTGGTGTTATGGCATGCCAGAGTGATTCATCTGACGATAATGAAGACATCAGCAGAAAACCGGTTCGGAATGACCGAACCAAAACGACCGTCTAGTTTTTACTGTACCTCGTTCACTCGAACAAAAAAGTGGACGCCACGTTATGGAATGGTAAAAAAATATGTATCTCTATGAGCCACGTTTAATAACATCACAGTCAGTTCCACCAAATCCATTTATACTGTTAATAGCTTTGTGAAGTACATCAATACATATTTATGACTATAATATGATGATCATTTCAAAACCCATAGTACCTATTATTAAAAAAGTGGGGTTGACATAAAATATGATGCTAAAAAATCCGCTGTCAATTGACTCTCATGAGATTACTCAAACAATTTATCATCCTTAACATCAACTGTATCTTCAAATACAATAATATCACTATAATATTTCTTTAGAATGCGTCTATATTTATTTTCATCCAAAATATTTTAATTATAATAAACATGTCTATAGCTTCACCCTTTTACGTTTCCTTTTTTGAGGGGCTTATCTATTTAATTCATCTCTGGACTCTTTGAAAGGGCGATCCCTGACCGTATTCAGTGAAAGATATCGGTCACATGACGGGAGCCCTAACCAAGATTGGAGTTAAATTTACTAGAAGACATTTATTTGCTTATTCACTGATATCCTGGCTAATCATCAACGGCCACTGAGCTCACGTTCTGATAAGGTTATAATGGATTAGTTTGAATAACGGTTCCTATATCTATGGAATATTTGTGTTGTAAACGACATAAAGGGTGGAATATAGTACCCATATTAGTACCCCTGTATCCGTGTGGTTTCCATTAGGTCCATGAGGTTTGCTTATTGCCATTGGGTCGCATAATGGTCTCTGCTGCCATTAAGCTACCCCACAACATGGTACTTTTTAATGTAAAGTCAACAAGGAAAATTGGCATTTTTATTGTCAAATAGGCGTAATCGTTGCTTTTTGTCCCCATATATTTTTTATTGGTTATATTCTGGGTTACAATGACTTGTGACATTTGTTTCCAAATTACCTTTGTTATCTTTATTACTTTTTCGTTTTTGTCATCCATCATGCAATGTTATTTCGAGCCTGCAAAAAATGAAATTCACGGTACAGATAACGGGTTAAATTAACGCAATTACAGGTAGTGGCAATTTCAACTTTTATCTAAAATTATAGGCCTCGTTTACACATTTAATGTGTACTGTTCACGATTAAAATGTTTGCTATGGAACAATTATTTTAATGTAGGTTCATACTAAGGTTTGTACGTTTTGTTTTATGTGCGGGGCCGTCGCAAAACTGCCCGTAATTTAGGCCTAAAAGCTAGACTAATCCAGCAGGCGCGCTCTAAACCTTACTTCTACGACTATTTACAAAACTGTTATATTTGTTTAAACGTATCATCTTTGTTGTTGTGAGAGTAGAAATATCCTAGAGTTATGAATGTGCAAAAAATGTTAATTACTTTGTAACTTTGTCAATAGAAAAACTATGTTCTTGGAAGTCGTTTAAATTTTGGGATTGAGTGTTAGTGAAGTGATACAAAATACGATGTATCGGTCAAGTATCCGGACTATGGGAGCTTTGGCTGTTGTTGTCCGGTGGTTAGTCCTGCTGCTGGTTGGTGTGGGGTGGCAGGTTCGATCCCAGATTGTGCAACAGACAAACGAAGTGGACAGTTCTTATAACTTTTACTATGAACAACCGTGTTGTACGGGAACGATGACCAAGAAAAAGTACCACGTACGCCACAGAGGAGGTAAGTTGACATTTTTATAATATTTACATGATTTGCTTATGATTAACAACCAATTTAAATCAAACTTACACTCATTTTTTGAATATTCTCTTGTGTAGAAATCAAACCCACAAATCCACAGCGCCGAAGACAAAATTACTGTACTTACTAGAAGATAAGGTCAATAACACTAAAAATAAATCTCCTAATAATAAGCTCTACATCAGTAATTTAGATCTCAAATGAGGTTTTTAAGGAACATCAAAATTAAATGACATCGCATCAAACTTCTCACACATGCAAAACTAAAGTACTTATAAACGCACGTATACATTCAAACAGAGACGCCTTTGAGGGTACATGATGTCACCTGAGACGGAAATATCAATGACACTGAGTGTAAGTGAGACAAGAGATTCTTTTGTTTCATTGCCCCAGCAATGATGCCGAGAGTGAAGATTTTAATACAGTTGTAGTCAAATTTTCATTTGTACTTGTATTGCATTGGGTAATAGGGTGTGACTGCTTATATACGTACTCCTACTTGCTATAGATCACTAATTGCACGTATAATAATAAATCACTTTCTATATAACTATTCCGAGAATCAATGTTAATTTAAACGAAAAAAGTTACTTACTATGCGCTTCTATTTATACATTTTTTTTACAATGTCATGAATGTTAGTCTAATTTTTTCTCAAATTTATTTTGGAGAAAAGTAAAAACAAAATGAACCGGTCTTAAACATTATTATTCAGAACCACAATAAATTTCAAATATTATTTCAAGCTCTGGCTTTCCCCAATTAAGATACACTGAGGTGGTCATCCTAAACCACAATATTAATGGCAAATTTACCGCTTCCATTAAACAATACAGGCTTAAACTGGGTATTAATTAATTCTGAATTTGTAGGTATGATTAAACACTGCACTTAATTTGAACCCACTAACCGTTTTGTTAATGGAGATCCTCTGCTGACCCAAATGCTTACCATATTTGATATGTGAATATCTTTACTTTAATAGCCGTATAAGTAGGTAGGTACACTATTTTTAAAGAGTTAGGTATATTTTCGCGATTCCGTTTTTGTAAACTTCTGCGAATGCTATAATCAGTAATGATAAACTTTTTTCTCATCAAACTATAATTGTGTATTATTTACGGACAGGGTAGGTTTGTCTACCATAATAAATAAGGAGTATTTGAACATTCTTGTGTCCCAAAAACATGTTATAAAATATTTAATTAATTTTTATTATATCAAATTATTCCTATCAAACGTCTTTGCTCGCTGGACTCTTTCTACGAAAAGAAGAATATTGGTCCTTAAAAGTAAAGTATGATATGAAAAAATCACTTACCGAAATCCCACAAATTTATATTCAAAATATTTTTCAAAAGCGACCCTTTCATTAAACATCCATTCAAGGTTACTCAGTAGAGTAAATGAGCTACGTATGTACCTACAGAAGCAACTTTTCTGAAATGGCCTCTTCCTTATAACACCATAGTTTGTTTCAGTAGCATTATCATGGTTTTATGCATTTTCTTCCAATCATACCTGCAACTGAGGTAAAAATAGCTGTCTGATATTTGATATCGATTTTATTTAAAACATTCCCGGTTTAACGGTGTCGTTGCATCCAAAATAATCACGAATATCATAAATCACTAAACGTTAGCAGGTTTGTATTTTTGAAACGGATTTAATTTAGAGAATGTTTATCACAACTGTCGTTGCGTTTTTTCTGTCGTCTGACTCAGAAATTTATAGAGCGCTTGGGAATAAGCCGCTGAAACATCGCCTCCTAATGACAGGCTTCGTTCAGCGTTTGTCCATTCCCTACTACACCAAAGAATCATCCCAACTTATTCATCCCTTCGGCCCAACCCTGCCCATCGTTCAAGGCTTTAACCCTTGTAATTAGCAGCGGTAGTAATTCAGTTGGTCTGTTTTATGTGAGGTCATGGAAAATGGTTGCTAAGTTGTACGTCGCATTTGCAAGAAATAAAACATGCAGAGACAACGTCACACGTAATAAATACACAACTAAATCCTTAATAGATTTTACGGTGCACGAGTGCAGCTGACACCAAAAATATTGCATGTAGGGAATATAAATATTGCATGTCAACCAAATGTGATTTCAACAATGCAGTTTAATAAACCAGTACGAATTGTGAAGAACTTCATAAATTTTACGTTTAATTTCGAGGTGTGCGTACTCTCATGCAGCTGACGCCAAATATGGCATATTATGATGTCCCTAATCTACTTCACGGTCGGATGGACGGGACGCCGCTGTCGATAACAATAACCAACTTAATACAGCCGATAATCGGTTTTGCTATTCGAAAACGTCCGTGATTGACACTTTTGATGACGTTTGAGTTGAACCAAACGCCCCTGAGCCACCCTGAGCCGCATTCTCAATCGTTTTCCATTATCGACAAACCCCTCTTCGTTCGGGTTTCTTTTTATAAATATTTTATATAAATAGAGTAGATTTGCACACTCAACTCTACCCACGCTCACTTCAAAAGTACCAAGTTTTGAACAAATTAATTTGAAACGTGAAGGATCTAAAAAAACTACGGACGAGGTCGTGACTCTATCAAACATTTTAGCCAGAGCACTGCAAAGAAACTTAAGTGGTCGTGAACTGAAACACTTAAATTTATCTAAAAGAAACTGGGATAAGGCTGAGAGCCAAACGTCCACGCAAGTGGTGAGTAACAAAACAATACGCAGAACGAGTTGAAAGAAAGACCCACTCAGCCAGTAAAGTAAAAAAGTAAAAAGAATACAATAAGTCGTAGAGACGGCCACGTCCGGAGACGCCGACTCGAATGAGGCTGCATTGACCGTTGGTTGACTCATTGACCGCAACTATGGCGGGGAATTCTATTTTAGACTGTTGTTCTATACATTCCAAAAATACTCAACCAAGCCATAGAAATCAGATCAGTTTTCAAGAATTCAAATATTTAATAACGTTCCTTTTAGATATTCTTGTGTTTTGTGTGTATAATATGTATAAAAATAACCTTATAGTTTGATGTTGATTAGTCCCTTTGTATATCAAAAAGTGAGGAACACGATACCTTGACAATACCCAACTCTGAAAAAGAGGTGACATTACTATAATTCGGAAATAAAGGTGTGCCGCAAAACATTTTGCTCAAAACTTAGTCACGTAGGGTGTCCCATGTCGCTTTTCGAACCATTGCGATTGCCCATCGTATTCTCTAGAGACAAAGGGTTGAGGAAACTAGGAGTATGCTCACCTTCGTCAAACCGCCTTACGGAATCAAATGCCCAGGTATTTGGCATATATCGGTGCCTGCTTCGTTTTATCTTGTTGCCGGGCGGGACCGGATAGGTTACAATGTGATGTTTCGAACTTGTATCTTTTCTCTACCCCATTTTATTTTTCCGAGATCGATTTTGTTTTGTTTTATCTACAAACCTTGATTTTATGTTTGTTTGAGAACTTGGTAAGCCTCGTGAAAAGGGTGAAGAGACAATGGTTTGACGCAGATCTCACTGCAGATTGTTTTGATTTTATGTATAAGTTGCGTAAGTTTGGTTCATGGTTTTGAATAAACAGTTGTTTACCTATATTTTCAAAATCTAGATCAGTATTTAACATACAGTGCATTAATCTGGATTTCACTTTAAATATTTGCTAGTGTCTTTGTTTGAATAGTGCTCAAAGGTGGAGCAATGAGCTTCCAAGATGTCAGCTTTGCAAATAGTTGTCGCAGTTCGTATTCTTTTCCGGCTCTTCCATTTGCTTGCTCTAAATGCTCGTATTCAAAAGCAGCAGTGTGTTTGCCTTGCTTAGACTCGCACTGATGTACACGTTTACATTAAACGGAACATCGTTATACGTAAAGATGGAATCACCGTCACTCTATTTGAATTACAGACACTAATTTATTCCTGCGCAGAAAGTAATGGAATGTTGCTGGCAAAATCATTTCATTTTCCAATATTGGTGCGGTGGCATGGCTGCCACTGTTACATACAAAATAATTTCATAAATGGTATTTTTTTCTGATTTTTTTTTTTATTAAATAACGATGCTAAAGTAATTCATTTCGGCGATGGACTGCGTTGGCTTTTACATGCTATTAACCTTTTATACTGAAAATAAGCGTCGATGAAATATCTCAGATAAGAAAAGTTCGATAATGAAATAACATTATTAAAAATGCCGGTATTTATTATACTATTTCATATCTTTCAGTTACGGTCACTTTCAGCTATATGTTTGTAAGTAAGTTTATATGAAAAATATACTAAAATATAACCGCGCTATGTGAAGTAAATTATTTTGTTTAGCATTCATCCCAAGGCACAAATATAAAATAATTTCTAGCGGCGTCATTGTATATGTACGTATTTAGTATGTGCTCAAACAACAATACTGTTACAATACCCAACAGGCATATCAATGTATCTGTAACTGGGTTACGCTAAAATGATTGCTAATTAATAAAATTATTTTGAATTCACATCAGCATACATTATTGGGACATCTGCCATTGTAAGTAACAACTAAAATTTCGTGTATGACTAATTATTGTTAATATTCAATGGTAGTATCTCAATATTGCTAATTTTAAAATTAACATTTACAAAATGCAAATCATTGAAACTAAATCGACAAAATAAGAGTTTTCTAAATAAAGTATAATAAATTCTATGAAAGCTTAACAACGGCCGATGTGAACTAGATCAAATCTTTTAACAATTTTATTAAATAAATAATTTCTTAAAAACTAGGTGAATCTAGACGCTTTTGCAAAACGTGCATAAAGTTCTTTGAATTTAAACTGCAAGTTTGCAGAAATATTATATTAAATTGCGTTTTGTATCTTTGTGAAGGTTTAATATAAGATCTGAATGATATGTTCGTATAGTTTCATAAACTATTGTTTGTAACTTTGAAATATGTTCTGTTGCATGCATTTGTCTAGTTTTGTATGCCTCGAAAAATTGAAAACAAAAATGTAATCAACAGATCTTATCACTTGATTTATTATAGCCACGAATCTGAAACAGATCATCGATCGCTGAGTTTTCCATTCGTTAGTTGTACAATGTTGCTCTTTCATCAAAACTTTAGTCTGGACCATGGAGAATGCAACCATTGTACTCGTAAGAATCCAAAGTCCCGCAAGTTACTCGTTTAATCTCTGCGCCCTTTGTGCTAGAGTCATCAATACTTTTCGAAATTGCACCTTGATGAATGTTCGGATGATTTGGTCCTTTTGTCATTTGCATAACGCAGCTTTTGGTAGATTGTGCCTGCTTGCTAATTATTCGGCAATCGGAAATCGCTCGTTGTAAAGTAGCGTCACATAAATGAAAGGAGTTTTCAATTTTAGTAGGAACTTTTTTATTTTTAAACCATATGCATCAAAATTTTGACCTCAAAATCTAATAATTATTTAGCTTAAATTGTATTTTAAAAGTTCCGTACCTATGTGTTTTTGTGAATTTTTTGAGCTGATATAATTGGAATATATTTATAAACTCACAAATAATATAACGATTTGTCTTGATCACTTCAATGTAATTTATTTTCATATAAGATCAGGTTGGAATTTAAAGATGTAACTATAAAAATGAAATATGTACATTTTAGCTGAGAATGAAGTCATTAGGTACCATAATAACTAGCTTATTCAAATTCAGTAAATGAGCCGGAACGTTTGCTGATAGAGCAATTTTGTCTAGTTTATTGATTCTATGTTTATATTATAATCTGTAAAAAAGTTTAATATTTCGTTGAATGTATGCGTCAAAAATTTTAAAAGATAGATTAGTAGATTTTAATGTTGAGCTATTTCTATGTCATTTTGGCTTTATAAAATGAAAATGTTGTTTTAATTATAATGAGTTTTTTGGCTGTCATTTATTTCACGTTATAAGCTCAACCTCAGGTTAAAATATTGAATGTTTTAGAAGTTTTAGTTTTTGATTTTAATGCTTTTTGGTACTTAAGTAAATTTAATTAAAGGGTAAATTATCCTAATATTTATTTTATTTATTTTTGGAAAACTTACAGCTATATGACATGAACATTGTGTGTATATGTCATTGGTATATAAATAATATGAATAATCGGTTCGTAATTTTTTCGATTGATTGATTTCGATACTATCAAAAAGCGTATAAAAATACTATCTATAAAGTAACCATCAGTAACCAAAGAAACTCAGCAGGCTTTTAACAAAGCAAATATTTACAGTGAGTAGAAATAGGATTTGTGGGCGTCAGAAATAAACAGAAACATCTAACATTGTGAAACCAAAGCTTAATTAAGACTAGGCACCTCCAGAACTAATTAAACTTATTCCATTATTCGCGCAAACGAAATTTAAGAGCCCGCAACACAAACCCATTTTCACAGATTTTTCTTGATGCTTCATCTTGAATTTAACACAAGCTAGTTTTTTGCAACTTGTTTGACTTTGATTAATTTCTATGAAAATGTAGGTACTGAATTGGGATATACAATCAGTAGATACTTAATGTGAGAATACGATTTCAAAATACATATTTATTGTTACCGAACTAGACAGGTAAATCTATGTTCAAAACCTTGATAGTTTCAAATGTTATATCAGGTAAAGTACAGGTTAAAACCATCTGATTCATTTTAAATATAACAAATTGTTGTTAAATTATAAAATAATAACCACTATAACTTATTATTGATTCACTAAGTTTCAATGCACTAACAAATATCCCAAAAGTTAAGCGAAAAATTGGAACGATATATTCGAATCTTATCGTATTGCAAGATAACCCCTGTTAATCAAAATTAGACTTTAATTTGAGGTATCAAAGCTTAAGTACTATATTTTCTTCGTATCATCCAGTCCATTGTACGAATGCAACCCGCTTTCGTCAGAGGTAATTCGATCTCTGAACTCTGGTCGTTTTGTTTTCGCACTTAACCATTGTGCCTTTAGTTTGTTTTATACGGTAACATGAAACTGGCGACGTTCGCACCCCTATTGACACTTCCAATCAAAACATACAAGTGACTGAAAGAAACTAACGGAAGAATCTTTTTTTATTTTTATAACTTTGCAATTCAACTGCGTGGTTTGTAAACGAACCGCATCCTGGCTTGCAGACAGATTGAGTAGAGTTTTTTTTTTTGCTTTTATATATATTTTACTGATAAGTATATTCTTATTACAAACCACAAAGAACATTTTGATTGAGCAGATCAAACATTTGGTGTTGTTATTTGCTATAGGCATTTTTTCCAAATTCTGAAATCAAAACTTATGATAAAAATATATACATTTCGGAAAGTAATATTTTTGAAAAAACTTTTTGGTAACACTAAAATATTTCATTATACGCAAATTATATTACAAATAGGTACCTACACAACGAGTAACTAGCAACACGAAGAACAAAAATCATTATATTTACAAGAAAATACACTGCAAATCCGTAGCATCACGTTTTATTTATACATGCTGCTTTTTAACTACAACCAGCTTTTAATTATAATTAAGTTATAATATCTACAGTCTGCCCTCGGGAAATCAGTATTGATATACTCGCTTAATGAAAAGCAGGAAATAATTAACAAAAAATACCCTACATTTTTAAATTTGGCCTGAAACACTGGTTACGAACTTTATATAATCCAATTAACAATGACGTAAATATATGAAAAAAACATCTAATTATTAAAAAAGATAGAGATTGAATATAAGTAAAATATCATGACTTTGACTTCAGAACTTTACTCATCATTTGTAGACAAATATTAATAAATAAATAATGCTGGACAATCCACACAACATCATCCAGCCCTAAGCTAAGCAGAGCTTGTGTTATGGGTACTAGAAGACTGACATACGTCATACAATACATTACATGGATAGATATTTTTGTATTATACATATAAAATACTCAGAACACCTGGAATAAATATTATTATTATTAATATATTCGGCTGCAACCACACAAACTGATAAAACTGAACTATCAGTTTTATCCGTGAAGCAATCATCGATCACCTGATTTGAATCGATTGTATTGATTCGAATGAACCGATAGCGACCATAAAACAAACCACGGCATTACCGATTTACATCGATATAAAAGCAGTTAAAGGGGGATAATGGGGGTTATAGGGAGCCTATAAATTAACGATGCCAATTTACCTAATGACATTGTAAAAGGAAAGTTTACGAGGAACGTATTCACGATTTGTATTAAATAAATAAATATTTACGCAGATATCACGCATCACATTCTAGGCCCAAACTAAGCAAAGTTTCTAGGTACTATTTCTAGGTAATATATATTTTTTGTTAATACATAGAATACACAGTAACACCCAGAAACAGAACAAATATTTACGTTCATCTCATCACACAAACATTTGCTCTGGGTGGGAATCGAACCCACGAACCACAGCACAGAAAGCAGAGCTACTACCAAGTGAGCTGTAACGCCTGTATTGAAGCTTAAGACATTGACATTCATTACAAGGTTGATGTTGAAAACCCAGTCCAAACGAATAGTAAAGCTTTCTCTGTGAAGCCCTCCGGAGAACTACCACTCTACTTATTTGAGCCGCCAAGTAACATCGCTAGGTTTTTTGAAGGGTATGTATGAGTGCCGGTGAAGTTATAAGGACCTCGGTTTTTACCTGCAAGCAGTGCAGTACAACAAATGGCGGACATTTTTTTATGCCGTAGCTGGCAGACGAGCTTGCGGGCCATTTGATGGGAAATGGTCACCACCGCCCATGGACGCCTGCAACACCAGAGGCGTTGTCGAAGCTCAATTATGTCCATTACAAGTTAAATTATCAAGCACTCTTCTGCACTCATGTTATTCAAGCTCAAGATTTTATTGATAAGCAACGATTGAACCCTTAACAGTATGCGGTTATCTAAACTGAATTTATTAACAAAGGTCTAATTAGTTTAAATAGCTAATAAACATTTATTGTTGCTCCACGCACGCTTCTTATGGCTTTCGTGACCGTGAACTGATTACTAAAAATATTTTGTTCCTAAAAGTTCAACCTTCGTCATCTCGACATTTTCAATCAGTAGCAATGGAGCGTTTGTTACAGAATTAATTACCAAGTGCCTTGATCAGGTGCTTTGCCGCAGGGCTCTATTCTAGCGCCTGTCTTGTTTACTTGGACTTGATTATTGCAATAAGGAACAAATCTTGTTGTTGATTTACCTCCCAAATTGAATACAAGATCTCTTTATAATTTGCTTTGCTGAAATAAAGTTGCGGGCTTGTTTTAATTGAATTTGGGTTTTGATAAAGCTTTTTTTGGATTTCAGAACTTTTTAATAGAAGAAATTTAATAATAAAATTTTGGCTTTCCTGGTCAAATTTATTGTTTTCAAGGCATTTTATAATAATTGCATGTAATAAGTAATACGTGTCCCTTTAAAACCGATAGAAAGAATGCAGGAAAAACCCAAAGTGCAAGCAAAAAATGAAAACATTTATATAAATTACAAACTTATTCAATTATTTCATAAGAATATACTGATTTATGTAAGAATTTATCTGAATTAGCCAATCCGCAATTGGCATAGAATTGTGTTTACGACATGACGCGCAAGTAGGTACATACTAGACCACGGACATGCGGGCGAATTGAGGGCTGCGTTTCTGATTAACGTATATTCGATTCGGTGTTTATAAGCTTTTATTTACTAATACTCCCTATAACCAATAACTTTTTTGTGCACATGAGATTTCTATTTCGGGAAACGTACCTATTCACGATCATTTGGCGCATTTTTCACTTTTGATCTTGTAGTACCTAGGTATCCACGACCGTTACTGTATAAATATCAAATAGTAATTACGTAAAATTTGTAAAATGTATATATTTTGCATCGTACTTTCACGTCTTGCACCAATCAAAAACTCTGTCTGTAAATGTAAACAAAAAACTGTGCCGAATCGAACACGTGCCGAGACGAGTGCGGCTGAATCGAGTTATCCTGCCCACTCGATAACTGATTCCGTGTCACGATTGATATCGATTATTTTGGTACTGCGAAACAAAGACCCTTTACCGCTTATCGATGGGTCGGATATGTGAAGGCACGTGACGTAGCGGGTCAAGTGTTAGCTGTCTAAAATAGATATTGAAAATGTACAAGGTATGGTAAAATACAGGTTTGTCGTAAAGTCTTGCTTTGTGGTACGTCCACTCGCAAAATATAAAATTTTATTACTAAAATAATGTCTGTATTAGATCGTTTTTTTGAGTTTTAATGCCTCGTGTTTTTGAAAGAAATAAACTGTTTTTTGATTACACTAATTGCCTATATACGTCAAACATTAATTAGTTAGCAATAGACTCTTTAAAAAAACAATATGAATATTAAGAACCCAAAAAAATTTTGGCTAAATTAGCTAAAAATAATAACGGCAATAGCTAAAAGCTCATTTAGGCTCAAATAAAAGTAAAACTCCACAGTTAACCGTTATAAAGCCAAATAAAACCAATCCAATAGCACAGTTTATGGTTATAGTAGCGTGATCCCAAGCCAATTTACGTTAGTTTGGGGGAACCGAGTAAAAAAGTATAACAATAAAGTAATATAATTTGGGAATAGCGACGTTACGTATTTGTACGAAGGGAAACGAATTAATTCAATGAAGGATTCGTTTGGACTCGATAAAAACATGTTGGTGCAGCTAATCGAAATATATAATGCTTTTTGTATAACGTTTATTGTGTTTCTATGACAATTAGGTCGTATTGCGACATTAAAAACAGTTTTAATTTATATATTTTTCTTCTTTATTTCAAAGGAAATGTGGGAGGAGTGCTTGTCAGATATTCATCAGAATTACCCTATGACTTCTCATTATAATGCGGTGTACTTGACACGACATAAATTATACTCATTTAATTCAAGTCCTACTTAAGTATTCACAATGGATGGTCTATCGTCAATTACAACATAGATAGTTGATCAATAGAGTGCTTGAAATCAGAGGAATTGTTTGCATAATCAGCCGTCAAGTTAGAAGCGAGGTGCTCTTGCGAGTGACAGCAGTAACCACAGCGGCAACGCAACCAATCATGCCTAGATTGGAGACTTGTCTAGTAATTGGCAAATTAAAGTCCAATATGCTTGTGTGAATGAATGAATGAATGCTATAAAACGTAGTATATTCTGATAATTAGGTAAAAGTGAAATACTTTTTTATCACAAAAACATAATTCTTTTACGAGTCTTTTTTAGCAATTTTCCCGACTGCGAAATTTTATCACCAGCTCAGTATTTTTCTTTAATTCAAATACAACTTACAAGAAAAGACAGCAAAGCCGCTGCAGTCAATTACAAAGCTTTAAAATATCACTGGTATTTTTTTTTTCTTAATCCTGAAAAGGAAGGGTTTCTCAATCCCTTAAACCTCTCAAAACTTAAGATTCATTTGCGTTAAATCAGTGCCGTATTTTTTTGCAGGCTTACCACTCCACTAACTTTGAATATTTTAAATTTTTTGCTAATATTCTAATCCTCGTTTTTTGTTGAGCCCGGAGAGAAGTCGGCATTCACCGTTAACAGTTTCATGATTAATGACTGAAAACTCTTTGATGGCTTTTTAATTAGAGCTAAAATAGGGGTGTAATACTCGTTGTGAGCGGAAGGTTGGTGCGGCCGCAGCTATATTTCATAGCGCGGCGCGAACTCGAATTTGCAAGGCTAATAAATTGCAGAACACCTAGACCTTATTGGCTCAACGTTTAATCGTTTGGGCGGCACTGGATTATTTTTCGCAAAGTTCCCCGTAAGTAGCTTCTTTGTGTCTCAATGGAAAAGTAAAATGCTAAACGTATTCTTACCTTTGTGCCGCGTTCTCGGTAAGAGAGTTTGCTTTATCGGTAACACAGGAATGGAATTTCTAACTTTGCATTACAAATTTATTTCCTCAAAACTCTGTTCGCCTTCCGGATTATTCGTCAGTGAAAATGGTGATTAAAATTCAATATGAACAGCTTATTTGAGTGATTGTTTCTGTAGGCCACGTTGGGATCAGCTTTTAACAATGAAATAATATTAATTGGAAGAATTTGCACATTTTCCAATTTCTTAAGGTAAATATTTGATGTTCTATTTAATATCAAATCCATTTAGATATGAACTCCTTTCTCTAAGTTTTTATACAATTCAAATATCGTCTCACTTATTAAAATAATTGGATTCTTATTACTTAATATTTTTATACTATTTATGTGATAAAGGAACAAATAGCTGCGAATGGTGTTCGGCAGGTTGTCGCCACCAGCCGCAATTTTGAAAGTCATGAATTCTTCGTTGGGGTATTCCCGAAAATATTCCTATTACAGCCATGAGCACGTCGAAAACAATGACTGGCAAGAAACAGCTAAGCAGCCCACTTTAAGCAATTAGAAAAACAAAGAATTCTTATGCAATGCGAGTTCACCGAGGGGTTTGGAGCATGTTGGGAAAAACTTCTTATATACAAAGGTTTATCTAACAAATTGCATGGTTTGTTTTGCATTTATGGTAAAGTATTAAAAATTTTCAGCAGTTTTCAGCAACACGGTTCAGTTAATCGAAATAATAATGAAACCATGCTAAATTAGTAGAAGTAATCATACTTTCAGAATTGCACGGGATAGTTGAAGGCATTAATAAATATTAAACTTCTCCTTTTGCAAATACTAAGCATCTGATTATTAACTACAATGTAAACTAAGTTTGTACAAACATTACAAGTAAATTTAGCTTAGCACTAAAATCTATTTGTAATTCGCAGCCACAAGACGGGACTCAGATGTTCGAGGCTTTGCGATGATATATGAATGGTATTACACCGAAACTTTTAATTGCCTGTAATCCCGCTGTATTGCACAAATAATGTTTTTGTGTAGACATTACTTAAGTAACTACACCATAAATAATATAAGGTGTATTGGTGACCTGTAGCACAGGTTTTTATAAACCTATTTCAGGCGCCAGTCTTTCACGTTACAGGTTTACAAGTGTTTGGTAAATCATTACCTACATATGTAACTTATGTGAAGAGAAAAATAAACGAATTTTATTCTTATTATACCTATCTAAAAGATGTATAATGAAAAATTTTCGTAAGCTTTTCTATGAATTTGTAATAAACTTGTATGTTTGGTGTCTTGTTTTCTAAAACAATTAAGGTTGCTTACTCTAGTAAATATCTCGTCTTGAATCAGATTATTTAAAAAGTACCAGAAACATTAAAATCTTTCAAAGTGAAAACAATCCTCTAAATATTACACGCTGTGCTAAGCGGGCGGTAGAGCAGCAGCAATTAAACTTCAATTTACCTAATAAAATATGAGCGAGCCAGAACTCCTGGAACGCAGAGAGTTGTGTTAAGCAATTTGCCTAAGCTGCTGGCAAAATGTTTTCCTTTTCGAAACTCACACAAAACAATTTCTCACAGACTCGCTCTGTCCATTCGGTATCCGGAGTAAGTTCAACTCCAAACAATAGTTAAGCGCAACAAAGAAAGTTGCTGGCGTGCTGTGGTCGAGTGGTGTGTGTGAACCGACTTATACTCAGACAGTTTGTAAGCTTCTGGTGCTCTTGTAATCAGTGCAAACAACTCCGTGTGCTTACGTAGGTTAGCTGTTCCGCTTTGCCCAAATATTTGACTTGACCTTTCCAGAAACTCTGCCCGCTGGGATTTTTGTCTCGAAGTTTATTGAGGAGTTAATTTCTTAGTATATTACGACCATTAAAAGATACATATATCAATATAACTAAATGTATATAAATATTCACGGACATTTCACACATCACACTCTAGTCCCAAACTTAGCAAAGCTTGTACTATGGGAACTAAACTGCTGATAGAATACTTATGTACTTAATTATTTTATTTGTCATTACATACATAGAAACACCCAGACACAGAACAAATATTTATGTTCATCACACAAGCATTTGCTCAGGGTGGGAATCGAACCCACGACCCACAGCATAGAAGGCAGAGCTACTACCAACTGAGTTGTGATGCCTGTCAAAATAACACACACACACACATTGAAAAATAGATATAATATGTAGGTTGCTAAACAGTTTTATCATTTGTACTACTTTCAACTCAATTCAACAAAGAAGTCGTAGCTATTAGTCGTTGTAAATTGGTGTTCTAATTTTCCTGCGTATCAGTGTAACGCAGGGTCCCTGATTTATTTGCGGGTATGAGGCGTGAAGCAAATGAACTACCCTTAGAAGTGGATATATGAGGTGACCGCGCTACCTGTGTGCCAGGGGTCTTATATCACGGAGAAGTACGATGTTGCCTTCCTTAAAACATGTCAGACGATGCAGCGTAAGAAACTTGGAGTAGATGTTTATGGGCTAACAACTTGATCCCCTCTTGATATATTTACAAGATAGTTTGTTGGTAGCGTAAATTCACAAGCTAAAATTAGATAATCTTGACCTAAAATAAGTATTTACTCTCCGTCCGATATTTCTTAGTTTTTTCCTAGACCTTACCTTGATCTTTGTCGAGTAAGTAAGCAGACAAACTTGTATTCCTAGAGACCTTTTACAGACCAAGACAAATTGACTAGGAGCACCAATTTGTTATTCACTAGCAGTTTATCACAAGGACACATTACGCGGTTGACTCGCGTTGCGGTGAAGCCCTGCCCGAATTCCTCTCAACTGTCATTGCCGACTGGTGATTAGTCAAGCTGCTAAGTGCTACTTTCCGATTGTTTTTCTCTTCCCAACGTCTAGTGTCGCTAACTGTAATTTATGCGACTTCACAGTTCAACCGCAGCGTCGAAATTTGCAATCGGCTACGATCCCGGCAAAACCGAACGTTTATTTATGGGTGTAGAGTTAACTTTCGAACTGAAACTTCTGCGGGTGCAGTGGTCGTCGGCTTTTTTTGTTCGCAGTAGTTACTCCAAGGAGTATAGAGGTTTGCGTTCACGTATATATCTTTATTCATGTCCGTTTTTTAGGTGTCCACTTTATTTTGTATGCAAACGTTAATCACAAGTTTCTAATTTGTTTCGTTTTCAGTTAGTTTGAAAGTATTCCTTTGTGTGCTATTATTCTTCTTGAAGTTAAATGGTGATATTTCATTAAGTTTACAGTAAATATTAGCTTAATACGTATCTAATTATTATCTCTTCGCAATTATTACAGCCTCATAAGAGTAGGTAAGTATCAACATATTTATTATTCAAAGCAGTCTCGATAATTCGATTTTCACAGAAAGATATATACTGCCGAGAAAACAATCGGTTGAATCTACAAAGGTGTAAAGCGAAAACAAAATGTGACAAAATAAATTGCGAACATCCTTGTAGTTCCTTTCCAGTGTTTGTTTTGTGTATTGACAAGAAATGTGTAGGTACTCCTAAAATAGAACCGTACAGTTAGCAACGCTGTTGCAATTTATCTGTGTTCTATAGTTCTTTGAAATAAGGTTTATTATTGCTGCATTTGCTTGGAGGAGGGTACAAGAAACGAAGGGTGGCTTGATTGCGCTGAGGCTTCTTTCACCTTATGCTATCCTTGAGCCTTTGATTAGCTACCTCCGTTTTCGTTAAAAAAGAGGAAGGATTTTATTAGGTTACTTGGGTTTGCTTTAAAGTCGATACTTTTGGTGTAAATTTCGTAACGAAGAGCTTTTGAAGCTGAATTTATTTTTGTAAGAAATAAAAATACGGGATGTATTTTCAAAGTAATACTTTATTTTATTATCAGAGATCCTTGTACCAATATATATCTTGATATTGGTTTTATGTTTCTGTATATTTTGCAACACACAAATTGTACTCAAAATGCTTTAAATTACATACATACTTACTAATCGATACAACTTACTATTGAACAATCCAAACCGCTCTTCATACTGCAGACCCCTGTTTTACTTGTGTCACTAAATCTTGACCCAAGTTTATTTCTGTTTTTGTAGCAACCCCCATGTTTTTTCACCCGTAGGCATTGTTTTTGTACAACGCCATCTCTATTCAGGAATCGTAATTACATTCGATTTAGCAGGGTCCCTATTTGCCGATATAACAATGATGTTATTTGAGAAAACAAATCTGAATCTTTTTACTTGTAAGTGGTTTCTGTCTATCTACATATTTTGTATTCTTGCTTGTTTTGTAAACCAAATAAGTAACTCTCAGTAAAAACGTATTTGTAAGACTATAAAGTCCTTTATCATAGGTTTTCTGATTATATAAACCGACAAAAAAAACCTACCCTTATACCACACTTAAAATGAGTGCTATATTATATGTCTTACATAAAACTACATGTACCTATGTGCCTATATCTAACAGGGTGTCTAAGCATTCACGCTTCAAATATAAAAGAGTTGATCCTCCCACCTCTCAGGGGCAACAATTAAAACGAGCTGAGAGAAACTAGGGGTTGTATGGAGGGATCTGAAACTACTCAGTGGAAGCAATGACGGCTTCTATTCCAAGAGCTTGTTACACAACAGTGAAAAACATGCTTAGGGATATTATGGCGCGTCACGTTCACCATTGCAGACATCGTGATTTTTTGTCTAGACTTTATTTAATAAAATTTTGTTTCTTATACTTTCATTATTAATTGAAAATAGTTAAGGTTTGCTATTGATTTATTCAGTGTTACAGGATTTATTTTCAAGAACTAAAAAAATACTTTATCAGTTATTGTAAAGTCATAACAAAAATAGGAAGTTTAAAATTGAGCTAAAACTATTTTAGTTCAATCCTAATAAAAGCTTCAATGTAAAAATACACGATCCAAGCGTCCATAACACAGGGGCGCATCCAGTCTATTCCTATCTTCCTTATGTCGCGCTCCCGTTGCTATTTAGCTCCAAGCCAGACGGCCACCAACAAAAGTTTATCGCATATACTCGACGCTACTAAAACAATGAATCCGATGTACTCGTATGTAAAGTAAAAGGGGTGTCACCGCCACAGTAGTTCTCATGACAGCCCACCGATGCGGAAGGAAGCCGTGCTCGAGTACTTTTTTTCAAAATGGCGGCATGTCAGACGTCATACTGACGTGCGAAACAAAAAAAAAAGATGGCCGCATTAAAGGGTTACTTAAGTGCAAAACTGGGTCCTTTTTTAATCGAACCTGTCTAATAGTTTCATCGTGAATCAACCACGAAAACTCAATCAAAACTTAAAATAAAACCGTGAACAACAAGTTTCATAAACGAGTTAAATGTTTTGTTATTAATAGAAGAAGACAGAGTAATTTATTCATAAAACTTGATCGTTTGGTTAACAAAATCTCTGCTTAAGATTTTAATTTGCTGCGGCCTTCACTGTTAGCCGAAACCAAATGCGTTTTTATCAAAGTAACTGAAGTATTCGTATAAATCTAAGTAAACGTTCATTCCTTTGAGTGCTCCTCTTAGAAGCCTAGAAGTCTGACCTTGAACCTTTTCCACTCGCATCAAATCCAAAGATCGTGAAAGTGACCGCACTTACATTTTAATTTCACGGCGTCCGGCGTTCTGGGAAATTTTCAGAAGGGCTTCAGTAAGGCGTCAAAACGACTTTTTCGCTTAAATCAAAGTGAAGCAGCACTCGGGCAGCGGGCAGGGCAATATGAAACAGGTCGAGCCTAGTGATCCGCACTCCAGAGGGCCCGGCGTCTCAGATGTCACTCCAAGAGCCCATTCGCGGGCCCCGGCCACACCCTCCACTCGACGGCACATAAGCCCACAAACGGGCCGCTTTATTTATTATGTACAACCATTAACGCCACTGCCATAATGGCGGCGAGTTTTTCAATTTTTAATTTCCCTCTTACCGCGTGGTGACACTCAACGCTCTCTGGATTGACACTTAAGGCTTGTAACTCATCGTACCATGGAAAGTCTATAGCACTAATGAGTTTCTGTTGCATCGCCAACTTTTTATTACGCTCGCCAAATAGTGTAAAGGCTTTTACTCATCGTCTAGCGAAGGTCTTGCCATCATAAGCCATTCATCAAATCAAAAGCTTCTTTCTGATATTTGTTTTAAATCAACAACTATTATTTACACGCTTAAGTTTTATTAACTGTGTAATTCTTCTACATTCATAATCCATTTAACAGTTTCACTAAACCTTGACATGTATTAATTAATTCTGTATACACAAGCCTATCGGGTATTTGTCGCTCGAATTTGATAGGGCTTCGTTCCGACTACCCTTAAATACGCGCCCAAATTATTTTTAGAAGGCTTCTTAGATTCACCGTCTAAAATGGCGTCTGTTTTATATACCGAAGAACATTACCATGATTAGAAGTATATTATATAGTTCTATAGATTTTAAGTCATTAGAAGTTACTTCATCTCATCACCCTTGATGAAGACCAATGTCAACAACTTTAATCCCCAAGACTATTAGAGCAGTAAGATAGCCCGCAGGCACCCACAACTATCCCAATGTCCATCCCACGACCCCAAGACTCAACTTTCTCTGCTGATTCCCCGAATTTATTTCATTAAATTTAATCCTAAACTCAAGGGCCGGCTGGGAATTCGGTCGGAGGCCAAACTGTTAAAGTTCTCAAAGTACCTAGGCAAATTAATCTTATGAGAGTTTGGTCCTATCCGACTCTGCGGACTCGAGTGCCAAGTCTGTTGGACGCTTGTCTGGGCTTTAGTGTGAGGCTTGAGTTGTTAAGGAGACCGAATTAGATCTGAATCACTCCGACAAAAAAGAGGTTTCTACACACTTGGATCTTGCGTCGAGATATTCAATTTCATATGTAGGTATTTATAATGTTTGTTAATTACCCTGTTTTACCAATATAGGTACAGGACTTTGAAAGAACTTGGGTAGGTATGTATTCAAAAGTAACTTATGGCTTACTCTCACAACAGGTAAAAACTTCTTAGTTAATTTTAAATAAGTTTAAAAACCTTTATTCTCATAAAAACAAAAAAGTTCACTAAAATGAGATCAAACTCAAATAAATTAGTAACAATTTGTTTCGCCTCTTGATGACGATAATTTAAAATTTGTTAAAACTACAATTTCCTTATACATGAATCTATATTTTACAAATATCAACAAACCCGACTTGAACCGTCACCGAGCAGTACTAAAACACATTTTTAAAGCTTACTCAAAAAGTACTAGCCAGATCTTAATCAATTTTATTTAGAACCTCTGAAGTATGATCTACGAAAATAAGTATATAATTTCTATGACGTCCTTCTCTAGCAAAAATATTTTCAGGTAATAAATCTGTCATTGCAAGCTACGTACCTACACTAAAACCATTTTAAACGAATTATATTATTATGAAATAAAATTTGTTATCCATAATTAAAGCTTTCGAAGCTAATTAAACTGCGACTTAATTAAAATAATTAAGTTTGGACGTAATATTAAGTAAGTAATCTATACTAACATTTTTTTTCTTATTACAGGTAAGAGCTCGATGCTAAGCTTCAAAGTTGAAGGTAACAAACTATTTAAGGGCTTTAAATGAAAGCCTCATTAAAAACGCTTCATAAATCTTTATCATAATAAGCCTTAATGATGAAATCGTGTAGTTTAATGGACTTATTCGTAAGTAATACAGTGAAAATTGCTGCTTCAGAAATACAATGTTTGAAATGTTCCGAGAAATTTCCAACTGGCCGCACTCGGAAATCTCTTTAAACATATACTGCTTTACCGTTTTTGTCGACAGTTGAGTGAAGTTGAAACTTTATAATTAGCACAGTTAAATATCCATTAAAGTTATACAGCATGTTTTGTTATGACAAACTCGTTTACCTACGAGAGATATTAACGCGTAATAAAAAACAATAATTGTTCCAAAATAGTGTTGTTATCATATAGGTTGATGACACTGCTTTTGTATCTAACCGGAGTTACCTAACCGGATGATGTAAAATAACGTAAAATTTACCTTCTTGCTCAAATTTACCTGTTGTGATGAGAGTTTCAAATTTACCTGTTTTTTCGTCCCTTAGCGACCGGGATACATATATACGGTGCGGTATTAAATGTTGATTAATAACGCGTTTTAGGGCCGTTTGGAGAGAAGCTGCTGAGACCCGTTCAGGTGCTTAGTTTATAACCATTTTGTAACTACAAACTAGTTAAATGTTACAAGCTTTGCAGCTGTGTAACATTAAGTACCGCGGTACGACAGGGTACGTATATTTTATGTTATTGAAACACTCGATAACTTGTGAAAACATGTATTGTATATGTTTTAATCACGTAAGAAAAACTCAAAACTAACTTTGGCAATGTATGCGCGTGTATGTCGTTGTATCGATTGAAAATTGTTTGCTTATTTGGATAAGATTGTTTCAAACCAGTGTAACTTTTTAGTCGTAGGTATTATCTATAAATAAATATGTGGGTTTTGGAAGAAACTTAATACACTGTTGATCAATCAAACAGAGTTTTGGATGTCGGATGCTGTTTTACTACATAAGTTTGTGGAAAAAAAAAATATTTGTAAATTACTGTAGCTCTTTACACCATAAATAAATACATTAATGTTAATGGTGTGCCCTACTGTGTCAATCAGAAACCCCATTTTTATCTCCTGTCAGATTACCAAAGATCTGTAATTCGCCATACTGCACAAATAAATAAAATGCTATTTTCTCGCTGCATGCGCTCACGCCGCAAGGGAGCATGTCAGGCCTAGTTACTGCAAATTAGGTGTCAGAGAAAATTAAGCTTTATGCTGTTTATCAAAGATTCAAAATGTTTTTGAACGGACTGATAGTGAAGCCGATAAGCCATAGGTATGAACTAATGCACAGCTGTAATGTTCGTTTTTAAACAAAGCATCATAAAGCTTATAAAATAAAAACCTTTTTGCATCTTAAGACAAAAGTATCAAAATCGAATGTTAATCATCAAAGAAACTAAAAGGTCCCTCACAGAGTTGTCGAAGTGAATCTTCCTTACTTTTGCACAGTCAGTTATCCTGTACCCGCTAGGGAATAACTGTCAATCACACTGCACTTCCACAATGAAACCAATAAAATATTTACAAACCTAATACTGTGCGGCAGAATCCATTATAAATGATCTTTATAAAACTCTGCCCTATCATATTGCCTGGGGGTGAGTTTTAATTCTAGGAGTAGAAAATGACGCGACTTATGATTGTTTTTTGATCTTATATTCTTCATTGTTCAGAAAACTTAGACTTACTTACAGAGATCTGAAATTTACAACCATATTTCTTTAGTACCTACATTTTTAAGCGGAAAAATTACCTACAAGATTACATTTGACTTAAAGTTCATTATAAAATATTCATGTAATAATATGAATTAAGTAGGTAAGTCGTAGACCAAGAGGCAGACCACCAGCCCGATGGTCCAAATACATTATAGAGCGAGCTGGGAATCAGTGGATGAGAGTCGCAAGGGACCGTAAAGAATGGCATAATAAAGAGGAGGCCTCTCTCAGCAGTGGGTGCCAACGGGCTGAAATGATGATGATGAAGTAGGTAACATTTATTCACTAGTACCCAGAGACCAAACCCGCCCAAGAGGAAGACCAAAGCGTCATTGGCGCGATGACATTATGGGTGTCGCTGGCGCCACCTGGACACGCTTAGCTAATTAAAGAGCACTTTTTATTTATTGGAAAATGTTAGAGGAGACCAATGCTCAAAAATTGGTATCAAAATTAAATATGATCACGATAAAAAATAACCGCGACTAATGCGTCCAAATGTAGAATCTCCAAGTCACGCCTCAAATTCTATTTCTCGCCTAACAAGCCACTCTTTCCTTGCAACAGTAACTTATTGATGCCATGTCTAGACACACGGCTCTAGTTTTCCAGTATTTGCTGTCACGAAACCATGAATTTATAAGTAGTTAGTGCAATTTAAGGTGAGCGCACACGAAGGGTGAGCCTCACTATAATGATCGTGATTATGGTACCTTCAATTACCTTCTGTTAATGTATCAGGGTAGTTTTTGCCTCAAGTTTGTATTCTAGGGGCTGTGAAGCTCTTCTGCGTAGGTTTAGTAATACTTTGTGTAGTGTAGTGTGGTAAAATATTTCAATTCCTTGTGCCTGTGTTTGGGAGTAATAGTATTTATAGTTTATGAAATACAAATAGCTAAAATTCTTTGATTTTGATAAGTATTTAAAATGAAGGGAACGGAAAAAAAATATGAGATCAAGTAAATAAAAACTCTGAATAGCGAATTCATAGAATTAGAAATTTCCCGTGCCCGTATTATTTGAGTAAAAGTATCAAGAAAATAATCAAAGTATCATAAAACTCAGTTTAAAAAGTGTGGAAAAACTTTTCTCATTTCAAGTAGGTACTTTTATCAAGATGTCATTCAAGTTATTATCAAGTGGCACGGTGATGAACCTATTTACAGGCTGTCTCCGCACTAAGTAAAAAATGACTTGACGGTTTTGGAGAGATTCATAATGACTACTTAATAACCATTAACAAAAAGTACCTACTGGCGACAAATTAATTATTTAATTCCTTAGTTGCTGTAATTAACATCACAGCAGGCCCTTCTACAAAGATTGTAAAAGCCTGGTCACTAAAGACTTTACCTTCAATTTACTGGAAAATAAATCTAGCGCGCAATCTGATGTAATTACACTCCATTCAGACATTATCAGGCGCAAATCTCTCTGTATAAATACGGGGGAGGAAGACGCACTCGAAAGGGCTATTTTCAATTTTCTTCTAAGCTCGCTAAGCCTGTACCCCATCTTGAGAGCAAATGTCGCGCTATCAGCTCTCGTCAGAGTAAATAACGAGTTGAAAAATGACTGTAATAACTATCGCGTATAATGAGTGGGGTGGAAATGCCCCGAGGAATACAAGGTCTGTGCACACCAAATGTTGCGCTGAACAGTGAACCGGCAGGCCACGGGTGACGGCCGCAAGGTACACAAACCATTGCCGGCTGTTTTTTACTTCGTTGTTTCAATGGAAAATATACGTGCTCCTGACAGTTTTTAGTTGAAATTCCAATGAACTAGCATATTTTGTTCCTTGGTGCATCGTCTAACATTTTCAAAATTTCAAAACTTTTGTAACTTTGATTATTCTTACACAATAATATCGCGTATAGGCAAACATTCTTTTACTCGGGGTATGTCGAGATAAAAATATTTTCCAAGCTAACTTTTCCAACGTGATAATAAATTTACCACTTCTTGTTAAGAAAAAGCACCGCACAGCACCGGTGATAAGTCCCACAAAGCATCCTTATCAAAGCGGCTCATTTCCACCCAATCCAGTTTCACGTGCCATCATACGCGACACCCGCAAACCACTTTTAGGGAGGGGAAGAAAAAGCGCATATTTCAAAAGTCCCGTGTTCTTTCCATTAGCAGCATCTCAGATTGTCAGTTGTAAGCGTGTTGCTCGCGTAATGACGCAATATACGCGCGAGGTGTAATGACGCCTTTTGATGGCGCATCCTGTCACCATTACACAAGCTGAAATAAGATATCACAACAAAGACATTTGCAAAAAAAATCACCCACGGCATATAAAATAATCCTTTGTAAAGAGATCCCAAAATACACCCATTCATAGTTGTATATATAGTCCACGAGTAGCTATTTTGTAAAATTTTAATTTTCTCAGACAAAACAAGTTTGGACAGGCACAAAAACCCAATTAAAATTGTTTGCGAATGGCTGAGTAAATCTCAGCAAAAATGTTCCGTACGCAAATAAGGACTAGGTAAGCTTCTCAATTTAGGTTCATAATAAGATATTCATAAAGATGTTCCGGCGACACGACAAAAGACGGTAAGGAGACGGGCTCGCTTTCTGACTAAAATGTTAAATTACAAGAAGCCGAGAGACTTATCCTTAACGGGGACAATGAAACCCACGACGATGCAACCGCCTTATGAATATCTTATTAGGTATAATAATAAAAAGGAAGTCTTAGGAGTGATTACTTTGAAATAATTTCGAGATGAATATCAAAGTTGTCCTATTTAAATACTGATTTTCATTTCAATGTTCAACAAACTACCCTACACCCTCTCTTAACAATCAACATTATATAAAATAATACCAAATAACATATAAGGGCAGCCTACGACTCACTTTGACGCAAATGTAACTTAAGCTTGTTTAACGTAGGTGTTATCTAAAAAATTTAGCACCTACGTGAAACCTTATATATTGTTCCTTTGTATTTGTATTTATACTAATTTGGTTAGTACTTTAGTAGTAAGGTTGTTATTTTTGATACAGTTACCAACCTACATTATTTTTTCAAATTCTATTTTGAATATAAGTAGGTACTTATTTAGTTATATTATTAGACATACATTGGT
Organism: Ecliptopera silaceata; assembly: GCA_932527185.1. NCBI lineage: Eukaryota > Metazoa > Arthropoda > Insecta > Lepidoptera > Geometridae > Ecliptopera > Ecliptopera silaceata. The sequence continues at coordinate 4,879,612 of OW052205.1, read as the reverse complement.
TTAGGAGATGGACGATGAGACTGTAACACAAATAATAATCTAGGCTCGTAGATTATGTTTTGTTCTGAAATTATTGTTACCTAAACTATATCAATACAAATTATTCACCCTGTAAGTATGCAGGTAAACCACTTAGCTAATTTGTATAGTGGTGTATTGAACACCATACCATAAGTCACATTAACTGCTTTGCTATCAAAATATGCTAGGCAAAATATTATGCTATTGTATGCAAATATGTAATAAAAACTTTTTAAATCAGAAGATTAATAGCTATCTACCCAAATATGTCAGGCGACCTTAATCGCAAACAAAAGGCACATCAATCTGCAATTAATACGTTGCAATATAATACTGAAGACGTTTAATAGCCCGACCTTTAGCCATGAAAATCTTATCATTTGTCAGTTCCCCCATCGCTTGTCAGATGAACATATCAAATATCATCGGAAATTAATCAAGGGAAGTCTCAGAATAGCTACGGGGCGTCTGGAAAACTTTCCTTTGTGAATCTTTGTAACGACAATTGCATTTGTACGTAAACAGAGAGCGGGCTATTTATTTTATTTTATCTTCTTGTCTGCTTTGATCTTTAGTTCTGTTATTAAAGTTTTGAAGAGATAATGCTAGTCTCGGAAGAGTCAGTGGACAGAGAAGACTCAAATCGTTCTTGGAAATCCTAGCTGTGTATATATTTTATTTGAGACTAATGTAATTTACTGTTACAATTATACATGCATTTGACAATCTACATAGCAACTGTAAAGTGTTATCTAAAGCTTTACAATTACGTAAACTAAAAATCGCGCACATATGTGTCATGGTTTATTTACCTTTTGTTAATATGTATAGGATTCAAGGATAAGACAAAAGCACAGAATTATTGATACGTTCTTAAGAACAACGTGGTTGGACAGTTTTGGTATTATCCCCGCAGGTGTACTGTAAACTGAAATTGCATTTTTATCCATGTCCGCGTATCCCCAAGGGTTGGCTTCAAATTACGGGACAAGCACACCACCTTTGGCTTACCACTTAGACGGCTTACTGAGTCTACCCGGATCATTTCATCCCCCCTAGTATTAATATAATCGCGGGGAAGCTTTATTTTATACCATTCCTCCCTTAAAAGACAAAAGATGTATCACAGTCATAAGTCAGACGAATTAATCCATATCACTTGACAGTAAAACGAAAGTAACATCTCGAGAAGTTAATAGAAATTTATTACACTGTCAAGGGAGAATTTTCCTATTAATATTCTGCTTCCGTATATTTTTTGAGAGCGACACACTCAGAAGTTATTACGAATATTTTTGTTTTAGCATCCTGTTTTACAAACGAGGTATTTTTAACTTGATTTAAGTATATCAAAACACGCTGGTAGCAGCAATCGGAATACTGCTTTGTGGAACTACGTCGTACGAATTTGCGATATACAGTAATTAAAAAACGAATAGGTGAATGTATGAAAATTAAGGTAAATAAATAAATACTCGCGGACGATTTACACATCACACTCTAGTTCCAAACTTAGCAAAGCTTGTACTATGGGAACAAGATATTTGGTTGTTGTGTTTTAATCCAGTTGAATACAAATTTTCAATCTCTGCAAACAAATGAACCAACACAATAAACACAAGATTATTTAGAACCAAAATATAGTGACCAGTGACACAAACAAAACACAAACATTTTTTAGAAACATTAAAAACAAATAAAAACTTAGTAGTAAAAACCACCTAAAATATAATATTCTTTAATATTATATTACTATGTTGTTTGATATATACCTGTAAAATAATAAGTAGATCACATTATTATTACATAAATTTACAACTCACTTGAGGCGCATTCTATCTTCACGTAGGACATTTCTACAATCTGAGGGGAAGAAAATAGGAAAATACATCACCTAAAGCGACTAGGGAAGATTCATATCACACAGGAAATTCGACTCGCTCCTTCGTAAAGTACATTTTTAAAGGAACCCACCTTCTTTCGCTTCAACATATGGACTCCTGATTCATGAGTTTTATCTACCATGAAAAGTGCGTCTAAGAATTGAATATTACTGGCGTGTCAACGCACCAAAACGAATGGTAACACATATCGATTTCCCGCAATGAAAATTATGTTTTTTTTTTGCGTCCAAATGGCTCTGCTACGATGTGGAAATCCATCTAGGGAAATGCATGGTTAAAAATGGCTTCCGTGTTTCGATACAAAACTTTCAGAATGAAGTATTAAAATTCATTTGTTTTCAATTGAATATACATATTGTAAACTATGTTCTAAAGTTAAAAATACCCTTGTATTGTTAGGCATGAGTCAAATAAAAATATTCGATACAATTTATTCCGAAACAGAAAATTCCGTAAATAAAACGAAAACAATTTACAAAACACAATCACTTTTCCGCGTTCATAATTTTCACGCAAAATCCGTGTCAATAAAAAATGCATCAAAGTTAGGGACAAGGTGAATTACCTACTCCCAGATGTAACTCAATTTTCCGTATGAAAATTGGCATTCTTTTGTACTCCATTCGTTGATTCTCCCCATCACTACGATACAGCGATTATTATTACGTTCGAAAACCCATCAAAAGTTACAATTGAAAAGTTAAAGTATTCCGGGCGGGACGGTAAGCCTCCCCCGTCTATCTACAAATGAGGAGTAGAAATATTCTTTTGTGTACACACCCATATCGTGAACTCGCCGTAGACTTAATTATGCTCAAGATATTTTTAGTGCTTCCTTCATTTGAATACAATTTCAAGTTAATATTCTTTTATCATGATAGCATTGAAACATCTAATGTTTTCAATACCACTGTTTTTGGTTGTCGAAAACATCATAGAGATGGCCAACGTTTGGAAAAACATTGTTTGAAGTTATCGACACGAAGTAGAATACCACTTGTTTTTTAAAATAGTTTCATCAAAACTTTAAATTCCTTGATCGCTTCTTATTTTTCTTTAAAGTTAAAATCCTCTACCCCATGGAATAAAACTTCAACATCATGAGGCAATCGAGTGTTTGTTCTTATTGTTAAACTACTATCGATGGTAGGTACACTCTCGAACAGGCGGAACTTATCTCGTTCCGTGCTGCATTCCAAAACAATTTTATTAAACTTTCCTCGCACCCTGCTATTGTGAACCGAAGACTTGCAGCAACTTCCCTAAATTCTTTTTCTCCTCAAGTTTTTTTACCAAAACAAATTACCTTGCTCCCCTGCAAAGCGCACCTTGAAACCCGAAAGCACCACCCTGAATAATTAATACAATGGTACGTTAAATTCGTCCAAGTGTCAACTCTCCCTCGACTTTTTAAAACACGACACCATCAAAAGTGCGGTCTTAGTTGACGTCTAGACCTTTTATCTCTCCGAGGGTTGTTTATTTAATTTTGCTTATTTTATTTGAATTGACATTGATTTAAGAAAAGTTTTTCGACGTAGTCTCAACCTGACTTTGTATTTTGGAAGTTCGAAAGTGTGTATGGATGGGGTCTTTTGATCCTGATTGAAGAATTTATCCCGTCCAAGTAAATCAAACATTGGTAGTAAAGTTTTCGCTAGCGCCCTAAGCTGCCAAAACAAATTTTAATTTCGTATAGGATGAATTGAATTCTGATTGAATTACAGATTTTTAGTGAACTGGATGTTTACTTTGCAATTGCAAACTTTGCTTTGATTATTGGTTGATAAAAGTACAAAACTATTTAACTAATCATAAAAATACTCGTAAGCTAAACTAATGGACTTCAATGTAAATAATTTCACCAACGATAAATATCAATACCGTACATACATTGTTTTCTGCTTTCAATAACAAAAGACTAAAACGGTCTATCTTATAAAAAGTTAGCGCAGACTTGAAAACTGATTACCATGTAGTCAACGCTTACATTTTATAAGATAGGGGGTAAGCCTAACGACTTCATATTATGAATCAATCGAAGAAGTTTACGTGACCTAAAGTTAAAAAATGATTCTACTCTAATATAAAAACATTTTTTGTACTCTTACATAAGCAATGCCCTTTAAATCCCGACAATAATTTCCCATGGGACTGCAACCTGGCCTTTGACTGGGGTAGTCGTGGACAGCGAGTGACCCGCCTAAGAACTTATTGAGGGGTACTGCAAGGGTCACTACTGAGTCGTTTATTGTTCCTTGACGTATATGGTCACAGAAAGGTTATAGCAAAAGGTCAGGACGCCCCAGACCTCAGGTAACTTTTAAACAATTAATATTGAAAGGCTTTTGAAACTCGTGAAATTCAGCGCTTATCCAAATGCCAGGAAATTGAACAGCGAAGATTTATTTGCATATTTTGCGGCGTTTATAGTTTAACATTGGCTATTCATTCGTCGGGATTTATAGATGAAACGAACACAATAGTGTAATGGATTAGGGACTGAGGTTGAAAGGCAGTAAATGATACAAAGTTTTGCTTTGATCGTTGTTTTCAGTTCTAGTAATGGATGAAACCTGTTAGTAAAACTTTGAGAATTTAGTGGCTTTTTCTGTCCCTAACTTTCGAATAACACAACAAATTCAGAACCCTTTTCTTTTGCTACCTTCAATGGACTATTGTGAACAAAACAACTCCTAACTACTCTCAAATCACTTTTGTGGGAGTGGTTATCATCTAATTTTTAAAATAATCATAACAATCTTAGAAAACATAATAATCTTATATTAATGACGTAGGCAAATCCTGAACTAATGTGTTGTCGAATTGACACAAAACTTCTTTCGAGTGTGGGTTGCTTGCATAAGCCTGAATGAAAGGGTAATTCCGGTTGCATGCAACCCTATCACGTATATCCCCAAGGAACCAACATGAGACTCTGCGGTGTCTTACAAGCACGGAGCCAATATTTTCCGACTTATATGAAATGCAAATACAATTTAAAAAGTTTACATATTTTCTCTGTGAAACTATGAAGTCGCGCCTACGGGCTCGCTTTATATTACTGAGTGTGGGTTGGTAATGGTATTTTGAAGGAATATTTGAGTCACGTTTTAGAACTTCTGTTTATAGAGTTTTTGTTGTATTTGAGATATTTATTATACCTTGTCTCGTATTTTATTTTTCTTAGATAAATAAAACTTTGTACAATTAAATTGCATTATATTTTCAATCGTTTGATTTGAAATAATATCGAAATGTGTATAAAGCAATCTATTATTCAAATATTACAAGAGCTTTCTCTTCAATAAATATTTTACTTTTGCAGTGTCTCTTTGCCGAGTCACAAATTATATTACCGAGGCTAATACAGAAAAGTTATTCAACAAACTCTTTAGAAAGTTGAAAGTCAAAGCCTCTCTCAAAGTAATAATCCCTTGGCGTCGCTCTGTGCTAAGTTTAATTCTAATAAAAGAACCTTTAGAGAATCGTCAGATTCTTTTCAAGATGCTGTGATGAATGGTTTTATTGTTCTTTAAAAAACCGCAATGATAAACTTAATTTCAAATAGTATTTGAAACAACTAAATCTATAAAAATGTATTCCGTCTACATAATGAAAACATTTTAAAACTCATTTTATTTAAATGACATAATAAAAGGTAATCGAAAGTGTTCTTGATTTTTAATTCAGAACTAGTTTTTTTTCCCTGAATTGTATGTAAATTGTCTGTATGAATGATTCGTTCCCGCCACACAATATGCTACGGTCAATGTAAAATAAACTTCATAAGAATGAAGCATGAAATAAGGAATCATAATTCAAATCGAAAAAAGTTTGCCGGGTCTGGGTAATTTTTCCCATCTTACGGCAACTTTAGCTTCAGGGGTCGGGTCCCGCCTCAAGGAAATCTAAGAGAGGGTTTACATTTTTAGCCTTTCGTCGTGTCTTCCTCCACACTTTTATATCGCCTTTTGATTACTCTCTCAACAAGTTATGCATATTGTAAAAGTCTTCGGTGTCGCGGTTACAAGAATTTTTGGCGTCTCTTTTATATCCTCCTTCGTTGGTGATATCTTATTTTGTGTGGTTTTCTTTTATCTTTTTCGCTTAACTATGAATGAATGAATTCTTTTTTATGGTGATTATATTTCTCACCTGATACTTAGAATCCACAAAATGGAAGTGTCTGAGAAACGTTGTCAAATTATCATAAAAAAGAGTAAAACATTTTGCAACAGTTGGTGGTCGGGGACTTTTAATTAATGCAAAGAAAAACTCTAAAAGCGCTGCGACAAAATTGTCTTTAAAGCAGTGCTAACTCTCTATGCGCTGTTAATTCCCCTTAAGATTCCAGATCCACCCTAATTGTTATCGGCGGTCCGACCCTTAATGGTGTTTCTAATGCGTCTAATGTATTTTCGGGACATTTTGCAGCTTGCCTTGGGGCCATTTTTCTGTTGTCTGAGTGCAATGTTCCCTGTCCCCAGCCACAGTAACTGTATTATCTGCAAATATGGTGCCAATTTCTATTGTCCATCTGAGTGGTGGCAGTGCGGACGACTCTAATGAACGTAAATAATAAGATATGAGCTTGAGTGTGTCTTGAATGTATTCGACTTGTCACAATACTTCTTACTTAGAGAGTGGATGATGTATTCAATCTTCGCATCATTTTACTGTATTTTTTTATCTTGGAAAAGTACAAAAATTAGCATTAATTTGTGTAAAATGATATCAAAAGCAAAATACACATGAAACGCGTTACCGATGGGTTTTTCCTCCACTTTATATCTGTAATCGTATTAAGAAAAACAAATAAAAAAATAAAGACGATATTGAGAGTAAACAATACACTCGAGTCAGCGGCACTCGTAAACCAGTGCCTATAAACGTAGCAAGCCGGTAAATTAGATTTTATTTTATTTCTTCAACAATTTGCGGCCGGACACAGACAAAGGGCACAGGTTCGATGCCGTGGTCAGCAATTCAAAGGTTTATGCGGGTACTTTTATTACTTACCTCCGCCGCTAGGGATGTGCGACAGTCTACGATAACTGTGCTAACTACTGATTTTCAAAATATCTCTTTAAAATTACAAATCTAAGAACCACAGCAACCGCATACATATTACATGTTGACAGAATATTACCAATTTAAACACTAACAACATTTAGATATTTTCAATACATCGAAATTTAGTTTTAAGTCATACGCCCTCTACTATTAGACAATTGAGAATTGCATATGGTTTTATCTTCTCTTTTCAGTAGGTAACCTGTCAATAAAATAAGTTATTTAAAATAATAAATATGAGTACTATAGTTTCATAAATGAATTGAAATGGAATACAAAGTGCTCGTGAGAAAGATGCATTTGAATGGATATCGATGAACGTAGTGTATTACACATCACTATAGGCTCGAAGTGCATGTGAAAATTTATAGATTCGATGATCGATACAACGAGGTATTACTAAGCACTTGACCACGTCACTAGCCAGCAGTCGAGCACCGTGCGGTGAGTTCGACTGACCACTGTCCAGCGAACCCCAATCGCCAGGCATTGTCCGGCCATGTTCTTGTTCACATTAAAACGCCGTTAACCATTCTTTATTGTTTTATCCGCCGTTCCACGCCAATAAATGTCGACGGCTCCTGGGAAATGTACCGCGATGCCATACCGCGATTTCGGTTCCGCCGATATAATTAAACTTGGCCCTTTATTACAAATTTTGTAGTACTTAAATCATTTTAATACGTTCATGAGACCGTCCTAATTGTGCACTTACAATTAAATTGGAACCTTACATTTTGCTGCTTTAAATTATTGTTTTAGGGTCTTATTACGAAATTATGTCAGTTTTATGGTTATCCTTCTCTGTTATTAATTTGAGAAAGGATTATAGAAAACTTACAACACCTGTTCTGTTAAGATGACTCACATGATTTACGATAGCAGATGACTCACATCTACAGAAAATTCGACACGTTTTACCCAGCATCGTTGTTCGGGCTAATTTCATTTTCGAACCCCAATGTTAGCTGATTACCAAAAGCAAATATTTCTCGACATTCAAAATGCAATCAGGCATGGATCAAAGCAATAGAGACTAAGCAGCCCGCCGAGCTGCGTATATTCATACAAACCGCACGATTAAACAAAGAGAAGATAATACACCGACCGCACGGCTATTAGAAGTGAGCGTAACGTGGATCCACAGGAACAATCTAATAAAACATTCAGAGACCAAAGCGAGGGAACACCAAATCAGATTGTCTCAAAATCACACGACTGACAGCGCGCCGTGGCTTCGCTCGCCCATCTATAATTCAGAATGTGTCGGCCATACTTTTGTGTGTGCTTATAGGCTATTTTTGTATACGCCGCAGTTTTATTTATTAGCATTTTAGTTTTACATGACCTGTCCATTTCCCAAAGAGGATAGACTCGAATGCTTTCCTTTTATTTATGGATGTGAACATCATATAGGTAGCTTTAAGTATCTTTCGCTTTGCTGTTTTTGTCCACGTTTATTTTAAAATGACATTTTATAATCTCAAAAGTTAAATTTAGTTTTGGTGATTATTTTAACAAAACTAGTAAAAAAACCAAATGATTTAGAATCAAGTATGAAACGTTCGTTCATTCATAGATAGCATTGCAAATTGCTAAAGCTATGCATAAATTTTCAAAATATTTCCTCTTGAAATGGCTCTCGTTTGCATAACCACGTCGTAATTCCTGCAATTACTTACAATAGAAAATTTGCAAGGTGTGAGTTCGTTAGATAATGGCAGAACTTTGGCATTGTGTGTCATCAAATGAACCGCTCAGGCTTTGCCAATTATCGTAGAAGTTTTGCCACCGAACTATTGCTTTTAACAAATTATCTCAATTCAAACGATTGTTTCAGACATACTTTACTTGATAAAAGTTGCATTAAGATTTGAATAAATATTGTGTAAGTACTTATAACAAATTGAATCATGAAGCTATATTATATTTTTTTCTTTCTTTGAGTATGAAATATGTACGATCATGTCTTAGGTAATCCATTTAAAAAAAGTTATTGGTAATTCACCATTTTCAAATATTTTTCTTACATTACTTACCTATCTATTCAATTACAATTATCTCATGGTGATATCCATAATGTAATATAATAACATTTTAAATTGTCGAACTACATACATTCAAATATTGAACTCTAAGACCACGCGAATAAGAAAGTGCAAATTCTGGTTTGAGCATGGTATGTCTTGAAATCGGTAACTGTTCACACTTCGGTAATTATCGACGGAGAAGTTTTCCACCACGAATGAAGGCTCCAGCCATTAAGGGCATCCTACACGTGCCGATACTTGGCTAACATACTAGTCATCAAATACAGTATTTGAAAAAATCATCTAGTTTTGTATACTCTTGGCTTCTTTGCTTGTATGTCCAAGATTTTGTTCAAAAACTTGGATAATGAAAACTGACCCTGGCTGGCCTATGTTTGAGAGGGGTTTGGCTGATATTTTAGTCTGCCAGCAAGTGTAGAACATCCAACTACGGTGGGGCGAACCGAAAAGTCGATGCGCTCATTCTAACTTTTGGAGTTAGTGCTAAAACACCTTCAACTTTAACAGTTGCCTCACGGAATTAGAATTACTTCGGTAGGTACAGACATAATGAACGATAAGTTTTACGGTTGCTAGTTCTCATGTTTTTTTATGTTCAATGCATAAAGTTTTGTTTTGATAATATTATTTGCAAACTAGTAAAACTTGGAAGAAGTATGAAAAAAGAAATCAAGTCGACTAATATTAAAACTTGGCTGTCGTAACCTGAATGTTTCGTCGGTTATATTTTATCATAAAAAATCAAGCTACGCTTCGCGGACTAAACTGCAAGCGGATTCTATGTAGTTATTTATTCTAGTAAATCCAATAATTGGCTATAAATCTTTTTTGTAAGTTTATTTATCATATTTTAAGAGCTGATAATTTAGTTAAATACATAAATATTAAACTTATAATTTCTAAATTATAGTTTTCTTAAGAAACATTAGTTTTTTTACACATAATTATTCTGTAACAGTAAGTACACAGAGAGCCGAGTTGTTTAGCTTTCAAACTGCCCTCAAAAAGCTTCCCCTAATGTTCCACGTAGAATCAAACTTTTCCTAATTAATTGCAAGATTTTAATCATGCCACTGACGTAAGATATTATTATGGACCGTTTAATTTCTATGGGCGCATTTACACAAAAATCAGGTCGCTGAGCGCTTGTCTCATAGCAGCGCATATTATCGACACAAAATTCAACAGCAAATAACGAAGAGTCCTAGTCACATCACATTGAACCTATAAAAGACTAGTAGACTGTGGATTTTGTCTAATAAATAAATAGATCATTTTATGGTGCTACATATTTACAAAATCTTAAAATTATCTAGCAAATGTCAGATTGACATCACAGATTTAGTATAGTTTACCAAAAAGTGTGTTCCGAGCGTGTGTGTTTCAGAACTTATTTTTTCCCCTAAAATATGTGGTCTGGCCGGTTATAGACCTGCTCTTAACCCTCGGCATGCCTGGTGGAAAAAAGTTACATGGCATGCCTGGTGGGTCTGTGAGACCCTAAATTTCAAATATTTTTTTAGCCTACAAATTGTTGTCAATTAGCAACATTTGTGATTTAATATTAAAATTAAAGAAGCTTTAAAGGGTTTTAAATAAAATTCGTTGTCGAATCAACAATATCTTTTAATATTTTTTTTAATTAAACTGTATACGTTTTTCAACGTAAAATTAACATCTTATGTTTAAAAACATGCAAAATCAACTTAAACCATAGATATATCCTAATCAGACTTTGGGAAACGTTAGGCACATATATTATCTTATATTCTAAGCTAAAGTAATTAGTCTTCTTCATTTCCAACATCATCTTCACGAGGTTTGTTTCCGAAGCAATTTTCGCACTGGAAAATTGCATGATCCAGGCACAAGTGGCTCTTGCGTATCTCACAGATGTATTGCGTTTTGCGGTCTTTCATTGACGGACACACGTGACATCTACGTCATACACCTGGAGCTGTTTTTTTTACAGGTGGGCCTTTTTGGAGACCAATACGGTTGGGAATTCGTTTGCGAAGATCTGTAGAAAGACGAGTGTTTTTCTGTCTTGATGTAGATGTGATTCTATCAGTGCGATACCCAGATTTTTGATAAAACTTCCACCTCCTCAAGTAGCAAACTTATGATGTCCTGTCACGTAGGTGGCTCTCCATTTTGAACTATAAATAAAAGAATACGATAGCATAAGTTGAATTCGAAGTAAAGTAAAAACCTACATAAATAAAACCCATTAAATTTGTAAAATCTGTAGGACACCAAACTAAAAACAATGAAAATCTATCATTTCATAAAAAGACGTGTCCGTTCCCACTAAAAAATAATATTTATTATTAACAAACTCACAGAAAAACATAATCAATACTTACATAAAAATGTCACGCCGTATGCCTGGTGGGGTCAGTGAGACCCGAAAGCACTTCACACACATCCTATCTATACTGGAGCGTGCCCCGAACTGAGGTAGCGGGCGGCGAGCGTAACTAAGTTCACTATGGTCAGCTACTGAGAGCAGTTACGAGCAGAATTCAAATTTAAATGAATTGTAACGATTTAACTGCAGCGGTGGGTCTCTCAGACCCTACCAGGCATGCCGAGGGTTAATATAAATTTGAACTCACCCTTAGGCATCTTACTCCTAATGCGTTATTGCAAAATTTTAATCAAGGGTGTGAGGGAATAATTAAATTATGCAGGCTGTCGCTTGCACTCCATAGCATAAATCTCTATTGTTTGTTTAGGCTACAAACTAGCAGTCATAATTTTTGATACGAGTCTGTACTGCCGTTAAATAACCCTGTATAAATCAAAAAGGCAATAATGAAACTACGATATTAAATCCGCATGAGTTACACTACACTGCGCTTACTAATATATTACACAATATAGCGATATAAATAAGTAAAGATAAGCTCAAAATAAACTTCTAGTTTGACATGATGGTTGCGTTGTCTGTAATGCTAAAGTTTTTCTAGAAGATTAAATGTGGTTTTAGTTCGCCTGTTTGACTCCAAAACATGAGATTGCACTTCAGTCAATTTACAGAACCATCCTTAAAGTTGAAAATGAAGACAGACAGACAGCAATAAACTCGTGTTTATGTGGTTAGTTCATCGCGAAATAAACTGAACCAGAGTTTTGAAGTGAAATCTTCTTACAAAAACGAAAATTAATGTCAGCGATCTTGGCGAATGAAGTGCTTCGAATCGCCTCGTGTTGGCCCAAGATCAAATAATTTTATGAAAATGAACCCCAAGCCCATTTAATTAACCCGACCTCCCCTTAAACTGTACAAGAATTCCCCGTTCGCTAAACATTAGCATTCGTCGGAAGTTTAATTCGCGAAACGAAAAATATTTATTTACACATTTAACCATTTTAATTTTGTTCATCTCACACGAGTCTGTTAACGATAGGGAATGTTAATTAATTTTTATTGGATTTTCTTTTCGGTAGAGAAGTTTTAATTACTGCAGGGAGGTGCGTGCCGGGTTCATAAGCCGGCGTTCGCCGCTCGCGCGCTCGGACGCTGATTGTTTGTTGCGGTCGTAATGCCGCTCATATTCGCTCTACTCTCGGAAATTTGTCGATTTTGGTTACATTATTTATAGACGAACGCGTGTTCGCTCGCATGCTCTAATAACGTCGCTATTACCCAAAAGTTAGACACGAAAACTAACCTAAACTTTTTATCGGATAAACTTAATCCATTTAGGGCGGCCGACTTAACGTAATCTACGATATATTTTATATATGTAACAGACGAGTAGAAATTAGACGGACCGAATCTGAACTCATCAAACATTAAGCCCGGTGCCCTCTAAATAAATAAGGCGAGTAAATGAAAAACATTCACGTTCTAGGTATTGAACGGTGAGAATTCGTTTGGGAGCATTAATAAATATGCATAGCGCGTCGCCTCCACAACCTCTGTGATTAGTCGTGTGGGGTTCTCCCGCCGGTGATACGGATAGGTGAGTGATAGCGAGGGGGGCACTAAGGAACCCCCTAGCTAATAATGCTTGTATCTCTCCGTTGTATCGGCGAATTTCTTGGATATTGGCAATACAGCGCTCACGTGTGCCTTTGTTTCTATCGATGTGCGTTCGTGGGAAGAATGGTGGGAAACGGGGAACAGTCAGGGGAATCGGTGATCACGGGCACGTGCCATTGACAGGGCTTGCGCGTCAAAATTATGTTATAAAATTTTATTATTCCAGTATCATTTGAAATAAGGTTATCTTGGATATGCCTAAATTGGGTCAGCATTAACTTTTATGCTGATACTATCATCTGAATCCTAAGCAATAAGACTAACTCCGCCAACTTTGCATCACCTAGGATACCAAATTAATATCAGAAACTTCTCGAGGAAGCTCTCAAGTAAAATTAATGCAGGATCTAAGTCTTGCAAAGTTATTACCCCTAAGCAGTAGGTCATACTTCAAGCAGAAGCACGAAAACTAATGCTGCGTTATTTCGGAGGTTGCTATAAATTTACTGTGTAGGCAGCGGGCATGCACTTTATTGCCACACTGGGCTCTATGTCAGGTAAAAACAGGTTGACTATCCCTTCCGGTCGGACAGAGCCTGCTCAAATTCATGAAAATAGTACCACTACGGCAAGTGGTACCAATTTGTTTTTAAGCTTGGTGCTCCTTGTGGGATATGTTTAGTTTTACGGTAAAGTAAACTTACACAAATAAGTATGTTATTTGTAAGCAAACGTATTTTTTATGAGAACTGTAGATACTTGGCGCTAGGGCCACCTTTTCAATAAACTTAATGAGTTTGTTGATTGAGAATGTATTAAAATGATGAAATGTATCTTAATTGCGCCGGCGGCACCCAAACTTTTCAACTCAAATCAAAGCATTGCGAGCAACACTGCTTAGCGATAGTACGGTGGTAGTCCTTTCCAGTCAAACTCATACTATACTTGCAAAATTAGTCGCAAATAGTTTTCTACATGCTTCCTATGTGACTGCAGCCTAGGATTCAGATGCATTATATCCAAAGTTATATGTTTCAAGGGATATGAAACACCGCAGAAGAATGGCTCCCAAGGTAAAGGGGAAACAACATACGGCTTTTACGTAGGTACCTGCGTCAGCAGTTTATCTTAGTGCCTATTGTATTTATCGTAAACTTTTCTCCATCATACCAAAACATTAGGGAATTAACTCTCTCAATAAACTTATACGGTTGATTACTTATTTTTCTCTGTCTAACTTAATTAACTCTTGCAAAGTATTCCCATTAATTAGCTACAAACCCCGAACTAAAGAGAGAACAGCAAAGAAAAATGTGTTTCCTTCACTCATTACTACCGAATGCTCTCTAGTTAATTAATTCCATTTGGTGTCGCTCTTGAGTGGATGCTAGGTAGATACATAGTCAACAAGGGCAAGTGATTGCAGGATTAATCGTACAGTCTCACCTCAAGTGGTTATATTTATTGTTATTGCACTCAGATTGCGCGTGCCGTGGCTGAAATCAAATTACAAGTCCAGCGGAGTCCTAAACAAATTTCAATTTTCAATTACGTCCGTAGGAGTGGCAGGAGCGACGGCTCCCTAGAGGGTCTGGTGACTTATTGCACTGTATCGGCCCAACTTGATTCTTCAATAATATATTCAGAATTATTTCAAAAGCACGGGTCGAGCTAAACCTTAAACAGAGATAGTTTGCTTTAAACAGAGATAGTTTGATTTATGTAATGTCCGATCACTCGTATAGCCGTAAGTGTGATTTTATGACTTCTATTAGATGAAACGGTCCTCGAAAACAGTTGCCGCGTCACGCTTCTTATTGATTTCGTGGCAATAAAAGAATCGGCACCAACCTTAGCCTCCCCATATACTTTTTCCGGTTCAATGAGCATAAATTGCAATAGGATTCCTCGCGGTGGATGGTCCCGAATATTTCTCTTTTGAGTCCGCATCGTCCGCGTGGAAAAGGTGCAAAGATTTACCTTTATAGGTACCTACGTTCAGTTACCATGGGCTGGGCTATCAGTTAACATTAAAATATTTATTTTGCACTAAGCCCTCCACGTGAGCGATGAGGGTGCAAAGTCGTTGAGGAAACTTTTGACAGTGATTTCGTTCACACGGTCCACCGGACGTAATCCCGATAACTCAGTTTTCTTGGGGTAAATATAAGCCTGTTCCAATCAGGTATCTCGACCCAGGTGTGTGCAAATAGATGTTATGAATTGATTGCTGAAGTATACTTAGCCCAAATTGCAGACGAAAAGACAAGTTTTTTTTACTACAAATCCTGTAAAAGCTTTTATATATTCGGCAAATAGCAAACCACTTTCAGCGTTTTTCTCTGTGGATAATTTTGTTTATCTTCTCAAGTTATGAAAGCGTATCTACCTGCCAACACAAATCATTGGTGTATGAAAACAAACCAATTCAAGCCAACATATTGAGAAGAACCAACCCTCGCTTGAACGACAATATGAAGCCAATAGTTGTATCAGAGTGTTCCGTTCCGATGAATGCTTACAGGAAGAAAAGGCAATACGAAAGAAAAAAGCGTAACAACCGTGATAGCCAATATAACAGGTGCAAGACAAACAGGCGGCAATATCTGGAAATATAGCCAATATCCATAGATGACAACAGGTCCATAGTTATTCAAAAAAGCTGGTTCAGTCTCTGGCCCATATAGACAAAAATCTAACCAAATCGATATTCAAAAGATAAAGATCGTAGTTAAGCTAAAAGTCCGTCTCTATTTTGGTAGTTTTTACAGATGGTTTTAATCAAGTTAAATATTGACAGATTACTCTTGTTTTATTATAAATAGATTGTACCATGTTTTCTTTGCTAAGCTGTCCAATAGTCGACACCGGTGATATCAATAAGCTTGGTTGAGGTAAACTAAAGGGATACGCGTGCTACGATGCGATTGATTCCTATTACCGACGGATTGTTTTGAAACTTATTTGAATTATTCATATCTCGAGATAACTTGTCGCATATTTGAGTAGAAGAAAAAATAATATCGGTCCTGAAACATGTTATTAAACAAAGAAACACATATAATTTCTATTAAAAATTAAGCAATAAAGTAAACAAGTATATTCATTTCGAAGAACATATTTTCTGTTTAACGATTACTGTTTTACTAAATGACAGCAAAGTGAAGAAGGTTACTTATATTATAATATAAAAAGTTCTCATCAGCTTAGATGTTCATATGAAATACAATTTTATCGGCCTCATTTGCCCGTGCAGCTCTCTCGTTAAGTGCTATGAAAATAAACATCTCATTTTGCTTCATAATGGAATATAACATTTTCCGTTCATCGTTTAAAGTACTGAATTATTAAAAATGAAACCAATTCAACGCTCGAGTGACTGATAATTCAATAAGCAGTTTAAATAATACTCAACAAAACTCAGCCTGCTGTAGTGTTTCAAATATTCCAATTCACGAGGCCATTATCGAATGGAAAGGAAATCTGCAATCTCCTGAGATTCAAAATCAAACAATGAAACGTGTAACATAATACCATTCGTTATTAAGACTCAAATGTGGCATTAGAGGGAAATAAGGTAAGGCAAAAGTTGCGTCCCATCTCGCTGAAGGGGGAACTGAAAATGTTTATAGAGAGCGCTGGGTAAGGGGGTAATGCGTGTAATAAAATTTTATACACCTTAATATTTCGGGGAACGATGAGTCGAGGCGTGTGTGAAATTATGTTCTTACGGCGCGGTGTGAATTTACCGCTCTCTCAAGTTTTTTAACGATATAATTTGCTTGTTGTTACTTTACTAAAATATTACACCATCGATTAAAATCATTTATTTTTGTTCCCTCCTTTACTCTTGAAAGTCTTCAGTAAATTAATCCCAATGGGCGATCACGACGTGTTGCGTAAACAGGGCTCCCTTCAGTGCGGCTGCGCTCCATCGCTTCCTTTTGATAGACACCATTTCACTCCGAGATAATTTATGCAAATGAAATACGCATTACCCTGTTTCCTATTCGGAGGAATGTGCGCGCCCCGACATGTTTTGAAAACATGTTTATTAGACGCCTACAAGCACCTACCACGTTTTATCTTTATTTTCCGTTCTCGTGTCACTACTTTTATTCAGTCGTTGTCTATGTTTTCTCACATTTCATATTTTTTGCTTTGCCGTCACTAAACAAATACGTTTCATATGAGTCTTTAGAAACAATCTAATAAACAAACACTGAACCAGTGAGATTATTAAAACATGCTTCATAAATACAAAATTTTATCATGTTCTTTCTCGTTTAGCGTGCTGAATCGAGGCTTTAAAACTTAATCAACTCGAAAAAGCCATAACACAAACTAGAGATCCGTTTTATAGCATTTCAGGAGAAACACTTTAACCACCGCAGAGCATTTTCCAAATTACCGACGCCAAGCTAATAAAGGCTAAGAAGTTTTCGGACCGCGTTTGGTAAAAATACGGTGTCGCAAAACTTTTCTTTATTAGTTTCCCCCTTTAATCCAGCCAGGCGTGTTCCAATGTCTTTATGGCGAATTTTCAATCTGAGTCTGGGCGGAAGCCAATAAGAAATCAACTATTTTCCCCTGATTCTCGTGCATCGGTTTGAGGGGAGATTCGTTTCTTTACGACTTCTTTTACGATTGGAGGTGCATTCGGAATTAGTCCACGCCATCGCGAGAGCCTTTTCGTGTCTGCGAAGACGAATGGTAAAAGGATTACAATGACAAAGTTCCTTCCTTCGTTTTAGTCGAAGATAAATCAAGGTGTAAGAGAATATTTTTTTTTTATAAAATAATAAGTAAACAAGCTGTGATCGTTCAGGTTTAAACGACTAACTACTCTCAAAGTTACAGTGGAGCGAATAATAATTTCCTTTCAAATGACTAAAGTTTTTCCTACCGTCAGCGGCGTTTACGATATGCTAAGCTTTTTCTGCATGCATTTTATCGTTTTGAAATACCATCAACTTAAGTATAGGGTTCGTCGAGTAGTTAAAATTAGTTATTTTTTACTGTATTTTTTTATATTCCTCTGTTTAAACACAAGTGCGCGTAAAGTAAAATATTGCTCTAGGCATTCTGACTTCAAACTCATTATAATCAAAGGAATGTGAATGACACATTTCATATACGTTGCCTATATGTGCATTAATTCTCTTTGCTACTTCTATGAACAGGTTAATCAAGTGTCTGTAGCTTAATAAGCTACAAAGGGTGGAATTCAGGTAATCTGTCAGTCTCGCTTCACAAACAAATGAACACAACTAATTATAAGCACGTGACTACAGCGGCTGTCTAGCCAACTAATTGATATTCCATGTATTTTCACAGTATTTGATTGGAATAAAACGGGGTACAAGGGGGTCAGCACAAATGTACCTATATGATGGTCTAAAAGTATTCGAGTCACATTGCGCAGGTACGCAGCAGTTTCGCAGTCGAACGCTTATTGCCGCGCAATGTATATCAAATAAACTGATGACACATAGCGATTAACATATTTATTTGTGATTACCCCTCGGAATAATTGATTTTCAATAGAAGCTTTGCGATTGTTAAATATTGCAGAACCAAGTCGAGATTTAATATTGCTGTTCAAATTGTTTCACAATTCATCATTTTGAAAAATCTAAGTACGTGAAATATCGCTGATTCTAATTAATTATGTGCTTTGCAATCATGTTATAATTGACTACAAAAAAAAAACACTAATTACGTAGATATTTCATACTCGAAAATGATTGAGCTACCGTACTTATATTAAACAATTCACAATAACACAGGTATATGTACATCTAGCGTTTATTACGTAAACTTGACAAAAGGGCTGTTTCCGTTAAATCATAACGTCTAGAGATACCTCTACAGTTTCCGCAACTAAATTAACAAGGTATGATATTTCGGTCACGTTTGAATACTCGTTTACGTCAGCGCCGGGAGTGTATTACAGACATTACAGCTAATCGCGACACGAAGCATTTTCTGCTGTGTGGAGAATCAATTTTGGCAGGATATAAAGAAAATGAATTTAAGTATCTCATAGTTTATTCATAAAAATGTTAACCTGTAAGTCTGAGTGATTGGGACAGTGCAGTGCTCTTATTAAACGCTTAATGAAGCATATTATCGTAATAAAATTAGATAACTTAAAATCATTTATTTGTTCTTATAAAAGTACCTATGTGTCTTATATCTGTAGCTGTACTTACTGTTCAAATTGTATCAAAGTGTGTTATGTCCAATAACAATTGTTTTATTTATAGCATCCCACTGCAGGGCAAAAGTCTCCCCCAAACTCGATACAACCCGGTTTTTTGCTGTGATCTTTTTGATGATTTTGATTTTAACTTTAGAAAAAGGTTATTGACCGCGAAGCTCATGGTAAGGTTTTCATAAAGTATGAAGCAATTAAGGGTAAGTCATAAATACCATGCTATCACACTGAGTAATAAAAGCATTAAGAAAATTTCCACTAAAGCGTGGTTTTATTTTAAAATTTTGTTTATTATAAAAAAAAGTTATTCAAATTGATTAGAGCCCAAAATGACGTCGGCAGGGGATAAAGGTACAAAGAAAGTAGTTTATAGTAGATAAAAATGAACTAAAAGATATATTTCCGTGATTATAAAGATTATTAAAGATGCTACAGTAGACAATGTCCTTAACATGTGGACTTCATCTTGAGGTTTTATATCTCAGACTTGATCTTACAGTCTATTTAGCTGCTAGAGCTAAGAAACTTATAAAGATGATATTAAAACCGTGCTCGAAATGTTGGTTGAAGAAGGTTGAGAATTTATGAGCTGGTTAATGCACATTATAACTTACCTACTTACATTTATTTTTAATCTTCGAGTATGTTCAGTATCATCGTTATATATTCTATAACTCTATAATGCTTTCTACTTAATAATCACCTTAGCACTGTAGTTAAAATACAAGAGATCATTACTAAAACAGTTTAAAAAAAAAAATGTGTTTCTTGCCCGTTCTTTTAAGCTCTGGTCGCGTGGAACCGGCACATAGAATCACTACACTCTAGTGATAATTTAGAATCGTCTTACATACTCTAGTGACTAGAGTAAGACGATTCTAAATGATCCTTGTGATTTTATTAATTGAAGTATGAATTTGACTTTTATATTAGTCAACCAAAATGTTCCCACACTAGAGACGGGCATTTGAAAACAAAGACGAACACCAATCAGTGAAATATGAGCTATTGTCGTAATCGCTCGAATCTCGCGATCAATCAGAATAAAACGCAAATAGCTCATATATCAGTCGCATTAAATTGTGACAATACGTAATACAGTAGGCTTCAACCAAAGTACTTACACAGCGTAAATGGAAACAGCTAGGTCACTATTTACCTATCACACAGGTTTCTGCCTAGTATAGGGCCAGTATTGACTTGTTAAATTATAGACAGCAAAAACCTATTATTATTGTATTAACATGATGTCTTACTATAAGATCAGTTGTCATTTTTCTTGTAAAATAAAATATACTTTTTACTTTACTTTACTATTTATTTCAACAATAAACGAGAAATGGTGTATTCGTATTTTTTGAGCAAGCAACTAAACTTGCTCATAATATGACTATATACCTCGCAGCTTTCTGAAGATATGGGTAAAAAAATCAATATCACAGTAATAAATGTTTTAAAAGATATGTGGATGCATGAAAACTTTAGTACATTTGTATATTTATTATGGATGACAGAGGTTTATCTTTGATAATTGAATTTCTTTATTCTTGATATGTTCGTGTCATTACTTGACGGTTTGAAAGTGAAAGTAAGTTGATTGAAATATCATATTTTATGGATATATCAGACAATTTCGAGACAAAATAATTATAGCATAGAGAGCTTTAGCTTTACATTTGATTAGCTGTGGCACATCGTTCCATTTGATGGATTACACGGCGATTATGAGCGGCAGGAAATACGCGTATTTTTCATTTGGCAATTGTAACGGTTTATCAAAATATCGTTCAACACGGTACCGATTAGATTAACAGCACACAATTGGCTTACATGGAAACTTGGCCCATTAGTTTTATACCTGGGTCGAACGCAAGTGGTGGTTTTCTTACCTCAAATTGGTTTTAAACCAAATATCTAACGAAAATGTGTTCTGTTACGTTTTCATCTCCTCGTTTACTCCTCGTTCTTCTACTCCTAGAATTGATTTATGTCACTGGTCCAAGTTACTTTTTTTAATGATATACCTACGTGTAACTGTAAAATAGCACTAATAAGCAGTAATATGCAATTTAAAAAGCTCTAATAAAATTTCTTTCCAGTTATGATTTCATTTACTTAAAATTTATTATATTTTATTTTGGTGAACAATAAAATTATCTTCAAGTTTTTTTATCATCATATCAGAAATACCGTAGATACATATAATTGGATAGTCACCGCATTACGTAGACCTAACATTCAAGATACGTCGATCAACGTCAGCAAGACTGCCGAATGTTGCAGCATCACCGCGCAGTGTATCTTGAATACGTGATTGCTTGAACATACATGCCTCACGTAAGCGATTAGGGAACACACGGTGGATCAGTACCAATTTGATGTAAAACTACCACTCCGGACTCTTGTGCAGTGTTCTGTGGATTGGATTAATTCGGAACGCGCCCCGTGGGTGTGTGTTTCGTGCTTATCGCCTCTGACTATAACAATAGCTAGGCTAAAGGAATTGTGTTTCACCTAAACACTGGTCTTTCATACTGATTGGGCCACGTCATAAGCAGAGTATTTCATAATTTTGATCATTTTTGCAATACAACTTAGAACAAAAAAACTTACATTACTTTCCAAAAATAACGCATACAAAAATGACATATTTAAATCTAAAAGAGTGTATTTTTAGTTGCTTTAATAATTGGTACGTCTTCTAGAAAACTTTTATTTTTAGTGTTATAAAAAAAAACATTCTTAGACATGACGTTATTACCAACATATCCGTAATGCTCCAACTATAACCAACTTTACCGCTAATCTAATCCTTATATCACGATAAGATCCCATATCAAATCAAAAGTTCCCCCGGACAAATTGCAGCGTCCATAAAACCACAACTCATGTTGTTTGCTCAAACTGTTCTTGACCAGAATAATTTCACGTGATAGGATCTTGAACGTGCACTGGTTTGTAACTTTCTTCCTCTCAACTGCCCCCCCCCCCCCCACCCCTTTACCCCCTCACCTGGGCCAATATAACCAACCACCATGCTCATGCGATAAAACAATTACCTCAATGAAATCGTGTTTTCTACACGTAACT
This sequence comes from Ecliptopera silaceata, assembly GCA_932527185.1. Taxonomy (NCBI): domain Eukaryota; kingdom Metazoa; phylum Arthropoda; class Insecta; order Lepidoptera; family Geometridae; genus Ecliptopera; species Ecliptopera silaceata. The sequence goes on along the minus strand of OW052205.1, from coordinate 4,857,259 downwards.
TTACAAAAACTGAAATAAATTATAGCGCAAAAGGAATTCAATAGAATTTTTTTTAACTGCTATTTACAAACAGAAAAAATTTGGTTGCGAAAGTTATGAAAGTTATGTTGCAGCTCGCTCTTTGAATGCTAATAATATATTAGGTTAGTCAATCAATATAAATGATTTTTGATTTTTTTTAGAATAAAAGTACCACTGTGTGATTAGGTATAATTAATTGTTTTTTAACTATTTATTGTAATGCTCTAATCTGAATGTTTCATAATTAATTATTTTTATGTAAATTTTTGGAAATACATTTCTAAAAAGATTTTTTTTTATATTTTTACTCCTTTACGAAGACTACTACAATTGTATTTTGGTCATATATACTACTCGCATTTATCAATTCAAAAATTGTGTAATGAGTAGGTAGAATAGAATAGAATATAACTTTATTACACCACAATTAATAAAGAAAAAAAACAGGCAGTGATTATCAACCAAAAGTAAAGTACTTACTTATATTATTTGCTAATTACTACCCAGATTAGTTCAAATAAAGTATTACAACAGTTTCTAGTAATATCGAGGTAAGAAAAAATATAACCTTTTAGCAACTTTTAGTATTTCTTAGAAAGACGTCGCAATTAAATTCCTAACGACCTAAAAACTCAAAAATGACGTTATATTTCATTTTAATTTTGTTTATAAATACAATCCTAACAAATTTCAGTAAGTACCCACCAAAATGGTAATATTATCAGATCTCAGTTACCCAGCTTGTCGTGTTAACGTCTAAACGAGTCGCGTGCCGGTTCCACAAGAATCTTGATACGCCGTAGGCCTCACTGATTATAGTTTTGCTTATTACCCGCGACCTCAAATACTTGCTTTTCTGTAATTACGCTCCTGACTAATTTGCAACCTTGTTGGCTTCGTGTAGACACTTTTTAGATATGCTAATTCGAAGTATAATAAAGTCTATGATATTCCATTACAATCCTAAGGTGAAATGTTACTTAAATCTCACCTAAATTTAACATTACTAAAAAAATAATAGATATAAATAAATAATAATAGGTATAGATATATATAGATAAGAATTTACGTAAAAAATTCAATGTCTCCAAAATCTAAATCTAAATAAATAAAGCATGTAAAGTGAAACCATACACCGTAAAAGTTATGAAAAAAAAGCTGAGGTTTGCATAAAAAAACTGTGGTTTGACAACATTGCCGGCGGCGCACCAGCTAGTTACAAAGTTGTGATCCACGTAGAGATTGAATGATGAAAAATGCAGTCACTGAATATGTGATTCTAACACGAGTCGCAATAAAAGATCACACGACGTCCTACTAAAATATGAAATGCTTTATTGTGTCAAATCCCTGAGAAAGAACAGAAATATACATGCAATGTGGACTTATTTCGAAAATATTTGTTTTAAATGAGATACCGTAAAAATTGTGGTACCTATGGTAATTGAAAACATTAATTAAGGTTATATACCTATACATATTAGGTGTATATTTTAGGGGTATAATATTTAATTATAAGTATGTTGTTTATTTATTTTCTTGGTCTATTTTATTTTTCTCTTTGAGCACTACCTATAACTCCATTCTACGCAAAGGAAAAAATGCTATTTAGCACTAAGCTCGCCTCTGAACCTACAATTTTATTTTTTTGTGCAATAAAAAAAATTCAAATCAAATCAAAACATAAACCAAACGAGTTTTTTTAGATAGTATTTTAGAACTATGAACTCTAGTCATTCGAAAATATCGGAAATTGGTTTTAAAAGCACTGAATGGCTTGCGTGGAGTTTTATCGACAAAACTAATAGTCAAGTTATGTTCAACTTGAACGAACATTGCTCGCTCGGCAGGCACTTATGACATGTATTTAATAACGCCATCAAGTAATGTGTGTTAATATTATGTTTGTTTAGTCTGTCTAGTCTGCTGCGATATGTCTACGTATACTCTAGGGTTTATTGAAACTGTTTCACAGCTTATAAGCTATAGGAGTAAGCCACATTTTTAGAATTTCATAGTTTCATACTAATTGATATTGATTTTCATGGTTACGCAACGTTTAGAAAAAGCTTCTATTACAACAAAATTGAATGATAGTATGAATTTATCTGTTTTGAAACTTTGATTTTTAATAATTGACTAATGATGTTGTATGGGTACATTTAACGTTCTATTATTGTTCAGTAATATACGTTGATACATATAGTCACGCAGTCAGTTTTTGTGAAAAAGTTCTAGTATTTCAAGCCGTCTAGTTTCAGTATATATTTAGTCAGTGAGTATGTTAACCAAATCAAGCATATAAAATCGACCAATGCACAACATTGAACCAACATACACATTGCAGTGTATGCAAATACAAAGTACAGTCCCAGTGGTGTCGCGTCTGCAAGCAATACTGATTTCTGAACCCGTTCACACCTGCCCAATTCCCTGCCGATGCCTTTTCAAATTCAAACTCCATTCTGATGCTGTGAAATGTCTAGTGTTGTCCCATTGAATTACCATTTTCGTCCGTTACTGCTGCTTTATATTTTCTTGACAGTATTTTCGGTATGTTCTATGTCTGTTATTTTAAAATGAAATATAATAATACCTGTAGAAAATGAGATATGACACAGACAAGTGTTTTAATCAACATACACAGCTTACCCAATCAGTGGTAAATAAACTGCTTTATATCAGCTCGATAAAAACGGTCTAGCGTAAATAGAATAAAACTGAGTTAAAACATGAAACAACCTATTTCGGGTACGGTATCCGTCTGGGAAAATATCAAAATGCCTAGGAGATGAGAGCATACAATGACAGCTTGCTTCGTCAAAAATGTATGTAGTCCATGAAGTGATAGACGCTCCGCGCTGCTTGTTGTAAAAATACTCTTAGTTGAACAGTTTGAAAAGACTTCCACTCGAGTTGATCGCGCAACGCTCGAATACGTTTTGCTTTTTTCATGCCCCACGAATGTAGATACATATTTAATACACGCAATAAAAATAAAAGTTTATGTTGCGCTGTTACTTTTGTTTGCTATTTTGGAATATATTTTGTGTCGTTGTTTAGTGGTCACGAAGGACATTTAACAAAATCAAACAGTATTTTTAAAATAAATGTAGTCAGAATCCAAAATCAATAATAGTTTATTCAGTAAAAGCACAAGGATTCTTTATAATCGTCTTATATACTAGGACCTAGAATATAACACTAAGACCTAGAATCAACTAATAACTAGGTAATTCTAGGTGCCAGTTCCACGCAACCAGAGCCTTTAAGAACGGGCAAGAAACTTAGTTTTAAAGCGATACCTTGGACATTTTAAACATTGGTTATTTTATCCTATAGATATATGTACAAACCTCTCGCAAAGCACAGATTCTCTGCAGTAGTCAATGCGTAACTTAGATGTTTCTTACGTTTTTTCAGCTTTTTACAGTTTAGAAACACGCGAACCGAATGTGTTCTATCCTTACAAGTTTACAAGTCAAATTACCAGAAACAGTCAGAAAAGTGATCAAACAAACGACTTTTCTTCGCTGTTTGAAGGTCGTGGTTTAACTTTGTACTAAGACCAAGACATTAAGCGGCCGTTCAACTGGCGCATATCAATCTAAGTTTTGATAAATGTTTTAACCTAGCTGTCACTTAACCGACAGTCTCAAATAAAATAGAAACAATATTTATTAAAATAGCAACATGATTACTATTAGCATAAATAAACGTGATCAATTTTTTGTTTCCATTTTAGTATTAGATTACAGCTTTTGTATGTATAACCGAGATAAAAAAATATTCTCATCCAGATGATGAAAAAAGTCAGATGAAAAAAACCAGCCAATTGCGAGTCTAATTCGCGCACGAAGAGTTCCGTTCCAAAAGACAGACAGACATGCAGGCAGTCAGAAAGACATACACGTAGACGGACAGCGGATTATATTATCATTAATAGGAGCCTGTTTTACCCTATGGGTACGGAAAATATCTACTCGATTCTATTTCGGTATCTCATCATATATCTCTATTAAATTTGTAGAGATAGTGGTGATGAAAATACCTAGATATTTCGAGTTGTACCAAAATAATCATGAAAAGCAATTATTGTAATGGTTTGACAGACGTGAAAGATAAGAAGCTTGTTTAGGATAATTTTAATGGTCCCTTTGTAGCATATCACGCTAACATACTGTTGACATTTTGATGTTGCTGGTTGCCTCAAGCCCACACCTCTTAGCTTGTTGTACCCCACTGCCGGAATAGCTCCTCCAGGAGTTCGCAGAGAGATTGCTTGTGCGGCGGAAAAGTTTAAACAAGAATTCGACAATAGACACCCACTTTTTGGAGCGATACCACCCCGAAAGCGTCTTACCAGCCGCCACAGTTTTCTGGAATGCACAAACCCTCTAACCGACGTCAACCATATCGAAGCCCGTCGAGAGCTATGGATCCGGAAAAAACCCCCTCCAGATGGCTACATCACACCTGCCGAAGAGCTTCCTGCAGGTCATAAGCTCCCATGGCCCACTTGGAAGTCCCTTAACAGACTGCGGACCCAGGTGGGTCGCTGCAGGTCCAACCTGAGCAGGTGGGGTTATACTGATGTGTCGGGGTGCGATTGCGGTGTGGATCCTCAGACCATGTCCCACCTATTGGCCTGCCCGCTGTGCCCAAAAACCTGTTCTTTGGCCGATTTGTACGTTGCCACTGAAAACGCCATAGAGGTGGCCAAATTTTGGGAAAACGTTATTTGAACCATCGACACGAAGAAGAAGACTGTTGACATTTGAAAGTTTATCGATCTGATAAAACATATGGAATAAAATAGTAGGTGATTAGTGATTAGGCTTTTATTTCTGCAGATCTGTGGTTTCTGTATTTCAATTTGAAAACTTTTTAAAAAAGGGATAATGGCAGAGGAATGATGATTTATTTTATTTGTTACATTGTCATCCAAATTCCCTAAAATGTTCATTTTTTATATATATTATTGTCCCTTACACAAAACAAACATCAATATCTGCCATTAAAACAATATTTTTTTCATAATTGGAATTAAACCTAAGACGCAGATGGCGTGGAAGGCAGAGTTATACCTACTATGCTATAAATATTTATATAGTCTGTCTAATAAAGCCCAACAATTTTCATTTATGATTTCAATTTAGATAAGTAGGTACTTGGCCAACCATTTACGAGCCAAAGTTATGTTTGACTATTATTTATGAATAGTTTTTATTTTCTCTGTACATTTTATAAACTTACTTGAGAGTACTGTAATGCTGGGGCCACATTAGCGGGCTACGGCGAATATTCGTGTTAACGCGATGTATGTGGCCGGGTACATCGTGTCATCGCGTAGTATTCGGGCGAAGACGCGAATCAATTTGTCGCGCCAATATTCGCTTAGGTGGCTACATCTACGTCAATTTAGGCTAAGTTCAGATGACCGCGCGTAGCCGCGCGTCGGCGCGCGTTTGAGCATTCACATGACGATATTTGTATGGGAGTGCGCCGCGCGTTGGCGCGCGGTACCGCGCGGTAATGTAGACGATTTTTACCGTTTATCGTTTATGTCTTGTATTTATCTTGTACCGCGCGGTTCGTAGTTCCGCGCGGTACCGCGCGGCCATCTGAACTTAGCCTTATGGAGTGAAGTACCGAAAAAGTGTTACTACTTAATTTTATTCTATTTTTCCGCAATAAATGTTATTTCAAAATAAAAATTATTTTTTTAATCCAGTACGTTTAATATTATACCTATGTCAATGTTGATTGTATGATGTCAAAATCGTAAAAAGTTAATTACGATTAATGACAATTTCTTTTTTGTTATTGTGACTAAAACTAATAGTTTATAGTGTGAAAAAAAATATTGTTTCATTTTTTTGCCGAGAAATTGTTGAGCGAAAGGCTTTTGAAGTTAAAGGCTTGTGAAGCAAAGAGTCTATTTTTTTACTTAAAGGTTTTTTTTGTTGATTATTTAAATTGTTTAATATTTTATGTCAATGTTGATTGTTTGATGTCAAAATCGTAAAAAGTCAATTACGATTAATGACAATTTTCTTTTTGTTATCGTGACTAAAAATAAAAGTTTAAGGTATAAAAAAAATATTGTTTCATTTATTTGCCGAGAAATTCCTGACATTTCCCTTTTCCGGCCGCATTCCTGACATATATCTAAAATACCTGAAATGTCAGGAAAATTCCTGATATCTGGTCACCCTAATCCGGCACGATACATCGCGTCAACTCGACACGAATCTTCGCCCGTCTAATGTAGACAAGAACATCGCCTATACCCGAACACGAGGTTTTTGTCGCGCCAACACGATACGAATATTCGCCCGCTAATGTAGCCAAAGCATAATAAAAAGAAATTTATTCGATAAAAAATGTTAATCTAATTTCAATTTATTTTGTTTCAGATCATGTTCGAGAATTTTCATGTGGGACTCTCTTCTACAGAACCTTTTTCGTGGATTCAAAAAGAGATGCTCTCTACGTTGGTGCTATGTAAGTTTCAGTTATTACTTATAAACATTTTTATTTGATTTATAGTTTTAGATAAGTAAATAAATGAAATTTGATTCATAGGACTTAGTCTATATATTTTTATGATATCTGCAACCCATATCTTTATTAAATGTTGTTATGTTAAAATGACCGTTACTGACTGATTCCTCATGCCTCATTAGTCAGCCAGGTCAACTTACACTGGTGGGTCGAAACAAAAAGGTGATATAGGTCAATTGTATGTGTCACGAAGGTAGCTAATTTCGTTCCGGGAATAAAAACCACCGCATTTTGAGCCATAAAACGATTCTTCTATAAACATTATGGTAGCTTTAAGCAACTTTGTAAGAATTCCTTTATATGGCCCGCAGTGGATCCGCTCAACTTTTTCATTCAAATAGCGAAAGTTAGAAGGGTTTTATAGCTTATTTTCCTAAACTCAGTTATATTTCCAGGGATCGGCTATATCGGCTCAATATGAATAACATCAGCGCCACGCACTGTGAAGTAAGTTACAACCGTATTTATGATACTTTTTGTTATTATTTTATGTTCTAGAAATGAACATAGTTATTTTTGTTTACAGAGAGACTCTATAAATTTGGAGCCGAGCAACGTGGCGCAATGCGTATCTAAAGGAAAATCCGAGGTAAGGGTTACGATTTTTTCTTTGGTAGAACAGTGTTGGAAAGTAAAATGAATTTAAATATGGTTCGTTATGTGGTAAATTACTCACAACTAGCACTATTTCCACTAAGGGTTAATCTCATTTTTAACTGTGAGCGGCGGGCGGCGAGCATATTTCATAGCAGGGGGCTTACAGCCACGCTTGTTCTGCTATATTAAGGCCGTTAATTTTGATTTACAATCCCAACGTAAAAGCAATATTTGTTTTATTTCTCGGCGGTCTAAGGCTGTCTCGAAGATCGGGGAACGATTATTGCGAGTTTTCTCTCCAAGTTATCGAATAATTCGATAATGCGCACTCTAAGCGAAATGTTACGCTGGAGTTGTTCCCTACATTTTGTATTCTAGCTGCGCTGTGATATATTTTATTACATACAGGTTACACATAAATGTGCACCTACGATTGTAATGTATGGTAAAATATGATGTTTTGGACCGGAAATCGAGAGTTTTCGCCCAAGATAGGTATGCTTATTTATATTTATTTTTTGGTTCTTCCAGACACGTTTATATCTAATAAGAAAGTCATAAACTCGCTACCAGAAAGGAACGCCTCATACAAAATGTATAACCTTCAGTGTTGGCAGTAAAACCTCCTGCGAGCCTGAAAGGTACCGAACAAATTATGGCAAAAATTGCCACAAGTAAATTCACAAGTTCAGTCGAGGACATTGACGTCATTCTCGTACAATTCAAGCAGATTAAAGGTGAAACTTCCGCAATAGCGTAAAAGAAAAGCAATAGACCACATGCTACCCTCTCGAACTCTTTCGATGAAGAAAAAGTGAATTTGTTTTATTAGTATCAAAGAGGCCTATAAAAAAGAAATATCCCCGAGTCTATCACCTCGGTTGCGGATGGAACGGCCACTCGTGAAGGCTATAATCAAAGTTTCTCGCTGTCGACGAGTTTTCTTTTCTCTAAACACGATGTCGTTACTCGAAAAAGGCTGGAAAAATGCCGTCGGCGAATTCCGTAAGGCGGCCGGAGCATGGCTTGTTGTTTTAAGTCCACTCCTCTTTGTGCCGCTATTAAGGAAAATTCACTGGCTTAGGTAAATCGGAGGACTCGAGATTTTTAAATAAAATATGCGGTGAAATCACGACTACCTACACATCTTTTACGATGTGACCGCAATTTTACTTCATAATATTTTAAGTAAGGGATGAGCTGGGTTACGAGATTGCTAAGCCCAAAAATTAAATTACCTTCATTTTGCACGGTTATAACTGCAAATAAAATAAACTTCCAGGCCTTATCAGATTTTCATGAAATATTGAAAGAGCTGAATTTCACGTAAAATTAAAATTAAATGTTTCACATTTTCTCTGACTAAAATAATATAATATAGTTTTCTATCTATAAAAAAATATCGTACATTTTAGTATCTACGTACTTAAAATCAATAACACATTCTAGAATGTACCTACGTATTTAAAAGGCATAGTTTTTAGAATTTACAAAATATAGGTACTTACTTAAAAGCATTTTAACCAAAAGCGGTAGTTATTTGTGAAGTTTATTTGATGTAATTTTAAAAACGAAATGTTTAATTAATCAACATAGAAACAGTTACAAAAAAATAAGATGTTTGACTTTTTTAATAAGACCATAACACGTTTTCTTCTCACTTCTGCAAAAAGTGGGCCATATTGTGCTAAATATTATAATACTTGGACGACGTTTTCTCACTACTCTACCCTTGTTGGATTTCTTTACGGATCTTTACTACGCTAAAGTTAAGTTTTTTATACACCATATTTAATGAAAAAAATAATAAACTTGTGAAAGCACGTAATTCGTTGCCGTGTTACACTTAAATTAATTAATTACTTTTAAATTACGCGCATTTTTACATTTTTGAGATACTATACACTTACGGCCGGTTTCTGGAAACCCAAATCACGATTGATCCGAGTTTGACACATAGTAATTATTTGATTTTTTCGTTGATCATCGTTCGAGAAACCGGCCACGTTACACTTTTTTCATTCAATTGTTACAGTTACACTTTTTTCAGATACACTTATTTACTAAGGAGTAGAAGAGCCTTAGAAAAAATAATTATCTACTCGGTAGTTAGGGCCATCAACATGTTTCTTTATTTGTCATGTTTTTTCATTTTAGTTATCCTAAATAAGGCGGTATTCTTGCTATCAAAGCTATTCGGACAACAATTACGTTTATGATTGTGAGTAAAAAGGTCCAGATCAAATAAACTCGTGCTAAGAGCACAATAGTTAACGCGAACGTAAATTTACTTACGTACAAAATGGCGAATAATTAACGAAATGGACCAATCGAAGGCATTCGTTCTGAAGTTATACGAGCTCAGGCTAAGTGCCGGTAAAAGAAACTCGGACGTGGGCCCGATTGTTCTTGCTTGGACTTGCAAAAACAATTGACTTTTTTTTTCAAACTCATGCAACCTTCGAACTAGAGAAAACGAGTTTTTGAAATTGATATAGACTTTGGATTCATAACGATACTTTCTACAATTTACTTGTATGACAACATATTTCTTTGGTTATACAATAATATTAATAATAAGAGCAGTGAGCTAGTAGGGGAGACCTAGGATAGTTGTTACAGAGGAGAGTTGTTACAAAGCCGATTTCTCGGAACCTATGATCGTTAGTGAGCTGGCAATGCCACTTAATTGATTCTTTTTAGATGCGCTTCTTGATAAAACAAGTGTCTCAGGCATCAGGCAAATGGTTGCCTGAGTACGACGTCTGCATGAAAAAAAAGCCGAAAAGTAATTTTTTTGTCAAAATTTTGGTTATATTTATATCGTGACACATTAAATTTAGGTGGTTATGTTATTTTTTTGTATACTGTAGGGTTTTTGAAGTTTCAAATAGTGGCGTTGTTTTGATGATCCTTTACGTTGTTGTGAAATTATGAATGTTTATTCTGACCAGGTCGTAATTCTCGACACCTAGGAGAGTTGTGACACGTTGTAACAACTCTCCTATTTTTATATTATATATTATATTTTAGTTTGTTTGCTTTGAATTTTATGTCATTAGCAATCCAATCAAAAGGTTTCAGTTCAGGAGTGAAAAGGCTGGTTGAGAATGGCACTAGGAGTGAGCTGCTGTACGTCTGTCATGATAGATTGGATTACAGACATATTTTATAGCGGCTGATATTGTCATGATGCCATAGTTACTTTTTTTTTTTTTTTTTTATTCTAGCCTGTTGTGTCCCACTGCTGGGCAAAGGCCTCCCCCAAACACTTCCACTTCTCTCTATCCTTGGCAGTGTCCCACCAAACCAATTCAAATACGTCAAGGTCATCCCTCCAACGCTTCCTCGGCCGACCCCGACGCCGCTGACCTTCAGGTGTCCAGGTGGTAGTTATGGTAGTCCATCTATCTTGGGGCATTCGACTAATGTGTCCCGCCCACCCCCACTTGAGCTTTGCGGTTTTGACTCCAACATCAGCAATACCGGTCAAAGAGCGCAACGTCGTGTTTGGGATCCGATCGGTTCTCTTGTAGCCCAAAACGCTGCGCTCCATTGCCCTTTGGCATATACTTAGTTAGTATATGCCAAACCAAACCGTTGTTAACCATAGTTACTTAAAAAATATTTATTTCTTATAATCTTAATATCTGTAGTCTCAACAATTATGCCAAATGATAATTGAAGTATTATTAAAGGGTGTGTGTTTTATAATTCTTATAAAAGTCATCTTACCTATCAAATATAGTATTGATAAACAGCTGTAACAACTTACCTTGGTGCCTGTCACAACTTACCTCGGTGTTAGGAGAGTTGTTACATTTTGAGTTGTTTCTGTTTTGGTAGATTTTCTCAGAAACCTTACAACTTGCATTTATTGTCATGACTGTTTTTGATAAAGGAAAGATTGCTCTATATTTAGACATAAAGTTGATAACTGTGCTATGTTTCTTTATTGAGATATGTGGTTTTAAGTAAAAATTGTAACAACCCTCCTTGGTCTCCCCTACTATGATAAGGATGATGATGATACAATAATAAATAAAATAAAATATGTTTTTATTTTCTCACACAAAGTAACAGTATCTTAAACACAACAGTACAAGTTAAGTTACAACTAACAATAATGTAGTTATGATCATCAACTTTTTTATCTTTTATCAACGTTTGATTGTCAATTGAGCACGATCACTAAGAGCGTGACTTGGTCCAATAAAACACAATTTGTTAATTAAATCTTAATGGAAACGCGAACTATTTCAGCAAAAATAGCATCTTGTAGCGCCTGGTAATCCAAATTGTTTCCTTGTGCTAAACAGTTGGCCGTTAGCGTCAGTTTGTTCCGAGCACTGTACCTATATTAATCCGATAATTACTTTAGAACAATCTCGGAAAGTTACCTCCGCGGGTCGAGCCAAAGAAACTCGCCAACTTTTTATTAACAAACAGCACTCAGTTAATTGTTTTGCTATACGTGACTATTTGTAGCAAGTTATTCTACTTTTATATTATATGCGAACTTCAGAGTACGTAGAAATAGTAATTGTTTTGTGCAGTTTCTTAAAAAACTTTATGTGACTCGGTCTTATTGCTATAACCAATAGAACAACTGTCACTTCTGCATTTAGTTATTATTATTTATTTTTTTTAACTTTATTTGGGAAAACAAACAGTACCTCAATACAAGATAATTAAACTATGATTAATACTAAATATAAGTAATTGTGGCACCAACACCGTTTACCACAGATTATTTAAGCAATAGTTGTAAATTTACAGTTTATGAGAGATGGTTAGTACTATTTTAAGTTTTTAATAATCTATTATATAAAGTAATTAAAGTTGTAATTGTTTATTTAATTTATTACATGTACTATATACAACTAAATAGGCAACCACAGGTAAAATGCAATCACAAGTAATAATTGATACAAAATATGATAAATAAACAATAGTTTACCTCAGGGTTCTTTACCCACAATTATTTTGATACAAATATCTCTACCAAGCATAAACATTTTATAAGTAAGATTTTTACGAAAAATTCATTGCAAAAATTATTTTCAGTCAGTATATTGGTGCGAGTTCAATTAATTTTCAATTATTAGAGTGCAGTTCAACCAAATCCATAATTGAAACAAAATGTCATTGCGCTTGAATCAATATTGAATTTTCGATTGTGTGGTCTGATAGTTATCGAAGCTTTGATTTTTTATTCCATTTGTGATTTCCATTATAAAATCTGATGGAATCTGTCGTGTGAGGCTGTGACGAGCGCAAAATTAGTTTCAGTCGTGCACTGACCGCGGCCACCGCGGCCCAATCTATTGTTGAAACACACTTGCTCTACTTCGAACAAATTGCCGCTTCAAGTTATTCCGTCTGCTTTTATTTGTTTTCCTGTATTTCATAAAATCAATATCATAATTTTAAATCGACTTTAACACTATTGAAGTGCAAGTATCTCAAGCAGATGATGTTGATCTGATTTTATTACCTCGACAAAGAAAATATTATTGTAATTTATTTTATATCGTATTGAAAATCTTTAGACTAGATTTCTAGTTTTTCTGGCTTGTAAACACTAAAAAGTTTATGCACACACTATGTTATAAGAGTTTTAAAGAAGATTTTGAGACTGTCCATAAAATTATCATATCGAAAATGACTATTTTTAATTTAACGTTGATGAACTGAAATGGACCAAATACTGTTTTTATCCAGTTAAACGAGCAATGCATATTTCTGTCGTTCGGAATATTAATGTCCCGTTTAATATTTATGCCGAACGCAAATTTGCATAATCACAGCCGGCGAGCACTCATACACATTCACGTAGGTACTTTTAAATCACTATTAACACAGCTTTCAGAGGATACAGCTAGTTTTCTTCAAAGCCCGAATGTATTGTTAAGAAGCTTACAAGAAAAGCCTATTTGCTTAAAAAAAACAATTAAATTGGTCGCGGACAAAATCGCGAGTGCAAACGATCAATAAAGCTTAAATATTATTATTATGCGACAGACACTAACATCAAAGAGCTTCATGAATACTTCATACATTATAATCAGTAGGCTTTCAAAGTGCTACGGCAGTGTTGAGTAAAATGACGCCACTTATGAGTAATTTAAATTCTAGAATTGCACTATTATTTCTGTGTCTACGCTATCGTTTCTGACCCAGTATTTATACTATAATTAAGGGTTGCTTCTCTCTAGAGGTGCAACATAAGGCACCTTAAACATCTACATGATGTAAAAGTCTCTTATCTTTTAAAACCTGAAAGTTTATTATGTGTAAGTAATGTATTGTATTAAGTATGTCAGTCTTCTAGTAGTTTATTTATTTATGTAAGTAATGTATTGTATTAAGTATGTCAGTCTTCTAGTACCCATAACACAAGCTCTGCTTAGCTTGGGGCTAAATGATGTTGTGCGGATTGTCCAGCATTATTTATTTATATTTAGCAATATCTTTTTATGGTGTAAGTTTTGTCGCCGAATGTGGCCAAATTCGTAAACATAGCCACCACAATCACGTGAAATCAATCGGTAGGAAAAACACAAATATGTAGCTTTTAAGAGTCATCTTTGCCAGTTTCGTTTAAATTCTCTTCCTATCGGCTATTCTACAAACGTTTGGAAATCTTTGTGACTTTGATGGGAATAGACAAGTGGAAAGATACTATAATAGCAAGTGAGCCAATTATTAAAGTTATGAGCTGTGTTATTAGTACCAATGAATTTCACCCTAGGCGAGTCTGGAATATGCAGAGCTTGTGGAGGTGTTCCGTTCATTTTCCATTTATTTTGTGTCGATAATGAAAGATATTTACTCCAGCGGCGTCGATTGCTGCTTTTGAAAAGCTGTTTGAGATTTTAAAACATTTTTTTTTATGCATTATAGTCAAACGCTTGGCCGCAATCACATCTGATGTTAAATGATGATGCGGCCTACGGTGTAACGCGTTTGCCTAGATAGAACCTTAGTGGAAAACAGTTGCTTTGTTTCAAATTATTATATTATCAATACTACTAAGACGATACCTACTTAGTACTACTACCTAGCTATCATCTATTGATAATTTTGATTTAAGTTTTTAAGGGAGAAAATAAACGATTATTTTATTTTTATTAAACAATATTTTATAGAGTCAACCAGTTCATGTATTTTTTCAATCTTTGAACAGTAAGGAGAGTAAACAGTTGTAGTTTAGGTAGATTAAACAAATGAGTTTATTCAGTTCTTGTACTAAAATAATCTGATGTTTTTTTTTCAGCACTTCGATTGTCGCAACCACATCCGCGTCATTCAACCAATGGGTGACGGAGGTCGTCTGTATGTGTGCGGCACAAACGCACACAGTCCTAAGGATTGGGTTTTATACGTAAGTAACTTCTACTTCTTCTTTTATTAGTGGCTTTTCAGAGGCTAGGCGTAAGTAACCTGTTTCTAACTACACTCGAGAGCAATGAATCCGGGTCACTTAAAGAATCCTAAAAATCTCGGAAACTAAAAATGCTAGGTTAATGCAATAAATTGTATTTAATAGACAATGTAATACTCCTTAAATGAAGGTATTAAAACTTCTTAGTTATTGTAAAGTTATATCATAAAAAAATCAAATTTGAAAAAGGGCCACTTTCGAAGATGGAACTACGAAATTACAGCATTTGGTTTTGCTTTTGTTTGTAATCTGTCATTTATGTGGGTACATAAACCATGTTGATAGTGCTCTATATTCATTATTCAAGCTGAAATTATGTCGCTTACGCCTGAAGAATGCACCAGAATACTTACAATGCTGGAAACCGGCCGGAGTCAGCGCGATACAGCCAGGACTGTCGGTGTGTCGCTGTCAACAGTACAAAGAGTTCTCCGACGTTACGAAGAAACTGGTTCTAGCCTACGCAGACCAGGAACGGGCAGAACCAGGTGTACCACAGCACGAGAAGACCGATACTTGGTGAACACCATGCTTCGAAATCGCTTTCTCACAGGAACTGAACTCACCAATCAGTTTCGACGCCTCGGAGGAAGTAACCCAAGTGCATGGACAGTAAGACGTCGGCTTGCTGAATCTAACTTAAAACCCCTTAGACCTGCAAACGGCCCTAAACTGGAGCGTGGGCATCGTATTTCGAGACTAAGATATGCCCAGAGCCACGTAAATTGGAGTATTGAAGATTGGTCAAAAGTTATGTTCTCCGACGAATCAAAATTTATGCTCTACAAGCACGATGGAAGACACAGAGTGTATCTAAGACCAGGGGAAAGATTCAAGCAAGCATGCATCGAAGAAAAAGTAGCCTACGGTGGTGGGTCTGTACTTGTGTGGGCCGGAATTTCTTCTGAAAGTCGCACAGAGCTGGTGATCATAGAAAACGGCTCTTTAACTAGCGTAAGATATGTGGAAGAAATCCTCAATGATCACGTTGGTCCATTTATGGTCAATTTAGGTGAGGATGCTATATTTATGCATGACAATGCCCGACCTCATACAGGTAGGATTGTGAATGACTACCTTCAAGAGATGAACATTACTCGTATGGAGTGGCCAGCGCGCAGCCCGGATATCAACCCGATCGAGCATGCTTGGGACGAGCTAGGCAGATGCGTAAAACAACGAAACCCTCCCCCAATCACGCTTCGTGAGCTCAAAATTGCTCTCACAGAGGAATGGGAGAATATTCCCCAAAATCGTATAAGGAACTTGGTGTACAGCATGCCAAACCGCGTAAACGCAGTAATGGAAGCACGAGGAGGCAATACGAAGTATTAAAATTCAAGAAAATCGTAATAAAGTTCAAAAATTTCATGTTTCCTATTTTTGTTTTAAGGAGAGATCAGCAGTTTTTTTCTTTATGTAATTTTGTGTTAATAAAATGTATGGTGACTCATATTTTTTTTACTTTCATTTAAGGAGTATTACATTGTCTATTAAATACAATTTATTGCATTAATCTATCATTTTTAGTTTCCGAGATTTTTAACATTCTTTAAGTGACCCGGATTCATTGCTCTCGAGTGTATTCTATTTGATAATGGATGTTGTCAAAATCAATTTTAAATATTTCGACAAATTCTATTTTCAAGTAGGTAATAGCTAAATATACTTATATTATGTTGGTTATAAAACAAACATTGTGTGAAGCGCGAAAAACGTGCTAGTTTTTTGGTAAGCGTGATACATCGTCGACCACATCGTCACTTAACATCAGGTCAGATCGCTGTCAATTGCTTACCTATAACTTGCAAAAAAAACGCACTTCTACAGTCTATACTCGATCGGCAAAGAAAACTAAAGAAATCTATGTAAAGATCACTATTATACACTAGTTGTCAGACATAAAGTACCTAAACAATATATTCGATCATCAATTTCACTAACTCGGATATGTTGGCGCCTCGCTCCCTAACAACTATCATCTAAGAGCCCGAACTGATCCGACATGAGATTTTTGGACTGAAGCCAGATGCAACAGATACAAGTCCGTAAAACCTGTATAAATAACAACAAGAAAAGTTACTGCTTTAAGTGAATAAAAAGTGATACTTTTATCACATATCATCACATAGGTAATTGTAAGCCACAAATTATAATGCAGATAAGTAACTTATTTTTCCGTTTAAAGATAAGAATTTGTATTTTCAGTGAACACGGTTATGTACAGATGTCTTAAAATAATAAGCAGTTTATTCCATTCAGTTAGGTATATGTTATCAAATGTAAAAATAAAACATAAACAATACAACAATCAAAATATTTTATTAAAATTACACTTGACGATCTCTCATATTTAATAAAGCAATTATTATTTATAAAAAGGAAAAATAAAATAACTGTCAAAACAAAATGAAAAACGTTTTTTTTACTAAAATAGCTTGATGACACACCTGTAAAATTAACTACCAGAATATCTTCAATTGCATGTGCACTATGCATTCCTCACAGTCTAGACGGAGTTTTTATTACTCGTGTTTTTTAATTTATATATCTAAGCCAGAATCGTAATCGTAAAATTCAAGAGTGCAATGTGTTCAATGAGATTTTTTTGCTGCTATTCTGCGTCCTAGTTAGGATACAACCTCGACCGTAGTTGTTTTTTATACCGTAACATTAGTAGACGTCGTCTTCGTGCATGCTACCTATCAGGTTTTTTGCAAAAAGTTTGTATACAAAGTTTCATTTCTAGCCGTCCTTCCCAAACTATACAAGGCTCCGTACCGCGACAAATTTCACGGATGCTGACTTCGAATGACGTCATATAAGACGAACGAAGATTTTTCCTTCCCGTCAGAGAAATTTCTAACCGAACGACTCTGTAAACCCTAGCGAATGCCGATTTTACTACGAACGGTATTTCTCGCCGCAAATATTTCGAAATATACACGTACGGCTTTGCTTTGGTCACAAACCACTAAAAATTTAGTGTTTTAAAAATAACTATAAAATATTGCATTATAACAATGAAAAATAATTGAAATCCACCTAACATTTATTTTAAAAGGTACTTAAATTCGAAGAGAACGTACTCGTAAATTGTGGTAGAAACGCGCTCGCATTTATCAATTTCTTTCAGTAGCAGTAGCTCACTAAATACTTTGTTCGAAAATATCCCACTAGCATTTTTAGTTTTCGTATCAATTTAAGATTTATTATTTACTGTCTGACTTCACATCGTATTCATTGTGGCGATGTGATGTAAAGATAAGGGTCGTTATTTTCATATTATTATTTTAAAGGCTATAAAATGTGCTTTTCACAATAGGTATCGAAAGCAGCCCGCTATAAATTTTGGCTTGGCCTGGTTCACCTCTCACTTTCCCTGCTCTTGACTTTCATATAATTTTAAGATGTATTGGCGGTCGTTTTGACCCTTCACACGTTTTATCGCAGTTCTGACACAAGGTATATAGAGTATTTTATGGTCTTTTGCAAATTTTCGATTTAAAGTATGCATGGGACGTGTTTATAGAGCGTAAAATGGCATAGTGCATTTTCATAGTATATTATTTTCTATCACACCGTGGTCGTTTCACACTGTATAAATATAATAAGTTGGTCTATTTATAACTTAGAGTTGAGTTTAATACTTGAACCTATGGCTACAGTTATTATATTGAAAGTTATATAATGTTTTATAACCAAGGACCTTATTGCTAAAATACAAATTATATAGGTACTTATTTGTATTTTATTCATTCTAATTTTAGGTATCTAAGCTTAAAAGATGTTTTCAAATAAAGTATAGCAATAACAAACCACAACATTCAGCAACAACCTAACATAAATCCGGGTTATGATTCCAAAAGTCGAGTTAATAGGAAGCCAAAAATTGAAAATATATCATTCATCTTTATGGAGAGGGGACCGGCCCATAATACTGGCTGGCGCTTTGTACTCGCACGCTGTCAAAACACTGATAGCTTCAGATAGTTGGGCAAGTGCACAGCTGAAAAATCTTGATATCAATTTAGGAAATGGTTCAAATGAATCAATAGACTTAAAAATAACAGGTAATTATAATAATATTTGTAAATTAACTTTGATACGTTTTAACAATTTTAATTAAAATAACGTTAATAACTTAATATTATTGTTTTTTGATGATTGTGTTTTTTAGACTCCCCGGGACTAAAAATGTATTGTGTACAGACAGCAAATTGGTTATTTGTACCATATAAATTCCAAAAATTAAATAAGAGGCGGAGTTTTTATCAACAATTATTAATGACACAAACAAATTTAGTTTTACAAATATACTTTCAAGAAACAAGGCTTTTTAAGTAGCTAGAAGCGCTGAATCAAAACAAGTGCAACCATTGATGCAGCAAAAACCTTTTATTGATACCTACAAATTGGAACCGTAATCTGTGATTTGAGTAATGCGTTCACCCCCTGGGGGACGGTTAGGGCGCGTCAGTTTCAAAAATCGAGTGAAATCACATGTACGCAATTGATAGGGCAGGACTTGTGGTCTGATGCGTTTCTACGGTAATGGATTACTCTAGCTGAATATTGTCGATCAAACAAATTGTTTTTCTTGTTCTTGCTGTTTTTATTTTATTTTGGTTTACAATTGATAACATAAAATTCAATAGATTGGTATAATCGAAAGAATGAACATAGTGAGAGGGTACAAACATGGTAACACTAGCTAATGTACAATTTTGAGCATTTTTTGACGTTTAATGATAAGAGTAAATAATGATTGAGGTAAAATACATTAATCATAAAATATTTTCAAAATAGCTTATGTTATTGTTGTGTAGGAGGTGGGCGTTGATGGCTTCGCCACAGTTATTAGGTAGGTACAACTTTATCCTTCATCGTTTCAAATTTTATTAATAGACCTAAGTTTTTTTTTGTAAGTACCTAATAAATATTTTTGATTTTTTTTTATTATTAGTCAAACAAACATATAACGATTATTAACAGGTTCGATGTGTGATTGAGGTATTCAACTTAAGCTGAAAAATACTTCGAAATAACCCTAAAATACTCATACTTTACAATCCACCCTCGGTTCCCTTACTGCCTTCCGAACTTACCCTAAAATAAGGTACGAAAGTTTCTAGTGCTGTTCCGAAGTTCAACGAGAGCAAACTTAGAGGTCTTTATGTTTACTGTATGGCCGAAGTTTTACAATTTGAGCACACATTTTTGTGGGACTTTTATGTCAAATATTTGATTTGAAGGAAAAAGTTTTTTTTGGCGTTTTAAATATCAACCATATTTATTTATTTATTGAATATAACATACCATTATCTTACAGCTAAGATGCCAAGGCGATAATAATATTACTTATTTAAATATTACACATACAACACAAAACACATAATTAATCAGAGTAATTATTATTATTTGTATGTTTTACTAGCATAAATAAATGTTTACTAAAGTTGTAAAAATCTGAAAAAGTCACGGTAAATATTAAACTTTTTTCCATTATCCACATTTTTCATTATTTGTACCTACTCGCCAAAACATACAAACATTGAAATATCCACGCAATACGAGTGACCTTATTTATTTATTTTTACTTTTACAACCTCTATATAAATGTAGTTTTTATACATTACTGTTTGGTGCAAACAAACCAAGCTATTTTTAGCATAGTTTGATAAAAATTATCCTGTACTTCATCTGCAAGTCATGCTAACACTATTACTATTATTAAAGGGACGATATTCTTAATTTATTAGATTAATCGTAATAAGTAAAAGTAGGTACAATTCGGTTTGGATAATACTTACTAACTTTAGTTTGCTGATATAATATTGAAATAATTAGGAGAAAGAAATATACCTGTTATTTCATAGTACACACGAAAAAAGAATGAGAAAAGAAAAAATAAAGTTGTTTATTTTTATTTCATGTTTTTTATACGAGTAGTCAAACGAGTTCTTTACTTGTTTCTAAGAGATTCAAATCGTCGAAATAAAGTTATAGTTTAATAACAAATCTCAACTACGGTGATACGCCTATTCAGTACTTTCAAAAATACCTTTTATTTTTTTGATAACATATTATACCAATAAGGTATTCTTGTACAGAAATATAGCGAACATAATGACGGTATCCGTTTACTAAGAAACCAAAGATTTACAGTCGTATTTCGCAAAGCGCTAGTCAGTGCACAGGTGCAGGTGTCCCATTCGGAATTAGGAGCCAATATCGTTCAGGGTTTACGATGCCTGTATCGCTTTGTTTGAATTTCTTTGCGTATTACAAAGTGCTCTTTCCGTACTGGTATTTTAGGGTTGTTCCCGTTATGAGTGGCAAAATCGATTTGTAAAGCTAGATGGCTTGGAATACTTTAGACTGGTTTATGTTATACAGTAAATAAATTAGTAATGAATATTCTTGGACAATTCACACATCACACTCTAGTCCCGAACTAAGCAAAGCTTGTGCTTTAGAAACTGCTGATAGAATACTTATATACATTTTTGTTTTGTAAATACATACATAGAATTCATAGTAACACCCAGACCCACCCGCGGTGGGAATCGAACCCACGACACACATGGAGGGTAAAGCGACTACCAACTGAGCTGTGACGCCTGTCACGGCTCAATAAATAATAATACATTCGAATATG
Source organism: Ecliptopera silaceata (assembly GCA_932527185.1). NCBI lineage: Eukaryota > Metazoa > Arthropoda > Insecta > Lepidoptera > Geometridae > Ecliptopera > Ecliptopera silaceata. The sequence goes on along the minus strand of OW052205.1, from coordinate 4,835,966 downwards.
TTATCTTAATTCTAAGTTAAACGGTTGTATAGGACAATAAAAGTCTGTATGCAGAATATAGCCAATCGTAATAATCGATCCGGCTCTGGCTTTGTCTTAGTTTTTAGATAATTCTTGTCCTATTGTTTCATAATGTTTATACATAGCAACATAGTTAAAAAAAAGGATCAAAATTGAAACTGAACAAAACCTCACTTTTACCGAGGAAGGTTGAATAGCCAATCTGATTTACCATTTTTTTTATCGAAAAGTAAACGAAAAACTGATAAGTTTCTAAAAAAGTGTAGTTAAGTAAAAACATTAGTATCTAATATGTTTCACGTAGTAAATGCATCGCATAGTTTTGAACTAGAGGGTTTGGTGTGAAATATCCCTGCATATTTATTGTGTACTCTCGTAGACAAAAACTGTTAGATAAAATAAATACAGTCTAAGTGCACTATTTATCAGTTTGCAGTTATGGCTGCTTCTAAGCTTAAATGTAGCTTTAAACAACATTTAAAAGCAGATCCCATATTGTTAGTTTATGAAAACATTTTAACAGCAAAGTTCCACTGAAAGTAGGTGGAAATATTACCATAATAAAATACAAAACCGAGTCTACACAACTAAAGTCCATTATAAACTTTGCATAGTACAATGCAGATAGGTGTAGCTAACACGTAGCGAAATATAATCTTCTAAAGTGTCTGCTGGCCTATGCGGTGCAAGATAAAATGGACGGTATTTTTTTGTTCCATTTTACGCTATTGTTTTAAAACTTAAAAGCTTATAACAGAGTTGTATGCAAGGTAGATGAAAAACGCTATATTTTTTTTCTTTAAGCCTCTAATTTTGGTATTTTATGATACATTTTATGCACAATCTTTGAAGTTTATATGTCGCTTCCGCCTATGAACATGTCCGAATCTCAAGGTACCCCACGTGGCGTTCCGCAAGTAAACTCCTCATGCTTATTTCTATTTTAGGCATGCGAAATGAGTTCAAAACACACAGTATGGACGAATACTGTGTCTAGCTAGGGATGGGACGATGACTCAGTTGGAATTTTAATTATTTTTTTTATAATTTTTGTTTTTGTTTAGAAGTCGCACAATAAAAATAGTATTTACAATTAAATTGGTAGATTATAATAATAATGTAGCGGAATTTATTTTGAAGTCACCAGCCAACTGAGATTAATCTTTTCAAATAAAAAGGATCATAATATGATCATTTTCATTTGAAAAGATTAATATATGTATACCTAACTAAATAAATAATAATATAAATAAATAAATTATTGACTGTTTTGAAGCTTAAAGAACTAGAAACGATGAATAACTCTTTTTCTTGTTTATAGACCACATATCATTTTAAACAGGTGTCACAGCTCAAATGGAATACCATTTTAATAGTACGTCTAATAAGACCTACCTTCCATGTTCATGAATCATGAGTTTGAGCTTCACCAGGAACAAACATTTATGTGATGGCAAAGTTCAATGTTTGTTCTGTCTGATTGTAACTATGCATTGACAAAACAATATGTATTTTGTAAAGCTTTGCTTTGTTTGGGACAAGATAGTGTTGAGTGTCCATGAATATATATTTATTCAGACTATTTATCACACCGTTATGAATTCTCTGATCTCGTACAGCCCTACTCTACACTTATCTACCCACGAGATTTATATTATTTATGTCTGTTAGTGATATGTGGTCTCGAAAACTTGTGTGCTAAGTTTTGGGAGCGAATTATGCAGACTCTCAGGTAGGCTGCGTTGGTATGCGAAATACAGAAGTTTTGAGTTCTGAATAACCATCTGTGAGGAAGCCTGGATAGTGAGAGAGAGCTTTTTAATGAGTTCTGCTAATTATAACTGCAAATAATTACATATTCAAACTTTACTTATTTACACAAAACCTTATTAATTTACTTTCATGTATATCGGCGCAACGAAGTTCGACGGTTGTAATTAAAATTAACAATCGATGATTCTAATAAGACAACAATTTTATTCGGATTTGTTTCAACATTTACGAATGATAATTAAATTACTGGTCGATTAATGTAATTAAATAATTAAAATAACTGTTAAACGGTTAACAAATCATAAATTATTAATTAATGATTTGTTAAACTTGATTAATTGTTAAAAAACAAACTAGAGCGCTCTAAACTAATTTCTGTACATTTCTTGTGCGAGCCTCAGTTTGCTATAAATACGAACGCCCGACGGAACGCACTGAACGCAGCTCATTCTTGCTCGAGCCGTCGGAGCGTTCTTACGTCTTCACAACTACATCAAAGAAATAAAAGGCTGTAAAAATTCAACGGCGTTTGATTGCTCCAACTACCACACATTTTTTAAAAACAGTCTCCGGGCAGTTCCTCCGTCATATATTATTAGGTTAAGCATGCACCTAATAATATATAATACAAGGACATAAAAACGATATCCATTTTCTTTATAAGCGGTCCAATTGCTTAGGTTTTTCGGTACAGCGAGTACTTGTAAATTTTAATACAAAAATTGCAAGCTTTTTTTCATAACTCATTAAAATTGTGTCAACTTGCAAGGAAGTTCTTAGATAATTTATGTATAAAAGTTCATGTCAGTTTCCCAACATTTAGGTAAGTACAAGTTATTCGCAAAACTAGCCAGTAAAAGCGTCGACAAAATACTTTGTGCCCTTAGCACTGTTTACAGTAGGCTACAAAAGTATGTCAACATATTCCTCGGCATTTCATCAAATCTTTTATCTCTCACATTTAGTTAAGTTATCTTAACTCAAAAGGTTATATATGTACCTAAAGTAGCGACTAGTCTATAAGTATTCAAATGTCATAATTCATTATGATGATAATGAATACAACCTTAATGTATCAACCTTATTCGAACATAATTTTATTTCTCTGTTAGTAACAAATAAAAACTATGTAGGAAAGTTTTGAGCATCGAAGTTTTGTGCTAAGGGTAGAGGTATTCTCACTTGGCACCTGCAGATAGCGGTCCTATGATATACGGCAATGGCTTCCCGATACATTGTGAACGAGCGTAATATCTGAATAGAAGGAAAGTTTCGAGGCGTCGTCGTATGCTCTCATATATTAATGCAATATTATTATGATGGTTGCATTTTTATTTTGTTGTCTGCATTTTAGATGTTTTTTTTATATTATGAAAGTTCTTTATTTTTGTATAATACTTCAAGGCCCATAAGATAAATTTTAGTGTTTGAGTATTTTAAATATCCATTTTAGCTCTTGGTGTGTCTAAAGTATAATAATAATAAATCATAAAATTTCACGGACAATTCACACATCACACTCTCGTCCCAAACAAAGCAAAGCTTGTACCTACTATTGGAACTAGATTGCTGATAGAACACTTATTTAAATACATTTTTTTAAATACATACATAGAATACCTATGTATTCTATGTATGTATTTACTATTAACACCCAGACATAGAACAAATATTTATGTTCACAATCATTTGCTCTGTGTGGGAATCGAATCCACGACCCACAGCATGGAAGGCAGAACTACTACCAACTGAGCTGTGACGCCTGTCACTTTGATTTGTCTACACAAGTTCTTAACCTAAAAGTTATGCTATCTTAAATTGTATTAAAACAGTTTACATGGTGAGTAAAACCATGTCGTTATAAATTCAGATCATCCCCTCATGTCATTAACTGATAGTGACGTGGTTGTCAAAACTTCTACCCCCTAAAATCTCGCACAATTTGAGGATCCCTTGTGCGTTTGAAAGTTACTTAACTCCTTCAGCGACAAAGACAAGTTTCATAATAATGTACCTACATTATAATATTTGAGACTCTTGCCAAAGTTTAACTGAAGATGCTTCGAACATGCTTTCAGAATTGAGTTCAGTTAATATTATATGCAAGTATTAAATATTCACAAAGAAATCTCGCGCTGCGAGCTCGTGTCGCAACGTTTCTCATAAGTCACTATTTTGGATGGGACAACTAACAACATTTTTATTTAATTGTCCCATGCCTTTAAAGACAACGATTACTTTAAAAAGTACGCTCGTATGAAAAAAATAACTTTTATACCCAAACTAATTATAAGCTCCACCATCCATAAGAATAAATAATGAATGTCCCAGACCCTGTTTCAATGGTATCATTAGACTGTCAGCGGACGCTCAATGAAAAGCTTTCTAGATGCTAATTTGGTAAACAAACAAAAGAGAAGGCCTAATGAGGGGCGCTAGCGGGACTAAAGACAAACTTTCTTATTCGTCAACAGTGACGAAGCTACGGATCGGGCACAAAGGGGCTATCCCGAGGGGCTATTTTTAGTTGATAAAAATAAAGATAGTATGCTAGTATAGATATTTTCAAACAATGTTGAATAAGGTCATGCTAAGACAGTTTTTTTTTCATAGCGTAATGCAAGAAAAATATTGTATGTGCGTACAAGAAGCAAATTAAAAAAACTGGTTCACATATCCTAGGCATTTCGTTTTCATCAAAAAAAGTCAAATTCACGTTCATTATTCTAAATTTATTTTAAAAACTCAGGATTTTATCCTGTCCTAAATTCGACCCTGGTTGCCAAGGGGAGAAAGGGCCGCGAGCTCTTCCGTTCGGTCCATTTGCTTGTTTATCTACGACTTAGTATCAGGCCCGCGAGAGAATGATGTATTGCCAGAGGTTTGGTGTATATTTTAAAACTTGGGAAAGTACCAATGCGAGCCCGTGATTCATAATCGTAAAATTTGGCAACCTAATAAGAAAGCTGCGCTGCGTTGTTGTTTCTACGCAACATGAATTAATTAATACTTCTCGATTAAATATGTAAAAAATACTGGTTTTAGCAATAAAATAAAAATTGCAGCCACTTACAATATAGTCATCCCCATTTTGGAGTCTAAGAAGAAAAATAAACATAAACAGAGAGCTTATAAAAAGTATGGAGAAAACTGCTTCTTAGGGTGGCGGCGGCGGGCACGTCTTCGCATGCCTAATTTAATCCTCAGCTTATTGAAATAAAAACGACATAGGTTTTCGACAGGTGCCGCGGGCCACGGTTGGCAAGGGGAGGTTCGGCACAGGTGGCCCCGATGGTCGCAGCGTCGTTAAAATTTACATAAAGTCTCAATCCACGACGGCGGCCGACAGTGCCCACCCCACGTTTATGCTACATTTAGTAATTTTATGATAATTTCGAAAACCGTACCGCCACCCATCGCATTATACTAATAGAGGAATTCTCGGGAGGACGCGCGGACGATGTCGAAAAAATTTCAACCGCCTTCAAATAAGTTTGACTAATAAATCGCGTAAAACATGAAACGGACGTAATTTTTTCGGAAATTAATAGCAGATGTGCTGTTGAGTTGCACGGGGGTTGTTGGGGCGGCCAGTGTGCTGTTACTGACTTTGAAACGCATAAATTCACTCATAGCGTTTTGTTTTTTAGAAATATTTTTTATGATTAATGGCTCGTAAAATTGAAGTGGTCACGCGGAAATATTTTAATATTTGGAAGGACATTTTCCTCAAATGTCCCTTTTTATTACGTCATTATTTATGAATTGTGAATTATGAAGCTGTGTTAAACTAACATTATTTACATTACTTTTACTGACTATAAAAGAAAGAGAACATATTTGTATTCTAACATGAAACTTCATTCGAGTTGAACTGAGTGGAACAAATTCTGCACTTTACATTTAAGTACCGAGTCTCATTTCCATTAAAAGCCTCATTGTGACTGTAAAATTGTTAAAACACAACAGCGTCAGGTTTGTTTATTTTTTTTATACAGGGGGAGAGAAATGTCACTTGTGTCAAATATAGGAAGTAAGCGCCTAAAACGGCCACTCAGAAAAATAAACAGACAATTCTTTTGTTACAGTCCAACTTGACGCACCTGCCGCGTCACGAGTTCGTCCCGGGGATCGGAATGGGAGTCGCAAAGTGTCCCTACGACCCGGCTGACAACTCTACAGCTCTGTGGGTGGAGAGAGGCAACCCTGGAAGCCTACCAGCATTGTATTCGGGCACAAATGCGGAGTTTACTAAGGCTGACACGGTTATCTTTAGAACCGACTTGCATAACTTGACGACGGGAAGACGGGAGTTTTCTTTCAAGAGAACACTGAAGTACGATTCAAAGTGGCTTGACAGTAAGTATCTGCTTAAGTTATAATAAAAACAGTTAAATGTATAAGTAATTTAATGAAAAGTACTAACGAAATTACTACAACATTTACATGCAATGACCTGTTCTTAAATAAACACAGCGAGCACGTCATTCCACACGATCTAACCCTGTTAGCTCATTCAATAGGTCATCACAAAATCAGTATTGAATTTAACGCTAGCATTGCACAATCAACGTGGATCCAATAATATCAATGAACGCCGGTAATCATTAGGAAAATGTTACAATTATCGGCGCTAAACGATTTACACTGAATGCTTCGTTTTCAATGCTCCTATTTGTGATTAAACAATGGAAAATTAAACTGTTTACGCTCTAACGAACGCTAATGTCTCTCGGATCTATGGTCGGATTATGCCCTGTTCACCCTGATATTTTTGCTCGAATTTCTCATGCAAAACGATGACATAAAATATTACTGCAAAGTATTTATTACGCGAACGATAAATTATTTTAGCGGGATTGTGTAGGTGATTTAAATAAAGCTGTATTTTCTAGGCAATATGTGCAACACGTAAAGATACAGATACAAAAGACGCGTGACTTGTTTTTTTGACAAATTATATTGTGATAGATCAACTAGGTTTTAGGACGATAATTTTGTCGGCAGATAAAGACAAGTAACGTTGCCAACAAAAATTCCGCATCGTTGCACGAATTATTGAGTTTAAATTTTCAATCCAATGTTTTATCTTAAGTATTATTTTCAGTATAAACATTGTTATAGCTGACGTAGGTAGCTAGAGAAAGATTTTTGTTAGTTAGCTTAGAGCGAAATAATTGTTGTTTCGTACACACGCAATTTCGGTACATCGAAAACCGCCTAACAACATAATTCTAGGATGACCATAAAGCACGGGCTAACGATACCATTATTACCATCCTCCATTACCTGTTCATTGATAGTCTAATAATTCCACGTTCAACAAATACATCAACGAAGGCCGGTTTATCGACAGTATTAATTATATTAAAGCCGAATTTATAGGCAATAATTTAAAAGACCCTGAGACCTTATTAAATAATACTCCTTTGCCTATTATTAATACGTAGCTTAGTAAAAATGACAATGGGGCGGTAATAATAAAGATCGGGCGTATGTCCCGTGTATTGGTAATCCCTAACACGTGGCCATTTCATTTCGTGGCCGACAAATAAGCACTTATTAATACTAGCCATAAAAGTGTGTAGAATAAACGACACCCTGTATATCTAATATTTATAGCACATCACAGAATAACCGCTCTATACAGTGGAATTACCAGCGATCGTTGTAAAGCCATGAATACAAATGTGTTATAAAATAATTTAGTAAATTGTAATATAGCGCGGATATTATAACTATTATTACTTGCGCAGTGTGTAATTAAGTTTATAGTAAAACTGGTTAAACAGAGCACCTATTTTGACACACTGGTGCGTTAAATTTGATACTACTGTTTTGTTAGTGTATCCTTATTAACTGCATTTTAATTCTTAAAAATAATATTATTATAATCTGTTCTTACAATTCGTTTGACCTAATTACTAATTCACTTACCTATTTTATGATTATGTTAGACATAGATACGGCGTTATTTCCACAGAACATTTTCTCAAAAAGGACTGCTATTTATAGATGTACAGAAACTAAAAATTTATCTTTATTTATAGAACCGAACTTCGTGGGATCATTCGATGTCGGCGAGTACGTACTCTTCTTCTTCCGCGAGACAGCTGTCGAGTACATCAACTGTGGGAAAGCTGTGTATTCCCGAGTGGCTAGAGTTTGCAAGCGGGATACAGGCGGGAAGAATATACTCAGCCAAAACTGGGCCACGTATCTGAAGGCACGGCTTAACTGCAGCATACCTGGGGAGTTTCCGTTCTACTTCAACGAGATTCGTGAGTTATTTTTTTAACTGAACAAAAATGTATGAAGATATGTTGTTAGTTCTTTTTTTTACTGAACAAAATATATGTAGATATGTTGTTTAAATGGCTTGTTAATTTTGTATGAAGTTGCAATTACCTTATTGATTTCTAATGACATTCATAAAAATTTTAGCATCTCCAACGAGATTATGAACTCAAAAAAGTAGACCAGAGTAGATAAAATATGTTAAAAGTTGGAAAGATGATTGAACTGAAATGAAAACTTTGTATACTGTTTAATTTTGCGTGAAATTGTACCTAATCGATTTTCGATCAAATTTATTTCGATTCAAGCTAATATTACCCAATCAGATTTTTTGTTAGTCAAAAAATTAAAAATATTTTATTTTGCTCCGAGGTAAAGTTCCAAACGAATTCTTGTTGTATTATTGCCATATTTCTAAAGTTATAAGCCTATGTCCATAAATAATACGTCTATTTTATTAATACGGCTTTAACTTTGCTGTATGTTCGCTTTTTGAATGTATTTTCAAACTGGTTTTGTTTCAAGTAAATTGTTTAGTTCTCAAATAAAATTCTTAAACGAATAAGTCACTGGAGTGAATATATATAAATTTGCTTAATGAAATAAAGTTGTGCGCAATGAAATAAATTGAAGCCAGTCTTAACAGACGGTTTATTGACTTTTAGATAAATTTAAAAGATGACTAGTGACTGATACAATATTTGAAGGGTAAACTAAAGTAACTTATTGAACAAATATAATTTAGAACTAAGCTTTACTGCTTTGTATGTGTTTTGTGCCATTTATTTGCTGCATTTTTCTTTGATAAAATGTTTAAAGTAGACTTAAACTCTAGAAATAAATAAGTTTTTGTGGACTATTTACTCAACGCTAAGTCTCAAACTAATCAAAACTTGTGCTATAAAAACAAGATAACTAATAGAAGACTTATGTTTTTCGTTAATTCAATATGTAACATTAGATACATAAATAATACTACTAGGTTAAACTCGTACATTTGTACGACTTAACAACGCCTACAAGTTTCGTAGCGAGATGAAGTTGAGGAGTCCCGCTTACCGATCTCACAAAGCTGTCATGTCAATAAGTCACAATTCCCTTACCTTCCCTTGCAACATGCAAATATTGACTGTCAGTAAACATTCGGCAAATTCAAAAGTGCACAGCGATTTGGACGCGTCTAGCCGATTTACGTTCAAGGCCCGGCCTTCCAGACTAAGTTCATATAATATTAAAACCTTCGGTTCGGGCTCGCCACGGTTTTTCACGCCCCTGCAACCTGTTCTGCATAACTTATGAGAGTGTAATAGGTGCTCAAGTGTTCAGTATTTGCTATCGTATACGCATTACTTATTTCTTTACACTATTAACCTGTGGAATACTAACAGACAGATGCGTATAATTTCACGAGAGCAATTTTTTTTGTAAAGAGAAAATATTTCACACACCCCAATAATGCACATACCTTACACTAGAACAAAGTTAAACTCTCGTAGGAGAGGTTTCTATACCTATCACAAGCACCAGTATCTCACAAAACAGGTTAATACTCTGAAAACACATTTCCAGGTATTTACCTAAGTCTATTTTTATACCTATTGTGACAGAATAAACGTTTATTAAATTAATAATATTTTAGTTTGATGTTGTTTTTCAATACAAATTGTTCAAATTTTTTATTTGATAGACAGATAAATCTTGCAAAGTTTGAAATCTTTCGGAATCTTGTATTATTATGATTGATGAGTATAAAATGAATCATTAATATACAATTTCGGTCGACATTCATTGCCCAAGGGAACAGTTTAATTGTTGCGCCAACTTTTGGTGACACCGAGATAAAGTTAGGGACCCCAAATTATAACGATTTGATAGTCAAGTCCCATAAGTTTGGACAACTTAGGACCGATTAGACGTACTGAGTAAGCTTGATATATTCCGCCCTAAAGCTGTGAACGTGGACTCCGCAGTAAAGCCTAGAAATTCTGATGACTTTAATCTGAACTTAAATTTGAATGACTTTATCATGGAGACTACTACAGCTACAACTTGTAGCTGTAGTAGTCTCCATGGCTACAAGTCATAGATTTTTACTACTTACAAACAATAGATAACTTAATAAAATCGAAGTTTTACGTTTTTTTATCTCATAACATTTTAGTGAGGTACGCATTTTTAATTTCTATATTATAACTGTTCACAATTCTTCCGCCTATATGTTTTCGTTATAAAGAGTTCACCATACATAATAGGTACGTTTTCTGTCAGCTAGAGGAACGAAAGGAAAACGTTTGTATCTTAGGATGTGTGCGTCTGTAACTTTGATTATTATTAATTACAAACACAATTAAGTATCATTAATATCTGACTTTGAATAAATACGACGTAGAAATAAATAATGCTCGTTAGTTTGGTGCAAGTTGGCATGTAATTGAGATAAGAATAATTCAGCAACAAATTAGATAAATACTTTGAAGCAGACTTGCTATTTTTCATCCACATCTTTAATTTTCTTAATCGAATGTCGTCAGCGAATAACTCGAGTGTTTCTTGTATTTAAATCAGCAATTTAACTTAAATTTATAATTGCTAAGTACAATTCAAGGTAATAATTGAGTCTATAATTAGAACCTAAATAAGTTCTACATTTATATTTTACACCTGAGCGCTTAAATTTAATGATCACGCTCAACAATGCTCTTAAAATTTTAAATTAACTTTGCAAAATTTCAATCAAGTGATAAAATGGTCGAAGTATTTTAAAATAACCCACTTTCATAGCACCTAGAAATATTTCAAAAGTATTTGGAATTTAATTAGTCTAGACACTAAAAAGGGTTGGAAAATAATATTATTTTCATGAAAATAATACTTTAGGTTGTATAAACAGAGTTTTAAAACTGAATACAACTTTTGCTTTCACAGAGAGCATCTACAAAGTCCCCGGTGATGATAGTCGGTTCTATGGAGTCTTCACCACCGCCTCCACTGGGCTGATGGGTTCAGCCATCTGTACCTTCACCATTGGTGATATCCAGAAAGCTTTTGAAGGGAAGTTCAAGGAGCAAGCCACTTCGTCTTCTGCCTGGCTGCCAGTTATCAGCAGCAAGGTGCCAGAACCTAGACCTGGGACTTGTGTTAATGATACTGCTTCTCTGCCTGACACCGTATTGAACTTTATAAGGTAAATCATCTTTTTTAATAATAAAAAAACATTTTTTATATGTTCTGAGTTGAACACGATCACTCGTTATTTATATTATGTTGACCAAGTGTAATATGCGAAGTACAAAATTTATCTTTTATTTTAACAACACTAATTTTTAAAATACATTTAGAGCGGAAAATGGACATCAAACGCAAACAAAGTGAAAAATTATCACTCAAAAAGTTGAAATACGTTCACAGACGTGTCTCCAGCGATTCCTGGATTTTGCGCTCATTGAAATCCACAGGCACTTTTATCAGGCGACACGTCCTGTTAATTATCCGACGCTCTCCACCCGAGAGCGTTCAATTATTTTTCCCCTACTTTTTCATGATCCTCATGTGGAAACGTAGAGATTTTAACACTCCACCTGTACCAGCTTGAAATAGTGTATTTTTATTGCTAACGAGAGTGGAGATTTTAATTAAATGAATGAGTTGTTTCGTTGTTCCTGGCGTAGATAGACCTTATTGTTTGACTGTGTCGCCCTCTAGTGTAGTGACGTAGCGGCTGTCTCGCTGTTATCGAGTTGTTCGTAATGTTTCCGTTTTTACACGCCGATGATTTTATTTTATTAAAATACCTTTATGATGTATTCTAATAATGTAAATTGATTTTCATGTTCGTTATTTATTTTTGTTTTTAGTTATGTTGATCATATTTTTATATCTAAATGCATGGTAATTAGATAGAAGATGGTAATTGGAGTTGAATAACAACTCGAGTTCTTCTATTTTATTACAATGGCTGTACCGAGCGTGTTCACAAAGTTGCTTTAGATGTGTCCAATTCTAACAACAATCAAAAACTTTATGTAGTGGAAAGTGGTTTGGACCAAAATAACATTTTAGAACTGTATACAGCTGCTTTGAACATAAATCTTGACACAAAATGTTCATATACTTTTCTAAATTAAAGTTATTTTCACATTATTTTCAACATGTGTTAAACCTACACAGCAACTCAATATTTTAATATTCTTTTTTTCACTCAGGTCCCACCCCCTTATGGATAGTGCTGTATCACATGAGAATGAAAAACCAATTTACTACAAAAGGGACTTGTTCTTCACTCGGCTGGTCGTAGACAAGGTCAAAGTGGATATGCTGGGTCACCAGCTGGATTATACGGTTTACTACGCGGGCACAAGTAAGTACTTTATAGAATTATCATTTTCAGAGCAAACATTTATACCAAAAGAATGTAACATAAATTATTTTTAAATTACCTGCCGGCCAACACTAAATTTAACTTTCAAACTTGAGCCTAAATCAATCTCATTTTCATACTTAATTCAAATATATTGCAAATTGGCACCTTCAAATTAATTATTTACCCCCCAACCTCGTAAAATAACAGAGCGACGTTTAATTAATTTGCCAAAAATTTTGAAAGTGGCTTTTGAGCACAACCTTTCAGTAAAACTTTTCGAGCTAAACTCATCGAACAAAGAAACATTCGCATAAAGATCACAAAACAAAGCAATTGAGCACCTCCGCTCCAAACAATCGGTGAATTCCAAAACTCAGACGAAACAATCAGTGGGCGGACACGGGAGGACATAAAATTTCATAAAACGCTCACGAATTAAAAAATGCCTTCCCACTGGGAAATTAAAAAGTGGCGGAGCAGTGAAAGTGGCACAAAGGCCATAATTCGTCTCACCCGTGACGTTCGGACGTTTGGATTCTCGTCTGGTGTCATCAAGCCGCCTGCAGCACGGAACAACGGATTTACTGCAAAACATGAAAAACCGATTATACATTCATTGTTCGTACCGAAACACTGCGCAAAAAGCTGTATATAGTTTAAACGGTTTTTGTACCTCAATTTTATTGACTCCTAAAAAGCTAGCGCTAAAGCTTATAAATCCCCGAGGCACGGTCAAAATATTCATAGCCCGTGTTGTTGATTGGAAATTTACATTAAACGAGGTGATCGGGTTTGATTGATTACAGACTGAAACAAATTTCTGGTTTATCAAACTGATGTGATCAGAGCGTAATTTAAACAAAAAATATTTTTCTTGTATCGTCATGTATTTAATTCTTGATATAATTTAAAAATAAACATTAAATCCGTATAAGTTTATGGCTGCAAAAGACAAGCTGGTAGAGACCGCAAAACTACCGTCACGTTGCATCGCGCCGCATAAATTCGCCGCCGCTGTCGCCGACGACCGCCGCCGCTCTAAACAATGCTTCCAAGTGGTAATTTTCACCCATGTTGTTGCAATTTTCACCAATTGCCACGGAAATCGTTCCCGAACAAACCTTTTGCAGACTGAATTAAACTCACGTCCATATGTAACGAACAGGGCTTCGTCGAAACTTTCACCAAAGGAACGTTTGTGTTGCGTTTCAGTGGCTGTGTGTAGAATATTAAATTGTTTAAACATCACCTTTGGCACCCCTCGCAAGCTTTAGCTTGTAATTACTTTAACTCGATACTGTTGAACATCAGCGTTGTGTTCTTAAGCTACAATAAAACTTTTCGACAGTTCCAAACCACAGCCCAATGAGTAAAGTATTTCACAACCGTCGCGTTCTCGGGCCTGTGACTCTGTATTTAAAACCGCAGACTAAAAAGAGGGAGTTTTCGCAAATCCGAAGCGCTCTTAGTTCACTATTATTTACACTCGAGTACGAAATAAGTTGCTCGAAATTCCGTCACAAAGAGCCCGAGGCGTCCCGTGAAAAAGGACAGTTTACTCTTTCAATAAAGAGTGCGCCGGCGCGCGTCGCGATATTACCTCCGCTTACCCCATTTTGAGGGCTTGCTGCGTTATAATATGCATTAAACTGCAGCAGCAGAAAGTTGTACCGAGGTGCGCGCAGACAATGAGAAATGAGCGTGTGATGCTCCCGCATTGCGGCCCCGTCTCGACTCATTCCATTTGTTTTATCACGCCTAAATCACTGTTGCCATACAACTTATGAGCACCCCTGCTACGTCGAATAATAAAAGTTTGACAGCGACTGTCGTGCACACACTACGAGAGCACGTCTCTCAATGAAAGGGAACCGACGTGTCAAAGATGTTAAGAGTATTTAGAAGTTAACGAAGTTAATTAAATTCAGCGAGTTAGGCGACTCCGCCGCTCTTTAGTATCAAGGGCGTCTTTGTAAACAAACGAACATATTAATGTTATATCTCGCGAGTACAGACTGTTGACAACCAACTCGAAATGTAATTACTGCGCGTTTGTTGTGCAGACAAAAGAAAGTGTACCCGTGTTTTTAGCAGCGACAGCGATCCGCGTTAGAGCCGTCGCGTCAACTGGCTTTTGATCGTACTTATAGGAAATCCAATTGCAGATTGAAGGTGAGGTTTGACATCGCGTGCGCTATTAAAAATTATTTAAAATTCACAGAAGGCTCAACTGCCAAATGGACGCTGGAACCGTCACAGCGGTTTGATGACGTAATTATGTAAGCTCGGACTCGCAAAATGTTTAGTCCTTTGATGTTTTGAAATTCAGTTATGGATATGCGAGGTGCACTCGCTGAATATTTACTGAGTAAGTGGGATTTGAGCTTCAGATTTAGCCACAAAGGGATCCTAATACACACGCTCTACTACGATATACTGTACTCTACCCCACTTTGTGTGCGAAGCGAGAGGTAAAATATTACAAATAGACTAAATTTTCTTTGTAAACAGTCAATTATCTAGAAGCTCAAGTACGAAACAAGGCTGAAAGTTTACAGCACAGATTATAAAATATTATATACGCTACCGTCTAAATAATGCGAGTAATAATTTATGAGCCATCCTATCTTGCATAAAATGTATCGGCTTGGCGTATATCGCTCTTATAAGTATTGGAAAGCCATTTGCCTAAGTGCATGAAGTCCAAGTTTTGCCATAAACATGAAATGCGGTATATGCAAAATGATATGTTAAGGTTCAGGTGAGGTATGGCGCCGTTAGTTTTAGGGGTTTATGTACGAGCCATCTGGGTAGCCGCTGCAACCGTGAGCTATTCGCATCGACTAGATATTTATGTAGTGAGTGGAATGCTACGAACAATCCCAAACGTGGCATAGCTTCATCGACGGGCATTGCCCACAGGACGAAAATGAACAATATTTATTGCCGAGTTGCGATACAGTACCGGAACGGAAATTGTGAAGTAAATTTATAGTTCCAAATACCTTCTACGGCTTCTATCTAAAATCACACTTGAAACCAACTTGTGTGTACGAGTAAACACATCACTGATTTATTTAAAACGATGTTTAATTGCAAGAATTAAGTATAACCGGAATGTGTTGTTAGCGTTTATTTACCGCATACTCTTTGTGGGTGGAATGACGATGAACCGCGAGATGAAATTAAAACTCGCATTTTTATCCCATTACGAAAGTATGGACAAGGGGAAAATTCAATCCGGTTTCATCCTGCGGTATTTGTGAACATTTTTTAGCGCATCTTCACAAACATGGGACAATTAGTTTGTCTACCTATAATTAGCATTCAAATCGCGTTCGACAGGAATAAACATTGATTTTTTATTCCCCCAAAACTGGGGAGAGGCCACGGTTCCGGGCGAGATTTGGAATACTAATGTGTTCACTTTTGAACGGTTATTCGCGCCCCGCTAAAGGCACCCAACGTTTTTTGCATAAAACATCTCATCAAAGGATTGCTTAGGTCCCGTAGTACGAGTATATTGAATATCAAAAGGTGTTCTAAGGAAAAGTTTAGGGAGGTAGTGCGGTCGCAGCATCCCTAATACCGGCTACCGTGAAAGCCTTTTTAAAAATACACCTTCGGAACGTGTCGAGAATAACCGAACAGTTTGCTTCTTTAGACAAGTTATATTTATGTCTTTGGGATTTAATATTTTATACAAGTTATTGAAAGAATCGTGCATCGATTTGTCGATGAATTTTTGTAATAAAAATCTAGACAGACTTTTCTTTGATTGATTAGGTATACCTAGGTGTACTACTCTAACAATCATGGTATGTTTTGTGGCGGAACAGTTGTTTGTTCAATTAATGATCATTAATGACTTTTATGTTGCGTTCGATTCATTCGTTTCTTATCCGGCTGAGTTCATAACAATTACCTTACTAAAAAACTTTCCCACACTTTTATTTGTACTTCCTTCGACACACTCGTAATTATTCATATGGAATTCGAACGAAGGACGCCGAAAGCGGGTCAGGGGCTGATTCTTTGATAGTCACATAAAAATCTCTCGCGTCGAATCTCGTAAAAGTCAGTCGAGCGCTCGTGAGCAAACGTTAAAAACCCACGTTTTCCGATTTACGGCGCCTATAAAATACATATTGCGATTCGTGATAAAAGTCTTGCCTTCCCAAATTTGTTCATACCGACAATCGAAGAGTTTATCTCAACAATCCAGGGTAGCAAGTGTTTATAAATATACGTATTCTCCAAAACAAACAAAAAAACTCATTTTATGAAAAATATCTGCCTAATATAACCTTAACACAGTAGTTTATGTAGGCATCTGCGAGTAAATTATGATTATATTACCGAGCCAGATATGAACTGAAAACACAGCATTTGTTCAAAAATATATTGCAACGACTTAATAACATTTCCGGCATTGTAATGAAACGTACGAAATACTAAAGGTAAAAAATATCACGGTGCGAATGTTGAAATGGGGAAATCCCGCCCGATCTGGAACTGCCAAATCTATACGTTATGAAAAGCAATAAAGACGTTAGAGCTACTTTGTGTTTGGGAATTTATACCACTTGGAGGAATAAAACTTATATTGTTCGGGGATCGCAAAAAGTTTCACTTAGGCCTGTCGAAGCGAAATTATTGGATTGCTGAATTATTTCTTTAGAGACCGTCACTGGTAACTGCGGGTGATTTAAATAATTGGAACAACAAAAATAGAAACTAAATTTTATTAAAGTGTTTATGTATTAGTAGATATTGTTTAAATCTGTCGAAGTTGATTATTTCTAATAGTGCAACTTAGGCTATAAATAGACTGGTTTAAGATAGATTACATTATTTCAGATTTATATTATTTGCTTAATTTCAGAATTATAAAACTGAATATTCAGTTTAGTGTTTCTGAAATAAAGCTACTATTTCTAAGTCAAATATAGTTTTCCAGAATCCGAATCTCCAAAGCGTAGCAATATAGCTCATACTTGTACCTTATAAGCCGCTGGAGGTGTGCGTTGTTTCTTTGACGTTTCAAATAAGGTTTCCTTGTTTGTTTTTCTGGGGCATTTCCTTATTAAATTCGTTATTGCCCAAGTGCTGGGTCTTCGGAGAGACTTCCACGTCCGATGTAGGATTGTGTAATTATTTCGGTCAGACCCGTCGTGATCAGAATTAATCGCTCCAAATTATAGTCCTGTGCGAGGACAAATTGTTTTTATTTAATTTTACTTGCTGCTTACGTAGATGTTTTGTGCCTTCGATCTTCTTCTTTTTATCGTGTCGATACTGTATTTTGTTGTAGCATCGTGTGCCTTCAATATTCTTTAATTCTTTATTGTACAAATATATAAATTACAAACTAAGATGATGAAAGTAATGTACAAAGGCGAGCTTAACCCTACTAAGAGTTTTTTTCCAGCAAACCTTTGAGGCTAAGGAGAAATTATGATTGCGAAAAGGTAGATTTGTGTACGTTAAAAAGAATAACAA
The DNA here is from genome assembly GCA_932527185.1 of Ecliptopera silaceata. NCBI lineage: Eukaryota > Metazoa > Arthropoda > Insecta > Lepidoptera > Geometridae > Ecliptopera > Ecliptopera silaceata. Next base: position 4,818,013 of record OW052205.1, on the reverse strand, counting down.
TAATTATAATATTAATTGTAACAGTATACTTACATACTAGTTAATAAACTACTTATACATTACATAAACAATACATCTTATACCTACATATTATATATATATAATACATAATAAACTAATAGATATATACATACTTACAAAATATAAATTTACAATCAATAATAACTATACATAAGTCTTTTTTTTTCCTAATATTTTTTGACGTGACAACGTCTTATAATTCGATAGAGCCGGCTGCACGCACGAAAAAAAATGACTCATGAGGCGTTCTGAGGCGTTCCATGAAGTGACGTTGTCACGTTCAACTATCGTCAGTAAACCGACTTTACAGACAACCATTTTTATTTTCTTAAGTTTTGTATGTCGTAAGTAAAAACTGACCAAAAATAAAACAAAAATTATGTACCTACTTACTAAAAAACATAATAATAATAGATTCATAGCATGTTTATTATCAACACAAGTGTTATAAACACTGTACTCAGGATGATTCTATACTGTATCGTATATTATTTACCCATAATGATATTCTGTCACATACCTACCACTCAACACTGCCAAGTACCTGCCACTATAAGACATGTCACCTCTTAAAGCTTAAAACATGTAACGGGGTTCTGTAAACAGATTTCAGTTGGAACTTGCTCCCTGCAAGTTTGTTGAACGCTTTCCCGTGTACCTATTATCGTATCAAGATTTGCTTGTCAAAATGTGCCGTTTTCCCGCGAGCCTTGTACTTGCCTATTACCGTATCAAGACTCACCCGTCAGAGTGTACGGAACCATTAGTGTTTGTAATGCAACCATGAGTAACATGATACTCTGAAAACATTATTTAATGGTAAATACGAGAGTACTTTGATGTTTTCTGAGTACGTTCTTCATAACATATAATGTTTACTGATACAAAATATTAACGAGATATCTTGTAGTATAATTTAAAATAACCCTAAAAAATTATAGGTACCGAAATTGATTTAGTCCACATTTGTTACTCAAAACATTACATTTTCGTGAAATATAATAATTTACTTGCTAAAACACAAACCATGTTTGCTTGTTAAGATTACGTAACAAGTAACACATCTTCATCATTATTTAGGTATCTAAGTATTTGTATACCTAATCTTGTACTCGCAATATTAGGTAACCTTGAAATCTACACGCGCTATTCATGCATAGGTAATGTTTATACCTCTGAATTAATTATTACACATTACAGAATAGTCGAGTAATATTTTGTTTTACTGTTACGACAGATTTCAGGTGGTGTACCTATTATATTTGAAGAAAATAGTAATATTTATTTACTCCATAGCACATACAAAACCAAATTATAGCGTTGGTTTTTGTGGTTTTTAGTTAGGCCAAAAGTAGATGGTGTCTCTGGCTCATGATCATTTTGAAACAAATATTTAGGCTATTTTAATTTTACAATCCATCACTAGACATCGTGTCCGAAATTTTTCAAATCAAATAAATAAAAAATAAATACAAGAACATTTCACACAACCCTATCTAGCCCCAAACGAAGCAAAAGCTCGTATATAATATACATGAGAGCTAAATTGCTGCAGTTACATACTGAGAATACGTAGTAGCAGTCAGAGACAGTACAAATAATAGTGTTTCGCATCAAACAAAAAGTTTATTTTTGGTGGGGATCGAACCCACGACCTACACTACAGCATAAGCTGAAACCAACTAAATTATAAATGTATAAATAACCCGTTTTTTGATGTTAAACATCCATCAATTTGCAATATCATCGGTACATCAGGTGGTTTTTGAAACCTTGAAATAAAATATATCACAAGTTTATTTTTTTACAAATTTTGGTCAAAGACTCATCTCATTAGATTATGTTAACACATCTGTTATTCCACAAATTAATGTGTTGAGCACTAATTAATATTGAAATCCTAATTAGCAAGTAAGGGCTTAGGCAAGACAACGGGCGTGGAATCTGAAAAAAATGTATGGCGTAAGCATTAGTTGTCATTCCCTACCGCGACACGGTACGGTTTGAACTGTCAACTAAACGTGTCGAAGTCTGCCGCGTTATGAAAACTATTCATTTCAAAACGTGTCATGCGCGATTCGAATAATATAGATACAAATCAATCATTTTTGAAGTTTGCGTTTTGAGGGCTTAGTCCTATATTGCATTTTAAAACTTCCTACTCTCGAGCCGACAGTCGTCTCTCGGATGTCCATATATTTTTGTATGGATATCCGAGAGACGACTCTCGGCTCGAGAGTAGGGAGTTTTAAAATGCAACCTCGGACTAAGCCCTCTGGAACGCGTTGTGACGTAGCACGGTTTGGGGAAGGAATATAGAGAATAAGGCCCCAGGACGACTAAGTGTTTATTTCAGTCATCGACACGACACTTACACGATATCGGGTACTAACCTCATGTATTTAATAACATGCTATATAGGTACGACCAAGCGCGCGATACGATATTGAACTATATGAAACATATAATTCGAGAAATTGACGTGTTGGTATTGTTTACGTATCGTTATTGGCTAGTGTGAAAACGCCCAATTACGCTGCCTTTAGATTCTAATTTAAATGGAATTTGAAACAAACGTATTTCCATACCTCTGCCAGATATTGGGAGCCAAAATTTTACTTCAATTTAGTTAGAAGCGAAATTAGTAGATAGCACAATTCTATACTTAGCTAGTGAACCGCAAATGCTGGTCCAAAACTACACAAGTTTGTTAACATAATTAGTATGTGTATATTTAATTCGTTTTATAAGTAGACATAATATTTTTTATTCTCAGAGTATTCCATCTTCTAAATATTTATTATAATTGGCATATAATAAAATTCATGATTCTTACGGTCTATCTTATAAAAATAGCCTAAATCAGATTGTAAGTGTTGTATAACAATAGCGAACTTTAGCAGTAAAGCGTGTTCTTTAATAACACATTAAGAATGATGTCTTATAATCGAATTTTAACAGTGCAATAACTATGGTCTCGCAATTATGTGCTTGATTCAGTTTTCATCCAAATAATGGCAACAATCAATTTTATTTTCTTTCGGAATGCATCGGTTTTAGTTTTATCCATCATTTTTGACAGAAACATAAATTGACTTTGGCACAATTGGCACGCTTTTGACATTAGAAAAGGTAAACAAAAGAATTTATTTCGTTTTATTTTACAGAAATCTTGCAAATACATAAAATCAAGAATAGAATTTTGTTTTCTGCTGTTTCATATTGGTTGTAAAAATACGACTAGCTGCTATTTCAGTACAAACACACACAAAAACCCTTTTCATTTTACGGAACCTGAAAATGTAACTGCAGTGTTGTATGTATGGTTTTTAAGGCTAGTCCTAGGTATATATTCTGGCAGAAAACAAAGCATGCGGAAGATAATATGAAACAAAGCATGTCAATGCTTCGCACAAAACACAAAATTGTTGTATTTGCCCAGACTCTTGAACTTACCTATACCAACAACCTCGAAGTTTTATCCCCAAATTTGAACCAAAACAGCTATGACGTTTGTCATAGATGTATGTTTATACAGAAGCATATGCCTAAATTGTTTGTAAAATCTTTGCTCTCTCTCCCCGATATATTCTTACCTATTATTAGTACCATTTTCTTTCTATTCCAGATAGCAATAAGTAAGAACTAAGAACAAGGAGAGCTGAAAATTAAAATAGACTGTATGGGTTCTCAGTTGAAAAGAAGAGTTATCATCACCTATTGTTTTCAGTTTGAAAAATAATAATAAAAGAAGATTCATTATTGATTTCTAAACAATGAGATCCACGTTCAACTGATTATACATGTGTTATATTTCTAGATGACTTTTATTTAATCCTATCTTCATATTTATGGTGTGTGTGTATGTACCTACCTGGTATATCATGAATAATCATGGTCAGATTCTAATTATTAATTGGCATAAAGTAAACCAAAATTATTATCATAAGCTTATTATAAGCATCAAGACTAGTGTTCTAATTCTAAATGGGGGAATAAGATCTGCACTGACATCCCGCAATGGGGTGTATTGTGCATTGTCCCCGTGCTAACCTCACCCCAGCCAGCCCAACTCCTTAAAGTAGCGGAGAAGGACTTTGAATTGGTGGAAGCAGTGTTCCCCGATGGTGTGGTGGATGACAATAGTGATGAAAAAAACTAGTGTTGTAGAGATATAAGTAAATAGATTATGCATAAGTAGGAAATAATCAGAGGGTTTCCATAATGGTATCAGGTCAAGTCTTTATTAGGTAGTATATCATATTATATCCCCGTTGATCAGGTGATCAGATGATCATCTCTGTGCTGATGCAGTTGCATCTCCGTAAACCTGACACATAAGTAAGAAGGTGAGTAAACATTTACATATGTAGGTAGACTAGGCAGCTACTTCAAGAGACAAATGAAAATGAAAAACCTTATTATCCAACATAATGTATTTGCCTCAGCATTTAATTACTGTTAGCACATGATGTTTTGGTGGTATACCGGCTCTACGCTAGTCTCTTTCTAGGTCCGAGCATACCTATTTCCAAGATATTTGATTATTCTTTTTGAAGAATTTATTTAACAAGAAATCAACAAACAACAAAAATTTTCATCTCATTTCAGCATGTCTGTCCTTTTTATCGGTCGGCATTATTTTTTACTCCTTCGCTGTATACTTTTTGTACCATCTAATGTCTCAATTACTTAGAAAGAAGCAAAATAAATTTAAGAATTTATTTTGACATGACGGCCATTTTTAAATATCTGCTAAAGGAGGGTTCTGAGCACTTTAGTTTTAGGATACACCAAAAGGATACGTTTGGCTTATTGTTCGTTTATAAGACGACAAAAATATCACCGAGCCTTTAACAAGTCTTTAATTCTGCCGTAACTTTTTATAAGATAGACCGAAAGACTTGAAAATAAATTGAAATTGATAGAATATAGCACATTCTCGTAACAAAAAGTTACATGCAGTTTAAACGTATTCTCTAGCGGTTATAAAATGAAAAGCGAGATTTATTTATTTTGATGACAGAAAAACAAAACCGATATATTTTTAATCAACGTATTGAAACATTTCTCCGAACAGTTTTCAACACAATGTATGAACTTAAAAAACACACCTTGATTGTATAAAAAAAACTAAAATAAAAGCAGCAATAGGTATACAAATATTCTACCCATTATCATATATGCAAAGTTATTGTTGCATTGAAAGTAGAAAACCATTTTCCATTATCGCAATAGCAACGCCCGGACCCGCTCCTTTGATGTGTCGACCCAAACTCGAAATGGCGGCATAAACTCGTATAATTGTGTTCGTTAGGTTACAGCTACTGTTATAAATCAGTAATTATACTATGCCTTTTGTTACTAATGAACAGGCTGAAATCAGGACCTCTGAAATACATTTATATTTTTGATAGAAGATAAAATAAAATGAAATAAGATCAGTAATTCGCAATAGCGAATGATTGCTTTTAATGCTTAATGACATTAAAGACAAAAAATAAAATACATTAGTGATCAAAAATAAATTCTGAACCTAAGAATATTATAACAACTCGTTTCTAACGGTCTATCTTATAAAAAGTTACGGCAGAATTAAAGACTTGTTAAAGGCTCGGTGATATTTTTGTCGTCTTATAAACGAACAATAAGCCAAACGTATCCTTTTGGTGTATCCTAAAACTAAAGTGCTCAGAACCCTCCTTTAGCAGATATTTTAAAATGGCCGTCATGTCAAAATAAATTCTTAAATTTATTTTGCTTCTTTCTAAGTAATTGAGACATTAGATGGTACAAAAAGTATACAGCGAAGGAGTAAAAAATAATGCCGACCGATAAAAAGGACAGACATGCTGAAATGAGATGAAAATTTTTGTTGTTTGTTGATTTCTTGTTAAATAAATTCTTCAAAAAGAATAATCAAATATCTTGGAAATAGGTATGCTCGGACCTAGAAAGAGACTAGCGTAGAGCCGGTATACCACCAAAACATCATGTGCTAACAGTAATTAAATGCTGAGGCAAATACATTATGTTGGATAATAAGGTTTTTCATTTTCATTTGTCTCTTGAAGTAGCTGCCTAGTCTACCTACATATGTAAATGTTTACTCACCTTCTTACTTATGTGTCAGGTTTACGGAGATGCAACTGCATCAGCACAGAGATGATCATCTGATCACCTGATCAACGGGGATATAATATGATATACTACCTAATAAAGACTTGACCTGATACCATTATGGAAACCCTCTGATTATTTCCTACTTATGCATAATCTATTTACTTATATCTCTACAACACTAGTTTTTTTCATCACTATTGTCATCCACCACACCATCGGGGAACACTGCTTCCACCAATTCAAAGTCCTTCTCCGCTACTTTAAGGAGTTGGGCTGGCTGGGGTGAGGTTAGCACGGGGACAATGCACAATACACCCCATTGCGGGATGTCAGTGCAGATCTTATTCCCCCATTTAGAATTAGAACACTAGTCTTGATGCTTATAATAAGCTTATGATAATAATTTTGGTTTACTTTATGCCAATTAATAATTAGAATCTGACCATGATTATTCATGATATACCAGGTAGGTACATACACACACACCATAAATATGAAGATAGGATTAAATAAAAGTCATCTAGAAATATAACACATGTATAATCAGTTGAACGTGGATCTCATTGTTTAGAAATCAATAATGAATCTTCTTTTATTATTATTTTTCAAACTGAAAACAATAGGTGATGATAACTCTTCTTTTCAACTGAGAACCCATACAGTCTATTTTAATTTTCAGCTCTCCTTGTTCTTAGTTCTTACTTATTGCTATCTGGAATAGAAAGAAAATGGTACAGGTCAAAAATTATAAAAATTAATAATAGGTAAGAATATATCGGGGAGAGAGAGCAAAGATTTTACAAACAATTTAGGCATATGCTTCTGTATAAACATACATCTATGACAAACGTCATAGCTGTTTTGGTTCAAATTTGGGGATAAAATTTCGAGGTTGTTGGTATATGTAAGTTCAAGAGTCTGGGCAAATACAACAATTTTGTGTTTTGTGCGAAGCATTGACATGCTTTGTTTCATATTATCTTCCGCATGCTTTGTTTTCCGCCAGAATATATACCTAGGACTAGCCTTAAAAACCATACATACAACACTGCAGTTACATTTTCAGGTTCCGTAAAATGAAAAGGGTTTTTGTGTGTGTTTGTACTGAAATAGCAGCTAGTCGTATTTTTACAACCAATATGAAACAGCAGAAAACAAAATTCTATTCTTGATTTTATGTATTTGCAAGATTTCTGTAAAATAAAACGAAATAAATTCTTTTGTTTACCTTTTCTAATGTCAAAAGCGTGCCAATTGTGCCAAAGTCAATTTATGTTTCTGTCAAAAATGATGGATAAAACTAAAACCGATGCATTCCGAAAGAAAATAAAATTGATTGTTGCCATTATTTGGATGAAAACTGAATCAAGCACATAATTGCGAGACCATAGTTATTGCACTGTTAAAATTCGATTATAAGACATCATTCTTAATGTGTTATTAAAGAACACGCTTTACTGCTAAAGTTCGCTATTGTTAAACAACACTTACAATCTGATTTAGGCTATTTTTATAAGATAGACCGTTTATCATTAGCATAAACATTTGAAAATATTCAATCAGTATTTTTAACAAATCATTTATATTCAATAAGTATAAAAAGTGAGTTACTTTGTAATCATTGATTTCGTTACATTTTCATGTTCAATCAAAAAGTTCCCGGGTTAATCAAACAACTGCCTAACTAATGCATTGATTAGGAACCCGACTAGGTTTCCTAATCAATGCTTCACCGTGCTCCCTCATAGATTAACTGGATTTGTATGTAATTTATCCAGTCGGCGTTTAGACCGCAACTCAGCAATGCGAACATTCCTCGATTCTAGGGGTACCACAACTCACAAGACTGCTAGTTCAATCTAGGGTTGCCACTCATGTAACGTGCATTATTGGTTTAATAACATTTTTATGTGTTCCAATCTTCCTTGACCAAAAAAATGACTTTAAAATTGTTTTATATTTATTTATTTATTAATAATGTGTAGTTAGTAAGCATCAAAATTAATACTTTGAGTAGTTTTGTTTTGTAATTATTTTGTAGATATTTTTTTAGGGATTTTAAAATGGTTAAAACTCATCAATATTTTTCTTCAAAACCTATCTATCTACAATTGTATTTGCCACTGGCTGCCATACTGTTCTCTATGAAAGTCGAGCGTTTCCACATTTCCCTCAATAATAAAGGCATTTCCAATTTTCTGACAGCCATTTGCCACATTGATGGCTACCAGCCGCCAATCCGTAGCACTGCTGCTAGTTTCAGGGTATATTTCTGTGCTGTTTTATTACCGCGATATTTACTGTAACGGTGAGGTTGTATCAAATCTTTAATTTTTCTTAGCTTTTCTTGTTCTAGCTTTATAATCATCAAAAAGGTTAGATTTTTAACCAAGAAAAATAACATATTTATCTATTTTTTTCTTTTCTACCCAAGATTTTATTGAACTCAGGCTAAATTAGTTTTGAGTACCATCAATTTTATAGATAGTTTTAATAAATTTTAATCTTATAATGATTTCCAAAATCACTTTGATGCCTGGTTCTAGCAACGAACTATCACATATTTAATACAAACTATTTCAAAATTTGTAAAACCAACCCTTATTACATCCACTCGATTATTTTTAGTTTAGTTTTTTTTTAATTCTTTATCATGATGACGTAATCAAGCAATACCACAGAGGTTATATTCAGGTTATATGTTTATATGTCAGGTTATATGTTATATGTCAGGTAATATGTTACCTACCTATATGTTATGCCGTCTTGTAGCAGACACAGGTTACTGCAGCGTCACACTGCGTCACGTACGTTATTGTACGTAACCGAGTTAGGTAATTTCAGTACATGCCTCTAATCCAATTAGCTATTAAGATTCGTGGGTCGAATATTAATTTGGTGTCGATTCCGCTTTGTAAGGAAACAGGGGTGCCGTGACCTTATGTATATAGAAATAGGCCTCCAATGTGGACACGTTCTCGATTCTAATTCTGTTTCTGTAAATGTTTTCCTTGATTTTCCGTGGGTACAACTAATTAAAAACAGTAGTACTTACCTATGATTTTATCTACAAACCCGTATGATCTTTATGCTTGATAAAACTAGAAAGTGAGTTCAATTTAAACATTTTTTGTGATTGTAATATGCATTAAATATTATCTACATTTATTTAATTACTCGTCAATATGTGTTTCTGAAAATACCGTTCAGTGTCTATTACATAAATAAATATTCATGTACATTTTACATTAGATATTGATTCTTTTGAGTAAACGGTTCAAGTTATCTACAATATTACAAACTACTGCAAATAAGATTAAAATAGATTAATTAATTTCGAAGTAGTTTCCAAGCACAGTTTCACATACTCGTATTCATTTTAGCTAATAATCGTGATACGTTCTACTCATAACGCGAATTAGCGAATCATTAGTTGTCAATTAAATTATTAAGCCAATTGAGAGAATCGCAACCCTCGGTGGAGATCCTAATTGATTCCGGAACGCAATGAACTGACGGAATTCTGTTAACTAAATACATACATTATTGTAGTATACACGCATCTCTCCAGATAATTATGTCAGGAAAAATAACGGTCCTAAACAAGCAATTCTAGTTTGACATTCAAAACATTGGTTTATTGAAAATGGTAGTATCATTTCCTATACCTTCGTGAGAATGAGTGAGAGCTTGCGAATTGCGCGCTAGACTATAGACAGCATCATCATTTAATATCAGATGAGATTGCGGTCAAGCGTTTACCTATAATGCATTAAGAAAAGCTATGTCTGAATGAATGCATCTCTAAGAGACGAACTAGATAAAGTCAGCAGTCAGCATCTTGGTTTATTGTTAAAAAGATTGCCAAGATTAAAAAATAAAATTCCAAAAGTCCTTAATTTGAAAATTAAATCACAGTTTCCTAACGAATGCGCAAGCTTTTTAATAAGTATTCTTCATTTTAGTTCTTATGTTTTCCGAATTAAAAATAAATCTATCTTGTTTGTTTCGATATTGAGCCCTGTATAAACTTTACTTTGTTTCAGACGAAGGCAAAATCCACAAAATAGTCCAGTGGACCCGCAACGGAGATAGCCAATCAGCTTTGTTAGATATCTTTGACGTCACTCCCAATGAACCAATACAGGTGAGGATTACTCATTTGTTTGTATCGAATGTATCACGCTAAGAGTATTGTATCAATAAATCTGTCATCCATTTTTGTTACTCTTTTGTATAATATATCTATCACATATAATATATCTTGTACCTAGCTATCTTGGCTTTAGGTATCATCTACTATCTACTACAAATTTACTAAGTAATGCAACATTTTACATTTAAACCAGTTCTCGACCGCTATTTTGTGATTGTCCCACACCAACCGGAATATATCCTACGCTGCTCGATTTCTCGATTCATCGTCTTCTCTCTGTAGAACCTAACATGATTTTTATATAGTTTAAAATTGGTATTATTAGCGAGCGTCTTTTATTCTGTTAATTTACTAATACGTTTTGTTTGAACAGGCAATGGCTATATCCCGAATGCACGGTTCCCTATACGCAGCATCAGATAGGAGGGTACTTCAGCTTCGTCTAGCGTTGTGCGCGCGCCGCTACGACGCATGCGTGAGATGCGCACGCGATCCTTACTGCGGGTGGGACAGAGACGCAGGAGTTTGTCGGGAGTACATGCCTGGGTATGACGTCACTAGTATTCGTTTTGACAGAACAATATAGAGGGTCAATTCCACACTCAAACAATGTTATAACAAAAAAGTTTGGTATTTTCAAAACAATATACAGTCAATCACTGAACGTAACTGAAAATGTGCATGTGTAGAAAATTAAAAACAAATTTAAACTTAGTCTAAAAATAACACACTCACAGATAAAAACTATTGCATAATCATGTTACTATCACCTACTGTTATGTGTAAATTAATGTACCTACTTATTTATTTTTTCTTTAAGAGAGAGAACCTTTAAGTTTTAACCTTAAAAGAGGGAATTACTAAAATACACATTGCGTCTTCTTGTGTGTACTCAGTATTGCCTGCCCAAAAACATCTAAAAATTTTGTACATTTTTGCCAGGTTAATTCAAGACGTGGCAAATGAAACGGCCGACATCTGTGATTCCTCCATATCCCGCAAGGCTGTGTCTGCGACCTGGGGCCAAAGCCTGCATCTAGGCAGCTTCGTGAAGATGCCAGAAGTACTCCATCCTAGGGCTGTCTCCTGGTATCACTATTCAAGGGAAAAAGGACGGCATCCTATTACATTCAAGTGAGTTTTGCTATTAATATTGAGTTCTTAAATATATTTTTTTACATAATGTTTAAAACATATATTTCATACATGATAATGTTTAATCATTCTAATTTTATTAAATTTAATTGTTACATATTTAACCAGTGTTTTAACATAATAAAAGCATTTGCGCCACGACAACCATTACCTCTTGAATGTATTATTTCATAAAGATATATAAATAAATTGAATTCATATGCGTATACAGAATATTTATATTAAATATGATCAAAACTCAACCCCTTAGTAATCACTGTTACCCTCGAGAACGTGTCTGAAACAATTATTATCACAGAATACCTAATATAGATACTATTACAACAAACCTACAGTTCAAAATCACTTGCATTGATTTTATAAATTAAAATTACCATAGATGATACTTAATAGTAAGAATAAAATTAAAATCATAAAACTTTGTTTCAAGTAAATATTATAAGTTTGAATTTTTTAAATTGCTCCTGAAAGCAAATTTAAAAATCCAAATCTAAGTCATTGCCACTCTCATTTTAAAATGAAATTATTACCTTTTAGTAGTCGGATTTATCATTAAATTTTTGAATACACAAAAGAAACTAACTCTGAAAAGTCTCAACGTCTAGCTTTGAAGTTTACAATTAAAGACTTAATAATTCTATAATTAAAATAAATAAGCAGACCAAATAAAACAAACAACTTCAGACAGAAAAACACCAAACAAACAATTTAAAGTTAACTGCTAATTTATTTCAATTTTAAGAGATAATTGCTCCCTTGCTTTGAAGTTTAGAAAACAGTCGAACACGCATGCAACAACATGAATTAAAGGGTTCCCAAATCTTCTGTTATCGCACTTCCGACTGATGGCCATAGCTACATATGCTACTGGCTAGGTCATTGCAATTAAATCTTGACCCGAACTTTACTAATATTTCAACATACTGAAACCCGACTACTTCGACTACTTGTGCCCTTGAAAATATATTTAAAATATCAATATATTACTCATTATACCTATTCATCACACAAAGAAAAAACTACTTAGTACGTATATATCTTTAAAAACTACATGTAAAATCACTTTAACAGAAGTAAAGATTATTATTAAAGATTAAGATTATATTTTTATTTCCTACTTGTGATTTCCACCGCCTACCCGGTTTGACTTTTGATATTTTTTGTTTTAAAAAGTAGTGTAGGTGTTAATGTAAGTAATTATTAACATAAAATGAATCAGGTGTTTAAAACGAGCTGTGAAACAATTAAATGCAAGGGGAAACTTTAGAATTAACGCTTTGTTTTATCGTACTTCTAATGTCTTTAAAACGTGTTTTTTTTACTGGCACAACGTTTAGAATTTGTAATTCTCTCATTAAGTAAAATCTAAGATAAGTTGTTCGACTGTTTTGGTGTTTAATTACTCATTTGGTTTTAAAACTTGTAATATAGACTTTGAAAAACATCTAAATAATATCTGTATTTTGTTATGCTCTAGTAAGGGGTGTCTAGTCCAACTAAAATACGTCCAAAATTATATGTTTACCAAATAAATAAAATCCACGCCTTGAATAAATATAACATAGTAATGAATTCCAAATCAATAGCCAAAAGATAACATTTAATTATTTTTCAATCACCGGATACGTTGCAATTTGAACCTTTGCCAACCTCCACCCTTCAGATAATGAATATGAATACTGGAATAATCACCAACCTCAATACTGATTACGAGTTAAAATAATGTAAAAACATCAAACGCAACCATATTGCAATATTTAATACGGTATAGCGCGATAAAACGAATTTGATCGTTGAATTTTATTTTGCAGTAAACCAGAGAAATACATAGAGACGTCTGAGCACGGACTGCTAATCATATCGGTGAATGAGAGCGACGCTGGGAGATATGATTGCTGGCTCGGAGGGTCTCTGCTATGCTCTTACAACATAACTGTTGATATTCATAGGTAAGTTACTTATCCACTATAATAATAACGTATTTGAAAAGCAGTCAAAGATAATAAATGGTATTTCTTTTCGCAGATGCTCACCACCAGAGAAGAGCAATGAATATCAGAAGATATACTCAAATTGGTGCCATGAATTCGAAAAATACAAATCCGCTATGAAAACTTGGGAGCGAAAACAAGAGGTGAATTAATTACATTGACAATAGACCAGCTATTTGTTCTTGTGACATAAAAATAACTGTGTTTTCATTTGTTTCAGCAGTGCGCAAGGCAAAATGATTCAAATCAGAATATACATCCAAACGAAATCGTGTGATAGCTCCTACAGATCGCCTATCTCATGTTTCAATCTGTTAACTATTACGGCGGAGCCATACCGATTCCGTACGTGTCAGCAGGCCTTCAGTACTTAAACATACTTTCTTAGAACACGACTCCATAGATGCACATTCTCTAGCCATTATTATCATTAAACACTATTGTGTACTAAACCGATTGTGACTCCCTCTAGCTTTTATAGACGAAGTGTGGTGATAAAATAGTGCGACAGTGACGTTTATAACATGAGAAGGTGATTGGACTTCTAAAATAAAGACTCTTATTGTTAGTGGAACGTTTTGCGTTGCTTGTTGGTAATTTGACTGTAAAAAGAATAAACGTTTGAAGTTTCGATAAAATAAGACGCTTTTTTTCTTATATATAAAAACGTTAGTGATATGGAATGGAATTTTATATTTGTATTTGCCTAAACATGTATTCAATAACCTTGCCATTTTGATAAATTTTTTCGTAATTATTTGTATTGTTTTTCTCTAGTGATATAGGATCAAGTCGAATTAGGCGCATATACAGAATAGGCACTGCCGTGCGTTACACCGCGTAGTAATTTGAAATCTCCAAGGGTTGTGGGAGGGTTCACCTCATTATTTTTCCCCTATTTGTGTAAATAGTTACCTAATTTTGTTTCGACTGTCTAATGTAAGTGTATGTATAGAATGCACGTCCTTAACATAAATATATTTTAAGCCTGTGATATATAAGAAAACTCATTTAGGTAATTGTATTTAAGTATTCGAATGTAATAATGCTATGTTGTGATTTTCACAATCTAGTTGTCTCACTCCATTGATTGTAAAAGTAATTACACAATTAAATTATATCACTAGAATAGTTATTTAAGCGGCTTTTTTATGTTACATACCTAGTTATAGATTATATTATTTATTATATTAGCAGGGTATGATAACAAAATTGTATCTTACCAATATTTAGTACTTTCTACTATAAGAATGCACGTAGATACTTAATATAGTTCAGACTAGATTACATTATTACTGAAGAACTGTTGCCCTGCCATAAAATAAATTATTTATAAGTTAATTAATTCAGATACTTATCAAACGCGTACGCCCACATTTTTGGTACAATTACACGTATCATCTAGTACCTACACAATTTTCATATCAAGTTGTACTTAACATATTTTTAACATAATTCACAACACGATTTGATTATTTACAAATTCATGAAAAATGTTAGATTATTAACATAATGGTTTTTAGTAAATTATTAAGTCTATTTTTCTAGGAATTTATTGGAATTGCCACTTTTTAATAGCTGCCTTATGTATTAATTTTAACTTGGCCACATTTATTAAATTGTAGCTATAATAATAGACTATGTAACCCATTATATTTAAATATGCATATAACTTTTCAAATCAAACTCAATGTTTGTAGACAGTTTTACACCAAAAACTTTACAAGTGCGTAAACATTTTGAAAGTTTGACACTTTACTTACCTATGTATCCTAATTTAATTTGAACTTTAATTTATATTAAGCATTTACTAAATAAATAGAATTATGTACTAAAAGTTTTTTAGTAAATAATGCCTTTTTTTATCTACAAATATTTTTTTATTAACGAAGGAGAATAGTTTCATTTTTTCATAATTTGATTTGTATAAAAAAACATAAAAAATTGCTCATTAGATACATTAATGATATATAGCATTTTTATGTAATGTTTATATGTAACTTATTTCATAGCATTTTCTTCATTCGAATCATCTAATAAGTAGTGTTTTAGACTTTTGCAATCAGAGGTGTAAACGCGAATAAATGTTACAATTACAGAACGCGACGAGTAAATAAGAAAAGTATCGTTTGCGTATTCGTAATATTTACATTGCGTAGTTACGCTGCAACTTTCAGCAGTCGGACTGGCGTTGACGCGCAATGTGTCTAAAATAACAGCGATTGTGAGATTTGCTCGTGCTTACTTCTTCGAACACATGATGAACAGATTATACATGGCGTTTTTTATAGTGAATCTAACTGTCATTTCCATAAAAGCTGGAAGTAGATGGCGAATTGGGAACATTACAAAATGTTAAACTCAGAAAACGCGATAAAACCCCTAAGTAATATTTGTGATACGCAAAGCTAGATATTTAAGATGATGATAGTAGATAACCTAGCATGTCTGACTTCATCTAAATAAATGAAAAAATCGTACTAGTTTACTTAATACGAAACCAGAATTTCTAACCTACTATCACTACTTTGCTATCCTAGTTAACTCCTGTATTATCTGTTCATCTTTGGGCTTTGAAAGTAGTGTTTATAGTAAATAGGTGCTTATGCTTTTATTTTGCAAATAAAATACTTTCCAAACTATTCTCATATCATAATTTGTATATATAAAGTAATAGATATAAATTCTTAAGAAAATATCTGAGCTTCGACGATTAAAATGTAATATTTAGCGTGTTTAAGTACTTAGTGATAATCAAAGAACATCTTTTGGGATGTTCTTTCGCAATAATTATTTACTATTATCTAATATCTAATGAAATAGCTCTGTAAATTTCACATGTTACTATTATAAGTTAAATTTCGAACGTAGAATTAAGATTTTATATAATAAACTTATGAAATGTACCTTTCAATTTCTTTGTTTTTCTATATCCCATACGTTATTCAATATTAAAACTAACTGAAATTAAATTCTTTAACAGTGTAACTAAAAAATAAACGCTGAAAAATGGCTCTTGCAGCAAAATGAAATTTAGTTTCATAAAATCAATGCATCAACGTTATTGAAATAGCAAGCGTAGTTTCATTGTTTTGGTAATAGAGCTATCACAGCGCGAACGAGTAGGTTTAAAATAGTGTCGATTCATCAAGTCGCATACTGGGTTGACATTTTCGTCATAACATGGCGGGGGCTGGCGCCCTCGGCACCTACTTACACATAATCTGTGCCGAAGGGACGGTAAGGGTAAAAAAGTAAGGGCGCGTAATTATATAGTGCCACTAAACTAATTTCACGATACATTGCCGACGAAATCTGTGCTTGGCACCGCCCCGCCCACCGAAATGTGATTTTTCTTTCATAACCAAACTCTTGATTACTATTGTTATGTGTTATTTCGTATGAATTGCTAATGTCGGTACGTGTTTACGACGAAATTGCTCGCAATATTAATGAAAAGCTGATGAAGGACGTTAAATTGTTACGACCTTTCATTTTTCAAGGTTTGTATTGCGTGTCGAGTGGACTCGCCAACTTCTGTTAATTATAGTTTGAATGTTAATGATCGTAATTTGCAATTTTGATGCTATTATAAGCATGATCGTCTAGCAACGAGCCGTTTGTTAAATTATAAGTACGATATAAATTACACTTATGTATAAAATATTTTGTATCGTAGTAAGTTTTCAGAAAAATGTAAGTTTAGAAAGTATTGTCCTGTAAAAAATTACTTATTGACAACATACGTGGGCTATTTTTTATCTAATTTTTTCTCAGTATTTTTAGCAAAAGTTTTTCGGCCCATATCCAATTCGATGTTTGGATTTACAGTCTATCTTATAACAAGTTAGCGCAGACTTGATTACCAGACTTGTAATGGTGACATAATATCAACGCTAACTTTTTATAAGATAGGGGGTTAGTCTTTAGCAATCACACATAATTCAACTGGTTAGGTATTTCTATCAATATCTCATTGAAACCGACATAACATAGGTTTCATGAACATGCATTTTCGTAGTGAGAACTACGCTCGAAAAGTTACAAGTAGTTTGTCAGGAAGCAGTCCGAAGATTAGATTCCAGATTGCACCATAAACCCGAGTCTGAGAGTTGAGGATTTATCAAAACGTCGTAGGTGAAACTTGAAATAAGCTTGACAATACTGCTTGAATATTAAGATGGATCCAGTAAAATAAACTGAGTTTATAGTAGTTAGACTTGTAAGTCTACTTTATATGTACATTTAAGCAGCTGACAAATGTTAGCTTGGCTTGAAGATGTATCATTATGTAATTGATACTGTCAAGTCTATTAAAAAAATATGTTCTGAATTCGACTGTCGTATTAAAGTGTTTCTAACAGGACTGATATTGATGATTATTTACTTAACAAAAAGCAAACGCTAACCATGAGGTACAATTTAGTATCAAAACAGGTCTTACTATCTCTTAGACCTTATTTCAAAACAAAATTCAGTACCAAAGAATTTGCTTGTAGATAAAGTTACTGGATCCCTTGCAAGTCTTACATTAAGCCTGTAGGTTTGTCCAAATAAGACAACTTTAACAAACCTTCATTAAGAACTTCGAGTCAACAGAATCCTGAATCCTGGGGTATACTGCAGGGGGAACAACATCAAAATCATGATCAGCGGTGCATGTAATGTTTCATTTCACGGAACCACCGCCGGACTTCGTCTCCATTAAATAATTACTTATGGTGGAAACTTGAGGGCTGATCTATTTGTTGGTGACAGCGCACGATTTTGAAGATAGATTGGCGTCAGAAAATAAGACAATTAAAAAGTTACTTTCAACTTAAGTTGATCGCACTAATTTTAATGTAAGCACTAATTTTATACATGCTGCATATAATGGTATTTTTAAAACTTAACCTGAATACTTGATGTTTTTGAGCTTTACATACTCATAAAAAAATGCAATCGAATTTAGAACCTCCTCCTTTGAAGTCCGTTGAAATTAATGACAATAATGTACCTCTACCATGAGATGTCACAGTAAAATCGCCTGACTTTACTACAGTAGTTACGTCAATATTAGTATTACGAATTTTAGTACCCAACTATCCGCTAGAGGCGCTGTACAAATTTTCATACATTTTTTTAACTACAGACGCTAGCGAGTGTAGTAAATATAGTATAGTAAAAACTCATGGTAGAGCTAAATTTATGTTTTTTTATTTTTCACTTTTATAATATGTATACAAAAAAGACGTCATGTGTTTGTCACATAAATATTTGTTATCAAAACAACCAAAAAATTCAATTATTTTATCTGCAGAGTAAAATGCTGACTAAAAGCATAGCTTTGACTAGGTCAGGCATAATCCTTTATTAGCGCAACGTGGCTGCGTCACGCCACTTTAGTGAGGACTTATAAAAAGCATACCTTATTCATACGCGGAGCGTTTAGCGATACACTGAATACAAACCTCTGTGTTAAATTGCTCATATATACTACTTTACTGATGCAATTAATTCAGTAAATAAGAATAACGATACAGAAAAGTTTCCAGAGATATTATATCCGTAGCTCCATGCTACGAACACGAGCTACGTTATATCGTAGCACAAGCCGTAGACCTAGTAATTTTCGTCCGTAGATTAGCGCAGTATAGTAAACAAATTATACATAATTATTATAAATCTCAGTCAAACCTAAGTGGTCTAAATAATATTTTAGTTATGATAATCGGAAAATAGTTTCGAAGAAAGAGAAAAACTGACATCGAGTCGAAACGTTGTTCTAAACTTCTAAAATACATAATAAATATATGAACTCGGCCAACGTGTTGTGCAAAGTACGTAAGTAAGAGATCAAAATAGCTCAAATTACACAACGCTTGTCGCTTCTCGCTCCTCCTATGTTTTGTCGCAGCTTTACCCGAATTACTGCGTATTAACAATTAGTCGTGCCTACGTCTGCCCACCAAGTTTGCACAAATTTACATAACAATATAGCCCTTCTGCGCGGCTTCGGTTGGTTATGGCGATTTTTAAATTGGATCGGGAGCCGTTGCTAATTTCATCGCGTTCCGCTTTCCCCTTGCGGTCAGTGCGTAGGTGAATACGCCACTTTCATTAGAATGATAAAAATATAATATATTCAAAAAATATTTTATGCTCTTATTTTCTGTTATTTAAAACTGTTAATTTAAAACCTCTAAATGTATAAAAAAAATCAATCAAACAGAAGAGATTGTTAACGACGGCTTAGTGAGCTATTTCGTTTTTATTTTATTTTTAGTTACCTAAGTATCAGTTTTTTTTATTTATATTTAGAAGAAGCTTTTTTTTTCAAATTTATTTTTTTTAGGCTTGAGAGATTAACATTAAAAAAAATAGAAGTCTACAGCATAGTATAACATATAATACTGTTTTCATTATGTCATGTGTATAATGACGGTCCACACAGCGGGAGTGCGTCCCACGACTCAAAAAGGCAGCGATAAAAGCGAAACTATATCGAAGCGAAATGAGCAAGAACAATGGAGAGTTTAAATTGTCGCTTTGTACGGCGACACGTCCAAAGAATAGAGTCATTTGCTTCTAACAACGTTAATGTCTGGGCCTAGCCACAGCAAAATAAACACAGCTAAGTATTTGGAGTTTAGTTACTTGTAAACGAATCAGACATCAATTTACTTGATAGGCGTCACAGCTCAGTTGGTATAAGCTTTACCTTTTACACACTAAGTCGTGGTTTCGAGCCTCACCAAAAAAATATTCGGGTGACGTCACTGACATTTGTCACCCCGTGTGTCAAAAAAAACACCAATCATCTAACGCATTGTGTGCTGATTTCCAAGCTAATCAATACAGTACCTATGTGAAGTGAGTAAAAATCGGTGCAAAAGTGATTTATTTTAATTTCATTTATTCAACAATAATTAAAATCGTATTTGAAATTACATTCTTAAACAACACCAAAGACAAAGCTTATAGATAAAATGATTATTTTGTAGATATAAAAACATTAAAAACTTGTTTTTAATTGAGTGAGCCATCTCACGCTAGGCTGCGCCCTAGCTGACCCTTATGCCATCAGTTTTTGTTTGTTAATCTACAGAAAAGGGCGTAACTCATTTTGTCAACTCGTAATTTAATTTCACTTGAACCCCAAGTCCTGTAGGCGCCCGGACATGGGTTGTAATTTGTTTAGTTAATTTATCGTTCGTTTTGCAACTTCTTGATTTCAATGTCAATACGAATCAACGATTCTATCAACATTTTTTGAAAACCAATTAAATTGTTTAGTTGCTTTATCGTTCGTTTTGCTACTTCTTAATATATCTTCTTTCTTCATATTCTTATTCTCAATACGAAAAACGATTCTATCAACTTTTTTAAAACTAATAAAATCTTGTTTCGCTAAAACTGTCATTGTAAACTGAGAACGACCGAACTGCTCCCAACGTCACTTTTTTTGAGTTTATATTTGACTGAAAATAAACGTATGTATATTTAGTTACAAACACTGACCTTCATACTATTTTAGTAATAGGGTTCTAAAGCTATATAGACAATAAGAATCCTTTGAATTTCGCTATCCTCGTTCAGAATATTGTTGTATAAAAACTTTTTACAAAAAGCTGAAACTGTAACTCAAATAAAGGTGAAGACCCCAATGAAATACGCTTAAAATGCAATTTTATTCGAGCACCTTTATTTATGGCCCCTAAAAATGTAAAATGTTAACGTTTTATTGCTGGGCTTTATAAAAATACGAGGAACAAACAATAGGCCTGTTATCCTATGGGGGACGTCAAGACATATTTGCTTGAAGAAGGGATACATCGGTCCCTTTTAATACAGGTAAATATTTTGCGTGTTTTCTTTTTGAAACTTTTTATCTTTGACGACTATCATTGTGGACACACATTTTAAGGGTTCTGTATTTACACATTTTTAATACTCAAATAGTTTGAGAGCTTATGGGGCTTAGAATAGCTTCTCAATTTCTGTCAAAATAACTGTTCATAATAAAGCTGCGTTTGGTGTATGTCAGATATCTTAAAAATGTTTAAGATGAGACACAATTTAGCGTACCTAAGATTCGCATTACGCCGTCTAATCCCAATCTTAGCAAAGCTTTCATTATATGAACGAAATCCCTGATAAAATACTTGTATAGCAACACCCAGACACAGAACAAACATCAACGAACGATAAATTTGATTGCTCTCGACAAAAAGATTGTATTTAGATAAATCAACGTTCATTGTTGTATGACTTATTAAATTTGCTTTTGAATCGCCGTGGCCCTTTCAACAAAATTAATCTTCAAAATTAATATAATCTAATGAAACAATGCCATTTAATGTAAGATGAAATGAGGTTGTAAATAAAATATTCGTAAGGTTTTTTTAAGATACCGATGAGCCGAAGTCACAAGCTCAACTTTACAAACAAATAAACTTCAAAAATACCCTCATTCAAAAAGAACATGGGGTTCAAATTACACAGTGAAAAATGTAAAATATTCACCAAGATGCGAAATTTTATAATAAGAATAGCCGAGATTACACCTTGTCCTCATCTATTTTTGAAACGAGAAGGCAAGTGGGACATTTTTATTGCCCCCAAGCTCTAGATTAGTTTTGTTCTGCGAATTTGATGCATATAAAATGAGCTCGATTATTCACAACTCTGCGTTGCCGTGCTATTGTGACTGTCTATGAATTTAAGATTATGCCATATGACTCTTTTTCGCACCCTTTTGCCTTTTGTTCAACCTTAAGAGTTAAGCTGTTTAAGTAAGATTAGATTATAACGCTGGTGTCAACTTTGTAAGTAAATGCTGTATTATTTTTATGTGATGACATAAAATTTCAACATAAATGAGTTGGAATTCGCGGCTTATTAGCATAGCACACCTATAAGAAAAATAATGTTTTGTGGCATGACTTTTTAAAATGTTTGTGTAAGAAAAACCTGTAGCATCTTTATCTATTGAAGAAAAAGGTGTCTCGGCTTAATCTGTTTGCCAGTTTAATTATCTTAAGCCTGTTTTAAATATTGAAGTTTGGTGTTTGTAATTTGTTTGTATTAACAAACGTTTGTAGGTATTAACAAACGGCCTTCTGATTCGTAAAAAATCAAATGACTATTAGTTAAATGTATTTCTAACTTTTATCGAGACTGTACAAATAACTAAATTAGGATAACCAATTGGCATCGCGACGGTAAGCATGCCATTCTGTAGCGAAACGCGAACAAAAGAGAGAAATTGAACATGTGCAAAAAATATCTGGCGTATGCATTTGGGAATTTCTCGTGACAGAAAATTTAATACGAGGGGAGTCTAATATTAAACCTCGGGGACCCATCACTTTTAATATTTGGCCGTTCCTAGAGGGCTCCTAAATTATTTACCAAATGGAAAGGTAATGGACGAGGAAGAGTGTGAATGAGTATGCAAATTTTATGAGCTCTGTATTGACCATAAAACGTAAAGGCCTCTTTAAATCTGTGTATGAAGAATACGCGGTCACAAAAGGTAACCCCACCGTACCTTCGCCACAAAAAGTGAATTTGGTTGTAGTGTACCTATACCGTAATTGTTGTTTATAGGATCATAACATAAACCACAAATTCTCATTGTGTCCTTACCCTTTTCCGTGCGAATATACCTTTAATAAATAATATCGCAGTGTTTTATTGAAACTTATATCCATCCCCGTTTTTATTTTATAATTCATCAACATGAAATGATATTTTTTTATATTTTGTTATTGTATTTTAGTTTCTTGTTCATTTACACATATCCTAACCATAATCCGTAACTTAATGTACCTACCGAAGTACAAAAAATTTCAAAATTGCTTTATATATCCGCTTAGTAATCCGTAAAACATACCTACATAAATTACGAAAACAACAATAAAATTTGTGTCAGTGTGAAACAAAATTTGCAATTTTTGTACTAATAAATATGATGTCACTAAAATATTTTTGCACTGAACACACATTTTGAAATTTATTGAATCTTACTCAAAGTGTCCCACAAAATTAATTTTTTTGTTGCGGTGTAGAATAAATTAAAATCTTCAGCTTACATTCAAAAGTGTGTGTGAAAAATAAGTAGAGAAGCAAATGACCAGAAAACCAAATTTTACTACATATAAACAAAACAGGTTTTGATATTAACTGCAAAGCCCAAAAAAAATCGGGATTAATTCGCGCACGTGTCCACGTTTAGGGGTGAAGGGGTGAGAGAAGTCACGGACCATAAAGAGTCACGCATCGGGGAAGTCCGCTAATGACTACGAGTTACACTGTTCCAGGCCTAGTTACATTGTAGCTATGCGTTGATAGACTGACCGTAATTAGTTACCTAGTAGAATTGGATAAGGCATGTTAAGCTGTCAAGAATACCCCAAAAAACCCCAAGCTTTAAGTTCGGTTTTTAATAATAATTTCCACCCTGCAATGGAACCGACCCCCCATTTTAATAATTCTTTTCCGTCGTATCACCGGCGGTTTTTCTGTTTAAAAAGCTAATCAGAGCAAGGTCGAAAAAACTCGTTTTTACAAGGAAAAAGTTCAGACAATTCACCATAACTTTCACCGTCATTGGCTATTTGCAGCGAGACAATAATTAAAATGTAATCCTGTTACCGCAGTTCAGTGTTCCGTAACTGAAACTTTATTAACATGGAAAGCAGGTAACCCGTGAACCATGCAAGCACTTTGCTTTCTGGGTATTTCTTTCTGTATATAAGTGTGTTTAGAAGCTAGATCCTTAAGCAACAGCTCAGCTTTTGTACTAGCAGCATAGTAGGTACAGTCAATAGCAAAACGTTATTTCTAGACTTCATTTTTTTCTCTGAAATACATTTCACCATACTACTTTGTTGTTACTATTTATGTTGTTTATATATTATCATAGTTTGATATAGAAATAAAATCTTGCTAGCAACAAAAACTTGCCTCATCATGATCATGTTTCTACAGTCCAGCGTATAGTTTAAATTCATACCGCTACATGCTGATCTCGGCTTACTACTAAAGTTTGGCCTTAGGTAGGTTAATCAGCTCGAGTTGGGGTGGAAAATTTTGTTTATAAGACTGTTAGACCAGATTTAGTGCGAAGGTGCCCAGTGAGCGAAACCAAGAGGGAAACCCGCTTCCTCAGATTTGAAGGTGCTATAAAATAAATTGGCTTGAACAGGTGGTTATTATGTAGAGAAAGTAATAACTAGGTATTTCATTATATTTTGAAATACTCGAGTTTTTTGTTTTTCACAGCGATTGGGCATAATCCCTCAAACGTTTAAACTATTGTCAGTTTTTAGCTTTTTGGATCCATACCACAAGGTTCTGATGTACTAATAAGGCAAATACGATGCCTATACGTAAAAAGCTTTCGTATATAAATGAAAAAGGTTTAGGAAACACAATTCGATTTCGCAAAAATAGCAAATAACATTGTTTCAGAGAATATTTAAGTTACCAATGTCATTGCCATTTGAATGCCAAGCTTTTTTTCTCTTTTCTAATCCTTAATTTTTGGAACAGTTATGTTCTTTTTCTGAACAGTTTTCGTTGAAGCTATTTCTCGTCTAAGTCTATTTTGTAAATGTGTGTGTTAATCAACTTTTGCTGCTGATTGTATTATAATCAATACTACAGTATGATGCTTCTAGATTCATGTCTATGCAGTCACAGTTGACTTGAAGCCAATGTAGCATGCGTGGAACATTAGTGCGGTAAGCTTATGGTCGACGTGTCGAGCATAATTCCTCTAACCACCTACCTTGTCCTAAGTGGTTACGGGATTGAAACCTCCATTGTTATGACCTACAAGGAAATCAACAACTTTAAATAGATATATAGAACTTAGACTTTTCAAGACTTTTGAAAGCATATAAATCAGATACATCAAAGCATAAACAAAACCATCAAATATTTTTTGACGATGTCAATGTTTAAACTATTTTATACTCGACTATTTTATATGATTTGATTTTTAGTCTATAAATAATAAACTTTATTTAAAAATAAATAATCATAAATAATAATCAAAAGACTTGGTAGCAAACCCTAAACATTGGCAGCTACTGATACTGTGTATCAATTTACAGTTATTATTTTAAAAGTGTTGCAAAAATATGGCGTCTTGAAAAAGATGGATAAGTTTTATGAAATAAAACAATATAACATAATTTTCTCGCGAAAAAACGGCAAATGCACCTAATTCTAGCAACCCTTTCTCGCATTCAATCAAAAAGCAGTACCAAGACAAGTAATTTGTTCTGCTACATCCATCAAATGAGCTCGAGGGGCACAGACAACCCCTTACTTTCAAATGAAACGGTTTGGCAGAATCTATGGGAGTTTCACGCTTGTGAACTTGAAGATTGGCGAGTTTGTCATATATCAGGTAATTGGACTTGAACTGAGAGGGTGAACTGATTTTTAATATTTTGATTGAATTATTGTGTGATAAGATTGTGACCACTATAATGTAAGGTTTAATAAGAAGGAAAGCAGTGGAAAAGTTTAATAATAGATTTGAATTTTTTATACATACCTATCTAATAAAAAGTTAGCGTTGACATTATGTCACCATTACTTATGGTAATCAAGACATCATTATATGTATCAAGTCTGCGCTAACTTTTTATAACATAGACCAATTAATTTACTTTCGTACATACCTACTTTCTGCAAGAAACTTTTTATAAATAATAATATTGTGATAATCTCACAATATTTGTATGGTTTGCGTAGATAATTCTGTTTTTATTTTCATTTCAAACCATCACCGAAAGACGGAGCGGTTAAACATGTTTTCTTTATTTTATTAAAGCGTATTACTGTAGTGTGTTATGGTTAAGTATGTAGCAAGCATTCCAATGTGTACTAATGCCGTGGGCAGGTGTAATGGCATTGATTCAAGGCTCGGCGGATCGCAACCGCCGCCGCATCGCTCTGCGACCGAGCGACCTGTCTCCCACGACCACAACCGTGTGTCTGCTGTGCCACATCCATGAATGTACCACATGTGTGACCAATGCCTATACTTAGGTGACTACTGTCTTACTTATAATAAATAATAATATTAACGTTGCATTGTCCGGAGGTTCCGCAATCTGTAGCCCTAACCACCGGTAGCTTGGGCCTTGCCCCGCTGCCGGCGGCAACCTAGTTTTAAAGTTTTTATAATATATGTATATAGTTGATCATACTTCTTTGTTCGAGATAGATTGGTGAGACACTGCCAAGGATCGAGATAAGTGGAAGGGTTTTCAAGGACGTAAAGTATTATATGACCAATCTAGTTCCTAAAGTACCTACAAACATTGCATAGTTTCGGACTAGAGCTTGTTGTGAGAAATGTCTAAGAATATTGATTTATTTATTTATATAGTACCTACGTTAAACGTAAAGCTGCGTAAGGTTCTACAAGAATTTAAAAGGGCTGTTCAAAACAGACGACATTGTTTTATCTGAAGAAATAACCCGGACGCATATATGCATAATATTTTATTATACTTTTTCGGCTTCCTCTTTCTAAAATACAAAGTACAATTCACATGCAACACAAGCGTCGAGCATTCCTAAGAGCTACATTTAATTTCAATAAATAACAAGAATGACGGCAGACTAAAAGCTTCCATACATAATCTGGTGATGGCCAGAGTGCGGTATCAAAAAGCATTTCGCAATGTTTGCTAATTCCCAGCCAGAAAAGAACAATCGCAGTGCGAGTGCTAGAGTTGTGCATTACAGTAGCCAATGCGGTGGTACAAGCTTAAAAATGCTTTTGGCTATTTCAGATTATGGTTACACATAGACTTTGATTTTTTAACTACATAGCATACAAATCAGATTTAAAATTAGTGTCATTATAAGTCAACTTATGATTTTTAAACTTATTATTTTACATTACACAAATCTAGATTAATAATAATCAGAAAAAATATATAGGTGACAAAATTTATGTAGTCTACAATGATAATTACCCACTTCTTCTTCTTCTTCGTGTCGATGTTCCCCGTTGTTAGATATGTTTGGCCCAAAAACGGGCCACGTCAATGGCACTCTCCGTGCCTTCGCAGAGCTCTTTTATAGTGCAGGTGTTGGTGCACTCTGGGCAAGATAACAGATGAGCCATTGTCTGTGGGTCTCCAGTCACATTGCGCTTGTTTGGAGTATCCCCATTTGACTAGGTTATGCCTGCAGCGGCCCACTTGGCTCCGAAGTCGGTTCAGAGACTTCCAAGTGGACCAAGGGAGTAGGTTCCCCGCAGGAAGTTCTTCTGCTGGCAAAACAAAGTCAATAGGGGGAGGGGTGTACTGATAACTTTGAATGGTTTTTGGTACCAAAATAATATTAATCCGCTCGCCTCTTGTGCTACAACCAGTCCACTATCAAAGCAGTAGAGATTAGTGGAAAACTTAGCAAGTACACAACATGAGCCAGGATTTTTACTACAGCTCTCCACATTTTATTTTGCTCTGTACACCTGCAGTCAAAGACTTCCTACTTTGTTCTCTAAGATGGCTTTTACAGAGAGAGGTTTTTAATTAGCTTATCCGTTAGAAAGCTTGCATCCTATAAAATTAAGCGGGTCTTGTTTACATTGTAGTTTATAAACTAGGATTAGTTAGATACCTACTGATTAATAACGTTTCGATTACTTACCATTTGAAGATGCTTCATACAAAAACTATCGTGCTACAGCATTTGAAGTATTTAGATAGCAAACTATGACTAAGTAAATAGATAATTTCCATTACAATAGCATGCAATGTCCGGTGACGTCCCCTAGCCTAAGACCTCCTTGTCATCTGACATCACCATGTTTACAGAGCGAGATAAGCGTGACCGATCTTTGCACACCCTTCATAGTGACGGAAGACGGAACAGAAAATGCATTGAGCGTCAGAAACTAGACGTTTTAATTCATGGAATTTATCATGGTTGGTATACGAAAAATATGGAAGAAGAAGATGTTGTACCGACCCCACATAATGTGGGACAAAAGTAGAAGATCATGATTATGATGGTAAATAAAAAAATTGGAGCAAATCGCTGACAGAGTGGTGGCCGAGGACTGGCAAGAGAAACGTGGGGCGCCTAGCTGCACGGTGGACTGACTATATCGTCAATACCGTGGGCTGCAGATGGTTGCAACAGCTCAGAACCGTGCGGAATGGAAAGAGCAAAGAGAGGCCTATACCTAGCAGTGGGTCAAGTCAGGCTGTGGATGATGATGATGGTATACGAAAATGATAAAGACACTAGTATGCGTCACGTCATCCTGTCTTCACGAATACTTTAGTGAAGGGGTTAGTAAGAATTCTCATGAGGGCTTATGAGGGTTCTATTGACACTTCACTTTCAACACGCACTCAGGACTTATCAATAATGTTGCTCTATCAAAAGATACAGGTAACCATTACATGCTAAAGTGATGAATACTGCAGGGACCCAAAGTGTTTACGTGCGAATATTTTTAATGGCTCTATGTTTGTAATTTCTTGTTTATTTATTCAAAAATTATATCATAAATACTAAGCAATGATAAGACGCATGAATCTTAATAGTTACTTTATTTAAATCTGTAATTGCAGTAAGTAAAAGGTCAATTTGGTCGAGGATCAATTAAAACGACAATAAATGAATTGAGTATAATGAGTAAAATGTTTGCATGGTAGTCCCCACATCATTATTGTCCAAAGCGGAAGCGGCTCTCCGGTCAGTAATGCGTTGACCTAGGTCGGCTCCTTGCGCCTCCTGCAGCTATTACTCATTGAAAATTATACCAAACTAAGTGGTGTTTCGGGTATATTCACTCAAGCAGAAAGCGAACTCGCATCCACCAGTTTCGGTATAGGTTTCAAATACGTGTATCGATTTTATAGCTCTCCCTCAACGATTTATTGCAAGAAATTTTGCTGATGCATTTCCTTTTAAGGAGCGGTAACTTATGTTTGGGGCACTTTGGTTTTTATGGTAAGTTCAAGTTGTAAAATGCTTATGAGCATAGCAAAAACAGTTTTGAGGATTTATTTTTATTTTATGCAGCAGCTGCCTCATTTTTTTTTTTTTATTTATTGTTTAGCGTAATTAACAAAAAGTACACCAACTAAGATTACGATCTAGCCTAGATACAGGCTAATGAGTAATTTTAATCTAACTTAAGTTACTATATAGATTAGTTAAAGAAAGTG
Source organism: Ecliptopera silaceata (assembly GCA_932527185.1). Lineage (NCBI taxonomy): Eukaryota > Metazoa > Arthropoda > Insecta > Lepidoptera > Geometridae > Ecliptopera > Ecliptopera silaceata. Next base: position 4,788,362 of record OW052205.1, on the reverse strand, counting down.
CTCAGCAGCACATTTCTTACAGTCTCTATTTTGAATGAGAACACATCGTTATTGTGTTCTTAAAGGTAGGTTTACACTTACACTAAATTTCACTACACTAATATAAAGTACTATTTTCTAGCTTTTGTAAACGCTCGTTGAAGGACGTCAGGAGCCTAAGAATTTCATCCAGCTTTATGTCGTCGTCGGCTTGGTTCGTTTGCTCGTTGCGCTGGGTAGCGGGTGCATTGCTCGCCGCCGCTTGCGCATAGGACACAGTTCCTTTGTTGACGGTACAGGTTGTGCCACGGATGTGCTGGTCGGTGGTAACTTTGTTACTTGCCAGTGACCCAGTGACTTTTTGTTGCTGCCCGACTGATGGTTTCTTGATTACCTTGCTTCTGAATTTTTGAATTTCTTTGGCAACAATGCAACCTCTGTAATTAGCGGGATGTGCTTCTCCGCAATGGACACATTTCGGTTTATCTTCTGCAGGTTTTCTGCAGTCTTTGGTTAGGTGCTTTCCTGTGCATTTAACACATCTCGGCTCTTTGGCACAGTATTTGTGAGTATGGCCGTAAGCCTGGCATCTCTTACATTGGGGAACCAGTTTCGTGGATCTTATTGGTTGGATCTCTACCATGCACCCTAGGATATATTTTATGTTAAAAACATTCCTTATTTTCTCTTGATTATTGAAGGTTAGCATAAACATGTTGAGTGGCTCCTTAGTTTTCCAGCTCAGCTTGTTGACGGCGTCTTCAATCTTATAACCTCTGTTTGTTAGATCTTCTATGATTCTTTCTGGTTTGCAAGAGTATGGTAATTTTTTAACCATCACTCGTACTGGTCTCTCTTGTTTATTTTCGTAAGAGTGCCACATGCAGTTATTATCTGTTAGGGCTTTTGTAATGCACCTATATGATTCTTCATCACAGGAGTTAATTTTAACGCAGTTACCGCTCATAATTTTTATGTTGAAGGTCCCAGCTGGTTGTTTTTCGGTCAAAAAATCATAAAAACTTTGATAATTGTCCACCCCGTCCACAACAATAGGTGGTGTAGGGGGCACCTTCTTATGCTTTTCGGTTGAAATTTTGTTCGCTTCTTGGGGTAGGAGTGTAGGTGAAGTGTTCAGTTTTCTTTTTTTCCTCGATTTAGTTCGAATCCACTCCGTTTCTTTGGCAAGTTCTTCTTCGTCGGTCTCATATTCAAAGCCGGCAGAAGCACCTTTTATTGCGGTAGATGTTTTAATGGAGTTTTGTTCTAATAACTCTTTGAGTTGCTGCTGCATAGTAGCGATTTGTTTTTGCAACTCATTTGCTTGACTTTGCAAAATTTCTCGTTCCCGTTTTTCTTCCTCATAACGGTAGTTTGTTTCCTTGATTTGTTGGTACAAGGCATGTTCGGTGGCAGTAGTCAGCTGAAGCCTAATCTTAGTGGATGTAGCCATTATTGGGTCACGTTATTCGTCACATTAGCGAAATAATTTGCTGTCTTCGCACATACCTTACGTGATGAGTCGAAAGGTCATCGTAGTTCGGCCGTGCGCAACAGCTTTGTTATGATACGTTAGCACTTTTAACTGTGTGTGCGCGCGAATGCGCGTGACACAACTGCTTTCGATGAAGATTGAACGATCACTGAGCTGCCTCATGACTTTGAAATATTTCCCGGCATAGCAACTTGCAGAGTAGACACGTTAAATGTAGGCAACGCTTCTGAAAAATGCTTCCAAATAATAATTTTAATATTTTATATAGCCATTTACCTAATACTAGAATATTTTCACCTCAATACTCTTATGGTAAATTTCAGGAAATTACTAGGTATCACTAAGTCCTTTAGACTTTGAAAGTCTATCATGTCCGTGGAGTTGGTATACCTACATGTTTTACCAATCCATTAATTCAATCAGCTCATTATTTATTCATAGCTATGATAGCTTCATACATTTTACCAAACACAATAAGTTAGTAAATCATTATTGCTTTGTATTAAGTATTTTGCGTCCTCTATTTATTTATTGCACAAAATCCACAGCTCTTAAAATATGATACACTAAATTCACAAACAACACATAAAGACAATTAATTATAGGATTTACATTCCACTTAATGTCCTGTCTCGTGCGTGATCGGAAAAATCTCGATTAAGAATATTCCGTTTTCCGCAAATTTTCTTTTATTTACCAACCGATGCCGGATCAATCCTTCGCTCCGATAACTGACAAAACTATTCATCATCATTCATTAGAGTTCCCCCACGGATCACACTAAGTAACCATGTGGTGTCTCTAGCGGCCAAGATTAGGGAAGGGTTAGGTTCAAGGGTTGGAGAACTTTGGTTCGTCTCACTTATGTTATGTGAATATTCTAAAATAAGTAACGTAAAAGAACTAAAGAATATAGCTCAAAATTTATAGAGTAAAAGCGATGAAGATTGACTTCTTTATTTTTATTTTTAAAGTTCATTAAGACCGTATGAGGTTCACTGGGTTTATCATTCGGTGATTGATGATAGGGCAAACAAAACTACTAAAAAGTAACTAATATAACACACATCATGCGCTAGTCCCAAACTAAGCAGAGCTGTTATAAAATCAAGAATTATTAAAATTTTTGATTTGAAAACAGCTCTGCTTAATACATGGTATACCGACACAGAACAAACGTAGTTCATCACACAAACAATAGCATTTTGAAATGAGTTTTTCACAAAAAGCCTTACTGCTAAACCTGTTCTAATATTACTTTACTAACGTTTCAATCTACAAGAGTACATTCTAAAAATGGTCCACAATAAAAGGATGCGCTATCTAATCCCGACTATTCGACACGTGAAGAGTCTCGCGGGAATAATGCTCTTATGCTCAGTCTATAATAGTTTGAGCCGACCCATTAGCGGAGTTAAGCCGGCGGCGGTTAGACTTGGCTCACTCTTGGGAAAGGTGAATGTAGTACTGCTATTGTTCTTTATTAGGAACATGATAGACTTGTTTTAGGTGAGTTAACACTGGTATAAATGATCGGTAACACAAGATTCTCTACAAAATAATCTGGTGTAACTTACACCAAAAACAGACTACTGATTATAAGTTTTAAAAATGTGAGGTGCCATTTGTTAGATATAATGTTGCTAAAATTATGTAACAAAAGTACAGCCCGTGATAGCAAACGTGGTGTGATCACCTGGTATTTTTCTTTGTGAAGTTGTGTTTATAGGACTAGAACTACCGCCTTTCTGTCCTGCAAGCTATTTCGACACACTTAACTAATTACCCATCTATGAGTATGAAATTATATCACTATCTGCGCCATCACATCGCCATCAGCAGAGTGGTCTTAACTTCTCAACTTCCCACGGCAACTGAATTAAATAGTTCCTCCTGAAAACTGGGTTGCCATACGCCATAAACAATTTGCCTGACTAGCTGAAACCTAACATAGGCCACAGTCGCGACTTTCAATCACGACCAATAATCACTCCGGTTCATTAATCTCAAAATGCCTAACTAATCAATAGTTCATTGATTATTTTGTAGAGACAATATGGAACGACTGAATCTCTTAATATCTGAAATTCAAAGGACAACTGAAGGTCAATGTGAATATTATTGGTAGGTATCGTAATAATATCCGTAGTTAGATATAGCAAAATGTATGATTCCACGCCTTAGGCTAGTTTTTTCTTCGTTCATTTTAGAACGACTATTTTTAAACTGCAACTGTCAGATTTTATGCTGGCCACACACCATCCTTCCTATCGTCCAATCGGCATGACGCTACTGATTGGATCAGTTAGAATTGACCGTGTATGGGAGTGGATTGGCATGACAGTTAGAATGGATGGCATGATCGAATTTCACATCGATTGGATACTGCCGATTGGACCGTGTGTGGCTGTGGGCGATTGGCAGCTCAGTTCGTAAGAAGGGCTTTGAAATTGAAAAAAGTAAAAATGCAGATCGACTAAACAAGGGGGGGTGAGTACCAGAAAAATCCGAAATTCCCCCTTTTCGTCCCCCCTTTTTGGGTAATTGCTTCCAACTTTTTTTCCAGCAGTCCGATTGAGCTCAAATTAAAAAGCATTGTTATTTGTGCAATTTTCTATCCGAATCCGTCAAAAATTTTTTCAAAATCCGACATGAGTCACGCTGTCAAAAGCAAAAAGCCATAAATAATCGTCGTCAAGCCTGCAGTGTCATGCCGATTGGACGATAGATTGGATCGTGTGTGGTGTATATGGACGTACTGCAGATTGGATCAAGCCTGCAGTGTCATGCCGATTGGACGATAGGAAGGATCTTCTGTGGCCACTAACATCTTTTTTCATCTTACAGGAATCGTTGAATCGCGATAGCTAGTTTGTTTTTGAATAAACCAGCTGTTTTCAATAAACTGTGACATAGTGTTGTTGCAGATAATGACAATGAAATATGGCGAGCCTTAATAAAATAAATAAAGTTCGCATATGATAGTCAAAGCACTGCGTATTAATAAATCGTATGGGAAATCTCTTTGTTATGACAGCCAATCAATTAATCGTATTTTTACAGAGCACTTTTAAAGTTAAGATTAAAAAACATAAATTGATTGAACGCTAGATAAAACTAAAAAGGCGCCTTTTCGGTAGAGTTTATTTTATTTGAAAATACTAATTTGTTTATTTTCTGTAATCATATCAAATGCAAATCACTATTCGGTAATGCTTAGGGCCATTATAATAGGCAATGCTTAGACCTATTTATTAAATAAAGCAAATCTCTCAAAACTGAATTATAAATCACGATCAAAAAGCGAACATTCAGATTCGTCAATTCCACTGCAAGCCCATTAGTGCTGCACGCAGACAATAAAAAAATAAACAGGCAGATTCAAAAATCATCGGCCAAAGTGTCGGAAGGGCGCCCGTCCTGATTGATGTTTTAAACTGTCGCTCGGCGCTAAATCCGGATGAAAACTTTAAAACGGCCCGACATTTTAACCGGCCAGCCATTTTGCCAGGGGGGGATCCTGACAACTGAAATGTTTTTGAACTGTTATTTGATCAAATTGCAGTTCAGTTTTCTTCTTCGTCTTTTAATGATATTTTGAATGATCGATTTTCATACCGTTTGACAGAATTAACGAAAAATCAGGTAGGCCATGCTCAAATCAGGTAGGCCACGTGCTAACCGCGGCATTGACGTCATTTTTATAAGCTCAGTCATCATTTTATAAAGCTCAGTCACGTCAGTACACAAAAATGCCACGGAATACTGATGAGTTACTATAGTAAAATCATCGAAAACTGAACTGCAACTGAAAGGATATTCGGTCACGCAAGTTTCCCCTTGCTGGATAGCCCCCCAGCCATTTTGCCAGGCTGTAATTGCAGTAACAAGGGTGCTCTAACGTTATTTAGTCCGTGGCATTAACGTCCCGCCGCTGTCACGTACCGTACACTTCGTGTTTAATTATATTCTATTTATCAATCTACGCTTTTGTCGCGTTTTATTATTGCTGCTAGAGTTTATTGCGTTTTGTATTGTGCCCAGATAGAGAGACTCAATACGATCGGTCGGTAAAGCTAATGTAGTTGTCTCAGTAATCCAAAGATTTCAACGATACTTTGGCTTTTAATCCTTCCTCTCTGTGTCTACTCGTTGTGGAGAATTGAAACTGCTGAAAAAAATCTAGATGTGAAAATTATCTTACAAACAAATTCTAAGAAAAATATGAACTAAGTAATTTCAATGTTATTGTAATTCAATAAAATTAACCTCTTTATGAAACATAATTATCATCCTTATCTCATGTCACAATTTCTAATGTTCCAAATATGTCACCAAATATCTGATGCGTATTCTGACAACGATACAGGCATATCACTAGACAGACACATTTATCAGTCTACAGTCTCTGTACAATGCCATGGCACACCGTATAGAATACTCCTGTTCTATAAAAAACTACCTTAACTACACAAAAGTTTTCTCATAAAAACCTATAGGTACTTGTCACAAAAGTAAGAAAGTTTAGTGTTTTATTACATTCTTGTCATCTTTTTCTCTTTGTTTGGATAACATTCAAAAACTAATTTTACGCTTCTAATGAGACAAAGCACTTGTATCACTCTAACCAAAGTAATGAGCGCAAAGCATCACAGATCGTCCTTAGTGATCGTGTTAGATGGTACATCTGAGCCAACAACTTGTTCCGTCAAACAGTTAAAATAATGTGTCGTGATAGCAATCGGGAACTGTAAAGTCCCCTTACTGTCAATCACGCAATCGATCTGCTAGTTATGTGTAAACTGCAGCTAATCCGGGCTTACGACGCGCTGTAATCTTTCCAGCGACAATAACAGCACGCGCTCTAGCGTGCTTTAATGGCACATTTCAGTGTTTATAATACGTCTAGGATCGATTCAGCTGTTAAACAATTTAGCTTATTTTTAATATCACTATATATAGTTTGCCCAGGGTCTTTGCCTGCAGTGGGACAGCAATGGTTAAATAATAATGTATAGTGTTTATCTGCCTTGGGTAATGTGTGTTAGTGCATATACAGAAGATTGAATTCAATGTGCGTTTTTCAACAGTTATGTAATTTTTACAAACATAGGTAGCTCGATCAAAAACAGTGAACTGTGTTGTGTAAGTCTTGGTACTTGTGCGATCTAAAATTATGTAGTAGAGCTTTTTGTGAGAGTGCGTCTACCCCTGTACCTATGAGGATATCTACTCGTACCGCCAAGCATTGCATTGCTGCTGCTGCTAATGATAATAGGAGCAGAGCTAAAGCTGCTCATTAGCTTTAACTTATAAATTCATGCAGCGTCTTTGCAGTTAGAGCTACTTGTATATGTACTCATATAATTCAATTTCCAGTACATAAAACCATATTACTTCCAGTCAAAATGTTCCCCAGCGCATGCGAATCTCTACACACCCACATCTAATTATGTCTAATGCGGCTATTACCGCAAGGAAGGTGAAATGCTTTAACCTCTTAATGGACATCCCTTCCAACACATTAATAGGTTTTAAAATTCCTCCAAAGTGGTGGTAAGTGCACATTAATGCAAAATCTTCGCCCTCGCGGAACCCCTCGGAAACACACGTTGTTTTTGTTGACATGGATCTAAAAATGTATCTATACGTGTACCAAACTCTGGATTTTGACAGGTACGTTCTCGGTTCACATATATTTTTGCATATTATTTAGACTGAAATTTCCCAATTACTTAATACTCTTAGACAATAATATCATGTTGTTTTCTTTGGTGTCTGCCATGTTAAATGACTGTGCATTCGTATAGTAAACGCTTATAGATAGTTATGACCCCCGAATATAGCATTGCATGTTAAAGCATTTTTAAATTACAGCTACAATTTATTTATTTTATATTATATATAGCTCAATTACCATTGACTGAAATTAATTAGCAGATATAAAAAATAATAATTTTAGGGTTTTGTATTCTGCCATGAAAACATTTCAGCCTAAAGTAATGTTGCACGCAGTACGCAGACAATTCCAGTTGATTTTTCTCTAACTAGTAAAACTCTCATGATGAGCATTTTCGCCTTTTTAAGTCTTTTTAACGACAGCTATGAATTTTCCGCCTGATGCCCAAAAAAATAAATTAAGCCAGTCCAAATTTTCATCAGCTCTTTTGTTTAGCGTGTCTATTCAGAGCGTTTCATCTGTCTACTGGATCGGACTTTTTTAATATTTCACCATCTGCACTAACTCCTAAAAAAAACATATTTTATTTCCAGCAGCGCAAGTTTCTTACTTTTAAGTAAAGCGCGTTAATTTTATATTGTAAAAATGAAATTTGGTTCAAAAAAACAAATAAAAAAGTAGACACATGCACAATTGCGCATTTCAATACCAATTTTCTTCAGTTCATCTGAGTCTTTGTTCAGCGATAGAGTCGGCATAGAAATAGGATACCTTAGAAATGTCATTCTATTGTTATCTAGTAACTGCAAGTTAAGCATGAGTTTATAACGCTATCGAGATCGCATTCTACATTACCTATGTACATTTAATTATATAATCAACGAGGATATAACCGTGCTAATACAATGACGTGTTGTATTTTATGTGACGTCAGCGCCGACACGATAAGAACATCTCAAGCTATCTCAAGTTTTTTTCGAAGTAATATTGAATTAGTGCCCAGATATATTCTATTTACGGAAACTTTAATCAACTTTGGACACATTTCGGTAATTAAATTTAATGAAACTGATGTCATGCTAGCGTTACAAGCAGCATCCGACTCGAGCTAAACGTTATCGAATGACATTCCGACGTATGCCGACCACGATGTACGTATTGAAAATGAAGTGAATGCTTCCGATCCACATTGATTCGTATTGCACTGATTCTCCGCAACGGTCCTTGACTCGCTGCAATCACTTGAGGCAAACATCTCTAGACCATATCGTATACGCACACTCGAGTGAGTATCGAGTGAGACTCAAGAGGCTTGGTAATGTGAACTAACGCATACTTGATCGTCCGCCAGCGAAGACCGAAATTCGATTAATGTTTGAGCCCGCCACTACTCACTCCGTTTCGAGTTCGCATCGACTAATCGAATCTCTATTTGACACACCGTTTTTGGAAGCACGTGTATTCCTAGGGCTTGTTATGTATCTACCGAAGATTCAGTTGCAGATTTGATTAAAACGACTTGAAACGTACTTCAAACATTTTTTTATCTAATCCTCAAATTCACGTTAGTTTTATCGTAGTTGAGCAAGAAGGTTGTTATTTTATTTTACCAATAATGTTTTCAGGTCGGGCAGATACCTACCGGTTGCGCAACAAATTTCGCTCTAAACGTGTAAGCACGTACCTACTAGGTATAATCTTGGGTTCAGTGCTACAATCCGAGGTTGTGATAAACATCAGATAAAATGTTCTTGCTTATAGTTTGTTATTACCAACAGATAAAACTGTTTACGTACCTATTTGATAGATAATTATTATACAAACCACTTTGCTCCGGTTTAATAGCAGCGGTTCATCAGTTTTCAAGAAAACTAAACTTTCCAAACAAAATACTTAGCAATCAATATAAAATAAACGGCCAGCAATTAAATAAACATATCCATCTAAGTAGCTGTCAATATTATCAGTGTCTGGGAAAATAATTCAAAAGCATTTTACCGGTTTGTTATTGCGAAAGCGTAGGCACCAAAACCAACAAAAACGAAAGATAACTGAACACTGACATGACACGGGGGTATGCGAATTGAATCTGAATACAATGTCAGCATAACTAAAGACTTTGACTTCAGACTAAACCGACGAGCCAGTTTATATTGATCTATCTCAGGCCCCACTCAGTTGAGTTCGCAGTCACAGGAGGGGTAGGATGTAGGAGTAGCAGGGGTCTGTACCAAATGGCTGGCTAATATCATTGGGTTGTTCCGCGCGAGCGCTTGAGTGACAGTCCCCTGTGCGAGGCACAGACCGAAAATTGTTTGTAGAGGCGCATTGCAGGAACCAAGCCATCAACCACTGCCTGTGCCGCTCATATTATTATACCCACCTAGCTAGCTAAGTACGTATACGCAGATACTTTCCATGATAACTTTGCAACTGTCATGGATCAAGCTTTATGAGTTGTAAACTTTGGTATACCTTTGTTTGGAACGTAAAACTTTAGAGAGCTATTTTACACATCGCTTGGAGTGCTTTCCGATTTCAAATTCAGTGTTATATATGTTTGTCAGAGTAATTATTATGTGATTAATTTGATTTGACATAGGGACTTAGGTACATTGTGATTTGATATAAACTATTTTTTTTAACCTACTTAATTTTGCATAAACGAAGCCAAAATGTGGTTGCACGTAGTATTAACACTTTTGACAAGCATAGCTGCAGATAATGTCCAGATGACTAACACTGCATTCGGTTATTTGGAAAAGTACGGAATACCAAGAGCTGAAGAAATTCGTACAGCTGAAGCACAACTTGCTCAGTCAAAGATTGTCGGTGGTTTGCCCGCCGGCCTTGGTCAATATCCTTTCCAGGTATTTGCTTTCGTAAAGATACGAATTATGTGCTGTCCTCAATTTTATTTTATTATTTAATTTTACGTGTTGTTTTATTTGGCTGTGCATCTGTTAAGTTGTTTAACAATTTTAAAAGTTCATTAAATAATGTTATACATTTTTACAGGCTGGTCTTATCGGCGATATTATTGGTCTTGACGGTTGGTCCATCTGCGGTGGCTCTCTCGTCAGTGCAAACCGAGTTATTACTGCCGCTCATTGCTGGTATGACGGTGTCCATCAAGTTTGGCGGTTAACCATTGTCCTTGGCTCTACCTTGATCTTCAATGGAGGCATCAGGGTCGAGTCAAGCGTCGTTGCTTCTCACCCCAACTGGAACCCACAACTTGCTCGGAATGATGTAGCTGTTGTTTACTTGCCAAACTCAGTTTCATTTTCAGGTAACCATTCTAGCTTTTTGCGTCTGCTTTATAAGAGTTTTATATTTTTTATTGTTTTTGTAATATTTTATTTTTCTAGATACTATTGCACCCGTATCGTTGCCCACTGGTTTAGAAATGTTCGAACACTTTGTTGGTGAACCAGCTATTGCTACTGGTTTTGGAGTTACCAGTGATGGTGAGACAATGTTAATTTTTCCAACATTTATTTACTGTATTCATATAGCAAATTACACCTTTTGAAATTATTTCAGATGGCAGTATACAACCTGGCCAGTCTCTGAACCATGTCAGGTTGAATGTCATTACAAACAGCGTCTGCTCTATCTGCTTTCCTCTTGTTATCCAGCCCTCGCACATCTGCACCAGTGGTTTAGGAGGAGTAAACACTTGCAGAGGAGATTCTGGTGGGCCGCTGCTTGCTTCTAGAAATAACAGACCAGTTTTGGTAAGTAGTCTCAAATAAGTGAAGTATTTTTCATATCTACTTACTTGTCTTTTGTTCAATATTAATAAAATACTATTAAATCTTAAATGACTATAGCAGGTTGAAATGGTCTCAAAGCACTGCCGTACCTTTGACCTGAAGTTTTTCATATAGAATCTAAGTATAATTACACATGTTTTTTACATTGCACTATTTAATTAAAATACATTCAACTTATATGAAATTATGTTTGTCTTCCAGATTGGTGTAGCATCATTTGTGTCTGCGTTTGGTTGTGAATACAATTTACCTGCTGCTTTTGCCCGTGTTACTTCTTACTTAGACTTTTTCAATTCACATATTAAGTTTAACTGATTATGAACATAATAAATATATGACTGTGGTATTTATCTTTAGTCAGGACCACGTAGGAAAAAAACTAAATACTATAATTAAAACTTTTAGGAATATACGATATATTATTCCTTTAACATATCGTTTGACTAAGTAGTTTTAAAAACTATTTCAATGTCTATGTGGTTTATCTAGATTGTCCTTTCATATTTCCTCTATTTACCATTTGCCTTGATTTACAAAACATGAATGATAAATAACTACTTGGATTTTTGGAGTAGGTATGATTACATGATTACACCTTACATGATTATGAGTTATCGATAAAAAATCAGTAAATCGATATTTAATCCAGATTTAAAATGATCCAGAACTGATAACTAACGGATAACGGATTAAACTTAATTATCATTTTTATCATCATGGTACAGGGTTTTTGGTTTTTCCATTTTCAGTCGATCTTCGATAACGAAACCAATAATGACAACAATCTAAATAAAACTTTGTGTTTAGATATGTCGAATTATTTATTGGATCATGTTTGTTACAATATGTTTTGTAGGTATTATTAATTGTGTCCGAACATGACCCCGCCGGGGTACCGTAACATGGCTCAAGCATATAGTACGGTTGATAGTAAAAAATCCATCACTTACCAAATCCAAATAAAAATTAGCATAATCCTATTATATCAATGTTAAATATCAATATAAAGTAAACTACTTTTTAAGAGTTTTGTTTTGTATAATTTTATTATCCTCTTCAAGCCAATGACGATGTTTAGTGGTAGGTAAAGTCAGACTGCATCGCGCGAGAGATATGTCTTATGTGTCTGTAATTGCATGATATAATACTTTTCAACTTCGAAAACAGCAATGCGAGCATCATGTTAGGCTAGTTTAGGTTCAATGAAAATAGATAACATTCTGAAGAGTTTAGTTGAATGCATCCGAACAAAGGTCAATAATATTTCAATCCCTCTTATGTACTCGAACTAAAAATCGGTAATACGTCTTTAATCCCGATTACTCTTATCGAACAACTTATTGCATTAACTATAATCTGCACCTTGTCTATAAATGTCAGGATATACGTTATTTATTGCTCAGTCCATTAAAATCCTTTCGAAATGAAGTCCTTTATCGTAGCTGTCCTAGCATTAGCCTGTGTAGCTTATGCCAATGATATCAAAAATATTCCTGGTAACACTGCTTATGGCTACCTAGCCAACATCGGTATCCCAGAAGGGGAAAGGATTCGACAGGCTGAAGAGAGAGGAGAGGCTACCAGGATTGTGGGTGGTGTCCCGGCAGCTCTTGGACAATACCCTTATCAGGTGAATGAATATAGAGCAACCATACAATCCGGCTATAACTCGCTCTTGCATTACTATTTGATGATAGATAGTAAAAACTAATATCGTACCGACTATCTTAAAGAGTTGAATATTCATGGACCACTTGACTCTTGTCAATGAATATTTTAAATTGTTCTACAGGCTGGTCTCATCATCGACATTATTGGTCTGAGCGGAAGAGGTGTATGCGGAGGTTCAGTGCTAAGCGCCAACAGAATCATCACAGCTGCTCACTGCTGGTTTGACGGTCTACATCAAGGATGGAGGATCACCGTCGTTCTTGGTTCCATCACACTCTTTACTGGTGGCACCAGGATAGACACTAGTGCTGTGGCGTCTCACCCAAATTGGTTCCCTGCTCTGGCACGCAATGATGTTGCAGTCATTTACTTGCCAAATTCTGTAACCTTTACAAGTATGCTAAAAGATTTAATCATTTAACCTACCTTATATTTAACTCAATTAGCTACTTTTCTTAATAGCAGTTATAAAATATAAATATTTGAAAGGTATTATACCGGATTTAAATGCGAAGATATAAAGCATTTATTTATCTTAGCGTACAATCTTCTAGTGAAATATTAAATGCATCACACTTAAATATTCAACTTGCTATAAGAAGTATCATCTCACTTTAGATAGTAACGAAACTGTTAACTTCCAGACCTTATTGCACCTATTGCTCTGCCATCTGGATCGGAGCTCAACGAAAACTTCGTGGGCTCATCCGCCATTGCCTCTGGCTTCGGAATCACCGCTGACGGTAAAACCTTAGAAATGATAAATTACCATTCATAATTGATAAGCACTTTTATGAATTCATGATTTTTGCAGGTGCGGGTATCTCCAGCAACCAGTTCCTCAGTCACGTTAATCTGAACGTGATTAGCAACAGCGCTTGCTCGTATGCCTTCCCTCTTATCTTGCAACAAACTAATATTTGCACCAGCGGTTTGGGTGGCAGTGGAACTTGCGGTGGAGACTCTGGTGGTCCTCTTGTTGTTTTTAGAAACAACGTACCTATTTTAGTAAGCAAACTTTCTGTGCGACCTATATTGTTGAATTATATTAGCTATTTAGTTAAAAAATAATACCAGTATCAATAATCATAAGTGATCGTGATTTTACTGATATAAAATAGGTACCTACTCTCTCTCTTTTATAATTTAGCTAACGCAATATTTATGTAGAGATCGAAATCGGCAAGCTATATTCTGTCAGTCTTTTTATTTTATTTTGATCAACAGATTGGTGTGGTCTCTTTTGGCTCTGCCCTTGGCTGTCAAGCAAATCTTCCCGCTGCTTACGCCCGTGTCACTTCCTTCGTTGACTTCTTCAACCAGCACAAATAAATCTTCCAACTGAAACCTGACAAATAAATCATATAAAATCCTTTTACCGCTTTTGTGTTTTCATTTATTGATGCTAAGGGTCATTATTTGAAGAACATAATAAAATAAGTTATAGCATTTTGATGAACCATTTATATGGTCCTACAGTTCAGATCTATACTTCTATAGTCTTCTTCTTATCGTGTCGATGCTACATGTATTTTGTTGTAGCATCGTGTTGGAAAGATTAGCCAGACTAGACACTGCTTTGCCGTGCCTAGCTGTTACCGGTGTGCGCCACGAGGAGGCTCTTTCCATGCACCCCCTACTTCTATAGTAGATATAGTAGATAGTTTTTTTTTATTGTAGGCAGGTACACCACAAATATATTTCAGATTGTACACAGTAGGTACATAATAATCCCATAATGCGCAATGAAGTCCTAAATCTGCCACATGCTTCCGAATCTACCTTATCATCTAACAAATGGTACTGTACCAGTTCCAAATAATTACTTATCAATAATTATGGAAGTGTGCGACCATTACCAACCAGTTTTTAATCAGTTATTTCCTAAAATACATACAAAACCTGGTTTAAAAGTAAATATAAAATGAACAACTTCTTAGGATCCAAACGTTTCAGCTCGATACTGAAGCATGAAGTCCGTTATTTTTGTAGTATTTGGGCTCATGGTGACTTCTGCACTTACTGAAGAGTCCAAGACATTGAATATTGATGATCTTGGTCACGATGCTTATGGATACTTTAAAAATATCGGGATACCCGAAGCAGAAAGAATTTACGAAGAAGAAGAAAACTCCCAATTTTTGATGCCAAGAATAGTTGGAGGTGAAGAGGCTGAAATTGTTAATCACAGCTATCAGGTATATCTGTTTCATGACACAAAAAAATAAAGTTGATTATATTAACAACATTATATCAATTTAGTTAAAAACAAGTAAGTTCTTGCTTGCTAATTAATTTGTATAACAGGAACTTGATGGAAATTGACCATAACGTTAATTACCATCAAGAACAAATAATATTTGTGTTGCCACTAAACAAATATTCGACAATCGTTGATCTTTTATTCAAAGTAGAATCCAAAGTAGTCAAAAATATTTTACTCAGTAAAATCACAATGCCCTAGTAGAACTTTTTTTTCAGGGTGCATAACTAGTTACAAAAAATGTTTTATGTGTTTTATCATCAATCTAGTCTCTTTACTTTGCTTAGTGGATCATATTGTTTGAAATAGCGTTAAATATTTCACATAATTCTAGGTTGCATTATTAGTTTCGCTGAAAAACTTCACTGGTATCGGACTCTGTGGCGGCGCCCTCATCAATAGCAATAAAATCGTTACAGCAGCTCACTGCTGGGATGATGGCGTGCTTCAAGGCAAATGTATGACAGTCATTCTCGGATCCAACAAAGTTTTTTCAGGTGGAGTTAGGATTGACACTTGTACTGTCCACATGCATCCTGATTGGTCACCGTATATGGCTGAAAATGATATAGCTGTCATTGATTTGCATAAAGATGTTACGTTTACAGGTGCGGTTATAGTAATTGATATTCTAATCCTAAAATTAGTTGGTACATAAACAATTACTTTAATTAATATTGTTTACAATAATCCAGATGTTATTGCACCCATTGCTCTGCCATCCAAATCAGATATAAATGAAGATTTTGTTGGTAAATTGGTTATTGCTTCAGGATATGGAAGAATTGCTCAAGGTGAGTTGAGTTAAATCATTAAAATAAGATAAGTAAGATTTCTTTCGCACCTTGTTCTATGGGTTATTTTAATAATAGGTACTCTTATAGTACGAGATCCGGCTGCAGGATTACTACGCTCATCTGTTTTTTGCTGGAAACCGATTTTTTATGTATATTTATAATTAGGAGAATATATATTTATCAGGTTGCCTCGCAAAATTTGGCCGCCAGTATGTCTAATTAAATTATTTTTTTTTGTTGTTAGGGAAAAAATATCGTTCACTTGTTTTTTAAATAAAATAACGTCTACATCATGACAATATAAATGAAGATTCAAAAAAATCACGGTTGCCGTTGCGTACTTGGCCGCACCTCTTCGCAGCTAGGTGTAAACAGGTATGATTTCGATATATTTATACGTGCATAACGTTTATTTATTAATTGCATATCAAATTAAAGCTATGTTTTTTTCCATTTTTTATCATATTGTTTGCTTAATTAAATCTACCCGCAAATAAGGGTTGCTGATTTTTTCGAGTCTTTATATTAATTGCCATGATGTAGACGTTATTTGATTTAAAAAACAAGTGAACGATATTTTTCCCAAAAAATAATTAAAAATAATTTAATTAAACATACTGGCGGCCAAATTTTGCTAGGCAACCTGATAAATATATATTCTCCTAATTATAAAT
Organism: Ecliptopera silaceata; assembly: GCA_932527185.1. Lineage (NCBI taxonomy): Eukaryota > Metazoa > Arthropoda > Insecta > Lepidoptera > Geometridae > Ecliptopera > Ecliptopera silaceata. Next base: position 4,772,024 of record OW052205.1, on the reverse strand, counting down.
ATACATAAAAATTTGGTTTTCAGCAAAAAACAGATGAGCGCAGTAATCCTGCAGCCGGATCTTAGACTATTACCTAATTACAGTTTCATCAGAAGTTTTCATACTGATAGAACTAAAACGAAAGCAATTTTTTTATAAAATATTTTCCTTTAAACAGACATACCAATCGAAATAAACCAAAGTTTAAAAAGTATGAACACCACTGTAATATCAAACGAGGAGTGCTCAATAGCATATCCCAAGGTCATCAAATCAAGCAACATTTGTACCAGCAGCAACGATACCTCTGGCATTGTATCCGTCTGTAAAGGTGACTCCGGTGGTCCACTTGCAATAGTTAGAGACGATATACATACATTGGTAAGAGATAAGTATCTTGTGCGTAAATTAAAAAGTTTGTTTGAACAGAATGACCGTACATTGCTTCAAATGACTAATTTATGAACAGCCAACCAGCAAATTAGGAACTTTTTACAAAGAACTAAGTTTCTGTCAGCGTAATAGGAGGTCTCACTATACATATTCGCTTATGTATTTTGCCGCATTTGAGATCACAATATTTCCCAGAAATCTGCCGCTTGACCGAAATTTATTTATTTAGAGTCTTAAGACCTCAAAAGGCGCAAACTGAGAACCCACGCGAATACGCGTTCTGACCACAGAACTACTTTATTTATTTTAAATGGAACGCCATTTAAAATAATTAAATAAAACTACATAGGTACCTACTGCAAACAGTGAGCTGCTGATTTTTTATTTATTTATTTATTTCCAATTTTACAAACTTAATTAAGATTATTTGGCTATTCAAGACAGCCTTGCATAGATTTTTTTAAAACATAGATTCTCGTTAATTTACATTTTATTTTATTTAGGAAACAGGGGGCCTATCCAGACCGCTGAAATGTTTTTGAGCTTTTATTTGATCAAATAACATTTCAGTTTTCTTCTTCGTCTTTTATTGATATTTTGACTGTAAATTAACTTTGACAGAATTGTGACATGCCGAAGTTTGTTTTGGTTTCATTTTGCAGAATTCATGGATTCATACAAACACGAAAATTATAATGTTTTGTGACAATTTCAAAGTAGTTTTAAAATTAAAACGCAATTAGCTGCGATTTCAATGCTGACCTGTGAATTTTTATAGGTTTTCAGGACTACCATCTACACATTTTCTGAAAAAAACCTAAGTAGGTATGGGCAAGATAACTTCAAAGTAATATCATCGCTTCATCCTTTTAGTTCTTACTTAACACTTGTTTTTAAATAGTCTAAGACAACAAGGAACATAAATGCCTAACTAGTTGTATGTAATCGTAGTTATAAATCCTATTAGTCTCATCATATTTAAAATATTTATGGCAAATTTATATAGAGACAACATAATTTCAGTACCTATCCTGAAATAAATTTTTGCTAAGATAAACCATCATTGAGATTAGTAGCATAAAGTTACATCTAAAATGTAGGTACAATAACATAAGATAAGAATATAGTACATCATCATGTTCCTACCCTTGTCCCACATTATGTGGGTCGGTACAACATGTCCTCTTCTTCCACTCACTTCTATCAGACGTCATCTCAATGTTCACACCTTTCTTACACGTCATCATTCACATTCACATAGTACATACCTACAAAACTTTCTTACCTATTATTTTGTTTCAGAATACTATGCAGATTACCATGAAGTTTCTACTTGTGTAGTAGACAGTATAAGACTATATAAAATTAATCTGCAAGTTGTAATTTGTAAAATGACTAGAATTCAAGGAATAAAACCATTTTGATTCTTTATTATTATTATATCTTATATATGTGGTAAAGAATGATTACATAGTTTATAATATGATATTAAAATCTGTACATAATCTAATTTTTTTTTCCTTTATTTCATTAGACTTGAACAAGTATTCATGAACATTTGACAGTAAGTATTTGGTAGTAAGCTCTGCCTTCCATGCTGTGGGTTGTGGGTTCGATTCACACCCAGAGCAAATTTTAATGTTTGTGTGATGAATATAAATATTTTTTCTGAATCTGGGTGTTTCTATGAATGTGTTTACAAAAAAAATGTAAGTATGTAAGTATTCTATCAGCAATCTAGTTCCCATACGTATAGAGCTTTGCTTAGTTTGGGACTAGAGTGTGAAGTGTGAATTGTCCAAAAATATTTATTTATTTCCCAAGGCATGCACTTGAACCAAACTAAACAAAACTTGTATGGGAAATAGATTGCTTGAATACTATTATAAGTAAGTATTCTAAAAATTAATACATATTAACACCCAAATGCAGAACACATATTTATGTTCACAAATAGTAATAAATAAATATTTTACCAATGACAAGTAATCACATAAATGTTTGTTTGTGGTGGGGATTGAACCCACCATCCTAGCATAGATGCCAGAACTAATGCCAATACTGAGCTGAGATATATATATTATTAAGTATATATTATTTTGTTTCAGAATATGCAAATTACCATGATGGTACTACTTCACTATCCTAATCTGTTTATGACTATTAAACTAATCTTTGTTTTCATTTGTGAAATAATATAGTAATTCAATAAAACCATGTTTCAGTATTATTTTATTAAAACATTTCTAAATAGATAGATAACTCTTTATTGTTCATCACACATAAATAAAAACAAAGAGCTTAAACAAGTAGTAATAGGCATCAGAATGGGTGGCCTTATCGCTGAGAGAGATCTCTTCCTGGCAACCGAAATTTGCTTGTGTCACATCCCAGATATACCTGAAATAAAATGAAGTGTATTGTAAATAGAGTTAATACGCATAGAGTTCAATACTAAAATATTTTACAGTCTTGAAATCTGAACATAAATCATTTTCTTTTATTTCATTACACTTAAACAAGTTAAAAAAATGTTTATGAACATTTCACAAAGCTTGTATGGCAACTAGAATACTCATATACTGTTTTATGAATAAATTCATAGATATGTAACACACCCAAAAGCAGAACATACATTAATATTTACTAATAGTAATAAAAAAATGTTTTACCAATAAAGACTTATTGAACTTTTACAAAATATTTATTCTTGGTGGGGATCGAACCCACAGAGAAGACAGAACTAGTACCAAATGAGCTGTGATGCCTATTGCAATGATTGATTTAGTTTGTTATAGGTATATTTATGAACCTATCAAGTGAAGTAATCAACTACCTGGACGATTAAATAGAATGATTCATGTCTTAGTCTTAAATTGTTGTGTTCTGATTTCTGATCTGCTAACCCATACTGGGCACCAGCATCTTGTGTGCATCTGAAACATGAATAAGTGGTGACCAAACATGTTAGAAACTCTGCAACAGATGTCCACCTCCGACGCGGAGGTTGTGGGTTCGATGACCGCCTTGAAATAAATGTTTGTACGATCTGCAAATATTTATTCCGGGTGCTCTGGTTATTTTATATGTAGGTAAAATAAAAAATACCTATCTATATAAGTAATGTATTGTATTAAGTATGTCAGTCTCCTAGTATTGAAAAACAGGACAAGCCCGACATACGTTTCATGTTTATGATTAGATTTGACATTAAAATCTTCCATAATTAGGTAGTACACTGATTTATTCACTTTTCAATAACATACTTGTTTGCGAAATGCGCAAATCCGGTGTAGGTTTGCCAAAGCTGAGGTTTTTATTCTCCGTGAAATACTTACAAAGATTTCACCATTTTCTCAATTATGTATGTATTAAAACTTTCACATACTCACATATTTTTTTTTTTTATAATCCTTTGGCTTCAATCTCGCCTGAGAAGGCTCTTCGCTCAATCGAGTCCAAGGCAGCCAGCAATATTATGATGGCACATAACAATATTATGATACAACAATCACGAAAGTTACAATGAAAATGCAAAATCTATAGGTTATAAATAATAAATGTAAACAAACTATAGGGACGGAATATTCGATAAACTTCGATGCATCGAAAACATCGATATTTACAATGCGATACCTACATCGAATCGATCCGATGTTTTGAAATGCTTTTGATATACTCGAAATATCGATGTTTTTTCAGTTTTTAGTAGAAAAACATCGAGTCAATAATTATATCCAAATAATTTCATAAAAATTCCAGTTTGAACATTATAATTTTACTAATTTTTTTCCTATTTGATTATTTAAAAATGAAAAGTTTATTATTGGACTGACAATATAATAAAAATATTGTCTGTAAATATGTAAATATGTGTACTAAAAAAATGGCGGGCTTCAATGTTTACAAACAACGAATTGTGAATAACATTTGGTTTTGTGGACGAAATAAAATTGAAGTAGATTGTGTATTGTATAATTATATTATATTTATATACCAACTCATTACAATAAAATCTCATCTTTGTGTGAGCTCTTAAACTCAATTGGACGACATCGATGTTAGTTCTGATTTATCGAATCTAAAAAAACAACGATGATTTTTCAAAATGGACACCCCTAAAACGAACAAGTATGAAGACATGTTAGAGCGGTACAGAAATATGCGCCCGCGAAGCCCCGTTGCAAGTGCGAGCGAGATGCATGCGCCAGCTCGTTGACGTCATTTTTAACAGTTCAGTCATATCTAAAACATTTCAGTCATTATTTAAAACATTTCAGTCATATTTTGAACAGCTCAGCCACGTCAATCCACAAAAAATGCATAAAAAACTGACCTGCAACTGAAAGGATATTCCGTCACGCAAGTTTGCCCCTTCTGGATAGGGCCCCAGACAGTACAATTAACTTTAATATAAAAACATACAAAAACACACAAACCAGTGAAGTTTCCACCATTAAGTGACACAGAAGCGGTGAAAAAAGCTTAAATAAACGTTAACTACCACTAATGAAAGGTTTTTTTGTTGCAGCTTGGTGTTGTATCATTTGGATCTATAAAAGGATGTAATTCAGGCTCTCCTAGTGCTTATTCCCGTGTGACGTCGTACTTAGACTTTATAAGTCTTTATGAATGACAATAGCTACAGTCTTATTCATAAATGTATTTTGTGTAGTGAAATATTACTCAAGATGATTCAAACAACAAGTTTTGAAGTGGTCCGGTCTAACCGTTATTACAATAAATCTCTTAAAAAATATTCTACTATCTTTCAATGATTAAGTAATTGCTACGAGCAGCATAGTTTCGAGGCAAGTGTTCTTAGTGTATAAATATATTATACACTTGTTATGAGTAGGTATTTGTAGTATACATTTTTTTTTACTTACAATTTAGTAGGTATACAATTTATTTGAAATCTACACTAAATGGGCCATCTTTTAAAAAAACTTGCCAAGGGCAGTGTGTTACATTTTTTTTTCAACATGGAGTGACAAAGTATTCTGACAATAATTTTTTGAACTAAGTAAAATAAATGCTCGTCAAAACTTAATTTTTTTTACTTAGTTAACAATGATATTACTTTGATTTGTGGTTGCGATTCATAACATTGTTATTTGAGATTACATTTTTTTAAAAATCACTATACCATTGTGAAAATTGTGATCACGGCAATTAAAAAAGCCATTAAGGGTGACAAAATTTAAACTTTTTCGAAAAAATTCTATTATCGCTTCAATAAGTGATATGGATTTTTTTTCTTATTTTATCCGTAACTGATATACATTGGCCTCTCGCCCGGTACCAGGTTATTGTTTATATCGTTACCCAGTTTCGGGACACCCTGTATATGCGGGAATATTATCATTGCTTAGCATTGAAAATGGTTACTGGCCTTAATAGTAGGTAAGGAAGTATCAGTCTGAGCTGGGCTCAGCTAGGACCTAATTATGTAGGTACATACTTCAATTAGTTATGACGATTTCGATTTGTTTACGATAATCATTAAAGCTTGTTGGTAATCCGTCGTGATAAGATTATTAGTATCAATATGAATTCTGTTAAAATATCTACTAAGTATTTAATTACGGAAAACCCAATTACTGTTTTTCTACATATTTCTTTGCCACGTGACAAATAGCAACCGGGGTATCTTGGTTTTTTTTTGCGGACCGTTGCAGACGCAATATGTATTATAATTTCTAGTCACACAGACAGCCTCTAACGATAGTCAGCTACAACTTTTAAATATTTTTTTGTGTTTTTGTACCTACTCACTACATACTAATATATCTTTATGGCAACTACATTTTGATCGAGTGAGCGAAGATATTTATTTATTTATCAAAAAACCCTTAGGTAAAGAATAAGAGCCTGTGAATGCCAGATCTTCGTTATTTTATAGAGGCTGAAAGTTTGTTAGCGGATGCTCCCAACACAGCAAATTATAATATGGAAAAACCTGTGTTGTGGCGGTTACTTTTTTACATAGAATTTTCACGACGTGAAAAAAATCTCAGTTAGCATGGCGCCAACTCGTATGATCTATCTATATATGATTCAGGCAACCATATTTTTAAAGTTACCTATGTCATACGATACGACCCACTACAGATAATATTGTCAATATTAGAAAATCGGTGATGTTTTTTTGTTTGTTTGTATTTTGTTGCTAAACATATGTTTACCATAAATACGGGGCTTTTGTCGAATGATAGTACATACTATTTTAAACAACAAGGGCAGGTATAAGTAGATAGAGTAAAACAAAAGTTCTTTAAGAAATAAGTAATATACCTACCTAGCCTAAGTACTTACCTACATGTATTTTTGATCTGGGGGGCTATCCAGCAAGGGGAAACTTGCGTGACCGAATATCCTTTCAGTTGCAGTTCAGTTTTCGATGATTTTACTATAGTAACTCATCAGTATTCCGTGGCATTTTTGTGGACTGACGTGACTGAGCTGTTAAAAATGACGTCAATGCCGCGGTATTGGGCGTGGCCTGAGCATGGCCTACCTGATTTCGTTAATTCTATCAAACGGTATGAAAATCGATCATTCAAAATATCACTAAAAGACGAAGAAGAAAACTGAAATGTTATTTGAGCAAATAACATTTCAAATACAGTTCAGTTGTCTGGATACCCCCTCTGTTTATTTTAGTCGGGGTAATACCTAATTACAAAGTTACAAAGTATCCTGACTAAACTAAAATAAATAAATACGACGTAAATAGGCAACTGTAAAATTATTTAAAACGGCGGATATAACACTTTGTTATGACAACATACACATATTGACTGCATAATAGCTACTTACACCATAACTTTAGCATCATGTAGGTACCTAATAATAAGATTCACATAGCTTAAAGCTTTGAATGTGAATCTTTTTCTGCCTCTCTATAAATATTGCTAGGAGTTGCCTTAGAATTCACTTTTAATTTTAAAAAAACTACACCGAAACACTATAAGCCCAAGTAAAACCTACCTCATTGACTAGCCAAACATTTAATCACATCGTTATCTTTCGTATCAGATGGGCACTTTATATAAAATGGACTTAATTACGCAAACCCGGTAGAGTTTCTCCAAAGTCTCATCATGAAATTGGTGCTCGTACTTGCCCTCGTGGCCGTGGCTCAGGCTAGAAATCTTCAGGGTATTGATCTTGAAGATATCACGGCCTACGATTACTTGGCAAAGTATGGTCTGCCGCTGGCCGAGAAGATCCGCGCTGCTGAAGAAGGCGATATCCAGAACAGGATTGTTGGAGGAGAAAGTGCAGCTATAGGACAGTTCCCTTATCAGGTAAGTTTCTTCCAACTTTTTCCATAACTTTCACTAAAACTTTCATAAATTACGGACATAACGAACCTTTCATAAAACCATATTTCACCTACGAGTCACGTACTCGTAGATTAGATGAAAAAAAAATCCAACCGATTACTAACACTCAAATGTAAAAGTTTATGTTTTAATAATGATGAAAATACTTGGGTGTTTCATGGACCCAATTTCATGCAAGCGAAATAAATTAATAGAATAATAAATTAATAAATTATAATTAATAAATTAATAAAATAATAGCATGCTTAGGTAGTGAAATATACAAAAGTGCGTAAAATTGCAAGTAACAATGTACGGATGCAAACTCCACGGAATATCTTGATGTCCTTAGCTAAAAAACCCATCGTCATCAAAAGAAACCCATCCAACTACAAAATAATAAAACGTTTTTTCTTCTTTGAATTCTTTGTTTACATAGGCCGGTCTTCTCGCCACATTCGGCCAAGGCCAAGGTGTTTGCGGAGGGTCCCTCATTAAGGCCAACCGCGTGCTGACTGCTGCCCACTGCTGGTTCGATGGCGTCAACCAGGCTATCATGTTCACTGTTGCCCTTGGCTCCACCACTTTGTTCACCGGTGGCACCAGGATGTCGACCAATAATGTCGTCATGCACAGCGCGTGGAACCCCAATCTCATTCGCAATGATGTTGCACTTATCGCTCTACCGAGCAGTGTTCAAATTTCAGGTAAGAATAAGAACCTAAAGCGTTTACTTAATACTTATGTTTATTTTACATTTAATAACATATTATTATTTTTGGAAAATATGTAGAAATATTCAAAACTACTTTACAAGTATCGCCTAGGCATTAAAAATGAGAAATCGGAATGTTACCAGGAACACAAAGTATTTTGGTATGGCAAATCAATTTGATTTCAACACAGGTGGAATCTTTTCTTATATAAAATTTCACTTTCAGCGACCATCGCACCCATCGCCCTGCCTTCCGGTTCTCAACAAAATGACAACTTTGCTGGCGAAACTGCTGTTGCATCCGGCTTTGGACTCACCAGAGACGGTAAATTATTAAAAGGACCGAAGATTGTATCTAAAAAGGCATAAAAATAGTTATATAAGTTAATAGACATAAAAATAGTCTAGGTGACCAACTGCTTTAATTAAGTCTACTGAAGACGAGCCGCGTGGTAAATATGATACATTACGTTAAAGCCATCATAATATAACCAGAATACAGCAATGCGAGTAGCTTGACAGCAGAAATAGGTCTCTTCCCAAGAAGCTCTAATAGGTATCAAAAAAATATATAAAGAAAGTGTATGTTCTGTTCCAGGTGGATCCATCTCTACTAGCCAATTCCTAAGTTACGTTGAACTTCCTGTGATCACCAACACAGTCTGCTCTTTCTCCTTCCCTTTCATCATTCAGTCTTCCAACATTTGCACCAGTGGTTCCAATGGCCGTAGTACTTGCAGCGGAGACTCTGGTGGCCCTCTTGCTGTCCAAAGAAACGGAGCACCTCTTTTGGTATGCTCTTGAAATGATTTTTTTATTTAATTGCGTTTACTGGATTGATTAAGAAAAGTCAGTAATGAAAACGATGCTTTGAATAAGTGATAGTTTATTATATTATTTAGTATGAATCGAGAAAACTCGTTATAAATATTAATTACTTAGTGTTCATAACACACCCTGTACGCTTACGTATTTTTTTCATCAGGTCGGTGTCACGTCCTTCGGATCTGCCATGGGCTGCGAAGTCGGTTTCCCCGCAGCTTTCGCCAGAGTTACTTCATTTATTGACTGGATCAATTCACAGTAATATTTCTTACTTCATACAAAAAATTAAATTTATGTAAATAACTATATTGATTTCTTAAGTACCTGCCTATGTAGATTGCCGGTAGAAATAACATAAGAAATTCAGTATTTCGAAGAAGTGATTTTACCTACTTATCCAGCGCGTAAATGATCGTGTCGGGTTCCTAGGTGCGTATTATTACCTACCTAACTCAAAGTAGGTGATATACTATTAAGTATATAATTTATGTAAGTATAAGTACTTACCTACCTTGTAAGTCAATTTCTAGGCCAAGTATACCTTCCTACCCATTTACGTGATCAGAAAATATGAAATATCAAAAACCTCACGGATTGTAAACAAAATACTCACGTAAATTGCTAAGGGCGCGTTCGTTTCGTTAGCTCTCGGGCACTTCGGCAGCAAACTCCGCATATCACAAGCCAACGCGGAAAAACAGCGGTGCCAATTAGAATCGACCCTGCTGACGCGTCATCATGCCACATCACTAGGCTGGTGCCTAAAATGACGTACCTACCTGATTTTTTTTTCATTTTCATACCATTTCAGGCGCAGCGGCCACGGATATTTTAACTCAAAATACGAATAGATTCTTAGGTTTTTTCATAAAATATAATTCAAAACGATTGATTAACAAAATCATCCGTTTGTTTAGCTGTCAAATGCTTCGTTACATAATAGGTATAGCATTAGTGATAAAGTTTTACAAAACCTCTCTCCATATGTTTTCTAGGACCGCATCATAAAACTTCGCATACTATCAAGTTATTCTCTCCAAAGTTCAGGCTTTCACTGATTTAGGATCTTTATTCAGGAAAACTTTTTAGAGCTCCTAACCAAACAGAGGTGCCAAACTGAATTCTGTAGGGCGTAGACAAAAGTTCAACATAAACGAATTTGAAGCTTAATCTACTTCCTAATCGACAGAATGTGTTAGCCTCTGAAGTATGATTATTTCTATAATATGTCTCTCAGAGAATTAAAAACATAGAAATATTTCCAGGTGAACATACAAAAGCACATAATATATATGTTCTGTCGTCAGACTAACAAAAATATCGAAATAGAGGCTATAGCCTATTCGCCATTAACCCATGCGATAGTTGCCATAAAGTCTAGGCTCTTTCTTTATGGTAATAGTAGCATGGACCTTTGTCTATGGTTCAAAGCATGCAATGGCTCCACAATAAAATTTAATTAGCGTGTTAATTCGCACAGCCTTGATTAATAGTCAGTTAAATCCAGTTCGACATAAAACATATCTACTAGGTAGGTAGGATTTATTATGATTAGTGCCTGTTCTACTGTTTACCTGAACAAGTATTTTTTTTATATAAAAAAAACATATTTTATACATAGATAAGTGCGAATCACAATCCATTTCTGAGTAATGAAGCAGATTACTTTACTTACTTGAGCCTGGAGCGCTTTTATTTACTTTTTTCACTCTGATCATGATAGTGACTATATAATACACACCTACTGATAAAACTGAACAGGGCATTCACAAACAGAGCTATATTTGGTATTCTTTTTTTATAAGTAAGTACCTAAGTAGGTATTTGTTTTCAGCTCTCGAAACTAAGTACCTACAATAGCTCCAGCTCAATACCTTGTGCCTTATAATTAACCTTATTTTAAGTCATATCACGGGATCTACTGAACCAATTTTAAAAATTCTTTCAATCGGTTCAGTAGATTTCAGAGATAAAATAGAAAATATTTGGTGGGCACATAGAAATGTTTGGTAGCATCCTTATAGAGTAAGAGCCTGTGAACGCCAGACCTTTGTTATTTTATAAAGGCTGAAAGTTTGTTAGCGGATGCTCTCAACACAGCAAATTTTCCCGCCACAGATAATATTTAGAATTTTAGCAAATCGGTGATGTTTGATTGTTTGTTTGTATGAGTTAGTCGACACATAGTAAGTACATACTATTTTAAACAACAAGAGCGAGTATAAGTAGAGTAAAACAAAAGTTCTATGTAATATACCTAACCTAAGTAGGTACTTACCAACATGTTTATTTTAGTTCGGCGGAATACCTAATGATAAGTTACAAAGTGTCCTGACTAAACTAAAATAAGTAGGTAAATACGACGTACATAACTGTTGCTGTACATAAATTATTAAAAACGGCGGATTTAAAACTTTCTTATGACAGCAAACTCATATTGACTGCATAATAGCTACTTACACCATAACTTTAGCATCATGTAGGTACCTAATAATAAGATTCACATAGCTTAAAGCTTTGAATGTGAATCTTTTTCTGCCTCTCTATAAATATTGCTAGAATTTGCCTTAGGATTCGCTTTTTATTTGAAAAAACTAAGTACACAGGACACAGGACACTATACGCCCAAGTAAGTAAAACCTACCTCATTGACGAGCCAAACATTTAATCACATCGTTATCTTTCGTATCAGATGGACACTTTATATAAAATGAACTTAATTACGCAAATCCGGTAGAGTTTCCCCAAAGTCTCATCATGAAATTGGTCCTCGTACTTGCCCTCGTGGCCGTGGCTCAGGCTAGAAATCTTCAGGGTATTGATCTTGAAGATATCACGGCCTACGATTACTTGGCAAAGTATGGTCTGCCGCTGGCCGAGAAGATCCACGCTGCTGAAGAAGGCGATATCCAGAACAGGATTGTTGGAGGAGAAAGTGCAGCTATGGGACAGTTCCCTTATCAGGTAAGTTTCTTCCAACTTTTTCCATAACATTCACTAAAACTTTCTTAAATTACGGACATAACGAACCTTTCATAAAACCATATTTCACCTACGAGTCACGTACTCGTAGATTGGATGAAAAAAAATCCAACCGATTACTGCCACTCAAATGTAAAAGTTTATGTTTTAATAATGATGAAAATACTTGATGTAAAATAAATGTTTCATGAACCCAAATTGATGCAAGCGGAATATATTTGTTGATATTCAAAACATCAGATAGGTCTTGTTGTTAAATACACATAAACATGCTTTGGTAGTTAAAAATGCAAAAGTGCGTAAAATTGCAAGCCCCAATATGAATTCTTTGTTTACATAGGCCGGTCTTCTCGCCACATTCGGCCAAGGCCAAGGTGTTTGCGGAGGGTCCCTCATTAAGGCCAACCGCGTGCTGACTGCTGCCCACTGCTGGTTCGATGGCGTCAACCAGGCTTTCATGTTCACTGTTGCCCTTGGCACCACCACATTGTTCACCGGCGGCACCAGGATACACACCAATGATGTCGTCATGCACAGCTCGTGGAACCCCAATCTCATTAGCAATGATGTTGCAATTATGCGTCTACCGATCAATGTTCAACTTTCACGTAAGAATAAGAACCTAAAGCGTTAACTTAATACTAATGTTTATTTTATATTAAATAAATCTATTATTATTTTTGGAATATAAGTAGAAATATTTAACTTCTTTACAAGTATCGGCCTAAAAATGAGACATCGGGATCATAAACAAAAAGTATTTTGGTATGGCAAATCGATTTGATTTTCACACAGGTGGAATCTTATCTTATATAAAATTTCACTTTCAGCGACCATCGCAGTTATCGCCATGCCTTCCGGTTCTCAACTAAATGAAAACTTTGCTGGCGAAACTGCTGTTGCATCCGGCTTTGGACTCACCAGAGACGGTAAATTATTAAAAGGACCGAAAATTGGAACTAAAACGGCATAAAAATAGTTCCTTACATTTAGTCTAGATGACCAATCGTCAGTGTGCATTTATTATAAACCGAAGTAGGTACGGGGCACAGTACTTAATGCCTGGCACAGTTTTATTTCAGACTAGCTGACCCGTGCCCAGTTCGTTGGGCATAGTTCGACCGTTTTTTCTCCGATTCACTTTGCAAAACGGACTACCACGTAAAAGCCTTTTTATTTTTCGGTTTTTTATATAACCAATGACACTCAGCAATAAAGTGGCTTTCTATTGGTGAAAGAATTTTTAAAATTTGTTCAGTAGATCTCGAGATTACCCCTTACAATTTAACAAATATACAAACACACAAACTTTTCTTCTTTATAATATTAGTATAGAAGTATATACATATAACGATTAAGAATAAATTATGGTTTGTCTTAGATAAACACGAGCAGGTATAATCAGCAGATGGGTAGTGCAAATGTAAAAAAGACCTTGGGTTAGACAAAAGACGCAGTACAGAGTTTCTTGCCTTTTTACGTCTACCTACTAAAGACGGGCCGCGTGCGTGGTACCTTACGTTAAAGCCGTCATAATTAAAACAGAATACAGCAATGCGAGTATGTTTTTATATAGGTAAGTACTTACATTTTTTTATATTTTTCTGCTTGATGGCAGAAATAGGTAAGTATATTGACAAGCTCATTCCCAAGAAGCTCTAAAAAGAAACACATACTTATGAAACAATTGTATAAAGAAAATGTGTTTTCTGTTCCAGGTGCATCCATCTCCACTAGCCAATTCCTCAGTTACGTTGAACTTCCTGTGATCACCAACACAGTCTGCTCTTTCTCCTTCCCTTTCATCATTCAGGCTTCCCACATTTGCACCAGTGGTTCCAATGGCCGTAGTACTTGCAACGGAGACTCTGGTGGTCCTCTTGTTGTCCAAAGAAACGGAGTACCTGTTTTGGTATGCTCTTGAAATGTTTTATTTATTTAATTACGTTTGCTAGATCGATTAAGAAAAGTGAGTAATGAAAACGATGCTTTGAACAAGTGAAATTTTAATATATTTTTAGTATGAATCGAGAAAACTCGTCATAAATATTAATTACTTAGTGTTCATAATACACCCTGTACGCTTACGTATTTTTTTCATCAGGTCGGTGTCACGTCCTTCGGATCTGCCATGGGCTGCGAAGTCGGTTTCCCCGCAGCTTTCACCAGAGTTTCTTCATTTATTGACTGGATCAATGCACAGTGATCGCGTTATCATGCCACATCACTAGGCTGGTGCCTAAAATAACGTAATAAATAAATAATTATTTTTTTATTTATTTATTTATTTGGTATTCTATTTTTATAAGTAAGTAGGTATTTGTTTTCAGCTAAATTGTATTCGAAACTACAAAAGCTCCAACTCAATAGTTTGTGCCTTATTATAATATTGAATGGATAGTTTAGGTCGTTTAGATTATCCGGGATGTCAAACGCGTTACCTGCTATTATACCTAATCTGATAATATATCTTTCGATAATTAATCGTGCATACCCATGTTGCGGTCAATACATTATATTTATTAAATAATGGATTGTAGAAAGCGGGATGCAGTGGTGTCTAAGAATTTTAATGGGATAAGGTATTATACTAGATATTATGATCTTCTATGTCATAGGTAACTCATAAAAACAGATATTACAAGAATTACATACACAGTAGGTACTAATAAGCCGGATCTGGTTTTTTGGAAATGCGGAATATTTAGCTAAGAGACAGTAGGTAGTAGGTAGGTACTCATATTTTATACTTATTTACATTACCTAACAGAGACCTAAGACCGTGATAAGTAATGACGTGACCCAACGACGACGTCATGAGGGTCACGGGTCGGATCACTATCTAGGAAGGTAGAAGTCACCTATAAATAGAAGTCCTACGCTTCCCATGGTCAGTTAGATTCAAGAACTACTGTCTGTAGGAGTCTCGGGAATAAAACAAAAAAGCAATAATGGGTAAAGGACTTTCGGACAAACAAATTCAGTTCTACAGGGATAATGGTTACGTCCATATCAAAAATCTTCTTGCACCTGCCGAGTTAGAAGAAATATGCAACGAATATGATAATCTGTTCAGACGGAAGAACCAAGGGATTATGGAGAACTCTTGGGTTGGAGGAGTTGCTGATGACTTGAGGGTTACTAATAGCCCCTACTCGGTAAGCCATTCATGTTTTTATTGACTTTTTAGCTTGCTATCAAATACCAAGGGTCGAGTTAATTTTTATCTTCAAAACAGGTGAAAGGGGTCCACAATCTACAAAACCACCACGCGTGCTTCAGCAAGTTTTTAGGTAACGAAAAACTATTAGACTGCCTTGAGGATGTCATGCAAACCCCTAACATCATGCTGCACCACACAAAGGCACATCTAAAGCCTCCAGAAAAGGGAGCTATGTATCCAATGCACCAGGTAAGGTTGGTAGAGTTATTATGTCGAATTGCAGGTGTCATTTCTAGAAGTACCTAGGTAGGTACGTAGCTTCGGCCGCTTTAATAAATGTTTGATCCCATATTTTTCCACATAAATACATACCGTAAGTACTTAATTTAGTAAAATAGTAGCTACAGATAAAGTAAACTGTTGCACTGCAACGCAAACTAGATAGATTAAAACAAATGGACAAACATAAGTGACTTCAATTTATCTAAACTAGCATTATTATTGATCGAGCGAGCGAAGTGAGCGAAACTTTGGCAAAGGTAGTTATAAATTGCCCAAAGAAGAATAAAAAAATTGTGTGTAGAATAAAAAAAACCACAGTAGGTACGTAAGTACAAGCTTAGCTTAGTTTGGGACTAGAATGTGATGTGTGAATTGTCCGTGAGTAGGTATTTATTTTATTCACCTATTTAAACTTTAGGACTACCACTACTTCCCCTACGAACTGGATTCACCAGTCGCAGTGTTTCTGCACTTGGACCGGTGTGACCCTGAGAACGGAGGTTTGCACGTGTACCCTGGATCACACAAACTCGGCCCTCTTGAAGACTGGGGTGCTAAGGAAGGAGACTATCACTGGGTTGACAAGGTAAAACTTCCGAGATTGCCTGATGAAGTTATTTAACAAACACACCATGCCTTTCGTTTGAAAAGGTATTTGCTTCTTAGTCCAATTAGGTACCTAGGTAGGTACCTAACCTAACTACCTATCATGATTCGTAAGTGTGAGAGCAACTCAGGCTGAAGTTGCTGGTTGAGTGAAATTTTATTTAAATTATTAATTAAAATGTTTTTCGTACAGAAAAAGTTTCCCATCGAGAAAGCCACACCCCTAATCGCCGAGAAGGGTGACATCGTTATCTTTTCGTACTTGCTGGTCCACGGTAGTACTCTGAACACCTCCAAGAACAGAGTCCGGCGGATGTTCCTAGCGCAGTACATCAATGCTGATGACAAGCAACTGCCGGCGGTGGACTTGAGGGTGCAGCCTGGATTCGGCTGGCTGTTCCGAGGAGTTAACAAGAACAAAGATGAGAGTGTGGCCAAAAGGTTCAGCCACACTTAAGTGTTTCCATAGCGTTACTCATATTATTATCACGTAATAAACCTAAATAAAGAGAGTGATCTCAACCCACTTCCATACCTAGGTTACTGTAATATCTATTATTATATTTTATGTCGCAGCGCTAATAAAATTATTATTAAAAGATAAAAAGGTAGAGGTTTTTTATCCTAACAATTAGAGAAAATAATGATGTTATTTTATTAGGTAACTATATCTTTACCCATCTATTTACTTAATAGGTAATATTATTATTAATTATTGCAAAATATATGTGGCTAGTCATAAAAGTAGTTGCTACTTTTGATCACTGCTATTTTGATTTATGCAATAATTTTGACGAAAACGGAACAATGTTCAGACAAAGTCTGTGATATAAAGCAAACATTAATTTGAATTGTGGTAGTAAACAAAGTAAAATTCACAATTTTTTATGGAGGCTCTTGAGCAGGACAAAAAAATATGTAATCTACTCTCTTGAATCTACCAAGAACCAACGAAATTGGGGCCAAACCAGTTGGCAACCCTAGAGCAAACAGCAATCAATCAAGCAACAGGGAATCCTGAATCAATTATTTGATCCAAACAAACCATCAAATCAAGCAAGCAATGTAAGAAAGACCACGGAAAGATTACCAAAACAGAAACATAAAAATTAAAATAAATATATTGAACTCTTGGTTCTAAATAACAATGAATGACACTGAAGATGAACTTACAACATTTTGTGATTCCGCGGTAATTACTTTGATATACGAATACTTAGCACTTGTTAAAATGTTCAAAATATTTTGAACTAGTTTTGTTTTAGGCCTCCCTGGAGGAAGGATGCCGTTTACCTGTTAGAATGCAAGGGGGCGATGACTGGCCCCTGGCCGAGATTATAAGCATCAAGGAAGTACGCGGCCAAAGGGGATATTATGTGCACTATGTTGATTGTAAGTAACACAAAACTAGAACTTTATTGTCAAGCATAAAGATTTTTTTTACAAAGTATCAGTTAAATGTTATTGTGAGTTACTAGATACAATTGAGCTCCATGCAGTTCAAGTTGCAAACAATATATACCTATACAAACATTCACAAGCAAACAGCAATGAACAAAAACATGCAAGTGATACTTCAACATGCATTCTGAACTACAGTTGTGGATTATAGAAAATGCAAGTTGTTTCAAGATTTGTTGTCTGCACTTGCACTTACTATAAATATTAGTTTATTTATGTAGACCCACAATAAATGAATAACTCCAACTCCTATAAAATGAAACCAGACTCAAAACACCCCAACCCGCTGTCTGCAAAACTACTGAAGGTAAACACTCAAGGCTGCCAAAATATATTACAACTCAGTGAATAAAATTAATCAGAATGGTGCTACACACACTAGAGTATAGCCCAGCTCGCTACTAAAGATTTCCACTGAGTCGATGTTGCATTTTGTTCAAAAAGTTAGTTTTAAACCGCTAAAAAGTTGGTATATTCTAGAAATTTTCAAAATCTTTTGCCATCATGTTGAAATAGTCTTAACATATAGAAACAGGGTGTCTGTGGCAGAAATGGATTAATGTTATTCTTTTTCACATTTGGTACTTATCTTAGCACAGAATAAGGCCATATCAGTTGTCATAATTTAGTCTAGCATGTTAGTAATCAATAGGATACATAGAAAAATGTTTTTCATGTAAGAAAAATGTTTTAGGTTAAGTATTTATTTTCCTTCATTCTATCATGAACATTGGTTAAAAATACTAGTTACTTAAATAATCATAATTCAAATGTTGCTCAATAAATTGCTGGTGCTTTATGACCTGTGTGAAAGTTGTGTAAGCAAATGCGTTGCAGGCGTGGTCATTTCTCGGTGAAGTAGATACCACACCTCGTAGGTAGTACCGCTCTTCAGCCCGGTCGTGGGCTGGAAATACCAATCCTCCTCCACTGTCCCCTTTGCAGAGTGCTGACCCTGATGTATTGTAGTACCCAGCGCAGATTTTGTCACTTGTGATGTATGATTGAAAAGAGTAAGGTAACTCTTCAAAACAACGATCAATATCCACCAATGGCAATGTGGTCACTTTAAGCATGGGAGATGCAACTCCATCTTCAGCCGTTAGACCCCAGCCTGCCACTTTACCTAAGTTCCCAGTTGTAAGCTGTCTCCGATCAAAGTTAATTTTAAAATCAATACAAACAGGTAGTGCTTGTGGACTGTATTCAACCGGAGAAGCGAGAATAACCAACGCTATATCATCTTGGAAATTAGTTAACATGCCTCGAAAACGTGGGGGCATCTTTATCGATCGGATGTTGAATTTCTGAACCCCAACCTCATGGTTATCATTCCACGGCCGGTAGAGCTTGCCTACGGCTGCTGCGAAGATTTCTGGTGGTAGTTGTTTTTCTTCATCCGTCCAGAAGCAATGGGCGGCTGATATAATAATATTATGACTGATGAGGGAACCTCCACATATCTGCTCGTAAGGTCTTGATGTTTTTTTATAAATTGCGGAGTGCCACGGCAGCTCCCCTCGCTTAGCTGTAGTGCCATTTATTACTAGAGGGTCTCCTTGCGATGTAACTATTCCACATTTAGGGGAACAAGTAGGTACATAGTCCCACACCTCATCTACACAGTGCATTGAAGTCAGTACTCCATAGTCATAGTGCGAACGACCTGATGGTAGAAATCCTCCTGTGTAGTGGTAGTTAGGTTCTCGACACTCGGGACGAACAGTCGAACCGTCTGGGACCAGTTCTCCACATTCTTGTTCATCTTCTAAATACAGCAGTGGGCCTTTGGCCAAGCACCAGTAAATTATACTAGGATGCTTCTTAAGAGGACATTGCGAAACGCACTTTGGTGGTTGACCCGACCACCATCCGTCACTACAATACAAAGACGGCGATCCAATGAGCTTGTAACCAGAATTACAGGTGTAGTTAAGGAAGACTGGCTCTAAAAATATTTGTTGAGGGTATGTATTTGACTGTTTTTCCACCACATATTTACCATTCGCCGGATTATATGGCAGAACGCATCGCTGATCCTCAAAGAGAGAACCGTAAGATCTACTAACGTATATAATGGCGGGCTTTGGGGCCATTGTTGACACGTTTCTGACCAAGGCCTCGCAATCATACTCTCCTTTTTGTTCAGGCTGGACATTCGGACAGGTTAATGTGCCAATACCGTTTTTGGTGTTGGTCGTGCACTGAGCGGGCAAGTGGCCTGAGTTGTAACGCCATGAGATAACAGGCATGGGAACGCCAACTGCTTCACAAGTCAGTGCTATAGTGTCTCCGGTGTTCAACAGTATATTTTCTAGCAAGTTTGTGAACTTAGCGGAGCTGCATCCTTTTTCATCGGAGCCATCCATGCAGTCTTTTATTGAGTCGCACTGGGATCTCTTAGCCACACACTGATTGTTTTTTTCGCAAGAAAACTCGGTTGATAAACAGATGTCAGAGAGTTCCGTAGGTGGACAGTTCTTCTCGTCCGCGCCATCATTGCAGTCTTTGAACGAGTCACAGAGCCACGACTTTGAAACGCATTTGCCCTTATCGCACTGGATCTCATTTGGTGTGCAGACTTTTTCACTATTGCACACGCTGTGAATCGAGATACACGTACCATTGCAAGTAACTTGACGGCGCTTGCATTGAGCATACGAAAGTTCTGTAGTAAACACAGCAATCAATAGTACAATTAATAAAAGAGTTTTCATAATTACATATGTTGAACTTATACTGATTGAGGGTTGTAGCTAACTTGAATCAATGAGGAAAAGCGTTAAACTGGTCTTCAATAGTTATGTACTATGTAATGTTTGTTACCTACTACCTACCAACATGTTATAAGAATGAAGTCATCAGCTAGCTAGACAAACTATGGTACCGGCAATACTACAACTTTAACGCTTTTTTACCGAGCGAGCGAAGCGTCTCAGTGTCAAGCTTCGACATGAGGTAAAAATGCTTTTTCCTTTTGTCCTTGTGTTCTCGCCTACAGCTCGCATTTTTCAACCGATTTCAACGAAATTGCGTACACATTTCCTGATTTTACCTTATTAAAAATTTTAGTACATATTTTTTTGAACCGTTGTAAACTTCTAATTTTAATAACTGACGGCAACGTCTCTGACAAGATCGGCAATGAATGCTGCGCGATCACATGGTAGTAAATATGTATTTATTTACATAAGGCATTTATAATTGTTTTCAGTCAACAAGCGTCTGGACGAGTGGGTTGGCGAGTCGTGGCTCGACACGCGCAAGGTTCAGTTCCCGCGGCGAGATGGCAGCACCACCGGGGGCACCACTACGCCGAAGAAGACGCACATCGGATCTGGAGGTGGAATGATGCCTAGTTTTATTAGTATGTGTTTCGGTGTTTTATAATTTCGCTTCTTATATTTTGTTTAGCAAGTACGACAAGGAAACTACAAGTTAAACAATTAACTATTTGTAAATCTCTAGCCGTTACTCATAGAGACGACATTAGTTTACTAGACTGCAGCTACTCAGTTGGATAGTTTACTTTTTGGACTTAAATTCACATAAATCTACAAGAAGTTTTGTCGTTGGTTTGCCGATCAGCTTTACGTCTTATAACAGAAGTGTTTTGCAGTTTAGCCAAATTACACACTCATTAGTACAGTGGTAAGTTACGAATTACACAGCGCGGTAAAGCAGCAGCGTCTACGCTACGCTGTATTTCTGAGTGTGTTAGTTAACTAGTGACGATTGTCATCTAAAACTATCCTTAATCTATGAGGTACAACAATTATTTTGCTTATGAAATAGTTCTATGCCAGCGTTGCGAAGTAAAAGCAATTTTGTCTAGTAGATAGGCTTACATAAGCAAGTTCATATTCTACAGTAGCTAATGATACAGTAAGAAAAAGGATTGGAATGGTCACGTGACTCGCTGAACATTCATAAAATTAACATTTTATTTGGCTCTAATTTTGTAGTGACTGTAGAATTTCAACTTGACTAGATAGACTGCTTTATTCTTTAGTGATCTTTATTATCATAGATGCTTGTTCAAATCTCTGTACATAGACAATTTTATAAAAACAAAACAATCTTATACTTACTAGTCTTTTGGCTCCGATTGGCTTTACGTATTACATTATACTATTGGTAAATTGAGAATAAATATGTTTGAAATATTATTATCCCGTACAAAATTGCTTTTATAGATTCTCCTGTTAGATTCAAAGGAAATTGATAAAAGCCTGAAACTAATTTAAATATGCTTTAAAGTATCTTTAGGGTAAAACAGGCCCCTATTACTGAGACTTCACTGTCCGCCTGTATGTCTGTCTATCCAATCAACAAATACTAGAAAACAGAATGATAAATATTTTTAGAGGCTCTCTACACGAGATTTTTTGGACCTTTCACGCGCGACTGGAACTCGCACTTGACCGGTTTTATTTATTCTCAGTTTACTAATTCACAAATATTATTAAGCAAAATTTTTGTCTGCAGATGAAACGATCTGCAATGAAAGTCAGAAGTTTAGTACAAGTAGTAGAACTCCTATCTCCAACCTATCCCAACATAGGTCGGAAAGAAACCACTTACCTAGCACTCCACATAATGGTGCTGCACATAGAAACTCTATTGGTATGTTTTTGCTTTTTTTTGTGTTTTGCTTTCATTTCCTATATGGTTACCGCTTATGCAATATAAATAGCCACTAATATATCTAAATGTTATTGCTCAAATATCTCATTCTTATAAATAAACCGCAAAAATAGCAGTTATAAAAATCATATACAATTATCTTTCTGTTAAAGGTATGCATGTAGAGTTTTAAGTGGCTTTTATTGACCATTAAATGTTAACCATTGTTTAAACAACCCAGTATATCAATTGCTATCTCTTTCTTATGAGTACTGTCAAACAAGGGCAGGGCTAATTTGACTAGGGTGTTAAGTTTCTTCAATGGTTATAATTTGTGAGTAATCCTTCTCTGGTTTATACGGGCTTCAAACTTTCTGTCTCGCTGCAGCAATCATTTAGTTGCGTAAATCTTCAAAATCTCTCTCATATTCATAATTTAAAAAAATGTTTTGGTACCTATGTCCTAAGAAGAGACAACTGTTCCAACTCAATTGATATAACCACCTTCCATGCTGTTATCATTGGTTCTATCCCCAATAAGAACTATTATTTTGTTTGTTTATATTGATATATATTGTACCTGGATGTTACTTTGATATACAAATTACAAATTAGTAATCTAGTTCCAACAGATTGGGCTCAGTTTCAGATAAGATCACTCTGTGTGAAAAGTCCATGAATAACATTTAATCACACATAAATAATCACACACACATAACTCAAATTAAAAATATTTAATTTGAATAATTAATATTGCTTGGCGATAAAACCGCTAGTTCTTAGATCACATATTGTTTGTGTAATGAAAATAAATATGTGTTCTATGTTAGGGTGTTTATATGTAATGTATTTACAAAAAAAATGTATATAAGTATTCTATCAGCAATCTAGTTTGTATGGGAGCTTCGCTGAGTTTGGGACTAGAGTATGATGTGTGAAATGTCCGTGGATATAATTATTTATTTGTTTAGTACAAGCCATCACGATCGAGCCTCGTCAATTAATCTCGCGTCCAGCCAGTCCGACCTTAAGTAATGAGCCTTCGTCTTTGGTCAACGGAGGCGCGGTGCTAGCTGCAGCTTTGCAGAAGAAAATGAACAGGAAACGGAAGGCTAACTCGTTGGAAAGTGAGGTATGTAAACAATATTTCTTGCTTTGTGATATATATATATATATTTAATAAGCTAATTAACCAAACTACGAGTATATCTTTGCACGTGCAGACAGATAGCAAGAAATAAAGTTCATATTAGGTATATCCGATTATTGACAAAACCAGTAAATTGCTTGTTGTAGATAAGAAAAAATAAAATGTATACATACTTACTTAAATTTAGCCCAATAATATGCTTGATTTTATCTATTCCTGGCGGTATCGTTGTTTAAACAGCTGAAATAAGTTTGTACTACAACCTTAAGTTGCAAAAATAACAATGTAGAATAGCATTCTAAATGTGAAAAATATGGTAGCTTCTTATCCCTCCATGTCTAAACATCTTAAAAACATGCATTCTACTACAAATTATTGGTACATTTCCAGCCCGATGTATCTGCATTAGACCTGGAGGAAACATTACCGAGTGGTGCTGCAACGCCCACAGCGCCTCGACCGCGTACTTCTGGAAGTATGGTGGCGCACGGACATGATGACCTGGTCACTAGAATGAAGAATATTGAAATGATAGAACTAGGCCGGAATAGGATCCGGCCGTGGTACTTTGCACCTTATCCACAGGTAGATAAAGCTTCGTTTGTTTTGATCATTAATATGCCATTATCGACGACATACACGACGACCGATGTGGCGTGGCGAAGGTCCGCCTGCGACGCTGCGATATTACGTATCTAGTCACAAGAATTAACTAGGTCGGAATAAGATACGGCCGTGGTACTTTGCACTTTATTCTCAGGTAGATAAAGCATAGTTTACCTTAACAATAATTATTATGTAAATTGTTATCCAAAAGAAATATGTAGTGACAAGTGATACAACGGATTAAAGAAAATGGTGTTCTGTTTTCTATTCTATATTATTGCCGTGTTTTAGAGAATAAAAAATTATGATATGTGTTATAAATTAATTATCTTTCCAGGAAATGGTGAACCTACCTTGCATTTACATCTGTGAATTCTGTTTGAAGTATAGAAAGAGTAAAAAGTGCCTTGAAAGGCATGTGGTAAGTAATTATTTTTTGTTATGATATTCTGACTTTTAAAAAAGAAGGCCATTGTACATTTTTTGGAAGAAATATAGGTAAGTCAATTTAGATATGGAATTAATGCATTCTTTAGAATTTCTATAATAATAATGCTGGACACAACATCATCAAAAGTAAGTAGTTATTATTTATTATTTAGTTAAAACCGGAAATGTAAATTGTTGATGATCTAAAAGCGCTGTCCGAACTTCCGAATCTTTGTAAACTTGAATTTAAGATTCATGACCTATACTCAAGCTTGTAAATAAATATAATAATGTTAATTTTCAGATTAAATGCAAGCTCAAACATCCGCCGGGCAACGAAATCTACCGCAAAGGGAGTATTTCGTTCTTCGAAATCGACGGACGAAAAAACAAATGCTACGCGCAAAATCTGTGCTTGGTAGCCAAACTGTTTCTAGACCACAAGACTTTGTACTACGATACGGATCCATTCCTGTTTTATGTTATGACGGAATTTGATTCTAGAGGTTTGTACCTTTTAATTAACTTTTTCTATACTTTTGATCAGAAACCTGCGAAGCTAGGCAACTACTCTTGAAAGTTATCTTTTTAACATGCCGGCGTAATAATACATACACAAAATAAATGATAACACTCGGCTTAACAAATGTCGTTGTTCTTGATGGGGATTGAACTCATGACCAACAGAATAAAAGACTATACAAACTGAACTGTTGTTATAAGCAAGCTCTAGCTATTAGTAAGCAAGCTCAGTTGTGAGTTGTTTTATTGATAGACTGCTTAGTAGACTGCTTAGCACCTTAACTATTTTCTCAGCCTAGTCGGCTTTATCCACAAAAGGAATTTATCGATATCGTTGTGTCGAGCTGAGTAAACAAATCTAAGTAACACTTGACTAAAAAATACCATAAGAAAATACGTCGCCCAGAACATTTATGGATTCTTAGTCCGAAAAAACTCTTCAACAAGAGACGCTAAGACGCCAATAAGCCTTATATTTTTCATTCCAGGGTTCCACATAGTGGGATATTTCTCTAAGGAGAAAGAAAGTACAGAAGACTACAATGTAGCATGTATATTGACTTTGCCGCCGTACCAGAGGAAAGGTTATGGAAAGCTGCTTATTGAATTCAGTAAGTTATGATCTTTTTGCTTATTAACTATTGATTTACGTTTATAGTTGTGGCTGAATAATGGATCACTCCATATTATGGTCTTCTCGAATCTATCAAATGAATCGGACAGTATCACCGAGTTACACTACTCTTCAACAAATGTTCTGCTCATGCTTAATTTGGGCTGAGATTAGTTATGTTCAATAACAAATCTTGTTTATCGTTGAATGAAATCCTTAGTGGGCCTTTCTATTTGATTTGAAATCGTAAATACCGCTACAAACTTCACCCTTTCCCGCTTTTATTCCCAATGCGACTTATAGGCGAGAACAGACAGACAGAAAAACGCAAGCATTTTAACCAATCTTGAATCTGTAGCTCTACCATGAGTTTTTACTATACTATATATACTATACTCGCTAGCGTCTGTAGTTAAAAAAAATGTATGAAGATTTGTACAGCGCCTCTAGCGGATAGTTGGGTACTAAAATTCGTAATACTAATATTTACGTAACTACTGTAGTAAAGTCAGGCGATTTTACTGTGACAACTCATGGTAGAGGTACTGAGACACTTCGCTCGCTCCACTCATTCGGTTGATAATTTATTTATGCAATTATTTTACAGGCTATGAATTATCAAAATTCGAAGGAAAGACTGGGTCACCGGAAAAACCATTATCAGATCTAGGTCTACTCTCGTACAGAAGTTACTGGGCTCAAACTATATTGGACATACTCATGCACGCTAAGCCTGTAGGTGATAATGAGAAACCTATTATCACTATCAAGTAAGTTTATTTATTTTCTAGAAACTTATGAGACTATATACTAAACATAAAATAATTGAGCTATCTGCAGACCGTCGCAAATGATAAGATAAGGGTGTTACCACACCAATCGATCGATAGTCGATCGATGCCATCGATCGACATCGATCGACGTTGATCGATTGGTGTGGTAGCTTTAATCGATCGACGAATACCGGTCGACTAACTAATCGATCGATTGCCGATCGATGGCATCGGTCGACGTAGATCGATTAATTATCGGGGCGAGTGCCGGCACTGGCGAGCTCGAGCAGCTCGATCGACGACGACTTATCCATTCTACCATCGATCGATGGCATCGATCGACTATCGATCGATTGGTGTGGTAGAAACTATCGATCGACGTCGATTAATCCATTCTACCATCGATCGATGGCATCGATCGACTATCGATCGATTGGTGTGGTAACACCCTAAGATCAACCAATCCAAATCGGTCCCAATTGAGATCTTAGCGTGTACTGTGTAAAATTAGAAGAATTAATTAGACATTATTTTTATTCTAAACGTGAATAACATTTTAATAATAAATTCAAGGGTAAGCTACAATTATTGTCGAATCTCGAGACAAATGTAGCCATTTCAAAAATAACAACTTATTTTACGTGTGTTATTTATTTCCGAATTTTTTTTTTTTTTGTAGCGAAATTTGTGAACTCACCAGTATAAAGAAGGAAGACGTTATCAGTACATTGCAAAACTTGAATCTGATCAACTACTACAAAGGGCAGTACATCATATCAGTAAATCAGGTGATTTTTATTCTAATTTAAGACCCCATTTATGAATACTTGTAAGTAATGCAATAAATAGAGCTCCAGTAAGTTCTATTAAAATATTAATATCAATGTGTGAATGTTTGTCCACATCATCGTCACATTATTGAACCCGATGAGAGATAGATAAAAATAACTAAGCAGTTAGAACTATAAAATGAATTGACAGGCGTCACAGCTCAGTTGTAATTACCTATGCGTTTCAAGCTGTAGTTTTGGGTGTTGATCCCTAGGGACCAAACATGATTTTATTCTGTGTATGTAACTACTTACTTACGGGCTCAGTGGCGCGTCTTGGGAGAGACCTACATCCAGCAGTGGACTGATATAGGTTGATGATGATGATGATGAACTACTTACTTACAAAGAAAATATAGTTTAATATTTCATCAGCCATCTAATTTCTATAGGCCTCTAGTTTAGTCTGCCTTTGTCACTAGATGGCGTTATGTTTTTTAAAACCAGAAAACCCGGTCTACTTTAAATGTGTCATAGATAACATCTATTGTTTTCCACGTGAATTGATAGTCTATAACAACAGGGATCGACAGCAACACGAAAAAACGATGGAAAGAAGGACATTGAGAATTGATCCGAAGTGCTTGCATTGGACACCTAAGGACTGGTCTAAACGCTCCAAATGGTATGTAATCACAGCTTTGTTTACACGCTTACTGTATTGTAATAACAAAGAGTAATACATTCAAAATTAATTGGAAATATATTCGTCTAAATTGAGCGATCGTGGCTCCATCTACAGCTACTTCGAAATTGACTGATCGAATCATTTAAAACAATGCAAGATGTCGCGCTTTTGATATATGTATTTTTAAAGTACAGTTCTGTACAATTGAAAATTAAATTTATAGAGTTGAGAGTACCAATTCAAATATTTTTTATTTTGGTTTTATTTAGTATATCAATTTGTGGTTACCATTAAAGCGACCTGCAACTATTTACTTCAATAGATGGAAAAATCTACGTTTTTGAGAAGATATTATATGAGATATAAATTATTTTATGGCTGGATAGTAGGATAATTTTTCTAGACTGTTATATTTTTTTATAATTTTACCCTTTTTGAAAGATATTGATTAGATTTAGATACTTACAATACTACCTTCAATGATAAATTTATTGAAGTGAATTTTCTTTTGTCACCAGCGTTTGAAGTCTGTACAGGAGCGAGCTAGCTGGCTTCCAAAACGTACGCATTTTACCATTATGTATAATAATTAACTAACTTGAATTTCATACTAATTTTTAGCACAGGCTTTGGTCATATTTCATCTGGGGAACTACTAATTAAGCTAAGCCTTACACATTAAACACGCACGGAAAACGTAATGATACAGAATAACCACTCTCTTGTAGATATCAATTATAGTACATACCTGTCATTTTCCCATACAAACGCTAATTCGAAATCAATTTATTGGCGCAATAAAAAAACTAATATCACTTAGACTGAGCTGAAATTGATACAGTCTATACTTTCCTTAAACTTTGTGTAACTATTTTTTTTATAAGTTTCCGATGATATCAATCACCCTCTATTAGGCCACTAACTCTTGTAATAAGTAACCATAATAAAACAAGAAAACCTATTGCAATTGATGCAACTGTGCCATTTTTACTATAAGTTGTACTCTTTCGTAGTACTAGTGACACGAAGGCCATAATTCGAGAACAAGTCTCTTTTATATTATTATAAATACTTTCCTAAATTTAATAAGTAGAATACAGTTCCATGCTTTCTGTATTTCATCATCTGCTTGCTTTAATTATTTGAATAGTCATGAATAATTAGCATGAAGACTGACAGATTACTTTTGTGACACACCCTCAAACAAAAGCAGTAAATATGACTTGATTAGGTAAAGTTTGTTTACTCAACTAGATGGCGCTAGCAAATCGATCATAGCAACTTCATGCAACATGTTGATAAATAAACAAGAAAATCGTTCCATTATTTTGTATTTAAGTAAAAAATGAAATAAAATACTTTGATTGATTACTCACTCTCAAATTACAGGGCAATTAGCTTTAATTTTATGAGGTAAACTGAAATGCGTGTATACCTTTCTGTTTGACATTTTCTACTTGACTAAAGATAACAGCGCCATCTATTGATTCAAAATGAAGGTACAATTTTAGACACATTTGATTAAAACCTATATCGAACCAAGAAAGTAATTTGTCAGTCTACGTACAACATTAAATGCATGAGGTATAATACAATTTTATATTCTAGGTAGTTGAAACGGAACCCCCGCAAAGTACAGCAAAGGTATTATAAGTAGGGAACCCTGCAAGTCATTAGTTATATTTACTTACAATTTGTGTTCATATTGTAACTTTGACTCAATGGTCTTATTACTAAATGTAACGCTACGTGACCGAAAATAAAGTGGCATACAAATATTTTGGTTTTATTCTAGACCCATTTTTCTTTTAATTTTTTTTTAATCTCTAGGAATTATTGGGAACTTAAAGTAGGTTGAAAGGATTCAGGGGTAGAAAGTAAAAAATAAACGTGCTATATAATGATTTATTCTTCGATAAATAAGCGCAATAATTTTGCTTTGACTGTCAAAATATTTATATTCAAGCAGGTACAAGTGATGTTAACAACACTTAAAACATAATTCTTACTCTTTATTCAATTTCATTCATAATTCATGGAATTTTATTTATAATCTCAATTTAATTAAATTTAAATTATTTTTAATTTGAATAACATCGAATGAATTTTATATTATGAAAAGCTATATAAAATAAAATTGGTAAGATAACTTTCTTCGTTACATAAGCATTAGTAAATTTAAGCACATACATACTTATTGGAAAACATGATTTTCGTGGTAAATCTATATAAAATATAAATTACAATGTTAACTCTTATCATAACATCAACAATTATTAAACAAAGTGTAATATTAGGTGTTACAACTAATTGTTATGCGATACGTACAAATCATCTTTTTAATTAAAAAAAGTGATGATAATATATCACTAAATACCAACAGAATACGCAACATATTGATCAAATTAAATACACAGATAGTTAAGCATTTCACCTCAAAAGTTCCCAATATTGGTCAACTATCTGTCATTTTGTGATCAAAATGCTGCTAATAAAATATGAAACAGAAATCTCGAAGCTATACCTTCGAAAGCTAATCTTATACAAAAGATTACTATGACGGTACATTCACGCTACAAAGCGACTGAAAGAATACTATGAACTCGAAAAAACATGACAATATTTCTTATATAATTTTAAAGACAAGAGCACGGATTAAAAAAAAATGATCCTCGGTAAATGATAGTGATCTGCGTCAATCAGCTAAGTTGTACATCATCATCATCATCATCATTCCCCTGCCCTTATCCCACATTAAGTGGGGTCGGCACAACATGTCTTTTTCTTCCACTTACTCATATCATTCGTCAAATCCGAAAAAAAAGAAAAGCTGCTAAGTTGTAGCTAATACTTAAATAGTGTCCTTCTCAAACAACCTTTTTATGGAATTTTTTCGTAAATTATATCAGACATGGAAAAAAAAAATTATGTTGGCCATCGCACAAATGCGATGTCACATTATGTTATATCAGAAATGGTTATAAAAGCGAGCTCTTTGATTGCTTATAATTTAGCTGTTTTGTTCAAAATGAGATGCAAATCGTAGTTCATTGTATTCTCCCGGAGTCTATCTACGAACTATTATGGAGACTCATTCTTGTCATACAAGACATAACATTTACGTCTGTGCTCTAATAAATAACTTCTATCACATTACCAACAATATAAAAATAAATGCTCGCGCGACTGACTGGACTCTCGATGGTCAGTCAAAAGACTAGGATCACTGGTTCGCAGAAGGCACTATATATTTTAGTATGTTCTAAATAGAACCTTATAGCCTATTGCTGATGGATTATTATTATATAAAATATAGACTCGTGACGTCATCGATAATCAAACTAACAAATGACGATTGAAAAAATATTATGTTTGATGTTTTCATAAA
Organism: Ecliptopera silaceata; assembly: GCA_932527185.1. Classification (NCBI taxonomy): domain Eukaryota; kingdom Metazoa; phylum Arthropoda; class Insecta; order Lepidoptera; family Geometridae; genus Ecliptopera; species Ecliptopera silaceata. Next base: position 4,740,722 of record OW052205.1, on the reverse strand, counting down.
ATAAAACATCAACTATTATCTTTTGTCTGTCGTCTTGTTTTTTGTAATCAAATGACGCCACTTATTGACTGATCTATCAATATTTAGGACAATTCGTTCTGGTCTGCTTATAAAAATATATTAACCCTAGATGTAGCATAATAATAATATATGTATGTACAACTCCAGTTGTTACAAAACAGTATTATTATGCGTTTTTGTTTATGTACTAAAGTCAAGCTCTTAATAGTTATTTACAGAATTTAATACATTGAATTTCAGATGATATTGGTATAATACATTTATCCTTATGCATAGGTATATATATTTAATATGTATAACAAAAAAATAACAGGATAATTTAACATGTTGTACGTTGACACTTTAATTGGTATTTTAAGCTGCATAATACGTTGGTAATATATCTTAAATTACTTATTTATTTTATTAAAAATATGATTTTACATTTATTATGGTTGTGTGTTTTTGTAATTCTTGGGGTGCAGTTTAACTTTCGTACACAAATGAACAGTTGAATAAATATTATTATATCAAAATGTATGTATGTATTGCGCAATTACGCAAATCAGTTATATATCATCACTTAAATATTAATATATCACGACTTAATCTGAGTTTAAGCACCTTATATCTATCTTATGCATATTTAACATCATAATATATTTTGTGGAATATAACTCTTTATAATCTGTGAATATATTTCTGTATTAAAATTACTTGGTTTTGGAATATAACAGGAGGTATTAAATTACAAATTGTACGGACAAATATTATTGTGATGTAAATAGAAATAGTAAATTATTTAACTGTAGACTAGTGAATTTAATAATATTATTTTATATAATTATTATGTTTCACTGTCAAAAAATAATCAGATCTCAAATCTTAAACTAAATATTTCGAACAGATCAAAGCAAAATTAATGAACTTAAAGTTAAAACGAATGTTGTAAATTGTTAGACAACTAATAATAAAATAATGTGAAATACCTAGTTATAAAACTGTTAAACAGTTTTCATTTATTACTCTGAAAAAATAATAATGGTGACTCAAAATTATTTCACAACGCATTATAACAGTTCTTTATGTTCTGTTTTACTCTTATGAATTTTCACACACTTATTTAAATTTCATATTTTTTTAATAATACGCAATGGATAACAGGCACCATATTAAGAGTAAGTTGTTGTTCTACACAGTAGACATACGATTTCGTTTCGAAATAAATTCCCCGCCCTTGGTCGATTTCTGCCACCTCCAATTATTTAGATGTATCCCGGCTTGTTTTATATATTTAACAGATAACAGACTTATCTCAGATAATTATTTGATCATGAATATTATTTTTCCTTGTTATATTTGGGCCACTATTTTTATTAATCACATAATTTTGCTTCAGATACCGAGAAAATAAAATTTTATTAACCTTATTAATGTATACCTTAAAATTTTAACGGTGATACTATTTCGAATTAATAATATAATTTCTAAGACGTATACAATGTCGAAAATAAATTTTGGACCCGACAAAAATTTTGTAACAGTTACTATACAAGGCATCCATCGTTGATTCCGTTGTTGTGTTTGGACTGTCCGTCTGGCATCGTGCCTTGGTAGCTATGACACTGCTGGTTCGGAGTCATGTTGTAGTTGACTTCGGGATCATAATATTCTTGTTCTGCGTCGATAGGGACGAGAAGATTCGTTGATTTTTGGAGATATCCGTCTGTCGAGAGGTAATTCCCCTCGGAACTGACCGGCAGACTGAGTACACTGTCAGGTCTATTGTAATCGTTTTCTATAAGTTGTGGTGCTACGTACACCGCGTCGAAGGAAGACATGTTATCGATGGAAGATTCTCCATTGAGTGGAGTGACACAAGTATAACTGGAAGCTAAAATGTTTGCAGACTCCGGTCTTATGTATGGAGAATGAGCTTCGTAGTTGTTAGGGAATGCTGTTGGCGATTCGAAGGATCGAATTATGTTGTATGTGGTGGTTGGAGAACCTCTGTTGTTTGAATGGTTTTTGACGCAGGATGCTGAATGCAAAGAGAGCATGTCCATCAACTGTCGCTTCTGTACCTCAAGGTCCTGCAAAATTAAATTATATTATAGTAAATAGATATTACGCACGAGGTTTTATCGCGTACCTATACCTACTATGTATATCTCTTTACAAGGAGATTGCGAAAGTTGAAAAAATCTTATATTGCTTTATCTAAAGTTTATAGACTAGGGATCAAAAAATTGATGGGTCATTGGAACCACCATGTGACTTATCTAGAACGATATAAGAGCATATAATAATAGCATTATGTCGTCACTTGTAAGCTGTCCAAATCAGTGCCAGCTGAGAATTCAGGTAGAGTGAGTCCGTTTTAGTCATATATTTTTGTTCGGCATTCTTACCATCGATAGATCAATGAAAAATAATACCACCAAACCTCTGCGTGATAACCAATATTGATGTTTCTTTTGTGTCTGGTTTTAACTATGTATTAACTAAAAGTCTGGTGCATACCAGTGCATATTTTTATTTACCAAAAGGCGACAAGTCTTATCGTCTTGTCGACACTATAATTAAGACTAATGAGTGGTTATTTCACTCCAATTTGTTATCACGTGTCATGTCAGAGCTGATAGTGAAATTGCTTTGGTTAAATGTTTGAAAAGTTCTAAAGAGACTGACGCTTGCTTATGTGGCTTAGTTTGTTTGGATTATGTCCACTCTACTTAGTGGACAAACATTGTCTATCTTTTTTGACTATATCTTTCCTGTCTTATTAAAATGACTGCGCTGTTTCTAACATCCACGTTTTCAATTGTGTGTTGACATGGTCTCTCATATAAAACTGGATTGACCAACACTTAATTTATTTAGTTTTTACCTTTAGTTGTGCCTTCAAGTCAATGTTCTGATTCTCTAAAACTTCACTTTCGGTGACCAGATTGACTGTTCGCTCCCTTTTCTTCATCCTGCATTTAGTTGCTGCTATCTTGTTTCGTTCCCTTCTTCGTCGTCTACGTTCCTCGTCTTCTGGTGTCAGCTAGGAAATAAAACTTCTGTTAGTTTGTTTAACATTAAATATAAATATTTAGTGATGCAAACTTTACGTCTATGTTTGGGAGATTTGTTACATTTCCTTCCTATTTCGTTTAACATTAGGTATATTTAGTGTTTCAAATTTAACTTCCATGTTTACTTCACATTTACTTCCCTTCCTCGTTCGTATACCTAACGTTTTTTTTATTTAAGTGAATGTAATTCATATAAAATTTCGTACATAATGAAGCAAGGAAATGTATCATTTAATTTAATAACCGGCATTTTATGTTGTTAAAATATTTCATAAAAATTTTTGTTTGAGTAAAATATGTATTGTTTTCTAGCCCCCAATAACCTAGAACTTTCAGTTTAGCATATTGCCTCGAGAGTCCTACATCATTTATCATTGCCATATCGTTGCCTTTTGAATTCAGGAAGTGTAGTCACGACAGCGCATTTGCAATGCCTTCTTCGTAAGCTCATAAAATGATCAATGAAACCGTTCAATTATAATGCATACAACCGCCTCTATAAAAGCTAGTTTAGATACAATTCGCAATCTTCCGCGCCTATCTTTATATTATTCCTTGAACACTTGCTGGGTGGCATGTAGGACGGAATAATCACCTGTTTCCATGATCTTCATACTGATTTGTATGGTGTATGCTGTTTGAACATTATTTATCTACTCTGAATAATTCATCTTAGTCATTATTTGTGTGAACGTGTCATGACCACTATACCTCTTTCAGTCTAAAGTTTCTTTATACTTATTTTTATTTATTTCAATTTAAATTAGAAGTTAGATTATTTTTGATCTCAGTTATATAAAATTTTCGTATGAAACTTGTTACCAAGTGTAATTAATAGCATGTTAAAATTGCGACCTTTGCGATGCGACTGTAAAAACAATTAAATTTTTGAGATAAGATATACACATGCTCAACAATAACACGTGTTCATAAACTATAAAGACAGCGCAATGTATATTATTTTAAATGGCATATGTTCTTAATTTATTCAACAAAAAATTAATAAGAGAAGACGTGACTTTACTCAACACTAGAACTACCGCGACATATCATTTAGTTAGAATGTTGCGGTCACAAATTACTGTGCCAAGAGCAAACTTAACAGGAAAACTAAGGAGCTCTCAATCATACATCATCCCGCACATAAATAAACCACGATCTTATAGTGGTTCTTAGAAAAGGTTTTGGGGCGAAATCAAGTAGGTATCTTATGATAGACAATGTGTGACTTTGTGAATCAGAAACATCTCTTCGGCGAAATATTAAAAAAATACAGTGTCTTCCATTCAAAGTCATGACTAGTCCATTTATGAATTTTGTACAAATTCAGCATTGTTTATCTTCTATTTCGTTGTAATTATAATTCTGTTTTATGTTTCGTCTACGTACATATTGTACCCATGCCACCTGCGGTTTATTTACATACGAAGATCTAATCTTAGTGCGTTATTTCCATATAGCCGCTAAGTGTATAACGATCATCAGTATTCAGCACTTGAGAACATGAGCTAATACTTATTACTTACTAGAGTTTACGCGAAACTTTTGTTCTATCTGAGTGTAGGTATTTCCTTTGAAACCCACAATACCTTGCTTTTACTTTTCTGACATCTTAAATCGTAATAAGCAATTTTTCCTCATCTTACTCCGTTTTAAAATTAAAGTAAAAAATATTTAATTACTTAAAGTTGTGGCTAGTATAAAGTGTTTATTATAATAAAATAGACTTAAAAGATTAGTGACACTGTTCCCTGCACTAGGGACAAAATCTGGGTAAAAACTATTCGAAAAGTGCTAGAATCTTGATCTATTATAACTCAATTCCTACTGATTTGTCCGGTTTATATAGTATGTTCTGAGAAGTGGCTATAAAGCTTTAGTCAGTTTAAAACACAGAAGTTGCATTAGACACTTACCCCATCTGATTTAGTGTGATTAGTATGACTGCTATCATAATCATCATCACTGTCTTCTCTCTTCATCCTCTTCATTCCTACGTCGGTGTCGCTTCCAGACATCTTCCTTTTCGATTCTATTGACAGCTTCAGGCCAGCTTTGATTAGTTCCGAACATGTCTGAAAAATAATATTCTAGATTATTTCAGTTGTCTAGAACACTTTTTGGTGTGTTTATTTTACATTTTAATGTTGATTCAGATTATTTCGCTAAATGATTTAATCGTCTCCATGTCAGTCTGTAGACGTAGGTACCTATCCAATATTCTTCTGGAACGAGCTAGGTATATGGTCCACCCATTGCCACTTCAGATTGATAGTTCTGAGAACCAGTCGTCCGGTTTAAATGATAAAAAAATAACTATTTATTTCAGAAGTTATATTTTGTGTATTGATATTGACTGTCGATTAAAAGTTTTTGCAGTTTAAAATAAAATATATAATAACTGTTATTTTATCCTCAATTTAAAAAATATAATTTTATTCATAAAGTCATATATACAATACACATACATACCGCATACCCATGTATACATACCGCAAACAAAGCTATATAAATTTATGTAAGTGAATTATTATTCTATTGAAAATCCCAATCTATTCGTAGTTTGGGAAAATACAACATTTTTAAACAGGTAAATTCTATACAAAAACATTAAATACTAAGTCGATAGTGTAAGCAAAATGTAAAATTTCATTTGAATATACGTAATGCTGTTAGGTATTTTTACATCGCGCATGTTGTTATGTTACCCAAGATTTGTAACTCTACTTCAATTTATCAGGATTGTGCAATTTTCATTCATCAGACCACACATTCATTCAAATGCATTGGTTTTATTTAATATTCTGTAAATGCCTAATGATAGTGTAGGCTGATGGTACACGGATGTTTACGATAACCATATTTTCTTAGTCGTGCGTTAATTTTTATACCGTGTGATTCACGGTCACTTCACCTTCATAGAAATAATTAGTCAAGGTCGCATCGGAGTCTTATAGAAGTACCTACGATATATAAGAATTGTAGTTGTGATGCAAAAACTAAACACATTGATAATAGAATTGATATCAATGAAGTTTGTTTTTCTCACTATTTTATACGTCCGCCCATTGTCTAGTACCTACTGAGTTTACATTTACATCTGTACTAACATAATAACCTAGACAAAAACTGGTAGTTTTATTCAATAGGTAATAATAATGATTTAAATACGAGGTCAAAGGAAATTTACTGTGCATCTGCATTTACTTATTGTTATTCTAGTCACGTCTTTCAAAAGATCCTTACTCTTTGTTTCGTGACTCTGAAGATATTATGTTTTAAGAGGTCTCAAAGTAAATTACCTAATGAATACAACACATTGATGGTGGTAAATAACATACATGACCATGAAATGGTTTTTGTTCCGACATTATTCACGTACAATGGTAATTCTGATTGATTTAGTTTTTTGTGAGGTACTTGTATGTATTAGATGTGTAATGTATCAAGCTTTATTGTTCTACAAAACTATTTTTAAGAAAGATTTTTTAAGAAATTAGTTAATTTTAGATAAGTTTTTAATTTTACTGTTTACTATCTACTGAAATTGATACCTAATTCTGAAAGACCTATCTAAAATATCTAAAAGAATGTCTTACCTAACTCTCACAACAAATAAATATAGGTATCCTGTGATGCTCTATGAGTTCTTGATAAAGTGACTTAGAGAGATATCTTGTCTAAAAATCGATGCTTCAAATCTATTTAAACTTAGTATTTTTAGTATAACTCTTAATCTAAAATACCTGTTGATTGGTTTACCTTTTGTACGCTGGGTGGATTGCTAGAGGCTGGCGAAGTAGCCGAAGAGCCGTTGGACATCGAGGAGTTGGAGTCATTTCCACTTCCGGGCTGGAACGAAACGGAAATTGTTTGAACCGGACACCGCGACTAATGGAGCTTTTTACACTCTGCTGCTTTTTATATGGGTCATTTGAAAATGCTATTGAAACATATAACTTAATAATTTGAGTGATTATTAATTACTTAATTAGGCAGTTTGTCTAAAGAGATAAAGTTGGGTTATGTTTGATAAATGTACTCCAGTTCGAAGATTTTAACTTTGTGTTAAAGTATGATTATTTAAATGTTTTCCAACTGAGTCAAACGAGCAATGTGAGATTTCCGTACTATATTAAAATACATTTGTAGATACAAGTGTTTGAGCTGTAGGTAATTCATAGAACTCCTAACATTCAACATACCTTTTGTAAGCCTGAGATAAGAGCCTCCGTTTCTGAACGTTGGAAGTTTTCTGTGATATCGTTACACTGACGTTTTTGTATGTAATTAAATAGAAAGCATCTAACCGAAACGCTTATGGATGTGACTCTTCCGACCCATACAATTTAATCATGCCAGTACTAATTAACATTTCGTATCAGATAATTAAGCATTGTTTTGTCACGCTCTGAATTTCCCGTCATTTATATTCCGGGGTAATAAAATTCATTCACATTATAGTCATATAACTACCCATAGTATCAACTATCAACAAGATAATCAGCACTGTAAATGATTATATAGCAGTAGTAGGTTAGTATATCTAACTGTGATAGATAAATATAGGTAACTGGATATTGTGTGGCGCCACCAAGTCTGCCTCTCGTTGTAAATATGGAGTCTGCATAAGGTGCATGACCTCATGCAAGCAAGCTGGCAACTGTTATCCAATGTTTATACAGGATGGGTCACGTGGTATTACGTGGCCAGAACTTGGCAGACGTTCAAGACAGTGTAACACTTATTTTACATGCTAGCCGGCGTGCCTAGATGTGACCCAACTACTAGGAGGATACGTGCAGGGCTGTGAAAGCGAATAGCAATGAGAACTGCTAATATCACCGGCGATAATTCGCATGCAAACCATTTTAAATCTATTTTTAGACATGAGGTCCGTTCACTTAATTAGCATCCTAGTTTATTAAGGTGACGGGTATAGCCAAATGCGTGTTTTTGGGGAAACCGAAAACTGTTTTCAGAAAAAGTGATAGCATGTGGAGTTGTGAAACTTATTATTTCCTATAACACATATATTGAACTAGTGTATTGTTACTCAAAATTTGTGCTCTTGGATATAGTTTACTTTTAAATGTAAGTTTAGTACCAACACCTTTTGCAAAAGTGTGGTTTAAGATCCCATTTTTTATGGGTTTGGCAGATTTGTTTGGTACCAAACTCAGCACAGCTATTCTTATGGTTCGTATCTTGTGACTCTAAAGAAAACATTTCTACATTAAGGTGTTTAAAGAAGAAGAAGAGTAGCGCCTTAGGAATTATAAGTGTTTGATTGCTGTGTGCTCGCAAATATACATAAGGCACTGCTTTAGAGTTTGACTATCCGAACTGTGCGCGGCTCATTATGTGTTTTGCGCCGTTGTCAGCATTTTTGTTGAAATTGAAATTGTGACGTTGCCACGCTGACTGTCTAGAGTTTAACCACCACGGCAAAAACTATGCCGTGTTACAAGTTTAACGTGTGTATAGATATAATAAATAAATAATAAACTTGGAAGTTATTGACATTTTTATTTATTATGAAAAATTTCACCCTACCCGTCGCCTTAAGTTTATGCAGTGTTGGTTTTTGTGTGTTTAAGACCTAACGCAACTCGGTTTAGTTGAAACCTCTTGGTGTACTGTCAGTCGTCTACAAGTCGTGTAACCAATAATAAATTGTATTTTATCTCTATACTTGTTGACCTCATTGATTGTGTATTTAATCGGTTCTTGAGCAATTTTCTAAGAATATTGTACCTACTCAAAGCGTGTCAGACTTACCTTAAAACTGGATGGCTTGTCGTAGTTATACTGGTCCAGCTGATCCAGGGGGTTGGTCATGGTGATGACATCGTTGACGATCTCTGGCGTCCTGAGCGTCGTAGTCGCCGCGTTCTCCGCGGCAAGAAGGTTGATCATGGCTGAGCTGAGATTGACATTGACACTTAGGTTGTATGTCCCATCGCTGTCGGTCCCCGCCGGAGCAGACGGCGACGGAGACGTATCCTCGCACTTAATAGTCGGCACGGCAGAGCTCATGCTCGATGAATTCATTATATCCTTGTAAGGAGCCAGTTTCGCTTCTTTTTGGTAACAGGTCACAATAAAACTACAGCACCTTATTCTAAGATCACGGTTACACTATCACTAGTTACGACTAAATATCACTGCTTGTGGTAAACTGGTTACGAATGGCACTTAATGTCTTGTTGAGAAGTCTTCACGGGTAGCGTCCGTTCACTCTGTTTTACACCTGAAAAGAAAGAGCAGATGGTTAGTTGCGTAATGGCAATGCCACAAAATACAGTAGGTATGTAAAATAGGTATTCTTTTATGTTATAGGTGTACCTACAGATTTCTAAGAACATTCATTCATTCATCAGATCTCATTAAAATAAATTATAACCTTATTTCAGTTCATGTGCGAAATTCTACAGAAAGACAAAAATAACTGAAGTACCTACAAGATTGTCTCAAAATCTGGTAAGCATCCGAAGGGCGCGCGGTTTCGCAATTGGCCAATAATTCGGCAGACCACGCTTTCGCAAGAGCGCATGCGGCTGGTTTTTAATTAGAGCTATCCGAACGTTCTCGGCGCGACCTCGCAGCCAGGATGCTTCTCCAATAAAACGCTTTTTTACAGGCCCCAATTGAACGCGAGCTATAAAATTTAAACTACGCGCTTTTTACGACTCATTTTAACGCTCTTCCGTGTACCGTGTCGCCTCCATCCATTGTTCAGCGTCGGCCGCCGAGGCGCGGTGAGGTGTCGCCGATGGGATTAGAAGACGTAGCGAGGACATGCATGGATTAAGCAATTACAGAGCGCCACGACTCTGATGTAGCACGAGACAACATTATGTGGAAATTAGGGTGTTTCGCATAATCGAAGCACGACATTTAGTCAGCCATTCAAACGGGAGCTAAATCCGCTAGTTCCATATATAGACAACCGACTCGAAAGCTGTTGAGCGCCTTGACCTGTCGCATATCTGTGTATCTCATATCTGTCGCACGTAAACACAATAAAGCACTGAGTCGAACTAACCTACATCTGGGGATTGCTCATTCCGCTCGCGAACCGTGAGGAAAATGTACCTTGTAGCCAGAAATGGAGCCAGATATGGTCTGGCATTCCCAAGGTTAAAGTACTCTAGGAAAATAACATTCCAGCAAGATAGCAACTAACCACATTCAACGCTTATTGTATTTGGATGCAGAATAATAACTGATTTATCCTTTTTATGGGATTCCCTACATTTTTGATAATGAACATATTTTTACCGAATCAAAAATAAATACTTACCTAACTATTGACAATGCAAATGTTTACCTGGAGATAACTTTAGGTACCATGTAATATAAATAAATTATTCAAAAATGTACCTATTCTATTCTATTGTTAATTAAATACCAAATCATCAAACAAGCTATCTGAAGCATTAGTGTTTAAAAGTCAAACAAAACTGGCTGTTTAATTTACAAAACACTTCATATACTCACAAACATAGACTTATCTACACACCTACTTCTAATGCAATGATGCAAAAAACCGGAGGCTTGACTGTACGACCATTTCGCAATGTTAAAATCTGTGAATACATCTGCGGTAGTCACTTGTTTGGCACAAACATCTGTTCAAACAGGCCAAGCTTTTGCGACTACTGACAATAAATATATGATTTAGAGAAAGCGCTTCTTAATTCAAAGGTACCTAATATACCTACTCGTACCTACCTAATAGGTTTGAATTGAGATTTTTTTGCACTGAGCTGTAGTTACACCATCAAACATCGTTTTGTGAAACTGTGAACCACAGATGTGAGCAAGTACATCTACATAGGTACTTGAGATTTTTTGGTAATAAAATAATTCTTAAGAGTCAGTGTGTAGTGGATTGGGTACCTAATGTGTGATAACAAAAATAATTTATATGAAATGCCATAGTGAAAATAAAGACCGAAGGAAATCCTCTTTCAGTTCAAGCGCCAATGCATATCACAAGACGCACTTCTATCGACAAACAACTTTAGGGTCTATTGACACGAGTGAATAAACCGGGCTGGCAGAGTGTGGGCGCCAATAACTGCCTTAAATCGATATGCAAATCACATTAGGTAGGACGTCCGTGCCCCAAAAGGGGGGAAGAAATAACACTAATGTATCCGCTCAGTAAAGCGTGGGTTTTGAATTAGTTTTTGAAATACCTACTGGCACTGCAACGGTCTTTCTCCTTGTTTTCTAATGTAATATGATACCATATTTGCATTCATTCGTTTGTTGCTTAGCTTTCCCTCGCTAGCGGAATATCATCGAAATAAATAAATGTTTATTTTAAGTCTTAGAAAATTATTTGTTGTTCAAACACTTTCAAACGGACAAAGGATCCGCTATAAAACTGTTCGACAATTGTCTTGCAACCTAACAGGTGTGTTAATAGGAACTATCCATAACTACTAATGTTCAACTGTATGTTTAATTACGTTAACTTTGTATGCTTTTGCTTTTATTTATGTATTTCTACCATTTGTTTCATCTCGAGATACAGAACTAAGCAGAGAATCGATATCTTCCTTGAAAGTTTTGTTGACGTCTTGTCCCATTTTCCTCCGACTTATGGAAATAAGCACGACTGCGCACTTCGCCATGAGTTTCCAAAGGGGTCAGACTGTTTTGTTTTAAAAGGACATAAAACTGCAGTTAAACCAGTCCGTTACGTCCTTTTGTCTTTGTTATGGCGAGAAATGGGTGACCTAGTTTGGGGCGCACCCACGGCGTAGTATGGTTAATGTGAGTCGACTTAATTGCATTTTTATGAGTAAGTAGATCTGTAATGATGTAGGTTCAGTTTTCAGAACATGCTTTGTCGAATTGCTTTACAAAATAACTACATTATTGACTCGGAGAAGTGTGGTGTTTTACCTATACAAATAAGCCATACCTACTTTGAACCGGAGATTTCTTTATCTTAGTTACCAGCTTTACTAGTTTCTAAGAAAATCTCATTATTTTGTTACAAAAAACAGCTGAGTATTTGAGAACATCCGCTTCTAAACATCTAATTAAAATGATGTGAAAATCACAGTTCAGTTTCAATAAACTGAGAATTTACTTAGTAAAAGTTGTTTCTTATGATCACATGCTGCTAGTTGTATTAATTTCAAAGGAATACATACTCTTTGTGCCTTTTTTATATTTACCTACCTGCTTAGGTTTCAAATAAATACTAACCAAATAATGTTTACCTATGTTTCATTGAGCATGGATTACTTAGCATTAAAAGCCATTATTGAAATTGTAAACACGAATATCAAACCGCAATAAGTAATTTAGTTCCATTCATTAGGGACGGTACAGCTACATTAGAAAACTCTAAATCAATCTTAAACCTGTTCTGCTCATGCCAAGCAGCCGAATGTTTTGTACACACAATGGATATAATAATATAAATGTCTATGCATGTTTAGACTCATTGTTATTCACATGTAGAGAACGTAATTTTTTAACCGCGTCTGGCATCTACCCGAAACAATGCAACAACCATTTTGTTTTGGAACGGAAACAACAAATTTCAAATGTAGGTACCTACCTACTTTAAATGTTAATCCGAATTTGGGAATAATGAACAACCGTCTACTTGTTTAGGCCAGAGTTCAGTAGGTAATAAATTACATTTGATTATTATTGAAAATGGTTCGTTGCGGTTTCTATTATTTTTTCAAATTCAGTTAAGAAAGAGCTAGAAGGCATGTTTGTTAGTATAGAAACCTGTCTCAAAATTACGGGAAAATCACACTAAAGAATCAAATCAGACTAAACGTTTGTCGTGGTAAGCACATATACCTACTCGCGTAAGTAAGTTACACAGTAAGTAGGTAGGTACTTTGTCTTTTAAGATAGAGTTATAATATAGTGAACTAATTTTCAATAGCATTATAACTTGTACCGAGGTATTGACTTGGGGTCTGCATTGAACCGTTTAGAACGATCACTACGGGACTCTAGAATTTCGTAATGTAAACAAGAGGCGCTGTTCTGTCCCACAATAGCTGCGATTAATTCAATATTGTCACGCCACGCAGCCGCAGTTCAATCATCAATAAAGCTGTCCAGCTTGGCACGAACCTGGGAGCTTGCCTATTTAGTATTTACAACTATGTAGGAGTACACAAATACCTTCGTTATTGTTCGTAGTTTATGATACTTACTGATATTCTTAGTTGTATTATCAACATTTTCTCTAGTCTCAGAATAACAGTCGTGTTTCGTAGATAGATGAGGATAGCCCAAAACTCCTGAATGTCGGGAGCCCATACCCAGTGTGTGATGATGATGATGATTATAATATATCACCAGTGGTCAAACGAAAGTGTGTTCAGCAATAATACATGACTTGAAAACATCATTTTTCAAAATTGTTAATAAATTGCTCAAACCAGTAAATGGAACACTACAAAATTTTATTGTATTTAAGTTAATGTTGATATATTTTATGTTGTTGACTTTGCTTGATTTCTGTCTAAAAGCAGTATTGCTCCACATAAATTCCTTTGGGTGGTAGTGATGGGCGCAGTTTAATTCATTACAGGGCGTAATCTCAGTGGACGTGTTAACTAAGTATATTCATCATGAAAAATTCCTTTACATTCACAACACATCACCTAAACCGGATTTATAATTGATCTTCATTCTCATTAATGATTTTAATTACTCAATTATAAAAACTTAAAATTCTCCAATGATTAGATAATTTGGCTCGATTTTTATGATTGCTCTCCGATTAAGGTCAGTCAATTAAAATTTTTATTCGTTTACCGGTATTAGGAAGTATTTATTTACCAATGTCTAGGTAATCTTAAACAATTGTTAAGTAAATTAAATTGTTTTTTTTTCATCGGTTGCCTAGTTGAATTTTTGGAGCGTTCTTTATTGATTTACCAAAAAAAAAACATTTTCGCATTTTGGAACATAAAACTCATATTTCAATTTCGAATCAAATCTTTTTCAAAATGGCTAAAGTAACGTAACATATTAAGAACCTTGTAGTGTACAAAGGCTTTTAAAAAATCACTGCACGCCATTGGCAGGTTCTTTTTATGAAGGCCAATAGTATCGCTTTGAAAGTCGCATGAAGCGCGGCTAATGATCCCAACCGTATACCTTTTTCAAATTCAAACCCATGAAAGCTCGTTTAGCGTAGCAACAACATCAAAAGCGTGCGTCCTTGACACTCAGCAGCGGACAAAAACTATCAGTCGTAATTTCGGCGCGGCTGGTGGGTGTGTTTCGTCCAAATACACGCACACACGCGCAAATCCCATGCCACAGAGCACGCAACGCGCAGACAGCACTCGCGTATTTTTACATCACGCACACTGCTTCAGGGAGTCAAGCTAGAGGTCAACAATTTGGGCTTCCAATTTGCTTGACTACTTTGATACGTTTGGGGCGCCTACGCATCGTCTAAAATTAAACCTTTTATAGGTTTGTCTAACTTATTGTAAAATTGAGGCACTTAGAGTCGTGTCCTGTTAACAGCTTGGGATTTATGACAAAAGTAATAAAGGTATGATCATTTATAAAATAACATGGTAGTTATTAGTAACAAATAGGCAATTATAATAAAATGGAGTTGTTTATTATTTTCACAACATAACCAAGAGCCTTGAATAACATTATCACACGCCCATAACTTTACCGTAATAAACTAAGTAATAGTTGGTCGAGGTTTCGCATTGTCCACAAATAAGAAAATATAATAAAAAATGTTTTTTTTCCGTTTTTCTCAGTGTTAAACTTAAAATAAATTAAATTGCACGCTAATTGTGACTGAATCATTCTCAATGCCCGTAGGTAAAGTTAAGATACTTATGTACTACTTAGATAAAATCATTGCTGTATTGTCTTTTTCTGCAACAAGGTTAGGTTATACCTAAATGTTTCTTGTTATACTTATTTCATAAAACATCGTATGGACTGACTGGGGATGTTTATTATATAAAAACACACAAGTACCTACCTACAGAGAAACTATTTCAGAAAATGGAATTCCTTACTTTAATATGCCAGCAATATAATTTTTCTTCGAAAATACGTGTCTTTTCTATCATCATCATCTATGCCTGCCACAATACCGGCGCCACAATACATGGTGTAAGTATAGATAGGTACCGTCTACATCTCTGTATGTATATAAGATGTGTAAGGAACAAAGGAATTTTCGTCGCAGATTATGTAAGTGTTTGCTTTAGCCATGTATCGTTCTTCCAAAGTTTGGGGACTGCGGAACTGTTGACATTGTATTTACAATGCTAATTGTTTGAAATCGTTGCCTACATTCGCGATGATAGTCGCATTGTCTTTCATCTTATATAAATTCTTTTAAATAAATAAAACTTCATGGGTACTTAAACATTAAATGATAAAGCTTTTTTTCCGTCAGCGAAGATAAGATTATTTTACAAGTTCACTCAAATATTTAGAAGGATCGGTGAACGAAAGTAGAGAGCAGGAGAGTGAGCAGGAATAAATATGAAAATCGTAAACGTACCGAAACAGTGACGTATTTGAGATACACTGCGCTTCAACATGAGCTTTACAGTCGAATGTTGCAACGTTGGCGCGCGGTGTATCTTAAATACTTTACGTTCGTCACATTTATTGTGTAGGATGTGTGAAAGGAGTTGTTAAAGCCATTACCCAACAGCGAGATAGATTATAGAAAACAAAAATATTCACGCAAAATAGAATCAAATTATTTTCTGTTATTTTACAGCGCATGTTTCACGGAAAACTGCAACTATTGATCACTATTGCACTTTGTTGTGTGACCTCGTACGTTTTACGACAGGAAACATATAAAACGTTATACCTGGATACTCACAAAGCTTAGATAATTACAATGAACTAGCCTATACTGTTGGCATCAGAAATCAATAGTTGGCTCGAACCTCATTTGATCCTTATGATTGTATTGAATTGTCTTCGGTTTTAACATGTGTTATCTTATCAGAATATGTGATGTTTTAGATAAAGCATGTTTTAGTTTTTATAATGTAACATATTTTACCCTACTTGGATTTAGAAATAAGATGTAGGTAAGTAGATTGATAAAAAAATTATAATAATCTCATCTTATACCTACCTACCCAACGCCATGTGGGGTGCTTATGTTTCCATTTTGCTCTCCTATCTCTCATCAATACCAAGAGGATCGACGTCAACTGAGTCAATGAAAAAAAAGTGATTGAGTGTCAAGAGTGAGAACATTGACACTCATCTTAATCCAATCACAGTTTTTTGTTTTTCTCTACCCACGTACTCAATAACACTCATATTTTAACAGTGGGTGCTGTGGGTTGTGGGTTCGATTCCCACCCAGAGCAAATGTATGTGTGATAAACACAAATATTTGTTCTGTGTATGGGTGTTACTAAGTATGTATTATATGTATGTATTATATGTATCTATGTATTAACAAAAAAATAAATGTATATACCTAAGTATTCGCAATCTAGTTCCCATAGTACAAGCTTTGCTTAGTTCGAGACTAGAGTGTGATACGAATTGTCCTGATATAAGTATTTATTTATTTTATAATCTAATTTAAGCTTCATCTTCATCTCATCTTAACTTTTCATGTTATATTATTAGAAGTATAATAAGATTATATACCTATAATTACAATAAAATAAAGACTCCTAGTTATAAGCAAATGTAACAAATTTGTAGTTGACTGTATTAGGCAAGTAGAATTACGCTTCGTATTGTAGTCTTTACAACTAAAGTTAATCATTATCATGCGGAAGGTCGTTACGGTGCAACTAATCTGTTTTAAATGAGTTTTGTGTCTATAGTTAAATGTCATTGTGATTTAAAAAAAGGTGATTTAATCTAACTTTTTTGCATAAAATTTTGTAAAACACAATATTAAAATATTATTCAAAAAAATATCTTAGTTATTACTATGTATATTACATTACCATAACAGCGTTATTCTAATTCATTCAACAATCCCTAACGGATCGATATTGGAAACTTTCAATCTTTGAATTCGAAACATCCAAGATTGGTGGTAAGTGATTTGTCGAATGCATCAAAAACAGTATAACCACATAATATAAAGGCAAAATCAAATGAAAAAAGGCTGTATTGAAATTTAAAAAAAACTTTGTCGCCAATACAATGTCCTAACGGGACTCTCTTGTAAGGCTTGAGTAGGACGTGAAACTGCGCAGGAGTCGTTATTTAGCCTACTTTACGAGGCTTTATTGCAAAAAACATCAAGGGACATTTTGAGGACGAACAATGTAAGATTATACTGAGTTCGAAACGGCCAAAGTATGATACCTTCATAACTCAAAATGAGGTTGAAATAACAGTGACTGTCCCGAATATTCAAAATTGTGAACATTATTGTTAAATTATGCCATAAAAATGCGAATAACATTATTTCAAGGAAAGCCAAGCCTATTTAGTTGGAAATAAATATCTATTCAGTAAATAGGCATATTTATAGTTATCTACACGTTAGGTTAGGTGCCGTAGGTCACGAATTGGCGAGGTATTGGACGTTTACCACAAACTAGTTTTGTTAATATTAATTTGTCTATTAGGTGCTGAGATCACTTCTAGAAATAAAATTTATATTTATACTTAATTTTTATGTCCGGTACTACCGCCGTTACATTATTTTCATGTCTTTGCAGTACCTAATAGGTAAAGAGTTTTTGGTGTTGTGTACCTAAACTTTAACAAAAGTAACATTTCACAATAATTAACGCGAAAAATGTTATTTTATATAAGAATTCATCATCTATCTACTGTAACTACTTCTTTTCACATTGGAAAAAACTTTAAAACGTGGAAAATTCTTGTATTCAAAAAATATTTAAGTTTTATTACAACCGTTCTCTGATCTCTCATCTTAAGAATGTGTTGGGTGTGGGACCTGTTATTTTATGATCCTTTCAAAAAAGAAATCTCAATAAAAGTAACAAGATCAAAAAATACATTCTGATATTTTATGCTGATATTTTATTCTGATATTTTTCTAGTAGGTACGATGGTGTCCGATATTTTCGGATGTTTCTAACGTAAATATTGCTCTAAGCTCTTATGATTTATGGATTATTTAACTTGCTATGTTTGCTTTGTGTCGGGCGCCGAGTTTCATCACCGTTATCGAGATATTGGACCGACGAAATTAGTCAAGATAATTGTAAGTACTTTACCTTGGTACTTTACATACTGTGTGTGACTGTGTATTTAAAACTTATCATCAAAAACGATTAAATTCTTCGAAGGTTTATAATCAGTTTCTTTGAATAAAGGTTGAGTATAATAGTCCTACTTGTCTTTCTTTGTTTAACTAAAGTAACATAGATAAAAAACAACACACACACAAAGATAGGTTGATAGGTAAACGAACTGCAAGACGTGACATTATAAATATTAAAAGTACTCAACGTACTCCAGCTACAAGTATTCACGTAGAAGTACTAAAATGGTGACCCATATCGTAGATATGTCCTAATCTATGCAGCCCACACTGAAACGTGCTTGACTAGAATACCGCTTACAACAAGTACTTATTCTCTTACTTTGGTACCTATCTGATCTATTTTACCTACTACAATAACTATTTAATCATCTTTAAGTTTATATTGAACAATAAAACTAATATGGATTTATTCAATTAAAAATAAAATGATAATAAATATGGAAACGATTAGTTAATTTATTATTTAATGAGCCTCCCACCTGTGTTCATGGACATATGGACAGTTCGTCTTATTTTATATGAATCAAACAAATCAAAATCTTGAGACGAGTGACGTTCTTTAATAACAATAAAGATTTCGATAATAATATTTTCGAATATAATTTTACCTTGTTATAAAACATACTTTCCATAAGCACCTCCATTTTTGTTAGTGTTATATAGATATCTACGACATAGTAAAGAAAAACTTATGAACTATAAGTAATTTTATGTAGCATATTCGCATTACCTAAGTCCTTTATGTTCTAGCCTTGTGAAGACACTGTAATTGCAATCCTCTGATTAAGGCTTTTACGATCACGATACACGAAGGTTGCGTATGGTGCCCAAGCCATAAATAACTATTTATAGGTTTTTGTGACTTGCCATTACTCGCAACTACACCCTACTATGAAAAGTTTCTACCACATTAGATCAAACGAATCCCGCTAACACCGAAAAAGCAGTAATATTTTGGATAGGTAACGTTCGGGAACGCATTCCCTGTATTTTTTTTCAGGTTATTGTCATTTTCCGAATAGTTCCGGATTTCGTGGTGCTACGTTGCATCACCTCACCTCACAACACGAAAAAAATCTTACCTAGTGTTTTTCTAAAATAAACAAACATAATTTTTTTAATGTAGATAATGTTAATTTATACAAATACCTTTACTACCTAAGGGTGTAAAGGTTGTGAGTATAAAGGTTAAGCCTCCCCCCCCCCCCTCGCCTCGCTTATCGCAGTTACTTTCAGGGAAGTAAATTAATCTGATCCGTGATGGCGCTTTTACGTGTCTACGTGGATATGCTATCTCAAATTGCCGGCGTCACGATACATTACGATATCGTATCGTGGGTTAACATTACGAACTATGACGATTATTCTGCATCTTTCCGGACGCAGTTAATAATCCTAAACCAACCTATTTATAGTTATATTTTTGGCTGTCAGATGAATGATATCGCATCGAACGAACTGGTACGACGTATTTTCAGCGCATACCTATACATAACATAGTATTTATTTTTTTATGAGACGAAGTTGTGTTAATCAGGTTAACGTTTTTAGCTTTGTGTATTTTAACTACTTTATTGATCATTTTTATCACAAAAATTGCGGTTTTATAAATGTTTGAAAGCGACTTCTGAAATCATAATAATTAGATACAGTTTTTACACTGCATTGTTATATAGGCGCCCAACGTGGTACACTTTGTTGTTAGTTAAATATGTTTGATGAATGCACATTTATGGTATTTACACATATGACTTATGTTTTGTATTTGCTTTGATAATGAAGTCGATACATACATTGCAAGTAAAATTAAACACTTGTTGAAAATGGAGGTTGCCTAGTTATATATATCTATTAAGTAATATAAACTTGGACTACGATGGAATACCTACCTATTAAATATAATTACGCTTTGAAAGCTTGGCCATTAATTATTAATAGCTGCATCTGTGACTTCATCATTATCTCGTGCATTGCAGCTATTACCTACCTTTAACTATTTGCAGTTTTGCATAAAAAATACATAAAAACAGTACTTAAATAAATCAATCATAGCAAACTCATTGCGAAAATACCTACTATTGATACCTAAAGAAGTTAAATAATGACTTTCCAAAACATGGGTCCTATAAAGGCCTTTTAACAAGGGTTTGAAACAAAAAGCTTGAGGCTTATTAAGTAGGTAATATCCAGTTAAATCATTTTAAATCAAGGAGTATTACAAATGTTTTTAGTTTATACATATAAGGAGTTGTTTATCTGAGTCAGTTTTCTACGTAAAAGCATTTACCTTAAACTTAAACACGTGGTTTTCAGGTTAGCTATAATAATACTTGTTTAATTATCCTTGATCTAGTTTAGTTGTATATTAAGGTTATTGAACTCTGCTAAATCCGCCTAAATATTTAAATTATGTTATTTAATATAGTACTTCCAAGATCATTTCCGGTTGGATATAAATTAAATCATTTTTTTGATCATATAATATGCAACACTCATAAGTTGTAATTAAAATAGTCGTATACAAACAATTTGAGTTATGAAGTTCCATTGTTCGTTTATAAGTTTGACTTTATCAGGTTCAAAGGTTGAATACTATTTGACATAGGTATAATATACTTACAATTATATTGTTAACATACTTATGAAACCATAATGTTTAATAATATAATGTAGAGACACGCGTATCAAACCCCAAGGTTTAAGATAATATAATATAACCAATAAACTATGGAATTTCAAGTATAATGACTGCTTATGGCGTAATAACAATACAATTCTATAATTTATTAGATAATCTGACGTTCAATCGTAAACAAGCAATTTATGGCAGAGATTGATAAACTTACCTACTCCATTGGAGTTTTACTGATATTGTCAAGCAGTCAGTCATAGGACATTTTAAACCATACTTTTATATAAAAACAACAAGCAGTGATGGTTTAAAATCATTGTAGATTTTATAAACTTTCGCAATCAAATCTTTCAACTCAACCACCGGCAAACACGGCTATTGCAACTTAGCTGAAGCGTCGAGAAAAATAAAAATATAGTACGCGCTAAAAACTCATAGAGTGTAATATATCTCTTTACTAATATCATTGCAATCTAATAAGAAGGAATTATCATTATAATGTAATCCGTAGGTGCAATAATATTCCTAAAAAGTTAAAAGTTATACTGCATATTACTGACTACTGACAAAATCAATTATCGCTTCACTGCTCTTGTGAATTCAATAGGTACGTGTCAAGTAACTATTACGTTATATTATATTAGTCAATGGCATGATATACCACCATTATTATCAGTTTGAAAGAAGAATCCTAGGATTTTACTTAGAACAATTGAGATTTTTTAAATTAACCGACTATTTAGATTTATAGAAAGCCGAAGTTACATAGAGATAACATTATTACCCAAAATAGTTACCTTAAACTAATGATTATTTGCTACGTGTCGCTGAAATATAAACTATTGAGTTAAGAACAATTGTTGCACATATATGAAAAATAGGTATAAATAAGTAGTAGTTCAACATAAATTTTCGAAAATGATATATCACAATATTATGACTCTTTGAAACTAAATAAATTATGTTTCGCTGCTCACCAAGTTTATTAATATGTATAAACGTTATTATCACACTTTATATCTGACTTTAGAGTCAGGTCACACAGTGTACTACTTGTTGAGGCTTATCAATTTATTTAATAGCATTTTAATTAGTCGCAACATTTGAGTAGTTAATAATAAATATTTGATGTTAATAATAAAAGTTGAATTAACTATAAATGATTTCTGATATGATAGAAGCGTAGAACGAAATGAATACCAAAATTACCATCAATAAACAAAAAATTCATAGCGATCTTGTCGCTAAATTCGTTCTACAATTTTCTTTCTGATAATTGTATAAAGTTTTGTAAAAGTTTAGTTATGGAAAGGAGGCGAAAGTAAATGTAAATCATTTATTATTTCTGCCAATTAAATAGATACCTACTACATTTTGCTTTATTAAAAATAAATAATAATATCATCCTTGAAAACACCCAATAAATACCTAATATGTAGGTACAGGTACTGAAATAAAATTTGTTATCAATAACAGGTAAATAATATTTGTTTTTCACAAAATGTAATACTATTCGATAACCTCAATGTCAACATTTCCGATGTAAGTAGGGTAAGGCCTCGTATAAGAAAAATACAGTTTTTATTTTCCACACGTGCGTCTGCGGCTAAGCAGAGGCCAATACGAAAACCGAGCGATCGTTTTATGTGAGAGAATAATTTTGATTTTATTATTGATCACACTTTTCTGACAGCGTAAATAATTTATCGAACGCATTATTTTCGGACAAACCATAAACGCTTTTTGATACCTATGTGAAGTGTTTTCTGCGCTAGGTTTGAATATTGCCAGACTTTCCTATAACTTTATATCTCGAATGAAATATGCGTTATAAAAAAATATCTTCAAATAAAAACAAAAACAATATTTTTTCTTCTTGTCTTCTACAACACAGTTGTTGTTTCCAATTTTAATCTAGATACTATTAAAATAAAGTTGGTGAGAGGATGCAAGTCCACATCCGCTGCTAGAATACGAACTGTATTTTTGTAAAAGCTTTAGGTCATTGCTGAAGTAAAAATGTAATATCCTCGTTTACGATGAAGCGAAGTATTTAATTTCGCTTTGTGATGGAAATCCATTAGCTACGCACGCCTACGTAAAGTGCTACGTAGCGCTACGCGTCGCATCTAGGTCACCAATGTTATGTAAGATGGTGTTATGAGATCGTGATTAATTTCTTATTTTGAAGTTCTCATTTTATAACCATTCAACTTATTTTATATGTAGCGCAGAAAATGTGTCAGCGAGCTTGGAATTTATTGCGAAAGCTTTTTTAATAATATCGTTTTTTTTAACTTTGATTTTGGATGAAGTGGGAAGACTGTGGGTTTTGGTTTGTATTAAGAAATATTGCTTAAGAATTCAAGTGTTTTGTTGACTAAGGTGAAATTTAAGGCTGGGTAAAGTTGCGTGTAAGTTTTACAAGCAAAAAATTGTAGCAAGCAGGACATACACTTTTACTTATAAAACAAGTAGGCATCATAAATGAAATCGATACGAACGTCTCGTCTAACGAAACGTGGCTAAAAATGTTCGCAAATAAATATCGCACGAGGAAACATAAATATAATTTACAATCTCGAAACCTAAACCAATATTTATTATTTTACGATTCATTTCATCTCATCACGATGCTCGTATAAGCAATCAAGGTGACTGCAACCTTGCATGGTTCTGATTAATGACGCTTCAACTCGTGAGAATATCTTAGAAAACATATTTTAATTAAAAACACTAATTCATTAACGACGACGTGAATTAATTATTAGTAGATAATAAAAAAATACGGTACTCAATAACGAAATACATCAAAGTTTGAATAAAATATAAATATTTATCATCGACAAAAGCCAATTTGTCAGCATTCATCTTGTACACTCAACACATCTAAGTGTATAGGAAGCAATCTATTTCCTATACAATTAAATGTGTCACTTTGAGTAGCGTTGAGCTATGTTGTTTTTGATAATAGCTTGCAAGGAAATCGCGAGCACATGTGAAATTAGAATCCGTTTCATAATACTTACATCAAAGACGTTACTTTATTGACTGACTCACAATCAGACTTCTAGCAAAAATCACTCGATTGAAACCTAATTGAATAGGGCTAATGTAAAAAGCACCGATAACTTTGCAATTAGAATTAAACAAGTTAGTATAAATGCGCCTTCAGCGCATTCTACTATATAGTCGCTCCTAAAAGTTTTTATTTTCGCAACCGTAGCAAGTTTGCATTAGCAACTATGATGTATTCTGTGCTGATAACCTCGAATCTTTATAGACTGGTTGTCTATGGTTATCAACAAGTCAGTTGCGCGGTCAGTGCAGTGTAGGCGGGGCCTCGGTTCGCAAGGCAACGCCGATTGGCGGAATCCAGAAGGCAGTTGCATTTCACGTGCTTGATGAGAATGCTAATATAAAGATGATTTGAAATCTGGTACACCGCTTTGTGTACCTAACCTACTGACTATTAAAATAAGGAACCGGTATCTAGTGTACAGAATTAAAATAAGATTGCGAAATTACAAAGTAGGTAGAGTTCAGTTCAACAAAAAATTTGCACACTTTAGTTAAGCAGTTTGCAAAATCTTTGAATCCTGTTTTTTTACGAAACACTAGACTATAGTTTATCAGCTTTAAAAGTTTACCTATGTAATGAACAATACAAATAGTGACTTTATTTGTCTAATAATGTCTAAAAAAACTTACTGTGGTACATGCAGGTATAAAAACAAACTAATTAGTGGTTCTTAGCTAGGTAAGTACTAATAAAACTTAAAAATACTGTGGTGTATTTTATCATGAAAAGTATTTTTTTTTCCTTGAATAGTTCTGTAATAAAGCAGATTAAACATTTTACGGCTATTTAAATACAGGATGTAGTTAGGTGTAGGTACTTTTGTGTATTGGTTAAATGAAATATAAATCGTATCGAACATTCGTATGGCTCGTATAAATAAATTATAATACTGATGCTCAGCATCGAGACCTACAAACGGAATCCGGACAATAAAATTCCCAAAACTGCTGTTATCTCAATTTAAATTTCGGCATAGAAACACAAGCCGAAGTTCGTACCTACTTGTTTTCTTGACATAAGCCACTCGCGGCACTAACTACTGTTCCATAAGTAAACTGAGGCTGTATGTTAGTAAACCAAACCTTTTAATCAGTTTTTCAACCAGCATCCGTCTAAGGCAGCGACTGAATCCGTTTCTAGAAAAGTTTCTACATTGTTTAGTTTTTTAAAGCTTATCGTAATTTAGTGGTCACCAAAAGAGACAAGAAGACATTTTTCAAGAGTTTTCATACATTTCAGGCCGTACATTTAGTCAGCCGTTGAGCTAACTAATTGAAAATTGATGGTTTGCGCGGTGAGTATGTAGGTAATAATTTTAATTTGAGCTAGTGGACTAGTCGTGGTAAAAATCTCATAAGTTGAATACTGTCAAGAGCGTTGTTTAGAAACATCTGAAAAATATCAGCGAGTGTTTGTTTTCATTTGTTCTATTATCTATTGAAACCCTTTGTTCGCTCGCCTATGATCTACCTCATTGTCATTGGAAGGCATTCCTCTCGTCTCGCACTTATATCTTGTTCTAAGAACACACTTGTTTTGGCACGATTATTCGAATATGCCCTGTATGTAGACAGGTGTCATTTAAGAATCACATATATTTTTTTATATTTTAATGTACCTACGTTAAAGTCATCGAAATAGGCATTAGTCATAAATAGAGCTTAGGTTATTTCTTTATGTGGGTTACCACAATATTGATGATTAATCTTAAAAACCTAGAATATAATACCAACCATTCACTAGGTTTATTACGTACGTGAAGTATTCAAAGAACAAACCAATGAGGTTAGTTATAGGAATTCAAGGTTAATGTTACAGGAAAAATGACCCTGACAGTGCGAGCAATGGAACCATGAGTTGCTAATTGAAAATTGATGGTTTTTGCGATGAGTATGTTATTATAGTTTTTATTTGCCTTGACTGAAAAATTTAGTTATATATGAAGATTTTTTGTTGCTGAATTACCTAAGATCATTTTGTAAGAAAATATGTAGATTAGTTATTTTTATGACCATATTTTTAGTGTCATCTACAAGCACATTATCCACCTGATGTGGATATTTTTAATATGGAGCATGTATAGAGAATATCCACAACATCATTTATAACTGAGTAGGTACCTATTTTTAATACCTATTTATAACTGACCGGCCATTGCTGAGGTACATTGCTGAGGTAAATCTGCCAAGATTTCACTAAAGTCTGGAGACCTTATCTATACAAATATAATCTGGACAATTCAAACCATCAGGAGTACTTATTAGGAATAACTTAAGCACTTCTAGCAACCTGAGAGTTCACAAAATATAAACACAGCTGCCTGAAAATGTGCACTCAGCACATAAGTGTGCTCGTGTTATTGATGATGATAGCTTTATTTGTCAACGCAACGTGATGATCTACAGGGCGTTCCCCTTTGAGATCAATGTACTTGCAGCAATCGCTTCAGGGAATCTACCGCAAATATAAAACAAAGCAGACACTGGAAGATTAGTTTGTTTAGGTTAGATTTAGGTCGTGAAACATTGGCGATAAAGGGTTATTATTGTACATACACCTATTTAAGTCCTATTTTAGTTTCATTAGCAAGTATGTATTTCAAATCTGGACATTTTTAATAAATGAAATTCTAAGTTAATACGTCTGACTATTCGACATAGAGTCAAACAACTAAGTATACAGTGATATTGTTTAAAAACTTGAACAAGTTGTTAACATAATAAAACAACGTCAAACAAATGAATAAGGTTAGTACGTACTTTATGTTTTTTCACTCCGATTTACTCAGACAAAAGGTGTGATAAATTACATTGATAAAGGAACAAAAATATCAACGTTGAAAAAAATAAATAAAAACTTCAATGTTATGGGCGATATTTTACAATGTAGCTAGTTAGGCATTTGTAATTTTTGCACTTGGCAAAGCGCCCGAGTTAACTATGTTTCTCAAAGAAAACACAGTTAATTTCACCATACGAACTCAAAATACAACGGAAAATTGAAATAATTGTACTATAATAAATAAACACTATACGACTACGTAGCTAAAATGGTTTTTGATTCTCACTGGCATGGCACAGATTAGGAATCAAAGCTCAAATACTTAGTCCTAAACTTGTCCTAATGTGAGCTTGAGACGATCAAGTTATGCCGTAGTGATATTCTTATATTGTAAGTACACGTTGTGTTATTTTCTAGCTGCGTTCAATTAATTTACAAATACATATTTAGTTTTAAAAATACTGGTTATTTTACTGGCTGTCAATCGATAACATTTGAAATCTACAGTTTTTTTTTCTTCAATATGTTCTAAATATTTCTTAAAACACTTCCTCAATAATTGGCAGGGTGCCAGCTGAAACACTAACATCGGAAGCATCTGTCATTTGTCTTGTCTATGTCCAATGTTTCATCTTTGTCAATATTGTGTAATATCCGATTTAAAAGGCTATTATTATATATTTACCAATCAGTCATGGTATTTAAATTATTTGATCTAAATCGTCCATGCTATATTTTTATACCATTTCTATCTTCAGCGTTGTTTAAATAAACGGTCTGTTTTATTGTTCTTAGAATTTTTATTTCGTCTAAACCTGACCTAATTCAGATTCATACCACCGCAGCATGCTGTATTGAGAACTGAATTAAAATTTACTACACGTCAATAGTTTTATAGCAGTGTTGTCCTTTCAGCGTCCATAAAATGGAACGACTTTCCTTGGCTGCCAAAATGACACATCAGCTTCTATTCTTGCGTTATTGTCTACAGAAATAGTAGCCACTCACAACTTATAAGCATCATAGAGTAATTTGCTGAGGCTAGTTATCAAAGTCGCAAGAATTGGGACAGTTACAGTTCCTGTCATTTCTATTAGACATGGTCCATCTATCACAGCGAGTTGGAGTTACAAAATGATTCTGTCTGGAGCAACGTCTGACGGTTGTGCTGATGTGAGGTTTCTTCATTCGCACCTTTGTTTGGACGTGTGCCAGAAATGGACCACCTACCTGGTGTTAACGATTATTTACTCTTTCATAATCAATCGAAAGGTTTTACTCGTTAACTATATTGTGAAATTACTTATAAAGTTTTGTTTTTCTTATTTACTAGGGTCACGTGATTAATTGATTTAAAAAAAATAGAAAATATCGATGAACAACTGATTGATTTAAAAACAAAAACAAAGTGACTATAGAGTCAAAAAAACTTTTAATTTCGTTTGGGAATCAACAGTATGGCAATTTGCCAATTTAAATCTGAGGACGGAGCACGGACAGGTGAAGAAAGAAATAATAAATAGTCGCATCCGCCAGAAAAGCATAGATGTTAAACAGGATTATATAGATTTAAGCAGCATAATATCGCAAGGATCGTACAACAATAATTTTAACAATAAAATATAGGGCTTGCAGTTGTTTTTGATTTGTTAAACTGCTTCTTCTCTGTATTTGTTCAATACAGAGAAAAAAATAACGAAAAAAGATGCCTAGTTAACAATAAAACGTTTCATAACGGTACATCCGATACAAGCATTTAATTTTAAAAAATAGTTCAAGGTTTTACTTTGTTATTTTAGTTATAAATAACAGCGGCTTTCCGGTGCGACGCATCGTTCCATTCATTCAACAGCACTTTTCCATTAGGCTGTGCAATGTGTCCAGTAGTTTGACATCCTAGCTTAGATTGGGTTGCTAAAGTAACTAAGTTTGTTAGAGGTTCACCACTTAAATGCTTCTAAAAACTTTATAATTTACTTTATTCAACTTCGAATTTATTTTTATTTATTATGATTTTGTAAAATCCTGTCATCTAAAGATCCTAAAATATTGGATAAACAAACACGAAAAACGTAACTCCTAATTTTATCCAACATACATGAGTCGCCTTGTTTACCTTTATTTCTTCATTTATCTTCAATTCCCATTATTTTTATTTTATTTCTAAACATTCCGATTGTATCTCAATAGTCACACATCCATGTTTATTGCCTTGCCACATGGCGCAGTCTATACAAAAATACTCATAAAATATTTGAACTGAAATCTTTTATCACAGAAAATGGAGACATGTTATGACATCTGAAAGGTTTACGGGCCATTACATTTGGATAAATGAATTGGATGAGGCTAAATCGCTTGGAAATTGAAAATTGGTTTCGTTTTAGTTTACTTCTATATAGATGTTACACTAATGACAAACATGTATTCGTATCTACCACTATAGGTCTGCCGACAATATCTTCGCCATTTCTACGATATGAAAAAAAATTGTAGTTATTTATAAAAAAATACATTTATAATACTGGAGCACTTTCAGAAAACACCTACTTACTTCTAAACCGATTTTATAAATGAAATAAAGAATAGTTTAGTACTTACTATCTAAACTACGAATAATAATGAATATAAAGTAATTACAAGTGGCGTGCCTTTGTGTACTTAGTTACTGACGCGCCCCCTGGAGGCAGATAATGTTAATAAATTAGGCCCGTCTGTCATAACGAGGCACGAAAAATATAGAACTGACCTCGATGTTACCGCAAATACAAATAATATTACAGCTGAAATTAGAACATAAACTAAATAGGTACATGAATTCTGTAGAGCTTAACGTTTTAGCGCAACCTCATAAGAATTGGTCTAAATATATTATTGATTTCTACGCTATCGAATAAAAGTGGAAGCTTATTGGGCAGGAGTAAGCTAAGAGGGCGTGTCTAAAAATATGCATCATATTTTTATTTTTAAGATTTGCTCAATTAATGATACAGACATAAAATTAAGAAGCTATAAAAAAAGCAATTTTAATATGTATTTACCGAATTATCATAATAATAAATCACGTTTAAGACGCCTCTCAGTCGCCTTCAAAAATCTAAAATCAATAACTACAGTTTTTGATTTACATAATCTTGGTGTTCGAAGTCTCAATCCTATTATTATGGCTATTATTTTGGACTTAATAACGCGGTTACAAAGGTAGAACATAATTTAGGTAGGTTATTTAGAAATACAATGTTCGGAATTTTAACCTATGTTTTAGTTATTTTTAAACATTTAAATTCACAAGATATATCGAAATATTAAGACATATTTGGTGTCCGTATCTCAAACGAACAATACCATTGAGTGGACATATTTAAATAAAGATAATTACTTAGTTGATGGGTTTAAAATTTAAATTCTGCTCGTTTGTATATTACGTTACTCGTAGGTGGAATGATCAAAATGACAAATTCATGTATTATGATGTAAATACTGGGTGTGATAGGGCTAAAACGAAAGCAATTTTCCATTTTCCCTGAAATTTTCAGAGGTTTAAAGCAATATGAACAACTTTACGTAAAAACGAACAGAACGTGATTATTTGCACCCTCATTATTTGTTATAAATATGGATGAGTACTTTAACCTCGCTGAAATATTCGAGTGGTTTTATGTCCGGTACAGTTTGTGCATCGATAATTATTATTAAAAACGTAGTATGATTAGAAAGAAGCCCACTCACAACCTTCGCTTCGTTAAGACCTAAGCGGTTGACTTTCAAAATCGCCCAGTGCGTGCTGCATAAAACCTTCAGTTAAATTAACCAAAAAAATTATACACATGTCAAAATATGCATACGACAAGTATCTTGGACAGAAGAATCTGGCAACGATTAGCCACACCCGTGAAGGATAATCATGTATTTTTTATATTTCCTAATTTAAAAGTTTATTTTTATAATACGTTAATAAAATGTTTATGGGTGTTTAACTCAGTTGATTGGAATTGTATACGATTGTATTTTAAGTGATAATCATAGATTATAATCTAAGTAAAGATTCCTTCAATCTATGTAGGTATTTTAACACTGGAACTCTGCAGTTATAATAAAATTGAGTCTTTGCGAAGCTGGATATTAGGTATTTATTTTTTTAAATCGCTTCGGTTTAGCATTGTAATATCTTATTTAATTTGATATGTATTTTATATGGAAAGTACTAAGCTACCTAGAAATAAGAAAGTCGTATAACAAAATCTTTGTCAGAAGATCATATAATATTGAACTCATTTTGGTAACGTAAGAGTCAGCTCTACCAATACGCATATATGTTTTTACATTGCGACGTTATTATTTTCTTTCTGTAAATACCGAATGTTATCAAAGAACATAGCCGACAAATTGTTATTGAACAGTGACTGATACTGCGACCCCTCGGTCAGTAAGGAGCTTTGTTATCTACTGCATATCGACCGGTTCGTTCAAAGGAGTGCTTGGAATAATATTTCGCATATTATTATCGCACACATTTAAGCAGTTACTTTTAATTAGCTAGATTACACTGCTAAAATTTTAATTTGTTTTTAATTTTTGCATTTGTAATATTCACCAGTTTTTGTCGTACAGTTTGTGTAATTAAGTACATTATACATACCGTAAATAAAGCAAATATAATGCAAAATTATTGCGACAGTAGATTGATAAAGTTCCACTTTGGTGCTGCCTATATTTGACGTAGAAACAGTTTCTATGTAATTTGACACAGCAAACCTGCGCAAAGGCTTTTAAGCCTTGTCAACTCTAAAAGCCTTTTAATGGACTGCCATTAGGGAGATTTAACTTTAAGCTTAGAATCAAGTCTTTCGTAAGTAGACACAAGTTTGACATGATATGTGTGTGCTTATTGACCGAGTAAGTTTAAACTGATAAATCTTTACGACCGCTTAGTTTCGATACAAAACCTCAGTTCTACCAAACATGGTCTGAAATACAAAAATAAGCAACTGCAACTTCACAACATATTTCTTTAAGGCACGAAGCCATTAAAGACTAGAACAATCTGTATAAACAATTTGTCCTCAGCGGCGTACTTTGATGTCCGCCGCGCGATAATTACACTGTTTATGGCATTCAATGTTTTTTATCAAGAAATTGTTATCAAGCAACGCTTGCTCGTCGTCTGCTCTAATTCACAGCTCTAGTGTGCACTAATTCACAAGTTCCCGACCTTGAGAGACGATCAAACGGCTTGGTTTTAGCGAGAGCCAAATTGACTAGCGGGGTCAACTGAAATTTTAGGAAGCATTTTAAATTATAACTGCATGAAGCGCGTTTTTTGTGAAACAACGTTCTAGGTTGTTTGAAAACTACTTTTTCTATAATTTACTACCTATTAACCTTGTTGCAGCTGCGGGCAGATAAATAAGTTCGTATATTTTATATTTTAATAAGTTTTAGAGCCTTGTTTCGAGTACCTTAGTAGACGAAAAGTCTTTTAGCTAAACTCTATACAACACGCAAGGCTAATGGATTGCAGCGGCGACGACGACGTGTCAATAAGAGTTCGCATTCTCGACACGACCTGTGACCTGATTACTTGAACGAATGGATTTTCCTATTAAGCGTTTTATTTTTCTTTCTTGGAAACAGCTTTTCTAGTCACATTGCTGATGAAGAAAATATAACGTATTCACGTAAATACGTTGGTTAATGATACAATTTGGTTTATGATTACAAGGTCTAAGACTTAGACCTTGTTATCATAAACCAAATTGTTCCCAATGGTGCAAATTTAAATACATATTTTAGAACTAAGTTTAGATAATTTTAAACTTATGTTTTTTTATCTAATCTAAACTGAAATCTAATCTAAACTTATGATTTAATGCTTTTAAAATCTGTAAAACTTCATTGCCTTACTGGCTGTTTTTCCTATAGTATATTTTACTATTTGTACAGATATACAGACGACTGATTTGTTTACATGTCTATGCATTTCAGTAATGTAAACAAGTTATTGAATATGATGAATTTGCTTTTCACCAGACGTACTATTATTAGATAATACACTTGACTTAATTGTTTGGCTTTGCATTACTGTTTAGCAACATAAATGTCACAGCTGATGCGCAAGAGTCGACACAGCAACAACGTTAGTACAGATGCTATTACGAAAGTCGTAAAGAGTAAGTAAATAAAAAGTGGGTGTTACAACTCGTATTAGTTCTGTGGTTTTGCGTTGATTCACTTTCGGCAGGTGAATTGTGTACTTGTGTATGTAGGGATGTACCTATAGATATGTTACCGTTTGTTTTCATTCATTTAATTTTCAACAAAGAAATACGCATCTTCTGATAGCCTATTTTTGATCTGAAAAACTATTTAAACGTATTCATACACGATTATGATACTCGTAAAACTACATATTATTTTATTCCGGCTAACTAATATATAAAAAATATAGCCCTGAATATTTTACGCAACGCCATCTAGTCCCAAATTAAGTAATGTAAAATAATGGAAACTGTATGTAGAATATTATTAATATTCTTTTATTTTTGCAATTACGTCATTATAATTACTTAAACATAGAATAAATAATTTCTATGTAAACGGTTGTAAGATTTTGAAATTCATCATTTCAAATAAATATCATTTCAAAATTTTACTTTGCTACATTAAAAAACCATGCTGTAAGTAAAACATCTGTGATAAAAAAGATGAAAATTAATTTATTGAGTCGTTATCATGTATCTAATCTCAATTATGCTCTAAGATTATTTTTATCACGGAAAATTCGCACTTGCAAATGGCCGTTCAGATCTCCGCCTGCCTGACCCGTTTTGTGAGTAGTAAATATTGACTTTGAGCTAACATTCTTATCCTTGCGTCCGTTTACTCGCAGCCTCGCTGGGGTGGTGACGGGAATGAGGTTAACTTTCATCTAATTACACCTACTTAGAAAGAAAATACACTAGCTAATTAAAATTAGAAACGAAGGTGTCGATAACCAAGGCAAAAGTAGGTAATTCAGTTGAAAGTACTTAGATTATTGATATACTGCCTCTGCCTTCTTATTTTATACTATCTCGGGTAATTATGCAAATCAATAAATAAAGAAAAAACAAATATGCGGGTTAAACTGACGGTGAAGAAAACATGTCTACAGTAAATAAACCTTAAGTAGGTACCTTATTAAAGTACATTTTGTAGGTACACAAGCCATAAACAGAAATTATGCAAAACATATTTTAAGCCATGATTTGAATTCCATTGTTAATCCTACATACAATAACGAATTTATAAGGAAAACTAATTTATGCCTATGGCTATTGAATTTAAATTCTATGCCTTTTATTAAAATAAATAACAGATTAACAAGACTGGCACTAACTATTGATTCACGTCACTAGTACATAATCCATAAAAAAACTGCAGCTGGTAAAATCTGTCTCATCAGATTTCTGAAAGAACTTTGGGAGTTGACCTTTCGCACCTACTTGGCCAATAATACAACATTTAAAGTGACTGCAGTTTTTAAAACATGTTATTAAAGAATATTCATCAGAAAATCCTGATCATCTATTAGATCCCTATTTGTATTTGGTATAAACACTTGAGTTTTAGCCTTGGCAGCAGTTCTTATATTTCCTAATACCCATTTACTGAGATTGGTCTTATCCGCGTCTAAAAAATCTTTCAATTTTAACCATACTACTTGTTTGTCGGCTTGAAATGTTTGCTCTTCGATTAGTATAATTTTATTATTAGACTGTCAGATTAAATTAAGTTTTTTATTTTTGTATGATTTAGGTGTAGTAATAAATTTTATTTTACTAGGTTAATTATACATCAATTTCAATGTTAATATTTTTGTAACGTATTATAGCTTAGTAATCATTTGCATACTGCATTGACTGCAGCTATTATGTTTTTTGAAGTGATTTAATATGTAACTAAATATATCAAAATAAATAAATTATCCTTGCTGATTCAGTTTATAGGGAAAGACCGG
The DNA here is from genome assembly GCA_932527185.1 of Ecliptopera silaceata. Taxonomy (NCBI): domain Eukaryota; kingdom Metazoa; phylum Arthropoda; class Insecta; order Lepidoptera; family Geometridae; genus Ecliptopera; species Ecliptopera silaceata. Next base: position 4,705,865 of record OW052205.1, on the reverse strand, counting down.
TTATTATTAATAGTAATTGATTAAGTTTAAATTCTAAAGTTAAGGCATCACTGAAAATCAGCGCTGGTGTAGAGCCCAATGGTTCTACACCAGCACAAGCTGAGTGATTACCTTTTTCAGCATTTTAGCATTAAGTATCTTTTTATATGTTCTAGCTTTAAGTACTGAAATAAAGTTATTCTATTCTATTCTATTCTATTCTATTCTAATATGTAAAATCAGGTAAGCTTTGAAAATGAAATAAAATAATTGTTTTGAAAAATTAGTATAACAAATATAACCAGTTGTGACTTGTGGTAAAACATTGCCTTATTGTTAATCAGTATACCTACAGTTAATGCGTAGGAGTAGAGTATCGTCCTTCCTTGCCCACTTGAAATGATCGACAAGCACTCGAAAATTACCGAATTTACCTTACATTATAAAAACAAACAAACTGTTTGTTAACGTTATAAAGCGTGTCGAAACACAGTTCCTATTATACTGAGACTTCGAATTGACCTTTAGCCAAGGTCATTTAATATACTAAACCTATTGAAATACACAATGTGATAATTTATTATTTCTGTTGGATCTTCCGCCCTTTTGAAAAGTCTGTAGGAAGTGATGAAGTGCGGTTTCTATGAAAAAACGTTGATTGCATCGAAATACCATATTTGTATGTGTGAAGGTATCCACTATAGTCCACTTTAAGGCAGTTTTAGTGTAAGTCAGTGTTGTTTTGTGTCGTTGTCGCCTACGAACGTGTGGGTACGATTGGTACTTTGATTTTGAATGTCCAATTTGTCCTGTTTGTTTACGAGTCTGTCGAGCAGCAACAGTGTAAATGTGAAGGTTCGAGGCACACATGTGTACTTATATGTATATGTTTGAGTGTTAAAACAAACGTACTAATTAACATCCATTCAGCTGTGTGGAGGCCAGTTGATTCATGTGCGAGTGTTCACTGTTCTGGCAATCGTAAGTTCTTATTTTGCTCACGTGTGCAAGAGTCACCTACTCTACATACCTATGAGTTGCATTGCACTTATTACTGCCACTGAGCGGGAAGAGAATCAGAGTGTGTTCCTGTGAAGTATTTATTACCATCACACGTTTCTTATTTCTTATCGCGGGTGTGTGCACTCCAAGCGTTAACTATGGTATTCAAGGAGCCACTTATTTGAATATATATTTCGAAGCACATTTTTGTTTTAAAAAGTATGTATTTTCTATTACTACACTAGCCCAATTCGTATAGGTTCGTTGTGTATATTTACTTACTAGCTTAGTGGATATGATTGAAGAGACATAACTAGTTCCTAAGATTTTTAACAGCTAACTTACGATTGCAAAACTAAAATTGTAATTTCCTATTTTCTTGATTTCAACTAGGTTCGGGTTTTTTTTTCTTTTTGTCTATTTGAACCATATCTGTAAGTACCGATATGCAGACATGATTTGCTTGCCAATCTTTGTATTAAACTCACTCAGTTGACGACTACATTTGATAAATTTTGCATTTTTATCGGAGTTTTTGATTATCTTTGAAGTGGGTGGTTATCGTTCAATTTCGTACATTGGCAAGACCTCATTACTTAAATATTTATATTTGGTTTTGATTGAACCAAATCACCATAGGTGTCATTCATCACTGGTGTATTTGTTGTATACTTCTATAATTTACAGTTTAATTTTTACTAAAAAAATTCGTATCACTCATATATGTAATTTTACTTTCAGTCTAGATGGTGATTTCATAATATCCCAGCTGTATGTATGACCTCCATAGAAACAAAGCTGTACTGGTAAAACGATTAATTTTCGTCCGAGCTATAAAAACATATGCTGTAGATACAAAACGTGTTTTTATTCTGCGGAGTGTGGGCGAGAGCCCATTCATGATCCGACAGTTTTGTAATAACTTGCACATGTTCATTTATCATGATTGTATTATTGAATTCATACACAACATAAGATTAAAAAGACATATTTTCTTGTTTAGCCGATTTTACCGATTTTCGAAGATAATGCTGATAGATACCTACTGTAAAATGTTGTCATGCTGTGGCTCATATAAATACAGAAATATAAGGAAAATAAATATTCGTGCTAATGATGTGAAAATATAATTCAGTTGTAGTGTAAAAATTATAACTAAAACAGCCGCGTTTTATTGTTTCAATTTTAACAAAATAGCAATATATTATATCCTAGGCTAGTTCTGAGCAAAATTTCTCAAGATTCTCAAGAACAGAAACCAAGTTAAGAACTAGTTTTGTTTTATATTCTGTGACTAAAGTAGACTTCTGGCCAGCGGCTTACATCCGTCTAAAAAACTTGGACATGAAAAATAAATGATGAATCCGTTGTTGGCACTAGGATAATCATTCTTTTATTATAAGTACATTAGTAGTTGATTCCTTATGTAAAGTCTATTTCTAATTTATTGACGTTCCGATTAGTCGTGCCTATTTTGGGTCTTATAAAATTTATTTTTCTTTCCAATTTAAAACTCAACCATTTCCAATTGAATCTTTCAGTTGAGCTATCCATAGATCGTTTGTAATGGTCTGCAGAAAATTCAACTGTTTCTAATGTATTTTATAAAACCTATTTATATGTAAAAACTGTTATATTCGTAAGTCTGTGAATAAATAAGGTTATTTAATAATATAAAAGTTTTTTTTTCTGAGGAGTGAAATGGACCTTCTTATGTTCCTAGTTATTGATGTTGGGCTGATAATGACCAACGTCCATTAGAATTAGGCTACTAATGGCTTGTGCCAGCAGTGGAATTTCCTGAATCTATTTTTAGAAAATTCACTCTATAGTGATGGGCTTGTACCTAGTTACAAAATATCATAAGTTTCAGAATTAAAAATAGATTAGCCACCACAAAACAAAATTAAATAAGTATTAAAATAAGACATTAAAATTCTTACTTAGTAGATATAATAATATATAGAAATCCATGTTATAATTGATAAATTAAAAAATTACAAATAAAAGTAGCTTCAAAATAGAAAATCATGCAATTGTTATTATAGTCAAAACCTAAAGGAGTTTTCTAAAAGGTTTTCATGCACAATGAAGAATGAAGATCAGACCATGTTCCAGACTAATAAATGATATTTTGATGTATTCAACTGGCTCGCTAACGATTCAAAACGTTCGAACTAGTGCTCTATTGTAGAGTCGTTGTGCGCATGCAAAACACGGAAGCAAAAGCATTTGACGCTTGACTGAAGATGTGTTTGAAATACCCAGTAGGTGTGTTTCATGCATTAAAGTAAAGCTGATTGAAATTCATGCAAAGCGGAACTGAAACAATTCGTTTTGGAAATGTTAGCTAGATCTAATGTAGGTATTAAATTAACGCTGGCACGATATTTGCAAAACATTCAAGGAGTTTTAAATCAGAACGAATTAACCCTAATTGTTTAATAACATAAACCAACACTTTTCAAGACAAGAGTGCTAAATGGAAAATTGCAAAGAAAAATGAAAATTGAAACAAATTGGCCAAGATGTTTGCGACGAGACGTACCAAGAGATAAGCAAAGCAAGGATGCCAAGGTCACGGGAACAAGTTTTACCTTAGCACGTGCCCGCAGCAGCGGCGCGCTCGGCGGCCAACGAGCCCGAATCTTTCCAACACTGCGATCGACCGACGGCCGACAGTGCTTCGCACAGCCTCAGTTCCACACTATCGAAGACAGCCGACCGAATCGCATCCACACCCGGCACATCCACTAAACGCCGGCAGATCAAAACATTGCTCTCACGAACATTTTCGACACACAGACTCGATTTGCAAATTATATTCATCGCATCCGCCGAAAACAACTTAAATTTTTATGAGCCGCACCGAAAGCACGCCCGATACCGACTGTCAACACGGATATACGGATACTTAGTGTTTTTGTTACGACTGACACGTAGTAGCACCGATAAACAGCTATGAAAACACCATGAACGATATTGCACCTCGAAAACCGCCGGAAAACTCAGTTTTGCGCGATACAGTCTCGAATGCGTGCGCTCGCCGGCCTCTTCGGCGCGCTGTAAACAGAGATCGCGCCTCAACAACACACGCTCACATCAACAGAGCACGTATCGCTCGCACACATGCGCAACCGGCACAGCGCGCGCATTCTGGCTTCGGACGAAAATAGATATCACGTCATATTCCACCAATCGCCATCGAGCGCCATCACGACATGCCGGCTTCTGAGCGGTGGAGACTCCATTGATAGATTGGCTTGGCGTTTCAATTTGCGATTAACTGAAAGTTTTTGATAAAACATTGCTTGGTTGATATGAAATCTTAACAGATGGATAACTGTTTGATAACTTATAAATTGTAAAAATACGTAATAATGAGGATAACAATGATAACATGGATTAGTGAAATAAAATTACCTACAAAAACACTTGCCGCAATACGCGGGGATATGTGAGAATTGCTGGTACTCATCGACGGTGCTTGATAAAACGATTTAAGTAGACTATACATTACACATGAGTTCTCATAATATTATATTAGGTAGATTATGAACAACCAAACACTAACATTTCCTTTAAAATTGAAAACCTGTTTAGTTAAGTAAGTAGAGCCTAAAAAGCTCCTCTTAATTTGTTGATTTTGAATGGTTAGCTACAAAACTCCCACTACGACTTTTATTGACAATACCGTACTGCCAATAAACTCCACCTGTTTATTAATGATTTTAGCTATTATAGAGTTTCAGTACAAATCAAGTTTTGGTTAACACACACAGACGACTGTGTATTCAAATCAGGGGTCACGATCTTACGCTATCATCTTCAGCCACTGAACTTTAAGTCAGAGACATAGAGCTCACTTTTGAATTATAACCCGGTTTGTTGGTAGAAAAAAATACTTATGTAACGATCAGCGTGGTCAACTAATAAAGATAAGAGTGCGTATGTGTGCGTACTTCGTCTTAGGATTACAGATGAAATAAAGTGCTATTTAAATTTGTTTTAGGCTGTTCCGAAAAGGAACATTTAGCGAGAGTATGAGAAGTATTTATACGTACCCCGACTAAAGTCTAGGTTTAAAATAAGAAGAGGATTTTACGGTTAAAGGGCTTAGTTAAATACTACCTAGAACGGAACTACTCTAAAACGGAATATTATAAGATAAGAATATTATTTCATGTCAAAAAAAATTATTCAAAGAATATCTGAAAATTATTTTTTAGAATAAGTTCATCATTTTTGTAAACATTTGATACGAAAACAAACTTTTGCATTATTTGAATATTTGTCGTATTTTTCGTGTACTTATATGTTGCTTTTTACACGATGTTCTCCGTAATATTTACAATTATTAATTCTGTGGCTAGGCTTAACACAATCGTACCTACATACCTAAGTATATTTCCTTGAATTAGTCTATTCATTTAATCATGTTTTTTCATATTATTCATTTTATTAGATGATTCATAATAATAAAGATCCATTAGGTTCACTATCGTAGGTACCTACTTAGGTACTTATCCGCAATACTTCAAGAAATCCTGAATTGAAGATTTAATTATCTGCGTTCATTTTCTAGGTATAAAGTATATTAATATAAGAGAAGAAGTGTAATTTTAACAAACAAATATTTTGACCAACTCGCTGTCGGAAATGTCTAGAGGGGTATTAAGATAGTGTTCGGAGTTAATCCAATGATTACCATCGGTTGGTCTACAATCATTTTTATCTATATAATGCGCCTTCCAAGTTTTCATTTTTTAACTATTAAAAGGCATAGAGAACATGGAAGAATTTTAGCAGGCCAAGTATTACGAATAACCATTTTTGAGGCTGTAACGGATTTATAGAAGCTTTATTATTCAAGTTGCTGTCAAAGTTAATGTCATATTTAGAATGCAATACATAACCGTTGCAATCATATTATGTAATCGCTCTACCGGTGTGCAGTTTGCGTTCTGCATTTTGCGATGCACGTTGTGGTTCACTAAATTTCCATTCGAGTTGGAAATTTATATCACTTATACAATAGATATAAGAAATCAACATAGCCTAATAGTGTGTTCGTCCGTTGACGTATTGACGGGACAAAGGAACAGCATACGGCCACGATAAATCTACTGTTCCACTCGCATGACATTAGAATAGTGTAGATATTTCCGCGTTTTGTTAACATTCAAAACTCACTCGGTATTACTACGACGTAATAAAAAATATTCACATTTACATGCGACAGGTGGACGTTGTTAGAAGTCTCACACTTTTGAAATCGCGTGAGTTAGTCATTGATAATGGTGATTTGAATAAAATTATTAGACATAATTTCAACAAACACGTAATAGTCATAAAATAATTATCCCATTGATAAATAAATAAATAACAAAAATAAATTTACGGATATTTCACACATCATACTTTCGTCCCAAACTAAGCAAAGCTACTATGGGAACTAGACTACTGATATTACCTACTTATATAATTATATTTTTTGGAAATACGTACATAGAATACAAGAAAGACACAGAACAAATTTTTATTTTTATCACTTAAACATTTGCTCTGGGTGGGAATCGAACCCACAGAATGGAAGGCAGAGCTACTACCAACTAAGCTGTGACGCCTGTTAAATAATAATAATATGAAATAATTTTTACTTACCCCAAGTAAAAATGATTTGTATTAGTCCATAATAAACTTTCAGCAAAAGTTTTTCTTTTCTCCTTTGCTCCCATAGTTCACATGTCAGTGTAATAATTGATGTCCTTTGTTTGTACAAAGTTATAAATCTCGAGTGGGGTGTTTACTGTCTATCGTTAATAACCGGGTGCCGGGAATCTTTGTCTGAAAGTAGAGGGACGCCACGTTGGGTCTATTATGGAACAATTTACAGGTAAACATTTAATTTAAATGAAGAAACGACATTCTTTATAACCTAAATGACGCTAACATTTGTAGTTTTATGCAGACAATAGCTTTATCAAGATTTTTATGAAAGTTTTTGATGTTGATAGGCTATTTTTGAAATCATGACAAGTAACTGATCGTTAAATTATAAAGTTAGACTTTTATAATTTTACGATCAATTCGATAGAAAGCAACACTAATTCGAAAAATATCAATACAAAAAGAGATAAGATGAAAATTGGTAATAATATTCCATTTAACGTACCTGGTTAATGTGCAGAATGCATTTAATTTATTTAATAAAAACTAGCAGAAATGTTTATGCTAATGCCAAAAGTTATGTGATTCAAGCGGATGCATTGTAGAGTAAAGTTATAATCTTCGATGATTTAATGCCCAATAAAGCTTACGTAACCTAAGTTTATTTCCAGTTTAATTTGTTTTTTTTCTAAAGATAGTCCAACCACGCCACGTTTGCAATAAAACATTTAAAAAAAATTGTACATGGGACATTTCTTCATTTATGTTTTATTATATTTACGCATTGTTTTGTAGCAAAAAAACGTTCCTGTCATTCTTCTGGCTATAGACAATACAAAAAATGATACAGTCGAGAACCTACCGCATTCATCAGTACCAGGTTATTAAGACTGTCCAAAGAAATGTACATGTACTTTCATTGTCATCAGCAGGTGAGAGAGCTTTAGGTTAAATTCTGTAATATTGATCCCAATGACCACGCCACAATTGTGTTGCAAACTTAACGTAGTCAGACTCTAGCGATTATGATCAAAACTTAGTAATGTAAAATGACATCATTACAGGTAGGTTAACTTGATTAAAAAAGTGTTCAAATAGTCATAATTATAATGGAACTTGAAAAGATAATTAGTAGGTAATCAACATTAAGACATAATGATAAACAGGTAAATTATAGTGCGGTCAATGCGTGAGGTTAAACTCAATTTAAAAGATTACAATAAAATAAAGAATTGAGATGTAATTTTATAACTTCAAAAAATATATACAGTTTGGTATTATATTTTTACATCCACTGACGTTCACTGGAGCGATCACGATAATGGCCAGCAAACAAATCAAAAGTCAGAATACAAAATATTAAACGTAGGTACATGTTGCGTTTAGTATTGAGAAGCGGAAATTCAAGTGAAATCCAGTATTTGAAATTCAGACATACTCCTGCCATTCAGTGACGAATGTGGCGAAGTCTTTTTGTATTGTCGTAATACTTGGTCACCCCACCTGAAAGAACAACACGTGCTGCCACATTGATAATGTGGAGACATTAAAAATTTGGAGTTTGATGTTATAAGTAAATGAGACGCCATCTTTGAAAAACGATCGACGACTGTAGCAGTTATAAATGATTTAATTATTTTTTTAAATGAACAAACGTAAAATTTATATTATGTACCTATGCTTGTTGAAACTTTTTTTGCCTGTATATACGTGGCAGTTCTTTGGCCAGTTCAGGGGCCCTATCCAGAAGGGGCAAACTTGCGTGACGGAATATCCTTTCAGTTGCAGGTCAGTTTTGTAGGCATTTTTTGTGGATTGACGTGGCTGAGCTGTTCAAAATATGACTGAAATGTTTTAAATAATGACTGAAATGTTTTAGATATGACTGAACTGTTAAAAATGACGTCAACGAGCTGGCGCATGCATCTCGCTCGCACTTGCAACGGGGCTTCGCGGGCGCATATTTCTGTACCGCTCTAACATGTCTTCATACTTGTTCGTTTTAGGGGTGTCCATTTTGAAAAATCATCGTTGTTTTTTTAGATTCGATAAATCAGAACTAACATCGATGTCGTCCAATTGAGTTTAAGAGCTCACACAAAGATGAGATTTTATTGTAATGAGTTGGTATATAAATATAATATAATTATACAATACACAATCTACTTCAATTTTATTTCGTCCACAAAACCAAATGTTATTCACAATTCGTTGTTTGTAAACATTGAAGCCCGCCATTTTTTTAGTACACATATTTACATATTTACAGACAATATTTTTATTATATTGTCAGTCCAATAATAAACTTTTCATTTTTAAATAATCAAATAGGGAAAAAATTAGTAAAATTATAATGTTCAAACTGGAATTTTTATGAAATTATTTGGATATAATTATTGACTCGATGTTTTTCTACTAAAAACTGAAAAAACATCGATATTTCGAGTATATCAAAAGCATTTCAAAACATCGGATCGATTCGATGTAGGTATCGCATTGTAAATATCGATGTTTTCGATGCATCGAAGTTTATCGAATATTCCGTCCCTATAGTTTGTTTACATTTATTATTTATAACATAAAGATTTTGCATTTTCATTGTTACTTTCGTGATTGTTGTATCATAATATTGTTATGTGCCATCATAATATTGCTGGCTGCCTTGGACTCGATTGAGCGAAGAGCCTTCAGGATAATAGGTGAGCAACATATGGCGGAGACTAAGATCCATAGTCTCGAACACCGTCGTAAAGTTGCTTGCCTATCCATTTTCTATAGGATACATTTCGGGGAATGTGCCCAGGAACTGCACGACTTGATACCGCCATCTCCTTTCTATAACCGTACAAGCAGACGCACGGCCCAGTATCACCCATTCCTTGTTGACTTACCATCCATTCGCACCAAACGTTATTACGTACGTATTTCACGGAGAATAAAAACCTCAGCTTTGGCAAACCTACACCGGATTTGCGCATTTCGCAAACAAGTATGTTATTGAAAAGTGAATAAATCAGTGTACTACCTAATTATGGAAGATTTTAATGTCAAATCTAATCATAAACATGAAACGTATGTCGGGCTTGTCCTGTTTTTCAATACTAGGAGACTGACATACTTAATACAATACATTACTTATATAGATAGGTATTTTTTATTTTACCTACATATAAAATAACCAGAGCACCCGGAATAAATATTTGCAGATCGTACAAACATTTATTTCAAGGCGGTCATCGAACCCACAACCTCCGCGTCGGAGGTGGACATCTGTTGCAGAGTTTCTAACATGTTTGGTCACCACTTATTCATGTTTCAGATGCACACAAGATGCTGGTGCCCAGTATGGGTTAGCAGATCAGAAATCAGAACACAACAATTTAAGACTAAGACATGAATCATTCTATTTAATCGTCCAGGTAGTTGATTACTTCACTTGATAGGTTCATAAATATACCTATAACAAACTAAATCAATCATTGCAATAGGCATCACAGCTCATTTGGTACTAGTTCTGTCTTCTCTGTGGGTTCGATCCCCACCAAGAATAAATATTTTTTAAAAGTTCAATAAGTCTTTATTGGTAAAACATTTTTTTATTACTATTAGTAAATATTAATGTATGTTCTGCTTTTGGGTGTCAACATGTTACATATCTATGAATTTATTCATAAAACAGTATATGAGTATTCTAGTTGCCATACAAGCTTTGTGAAATGTTCATAAACATTTTTTTAACTTGTTTAAGTGTAATGAAATAAAAGAAAATGATTTATGTTCAGATTTCAAGACTGTAAAATATTTTAGTATTGAACTCTATGCGTATTAACTCTATTTACAATACACTTCATTTTATTTCAGGTATATCTGGAATGTGACACGAGCAAATTTCGGTTGCCAGGAAGAGATCTCTCTCAGCGATAAGGCCACCCATTCTGATGCCTATTACTACTTGTTTAAGCTCTTTGTTTTTATTTATGTGTGATGAACAATAAAGAGTTATCTATCTATTTAGAAATGTTTTAATAAAATAATACTGAAACATGGTTTTATTGAATTACTATATTATTTCACAAATGAAAACAAAGATTAGTTTAATAGTCATAAACAGATTAGGATAGTGAAGTAGTACCATCATGGTAATTTGCATATTCTGAAACAAAATAATATATACTTAATAATATATATATCTCAGCTCAGTATTGGCATTAGTTCTGGCATCTATGCTAGGATGGTGGGTTCAATCCCCACCACAAACAAACATTTATGTGATTACTTGTCATTGGTAAAATATTTATTTATTACTATTTGTGAACATAAATATGTGTTCTGCATTTGGGTGTTAATATGTATTAATTTTTAGAATACTTACTTATAATAGTATTCAAGCAATCTATTTCCCATACAAGTTTTGTTTAGTTTGGTTCAAGTGCATGCCTTGGGAAATAAATAAATATTTTTGGACAATTCACACTTCACACTCTAGTCCCAAACTAAGCAAAGCTCTATATGTATGGGAACTAGATTGCTGATAGAATACTTACATACTTACATTTTTTTTGTAAACACATTCATAGAAACACCCAGATTCAGAACAAATATTTATATTCATCACACAAACATTAAAATTTGCTCTGGGTGTGAATCGAACCCACAACCCACAGCATGGAAGGCAGAGCTTACTACCAAATACTTACTGTCAAATGTTCATGAATACTTGTTCAAGTCTAATGAAATAAAGGAAAAAAAAATTAGATTATGTACAGATTTTAATATCATATTATAAACTATGTAATCATTCTTTACCACATATATAAGATATAATAATAATAAAGAATCAAAATGGTTTTATTCCTTGAATTCTAGTCATTTTACAAATTACAACTTGCAGATTAATTTTATATAGTCTTATACTGTCTACTACACAAGTAGAAACTTCATGGTAATCTGCATAGTATTCTGAAACAAAATAATAGGTAAGAAAGTTTTGTAGGTATGTACTATGTGAATGTGAATGATGACGTGTAAGAAAGGTGTGAACATTGAGATGACGTCTGATAGAAGTGAGTGGAAGAAGAGGACATGTTGTACCGACCCACATAATGTGGGACAAGGGTAGGAAGATGATGATGTACTATATTCTTATCTTATGTTATTGTACCTACATTTTAGATGTAACTTTATGCTACTAATCTCAATGATGGTTTATCTTAGCAAAAATTTATTTCAGGATAGGTACTGAAATTATGTTGTCTCTATATAAATTTGCCATAAATATTTTAAATATGATGAGACTAATAGGATTTATAACTACGATTACATACAACTAGTTAGGCATTTATGTTCCTTGTTGTCTTAGACTATTTAAAAACAAGTGTTAAGTAAGAACTAAAAGGATGAAGCGATGATATTACTTTGAAGTTATCTTGCCCATACCTACTTAGGTTTTTTTCAGAAAATGTGTAGATGGTAGTCCTGAAAACCTATAAAAATTCACAGGTCAGCATTGAAATCGCAGCTAATTGCGTTTTAATTTTAAAACTACTTTGAAATTGTCACAAAACATTATAATTTTCGTGTTTGTATGAATCCATGAATTCTGCAAAATGAAACCAAAACAAACTTCGGCATGTCACAATTCTGTCAAAGTTAATTTACAGTCAAAATATCAATAAAAGACGAAGAAGAAAACTGAAATGTTATTTGATCAAATAAAAGCTCAAAAACATTTCAGCGGTCTGGATAGGCCCGCAGTAGGTTTTTTCCACAAGCTTATTTTTTTTTGTTTAGATCTATTAACTCGCGTCCGCTCTCGCTTAAGCTTGGTCACCGAAGCTTCCTTACAGTTTTGTCAATTAACTCTAATGGCATGGGAATACTATTCAATAAGTTCCGCCGTCTAGTCTATATTAACATAGTTATTCAAGACGCGCTGCGAATACACGTGTCTATGAATGGCCATTGTGCTGATTACAGAAAAATAATAAGAACGTGTTGATTCACTAATAATATAATCATATATACTCTACGTGCCAGCAACATAGGTACAGAAACGTGTGGATGGCGTATACATTATTCGGACCTTATAAACGAGTCAGGTGGACCCAAAAGCAGTACAGTACCTATTAGCAGAGACTAGTAATATGTCTCTGCTATTAGTCATACTAGCAGGGACCGTGCTAAAAAAATACTTGAGAAGTTAAGACGCACATCTATGAGAGGTTACACACCTTTATTAGCTCTAAGTCTAACTTTCATGCTGTGTCGTTTGTTCTGTGCCTGGGTGTTACTTAAACCATTTAATCATATTATGAGGCATATAAGATTAGTAGGTGCATATCCTATAGTGTTGATTATTTTTATTGATTGATCCTAGAAAACAAAAATCGATGTCTTCGTTCGTATCACCAGTGAGATCAACTCCTTTGTATAACATCAGAGTAAACGATAAAAAGCTTTTGACATTAGTAGTTTTATTAGTAAAGTTTTAGATACCTTTGTACCTAATAATTATAACCTCAAGAGCTAGAAACTCGTTTCAATTGATAGACCGGACACAAATGTTGCAACTCAACCTCAAAACCAATAAAGCAATTTGTTCAAGTTTATCAAAACATCAATAGATCTATCTTATTTACATTAATCACACTGAATAACCTTGATTTTAAAAATTAACGCCTCTTTTATAAACTTATGATTTTGATCACTTACTTACGATATTTTTTTTGTGTTACACCAATAAATCTTTCCGTGAAAAAATAAGCAATCTTACATAAAATGGGTACCCCATTCGAAAACAGAAATAAGCAAGAAGGCAGTCATCGATCTATGTAGGTAGTACATAACATCTAAGATAAGTTAGTACCTTCTTCTTCTTAGCGTGTCGATGCTACAACTATTATTATTTGGTTGTAGCATCGTGTTGGAAAGATTAGCCAGACTAGACACTGCTTTACCGTGCCTAGCTGTTACCGATGTGCGCCACGAGGAGGCTCTTTCCATGCACCCAGGTAGTACCTAATAGCGGTACATAGACCATTGCCAAAGAGGAGCTGACTTGTGCATAGCATGATGGCTTGTGCTTTTAGAATAATTTGGTTATTTGTATGTATAATCGATGCAAAACAATTTGTTGCATAGAAGTAATCTATTTACCTATTCCAATTAGCTTTTAACTCGTACGTCTATAAATTGACTCATTTTCTCGCAACTAAGTACTTACCTAGTAAATAAGCCTTTATCTTAGTAGTATAAATAATTATTTATACAGATCAGCCAAGGAATCTTCGATAGATGTCTAGTAGTGACCGCATTTATTTTTATAGGTAAGTACGTGATGCAACAAGCTGATGACCCACCTGATGCTAAGTGTTAACTTTTGTCTATGTCAATGCTTTGGGGCAGAAATATGTGTGAGGATAGTCCCTAATTCCTCGGAATTGCTCTTTCACAAAATTTTGTTTCTAAATGCTTATGAAATTCTTTTGATATATATTTCCGAATTTACATTGATTTTAGAACCTACTTCGTTTTGATGTCACAATCACTGTAACAAAAATCATCGTTGATATCAGCATCATCACTATCTATTTTATTCAGCACTCCGTCTAATATCAGCGAAGCTTTTACTTTCAATAGCCAATTTGCCTTGAGCAGATAATTTTTAATTTTTGTACCTTGACTTTTAAAAGTGAATGAAAAGACGACACAATCATTAGTAGGTAAAATCGTACCGCAAACAGGATCAAACTTAAATATACTATTAGCCTTGAATTAACTACCTACTTACTGTTACTTACATACATTATGTACAAAGATTCTAGACAGAACACAACTTATGAATTAAGTACCATTCATTGCAACTACCCTCAAAATGTACCTGTTATAAATTATTATTTCGTAAAAATAGTTTTGAAACAAACCACTTTGATCAAAAAGTTAATTCATTGAATTTTTTTGTAAGTATATCCAAGCCAATATTATGGTAGGTACTGCACAAAAAATAACTCATTCGCCATTATGAATTAAAAATGATGTTATTTATCCATGCATTGTTACTCGAACATAATGTACCTATATGTATTAAGAAAATTCCTATGATGAAATTTTGTTATGTTATGCTCGACATACTATCACTATTTTACCTGTGTTTACATACAATGATTTAGAATTTATTTAATCTGACTAAGTCACTCGGACACTTGTAGGTAGATACTAGTTTTAAGCCAGAGTGCACAGTCTGAGTTTCATAACTCAGACCGCTATCGACCGGCTCAGGATGATACATTATCCTTATGAATTAAGGAGACGAAGGAATTGCATCGTAACCTAGTTGGAATTGTGCATCATAATTTATCATCGTAAACGTCAGGAACCATGATAGCTTACGAGCGTACGATATTGCGGTCAGTAGTGACTGATCAGAGAACGTAGGTCCATTATGTGTGACTAAAAGGATACCCACCCACGGAAGGACTAAGCAGTCAGGTCGTGACCGTGACTCAATTCAATGATGTAATTCTTAGAGAATTAGAATCGATGATTCGTTACTTAATATAGTGATGTTTACGTCGAGATCAATCATTTTATTTATCGAAATTTTTATTTACATGCTGTTGTTATATGCACACCTAATTCTTTGTTTTATTTAATTACTTTGACGTGCTTGATGATTGATCATTCTAGTCATATAAAGTTTCATCATTTATTCTATATGGCTGTACCTAAGTGAGTATACCTTAAAATTCGTATCGACGTGTTTCACTCAACTATATCAGTATTAACAATAAAACTGGCATTAACACAACCTTGTACAGGAATTTAGATCAAGATAAGTACGAGTTAGATAAATTGACTCACCTGAAATATGAAACCTTGCGATCATTGAGAAGATGAGACTGTATTATCTTTACCCACTCATACCTTAATCCTAACTAAACTACTATACCTCCCACATACAATACATAACCCATCTTTAATCACAAAAACAAACATTGTTTGTACTTGACCAGTTTTGAAATACGGCCGGCAAGTAACGTAATTTTAATCGATAAAGCTATCGATATCAATGGTCAATTACGAACATCCCTAACACAACCCGTAGATGTAGTCGTCACACCGTCATTGCTACGTCGTAACTGACATCACAGCTTACCGAATGAAGATGACATCGAAAGTGGAATAAAACATATTAGTCATTATGTAATTATGAGCTTTGCATCGGAAATGAGAATAACGTAAGCTAAACAACAAAAATATTTATCAGTAACAGGAAGATATGTTAGTCTCAGGGGTTCATATTGGTAAAAATTTAAACGTAGTTCATTTGTTTTTTTAGTTAGATAAAGACACTCCAAAAATATGAACATAAAATAATAAATTAATCATTTGATCGGACCTATCCAGCTGAGAGCCACACCCTGTCTCAACGGTCAGACATGCCAACGGGCCTTGAATTATAGCAACCTTAAATTATAAAATTGGACTTCTAGAACATTCAGGGTTAACGGACGAAATTCAACTACTTTTGATATTACCATAGAATTGTACTGTATCTCAATAGATTTTAGCGTATGTGAAGTGGCTCTATAATTTGAGCATGATAGTTTTCGGTTGCGAGCACAATGCAGTGCTTTGAAAAGAGCTTTTAGCGGATGAGGAACTTTATTTTTCATGAAACAAAGTAGATAAGTAAGTTAGTAATCTAATCATACTACATCACAGAGTTGGTGAATACCTTGTACCTAAGGGAAATAAGTAAGAAGTTAATTTATCATGTTAATTATAAAATTGTGATCATCAATTTTATTACTAATCAATTTTATATGCAGCTAGTTATATGGAAATTACCTACTTTGGCAGGCAGGCAGTATTGAATAGTTAGTAATCAACATAATATAGGTACGATAAGGTATATTAAGCTTAATTGAAAACAGGATAAGGTTAAATAAATTAAATTCTGTACAGCACTTTGCCGCCTTAAACGATTCAAGTTGAGCTTTACATAAAGTTCACGCGTAGATAATGTATTCCACGCCTGATGAGCTCATAGCCTATAATAGATTATGTAGGTATATGTATGTACCTACATTGTATTAAATATAGAAAAAACTGTTTGTATGTTTGACAGTGATATGTTTGGATATCGTTGAAGTTATTAACAAGTAATTGATTGTAGTAACTAGCAAGAAACGGCTGGTGTTCCTGCTTCACCGAAACGTACGCGCATGGTCTTAGCACCCATGAAAAATATCTTGAACATTTATTTCCGAACCTGCGTTATCCTACTTCTTCTTCTTTTTATGTCGATGTTACAACTGTGTTATATAATATGCTTACTTACATAAATATTTGGCCAACTCTATCTAACTCTTTATGTTATCCTACTGGAACCTGTCCACAGGCAATGTGCACAACTGAAAACTTTACATATGGAAACGCAACGTTATTCATCTGTCTGGCTGCATTCAAGACATGAGACAACGTAGAGAAACTTTCAAGCCGAGCCTATGTTCCTACTGCGCTGACTTCATAATGAAAGGTGTGTCGCTGTGGAATTCAAAATTGACACTTGTGGATTATTAGCTTGGTATTTATGTGCGTCAGATTTAAATGAGTTTATGAAAGGTCTGTTATTTGATCTTAATAGGTTACAATTTATTAAATAAAAATGGGTACTTACCTACTTCGTAAGTTTATATTAGGTATTTAAGTAATATAAACTTAATACTAGAATTAGAATTAAAATAGTAAAATAAATCCCTCATCAAGGTTCGCCTTCGACGCGGAGGACAATAATGAAGATTTTTTTGTATTTTGAACTGAGTGTATAGTCCCAAACATGAAAATCTTGTTGTACGTACCTACTCTGGAAACTAGATTACTGATAGAATATCAAATAAAAATACATTCTAGGTCCGATTTTTAATGATTTGTTTAATATTAAATATTTTTTTTACTGAATAAGGTTGTTTTTAAAATTGAGTGCTGGCCGAAAGCAAATGGCTACTTATACTACTTGTGACCTGTGACCTGTCGCCAGTCACACCCATTTGTCCAAAGCCGAGGCTAAATTGACTTATAATAAGCTTTGTTATTTTAAATGTTTAACCATGAACTATTGATTTGTTTATTTTACTAGATAGGTAGGTAAGATATAATCTTATTGAAAATAAAGATAAAATACTTATGTAAGTAAGTACCTATCTACTTACTTCATGAGATCGTCTGTTTGCACCTAAACTAAATTCTGGTAAGTACCTAGTTAATAAATACAATCTCATAATTTTAATAAAAATAAAGAACTTTGGTTGTTAAAAAAGTTAAAAAAGTAATGAATGTTAGTTATGATACCTAGGAAAATCTATTGTTCCTCACCATCTATTTACTCTTTTAAAATAAACCTAAAAAAACTATTATTGGAATCACAAAAAAATATCATCAAAAGGTAGCCGTCCTCTGCCCATTTCTTGTTAGATTTATGTACTTACTTAATGACTATACCTACTAGTGTTTTATGTTTTTGTTTGTCATTTAGTTTTGTTGTTACAATTTTATAATGTACTATTTGATTTTAATTTTATTTCACAAATTGTATTATGTATATATTTTGATATAAGTAATTGATTAATGTTAAGTTATAACACATCATTTAATATTTTAATGTGCAATGTCTGCGTATGCTACTCCCCCACCTTCTCCATCTTTTGGCATTACTGAAAACCAGCGCTGGTGTAGAGCCCAATGGTTCTACACCAGCACAAGCTGAGTAATGACCAGTTTCAGTTATTTTTGCATATAATAATTATATCGTTTAAGTGTTCTAGCATTAAGTTTTTATAATAACTGAAATAAAGTACTTATTCTATTCTATTCTATATTCATTTGAGAATGTAAATAATTAAAAGACAATTATTTCTTCATACATACGAAAAGTAGGGCGGTTTCAAATAACTTTTCTGAGAATCAACAGCTCGATTGCCAAGTGCTCTGTGTGCACTGTCAATGCCAGGCACGAGTGATATTTAGTTGATAGCTATTCGTCTTAACATTACCCTAAGTGGATTTGAAAATAACAAATAAGATTTACCAAAAATATATTTTCAAGGTCGACAAAGCAATTCCCTCTTTTATACAAATTGAATCGGTAATAATATAGGTAAAATAAATTTACTATTACAAACAACTCCTTAGGAAAGTTTTAAAAATCCCGCCATTATTTCCCCCCTTCAATTCTGCTTTTTTTGCGCTTACGAGTTACGGGTAAGCTAAAGTCGCAAAATCATACTACATCGTCCTTCGTATTCTGTTTCTATAAAAACTTGTTCTATTTTGTCCTACAAAATAGGTAGGTTGACATCACTGTAACCTTCATGGTGAACTAAAAAATAAGGTCCAATTTAATTTTGATAAAGGCACTAAGAAAAATAGCAATTTTTTTTATTTATTTTATTTTTTGGAAGGATTCTCTTAAAAAAAGCATCAAAACAATTAATTGTGCTTTTCTCAATCATAGCAATTTATTTTATTTGTTTTATTTTTTGGAAGGATTCTTAATAAAGGACACATAGAAAGCATCAAAACAACGATATGTCATCTGTCCAGCACATCGAAATGTCTTGTCAAACTTATAAAAGTCTAAGTCATGTCAGTCAACTGTCAAACATATAAAAGAAAACATTTCAAATCTTTCGGTGTCCTATTTATATCACTTTCCCACGAATTCCACGTTTTAAAGATTAAATTACCTGCGTTTACACCGTTTGCACATTATATTATAAATACCTACCCAGTTTTAGAGTACACAGTTACAATGGGTCGCAAATCACAATCAAAACAAGGGCAAAAAAAGAACTCCGGAAAAGAGAATAAGTTCGACCAACAAAAACGAATGGAACTAGCTGTTCTTGTTGATAAAGTGTTGAGATTAACCAGCGTCTTCCAAACCTCGACCAATGTGAAGAAGAATTGGGAGCAACATCTAGAGATCGATGCTATTCTGAAAGAAATTGTGAACTTAGAATCTTCGCAGCAAAAGGGCTTCCGCAAGCAGCGGAAGGCAAACATTGAAAATTATTTGAAATGGTTAGACCAAAATGAGGTTCAATATGATGGTAAGTATACTAGTCACATCTAAAATTAAACTTGATGACTGTAGTGATCACAAAATCAAACCACTTACATAATGTACCTATGTTTACCTGTAGAACCAAATTTAATCCAAAGACCTCATAATCTGATAAATCTTTAAATATGGTGGCTACCTTCAATACATATAGACCATTGATGCTAAAGAATATACCTTCCACTATTCCAGGTGTGGAGATCACTGAATTTGAAGGCTACGAGCTTGGCCTTAAAGCAACCAAAGAATTTGCAGAAGGCTCTCTAATCCTCACAATACCATCGAAAGTCATGATGACTGAAAATAATGCAAAACAATCGGCTCTGTCAGAATTTATAGCAATAGATCCATTACTTCAAAATATGCCAAATATTACTCTGGCTTTGTTCTTGTTGCTTGAAAAAAACAATCCAGGTTTGTTACTTATTTAAACGTGTTTCTAAGAAAAATACAAGAAAGTAGTATTGCATATCAGCAATCTAATTCCCATTGTACAAGCTTTGCTTAGTTTGGGACTAGAGTGTGATGTGTGAAATGTCTGTGAATATTATTACAGCAGTTTTTCAATATAAAAAGGTTTATCAGTAGGAAAATCTACATCTTTGACTTTATTTATTTATCAGATGTATCTATTTAGGCTATATAAAATATTATTTATAGTATGTAGGTCAAACCAATTGTTTAACCTTACTATTATCTTAGGTCCTTTTTAATTACATTGGGCAAACTGTACTTTATTTTAAGAATTAAAATTAACAGTTAAAGTTATAGACTTTCACATACACAGAGACTCACAAGATTATTATAGAATATAGATAATGGTTTATAATGAGGTAAATGTTCCAATTTTCGCTGCGGTTTGCATTTTAAATTTTATTCTATACATATTCACCGCTAACTTAAGAGACTCATGCCATGCCCATCTTAGGTTGTCTGTACTAAGTATCAGTTCATAATTACGAGATATACTTTAAGTGGTTTTATCACTTACCTTATTGTCATTTTTTGTATTATATCCATACTATGCAATTATAAAGTAAACTCAGTTTTCTACAATAATTTCATGAAATTTGGAAAGTATGTTTAAGTAGTGCTTAAATTGTATTATTTTAATATTTTCAGAATCGTTTTGGAAACCCTACATTAATATTTTACCTCAAAAATACTCAACAATTCTATATTTCACATCGGAAGAATTGGCTGAACTAAAGGTAAATATAATTATTTATTTTATAAACTTATGTAGCCTTGAATATATAATATAGCCTATGTTCAGCACAGATAATGTAGCTTCACAACAGTGAAAGAATTTTTGAAATTGGTCCAGTTGTTTCGGAGCCTATTCGATGCAAACAAACAAACAAACAATCAATCAAATCTTTCCTCTTTATAATATTAGTTTAGACCGAAATAAATACTGTGTGACTTCAACATTTTGGTTAGTTACTTCAAAGTTGTAAGTACATTTATATTTTATTCTAGCCATCGCCAGTTTTGGAGTCATCTTTAAAGCTGTACAGAAGCATTGCAAGACAATATGCTTACTTTTACAATAAAATAAACACCCTCGATTTGCCTGTGTTGAAGAAATTACAAGAAGCCTTCACATTTGAAAGCTACAGGTAAATGAAAAAAAGTAATTATCATTTTCT
Organism: Ecliptopera silaceata; assembly: GCA_932527185.1. Lineage (NCBI taxonomy): Eukaryota > Metazoa > Arthropoda > Insecta > Lepidoptera > Geometridae > Ecliptopera > Ecliptopera silaceata. The sequence goes on along the minus strand of OW052205.1, from coordinate 4,684,439 downwards.
TTATTCTTAACTAGACTATAAATTAAAGTACAGAAATAACACTCGCCCAATACTGGGAACTCCGTTACAAATAGCATACAATAATTTAATTTAACAAAATGCATTTTTCTTGTTTGCTGGTAGCTAAACTATTTGATGCATGCATACTATTATAAATATCAGGTCACTAGTAAATTACGTTACTTGATACATAATTTAAATTATTATCTCCATAAGTTTGTTTACAAATATTATTGAAACAAGCAAAATAACTTACTGCATAAACACACCTACAAATATGTTTAATCTAATTCATTGTGTAATTTATCTTTTCAAGCATCACTGCTCTAAAAATATATCTTGATTAGGACATATTAGGAAATAAATTTATAATAAAATCTCCATTCTAATCAAGTATTTCATGTAATATGTCCTATAAAATATATTTGGTAAATGTGAAAAAATACGCCTATCAGTTTAAGCTCTGTAATGTATCATGTAAATGTAAGATACTTATTGGAATGGTTTTCTTAGTGAATCCCACATATAATCAGGCGACTCTTTTCCGTTTTGAGAATCTAAAGTGCTTAGTGTATAGATGTTGGACGTAAGCATTGGACTTATACTTCGAGTGCTGCTATTGTGTTTGTGACCTTTTCTATTCTCGAATACGGGAGTTGGAATTCGCTCATCTGGGAAATCATTCTTATTGATAGAAATTCTTTGCTGCCTCCACCTATACCCAATATACGTTAGTAAGATAAGTACCATTGCTAAACCGACTATACTTGCTGTTGCCAGAGTGACAGATCTAGCGTTGATTGTCTGATTTAATGTTTTTTCAGAAATGTCAGGCGCCTCGGTTCTTTCTCTTGAGCTTACATCTAGCTGTTCGTCCGCCATTTTGCTGCTGAGGTCATTGAGACGCTGCAAATCTTCTAAAACAATTAGTCCATCACCATCCAAATCCTCTTCTGAAGATTGTTTTCTTATCGATTCAGCTGGCACCAACCCTGCAATGCACAACATATTAATTATTTTGGTCTAACACTAACAATTTGTAGAATTTTAAACCCTTACCATATAAGTACGTGCCTGTTAGGTCCTTTGTTTTATTTTCGTAGTTTCTTCTCATCAGTGAAAAGATTTCGTTCCAACCAACGACGTCATCTGGGTTTTCATTTAAGGAATGCATGGCTTTGTTTTCTCTTACAGATTCAGTTTCTATGTGATCATCAGTTGCATTGACTACGACAACAGACGCACTGTAAGGAGTACCTTCCGAATCTTTCATCAGCGTATTTGCATCAGCTTTCGTTTCGCTTTTACTAATGTTATGAAACAGTGACATTATACCCATGTTTTCTGCTTGATCATTAAAATTATTGCCGAAATTCATTTTAATTGGAATATGAATAAAATCATCCTGTACTGGATCTGTAGTAGTAGCTCTGGTGGTAGTGTCATGAGCATCCAAGAGTGCTCTTAGCGGATATGTTTCTTTAGAGATTGGTTCAATTGCAGATTTTGTTAAAAATGGTTCTGGTGGATTTGGCTCTTTTGATGCGTTGTGGAATATATCTGCAAGATGAACATGGCTCGATCCACGCTCCCTATGTTCAACTAATTCACTTAACGTCATGTTTCGTTCCATCAGTATTTTTGAAAGCCGTGCGTTTACTGAAAACGAAGAAGAACACAATTAAACCGTTAAAAACAGATATTGTTTTTTAACAAACTTAATAAGTTATTTAACATTTACCTCCAGTATCATTTAGAATTTCTTCAATCTCGATTTTAGCAGACTCTTCTGTTGCGCTGGGAATATAGGCTTGTCTATGAATATAAGTTGTTGGTGATCTAGTTGAGTATCTCAGTTTTCTAGGTTTGTTTACATGATTTTTGGGTTTGTTCTCAACTTTGCTTGTCTTATTTTCAATGTTACTAGGTGTTTCTGTAGTCATAAAGTCCTCTAATATAGTAACATCATCCAAACTGGTTTTTGGACCTTGAGTTCTAGCGATAAATTCTGAAGAAGAAACTAAATCGGGCATTCCAAAAAGATTTTTCATGAAATCATCTTGTAGGGGAACATCCGTGGTTGAATGTTTCTGTTTCCTACGTTTCTTTCTAAGGATATTATTGAAAGCTTCTCTGCGTAATTCTGATCTATTTTCAGATTGTAATATTGGTATGGATTTTGGTTTATCTATTTCGTTGGCTATAGGTTTATGATGATCTTCTGCTTTAGCTACATGTGTTTCGTTTTGTGAGGTTATATGTTTTGTGTCATTTGAATTGATATTCTCGTTTACTGTGACAGTTGCCGTAGAGTCTTCATTGTATACAGTAGTAATTTCAAGGTCAGCACTAAGCGTTGTGGTTTCGATAGGGATTTTGGGTTTCTCGCTTAAAATTTCAGTAACGTTTTTCATTAATGGAATAATATCTCTCCACTCTTGAGATTTTGTCACATTTCTTCTTCTATTATTGTAAAAGTATTTTCGTGCTGTGAGCGCTAGCATATCTCTATTGAGCTGACTCTTGTAGTTATTCTCCATCACTGGTCGTATCCTTTGTTTCCTGCGGATTCCATTTGGAAACCGATGAATGATTGTTGGTTTAGTTCCTTTTTTTGCTATTGGTTTTTCTGTAGTGGTTGTTTCTATATATTCGGTGGTTATATCGTCTTGGGTTGTTTCTGTTACCATCGTAGTTGTAGGACTTTCCGTTTCGAATTCAGTTACATATTTAGTTTCAGAATCAATAAACACTTTTTCTTCTTTTGATTCTATTTCTTCTGAACTATTTAGAATCTGTTTATTTATCGTACTGGTTTTAGATACATTTCTCGGCGATGATGTGGTTTTTGCAGTATTTTCTGATTTTAATATCGATAGTGCCAATTCTTTTCCATGAAGTAAATCCGCAAGAGAGAGATTGTGCTGTTGTAATATTTCACTCAAACTGGTACCGTTCGATTTCTTAAGGATATCCTTTAGAGTAAGCGGGTCTATAGGACTTTTAACCTGAAAAGATAAATAGAACATTTATTATAACATTCGATGTCATTCATGCTATTACGGCTTTAATATTTTAATTATGTTAACAGCAATATAAAAACTACTGTCTACTGTTTTATTACAATTTCCAATGTATTAGTTACTCGGTTTATTCTACGCAAGTATATGAAACAATGTTAAAAACAATCGTTTTTTTATTTAACTGGCTTAAACATTTATCTACATGTATATACCATTTTAATATTTTCAATGTATATCCATTAGATTGACTTGTACTTCGTTTGCTATGCTCAGACAAGTAATAGTCTGACCCCATATCGATGTTAGAACTTGCAATTTGAGACAGTATTTTAAGGGAATCTATCTTCTGCCGCTTTAGATACTTTTCCTACAAAATAATTTAATATAGGATTCATTTATTGTAAAATTAATAACTAGGTACTCAAATAGTTTTTTGATTCATACCTTTGCTTTACCGCTTTCTTTGTAATATTCTGATGACTTCGGTTCAGCAACAGCTGGCAAGTTTTCAACCGAGAACTCTGACATAGATTTATCTTTGACAGGGGTGCTTATACGGAACCCGTCTTCTCTTTCAATAGCACGATATATTTCTTCTGCTCGCTTATCGTAATCATCGGGATATTGGTTTTTGTTTTGTCTTTGCGGTCTATCATCTGTTTCAATAACTTCTCTGGATTCTATAACATCTAATGGTTTTTCAGAGAAATGCTGAGTACTACCGAAGCTGTCGCCATGTTTTTCTTCGTTCATTGTCATGACTTGGTCGGTGGTTAATTCCTCATCTGCGTATCGAGGGGCTTGGTTGGGACGGTAGTCATTAAATTCGCTAAGTTCAGACCAAGCCTCTTTTGAGGGACGTTTTCGTCGGTGTCCACGTCTGCGTATTGGTCTGTCTTCTTCAAGGGAATCCGCCCATTTGGGCCTGCGTTCGATCTTCTTTCTTCTTCTTTTAGGCATATCTGATGTTTTGCGTTCGTTGCTAAAATCATCAAAATGAGGCCTCACGTGGTCTTCTGTAAATCTTTCACTTGAACTTACTTCTGCTGAGGATGGTTCGGGTCGACGTTTTCGTTTGCGACCAGGCCTTCTACGCCTCGGTGGCTCCTCAGACGATGTGTCTTCTAATTCAATTCTTGATGTTGACTGCTGCATTACTGGCTCCACATCCAAGGTCCTCCATGGCTGAAATTATTATAAATGTGAGGTACATGTCATAGTCAAAGGTACCTAACTGTTCATTACCACTTATTTACTTTTACTAATTGATGTTTGTATTTGGATTTTTAATTCGTTTTAATCAATTGTATCAATCATCATTAGTTGATTTTGTAAATGTTTTTATTTGGTAACGTCTCAAACTAATTAAAAGTAAACAAATAGGCATAAGATTAACCCAATTACGTTTTCTGAACGCATTAGAATTTAGAGATTATGAGAAAAGGTAACTGTTAGATAATTACATGGCTAGCAGTCTAGCAAGTGAGCGTGACGATATAATCCTCACACACATAGTTATCATCGCATTTTTCTTGTTCATCATTCGTAAAGAGAGCTCAGTACCTACCTATTACGTAAAATTTAGACGACATTCTATGCTCTACATACCCTGATTATTATTTGCTAACTCGCTACAAAAAGTCTCTTCTAGACCCGTGTGAAAAGACCTAACAATGCAGCAAATATTTTGATAAAAACGTTTATAAAACAACATAGCTGCGTGATTGCGCGTATGACTGAATCGGTAAATAATTTTCATTGCGTGTCATTGTGTTGCAATGTGCTCAATCGGTTTGTAACCTTATTAGTGAGTGTTAAGACTTCAATATGGGTCGTTGTTTCATGTTGCATTCGAGCTGCTATTCCATAGAAAGTGTTCGATAGCTGGGGAAATGTTTTGTCGCTTGCTTGTCCTTCCCTCTGTCAACCACAGTTTTAACAATTTGTTAATTATCACGATTATTTTTTTTATACTTTATTATAAATTGGATTGTGTTAAATTCAATGAGGCTTTAAAGCTTAGGTACTATTTAAAAGGCTCGATGGGTAATTTCGTTCAAAGTTACATTGCACAGCATCATCGTCGCATACTAATTGAATAAGATTAATATACCTATTCGATTAACTTGGAATGCTGTCCTATCGAACTTGATTGATCCCAATCTGATAATCAATTATTTTGTGATATTTTTTTTGGTTTCGTGATTTTCTTTCTTTCTATGTAATCGTAACTTTTGATATTCAAATAAACAACCCAGATGGCCCGATTTCAGAAGAATATCCTACTCCTCATTTAGTTTGTATAAATATATAAATACGATATGAGTTACGATACCTACAACGTTTCAAACAGGATGTTTTAAAACTCATGGATGTTCACAGTCTAAATCCATGTATAAATTAAAAATCAAATTGTCAGCCCGAATATTTGACTTTGCTTATTCAATGAACCGCGAAATCAAATCAATGATCTTCATAATAAGTAAACAAACAGATCTTTTAATAAGTTATCTCATCGATTACGAAGAAAGCGGTTACAACACAGATCGCATAACGTGAAGATGGCGGGAAAAGTCGAAAGCGCTAACCGGTTTCGAGCGAACTTGATCTGCCAAGACCCAAGACTTATGATAATGAAGGTCGCCATTACTGATCGAGAGGCCATGACAATTAATTTTGTATAGCAAATACTCTGCTATAGTTTTCTCAATGACTGGATTACCGCAATACGGAACTAGATTTATTCGAAACTGTGAAGATTTCCGATGACTGTTGGAAATTTGTGATTGATAGACTAAATTATGAGCTTCATTTGTTGCTACTAAAGATTTTCCCTTTCCGAAGGCGATAGGTGAGTTTATCCAGAAAAAAAAATCATTTGTTTTTGGGTTGTGAAAACAAGATGTAGCGATAGTTGTATATTTTCATGATAGTTAACTATAACTAGTTTAGAATCCGATAAAAATACTTACGAGCTAAAATCCAATACGATTCTCACGTAGACACACACTATCGATACTTAGTCTAATTATATCGTGTACAAGTGCCCATAGTCTTGCGCTCTACTTATCGTTCGGCACCACCCCTGATTTCTAGACTAGTTTCTAGACGCGGAATTTCAAGCTCCTGTGACATCTTTCTTAACCGGTCCTAAGTTCTATGTATTCATGTTATGTTTCTAAGAACGTGTCAGAACTTACGTACTAACAATCAATAATATTGAATTTACGACACTCTTTCATTGTCTGAAGATGGAATTTTATTGCTCTTGGAGAAACTAATCGACGAGTTGACAACTTTCGCACTGAGATTACATAGTGATCTTTTGAAAAGACTTAAGCTATTAATATTACTAATATCTCATGCAAATTGCGTGTCTTTTATCAGAGTTTCCTTCGGCTTTTGACCAGCTGGACCAATTCTGTTTCCATTATATAAGACCCAGGTGCACTTTCTATCAAAGAATTATCACCTGAGGAAAATTAGCTTATGGTTTACACGGAACAATGTGACAAATAAAAGCCGCAGACGAAAGGAAAACTGCCATTGTTATGAAATAAACCGCAAAAACTCTAAACAATTTCCGCTCGATAATAAGGGAGATTTGGGTGTCAATGGCTTTATGTAGTTTTACTTATTCATTAAAAATAATTAGATTATGTAGAGTTCTGCGCTTTTTTAAAGCACCTACTTTTACTTACGCAATGTGTGATTTTTGTTAGCAAAATGTGTAACTTAGAATCATTGGGCTGGCTATTTTTCTCTTACGTCCTATAGACGTCAAATAAAAAGTAATCAGGAGCAAAGCCACAATGATAGTCATTGCTACAGTATATAAACTCTAATCATTGTCAGACATTAAACAGCCTCATTTTCAAAACAGTACCATATAATAAAAATGTTTAAGTACCTACCTGTTCATATCGTCGAGTCTCAGTTTCAAAGGATCTAGACCTCAGTCCCCTCCTGTATTGATTCTCGTATTCTTCTTCAGCAGAATTTACGATTATCACTAAAGCAGCTAGCGTGCTCAATAAAACCATAGTGAACTTCCAAGTAATACCCATATTATACCGAATCAACTGTCGCTATTCAAAACACCCGAACTAAGACACTGTCACTGCCCTAAACAGAACGATTCATAAAACTTTAAACAGAGAAGATAAGAAGACGAAGGGAAGGAAGAATGAAGAAAGATACGAAAACCCGCGTAGAACGATGATTTAGTTGTAAAAATTCAGTTCAACTTGTTTGAAAAATATTATAACACCATGATCATGAGCTTCGATATTCATTTATTTTTAGATATTCAGGTAATATACGCGTGTTTTTTTTTTTCTTCGATTGACGTGAAATTGATCGCGCTCACGTTAGTACGCGGCGGCTCGTTGCGTCGGAGTAACAGCAAAACAACGAACCACACAATCTTCGTGTTTTGCTTCGATTGCATATTTTGATTATAAGTCTGTCATTTTCCTGATTATTTTGAATCAGACGTGAAAGCTTCGCAAAACTCGTAAAAGTTTGAACGTAGAATGTAATAAAGTTTCATAATTTTGTGTTCGTGGTCGAGAGTTATTTTATCCATAGCTAATCTTAAACGATCTCTTATTGTGCAAAAACTAAGTAGGTATCTACGTTACAAAAAAATAAGAAAACTCTTATGAAAATAATATTACAATTGAACGTGTTATTGTTATTAATTAAAACACTACAAAAACAGAACCTACTCGAATAATATCAATAAGTACAATTACATTTTTATTAGTTTCATTATTTCAAGATAATTTAACAAGTAATAGTACCTACTAATACTGGGAACTCTATTGTGCAGGCGACCCACTCTAAAATAGAATAAGTCATTATTATGCATTTTGTTTTTAACCGACCAAAAACTGTGGTTGTCAATTAGACCTATGAACTAACATTTAATATCGTTTTCTTAAGAGAAAATACTATTTTTTCATTATGCTTTCTTCTGACGTTTACCTAAATGTATGAGTAGGTATATAATGCATGAGGAATATTCAAACACGATAATGCCTTGATCACACGTACCGAGTAAACCGGCCGGCGAGACAGTGACGTATTTAAGATATACTGCGCGCTAACGCTGCAACGTTCAACAGTAAAACTGATGTCGACGCGCAGTGTATCTCAAATACGTCACTGTCTCGCGGGTTTACTCGGTACGTGTGATCAAGGCATTACGATTTCCAAGATGGATGCAGCGTAATGTGAAACGGAATGTGCGCACGCGTCGTCTCCTCTGCGGTATGCAGTCGATACACGATCACATTTACTCATTTATGTACATAAAAAAGCGTTTCAAATTACCTCAGAGTCATTTTTTGCTGATCTAAACTGTTTATTTAATTATCCTAATTATTTTGTATTGTTTTTTGTATAAATGTGAAAATACATCTATTAAACCAATCGATAAATTATAAGAGGGAGTTACAAGCAAAAAAGTTTAACATAATAATGTATAAGATGTTTGACGAGTCTTACAAGCCGATGGGTATTTCCAATAATTAATAATTTTGCAAATGTAGACTGTGTGTTCTTTATGAAAGAGTTCTTCTAAGTAATACTCGTATTCGTCTTAGCAATCACGCTTAATTGTGACAAAAGCAAGCGTATCGCATTCGATGCACACTGCGCATCAACTCCAGCTCGACTGCTGAACGTTGTATGTCACTGCGCAATGTATATTGTTTACGCTACTGTTACTACACAGTTACGGTTGTCACATTTACTTGAGCTCGGCTTTCTGCTGGTTATCGATAGACAATTATGTTATTAGTAGACATATTAACAACGAGAACGTGTGCGGCTATCTATTTATGCAGTATCGTGTAACATGTAAATGTAGGTGATTGGAGCATTTCTCGTGTATATCGTTATAAAATTGACGAGAGAAAATAAGTAAATCGGTTTCACTCGTCCGCGCATATCATTAGTTTTCTTAGTAGCGTTTCTTGAAATTCTGTTTATAGAAATTATATTCCAAAGAAATAGATTTTATAATAGTTTAATGTTGATTAATAGGTTTGAAACGGTAAAAACATTCACTTGTCGATTTTTTAATAACTTCACGAACGACAGTTTTTTTCCAACCAGCGTACGTCCGTATCTATTATTTTAAAACGTGACTTGTTAACAGTAACTAATTAATATTGTTATACAGTCACAAATCATATTCAATTACATTTTTTACATTGTTACATATTTTCTTGAAATTATTGTAGGCAGGTACGTTCTTTCTGCTAACCATACAATCAAATCATCTTATCCTAACTATAAAATTAAAGGAATAATCATATCATTACTTAAATCGACAATAATAATTTGGCACTTGTATTTACGCTCGTTATAGTATATTTGTCGTGCATTGCCGATTGACACTATAACCCTTCAATATCTTTGATGATCAAACCATTAGTGTATTACAAAAAAAAGCTTGCTCTCTGATCTGATATCACTTGTACCGTTCCATTTTCATAGTTCCAATACAAAATCGTTGTACAAAATGTCGTGATATACAAAATTTACGGCAGATATTTTCATAATACATTACAATACACACAAAAAAAAACTACTTACGTCTATTTTTAACGCCTTTTTGCGTGTAGGCATTTCACATCTTCGTTTTCTAGTAATACTACGCCAAATTATGCGTTATGTAACTATTTAGTAAAAGGCTGACAAATTACGCTGTTGCATAACTCAGTCTCGGTTTTATGCGAAAAAGACGTAAACAATATCTATATAATTTGCATATATATTTAATTTCTTTGCTTATAACTTTTCTACTGCATATTTTTAAATGTCGTCAGTTTGGACATTAGAGACGTTATAAATTAAGCAATTTCTTTAAAATTTACATTTGAACTGTTATATTTATTTAAAGAGATGCGAATAATCTCGCTTCATTACAATCCACAATCCGTCGTTAGGCTGCGCATGATTTCATCTCGTATATTGTATGGGCGGGTCATTGTTACGTGGATTTCACACGCGGTCTCACTTTCTTCAGACTAACAGGCGTACTAAGAATCGTATGTGTTCAGCGAAATCTCAGACCACCATGTGACAAAAAGTTCATATCAAACGAATTGCATTAACGATATACAGATCACGCATTTCATCTCGCCTCCATTAAATTATTGTGAAAACTCTCCTTGGGTAATATTGTATGCATAATTTATTATTGTTGGCAGAGGATGCTGCAATAGCTTTCATATTTCTACTTTATTTCCAATTATTAAGTAAACCGCAAACCGTTTAGTTAATTTGCAGTCTCACTGTTACTTAACTGTCAAACTGCAAATCTTATTTGTGCTAGAATACTTTATTCTCACTCATGTTTTTCTAACTCTAATTAAAATTAAGTGTGTATTTATTTACGACTTAGCAACACTGAACACAGCAGTACGAGTTTACTTTTTTACTTACATTGTAAAAAAGTCAAATGTACATAAGTACTTATATAATTTATATTATTGTATAATAAAAACGAAATTTGCGAGAACACGCGAACTAATTTATTATCGGAGAGTACTTCTTATACCCGGAAACTCAATATTTTTTACAATACTTACATCCAAATAATGGGTTTCCGTCAATCGGAACTTGTAACTTCATTATAATAATCTTAAAATGATACGCATGCTGTTGGCCTGCTCTGCTCATACAGTTGTTCTTACATAATAGTATAATTCCATTTTTATTGAAGAAACCGTACCGAATGTTTTACTTATTATTTCCACTATGTCTACGTGACGTAGATAGATGCCTATGTTTGTAAATAATACCGGTAACAATGTTTGTTGTGACTTGTGAAAGCAAGAATAACAAGCAAAACGCTATCCGTTAATCGGCTGCATTTACTGTCAAAGCGATACTTTTGTAGCAAAGTTTTTTGTGACACCTTAGCTAATAGACCAGTAGCTCTACCATGAGTTTTTACTACACTATATTTACTACACTCGCTAGCGTCTGTAGTTAAAAAAATGTATGAAGATTTGTAAAGCGCCTCTAGCGGATAGTTGGGTACTAAAATTCGTCATACTAATATTGACGTAACTACTGTAGTAAAGTCAGGCGATTTTACTGTGACATCTCATGGTAGATACACAGGCTCGATAGCTTTTACAAACAAAGAAAATAATAGTAGGATGAAACCCATTAGAAAAGGAGGGGAATATTATAAAAATGAAAGGAAAAATAAATTACGGGCGATCTGAGGTTGGGAAGGGGATGGGGGTGAGCTTTTATTATTTTTCAAGGACCCCGGACTATAAGTTGTACATTGCGTATCATGGTCCCCTTAATAAGTGCTATTTGTCAAGGCGTTGTTGCCATCTAAACATCCATTTTGATGACAAAGAGCTCTGTTAAGTTGTCAGTTATGCTGTGATGTATGCAGCAATTAAGCTTTGAGCTTACAATAAAGCTTCTGTACTCTCATTTCTAAATTCCACTAAAACAAAATAATTTAAAAATAACAGGAGAATAAATCTTTCAACAAAATAGATAGATAAACTCTTTATTGTACACAAGGAAAATAACAAATGAAAAACATAGCAATAGTTTTGTCCAATGGGCAGTCTTATCGCTAATAGCGATCTTTTCCAGACAACCTTTGGATGGATAGGATAGACAAAAACAGCAATGTTATTAAGCATCGACCAGCTTTCTATATAAATGAAGTTTTAAACTAATAATCCGAGGAAACACGTCCCACGTTTATTATCCACATGTTATTAAATAATAGAGTTGAAAGTGCATTATCTCACGAGGCACAGACAATAGACGAATAGAATCATAAATTTAATTAAACAAAAGTAAAAGCTTAAGATTATTCAATAAGATAATCAAGATCATTCGGTATTGATAATTTGATTAATATCAAGCTAGAAAATAAAAGAAGTATAAATAGTATGGTCATGTTATAAAATAATTGTGTAACAAATCTAATGAGCATACTTGCACGCCTAGTTAACTTTCGTTCCAAAATTACTCTATCAAAAACTCAACTGTAGTTATAGTCGTATATGCATATTCTTTCCGAATTCCTTATTATATTGTAAAAACGAAAGTACGAGTATGTCTGTTTATTAAGCAAATAAACTGTTGAACGGTGTTCGGTAAAATAGTTCAGTTGTAATCTAAAATAATACATCTCACAATTAAATTGGACGTTTACTTATGAATATTACTTTACGTTTACTTACTTATAAATGTATAATACATATTATGTATAGACTCTATCTAGTCTACCTTTTTTATTTATACATACAGTAGAAGCATGAGAGATCCTATCCACACTCTACTGATAGTCCAGTCAAAATAGACTAAAATTATGACTTCAGTTTGCATTAATTCCCAACAAGCTGGATTTTTGTGCAGGCCTTGAATACGTCATTATAAATGATATGTCAAAAGTCCCCATCGATCCCGCTTGTGCGTTGTTTTTTATTCGAGGTCAAAGGTCATAAATTTGCGTTTTTTACATATATCTCTGAAAATACGAGAGCTATCGAAAAGTGGTACAGGCAAAGTTTGTACATTGTAAAATTGTCTACAAAAATACCTCAACACTTTTCTTCTACAAAGCATCGCTTTCGAGATATAGTGACTTTAGACCGCAGGAAAATCGTCGAAGATGCTGCGTTTTTTTCATTTCAGCCGTTTTATCTGCTTCATTGCCACAGAATAAACAGTATTTTTTGAAATTTATCGAAAGAGGTGATGCGTTCGATGGGTTAGTCCTCCTCCAAGGTAATGAATCGTCTTTTTGTCTCAAGAAATACTGTTTGTTCTGTGGCAATGAAGCAGATAAAACGGCTGAAATGAAAAAAACGCAGCATTTTAGTAGATTTTCCTGCGGTTTTAAGTCACTATATCTCAAAAGCGATGCTTTGTAGAAGAAAAGTGTTGAGATATTTTTGTACACAATTTTACGATCTACAAACTTTGTCGGAACCATTTTTCGATAGCTCTCGTTTATGACTTTTAAACGCAAATTTATGACTTTAACCTGGGTATTTGCGTTTTTCGCGTATATCTCTGAAACAACGAGAGCTATCGAAAAATGGTTCCGACAAAGTTTGTAAATCGTAAAATTGTCTACAATAATATCTCAACACTTTTCTTCTACAAAGCATCGCTTTTGAGATAAAGTGATTTTAAACCGCAGGAAAATCTACTAAAATTCTGCGTTTTTTTCATTTCAGCCGTTTTATCTCCTTCATTGCCATAGAACGAACAGTATTTCTTGAAACAAAAAGATGATTCATTACCTCGGAGGAGGACTAACCCATCGAACCCATCACCCCTTTCAGTAAATTTCAAGAAATACTGATTGTTCTGTGGCAATGAAGCAGATAAAACGGCTGAAATGAAAAAAACGCAGCATCTTCGACGATTTTCCTGCGGTCTAGAGTCACTATATCTCGAAAGCGATGCTTTGTAGAAGAAAAGTGTTGAGGTATTTTTGTAGACAATTTTACGATCTACAAACTTTGCCTGAACCATTTTTCGATAGCTCTCGTTGTTTCAGAGATATACGCAAAAAACGCAAATTTATGACTTTTAACCTGGAATAAAAAACAACGCACAAGCGGGATCGATGGGGACTTTTGACATATCATTTGTAATGACGTATTCAAGGCCTGTACAAAAATCCAGCTTGTTGGGAATTAATGCAAGCTGGAATGTCTATTTTGACTGGACTATGAGTCAGTTTAAAAAAACTTCAACACAAGCAAAGACGCAGGCAATTACTTTAAAATCTATAAATATAATCAAATCAATAAATATAATATAAAATCTATAAATATAATGATATTATTCTAAAAGTCATTTTTAAATCATATATAAATCTGTAATTTACTACCGTTTTTAGAATGATATATTCTAAAACGGTAGTAAATTACAGACGGAATTATTGCAATTACATATTTCATTTATCTATTAATGCAGAAAAGAGAAAAGTGGCTTGAGACAGTACGCTCGAGTGAGAATATCCAGGAATGTGTGACGTAAAATGATCGGACACTAACAAACTTGTCATATCTTAATTATTATTTTAATCGCATTGAGGAAACTAGATTCTTATATTTCTCGAAAAATATTTCTTGTAGAAACTTATTGTTCAAACCGATTTGACGACATTAATTTATCTATGTTAGTTAGAGACGTATTCAATAAAATATGCTTTAGTTAGATCACACCCCAAAATCCATAGCATGAAAGGCTGAGCAAATATTAACTAATATTTTTAATGATCTCGAAGAGAGTTGACAAAAAGCTAAATAACAAAATTGGCAGTACAAAATTTCTACCAGATTTCTTTACGATACATTTTTCTGTAATGTTCCATTTTCTTTGCAGATGGGCGGTTTCCACAGTGATGACGCGGCAGAATAACATCAAATTGGGCGATTCTGACGTCACTGCGTTCATACCTCTCTGGGATATGTGCAATCATGAACACGGAAAGGTAAAACTAGTTAGCTTTCAGAATTATCTAGAATAACTTTATGCCCATACATATCCTGAAAAATTGCTAATCTTACCTATGTTTCATCGACTCTTTTGCATATTTTACATTAAACATTGCATGTGCATATAACAGGCACCTACACCATTATAGGTTACAATGGTGTAAGTACCAGTTCAGTATAAGATATACAAGAGACCTAAAATTACCTTTAATTTACACAAAAATAATAACTTTACAAAATATGTTCAATTAAAGTAGATGCTAAGAAAATGATAATGTGTAAAATAGATTGTATAAAAATGTCCTTCAAGATGCTTGACAAACAAACATTTGTCTACCAGTAAACATACCTAGATGCTTGAATATCATAGAATATCTTTCAGGATTTGTTAATTTAGTATTGAAAATATATTTTTCAGATAACAACAGACTTCAACAAGAGTTTGGACCGAGGGGAATGCTACGCGCTGCGTCACTTCAAACCGAACGAACAAATATTCATATTTTACGGATCTAGACCGAATGCTGATCTTTTCCTGCATAATGGGTAAATATTATTTCATAAATACTAGAAATGCACAATATTCTGTATAGTACATTTTTTGTATTGGTATACTCTTGTTGTTTTTGGATAAAAAGGTTACTAACTAACCAAGATTTTTGACGGGGCAATAATGAACTATAGGGAATTCATTGGAATTAAAATTGTGTTTCTAATTGTTAGTCAACAAAAATAATCACAAAATATTAGAAACACAATTTTAAGTCCAATGAATTCCCTATAGTTCATTATTGCCCCGTCACGTCATTTATATGTTCATCATTTATCTCATAAACTCTTTTTAATACTTATAGCGATGCAATGTACTTAAACCGATAGTTCAAATATAACTATTAAAACCCAATCACAATGTCGTATAAACGCATTTATAACAGATCAGTTGTATAATGAAGTTATCGCACCTATTTTGCGTTACATATGTGCTAAGACTAATGTAAGGTTGATAAGTCACGGTGTGCACATTGTATCATGAGTCTTTCTTTTGTTCCACTCATCCGTTGCTAGCCTTCCGGTTATCAACGGTTAAGTAAACTCTACTCTTCATCGACAGGCTTCACAGTTTAGTTGGTAAAAACTCGAAAAAAAATATATAAGTATTTTATTTTGAGACTATAAATAACATATTATGCTTAATCCGTAGATTCGTATAAAAACACAATATCTACTGAATTAATATATTCATGTAAAATATTATACGTGAATATTTTGATCTTTCTAGGCTAATTTTAAACATAAGGAAATAGTCATAAAATCATAAAAAACCCATCGTTAGACCCTACGTAAGAGACAAGTCACATAACATTTAATAGAGTTATAATTACTGTTATTATTCTTAAATGTCAGATGTAATGATAAAACAAACTTCTTATGACAGCTATAGAATATTCATTAATATAGTCTTACCACGAAAAGTCTGCAATTATATTAATTTACAACCTTTAAAAGATTTGTACTTACATGATACAATGTTACATCAGTTACTTTTGTGATGAGGTAGCTTGTCAAAATCGCTTTTCCACAAAGAACAGTGCTTTCAACTATAGATTTACGAATTCTGTCACAACTTTAATTATAAATAACCCAGATCTACAAACAAAACCAATAAAAATTACACTCAACTAGAAGATTTAATATATTTTAAGCTTGCATTGTACCTGTACTTTCTTTTTTTTAATCAATAAATGTATTCATAATTATAAAAATAGGATGAAGAGATAGGTGTGGTATCTTCAACGAAAAGGAATCTTTAACGCTGAGCGACCTTTGGCTCGGGGTCCGAGGACAGATGGATAGTAATCGGTTCTATTATATATGTTCAAACTCCGTGATAACTTAGTTTACGCTATAGGATTTGTCTCTGCCATCTGTTGGTCTGTTGCGTAGACTTCGATGTAGTTAATCATTTAGCGAGATAGATGGCACTACAAGGACACTAATTAAGTGAATCTTTCTTTCAAATTTCAGATTCATATACCCAGAAAATCAACACGACAGCCTAGCCTTAACTTTAGGCGTGAGCGCCAGTGATAGCCTTCGAGAGTCAAAGCAGGAGCTATTGTCGAAACTAGGACTTGTGTCAGTCACACATTATCAACTTTACCGCGGGGAAACACCTATTAGCGCTGAATTACTCGCTTTCATTAGAATCTTCAACATGAACCAAGGTACTATTTATTTTTTATTAGTTTACAACATAGAATGGATCCGGAAAGGTGCCCACCTTTCCGGATCCATACTATGTTCAGGTATTATATCAGAGGGTATAAGACGTCGCGGACGCCCGAGGAAGCGTTGGTGCGACGACCTGGACTCCTTCGACCGGGAATGGGTGGAGTTGGCTGGAGATAGAGAGAGATGGAAAGAGAGGGGGGAGACCTTTGCCCAGCAGTGGGACAGTGTAGGTTAATTAAAAAAAGAAAAAAAAACTACATAGTATTAAAATCGTTTATACATAGCATTTAAAACCCACGAAAATATGTGATTGTTTGAGTCTTCATCAAATAAATTACAATGATGGCTACTAAGCTTGGTACTACAGATTTTAAAATTAATCCTTTTGGGCATCAATCAATTCTATTCTATTATCAGAATAGATGACTCTTTCTTTTACTGGTAAGATGATTAAGTTAATCGGTCTAAGCGTGTTATCTGTTTACAATTATCTCTAGTAAATATGTATACCCAATCACAAGCTCATTAGAAAGAAATTATAAAAAAAAACAGGAACTCTAATAAGAATCATACTTATTTCAGAGGAACTAACAAAATGGCTAAATAACGGCTTATCTGGCGACTTGGTGTCATCAGACGCAGACAGTTGTCAGGCAGTAGGCGTGGACATAGAACGAAACGCATACTCCTACTTACTGACTCGATGCAAACTGTTATTGGCCTCTTATAAGAAGACTGAGGAAGGCAAGGAAGAAACTGCTAACAGGTAATAATAACATCATCGCTTCACATCTTCAAAAACAAACTCAAACAGTTCTACAGTAAAGATTTTACTCAACAATAGCCAGATTTCAAATAATGTAAAGGTATCATTTTCCTTTGGCAACTTTTTGTTTTTCCTTAGCATTGTAATTAAATGAGTATGTATTAGTATATTTTATTTTTATCTAAGTATTAGTATATAAATTATTTTTAATTAGGTTGAATATATATTATTATTGTATTTTTTTATTTCGTATAAAATCCATTTTTCACATTGTTGTTTGTGCACCCTCCCCCTTCTTTTACTACTTCGCTCAAATTTTTCATGCTATGGTTGCCTGGAAGAAATCGCTATCAGCGATAAGGCCGCCCATTGTACTATTTTTAAGTTAGTTCTAAGATGTTTTTTGTATTTTCTGTTTGTGCAATAAAGTGTTATCTATCTATCTATCTATCTATCTATCTAATACTTTAAATTTTATTTATTCTTCTTTTTTACCTCATCAGATATATTATAGATCGTTTGCAACGGTCTGTAGATAGTTCAACTGTTTCTTATGTATTTTATATGACTATGTACATTTTGTAAATACTGTATAGTCGTAAGTTTGTTTGTAAATAAAGTTACTCATCAGTGTATTATTTCTAAGTTAAATTGACACCGCACTGAAACTTCAGTACTAATTAAGTACTGAAGTTTCAGAGCGGTAGTTTAATTGTAATTCTTTGTAAGAAGGATCATATAAAAAAACGGTAGGAACCAGGCCGTAAGTTCCCGTTCGTCTAGTTCTTCTGGTCGCGTGGAACTGACACCTAGAATCACCTAGTATGTAAGACGATTCTAAATGATCCTTGTGATTTAATTGAATAAAGAAATATTTGATTTGATTTGATTAAATATAATCATAGACATTTGACACATCGCGCTCTAAACTCAGTGGCTTTGCCTTCCATGCTGTGGGTCGCGGGTTCGACCTTCACTAAGAGCAAAAGTTTGTAAGCCATCGAATAATACAAAAACTAAATGTTTTGATTGTTTCCAAGGAATAATATTATTTACGTTAGGGTCATGCGACTTGATTATCGGAGAAGTGACGAATAAATGTGACAATCGTAAAGTAAACGTAACTCAGCGTATCCGATTCCTATCGATTACAACTTTCGGCTGTCGAACTGGTGTTTCATATAATAATATATAGTTCATTGTATTTGTTTCAGGAAAAATATAAAACTTCTGAAGGAATGCGAAACGAGAATACTAGAAGGTGCCATAGATCATTTAAAAGGAGCTTTAGAAAAACTAACCACCAACAAGTAACTTAGTATGTAAGTAATTTTAAGTAATCAGTTTGAACAAATCATGACAGTATTTTTTCTGTAATTTATATAGATTTATTTTACTAACAATATAATTTATTGCAACGAATATACTTAAGTTTTAGTTCCTAAGTGTGATTTATTTTTTTACTAAGTATATGATTTTTTACGTACTTATGTTACCGTGTGCAATTTTTATTAAACGTACCTTGTTTTCAAAGCCATTTTTATTTTTTTCAACAAACAATTAACGTTAGAATTTTTTAATGCGTTTGTGTGAACCCTCATTTTTTTTATTACAAAAAAATGGTTATTAGTTAACGTAAATGTAAAATGAAACAAGGAATATTTTTAATTTTATATTGAAATTAGGCAGATTTTTACAAAATATATAAATAACATTAATAATAACATTAGCTAAATTGACGCTAAAACATTGGTTTTACGTTCATAGCCGACTTAAATTTAAAAGTATCCTAGTTATTCTATTATTTACAGAATTTTATTTTAAACTTATTTTCTAACCTTAAATATTGT
Source organism: Ecliptopera silaceata (assembly GCA_932527185.1). Classification (NCBI taxonomy): domain Eukaryota; kingdom Metazoa; phylum Arthropoda; class Insecta; order Lepidoptera; family Geometridae; genus Ecliptopera; species Ecliptopera silaceata. The sequence continues at coordinate 4,665,055 of OW052205.1, read as the reverse complement.
ATTGAATTATCAAATATAAAATTAAGCATATGAAATTATTTTATCACAAAGTTATTCGTCATTTCAAAAACTATTGACAGACAAACGGAGGAGAACTATTTTCTAACTTATAAAATAAAAGTCCTCACAATTTGTCTACGCATTATTTTTTTAATATTTCGTAGTGAATTCGGCAATAAATATATCAAACACAAATTACCTTTTGGCTATTCATATAAAGTACTATTATTATTTTCAAAGAATAAGTAATTATTTTAGCAATCTCAATAAATTAATTTTATCTAAGAAACTTCTAAAATCTCTCTCAAGAAACACTACACATTTATCTCTTAGAGACACTAAATAATACACTATTTTTTCGATGGCACGATAAAGATATCGCACCAAATAATCGCATAATATTTTAGCAATTACATAGCTAAAAACTACACAATGATTTTATTTACATTAATCACGGACGGACGACTGAGTTGGACTTTTTATATGTAAGTACCTACTTCAACTAAAAGTTCACTGGATTTCCTACTGTAAATGAGAACATTGGATCATGTTATTTGATACTCGTTTCAACATTTTGCGAGTCCCAATAATACTACCTAAGAACTCAATGAAAATCTTTTGTATGGACATAAAGGGCTTAAAAACGACCCTGACCTGTCATATTCTGACAGAAGTTAATCGTCGTTTAAAATAGTGCCATTTCGTTTGGTTCTAATATTGATAGATAGTGGAATCCTAAGCAGCGTTTAGATTCTATGCAAACCTATCAAACCCTTAGCTTCTATTTTAATACGCAACTCAGCCGATAGATGTCGTTAGAAACATTTATTCTGGCAAACGAGAGGTCTATGTTCACTGATCTTTCTGTAACTATAGTACTGGACCACTTTATTTGATCCGTCCCTTATGCGGCACATAAGCGTTGTGTGAGGCAATGGCCTCGCGTCGACACCCGCGTGCTGCTATTAGTATAGCACCGAATAATGCTGCTATAAGAACTCCACAAGATGCCATTATTGCTGATAGAGCTGATGTCTTCATACAGGTCTGGCCTTCTTTAGGTGCTAGAAAAAATAATATTTTTTTATTATATGTGGATATTGAAAATAACGGTTGTGTGATCGCATACATTGATGTTTGTACTTTGATAAGTATTCTACGTTTAGCAGTGGACACTGATATAGGTTGATGTTTTATTATTTAAATTTATTAACAAAACTGACCCTTATAGGTAAGTATTCTATCTATCAGCTATTTATTTTAACTTGCTTAATTTACGATTTAAATGCTTTGTGTTAAACTTTCACATATATTATTATTATTTTTTTACATAAAGAGCCTTGTTTTGAGATTAGTCAAATATTTGACTGAGCAGAGCTGTATCTTAAAAAAGGTTATTTCTATATGTATGAACAAACCTGTATTAGCTGCAGTTTCTGAATCCTCTTCACCTTCTTGCAAGACCCGTAATGATTGAAATAAAGATATGTTTTCTGAGAGGCGAGCTGGCGCGGCCGTAGTTAAAGCATCCACAGACCGACGTCGGACACTTTTCATGTTTCGCCAATGGCAAGGTTGCGACTGAAATAGTTAATATAATAATATAAATATTTATTTATCAAAAACACAGGTTATTTTAAGTATAAAAATTATTTGCTAGGTACAGATTTCTTAAAGAGTTAAACAACGAAGAACAAATTAAGCGTTAAACTTGTGTGTAGGACTTAATTTTCTTATGTTATTTGACCTGAAAAATCATCACTGGGCAGCGCAATATAACTTAGTTTTCAATCAAAAGTACCTTTATTTATTTACCTATTTACTAAATGTGTTTACAAATGAATATTTTCCTAAATATATGTTATATCTACTTACCGGACACCTGCCATGGCACATTCTAACGTCGCATTCGATATAAAGCGCGGGCGATCCCGTGAACCTAAACGTTTTCATGTAGGCATACACTTGCGTCTCAAACACGCCGGATTCAGACCAAGAGCCTCGGAACCGGGAAATCAGCTTATCGTCTACTGGACACCTGTAAAATACATTTCCTTTCAAAAAACATGTAAGTAAACCATTTGACATTAGGTCGACAGGAACAAATATAGCAAATCGTCATAGAATATTTCCATAGACATAGGGAATAGACTGAGCGGTTCCTATACAGCAGGTATGAAGTAAAAACGGGCGGCAGAGCAAGAGAGAGAAAACGATCTTGCGGCCAATAGTCTCTTTCTAGAGGATTATTACAGTACAGACCTACAAAATTAGACAGGTATTGGCCGCACAGCATTGTCTCTTAAAAAGAGATGTAAATTTTATGAGGCTTTTGCTCAATCCATTCTCTGTCTGTTAGCATTTTGTTTTATATTAAGTAGATATAATATATTTTGTTATACGCAAAACCTTCAGACATCAAGGCTCTTTATTCTTGTAACGTACCCATATTCATCAATAAGCTGTATTCTCTTCGTAGCTCCGTTGTGGGCGAAGCAGTCATTCACGACAATATCGAATCCATCTGAAATGCAAATATAGTAAATAATCAAAGAGCAAAAGTAGCTGATTTGGAATTCGCTTGTAAAAAAACTTCTAGACTCTCTCCCTTAAGAATTCTTGCTAAGAATGTTCTTATGACTAAAATGTACTCCAACGCGTGGTATGCAAAGTTACAAGTTATGTTATTACATTTTTTTCTGCAAAGCTGCGTAGATCGGCGAATCTCAATAAAAAGAAGATCAACGACCAGCATCTTTCGATAGATGTATTTATAGATGGATGTATATCACGCGAGAAAACGCTTGCACCGTTACAGCCCTTAGTCACGGGTCATACAATAAAATATACGTGTAGATGCGAAACTCCTTTATTTCTCTTATTCCGTTCTTTCCTAGTGGTGGTTGTCATAGATGAATTATTAAAAATTAAACGAAGATTTGAAATACAAAATAGTAACGGTCTATACTAATAGAAAGCAATTTGACGCATTGTAAGTGGTCACTTTTGCCGCTTGAAACCCTAAAAACTCGAGTGCACGATAAAACACTAACGGTAGGTAAATAAGCTATTATATACTAAAGCACTAAGCTTAAGACATCGTTTTTTTTTGTCAATTGATGATGAAATCCAAAGACAAAAATTAAGCGTGATATTTAGATTATCAATCTTTAAAATAAATAAACGAAGCAAGACACAATTACGATGCGTAGAAACTAGATCTATAGAATAAGAAGGTTTGTAATATAGATTTCATTATAAACGGGATATTTACCATGATTTGTGAGTTTGATTATTTCCCGATATTTCGGCACAGTTGCATGCGCCATGATCACGGGTCGAACTGATTTCGACCCGTTTATAGTAAAAACTATGTTCAAAACCATGAAATATTATATAGGTTTGTAATAGTTTGTAATTCCTAGTGACCGGTCTAGTCACAGCCCTTAGTCACGGTTCAGATAAGATAATGACGTAGGTACTACGTCACGGGAGGTTTAGTTATAAGTACATGTACTTACTCGAAATTCAGCGAGGTACCTACATCCTACGGTACATACAAATCGTTTAAAAATTTAAGCAAAACGCAAAGCTTACTGTTAACTCAATCTAAGGCGATTGGTCATGCCCTTAAGACGCGGTCTATTTGAACTGGTATTTTTAAGAACGCACGCCTTACCGATCGATTTTAAGAGGGTTATGGCTTTCGCGCGTGTCTATAACGATAAGTTTTTAGTGTCTGATATCCTAGTATTTTTTATGTTGGTATTAGTATTTATAGATAAGAGTTAAATAGTGTGAAAATAAAAAAGTTTCTATCAAACTCAAAGCTTAAAACAGCTTAATTTTTCAGACAAGGCTTCTAAGCGCAGAACCATACGATTGTCAAAACTTTTGATCACGCGCACACCAATATATCAACCCTACTGGCCCCATATTGAATATAAATATTCATGGACATAACAACATTATCTAGTCCCTAACTAATCAAAACTTGAACTATGGGAACTGAATTGCTGATAGATATTTTTAGAACACCCAGACACAGAACAAACACAGTATTATTGTGACTTTACTAGTTCCTTATAAAACTCCATGCCAACAAGTAGTAAAACAATATTGCTGAATTGTATTGCATTGTATAAAATACTGTATGGCATTGTATTACAGCACCAGTCGAGAATAGTAACCTTTCGTCTCTATATACAAGCCTCGGCTTAGTTAGAGCGAAATGCTTCAATTTTAGACTCAGGTCCACAATAAGTCAACATAATTTTGTACATTTTAGATGATACACGAAAGACCTTATTTACTGAATAAAGTTATTTATTTATTTATTGCTCACCATAAGCGCTTCTCATATAAATAAGCAGAGTGAGAGGATCTCCAACCCGGACCGGACCGGACACTCGAGCCCCGCCGGCTCCGTATCCGGACCGGATCTCCATATAGCATTCTGGAGGCTGCAGAGTGAAGACAACGGGGTTTCCTGTCGCTACCCTGTAAAAACAGTAGGTACTATTATTAAGATTATCGATTTATTGCTAGAATCAAAATTAGATCTTTTACGACGCCGCACTATAAAATAACAAATTCTACATAATGTAATGTAAGGCACTTGCAAGGACGGTAGAGTAACATCCATCATTCTCTGCTCTTCATATTTGTTTGCTGCATACAAAAGCTTTTGTATATTGGATTTAATTTTAAAATATGAGGTTAGTGCTTATAATTTTTTTTTTATTCATAAATATAAAATTATTACGTAGATCTACTAATTTACCATTAATAAATTAGTCAGATCATTTTTGGAGAAGAAGATCAAGCAAAAATTAACACGCAATTAGGTATAGGTATGTATTTAAACGAGCATAAACCCACTGCCCAAGGTAAGTTTCGACCCAGTTTCATCAACTAGGTTTCAAAGCCGATAATCCAGAACTGTATTTAATTATCAGTTTATAATATAATCAAGTTTTTACTCCGATAAAGTAGAAAGTGAAGGTGATTCAATCAGCGGTCGTGGGAAATGTGACGGATTTTTCTCTGGAACTTAACGGATTTTGATTGGAATTACTTAGCTTACTGAATAAAAGTAATTAATTATAGGTTCTGCTTCTGCGTATTACATTAACATTCACATTTAGGCTGAGCTTTCGTTAGCATACGAGATAAAGCTCGTCGCCAATTGTTAACACTTCACAATTAAAATCTGTCATAATTTGTATCTATACTTCAATCAATTCAGATTCCCGAACCAAAGACAACTCTAACAACGCTATTCAAAGTATTCTTAGAACTAGACCAAAAAAAAATATAAAAATGTATTAATAAATAGTCACTTACTCAACATCGAGGAAGGGGAAAGTAACAGTTTTCCAAAAATCGTATCCGTATTCGCAGGTGACTTTAAAGTGTTCGTCCAATTCCTCTTCTATCAGCGGGTTGTACTGCACCGTGATTGTGTTCCACATCAAGTTCTTCTGTCGAAATGGAAGAACGTTATACATCGAACAGCACTTTAAATTTACCACTTTATTTAATTTTTGAAGTGAAAACTTCTTTAGCGGCGCTGGGTGGGTAAAAACTTTCAAACTCGCGTCAGGGTCACGTGACGTCGAAAAAGCGTAAGATCTTATTTAATTTTTATACATTGCTCGTAAAACAAGAGACGACAAAAGAACACACTTGCGGTCACGCGACGTATGACTCAAACAATTAAATAGTGTTGTGGCGACATCGTACAAGGCGAGTACAAGGCGCTGCCAACACGCGGTGCGGTGCGGAGCGCGGGGGCGGAGGACCGAGGAGCGGCACTCGCGCGCCGGCAGCCGACAGACGCTCTGAGCACCCTCGCACGGGAAACACGTATCGCTCGCCGCGCGCGCATAACCAGATAGACGCTATTATATCGTACGAATCGTTTCGCCTAACTTGTATTTAACTGTATCGCTTCCATCTTATTGAAGTGAAAACTCAGTCAGGGTCACGTGACTCGTGACGTTCATCGAACGTGACGTTCATCATTCGTTGTCTTCGTCGTTGTGTCAATGTCAATGACATGACACAATCACAATGACACAGACACATTCGCGCTTGCGCGAATGTGTCTGTGTCAGTGTGTCTTCGTTGTCTTCGTCGTTGTGTCACATTCGCGCTTGCGCGAATGTGACACAATCACAATGACACAGACACATTCGCGCTTGCGCGAATGTGTCTGTGTCATTGTGATTGTCATTGTCATTGTCGTTGTGTCGACATGACACAATCGTTGTCTTCGTCGTTGTGTCACATTCGCGCTTGCGCGAATGTGACACAATGACATGACACAATCACAATGACACAGACACATTCGCGCTTGCGCGAATGTGTCTGTGTCATTGTGATTGTCGTTGTGTCGACATGACACAATCACAATGACACAGACACATTCGTGCTTGCGCGAATGTGTCTGTGTCATTGTGATTTTCATTGTCATTATGACGACTGTGGTTATATTTTTGAAGTGAAAACTTAAAAGTGAAAACACAGACACATTCGCGCTTGCGCGAATGTGTCATTGTCATTGTCATTGTCGTTGTGTCGACATGACACAATCACACTGACACAGACACATTCGCGCTTGCGCGAATGTGTCTGTGTCAGTGTGTCTTCGTTGTCTTCGTCATTGTCATTGTCTTCGTCATTGTGATTGTCATTGTCATTATGACGACTGTGGTTATATTTTTGAAGTGAAAACTTAAAAGTGAAAACACATTCGCGCTTGCGCGAATGTGTCTGTGTCATTGTGATTGTCATTGTCATTATGACGACTGTGGTTATATTTTTGAAGTGAAAACTTAAAAGTGAAAACACAACGTTAATATTGAAGTTTTCACTTCTGCCGGCACTCCCGGAGTGCTATCATTTTTTTTTCTCTAAAAAGGTTTTATGCTAAAATACGAACTTGAAATACCAATTCCTTTAGTTTAAACTGATGTACGTATAGACGTACAAGTACAATGTATAAAGGAACATTGTCCAACGCACTTTGCTGAGGTATATACAATTGTCCGGATACTACCTTAGTTATATTAAATAGGTAATAAAAAAAATACCTATTTGGGCTAAGCATAAGATCAGGTTAGTTATATTAAAATCTTGTTACATTTTCTCAAAAGAAACATGATTGAAAACTTGCTACGTGTAGCCGCACGCTAAACCGACCGTATTCCAGGTAAAAAAAGCATAATCAACCTTAATAAAATATGCTCACAGTTGGATGTTTCCTAGTATCTTCGTGCTGCCCATTCCTGCCAAGAGTCCCGCATCTGTTCAGCTGAATGTAGAACTCGTAGTAGTCACGTCCTGTCCCGTTTATATACATGCAGTCAGGGTCGTACGAATACCCTGCAAATCAACAAATACAGTTCTAAAAAACTGAACGAACCAATAAACTTACGGTCTGTCTTATAAAAAGTTAGCGCAGACTTGATGTATTGATTACTATACATAATGATAACATAAAGTCAACGCTAAGTTTTTTAAGATAGGGCAGTTAGTATCTACTACTTAGTAGGCCTTGTAAAGGATAAGTTCGGGGTAGCACTATCACCGTCTCGTATCTGTCTCGCATAGCAAACTTCGGAGATTGAGAAGGAAGTATACTTAGCCATTATTGCTAAATAAATTCCTTATTTCTTAATAAATTACCTAAGCATTTACTGTCCTCAATCTCGATGGAAAGTTAAAAGGAATTTAGTTAAATTGTTTTATTGTCAAAATTATTTGTAAACCGGTCCCTAACACGATTTCTTCATTCAAGGAACAAGGTCGCCTGATTCGGCATACCAATCAACAAGAATGGAGCTGTAACCCACTACACTACTGTTATTACAATACCGATAGTTCAAATAACTGTTTTGACAGGTTTTGTTTTATAAAAAACATAAGCTGAGTTGCCAATTCTATAATACCTCGGAAAAATAAGAACACAAAAATTTTCTATGATGCTCTACTAACCATCAGTTATGTTTTCTCTACTAAATTTTGATATAAGAGCAAATGTAAACAACTAAATTCTGCGCGTAGGAAAAACAGATTTTGAAGTCTTTCAGGAGTCTGCAGTGTATTTAATTTTATTAGCAAATATATACTTCTTTATCTATGCTAAACATAGATAAACATAGGTACTAGTTTTATCAGCAAATGTAAGTTTAGTCTAGTTCTATGCAAAACATTACTAGCGATAAAAATAGCGCAATTCTAAAAAACCTGTCAATAACTGATACCTCGCTAAGATACTAGTAGGTACCTACTGAATGGTCAATTAACTAATTGCTCGTAACTTGTAACGCATATTACGAGTATGACCGAGGAGTACTAACGGAGGTGATTGGGCACGTATCGTGCAGACCAACACGCTTCTGTAATTTTTGTTTTAAACTGTATACAAAATAATGAAATATATTCTTCAACATAAAACTTTAGCCAAACAGACTACAGTTGAACGCATGGAATAATGTGCTTTTATAAAAGTAAGTTATAGTAGGTACCTACACTTATTGATTTATTATCACACAGAAACGTTATTAATTTAAGATTTAATTTATATATAATTTGTTTTTGTGCTATTTTCCGCGACCGTCGCAGGCTGAGGAATAATTAAAAACTTTGTTCCTGATTTTCAATACCTCATACTCAAGTGTAAGATACCTATATAAATACGAATATGGGATGTTATTTGGGGCTGGTTTTACGTAGCTAGTAATAATAGTACAGATTGATTCATTGTAAAAATGCCATACACTTACGGCCGGTTTCTCGAACGCTGATCAACGAAAAAATCAAATAATTACTATGTGTCAAACTCGGATCAATCGTGATTTGGGTTTCCAGAAACCGGCCGTTAGCAGCCATATTGCTGAAGCGCTGGTTACCATGGTCACAGCAGAAACAGGTAGGTACCTCACTTGTTTACTTATAAGTAATGTGTTTATAGCTTGCGAATATTGTCTCACGAATCCATAGACAATGTAGACCTTAATCTCACAATCTAATCATAATTATAGGAGAGACTGTACACTTACGTACAGTACGCTTAATATCTGGTAATCTGTTAGTCAAGGGGCTTTTATAGACATTGCTGAGAATTTTCTGACGGCAAGGTCACATGTTCTTTTTATTTCCTTTTTGATTAAGTCGTTTCAATGGTAGAGAGTTCGTGATTGTCACGAACTTATTTTCCAATTCTTATGGGGCGTCTAAACGGGCAATATTTTACGCCAATTTGTGGCTGCAATTATTGGCAAACATTGCCCAGCCATCAATAAAACATTTTAGTACATTTAATGGCTGAGCAATCAATTGCAGGCAACATGTTGCAATATGTTGTATTTTGTCGTGGCTACACATATAAAAACATTTTGACATATCAAAAAATATGTGGCTATAATGCCGGGCCATCCTTAAAATATTGCATAGTGTGGCTGGTATTGGTAGCAATGTTGCCGGCCACAGTATTGCAGCCACAAATTGCCGTAAAATATAGCCCGTTTAGACGCCCCATTAACCAAAGTGAAACAGAAATGAAGATCATATAGATCTTCATTTCTTTTTCAACCGATATCCACTACCATGTCTAACGTCAGTTTTTAAAACTATAGCCGAAACTTAACTTTATATTTTTTTGAAATGATATCTACCTACTGTACTCTAAGGGATATGAATAAAAAAAGTAGATACAAACTTACGGTACTAAGGCACTATCTACGCATCTAATAAACATACTCAGTTACACTAGGTCAGTTCCTTCCCATTCAAGTTGATTCTCACACCTTTCATCACTCAGATAGCATAATCTAATTGAAAGCTGTTATGTACGATAGCCATCTACCGCTACTGTGCAACAATCTTGGATCCATGTCGGAGCCCTGTGGGAGCCCAGTGGGAGTACCACAGTAGAGATAGTAGTTAGTACTAGAATCATTTATTAAGTGATCTGAGACAATGTAATGTAGTAATGGCACTTTGTATAAATAGTGGCGCCAACTTGAGTAATGGGCAATTTATAAAACAGTTAGGTATTCAATTTGTTAGCGCGACAGGATGATAGATGACTTTGAGTTTTCAGTGTTTTTAAGATATTATACATAGCTTTAAGTCTTGAGCATGGAGACCGAATCCAGAAATTCCGTAACGAAATAACCTAACACTGCGTATTGTAATCCAGCAAAAAATGCTATGCAATAGCTTTATCGTGGCAGTCCCCGAGTGCCACACGTCTTTTAAAATACTAAAGGACTTAAAGACCTTTGCTCAATAACAAAATATGTTATAGCAAAGGTCACTAGCACTTCCAGTCTTCTAAGGAAACGTGCAGATACAGTTTGTAGTCACAACTTACCAGCTGAATAAACTAAGCCCGCGAAGGAACCGTTAAATCCGACCCTGATCTTCATGAAGTCATCCTGGCACTCTGCCTCGATATCTGTAACAAGGTGAGTATTATTAAAAACTACTTAGTATTTTTTTACTCAATTTTGTATGAGAGCCTCTGGAGGGGTAAATTCGTTGAACCTTTTATAATGTTAAATTAAACGACTGTCGATCATAGTGGCTATTTTCTATTATATTTTTATAAAAAGGTTTTTGAATCTTTTGTAACAAGCGACAATTTCTACAACTATGCATTTTTACCAAAAACAAAGTAACAAATCAATTTTTAAATATCAAGTAGGTACTTATGTCTAAGCTGCTAAAACTACGGAAATGGTACGTAATAGTATTTGATAGATGTTTAATATGTTTATCTCCAAAACACATATAGAAAGGAAGTTTGCTATTCAAACAGCAAAGATTCTGCGCTTATAATTTCCATATCCTGCTTCCACGGAGAGTAGTTCTATAAAAACTGATAACTCCTAGACAAAGGGTTGCGAAAGCGGCGCCATGCGGTTATGACCGCATTTACACTTAAACCAGGAAAGTTTTTTGAGATTGGACTTTAGTGTACAATTATCGACAGCCTACGCCCGAGAACGCTGGCATGGCATGAAGGATACCATGCAAAATGATGATGATGATGAATCGACAGCCCTAAACCGTAAAAAAATACTAAAGTTAGTATTAAAATGTATGTAAGTAGTTTAGTTTCCAGTACAACGATGTTATTGTTCCAACATTTTACAGAGACTAGTGCTGTCACCTACATGTTACAATGATTACCTACTGAATTGTTTCAACGAGGACTTTGTCATCCGAACACATCTCATAATTGACAGTCTATTGAGCAATGTCATTCTTAATTATTTTTTGGAGTTCAATTGGAACCAGTTTTCTAAGTAAATGCAGTTAGATAACATCTCAATTTATTTCACAACACCTTATCACGGTGCGCAGGTTTTTATAAGGACAAATTGAATGACAATACGCGCTTCGAGAGGATGGCAAAATGAGATATGTTTGTAATATAGTAATATCACCTTTTGAATTGTTAATTTATCTGCTATCATTAAGTCAAACAAACGTGTGGTTTTTGTTTTTATAAAAGCTTGAATAGGTAATACATTATGGCTTGTATACATCCGAATAAGGTAATTAAATATTCATGGACATTTCACACATAGCGCTCTAGTCTCAAATTAAGCAAAGCTGGTATGGAAACTAGATTGCTGATCTAGATTGCTTTTGTTGCCCGGTCTGATGACAATACCAGGTGTAGCAAACTATGCTCAAAGCGACCATGCGCTCGCCCAACTAAGACATTTATTTCTATAGCACATTTATTAAATTAAATTTAAAAATACTCACATTGTACTCGGCTGCCATTAGTGCGATGTCTCCTGTACTCCCTCTCCCAAGCAGGCGGCTCTCTCCAACTGCTGTCAGTAGGCGGAGACCGCGGTTTGATGCTCACAGGAATATAGCTGTTCTTGTCTGATAAAAACACCACCTGAAATACATTTTATCTGATAAAAATTTGATGAGAATGCCGCAGAACGTGAACTTTTTCCGAAAATGTTGCAATCGAAAATTTAGTTATACTGCTGTACAGTTTGAACCGTTATGACAGAATTTCAAACTCATTAAAAACCCATTGAACCCAAAAAAGCGTAAAGTTTCGCAATATTATCGTGCTCTAGGAGCATAATCTAATTTAGATGCGCCATTGCCGGATTAACCACCGTGAAATGCGTGTTCAAACAATTTAACCAATTATGACATCAAATTAAGGCGCGATGCTTTGTTTACAAAATCCTGTACAAGCTGAACACATCGTTATAACAGGTAGCAGTGTGCGGAGATTGCCCAACAAGTGATAGCCCTGGGATAACACGAGTGTAACTACCTCCTTCCGGCACACGCGACTTTTGACTGCCTTCAACACTTATGAGTTTTACAACCTCCGCTAATTACAACCGACAGTTTACTTCGACTTAGCAGATAAGCGCTGACCTAAAACCTTACGTTATTGAAACATGAAAGTAAACGAAGAGTGAAGACCTGAATCAATAAACTCGATAAAAGCGGTCTAGATTGTGTCCATTATGGAGAGAAGGCAAAAAGTCGAAAACAAACTATGGAATTACGGCGGCGACCACTGGTAATGCACCATTTCACAGTCACGACCCCTTGAAAGTTTTGTACAAAAAGTCATAAATGGCCGGCAAAGTATGTCAGGGCGGTTCGCACGCCGGCGCCCGCGCAGTCGCCGCCGCGCTGCTGTCTACGCACCATTATAAAATTAGGCTAGTAGAGTACCGAGAACCACTCATTGTCGCCACAACACTTGGACAAATTGATTCTGATGTAAAATAAGAAAACCACTAAAAGTATCCAATTATGTGGTAGTTTATTCAGAAAGTGAATAGGGAATGGAAAGTGTTCTACGAGATTTACATGCTAAACATTTCATTGTTTATTTCTGCTTTTGCAACTCTGCAAATATTTACATATACATATAAGGTACTCAAACTCTTTAAAAAATAATAAAAAAAGCACATCATAACGATTTTCAACTACTAAGGTGCTGATTAAAATCTATCTGAACTAATACATCCTCTCAGAGTTCTTGGTGTTAAATATAAATATGAGAGAAGGTCAGAGTGCAAAGACAGGAGTCCATCCACATAAAGCTAGTATTATCATAACTCTTACATATAATAGTTATGACTGACTACAAAAAACAACAAAAAATACTTGCAGTATCACGGTCAAATCTTGTTTTACTGCAAGTATTTTTGTTGCACCGCCTTAACGATATTAACATTACTTTTATGAACTGTGAATTGTGATACAGTTTTAGGTTTAAAATAGTCACACCTTTTCATTTAGGGCATGCGAATAGTTCATGGTTTACGTGCAATGTGAGTCGAGCTACAGTTACGCCATCACGCCAGCCGACCCGGTCAGATGGCTATCACACGCAGCCGTACTTACTGACACTGAACTTGACATTCACACGATACCATTCGTTGTTCAGTAGATCTACCATGAGTTTTTACTATACTATATTTACTATACTCACTAGCGTCTGTAGTTAAAAAAATGTATGAAGATTTGTACAGAGCCTCTAGCGGATAGTTGGGTACTAAAATTCGTAATACTAATATTGACGTAACTACTGTAGTTAAGTCAGGCAATTTTACTGTGACAACTCATGGTAGAGGTACAGTCGTTACATCGTATTTAGAAAAATAATGGTATTCTCTTACATATATAAGGTTAAGGTAGAATTCTGAATTAAACTTTAGGTATTGTATTCCCATTAAACTTAAAAGTACATAATATTTATAAATCTACTTATAAAAAAAAAAAAACTTTGTAACGAAATGATCCAAATTAATTAAAAAAATCTGTTACTTTTCCAATAGATATTGTAATCTTGTGCGGACGTGCTTTGCTTGTGGAATTTTTACGGCTGGTATTTGAGGTTACCAAATTACGTTTACAGTTTATGGGAATTAACTTAAAATCAGGCGATTAATAGTAATAAATATTTAGTAAAAACGGGTGCTTCAATATTATTATTTTCATTTAATTAACTTTATGTATTTATTCATCAGTCCACTAAAAAAAGAAGAAGAAGATCAGTCCACTGCTGGACGTAGGTCTCTAGGTAAAATAGGTACGTTTAATTAGACTGATAATTAAGAATGCATTAGACTGATATCTCGAATAGTGTCTGATTACGCACATAACTGAACATCCTTATGTAAATACGATAAAAACATTGAATAATCTTCATTGTTCAAAAGTCTTGTAGGAAACCCTATGTTTGTGTTAGCAAGTGTTTTATTCACAATTTTTTGCTGATATCGATGTGAATAAAGTAATGAATGAAACGAAAGCTCTCTTGCTAACGACATTTCAATAAACATGTAAACAAATGAGGTATTATAAACATGAGTAAAAAAATGGAATGTAGGAAAAAAATGTTTTGCGCTGTGATACCGTTGCAGCTGACACTACTGTTCTCACTGTTTACATTGTATGCAGCGTTTCATAATACAACACATATACTAGAGTATTTTATTATAGATTACCTCATGAACCCAGCCACATCATTCAAACGAATTTAAAGAAGAACTCCTCAAGACCCAATTTAAAGAACAAATGTGTGATGTGTGAAGTACCGACAAAACTCTCAATGCCCAAAGGGCAGAACGCAAGAATAGAAGGATGATTAAAAAAAAATATATATAGATAAAAACTAAAAGCGGGTTCCATAACTTCTAAAAGTTAAAAACTTCTATTTTAAGAGATAGTGGTAAAAAACGTATCTATCCTACGTGTTTTATCACTAGCTCTTAAAATAGAAGTTTTTAACTTTTAGGAGTTATGGAACGCGCTTGGTTTAATACTGTTTAATCCTTATATTCTAGTCAATCTACAGTAATGATTATATTCATGTTGTATGTTGTTTTTCTGTCAATAAACTTATAATTAATGTTCTTTGTTTGTAAGTAAAGTATACAATATGGTGCAATGCACAAGGGCCTCATTCAGCCGGCAAGGGTTGGGTAACTCGGTGCGTCAAACACGGGCCCACCTTGGCGTTACCGCGCGTGAAAACATCTAGTTTTGTAACTATTGTACATATGAAGTAGGGAACATCTAAGTCGCAGGCGTTGTATGTGGTATAGCATAGCCTTGGCACAGTTCAACTAGTTATAAGTTAATTAAGATATTAGAATACATTCACTCACAACTCAGTTGGTAGTAACTCTTCCTTGACTTTCAAGCCCCACTGAGAGCAAAATATATTTGTTCTGTCAGGGTGTTACTTTATATTTTATGTATGTATGTATTTACAAAAAAAAATGTATTTTAGTATTCTATTAGCAATGTAGTTCTCATAGTACAAGCTTTGCTTAGTATGGAATTAGAGTGTGATGTGTGAATTGTCCGTGAATATTTATTTATCATTTATTTGAATGGATTCTGTTACTACTTTAAAAATAGTCGATGATTTACACTTTATAAAGCTTTGAAAGTAAAAAGAAAGTGAAAGATAGAGAAGAGTAGATTAGCCTAACCACACAAAACGAAAAAAGGCAAATGTGACGAATCGCACTTTTGTCGACAAAACCAATCAAATATTTCATTGGCCACACTAATAGGTGCCAATTGGTGCTATTATTTACGGTTGCAACACTGCCACAGATACGATATTAACACGATATCAGCAGATATTATTGAAATATATTTATTTATCAGATTTGATGATTTAAATTTATTTATTTAGTCCAAACACTTATTTTTACCATTTGGTTGACAAGTAACCTCCCTAGAAAAAACCTACGTTGTGGAAATTACTAGCTTTTCAACCAATTCTTTACAAATCTTTACATAGATTTTTATCTCAACACGATAAAAATTCTAAACTTATTACTTTAGGTAACAGTGATTCTATTGTTTTTTAATGGAGAGCTTTCAAAGTGCCAGATTACCAACTTAATTTAATTCTGAAATACTAGAGGTTGATCACATTATCTCTGCAGTACTAAAACTATGACGAAATAAATCTGTACTGTACTAAATAAATCTGTACTGTACCTCAATACGGTTTCGTAAACACCTGTTTACGAAAGTTCAACTAAATATTACGGTATAAATGTTATTGGGGTTATCCGTTTACTTAATTGTAGTCTAAGCGTGGTCACACTCTATCAAACTGACTTTACTTACCTACTTTATTAGTAAGCTCAGTTTTTCTCAATTTGCACTTAATGTGGTCCAATTTAAAACAATTACTTTTATTTTAATCTTTACATAAAAGTGAGAGTGAGGTGGACGTTTTAATGTGTTTAACTTACGTTGGTAAAAACATTAATAATTTCCATTAATCATACATTTTTATTGTAAAATGTCTGTCTCCATATCTCATAAAAAGATAGCGTTGACTTTATGTCATCATTACGCATGGTAATCAATACATCAAGTCTGTGTCCATGTGTCATTAGTTATTCTCGAAAATAAGTAATTAAAAGTAAATACTTACGGGATCTTGTTCACTGCCGTCAGTTTTTAAGGCTTCTCTTGTTTCATTCTGAAAAATAAACAAAAGTTAGACATCTAATGAATTTTTAACTAGCATCTAATAGGGACTTTCTCCGTCCCTCAATCTTGCGGGTTTTTAATTTAAACTAGCTTATTACAGCGACTTTGTCCGTCCCTAAATCTTCCGGGTTTTTAATTTAAACTAGCTTCTTATAGCGACTATTTGTCCCTACAACTTGCGGGTTTATATCTTTAAACCCGCTATGTGTTAATAAGATTACGATGTATGCATTTTCATGTTCCATCGGAATTGTTTAATTAAATAGGTACTACGAATAGCACGTAGCTAATGAAGAGCAAACATACAAACTTACACATTTTCATGTTAGTATAATATAATAATTATTATTAATTTGATAGTTGATTTGTTACATTGACCTCTAGTTTTGTAGTAAAGGCTACGACGTAGAATTGTCGTAGAGACCGTCTACGCCGTAGGGTCTAAGATAAACTTTTCCAATACATTAGCTTATCCTACATGAATATTGAATTAAAAATATTCTAAAAAGTTCATCATTTTCTAATAAAAACTTACAACAATTCTGGTAGAACTCGGCAATGGATCAGGTGGATCGTCTCCAGACCCTTCCTCCGCTGATGATGAGGAACTTGAAACTGATATGACTGAAATCTCGGTGGAATCCGTTTCAGCCTCAGCTGATGTCTCTATATGAGGCACTGCAGATTTTACTGACTGAAAAAAAGTAATCATAAAGTTAGTTAACAAATAAAACCAATTCAAATAAAACATAATTTTAGTAATTACTCTGAATGAATTAATATCAGACAGGCGTCACAGCTCAGTTGGTAGTAGCTCTGCCTTCCATAGTGTGAGTCGTGGGTTCGATTCCCACCCAGAGCAAATGTTTGTGTGATGAACATAAATATTTGTTCTGTGTTATAATGTATACAATGTATTTACAAAAAAAAAAGCTAGCACTCCGGGAGTGCCGGCAGAAGTGAAAACTTCAATATTAACGTTGTGTTTTCACTTTTAAGTTTTCACTTCAAAAATATAACCACAGTCGTGATTGTGTCATGTCATTGAGCGCGAATGTGACACAACGACGAAGACAACGAAGACACACTGACACAGACACATTCGCGCAAGCGCGAATGTGTCTGTGTCATTGTGATTGTGTCATGTCGTTGTGTCACATTCGCGCAAGCGCGAATGTGACACAACGACGAAGCCAACGAAGACACGTGTCGCCACGTCATCGTCACGTGACGATGACGTGGCGACATGACGTGACGATGACGTGGCGACATGACGTGACGTGACGATGACGACGAAGCCAACGAAGACACAGACACATTCGCGCAAGCGCGAATGTGTCTGTGTCATTGTGATTGTGTCATGTCGTTGTGTCACATTCGCGCAAGCGCGAATGTGTCTGTGTCTTCGTTGGCTTCGTCGTCATCGTCACGTCACGTCATGTCGCCACGTCATCGTCACGTCATCGCGCAAGCGCGAATGTGTCTGTGTCTTCGTTGGCTTCGTCGTCATCGTCACGTCACGTCATGTCGCCACGTCATCGTCACGTCATGTCGCCACAACACTATTTAATTGTTTGAGTCATACGTCGCGTGACCGCAAGTGTGTTCTTTTGTCGTCTCTTGTTTTACGAGCAATGTATAAAAATTAAATAAGATCTTACGCTTTTTCGACGTCACGTGACCCTGACGCGAGTTTGAAAGTTTTACCCACCCAGCGCCGCTAAAGAAGTTTTCACTTCAAAAATTTAATAAAAAATTGTCGGTGAATATATATATTTAGTTGTGTAGTAAAGAGTTGTTTTACAGTATTTTTAGAAGAACATAATTTTTAAATAACTTACTTTTGAGACTAGAAGAAAACTGCATACAAATATGAACCTGTAACAAAAAGTAATGTAAGCTAATTGAAAAAAAAAAGATCATTTTAGTGCAGTAAATAAATGAATATCTATGTCTATGCTAGTGTTTTATTCCTTTGTTCAACAGCAACCTACAATTTAACTTGTTAAATAAAGAAATTTATCCAATACCATGTTACCAAAGCAAATCAAATATAAATCGTGATGCATCCTAATGTTTGTTGTATCATTAAATAAACGAATAAACTAAACCCATGACCTGTACCCCAAGTACGAGTTTGTGCACACACGGATCGTAGAGACGCAATCGCCGAGCGACACCGAATTTATATGGAGATCTAAGCAGCGCCCCTAGCAGATTTCTTGAGATGCTTTCTTGGGATCCATACAAATAGGCGATCCGTGTGTGCACAAACTCTTACTAGGGGTACTACTCGTGATCACTATTGTCCTATCTCAAGTTCAGTTTACGATAATCCTTATTGTAACGCAGCAAGGTTCAAAGTTCGGGAGTGGTTTTTTCTTGTACACCTAATGTGGGGTCAAAGATACGAGTAATGACAGAGCGCTGAATTGAATCATTCTCTTGGAATCAATATCAATTACCTAACGTCTACTGGTTCGGAATTATATCAAGTGCATGGTCCATTGTTTCCAGATCCAATAGTTATTATTTTATTTAGGTAAGTTTATTCGTAACGGGATCCGAATAGAGGTGAATGATTCCCAGGAGTCGTCTACCTTATTGGGGTTTAGTTATTTTAGAAAATTAGGTACCTAGTCAGTTTTAGAGTAAATTTCAGTTATTTAACGCCATATTTTTGTACTTATTCAAGCTATGCTTAGTTTGAGACTTTGAAAAAATGTTTTAATTGATAAATGATACTTGTTTAATGAATCTCTTAAAAATATCAAATTCAAACTGATTCAAAATGTAACCTTGGCAATTGTTTTGCAAACAAATCACAGCGTTATATATCAAAACGATCAGACAAGAGATGTGCTCGAGTGCCTTAACAACTACCTTATTGCGTATTACATAAGTGCAAGTTTTAATCAAATCCGTCAATCAGTTAATTTTTAACCAAGTTCGGAAGTCGTTGACCTTCTAAAGGCTGCCGTCGGAGCGTGACCTAGCATCCTCTTGCACTTCGGACTAATCAACTAGATATAAAAACAAATGAATCCTAAATATATTCGTATTAGAGTAAGAGCCCGTGAATCCCAGATATCCGCATGCCACGAAAATCCAAACTGCATAATGCCGTAATAAGAACGCAGGAACGTTCTTATATATTTATTAGCATGCGCTGTCAAACTTTCAGCTTTTATAAAATAGAGAAGGTCTGGAATTCACGAGCTTTTAGACTAGATTCCGTCTGGGAATCCGTCCGTATTCTGCTCATATAGGAGACTGTATTGATTTATTTCTCCAAAACACTAATATATAAAACCTTGTATCTATCAATCATTAATAAGATTAATACAAACGAAGGTTTTATTCGATTTTCCACACAATCATTGTCTTAAAGTCAATACTTCTCAGTAGCCGTATCTACTTTATCAATTTTCAAGACTTTTAGTAACGCTCGACTGGATTGTTCTAGGATACCTAGAAACCACTGTTTTGTTTCCAGATTGAACTCTGACTCAGTGGCCAATTCGTGATAGACACTGCAATTAAATTCAGATAGAACGAAGTATGGTACAAGTATCAGCGGGAATCGATTTGCGAAGATTATCATATTTTTATAAATCCCTTTCGCCAAATTTTCGTATAGCAACAAAACCATCCTGGCCCTTTTGTAAATCGCTTAGTTGGAATCTTTGCAAGTTTAAAAAGTTTTGCTTCAATCAAAACGCTTACAGTGTGACCCCACCCTGCTTTGTAATCGCGATTCGTGATTAGGCTCCGTTACTCGTGCACATCCAGCGGGGACATAGCGTAACTTCAATTTGGTTACGTCGCCCGGGGTCACAGTTTGCGGGAACCACTAGTTACGGACACGACTAGAGTATAACCACACTAAGTTTGCACTTAGAATATCGGAAAACTTAGGTCTACTGCGACGAAGTTGGTTTACAGTTGTTACCGTGCACAAGTCTTCTTGGTGCTATCTATTTGTTTCGTTGCAGACTTAACTTGGTCTGATTTTATGACTTCTGTTGGATTGAAACAATCGTTTACAGTTACGATTGCTTGGTCAGAATAAATTTTATAGTATTCAAATAGTGATAGATTCATTTTGATTAAGGTTAGTATAGCCAGCCTATTCAAGTGTTATAAGGTTAAGCATATTTTAGTTTCTAAGGGGTTTATTTATCCAACTAAAATTCGTTAAATTTGAGATAACTAAGTTAAAGATTTATACAATTTTTTCGTGTAATATCCAGTAATGCACCTGTTTACAAGTTAAAATTGTACGTTAGTGGGTACTTAGGAAAGGCAAGCGAACTTTGATTAGATTTTTCGTAGCGCGGCGAGCGCGTTGATGTCTTTTACAGAACGCGGATTCAGACCGCGACAATGACTAAATGATAATTTGAAAATAAACTTTTAGCATTTTCACTTACACGCCAAAGATTGTTTTCGTTACGTGTTTGAAACATAGTAAGTAGGTATATCTAATAGTGTTTTTCCGATTTCAATTATTTTTGAGTCGATATTAGGAGTAGGTACCTAGGTAGGTACTTTTGATAGATATGCTATTTGAAAGATTACAAGGTTTGTTAGAAAAAGCTCAAGTTTATAAGCTGTTTTTAACATTGCTCTATGTAACAATTAACAATAAAGCTGTTTTAATAAGTATTTAATGCTACAAGATGGAATACCGATTAAAAATTGCAAAGTACCTTAGAATAATTAATTATCCAAATTAAGTGTCTAGTTTATCTAAATCTACGATCTGGTAAAGAAAGCCTAGGCCTCATCAGTCCGTCTTCAAGTCGGAACTGCGGGGCGGCCTCGTCGCTTCCTACATCTCGCTCATTACCACTTCCTTCCACTGCAACTAGGTCATAATCATTCGAGGACGGCGATTCACCCCATACATTATACTTTTATATAATAAAAATACGTAAATATTTCTTCTAAAAATTGTACAATTTTTTTTTTCTAATTTTATTTTAAGCAACTAAGCTAAAGTATTTTGATGTAGGTACCTATTGTGTATTTTAAGACTGTAAGAGCGGGATCATCTAATACAATTTTTTTACTTAAAAGGAGATCTCTAAAACTGTTAGAGATATGATTCTTCGGAAATAATAAAAACATTTTGTGTTTTGTATTTGTGTGAATCTAATCCACGATACGATTAAAAGGTGTTTAACAAAACGTCTACAAAGCTTTTGCAACTTTAATTAATAAAAGCTGTCATATGTTTGTAATATCTTATCGTTACAGGCCGATTACTCGTTCGCCTTCACGCTCTAACAATACGATGTTCAATCGAGAGTGAAAAGTAATCACACTCGACAAATCAACTTATAATATCGCATTCCAAACAATCCACACAATGAATGGTGCAATTACTTGGAAAATCGGAACTGGTCTCGCTAAAGAAAAAGACATATTTTCTTCCTCATTCCGTACAGATTGTTCATCATACCTCAACGGGATGTCTACGACCTTAGCTTTAGCAGATTCTGTCTTGTTGAGATAACAGAAGTTCTTTGTATGCTCCGACTTTATATCAGCGCGCAAGATAAAATCGTGAGAAAATATTTTGGTTGGAACGAGATATATTATTAACAGATTTCCATAGATTTAAACATACGCATGAAACTATTTTCTATATTGGTATTAACCTTTCTTTAGAGAGTTTTAAGATGCATTAAATAATACGAATTTATTAGTTCTATTGACAGCAACGCTTTAGAATCTAGAGCTCCTAGATTCTAGTGTTTCAGCACAGCTTAGAAATATTTGTTTTAAATAGAAAATATCTTGACTGTAAACCTACATCAGTCCACTGCCCCGATTTCAGATACACTCATCCAGTTCTATAAAATCATCTTTAAATAATAAAAGATCATTCATCATTAAATTTAGATGAAAAGAGCATGGTTTTCTTTATACGGGATATTTACCACGATCATTTCTTGATATTTGCATGCACCGGTTTATAAAAAAAAAATAAGTTGATTTCAAATATTATATAGAAAAGAGCGTATTCATCACGACATCAGCATCCAATCAAGGGTGTGATGTGAACTCGACGAGACAAACGGCGGAACGCACCGTTAGCACGCGCCACGGCCCGCGCGCATCGCGGGTGTCTGCGCGATAATGCGCCTGACCTGACATGTAGGATTCTACGAATACGATGCTGTAGGCAAACGTTGGTGATAGAAAAAGTACTGACAAAAGACCCAGTAAACTTTGGTAAGTGTAACGAGTTTTGATTTGAGGCCGTTTATTAATTGATTACATATCTTACAACTAATGAACCTACCTACACCTGACATGTAGGATTCGACGAATACGATGCTGTAGGCAAACGTTGGTGATAGAAAAAGTACCTACTGACAAAAGACCCGGTAAAACTTTGGTGAGTTCAAAGAGTTTTGATTTAAGGCTATTTACAACTTTAGCATATTAAATGAACCTATTAACAAATTACATGTTCTATAAATGGGATGCTGTAGACGAACGTTGGTGAAAAAATAGTGGTCAATAAGACCCGAAGGAAATAAAGGGTAAACTTTGGCAAGTTTAGTTTCCATACATCAACAATGAGTTTTAATTTGAAACACATTGTTCAGCACTAATGTTCAAACCTAATACAGACAGATGACATGTAGGATTCTACGAATGGGATGTTGTAAACGAACGCCGGTGTTAAAAAAAAAATGTGGTGCTAAAAGAGCCGAAGGAAATGAAAGGACATGTTTGGTTTTTCTATGGAGGCTGGGCTTTTATTCGGAACGGCTATGAACAGAGATGAGATTATACTTTTATGAAAGTACATAAAATATTAAAAATTTGCATAATTTTTTTAATTTTTTTTGAACCACTAATTTTTAGTTATAACATTTAGAAAAATATTGTTTTAAAAATTAAATTGCAACCCACAGTTATTATTGATTTTGGCAACACTATTCTCTTGGATGTCACTATGGTAGGGATGTTCATAAGAGAAATATGTCGATGTTTTGAGGAGATCGATATTGGTCGGGTACTTGTATTAAACTAGTCCATAATATTAAATAGGGGTCGGGTTAATTATGGGTAAAACACTATAGAAAGGAAACAAATCAATTTATAAAAATGAAACGTAAATATTAATGACGAACGAAAACAAGTGACCATAAATACCACTCACAGATTATAGAAGTTTTGCCACAAGTGCTGTCCTCGCGGACAATATGTCTGCGTTTCGTTATTGCAAAGGTTAGTTTTTTAGTTTATTTCTACTAGACTAGTTTAATACAAGTACTTGATTGGTGTCGATCTTTTTGAAATATCGATATATTTTTTATATGAACATAGGTACAACCCTACAAGTGAAATGACAACTGACAAGTGTGACAACATGACTGACAGTGACTGAGGTAATGTTTTTAAAGATTCCATTATGAGGCTAAGGTATCAATACCATACATCCCAATCATACTTAACAGAAATAATTTGTTGGTTTTATTTGTTTATTATATTTTGCCATTGTTTTTAAATATTTTATTAACATTAAGGTACATAATTATGCTTTAAAAAACGATATTCAACCAATGTTTCTTTGTGTAGAAATAATATAACGATGCAAAAATATTGGATTTAATATTTAGATATTAAATAAATGGCGCTTCTAATATTTTTTTTGTTTTTGTAAGGCTATAATGGATAATATTCTCTATCAGAAAAACCGCATATGAGAGTTGTTCAGATTTTAAGCCCATTTAATAACATGTCCTTTTGAACAAATTTTATGATATTGAACATACGATTCATTATAATTTAGCGTATTTTACCATTCCATTTACAAGTAATGAAAAAAATCTAATGTTTTAAGCACGTTGAAGCTTTTTATCTTAGGTTACCTTATCTCATTGCCTTTCTATTTTCGGATACAATAAGATACACAATTTCATTGTTTTTTAATGAAAAAATGTTTAGCAGCTGCTTATATTGTCAAGTTTAAGCTTGGATTCGGATAAAGCACGCCATTTACAGCGTTCAAGCGTAGCGGGGTCACAGAACCAGTACAAATATAATTTTACTGTCTGTCGATTCGCGTATTTTTTTCTATAATCGAAATGTGACTCAACATTATTTGTCTTTCCTCCAGGGTGTACAAAAACATGTCCCGATTATTAAGTTATTTTATACCGGTAAGTATACAAATGCTTAAATATCAGCTTATTTCAATTGTTCATGTATCATGCAATTATAAACCCGCAAATGGCCTATTCAAGACCTATTTTTTACTATTTCTTACTTATGTAAATACTATACATACATGTAAATACTTGATTGCTGTTTTTCCACTCCCTACATCATCTAACAATAATGGTCTTGGTGAAAAATCTGTAATTATACATAACTATTCATAGAACTCCAAAAACAATCCCTCAATTATCACTTTAATAGTATCTCAAAATTCTATAACTAAGAATTTTACTGAAAATCTAATAGTAAGTACATAGTAAAGTAACAAGTTGTATTTCATAAGTACCTATAGGATTTAAAGTGAGTACATATATCAATTTGCTCTGGTACATAGGTATAGTGCATCTGGTACATTCATTAAATGTGAGAATGCGGTGTCATTAAACAGTATTTAACCCCATCTGGCATAATTTCAATGTTCATCTTAAACAATTGTCGCATACTCCACTTACCTCAAACTAAGCACCATTTTTGCGATGCACTACATATGCCGTTCACAATAATTTATTCAACAACACTGGCACCATATAAAATAGTCTTTAAGAAAAAAAAAATTAACACAGAAAACGCGCGAAAGAAATAAATAGTAACAGCGAGGAGCGCGCGACCTCCATGGAGTCTGACCATCAAGTGTTGAACCTCCGCCGTGGTTCGTCATCCGAGAAATGCAGAGAGCTACGCGAGGCATAATCACTTTACTTCCTAACTCAATGTCCAGGTGGATCGCGGTCGTTACGGCCGATCCGCCGCGGTTCAACTTCAAAAGCAATTAGCCTCTAATGAAGTTGGTGGTGTGAAAGAAAACAATTTGTCGAAACAACTTTTTTAATAACTTAACGATTTATCTATGTTTATAGAACGTTTGAAAGACAAAACGGCGCTTTTGTAAAGACTTTTACGTCCATTTTCCACTTCTAACATCACAGGGTTTGTTTTAGTAGGTTAAACCAATGAGTCTTTCTATCCGCAGCAGCAAATTGAAACCAACCACCAATGACGTCACAGTGACCACGCCGATAGTGATTTTCATTGGCCTGTGTAATAAAAACCTAGTTTTATAAGCTATTATTGAATAAATCACATTTAAATGAATAATTAACGTAAAAACAATTTACAAGCAAAATACCAACGTCTGCTACGTCTTTCTGCCAAAGCATAGGTAAGTAAATATTTTGATAGTCTTTTGTTCTTCAACTTCATATTTTTACGCTGTATTTTCTTCAAATAAACTGTTTTGTGAATGCACTTACCCATCAGCATTGTGGAAATACATAGCGCTGCGAAGTGTGTAGTAAATTAGCTGCATATAACAGTAGATGAGGTAGTACAACGCTAGAGCAGTGGCCGTCACTGATAGTTGCACTAGTTGTACCAAATCGCTGATGAGACGCTGAATTCTGCTTTGCTAGAACAAGAAATAAGTATTTGTGTACCTACGCTTTATATTTGTCCAAAAATAAAAATATTAAAATTAATCTTTATTCAGTAAAATCAGAAAGATCATTTAGAATCGTCTTAAACACTAGCGGCCGGTTTCTGGAAACCCAAATCACGATTGATCCGAGTTGGCACATGGTAATTTTTGATTTTTTTCGTTGATCATGGTTCGAGAACCGGCCGTAGGTGATTCTAGGTGCCAGTTCCACGCGACCAGAGCCTTATAGAACAGGTAAGAAACTATGGCCTGGTTCCTACCGTTTTGTTCGATCCTTACAGAAACTGCGTTTGTAAGGATCATACAAAACGGTAGGAACCAGGCCGTAGTTTCTTGCCAGTTCACAGCCCGTGTACAACACTTGTTTACAATAAAGACTATTTTGATTTTGATAGTAGCTATCATCGTAACATTTTTATATTGTTTTGTGTTCCGAAATAAAACACTTTTAGATTTGTTTTTTTTTAATTTGAATACGCGTTTGTAGCGCACACGTATTTCACGTAGCTAAATTGATGTTAGTAAACTTGTAAACGAAAGTAAAGCAGGCAGCTGCAGTCATTAATGCATGTTTAGTACCTAATCAAAATTAAAAAATGTTATGTTTCCTTCACAAGACGTGTTTTTAGATAACTAATGTTTATGATATTCAAAAATAGGAATATTCTTCTACTTATATGTTTTAGCTTATAAACAAGTGGTGGCAAAGGAAATAAGTGTTATCTGCAATAATAATATCTCTTACGGGAAATCGAAAGTCTGTTTCATTTCCATAACATCTAATACTTACCTTATATATTTCATTTGGTAACTATCAAACAAATTGGACCATTATATATACTTAACACTACACGGTCTTAACCTAGAGAGATCATTATCTAAATAAGTTAATTACAAACAACATTTAAGTAACCTACACGCCAGAAGGTATAATTGCGTTTTTATTTAACAAAATAAACAGCCAATAAAATAAGTAGGTAATTGCAAGATTCCTGAATATACGTAGGTACAATTACCTACTACGTGGAACAATGTACGCAGATATTGTTAAGAAGGAGATAATGACAAGGCAGGGTAGACAATATCCGCGAATACAAAAAAGCTATTGTTGAATTGGACATGCATTTTAAAAAATCACATACAAATGGCAAAATATTGAAGGTGATTAAAAGAATATAAAAATTCAAAGTGAATATTATATTCATAATTTATTAACCAATTAGGATCAACTTTGGGTTTGAATATTAATTAATTACGAATATTAACAGCATATAAAACCAAAGACAGTTTATTACCCAGCTTTTTGTCGAGCTGCTTTAGGTCTACAAAAAGCTCTGTCACACAAAGAGAGACGGCAACAATTTAAATGCCGTTTTTGGTAATCTATTTCAAAGACCAACAGGAATAAGAGATATATTCGCATATTCCCCAATATCTTGATTTTATAATAGAAACCAGTCACCGCGTTATGAGCTTCGCAATCTAATGTATACCTACCTATATTGTGAAGTAATAACCACATATTTTGATACAATATTTCACTCGTACAAAATCCAATTAATTAAGTTTGAACAATTAAACTAATATGTTGAACTAATATGTTTAATTGTTTATTCGTTTGTCGCACTCCAACCTTTCTTCTGTATTACCACATTGGGTTGACTGGTTTAGAATATTTTAATATTAACTCCTCCCTTTGCACAGTTTTATGTATGTGCAATAAAGAATTAAATATGTAATAATAATCCAACATCACAGGTAGATTCAGTTGTAATTGGCAGTCGATACCATCACTCAGCAATGGTTGGGTCGTGACCAGAGATTCAGGGGTCGTGTTTGGAGTGGACTATCGGGCATCGCAGACGCTTCCTTGATTCATTGTTCATCGATACCCCTACCAAGCTTAGTTACCATTCAACAAGCACTTTTCTACAGAATACAAGGCATAACAAAAATTACCTAAGTCTCGCTATTATTCTCATATAAGAGTTTTTTATTCTCTCATATAGGTTTGAGCAAATGTGTGATGAACATAAATATTTGTTGTGTGTCTGGGTGTTTCTATGTATTCTATGTACTTGTGTATTTACAAAAAAAAGATATATAAGTATTCTATCAGCAACCTAGTTCCCATAGTACAAGCTTTGCTTAGTTTGGTACTATATAGGTACCTAGAGTGTGATGTGTGAAATGTCCATGAATATTAATTTAAAAATAGGTTGCAAAATATATATCAATTGCATTAGAGAAAAACATCTGATGATGAGTGACCAAAGGACTGTGTTTAATATATAAATAGGTATACCTAAGTACTAATATGGTGATTTCAGCCGAATAAAGTTCTCAAACTCTTGCGACCTCTTAAAGATTTATCAGACGGTTTCCTGGATTTTGTAGCGATAAAAATGTCGTAAAGAAACCGATTCGCCTGTAGACACTAGGAGTAAGAGGATTGCCGGTTAGGGATACTTTACACAAGACTGAGAGGATTGAGATGAAACATATCATAGCGTAACGCACCTGTATATTATCAAACCTACAAATTATTAATACTTATGTAATATGAGCCTGTGGTATCCCACTACTCTGCACAGGACTCCGTTCTTCCAATTTTATTCTGTTTTGGATAATCGTGGACCAAACTTTACATAGAATCTGTTCTCACGTCAAATTTATTTTTTTCTTACTATATAGAACTAAATACAGCAGTCGTCTAGACTGAAACAATGAAGATTTTTAAAACACCAATCATAATATCAATTTAAATCTACCAATTCTGCTCGAGACTTTCTTATTCCTAATAGATGAACAATATCTGAAATGAATGAATGAAAATGCTTTATTTTATACCATAAAACAAAAGCTTAAATACAAGATACTATGCCGCAAACAAAATAGTACAATGGGCGGCTTTATCGCTGAAAACTATCTCTTCCAGGTAACCTTTGGATGGAGAAGATCAAGTGTAGAAGATTGGTCGAAAGTTGAATAAGCTCTTGTGTAGTATCCTTAACTGAAGTTCGTGAAGCGATTGCATCGAGTTGCGAGTGGGTTCGGGTCGTGACGCTAGCCGCACGCTCCAGGTGAACTCAACACTTATGGTTACGCAATATCACATTCTTTCGCTAAGCTTACCTATTTGAATTTTAACCCTCAGTTCAAAGTTTAATACTAAGTATATTCAAACTAATTAATCGGTCTTTCTTATAAAAAGTTAGCGCAGAGTTGATGTATTGATGACATAAAGTCAACGCTAACTTTTTATAAGATAGATAGGGGGTTAATATTTAGGTAAACCTCAAATGACAATTTATAGTAGGTATTAAATGTTAATAATTTTTTTTTTATATATTATGTAGAGACCGTATCTACATGACCGTACGTAAGACCGTCATGTATCATTCAAGTTTCTTGTTTAGCAAAGTATGAATATGATAGATACTATGCTGCATATGATGTAGCATATGATATTGAACCAAATAAACCGTCACTTATAGAATACAAAGATATAATAAATCATTTATACCGTGTCCGATTATATCAAAATAGTTATTACCTTCTGTGAGTCTGCTAGGAGTCCATCGCTAGGCTTCTCCAACAGTTGCTGATAATCAGGATTGGAGAATGTTGGCTGATGCATCCTTGTACAGTACGCTGAGATGCATGTGTTTTCGAACTGTTAACGATGACAAAAGTAGCATTTATAACATAATCACAAATAAAGAGATACATAAGGATAATAATGTATTTCTTTGATAGGCTTTTGGAACAAAACTCGTGTTTAATCCACAAATATGGATTTTAAATAAAGGTACAAAACTTAAAGAAAGCTAACATTTAAAAATATGAGATACAAATTGTATAAAAGCTTGAAAATCTTTAAAATCCGATGCGTAAGGGGCGAGTGGAGCGTAAATAGATAAGACAAGGTAAATCTAGATAAAAAAAACAGATAGTTTTGTTTTTACTCTGGCATTAGGAGGCGTGGCTGTCGACGTGGGCGACGGTGGCGGTGGAGACGGAAAGTTCTTCAATATCTTTTTCAGCTTCTCACTACAAATAATTTATTCCGTATTAATTACAATACAATAAGTTTTAAAATATCATGCTCAGTTTTATTACGATGTAAAATATAAAACATGTGAGTCAAGACTCGCCTGTATTTTTTTTAAACAAGTACAGTTTGTAATATAAAAAGATCTGAATACGGAGTATATGAAAAAAGCTTACGCAGTACCTACCTACCTCATCTTATATTACCAGCTCTGTAAAAGGTTAAAAGTATCTATCGCGGTAAAACGCAAACGCGCACTCGAGTCTCCTTGCAGAAGTCCGTAGATGTATATTTAATTTAGACTATTTCAAGAACTTTTCTAAAGTATTTATTTAAAGTATATAATTAAATCGATTTACCTAGTCTTCAGACATCCACAGTGCCTGCGCCAAGTATTGTCCGATTCGTCCGATACTTTTCGCGAGTGGAACGTGTACTTTTCTACTTTCAGATGTGGTCCCTTACTCGATGAAGGGAGCGGATCAGACTCGTCGCTCACTTGAAAACACGTCAATGGTAAACACTTTTTTTACTCTTTTCGTATAAAAATAAAGGTAGAGGCTGTTGTAATCAAATGGCGCAATTCAGAAAATAAATCCATGGGTGTACTTGATGTGTGGTGGAATGACTTTATCAGCTGCAGCAACCACTACTATGGATAACGCAGATAATAAAAAATATTTCTTTCAGCAAAAACTTGTAATAATCTATGATCATAAATTGTAAATTCGTACTAAGTAGTTGACTACAGATCACGTTCTTTTTAATCATTTAATTTACTTGGGATAAGTTCAAGAAAATTCATGTGAATTATTTATATAGGTATGAATTTATTAATGAAAAAAAATAATAAGAAAGAGTAAGTATAAAGTAAGTACTACGTACCTAAGTACTTTTTTAACTCGGATCTTGGTGTTACTACTTGATCCGATACTGAATGAATATTAGTACTTGAAGTAGGTACTTACTTGGTTACGTCTTCCGGTTGTATCAAAGTAGGTAGGTACTTGCCCGTTTAGGCGATTTTGCACTTAAGTAATTTAAAATTAAATGTGGTAATTATTGAGCTTACATAACACGGATTATTTAGTAAAATAACTTAAAAATATACCTTGAAATAATTGTAAAAATGAACATAAAGACGCCACAATATTTTCCTATTAATTTGACATTGTTTGACATTAAACTTTCATGTCACAATGTCCAAAATCGGCCAGAATAAAAACTTTTTGTCCAAGCCAACTTAAAAAGTATAGGTATTCAATTCGTCTAGTCTGTGGTTTTGATAGTTTATAGTTTTGTTTCGATAATCTCAGCTGTAGATAAATGCGTCCTCAATTTAATATTATTAGAATCCAAAGTATCTTCAAAGCTGCTAACCTAAGGGAAGTAAAGGCAGTCCGACAAAGCACGTATAATTCTGCGTCATCGCGCAACCGTGCGAATCTTATACGAGTTTATTTCACACCTAAACAGTTTGTTCTAAATAAATTCTACGAAACTGTAAAATGTAGATTTTTGCTCCTAGCAAAATAAAACGAAAATACATGGTCACTGTAGAAAATACACCGCATGTATCTTTGTATGTCTGATAAACTTATTTTCTTCTTCCGGTCCGGTGTTTTGTCAAAAATTGTTTTATTTTCGTGACTAAAGTCTTAGGTACTCTTGATACTCGTAAAAAAGCTCCAGTTTATGTAATAATCGTATCGCATTACGTTGCGTGCGTGACTCCCAGGTAGAAAAGATACCTGCCGCTCTATCTTTAGAACTATTTCATAGGTTACTTTGATAGTACCGTTCTGCCATAGAATAATGATAGTCACTACGAATGATAGTCGCTATTGTCTTTGCGGCTAGCTCGTGTGAATCGTAGTATTTGGTAAAGCACGCGCTGTTGTTTCCATTGTTTATCGTTTCTTGTCGTCTTGTCGTCTAATATTAAGATTCAAGACTGCCAAGTTTTTTTTTTAGTGTTTGAATTATGTTGTAGTTATCTGCGTTCAAAGATTATAGCATTCTACGACAAAGCACACTCTACGAAGGCGGTTTTAACATACTGGTTGTAAATAACATTTTGATCGAAACCTACGATTACATAAATTAATTCAGATAAAGATACTAGGAAAAAGGAAGGTTCAAGAGGTTCGCGATTTGGTTAGTTCGTTAGTTAAAAAAATCGCTAAGTTAAGTGGAAACAAACCCATTTTGAAACACGCCGATTACAGGGTCTGCTGCCGTGCGTGATTTCGAGTTGTGAATTTGACTAATTCCCATTCCATATCTCACAGTTATTTAGAGATAACGGTATTCCATATATCTCGCTCATTGTCATGTCATATGTCGCGCAACGTTGGTAGCCGTGAGACGGAACCTCAAAACATCATTACCTTCGTGCAAAATTCACATAATAGCCATTACGTACCTACACCTAACGGGTCGCTGTCGGAGACTACACACGTGATCCCGAATTGATCATTTCATGCAACAGAAAATAAAACTGCAGTCATACAACGGTATGCTGATATTTTGGCTGTAACAGCCATATCTGATCCAGTTAAGTTCAAATACTTGCTAAATATTTATCATCTGAGTCATGGGTCTGTCACGAACTTTAAGATTTCTAGTGATAATGTGGTCTAATGTTTGCTTTATACCCAGCACGTACTTAATTTTAATTTCATTCTGCAAAAGTCGTGATCTACTTGGGCAGGTTTTAGGTAGTTAGTCAAGCCTTCGTTACAGCTCAATTAACATTTTATCGAGTCTCCGTGAAATTCATGGCCAAAGGGTAAAAATGATTATTTATCGAAAGAGCTTTATTCACCGCTCAAATAGTTCCCAACAAAGAGAGCAATTACCTGGTGTATTTGGTAATTCGAGAGCTTTGCGAGGGGTAAGGGTTAGATACCGTTTTTTTATCAATCGTCTGTGCCAAGAAACAATGGACAAAACCACATTTTAGAAATTATGCAATCACGATTCCGCTGCCTCCCAGAAGTGTGTTTACAAATTGGATTTTGGATTTGAACTTTAGTAGAGTTTGTTGACTTTATTCGATTTGTGTTTCGATTAGCGGGAAACATCTGGGTGAGAGATGCCTAATACCGAGGAAGCTGGCAAGGAGGCTCAACAGTGGGCGATACCGGGTCGAGATGATGATTCGATTTATAAGTTCACGAACGGATTTAAACGCAAATTCGTCCTGTTTTATTAATAAATTACTTTATTATTAAATACAAAGCAGGAGTCTTATACGATGCTTCCGGAAGCGACCGTGATTGATGTGAAGATTGGACACTGTGCTATGCGATTTCTTGATTAATTTGAAGTCCGTCCTTTATTATTTCACTAAAGCTATAAAATAGTAAGAATACGAACACAATATTGTTGATTTCCAGTTGCAGAAACCTAGCTTTAAACGTCACGAATATTGTCATGAGGATGATGACCCAAGGTGTTGCTGCAGAGCTATTTCCACTTTGGAACGTCCATCATAGGGCCTGGCCACCTACCGCGTGTCGCGAATCG
Organism: Ecliptopera silaceata; assembly: GCA_932527185.1. Lineage (NCBI taxonomy): Eukaryota > Metazoa > Arthropoda > Insecta > Lepidoptera > Geometridae > Ecliptopera > Ecliptopera silaceata. The sequence continues at coordinate 4,631,249 of OW052205.1, read as the reverse complement.
CGGTCATTCACTCACAATGGCAGCCTCATCTTTTATTACTGCAACTGCGAGGTGGAATATCGGAGACGATAATAATTACTGAATAGGAATTATAGCGGTATTTTGTATACTAAATTACCAACTAGGAAGCTTTGAGAGAAGATAATGGTGACACAGATTACTAATCGATGAAGAAATTAGGGTTTATCATTATTAAAGTTTCGTAAGCTAGAAGTAGAAAAATATACCAAATTAAACATAATATAAATGGAATAAAAGTACCGAGAAAGCAAATTGACTCCGAACAAGACCAAGATTTTAAACACCATATTATCCCCCACCTTAATATAAAAAAATGGTATATTTTACTGAGAAATACAAAATGTAGATGTTTGAGGTACCTATAGTAGGTACCTATGTATGTATTTTCACTTCTCACTAACCCAGTTACTAATAATAAGCTTTTAACAAAACAAAATAATATGTCGCCTATTTTAAAAAATAAACAGAACAAAGATCAAAACTAGGCCACATCATACGTAAATACTATACGTACCGACCTGAATATTACATATACAAAATTATACAGGGTGTATAGAGCGAAATAAAAGCTCCAGCTGAATACAAACCTATTCAAAGTCAAAGTCAAAGTCAAAAATTACTTTATTCAGTAAAATCACAAGGATCATTTAGAATCGTCTTACATACTAGGTGATTCTAGGTGCCAGTTCCACGCGACCAGAGCCTAGAAGAACGGGCAAGAAACTTACGGCCTGGTTCCTACCGTTTTTTTATATGATCCTTATACAGGGTACAAGTGGTACAACAAAAACACTCCCAAAAATATCAGGACTTGAGTAGGTACTTTACTTACCCAGCAATATGATTAACTTTTATACAGAAATTAAATTAAATTATTTATTTTCACAGTAAATCACCATTAGAAAAGTAAATAAAATAATAATTAAATAATAAATCTATTCTATTCTATCCTAAAATACTAACCAAAATGTGGCAGTTGCTCGTCACAAATAAATACAATGCAAAACTAATGCACAGAAGATGTAGAAGATAATATTTGATTGAAAAAGAAAACTAGCTGTTCTATACAAAATATACAAGCGACATCTTTGTCGTTCGTATATTTCGTCGTCTTAAGGGAATGGATCCATAAGTTTTGGAAACAATCGAATGTTTTTAACACCCTGTATATAGTGCTTGTTAATAAATCACCCAAGGTGAAATTTTAGTGCTATAACGAAAATGTTCTCTTCAAACAATGGGTCGACAATACAAGGTCATGTACACAATGGTGTTACCTACTATGGTTATTTTGGAAATGCGAAGGTCACTTTTTCGATGGACGATAGATAGGCCCTTCCTTGCTAGCTCCGATAAGTTATTTCACGGTTGTACGCTCTTATGTTACGCATGTGTGCTCTTTTAGAAGCTTCGGTTGCTCAATGGATGCTTAAAAAATATTAAAAAGGATTGTAAAACGAGCAAAGTTATAAGAACAACAGAAACCCATGTAATGTAAATTTTAGATCTGCGTTACGACACACAACTCTTCTTCAAAACACACTTCAAAAAAACTTTTATTTTCTATTTCAAAAATGGTCAAAAATTATTTAAATTATCGCATTGAATTTTTTCTAGGCAGTGTATCAAGGTAACTGGTTCCACATGTTAATCTTAACCGTATCCTAAAGGATAAGTGAAATAAAACATATTGATTAAAGTTCACAAGTAATATCTATTATTGAAATAAAACACGTAGTTACATTTACGCTGCTCAAGCTTAGTCAGTGTTTTTGCGCTAGCGTGAACATTACCCAGACTAGGTATACTAAGGACCGCTTTACACTTCGATAAGTACAGTGAGATAGCGTGTTTTGCATTGACGCAGTGTAACTCGCTTGTTATTCTACTATACATATCGAAGTGTAAACCGGGCATTCACTTAATTTAGATCAGCGTAATTCAAATAATTAGAAAGAAATAAAATCTAATTTATACAAAAATGAGCAAATTTTCAAAGTAAAACCAACCAAGAATATCATCTTGGCGATAAGAAACATGTCCTATAAATCAGATCGAAGCTGAAGACAATTAAAAAAATCACAGACAACAATAATGTTTATAATGTGCACTAAATATTATTAATAAAGAAAATGTAGAATAAGTAATTAAAACAAGTCAATTGTTACATTTACTGAACATGCACGAGACACGACACTAACACGTAAAGACATCAAAATTGTGCTCAATATCTATACTAAGCTCTCTTCAAAAGCAGGATTCACACTACTATAACGAAAGCAGAGTTACACTGCGGTAACACGGTAACTCTGCAGTCGAAGAGTTGTTACACTCGCTTGTCCTTTTGTACAACTGTAGTATTGTAAACTGGCTTTAATGAAATGTATCCACGCCTAGGAAAGACCAGCGCATAATATTCTTTCATCCTAGCTACAGTATATCGCTCCAGACATTTACATTTCAAAAATATACTTCATTTGATTAGGAAAATATGCACAAAAGATATTTTCATATACGTTTGTATAAATAAATAATTCATAGTGTATTGTGTAAGCTGGGGCATGATACATTGTGTGACAAGTTTACGTGGATAATAAATACGTCATAATTCTATTTGGTGCAAGGTACTAACAATAATATGAGATCCTTAGGAATATTTGTGAATATTAGGAGTGTGAGCGGGAAACAATGTATCTAATGCCTTATTACAATAAATATATCGACGGATTTGATTCAGTATAATGACCCTTATCTTTGGTAGCAGTAGCGTTCTAAATATGCTTCTAATTTCATTACTAATTTGTACATTTGACAAAATAAAAGCTAAGCCCATGTCGTCTTTGCTTCTCTTCACCAATTCATTTGTTAAGCTTGTTCTTATGAGTCGAGATGCCAGAGGAACCTAAACGCTAAAGGCAAGGGCACGCAATACAATTTAATTTTTATCACATTTTTACGAAGCACATCGAGATTTTATAACATTTACAAAACAGATCCGACACGACTATACAATACGACATATTCACGGCAACTATAAAATAATATCAAACACATATTCATAAACCTTAATACAGCTAACTAGTTTTAATCTTGGCAATACTCTTGTTTTTTACAATAATCTAGCAAACAGCAGCCTTGATTTTGTAAATTTAAAACGTTACGTCGCTAACACCGAACTATTACTTTACATTTCTTAAGCCCAAACGATATTTGTGCCAGCCTTTCAGTCCTATCTAAGTCGAGGTGCAAAAATGTTGAATGAACTTCATTTATTGCCAATTTCATAACTTTTCTTAAAATTACAGTTATTTAACATCAAAATTTCGGTGATTACCTCTGAAGTGCGATAATGATTAGTGGCAAGGCAATTAACCTCTCGTCTGCTTTGTCTAGGATTCGTCTAAATAACAATAGAAAATCTGGGATCTCGACAGTCAGGTCTACACACCTTTAATATCATCTTTAGCTTACTTTAATCTCCAAATGCATGATACACTGCGCTTTAACTTAGCATTTTGTAGTACCTAAGTATAGGTGTTAAATTATAACAACCAAGAAAAAGACTAGCATGTTTAAATCCGTTAGCAATAAATACGTTCTTTTATAGGAACATGTGAAAATGCTGAGTAATTTAAATCTCAAAGAGGTCGGAATGCTTTTCAAGAATCTAAATTATAATTGACACAACACAATATTGCAAAAGAGATAAAGAAAATTTATGGTAACTTAACTTTGAATATTAGTTTTAAAGACTGATTGGAAATTAGTAATTTGTTGCGTCTAACAAAATTTTAATCCATCATAACGTACAGTCAACCACGAACTGAAATGTCAACCAGTTTTTAAAATTGTTGAATGAATGCAAATCAATTATAATATACTCGTAATATACTGGTTCCTGTAAAAAACATATAAACACGGTAGACTTCTGTTCTGATGGAGACTGTACGTAACGTGGTTCATATCAGCCAATGGAATGTGTCTACCTAATGGAATCATACATCAGTCTCAGTTTTGCTGCTAGTACGGCGACTCCTGCCCGCTGAGCCCGGGTTCGCCCACTGAGGGCCGCTGAGCAGAAACTTCTTCACATTATACTCCATCCTAGCTAAATCCTCCGGCGATATTTCCTTCTCGCTCTTCCCATTGAAGGCATCGCGAAAGTCCTTAGCAGCCTTGTACGCAGCGGTGCTATTCGCATTATCATTGGTGATTTCAGTAACCGTAACGTCACCAGATTCCACAGGGAAAATCGTTTCCTTAATGACGTTGGTAGCGATTTTAGAGATCGGTGCTTCCTTCACTCTATTATCGAGATTCAGGGTCGCATTACGGACCCAAGATTTCTGTACCTCCTTTGAGTATTTGGAGAATTTGCTGACTGGATGCGGCATATTGAGCGCCAGCTCGTTCAGAGTCTCCGTGAGTCGGGACAGCTTACTGTCTCTTCGTGCTGCTCTGTTCACAAAGTTTACGTCCTCCTCTAAGGGATCATTGTAGTTGTTCTGTTGCTCCAAGTTTTTCTCAACCCACTCCGCAACTCTTAGCAATTGTTGCTTCTGCAACAACGCAGCGCTATCATCGCTGGATAGTGAGCTCGTGCTTTGCTCGTTAGTAAACGCCTTTTTATTTTCATTCACCTTCAAATGAGTCTGTGTCAAATTCGGGTAAACGTTCACAATGGGCGGCAATGTTGTTTTCGTTGCCGGAGCCTTCTCTAGTTTTGGAAGATTGCCCTGCGGCGGCAGATCTTTGGAGATTCGAGTGTTCTCTAGAGAATGCAGTTGCGCCATTTCAATTTTACGTAAAGGCTTGCTGTATTGTGTTGTGAGCTTGTTTTGCTCATAGCGATCAAAGTTGAATATTTTAACGTCATGATTATCTGTTGGAGTTGTGACTGTAGTAACGTTCAAGACATCAGGCGCGGGACCAATGTTATTATTTTGTATGTTATTACTTTCAAAGTTGAAGTCACTGAGCAAATTATCATTTTCTGAAGTGTTATGATGGCTACCGACGCTTTGAGACTTATTGTTGTTATTCTCAGAGCTGTTGGAAAAATTATGAGTTTTCAGAGGTTGAAGTGGCGAGGAGGACACGTTCAAAAGAATGGGGTTGATAGACGCGTTCTTGATGCTCGAATTCTGTTCTTTGTAGTTATTGTCATCGTGAACATCGATAAGAGTGCTTTCCACCACCACGTTATCATTTTTAATGTCGTCCTTTATATCACTCTCGTGCTTGTCCATTACGAAGTTATCCACGTCATCGGTAAGTTCTTTAAAAAGAGAGCTTTCATTGCATTTGCTTTGTCGTCGATATAATACCGGTGGGACGTCTGGCTCGGCGTTATCGAGCAATATGTTCTTAGAACCGGCTTGGAGACGCAAATGACAGAACCTAGGTCCTGGACCAACCACTGTGCTAGACTTATGATTGCTCACAGTAGACTTAGCTATAGATGACGTTCTACTCACAGCTCCGGTAGAGCTCTGCGAGTTTTTCCGTAAGCTTGCATTGTCTTCACACTTCTCGCTTTTTGTTTTAGCTTCTTTAACCAAGGGTGGAGGAACCTCTTTAGGCATGAGCAACTCTTCTTGTGCTACACTAAGAATACTACCCTTGTGGCTCGATAAAGGCGTCCTTGTGCGATCGCATAGTTTGTGATGCACTGCCGGTTCCATACTCATGCCGTTACTTTTTCTAATATGCTTCAAATCTTCAATACTGATCACGCTTCTTGGCATTATAGGTTGTGGAACAACAATAGGGTCTACAATACTTTTGTTATCTAGCTCAAAGTTTTCTTTTACCGGCACACTTGGTTTGATAGAGCTATCGATGGGCGCAACGTAAATATCTTTCGGGGGTTCAGCTGATAGTTGCGGAATAATGTAGAGAGGACTGATAATGTGGTTCGGTGATCTTTCATTAATTATTCTGATCCCGTGCGTGGATACACTTCCGATGCTCGTATTCGAGTTCAGAGATTTCATTTCTGCGTTGCAGCTGAGACATAAAGAATTCTTCATTTCTCCGCTAAGGAATGTTTGCGTCGCTACGGAATAAGAGCTTTCATTGTAGCAGAAAGGTTTATTTTGCGATTTGTTACAAGTGCAAGTATCGCAGTGTTTAGTCACGGTATCTTGAATGCTATCCTCCAAGATTTTAGACATGAGTGAGGCAGAGATATTGAATTCGTACTCACTAGCGTCAAAGGTTTCGAGATCACTATTTCCGTTCTTCGACTGAGTATTGATTGATGATTTTGTTGATTTGGAAATCACGTATTGGGACACTCTTGCTTGCGTGTCTAACGGAAGCTGTAAAAAATATTTAGATGTTAGAACTTTCTAACAAACTTATTTCACTAAAAACATGCTTATTGTAATGGAGAGTAGCTACAAAACTTGTTATCTAATTAACTGCCATTAAAAAACAATAATGGTTACTTACGTTATCCAATTTCTGTGACACAAAATTGTCTGGTTTGCACTGCAACAGCTGAATCGCTAAATTCATGTCATTTTTGTATCTCTCCTGTAAATAAATGTGTTAGTTATAAATATGAATGTTAGACTATCTGGTATGAAATATATGTTTGTGCCTTACATTTTCTTTTTGTAAAGTGCTGTAGTTATGCTTGGACTCTGCCAGTCTTACAGACAGAGTGGCTATGTCTTTAGTCAGTTGACCTTTATCTCCCTTCATCTTATCAACCATTTGTAGCAACTTATCTTCTAAAACTTGATTTAATTTCTGCACTCGTTTGTGTGAGTCATATAATCTGAAAAATATCAAAACAATAATTTACAGTGATGTTATCAGTATATAATATGCAAGTTCTCATTACAGCAGCTTAACATTATTATACCTAAATTTATTTAAATACTTTTACACATTGATACAATCAGTTTGTGTCAATGGGGTGGTTTTGCCAAAGCTACAAGTAAATATGGGGTGAATCAGCTTAGCAACAATGTTTAGTTATTGTGAAAACCAGGCAATTTGTTGCCATGGTTACACATAGCTTTATAATTATTTTTGTTTAGAAAATCCACCTTGGTATGATATTAAAATTTCTAAAGACATTCTTTTCTTCAACTATTTTGATTGACTATGTATTATGTATCCAGTAAACAAATGATTAACATTTTAATAACCATAATTATTTACAAACCAATAACAGTAAAATCATTTCTCGATCTCTGGACTAAATAAATAAATATTCACAGACTTATTAGATAAATAAAGAATTTATAAAATAGTTGTATATCAGGTTTTTACCTCTCGTATTTTTCTCTCCAAGTGGCTACTTGCTCCTCAAGGTCATTGGCCCTAGAGGTGCACTTAATGTACTCTCCCTCGAGGGCCACTATGTGCGAGTCTCGCTCGGCAAGATGCTGCCGCAAGTGTTCAACTTCTGCATGAAGTTGTAACTCGTCCACTCCATCACACTCCTACAGAATTTGTGCAAATCGTAAACAAAACAAGCAGTGTATACTCATCAGTGCAGAAATGCATATTGTTGTGATAATCTAATAGTTTGTGAAAATAAAAATGCAAACAAGAAATTAGAAGCGTAGTGCATTCTATCAGACTCCTAAGTTAGGTTCAAATAAATCATACACTAAAATACATTTAGGTACAAATTAATAATGTATTCTCTAAATTTTACAATAATTTAATTGTACTATTCAAACAGAAGATTAAGACCAAGCTAAAATAATAATGGCAAAGGATCTCCCCTTGAAGTCATCAACAAGGTACAAGTAACAACAAAACTACAAGGTCAAATACAATTTTTACCTCTACACTGTCAAAGAATTGTGAGAAATTATCTACTTAGTTAAAAGAAGTAGATTGAACTATAGTAATTTAAGGGTTTCAAGCATTCTAAATACAAATAATCAGAAAACATTGCTCAAAACCCTTTCTACAAATATTTTGATGAAAACGTAGCAAAACATCACCAGGGATTTACCTTACAAGGGGAGCTCTTAGTACTCTCATCCATAGCTCAGTAAGCTTTATCTACTTCACATCACATAGTGAAAAGTCCGATCTCAAACGACTGCACACAAAGTGATTTGATTAGCTATTATTATCAAGAAGCCACTGTTGTAACAAAATAAAATAAAAAAATCAATCTGGACACAATGTGAAATATTTACTTATTTTCTTGGCTTTAGCCAACTGCCAATGACTGACAAATGTTTATGTTTCAGCTATATTTAATGAATATTGCAATGATTCAGAAAGAAAACTGAGAATTGGGATTTTCCAAACGAGGAAAATTGATTCCTTTTACACTACTTTTTATTTTAATATTTGGCAGTAGTGTACACGTAAATGGGTGACGTTGACGCGTGACGTGTGTGCTTACGTAACGTCATAATTCTGACATTGACAGAACTAGAACATGATACTTACGTCCGTGTGTTGAGCAGTGAACGTTTAATGAACATGAACAGCCCGAAGTCTCTCGACCCGAAATATTGTTTTGCAGAAACTCTCGTTCCAGTTAGGCTGGCCTCACACAGCCGGAAAACCTATCTGAATTAAGAATCTTAATTTAGACTCTTAATTCCGGCTCCCTCAACTCACATTATCTTAAAAATTGAGATAGATCAGTAGTCTCTTGTTTCACGACACACGCAAACGTCTCGAAATGGAGGAGGAATTAATACTAATCGCATTGCTATTGGCTCAATACTGAGCAATTCATAATCTGAATTCAGTATGTGTGTGTTGCTCTATGCAAATGTATAGGATTACGTGCGTTATGAAGTCATAATCTTAAATATTCAGACCAGGAATTCCGGACGCACATCAGAATCATTCTTACAGATCGATCTGAGAAATTCATAATCTTAAAAAATCAGAATGTATGTGGATCATAACGACTTTGTATGGGATTCCGGCCTTTCTTAATTAATAATATGAATTCAGATTATGAATTCAGAGACGAATTCCGGCTGTGTGAGGCCGGCCTTAGAGTCAGAATTTGGACTAATGTGTTTATTTCTAGGATTCGATACTGCCCAGATTTAGTCTCTGGCATTCTACAATTTGTCACAGAATATGTACTTGTATTGTAATATTGTCACATTGTCACAATATTTCAGTTAGGACGTCAACTGAGCAGGAACATTGCAATTGTTCCTTTTTCTTTATTTTACATTTAGCCACTAATTTGCCACTCCACGCATACCAATACTGCAGTGACGATTAGGTATGGTTATCTAACCATCTGCTTAGAAGAAGGAATAACCATCGGTAGTGATTTTAAATTAGTAGGTTCGTAGGTAGTTGTCTGTCTACAAGGAGTAAAAAAAATACCTACTTTCTCAAAAAATCTTCATATTCCACATAAAAATGTTTAATTTTCAATCAACTCAACCAATATGCTATTGAAGGTAACTCATTTAGCTATTTCAGCAAGCATAGGTACCTACTTACCTACGTACCAACCTACGAACAATAAGTAAAAAAACCGTCCTATGTCGACCGAGATGTGGCGGGCGGGCGAAGGTCCGCCTGCGACGCGGCGGTTGCGGGTTCGATTCCCGCCTTGGGATAAATGTTTGTACGATCTGCAAATATTTATTCCGGGTGTTCTGGGTATTTTATATTAAAAAATATCTATGTAATGTATTGTATTAAGTATGTCAGTCTTCTTCTTATCTCATAACACAAGCTCTGCTTAGCTTGGGGCTAGATGATGTTGTGTGGATTGTCCAGGTATTTACTTTATTTTATTTTTAAAAGCATAAATAATAACGTGATATTTTCTGAGACTACCTCTCTGCCTCACGTGAATTTTGATGAAGTGTGGTACCTCTCCAATCTAGATCATTTCCGGGATTTCCGGGTTACGACACTTTTTGTATCTCATTGCTGCTGTAAAAGCTAATCTGCTGAAAACACGCGTGAGTGTGTTTCATATGTATTTCGCAACAGCTAGCCACGTCCAAAATAACTCGGTAAAAATAAAATATTGAGATTCTTTGAAAACGCTCTGCGTACGAACGAGTAGGAATCTCGAAGATACATGTCTACGTAACGCTCCTACCTACTTACACATATGCTACCGGCACTCGCACACGTCTGGTGCTGACGATGATGCTATTTCGGGACACCGCTCTACTCTTGTGCCGATCCAAGTCGGCAGTCCTTTGTCTTAGTAAAAAGTTATCGGTCGTTTATTGCGTATCCTCGCTTTAAATTTACACGGATGAAAGTGCGCGTTGTTTATAAAAGTATACCAAAATGGGAAGCACACTCAGTAGTTCCGCAGATCCGGCGCGAGGACGCGACGGTGAGCACGTCACAAGTGAAAGTAAAACAATGAGCAACGCTATCCTTGATACTGATAGCAATGATGAGTTCCATGATGCAGCTGATGAAGATGAAGCTAGAGCCAAGGCTAGAGAAGAAGAAATGGACGAGTTTAAAAAACAACTTAGCATTAAGAGAGAACAAAGAAAAGAAATATTAGCAAGACACAGGACTGAAAAGGAAGCATTGGAAAAGTCACTACAGGATGAACGGGCTTCCAAGGATAAGCTCTATGAAAACAATCAGCAACTTCGAGAGTTAATAAGAGCAAGTGGCATTGAAATCCCTGAACAACTCCAGTCTTCAATTGATACGTCAGAATTCACAAATGTTATTCAAGAAATGAAAGAAGGATTTGAAAGGCTCAAGTCTGATAATAACAAACTGCGTCGAGATCTTGTCGATGCTAATAGCTCTTTGCAAAGTGCATATTCTGATATAGCTGATCTGAATGCTCAGAACACAGAGTCAATTAAACATATCAATGCGCTGAAAGATGTAGTGGCAGTCAGTAAAACCATGATTGGACTACGTGAAGGGCAACTCAATGAGGTATGTTTTATCGATATTACTTTGTAAATAAATAAAATGTGTAATGTACTTTTCAGATTTTCAATAAGTAAGTACTTAAGCGTTCTATACATACAATCGGCAATACAAATAAAATTAAGCATGGAACATCAATTACCTATACACAACTAAGGTAGCTAAGTTATTCGGTAGGTTTATAGGCAATAGTTATTTTATAACTTAAAAAATTGATAAGCCAACGACCCGCCATAAATAAGTCTTCCAGGTCATGGACCGCCAGACACTCCAGGAACGCATTACCTTAATCTTGACTGTATGCCAACTTTAGATATGGAATTTAGAGTGGTGTTTCCAGCATGACTGATGCACTTAGTTGTTCAAACACACAATATTGATAATAATGAAACCAACGTAACTAAGACTATAATAAACAGCTGCGTAATGTGTTTGTTAAATCGGCTCTTTATAACAATACTTCATTTCTACCGCAGCTAAAAAATAAACTCAACGAGATCGAAAAATCGTTGAGCGATCGAGAGGCAAATATGCTATCAAATGATCTACGAATAGAGTACGAGCGTCAACTACAAAACATTCGAACTCTACGTGGACTTTATGAAGATAGAGCCAGAATCGCTGAAGTGACACGTCTGGGCTTAGTCAGAGATCTTGCAGAGCAGAAGGTTCTTCTTCAAGCGGAAGTGCAAAAGTAAGTACTACTCATTCTGTTTTCATACAAACCGTAGACGAGCCAACTATCTTATCTTACATTGCATCATTTCAGAAACAGAGATCTGACTGATAAACTAGAAGCATTTGAAGAAAAAGTGGAAAAATTAGAGGATATCATCGAAAACAAAAACATTGAAATATCTACGTCCCAAGACGAAACAAAGAGAACAAAGGCTGAAATGACCGTTGTCAATAAGGTGCGTCGTAAAATATTATTAATAATAAATAACACATCCTCATCATCATCATATTCTAACCATCATGGACCCCACGCTTTGTGGGGTCGGCACAACACGTATTCTTCCATTCGCCATATCTGAATATGATGAAAATATGGCTTGTACGTTTTCCGTACAATACTAAATATTATAATATTTTTATTTGTTTTAGTTATTCTCTCAAGTATTACTCGGTTACAAAACCAAGCAAGATTTAGATAAATTAGTGCATCGTCTTGAAGAAAACCATGGATTACTAACACACATGGCTGAAAATGAAAATGATTCCGAAGCGTCTTCAGCTCTACCGAAACTTTTGCTAGAATTAGTAACTGAAGTTGATGAAATCGAAGCAGAAAAAACAAAAAAAGACGAAGAATTAAAGAAAGATGATTCCGTTCCGGCCCAAGGTAAATTAGATTTTTCACTCATCCATCATACAGAATACAATTTTCACTAGATACGAGTATTACGTCATTACAATTTTGTATAAAAATCAATTTTTGCCTAGGTTTGAATGCTAAAAGTTCATAAAATATTACACACTATCCTGTTTTTGACAACTATTCATAAGTTATACCTTTTCAGATGCACCTCCCACCACGTCGACAGCGGAAGAGATAGTTGAGAATCTACCAAAAGTCTGGAGAGTACTAATGGAACTTTTAAGCCATCAAGCAGTGGCTGAGGATTCACCAGAAAAGATAACAACCTGCTACAAATTAGTTGAAACCAAATCAGGTCCTGTTGAAGTGCCAAGTGTTAGTCAAACTTATATCAGACTCAAAGTAAGTACCTACCTGCCTATTAAATGTTGTTGTGATATGCGTGCTTGTTTTCTTAAGATGAGTCAACAGGACGTTCTAGAAGTGATGACAAAATTCGCAGAAAGTAGTATTTTCATCGCATGAACCGTATTTGCTGCACTTAGTAATATGCCTACGTAATTGTTGTGGAAATTGGTTCAGAGCCAATTTTTTATGCAGACAAAAACATTATCGAGCTTTATGAGTGAGGTAGTTAAAGTTAATATTATCTTTTTATTTCAGGATCTCATCGTAGAAAAATTGGGTTTAGTTAAAGAAGTAAACCAGATGAAACAGTTGAATTCACACTTGGAAAATCGATTGCAAGAACAAGAAAAAAGGCTTTGTCTCGTAACGACTGAGCTTGGTAAAACATGGCACGTTGTTGGAAAGCTGAGGAGACACCATTATCAATTACACACTCATGAAAAAATACTCAAATATGAATTACAACAGAAAAGGAAACTCTTAAATGAACTCAAAGAGGAGTTAGAATACTGTCGTGAAAAATGGGACGAAGCACGGGAGAAGAATTCGCAGTCAGAAAGAGATTGGAAAAATCTCAGAGCTGAATTCACAAGTAGAAAAACTAAATCTGGGTCACCGTCATTCAACAACTCTGGAGAAAGTGGATACAGCGATGAAAGACCGTCTGATGAATCATCTGGGTCCAATGATGAAAGTGAATATGTTGCTGAGCCACCAATTAGGTGTAAGAAAAAGATGAAGAAATCATTTGAAACTATTTTAGATTCAAGCACAGACTTCAATTGCGCTGCAGAACGAGAAGATCCAGTCAGTGACATGCTGGATGTTGCTGATTTACCATTAGATACCCATGAGGGTGATGCCCATGAAGGTCTTACAACTTCGGAGTGTAGCAAAAGCGAAAATTTACCTAAAAGTGAAAAGACTTGCGAGACCGAAGACGAAATATGTGAAATAACTCACGACGATTCACAAATAGAGGATCCAATGAACGGCAATATGTCAACGAATGATATCGTACTAGAAAATATCTCAAGCGATACTGAATCTTCCACATTACAATCAGAGTCTAATACAATCAACACGCTATCGGAAAATATACAACATATCGAACCTGCGGCTATTTTGAAGAGCATTCAAGAACAAAATGAAAGACTGGCTAAGAAAGATGAAAGGTTACAACATTTAGAGAATGACAGCTCAGCATTGTTAAAGAAAGCTCGAGAAACAACCCAAATCAGCCAGGATTTAAACAACACATTAGACAACATACTTAACCGACCCTCTAGCTTTGGTAAACAAAACGAAACGGACACGGCAAATACAGATGTCGAAGTAGTTGTAGAAACTCCGGAAATATCTACAGATAATACGAATATTGAAGAAGTAACAAATTCAATATCAAATATTACTCATAAATCAATTGAAGATAATAACGAGCCTCATGCAATCGCATCTACTTCCACAGATCCATCATCTGATACTGTAGATTTTAAAGCTATAATTAAAAATGTGGAACAACAGAATCAGTTTCTGGCTGCCAAAGATAAACGGTTTGATAAATTGGAACAGGGTTGCTCTGAAGTCATTGAAAATATATCTAGCACATTAAACACTGGTCAAGAAATCATTGATAAGCTGGATACACTTCACAGCGCTTATAACGATACTGTTGAAGCGTCAGAATCAAACTCCGTGACAGAATGCGACGATGGTATGGAAAATATAGATGAACCATCAAGTTCCACAGACGTGGACCATGAAGCAAGGTTTGCTGCTCGTGACATTCGCCTGAAGAGACTCGAAGAGCAAACAAAATCTCTCGTCAACAAAGTGAATAAAACAAATTCCAAAGGAGTTAAAATACACTACAAGCTTCAAGAGCTGCATAATATATACGGATCCGAAAGCTCCCGCGCCGGTACACCTTCAGAAGAAAATACTGATAGAAGCAACGATGAAGACAATGATTTAAGCGAGAAAAGTGTTGATGAGGAACCGGATACAAATAATGAGTAACAATATAATGTCACTTTTTATACAGTAAACACATGAGTCATATCAATTTGATTTTAATTTTATTTACAATCTATAAAAAAATACAAATAATCTCAGGTACAGCAGCAAATCACTTGTAAACACTGGTAAACAATTCATACGTAGGTAAATCTATACTACACATTTATAGATGGTACACACAGGGTATGTAGATACATTTTCTATTACTTACATAATCAAAAATATACATTTTATCACTACACCAGTTGTTTTGTATATATCACCTGGTTTTAAGAAACCCCGCCATTTTGTAAAACGCCTCGCCATTTGATTAACTGTCGAGTTTTACAATATTACGTATTAAAATTTGATATTTTATCAATAATCCGTGCGCAACCGTAATTTTCTATAACGGTGCATTGTTTTAAATACAAAAACGGGTTTTCTAAAAACTTGGTAACAGATCACAATATAGTGTCTATTTTACTATTGAGATTAAAACCTCCTACAGCATTCAACTTGTTTCAGCACTCATCATCAAATCAAACAAAAAATGTTACGTCTATCTTACATAATATGATAAAGTATCACTTGAAAGATTTGTTCTCCACCCCATCTTTGACATGTTTTATCTCGAATGTTCTGGAACAGTTGTCTTCGACCACAGCCACTGACACTGGCCTTGACTTGTCCAAGTCTTTGCCAGGTGGTGTCCGGTACAGAAAGAGGGCCCATATTGAAAGGCAGAGCATTTCGAGCATCATTATACTGTTCTGGATCACTGAAAATAAAACAATATGTTATTAATTCAACGATTAATTAACTCAAATGTATAATATCTAATACACAAAATTACTATTTATGACAAAAGGGCATACTATGATAAATCTGCTGTCCCAAGCCGTTACCTATACGTAGTACAATATACGTAGTAGCGAAATTATGTGTAGCGTGTAGATAACGGCTACACATAATTTCTATACATTGTAATTCGTAATAATAGGTCTTTAATGGTAGTGAAATTGGGGTTGATAAGGGGTACAGTTATTTTGAGAGTGTAGGGTAGGTAGGGCATGTCAAGGTTGTTTTATCACGCAATGCTATATTTCAACCACCAAAAATAAGTTTTTGTAGTAAATAAATCAGGTTGAAATTTGCAGGAGATTTTATACAGCTTAATTGGTATTGTAATTAAATAAAATTTAATTTAATATAAATGCTTCTGGAATTATTCATGCAAATAAGTGACATACTTTATTCACAAACAAACTTACGACTACACAGTATTTACAAAATGTACATAGACATATAAAATACATAAGAAACAGCTGAGCTATCTACAGACCGTTGCAAACGATCTATAGATAGTTCAACTGATCCAAATCAGTACCAATCGGAAGCGTACCCAAGACACTGGCTGCATTGCCGCGCTGAATAGCAATGCTGATACGTTGGGCCAGATACTCACCAGCCCTCGGGTCACGCGTCGCTTCGACTAGACGCCCAGAAATAATTTTGAAAACGCGGTGGGCCTCGGTACCCCACGGACCTAGAGTCTCGACCCCAAGAGGAGCAAATATGTACGCCCTGTCGAGACCTGCATATTTGCGTCTCTTGAGATCCTCGGCCGAATCCGCCGCCGCACCAGCCCGAACGGATGTCTGTGACAGGTGAGAAGGAGCAAGGGTATCGACACAAGTTGCGTATTGTTATTGTATTGGTATTGTTAATTTTGCAATATATTACAATTTATGTATCTAAACAACTTTCGCAATTTTTCCGAGGAGCCAAACAAACTCTGACACAATTAAACTGTAGGATTTCCTCACAATGTTCACAGATTGAAATCTTTAGCAATCCACTACTGGGTGTTACTATGTATTCAATGTATGTATAAAAGTATTCTATCAGCAGTCTAATTCCCATGGTAAGTACAAGCTTAGTTTGGGAATAGAGTGTGATGCGTGACTTGTCCGTGAATATATTTGGTGGACTTCAATCCCACTAGACCACTAGTACTCTTGTTGGTATCAACAAATCCTGTCATAAGATTGCAATGCGATTTCAAAATACCGCGAATATTTTTTAGTATTATATACCCTAAGAAATGGGCTAAAATAGTTACACCGTAGCTGCCAGAAGACGGAAGACGGCGGCGGGGTCGGCCAAAAAGACGATGGCGGGACGACCTCGATACTTTTGAAAGTGATTGGTGGGCGAAGGCAGAGAACAGAGATGAATGGAAGGACTTGGGGGAGACCTTTGCCCAGCAGTGGGACGAGATAGGTTAGCAAAAAAAAAAAAAATATACCTGCAAGATACTTACTGTTGGTAAACACTGAAGGGTTCAAAGGTAAGATACAAGGTAGATTTGCTATCTCAGGCAGCACCTTAGCAAATCCACATTGCAGCTTTACTATTAGCAGCACCAACTGTAGTGCAAAGAACCGTGGCCTGATGTTATGCCCAGCCGTGGTCGAAGCTCGGACAGTCATTATCACACCCCAAACACCCGAAAGAATTGAAGCAGCAATAAAAGGTTGGATGTAAGCGAAACACGCCAAGTAAACACGCTGGAAAGGAAAAATGGTAATATTAAATGAAAGTAGGTCGAAAAGGTGTAAATTTTTAGGTGTAACATGATTAAAAAAAAAGATCGTTGGTTATATCAGTCGTTTATAATTGGTGCTACATTTGCTTGATTAATTAAAGTGTTTATTCGTCAAAATATAAGTGCTGTAATTTAAGCTCACTTAGCTAATCATCGTTTCAATTTCAACCCCTATAAGCTAAAAGGGAGCTTATCCTGATTAAGCTAATTATAGTAAGTATTTTTTTTTTATTGGCCTGCTACTACATATGCACCCCCTCCTATCAATTCGCACCCACACATGAACACTTTAGTGCGTATGCCAAGCTATTTTGAGGATAGTTTAAAAGGCAATAGAAATCTAAAATGTCTTGTCTTTTTTCGCCACAGTGTAAAATACTATATATACTATATATTATTTTGTATAATAGACCGTATGTAACACTCTGTAAATCAACCTGCAGATAAGTTGAGGTATCAATAGATCGTTTGGTACGGTCTGCAGATAGCTCAAAACTGTTATAATGTATTGTATAAATATGTACATTTTGTAAATACTGTAATAGTCATATTTACCATATCTTCAGCTGATAATACCAAAATGAGGGAATAGAGGACACCTTGAATCACTGGCATCTGCAGTACAAGATATCGCAGCCAAGTGAGATGTCGTCTGAAACAAAATTATAAATAAATATCTCGCAGCTGCTATTATATTCATAGGATACTAGTAGTACGCCCCGGCGTCGCACGGGTAGCGGGTAAGGAATTTCTTAGGTATTTTTTTACACCTTGGGTTACATAATTGAAGTTTTAGTAAGGATCCCTATTTTTTTTTAAATATAATATAGCCTATGTTCATCGCAGATAGTGTAGCTTTACAACGGTGAAAGATTTTTTAAATCGGTCCAGTGGTTTCGGAGCCTATTCGATGCAAACAAACAAACAAGCAAATCTTTCCTCTTTATAATATTAGTTTAGATGAACAAATTTTCGCAGAATAAGGTACGCGATCAAAACCCGTGTAATTGAAATATACTACAAGTTATATTTTGAAGCTTATTCATTCAATACAAAAGATAAACTTTCTGTATTTTTTTAAACAAATTTGTAGAGCTTGCTGACATAAAAGGTGTAAAAAGAAGAGTTCCGTACCTTAAAATCGCAATTTTGTATAGAGATTCATCTCAGAGAATAGATCTTTTGTCTCTGTTTATCTGTAACCTACGCTGTATCCTTTGCACCTGAGTCGGCCAAATTCAATTGCAGATGAACGTCCTCAACAAGCGTTGTTAGTATATTATCTAGTTTAAACCTTAGAGAAGTAGATAACAGAAGCGGTTATCTTTCACTACTATCGGAATGGATGCCATTAGATATGGTACAACAATGGGTGTTGCTTCATTTCTTTAGAAGGATTTATCAACTGTTTTCTACCTTTGCCTAATGGCCTGAATCAATTATTGAAACCTTTCAATAATAGGTACGGCATGTGCGAGTCGGATTCTATCTCTTAGAGTTATGTATTGTATCATCTATTAGAGTATTTGTAATATTCCATTTTACTGTACTGTATCTAATAATAGATCAAATTCATATGGCACCATCTCTTAATGAGAATAACTAAACTAAAAAAAATATTATCGAATTCGGTTCATTTTCGTGGAGTAATCGCGTGCCTACTTACACAAAAAACATACAAGCTAATTGAGAACCTCTTTATTTTTTTAAATCGGAAAATAGCGTTTTCCTCATTTAATTGTATCTAATTGAAAGGTTTCATTAAGTGTCTGAGTGGTAATAACTCTTTTACCTCCTTAAAAGCTCCTTAGTGCCAAACAAAAAAATATTTAATAGCTTCCTACTTGAGAAAAAACCAATACAGTAAATGCCAACAAAAAACAAATTCGTAGGCGTACGTGGTTTATGTTCCCGGTTGGTTTGATACTACTTTGATTCCACAATTAGACTGATATAAATCATTAAGAACTTGTTTTGTTCTCGAACAGCGACTATAAAAAAGAAAAACATCTTTCAAATCTTCCAAAACTTCATAGATGATTTCCTAAAGTTTTTCAGCAAACGATCTGCAATCTGATTTCCTCGTATTTACTAATATAAAACATTGGGCAGACAAACCATAGAGCTATCAAAGATAAAAAAAAATATAGCATGCAAAATTAAGACAATGCAACGGGCACGTCGAAGGTCAATTTCCTGATCGCGCGATTGTCATTTTCTAAGTAAAGTTGAGAATATTAATTCATTTGCAAATGTTACAAGGTGGGTGTCTTTCTGATTAATCGCCAAAGTTATTATTTCTAAGAACAATGACTGTTTTGCCGATGGGAAATACAAATTACAGAACTGAATAAATTAAGATTCTTTTTACTACCAATTCTCATTCATTATCATTTCGAATTGCATTCGTTTTTCATGCACGACTATGACCTAAAATCTACGAGTGAACTGGACCTCAGTGTATTCCTTATTTATAACTTTTATTTGTACCGATTTGGTGTTTGTTAACCATTTTTAACTGAGTTATATGTGATTTATTAGATAAATAAGTGGTGGGGCTGATAAAACCTTTTATTAGCCCAGAAGCATGGTTCAATATTTGAATAGTCAAGAAGTCTATGATTTGAGAGTAGTTTTTGTTCACCGTGTTTACTCATTCTCAGTTATTAGGTTTAGTTGACTCTTTTCTAATAAAAACTTTCATTCTCCTTACATTTATACATAGAATATATAATATACTTTATTGAATTTTGTTAGCGGCCGCGTCGTGAAAAAGTACCAACAGGAAATAAGTTTCAATAATAAGGAAATTATTATTCTTAATAGAGTACGTTTGAGAACGAAATAGGCACGGTATTGTTAATGGATCTATGCAAAAAATAAAACCAATAATAGAACTCACCGACAGTCAGCATCAAAACTTGATATAATTAAAAAAAAAAAAAATATAATTAAAAAAAGAACTTGTAAAAGATTCTATACTCACTTCTGCAAAATGGGCCTCGGAATGACACAGCAAGGCCAACAGCAACAAGGCGGCAACCTCGTCTCCAACGGAACACCAGCTGAAGTTCTGAAATATATACCAATAAAATATTTTGAAAACTATACAAGCAAGCAACTACATATCTTCTCAATAAAGTTTTATCATCACTGGCATTTGGCATGGCATTTCGACTTTTTGCTCAATAATGTGTACTTATACGTATTTTTTCATATTACTTAGTTCCTTCACATATTGAAAATTGAAGCGTACACCAGTCTGGTTGCTAGAAATTTTATTGACAGAAATGGATAAGATCGTGTGAACGCAAAAGCCGAATGGAAAGGTCCAATAGCTCTTTCTGGAGGTATTATCTATCAGGAAGGTAAGTATGTCCAGCAGAAGATCTACACTAAACCAGCGGGATATCCGTGAACTCAATCACTAACTACGCAACGCACCAACAAATGATCCTTGTGATTTTACTGAATAAAGTAATTTTGACTTTGACTTTGACTTACAACTTACCTAACAAACTGTTCAACTCCCCCACACTCCGCCACGATCATGGAGTAGAGATGGTACATGGCTATCATCACGACCTCTTGCGCGATCGCCTCAGCCAGCAGTCGTGCCCGGGGCAAGACTACCGCTAGGAACGCAGCTGTTGATACAAGCTGGAACAAATTATTTCAAACTATCACGGTTTTGAACATAGTTTTCCTTCTTCTTCTTATTGTGTCAATGCTACAACTGTCTTACATATTTTGTTGTAGCATCGTGTTGGAAAGATTATCCAGACACTGCGTTATAGTTTTCCTTATAAAGGGGATTACTATGATTTGTGAGTTCGAAATATCGGGAGATAATCAAACTCATGGTAAATATCCCGTTTATAAAGGAACAAATTGTTTTAACATTAGTGAGCTCTCTTTAGGGTTAAGCTCACCTATATGTAGGTACATGTTCCATATTTAAGTGTTGTGTGTACAATAAAGAATACATTCCACAAATCGTAAATAGTCACTTCAATAGTAGGATGTACGATTCGCTAATGAGCGGTTTGGATTTTGGAAAGAATTCCTTACACCATAGTTTTTTGTTAAGTAATTTAAGCTTAGGAATATTTTTTGAAGTTATTCAACTTTAAAAAACTTACTTTTGTTTTCCTCCCGTTGGAATATGTTAAGAGCTCGTTGTTTCGTAGTATCTACCACCTTCTCGGATTAGTTGATACGAAGAAGTGATTTTACAGAAATAATAATTAAGATGAGTTGACTCCAATCAAGGTGTCAATTCCATAACAGCGTGGTTTTACCCAATGAAACATCTAGGTTCTGATTCATTGTCGGAATTAGAATCTCCTTCTACTGCGTGCTACTCTTGGAAGTTAGTACAGTTAGCTTAGGAAATTGATCGCATAATCCCGAATAGTAAAATTATTTATCAATAGTTAATCCTAGCTAACTCCTATAGGTATAATACAACAAGCTCTGGGGATCTTTGCAAGTAGTAGCGAACTTTTGAAAAAAATCTATAGAAGCCTAGTTTTTTTTAAAAGGTTATTTTGATTCAAAATTCAGCTTTATTCCAGCCTATGAGTTGAAGTCACATAATTGCCTCCTCTACTCTACCGCTTCTATAATAAGCTTAACAAATTACTAAGCAGAAAAAAAGGGTGCAAAGTCACCATATAGAGGTATCTGAATAACTAGTTGACGAAAGTATTGTTAGTTTTGTGACTAAATACGAATCGGTAAAACTCAAAGTGCATTCATTCAATTAGATCACATGGATCACTTTGCATCGTAATTTTACCGTAGAACCTTTCTCTCGCGGTCAATTTGGTCAAGAGTATAAATAATCATAATCGTACAAAACTCTGCGCTGATTACAACATTTTATTTTAAGTGGCTGGTGTTGCAAATATTGGCTTACCAACTTATTAACATTTCATAGATATCTTGATTGAGCTTCAGTGTGAATAACTCGACGAGAAAGGTTTTTATATTATATTACACCCAACACTGGTTTACAGAAACCAAACATAAATACAACAAAGGGTTTGGAGCCTAGAATTCCCATAATTTTAAGGCATCACAGCATGCGCAGATATACAACCTACTATGTACTACTACTATGTAGTACTATGTACCTAGATAAAATGCAAAGAAATCATATACAAATAACGAAGTAAAAATATAGTTAAGCTTAAGCAAGTAATCGTTCAAAAAATATATGATATTAGAATAAATTCTATATAATTGCATGATGTAGGTAATTTGAATAATCTTTATAATCTTTTATTAAAACTAAGGTACCATTACGGCAACACGTGGTCAGCCTAGAAGCACATATAGTATTGAATTGCCTGTCCCCAAGGTACAGTCCATGGCCTTGTAAGTCGCACTCTGGGAAGTGCCCCTGACTAGCTGCCAAACAAACGTGACATTATGACAGTTGTTAGCTAAAGTGGGTAAAGAAAAGTGATACCTTTGTAATAAATTTAATGGCTTTCGATTACTTGATAGGGCGTTTTAAGGATCTTAACTTGATTAAATGTGAAGAGGGTAAATGAAATGTCAAGGTAGTATGGTGAACCCATGGGGTAAACTATACTGAGTGATTATGGGTATTTATGGGTTCTTTACGAGTTTGTGGCGTCCACAACTAACCTGATTTCCGTCAAAGAATTTAAAAGTAACAACACGGAAAAACGCGCTAGTTATAAATTGTTACTAACTTAGATAAGCCGGTTAATATTTATTGCTGGTTCGTGATTGCTGTGATTCGACAATAACCACATGGCGTTCTATTTCCCTCTGTTGATCAATATTAAAACCTCCTTACTTTCTCTTCCGTGGTGCACATTGGTTTCATTTCCTCTAACCTATTAGGCAACGGTATGGCTGGGAACTATTTTCAAGACTCTTTGTTTTTTAATTACGGATCTATCGGACCTTGGTTCACTTGAATTGTTAGGGTTTATGCTGACGACAGCATATTATTATGAAAGTAGCTGTAGGTAGATGTAACCAGCAGGTTACTATAGTGTCTTGGACATTCTCGGATACCTGCTACCTGTCGAGTGAGTGGGGCGAGGTGCTGCATTCGTTGCGTCACAATCCGAGTTCTGTTTGCGTAATAATGAGCCGCGTAATCGCACTGCTTGCTTACCATCTACCATCCTGCATAAACTGGCTATTTGTAAATATTGTATGCCTGAGTTTCGGAATATTGTCTGTTAGCATTTTGACAGGAGATAACCTAGTTTTTCAGTGTATAGAATAGACTAATAGCGCCTAGTCTAAGATCGTCGCTTTCAAGTCCATGTCCATTATCAGCATTTTTGTTTTGTGGTTTCTCATAGTCATTCGTACGAAATTCATGTGTTAGAGTTAGATTAAGACCACGTTTGTTGTTGTAACCGTTGTTCCATACTATTCTTTTCCATGAATTCCAAGTAAAAATGCTTCTATCACTGCTCTATGGTTACTTTCATACTTACCTTTCTTGTTTCTAACACTGGTCCCGCATCGAATCGGTAAAAGCTAGCTTGAAAAACGAGAGATCAACGTTCTTAGTAGTAACTGAGAATTTTTTAAACTTTCCCGCAGACTTACTCAATAAGCTGACGAAGGTATCTTAGCTCTTAGTAGTAGTTTATCTAACTAAGGCGACTTAACGAGTTTCTTTCGACACAAATTCACTTATAGTAATCGTTTTACCTGTGGCCAGGAGATAGGAGTTATAGGTTAACCTATAACCGATAGTACCTATCTATAACTCCTATCTCCTAACTAAGTTTATAACATTGTCATGATACAAATCTTTTCTTTCCTCTACGGTCCTAATTTTCAACTTATTTACCTGTTCTTTTGAATCACCTTTTGGTTGCAAACAGAGAGAAACCGAAAACTGGTGATTTACGAAATGGGTGAAATAAATAGTTGTAGCGTTTATTTTCGGACGACCCTGCACCGTAACCTTTACTTTAACTTTTTGGTTTTTGCAATCCAACACGCAGAATCTTTGCTACTTCGCAGTCAAATACAATGATTGCAAGCAGCGATTTAAGTTTAGTTAAAATTTTTATAATCCTAATATGACCATGCCTGACTTTGTCAGACCTCGGATGTGCTACATCATTGTGTAAGGAAGTGTCAAATATAAATGAATCTTGCAGTAATTATGTACTTACAGGATATACGGCCAAAACCACGGAGACGTTGACGGTACATTGTCTCCAATGACGGATTGCTGACCGCACAGTGATGATATAGAGAACATACGTCACTATCAGAACTAGCAGCTCGACGGACCATAACGCCCAGGCGTATGACTGGAGAGCTAAGGACAAAACAAAGATAATTTTTAATTGCATTCATACTTTTAAAATGTATTTAAGTATTCTATCAGCAGTCTAGTTCCTATAGTACAAGCTTTGCTTAGTTTGGGAGTAAGAGTGTGATGTGTGAGATGTCCGTGAATATTTATTTAAGGATTTATGGAGAGTTTAGCTTGGAGTTTAAATGAAGGATAATCACAAACTACACCTGTACGTACCTACATCTAAAAAAGTTAGTAGATTATCAAAGCTCTACATTACTATGGTAGACTGGGTATAGACGACTATCGTTAGAGCATACGAATTCATGATTGATCAGTAATTATAGGTACTTAGGTACTACATAATTAAAATTAAATCATTGAAAATTAATTTGTCAGTATAAACAAAAACTGTAAAAACCATCTAAGTGCATCCTAAAGGAACCAAACAGAAAATGACGTGTATGTAATATGAAATCAAATCCAATGCGTAATTAGTGTAACTAACTAGGTGTGTGTCAGTCAAGCATTCGTCAAAGACAGATTTACAAGGAAATATTGCGATTGATTATAACATATCACAAGAACTCGTAATGTAACGAAGTAGAGCTTGAAACTCATTAGGAAAGAATGCAATAATAATGCATGAATGAGCATTCGGGACCTTGTGTAGTTACTGATTGACTTCTGTCAATCAGTATCTATGTAACAAGGTCCCGAATCATCACAACCATGAAATTAGGACTAATATAATCTAGATCACGACTTTTAAAATACAAAAATGTGCCTCGTTGTTGGAGCATAATTAGTGGTACGGTAGGTACCACTAAGATTAATTCGGGCTACACTGATGATTTTTGAGATGTATCCAAGTGCCATTGGGTCCATCTAAAATCTTACCTACTTCTAAGCTTTGCTGGCGTAGTTGTATTTATGGAATATCCATGACGTATATTAGTTATATGTAAAATAGTCTATTTTCCTCAAGACGGTTAGCCAGTATCTTATACGTAATGTCATACTGTACATATAAAATATCCCTATGTACAATAAACGCACATTTATTGCATCAATATTATTTATCAACGTCACGAATTCACGATAGATTCGCGAAGTTTTCGTATAACGCTTCCTTCTTTTCACTACCACAAAATCATATATCAGTCAAACGAACAAGAAAAAAATATTTTCACTCGCCTATAGCTTGGAAAGTTTCTACGGCCTTGACTTTAGGATGAGTTGAGTAACCCTTCAAGTTTCCGGTGTTTGAGGTCGTCAAGTCGAAACCGATAAGCTCTTTTTGACATCTTCGACTAGGTACAGAAAGGTAAGACTAGTAGGTAAGAACCCACAAATGATTTCGACTAGGTACAAAAAAGAATCTAGAAATAAAAGAAAAGTGTTAGGTACTAATTTCATTACTTATTGAAAACAAGATAGGTACCCAGTCACATTAAATTTTGTTTTAAAACAATCACAACAAAAAATATTCAAATTCTGAAAATAAATGGTGATCTACATTTGATACTGAAGTAGGCAGGTAGTAAAAGTGAGTTAGGTAAAAGTTAGTAGGTTCTAGCTGAGTAGGTTCTAGACCTAGAGGAATCTATCCAATCTGAATACCTAAGTAAGTATAGGTATCTAACATATTCAAAGAAATAGACTTGACCAACAAAATATAACGTACTTACAACATCTCTCTGGACTTGACTTTTGCTTGACTGACCACAAAATGTCATCATACCTCTAAGAACAGCTTAAATATTTTTGGTTCAAGGTGAAAGTGAAATCACTAATATGAATGAAGCGTATACCTACCGTTTTATTTATGTAGATTTTATAGTTTTGCTTTCATTTTCGTAGATATAGCAAAAATCTGCAAATAAAAGTTTCGATATCCTGGATAGCTAAAGTATTGGAGCTTTAAAAAAGTTTTAATAACGTAAAATAAAAATAAACATTCCGCAATCTTATATTTAGAAGGTAGGTAGGTATTTAAGAAAATGCTAAGATATAAACCTACCACCTAAGTAACCAAACAACTTATCACCCATCCAAGTAATGACACAAAACGAAAGACAACGCATGATATTTAAATTTAATTCTAAGCTCTACAGCGTCTCATAATAAAAAACAATACTAAAACTATTAGGTATTAAGCATTTTATGATATTTTTTACCTTCCAAATAAGTTCCAAAATTTGGTTCGATGGTGAACGTATGGCACAACACAGTAGTCGTATTAGTTGCAATATTCAAATTCGGAATGGGTTTTTCAGTAGTTATAGTATGGCGGTAAACTATTGGTCTCGCGTCACCGTTTGCTTCACTGTATATATCAGTTATATCGCTATCCATTTTCACAAATTATTTATATACTCAGTGATCGAATTTAAAATTTTAAAACATCGCGGCAAATCAAACTAGATTACGCAGAAGTTCGTCCGCATTCCGCCCGATTTGCTAAAGCGACCGACTACCGACGGCTTGGGCGACGGATTCGACGACGACGCTAAGACGAGGCAGGCATTGGTTTGTTTGCACATTTTTTGCTAGTTTGCTTTTCTTGTACCCCAGTGCTTCCACTTGAAATTTTTCGTTCCCCTTATGTTCCTTAACGATATCCTATTTGTTAAAATAATGATAAATCCTGAAATATTTTAGAAATCTGTTAATTATGTTAGAGATCATTTAGAGGCCTAAATGAGAAAATTCATAAGTTATTCCTTGGATTCTTCAAATAACTTAATATATTATGCAGGTTGGTGTGCCAAATAAAATTTACCACACCACAAAAATGATCTAAAAAATTCACTTAAGTAATTAACTTAATTATTATTAATTACCTTTGTTACTTATACTTAAATTAAAAGTTGATTATTTAATGCATCTAAGTACATATTTACTTAATACATTATCATAACTTTAAACAACCTACAGTTCAAATCCAAGTAGAGAATCACAAAAAGCATTGATATTCTTAATAAAAAAAAATTAAGCTACTAAGTGTCAGTATTTATTAGTTCAATACATTGTTCTATTCCCACCCAAAATAATCCTTATTCGTACTTAATATACTTCTTTTTTTACATTATTTAAGGAGAAATCTCTAAAAGTGGAAACACTGTTCACCTAAAATGGAATGTCTTTGCCAGAGTTTAACACTGACTCGGTCAAATCATGTCAAGCTTGCCAAGACACGATTTCAACCACAGTGTCAAACAAGTGTTTGACCACATCTGAACTTTTTGCTACTCCACGCTAGATGTCGCTAGTACACTAAAACAGTTTTAGCGTTCCTCAAGCAACAGTTAAAAAAATAATGAGCAAAATTTAAGAACCACATTGTAAAAAATGGCTTAGTTTAAAAAGTTACTGAAAGTAATAATATGAGGAAGCGTGGTAAAGTAGTCAATATATTACAAACTTCTTAAAAGTTTATCTAAATAGCGATACGGTTATCTGACCCTGAATGTATTCTTATACAAAAATAGTTACCTAAATAACGATAGTAGCAATAGTTCGATAAATAGCTATATGTAGTCTTCAAATCTCAATGTTTGTAATACTTGTTTAATAAGCTAAACCTAATTTTATGCTAGTAAAGCTGCTCTAATTCTATTCAACTTATTTCAAGGTTACGAAAAGTGGAAATCAAACTAGCGTCCTATTAATCGTGAAATCTATTAACTACGTATAATATTAAGTAGGTACGAACAATATTTTATTAAATAATTGAGATTTTAACGAAGAACCTACCTACCTACACGTTATCCTACACTATTGTGCAATGCTGGTTAAAAGAAAACCAGCCCAAACTTTAAAAAATACCAAGTACATATTTTAAAGCTGTTCTTGAACAGAACTACGGACAGTATTTAGTAAGTAAATTTAATTATAGTTTTTCAAACCATGACCTCAAAAATAGTTCTCAAATCTTCTTCTCTCACCTCATAAGCTAGTTTTAAATACCACGCAAAAAGTACTGCCAAAGTACTAATAACCTCGGTACTAATTTTTTGTCCATTGCATTAGATAAGTCTTATAAAAGTTTTTGCTCTTACTAAAAAGTAGGAAGTAGCGGTCGCCTTATTTAGATGTCATTGACGTTGAAGATAAACTTATAATAACATTTTTAAATGCATTTTAATGTGTCTATGTCACAACTATGTCAGGAGCCTAGGTAGATCAAACTTTTTACTTAAGAAACTTAAAAACGTTTTCCAAGTTATGGGACCACAATAATACAATTTAATAAACATTAAAGTAAAGGTATATTCTATTACCGATTTAGTATTGTGGACTCTGGTTTTCATCTAACCTAAAACCGAATGTATCTTACCTTTACAATTTGGCGTCAACCCGATGAATATGAATAGTTTATTCGATACTACGTTATATAACAGAAAATAAAAAACTATGAAATACAAATCTTATTATTTATCCTTAAGAGCATGGTGACTAACAAACCAGACAAATAAAAGCATAAAGCGGGCAGAACGGAAATTTTATTTGTAGGTAGGTGGTAGGTAGACTGGAAAAAACAGAGGGCAATGTCCGTTTTCGTTGGACTGGTTCAATGAAACAAACGCCTTGTACATAATAAGTTGGGTGGACAAAAAACAAACCAAAATAAAAACTTCAACAAAACATATTCACAAATATTCTGTTTCGGTAACAATCTAAAATCTAAACCATACATTTTCAAACAAAATATACAGCAGTGTGGTGGTAGTGTATTTGACCATTTTCATTCATTATCATGTTTTAAAACTGGTTAAAACCATTACAAATAGGTATGTAAATGCTTATTGAGTACCAAACAACTTTAGGAAAGATTTGAGTTTATTTTCCTGTCTGGTCAAATTATGTGAACATTGTTTAGAATTACATATGTGAATTATTTAGAATAGCCAGTAGATGTTCCAATATATAGTAACTCAGCGTAAGAAGTTACTTTCTTACCTTTTCCTTTAGGTCAAAAAAACAATTTAAACCAATCCTAAGATTTACTTAATTTTATCAATACGGAAGTGTGATAGCTTCAAACACTGTGCAGAATGGCAAGGGACCCAAATATGGTATTTGTTCTATCCAGGTAGCAAAGAATAAATAATAATAAAAAGTTATAAAACCTTTTGTTATTAGTTTCAAGGAAAAGAAGCAACTATCTGAATATTATTGTTACGAATCGATAAGTCTTAAGTATTATTTTGTACCTGTGAGTTTAGTTGATCGACCGAGAAACAAACCGAACTACTACATTCAAAGATAACACCGTTGGCCTGTCTCGTTCTTGTGTTTATTTACGTCCGTCGTATTGTTTGTATACAGCCCGGCGGCACGACTGCGCATCAAAGCACGTCATTGCCCCTCCCCGTTACCCCCGCAGAGACCCGTATTTCTACGCGCTGGATCGAGCTGCTACTCGCTCATTCATTCGGCATTCGCAAACGTTGTCGCGCGCAGTCTCCTCGCTCGATACCGGTGAGAAATTACAGTCCTTTTTGTGAAATCACCTACAAACAACTTGTGCTATCTTCACTATGCTGAAAGAAAAGTCAAGGTACGAGCAGCGCCAATCATCTCAAGTGGATGGACGCCCTTTGGCTTCAAGCAGGCTACCTGCTATTGACGAACTCACCCTTGGCCTAAAACAAAAGCTTCACCTCCAGGCTCGTGCCAGAGCTGCACCTTACTACAATATTAGAAAACAAGAGCCAGTTGATCTTGTGGAAAGGTTACTGGAAGAGCGTGCCCTTGTCGCGGAGGCTGTTCGGAGATTGCAAGAAAAGAAACAGCCGTGTCATTGAATATCTGATAATTATTAGACTCGTAATTTCTATAAAAAAACATTTTAGTTGTGAAAGTGCTGATTGTTGTGAAATCGCTTGTGTGTAAGAAACGTGTCGGATTACAATGGTGCTATATGCGGAGAGCGTGCTAGAAAGAGATGGCTTCTTATGACGTGTCCAGCCAGACAACACGAGTCACGAGAACGAATCAAAATGGCCGCTCGCACTCTACAATCATAATATTTATTTTTCGTCGTGTAGTGACCATAACAGGATTTAGTTCGTAGAAAGTACTGAATTCCGCAATAAGACTTAAACTCTATTTATATAATCACTGTGTGTCACTGTTTATCACGGCTGATACACTAGGCTATTTGTCATCAAAATGTTGTTTCTTGGAATAAAATATATTCAAGTAAACATAATAAACAAAGTAACCAAAAAAGTGTAACAAATCTCAAAGAAAATCAATATTATGTTTGTGTTCAATATTTAGGTAAACACACAGTTTTACACGTGATTCTAGAATTTTATAAGTACATTCTAAAATTATTTGTATATCATTAATCTTTATGAACTTACTGCCTTCCTACTTAATTGACTTATTTATTATTGACTGTGTATTGTTATTAAGTTAGAGACATGAATGTAGAGTGATTGTAGAGTTTAACAGAATTATTTGTTATAGTAATACAAATAATGATGCAACCACTCAAAGTTAGATTAAACTTCGTCTCTCGCGTACTATATTAAAACCATCTCACTAACTACTGGGTATTAAAACAATCTTTGAAGGCGTCCTGTACGCACAATGCGATTTCCGGCAGTAGTTACGTACTACGTACGTACCTACTATTTGTATTGTAATTGACTCTGTGCAAGGTAGACAATCTGTAGGCATTAATTAACTAACTAGTAAATAAATATTATTAATTAATAATTTTAAGTAAGTAATGAAAATTCCTACTTAATATTTTTTTGATTTATAAATCGATGTAACAAATACGTACAACTGTACCATTATTGATATAAAATCAATGTAATAATACATGTGTGCATGTTTTAGTGCATTTTGTGATTTTTAGATAAGTAGTTAATTTTATGGTCGATCTTTTAATTTAAGTATGTACTTGGTAAGAAATAAATGGATTAAAATTTACGATTATTTTTTTATGTAACATCCTGAGATATTTAGTTGGCAGTCCTAGGTCGAGAAATTGATACATTTAATACATACCCATACTTTACTATTTATGTAATAAAAACATTGAGAAACAGGGTCTCAATTCAAACTTAACCGTAATATTGTTTATGTTACTAAAAAACGGTTATGTACCTACCTAGTAAAAAGTTTTAAAATGTAAAGTTTCAACCCCAGAATTATTATTGTAATTTTACTAAAGATATATAATTAATATAAAATAATAACCTTAGACACTATTCTCATCATTGTCTGAATAATAGTCTTGTTTTGCCAGAGCAGGTCTACCACACACTAGAGCCATCTAGTAGCGAGTAGTCCGACATAATGTACTGACACATAATGGACTGACAGTGTAGTGCCTGCATGAAGTGGAATTATGTGGATACCGTAAGGTTGAATTGAGAAAAAAAAACAGTGTTGTTGTTTGTTTGTTTTGTGGTAGATTCCCGCCATCTCCATGATGGCGGGAAGACGTTGTAAATAAAATAATAAAGAAAATAAATTAATTTAGGAGAAAAACATTTACTGTAACAAGCTAACTTAAGAGAAAAACGTGACTTTGAAGTGAATGCATGAAATGCTGAAGAAAACAAGTTAACTTAAGAGGAAAACATAACGTACGAAATATAAGTGGACTTCCCGCCATCTTGGGGATGGCGGGAAAAACATATCTAAGTGTAAAGTGAATGCTGGATAGTTAGATAGAAGTGTAAAGTGAACGGGAAGACGTTGTAAATAAAATAATAAAGAAAATAAACTAATTTAAGAGAAAAACATTTACGTAAGACTAGGCGGTATGGTTCTAAAACTTTAGCCTGCTCGGAAGAGCAAATAAATAAAAAAAAAAAAAAAAATTGTTTTGTGGTAAAAGTTGTAGATAATTTTGGCTCATTTACAATTTTAAAAGGAATGGTAACGTGATTGGCATTATTTATTTCTTGTAGTTTAGTCATCTTACTCAGATTATGATGCTAATCAAGCTTTGAGTTCGCGATCCGTTGCCGCCACAAACAGCCGCGTCAGTTTGTCATAAAGATCCGTTTGTTTTTATAGATAACACTACCTCGCAATCCGAAGGTATCAATATACGACTATCACTTTCAAACAATAAATACTTGTTGACGGCGGCGTAATACTTTAGTTTAGTGGAGAAAATGGCTACAGCGACATGGTCTATGGGCCCAGGGACACTCCAAGTTCCATTATCTTTGTTCGCCAAGAACAGAGAGCGATTGGCTGAGAAGTTAAAAACTGGCCAGGTTGTGGTTTTACAAGGAGGTGATGAAGTTAGTTTTTACGATACTGATGTGCAGTACAATACATTCAGACAGGTGAGACGAGTGTGAAACTACCAACAGATCTTTCTATTTTTCATTTCTCTCAAACTACATAGGGTCTCGAAAATGGCATGTTGCAATGTCTAGATTTCTCTGAAACCAGTCTGAAGGGTCTTGAAATTGGCAAGTTGGGGGAGGCAATGAGGTCCAGATTTCTCTGAATCTTTGCATAGGGTCTTGAAATTGGCATGTTAGGGTAGGCAATGAGGTTGGCTAGAAACAATGATTTATTACTTTTTTTAAATTAATTTTGCCTTTTAGGAGTCCTACTTCACCTGGGTATGTGGGGTTAGAGAGCCAGGTTGTTACTTTGCCCTGGATGTGACCTCTAAAAAGGGATACCTGTTTGTGCCGCGACTCCCTGAGGAATATGAGGTGTGGATGGGAAAGCTACTGTGTTGTCAAGACTTCAGAAAGATCTATGGGATTGATGAAGTGCATTTTGTTGACGAGGTAAGAGTAACAATCTTATATGTATAATGAAAATATATATTTATGTAATTTATTGTATTAGGTATGATACGGCCGGTTTCTGGAAACCCAAATCACGATTAATCCGAGATTGACACATAGTAATTATTAGATTTTTTCGTTGATCATCGTTCGAGAAACCGGCCATAAGTCTTCTAGTACCCATACCACAATCTTTGCTTAGCTTGGAGCTAGATTGGATTGTCCAGCATTATTTATTTATTTATAGAATGTATAGATGTATTCTCTGATTACTACAAGACATTCAATAATTTAATTTAATTTGTGCATGAATAAAACTTGACCAAGTTTTATATAAAAGTTATTATATATTTAATATAACAAGTGGTTAATATAGAACCATTTATTATCAGTTATGTATTATACAAGTTATTACAGCATACAGTATTAATTTATGTATTTATTAATAAAAGGTACATATTTCTTGATATGAGCAGTTGTACATGGTTACATAGATAAGATATACCTACTTATTGTGATATACTTAAGTATCTAGGATAATAAATTTGATACAATAATTAAATATCTTTTTGATATTTATCTCTCTTTGTATCTAAAAAATACTGGAGTACTAAAAAATCACAACATCAAGATGTTAGAAGAATCTAGTTTATATCACAAGAAGGTTCTAAGCTGCAGTAAAATTTAAATGAATGCTTATTTTTCAGCTGACAGATGTTCTAAAGAGCCTGAAACCTGAAAGTCTACTGACATTGGTAAGATCATTGTTTATTTGATTATATTTATTCTAAAGATGTCACAGCCCAGTTGGTAGTAGATCTGCCTTCCATGCTGTATGTTGTGGGTTTGATGAACATAGATATTTGTTCTGTGTCTGAGTGTACTATGTATGTATTTATTTACAAAAATATATAAATATAAGTATTCCATCAGCAATCTAGTCCCATTGTACAAGTTTTGCTTAGTTTGGGACAAGATGTGATGTGTGAAATGTCATTGAATATTTTATAAACAAAATTCCATTTGCAAAATGAAAGTGCTCAACGAAGCAATGCATTGGTATAGATCAGAGTTACCACTATCAAAAGAAAACCTATTTGATTATTTTCTGATAAAATATCTATTTTCAATTGAAATACAAATAACTATGTAAGTAGTTGTGTAACTAGCTTTGCTTGATAGTGTGATAAGTCACCTTATCTTAGTACCTATTGTACTTATTCAATGATGCCAATGTAATAAAGGACAACTGTTGTGTTTGCTTTTATTCATTTGTCATGGTCATATAACTGATTTTCTAAAATATGATTAGCTTAGAGGTGTTACTACAAATTCTATGACAGGCATCACAACTCAGCTGGTAGTAGCTCTGTCTTTCATGCGTGGGTTGTGGGTTTGATTCCCACACAGAGCTAATGTTTGTGTGATGAACATAAATATTTTTTCTGTGTCTGGGTGTTACTATGTATTCCATGTATGTATTTACAAAAAAAAATGTATATAAGTATTCTATCAGCAATCTAGATCCCATAGTACAAGCTTTGCTTAGTTTGAAGACTAGAGCGATGTGTAGAATGTTCCTGAATATATTTATAAATATTAAGTATTTTTTGTTTTTTTATGCAGTGTGGTACAAACACAGACAGCGGCCTTACTGCCAAAGAAGCAGTATTTGATGGAATAAATGAGTAAGTTTCCAAATTTGTTTACCTAGATAGAATATATTTAAATAATGTATAAAGTTTCATTTTTCAAGTAGGTACAACTATACATGTGTTACAATGTATACTATGTAAAAATTATATAAGTATTCTAAAGAAATATCCGTGAATATTATATAAAGCTCAATTACCATTTATTTATATGTCTACCTACAACACAACACTGTTACCCAACTATCGGCAAATATAATTTCTTGTAAGATAGTCAGACTACCTAAACATAACTTATAGTTGTGCATATTTTGTGTAATCTAGTGTTTAATGAGTTAATACCTATAAAATAAATAACATTTTATTTTATGTTTCAGCTTCAAGGTGGACAATGAAACATTATTCCCTATAATTGCTGAACTGTAAGTTATGCTTAATGTTTTATAAATATTCTAAAGTATAGATCTACATCCTTCCTCATTTATTGTTAGGTGAGCCATATCGGTCCATATTAATAAAATATAGTTTTATATCAATTGTATTCAAAAAACATTATTTAACAAGACAAGGAAAACCCAAAATAAAGATGAATGTAACACATTAGAAGCCAAAGTGCACAAAGATTAATACCACAACAAATACAAACAATAATAAACAATCATGTATGTGTAAGCAAAAGTCTAAAATGAGGCTGAAAATAACATCTCAATAAACAATTTACAGGAAATATTACAAACAATCTGTGTATGAGTAACTGCATGATCAGTGAATCACCATACATATTAAGGTCACAGTTGGAAGTAAACAATGTATCTACTAGCTACTACCTACCAATTGCATCTAATACCTACTACATATAACTGGTTTTTTGTTTACAGTCGCGTGATAAAAACACCTGAGGAAGTGGAAGTTATGCGATATGTTTGCAAAGTATCTTCAGATGCACATAAACAGGTAAACATCTAGATCTGGGTTATTGATTGCGTAAAAAGAAATTGTGAGCCACTGACCTCGATTCGCAACAAGTATATTTGTAAACATAACGTTTTAGCAACGCCATCTAGCGTGGAGTAGCAAGCTAGCACAGCTTTAGACAAAGTCGTCAAGTGTGTGTACCTTGTTTTCTCTGATGGTTCTTTTGATCAGACTAATTTTAAATAAATTATTTCTACTTTTGCCGTTGTTTGTTGTTGTAGAATAAATAAATAAAAACCTAAGTAAGTACTTATATTTCGAAAAATATATATTTTTTGGATTCATAAATAGTATTTGTAGCGAAGACAAAAGTAGAAATTTTATAAAAATAAATCATAAAAACTAATAATTACCTCGAAAAAGTTTCGAATCATTAATGTATTGTATTGTCGTTTTTTATATTGTTTCCTATATAGATTTACACGTTTAGTATTACAGCGATTGTAGTAACTTAACTATTTATAATAAAAATACCTACCTACATACTGTAACAGACGTTTGGGTCCAATAAAATACATATTTTATTTCATTTTTAGTAAGTGTTGTCTATCTGTATATTTCAGGTGATGCTTTACACCAAGCCAGGTCGCATGGAATACCAATGCGAGTCGATATTCCTAGACTACTGTTACCGAATCGGCGGATGTCGACATGTTTCATACACTTGCATCTGTGGCTCGGGGGACAACTGCGCCACATTACACTACGGCCATGCAGCCGCACCTAACGCCAAACTACTCCAAGACGGAGATATGTGGTTAGTATAACCTACAAGCACTTAACAAGAATAGGACTCTGCTCGCTTGTCTCGTCAATAACATTCGCTAACAAAAACCTTGAGATACAATAATACAAAATAATTAAAAAACCAATCATAGATTTAATTTACCGGTTTTAGTTTTAATCGCAAAGCTTTGCTTAATAGCTTAAATGATCACGAATATTTTATTAAAGTTCCACGTACGGTGGAAATTCATAAAGATATAGCATCGCAAAAGTTACGAGTAACGCATTGTCGTATCAAATCTGTAATTTCCGTTGGTCGCTAGTTCGAATCCCGTTCGCTTAATATCTTTTGAAGTGTTGTATATTTTTTCTAAATCTTATTTTGGGCACAGAACTATTGCGAACAACGATCGATGTTTTCACTTTGTTCCTAAAACGAATATATTTCACACGTTTATTTGTTTAATTTATTTATTTATTTATTAATTCACGTTACAGCCTCTACGATATGGGCGGCAACTACGCAGGTTATGCAGCTGATATTACTTGCTCGTTCCCTGCTACTGGAAAGTTCACTGAGGACCAGAAGCTCATTTATGAGGCTGTGCTAGCAGCTAGAGATGCTGTAATCAGGCAAGTTACAACATATGTACAATGTACATACACACATATGTAAACATATGTATAGGCGACCAAGAAAATGGTTTACCACTGGCTGAATAACATTTGCACATAACAAAACATCAAGGGCTATTTTCGCTTGACAGATAAATAACTGCTACGTCAGAATCTGTCAATCTGTAATCCTTAGCGAATAATTGTTACTGGGAGATGTCATCAAAAGTGGTAAACCAATTTCTTGGTCGCCTATACAAACATACATTATGTAAACATATGTACAAACCTAAGATTGTACATACTAAAGTTAATAATAAAGTTTTAATTGTAACAAACTACCCAATAATACAATCACAAATCATTATGAATTATTCTACTTCTCGTTGCTAATATGAGGAAGGAAAATATAGTTTCCTGTAATTTATTCGGTTTGACTGAGTAAAATACACAATACTGTGATTACATATCGAAGTACAATCCTGTCAGAGCCAGATAAATGGACACATGTACTTAGCATGCATTTAAAATACTAGTTTTTTTTTTTTTTTTAAACTTTATTTGGGAAAACAAACAGTACCTCAATACAGGATAATTAAACTATGATTAATACTAAATATAAGTAATTGTGGCACCAACACCGTTTACCACAGATTATTTAAGCAATAGTTGTAAATTTACAGTTTATGAGAGATGGTTAGTACTATTTTAAGTTTTTAATAATCTTATTTTTAAAGTAATCTTACACAGTCATTAATATTAGTTTAAGATGATTTACATTTTGTGATGCATGGTTAATACAATATTAAGTTTTTAATAATCTTATTTTTAAAGTAATCTTACACAGTTATGAAATGGTTAGTAGGTACTATTGTAACTTTTCAAGAATCTTATTTTTAAAGAGTTTAGGACGCGTTACAGCAATGTCTACTGAGTTGAAGTAAGTGTTATATGAATGAACTAATCGGTACAAAGGAGAGCGCTTTCCAGCATTAGTGCGGCATCGTGCCGTTGCAAAAAGTTGACAAGGTTTGCGGCAATGCGTTCTAGTAGGAATTCTATAACATAATTTGCTAATGAGAGGAATACAATCATATCTGTTATGATATAAGTCATAGAGTAACATTGTTTCAAGTTGTTTGCGCCTCTGTTTAAGAGTAAGGAGATCATACATAACAAGGAGGTGTTCGTAAGACAGACGTACATGATAACATCTGTAGTGCATACAACGTAAAAATTTTCTTTGTACAGTTTCCAATGCGACAATATATTTATCATAAAAAGGATTCCAAATGGGTACAGCGTAGTCAAGCTGGGAACGGATGAGGGCTTTGTAGAGGTAAAGGAAAGTTGCTGGTCGTGTGAATTTAGCAGAGGATCGAATCACAAATCCGTACATTTTAAAGGCTTTACTAATTATGTTATCTATATGCAAGTCCAGATGTAACTTACTGTCTAATGTAACGCCTAGGTCTTTGATGGAAATAACGTTTTCAAGGTATACATCACACAATGTGTAGGAGCACTTACTTACATTTTTCTTTTTCGTAAAAGTGATAGTTTTACATTTGCTAATGCTCAGACTTAATTTGTTGTTGGCACAGTAAGCAGAAAAACGGTCAAGATCATATTGAAATTTAATGTGGTCGCTAGGGTTTTCGATTGTGTGATAGATTTTTAGGTCATCTGCATACAACAGAAAGTCACAAAATTGGAAACAACCTTTGATATCATTAATGAAAAGTATAAAAAGCAGAGGACCCAAAATAGAGCCTTGGGGCACTCCAGAGGTAACAGGTACAAATTCAGATTCATGACCATTGAAGACAACCTTCTGCGTACGGTTGGAAATATAGGACTTAAACCACCGCCACAAGTTACCCCTTATACCGTTAAAAGCTAATTTTTCAAGAAGTATCCTATGATCCACTCTGTCAAAGGCTTTTCGAAAGTCCGTGTATACGCTGTCTATTTGTATATTAGAGTCAAGGCCTTCAAACAGGTAAGAAGTGTATAATAAAAGATTGGTAGTGGTCGATCTACGTTTTACAAAACCGTGTTGCTGTGGGATTATGATATTATGTAATAAGGGATATATTATGTTGTGGACGAGCCTTTCGAAAAGCTTTGACAGAACGGGTAAGATAGAAATTGGGCGATAATTTTCTACACTTGAACGAGCACCACCCTTAAAAACCGGAACAATCCGGGCCGACTTCCAAATATGAGGAAATACTCCCTCACGTAAACATTTATTTAATATTTGTGTTATCGGATATGCAACTGTTGAAGCAGTAAATTTGAGGAAAGCTGGAGGTATGTTATCTATTCCAGGACCCTTAGAGATATCAAGCAATTTAAGTTCACGTAGTATTTCTTCTATGGATATTACTATATTACTAATTATAATGTTCGAATCATGATTGGTATCAGGGATGTTGTCCGCATCGTAATCATCTGTCACTGTTGATGGTTCGAATACTGATTTGAAGAAAGAACTGAATAGTTGTGCAATTTCGTCAGGATTGTTAGCTGTAAGATTTTTGAATGTTACACTGTTAGGAATATCAGCTTGGTTTTTAATGTTTTTAATATATTTCCAAAAGTATTTAATGTTATTGCGGATACCGTCTTCAACGGAACTCATATATTTTTTGTAACAAAATTGTGACTCGGTTTTGAACCTTTCCCTATACATAGCAAAGATCTCGTAATCTGAATCTTGTTGATATTTTTTCCATTTAATCCATGATTTATTTTTGTTACGAAAGATATGTACTAAAGCAGGTGAGAACCAGATTGGATACTTAGATGATTTGATTATTTTGGTAGGAATATGTTTTTTAATGATCTTATATATCTCTTCATAAAAGCAGGAAACGACCCTTTCCGCGTCACCATTCAGGAACAGTAAATCCCAGTCAATATTGGAGATTTCATTATTTATTAACGAGTAGTCAGCTTTATTAAAATTTACTTGTGTTCTAGGTTTAGTAGGTACGGGTATAAAACTGTTCCTGAGCGGCAGCAGCGCAAAGAAAGGGGGGTGGTTTCCGTCGGGGGGCACCAGCGGGGTAGGAGCCAGTGAAGTAGTACAATTTCTATTGTTAGTAAAAAGTAGGTCTAGTATCCGTCTTTTCTGATTTATGAAATTATTTATTTGAAGACAATCAAGCACGCTCATAAAATTAATTAATGATTTGTTTGAGAGGCTATAGTTACTAAGAATAACGGGTTCGGAATGTGTACCGAGGTCGTGCCATTCTATAGTGGGTAAGTTATAATCACCAATTACGATATACTGGTCCACATCAGTGTTCAAAAATCTAGATGCCAAATAGTCAAAATGTGATATGTATGCTTCAGAGTTTAAATTAGGCGGTATGTAAACAGCACTGAGAACAAGACAGAATTTATTAAAATGCAGCTCAATAAGTAGGTGGTCCACGAGGGGGCAGGAGGGAGGCGCGGGGTGCGCGGCGCGCGCGCGCAGCTCTCTGCGCGCGGCCAGCAGCACGCCGCCCCCATCCCGCCGCCCGGTGGCCGCGCGGTCGCGGTCGCAGCGGAACACTTCATACCTCGAGTCCAGCAGCTCGTTGTCAGAAATACCACTATGTAGCCATGTTTCTGTCAGGATAATAATGTCATAGTTGTGTGATAAAATATTCATATAAAGTGTATTTAGTTTAGTGCGTAGGCCCCTACAATTTTGATAATATACTGACAAAACATGGCTACCCATTGCAAACTAAGTTATAAAGAAGTAATGATTTAAAGTATTGAGAATAAGTATTTATAGTTTTAATGTTGTGTGTCATGGATATAACTATGTCTACATGAGAAAGGCTCTCACACAATAGAAGTGCAATATGCAACAGTGTGCAACTGGAATTAAAAACATGTATTATATAAAAATTTCCACACCCGACCAACAACAAACCAAGGAGAGCATAATTGTAATTATTGTTACTAGTTATATAGCAATTATGCCAATCTGTACCTCTAAAAACAATAAATGTTACATTACCCTGACAATTTCCTACACAAAAAATTACTCTGCAATGCATTATCACACCTTCAAGACAATAAAATATAAATATTGTAAATATTGTAGCACATAGGAAGTAGAAAACACTGGAAATATAAATGTAGCCTATCAATAGGTATTGAGTTACACTCAGTATGTGTGCCATGAACTTATTATATACAAATATGGTTACAACTCTTAACAATAGGTAATTATAAGAGACATTATAGTAGCTAATAATAAAAAGATTGTTATAATCTGAACAATGAACTATAGCCTTACCTTGACAGCTTACCAACCATAATATAGCTCCCTGTACCACAAAAACCAAAGGATAACAAAAACATACCAGTTTTATATCATTAATGTAGAAAAAAAGACAGGCATTGGGCATGGAACCCATCAATAAGTAGTGGCATACACTAAATAGATGTATGATGAATATGGTCATGTTACACATCATTATTGTCACTACTACTATTATTACAAAGACTGTAAGATCACACAGATAGTCATTGTCACCACATTGACACATAGAAGTTTCACTTGATTTTTGCCAAGTCCAGAGCCGAGCGAATTGCAACAACGGGTGAAGTGTCAGCCTTCCGTGCAAGTATTGTTCCATGTTTAACCCATACATACTTGAAGTCACGTTTCTTCGCAGCCTCCCTGCACTGGCGAAACAGCTGTTTGTTGTTGATGGTCAGATGTTCATTCACGTAGATAGTAAGCGGTGGACCGGATATGCACAACTTCGATGAGTCCAGGCCTCTTGTGGCACGGAACGCAGAGATGATATTATCACGTAGCATTCTGTTAGATAATTTAACTATGACATTTTTCGGTCGATGATCCTTTTGATCTGCGTGGGGGACACGGTGCACGGCGACAATGTCAGATGAAGCAATTGGCAGGTTGATTGCACTGCCAAGACATTCCAACAGGGTAATGAGGTTCTCCCCGCGACGCTCAGGCATGTTTGAGATTTCTACATTGCACTGACGCGCTTGTTGCTCCATGGCGCAGATTTTATTTTCAAGTGCGCGCACATGGGCAGCTGCCTGCGCGACATCAGCGTGTCGGTCTTCACACGTTTTGAGACGGTCCTCAAAATGATCCTGCCTTTGCGCTGAGAAACGTACTGACTGTTCCATTTCATTGAGCCGGCTGCCAGTTTCTGTCAGTGTTTTGTTGATGCTGAGGTTATCTGCGTTTAGCTTTAGAATGTTGCTGTTTATTTCAGAGAGCGCAGATGATATTTTTGACAATTCACTAGAAAGGGCTGCGTTCACGGAAACCGCAATACTGTTAGAGATGCAATCAGTTATTTGCTTGTTCCATAGTAACATCTGACTGTCAAATTTACGTTCAAGATGAACGATGTCATCATTTTCAGGTTGTTTCCGCTTACGTGAAACTACTTCGTCATAATTTGTTAATGATGCTGGGATATTTCCATCCGATGAGAACTTGTTAGGCGGTGTGCGATGTAGCTCCATAGCGCAATAATATTGACTTTAAATTACGAATGTATGTATAATTTGTTTGGTACGTGCGATATTAAAATAACGTGGGTGAGAAAGAGAGAAAAGATAAAAGTCACACTGAGTTACGTACAACCACTCTCAACACTGTCGCAACGCTGAATGATAGTTAAACTTGTTTCTGTTAATAATATGTATGTATAACTACAAAAATGAAGTATTGAAAAGTATCGAAATCCGCGGCATAACATACATACAAACATTTAAAATCTAATTGAGAACCTTCTTTTTTAAGTTGGTTACAAATATCATGCATTGATGTATTTTAACAGACGCAAAAATAGCGTCGGCGGTTTTTTTTTAATTTTAATTTATACTTTAGAGAGGCGAAACCTGGAGTGTTGTGGACAGATATGCACTTGACCGCGAATCGGGTAATGCTGGATCATCTAAAGAAAGGAGGTCTTTTGAATGGAGATGTTGAACAGATGATAGAGGTGAGAATACTCTCCTGTTTTTATTATGTGAATGACGACCGATGTGGCGCGGCGGGCGAAGGTCCGCCTGCGACGTGGAGGTTGCGGGTTCGATTCCCGCCTTGGGATAAATGTTTGTACATCTGCAAATATTTATTCCGGGTGTTCTGGGTCTTTGATATGTATAATAAAAAAATATCTATCTTTGTAATGTATTGTATTAAGTATGTCAGTCTTCTAGTACCCATAACAGAAGCCCTGCTTGGCTTGGGGCTAGATGATGTTGTGTTGATTGTCCAGCATTATTTATTATTGATTTATTTTGTTACAGAACGGTGTAAACGCAATTCTACAACCGCATGGATTGGGCCATTTGTTAGGATTGGACGTGCACGATGTGGGCGGGTACTTGCCACAC
Source organism: Ecliptopera silaceata (assembly GCA_932527185.1). Lineage (NCBI taxonomy): Eukaryota > Metazoa > Arthropoda > Insecta > Lepidoptera > Geometridae > Ecliptopera > Ecliptopera silaceata. The sequence continues at coordinate 4,587,529 of OW052205.1, read as the reverse complement.
TGCCCGCCGCGCCCCTCCGGCGCCCTGGCGAGGTTACGTACAGCACGTCCTCTACTCGCCAACATGGCACTTACTATAGAACCGGGCTGCTACTTTATACCACGGGTAAGATTTATAGCTACACGTTATTTGTAGCTGATTTCATGTTATGATAGCTTGTGTAACATAATTATGCTGACTAGTGTCATTAAATAATTATGAATTCTGAAAATTGCTTAGTGTTGATTTAGATTTTTTACAAATACATTCCTGTTTCAGTTGCTTGATGCAGCAAAGAATAACCCAGCGCAATCACATTTCTTCAACTGGGAACGAGTTGACCAGTTCCGAGGATTTGGAGGAGTGAGGATAGAGGATGATGTGCTGATTACGGAGGCTGGCGTTGAAAATATGACCTTTGTGCCCAGAACGTAAGAATCAAAGCTTAGATTAGACGATATACTAACCTAACCAATTTCTCATAAACTGTGTAAAATTATCTACTATTGCTTGAATAAATCTGTGGTAAACTGTGTTGATGAATCAATTACCAGTGGTTTACCTAATAAATAGAGTAAAAATTTATATAAAATTCTAGACGTTTATTATCATAAACGCATTTTAATATTTTTAATACTTGTAAACTTTACAATATCTCTTCATAATATGTGTATAACATACCTGGAACAATTATTTACATAAGTCATAGAAAAAGCATTTAATTTTGTTCCTTTTCTCCCTACACCTATATCCGTTCTCAGTTCGTAATTCACTAATATTTAAGTTATTTTAATGTGTATTGCTTTGTATATTTAACTGTTCACTAATGGATTATGTATTTTCTTCTTTCTAGTGTGACTGAAATAGAAGACTTCATGGCAAATGGAGCTAACTTCAAAGATTTTATAAGTGTAAGCAATTCCTTCAAATAAAAATGTTTTAAAAAGCAGCTACAGGCAGAAAAAGTATATAGTCAGGAATGGTGATATATTATGTAAGTTAAAACCATGTTTATTTGTTAAAGTTTTTATTGCTTTTAGCGAAGATTTATATTTTTTGTGGAACATAATATTAAATTATGAATAATTTATAAAAAAATCTATTTATTTCTAACAAAATCGTAAATATGATTTGATAATTGGTGGTAGTGGTAAACTGCTAATTATGTCTAGGAATTGCTGAGTTGATTTTACCGTTCCATCTTTAACCTTTATAATTTCTCTCACTTTTAATCTGGTTATATGTTTCAATGATGGCACAAAGCAGGTTCGATATTCTGCAATGGTCATCTCACAATTGCTATCAATTTTGTTTAACAAGTTTTTTTGAACCTGAAAGAAATTTTACAATAGATTACTGTTTAGGTACAAAATGCATTACCTACTTCTGTAACCAAACAGCAATGGTCTTAGTGGAAGAGTTCATATCTAATCATGCACCAATTTCATTTATTTGGAAAATTGTGTGCAGATATCTCAATCGGTGAAGGAAAACATTGTTTCTAAATGATCCTTGATTCTAAATGATCCTGTGATTTTACTGAATAAAGTAATTTTGACTTTGACTTTGTTAGAAAAACATTGTTACTCAAATCTGTGGCTCTCATTCATCAAACTGAAGATAATCATAACCCTCCTTTTGCTCCACATAGTTTGGTAAAAAGTAGACACTATAAATAATCTAGCTTAGATACAAAGGCTTGATAAATACTTAGTTAAAATAGGATATCTTACTAGTAATGGCATTCTGTCTAATATTCCATTGTTTGCTGCAACATCTAAAAGGCTCCCTGGATCACAGTACAGACTGTATGGTATCATTAACAATGATGTGCTCGGCTTGAAACTTAAAGACGCAACAAATGCATCTGTAATACAAGGCTTTTTGTCTTCAACACTGCAGTAATCAACATTGCATCCATGTTTGATAAGTATATCAAAAATCTGAAAAAAAAAGTAGTATGTTTTCAATTTAAGATTTCAGCTAAACAAATTTGATCAGATTATATATAAAACTCACTTCATGGAACGATTTGGCAGGGTTACAATAATGAATATAAGTTAAAGGCGGAAACTCTGTAGCTTCTACAGCATTGACAGAGACTCCTCTCATAAGAAACAGGTAGAAATATTCTTTGAACTTTTCACATGAGACATTATAAATGTATTCAGCTATTCTCAAATAAGCATTCAATGGTGCATGCGTCAGATAGCTAGGCTTCAATTCTTTGAAATTCTCAGCTGATTCTACACAAGGCTCCGTGAACTCAAAAAACTTTGGACCAAGATCACTGGCCAGGAGTGCCCCAAGTATGTTGAATTTGAAATAATGTGGCTTACAAGCTCTGCAGACTATGTTCACATTTATAACATCATTGTCGGTCACTGATAAAAGTTTATCGAAAACCGAACTATAACCATTATCAAGAGCAATATCCAGTGCTAACTTACCATCATAGTTTTTTAAATTTGGATCAGCACCATTATTTAATAAAAAGTATACTATGTCATCATTATTACTGCGCAGTGCAATCATCAAAGGGGTGTCTCCGGTAGCAATTCTCTGGTTCACATCATTTATGAAATAGATCAAGTTTGAGACGATTTCAAAGCTAGATCCAGCACATGCTATATGGAATGGTGTAAACAGTTGCTCATTTTGTATTTGAGGGTTTGCCCCAGCGTGTAGTAATACCATCATAGCTTCTGGTTGCAACGCTAGACATGCTTCATGCAATGGAGTGTCACCGTCAAAGTCTTGAACATCAATAATTGCTCCATAATCTAACAACAATTGTATCAATTCCACTCTGCCTTGTTCACTGACAACATGAAGTGGAGTTACACCTTCAGTGCTGCTGTAGTTAGCTATATTCTCAACAGTTTGCAGCAGTAATATGATAGTTTTCAAAGAGCATTGGTTTCGGCAGGCGAGGTATAGAGCCGTGTGGCCTTCATGTGTTTCAGATAATGGTCTACATTCAGGGTGTTTTAATATAAGCTCTAAACATTCATAACTGTCGCTATTAGCTGCTTCGTGAAGGCATGTCCAACCTCTGTTGTCTACACAGTTTGGATTGATTTTCTTCAGTAAGTGACGCACATTCCTCACGTCGTTATTTCTCGCAGCCAGGTTCAAGGAGTTAGACGATAAAGGATTATGAGAACTAAAATCCATCTTGAAGGCAATTCAAAGTGGACCTACGTTCTATTAAATCAGTTTAGGAAGGGACGTAAGGTAAACGTAACGTTTTCAGACTTATGATTACTCAAATCTATTTAACTATATTTTCATGAAATATTTTTGTTTCCTTGGTTTTTTAAACCTTACCTTAAAAATAGTGAGTACCTCTTTAATAAAAAAAAAACAATTATTTATTAACAAAATCAATAACGAAAGCCTGAATGTACAAATTAAAAACAAACGGAATTCACCGAATCAAAACAATAATAATATGTACTTTTTTTTCTGCTGACAGTGATAATTTCGTTCAAAACCTTTGACTAGCCTAACCTTGACGTATAACGGAACGTTATCGATTATGTAATATGTATGTGATGCTATGTTCAGACGCGCGCCGTGCAGCCCGGCGGGCTGCGCGGCGTGCAGCCCGTCCCCAGGGCCGAGCCGACACCCCCCAGCGCCTGTGTGCGAAATCTTTGAAGCGCCTCTTTTTTTTCACGAATCTTCATGTTTATGTTTTTTTTATTATTTGTTAATATTGACCGAAATATTTTTGTTTCCTTGGTTTTTGTGCTGTATCTGAATAAATACTCCTTCAGAGTATTTAGAAGAGTTTATATCAGATGTCGTAACATTGTGACAGTTGTCATTCTGTGCACAAATTTTAGTTAGATAAAGCCTATATTCTTGGTAATAAATTCGTTTCATTATAACAATTTATCTAACTAATAAAAACGTGATGAACGATGGCCTCTCTTGCGCGTCTTCTTAGACCAGACAAATTTGACGTTGACCCTACAACTCCAAGCGCCGAACTCAATTATAGATATTGGAAGGATACATTCCAAAATTTTCTCGCCGTAGAGACTGAGTCCAATAAAACTATAACTGATGGTACTAAGCTAAAAATTTTGCTGAATAATGTGTCGCCTCAAATATACTCATTTATTCGAGAAGTAAATGAGTATTCTACTGCTTTCAGTGCTCTGGACAATATCTATATAAAAACTAAAAATGAAATCCATGCTCGCTACCTACTTACGTCCACCAAACAAAAACCCGAACAGAACGTTGCTGAATATCTACGAACATTACACCAGCTTGCATTTGATTGCAATTTCAAATCGGTTGATGCCGAAGTCCATAAAAAAGAATACATACGAGATGTTTTTATCGCAGGAATTACATCACAAAAAATAAGGCAACGACTGCTCGAAAACTTACAAATAACCCTGGAGGAGGCGAGTAATCAGGCATTGTCACTGGAAATGGCTGAAAGCAATTCAAAAGATTTTACGAATGATATGCAAACAAAGTTGCTTAGCCAAATAGAAAGCAATGAAGAGGGAGATACAAATCATCATAAAGACGATCACAATCTGACTGCGATTCCAGCACGTAGACGTTGTTTTTTCTGTGGAGGAAATATACATCAACGAATTAAATGCCCAGCATTCCGCTCCACTTGCACAATATGTGAAAAAAAGGGTCATTTCGCTAAAGTTTGTAGAAGTCAAGATGTATCCAAAGCTGTTGCAAGTGCTGTAGTGGAAACAACAGAAAATAATATTGGAGCAGTATCGGCAGCGTCTCCGAAGAGCTTGAGTAAAACCATAGTTTCCATAAGTATCAACAACTATGTGGCTGATGCCTTAATTGATAGTGGAAGTACCACAAGCTTCATTGACAAAAAAATTGCGCAGATGCTTAACCTAAAACGACATCCATGGAAAGAAAATATAACGCTGGCTTCGAAGAATCAAACCACGTCTGTTGATGGATTCTGTTACGTCAATATAAAAATAAACGAGCACACATACGCTCAAAAGGCTCTATACATTTTGGAGGACCTTTGCGCTGATGTAATCATTGGTCATGATATTTTAAATGAACATACATCACTTGAAATTCAATTCGGAGGCAAACAAAAACCGCTCAAGATTTGCAGTGTAATGGAAGCCGCTCTGCCTCCAGTTTCACTTTTCACAAATTTATCTAATAACGTGAAACCCGTTGCCATAAAATCGCGAAAGTATACAGAGCTTGATAATAAATTTATAAGCGATGAAATCAGCAAACTTCTGAAAGATAAAGTCATCGAGCCAAGCAATTCACCTTGGCGTGCCCAAGTACTGGTCACTGGTGGTACCACGCATCGTAAACGTCTGGTCATAGATTACTCCTTAACAATCAATAGATTCACTGAATTGGATGCTTACCCCTTGCCTAGCATAGAATCTATTGTAAGGAAAGTAGCAGAAAACAATTTTTTCAGCCAAATCGATTTAAAAAGTGCTTACCATCAAGTTCCTATAATAAAGACTGAAAGAAAATACACAGCTTTTGAAGCATGCGGCAACTTGTACCAGTTTACTAGAATCCCATTTGGCGTTACTAACGGAGTGGCTGCTTTTCAAAGAACATTGAACTATGTAATTTCTAAAGAAAAACTTACAAGTACTTACGCTTATCTCGATGACATCACCATCTGTGGAAAAACAAAAGAAGAGCATGATCAGAACTTGAAACGATTTATGGAGGCTGTTGCTAAATATAGTTTGACACTGAACAAAGAAAAGAGTCAATTCAGTCAGCAATCTATTAAACTGTTGGGATATACAATTGAAAACAACACGATCCAACCAGATGCAGAACGCCTTAGTCCTCTAGTGAGTCTGCCTATCCCAAATGACCTGCAAGCTTTAAAAAGAGCTCTCGGTATGTTTGCTCATTATTCTAAATGGATAATGAATTTCTCTGAAAAGATTAACCCACTGGCAAGAGTCTCTGAATTCCCTATGAATGAACACGCAGTTAATTGTTTTCAAACTATAAAAACAGATATTATGAAATCGACATTAACTAACATAAATCAAAACGAGACGTTTACCGTGGAGACTGATGCATCAGAGCATTCTATTGCGGCTGCTCTCTCCCAGAATGGGCGTCCGGTAGCATTTTTTTCGCGATCCCTTAGTGACTCGGAGCGCAGACATTCTGCTATTGAAAAAGAAGCAAGTGCTGTGGTTGAATCTCTAAGAAAATGGCGACACTATCTTATTGGTAGACATTTCATATTGATAACTGATCAACGTTCAGTCTCATTCATGTTCAAGCAATCTCATAACAGTAAGATTAAAAACGAGAAGATTGAAAGATGGCGCCTAGAGTTATCAAATTTCAAATATGACATAGTTTATCGCCCTGGTAAAGAAAACGTTACGGCTGATACACTTTCTCGTGTGTGTTCGAATGTAGTAACACAGAATAAATTAGGTGAGCTACATAAAGTCATGGGACATCCGGGGGTCGTACGAATGGCACATTGGGTCCGGTCGAAAAATCTACCTTACTCTCTTGAAGATATCAAGAATATGACTTCTGCGTGTCGTATTTGTGCAGAAATTAAACCAAGATTTGCGAAGATGCAAGGAAATCTCATAAAAGCAACTGCACCATTCGAAAGGCTCAATATCGATTTTAAAGGACCTCTACCTACTAATACACAGAATCGTTACATTTTAACAATCATAGATGAATATTCTAGATTTCCTTTTGCATATCCATGTAAGGATCTCTCTGCTGGCAGCGTTATCAAATGTTTTAAGGATTTATTCACAACTTACGGTGCACCACAGTACATACATTCGGATCGTGGAACCGCTTTTATGTCAACCGAATTACGATGTTTCTTAACATCACATGGAGTGGCTTGCAGTCGGACTACACCGTACAACCCACAAGGAAATGGTCAGGTAGAACGACTTAATGGAACTCTATGGAAAACTATAAGACTGTGTTTAAAGAACATGGAATTAGACACAACGGACTGGGAACAAGTCTTACTACCTGCACTTCATTGTATTCGTTCCTTACTATGTACGTCTACAAATGCTACTCCTCACGAAAGATTTTTTAATCATCCAAGACGAACTGTTAATGGGGACTCCCTGCCAACATGGCTATCTGAGCCAGGTCCAGTACTGATGCGGAACAACCAAAGACGCTCCAAATATGATTCTGAGTGTGAGGAAGTAGAGCTTATAGAGGCAAATCCTTCCTATTCCCATGTCAGGTTAGCAGATGGACGCGAAACTACAATTTCTAACAGACAGCTCGCCCCTCTCCCATCAGCACAGACGGAACGCGAACAAAATGAATTTGAATCAGAGCATGATGAATTTGAGGATGCTTCAGATGCTATTGAAGAACCAATCCCTGATACTTCTCTTCGACGTTCAACCAGAGAACGACGAGCTCCAGTTCGCCTACAAGATTATGATGTTTTTTAAGTGTGGGAGAATGTGCTGTATCTGAATAAATACTCCTTCAGAGTATTTAGAAGAGTTTATATCAGATGTCGTAACATTGTGACAGTTGTCATTCTGTGCACAAATTTTAGTTAGATAAAGCCTATATTCTTGGTAATAAATTCGTTTCATTATAACATATTTCATTAAACCTTACCTTAAAAATAGTGAGTACCTCTTTAATAAAAAAAAAACAATTATTTATTAACAAAATCAATAACGAAAGCCTGAATGTACAAATTAAAAACAAACGGAATTCACCGAATCAAAACAATAATAATATGTACTTTTTTTTCTGCTGACAGTGATAATTTCGTTCAAAACCTTTGACTAGCCTAACCTTGACGTATAACGGAACGTTATCGATTATGTAATATGTATGTGATGCTATGTTCAGACGCGCGCCGTGCAGCCCGGCGGGCTGCGCGGCGGGCTGCGCGGCGTGCAGCCCGTCCCCAGGGCCGAGCCGACACCCCCCAGCGCCTGTGTGCGAAATCTTTGAAGCGCCTCTTTTTTTCACGAATCTTCATGTTTATGTTTTTTTTATTATTTGTTAATATTGACCGAAATAAACCACCTAGATAATATCTTCTTAAATAGGTAAATTTTGTTTTTGGAGCTAGAACTTAATTTGCGTCACACGTAGAGATGGGCGGCGGGTATATACCCAATCTACCCATTTGGGTAAATACCCAGGTAATCGGGTATGTACCTACCGATTGCACCGATTTGGGTGGGTGCTTTAATTTCAATCTTCAAGATACAAATCATTAAAAACAAAGTATGTAAATCTGTACTTACCAGCATCTCCTACGAGAAGTACCTTATAACATTTTTTCATTAAATGTATCTATATTATCAAGGTTTACAGATTTAGTATTTTTTTGTATGGAAATCAATGTTTATGTAGCTTTGATTTCAAATAATGAACTGTTTAAGACTAATGAAATAGTTTTACTTTAAATGACACTTTGAATCATTTAAGTTTGAGGAGAATTTTTATCGACCAAGCATCCAACAATCAAATACGATTGTTAATCCTGATTTTCGTTTTATCCAATGGGGTAATCTATTCCTACAGCCCATCACTATTGCTGGAATATCTCTCGAAGTTGTGTAGGACGTTGTCTACCTCGCACAGTGTGCTGAATATCCCGAAAATCGGACGTCGCTTTTTCATTTTCATAATCGAACGTATTAGCTGGAGAGCTAGTGAACCCTGCGAGTAACGGTCTTCCTGTAAGGCTAGAAACTTGTACACTTACGATTTATAGCTTGCTAAGAGCACTAGCCATGATCTGGCAGGCTTCAGCCCTGTACTTCATCAGCCACTTAATTTTTTAATTGTAAAATAATTTGAGTTTCAAAACTTGTTTCTGTAAGCTTAAAAATTTAATAGGATGGAGTTTATTTATTGTAAATCTTGAAAAAAAAGTTACAGACGATTACAATCAGCAATAGTATATGCCAGATCAATTAGAAAATGCACAGTTGATGAGGTAAAATAAACTTTATCCTGTATACTTAAAATTTTTATATGTTTTCAAGTAAACGTCTCAGAGTAAATATGTACAATGCCAGACGGTTTTGAACAGCATAAGACCTTGCCAGGCGAGGGGACAGCTGCTAAAGGCGTGCGAGTCAGAGGTGTTGCGTGAATGCCTATCTTTCAGTTTTAGTTCAGTTTTCAGTGATTTTACTTATTTTTTATGACATATCTGGCAAGCTAGCTTGCGGGCCACCTGATGAGAAGTGGTCACCGCCGCCCATGGACACTTGCGAACACCAGAGGCGTTGTCGGTGCACTACCGGCCTTTGAGATAAAGATATACCCTTCTTTTGAAGGCTCCCATGTCGAAGCTCCAAATGTATGGTTTGAAATGTTCAAAATTAAATAATGCACGTTATGTTACAACTATTTTATCCGTAACATTTAATATGCAGTCCTATGTAATAGAGCTTGATATTTAATTCTTAACAACCTTCAAAAAATACTAAAAATTATTACGGTAGGTACCTACATTAAAATATTTTTTCACTATTTTCAGATGAGGAAAACATTGTAAAGAATCAGATGATGATGCAAACAGTAGTGCAATCTCGGATGATGCTGAAGAAAATGAATGTTAAAATAATGTAGATTGCATAAAACCCAATAAAATACATTGCATTTACTGTATGCTAATAAATATGTTCATAAAATTGAAACATTAACATTTCTTATTTGCACTCCCTTAGCAGCTGTCCCCTCGCCTGGCAAGGTCTTATGCTGTTCAAAACCGTCTGGCATTGTACATATTTACTATGAGACGTTTACTTGAAAACATATAAAAATTTTAAGTATACAGGATAAAGTTTATTTTACCTCATCAACTGTGCATTTTCTAATTGATCTGGCATATACTATTGCTGATTGTAATCGTCTGTAACTTTTTTTTCAAGATTTACAATAAATAAACTCCATCCTATTAATTTTTTAAGCTTACAGAAACAAGTTTTGAAACTCAAATTATTTTACAATTAAAAAATTAAGTGGCTGATGAAGTACAGGGCTGAAGCCTGCCAGATCATGTCTAGTGCTCTTAGCATGCTATAAATCGTAAGTGTACAAATTTCTAGCCTTACAGGAAGACCGTTACTCGCAGGGTTCACTAGCTCTTGGACTATATATTAAATACTAGAGTTGAACTCCCAAAGCTCGATTCATTTTAGGATTCGAGTAATATTTTTTAAGAAAAAAAATAAGTTTGTCAGTAAAACACCTAAACATAAGATTTGGTTAATATATTTACGCATTTATTAAAAAGGCAAAGTCGCATAATACAAAAGGCATTTTTTAAGCTAAATTAATTTGATTACTCAATGATTTATTGATACTAGTAAAAAATATTATATTTATATATATATACTAGATGACCCGGTGAACGTCGTATCACCATATGTATTTCAGAGCCTTATAAAGGCATTATCAGAGCACCTAGCATAGGGCGAAAATGTATTGAAACGTCACTTAAAACGTGTGCATAAAACCTATCATGCTAGGTACTCAGATAGTCTAAGTATCGGCCCCATAGTGTGCGGAAAAAGTGGTTAAATCACTTACACATGTTCATCATAATAATGTTCATAATTATTTTGTATGTCACATAAGTCACGTTATGAGATTATAGACACTTCCCTGATTAAAAAAAAGTATTGAAAAGTATTGGATTGCACTAACTGTAGATAGATATCCGTTCTTATAATTGTTATTTCAAAACTATTTTTCAGAAGTAATAACTTTTAAAATGCATTGCCCGTTTTGTAAGAAATGGATTGAACGGGAGAAGAACAGTAATACCTGTCCTAGTTGCAGACAACAATTGTTAAGATGCGACGAATGCTTCACTATTACCGCTGATACTTTCAAGTTTTGCGTCAAGTGCGGTCACAATTTGAGCCGAATAATATTACTAAATAGGGCTAAGGAACAGAAAAAGCGAGTCAAACAACACTGCTTTCAAAACCGAACTTCAGTCACTCAACAATGTCATCATCATCTTAGAACTAATAATTATACCTATTAATATAATTTTTTAGCTGTCCTGGTGAACTCTGTTTCACCTTAAAGACAATAAATAAGCAGATTTTTGAATTTATTAGTAACTTATACACATCCATCAAGCGGCCCGTCCCGGCTTCGCACGGGATATTTTCCCTCTTTCCCGCTTTTCTATTTATTTTTGTCACGGAGCCCGAGACCTTTCCATCATCATCATCATCATCATCAACCTATATCAGTCCACTGCTGGACGTAGGTCTCTCCCAAGACGCGCCGCTGAGCCCTGTCTTCGGCTCTTCTCATGTTGTGTTTGCCAGCTACACTCCGCAGATCGTCGCTCCATCTCGCCGGAGGGCGTCCTACACTATCTACGCTTGCCTAAACGCGACCTTCGTTAGAGACTTCGTTAGATTCGTTGGAGACCTTTCCAACGAATGCAAAACCGTGGAAATCGGTTCGTGCGTTCTGGAGTTTCATCGTCAGGCAGGAAAACCTGACTTATTTTTATATTGTAGACAAAAACTGCAAAATTTTTTACACAATTTATTTTTTTTAAAAATCAACATTCAAAATAAACTAAGACAAATTTACAAAACATATTTTTAAGGTTTACTCTCTGTAAATCTATTTGTTTTAAGCACTCAGTTTTTTCTCTACTTTGACAGGTAGATCAGTAGATAAGCACATGTGGAAGCCCACGTTTCTGAAATTCAATGGTGTAAAACCACGCACTCGATATTCCAAAAATATGTTTCCTTATTAAAAAAATCCTCCAATTTATGTTTTAAAATTCTGGCAATTAAATCGGGTCTATGTTCTTTTCTAAGGCCTTGTAAATTATCTCTTCATTTTGCATCATGCGCCGAGGACTTCCCACATAAGTTGATGGCAATATTATCATTTTACCAATGCCTTGACCCATTTTTAAACACATTCATAACCAACTGAATGTACTGATGGGTCTGCCCGCCATTTGATATGTTTTCTTGCTCCTCTTCTTCTAAAAAATAAATTCACTGCTGACTGATAGCAGATGTTTTTTCTCGTTGTCCGAAGAATCATCATCAGTCATCAGTGAACCTTGGATTAGCGTCAACTCTTTATCCACCTTAAAGAAGAAAATATTTTAGACTAATATTCAAATAATAATAAGCATTGTGTAGGTATATCCTCCCACCTCTATCTGGTAATAAGCATTATTTTTCATTTTTCTTTACTCAGTAACCTACTTACACCATTAACTTACCTGAAAGTCATCAAATAAATCTTGGGATGTAGCAGGAGCAGTTTGATTTTTTGGAAAAAGGTTCGAAAGTGGTTATTCTCAAGTTCAAGTTGAACTTGCGCATGAAGGGGTCCATTCCATTATCAAGAAAAATGGTACAGAAATCGAGTCTGTTTCTGTACGTGTTCATGACAACTCAACACAGGCTATGCATGTGGTCAAGTCAAATATATTGAGCCGCTTACCGAGTATAATGTTGTTCCAGTCCACACATCGACTGCACATTTGCATTTGCTTGCAGTTTCTTATAAATATTTGGCCATTACATGAATTACGAAACTAAATGACATTTGAACTAAACCTTCAACTTTTAGAGTATTCTTTTTTCTATGGTGATTATAACGATAATCGGCCAAAAAGGTTTAAAGAAAAAACACAAATAACAAAGAGTATGTCTAACATAAAGAAGTGTCAAAACAATATTTTCGCGAAACGTCAACGACTGACAATTAAAAGATGGCGACAGCGGTTTGTTTGTCAGAGCCATTGGAATTTAATTAAATGCTCCATAATTAGAATTTTCCGGATATATGTTGTCGACTCAAAATCAATATTTTTTTATGTTTTGTTTTATTCATATAAGGTTTCGATCGAGTCTACAGTACCCCTAGTCATGTCACATTCATGACAGCTAATATCTTTTTGTATGGGAAAATTAAATTCTTGTTTTTCTTACATTCCCTAGCATTTTTCATTATTCTTAAACCTTTTAAACCTTCCCTGGACCTCCAGGAACATTTCAAGACCAAAATTAGCCAAATCGGTTCAGCCGTTCTCGAGTTTTAGCGAGACTAACGAACAGCAATCCATTTTTATTATATAGATATTATATATATTTACGCATTTATTAAAAAGGCAAAGTCGCATAATATAAAAGGCATTTTTTAAGCTAAATTAATTTGATTACTCAATGATTTATTGATACTAGTAAAAAATATTATCGTAATTTTGTCGTTTTAACATTACTTGTGGACTTTGTATTCATGACGATGAGGGTTATTTGAAACTGGTGACCATAGGCGGCACTCAGGTATTGTTTCCCGCGTTTCGAACTTCAAACTGCTTTCAAGATTACAGTTCAAGATCCTCAAATCTGATTCAGGTATTGAGAACTACTTTTTCTGATACTTTTGATGCTTGGTCGATAACCATTCTCCTCAAGCTTAAATGATTAAAAGTGACATGTAAAGAAATTGATTTCCATACTAAAAAAATACTAAATCTGAAATACTTTGAAAATATACGTTTAATAAAAAATGGTATAAGGTACTTTTCGTAGGAAATGTTAGTAAGAACAGATTTGCATAAGTACTTTCTTTTAATATTTTTTTTTCTTGAAAATCGAAATTGAATGCACCCAGCAGATGGGTGCATACGTGTAAATACCGGGTATATACCCACTAGTGGGTAAATACCCGGGGCCGGGTGCGTGCCCGTCCATAGCCGCACGCATCGCATCGGGTTACGTTCATAATTCATTCAAACAAACTCACGGTGGTTCTTTTGATTTAACGCTGAGCTCGATGTTAACTAACAAACAAAGCGTAAAATTAAACAACACACGTGAATATTATCTAAGAAGACTTGTAGGTACAATAAACGCATAATAAATAAGTAAGTATTGTTATTTGTTATTATTTAAAAAAAAAACGACTACGGCGCGGCGCCCCTGTTGTCTTGGCGCCTGTGTGCGCCGCACACTTCGCACACAGGGGCGGCTCGGCCCTGCCCGTCCCGGGCCGGCGAAAATTCAAGCTGTTCACATGCGCGCGGTCGTGCCAGTCAATGCCAGCATGTCGAGCAGCGATGATCTCGGTGTTATATTCCAGGAACGTCAAAATTCTCTCGTTTGACCATTCGTGTGCGATTCAAATTCTTTATTAACTGATAAAATAACATTACAGACTATTCTAATGCATTATTCTATTTAAATCTAATATTTTACAAATAATATAATATGATTTCCGATTGGTACTGATTTGGATCAGTTGAACTATCTATAGATCGTTTGCAACGGTCTGTAGATAGCTCAACTGTTTCTTATGTATTTTATATGACTATGTACATTTTGTAAATACTGTATAGTCGTAAGTTTGTTTGTGAATATAATTCTAATTATTGTATTAAGTAGGTACCTATTTACAGACATAAAAATAACAAATAATAATAATTAAATCAACTGGTCAAGCGATGGTCCGCCTGCAACGCGGAAGGTTGCGGGTTCGATTCCTGCCTTGGGATAAATGTTTGTATGTTCTGCAAATATTTATTCCGGGTGTTCTGGGTATTATATGTAGGTATACTTAATAAAAGATATCTATCTATGTAATGTATTGTATTATGTATGTCAGTCTTCTAGTACCCATAACACAAGCTCTGCTTAGCTCGGGGCTAGATGATGTTGTGTAGATTGTCCAGCATTATTTATTTATTTATTCCATGCTGCAACATTCGATCGTAGCGACTTTTTTTGGCACGTCCACTCGTCACGAAAGCGCGAGAGAGACTGACTGCCCGCGCGCGTGTGAACGGTCGGCGGGCGCCCGGACATTCATCCTTTGAACTTTGCCAAAAAACCGACACTCGCCGGGTTCGCGGCATGCACGGGCACGGGCGCGTTTACGGGCTCGGGCGTACCGTTCACATGCGCGTGAATGTGAACGTGCCCGTTGAACGTCGAGTTGAACGCGCGCGTGTGAACGGGCCATTACGTTTTGCGACAAAACGATCTCTTTCTAGGTTTATCATTATGTATCGTAAATCACATTTTTTAAAGAATGGTCACTACAGCATGTGTAAAGTCTTCACGTGCACCTAGAGCACTTAATTGAATATATTCCGCAATAAAACAAATAAAAAAATGTTACAAAATAGGTATATATTTGCAACATTCTCCATTATATTAGGGTTCGTAATATAGAGATCATAATTTAGTAGTGGGACCAATAAAGCAGATAAAAGGCTCCCTGTATTGATTTATTCACATTCACTGATCGCACGTAAAGGTGTTTACTCACTGCTTTACCATAGTAAGATTATAAGCTTATCTGGTGTGCGACAGGACAATGCCGTGTGAACGAAGCCTCACGAGCAACGCATGCACATTGTCATATAGGTAATTACCATGGCTCTAAACCATTACATGGACGTATAGATCATAATAAAAGTGTTCACATACACGACAGATACATCCCGAGGTACAACCAATCAGAGACTGTTTAAAACGCGTTAATTTTACAACGGTGCCGTGCCAGAGATGCATTTTAAATTATCTGTCGTGTGTGGACACTAGTCCTATGTGGGCAAAACTCCGTTCGGAAACTTTAGCGGCGAGGCGTTTTTAACCCTTGGCAGGGAGTTTGGTCGAGGCGAGTGTGGCGAGCGGGGACCACGAGATGCGGGGTAAGGTCTAGGTCTCAACTCCTCTGCACTGCGGAAGGTGGTACGGGCCACGCGACGTCTATATAGTGATGTCACCGTAGACTCTTGTAGAAGACACCTGTTGAAACGTTTTTGTGTATCGATTAGAATATACTGTTCTATTTTGCTATTTTATTCTACTGAATTACCTACACATTTTCATTTCATAAAATGAAATACATACATGCACCTGTATTGTATTTTAAAAGCTCTGTATAGTATATTAAATGGAATAGCATACATACCGCTTTTTGCTTAAAATATATAGGTAACAAAAACTCATTACGAAACCCTAACTAATGCGATAACTTTTACATACTCCGATGGAATAAGTTTCCAATTATGCACTTTACTAATTTTTATATAATTTCAATTATCAGTATTTTACTTGCAATGCACAAACCCTATGCGTTCATCCCCGTCAATTACCTTGGTCTTTAATCTTTATCATCTGATATAGGTACAAGTAATCACTATAATTCCTTACCGAATCATAAAAATATTAGTATGTACCTACCTATATTAATCTTCATATCTTACTTTTCTAATTCTGATAGTTGTTGTTTCGGGGTTGATGCGGCGACAGGCCTTCCTCGGCCGAGCTTAGCTCGCGTCGATTGCAGTATTTGCTGCGTCACCAATGGTTGCTGCGAAGCAGATTTTGTGCGAACCGGATTGTCCTGGAAGGTACAAAACAAGATTTCAAAGTAGTAGAACTATCAACACTGTGGCTAAAAGAAATAGCTACTTGGAAATAAGTAGCTGTCATATATCATCAACGAGAAGATACAACCGGAATCTTAGCCCTAGTTTAGATTACTGTGTGGTGATAGCCTTAACAAGTCCTACTTGTATTACTAATTTTAATGCCTAGCTTGTACTCAATATATGCAGAAAGGTAGGGTCCTCTCATAGTCTTAGGCAAAATTTATAACGAATGTTCTTAATCGAAAGGTCATAAACAGCTCCTACCTGTCACAGTAAAATCCACAAGGATCATTAAATAAATGAATAACTATTTGTCAGGGGTGGTCTAGCCTTAGTGATTTTTTTCAAAATGGTTTATTCGACGACTTGAAGAAGAAGAAGGATCAAATTATTCATAAGAATTTATCAAATTAGGTGATTCAAAGTTCCGAAGGTTACCTTGGCCTTCCTCAGTTTAACGTTAGCGATATCCTGAGGTGTGATCGTAAGTCTGGGCGCGGCGATTCGGGGTGGCGCGGAACCGCAACGCGGTATTGTGTTCGATCGCACTGGAAGTTTGGAGGTCGGCAGTGGTGGTGGCGGTGGTGGTGGGGGTGGAGGCGGTGGGGGCGGTGGTGGCGGTGCTCCCATCGGCTTTGGTTGTATAGAATGACATCTGCAAAAACTCAACATTAACCATATACCTAGTCGTCACCCACGGCGGATCCAGGGGGGGTCATGGGGGTCATGACCCCCCCCCCCCCACTGAGCTGGTTCCAGGACTTAGGTGGACCACTAATTGAACATAGAATTATAAGTTCTTGACTTGACCAAGACTATGTGACCCCCACCTGGCGCCAAAGCTGGATTCGCCCTTGTCGTCACCAAGGATGATGGCGAGTAGTCGTGGTTCATCTTGATGGCTCTATTTAATGTCTTTGGTAATAAAGAAGTATTATTTTACTACCAAACGCAACGTACCTGGTACGATATAAATTTTTGCGTACGTTTTGTTCGGAATATTTATTTATCGTGAATCTGAAAAGGTCTTGTCGTAAACCCACAGTTATTGCAAGGGCGGCCAATGATGGTTAAAAAGCTTTGATTTATTCCATTTCGTTATTAGATGACGCTGTGTTTAGAACATAAGTACCAAAATATAAACCAGTTCTTGAAGTAACGATCGTTTAGCATCTAAAGGAAAGGCTGACGTCATTTTACCTGAGCTTACCCTCGAGTTCATCGATCTTGGACATCATTTTTCTCATGTTCTCTTTGAGGATATCATTCTCTTGCGCCAACTGAGACTGCTTTTGGTCTACTACTTCCATAAACATTTTGAGTTTTTTTATCTCTTCGGTAGGAGCATCGTTATTAGGTTCAATGGGAGCGATAGGCTCGCGATGTTGGTCATTATAAAGTCCTGTGATGGACTGAAAGCCCTGAAAATTAAATCATAGAATCTGTTAATCAAAAAAGGACTAAACAGCTAGGAGTGTCCTTTATGGTATACCTACGAAGAAAGTATTTTAATTTCAAAATGCTACTATAAATTAGAACTAACCTAAAGCTAAGATTAAAGCTGCAAATATTTTATTTTATTGGCAAATAATATAATAAAAACCATGGATCTGAGTACCAGGATCACATAGATGGAACTAGAAAATCAGACTTCAAAAGACAGGAGGTTCTTCATAAATTGATTGAGCGTTAACAGTAAGAGCCTAGGTAAAAGTATGTATATTTAAATTTAAGTACCTTTTTGCCGATCCAAGTGCAGATATCAAACAGTTTCCAAGCCTTCGTCTTGACGTTCCGCCGATGGTTCCTTTCCCTGCGGGGCGTTCCACCTGACAACATGAACCACTCCACATCACTCAACGCCGATGTATCTAGCCCACATTCTATTTCTACTTCTAATTTAACACTATTCTCCTTGCCACCCATAACTAAGTATGTCAGTCCAAAACAAGTTTGAATAACGTGTGGCCGTTGGTGTACTAAACACTGGTAGTGACTTGGATTGCAACGTTATATAGCGATGATGTCACGAGGTAGAATAGCCGGCTCGGTATTGAGATGTTTTGAATAAAAGTATTATCATTATTGATAATAGAGTTCAAATAACGACGATAAAAACAATAATAGCCTTAAAATGAGATATATATATATAAACGTGCATCATAAAGAACACGGGGTAAACTTCTGGTAACTAAAGAGTACCTAGTCCTGTACAGGAATCGAACCAAGCCACTGAGGTCGTTTGAATCCCTAGTTGTTCAGAGCTTGTATTGTAAGATACCTGGACTTATAAAAGGACAAACCTGGTGTACTGTTTTCCGAGTAGTTATGCTTAATGAGATTTGTACTTTTTCGGGAACGTTGCAATGCATCTCGAAATAAATTGGAATCTGATTTCATTCGTCTTTTCCGTACTTTGAAAGAACTGTTACTATTGATTGATTTAAAAGACGTTTCAGAATTGCTTGATAGCAAACTTGGAGATAGAGATCTCCCTAAAGATATTTTACGGCTGATATTTTCACTATCAGTCAGGTCAGAAGTGCTTGATGTACATGACTCTGTACATTTCGTCTTTTTCAAGGGTCTCAATTCCTCATTGTCTTGCATACTGTCACGTCGGAGCCGCTTGCTTCTTAAAAACTGTTCACAGTTATCCGAAGCTGAATCTTGAGCGTTAAAGTCTTTGCTGAAAGATAGACTCACGTCGACAATACTGCAGTTTGCGGGCAGAGTCACAAATTGTTCCGTCTGAGTGGAACTGCTGGTCACATTCACACCGCTAGGGCTGGTGTCGTCAGTAATCATGATACTCACAAAAGGAGGAGTCTTGTCAATATTTAATTTGTTCTCATTATATGCACCATAGTAACTTTGATCCCACGACGTATTAATCGAAGCTTGTTGTGTACATTTCCTAATAAGTTCAATAGAATTATTGAAATTTTCTATTTCTTCCGACGTGTTGATTGACGTGATCACTAGTTTTTCGTCACAAAGAGACATTTGGTTGTCTTTTTAAGTCTTCAGATTCAAAAAGTATTTATTTTAGGACTGAACACCTTAACTAAACTTTTCAGAACAGGTACATGTAACTTAATGATCACAATGACATAACTTCAAAAGTACCTACCTATTTAATCTGACTTCAACTTCTACGCAAGTAGAATTTTCTTTTGATAAGTACCCTCATTAAAATATTTTGGTTGTTTTTTTTTGCATTAGGCGCCATTTTATATATAATATAGATACTGAAGTTAAATAAGCCAAATTATATTAAACAGTAAAGTCAAAAAATATAGGTAGGATAGATATATCTACAGTATGGATGGCACTTCTCTATGTTAATAGGCCAAGGCAGGTCAATGGCACCGTCAACTGTCATTCAGGTCAGTGTTGACAAAGGTCAGCTTCTTGCACACCCAGTTGCTTGTTTCAAACAGGGCTGCCATTTTAGCAGATTCGGCGCTAAATCTAGCGTTTAGTGCAGTTTAACTGTTTTACCTAGATACAGCGTACAGTGTTTTTTTGTCGGCAAAAATAACTGTACTGTATATCCAACTGTCCGTTTTATCTAGCTAAGAGGACTAAATTTCATATAATGTAATAATAGCGGCTTTTGCTTATCTTCATTTAGTTTAACTAGTAGGTACATATAACTTTTATTGAATTCATACTTGGCAACACAAAACCTGCGCGCCAACTTATGAACTTGCGAGTTTCTTTGGTTTCTTCATAGAATTCCTTGATAGAATTCCTCCCGAATTCGTTTGTTTGACGTTTGTTCGTCGTTTTCTTTCGCGCAAGAGATATTTTAATTAACTTTTGGAATTTTTATTTCATTTTCCGTTTCGTTTCCTCCTCTTTACTCAAACACTATTTTATAACTAATTATCGCGTAATCTATTAATGTATCTAAATATTCTATGTTATTCAATTCGGAAAAACAAATGCTCAAATGCTTCATGATGCGGTATGCGTTCAAAAAGAAAATACTCTTTTTTGGAGTGGTGATACTTGCTCTCATGATACTTTTGCACCCCGACATGAACGCGCGGCGCAGTTACGAATACATAGAAAAGGATAGTATACTAGATTACCTACACGAAGAGACTGCGGAAAACTTCAGCAGCAGTGCCGCTATCGATTGCGACTATCGTGATGTAATATACGACGAAACTACTTTGTCAATAAGCTTAGTTGATGGTGATTTGATCGAAGGGCACCGGATTAAGGAAGGTGGAGAGTATTCCCCTCAAGATTGCAAACCAAAGTTCAGCACAGCGATTATTGTACCTTACCGGTAAGCAAGCTTCTAACCTCCACATTTGACCACAGCTTTATTTCACTATTGACATTCAAATTACTGGGTTTTACAGAGACAGAGCAGAACAATTACGTGGTTTTTTAGTGTACATGCATACGTTTTTCCGGCGACAAAAAATCCACTATCGTATCTTCGTGATTGAGCAAGTAGATTCACGGCCCTTCAACAGAGCCAAACTGCTGAATATAGGCGCCGTTGCAGCTATGAAGGCAGGATACCCTTGCCTTGTCCTACACGATGTAGACCTCCTGCCGCTGCGACCAGCTAATCTGTACTCTTGTACAGTGCGCCCAAGGCACATGTCCTCGAGCATCAACAAGTTTAGGTGTTTACCAAACAAATATAATCATAAAGACCATCACAGTAAGCTTATTTCTTGTACCCAACATGTGATGCTTCTTTTTATTCATTTTTAGTTATGCCTTTGATTTAGACACTACATGCTACATGATCATAACCAAGATTTACTTCACAATACTATTTACATACAATACCTGTAATTAATTTGAAATACTTTTTTAATAATGTTCCAAGTAACGATTTTGCTTTCACTGTTGACTGTACCAGCTTTACTTATAGTAAAAAAATATTCAAACTTTATGTTACATAACAGGTTTGTGCTACCATACTTGAACCTCTTTGGTGGAGTCATAGCGATGATGACAAAGCAATACCAAATCATAAATGGAATGAGCAACGAGTACTTTGGCTGGGGGGGAGAAGATGATGACTTGTACAAGAGGATAGAAGCATATGACTTGAAACTATGTAGATTTGAGCCAGATACCAGCATATATCATATGTTCAAACACAGATCAGAGATTAAAGGGTAAGTTTACGACTCATTTAGTTCTACACAACCTAAGGCCGGCCTCACACAGCCGGAATTCGTCTCTGAATTCATAATCTGAATTCATATTATTAATTAAGAAAGGCCGGAATCCCATACAAAGTCGTTATGATCCACATACATTCTGATTTTTTCAGATTATGAATTTCTCAGATCGATCTGTAAGAATGATTCTGATGTGCGTCCGGAATTCCTGGTCTGAATATTTAAGATTATGACTTCATAACGCACGTAATCCTATACATTTGCATAGAGCAACACACACATACTGAATTCAGATTATGAATTGCTCAGTATTGAGCCAATAGCAATGCGATTAGTATTAATTCCTCCTCCATTTCGAGACGTTTGCGTGTGTCGTGAAACAAGAGACTACTGATCTATCTCAATTTTTAAGATAATGTGAGTTGAGGGAGCCGGAATTAAGAGTCTGAATTAAGATTCTTAATTCAGATAGGTTTTCCGGCTGTGTGAGGCCAGCCTAAGTCCCAAACAATGTGTTAGGAACAGAATTAAATTTAAACTTCTTTTAAGGGCATATTAAAGTATTGGGATATCTAGAAGTCATTCAAGCTTTGAATGAATTAGCTCCATATTAAACAATGTAAGAATAATACAAAAACTTTTATTAACAATTTAAAGTAATCTGTGAAATTATTTTATGTGATCAAATTATGAGTAATGGCATACTCATAATTTGATCACATAAAATAATATATTGAATTATTTTAAAATATTGTATACCTATAGTAAAATCCATAATGTTAATCTATTTTTCTATGTCCAGGGAGAGAAAGAATAATCTTTTGACTGATGCTAAAACAAGAATAGCAGGAGATGGATTAAGTTCCTTGAAGTATACAGAAGTGGCTACAGTCTTGCATCCACTGTTCACTCATATTATGGTGGATTTGTAGCATATCTTTTTACTCATAGTAATTTTGCCATATCACATTCTCAATTTTACCACTAGGAATATAGTCCCTGCCTTTTTGGCAGGTTTGTTATATAGGTCAGTTTGTGTTCACTGTATTTTAATTTAAGTATTTGGTTGAGAGAGAATTAAGCTGACAAATAACATGGATGTACCTTTGTTATTGATTTGAAAAAGATATGGAAAAGATTGTTCTATTGTTAAAGATCTCAAGAATAGTGTTAATAACCATAGGTAGAATTAAGTTCTTAGATCTCACAATATATCCACTGCTAATAGAGCAATGTCATATTTCTATTATATGGAAAAGATTGTTCTATTGTTATAGAACTCAAGAATAGTGTTAATAACCATAGGTAGAATTAAGTTCCTAGACTTCACAATACATCCACTGCTAATAGAGCAATATCATATTTCTAATCCACATTGTGATAATGCTTGTTTCTGTTCATATTTTAGAATGAATAACTAAAAATATGTTGATTATGAGGATGTGTACAGTTATTAAATAAAAAAGTACAGTCATGGAAAACCAATCTCTCAAGGTTTATAACTAAAAAAAAATGCAATTGAGATGTACATATCACAGTGTTAAGAGTGTAATAAAAAAAATGTTTAAGATGAGGGGGTGGATAAATGTAAGTATGGGTCAATTAATGAAAATACATATTTCTTATATACATTGTATTTGGCATAATATTTCACAGCAAATGGTCCCAAACCACACGGAATTGATTAATTAGACGTGAAAATTAATGTGACTTCTCAGTACAAACTTATTGCAGTAAATTTCTCAATTGATAGCTTAAATTCTATTTACAACATTAATATTAAGTATACAATCTTTAAAGGCTGTGAAACTAATATGTGATGTGATGGAAATCTCGCAATAATTTATTTTGGAAAGAACCATAAATTATTTAAGATATATATCTTAACTTGCTGTAATACTGTAATAGTAGTTAAGCTAATTTAAATATCTGTATTCAGTTTTATCTTTTCTTTACTTTAAGTAGTACTAAGGCCTTGAAAATTATCTGTTTAACAGTGCTAATACTAAAACATAGCACCCTTTAAAAATATATTTAATAAAAAAAATATTATTTTGCACCACACACCATAAAGCCAAATTAGAGTTCCTAATAATTTTATTATCTAAAGCAAACATAAAAATCACACAATTTATAACATTAATATTACAAGTTTGCTAGTTAGATTCACTAGAAAATTCATTTTTGTTTAGTAAAATTAGCAGCCACCAAATTTTTAAGATTAATTCCACTGTTCAAGATATATTGAAATATAATATTTATGATGTTGAAAATAATGGCCTTGGAAGTTAAGAGGAATCCTGTTAAAAAATCTTAAATGACAATATTGTAACATCTGTAACTACTACCTAGATTTAATCTGGAATAAATATTTCAACTTATTTTGTATTTATTTATTGAACTGCATTGTTCCCCTCATTTGTCTCAAGACACAACTAAAACAAATAAAATACAAAGAAGAATAATACAATGGACATGATTTAAACAAAAGTAAAACTATTTTACTTAGCAGGTAGGCAGTTCATTGTTCTGTGCTATTCATATATTTATTGTAAGTAAAAAGCACAATACACTGAAATCTTGGAATTTTACCAATTATTGCTACAACCCAACCCATTCACAAAACCTTGCTTAATCCATTATAGCAGCATTTCTACTGTCACAAACATTAACTTTTTTTATCCTATTAATTATAATTAATATGATAAAATTGACAACGAAAAATTAAGAGTCCATATTACATATTATTTGTCCAGTTTTATAGTTTAACAACTTACCCAGCTGTATTTACACAGATTTTATGTATCAAGGTCTTAAAACAAGCATACTAACTAGCCCCAATACAAATGCAAACACCAATTTGAGGTTTGAGCCGATGTGAACCCATTCCGGCAGCTGTGACTTAGCTAATTGTTCTGGCTGAGTTGGGAGAAGTAATGCAGTGATGCAGCATATACTTACTGCTACTGCAACTATGTTCACTGGCTGGGGTTCTCTGGGGAAAACATATATCTGGTTATTAATATTTTTGCACTGTGTACATAAATGAGTATGAATATGACTTTTTCATACAGTGATCTTTTTGGACATTATATAAAAAGTTCACACTATTACATGCACTTCTGGGTGCTTAGATATTTAAATACTTTCCGAACTGTGTGATTAAAGTTGAATTATAAAATTACAAATCATTTGAATTTATTACATAACTATAGCATGTTAATTCATAGATCAGTATATGAAATGGAAAAGTTTACAAATTAATACTTCTTACCTATAATGTGGTGTGTGTGGATGATTGCAAGTAGTTTTAGAGTTGTCTTCAACTGGTCTAACTGGTGTAGTCCTTGAAACAATTGGGTGAAAACTGTCACCATAGCTTTCAGTATTTATACTAGAGGGTTCACCTTCGAGAAGCTTTGTCGGTATGTCTCTTTTACCCAGAGCCTGAAACACATTTTAAACTTACATAAGATATTTCAATACCATTGGAACAAAAAATATTATTTACAGTTTTTTTCTTATATTTATATCTGTGAGTCTGAATGTTTCAACTCATGATCATGGTGCATGCAACTTCGCCGAAATATGGGGAAACTCACAAATCTTGGTAAATATCCCATTTATAAAGAAAACGTTGTTCAAAACCGTGATAGTTTCAATGAAGTATTAGATTTTTCTATGTACTTAAATATGATAGCTATGATGAAATTAAAATAAAATGTAGTAGTAGCATCGAAAATTACCTGCTGGGTGTTACTATCATACATAGTAATCCTGAACTTATCGATGGCATCACAATGAGTAACAGATGGCTGAGTATATCTGACCACAATATCAATACAGCTTTGTGGAGCTATTACTCCTTCAGGGTCGATCACAGTAAACTTGTTTGGAGATGTACACAACACTAAAAGATAAAGGCATTAAGTTTGTTAGTTTTAAAATAAATACCAGCCTAAATTACCACACCATTTACCTTTAAAATTAACAGAGAAATCGTAGGGATTATACACTGTTAACAGCTGTTTATGAGTATGCCTAGCGTTCAAATAAAACTCTAAAGACACAGGAAATACGAAAACGGGAAAATTTTTCATAATTTAAAGATCTTCCAAAATAACACAAAAGAAAAACAACAACAATGTCGCACATCAACAGCTGTCTGATGATAGAATTGATAGATACTAACTGGGTCCGGTGTAGGTACAACCATGGAAAACACAACCCGGAAAACACAACCACGGAAAGCACAGCCAGGAATACGCAGCCAGGAATTCGCAGCCAAAATGTACATGAAATCCGGGCTGCGTATTCCAGACACGTTGGGAATGTCCAACCACGGAATGTACCTTAGAAAACACAACCATGGAATTGGATGCAAAAAAATGGTCATAAATTCCTGGCTGCGTATTTTGGGTCATGCATTCGCGTCACGTGTGGGAATGTACGACCATGGATTACACAACCCAGGATCTGGCGACCATTGCTCAGATTGCTCGGAAGCCTAGCCTATGCTTCGTTTAAACGAAACCACAAATAAAAATGTTACTATCCCATTTTGATAAAGATGAAACACAGATTATAATATGAAAAGTAAGCAATCCAATTCAATAATCTAGAAAATGGTTAAACTATAAATATCCGGTACCTGCGCTGGGAGTCCTGACTAGAGGTAATATAAAGGGTAGTTTTCTAGGAAGGCTTTAGTTTTTGAGTTATGACATGACATTTTTTAGGAGCCAAAACTTCGTCTTGCGCATGCATGTAGGTTTTGGCAGTTTTCGCCGTTTTCTATAACAAACAAACGCTCGTCGCTTCGCTCCTCGCATCTATTCTAGTATGCTGTCACACATCACATGTGAAAGAAAATAAGTTAAAGAATAATATTTTGACAGTGGCATAGTTACCTACTTGTACAAGATCGGCTAAAGAAAAATTCTTGTAAGTGCAAACGAAGCATATGCTATGACGTCATTTGGCATGAGATTCCTAACACGTGTCAGGAATTTACAATCTTAGATTGACTTGACTTGACAAGATTACACAACCACGGAATACGCAGCCCGGAATAGGTGACCATTTTAGCATCCAATTCCATGGTTGTGCTTTCCAGGCCGTACAAAACTATGTACACCCTTGGTGACCATTTTAGCATCCAATTCCATGGTTGTGCTTTCCAGGCCGTACAAAACTATGTACACCCTTGGAAAATACAACCATGGAATTGGATGCCAAAATGGTCACCAATTCCGGGCTGCGTATTCCGTGGTTGTGTATTCCATGGTCGTGTAAACACGGCACCCGAATTGAATTACTATTGTATTGTTTAAAAAAATTATCCATGTTGTTGTGGTTTTTGGAATTGGTATTTTTTTGTTCCACAAAAAGGTTTTGAGTTCATACCTATTTCGTTTTGATTTTGGGGACTACACAAAGTATGGCTAGTGTCGTTTGCAGATTATGTCTAACCGGGAATATCAGGATGCTGAACATTGACAGCGAGCATCACCAGATACTTGAAATATTACAGGTAATAGTTATTTGTTAATAGCAGCGTGCTCAATTTTGATGACCGAGCGAGCGAAGGATTCACTAAATTAGAATTTAGAGGCAATTAATCATAAGGCTTAAAAATCTTTGCACTCTTTGCAACACGTTACTTTCATCCAACCTCTGCCGCTCTGCGTGGAAATACTCAATACTCAATACTCAATGCATTTATTGATTTCATATGGTGGTACATAACATGGTAATACAATGTAGGTAGGTGTCACATATGAGCCCTGTTTTAAGGGCATAACAATATGCTCGTAGCTGGAAGGGAGGCAGACCGAGGTTCGTCAAAAGTATTAGATAGTCAATAATAAATAAATAAATCATTGGTATATTATATATTATGTCTTTATATTTATTCTAGATATTCCTTTATATCATAATAGGCTTTGTCAATAAGAAGTAATTTTAGTGTTTTAGTAAATAGGGAGTCTTTTTGTATACTTTTTATTTCTGATGGCAGGTTGTTATAAATTTTGATAGACATAATGTATGGACCACTACACCGAAGATCTCCCGGAGATAAGCCTTGACGAGATCGAAATGGCTCTGAGACAGTTGAAAAATGGAAAAGCCCCAGGGGAAGACGGAATCACGTCGGAACTCCTAAAGGCAGGTAGTCTACCAGTCCTAAGGGAAGTCCAACGTGTTTTTCAATCCGTCCTGGACCATGGGAGAACTCCAAAGGCCATGCCTTTGGAGTTCTCCCATCCAGCAAGAGTGTGGTTGTGATGTTTTTCAAGAAAGGCAACAAAGCCTTACTGAAAAACTACAGACCGATTTCACTCTTGAGCCATGTTTACAAACTGTTTTCCAGAGTTATTTCGAACCGTCTTGCGCGACGACTTGACGAATTCCAAACCCCGGAGCAGGCTGGGTTTCGCAGAGGATTTGGCACCATAGACCACATTCACACAGTACGGCAGATTATACAGAAGTCCGAAGAGTATAATCAGCCACTGTGCTTAGCGTTTGTGGACTATGAGAAAGCCTTTGACTCTGTTGAAACCTGGGCTGTTCTACAGTCTCTGCAACGATGCCAGGTGGATTGGCGATACATCGAAGTGTTGAGATGCCTATACCATGATGCTACTATGTCCGTCCAAGTCCAGAACCAGCAGTCGAAACCTATCCAGCTGCGCCGCGGAGTAAGACAAGGAGATGTTATATCTCCCAAATTGTTTACGAGCGCGCTGGAAGATTTGTTTAAGACGCTGAGTTGGAATGGAATGGGCATTAACATCAATGGCGAATATATCTCACACTTACGATTTGCTGACGACATCGTCATATTGGCTGAATCGTTGCAGGACCTACAACAGATGCTGAACAGTCTTGCTGATTCCTCACGACGGATTGGCCTGGACATGAACTTGGATAAAACGAAGATCATGATTAATGATCTTATTACCCCAGAGCCAATCACCGTCGCTGGAATGCCTCTCGAAGTTGTGCAGGAGTATGTCTACCTCGGGCAGACGCTGCGATTAGGTAGACACAACTTCGAGAAAGAGCTAAACCGGAGAATACAGCTAGGCTGGGCTGCGTTTGGGAAACTTCGTCAAGTCTTCTCGTCCTCCATCCCTCAATGTCTGAAAACGAAAGTTTTCAACCAGTGCGTCCTACCCGTTATTACCTATGCTGCTGAAACGTGGACACTGACAGTGGGTTTGGTCCACAAGCTGAAAGTCGCTCAGCGCGCTATGGAGAGAGCTATGCTCGGATTTTCTTTGCGTGACAGAATCCGCAACGAAATTATTCGTCAGAAAACCAAAGTGTTCGACATAGCTCAAAGAATTAGCAAGCTGAAGTGGCAGTGGGCCGGCCATGTTTGCCGAAGAACCGACAACCGCTGGAGCAAACGGATACTGGAGTGGAGACCGCGTTTAGGCAAGCGTAGTGTAGGACGCCCTCCGGCGAGATGGAGCGACGATCTGCGGAGTGTAGCTGGCAAACACTGGATGAGAAGGGCCAAAGACCGGGCTCAGTGGCGCGTCTTGGGAGAGACCTACGTCCAGCAGTGGACTAATATAGGTTGATGATGAATGTATGGACCGTCACTGTGCATTTTTAACTGGGATCTAGGTTTTATTATCTTATTTCTACCTGGTCGCAAAGCGTACCTACGCGGCATATCGTCTAAGTTATTGTATAAGTAGCTGTATTTTCTTACGAATTTGCACATCTCTAAGATATATATAGAAGGTAATGTCAGAATCTTAAGATTTTTAAAGTGAGGTTTACAGGTTTCTCTTCTTTTTATATTCGCTAGGATACGGACACATTTTTTTTGCAAGATAAACAGGTCATTAGCATCGGTGCTGCTGCCCCATAGAATAATGGAGAACGATAGATGACTATATATAAATGCATAGTAAGCTGCTAACGCACTGGGAAGGTCAGTTGTCACTTTTAGTTCGCGTAGGGCGTACGTAAAGCTAGAAAGTTTATTTTTTAATTCCTGGACGTGATGTTTGAAGTTTAAGTGCGAATCAATATTGACCCCGAGTAGTTTAAAAGTATTAACTTGTTCAAGGGTGGTGTTGTTGAAAGTGGCTTGTATTTTTAGTGCCGGTTTTTGATATGGTTTGAATAGCATGATCTTAGTTTTAGTGTAGTTTATATCAAGGCAGTGGATCGACATCCAGTGTGATATATGTGTTAGAGTGTTATGTATTGTATCGACTGCGTTATCAGTGCGGCCGCACGGCATTAGTAGTGAGATGTCGTCGGCGAAGAGTATACATTGCGTGTTTATCATGTAGGTGTTTACGTGTTTTGGTAAGTCGTTAATGTATATCAAGAACAACAAACTTCCGACTACACTTCCTTCTGGTATAGAACTGGTCACTTGATGG
Organism: Ecliptopera silaceata; assembly: GCA_932527185.1. Taxonomy (NCBI): domain Eukaryota; kingdom Metazoa; phylum Arthropoda; class Insecta; order Lepidoptera; family Geometridae; genus Ecliptopera; species Ecliptopera silaceata. The sequence continues at coordinate 4,557,527 of OW052205.1, read as the reverse complement.
GCGTCAGATCTCACGTGTTTGATACATCCCGTGATGTAGTCAAAACTTTCCACTTCAACGTATTGTGCTCGGTTATGTAAATATGACTCGAACCATTTATGTGCTAGTCCTCGAATACCTATGTCTTGTAATTTTTTTAAAAGAATTTTATGTTGGACTTTATCGTAAGCTTTTGACATATCGAGTAGTAGCCCGACCGCATAGTCTTTTTTTTCTAATATATCTAATATTTTATCTATGTATTTAAAAACAGCTAAGGTTGTCGAGTGATTTTTTCTAAATCCGCATTGGGCTTCGTTAAATAATTTATATTTTTCGCAGTAGGAATATATACGGTTACACATAACTTTTTCAAAGATTTTTGATGAGGTAGGGAGAAGCGCTATGGGGCGGTAGTTATTAGGATCAGTTTTAGATTTTTTTTTGTGTATTGGTTTTATTATAGCTATCTTTAACAAATCCGGGAAACGGCCTTCCGCAAAGGACTGATTGACTAATAAGCAGTATGGTAGGGTTAGTTCGTCAGCACATGTTTTTATTAGATTGGGTGGTATTTCGTCTATTCCGCAACTTTGTTTGTTTTTAAGGCTACTAATGACTTGGTGTATTTCTTTGTGTGTTGTTTGGCTTAAGTACATAGAATTAGAAGTTCGATTATATGTAGGTATTTGGTTAGTTGAACTTGTGCCCGTTTCGCCTACTGAAGCAAAAAAAGTATTGAATTCGTTTGTAATTCTGCGTGGTTCTTTAATAAGTGTTCCTTTTATTTTTAATTCAATATTCTCTTTGTCTTTTTTTGTAATTTTATTTGTCCGTTCTTTTATTATTCTCCACATGCACCGGATTGTGTTGTTTGATTTTTTAACGCGTTCTATGTAATTATTTCTTTTTGCTTTATTTACTGCTTGTTTTAATAATTTACTGTATTGTTTGTGATAGCTTTTTAATATTGCGCTTTTGGAAGTATTTACATGAATTCTTAGTAGTCGTTTATTTACACAAGATATTTTCAACCCTTTGGTAATCCATTTATTTTTAATTGTTTTATTTAATTTTATAGTTTTTTTTGGTATGCATTTATTAAGTAATAATTGTATAGTATTGTTGAATAGATAATAGTTTTTATTAATGTCATTGTTTAAATTAATTATTTTCGTCCAATCTATTGTTTGTAATTCTGATTTAAAGTAGTTTAATGCCTTTGCACTATAGATACGTTTTTCAGTTTTCCACGGTATGTTTTTTTGGTTGGAGTGTTCGTCGAGAACAACTGTGATGGCTTTATGATCAGAAAATCCAAGGTTTTGAACATTTGCGGAAATATTTTTTGCGTTTATGTTAATGTAGATATGGTCTATACAAGTGCAGCTGTGTGTTGTTTCGCGTGTTGGTGTTTTTATTATTTGTGTAAAATTAAATTCGGACATTGTATTCAATAACATATTTGTTTTAGTATTATTCTCTAGTATATTTACGTTAAAGTCTCCTCCTATGATTACTTTATTTTTGATATATTTGGTTGTTATATATTCTAATGCTAGTCTTATCTGCTTATAAAAAACTTCGGTCTCTCTTCCGTTCCAATATATATTTAATATTAAGGTCTTTAGGTTAGTTACAAGAATCGCGCACATTTCTATTACATATTCTATAGACATTGTTTTTATTAATTCTATTTCTTGACAGGGTAGGTCCTTGCGTGTCAGGATGCATACGCCGCCTCCTTTATAGGTTTTTCGGCAAAAATGTGTTTTAATTGAATAATTATTTATTTGTACTAGGTTTAATTTACCCTCTGAAAGCATGGTTTCTGTGACGCAAACTACTTGGTACTTATCTTTTTCTTCATCCAAAAACGTCTCAAGCAGGTGTCTTTTATTGTGCAGGCTTTGCATGTTGTGGTATAGGATTTTCACGTTGTTGTCCATTTTAGTTGCGAAAGGAATACTGGGCAGTGTTATCACACTGCCTGGCTGTAGGTGTATGCAAGCTTGAAGTTGATGGTCGGGTGCTTAATTGGCGCTCGGCGTCTATTTTGGGTCTCTCTTCTTTTTGTTCCCGGTGCTTATGTTGGATAGTTTTCTCATGTTGGGTTCTTCTATTTTGTAAGGATTCCCTATCCAAATATTCGGAGATGTAAATACCCGTAGATTTCAGTTGTTTTGCATTGTTCAATAAATATCGTGTCATTCTTTTGCTGATAAGCTCCACTTGTATTGGGCGTCGGTATCCGGCTCTTCCCATTCTAAATATTTTCTCTATATAGCCAGTTAGGTCCACTCCCATTGTATTTGTGAACAGATGTATTATTTTTTGTTCTAATTCATATTCTCCTTCGTTTTGGTACTCCTGTAATCCATATAGAACAATCTTCTTGTCCTCGTCTTTGTCAGTGTTTTTTGTGTAATTTTGTTGTTGTAGTTTAAGTTTTTTTTGTAAATTGTTATTTTCTTCTTCTAATTTTTCGATCTTTATGTTCAATTTTTCTATATTTTCGGTCATGATGCTCTGTTCTGTTTGTATAATATTATAATTTAGAGTTACTTCTTGTCGTAATTTGTTTACCGCTTTGTTTACTTCACTTTCGACTGTTATTTTAATTTCTGAGAGGATGGATCTCTTTTGTTGTTCTAACTTTATTTCCAATGTATTTTCCAACAGGTGACTAAATTGCTCCAATGTAATTGTTGGGATATCTCAGTTGGATTGAAATAAAAGATTAGTGGACTGTATAACTGGTACTATATTGGGCAAATAAGAACGCGTGTTTGCTCAGTGCCGCGGTATTGTGGAGAGTGATGGGCCGGCGCGGGCAGGCGCTGAAGTCGCCTCGTAGTCCCCGCAGCCCGCTTTGCGCTGGACCGGTTTTATGCATCGCCGCGGCGCGGCAATGCGTTGATTTGTCGCCGACAGTAATAGTAGCTTCAGATGTGTTCGAAGCTCTGTGTGTCTGTCTTTGTTGGTGTTGGTGATAATTTTCGGTACTCACCAAAGCACTGAGATTGTTATGGTCGTCAACCGCCATGGTTGTGTCATGTAGGGATTTTCTAATTGGTGTGTCATCCTTTTTCGGTCGTTTTGTTATATTTTCACATCTTTGGCATCGCCAAGTGCTCATCAAAACATTTTTGTTTTCTACATAATATGATGTCAGTATATTCAGGCACGCGTAGTGGTAGGTTTCCTTGCACAAGCAGCAAGGCAGGATATCTCCTCGTGCAATTAATCTTTGGCAAGCAACACAATTCATTGTAATAATCAGTGAAGTTGAGTTTTGTGCCGCCGCGGCGATCAGCTGTGTGGCGGTTATTCACCGCTAAGTTGCGAACGAGTTTCGTTGTAACGTTGATTTACACTTTTTTTTGTTTATGTCTTTGCACTGGTTAGATTTTCACTAATTTGTTTTTCACTCATGTGATACACGTTTTATGCCTTGTATTTTGATGATATAGATGATGTTTATCCTATATTTTCAATTTAAAATCACGATAAGTACGACAGCGCGTCCGGTCAAAAGGCTCGGCGCCTACCCTCAATAAAAACACAATATTAAATTATATTAAATTATAACAAAATGACTACTTACATGCGAAAAGAAAATTACGCGTGCAAAGCAAATTAATAAAAAGTACACCAAGGAGGTCACCGAGACTAAATAAAGTGGTTTTTACAATCTATCACGGTTTATTGGTGTTTTGCATTCACTATGATAGTGCACACAATGTTTTAAATTCAAATTTTAGGATAAACACGACTATTGCGCTTAGATATTGAAGAACAAGAATAGGTAAGAACTACTCTTTCTGAGATGGTGGGATGAAATAGTAGATTGTTTACCTAGGGAGCAAACATCTATTTTAAAGGCAAGAGTGTTTTTTTTAATCCTGTGTGCAGCGAGGGATATGTATGTCACTCGAGGTGGACACTCTACTTTTTATCACCCTCTATGAGAAAATAAGTACATAATTGCAACTTACATATGAGATAGGTACATACTACAACTTAATGAACAAGAATTTATTTAAGTAAGTACTTACTTACAATTAAGAACCTGACCTAATAATACTTTCACTTGAGGAAGACGCACTCATTTTTTATAATTCTAAAATCTGAATATGAATCAACTGCGAACGAAAGCAGAATGCATTTAATTTCGCGCGTTGTTTATTTTTCATCAACTTTTTTTAAATTGGCGCTCACAGTTTTTCAGCCAGTCACATATTTAATACATTGTTCCCGCATGCTTTGTGATTCACCTCTTTGCTGATTGAAACATTTACTAACAATATCCACATTCCAAATTCAAATCACTCTTTGTCCCTAGGGATTAAAGAGCTATTTTGCTCCCTGTTTACGAGGAATAAACTAGCTCTTTTTGAAAAGATGTGATAAAAAATGTATTATAAGTCTGTCTGTAGCCTGTGTATTGATAATAAATATTTCATTTTCAACCAGCAAACCCAAGTACCCAGCTGTATCTGAAGATTTAAATTGTTTCAGATAAATATATCATCAGATGCACGGTTACCAAGCACAGTATGCTATGTTTGTCACCGGCACCTGCAAAAGTGCAACATATTCTTTGACATGGTTCGCAGATCAGAAAAAATCCTGCGAGATCTGCTACAGTATGATATTGAGGTATGTAAGTGTATTAAGTCATAAGCATTTATTGGTAATAAACATTACAGGTCATACAGTATGAACATTATTATTCATATTATTAATTAAACATAAGAATTTAATAACAAAAAAAAAATATGTACCTATTAAAAAAAAAGCTAGCACTCCGGGAGTGCCGGCAGAAGTGAAAACTTCAATATTAACGTTGTGTTTTCACTTTTAAGTTTTCACTTCAAAAATATAACCACAGTCGTGATTGTGTCATGTCATTGTGTCACATTCGCGCAAGCGCGAATGTGACACAACGACGAAGACAACGAAGACACACTGACACAGACACATTCGCGCAAGCGCGAATGTGTCTGTGTCATTGTGATTGTGTCATTCGCGCAAGCGCGAATGTGTCTGTGTCTTCGTTGGCTTCGTCGTCATCGTCACGTGACGATGACGTGGCGACATGACGTGACGATGACGTGGCGACATGACGTGACGTGACGATGACGACGAAGCCAACGAAGACACAGACACATTCGCGCAAGCGCGAATGTGTCTGTGTCATTGTGATTGTGTCATGTCGTTGTGTCACATTCGCGCAAGCGCGAATGTGACACAACGACGAAGCCAACGAAGACACAGACACATTCGCGCAAGCGCGAATGTGTCTGTGTCTTCGTTGGCTTCGTCGTCATCGTCACGTCACGTCATGTCGCCACGTCATCGTCACGTCATCGCGCAAGCGCGAATGTGTCTGTGTCTTCGTTGGCTTCGTCGTCATCGTCACGTCACGTCATGTCGCCACGTCATCGTCACGTCATGTCGCCACAACACTATTTAATTGTTTGAGTCATACGTCGCGTGACCGCAAGTGTGTTCTTTTGTCGTCTCTTGTTTTACGAGCAATGTATAAAAATTAAATAAGATCTTACGCTTTTTCGACGTCACGTGACCCTGACGCGAGTTTGAAAGTTTTTACCCACCCAGCGCCGCTAAAGAAGTTTTCACTTCAAAAAAAACATAGCTTTGAGGTACATACCTATGTGTAGTAAAATTTTAGCTGTCACCAATATAAAAAAACAACTGAAATACTAAGCAAAATAGGTCAGCGGCATAATAGTAATTTATTTTTTTAAACACTTAAAGAGACTCAAATTCTTTAAAACTATAAAAGGTCTGTTCGATCAGCAAACATTTTAGTTTGGATTTAAATGCCGGCAAGGAATCTGCAGACGTAATACTGACTGATAGTTTATTATACAACCCACCCTATACTTTTCATTCAGGTATGTTGATATACAACAATCTGACGCTTGCACATGTAGTATACAGTATACATTATGTCAGATTGTTGTGTGTGACCATGCATATGTTGGCTTTCAGATAATGCAGTGCAGTGCATACGCAATTCTGTCCCAGGCAACAACAACTCTATCAGTGACGCCTATGCTGCATTTGTCTGTTACACAAAACAATGAAATGTTGGATATTCCCGCGATTGTGAAGAAAGAAAAAATTGAAGAATCAGACAAAACAGCTGAAGTGGTCCTTGAAGAACTACCAGTAACACCTGATGAACACGACCCAGATATTATAAGTGATACAGCAAGTACAAATTTGTATTTAGAAAACGTAAATGTAGTAGAGAACCAAGAAATTAACAGTAATTTGTGTTGCTTTTGTGATATTTGCAACTCACAATTTGTGTCGAAATATAAGTTAGCAAAACATGTTAAAACTCACTTGATTGAGAAGCAAACCTTGATAAGAAATATGCCAACATGTTCTGGTAAAAAGGTATATTCATGCAGTGACTGTAATAAAACATTCACTCAGAAACCATATCTAACACGTCACATACAAATACACACTGGAGAAAAGCCATTTTCTTGCATTAAATGCAATAAAACATTCACTCGGAAAGACCATCTAAAAAACCACATGCGAATACACTCTGGAAAAAGACCATATTCTTGCAATAAAACATTCACTCGGGAACCACATTTAGCACGTCACATACGAATACACACTGGAGAAAAGCCATTTTCTTGCAATAAATGCAATAAAACATTCACTCGGAAAGATAAACTAACACAACACATGCGAATACACACTGGAGAGAAGCTATATTCATGCAGTGACTGTACTAAGACATTCATTTGTAAACGACAACTAACACATCACATACGAATACACTCTGGAAAAAGACCATATTCTTGCAATAAATGCAATAAAACATTCACTCAGGAACCACATTTAGCACGTCACATACGAATACACACTGGAGAAAAGCCATTTTCTTGCAATAAATGCAATAAAACATTCACTCGGAAAGATATTCTAACACAACACATGCGAATACACACTGGAGAGAAGCCATATTCATGCAGTGACTGTACTAAGACATTCATTTGTAAACAACATCTAACACAACACATGCGACTACACACTGGAGAAAATACCTACATATTCCTGCAGTGAATGTACTAAGACATTTACCCATAAAACAATTTTAATAAATCACATGCAAATACACAGAGAAAAGCCATATTCATGCTGTGACTGTAATAAGACATTCACTCATAAACAACATCTAACACAACACATGCGTATACACACTGGAGAAAGGCCATATTCATGCTGTGACTGTACTAAGACATTCATTTTTAAACAACAACTAACACAACACATGCGAATACACACTGGAGAAAAGCCATATTCCTGCAGTGAATGTAGGTACTAAGACATTCGCTCAAAAAACAAGTTTAATAAATCACATGCGAATACATACCGGATAAAAGCCATATTCTTGCATTAAATCATTCACTCAGAAACCATATCTAACACAACACATGCGTATACACACTGGAGAAAGGCCATATTCATGCTGTGACTGTACTAAGACATTCATTTTTAAACAACAACTAACACAACACATGCGAATACACACTGGAGAAAAGCCATATTCCTGCAGTGAATGTACTAAGACATTCGCTCAAAAAACAAGTTTAATAAATCACATGCGAATACATACCGGATAAAAGCCATATTCTTGCAATAAATCATTCACTCAGAAACCATATCTAACATAACACATGCGAATACACACTGGAGAAAGGCCATATTCATGCTGTGACTGTAATAAGACATTCATTTTTAAACAACATCTAACACGTCACATGAGAATACATACCGGATAAAAGCCATATGCATGCAGTGACTGTATTATGACATTCTCTAAAAAAGGCTAATACGTCACATGTGAATGAACTCTGGAGTACTTCTGTCTAAGTACGGCGGGGCGGCGGTTCCGGCCCCATGAACAGAGGCGGCTTCAGGCGTCTGCGCTCGCCGGCGCCCAGGACGGACAGCCTCCGCGACAGAATGGGGAGAGCGAGGCCCCTGCCACTGACGCTGAAGTCAAGCCCAAGGCTACCACCACGCCCACTGGCACCACCATTGAGACCACCACCAACGAGAGTCAGGCCTGATAACAGCTCAGCCTCGGTTGGGACGACGGTATGGCACAACCTAATGTAGTTACAGTTATTTCTAGCAGTGCCACAACCGTAACAACAAGTCTCATCCGTTCATCTGAAGAGTGTTTACTGTCCCGTCACACTAATGTTGTAAGAACAATGTATTTACACCAGTCATGATGAAAGTGATGTGTAGGGGATAATTAAAATAATGGAACTGCATAGTATCATGGATCAAAGATGTTATACTTATATTAATTACTATATAAAATATTTTATAGAGGAGAGTGATTGTTTAGACGACAAAAACAGTTTTATATTCCTTCGATAATCGCATGTTCGAGGCGAGAACCTCACCCCGTCTAAATGAGGCTTTATTCTTATATCACTACAATGTAATAACATTAAGAAAAACCAAACCTTATATTAATATTATTTTATTTACATACTTATAAAATCCAACCATACATCTATGCATATGCAGTGTGGTGTAGTGGCCTATTTTATTAAAATAAGCAGAATGGAGTTTGTGTTTTCAATTAAACCTTACGGTCTATCTTATGAAAAAATAGCGCAGACTTGATGTCTTGATTGCCATACGTAATGGTGACATAATGTCAACGCTAACTTTTTATAAGATAGGGGATATATCTATGGTAAGTTCGTTAAATGAAACGCCTAGTTCGGTACCTCTACCATGAGTTGTCACAGTAAAATCGCCTGACTTTACTACAGTAGTTACGTCAATATTAGTATTACGAATTTTAGTACCCATCTATCCGCTAGAAGCGCTGTACAAAAATTCATACATTTTTTTAACTACAGACGCTAGCGAGTATAGTATATATAGTATAGTAAAAACTCATGGTAGAGCCACTGAACGCTATTTTAGGTGTAAAGTAAAAGGAATACAGGGGGCGGTTTCAACATTTTGTGCAGAAAATAGATAGTGTGACATAAATTATGTTATATAATAATACGGTTATTGGTAAGGGTATAGCATAGCCACGGCCGGATCTTCAGTCTCAAATGTGATGAGCACGTCTTTGAATTTGTCTAGTAGCTGCATGAGTTGCGATCGGCTGACGTTCTCCATGAACATTATTTCTTCTAAATGCTGCTCTCCGCGTAGATACCCTGGAAACGTTAAACAATGTAATTTTTCCATGCCTACCTACCTCCTCCTCCTCCTACCTCTATATTGTAACGCTTCATTTTGGGACCTGCCTAGACCAGCCAGCCATGCCATAGTCAAGCAGCCTGTACGGTCATCATACCATGCCTTAGCCAAGCCAGACCAGTCAGCCTCTACGGTCGCCATGCCATGCCAAAGCCAAAGCCAAAGCCAGCCTAACCAGCCAGTATCACAGTTATTAATTATCTGTGGCCTTGTCTACCATGTGTCAGTGTGGTCTCGTCAACGAGTTCAGCCTGACAAGCCTAGCCGATTTTACGCGGTTATTGAAAAACTGGAATTAAGCAGAAATATTCTTGTACAAGATAGAGTGAAACTGAGCCTGAATAAACGAATGTTATGAACTAATTACTCGTCGTTTCACTCAGAAGTGGGATTAACAGAAATCATCCCGATATTTTTTGCCGAAGTATCCTAATGAAAAGAAGGAGATGTGATCAGATGGAGTATTCCGTATTCGTATCAAATAGAACAGCAAAGCCACAACGATAACAATGAAGATACTCTAAACAGAAAATATTCAAATCCCTGCTATGAAATGAACCTCAACAGAGCGATTCGCCATTTCGAAGTAAGTCACATCGTTAGACCTTGTCCAGATTGTTGCGCTGCGTCACTTGTCCCATAGTTTCAAGCAAAAAGAAGAAGATTGCACGATTTCAACATGATTGCCGAAATATTATCAAAGTATGGTCCCCGTATGTTTTCGTTGCATTATAAGTGACAGCTCCAGGCGTTTCTTGCATTATTTGAAGCTTACCTCAGAGTATCCAGAGAGAGCATTTGACGCAGTTCGTAAGAAGCAATGTTAGCGATAAATATAAGCGACCAGGTTATTGTATGAAGCTTTCTTATGTGATCTCGATGTCTTCTGAGGGTCAGCGCCAGAAGTTTGTAGAGCTTTCAAGAAGAGAAAAAGGGCACACGCTACCTATTTAGGACGCGCGCACACTGATTACAAGACTACAGTGTTTCAAATGTGGCGCACAAAGATACATTGCCCAAGTATCATCATCATCATCAACCTATATTAGTCCACCTGCTGGACGTAGGTCTCTCCCAAGACGCGCCACTGAGCCCGGTCTTTGGCCCTTCTCATTCAGTGTTTGCCAGCTACCCAAGTACCAACATACATTTAAATGTTTCTGCCAATGATTTTTGGTTCCTGCCTCTTTTGTTGTGAAAAGCAATATCAAAGATATCACGATGATTCAGAACTATTATTCAAGAAAGGTGCTACAGAAATATTTTATTGCATAACTGTTGGACATAAAAGAAAAGATCAACGGTGTATTTGATAACGCCTGTATTGGTATGACAAGTCAATGACAAAAGCAATGTCAGAATTACAGTTATAGAAGTATTTATTGAAGCCTACCTACATCGGTACCTACAGGAAGCCAAATCAATGTCTTGAACATACAAAGGAGAATGGACAATTTTCAATGAAGTGTGAGTCACGACTAAAAATATTCTCTAAGGGTTGCCACATAAGATTGATCAGCCAGATAAATGACGAAAATATAATGTTATGAGAGCAACGGATAAGCTACGCTACACTGGAATTTAAATCTTATGACAGAAAATGATGCAGAGGATTTAGGTGAACACGTCAAACGAAGAATCCTTGCTTCCACGCGTAGCCATAATCAAAGTGCAAGTTCTGAGAAACAGAACAGACAATTACGTCTGCGTTACGGCGTACCACGTCAAAGCCATTAACACCTGTGACCAGAGCGTCATGAGAGATTTTCTCATGAGTTGAGAAGAGTTAGCCAAAGCCAGGTTAGTTATCAGACATGCCATATAGCCAATTGCCTTCTTTGAAAGTTGACCTTAAAGCCGTTAGTTTTGCTATTTGCCTGCCATCTTATTCTTGTGCCAAACTTAAAATCTTAGCATGGGGCTTTGCTAGTCGATACTGCAATAAGTTAGCAGCGTTTGATGTCTAAGCCAAAACGTGTTGTAAAATCCTGTATTTAATAAACGCTGGTTCCATTCTGCACCAAGCTGGTATTTACCAGTTCGTCTGTCGCATTTGTCTTTTGGTGATTTGCACTCACTCGTCGTATTCCCGCCGTAAACGTACACATGACATTGACTGACAGATCAAAAGCCAAACGGTGACAGTTTCGTTACCGCGACTTGTGCAGTTATGACATTAGAAGCGTCTAGTTCAAACAAAGCGTGTCATTGAGCGAAACAAGTAAAATCGAAGCAGCTAGTCCTAGTATTTTACAAGCACGCATCAAACAGTTCATAAAAAACTATGCGAATAACAAAATCAAGATGTCTAGCAGAAAATAGCCGAAAGAGTAATGGCGGCTTTTCTCCGCGCTAGTGTTGGGACACGCGCGTAGTGTTCGATACAATCGCCACAGTGTTTCTAAGGTTAATATTAAATTGGATGACTTATACGTTTGCCCAAGGTTTTGCCCAAGGCATTGGTAATGTCAGATAGGAGTACTTAGGGTTTGCGGTAGTTTCATGCAAGCCGAAAAGCGGTGCTTGCCTTACTTCACAGACTAGTAGGATGCTGATGCTATGCTTAAAATTCCAAGCCGATCGAAAACATTGACTGCCATACTCTACCATGATTTAAATTTTAGCGCGCCAATTCTTTCCTAAATTATATCTAGTAAGTATTCCGAACGAGCCCGCTAGCAACGTGATACGCGGGCGCATGCATCTCACTCGCACTCGTAGCTTGCAACGGGGCTTCGCTGGCGCATTTGTCTGTACCGTTCTAACCTATGTAAGACTGTTGTTTTTATAGCTGTTTGTATAGAGAAAAAGCTCTGCTGCTGCCCAGCCTGAAGTTCAAACAAGAATACTCTCCGTCTTCACCTTTGTTTCTTTGATCATCAACATCATCCGCAGACAGATTTCACCCACTGCTAGGCATAGGCCTCTCATTTCTTGTGCCACTCTCCACGTTCCTGTGCTAGTCTCATCCATGTGCTATCCACCACGTTAGCTATATTGTCAGCTCATCTCGCTGCTGGACGGCTAACACTCTTCTTTCCTGTTCTTGGTCTCCATGCCGCAAGTCGCAACACCTCTACTCTACTACTATACTATACCTGTTAGTTTACATTGTGTTTGTTAGAGCCTATTTGTGAGGTTCTAAGGGGTCTTCTTTAATAAATGGGTTTATTTGAAGATGACAAAATGATATAATTACAATAATTTTATATGAGCGCAATATTTCTACAAGATGTGCGATGATGAACGGGATGTATGTGTGAGTGCGTCTGTGAGGTGAGACCTCTTCTTCCTCTTCTATTTTTCTTGCTTGACGTTTGGCTGACGCCTGACAGCTGACTTGACGTTGACATATTGAACAGTGTTATTGAGTCAGTTCAGTTAGTTTAGTTGATACTCTTTGCGTTTTTGTTGTAAATAAAGTGATTTTTGTGAGATTTTGAGTTAAAACTGAGTACAGAATCAGAATCATTTATTCGCATAAATATGTCTTGTAATTTACAAAGATCGTCGTTGATAACGAATTTGTATCAGTACATTATACCAGCTAAATCTAGTGAGCGTATATTTATTTGTCTAATTTATTAGTTTATCCTAATTTTTATTTATCAATTTCAACTCAAGAAAATCCCTAACTGTATAAAACCCATGGTCTAGCAACCGGGCACGTAAAACACTTTTGATCTCCTGAGGGGCTGTACTTTAATAATAAAAGGTAATTGGTTGAAAATGTTTATGCTCATGTGATAGCAGCTTTTCTGATATAGGCAAAGAAGTTCTCGCTTTCAAAACTTTTACTTTTACTCTCCATTCCCTGTACCTATTACGCGAGTAAACATCAGTAGCCGTCTCGTACAAATAAATATGCTGCTAACAAAACATGTAGTTTCATAAATGTAGAGACATGCAGATACAGATTCTATTGTTTCTTGTAATAATCTTGGATGTGAATGTTTTAATAGGCGAGGAAGGTGATATTTATTATTTCACAGAGAATTAGAATGTTTTAGCAAAATCTACAACGGATTTGTGTATTTCGCGAACAAGATAATAAATCAGTGTACCTACTAATTGACTGGGATGAATTGGTGACTGCACTGTCTAACAATAAAATTTTAATAATTGTCGGTCTAGTAAAAGTCAGTATCAACATGCCTTCAGTGCCTTCGTTAAAGCTGGCCGGCGACGGTTATTACTGAAGAGTTGCAGGACTTCAAGGGATTTAACAATGTCAGATCTAATCATAAACACAATACGTATGTCGGGCTTACCCTGTTCTCTAGCATTTGGTACGCGCACGCCACTGTTCGTTGGGATATAAATAAGGGTTTCAGCAGATTCCTTGCGGCCATACTAAAGCATCGCTCGTGTTACTGACAGTGCCAGCGGTTCTGATGGGCAGTTAGAGACTAATGATCTTATAGACCTTCCAGATAGTAATTCCTTCTTTGCTGTTCCCATTGCGGGAGCAATTTGTTGCAGAATGGCCGATTGTAACGCTTCATTTTGGGACCTGCCTAGACCAGCCAGCCATGCCATAGTCAAGCAGCCTGTACGGTCATCATACCATGCCTTAGCCAAGCCAGACCAGTCAGCCTCTACGGTCGCCATGCCATGCCAAAGCCAAAGCCAAAGCCAGCCTAACCAGCCAGTATCACAGTTATTAATTATCTGTGGCCTTGTCTACCATGTGTCAGTGTGGTCTCGTCAACGAGTTCAGCCTGACAAGCCTAGCCGATTTTACGCGGTTATTGAAAAACTGGAATTAAGCAGAAATATTCTTGTACAAGATAGAGTGAAACTGAGCCTGAATAAACGAATGTTATGAACTAATTACTCGTCGTTTCAATAGTCAAAAAAACTGCATTTAAATATTTTGACAAAAATTCAAATTAGAAAAGGATGCACCTTTTCTAATTTGAATAAAGTTGTAGTAGCATTTACCATTTTGTATAATTTATAAAACACGACACTAATCTAGATCAATAAAAAAGTTCTTTTGAAGCATCAGTTAGCCTTTGCAGTGCTTTAGAAAATTTTACAGATTTGATGCGGTTTAATTAAGTAAAAAAATAATTTTATTTGACAGGCGTGCCTTCTGTGCTGTGGGTCGTGGGTTCGTTTCCATCTAGAGCAAATTTTTGTGTGATGAACATAAATATATGTTCTGTGTCTGGGTTACTATGTATTTACAAAAAGAATTAGTATTCTATCAGTTCCCGTACAAGCTTTGCTTAGTTTCAGACTAGAGATGTGTCAAATGGCCGTGAATATTTTTAATTTAAAAGGTACCTTTCTTATGGAGCTGGGCCAATAGTAACAGGTCATCCGGATTCGATGCCGCTGGTATACCAGCTAGCACACCCCTCTCGTCTGTTGTGAACGTATCCAGTAATGCTTCAGTAGTGGGCGGATCAACAGGCGCTCGGCACGAGTCGACAACGTCACAACTAGCTGGGACATTCCATACAGTTGGCGGCTGAAAGCTGTGGGAATAAAGACTAGTTTACCATAAACAAAACTTTCAATCATACATTTTTTTAAATACTTTAGAGCGTTGCGGGATAAAAATATCCTATACAAACTTTATACCAAGATCAAATCAAATCATTTTATTGTAAACACTAATCAAATATTTATGAACACATTTTATGTACTCTTGTATTGTCTATCTTTGTTTTTACATTGGCAATGATTTATTATCATCTTTACATAAATAATTATTATTGCAGTTTAATAACTAAACAACATACCTCATTTCACTTTGCAGTTTCAAATTTAACGATACTCCATTCCTCTTCTCGTTTCCATTAACGATTCCATTAGTCTTTATCCGCGGCGACACGTCATGATCACTTTCGAATTTATCATCATCACTGCTATTCGAGGAATTCTCACTTTCCTTCAACGACAAATCCGACAGTCTCGAAGGTAAACTTTTGATTTTAATGCAATCTTTTTCAGACTCAGCGACTTCAGTACCGTTCTCGCTAACATTGTTGATATTGTTAGATATCCCGCTGTCTACAGAATTAGCGTGTAGTTTTTTCTTATCTACTTTTTCATAGTCGCTGACTCCGTTCAAGCCTGTTTTGACTATGCCGTCGACTACATCGACTCCGTCGTCGAAGGAATGATTCGCGGAGTCGACTTCGTGGAATTTGTCGTATTTTGTGTAATCGCTGTCTATGACAATGGGTTTTGTGTGTGAGAAGTCTGTTTGGTTGAGGTTGTTTTCCGTTGGATAATCTTCATCGGAATCGTTGAAGATGTTGGTGTTTTCCCGCGGTTCCACCGGTTCTGGCACGTTGAGTCCGGTGTTGTATAGAGATGAGAATGACACGTTGCACGATTGATTGTAGATGTCCACGTGTTTTTCGCAGTAGTATTCCTTGCCATCTGTGAAAATATAAGTAGATGGACATTGAATTGAGACTATTAAAGCAGCCCGGCAGCTAAATAATTCAAGTATTTTTTAGTAGACTTCATAAATAAAAGGAGGTTCTCAATTCAACTGAGGTTTTTTAATGTGTTACCAATTATTTCCTTTCAAATAAAAATAATCCATTAAACCATTTAAATTAGATCACAAGGAATATATGTATCTCTAGTCATATAAAACCTTTTTATATGACTAGAGATAGTGACTACCTAGGTACCTGCACTGCGTCCCCAATGCGGCGACTTATGTGTGTAATTGCAGCAGCCAGCAAGCTGTAGGAGCCACACTTCATAGCGCGCTAGACCGCCATTTGTATGACTAGAGATACTATCGGCCACTTATATGACTAGAGATACTATCGGCCACTTATGTGACTTATACCACTAGCTACCTGCACTGCGGCCCCAATGCGGCGAGTTGAACTGCACGTATGTGTCTAACTGCAGCAGCCAGCAGTCGCAGCTGTAGGAGCCACGCTACATAGCGCGCTAGACCTAGACTAGAGATACTATCGGCCACTTATATGACTAGAGATACCTACTGTCGGCCACTTATATGACTAGAGATACTATCGGCCACTTATATGACTAGAGATACTATCGGCCACTTATATGACTAGAGATACAGCTAGCTACCTGCAATGCGTCCCCAATGCGGCGAGTTGAACTGCACGTATGTGTGTAGCTGCAGCAGCAGACGTCGCTTTAGAATCCACGCTGCATAGCGCGCTAGCCGACCACTTTTATAACTACAGATACTGCCGGCCACTAATATGACTAGAGATACTATCGGCCACTTATATGATTGGAGATATTGTCGGCCACTTATATGATTGGAGATATTCTTAAATGACTAGAGATACTATCGGCCAGTTATATGACTAGAAATATCACCAGGTACCTGCACTGCGGCCCCAATGCGGCGAGTTGAACTGCACGTATGTGTGCAGCTGCAGCAGCAGGCGGCGCTGCAGCAGCCACGCCACGCAGCGCGCGAGCCGGCCGCCGCCGCCGCCGAACGCGCCGCGCGCCACGTACCACAGCGGGGCGGGCAGGGAGAACTCACTCAGCATCTGTTATTGTGCAAATTTTAGATCAGTATTCATTCATTCATTCATTTTCAGCCTGTGGCACTGCACGACAAAGGCCTCCCTTCTTTTTCTCCAGTTCCCTCTGTCCTGGACCAATCTTTTGCATGGGCAGCAATAGATTGATCCATAATAGCCAAATTTTCAAATACGTCCCTCCATATTTGGCGTTGTCCGCGGTCGTTTTCCGTTTTTGGGCGTCCAATATGTAATACATTTTGCCCATAACGCATCCGACATTTGATCAGTAAACTAAACATATATTCAACTTTTTTTATATTTAGTAATCATGCGAATGTCCATTGTTTTTTGTATATAAAACATTTTACATAAGTGCAAACTATTTTTGAATTACAGCTAATTGCTGTTAAAGTTATGCAAATTTTTTGTAAATACAAAAAAAAAACTGATCTAGAAACGTTGGCCATCAAATGTATACTTACTTTAAAAAAAATTATTAATTTATTCATCTGAAAATCTATGACTGTATTACAGCAATCTAGTTTCCATAGAACAAGCTTGCTTAGTTTGGGACTAAAGTGTGATTGTCCTAGAGTATTTACTTATTTATACTACTTTAAGTTATTTTTTACCTGTAATAAACACAGTCCAGGGAATTCTTTAGAGAACTCTTCGACTAAAGGCGAGTGAATGTGCACGTTAGCGCACGGAGCAACTACGTACACATTGCCTTCACAGAGAGGGAATATCACAGTTGCTTTCGCCCAGTAAACCAAGTGTCCGGTTAGTTGAGATACCTGGAATACGTTTTACAATACT
Organism: Ecliptopera silaceata; assembly: GCA_932527185.1. NCBI lineage: Eukaryota > Metazoa > Arthropoda > Insecta > Lepidoptera > Geometridae > Ecliptopera > Ecliptopera silaceata. Next base: position 4,539,942 of record OW052205.1, on the reverse strand, counting down.
CTTTATAAGAAAATCCTACTAATAATATAATATTATAAGTGCAAAAGTTTGCGTGGATGGATGTTTGGATGGATGGATGGTTGGATGGATGGATGTATGTATGTTAGTTACTCTTTCACGCAAAAACTACTCAATGGATTTTAATCAAACTTTACAATAATGTACATACATCAGAATAACAGATAGGCCATCAATTATAAAGATATCGCACAAAATGTCCAAAATATAACGAAAGCAGGACGAAGTCAAAAAAATGTCTTTAAACCTAAGTCGCGGGCACCAGCTAGTAAAATTCAGATGTTTCACACATATTTATAAAACTGGATGAGATTTACTTGATTTTAAATGCAACTATCATTTCAATCCGTTTGATATGCCAAATTTTACCTAAATAGAAAACATAAATTGGACTAAATTCTCAGGTATTGTTTTTTTTGTGAATGCAAAACTGCTTCATTATACATTGCTTGCATTGATTTAAATGTATACCTACCTGTTTTAAAGTAAGATCAGCCTCGATCGCGAGTGTTTGAAGACTCTTGAGTGGACTGTACAGTTTGATCAGTCTTAGCAACGCCGAGCTACCGTCCAGCGGTATTGACGCTAATAGCTCGTTTGGATTTACCTGTGAAAATTACATTCTTTTTTAGTATTCCTAGTAGGTATTATGGTGCAAAATTACCATATACGATATAAATGTCACCGGGTAGATAACCCGCTGTTTTAAAACTTTAGTTCAATGCCCGTGCGAACAGATCGCATTTATTTTAAGTTTCATCCAAATCGGAGCCCGTTTTCTGAGTTTTATTCAAATTGCTTCTAGAACTGTCTTGCATATGTGTCCCATATAAGGGACAAAACAAGATTACGGATTACGCGCCTTGATAATTGAAAGTTACGAAGTGCCACAAACTAGGTACATTTACTGTCACATTTATCTATAATAAAAGTGAAATACTTATAAGTTAAAAGTAGAAAGTTTTGAATTTTACCAGAAGTAGTATTCCGTGATAAGGTCTCAACTTCCCCAAACATTTGTCTATGGTCTCCGGCTCGATGATCAGACCGCGGTTGTGAATCTGATGCGCTTTATGTGGCAAACAGAATGATAGCAACACCCAATTGTTTATGCGGACTTGTACTATGCCTGGAAGATGCAAGTTTATTTTTAAAATCCAACAAAGCATGAATAAGTTTTGTTACTGTTAGAATCAGAATGAATTAGCAGACCATCAGAACATCGTCAGTTTTGCACACAATCAAAAACAAAAGTACTTTATAAATTAATAATGCTGGACAATCCACACAACATCATCTAGCCCCAAGCTAAGCAGAGCTTGTGTTATGGGTACTAGAATACTGACATACCTAATACAATACATTACATAGATCGATTTTTTATGATACATATAAAATACCCAGAACACCCGGAATAATAATTGCAGATCGTACAAACATTTATCCCAATCGAACCCGCAACCTCCGCGTTGCAGGCGGACCTTCGCCCGCCGCGCCACATCGGTAGTCATTAAGTATAAATACATAGCTTTCTGATATCCAACACTTTGTTTTCATTGCATTCACATATAAAGTATTTATATTTACCATGTTTTTGCTTTATGTTTTGGGTTGTTTTATGAATGTAATAATTTCAAATACGATTTAAATTGTTCTTGAATAAATGAAATGAAATTACAAACCAGTACTGCTAAGCTCTTCAAACACAGCTTTCATAGCCCGAGCTAGAGAGCTCCGCTGCAGGATCAAATGGAAGGCCGACTTGGGTTCCTCTGCGTGGGCATTTGAGCTGACTGAATGCCGCAAATTCTCATCATCTTCATCATTGTCGCCATTTATCTCGCTGTCCAGAGAGGAAACCTCATCATGAGCTGCTAACTGAAATTTTAGGGTTTATTTCTTTAATAAGATAACAGTAAGTGTTATTACCAGACTTCTAAAAACGAGGTTATCAATTCAACAGTATATTGTTTCTCTTTGTATGTTACGCTAAAACCAGCGCTGCTGGTATAGTTCCCACTATGCCAGCAGCACGAAGCTGAGTCAGGACCTGTTTAGTTGCATCCGACACAGAGCGAGATTATTCAATGCCCATACCTACCCCTTAGTTGGGTACATGTACCTACCTACATTCGTTTAATTTTAGTATTTTTAAGGTCAATTTTTTTTCTATATTTTTTGTATTTTTAAGGCTTTGTGTTGTGTGTTAGCCAAATAAATAATTATCTATCTATCTATCTTACGCGATTTTTTCGCCACTATGAACCACTATGAATCGATTTTGATGATTCTTTTTTTGCTTGATAGGCATACTTCAGAAGTGGTCCCTACTTAATTTAGTTCTGAGCAGTTTTTTTTAGTCTATAAATTACAATTCAAGTTTTCTTCATTTTTTGATAATATATTTTGTATCCTTTTTAGTTTTCAATTCGCGATAAAACGGATGAGATTCTCAAGTTGGTCTGGTGTCTATCTCTATACATCATACTGTCAAATTGAAATAAAATTAATCAGTAACACCATTCGTTCTATATTTCTGTGTGGAAAATCCATGGGTTTTTCGAAATAATATATTTACCATAATCTTCATTTCCTCATTCAAATAGGAGATCCTTTTTTCCTCATGCCGGAGCGCTATTCCCAGTCTTTTGCTCAGATCATAATAGCATTTTACTGTAAAATTAAAAAGATATTAACAATGTTTGAATAAACCTATATAATGTATAAAAAAATGTATGCATTCTTCCAGTTCCCATAGTACAAGCTTTGCTTAGTTTGGGACTAGAGAGTGATGAGTGTGAAATATCCATGAATATTTATTTTATTTAAACCCTTCTTGCACTTTATTATGCAATGTGAACCAGAACACAAAATTTGAGGTCAATACTCAGTTCGTTATTGGTATTTGCTAGTTTACATTAGCTGTAGATAAGGTGTAAAGGGTATGTAGTGAATAGTTGTGCAAAAAACTTTGATTTTGTTAATTAATTGTACAAGATGGCAATGTTATTTGTCATTCTGGAACTTAAATGTTCTTTAACTTAAAAACTTCTTAAAACTACTGTTACTTACTACTTCTAGTACCCATAACACAAGCTCTGCTTAGCTTGGGGCTAGATGATGTTGTGTGGCTTGTCCAGGATTATTTATTTACTTACCAATAGAGTGACTAGCAGAGGCTTGCAGTGCAAATACAATATTGGTGACAATGCTAGCAGCTGTGTCATCCTTGATAGTTCGGTACGGAAGTAGAGTAGGATGTCCAACAAATCTCACATCATTTACTTTTAGCTCGAATTTCCTGTTGCATAGTTCAGCTTTTACAGCAAACAGAGTTGAAAGCATTTCATCTGTGAAGCCACTGAGTTGACCTGTAAATAATTTTGTTCAAATTTTAGTAATATTCAAGCTTATTCTAGTACCCATAACATAAGCTCTGCTTAGCTTGGGGCTAGATGATGTTGTGTGGATTGTCCAGTATTATATATTTATTTATTATTGCCAAAAAACCTGTCTAGAGAAGAACAGTGTGGAAAAGTGTTACAATGTGTTGTCCTGTTTTTGGGATTTGAATGGGATAATTGCACTGATAATTGATGTTAAGTTCTGTGAACTATTGTTGTTGAAGTACACTAATTATGTCTGTTATGCAAATATTTACAGCAGTGATTTAAAAGGTACATAAGATTAAATACTGATAAAGTGCTAGATAAGGTAAATAAAAGCAACAGCTAACCATTGAATGAATCAGCAGCTTAACACTTGAAAAAACCTGAAGGACTAAAACAAACTCTGCTACATGTTATTGTATATTAATCACATTTTATTAAAATAGGAGAAAAATTGTCTTTAATGTTTTTAATCTTATTACAAAGATTTAAAACATTAAAGACAATTTTTCTGGTAACATGCATGGTATTTATTTTGTACATGGTACCCTCATAGCTGTTTTACTTATATTAACTGCTATTTCTATGCTACTAACCTTTAGAAATATTTGAAGTCTGTGATTGTGGATTCTGTAAGAGGTCCTCTGTAGAGGTGATTGCGTAGTGATTGTGGCGACCACATTTCTTCTGTTTACTCTCATCTTTGTTTGCAGTTGTATAAGGATACCTGAATAGTAATCTGTCGCCTTTGCTGTCCGATTTCACGAAAAATATGTTCAAAGGGTTCACTTCCATCGTTAATATACGTAGTGCACTGTTAAAGATGGGTTGTAAACAATGTAACTTGATCGAATAATAACATAACACAAGGATTCCAATGCATATAAATAACTTTTGCGAGCATTGTGACCACGTTAATGGTTTACAATCAAAGCCACCGACCACACCACGTAGACACTGTCCTTTTGAAACGCAGTGCCGTGATTAATAAGTATTTAAAACGTGGAACCTTGTAATTTTCTTGGAATATATGAATTTTGATTAAAAAATCCTAAAGTACACCAATGATGATGATGACACCAAAAACACTTGACACGAGTTATCTGTCAGCTGTCGTATTATGTCAAGCAACGTATGTCACTCACTGTTGTTATAACTCCATCATCAGTCAGCTACTTGCCGTAGATGACACAAGTATTTACTTTCTACATTATTTATGGTACTAATCGACTATATGTATGTTTATAAACGACCCCAACTCTATATAATCATGACGTTGTCACATCTTCTGTTTGTCAAAAAAATTGACAGATTTTTTTAAAGAAGAAAAATTTAGTGAAAGCCAATTTTATGGGCAAGTTGTGCAGGCAAAATAAACTAAAAAATGTCTAGCAAAACTGAAAACAACGTTAAAGTGAACCCAGAAAAAGTTTATTTGGAAACTGACCAAGGTATCATTGAGAGTGAAGAGAGAAAATGGGGATTGCCACTGAAAGAGGTGTACAAATACGGATTAGCTTTTTACAAAGGTATTATAAATGTTGTTAGTTTTCTTATCAAAACCCTACTTTATTATACTAGAGTTGATAAAAATAATAGCAGTGTTAAATGCAGTATAAATCTATGTAGTACCTACCTACCAGTGCTCTCAACTAATGCCAAATCTTACACATCACTTGGCCCACAGAAAAAGAAGGCAAAGCTATACATTTGAGCTATGAAGACCGGTTGAAATTGGTAGCATACACGCAACAGATTGCCCATGGACCTCTCGATGTGAATTCTGCCCCTCCATTGGGAGTTTTGGATGTAATTGGTCGGGGCAGAAGGGCTGCATGGCAAGCTTTAGGTCAAATGTCGCAAATACAAGCTATGGCTGGGTTTGTTCACACATTAGACAGGTAAATAATAGTCCTGCTGTGAATTTATCTAACAATTGATACTTTATTTGGCTATAACTTTAAATGAAGCAATAGAATGATTTATGATTTGTTTTTATTGGTACTTCAACAACAATAGTTCACAGAGCTTCAAATAAATATTAATTATCAATGCAATTATCACATTCATGTTACAAACAGTAGTAACAACATATTGCAATACTTTTTTCCAGACTGTGTCTGTTATTCAGACCATACCTAGAGGCTATATTAAAAGACTATGAGGCTAAGAAGCAAAAGCAGTAAGTGTTTTCATAGATTTAATAGAATTCTTAGAAATAATGATGGAAGTAATATTGTGTTTTATAAATAATGTGTAATTTTTTTTTATTAAACATTGGTCAGCAGATTACTGAATCAGCTTCAAAACCTTTAGTTATTTCATTTAATTTACTTCTTGATCATTTTAATTACTTCACCATTAAACACACAGCCACATTATCTGTCAAAAGTTTAAACATTTTTTAATATTTTCCATTTATAGGCAAACGCTTGACCGCTATCACATGATTATTTGTTAGACTATAGTGGCTTGTGTCCATAGCTAGAATATTGATAGTTTCAAGGACCTTGGCAGTGATAACACATACATCAATGATATCTCTTGAACTGATTATCCCACTTTATCTCTCACAAGTTTCCAGTAGAGATCACTATTTTATTTGTCATATTCATTTTACTATTTATTTATTATATTTATATATTGTATATTTGAAGTGTTGTACTTTTTGGAATCACAGGCAAAAGAAAGAAGAAGATGAGAGATCACATTTGGAATTACAGAATAGAATAATTGAAGAGAAACAGAAACAACAAAGCAACAAAATAACAGAGGAACAGCAAGTGTAAGTTATTTATATTCTAATTAATCAAATCAAATCAGTTTTTATTTATTTAGGAACAAAATATGTACTTTGCTGTAAAATTCCATAGACAAGGATATGAAGTAATATGAACCCTCTAACAAAAGTATGTATGTATATATGTAGAATGATCCCAACTTCATATATAAGCTGTTACCAAAATAAGGATAAAAAAACTTATACATATACCAACTTCTTGATTCTTGTCTCATAGTTTTAAGCTTGAAATAGCACTACTTAACTTACCATCTAATAATGATATATTATTTAATTGTGTATGTGGAATCCTATTATATCCTAAAACTGATTAAACTCTAGTTCTACACCTGTGCAGGTGATTGCCAGAAATATAGGCACATATTTAATAAAGCTAATAATTATTTAAAGTTAATTCTTGCTCTACTTCTGAAATGTTATCAAAGTACAGTGCAATTTGCATGTCATTTTACAGCTCATTATTGACCTAATTTCTTGACCCATTAGAAAATTATAGACCTTGCTTAAGTAGAATAGTAAATCAAGGCTCTATTGATTCATGCTAAGGTTACATTTAAAATTCACACTATCATTATGTGATAAATATTTGAGTGAGTCTTCAGGTTTCTTAGAAAGTTGGTTCATTATAACAACCTGATTCATACATTTAATAAAATGAAAAAAAGATTGTTTTTTTTTCTGGCTCAGTAAAAAGCTATTTAGAGCCCAAATGATTAGAGTTTTTATTATCTTTAACGGACTGCATTTTGTATCTTTACGGACGCCGTGATATGACGGCGTTAGTTACTTGAAAACAAACCGAAGCATTTACCGCTTTGTTAACTTACTTTGTATTAATTTATCTGTGGTTTTGTCTTTTTTAACTGAACAGTCTGTATTAGGTAGGTTATAGAATACATCAAATATACATTGTTTGAAATAGTTTGCTCAATCCAATCGGTACTATTTAATTCAAGAATTTGAGAAAAATGATATGGATGTGAAAGGAGTGAATACTGAGATGATGGATGATAGAGGAGAATGGAAGAAAAGGACATGTTGTGCTGACCCCACCTAGTGGGATAAGGGCAAGAAGAAGAAGAAGTACTATTTGATTCAAAATCCAGAGTTAAAGCTGTATTTTAACATTTTTTCAGACAAAGAATAAAAGACGCCCTTAACGCGCAAACCTACGACCAATTCCTTCAATACTCCCAACAACAGTACCCTGGTAACTTTGACCAGCAAGCTATCCTCATCCGCCAGTTACAAGATCAGCATTACCAACAATACATTCAACAGCTTGCTGTGGACCAGAGACTAGCGAATTCTACTATAACGGAAAAGGAAATAGTTATTGAGGACAAGGAGGAAGTGGTCAGAGATTGTAATCTGAATGAAACTGACATTTCTGTTATGGATAATAAGTAAGTTTTTGTATTTATTAATGTGGATTTGAGGACTAGCATCTCAAAAAGGGTTTACGCTAGTAACTGCCAAAATTATGTAGAGGTAAAAAAACCTAGCATGTATAATAAAAAATCATTAATGTTTTAGGTCAATGCAGACCATAGAGAAAATAGACCCAGATAACACTGAGGAATGTAAAGTTGAAGATGAATCAGAAAATGAAGGTAACTGACAAATCACAATAATAATATTTATTTTATTTTATTTATTTTTATGTTACATGGAATACAAACAGCTTTTACAAATTAGGGAGTAATAGAGTGAATGTAGCACAAATAAGCCATAATAATAAGTTCATATAATAAAATAAGATGTTAAAATTCCTACAAGCTTATGAAGATTTCTGTGTGTATCATTTCTATGTTAAATTATTTTCAAATGTTCAGATGTATTCCCAATAGTAGAGGAGGCCCGAATGTGGACTCGTGCGGACATTCAAGTATTCAAAGACTCGGCTCAAGCATCCGGAGGGAAACTGCATGTAGGTCATGGAGAAACAGTCACTGTGAGGGTACCAACGCACCATAGAGCTCGCTGCCTCTGCTGGGAGTTTGCCACAGACAACTATGATATAGGTACTACCATAGACAAGTGTTTTTAAAAAAGTTTTGGAGTGTATTATATTTAAAGTCAAATATACTAATTGTAAAATCACAAGAATTATTTAAAATCGCTTTTATTTATATTAGGTAGTTCTGGGTACTATTTAGTTACTACGCACGTAGAAAACCGAGCACGAATCTTACGGCCTAGTTTTTTTTTATTAAGTAAATTATAAAAATAAATATTAAATGTGGCATTCCAAATTTGCTAACTAGTTTCTACATCCGCAGTTTATCCTTTCTCATGGTCTTTCACATCTTTTATTATATTTACAATTTAATTGTAATTATATTATGATTATAATTGCCTACACCCATGATGTGATCTGTAATAATATCTTATTAATAAAATATTATGACATATTATTAATCGCCATCTCAATTTGCACACCAATGATGGTAAAGCATATTGTCTCATACATTATTGTTTGTCATCTTAATTAACACATGTTATGCAAATAAAAGATCTATAAGACTATCTATATTCCAGGTTTTGGTCTATACTTCGAGTGGAGTAAATCCCCGACCACAGAAGTCACTGTGGTCGTGTCTGAAAGCGAAGACGAAGAAGAGAATGACGATGATGATCATGATGGTAAATTATACTCACTAGATATACACACATTCGTTTGTTTATTACTGGTGGCCTGTCCCGGCTTCGCACGGGTAGACTTTATCCTATCTATCTATATAACACTCACAAATACCGTGATCCATAATAGATTATTATTACTACTATAATCTCACAAACTTTACCTACCTCTTTATGATATTAGTATAATTTGTCTACACCTGCATTTCTACTTATTATAATGACAACTTACCTGTAACATTGTATAATTCTACCCAATAATATATTTTTATTTTGTTTATATTTTAAGCCTTTATATTGCGAGCATATTCAACTTTGTACAGCATTACATTTACACTCAACTCTCAAGTTAGATTTCAGTTAAAAAAAATAATTGTTGTTGAATCAATACCCTGCCGTAACACAGTTTAATCTACCACGGAGGGTATGATTTTGATTTTAAACCTTATTTTTAGTTATTATGTTTCTCACCCTTGTAATTTAAAAAAAAAAAAAAACTATAAATAAGCCTACTCTCTCTATTTTTCCTACAGCCGCCAAGGCGTTTACAACTTTCATTAATGTTAAATTAGTAAAGATTGTTACTTTGCCCAAATGGTTTTGAATTGTTAATCCGGGCTTTCAATGTCCTTTGTTTTGTATAGTTTTATAATAGATATATCTTTATAGATTATTAACAACATTCGTTTATTTTCAGTAGCCATAAACAGCAGTTCAGATCCAGAGATTGGTGATTCCACTCGAGCTTTGAAATCGAACCGGCCTCCTATGAGCCTAGTGGTGCCCATTTACCGTCGCGATAGTCACAATGAAGTAAGGATCCTAATCAATATAAATTATTAAATCATAATCATTATACATTATTCAGTAAAATCACAAAGAACATTTAGAATCTTCTACTTACTAGGTGATTGTTGCACTTGCATCCTCTCGGTTTTCTTAATTAATTTTATAAAGTCTGCTATTTTAATATGATTTTTTGTAAAAGTTTGACATCCTAAAGGTAACAAAAAGTTACCTTTAGGATGTTTACCTTTTTTTACTTTACGTTCTAGAATGATTTAGGATTGGTTTCATTACACCCTGTATCATATAACATTGAATTATAAAAAAAAGTATTTTTACAATATTTAATTTATTTTATTTACAGGTGTATGCAGGATCACACACTTATCCAGGCGAAGGTGTTTACCTACTGAAATTCGATAACACATACAGCCTTTGGCGATCCAAATCCCTTTACTACAAAGTATACTACACACAGTAATATAATTCTAAGAACTATGTGTTCTTTGTAGGTGTGATGGGTTAAAGCTCCTAAAACGGAAGATAAAATATGCTGAATTACTATCATTACATAGTATACTAGCTGACTCGTGCCCACTTCGTTGGACTTCGTTGGGCATAAATGGCATAATTCGACCGTTTTTCTCCGATTCACTTTGCAAAACGGACTACCACGTAAAAGCCTTTTTATTTTTCGGTTTTTTATATAACCTATGACACTCAGCAATAATGTGGGTTTCTATTGGTGAAAGAATTTTTAAAATCGGTTTTTTAGATGCCGAGATTACCCCTTACAATTTAACAAACACACAAAATTTACTTCTTTATAATATTAGTATAGAAAACACAAGTTACACAGCGCGCTAATGCGGTAAACGCTCCGCCATCACTTTTGGGTTGCCATGCCACACTGTACGTTAAAATTAACTTTCTTTCAAATGTTTTGATCAAATTTATTGCAATAGAGATGGAATGAAACTGCTAGTGTTATACAAACGGTATCTATAATGACGTGTAAGTTTTAAATCCATGACAAAATGAATGTATTATTATAGGTAAATATGTACATGTAGCATAAATATTTAATAATATATTTATTAAAATATATTATTTGAGTAAATAGTAGGTACAGCATCTTGACTTAGGTTCAAAAAATCACAAGCTATTTACCTATATATTTTGTAACCTAAAGACAAAAACCATTTTTATAATGCTTCAGATAAGAATGAATAAAAAAAAAACTTTAAATACTATATTAATAGATTATTCACAAATACTCAAATGTCATGTATAAAATGATATTGTATGTATCAGATACGGTTTTATCAAATTATTATGCTATTAATTATTATAACTTAAAGATGACGTAAAATTAAATTAGTTTTACAATTAATAATAATTTTATATCATAAAAATATTGATGTTAATTCTATGTATATATTGTACTAGGCACCTTAAATTTTTTTTTAGCAAATTATTCTACTTGTATAATATTTATAAATGAAATAATATAATACATAGATATTTGTTTCAGTCTTTTCTATGGACAAAAAAAACTTAGAAATATGTATAACAATTTTTAATTTCAAATATATATTTGTGCCATGTGTTTATTATCTATGTATCTAACTGTCGTGAAATCCAGTGTCGTTAGGTGAATTATTGTTGTGTCAATTCGTTTGTTTATTTATATAGTTTTATAAATTATAATACACTTATGGCCGGTTTCTCGAACGATGATCAACGAAAAAATCTAATAATTACTATGTGTCAAACTCGGATCAATCGTGATTTGGGTTTCCAGAAACCGGCCGTTAGTTTTATAGTCCATTATCTGTAGTACACCATTACTTGGTTTGCGTTCCTAGTTTCAGTTATTTTCTACTGTTTTTCAAGATGAAAGAAGAAAGTTGTCATTAGATGATTATGTAAGGTTCACTAATTAAGTGACTTAAGTGAGATCGCACACCGAAGACAAGACGTCTAAAGTGTCGTGTCTTGATGTTTAACAGTGGGTATCGGGTAGATTGTAACGCGAAATAAACTGTCTAATAGTGGGATTCGGGTAGAGAGTAACGCGAAATAAACTGTCTTACTGCAGTATTATCGTCGGTGTGCGCACACTATTAGTGTAGTTTGTAGATTCATTTACGTTCCATTGTGCTTTGTCTTGTATGTATTAGTAGAATGCCACTTACTTAGTTTGGACCGAGCTAATCATACTTAATATATTTTATAGCAGTGTTAATCTTTTTGAATTTTGAGAATATTTAGTCGAACTTTGAATTCCGTCATCATCATGTCACGTGTTATCGTGCGTGACCAATCGCTTTCGAAAAAAAGTTCCCGCTTTCGCTAGTCGAAAAAGATTAATTCTCCAAAAACTGCAACTCGCGCATAATGAATATCAACGAAATAAAACTCACACTACGGGGTCGGTTATAGTCATATTACGTGTACCTACTAATTAGGTAATTAGAATTGCTAAGTTATGTACTTAATCCATTCAATGAATTATTTTCCAGACATTATTTATTTTCAAGAAAAAATGGTCCCAGTTTGATAATTACGTAGGTATTAAAATATGTATGTATTCAACATAAAAGTATGCTTAGAAATGTTAGAGTATAATCAATGTAAAAAATATAAATTAATAGTACCTACGTTTTAATATTTAGTTTGTGTATTATTTTGTATGAAAATGTATTTTATAACTTTTATGTTTAACAATAAGAGTATTATCGGAAGCATTTACGAGTTTATTAATTAGTTTCTTAAACTTACTAAATTTAATAAATATTGTGAAATATTATGCACACATTGTGGTACTAATAACCAAATATCAATTTATTGTCTTTAAGAATTCAATTTTTATAGGACGCTTTTTAAAGGTTTATATTAATATTATAGTAAGCACCTAAGTACTTCATTTACGGATCATAAAACAAAATAACTTCTTATCGTAGTTGTATTCAAATACGATAAGTGGTTTTTTGTAAAAAAAAACAGTTGTGGCAAAAAAAGCAAGATAATTAAGTTTATCTTATGTTGAATGTATCTACTAACTACTACCCTACATAAGTAGGTAACTACCAATAGTAAATAAATGTCTAGAAAAAACTGTTTTTGAAGTTTTTACCAAATCTTACCAGTGGCAGTCGTGTTAAATGTGTCCAAGTTATTACGTGAAATATAACTAGTGAAGTTGGTTGTAAAGGAGCAAACCAATGTCTCTCAAGAAGGTTTGGGAACTTTCTACGAACTTGATAAGGTAGGTTCCTTTTACCTGCCTGCTTACATGACGAAAACGACTTATAGTTGGGTATCGCCTTAAAGGTGTATCTTGAAGAAGAAACAGGGATTTGTGTTGGTATTTATTGGGGACTATGACAAAGTTTCTCATTCCTTCTTAAAAGTAAGTTCAAAGCATGGATGTATGGTGGCCGCCATTTAACTCGTACGCGTGCGTGCGTCAATGTATTTTTGAGATGATGTAAGTAGGTACCTAATGTTTCATTTGCATATCTTATTCAATGTATTTTTTGCTCGGTGATCTGCCCATTGCTCATACAGCCCTTATTCTAAAAAGAGAGATATTCAGATATTATGGATCAATGTGATCATCCATTTTGAATTTCGCACAAGCAAGACTAAATTAGTCTGTGATAATAACGATAATGTCAATCAAATTAAACTAATCAGTCGTCAGTGTCAAAATTATTCTTATCAATGTGACATCTGTCAAACACAGCAGTGATGATTTTTTTATTTTGGTTTGAGTTCGAATTATTTTAAAATGTTACAACGTGTAATTCACAGCAGTTTTGAATTTAAAATATGTAGTAGAAAAACAAATTTCCTGACTAGAGTTGCAACAAAAAATAATTTATGTTTTCAATGTGGGAGTAGGTTATATTCTCGTTCCAGAGTCCCTGCCTTCATAAACTATTACGAAAGAAGCTTTCCTAACAGAAATGGTTTATTTAATATCAGACTAAGGTATTACACAAGCCAAGTGGACGCACAGAAAAAAAATGAACACATCGAAACTTTAAAAGATAAGCCTACATTGACTACCTCAAAAAAGATAAATGTAAAGTTAAAGCCTTCGGAATTGCGGAGGCTCTTCAGCTTAGCAGAGCCTGAAAAATGGACATTGACTAGTAAGTATCACTTATTTATCGCATTCCTTATATTCTATAAAGGCACTTTTTTGCCACAACCAAGAGCTTGTCAATCAAAAAGTAAACAACAACTTTCTTTCTTTATTCCAGGTGCAATTGGGTTTCTTGTGATATCATCTAGTGTGACGATGGCAGTTCCATTTTCCCTCGGCAAGGTGCTAGATATAATTTATGGTACTACTGGTGATTTGGGTGCTGCTCGAGAAAAGCTAGATTCCTTATGTCTCATGCTGTGTGGGGTTTTCTTGATTGGAGGTTTATGCAACTTTGGAAGAGTCTACTTAATGTCAATATCAGGTAATTCTACAATTTCTAATGACACAACAAAGTAGGTTATTTTGCTTGACTGTAGAGGTACAAGTACAAAAGACAGAAAAAAAAATGTTTCCTTGAGATTTGGATTCCGGTAAGGGTTTAATATCAATATGATGGGTTATCTTATCACTAATTTGATGTAATTTTTACTTAAGAAAGTAAAATGTAGTGGTAATATTTCCACTAACTTAATACAAACTGTATTTTTAAATTACTCTGTCCTTCCAATAGGTTTCTCTTATAATGAATAAAAAACATCAAACCTATTTAATAGTTTATAGTTTCCTGAAGATAATTACTATTGCAATTTTAAATTAACCTGTGTCATCCTGCATATTATTGTCCGGTTACTGAAACATTGATCAACCAATTGATTTGATTGATCAGAGTTTTGACACAAAGTAATTTGATTTTATGATTGGTGCCGTTTCAGAAACCGGCCGTAAGTCTTCGAATTTTTTCGTAATTAAAAGTAATGTAGAAATAAGTAAAGTAATATAGAATAACTTGAAGTTGCTATTTAACCTTGTTGATGAAGATTATTAAAACACATGTTACCTACTTATGTATTTAGTTGTGTACACATAAAATAAAATTATTGCATTGTAAGTCAATGAAAAATTATCTACTTCAGGCACCAGTCTCTCACAAAGTTAGTTTAGTTGTAACTTAACTTGTACTGTTGTGTTTAAGATACTGTTACTTTGTGTGAGAAAATAAAAACATATTTTATTTTTTTATTATATATGAAATACCTAGAACATCCGGAATAAATATTTGCAAATTATTTATCATTTATCTATATAGCATTTATCCCAAGGCGGGAATCGAAATATCTTAAATGCTGCTACATCATCCTTTCTCTTTGATTTTTAATTTTGATGACCTATTTGGGTTATAATTTTTCTGTGAACACTTTGGTCAGCTAAACTATACAAAATAGGCCTAATAGTCCAGTCAAAATAGACATTCCAGCTTGCATTAATTCCCAACAAGCTGGATTTTTGTACAGGCCTTGAATACGTCATTACAAATGATATGACAAAAGTCCCCATCGATCCCGCTTGTGCGTTGTTTTTTATTCCAGGTTAAAAGTCATAAATTTGCGTTTTTTGCGTATATCTCTGAAACAACGAGAGCTATCGAAAAGTGGTTCAGGCAAAGTTTGTACATCGCAAAATTGTCTACAAAAAATACCTCAACACTTTTCGTTTACAAAGCATCGCTTTCGAGATATAGTGACTTTAGACCGCAGGAACATCGTCGAAGATGCTGCGTTTTTTTCATTTCAGCCGTTTTATCTACTTCATTGCCACAGAACATACAGTATTTCTTGAAATTTACTGAAAGGGGTGATGGGTTCGATGGGTTAGTCCGCCTCGTACTAGAGTACGAGGTAATGAATCGTCTTTTTGTTTCAAGAAATACTGTTTGTTATGTGGCAATGAAGCAGATAAAACGGCTGAAATGAAAAAACGCAGCATCTTCGACGATGTTCCAGCGGTATAAAGTCGCTATATCTCGAAAAAGATGCTTTGTAAAAGAAAAGTGTTGAGGTATTTTTTGTAGACAATTATACGATGTACAAACTTTGCCTGAACCACTTTTCGATAGCTCTCGTTGTTTCAGAGATATATGCAAAAAACGCAAATTTATGACCTTTGACCTCGAATAAAAAACAACGCACAAGCGGGATCGATGGGGACTTTTGACATATCATTTGTAATGACGTATTCAAGGCTTGCACAAAAATCCAGCTTGTTGGGAATTAATGCAAACTGGAGTCATAATTTTAGTCTATTTTGACTGGACTATAACTAAACAGAATGATTGTGTAGTTCTGTCTAACTAGAAACTTCAAATACAAAATGAAATTTTCTAGGTCAAAGAATGACCCAGAACCTTCGCAAGCAAGTCTATGGTTCTATACTCCGACAAGAAGCAGCATGGTTTGGTAAAACGTCAACTGGAGAACTAGTTAACAGGTAAGCTCAGAAAATATGATGAACTTCAATCAACATAGTTTACCTCCACTTAAAGCCGGCGCGGCGCCGCGGCGCCTCACAACAGCGCCTCTGTTGTTTTAGGTGTCTATGGACGGCGGTGGCCACTTTCCATGGCCAGCTCGTTTTTTTAAGCCAGCATAAAATAAGTAGGTCTAACCTTAGTGAAATCTAGAAATCCATTCGTTGAAAAACTGCTTATTCAGCGATGAAGAAGAAGAATGTCGTAACTTAGAGTGACTTAATACACGTGCGATGCGAAAATGATGCCTTTAAATGTTGGAGTGTTGGTAAATATATTGAAGCACGTTATGTGTTGCAGGTTATCAGCCGATACGCAGCTTGTGGGCCGGAATTTGAGTCAGAATGTCAGTGATGGACTGAGATCTTTGTTCATGGTCGGCGCTGGTACTGGTATGATGGTAAGTGGTTTATTTAAAGTATCAGCACAATAGCTGTGGGTCGTGGGTTCGATTCCCACCCACAATAAATGTTTTGTGTGATGAACTTAAATATTTGTTCTATATCTGGGTGTAAATATGTATTCTATGTATATATGTATGTATTTACAAAAAAAAACGTATATAAGTATTCTATCAGCAATCTAGTTTCCATAATACAAGCTTTGCTTAGTTTACGACTAATGTGTGAATTGTCCGTGAATATTATTTATTATTATTTTTAGCTACACATTATGATTTGAATTGTTTTGTTTCCAGTTTTACATGTCGCCAAACCTGGCTATGATCGGATTGTGTGTGGTGCCGCCTGTGTCGGTGTTAGCTGTGATATATGGACGATTCGTACGAGGGATCACCAGGCAACTACAAGATTCTCTTGCGGAAACTAGTGAGGTATGCTTCCGAAAAACCTAAATATTATTGTTTTCGTTATAAACGGGATATTTACCATGATTTGTGAGTTTGATTAGTTCCCGATATTTTGGCACAGTTGCATGCGCCATGATCACGGATCGAACGGCAACTGTGCCGAAATATTGGGAAATAATCAAACTCACAAATCATGGTAAATATCACGTTTATAATGAAAACTATGTTCAAAACCATGATAGTTTCAAATACTAAATACATATTATTGTTTTTTATCAGCCTATATCGTCTCACTGCTGCGCTAAATCCTCCCCTAAACTCTTCCACTCATCTCGATCATGGGTAGTGTCCAATATGTGACCTATCTGTGTCGTAGATATCAAGGTCATCTCTCCAAAATTTTCTCGTCGAAGTCAACGCCGTTTTACTGATAAAGATTTTTTTTTTAATTTATCTCATTATGAATATGACTCTGCATCCTACTTTTTATGACCGTAGTTATCTATTTTACGTCTGAAAAAAAACGAAGATTATCGTATCATTGAGACCAATTGAGAAATTCTTGTCACATTATAAACGATTTGCCGACAGCAATAATCACGTTAGAACATTTAAGTTTTTTCTCATGATAAATTGGAACGCACTTAATAGATACTTTCTAAGATAATTGACTGCTATTTTCCGCTGACTTACGATCAGCTGATTGAATTAACTAGAGATGCAACTACTGTTCTCTATAATTCTAACAAAAAATCAAGTGGATTATTCCAATTATTTTTCATTAACTTAGTAAGGCTTTTTTTGTGTAAGAATTCGACTATTTTTGCCACAAAGCAGTAGCATTGCTGTGTTCCTATATGACTACCCTGACATACATTGGCACGTCCTGAGAGGACGTGTTCAACGAGGCAATACAACGTTTTAGGCTGCATAATTTTTTTTTAACGACCGATATGGCGCGGCGGGTTAAGGTCCGCCTGCGACGTGGAGGTTGCGGGTTCGATTCCCGCCTTGGGATAAATGTTGTACGATCTGCAAATATTTATTCCAGGTGTTCTGGGTATTTTAAATGTATAATAAAAAAATATTCACTTCTAGTACCCATAACACAAGCTCTGCTTAGCTTGGGGCTAGATGATGTTGTGTGGATTGTCCAGCATTATTTATTTGTTATTTATTTATTTATAGTAGTTTTTTTTGTTTTACAGCTAGCAGAAGAAAAAATATCGAACATAAAGACTGTGAAAGCATTTAGTAAAGAGGCTAAAGAGTGTGAATCATACGCACAAAGAATAGAAAACGTTTTACAGTTGGCTTACAAAGAGTCTAAGGCTGTTGGAAGTTTTTACGCTACGGTGAGTAATTACTACCTACTACCACTTACTTATTTCAATGAACAAGATTTAACGTTACGTTATAAGTTAAATTGCACCGCACTTGAACTTCAGTAATTAATTTAATTGTATTTACGGACTCAGGCCGTAAGTTTCTTACCCGTTCTCCTATGCTCTGGTCGCGTGGAACTGGCAACTAGAATCACCTAGTATGTAAGACGATTCTAAATGATCCTTGTGATTTTACTGAATAAAGTAATTTTTGACTTTGACTTTGACTTTATTGAATAAAGCAATTTTGATTTTGATTACATATATTACATATAAATCTGCACTTATTTTATAATGCTACCTTATCATTATAAAAGCATAATTAGGTAATAGCGTTGATTTTCAGATTATCTGATATATTTGGGTCGACAATGTTAATTTCAGAACTCAAATATAGCTCTAATACTGTTTTCATGTCTGATTTCGGGCCAGATTCGCTATACATATATTTACAAATCGTAATTATTTCACTAATTTCTAATATTCATTACAGACAGGATTAGCAGGCAACACAATAATAATTCTAGTCCTCTACTACGGCGGCGGTATGGTCGCTACCGAACAGTTGTCTGTCGGCAACCTTACGTCATTCCTCCTCTATGCTGCGTATGTTGGCATAAGCATTGGTGGTCTTAGCAGTTTCTATACGGAGCTGAATAAAGGCATGGGAGCTGCTACTAGACTGTGGGATATTATTGATAGGGAACCTACCATTCCAGTTATTGGTAAGTTATTGATAAATAGGTAATAGTAATAGGCTATTACACACTTAACCTGTATTCTAACTCGTCTAGCGTGATGTAATGCGCGCCTAAGCCTTATTTTCTCTATAAGCACTGTGATTTGATCGAAAGTTAAAAAAATTATAAAGACATCTTGTGTATTTCAATGAATAACGACATTTACGTTTTCAGGTGGTCTAAGACCATCAGAACGACCAAAAGGAGAGATAATCCTTGAAAACATCCATTATTCGTACAACAACCAGCCTCTTATAAAAGGATTGAACCTACACCTTTATCCGGGGAAGTCGATAGCTTTAGTGGGCAGATCTGGTTGTGGAAAAAGTACCGTAGCATCTCTTATCTTGAGGTTGTATGATCCGGAGCAAGGGAGGATATTACTTGATGGCGTGGATATTAAAGACTTGGATCCAGTGTGGTTGAGAAGCCATATTGGATATGTCAGTCAGGTGTGAATAACATTTTGCGCAATATTTTGTAACAGTTTTGATTTGATTGTTGTAAAGTTGCTTGCTAATTATGATTTGTGGTATTTTTTCCAGGAGCCTGTATTATTTAGTGGATCGATCAAAGATAATATTTTATATGGAGCACATGATGACTATGAAGAAATTTGTGATTCTAAAGTTAGTATGTGTGACACTGTGACATTTTTATTTTATTTTAAAATTGGTAACCTTTGGTCCTAATTAGGTACTAATATAAATCTTATATCTATATAAAGCTTTTGATCTTTTGAGACCAGTCATACATACATGTTGTAAAAAGGAGCTAATGAAGTAATATTAATATTATCTCTAATTGGTTTGTGACGCGAAATACTCCTAATAAAAGTATTCTAAGATCCTAATTACCAAAATTTACATCATAAGTTTGTATGCATTTACAAAAGAAAATTTATATGTATCAATATTTAGTAATCTGGTTCAAATAATACCTAGCTTTGCTTAGAATTAAAACAGATGACGTTGTGTGAAATGATATTTTTTTTATTATGAACAGAAAGAACCTGACTGGATAAAAGCAGCCCGAACAGCGCATTTGCACGAATTAGTTGTCGCAACTAATGAAGGATGGAACAGGGAAGTAGGAGCAAGGGGCGGTCAACTAAGCGGCGGTCAAAAACAACGAGTGGCTATAGCACGTGCTATTGTCAAGGTAAGCTATTTGGAGTGAATGAGACCAAAAAAGAGTGAGAGGTATAGTCCGGTCGCGGAGCAGGAAGAAATTCGTACATTATAATAAATAATAAATAAATAATGCTGGACAATCCACACAACATCATCTAGCCCCAAGCTAAGCAGAGCTTGTGTTATGAGTACTAGAAGACTGACATACTTAATATTATACATTACATACATAGATATTTTTTATTATACATATAATACCCAGAACACCCGGAATAAATATTTGCAGAACATACAAACATTTATTCCGAGGCGGGAATCGAACCCGCAACCTTCCGCGTCGCAGGCGGACCATCGCCCACCGCGCCACATCGGTCGTCTAACATTAACCTGTTAATACCTGTCTCTGTCACTCTTACGTAAATATGATGCGTCTCGCTCGCTGAGTGCCGCGGTCATTGTATCTGTGCGAGCGAGACGCATCATATTTACGCCAGAGTGACAGAAACAGGTAATAACAGGTTAATGTACGAATTTCTTCCTGCTCCGCGACCGGACTTTAGTAGTGAGTTATCCGCTATTCGCCTTGATGTATGTATTTGCAAGGAGTGAATGAGACAAAGCATATACCTATTAGCCGCCGAGAGTAAACAGTTTGAAAGTCTGATAAAGTAGGCGGTAGGAAAGGTGAAAAATAACGTGTGGTTTTAGCCCATGCTATTATTTATATGATTATTTAACGTAATTTATTAAGTTTTTCGTTTGTTGTCGCAAGGGGTGAAAGAGACAAAGCATATATTAGCCGCCGAGAGAGAAGCGTTGAATAACTGATAAAGTAGGCGATAAAGGGTTAGTTAAGGGGTGGTAAAACAAAAACGTCTTGGCATGGTCTCTCTTGTCATAGGTAAAATAGTAATAACTTTCTCTCTTCATCTGTGCAACATCTTGCAATTGAATTTCTCGCAATTTATTATTTTATCTATAGGACAAACGCAAAACTAGATTAAACGATCTATAAGTGTTAATATTTACAATTCGAATAAGTATATTTAAAATCGGTAACTTATGTAAGAAATTTAAGTTGCCGATTTCCTATCAGTCAATGTGACCCGGATACCTAGAATTTAAATGGACTTATGACTAGTCTCGGTAGACGTAGACAGATATCCCGGATTTTTGTTACCATGTATTAAAAAAGTGGTCAAAGTCTGGATCGTTATTCAATGATTTGTTTCTATATAGCTATTTTGAAAGAGTCAAAAACTCACCCAAACTCAATAAAATGACACGGATCACCTTGAAACGTCTTACATACTAGATGATTCTAGGCCCAGTTCGTCGCGAAAAGAGTCTAGAAGAACTGTCATGAAACTAGACCTGGATCCTAGCGTTTTTTAATATTCCTTATTACAATTGTTTGAAATAAAAGCGTGTCCAATCAATACATTTGGCACATGTCTTTTGTTCTTTTAATACTAAACCACATATACTTACGATCTTAGTCTTATTAATAACAAGTTTGAACTAGATATGATTGCTATGACTCCATTAACCTTATAGCCATACTATCAGTTCCGGTCTTATCCTGGATTTAATTGTAGGTACGTTTAGTTATCAAATGTTTATTACGTAGCACGAGCATGCACTTGAGTTGATTTATTGAAATGTGCTGTATTACATTGAAATAGAACATGCATTCCTTTGATTCATTTAATATCCGTGTGCAGGTGCAGTAGTACAATTAAATATATGCAGGAGGGTAAAGGTTCTTATTACCTTTGATTGTGATAGTAAATTTTATGACAAATAGAGGATTCTGATATCGATGATCATCAGACATCTAAAGTCTAACGAAACCAGATTAGATAGTGAAAGTTGTTTAATGTTGCACTGTTGATGAGATCTTCTAAAAATGTTTTCATAATTCAGCTATGTAACACACAATATTGATATTACAATATAATCTTAACGTTTTGTTTCAGAACCCGAAAATTCTAATACTCGACGAAGCTACCTCAGCATTAGACGCTTATTCCGAGTACCTAGTTGACAAAGCGTTGAAAGAAATAAGCAAAGACAGAACGGTTCTCACTATAGCACACAGACTGAGCACAATACAGTCAGCAGACGAAGTAGCAGTTCTAGAAAACGGTATCGTCATTGAAAAAGGATCGTATCCAGACCTCATGGCGAAACAAGACGGGTTCTTCAGGGAACTCATAACGCATCAGACATTTGCGAAGAAAAAGAGGGACTCCCAGACAACGTAGTAAATTATGTTTTTATTTAAATTATCGGTTGTTGATTGTTTAAATTATTGTTAAATATTTAAATTTATTTGGGTAATTAAGACGATTTAGATGATTTTAATCGGGTCCTCCACTTTTTGGACGGTTCTGTCGATAAAACCGAACTTCGAACATTATTTATATTTTAAATAGCTCTGCATAAAGTTTCGGAAGTCATTTTATAGCATTCTTATATCATGGTTTTATATTATGGTTATTTAAAAATATTTTCCTGTTATGTTTGTAATACACTTTGTTTGTTACCGACATTTTAGAACAATATATTATTTTGTGATAATTGACGATGATGTTATGAAACAAACATACGAGTAAAATATAATTTAAAATCGTGAATTAGTATAGACGGACAAACTGTTAGATATTAAATTAAAATTAGTGAGTGAAAACGGGTAAAGGATTCGTGACACAAATATAATTGTTATTTATTTATACTAGTTTTATTAAAAACCCACAGAAACTTTGATGCGAAGCAAAGGTTATCAAAACATGGATAAACCCGGATTTTATTTTTGATAGGTGAGTACCTCTAGTTGAATTCGTTTATATATACGAATTCAAATAATAAAACGAAATACAGTTAATAGGTACCTTGTAATTTATAAAATAATAAAATTAATTCTTTTTATCAAGGACTCTTAGCATCACCTTGGGCCACCTTTGTTCATCATCATTGACATTTTAACTGTTCGGTAGACAATATCGTAACAACATTAAAGGTGCCTCAAATTATAATAGGCCAGTTTAAGAACATCGAGGTCAGTCCTTTGCCTAAGAGCCGGCGCGCGTGTCTCATTCATTATTACTACGCTGATAAAAGATACATGTAATCTTGTTTGTTGGTGCTTTTCGTATTTACAGTTTAAATATGTGATTGGACCTTGCCCTCTCGTAGGGAACGCGCCAAAACAAAAGCAGAGCGGTGGCGGCGAACGTCATTATAGTACGTTGCGCGAGAGCATACAGACATGGCTCTGAAAGTTTTACGCGGGAACGTAGCGCGGCAGATTATAAATTCTGCGAAAAATGGAAAGAAAAAAACAAATGGTGTTTCGAACAGTATTTTGAGTAGATGCTTGGCTACACAGACAGCCACAGCGCCGGATTGTAAGCTGCTTAATTCGCCTTGGGGTGAAATTCAGGTTGGGAAGGAAACCCTGACTGAATACGTTTTTGCTGATCTTGAGCTATGGGCGGACAAGCCTTCAGTGGTGAGTATTTACAATACTAATTAATAGAGTTATTACAATATTAAAATGAATTGCAATATCTTTTAAAAATATTTATTTTTATATTACAAGTACTTATAGGCATTTTTTTATTACTTCAGCGATACAGATAGGAAATATTTTGTGCATTTTACAATGGGGGTAGTAAGTATTCCCATATTCGTGACTTCTAAATACAATTAGGCATAAAAACAACAAAAAAATTAATAAAACAATATAGTAAACAAGTAAATAAACTAAGAATATAAATCTAGCTAGGTTTCCTTAACAATCTGCAACAGTCAATTAAAAAATATTGAATAGTGCAGTACAATAATTATGGGTGCAAAGTTCAGTCTGCTACATTAGTATACGGACATGATATAGGGCGTATAAATAGTTAACGTTTGAAGGGCGAGGTTAGCTGCCATGGATGTTTGGCACCGTTGAGATCGTATGGGGAAGTTGTGAAAAGGAAATACATGGAAAAATACTTAAGGAATATGACTTCATTTATAGTTATATGTTCATATCTGTTATGGAAATTCCTGCAGAAAATTGATTCTCCAGCAGAAATAAGATCTATTTATAGTTTTGTGATTTGTCTTATTTCCCCGTAATAGGTTCCATTTTCGTAATCAATTAAGAATCAAGAAAAATGAGATATGTAATTGGATGTGTCTTTTTTATGTAATTCTACTTTGACTTTATATTGGTAACCCCGATTTAATTAGATGTAATTCGGCCTTTACAATAAAAAATCAAATGTTATAATAATATTGCTAATCAATGAACGGAAATGGATGCAACTCTAAATAATGTGCAATAATTTATACAAATAATTAACCAAAAATAGGCAATCAGTAATTTGATTTAAATACGATTAGAGACTGAACAATTTGAATTAAGTATAAGTTTATTCAAAACCTTATTTCATAAATATAATTTCTCGCTCGACTTACTTCCACTTAGATCGACCTTGAACGTTGATAGTTATTTACCTACCTATAAACTATTATGGTAGTTCTTTTTGAAGCATTGAAGATGTTATTAATTATGAATATTTCCTCTACTAAATATGTATTTTATAGACTTACTAGATAAGACTCAAAGGTAGGAAGAGCATGGCACCTAAGTACCTATAAGCAAATATCTACGAGAGCACAGCACCTCGCTATCAGAGGCTTTACGTCCTGACTAAAATGTAACACGTTTTATCAGTCACTAATATTTGTTTACTTGTTTTTGAAATTTGTCTCTGTGCCAAATGACTACTGTTTCAAGTTTGTGAGATATTTTAATATCAAAGTCTGGACTTTGATCAGTTTTATTGTCCATCATCATCAGTAGTAATTATGCGTATAGAATGCATTCCATCTTAGGTTGATCCAAATGTATTTATAAAACCTTGACGGTTCTTATTTCTAGCCCTATATGTAACTTCTTCAAACAATCTTTCAAAACAAAAAAAAAACATTTTAAAACATCATACTCAAATCACACATTGATAAGTTGGTCGAAGTTGGACTTTGAAACCTTACCATTATGATACTTTCTCTACACACCTTACTGGTCGCGAGTAGGCAATTATGTCATAATTATTACATAATTTAATTCCATAAATTATAAACATACCTATTGGGTTCATTGAACTTGGAACTCGTTTGAAAAGAGCACAAACCACTTTCAACAAGAAACTACACAACAAGACCTAGTTTACGCAGTAGGCCTAAACTCTTTTGCGGGACGTCACTGCAGTTCACATTCCCCCAAACACAATTAGAATTAAGTAGTAAGTAGGTCTAAAAATGTATTAAGCAAGCAAGTTCTAAAAGCAAGAGGTAGCAGCTTTTTGTCGTGCGAACTGATGCTATTGCTGTTTCCTATTTTTCTCTCCAGACATGTGGTTCTTCAGGGCGTGGATACGACTACGGGATGATGCGGCTGATGATAGAGCGCTGTGCCACGGCTCTCGCCGGCCCCTTGCGACTCAAAGCCGGCGAGCGAATAGGACTCATCCTGCCGAACCTTCCTGAATTCACGGTCCTAGTACACGGAGCCATGAGAGCCGGTCTCACTGTCACATTCGCCAACCCACTCTACACTGCAGGTAACTCGCACGTAATTTATCAGCGTGAATTATTGATTTAGGACCCTAACAACGGAAAAACTCATCTTGTGTTATTTTTTTAGCTACGGCGCTCGTTATTAGGTTATGAACAAGTATAGGTTAAAAAAAAATGGTAGCACTCCGGGAGTGCCGGCAGAAGTGAAAACTTCAATATTAACGTTGTGTTTTCACTTTTAAGTTTTCACTTCAAAAATATAACCACAGTCGTCATAATGACAATGACAATCACAATGACACAGACACATTCGCGCAAGCGCGAATGTGTCTGTGTCATTGTGATTGTGTCATGTCATTGTGTAACATTCGCGCAAGCGCGAATGTGACACAACGACGAAGACAACGAAGACACACTGACACAGACACATTCGCGCAAGCGCGAATGTGTCTGTGTCAGTGTGATTGTGTCATGTCGACACAACGACAATGACAATGACACATTCGCGCAAGCGCGAATGTGTCTGTGTTTTCACTTTTAAGTTTTCACTTCAAAAATATAACCACAGTCGTCATAATGACAATGACAATCACAATGACACAGACACATTCGCGCAAGCGCGAATGTGTCTGTGTCATTGTGATTGTGTCATGTCATTGTGTCACATTCGCGCAAGCGCGAATGTGACACAACGACGAAGACAACGAAGACACACTGACACAGACACATTCGCGCAAGCGCGAATGTGTCTGTGTCAGTGTGATTGTGTCATGTCGACACAACGACAATGACAATGACACAGACACATTCGCGCAAGCGCGAATGTGTCTGTGTCATTGTGATTGTGTCACATTCGCGCAAGCGCGAATGTGACACAACGACGAAGACAACGAATGATGAACGTCACGTTCGATGAACGTCACGAGTCACGTGACCCTGACTGAGTTTTCACTTCAATAAGATGGAAGCGATACAGTTAAATACAAGTTAGGCGAAACGATTCGTACGATATAATAGCGTCTATCTGGTTATGCGCGCGCGGCGAGCGATACGTGTTTCCCGTGCGAGGGTGCTCAGAGCGTCTGTCCTCCGCCCCCGCGCTCCGCACCGCACCGCGTGTTGGCAGCGCCTTGTACTCGCCTTGTACGATGTCGCCACAACACTATTTAATTGTTTGAGTCATACGTCGCGTGACCGCAAGTGTGTTCTTTTGTCGTCTCTTGTTTTACGAGCAATGTATAAAAATTAAATAAGATCTTACGCTTTTTCGACGTCACGTGACCCTGACGCGAGTTTGAAAGTTTTTACCCACCCAGCGCCGCTAAAGAAGTTTTCACTTCAAAAATATTATATTGTAGGTACGAACTTACGCACTTAGACTATACCATTGCGTACTAAGGTGTCAGTTTAACGAGTTGAGTATAGACTTGTCCACAGTATGCTCAGCGCATGCGCGTCCGCCATGTTAAAAACGCGGTAATATGAAAGTTTCGGGCACTTTTTATAGAAATGGCTGGGCAACAAACATTATCACCTTTAATAGTGCAATTAAATGAAAAATTAATTGACGGAGCTTCGTTAGTGCATCCTACCGTAGAAGCCCACAACTGTGTTCATTTACAATGATGGTTAAAATGCCATGGTTGTCCTCAAGGAGGAAATAAAGCCGAACTAGTTGAGAGATTAGAATAATATCTAATAATTAAATAATAATGAGTAAAAGTAAATACAAAAAAATAATAAATATCTTAATATAAAAAAAAAAATAATAAATAAATAAATAATGCTGGACAATCCACACAACATCATCTAGCCCCAAGCTAAGCGGACCTTGTGTTATGGGTACTAGAAGACTGACATACTTAATACAATACAAATTACATAGGTAGATATTTTTTTATTAAGTATACATAATTATAATACCCAGAACATCCGGAATAAATATTTGCAGAACATACAAACATTTATCCCAAGGCGGGAATCGAACCCGCAACCTTCCGCGTCGCAGGTGGCCCATCGCCCACCGCGCCACATCGGTCGTCAAAAAATTATATTACAAATAAATAAATATATTGCTGGACAATCCACACAACATCATCTAGTCCCAAGCTAAGCACAGCTTGTGTAATGGGTATTAGAAGACTGACATACTTAATAGAATACATTACTTATATAGATATTATTATTATACATATAAAATACCCAGAATACCTGGAATAAATATTTGCAGATCGTACAAACATTTATCCCAAGGCAAGAATCAAACCCGCAACCTCCGCGTCGCAGGCGGACCTTCGCCCGCCGCGCCACATCGGTCGTCAATAAAATAATATAAATTCTCCTGAAAGGATTTACTACGCGTATCACTGCTCCATGACAACAACGTTTTTTTACCTTTCCTTGAAGATAACATTATATATTTTAATTAAAATACTTGTAATATAATTTTATTATGTATGCACAATAATTTGAATTGAACTGATTGTAAAATTATGTTTATTATTACTGGTTTTATTACTATTTTCTTCAAAAAACGTGCACTTCTCATACATTTTTAAATAAAGTGCCCGAAAAACATGGCGGAAGTTGGAGCATGCGCACAAAAAATTTTCAACTATTTGAAGGCCTATTGATAACTTTTTGACTTCTACTGACTTATTGAAAATTAGTTTAAAATCCGACAAAGCAACTGCAATATTTCTCAACTACTTTGATTCGTAAAAAACGTAGGTAGGTATATAGTAGTGATTGTACACTTATTTATAAATTAAACAGATAGATATTACAATATTAATCAGTTCAGTGCATTGCATGTACGATGCACGACCGAGACGGCGTAGCACGCGGTTCTGCTTAATCAGATAGGTACTCAATCAAAACATACCTAGGTTGTAAGAATATAGATTATGTAATACCTACTCGACGCAATAACTTAGTTACCCACGTGTTATGTTTTAAACGGATTTGCTTACATTATTTCTATATAAAATAACAAATCTGATAATTTAAATAACACATCGATATCATGAAATCTAACAGGAAAAAATTGCTAGAACCTATTATAAAGGTGTACCTACCTAGGACTGTAACCTAGTATTAGGTAAGAATATAGAATAATTAACTATCATTATGCTATCATCATGAACTACTACCTACATAAGAAAAACGACAGATCATGCATCATACACGCTTGGTTCTCGTAGTCAATTAGTATCTTTAGCTCTTGAAGAGAGCAAACTATTCTGTGATCTTTAGACACTCGGGTATTTAGTCCAGCGCAAACCTATTTGTGAATGATGATTATTAAAAAGCTATTTTTGTCTACAGAGGAGGTGAAGCGTCAATTCGCTGATTGCAACGTCAAGTGCATTGCCACCATAGAGATGTTTATGCCTATTGCTCAAGAGGTCGGGAAAATGTTGAAGGATTACCACGGCACTATCTGGGTTGGAGGGAACGATGATAAAACACAGAGTAAGACTTGTCAAAACAGCACGTGAGACCGTGTTCATTATTCAAAATATAACTTGCTAGAAGATATTTAAAAATAATTGACGCAAACGAAGCCCTGTTTTCTGGGATACGAGATTTAGCAACAGCAACACTGCCTTTATTCAATTAACTAAGCATATTATATTATCTCAAACATTAAACCCCTATCTTATAAAAAGTTAGCGTTGACTTTATGTCATAACTAGCTAACCCGTGCCCACTTCGTTGGGCATAATTCGAATCCACGTAAATAAACAATAGAACCCGCATAAACTCCCGTGACCGGCACCTGCATTATTCCGCTGACATTTTTCTAATACATACATTTTCAAACTCGTGATATCTTTTGAATGGAATATCCAAATTGAATAATTTAAAAAGTCATATAAAGGTATTGAAACAATCTTAATTATGTAGTAATTTATTTAGATAAGGATTAATACCAAAGCACAAATAAAGAACGTTTTCTAGCGGCGTCATTTTAATTATATTTTTTCGATATTAAAACACTTATAGTGACATATCTGTAATAGTTAGACACATGCTGTCGCTGACTTTTTTGTGGATGATGATGTGTTCTACAAAATTGTAGTACATGATTTCTTTCTATCATCAATAGTTTTCGCAGCGCACGCGATGTAAGGAATTTCTTAGGTATTTTTTTTACACCTTGGGTTACATAATCGAAGTTTTAGTAAGGATCCCTAATTTTTTTGAAAATATAATATAGCCTATGACACTCAGCGATAATGTGGCTTTCTATTGGTGAAAGAGTTTTTAAAATCGGTTCAGTAGATCCCGAGATTACCCCTTACAATTGAACAAATATACAAACATACAAACTTTACCTCTTTATAATATTAGTTTTAGATTACGTATGGTAATCAATGGATCAAGTCTGCGCTAACTTTTTATAAGATAGACCGTAATTATTCGCGGGCGGTGCCTATTCATAGTATCTCAGTAGGTACCGCAGTGCCAAGCAAAAACGGTCCTTATACCTAGGATTAGTTGCATTGCACTGCACTGTATAAACAAGATAAAATCTGAAACCTGTTTCAGTACGTAAGACCCTATATTCACGTACAAGAAAACTTTCATAACTGCATCGCTATCCGCACCCTACGTTATAGCCTAAACGAATAAACTGCTACCATAGCATAAAATACTTATCTAATTACATAAGTCCATTCTATTAATAAGTATTTATTTATTATTCATAGAAGCATTCAATATTCCTAAACTTTGATCCAACTCGTTTGTTATTCAAAATGTCAAAGAATAATTAAAACTCACTCAGAATGAAAGCAAGCCTTTGAACGGCGGATCCAGGGGGTGGGTCATGGGGGTCATGACCCCCCCTGAGCTGGTTCCAGGACTTAGGTGGACCACTAATTGAACATATATTTTTTTTAATTTATATAAGTTCTTAACTTGACCACGACTGTGTGACCCACCCCTAGCGCCAAAACATGATCTTGACCCCCCCCTGGCGCCAAAACTTGATCATGACCCCCCCTGGCGCCAAAACGTGATCGTGACCCCCCCCCCTGGAGCCAAAGCTGGATCCGCCCTTGAAGCCTTTCAAACTTAATTTACATTCTAGACATCTACGGCTTACAATCACTTCTCATGGCGGACCATAAAGCTGATCTTCCCAACGTCCATGCTGATGATGTCTGCTTGATCCCCTACTCGAGTGGTACAACCGGAATGCCCAAAGGCGTTATGCTGACTCATCAGAACTTAGTCAGTAACTTGAAGCAGGTGCAATGCCCAAAGATAATGAAGTATGAGGGAGAGAAAGGTAATTCTCATGCTTACAAACAATGGATTTTGTTATGTGCAATAATATAATGAATAAAAGAAATGCCGGGTCACCAATATTGCATTTGTTTATATTCATTTGGTATATATAGTTTATAAGTTATAATAACAAGTTGCTTCTTGTTTCTTTCTGCGTAGCAACATATTGTACACAAAAACTATAGAAATACAGGAAACTTAAAAATAAAACGTACAAAGATGAGCTTAACACTAATAAGAGTTCTCTACCAGCAAACCTTTTAAGGTAGCGAGGAGAATAAAAGCCTTCATGTCTTATGATGTCTTTAAGTATTAGGTATATTATTTTTTTAACCTATTGTGTGTGTCCCACTGCAGGGCAAAGATCTCCCCCAAACTCTTCCATTCATCTCGATCCCCTGCGTCCATCCACCACTCCGTCGCCTATGAGTCGAGATCGTCTCTCCAACTTCATTAGGTATATATAGGAAAATTTATTTATTTAAAGTTTTTCGCTTTCAGGTAAAGGTGACACAATCTTGACTGTTCCTCCTTTTTTCCACATCTACGGATTTAACGGAGTCCTCAACTATAACCTTACAGTTGGCTACCATGTGGTCACAATGCCGAGGTGAATAAATCTAATTGCATTCTCTTATCTGTATCTAAACTAGGTGTAATTTTTGTAAAGATTATACGAACATTTTGCTTTCTCCACTCTACTTACTTCTTCTTACGTGTCAAAAGGCAAGGGAATCCTAGAGTAGGTTTTAAATCGGCAAATGAAAACCGTCTACACCTTGCTTGTTTTTTTATCTCCGAGTACCTTATTTAAAAATAAGGTTTCACTACTACATTAAAACACTTTGATAACCTAGTTTGCTAACTATCTATTAAAAAAATATTTTCAGATTTACTCCCGAAGACTACTTAAAATGCTTGCTCGAATACGAGCCAACCACCTTATTTGTGGTGCCATCTTTACTAGCGTTCTTAGCTACTCATCCGTTGGTGAAGAAGGAGCATCTCCAATCAGTTGAGACCGTCATGGTGGGGGCTGCACCAACTACCGACAGCATCTTTGAAAAGTTCCTACTGAAGTGTGATAAGACTAAGGAGGAAATTAGACTATTGCAAGGTGAGAAAAAAAATAACCATTTTGTTAGTTTAGCTTTTTCTTCAAGCGACATGAAGAAAAATGATATTGATAACTGTTATGCATAATTTATTTAAATGATCAAACGCTTAAAAACTATTATGTACTTACTTAGTTTTTTCCTTTTATATACATTCGTACACCCGGTTTTTTTTTAAATGTACCTTCGTCTGTCCTCTAATAAAGGAAGTCCTTAGTCTGTTTATATTCAGGAATTCCAGTAATCATAAAATAAAACTTTTTATTATTCTAGGTTACGGAATGACAGAATGTTCTCCTGTCGCCCTCTTGACTCCATATATCTACCCATTCAACAAAATCGGTTCAGTGGGCCAACTGGTTCTAGGCACGCAAGCCAAGATTGTGTCTTTGACTACGGGAGAATCGCTTGGACCCCACAAATCGGGAGAGCTTCTTTTGAGAGGGCCACAGGTAAATATGTTTTTGGTAGAACGCACAATGCACAGTACCGCTTATGAGAAGATATTTTCCTTACTTGGGAATACATAATGGTCTTAGCAACGAGAAACTCGATCAGCACTTTACCTTATAGATAGTAGAAGTACCTATATGATTTGTAATTTCCTGTTCAAAGGGCGATTTCAAACTCCAGGAAAAAACATCTTCACATTAAACTCCAGTAGTTACTAAGATTATTTTAAGTCGCAATCGAATGAACTGCAGATAGAACCACTGACACTAGGGAGAGATTACTCTCAATCCCTTACTTGCTAATGCTTAATTATTTATTTAATTCTTTATTGCACACAAAGAAATACAATAGGAGAACTTAATGCATTTTCTACCAGCCAACCTAACGTGGTAATGGTAACAGAAAACGGGTTGGCGTGCGACAAAAAATAAACATCAACTAAACTATTCTTTATAAACTATTGGATTGCAAAGGATTAAACTATTCTATAAAAACAGGTAATGAAAGGGTACTGGAACAACGAGGCAGCCACGAAAGAAACTGTTGATGACGAAGGCTGGCTTCACACCGGCGACGTCGCATACTACGATGATGAATTCTATTTCTACATCGTGGATCGCACGAAAGAACTCATTAAGGTTAAGGGTAACCAGGTACGTTTGAAATAGATACTAATAGTGCATGCCAGGAGAAAGCTAATCAAATTGGATCCACGGTATGTCGGCCCAGTATGTCTATTTACGTATCAATCTAACGTGGTGAACGTCGCTAGTCGCCTGGGCATAGAATATAATACAGAATATTATTCTGTTCTGTTCATGAAGTATTTGTACGCGAAAAAGATCATTAGATATGTGATAGTTTCTGTATAGACATCTATTAGATGATCGATATTATAAAAAGGAATTCTGAAATACAACAATTTGTCAAATTATTAATTGGTCACGCCTTTTTGTTCCAAACTGATGTAAGTTAAACGACTTTGCAGATTTTTGTAAATACATGTTGGGACAAATATATATGTTTGCCTACATACAAATATTTGTGCTTAGTAGAAATCGAACCCAATACACATTTGGTAGGCGAAGCTTTAACGAATGATCTCAGATCATTGAAGTAACTATTACATCTAAGTAAGCTGACACACTAGTCTAAACTAAGGCTTTTAACTATTAAAACTGAAAAAAAATTTTATGGACATTTCACACATCGCGCTCTAGTCCCAAACTAAGTAGAGCTTGTACTATGGGAATTTAATTGGTGATAAAATACTTACTTAGGTATATGCTTTTTTTTGTATAGTGTAATGACACCATCAGAACAAATATTTATGTTCATCACACAAACATTTGCTCTCGGTGGGGATCGAACCCAAACCCACAGCATGAAAGGCACAGCTACTACCAACTAAGCTGTGACGTCTTTTAAAATGGGTCTACGTTATTAATGCTATTGAAACTGACGATTGAGTTTTTTCTCAGGTGTCACCAACAGAGCTGGAGAGCGTTATAATGGAGCGGCCGGAAGTAGCAGACGTTGCCGTGGTAGGAATACCAGACGCGCTCGCGGGCGAAATACCTAAAGCTTTCGTAGTCCTCAAACCTTCGCACACACTCACAGAGAAGGAAGTTTACGACGCTGTCGCAACAAAACTAACCAAGTACAAGCATCTTGAAGGTGGAGTAGTCTTCGTAGATTCTATTCCAAGGAATGTAGCAGGAAAGATCATGAGGAATGAACTTAAAGTTCTAGCGCGCCCCAAAAAGCGTTGAGTAACATCAAACAACAGTAATAGGCATGTCGGTTATGTGGTGCTGGATTAGACAGTAACACGAATTTGTAAATAAATAGTAATAGATAGGTAATTTGTACATAGTATTCGCTTAGGACTAATTGTGATATTTTAAGGAGTTTAGTTCTAGCTAGGTGATTTTGTAATTTTCTAAAACTTAATAGGTAATTGATGTACAAGAAGTAATTTAAAAAATCTTAATCTTAAATAAAAGAAATATTAAACTCATTTTTGTTTTATTATTATATTTATCATTACAAAATTATTCCTAAATTATGATAGAGAATTACACCTGCTAACTTAAGTCAAACACTAACAATTAGGTATGTCAAATAGTGTTCATCTAAAAAAGTTCCTAACACTCTTTTTATTCAGAGTCAGTAATTCATATAAAGTTAAATGCCAACACTAATACAAATTCAAACTGGTACCTACTTAAATTTAAAACATGGGAATTTTAAGTTTCTTTCTTTTCAGTATCTGTGTCTTCAGATTTTTCAAGACATTTTTCTTCAGGCACTGTTGCTTCTGTATTATCTGGTGCTGCAGGCTTTTCATTGATTTCCTCCACAACAGCCGGTAATACAGATTGAACATCTGATATTGAATACGCCTCAGATCCAATTTTGTCAGGAGCAGAATTAGGTTTTGTAGGTGAAAGTTCTTTAGTGCTTGGTTCAGCTTCTTTAGGTAATTCTGTGACATCCACATTAGTGTCAGACTGGTTAGATTCCTCCAGAACGTCAATATGACCTTCATCAGTCTTTGGAGAGCTGCTACTACCATCTGTATTGTCACTGGATGATGAACTCTCTTCACTAGAATTTGAAACTTCAGATATGAGTTTTGTTTCAGATCCATCTTTGGAATCGGAACTGTTTTCATCACAACATACTTGTATATTTTCTACGGCCAACTCTGGTGCCTTTGATTCAGTACTTGTAGTTTCTGGCTCTATATCAATTTCTGGCTGTTTCTCTGTGGTTGCTTGTTCTATAAGTTTTTGTTCAGTCATCTCAGCATCATCAACTCTAATCTCAGGAATAACTAGAGTGCTGGCACATTCACTTTTCATTTCTACATCTTTATTTTCCTCAGTCGGTTCTGGAGTTTTCAGCACTTCTTTGGGGGTTTCTTCTTTATCACTTTGTATTGCCTCTGATTCAGGTATTGGTTCAGTTTCTGTGGGCTTTATTTCTGCAGAGTCATCAGTGGTAACATTTAATTCTGGAGGGGTGACAGACTCATACTCAGTTGTTTTCTTATCCTCAGTATCACTGGGTGTGTCCTCTTTAGCTTTCAGTCGAGCTTCAATATCATCAACAGATATGTGTGTGTCAGATGATCCTGGCTGAGGCTCATTAGCCCATTGCTCGCTATTTTCCTTCCGTGTCATATCATCCATCTCAACATCAACATGGTATTCAGAATTGTTGTCCGAGCCGTTGACAATAAGTTCATTAGCGTCACCATTCTCAGACTCAGAATGTCTTTGAATACCAGGCTCTCTAGTGCTTACAACTAAGATATTCTTTTCTATAGCTCGCATAAACTTATCTACACGATTGTATTGTTTTCGCGGGAATGTTAGAAGTTCACAGAGCCTTTGTACTGTAAAAGGGGCAGAGGTAAACGAATCCAGGCGTTCTAGTAAACTGTTTTTCATGATATCGTAATTGAATGGGTCGACGTTAGGATATGGTGGAATTACAATACCTGGGGTTGTTTCGTAGAAATCAGTAATCACATTCACCAGCTTCTCTTTGAATAAACTCTTCACAAGCGACCATTGGTAGACAGGGTCCCCGGTGCGCGCTACGTATGCCAGGTATTCGTTCAGTTCTTGAGGAATTGTTTTCGGTTTCCGCTTAGAGAAATCATCGAGGGAGTGAAAAATTTCTTCGGCATTTTCCATATTACTTAGAAATGCGATTGAAATATAGTTGAAGCGATGATTGCTTTGATGCGCTACGATACGACCAAGCGTGACGAATTTTGTTTCTTGTTGCTATATTTTTTACAACCCGTCAGTCAAGCAGTGTTGCCAGCGAGGTCTTGACAAAAGTTACCTGAAATGCACAAAAAAGTAACCTTTTTGTAGGAAAAGTAACCTTATGCATTGTAGGTAACAAAATGGCATAAAAAAAGGAAAGCAAATCAAACGAATTACTTACTAACGTAGTTAAATGTACCTACTAGTAGAACACTCACCAAGTTTTCAGCTTTTTTTTTATATAAAAAAACTAAACTTCGTACGTTTAAACTTCTCATCGCAATCATTTAGAAACACTGACGGAAACTCACGACGATCGGCCGAGGATACGATCAAATCTGAGGGCTCAGTCTGAGCTTGCATTTTAAAACTCCCTACTCTCGAGCCGACAATCGTCTCTCGGATGTCCATACATTTTAGTATGGCTGTCCGAGAGACGACTGTCGGCTCGAGAATAGGGAGTTCTAAAATGCACCTTCGGACTAGGGGCTCTAATGAACCGGGCGAGTAAGTGTAACGGACGGTTGACTTAAGCATTGGTGTGAAACAGAAAGGTGTGTTTGAGTTTGAGGAGTTGTACAACAAGTAATACTATTTTAGTCTATGGTTCACTACTGCCATAGAATAGTTATGTACATAACACTAAGAAAATTCAAAAAAGCATTCTGTTCCACGCAAGTCCGAAAAATCACCTAAATGTAACCTTTTGTGTAGTGTAACCTAGGAGTAACCTTACGGAGTTAAAAATCACCTAAAAGGTTACAAAAGTAACCTTCTGGCAACGCTGCAGTCAAGTCAAGTCAATTTTTTCTTGCCATAGTTAAATTAAAGTAGAGATTTCAGCTTATAATGATTGACTGAACTGAACTGAATTAATAAACCTTCACTTTAAGCTAGTTTTACTCTGTTCTATAATTGCATACACTATTTGTCAATGTCACTTGTTGACAACACAGACAGCACTACGACATGAAAAAAAAATTAACAGCTATCGTAAATAGACATTTTAGTTTTTGTGAAATAACTTTTTCTTAGATAAACTTACTGTTACGTTACGACAGAAATACAAAAACTAATTGCAAAATGAATACTTTATTGAGAAGGAACTTTTACCCATTATGCAATAATACATTCAAATTTTCACGTCGCTCGTTTGCCGACGTTCCCATCAAAGAGAAAATAGATACAATTGTTAAAAATAATAAAGTGGTGGTGTTTATGAAAGGCGTTCCTGATGCTCCTAGATGTGGATTCAGCAATGCCGTAGTCCAGATAATGAGAATGCATGCAGTGCCCTACGATAGTCACGACGTTTTGTCGGACGAGACAATCAGACAAGGTAAGTTCCCTGAAAACCTGTAAATGAGTTCTAACCTGTAGTCTATGTTAAGTTTTCAGGGCAAAAAGTTAATCCTGGTTAATAACTGTTCAAAACCCGATTTTCGTAATTTAAGCCATGAAACACCTAAACTTTCACATTTTATAATATTTCTTATAAGTTTAAAAATTAATAGAAATAATAAATAAATAAATATGGGAAGTAGATTGCCGATAGAATACTTAGTATATTTTTTTGTAAATACATACATAAAGTACATAGTAACAACCAGACGCAGAACAAATAGGTAAATTTATGTTCATCACACAAACATTTGCTCTGGGTGGGAATGTAAACCACAACCCACAGCTTGGAAGGCAGAGCTGCTACCAACTGAGCTGTGATGCCTGTCATTGGTGGTCTTTAAGTATGCAATCAAACCAGTATTTTCTTTTTCTTTTCAGGTATCAAAGACTATTCAAATTGGCCAACAATACCTCAAGTTTTCATCAATGGAGAATTTGTTGGCGGTTGTGACATCATGCTGCAAATGCATCAGTCCGGAGAACTAGTTGAAGAATTGAAAAAGGTTGGAATAACAAGTGCGCTTTTAACAGCCACAGAAGATAAAACAGAAGATAAGAAATAGTTACTGGTTAGTCATTTTAAATTCATGTTTTTATGTAGGCCTCTTATTTCATAATGAATTGGTTTTTTTTTTGATCTGCTGATTTATCAGGTAATTTTAAGTTGGTGGTTGATTCAAGAGGTTTTTTTTTATAATTGAGCAACTGATTAAAAATCTGCTGCTTAGCAATATTATGTTGATGATAGCCCCTAATTGTGACCTCTCAATCATACTATTTGTATGATTGTAGCTTTTATTATGGTTGTTTTATTTTAATGTATAAAAATCCAAAGTACCTAGCTTAGGATAATAATTTACGAAATAAAAACATTTGTTAAATTTAAGAGCTCTTTATTAAATTAGCTGTACATTCGAGTTAGTATATTATACTTTGGGCACATACCTATGCTTATCCTATGTACGGTTCTCCTCATCGTAATGGCTGAATTAACAACACAGTCAAATATTAAAAGACAAAATATGGCAGATCATTTTATATTGAGTACTCAATCTTAAATACTCTTACAAACGATTATATAAAAATGATAAATAAATAGATGCAGGCAAGCTATGGCAATCTATGATAAAAATAATTTAATGACACTTTCCTTCAACAACCTGCAAGTTTATTGAAATTGAAAAAACAAAATTTTGGTTCATAATAAACCTCTACTGAAGAGCTATAATTACTATATTGGCAGTAATTAAAATTGAACTTTGTATAAATTATGCTTAAAAATAAAAAAATATAACAAAAAACATTCTCATACTGAATGAGTCTTAATTTGGTGTCAGACATTAGTGAAGCCTAACATTAGCACCATTTATCTTACAAATAATATTTTTGTGACTTCCCTGAGAATTTTATATAAAAATTACAAATATCTAATGCCTAATATAAATAGGGTTGTAAACATGGTTGTCAGATTTGAGCCAAATGTTACTAATAAGGGAGAAGAAATTTTACGATATGATAGTTGGCGTTTTTGGTTTGAACATTGCACATAAATAAAACTGTTTTATAGACTAATCTTTAGACAAAAATTGTTTGGCTTACATTGACCTAAGTTTAGGGCGAGATCAATGTAAGGGAAATAATTTTCATGCTTCGATACTGATCGGTATCTCCGGTCGTGGCGGCTAGATGCTAGGGCAGCTTGACCAGACGTACTCGTATTCGCAGTGCCTCTCCCACAGATGACTCGTGTTGATGTCTCGTGACGCGTTCCTTGCGACCTGTATCTACGTAAAATGTATTTTATTCACTATCACTAATTGCCATCTATTATTAGATGGAAAAATAATGTGGGCAGAGGGCCAATGCGACTTATTGGAGTGCAGCCAAACTCAAATATTTTTTCGGACGTCCAACCAATATTTGCAAGGTAACAAACTAAAATAATTTGCAAAACACGTTGCTGAAAGACTTAACAGTTATAGTTGCGGCCCAATGTTTTTGTAGAGACACAAATAGTTATCGTGTTTTTTGTGGTGCATGACATTTGAGATTATTGATGGGTGGAAAACCGTTAGTTGCTAATATTTTTTGATAGATAAGAGATTCTTTTTGCCTTATATTTTCCTTTTTATTAGGCATGGATCGGGGTAATGTCTTCACATTACCCCGATCCATGCCAAAAAAGCTGATAAGAAAAAACAGCTGAAGAGCTGGAATTATTATACCTAAAGGTCGGTTTCGCCGTATAGCGCGGTGGAGAAGGCCATGTAGTCGAGGGCTCCAGCCGGGGCTCCGGGCCCGCGGAAGGGCGGCATGCGCGCCACGCAGTACTCCGCCTGGTCGGGAGGCAGCTCGCGTCTCAGCTCGTCCGCGGTTATGTACGGCTGGAACGAATACAACAATTCAATATCAAATAGTTTCTAAAAATAGAAACTATTAGAAATGTGAATGTGAATTCTATTTGAGTATTACTTTCAAATAGAAATCACAGATGCAATTCAATATTAAATAGACTCTGGAATCACAGATTAAAGCTCTCATATCTCTTGGCATATAGATCTTTTGTAGTTTTAGGAGTGAAATATTTTGTTGTAAAGAAAACTAGCTGCTACAATAGCAGGAAAAAATCTGCTTATTAGACGATCTTTTTTACCAATGCAATAAAGTACTTTTGAAGTCTTTTGAGTGAACTTTTTTGATGGAAAATGTAGCTACTAAAATAGCATGAAAAATCCAACTTACTAGCCAACTTTTCATAACAAAAGAAAGGTTATGAGTTCAACAGTTTTTTTCATCAGATACCCGACGAAGGCTTTATTGGTATAAAGTATTGCAGAAAATATCAGGTTACCTTGTCTCCAGCCAAAATCCTAAAGCTGTCGATGACTTGCTCAGCGGTGTCAGTGTCTGTCGATTCCCTTGTCATGAAGTCCAAGAACGAATCGAACGATACGAAGCCTGAAACGGTAGAAAATGTTGGTTGAAATAATTGCGCTACTCTTCAAATTTAAATTGGTTTATCCATTTGACCGATCCATCATATTCTTCTATTCTGAAGGGTTTGAATAAATTCTGGTTCAGGTCGTTATCGTATTTTGATATTATGACACGAGAGCTAATTTGCTACATTTTCTTTGTATCTGATCGTAGTCGACTCTGTATGATAATATTAGGTCATGCTTGAGCATGCTTATTTGGATATTGAATGGTACATCAAAATAATATCACTCTTACCTGTGTTGTTGGGGTCGACGACGGCGAGAATGCGCTGGAAGTCGAGTTCTCCTTGTCTGTCCTTGCCGATGCTGTAACCCACTGATACCAAGCACGACTTGAGCTCTTCGGGTGCTAAGCGGCCTGTAATAACAGATATTTCGTTAGTATTCTCGATATTGTAAAGTTTAAACCTTCTTGGTTCCGGTTGGATCCAGGCCGTAGTTTCTTGCTCGTTCTCTATGCTCTGGTCGCGAGAAATTGGCGCCTATGAATCATCTGTTAGTTTTTCTAAATGATTTTAAAGATAAATCTTTGGCTTTGACTTTAGTATCAGGACTAAGTAAAGATTACAGTGTCTTGACATTTCAGTAAGTAATTCAAAATCAGAGTTGTATATACTGTAGCTTTGATAAAGGGTTTTATTAGCTACTATGCTATCGAAAACTTTACGTGAGTGACACGTGAATAGCTACTTTTGACTGCTTCATGTGAATGTCAACAAGTCAAGTCTTCATCATCATCAACCTATAGCAGTCCATTGCTGGACGTAGGTCTCTCCCAAGACGCGCCACTGAGCCCGGTCTTCGGCTCTTCTCATCCAGTTTTTGCCAGCTACACACCGTAGATCGTCGCTCCATCTCGCCGGAGGGCTTCCTACACTACGCTTGCCTAAACGCGGTGTCTACTCCAGTATCCGTTTGCTCCTACGAATGTAAAGTCTTACCGGTGCGGTTCTTGTCGAAGTGGTTGAAGGACGCCCTGAACTCTGTGAGCTGTTCTTGTGTGATGCCCTTGGAGTCGCGCGTGAGGATCTGGTTCTCGACCTCGTTGATTGTGCGGTTGATGGAGGTGAGGAGCTGTTCCCAGCCCACGCGAAGGGTCTCCATTGTGTATTGTGAATATCTGGAAGTAGGTATTCATAATTGAGTCGTTTTGGTTAACGCACTAGTTTTAACTAAAGTTTGATTACATATTAGATTTTTGGTATCACAGCTATCTAAACTAATATTATAAAAAGGAAAGATTTGATTGTTTGTTTGTGTCTAATAAGGGCATGGTAAAATGTAGTAAAATCGAGCAATAGAAATTTAGTTGAGAAAGACCTTACTACAGACCCACAGTTTGATATTTGTCAGGAAGAATGCAGACTGTTACTATAGTTAGGTATTTGTTAAGATTAGTTACCTGTTTTCGAAGATCATGCCTTCCTGTACTGCCTGGTGAATACGCTCGAGCTCCTCGATGTGAGGTTTGTATGCGTACACGCCGGCTTCGTACTCCTTGAGACGACGCAGTTGGTCTTCCAGTGATCCCTGATACAAACATTATTTTACATTTTATTCTTCTGTCATTTTTATCTGACATCTGAAAAGACTATGAAAGCAGTTGTTAGGTCATTATGAAAGGTCTAAGGCCATTGAAAAACTGTCGACACCAGAGTAGACCCATCGATAAGTCTGTTATTGATCCTTTTTTTTTAATAAGTTTTAGGCAAGCGTTTGACCGCGATCTCACCTGATGTTAAGTGACGATGCGGTCTACGATGTAGCACACTTGCCTAGAAGATACCCATTCACTCGTCTCTTAAAAATATCCAAATTATAAGACTCGGGAAACACAGCCGCTGGCAACGAGTTCCACTCTTTGGCTGACCGCATTATAAAAGTAGAAGCAAAACGCTTGGTGCGAGCAGGTGGAATGTTAACCATGAATGGATGTCTCATCTCTGATCTGGTAGTCTGATGATAAAAAGTGTTTACAAATATCATGAGACTTTACCTGCAGACCCATGCCTATAGCGGTGACTGCGTCCATCTGCCTCTCGATCCAAGGCCCGACGGCGTTGGCCTTCTCGGCGAACTGGCGCCTCAGGTTCTCGTTGTTCTGTTGCTTGCGGAGTTCCGCGGCCAAGGTGCCGTCACGTTGGGGCACCAACTGCCTCACGTCGGACCATTTGCGGTTCAGCTCCTGCAAAATTATAAATTTATAAAATATTTATTTATAATTGTATGTAATAAGAATAAAAATACTCTATCAGCATTCTTGTTCCCATAGTACAAGCTTTGCTTGGTTTGGGACTAGAGTGTTATGTCTGTGATTTTTTTATTAACCTGTACTGTCCCACTGCTGG
Organism: Ecliptopera silaceata; assembly: GCA_932527185.1. Lineage (NCBI taxonomy): Eukaryota > Metazoa > Arthropoda > Insecta > Lepidoptera > Geometridae > Ecliptopera > Ecliptopera silaceata. The sequence goes on along the minus strand of OW052205.1, from coordinate 4,496,737 downwards.
ACAAAGGTCTACCCCCTTTTCCTCCATTCTTTTCTATCAGCCGCCGCTTCCCACCAGGAATCCGTGAATATTATTTTATTTAAATATTCATGGACGTATCACAAATCACAATCATACATATCACGCGTCAAAATTATGGATAATATGTGTCATCTATTTGAAGAGATGCAAAAATAGAAAGCAAATTAACGGTGGAGGTCGTTTGATTGCCTCTTAACGTCTAGGTCAAGTAGTAAAGTTAACCTCCTTCCCATACCCCATCGCGTGATGAATTCACTTTATCATATTAATAGCTCTTCGTCAATGAAGCAATTCATTGTGCATAATTACTTGCATTGTGAGTTTTCGGCTACTATGTATGACTGTTATGGTAAATTACTTACGTGAGCTGTAAGGGTAGTGTAGGGATTCTCCAAACCTCCAGGGATCTGGTGTTGCTTCACGATGGACTCGACCTGGTGAACCAGGTTGACTATCGCCTGTAAATTACAATAGATTTAAGTACCCTGGATGAGTGACCATAAGTCCGCAGATTATAGAGATTATAATAATATATTAAGATTATATAGTGTAATTATAAAAGAGTTTTACCTGATATTCCTTATCAGCTTCACCAAGAGTGGCCTTGAAGCGAGAGTGTGCGTCCATGAGGCCTGAGATTTCTTCGATGGTGTGGACGATAAACATGTCCACGAGGTCCTCGCGGGTTCCATCCAACCTGAAACCAAAAAATATTAACTAGGTATTTAATAGCAACGTCGATCGCGATAGTTCACCTCCAATTTAAAAACTTGATAATTTTAATCTTAACATGTAATTTTTTGGGATTCAAACCAATCAACTCATGTTTATGTAACATCCACATTGCAGTGCTGACATTATTTGACGTGTATCTTTTGATCCGTAGCGCGTGCATGCGTGCAGTTCTAGTAGTGTAAAAAGGTCACCACTCAGCATAAGCTATAGAAACTGATGGTTTGATAAAAGCTCCAGGATAGATCATAGATTGGTCAGTAGCTCTACCATGAATTTTTACAATATATACTCGCTAGCGTCTGTAGTTAAAAAAATTATGAAGATTTGTACAGCGCCTCTAGCGGATAGTTGGGTACTAAAATTCTTAATATGTACTAATATTTACGTAACTACTGTAGTAAAGTCAGGCGATTTTACTGTGACAACTCATGGTAGATACACAGTATTTTAACTACAGACGCTAGCGAGTATAGATTGTAAAAACTCATGGTAGAGCTACTGACCAGACTATGCTCTATCCTGGAGCTTGGCCTGGAGATGGTAGAGCTACTGGTAGAGGTACAGTAGTTACGTACCAGTTGTTGAATGGAGCCGCGCGCTTCGCAAACTCGAGATGCAGCAGGTCGATCTGCTCGAGCACGCGCTCCGCGTCATCGAGCGCGTGGCGGCGGCGCTGTGTGAGCGCGCCCAGCCGGTCCCACTGCGAACAGATGCGCTGGCATCTTGCGTTCACGCTCGCTACTTCGTGGTATTCCAGAGTGCTGGGAAAGAGACAAACACAAAATTATTTATTTATATAAAACGTTTACAACGTGTTGAATCCAGGTTCTTGAACTAGTATAAATAGAGAGTTTAGGTTTGCTGGAAAGAACTCTTCTTAGGGTTAAGTTTTCTGTGTGCAATAGACGGTCCAACTTGTGATAGAAGACTAAGTTCTGTAATGCTAGCCACCAGTTTATTCTCGATAATCTCGAATGATGTAGGTTTCTTATGCATTGATAACAAAGCTGACCGTGAAAGGTGCTCGATTCGCACAATAATAATAATATTGGGTTCTATTTTATGTCCAGAATGACACAAACGATTTATGTTTTGTTTCCTATCAATATGTTTAGTGTGATTAACTTCAATGATTCAATTCAGTAAGTTATGGAAACTTACTTCAGCTCCTGAGCAATAGCGGCGATTTGCTCGACGCGGTCCTGGTGAGCTGCCAAGTCTGATTCGAAAGCTTCGTGCTTCTTCTTCAGCGCTTTGATGTCGTACAACTTGCATTGACGGAAGTCCTGAGACTGCAGCATTTCTTCCTTGCCTGAAGAAAATTATTAATAAAAAATCATGGACATTTCACACATCACAAGTCTAAAACTAAGCAAAACTTGTACTATGGGAACTAGTTTGTTGATAGAATACTTATGTATATATTTGTAAAAACATTCATAGAATACATAGACTACATAGAATTTTTTATGTTCATGACACAAACATTTGCTCTGGGTGGTAATCGAACACACGACCCACAGCATGGAAGGCAGAGCTACTACGAATTAAGCTTGTGACCCCTGTCAAAATTTGCAATTTCTGGTTTGATATTTTCATAAGGAAGGTAAATATTTTCTTAAAGGATGACTCAAATAATGTGTAATTTGGAAATAATTATAATGTATGTCATGTGTGTAGTTTTGTAATTTGCGGTGACCCCATATCTGTAAGCCTAGTATCCTCGTAAAGTATTATGAATGTTGTGCGTCAATAGGATTCACTGAAGAATATGTGACGAATTACAGTGAAAGTGGTACCTCTGGTCCAGTCTTCGTGGATGTCGGCTTTGTGCTTGAACTTCTGGGCAAGGTATTCAAGGCGCTCCAGGCGCATCATTTCGCTAAGAAGCCATTCCTCGAATGCCTTCTCGGCGATTTCTAGACCCTTCCAGGCTCCAGCGATGTCCTGAATAATTCAAACATAATTTAAGTATAACCTCAATAATACAACATTCCGAACTATAGGCACATATAATTTGAATCACATTGACTCGTCATCATTTTCAAGCCCACAGGCGATTCATTGATATTATTATTTTACTCATAAACTGGTATAGCCCGCGCAATGTTGTATCCATTGCTCATGTCAAAACTGTTGACCTTAATAGGATCGTGCTTCGTGACTAGCGCATTATAAACTGTCTAAATTCATTGTTTCATGCATCGATAATTGTCACGAAGCGTAAATACCTAAATCCTCGTTTATAAATGCACACTTACAGAAACCATCTTGCCTTCAGTGGGCATGTAAGCGGGGCGGTTGCTAAGGCGCAGTTTGGTCTGCAGTGTGTTGAAGTTGGTCTCGAGCTTAGCCTTCTGTTCCACGCGTGGTGGCTTGTGCTTACGCCTGTAAGTACGGTAGTCTTCCAGCTTCTTCTGGCAACCGGCAAGGGAGTTGTCGGTCTGGCGGCTGTTCAGCCAGGGCATTGTGCGACGGATCCATTCCAAAAGCTGGAAAAATATTAGAAACTAGAACTTTGCTCTGATATCGAACAATTTATTTATTGTTAGTAACATAAAAGTATACTTACATCGCTGGCGAGACGCTCATACTCTTCCATGAGGCGTTCGTTCTCCTGGTTGACTTTGAGAACTTTGCAGATGCGGTTCGCGGCCGTTTCAGCCTAACAACAGAAACAAATTTAATTTTTTTGCAAAAATAAATTCGAAGGATATGTTTAACTTGTTTATAAGATACTGAAGTTTTCTTTCTAATTAAAGAGGCGGTCTAAATGTATGCTGCAATTTTTCACTGCACAAAGAAGAGACTAAACAGTAAGCTGCAAGGAGAAAGATGAAATAGGGATACATCACTACGATAATTGGTTATTTCTCTCAAAAACAAAACTAATAGCGTTAGTTTATGTAGAATGTTTGTTTCATACAAACCTTCTGAGCACCAGAGAAGCAATGGTAGTATGACGACACGTATGTCATGACAGCTCGCTCGTCCGGCATCGCAGTGTTCTGCAGATCTGACAAGCGGTACGCAAGCGTCGTTGTTAGTTCTCATGCGATGTTTATGATTAATCGGAGAATGCTTGTGTTTTACAGAATTACTCTTCTATAAAAGAAGAACTTTCTGAAACTGTCCTTGCTAGCGTTTAAAGAGTGAGATGTACAAAACAACATGTAAAGCGTTTCTTTTATAATGCCAAAATGGAACATGGATTTATTGCCCCTCACAAGCATGAAGCCAGTGATATTCCCCATTAGGTATATTTTGGCTATGCATACGATTGAAACACAAGCATTCTGCACTATAACATTTAACTTATAACGTTAATTACATAAAAGCTTACATCTACGGGTTAAATATACGGAACTTTTGCTGACATAGCTTACAAATTTACAACATCAACTTTTAGATGTCATACTTTTTCCTGTATTTTTTTCTTGATATTTTTTAACGAAGATTTCCCTACTGATGGTTTATGTAACTATCTCTACAGATAGTCGTGGAAGGGGTCATCGTAAACAGGAAAGCTAATAGATTCTGAAAAGCAGAAGGGGCACTCAATCATGCTATAAGTGACACACAAAGGCCTGGCGTTAAGTTTCGTAGCAAACTCTTCGGTAGCGATCGCTTTGTGGCCATTGTTCTGTACCTGTTGCGCGCCTTGGAAGGCGTGGTAGTAACATGACACATAGGTCATAATGGCGCGCTCGTCCGGCTTTGGTGTGTTTATAAGGTCTGTAATATTTATTAATTGTTTTTGTTTATCTCAACGATGAATTACTGACAAAAATGAAATGAAAATGATCTTGAGAGTCGGAGTCCAACAGTTGAATACATTTCTGGGGTTTCCGGAACGAGTTTCTAGATTGATTTAAAGCTTAAACTAAAATTGCGTTCCAAATATAAGTTCCAGCATTATATAAAAGGTACATGAGTCAATATACTAAGTATTATGAGCTCCCAATTGAGGTTAAGTGAATAACACGGAGAGATTCAACGGTTAACTTTTATACCTATCGCTCTAGGAGGGTACATACTAAATTAAATCATGTGGTCTCTTCTTTTTTACCTCGTACATACTTGATATAATCTAACAATGCTTGGATGCTTACCATCAGGGTCCAACATGCGGGGAATGTCCAGATACTTTTCAGCGACATCGAAGGCAGTGTTCAAGTTCTCCAAAGGATTATCCTTGGAAAGCTTGCTGTAATCGATGAGGTCTGGCCTGTGCCTGTGGATGAGGGCACAGAATGCCAGACCGTCCTTGAAGGACAGGTGGAAGTTCTGAACGTTCACATTCTTGTATGGCGCTGTTTTGCGTTGGCACCAAAGCAGTAGACCTTCCTGTAAATGAGAATTAACAATTTAGGAATTTTGATGTAAAGAAGGTACATTGTATGTGTAAGTGAGATGATGGTTACCTTAGCGGTCATTTCTTCGACTGAGATGTCTTGGATGGCGAATCGGAGAATGATGGTCCAGATCATACCCAGGGTCATTTTGAGGTTGCCATCGACGATTTCTTCGGCACCGATGGATACTAACTTTACGCCTGTAAACATTAATTGGTTTATGCATTAGTCAATTCATTGATTTTCCTTGATGAGTTTATTAATACTATACATGGTAAAGCTTGTATAAATACATATGTAATAAACTTAAATGAGCGAGTCGAAGTAATCCACTTTAAATCTTCAATCGCTGAGGCATCGCGTGACAGTCTGTATTCTCTTAAGAAGTTCCATAAAGATTTCGATGAAAGAGTGTGAGATATTTGCATAGTTACCTTTGGAGGCAATAAAGTCCAATGCCTTATTGACGTTGGCGATCTTGTGGAAGCGCATCTTGCCGCGGTCGGGCTTGGGAAGGGTCTCGCCGGAGATGACCTCCAGCAACAGCATCAGCTTCAGGCCATTGCGGAAGTCTTCGTCGATGTTCTCGATGCCTGTGCCGGCCTTCCTCAGATGGCTGTTGCACCATGCTGTGAAGGTCTGAAATAAGGTGGACAAGAGTTTAGGACGATTTGTAATAAAATTGTATGATGATTACTTTAAAATCTATATCTAAAGTGTGTGTGTATGTGCCTACTCAATTAGCAATACGGTACCAATTCGCGGTAAAGGCATCTTTAAAAAAACTGTGTTTTGTTTATGAGTTTTGATCCATAACCGGTTCATACTCAATCTAGATCGTCCTTTTTCAAGTGTATCTTGTGGCTTTTGATCATTTAATTTCAATTCCTACTAAGAAATAATATATCTGAAGTATAATTCAAAACATACAAGTGCCGTTAATCAATACTGCAGTTGCAATCAGGTAGGGGAGCCGAACGAGGGTCCGACCCTTCTGTGCCGAAGCCTAAACACAAATGGGAATAAAAATTGAACAACGGAATCTGTTTGGTATTTGTGAACCTTATCTCCATGTCATAAGATAGAACGGTTTGAGCATCAAATTGGTATTGACTATTTCGCCGATGTGTTGGTGATGCTGTGCTAAATGATAATTTGCTCGATTCAGAAACCTGAATTGCAAATAATTTCTGATGTCGGCGCACATATTTCCTCAAATAACTTTTACGTTAAATATTTTGTTGCTGTGCTGTTAAAATTAGGTACAATGCGTAAAATATATGCGTCATCAACAGGCATAATTATTACGAATCTTCCTCTGACTGTGAGCGAGATGTTTCCTGTGCTTTGCTGATATGATCCACGAGATGTATTTTTAAAATTCAATTAAAACAAATGTACGCAATTCAGTTCACTATTATAAAGTGAAACTGCTTTTGAAATAAAATAGATCAGCCGGTTTTGAGACAGTTAAACTGCAGCAACCTATATTGCACGAATGGCGGCGCAATCGTTTGTATGTTTACACTTAGAAACGATTGGTTCCGCAGGCCACAACAAGGTCGTACCGTACCTGATAAATAGAACTTTAAAACCAGTCTATTCAATACGCTCTGCGTGATCACAGTACATTCTAAAGTCGATGACAATTACTTCAGAGAAAATTACAATTGCATTGCGCAACCAATTGATTTTAATTTAAATGTTGAGAAAAAAATTAATTAGAATATAAAAGCTATAAACAGAGCAACATAATTTAACGTTGACACAGTTTTAAAACTATTGTTGTACAGTTCACAGACTCAGTAGGCATAAACAGAGACAAGCGAAAAAAAATTGAAGCACATTCTCATTCATTATTGCGTTAAGATACGGTATTTCGATATACTTCTTAGTCATTCTCTATGAAATGCCACATATCTCTGCCTACCTTTAGGTTCGTGGCAGGTTTTAATAAATATCTTTGCGGAACATTAAAGTGCCCAAACTGCATTCTCAGATCGTAACGAATGATTCATCTTTGCAACTCGCCTCTTTCTTGGCACAAGATATCATTATTATAATACTTTACCACATCACATGCATGACCTACAATATGCATGCTGGAGTCATTGATTGACTTATAGTAATTTCATCAATTTATTAGCAGGTGACTGCTACCGGGAACTGACACGTAATTAGATAGCTATACGATCATTGCGGTCGTCAACTATACGATTCGAGAAAGTTTTGAATAATTTTATAGCCCTTTTTAAGGGAAAGCACTCATCGCGATGTTTACTAATCAGCAATTCGATAGTTATTTACTCTCACCAGGCACGCAACCAACGTAGTTTATAATAAAACCGTTCTAAATTAGCTAATAATATTTCCTTTACTTTAACACCACTTTCGAGGCACTAGTTATCAATATCTAATATTTCCTTTATAACCTATACGTGCCTATGCAATTTTTATTATTGTCCGAAATGTTGAATCAGTTAGACGAAACTAGTTAAAACTATTCAAATGATAAAATGTGTGGGGGTTAAACGTAACAATGTGCAACAGCGACCTCGTGCACACGGGAATACACACGTCCCTGAGACGAAATACATGTGTGACCCAGAATATTAAAATAATCCGGAATCACCTTGCTATTTACCACCACGGTCGAGTCCGTTCTAAAATAAAGACAGGTGCGGACAGCAAAGGGCGAGAACTACTTGGAATGAGCATAAGAGTAGTAATAACCTCCTGCAGATCGCATTATATTTTCGCTGACACCGACGCAAATGACTACGTGAAATACATTTATTCAAGGAAAATTATAACAAGGCGAAATGTTTCTGGGTCAGATCATTATTGTTCCAATAGAAGCATCGTAAAGAAATGACTTGAATATTCGATGTTTCACTTTCTTTTTACATCGTTTCGTTTATCGTCGAGCGAGCGTTACTTTTTTTAATAACAGGTTATTTTATTGAACGATTCTTTGGATCCAGTATTTTGAAACGAAGGCGTAAACCTCTGGTTCGGCACAACCTTGCTCTGTAATCAGTAGTCATGATGATCAATACAAGAACTGGCTCACGTGTCAAGATCCGTTACAATTAGCTATTGATGACAATCATTTCATTGATGATGGTTACTGCGCAGATCGTTTATTAGACATGCACGTTGATGTTCATAAAGAGGCAGAATGAAACATGTGGTGTCTCCGTCATAATAACCTAGTATATCAAAAACATGTTTTCAATGTACTTGGCTATCCTAGTATGGTAAAACAAAAAAGTAAAATGCATGAAAACATTAAAATCTAAAACTTTCACCGGTATAATTATTATGCAAGTCAAATTCGATTCAAGGTTGTCTGTTAATGTCAAGACAGTTCTCTAGACCGGTTCTCTGCGTACTCATCTTCCTGGCCCCTGCATTAACTTTAATGAGGTAGCATTAATGCTGCATGCAGTTATAAGCTCCTAGGCCCCGCAAGCTAATAACTTTTTGTGGAGCACGCGCTATAGCTTAGATCCCAGCCTGTCTCCTATTTGTCTTAATAAATAACTAACCGTCAGCATTATGATTAATGTCAGTAATATTCATATAGATTGCCAAAGACTTTGGATACCACACAATTTGCCAAGATTTTGTAAAGTTTGGTTCTTTCGTAGTCACTACAGCAATTACCCCGATCGTTGTTAGGTAATAAATGCAAGTAAATTGAAAAACTATTGTTTTGAAAGAAACGCAATTTTGAATATGCTATAGTAGGTATACATACTTTCTAGTTTATTTGTCAAATAAATGAATATTTTTTATGTGGTCATGTTATTATTACTTTTTGCATATTTTTCAATAAATTATATCAAATAAATCAATATGCATGTATAATTTATATACAAACAAACAAGCTATAAATTCATCTGCATCCTGCAAATGAATTATTCAGAAGAGAAACTGCGGGGAACGTGTTAAACCATACTTACTAAATCAAATTTTGATGTTGACCAAAGCAAAAGCTTAGCCAGTAGCAAGGTTAAGTACTGTGCTTCGATTTGTATAAAATCTTCTGCTGTGAATATAGAAAGCCGACGCTAATTTTGTCTATAAAAACATGAAATCTAACATAAATAGATATTGAATAAAATACAGCCTGGATTATAGCGGTTTCAATACAGACGTTTTCAAAAGGCCAAACTTTCACTTTATAGTCAATACGTGCAGTTCAAGGTGCAGTATCTATGAATCTGTTCCACCGCTTAGTTTGTGCCTTTATATGGTAAATCTGTTCATAAAATATCTATGAAGCATCAGTGGCAACAACAACTTAAAATCTATACGAACATATACCTCTTTTTACGATTGAAATATGTAGTTAAATGGAGTCTGCACACTATAGGGACTAAGGTTTTATATTTCAAATTAACTTGGTCACGAATTATTAATTCAAATGTATCGCACTGTGGGAGCACCCATTTGAAAACCATTATAATTAATATTATTTTTAAAGATCTCAAAGCATTTTTTCTTTATACATTTCGATGTTAAAGAATAATTTCCTAAACGGCAGATGGCCCAATACCATTTAATGCAATACCTCGAAGTCCGCGGTCCAAGAATGTTTTTTATGCAACCAATTGTTGCGTTGCATTGCACTGCACCTTTAAGTGTAACTTTTACAACTTAGTAAAGCTGCTGTAATACTGCTATTACTTAGTGCAGTATGGGTATGTAATGTTATTGTGTGCGTTTACTAGAAACTGCATTAAACAACATTTTAATATAATGAGTGTGCTAATTGACGACCGATGTGGCGCGGCGGGCGAAGGTCCGCTTGCGACGCGTAGTTTGCGGGTTCGATTCCCTTCTTGGGACAAATGTTTGTACGATCTGCAAATATTTATTACTGCTATTATTAAAATTAAATTAAATTGTGTAATATTGTTTTGGATTTTTTGATTCTCTCGAGTGTAAATCGGCAGACATTATTTATTCTGTAATAGACTAGGTAGGTATTGAGTTAGTTTATAAGTTAATGTTTTTATTTTAGTTTGTGTTTAATATTAGGTGTACCATTCAACTGGCGGGTGGAGTAGTAGTAGTAAATGTTTGTTATTTTTGTTTTCTTTGTACTATTTTATTACTCTAATTGAGTTTATTTATTTTATTTTTTTATTTATATATTTTTTATTTATTTATTTTTTATTTATTTATTATAATTATGATACAGTCTTTGAACGACTCAAGTGATGATGACTTTCATTCCATCTCGTCATACCACTCTAGTAGTAGTACCGACACGGATAGTTTTATGAGTATACCTTCCCTTTCAGATACCTTAGCGGCAAATTTTTCCGACCGTCCTCATAGCTTCAATGTCATTCACATCAACGCTCAGAGTATTCCGGCTCATTATCCAGACATGCTGGCTTCTTTTGATATCAAAAATCTTCACGCTATATTAGTCTCCGAATCTTTCCTCAAGCCATGTCTCCCTTCGACCTCGTACTCCCTTCCTGGATTTATTTTGATCCGTAACGATCGCACTAGTGGTGGCGGTGGTGGTGTAGCAATTTACCTGCGTGCCAATATTCCTTTCTCAATTGTAAGTATGTCTGCACAGCCTCCACCATCCAATGCCGGCGAACATCTCTTTATTGAAATCTTGCTTTCTCACTCAAAAATTCTTCTCGGAGTCTATTATAGCCATTCCTTACGCGTCAACTTCTTTTCATCTTTTGAGAAACTTCTTGAAGATCTTTTGCCCTCATACAGTCACACTATTCTCATGGGAGATTTCAATACTTGCCTTGTTAAGCAGGATTATCGTTCCACCAAATTCGAGACCATAATTAAATCGAGCAATATGCATATACTTCCACTTGATACAACTCATCACTTCCCTAATTGTACTCCTTCTCTCCTTGATTTGATATTAGTCTCTTCTCTTCAGCATGTTTCTAAACATGGTCAGTGCTCTGCTGATGCTTTTTCCTATCATGACCTCATTTTCGTATCTTACAAAATTCGCCCCCCTAAACCCAAACCTAAAATTCTTATGCAGCGTAATTTTGGTGCCATGGATGTGGAAAGACTTAAACTCGATGTTCAGGAGGCGGATTGGAAACCAGTACTGGTAGCCACCAATATTGACGACAAAGTAAGCCAGTTTAACACAATTATAACGGGGATATTTGACGTTCATGCTCCTATCCGAGCAGTAAAAATGAAGCATCTTCCGGCTCCCTGGCTCACAGATAAAATTCGATCCTTGATGCGGACCAAAGTAGCCTACAAAATAAAATACAAACTTAATGCCACTAAAGAAAACAAAGATAAATATTACAAAGCTCGAAATCGCTGCAATATGGTGTGTAGGGATGCACAAAGCCGCCATATCCATGCTTCTGTTTCCAATAACGATCCCTCAAAGATCTGGAAATTTTTAAGATCACTAGGTATTGGCAAATCTAATAACGATACAATTTCAAAAGATTTAGATTTTGACCTTCTTAATAAACATTTCTCCTCTTCGTCTACTATTGATTTGGTTGACAAAACTAGTACCCTCAGTTTTCTATCTTCTTTGCCAACACCTAATTATCCTGAGTACGTCTTTAGTGAATTCACCGCATGTGATGTTAAGAAGAGCATTTTGTCCATAACATCTAACGCTCTGGGTGGTGACAACATCGGGCGGCATATGTTATTTCCCATAATCGATGAAATACTTCCTATTATCTGTCACATTCTAAACTTTTCTACCTCATCAAGCTCTGTTCCGAGTCTGTGGAAAGATGCTCTTGTTATACCTCTCCCTAAAAAGTCTAAACCTACTGCTTTCTCCGACTATCGTCCTATTTCCATTTTACCATTCCTTTCTAAAGTCCTTGAACGCCTAATTCACAACCAGCTCAGCTCCTTTCTCATCACAAATAATTTACTCAATCCTTTCCAATCCGGTTTCCGTCCCGGTCATAGTACAGTGACTGCACTAGTTAAAATAACTGATGACGTACGTCTGGGTATGGAAAATGGACTCCTAACCATCTTGACATTACTTGATTTTAGTAATGCTTTCAATACAGTTGATTTTGACATTTTACTAGGTCTTCTTAGCTCAATTAACATATCTCCATCGGTGATTGACTGGTTTCGCAGTTATCTGCACGGACGCCGGCAACGTGTACGCGTTGGTGATGTTTACTCATCTTGGTGCTGCACATGTGCTGGTGTACCGCAGGGCGGCGTGCTATCTCCTCTTCTATTTTCCCTTTTCATTAACTCTACCTCACGTCAACTCACTTCTTCCTACCACCTATATGCAGACGACTTGCAAATTTATAACCAAGCTCCGCTAAATAAGCTGCCTGAAGCAATTTTGAGCATTAACAATGACCTGTTAAAAATAAGCAATTGGAGTAAGGCATATGGGCTCAAAGTGAATCCTGCAAAAACCCAGGTCATTGTTTTAGGTAGCTCTCGTACATCGTGCAAGATTGATTGGCAAACACTACCACTCGTGAGTTTTGACAGTGTAATTATTCCTTTCAGTAAAACGGTTAAAAACTTAGGAGTATTTATTGATAGCAGTTTGTCGTGGGGTACGCAACTCGAATCCGTGAGTCGCAGACTGTTCGCTTCTGCAGGTTCAATTAGAAGGTTACGCAACTTTCTTCCCACGGCTACCAAAATTGCGCTTGCACAATCTCTTCTTTTTCCTGTCTTAGATTACGCTGACTCCTGCTATCTTGATCTCACGGAAGACAAGCTCGACAAGCTTGAGCGGCTCCAAAATGTGTGCATCCGGTTTATATATGGTCTTAGAAAATATGATCACGTATCTGAGTTTCGTACAAAACTCAAGTGGCTCCCTATACGTCTTCGCCGGAATACTCACATCCTGTCTCTTCTATTCAACATCCTCTTTAGTCCTTCGGCTCCTCTCTATCTGAAGGAACGTTTCGAGTTTCTGCACTGCACGAATGTTCGTAATCTTCGTTCCTCAGATAATCTTCTCCTTAAAACTCCTGTGCATCGAACTAGCTTCTATGCAAATTCTTTTTCTGTCCAAGCTGTCCGCTTATGGAATACATTGCCGGTTTCCATAAGAAAATCCCCTTCATTGACCGTTTTTAAAGATAGGCTCAAAAACTTTTACTTGAGTGAATTATGACATCATTCGCTCATCTGACTTGTCGTAGTTATTTTTTAGTAATTTATATATATATATATATATATTTATAAATATGTTGTATTTATGTATGTATATATTTGTATTTATCTATGTATAGTATTATAGTAATAAAATTAATGTAATTCTTATTCTATTTTATTCTATAGTGCACCTAGCTGACCCTCTTTTTGTAGGCTTCTTTCCATCCAAAGGTTGTCTGGAAGAAATCGCTCCCTAGCGATAAGACCGCCCATTGTACTGTATTTTGTTAGTTTTTATGTTTTCCTTAATAATTAGTTGTAAGGTGTATTACTAGTACAATAAAGTGTTTTCATTCATTCATTCATTTATTTCCGGGTGTTCTGGGTATTTGATATGTATAATAAAAATTATCTATCTATGTAAAGTATTGTATTAAGTATGTCAGTCTTCTATAGTAGGTACCCATAACACAAGCTCTGCTTAGCTTGGAGCTAGATGATGTTGTGTGGATTATCCAGCATTATTTATTAATTTACAATTAGCACAATAAACTAAACCGGAATGTGAAGTATCTAATGTCGTGTCAGAACAATCGGTGATTATTATGATTGATGATGGAGGTCTATGTGGGCGTCTTCTTGATTTTAACGGATCGTATGATTACTGTAAAAATTAGAGTAGTATGTTTAAATAGATCGATGCGTAATCATAAAGTATTTTGCCCACGGATTCTTGAATAGAAATAGACTTTTTATTTTAAAACTGTAGTGTGTAGTTGACGTTGATTTGCATCACTATTCAAAAATATCCACGTACTAAACGTGTAGGTATAACTGATATTAATTTCTACATTTTTAACTGTCCTGTGTCTACGACTTTAATAATTTGGAAATTTTCCTATTATTTCTTTATTGGTTAAATATATCTTGTGAAATTATTTTTATGCAAATGAATATTCAATGTCAAATAAGGCGAGGAATATTTAAAACTACAGACGTGGTGTATTTGTTCAATTGACTCGATTGTGGTTTACCGACATAAATTAGGCATTTATTTTATATCAACAAGTTTATGAATGAAAAATATGAATGAAGTATGTTTATCTTCTAACTGATGTGTCTCAGTGACACCTGTGAAGGTGGGAGAGATTGGTGCCAAACCGCCTACTAATTTTGAAAAACAACGGGACCGTTATCCCACATACACATATGTTTTGAAACAAGTAGCAATAAGAAAACTATATTATTTGCAAAAATGGACAAAACCGATTTCAATCGTGACTTTGTGTGTTGTGAACTTGGAACTAAATAAGGTTTATTTAGTTCCAACTAGATGTCGCAGCACTCTCTTCGATCTTTTCATTCGGTTTTCTCGATTCCTAATTCGCGCTATCGAAGCACTTTGCGTATCGTTATCGAAGTAATGAGACTTAAAACAAAGATTACTCAAAAAGTTATTTTCCGATCTTTATTAAATTTATATGGGACTATCTCTAAGGTACCTATGTTCTACCGATATAAAAAAGAATCATCAAAATCGGTCTATAATTGGCGGAGAAGTCGTGTTACATACAAACAAATAGACACACAATCGAATTGAAAGCCTTCTCCTGTTTTAAAGTCAGTTAACAAAAATCAACCAAACTTTACTCACTAAAAGTTATATTTACATATACCAAAGATAAATGTTGGTTGTTGATATCAGATCAAGAGATCACTGACCTGAGGGATAGAAAGTATTCCAGGTGTGGCCGCAACGTATACGATAATATTTGAATCTAATTCGCGATTAGGTGCTATTAAAACTACAGTGAATTATTTAATTTCAATAGTGAAATGGTGAATGGTGGGTGCATGGAAAGAGCCTCCTCGTGGCGCACACCGGTAACAGGCAAGGTAAAGCAGTGTCTAGTCTGACTAATCTTTCCAACACGATGCTACAACAAAATACAGTTGTAGCATCGACACGATAAGAAGAATAAGAAGAATGGTGAAACTAATATGCAAATTTTATTACAAGTAAAGTACCACTCACATCTTTTTACTTATAAGAAATACATATAAGTTAATCCTGATGACCAGTTTAATTACCTGAAAACAAAAAAGGTATCATTAGTAATTTGAATTAGCCAATCTCATTTTTTCTTTGATATTTTTATCTAATTTAGATTTCAGGTAACTAAATGAATTTATATTTAAGTAAATAATATTTTTATCAAGTAGTAAATTGTATTATTTTAATGGTCTCTTGATTATATCTGTCTTACCAAAGATTATTAAATAACTTTTTATACGTAAAGTGAAAAGTGTGAGTAAAATTTAGTTAAACAAGCAGCGGATTATAGCAGTATTGCGTTTCATCCAACCTCTTCGGAAAATTTAATCTTCATCGTTTCAATATTGAATGTACATAACAATCCTTGTAATACCCAAATTCTGCATCCGTTTCGATTTTAGTAATAAAACATATTATATGTTGAAAATGAAAATAAATATTCGAAACCTAGGCAGGCAGAATAATCTTGTATATCCTTACATTGTTATATTTTTTTATAACAATGTGGGGATATAGGTAGGTATACATTGTTTTAATTTTTAAACAATGTAGAAATATACAAACGATGGTAATAAACCCAGTTTCCCGTATGTTTCTGCTATTAATACATCGAACAAAATCTCGTGTTTCGCAAGCATTGGATCAGTTTAACTGGACGCTTCCTTATGTCAATAATGATGTAAGAGCATCGTCAATGTTTATTATTGAACCTTTTATTGCTTTCGGATTTGGAGGCGTTGACGCATCAAGATGGCTAAATGATGACTTTACCTGTGAATCTATACGAAACCACAGAATCAATGAGTCAAACATAAACATATAAACAAGCTCTGATTGCTATCTTAGGGCTCCATATAAAACTGTTTTTGAAACCGTTAAAGACGTTTAATAATATTATCTAAAAATAATTTTCCTTGCAATACGATTCGCAACATTGTACTGCCTACTTAGAAACTGGACCATTAGACCACGCTTGCAAATACATCACACTGTATTTACATTCAGGCGCCGTCCGTCTAAACTAGTTACCTACTGCTGAACTTTCAGTTAAATATAGACCAGCTGATTGACGCGACAGTTTGGTCGGGCTTCCGTGGGATCGTTGCTAAATACCAGTTAGCTTGTATCACATTCGTATTCCGGAAAGCTCTTAGTATTTCCACACACTAATTTTCAAAGAACTAAAAATTTCAATTGAAATTATCTAAATAGTAGGTCACTGCAGTATTTTCATAACGATAATTAAAACTTCGTGGAAACAACAGTAACTTATTATGTTTTACCATATTACCATTGAACAATGATCTTTTTTCATTACTTACGTACAATATAATAGAGTAAGTACCTAGTCATAGTTAACTTGTATCATGTGCATCGCATACAAACAGTTCAATGACTATTAAAATAGATTAGTGAGTTATGGAACTAGCTTTGAGAAATCATATAATGTCAACAAACCTACGAATTCTATGGAATATTCTGACGTACAATGATTCTAAGTTGGTACAAATCTGTAACGTGGACTATAAGACTTTCAATGGTTTATAAATAGTATGTCTCATACTTTAAAAGTAGCTTTATCATTATCGTAATAAATCGATCACCATCTGTTTATACTTACCAACTGTGATGTAAGTTGTTTAGTGACAATCAAGCTGTCTATTTTCTATTGTTCGCTTCTTTGCCTTCGTGTGAGTTGGAAAGCCAAGCCAATGCCTATTTCATTAGTTCGACGTTTCTCTTCACCTATTCGTAGTAGTTCTATAAACGAGCATCTGACCTTGCCAAATAAATGCCATACCGCTGAGAAAATGAAAGTTTAATATGTTATTTCTTTTACGTAATCTGGTATTTCGTTATGCTAAAGGTTAAATTCTTTAAAATTAGTATTTTAGATATGTAAGTCGTAATTTGCACAAAACGATTAGGATGTGCTGATAGGTATGCTGCTTCGACGAAAGCCAAGAAACGTACCTGAAATTCTAATAGTAGTTTGCGAAATATGTATACCTAAAGCAATTCTTTCTCGTGAAGCAAGGTCGTCTTGTTGTTAGACAAATCTATCTTTATTTACATCAGTTCTGTCCTAGATTCAAGGATACAATTTTTTGAGGGCAATAGCAGTCACGCACGAAAGATAACAATACCGTTAGTCCGTTATCGGGATTTCGGTTCTGTCTCATTTAGCTCTATGGTTTTTTGCTACTTTAATATTTCAAGTACTTAGTACCTACTTTTCGCAATATTATAAGTATGCCAGCATCAGAACTGTTATATTCAGGTATGGTGAGCTCGATCTTTTGGGATGTCTACCACAATTCAATACACTTAAACTATTTTAAAATAAGATTTAAGGCAAATAATTAAATACTATGAAATGTGTGTAATTATATCGGTGTTTATTAGGAAGGCTAGACAACTACATAAAAAATGTTTGAATCAGGGAGTATCTATGCTTCATAATTAATATTTTCCATTACCGTCAACCAAACAGCATTATTGGCCCATTGTTTCCGAGGCATCGACCCGCGCCGCCATGCTAATTGAAAGCGATTTACATTTTTGTTTGCATTTCCATCATGGAGGTATCTAAGGACAGACATGACAGAATCCCAGACACGATCGATCCGAAATCTCAGCACCGCGTGTTTCTAAACCGTCTGGGACGTTCTAAAATATTAGATACAACCTGGTGCCCACGATTTCGTCTTGCTATAGTTATATTTGTGACAATTCGCACAACATCTTTATAAATTTTAGCCAATGTTATTCTGATGTATTTATGAACTACGTTATTGTAATGTTTTATTCAAATCCATTCGATGTTTTTGTGTGAAAGATTAACAAACATTATCCATCCATCCACAAATCAAACTTTCGCATTTTTTATATTATAGTAGGTATTTAGTTACAAAATTAAGAGTATTAAATAATTGTAAGAAGACTGACTATTTGTGCCCCTTGAGTAACATTATATGTATCAAACATATAATACATCCTCGCGTTACCTATTCTTTTGAAGTTGGTGAATGTAATTAGATAGCGTTACCTACAAAGTTATGTGCACTTAAGACAAAGCAGTGGTTTGCGGCTTGCACCCTTTCCTGAAGATAAAATTACATTATCGCCTGTTAAGTGCTGTCGAAACACTGAACTCTCTTCCTCTTATCAGTTACTAAAAAACATATATTTTTATTATACATTTCCATTCGACAAACCGTCGTTTGGTATAAATATACCATGTTTCGCAAAGTTTCATAGTTTCTCAATAGTATATTTTACTGTAAATTGTGAGCTCTAGTTGACTTGACACACTTGTGTCGCCTTGTAAATCAACTGTACCTATAATTACTGCATTCATAACAAAACACGTTAACTATCCTGTCTCCACCCACCTATCCTAGAATAATCGCTTGGCAGTGTCTACCACATGCCTGTGTATTGTGTTCTCATTTTGAGGCCGTACAATATATGTACGTATAATACAGGTATTATGTCACATATAACGTGCACAAAAGGTGTTTACAACAAAGAACTTTCGTCCAGCTGTTGATATTAAACTTTGATGCATTGCAAAAAAGTTCATTTTTGATACTAGCGATGGACTACAAAGCTGACGCGATGAGCTCTGAATGAGAATGTTTCTTAAGTAGGGTTTGGTAAGAAACTTGGTAATGCTACTGCGTGAATAATAGAAACAGATACGATTACCGTTTTTAAACATTGTGAATGAGTATCTTATCAAATAAAAGGTTTTCCTGAATAACTATCGCAGTTTTATCGATATGATTATACCTGCATCTAACGTAATTACATAGAGGATATAAATAAACATAAGTATCTATGATTTAAAAAAGATATAAATCAAGATAGTAGATTCTGACTAGACCTTGATTTTTGTTTATGTAATGTGGGTAACCCTTATTCTGTTGTTACAATATTAATAAACGAATGGTAGTTATTGCTATACAAGAAAAAGTCATAATCTTAGAAGTGCTTAATGAATATAACGGTTTTAATGTAAACCTAAAAACTCGTTTATACACCTATTCTACTAAAGCAGATTTAAAGAGGAAAAGTCCCGTTCCTTCAAGATATTAAGATAAATCACATGTAGAGATATGTTAGTAACTTCACCTCTAGATGGTGGTTTCTAATAAGCTAAGATGCCATATCCATAAGGAGTTCGATTGCTCGATAAGGCCACATAACGGTACTATAATGTTAGGACAAGAAACGTATTATCCGTACCGCGCTGTCCGATCATATCGCATCGTTTGTGCGTCAATCTCAGAGTTGGTTTATTTGGCCAACGTATTTAATTTTGTGCATCGGTGTCATACATGAGCGGAAGCGTCCTACGCAAAGGTATTCTTTATTGACACCGTGTGGAATGGGACACGGGATGCACGATATGGACGTAAGCTCGCCAGCATTGGCGCTACTGACATATACATGATATCCGGAGCCAATTACCACAATAATTAAGACTAAATTTAGCCGCGTTTCGAACTATCGCAGCTGCTACCGAAGGTCGTGTGAGTTGCTCAGTTTGCAACCCTCATTGTATTGTGAATAAGTGGGGAATGGAAAATAGTCCAAATGAATAACAGTGAATTGAGAGCTCGGTCGGCGTCCCCTCGCCGACTTATGAGATTCATCCTGACAAATAATCGTTGTCAAAACTAGAACGCACCATATGTTTTGTATGCGATAAGAACATTGTTATTATTATTACCTAATATACCTTATCTACATACCTAATATATTTTGGTAGGTAGATAACGATGTGGATTGCAATCAATTTGCATTACATTGACATAAAAAAGTGGTAGGTAAGTATCGGATAATATTAATGAGAACTGATGCCAATTCACCAAAAAAAAATGGTATGTTGGTATGTAAAAATAAATTAACTGAAGCAAAAATGCGTGGATCGTTAGCGGTCTATAGTCGAAGACAAACGACATTCGGGTATATTAGGTACCTACGATTTTCTAATAATACATATAGCAAGTGAGTGTAAGCATTTCGCGTGGGCGATTGGACATAATCAAAAATAGATGTTGTTGGCATCGGCGCGCCTGCAGTCTGTCCGAGATCTCGTCAGATCTGTCTGTCTTCTCTTGGTAGATAAGTCTCATATTTTTTCACGCTTTTGCATGACAACGACAACCTTAAGAGCTAGCATCTCACGGTCTGGTCAGAGAAATAAGTTCAGCCGGTCTAAATTACCTAATGTACCTATAATCTAAATACATTTTTCGATATTATAGAGTACCTCTATAATACTACTCATCTACATAATTTATTTCTTAATATTCCGTAATAAAAGCAATATGTTAGACAGAAATTAAACGCATGAAATAAACAGTTTTATATCTTTAGCTCTGAGCGGATTCAACATACATTTTAACGAGGTACTTAAACCGAAACCGTGTAGGAAACTAGTAAAGGTGTATTGTGATAAAGCCGCTCACGAGACACACCTGGCCAACCAAGTACCTGGGCGCAGTGTGGGTGGAAGTGTCACACCTACGTGCCTGCAGTCCAAGCAACCATGGAATAATGAGACATGACTTCGATAGCGATAAAGAGAATGACTGTTGTTATGTCTAGTAATTCTTTACCACGAATTAGCAAATAGTAGCCATGGTTGCATGCGACGTGTTACACTAATGTTCTTGTGAACGAAAAGAGAAAATAATGAAAAGAGCTTGTTAAACTGATCCAACATACTTTGTCGAAAATTCTAGCTTCAATATCTGAAAATATCGCAGCCTATTACGTAGTAGAAGAGCATTGATAGATTTTGTTCTAAATGTTGAAAAAGAAACATACCAAGCGTACCTAGTATACCTAAATGACTAACTTGGAGCCTTTGAAAATATCTAACAAGCGATATTAACGCGAAGTAAACACCATCTTTGAAACAATAACATGTGAGCTCAGCATTCCAAAGAGATTTTCAACAAATTACAATGACAAACAATGATAATGAGACTGTTTACTAGAAGTTCAATGACAGAATCAAATGACACTGTTAACAAAATAATGCGTAAGCAATGAACATTCATTCATTGCACCGAAGCTTTTATTTTGTTTCTGAAAATCAACAGTATTGAAAACATTGCTACCAATAAAAGTCACGACTCACGACTTTAAAGATATATATTGCTTTCGAAAACGTTGTTTTGATGCTAAGAAATATCGTGTCACTTTTACGTGACCTCCATCCTCAATGTTATATTCATTTACCAGTCAGTTGCATGTTGTTTTAGAGTTTTCGTTTGTACTCTTGAGTATTTGTGTAAAATATAGTCTGATTTGTATTAAAATAATTTAATTAATTAATACTGCTAACTAGTTGACGGACTGGTCTACTTTGATACTGTAGTTTTTGAGTTTTATTAGTTGAGTCTATCACTTTCTAATTAGGTGATTTGTGAACAGTATTTACATTTTTGTTTAATTAATTCCATTGTTTATATAAAAAGCCTATTAACAAACCGCTATATTGGGTTTAGTTTTTTATTCCATTAATTTTGTTTTCACTTTGGAAATATGGTTTGAATTTTTCGATCGTAAGCTGTTTTTGTAATAGTAACTCTCATAGTTCTCGAGAAAAGCAGGTTATTCTTGTAAAGGTACGTCCTCATTCCATTACTTAAACCTTATCATGGCTTAGAAAGTTACTAGTTCAACGTTCACTAGTTAACGTATATTTCTGTCCATTATTTTGTTGGTTGGTATTCGTAATTGTTTTCAAGGACTTTGTCGCTCATTTTGCATTTTTATCTGGTATACGGGCGTCATAAATTTTTATAGTCTGCATATGTATTAATATAAAATTTTGAGATATATTTGATTTTAACCACATGGTAGGTGCCATTTTGCATCATAATAGATTACCTAATTTGTCTCAACAAAGAAATTTAAATAAAATTTATTCATTGTTCTTTAGACTTAAATTTTGTCTCTTAAAAATTGCACTTTTATTTAAATCGGTAAAAACATTATTATTCTCATATTAAAATATTGATAGTGAAACCGAGGACTGTGAGCTGACACTTGTATGACCCAATTCTTGAATCCATGCCAAAAAGCAAACTAACAACGACAAGGGAAAAATAACCTTGTCAGAATGTGTTATGTAACCGATATTAGACTTCTACAAATCCGTCAGTATTTTAAATTCTGTAAATCTGAATTACCGTACTTGGGTACATACATTCGTTGGTTTGGTCATGTTTGGGTATTGGAATGTGTGTGATGGAAGACTATGTGTAGTTGATAACACCATCGATTTTGTTATTCGATATTATCGTTGTTCAACTTTGTAAAATAATCATAGTTTAATAATCGTAAATACTTTTTGAACGCCATAAGTAGTTCAGTTTTATAAATGCCTCAGTTGTGCAAACATTGCTAAACAAAGCTCAATTATGGCACCACATATATTTAAATTTAACATTATATATAAATTGCAAACATATTAGATACAGGATATTTAATACATTTAATGGGTTCCATCGTCAGTTCAATTTCAATGTTGACTATCATCGGTAACTTAGGCACATAAGTTAGCTTATCGTGTGTCAATGTCCTCGGGTCACAGAAAGTAGGTGCGCGAAAGGTATGCCAAGGTGACAGAACCAAGGTGAACATTTAAGATTATATAAAACTGGAAATTGGGACAAACGTTTATGTTTTGAACACCATTAACAAGGTGAGACAGGCACTACATCAAATAATATTATTTTTGTTTTTATTCCCTTGATGATATAATATATTTTGACTCCTAATATTTTGAAGCTTTTATTTAGTTAAGTCTTGATGCATGTAATCATATCGGTTTTTGATTGGGATGCAATTTCGCATGCATTATGTAGGCGAATCTGATGGCAATGCCAAAAAAACATGACAGAATTCGAAGGGTAAGTTTGTGCTCCTCCACTCGTCTTGACCAAAACGGCTGTGTGATATTTTAAGTTTTAAGTTTTTTATAACTATCTACCATACGCTTGAGTTTTAAAAAGTACTTAATGCGTTTTTTTTTGTTGTGCGGTGTTAAAATTTTATTTGATCTTGTTTCTATCGTATACGGTAGTCCAGAACCGCGAATAACACAGCGAATAATAAGCTAGTTCTTACTTGGATACAATAACGATGATTGAATAAATTAAAATATTGGTTTCATGTAAATTACTATTTTATAACCAGTTCCGAGCTCGTCCTCTGCTCACCACTTTCACGCACGATTTCTAGTGTGACCAGATGCTGGCCGCTGGCTGATCTTACTTTTGATAAATTAAGCGCTCACCCGAATCGCCAGTCGTTGTGTTTTAGACAGTTTTTGTAAAAAGTGACGTAAGTCATATGGATCGATGAATGTAATTAATTAAGATTAGAAAGCGATAAATTCTCAAACGTTTGAGGAAAAAATATCGTGACGAAACCTGCGGCGTTGTCAGTAATGCACGTACCTACCTATTGACCTTGTATTTTCAATGGATAGGACCGATCTGGCTCAGAGGATAAGGCATAGATGCACCTAAAAACTTCAGATGCTTTATAAGTCATATACATTAGATGCGGGCAGGAATGAGAAAGCGATTGATTGATTGCGTTTTTGGGAATGTTGAGATTTGGTGGTTCTTAACACGAGTGTGCCAGTGACCTGCTTGCGGAAGCGTTTCCAGCGGTCGGGAGCGCGACTTGTCAAGCGACTTTCCGCGCAGACGCACTTCAATTCGTTCGGCCGCGACATTGACCCGCCATACATGATCGGCCATTGCACCGGGTGTCGCAGGCTCTTTGTTTATATCCTGCGAGGCCTACCGTGCGCTGCGACCCTCGCACGTTCATTGTCCTCGCGGCGACGTCGTTTTCATCTAGCCACCAACTTAATGGGCGAGTTACAAAAATAGGTCTTACTACTACGTTTTCTTGCCCTCTACAACAAATTATTAAATTATCTCTTACGATTTTTAGCTGTTGGGAAGTAAGTATTTCTTTACTACACTATTAAAACCCCTTTCCCTAACTTAAAAATCAACAACAGAATTATTAATGTTAGTAAAAATACTGTTTGTTCTGTTTTATTTCTTGTTTTTATAAGGGATTTTTCCTATGATTATGGAACGTTACTCTACAACATAGCTACTCGTTTAACATGATTTTCCTACCCACGATTTTGGATTAAGCCATTATAAGCCATTATACATGACAAGAACACGACAAACCTATAAGTATAAACAAGATGTCGAAAGCTGGATGCAAGCCCAATAGGACTAAATGAAAGTGTCCGCTCGAGTGGAGTGTCGTAAGCCGTTAATGACATTCCGCAGGTTGAGCTCACAGGGTGCGTCACGCGCTCGTCACTGACCACCGTCCCCAGGTCACCGCGCTAATAAATGCCATCTTACGTTATGGATGCATTTTACGTAGTCGCAGGAGGCTCAGTAATTTCCTGAAATACGGTTTTCATGGTGACGCAAAGTCCGACACCCGCGCTTTCAGCGGCGCCTGCGCTGAACCCATTTTAGGACATGACTAACGGAAATTTGACTCCTCTCTCTGGCCCGTTCTCTCCCGCGGGAAGCGCCGTGCATTTGTCTCGCTCTCGCGAAAAGCTTCAAGAAATCTTTTAATAGTGTCCACGGCCGCGATCTACTTTCAAGCGGCGGGAAATGTGCAAGACGATAGTTTTTTCAAAGACTGATTTATTGAAAATATCTAGGAATTTATTTAGTTAAAATAAAAATAAAATATATACTATAGGTTACTGTGTCTATTTTATCGTTTGCTCTAAATTTAGATACATAATCAGATAAATTTGTTGGCGTTGCCAATTAATTTAAAACCGGGAGCAGATCAGATGTAGTAGCTCATAGTAACGTGTTTTGATTATAGAAAACAGAACAGTTCGGTTATATCGATTTATAGATAAAAAAAAGGTAAATACAAAAACATGAGTCATTTCGTAGCCGACCGATGATAAGGCTTTCCTGGCAGTTTTATAATAAATGCGGTTTCATTATAGGTAATTGCAATACTCTTGGTTTACCTACCTTGAACCATTGTGTCAACAGTTGTGAGGTGTGTCATGTAGAACGTGGAACTGACCTTTTTCTGCTGCTTCTCCCAAGCCGGGTCTAGCAGACCCTCACGCTCCCACTCCTCCTCCTGTTCCATATATCCGTCCGTGTACTCATAGCTATTCATCATCCCGTTGTCCATCATCATGGTCACCGCACTGACCGTCGGTTCGATGTTCGTTCGAGCCTACGACGACCGCGAGCTCGCGTGTGTTGGTTCGTACCGCGCACTGCAACAGGCAGCCGGCCGCGCGCCCGCTTCGAGAACACTGGCGCTCAAGCGCTGCTGGCGGCGAAACTTGGAACTTTTGTTTTGCGTTCCGTTTCACGATATTCCGTGCACCTGTCAAACTCACATGACAGATGTGCTACAAACAAGTCCACATCTTTGGTCGCGCATGGGCTTTATTCCTGTGTGTGTAGGTATTTTGTATTCGTTTGGTTTCCTATCAAAGTTTAGTCGGTATAGCTCAGTGTAGCTCTTCCACGGTAGTGTAAATTTTAAGTTCATTGTAATATTAAGAATAAACATTGATGGAAAACGTCGATTGCTTGTTATGTTTCTGTTTTTAGGTGAAATAGGCCCGATAATAGACAATAGTTTCAATGCGACGAATCGAATTTAGGGTTTAGGTAACTAACGCTGTATCTTGTTTCTGAATAACATTCAGAAACAAGATACAGCGTTGCATCTAAAGTAAGAAAATGGATTTATATTCACGTAGGCTTTAATAAAAAGTTAAATATAGATGCCTTACTATCAATTGTATTTGAGTAAACAGATTAGTAGGTACAGTGCAAATGGTTAAATGAACTCGACAACAGTAAAATACACAAAAATTTATTCACCACATAAATTTTGGATATTATCATAATCTTGCTCTTGCAAAATAACAGTTTATAATTTGATTCTCTGAAGATCCCACATTTATTTATAATAATACCTATACTCATAGCAATATTCACGATCACAGGAAGGTTAAACGTTGGAATAGCAAAACATTTATGTTTTATATTTTACCACGACGATTTGACATTAACACGTAATTTTATTTGGTGTTCTACAAACTAAATCTAAACATATCAATTGTTGGTAGGCAGATAATTATATAATATTGAAAAAATATAATATAAGGTTAGTACCTATACCTAATGTTAAATTCAATCATATTAAGTATCTAAATTAAATAATTATCTGCATTATACAGAAGAGGATTTCACCGTATTATCATAACATTGGTTCTAGGTATCAAAAATATTATGATATTTTATCAGTGAGGTCAATGATTTTTTTGATGAACGAACTAGTATTCGTTCGCTAAATAACTTGATGTAACCATGTAGGTTTATATAAGTATTATCCTTTTCTATGAAACAATTGAAAGGTAACTAACAGTTTTTTTTAATAACAAAACCTATAGGTATAAGATCAATAGCCAAAAACAATAAATAAAAAAAATGAAATTATAGCTACCTACATAACCGAAGACCAGAGACTCTTAAGACCTGAATTATTTTGAAACATTTCAAGAAATTTACGTTTTTCTGTGATTTATAATAAATCAAGGTATTTTTGTGCGAATTCAGTGTAGGTACTTACATAACATTTTATATATTGATGTAAAGATAAAGACTTAGAACTATGGTATGAAGGTATAACAACAAACTACTTTGAACTAACAATTGTTTTGGACGACTATTTGGTAGGTAACATAGATAGGTTCATCTAAAATTGTTTTCTTTATTTATTGTAACATCGATAACAACAAGCTTACCATACAAAGTGGATGATTCTATCAGTTTCAAACCTAAAATTGAGCACATTTATATAAAAATTATAAAAACAAACTATTTGTTTGCTGACACATATCTTAAACTAATTTTAAATAGTATTATATATGGAAGATAAAAAAACGCCTTTCAAATCGATTAACTTAAAGGTAGGTGTATTTATTGAACTGTATGTATACCGACCTAATATTTATGCGGGTAGGTACATATATTTGTTTACACATATTTAGAAGACACTTAGCACATAAGTTGGTAAGTATCTAAGGTATTGACCAAGGAAACAGTTTTAATGAGATTTGCCACACAATAACGGCAATTTAATATAGGTAATGTGGTTGGGTTTATTTAATACATATTCTACTTTTTTATAGAAAAACACCTTTTGGTATATGTAAAAATTTGTGTGACCATTATTTGAGGTGGCATTGGCATTATTTAAGATGTTTATTTTACACTTGGTAGGTACATTTATTTAGTACAATCTAGAACATTAATATTTTAGTTTTTTTTAACAGATTAATGTATCAGTCGTTTTATTTTAACTTGTGTTCGATTGAGATCAAAATACAGATTTATAAATATATAGTTTAGTTCAGTTTTTGATGATATTTTGCATTTAAGACCAATTCATTACTTTAAAAATGAACAGTTATTTTTCCATGAAGATTTAGTACCGTACTTAATCAGTAAGGACTATTTTCACATCTAATTAGAGTAAATTGCAATTTCGGTACCAAAAATAGAGATAATTATACTGAACACGTCTAGCTAGATGTAAAAATATAAGTATCAATGAACAACAACAAGGGATAGGTATCCGAGAAGTGTACAAATATTTCTCGAACTCTACTACCATCCAGTACATCTATCTATAACAATAATACTTTTTGAAGGCTCAACATACTCGTACCACTCTAAGAAAGACCCGGTCCGATCACTCTTCTTAAAATATCTAATACAGTACCGTAGCCATTGGGGTAGGAATACGCACAAAGGTAAGAGGTTCCAAATGTATTTAGAATTCGAAATCACACGGTTTCCTATCTGTTTAAACGTTTGGCCACAATAACGTTTGCTGAAATAGATTATAAATCGATTGATTTTTGATGACAAATCAACAATATTGTTGATTTTTTTAGGAATTATATAAGACTTTGCCTGTTTAATTTAATGTCATTAATATAAAACGCTCGTTAGTGGACAAACGTTTAAAACAGACTATATTACCAATCATAATCACCCGAAACTTTCGTCTAGAAGCTCATGAACCTCTAACATTATCTGGCTACGCGCCTGGTCTAATACACTGATATTCCTCACAGCGCCGTTCATATTCCGAAGTCGAAGCTCTCGTACTCGGAGTAGCGCGAGTCCTGTTTCTGCAGCAGCGGGCGCTGGCACGCCTGGAAGTAGTCGTCGTGGATGCGGTACATGCCGGTGTGCGCCTGGTACGTCAACGTCTCCAGAAGTCGCTCGTGCTTTATCGTCTTCGTCGGTAACACCACCTTGATCAACTCCTGCGGCGTGATCCGGTACAGCTTGAGATCTCTCGTCAGCCTATCCATAATGCATCTAAATTCAGTTTTAGCATCAGTCTTATCGGCTGTGGATTTGTTCGATTTGATCTTGTTTCTGGCCCAGCCGAGCATCGCTTCGAACTTCTTCACCTCCGAAATGTCCAAGCTTCTGTTCATGATCATCTGCACCATCGACTCGGAGAGGTTGAGGAAGTCTGGCGTTTGGAACACCGCGTTGGCGCGCTGTTCGATGAAAGCCAGAATCATGGTGACCAGTTCCGAAGCTGACGTGTACCGCCAGAAGTAGTTTTCTAAAGATATCAGCATTGTGCATGCCTGAAAAAATAATAGTAATGTTACATTAGTGCTATTAAAAATGATTTTCATTAGAAAAAATGTTTTTTTAACCAGTGCTTTCCCACTGCTGGGCAAAGGTCTCCCCCTTTTCTTACATTGTAAATGTGCTGAATATTTTAAGTAACGAGGAGATTGTACCTGAGTGTGAGAGACTTGTACAAGGTGGTCTTTCTGCCACATTATAACCTTATACAAAATAGTACAAATTTCAAATATTGAGGAATGTATACTTACAACTTCTAAAGAGTAATAGGTTAGCGTGGTATGGGCATGTCATGCGAAAGGAAGCAAGCCATATAACAAGAAGAGTGTTAGATATGAATGTGGATGGATGTAAAAGTAGAGGGAGGCCAAAGAAAAGATGGATGGACTGTGTGAATGATGACATGTGTAAGAAAGGTGTGAGCATTGAGATGACGTCTGATAGAGGAGAGTGGAAGAAGAGGACTTGTTGTACTGACCCCACATAATGTGGGACAAGGGTAGGAAGATGATGATGTATACTTACAACTTCTATCCTAAGAAACTGCTTAGCGTGATGGAAGCAAGCCTGCAGTAGCTCAGGCAGGTCGTAATGCTCGGCCGCGCAGATGAGGCCCGGAATAGAAGCGCAGGTCAGCGGACAGCTGCCCGTGTGCAGGTAATCCAGCAGAATGCGGAACGTTTCCGGATCAAACTCGATTATTGAGAACTGGAAATAGATTTTGGTAGTATAAATAAACGAACGAATGATAGATAGATAGATATATAGATAGAAAGAAAGATAGATAATAAAGATAGTAAGAAAGAAAAATAGATAAATAAATCCCTCCTTAATCGGTACCCCAAAGTTGGGGATCGTGACTCCGTGCAAGTATCTTCTTAATAGTGGACCTCCATCGGTCACGGTCTGCAGCTTGATGGATGGCGACGTTGACAGGTGTCTCCAGTTGTTCGGATACCTGGTCACACCAACGCTTTGGGCTTCTACCCCTTGGTCTTTTGCCCTCCACTTTGCCTGTTATCAACAGCTTCTCCATGTTTCCGGCTTTTCTACGTGCGACATGACCAAAGTATTTTAGAACTCGGTGAAGGCAAGTAGAGGACAGACGCTCAGCACGTTCCAACTTGAGCTCTTTTAGAATGGATACGTTGGTTCTTCTAGCAGTCCATGGAACTCTCAGGAGGCGTCTCCAACACCACATCTCAAAGGCGTCTATGCGTTTGCGGTCATTGGCTTTCATGGTCCATGTTTCAGCTCCATAAAGGAATATGGAGAAAACTAGTGTACGAACCACGTGCACTTTCGTCTTTTTTTGAATGTTGCTAGATAAATAAATAGATAGATAAATATATTGATATTGTGCACAAAGAATATTACACAAGGGAAAATATTACATCAATTTTGTACAATGGGCGGTATTATCGCTAATAGCGATCTTTTCCATATAACCTTAGATTAGGCCTCACACTTCTTTAGTACTAAAGAAACTACTTATGTATAGTAACTAGTAACATAGTTTCTTTAGTACTACAGGGCTTGACTTGTTTTTGTTTTGGCTATCAGCAGTAGTATTAGTAGCAGTTTCTAATCACTTACTCTATTTAATTGAGCTCAATATATTTAATGAATATATGACGGATCATAAATCGGACCTTGCATCTAATTTGTGTCTGTAAAGACAGTTTTCAAGGCCATTGTTATTCATGTTCTGAAAAACTCAACGCTAAACTAAACGTTTCTAGGATATATTTTGAAAGACTAGGCTTGCCAAAGACATAATAACATCAACTAGGACTAGTCGGTGTAGGTAAACGAGTGGAGCTGGTCAAGCCGTAGTTAAATTAGCTTGTAAAGAGCTGTGAAAAATTATATATTTTTAAAGATAGTGTGACATTGTTACCTCTGTTTGTGCTAGTTTGGCACGATCAACTTTTTGAGCATCGGCACACACGGACAGTCTTGGCACTGCTAAAGCAGCATTTTTCTCCTTTTCTTTATCTTTGCCGTCTTTATCTGCAATGGCATGTAAAACGTTAAATCTTTTTTGGTTTTGGCAGACACTGACGGAATGAATTGCTCAGATAATTCCGTTAGGCTATTCTACCTCTTATGCGTAGGTATTAATACTGCCGAGCTTAGTAATGAATCAGTATGATCTATTAGAAATAGTCAAGAGAGTCATTCTAGCATTCTCGAAAAAAATAATTTAAATAGGTACTATTTTTGTTTTTGTAACACTGTGCTATCTATATTTAACTTAAATAAAGCTTCAATCTCACTATTATGTATTGTATTTAAAATTAAGTGTTCTGTTTTCCAAAATAAAACTGGAACAGCTTAAAATAGTACTTTGCAAGTGTTGCTGTGACACTTACTAGAACAGTCTTGAGAGCTGGCCCACTTTTTTTTGTCGTCCGCGTTGAGTTGAGAATGTTGCTTGCGTATGGAACGCCCCCAGCCGGCAGTTATTGTCCCTAATCGCGAGAATGCTCGCTTTACCATCGGGGAACTAGGTACACTCTTTGGCCTGGAAAAAATATTAACAAATATATTATACATAAAAAAAATGCAGAATTTATTCTAGACTAAAAACAACCCACGCAGAATTTGAATATAAAGTGACCTAAAAATGTCTATAGATTTTACCACACTATTCTACGCTTGAATATATTTTAACCTAAATAATTCAAATCTTAGAAATATTTCACTACAATTCTGGCTCACAAAGACTGTCGTCGCGTCAGAAGCCAAGTGACAAATCAAACTAAATATTTTACGAGAATAATAGGAATTGATAGGTAAAGACTATCGTACGTAAGGTACCTACGTGTTTGGTCGATTGCCAAAACAAAACTAGCGGTTCCTAACGAGCGAAGTAAGCACCTAGTAAGTGCCTGTCGCATGCTGCTGTAAAACTGAATTTAATTTTAATATTATTATTAAAGGCAGTCAAGTCAAAGATTTCTTTATTCAATAAAATCACAAGATCAGAAAGGATCATTTAGAATCGTCTTACATACTAGGTGATTCTAGGTGCCAGTTCCACGCGACCAGAGCCCAGAATATTTATGATCCTTACCTTGGTGATTCAATATCAGGCACTTGTAAAAAGTTGCTACTCTTTTGTTTCGGGGTAGGAGATAAAAGCGTAGGAGCTGGCCGGGAGAGCAATTCTGCGACTGGCACTTGTGGTGAGCCAAATCCACTTTGGATTCCATACAGCATTTCTTGAAATACTCTGGAAACATGACCAAAAAATATTTTATATGATGTAACAATAATCACAACTTAGCATCATAAGGTGTTTCAAGACCCATGTTGGGTGCCAATTTTACTTAACATGAATTATATTAAACTTTATTTGATTCGTCTTATTAAAAAGTTTTATATCTAGCAATCGGTTTTAATTTTAGTTTTTAATCAAATCTTTATACGGTGCGAGTAATTCGTATTCCTAGGAGGAAGCCCCACGTTGGGCGCCACTTTATAAAATGTTATTAGCTACCTGCTTCTGACTCCGAGTATGGCTCGAACACCAATAAACTTGGTCTTCTGTTTCGATTGCCCCACAAGGAAGACGACATCAAACAGCTGAGCATTCGCGGCAATATTCAGCTCGCTGTTTAAGAACACGCGGGTAAAGTCTTTGGCTAATTGGTCGTAGTCTTCAAACTGATCTCTGACCGAGTCCAGAAGAGGAGAGGACGGTCGCATGTGTCCTATTGGACGCCACGATCCTGAAAATTAACAAATTACCTATTTCTGTAATCCATAGAAAGCCGACACTTATATTTAGACTTATACACTTATTGAATATACAAAATTATTTCATTTTTAACAGATCAAACAAACTTAACCTACGTAAGTACGTATATAAAGAAACGTACTAATTATTTTAATGTTAATGTTCTTTTTCCTGCTTCGTAATAAAATATAATCCCAAAATAGATTATTGGTAAGCAGACAGTCGTAT
Source organism: Ecliptopera silaceata (assembly GCA_932527185.1). Lineage (NCBI taxonomy): Eukaryota > Metazoa > Arthropoda > Insecta > Lepidoptera > Geometridae > Ecliptopera > Ecliptopera silaceata. Next base: position 4,463,710 of record OW052205.1, on the reverse strand, counting down.
TCTAAGTGGTATTGACAAAGGTTCTGACTGACCTTTCGGAAATTCATTCAAATAAAATAGGTTCCTATAATAAACATGACCTTTAAAAAGAAAGTTAGTTACCTCTTCGATATGGTTTTGGTATTTGTCCAGTTTCGGCATGGTTTTGGAGATTAGCAACTATGTCTTCGAGCATTTGACTTCTTGTTCTTTCTTGCATTCGAGCGAATTTTGGAGCAGAGTACGAAGCCCTCTCGCCGTTCACTATCTTAGTCAGCAACCATTCTCTGAAAATAATTATCATTTGTGATAAATTTAGCAGACATACATCATAAAATAGGTGTTCATATCTGTGACCACAGCGTTTTATTTCGAAATAAATAGCCATGTAGGTAAGTTCAATCTAAAGTGCTAGTTTCACCCAAGAGTTTCAGAGTTGCTCCACTTTTCGTGTTTGTTCACGGCAAACTTGCATAGGAGCTGTATAGTACGAGTAACGTGTAATAGTTACTGTTTCTATTCTATGTTGCTCCTACGTTCCCTGAATCAGCAAGTTTTCCATCTCCGTGCTAATAGACGCCCGCTGAGTACACAAAGTTAGTCGTTGCGGTTACGTTAACTGGCACTTTAGTTGGCAAATAAACGATTTTAGAAGGGGACTTAGATTGAAGTAATAATTGGGTTTTTGTTCATTACCTTTAAGTTTGAGATTAGCAAAATCTGTTCTAGCTACGTTACATGAGTGTTTATCGAATCCATAATGATCATTTTCAATATAAATGTTTTTCATATCTATGATGACATGTTATGTTAGGTAATTAAGTAAATGTATTGTGAAGATGTATTGATGGTCGTCATAAGATATTAAAACTTACTTGAACATAGCACCTTTGTCGAACACGCTTTGTTCCCAAAGATAAGGTTTGTAAGCTCCAACTTCATCTCTGGTCACCACGGACACTTCGTATCGTGTCGGTTTTCGTTTTATTTTCGCTGATACTCGGACTGAAATGTAATACCAATTGCTATCATCTTACTCTCTTAACTCCGCAAGAACTTTGTGCACTATTTAAGTAACATTTTAATTATGTCAGCACAACTACTCAGAACTGAGGAGGAAATTCCATCAAAAAGCAGAAGTTATTGCAATGCGCTTTCTGCTTTGCAATGGTTTATTTTAAAGTCATACAAAAACGAATTAGAGTTCACTAAAACTTTCTTGTTGCGTTGTAAGTACCTATTTTAATCACTGGAGTATTTATTATTTAAAATGGACAATTTATATAATTTAGACAAGTAATAAAACAATAGTTGCATAGAAATGTTTATTAATTATTTTACAAAATACTCACCTAGTATAAAAGTGTGCAGAAAATGGCTTTTAATACAAGCGGGCGAAAAGGCAGTGTTGTCGGCTTCTAAGAAAACGACGCATACGATGTCATTGCCAATATGCCGTTTCCTTTGTAGCTTTTGAGGGTCATGTCTCTCGTAAGGCAGGAGTGTGGAGACGTGGAACATTATCTCAATCCCGCGCCAGTTTGTGTACACTGAATATAAGCCAGTGAGGTCGTGCACTGTGTCTAACCCTCCCTTGTATTTGTCAAAGCCTGAAAGTCAACAGAAAATTTTCATTTGGTGCGAAAAAGACGTCCTTTACTTGCGTAAGGACTTGCGTTTCGTAAAAAAAGGTAACTTTCGGTATCTTTGACTGGGTTATGGTTATTGGATTTTTCTGTAAGAAAGTTGTAAGAAACATCTTAAACTGGAAATAGAACACTAATCCCTAAAATACTTTCTTTAATCTTTGTAAAGAGAGTGCTGCTGCTAAAAGTTTCAGGTCTCAGTGAGTCGTTAGTTCGCCCGGAATAACGTATTGCTCGTGTTTGTTTGCGATCCGGAATTGAAACTCTAATTTTATTTTACGCAAAAGTTTATTATAGTTTATCACCAAAAAAGGTGATATTGACGAATTGATCCCAATTTAAGAGTGATATTTTATGCGTAGAATAAATACGTTACCTTTTAGTCTCACTTTGTCTCCCATAACTTGAAGGAACTCATCGAACATCGCCGAGTTCTCATTATTGTCCAGGATCTCTTCTTCCGTGTACTGATTCTCTTTCACGTATATCACACCGACTTTCAATTCTGATTTGATAAATACCTGTGCAACAAATAAGTACATATTATGAAAATATACTTTTTTTTTTTTCCTCTCCTTCGTAAATATGAATCCAAAATGTAATCCTTATTTTATCGTATCTATACATATATACAAATATATAAAAATGAAACCCGTTTTCCGTTGTCACGACATACTTAGTATGAAAACGGCTTGACCGATTTGGCTGTTGTTTGTTGGATATGTTTTTCCGATCTCTCAGAAAAAAAAATCTCTCTAAGCGGTACGAAAATCGCCGGAACACCTAACTAGCTTTGTAAATGGAAGTTTCCAATAAGAGAGAAGACAATAACATCGAATAAATTTTAATTTAAATGAAATGAGATGTAGATAAGATTCGGTTAGCCGCACATTTACGGTTTGTTTTGTATTATGCAACTAATCGCAATTTGCTTTCGAGATGATACACATTCGTTAAGTCGGTGAGCGGGAATGTAATCCAATTACAGTGTTACCGCAAATTCAGGTTGGCACAAAACAAACGAATTATACAAACCGATGAAAGGGAACAATGCTGGCGGAGAAATAAAAGAAACTGTAGCTCCATTTTAATTTTATTTATAAGCTATTTCTTCTATCGCGGGCCTTGAGCGTGGTGACAGAATCCAGGAATTCCGTAACGAATATAACCTAACACTGCGCATGCGTAATCCAGCAAAAAATGCTATGCAATAGCTTTACCGCGGCAGTCCCCGAGTGCCACGCGTCTTTTTTTCTATTAATGTCAATAAACATTTTTCTTTTTCCATTTTACAAATTATAAAAATATGTCCGGAGCTGTTACTCGCATGTTATAAGTATTTTGTAGAAAATATTTATTTAGTCAATAAAACACAAAAATAAGGGTAAAAAGGCCACCACTCAGCATAAGCAACAGAAGGCAGAAGCCATTGGTAACCTAAGTATAACGCTGGATTTCATTTTAATATTTACCTATAATTACTCTATCAAAGTCAAGTCCTATTTTATTTTATACTGACGGATACAGTCACGACCAAGACCAGTAACACTATAATAAATTGCCAATCAATGTCGCTAAATCAATTTATGAGATAATGATCAGAAAAACTTCATGAGCCTGGTAATAAAAATATTTTTCCTCATATCCGTCTTATTACGATGATATTAACAAAGTAATCTAACCTCTAGTACTGATCACTTTTGATGTTGAGGGAACGTAACTAGTTAGTTAGGGTTGGCATAGCACAAACTACTCTTTAGGATGCCTAGGCAAGTTAGCTGGTCTACTTGCTGGTTAATAAAAGTATCTTAAAAATCATTTGTAAATAACGTAAGAAGTAGTAGAGTATGATAAGTAACATATTTAAAAAAAAACAACTTACATCAAAGGAGGATAAAATTTTTAAAAAATGTAGTTTTTATAAAAGTTTTCATTAAAAATATTTCTACTTTATAAAAAATAATATTGTTGGAACTACGAACCTACTAAAATATTAAAATCGACACGTCAAAAACTGAATTGGAACGACACGACAATCCACTCTCGGAGTTGATCAAAAATAGAGAGCTTGGTCTCTTGTGGCTCAGGTTTGTCAGTTTAGCTATTCTAGATCCGTTTATTTATTAAAACTTCAACATATTATTTTTTTTAATATTTATATATCTAGGTAGGGTGTTTAGAGTAGGTAATAATTTGACTTAAATATTTAAGGAATGACACTATAATCATTTTTTATAAGTAAATGAAATGTATCCATTAACCTGATTAGCAAAAAGTTTATCAAGTTAATAAAGTATATTTATTATACAGTTTTAACGAAATGATCAACGCGTTGTCATTTGTTGTATTTATTTACGATATAATATGTAGGTACTGTGCACACCTCTATAACATGTATGATAATGTTATATTACCTAGTATTTAATCATTAATGGTAATGACACGTGTTCCAATAGATATTGACAAGCCACAAGCGGAAGTGGAGCACCTCGAGTGGTATCCAAATAGCCACTGTACCTATAATATGCTCCGCAATATTTAATACAGCTGATTTATTTCATCTGTTATAAAGGCGAAAGTTTGTACAGATAGTCCGGTCAATTTAGACAATTGAAATAAAGAAAATTCCGACAGAGCCAAATCTTCGTAGAGACCTTAGGTTTACCACAAGGAATTTCTCTAAGAATTTTTTTAAGATTTTTTTGTCTAATAAATTTTTATGTGCAAATTGACCGGACTAAGATGGATGTACGTTTGTTACTCTTTCACTTAAAAAATGCTGAATGAATTTTAATGAAAATTTACAATAATGTAGTTTATAGGTAGGTACATCAAAATAACACAGGCTATAATTTACAAAGATATTGATGTAAGAAAAGATATTGTGCGAATTGTCAAAAATATAACGATAGCAAGACGAAGTCTAATAAAAAGTGTTCATAATTGTCAACAATTCATTCTAGATACAATTGAAAAGTCAGAACTTTTTACTAAGTAGAAATTGTTAGTGCAGAAGATATTGAAAAATCAGAGGATTATTCGGGTGCAGCACTTCTATCGGATCTTTAGACTTTCGATACATACTTACTGTACCTACAACTAAATTACATGTGCGCGTGTCACATTCGACTTGCACGGCTATCGTTTTGTCACAAAAACAAAGCAATAGCAGGGGCCTTATTCTCTATTTTATTGCAAACCCACGCGCGTTACTTGGCTACGGCAAGACAACGGCGTGGAATCTGAAAAAACCGACTACCGTCAGCCTTAGTGTCATTCCCTACCGCGACACGGTACGGTTTGAACTGTCATCTAAACGTGTCGAAGTCTACCGTGTTATGAAAACTATTCGTTCAAAAACGAGTCGTGCGTGTTTCGAATGATAAATAGATACAAATCATTCGTTTTGGGCTCGAAATTTTTGTTGTGAAAGTTAGGTGCAAGCTTATCATTCAATGCATCTATTACCTACTATAATAATACTAATCGCGTTTTCGTTTTGGAATGCATTGTGACAAAACACGTTTTGGGCAAGGAATCTCTTATAATAGAGAATAAGGCCCCTGACCAGACGTACATTCCGTGTGATGAGGACACAGTTTACTACTATCGTAGTGCCTAATAAACAAGATATAAAGTCCTATAACCGGCTAGCCAGCTATTTCTAAGGATAAACCGTCTCAATAATACTTTTACTACTACTTTTTTCGTAAGAATTTCGTTTCTATCGGTCCTATCCTAACAATAAAAGGATAGTGTTTGTGAGCCTTTAATCTACTGTAGTTGGATATGAATATTGGTTTTAAGATATTTAAGAAAGTTGCATTGCAACGGTCAATATCTATAAAGGTTTGATGATACGATTTAAAAAGAGCGTCAGTATTTATGTTGCCTTTAAAGTCCCTAAACAATGATTAGGACAATTAAAAAAAGAGTTTATTACGGCATTAACTTTTACGGCGAGAGAAATTGGCTGATAAGATAGGACGAAGCGTAGGTAGAGCAAGACGGAGGAGGCGACAATATTCAAAATTGCTACTTATCTACTTGATTATTTTAATGTGATAGCGTACTTTATAATAGATAGGTACTTATGCGAAATATTTATATATGTATTGACTAAAGTGTTTCCATAAACATTTATATCAGATCGTTTTTACCCACCATTGATATCATTGCATTGACAAATACATATAGTTATGTTAGATTATGTATAGTTAGGTTAGATAATATATTTCTTAATGATCATTGGGACTGTAATTAGGTAAGTAATTGTGTTCGAGTTTATATTAAAGAAAGAATTAATTACCTACGAAAATATTATATAAACCAAGCTGAAAAAGATAAAGTTCATTCGAGTTTAATGATATCATATAAATGACGCGGTTCTTGATCTTGACAGACAGACAGACGGACAATAAAGTGACCGTATAAATAAGGGATCTCTAGTTTTTCTTTTACAGCTAGGAAACGAGGCTTTTCATATTATTATGTGGGGTAGAATACAATCACGTTTGTCGTTCAATCGAAAAAAGAGCTGTCCATTCAGGGTAAGGAAAAATGTTAGAAACGTAAGTAGGGTTCTCACTTAACTATTGTTCTCGAAAATAGAAGGGCATTTTTCAGCGAGATTGATGCTCGGTTATTTGTTAAAAGATGTCCCCCATCTGATAGATTTATTGGGATTTCACTGATGCATATCGAGAAAATATTGAAGTCTTTTTACTACAATAACTGTTAATTTCGCATCTATATTGCATGATATACTTACTAGTATCTACTTAGTGTTCTATCATTCGCTAACTGAGTGTAATGTGTGGGATTCATGTTAAAATGTAAGTTTGCATCCATTATAACGGATTAATTCACATACATTCGCCCGCTAGCGTTCTATTCATGTAATCCGACATTTCTCTGAATTCGAAATGCAAAGGACGGACGAGACGGGCTCTCTCAACAAAGTTCCGACTTGTAGCGAGAGTTACCCCTGACGGCTCCTAATGAAAATTGGCAGCTCGCTGGATCGAATAAACTTCCTTATAAAAGCAATGTGCGCCGCAGACGTAGGTTGATAAGGTAGGTACCTACCTCCAATAAGGTTGTGATTTTTTTTTGTTTTACCGACCTGTGTATTTATTTTTCAACATTGGTTTGTTTCTAGCTTTGTTCCATAAAAATATATAGCATGTAAGTATGTATTAGTAGTGTAATATAATCAGATCTTAGCAAAAGTTTGCTAGTAAAGTTAGTAATGAAAATTGTTGGTTATTTTTATATTTCAGTTATCATAGTGAAAAGAAAGATCACAAAAATATAATTTACCTTTAAAGGTTCCATTTTATTTGTGATTCTTTATAGAAATCAATAAATCAACGGTCGGAAGTATAACAATTGAATTAACTAACAATACATAATATATTATAATATTATAATAATGTTTATCTTAGTATCTGTACCTACATATTGTTGTAAAATAATATTTCATGTTCAGGGACCAGCTGATTACTTTGAAATCAAATTTTAACTTATTCATGCTCGGATACGTTGGGATGGGGTAATTATACTTATCCGAAGTTCCCGCACCATTAGGTGATATTTTAATACACTTGCGTCGTCTGAGATTTCTTGTGAGTTCTACGTAAGTTGTAGACATACAGATAGTTTGGCGTCTAACTTGTCATTAGTCCATTACTGTAATTAGTCGGGAAACTCTTGGAGTAGGTATGTGAGTCGAGGGAGCGTCTCAGGACTAATAGACCTCATCAATTTTTCACAACAGTAAGCGGTAGCATTGCTTATTCCTAACTTTAAACTGAAAAAACATTGTAGGGTTTAGTCACAGAATAATTACCTACTTAGGTTACTTAAAAGAACATATGAAGAAAGCATTGTGGAAAGTCACTCAGATAATGATAGCTCCATTTGAGGTTCCGTGTAGGAGTTCTATGAGAGTGATCACGAATGATAAGTTCATAACGAGGCTCAGCTTTAATTGTCTCCCGATCTCCCTTCAAACAGGTCAGCTGAATATCTGAGGTCAGGCAACTAGCAACGCCGCCGGTATAAAGTCGTTAATTTTTCGTTCAAATTTTAAAATTACCTATAATGCCCGAGGCCGCCGCGGTGCTAACAGATTAGTCTTTTTATTTTTAAATACACTCTCAGAAAGCTGTTAATCTGTAGGGTTTTTTAACCTGTGGTCTGGTAAAGGTTTTACTGCTAATTCACTCGCGATTTCCGAGTTTGCCCTCGTTGAATGCTAAATGAGATAAAATCGTGAATTCGTTTTTGTTTTGTTCGCTTTGCTCCGTTTCCTGGGATAAACCATTATTTACCTGATACGGTACACATACGTTACTGCTGAGACTTTTACTACAGCGCAGGTTTGAAATTATACTTAGAATATTTTATGATTTCTAAGATAAAATTCTACATATTATGCGGGAATATATCACAAGAACTTTATGAAGAAACGAACTACTAGATTGATGTTAAAAATTAAAAAAAAAAAGAGGTAAGGACTCTACCTGGTCAAGTTTGAGCAGTTCCTCTGGCGTGTCTGGTAGCTGGCCCAGCATCAGCGGCGGGTTGATATTCACTTCCTTTCCGAGAGAGCGCACCACCTCTTCGCGGTTGTACCGGTCCGCAAACACGCATGATGCAGGAATCAGCCCGTGGACTGTGTAACTTATAGCCCGGACCAAAATCCTAAAAAAATGTTGGTATCAAATAAAAGTTTTACGATTACTTCGAAGCCTTTTATAGACATTTGGACGACAAGCGTTGGGTTTCAAACTACCCTCTTCAGGTAAATCTTGAATTCGAATAGGCCATCTAGTTTTTATTGTTGCATTGTTTCCTTCTCGATTCGTCAGTGTTATGATTCACTGAATCTTTTGTGTCGAAATGGACAAATGAATTCTATAGATTCTTGAATATTAATAACTACATAGAAATACGTTTCACAAAATGTGAAAATACCTGTAAAACTTCACTATGGTAAAATTATGTTTGCAATGTTTTTTTAGAAATTTAAACGACAATTGAATAAATGAAGTGAGTAGCGGAATAGTTGATTCCACTGACATCAAAGACTTACTTCAGGCCAACATTTAATAGTGGATAGCAATTCGCAAAGTACTATAAAGAAAACTAAATTATTACTGGTTCAGTGGTCCTTCAACTATTGATGATTTCTCGTAGTTTGAACATAAATATATAAACATAAATTATTTTCAAATCTAAAATAAATATTTAACAAAAACAAACATATTTTCCCAGTACCTAATGTAGCATTGATCAACATAACATACAATAAATAAATACGAATACAGAGTATCCACTGTATTAACTATAAATTCGCTCTTATTTCCTTGTAGGTACGTATTTTTCTGAGTGGACACGAAAACAAAGATAAGTAATTAGATTTCAACAAAATGATCGACCGACGTAGCTTCATTAAATTATCTCGTACACTTATTGTATTTCTACAGCCAATGTAAAATTTTATTATTTTGGAGTTTTTAGAATGGAGATAAAAATTTGCCCATCGAGGCGTTTTTAATTAAATTTCCCTCGTGTCCCGTCGCGTTTCAGTTTGCCTATGACGGGTATAATGAAAACGACGGAATTTACCTAAACCGTCGGAATATTCTTCATACCTATATTACCTACCTATACTTTGGTTATTTTATTTTGTGGACATAGCATCGAACCACTTACAAGTACAGGCAAGTTGACAATAAATCTAAAATGATATACCAATTTTGTATGACAAACCTAAATCTTGCTACGTCATATTTAAATGTGGAGCAAAGTCGTAAAAGGTGTTTTATCAGGTACATAAAACACGTATGTAATAATACCAAGGGAGTAAATGTCACTATCATGAATATGAATTTTCGCCAAATCTTTGACCAAACTTACCATTCTGTAAACAATCTATACATATATTTCATGTTCCACAATGATAAGAAATTCCCAACAGGATTAGAACCCATGACCTTCTTCTTGACCAACGAGTGTGATAATGATAATCAAATACACCACTGACTCCTTATTCCACTCGACGAATAACCTCTAAAGATTGTCGTTATTTTATCTAGGTATAATAAACTAAAAACTTCACAACCTTACTTTGAAACATAATTTCCCAGAAAAAGTAGGGCAAATATTTGATCATGAAATGCTTTGTAAATAACTTTGTGGTTGGATCCAACCTGGGCTACCAATTTTATTAAAAAGATATGCGGCGTATAAATAACAGCAGGTAATTTATGCAGACCCTATTATTATCTAAGGGCACCGACACTATATTAGTGTTGCCCAAATGCAAGAACAAGACGAGACTTAGCCAGTCTTGGTCTTGGTCTTGCGCCAATACACCTGGTCTTGGTCTTGGTTTTGGTCTTGCGCTCCCAGTCTTGGTCTTGGTCTTGGTCTTGCAGCAAGAGTCTTGCAAGTCTTGCAATTACCTATTAGTCTATTACTATTTATTAAAGTTTACTTTAAATCTTAGAAAAACGTATTAGAATTGGAACATTGTGAGCTTGAATTAACATAGCCATAGTAAAGATCAAGCAGATTAATAAATAACTGAAGATTTGATAAGAAATTCGAAAAATCAACTGACCTATATGTCGTTTTCCACGGAAGTAACTGAAGTAACCGAAATTATTTTGCATGAATAGTGTCAAATGTTATGATTTCGGCGCGGCGGCAACGATTGTTTTAGATTTCAAAAGAAGCCGCCGGCGCGTGTATCATAACCATGTACTTCCGAAATTTGAAGCGGCAAATTTCTTTGTGAAGTAAGTACAAAACCTTTGATGCCGCATTATCAAAGTGCCGATGGTTAAAACATAACTATGCATGCACTCAGTTTGATTTTAATAGATATTTTTTTATTCGCTATGTTTATGGTATTAGTCGTAATGCGCATAGGTTCAGTTTTTCATATTCTTTGATATAGTTTTTTGCGTCTCATAGAATTCCTAAGCGTACCTACCTACCTATACACCGAACTGTTACACCTAACTGTTCCGTGAAATAGCGCTAAGTCCTAGCTGCAAGACGCAAGAGTCTTGCAGGCTATGTCTTGTTCTTGCTCAAGTCTTGCACGGTCAGTCTTGGTCTTGGTCTTGCTAAAAATACGCAGTCTTGTTCTTGGTCTTGCAAAAACGCAAGAACAAGACCAAGACTGCAAGACCAAGACTGAATTTGGGCAACACTACACTATATAGAGCTAATATCTTACGTTCAGTGCTATAAAAGTGACTCTCGCATTATCGCTCTTTGAATAATATGCTAGTCTCTAGAAATATTATGGTAGATGATTATATAATATAACCATTTTAGATTTTTTTGTATTAGTATCATAGTTGAATAATATGGTGCAGCCGTACCCCATCTTTATAAATACCGATATTACTTTATTGTACACCGTTTTAACACAGACTTAGGGGTCAAAGACTTCACACCTTGCCTGTACGTGACGTTATGCAAATGGAATTCTTAGTTTACGAGTGGGCAACAAAAGTAAACCTGGCGAGGTCACGCCTCTGTTCAGGACAGTTAATTAGGTGTAGCACCTACAAACAGTTTACAGAGGACCATTCCGTTTTACAATGGGCACATCCCTATTTCGCCATTATTAATTAAAATACGGCTGTAGAAGATCTGCCATGGTAGGGGTCACTGGAGGTGAGTGATAAGAAAATCGTATTGTTTTAGGGCGAACCAATGTGCGAATTTTACGAATCCCTTTTTTGTTACCCTTACATTTTTCAGTCCACTGAGATAACCCAATTTTATTTTTATGACTTTTTAAAGGCGTTGTAAAGTTTTATAAGATCTGAAATATAAGAACCAAAATCTGAAATATGATAATAAAAATCTGGTAGTTACTAGGTAACCATCTATATTTCTTTTGTAATGGTGTTTCTTTTTAATTCTGGTTACTATGTCCTTTTTATATTGGGACTTCAAGAAGACTCCACTGTCCCAGATGGCGTCACGATATCTTAGGAATTTCATATTTTGCTAACCGTCCCCGTGTGATATCCGAGATATCGTTGGTTTAATTTAATCATATTTAATTAAATTCCACCGCCTATTCGGCCTAGACGTGAGACGTGAGATTCGATTCCAAATATTTCGACGATTTGATAAACAACGTCTGACATTAATTGCTGTTCCATATTGATAATGAGTCTCGTTAGATATTTGAGAAGTTTGTGATGGCGAATTGTTTGTCTGTTCAGTCAAATTAACTCCAGGTTTCTGAAGTCCCATTTTGGATGGGGATTTTTTTAACATGCCTGACGCTTTGCTACCTCTTAATAATATCAACATTGGTATTAAATATTAACTAACTCGTTATCAAAATGAATACTAATCTTTAACGAGGTAGTAAAGGCTACCCAAATAAACCCGCTACCAATATTTAGATACCGGTTACATAACGTTCAAGTGTCTATAACATTTATATTAGTTACTAACTAAGCAGAAGCTTACCTAAACTGGTCCCTTCCGTTGAGCGTTTCCTGTTTTATGGAGAGTATAACCGGGCCGAGGTCCTCGTCATTGGTAAAGTAGTTCCAGTGTTCCGAGCCGTAGAAGTACCGCTCGTATGTTTCTTGCTCCACAGACGTCAGTTCAAAAGCATTGGACCGCTCCCATTGTTCTTCGATAGCTGTTTTTTTCTTCGGCGTGCTGCCTCCGTTATCACTACTGTCCTCGGCAGCTTCGTCGAGGGAGCCTGAACGATTTTTATCTGTTAGTGCAAAAAGGCATGTTAGGGTTAGGGGGGTTGCACATGCGGGACTCTAGATACCGGGCTTTTATTTAGATAGGTACTCTATTCTATTTAGAAGTTACTTTATTCTATTCAGAATAGTGTATGAATGTTTTCGTTTGTAAACGTTGCTAAAAACGATTATTCACGCGATTGTTCATTACTGATCAATCTTTTGTTGTTTTGTTATCTATATAATAGGCAAAAAGGTAAATAGGTGAGCATAATAACGTAGGTATGCGTACAAAGCTCTGATATTTATATTATAGGTATTATTAAAATCATATAGGTAGTTCATAAAAATGTGGTTATTTTTAATTATAATAATAATAATTATAAAATAATAATAATTTATTTGGGCACACATAAAATGATAAAATATACAGTGATTGCTTAAGATGTTAAATTTAAATGTAGTAAGTATGTTGTATATAAACAAATGAAGCCTCAAATGCCTAAACTAGACTAAAAAGCCTGTACGATAGGCATCTGCGCTCCCCCCTAAAATGCACAAATAAAGTTTACATTTAATATTTAATTCGAATAGTATTTAATTTTTAACAATATTTATGAGTATTGTACCCTTATAAGAACATTAATAAATCAAGTTACAAGAAAATTAAAATAGTGAGAATTTCGAAAAATGGATCTTTACGAAGTTGATTATTTTAATGTTTCATGTATTTTTATATCCTAACGCCCAAAAGTCTTAAAATATTCAAGAAATTACAAAGTTTAAAACCTTAAAATTATCCTCAAAGATTTTTGGTCTATGTTTCGAACCGCAAACCGAGTTTAAGAAAGCTATTTTCACTATAGTCTCCATCGACTGAGCCAGTCACGCACGAATTAATGCAATCGCATCGTAAAAATATCAAAACAGAAAGGTCTCCAGTAAAAACTCCGCTTTATTATCACCATTTGAAGTGCAAAAGAAAATAAAGTTTTATAACACCCCAAATAATTCATGTGCACGTCAGCGCCGTTTATTCGAGACAGTGCCATACATAATTTAGCTGCTGACTGTTAGCAGAGTTTTTCCATTACGGTTTGACTCTCAATGAGGCATTAAGCCTATAACTGTATCAGCCGGTGGCGGCGTGTTGTATTATGCAAAAAGTTGATTGGGACTTTATGTCAATGTTGCTCAGTATGGTGAGCGCATCCAAAAAATCTGTCTGAATAACCGGCTTTTAGACCATTGAAATGTAATTTTTTTTGGTTTAACGTGCATTGGCAGAAGACGCAATAATATTTTTTAAATATCAAGGAGTTAATGTTAAGTTAAATCCAAGTCTGTGGGGTTGCATGCAACTTTTGTCCCCCGGCCGCCATCTTGGAAAAGCAATGCGTAATGAATTTATTGACTATTTCAGTCATTATCGACTAGATTATATATAATTATCACACTATGAACCAAATGGATTTTTTTTGTGAATCAGAAAGTAATCATGTAATGAAAATATGCCAAACTTAGCAAAGCTCTAACTAGATTGTTGACTTTTGTTGAATTATTATAATATATGAATGCGTAAATAACAGAGCAAATGGTCTGTTATTTCTGCTAGATGTTTTATTTGTTTGGTAAAGTGTAGTCAGATCATACCAGTTCGTTGTAAATAAACAATAGCTTTGGAGTGCGTACAATGGCGATACGAAAGACAACTATTTTTGTCTGTCTATGTGGCTGTGAAAGAAATCGACGATCTCATTCATAAATCATAGGTTCTTTGAAGTTACATATAGATTCGAAGAGCTTAATTCATTATAACATTTTATTTATACATGACAATGAAAAGTTAATAAATAGCAACGAAAAGATTGTGGATATTCCGCTACCAATATCAATATTATAAGAGGGTTTTATATCAATACTTAGGTATCTAGAAACTGCACCGTTATCACATGGGTCTAGCCATGTCTGTCCGTCCGCATAAGCTCGGCTTACCGTGTCATTCTTGCATGAGCGAACATGCTACAGTGAAATTAAAGCCGTTGGATTGTTTCATCTATAAGCCTTTCTTATCCTCACATTTCAGCTATTATTAGCTTATATCTTTACAAACTTAAAATATATATAAAATATATAAATATATATAAAGACCGAATTGGTTGAGCTGGATATCTACGGATAAGTATCTATCACATTAAAATTTTGAAAACAAAAGTTTTTCAACTTCATTTTGGAGTAATATTAAATAGTAGATAATAGTAATATTTACTATTACTATTAATAGTGGTAGAGCGAAATGAATCAAATTACTACCAATGTCTTTTTAATATAATTAGACAAAAAAAATTACGAATCAGGAAATGGACTAAACGGTAATTAGACATAACGGTAATAAGACTTAAGGGTTTTGCCTAACCGGGAATAAAACGGACCGACTTGACCAAACGGGAAACTGGTCCAAACGGCAGGTCCGTTTGGACCAGTTTCCCAGGAAATGAACTATTTCATTTATTACCCTTAACTTTTTCTGAATTTGCTTTAAAGCAAACATGAGTAGTAAAAACGATATCCGAATCTTCCCTTCCATCACCCGTCTGTTAGCATAGGTAGAGCGTTGACAGCGACGTACTAAATTGCTATGATACACAATCCCGACCAAACACGGTATATTGAGGTAATGGGTATTCTGTCTATTTATTACCCATCTAGTAGACGGGAACGACAGCTTCGTATAATACCTACGGGTATTAATAGGTCGTGTCGGGTATTATGAGCTGAATGGAATTAAATTTCATAGAAGATTGTGTACTAATTCTCGTGATGGGCAGGTAAGTCTAGCTAATATAAGCTATATTTAGATAGGTAATGGCATCTCTGAAGCCAGTTTTAGCTTTTGTCAGACATCGTATTTGTGTTGGAGAATATCATATTTTTAAGACAACATTTAATTTTAAAAAGTTTTCATTCGCGTATATTCTTTCTTTCTTTCGTGTCAACATCCTTTCAAATTGAATCCGCCCAGAAGGTTGCAACCGTATATTTAAACTGTGGTATTGTATATATATATGTATTACCTACTAATTACCCAAAAAGAACCAAACAAAGCTTTCTTAATATCTATAGTAGTTCATTTCATAATAGTGCTAAAATCACATTTAATTTAAAGACCGCTTGTAATTGAATCCTCAAACTGTTAATTAAATTACTCCTGTCTAAGTTATCTAAGTATTTTAATAAGTTACAATATTGTTGTAATATTGTGTCCCAAGCCACTATTTACTTTATTACTTTAAGTTATTTAATTCTCAAACTTTCGAGAGATGCCGAGTTTATTAAATTACCTGATATTAAAATCTTTCAGCCTATCTTATAAAAAGCGCAGACTAGATGTCTTGATTACCATACGTACCTAATGATGACATAAAGTCAACGCTAACTTTTTATAAGATGGGGTGTAACTATAAAAAAAATGGCTAACTGACACTTTAATTCAAGGCCGACAATTTTATTTGCTCTGAAGCTGTTTATGTACCTACAAATCTAAGCTGTTAATCACGGCTTTTCATTTCAGTTCGTTATTAAATTTATAATCAGTGAGCAACACTTTCTGGCTAATCCTCCTTCATTCGCAATGGCAGGCCTCCCTAGCAGCTGGCAAGATATACTCGAATAATCGCGTTTAAGCTGCTCTTTGCACCTGACTAAACGCAAAACACAAAGCCCAAATGGATACGAATTTCATGAAGATATTTTGACGGAGCTCAGAAATGTTAGATTATTGTGAAGCAAAAAGCATTCAGTCATAAGGATTTATATTTTATTAGATGAATCCTATTTTTGTTATGATGAAAAAATGGATACAAATATTTATTTTGCCAAAATAACGGCCGGTTTCTGGAAACCCAAATCACGATTGATCCGAGTTTGACACATAGTAATTATTTGATTTTTTCGTTGATCATCGTTCGAGAAACCGGCCGTAAGTGTTACAAACATGGTCTTAAAATATTAATTTCAAATTAACATTTGAAGACCATGTTTGTAACACACTTCGGTTAAAGCAAATCACTTGTTAAAGTATATATCCAGTATCTTGTTTTCATGCGTCATAACAACATAAGACAATCACAGTCGGTCATTACGTTATTAATGATCGAATTATATAGGTTCATGAATATAGTAGTATGTTTTATTTATTTATATAGGTAAGTACTTTAATTAGAACGGCTTAGTATGCCAATTACAATAATTTAAGATAGGTACCTACTACATACATCTTATTATAACATATATCAAATTAATATTTATAAAAAACTATAAATGATTGATTCAAGTAAAAATAACTCTTTTAGCTTTAATGAACAGTTAACATGTTTTACAAATAAAAGTATTGGTTCTATTAGATTATACTCACAGAGCTACAACTATTAAATTAGGTATAAAAACTAGGTTTCTTTGGAAAAAGAGTAAAACTGTAGATATGTGCTCGAAGTAGGTATGTATAAGGCATTGATTGATGACTATGAGGAACAAAAGTCGAATTCTTCGTTTCCATTTGAAAAAACCTTCAGCATTGTGGCATAATCTCCCACAGATTAAGACAACGATTAGATTTACTGACTTTGATTGTAAAAATTAAGATGTTTATTTTTCACCCGATTAATCCGTTTTTAAATTAGTTTTTGACAGTAAAATAATATTGTAAACATTTCAGCATTGCGCTTGAAAAGTAAAAAAAATTGCCGCACCATTCTTACACCTTCATTAAGTCTTTGTTTTAAATGAATAGGTGTAGAAATGTAGATTGATGAAAACTTCAAGCTTCTTGTACAATCTGTTCAAGATCTTACTATTTCATTCATTGCAATTCCATCAGAAAAACAACAAAAGTACCTACAGTATATGTTTTATATAAACAGAACGGAACCATTCGAGAATTCAATCAATTTCAATTTTTCAATTGAAAACAAACGTACGCCATTGAAACTCAAACGTTGTCAATAAAACAAACACCGCGTTTCGAGTTTTATCACAGAAGTAACTTTATCTGTATTAAATACCTACGTGTACGTGTTACGATTTATATTTTTCATAAGAAACAGTGTTTCTAACAAAAAATCTAAATAGATAATAACGTGATGGCAAACAGCCTCAAACCCTAGTCAAATTGAGATAAATTTATATGACGTAAACGGGCAGCCGTTCGGTGGAAACAAATCTCCAACAATTTCAGTATCAAGTAAATGCTCTGTAGCTCTACCATGAGTTTTTACTATACTATATTTACTATACTCGCTAGCGTCTGTAGTTAAAAAAATGTATGAAGATTTGTACAGCGCCTCTAGTGGATAATTGGGTACTAAAATTAGTCATACTAATATTGACGTAACTACTGTAGTAAAGTCAGCCGATTTTACTGTGACAACTCATGGTAGAGGTACTGAATACTTTTTAGTAGGGCTGGTCATAAGTGGAGACGCCAGGGCGGGCGCCGAAGATCCGCCACCGATCCCAGACAATGACGAGTTGCGCCTGATAAATTGAAAACGTGTGTCGAATGAGGCATCGCTAGTGGACATCTAGTTTGCACAGCCCTATCTTGTTTGTTCGAAGCTTTTAAGCGGGATAATGGAATGCTATTTTGACAATAGTCTTGACCCTGTTATCTTATGGTTGCCACACGACTGAACCGTAACACGAAAATTATAAGAGCAATTTAAAAAAAAAATGCAAACAGAAATGGACTAGAACTGCTCGTCAAGCATTATATAATACTTACTAGCTGACCCGTGCCCACTTCGTTGGGCATAATTCGACCGTTTTTTCTCCGTTTCACTATGCAAACGGACTACCATGTAAAAGCCTTTTTATTTTTCAGTTTTTTATATAGCTTATATATATATATTTTATATACACTTAGCAATAATGTGGCTTTCTATTGGTAAAAGAATTTTTAAAATCGGTTCAGTAGATCTCGAGATTACCCCTTGCAATTAAACAAACACAAACTTCTTTACTTCTTTATAATATTAGTATAGAAGTATAGATATACCTATTTTCTAATAAACACAAGAATGTTTGGTAGATATTTTATATAATAGGAGAAATGATCGCCAAGAGAATATCCATTAACTCTTCAGTTGAAGAGGCTCGAGTTTGGTGAATTCGTGTTGATTTATACGAGCAAAAGTTTTTCAGTTACTATACGAGTCTCTAGGGAGCAGACGTGAGAAATTACGCAAACAAGTATTTACTCTTTTGTAACTCATACAACTTTCTTGTAGAACGCAGATGCCTATATCGGATGTTGGTCTACTCCGCGTCTGAGAAGTATAAACAAAGCGAATAAAAGACTGCGTACATATTTTATGTTGCAAATAGTACTATGAAAAACATTATATATTATTTACAAAATTATGTAAGTGAGTCAACAAATCGCTATAAAACACTAAATCCTTCAATGTATCCATTTCTATAGTCAACTAAAAGATACTGCATGTAACATCATTTAGAAGATATGTACTTACCTAAACTATATTTTAAGATGAAGACTCAATTAGCAAAACTCCTACAAATCTTAAGTTGCTTATATTACTTACGGCCGGTTTCTGGAAACCCAAATCACAATTGACACGAGTTTGACACGTAAGTAGTAATTATTTGTTTTTTCGTTGATCATCGTTCGAGAAACCGGCCGTTAATAATGTAAACTTTTAAAATGGTAAATAAATAAAAATAAAAAACTGTGCTTTATAAGTGAGCTAGTTATTTTGCAGAACATGTAGCATCCACCGTAGCTGTTGTAGCAACGTAGCTACGCCGTAGCATAAGTTTTCAACATCACATCACATCACTAATACACTGGGATAGATTGATATTAAAAATGTATAACAAATTTCCTTGCGCTTTTATCCCCCACAATGTCAAAGACAACTAAGTTTGAGTGCAAATTCTGCAAGTGAAAGCAAACTGGCTTGTCGTGTGAGGGTACTTACAAAGAGCTCTTTGCATAACCAATGCGTTTCGAACTTTGCTGTCGTGCTTGTTTGCAGTTCGATCTCGTCTTCAAACATTTAACAG
The DNA here is from genome assembly GCA_932527185.1 of Ecliptopera silaceata. Taxonomy (NCBI): domain Eukaryota; kingdom Metazoa; phylum Arthropoda; class Insecta; order Lepidoptera; family Geometridae; genus Ecliptopera; species Ecliptopera silaceata. The sequence goes on along the minus strand of OW052205.1, from coordinate 4,444,257 downwards.
ATTTAAATATCATTGCAAGTACTTATTAACGACGGGCTTATAACATATTACAGATATCAATTTAACATCATATATTCTAAGTGGCAAAACGGTCGGTATATGATATACGAAAAATTTTCAACTCTCTGCCTACTGATTTTAAATTGTGGAGAGTCCCCTTGTATTTAAGAGAAACATCAGGGAATTGTTGCTCCAAGGAGTTTTTTATTCCGTTGAAGCTTTCTCGACAAGTTATAGTGTTAAGTAATTCTATTTTAATTCATTATTTTTTAATAATTTAATTGCATGATTTATTTATAAGCTTTCATATACAATTGTAACTAATTGTTAATTAATAAATATATGAATATGAATTCTTAGTAGGTAACCTTTCTCACTGTGGGTTGTCAGTTCGATACCCAAAAAGCACAAATATGATGTGTGATAATTGCATATCAGCACTTGATAAGTATTTATATAAATAAGTGTATTTGTCCTTCTAGTGTCTAGTGTTAGATACGCCTCGTAGTATCGAACACTAGACCTAGTCACGAATATTATTCCATTTACTTACTTCAGTGAACAATAGCGTGTTCACTAATACAGATTTACTCCTAATCCTGACGAGCTCCCGGAATCTTAATTAAGTCATGCATTGAACTGAACTAATATATGGTAAAATGTGTTTACGAGTACGTTTTGATTGTAAATGCATCTTTACAAAAAGCCTATAGTAGTACTCTTTGGTCCAGGTTAAGTACGAATTTTGGTAAGTAAGGCTATGATACTTAAATCTACGCTGGGTTCTTGGAAAGAAATAGTTATTTCGAAGTAGGAAAAAACCTTTTTCTCTCTCTTTACTGGTAATAGTTTGATGTGTATTTAGTATGAATAACTGTAGCCACTGAACTCTGAGGCCACTATAGGTTTCCAAAACACAGTTTTTACTAGACGGGATCCTATGGATTCAAATCAAATGTTTGTAATATTTTATATTTTAGCTTCAAATTACAATGAAAATCTCCACAGGATTTTCATGCATAGCATTTAATGAATGCTGTAAGTACCAGCTACTTAGATAGTAATTTATTTATTTATTCGTTCTTGAGACGATTGTTTCACGCGCATTAGGCACAGTTTTAGGGTAGATAGATCAAAGTTATATTGTACTTTATATGGACAGAGAAACACTTAATTGATACTCAAATGCTTAGTAGACTGGTACTTAATATTCTGTAGTAAAACACTTAAAATAATACGTATTTATTCGGCCATAAACAAACCAATTAGGTACTATCAGAATCGAGACAGACGTCGAAAAAATACAAACGTTGTGTTTTATTACGTTATTATTGTTTTATTATTTTATTACGTTCGCTTACTTATAAAATATAATTTGTTTATCCGTTAAAGTAAATACGATATTTTTATTTCGCGGTATGAAGTATTTCAAATCATCATCATCAACCTATGTCAAAATATAAATACATACAAAAATCGTTTATTGGCATAATGTTGTTTACAAGGTTATTGAATCCATAGGCTCCCGAACTAGTGTAAACTGTGTTTCAGGAGCCAGTGGCTTCTCCATAATACGTATAATGTGTGAGCCAAAAAAACAACCAAAAAAAATATGTCAGTCCACTGCTGGACGTAGGTCTCTCCCAAGACGCGCCACTGAGCCCGGTCTTCGGCTCTTCTCATCCAGTGTTTGCCAGCTACACTACGCAGATCGTCGCTTCATATTTCAAATATAATATTATTAATACACTAGCTGAAATCCTAAACTGGCTTTTACAGTGGTTTAGGCGTGATGCTCTAACAAAAAAACAAACAAACAATTTTTGGATTCAGAATCGTTTACTTAGTAGACCTATTCTTATCTTAATTTTTTTATTTTTGGGTCTTTACAGTTTTATAACGGTATATAGATGTACATCAAACAAAGTGTACCTACTTAGTGATCTTCACGTGACATGGTTGAATTAAAATTAAATTGTAGGCATCATTAACATGCTTTATGTTTAGTGGCAGTCTATTCAATCTCGAAATCAAGCGATGTTGGTTCTATAGTTGTTTTGAATTAATTGTTTTACTATTCACAATCTTGCAATCTGAATGTGGCTGAACTGAAACACGACTCATGAATTAATTTGAGAGCAGTTGTGTAGAACACATTCTCAGATCACAGACACGTAAAGCTCGCGAATATGCAAAACCATTTAGCAAATGCTTTGCGACAACTTTACCTCGCGAATGCAAGGGCGGATCCAGCTTTGGCGCCAGGGGGGGTCACGATCCAGCTTCGGTGCCCAGGGGGGGGGGGGGGTCACATAGTCGTGGTCAAGTCAAAAACTTATAATTTAACTTTGATAATGTAATTCCCAAACGTTTGCCATTATAAAAAGTTATTACATATGTAGTTTTTACATTAATTCTGTATGGTGACAAAATATATACTTAAATAAAATAATTATGTTCAATTAGTGGTCCACCCTAAGTCCTGGAACCAGCTCAGGGGGGGGGGGGGGGGTTTGACCCCCCATGACCCCCCCCCCTGGATCCGCCGTTGCGCGAATGTCAATGTTCATGCCTCTCCAAGTGTGTGTAAAAGTTACTTGTGTAAGTTAAAGATCTAATAAATAATGTAGAAACCATAAAAGCATCAAAGTGCAAAATAACGTAAGCCTATTACAGCAAGAACTTGTAAGGGGCGCCCGTCAGAAAGTTAAGCTCACTATAAATTTAAAAGCACTTCACCATTGACAGGCATAATTTATTATTCAAAATAGAATTTCGAAGTATGTACTCGTAAGCTGTCAGGTGTAGTTACATATTTGTATTTATTTTCATTCCTTTTAAAATCATATGTTACAAAATAAGATAAATCTGTTATGTAACTTATATAAAAATACTAACTATTCCTGAAAACTATCAAATAACATTTTTCACATAGCAAAAATAAATGCATAAACTATATGCGCTTGCTGTATTATTTATTATTTCGCAAAAAATGTTACCGTAGTGGTACCGTAAATATTTTTCGATATTATAAATAATACAGCAAGCTTCCCCGAAAGTATATAGGAGTGTTGTCATACATACCCTTTTACGTAAATAAAAATATAGTATAAATTAATTATACAACATGGCTCTAATGCTACCGTGATTCTTCCCTTGTCATGTCAGACGAAATAAGGCGTAAATTAAATTTTACACTCTACCTTGAATCCAATTCTATTACCGGAGGCTGAACTGAACATTGCGATGGAATTGTAAGACATTTATAACACACCTAGCCTACCCTCAAATTCATGTGTACCTACGCTTTCGAATGTAAGTTGAATATTTATGACAAATCGTAGGTACTTTTGAAGAGTCGCAGGATTGGACGCCCTATGTTTTTTTCTACAAAATTGGTTCGCTGACATAAACAGTAGATAACATTCAAAAAGTTAACATGGTAGAGACTACAATCTCTTTAATCTATTAAGACATAACAATAATCAAAATTACACAAAAGGATTTGGATAAGAGTGACAAAAATCTAGACATGCATGTTTTTAAGGTAAGATGGGAAACTTATAAATAAATAAATAATGCTGGACAATCCACACAACATCATCTAGCCCCAAGCTAAGCAGAGCTTGTGTTATGGGTACTAGAAGACTGACATACTTAATACAATACATTACATAAATATATATTTTTACATATAAAATACCCAGAACACCCGGAATAAATATTTGCAGATCATGCAAACAGTTATCCCAAGGCGGGAATCGAACCCGCAACCTCCGCGTCGCAGGCAGACCTTCGTCCACCGCGCCACATCGGTCGCCAAAGTTTAAGTAATAGTAGATGAATAATACTAGTAAAGTAAACTCACCGTTGTCTCCATTATCCCGATCTGGTCCACTGTCGTGCTCAGATTCCGACTCGTCCCATATGGTGTCAGTGGCGATCTTCTGTCGCGAGCATTCGATCCAGTAGCCAGGAGTTGGAATGAGACTGTGTGGGTACTCTTCGCAGAACTCATCTGTAAGTAAGAATAAAGTCCTTAAATGTGTATAAATGAATTCAGTAGGTCTACCATGAGTTTTTACTATACTATATTTACAATACTCGCTAGCGTCTGTAGTTAAAAAATTGTATGAAAATTTACTGTGACAACTCGTGGTAGACACACAGTACCTCTACCATGAGTTGTCACAGTAAAATCGCCTGACTTTACTACAGTAGTTACGTAAATATTAGTATTAAGAATTTTAGTACTCAACTATCCGCTAGAGGCGCTGTACAAATCTTCATACATTTTTTTTACTACAGACGATAGCGAGTATAAAAACTCATGGTAGAGCTACAGGCCCCCTATCTTATAAAAAGTTAGCGTTGACTTTATGTCATCATTACGGTGGTAATCAAAATAAGTCTGCGTTAACTTTTTTAAAAACTTAAAAAATTAAAAACCAGTCCTTTCAATACATGAAACCTTCAAGAAACTACAATGATCTACCTTATTATTAAAATGTATTTGTATTTTCTGTTGAAAAATCAGACCCTAGAGATTTTGGTCTTAATTTCGATACTCGGAAGCGACCAGTACAATTATACAATTATAATTAGCTAAATACCTGTTTAGCTAAAAGAGGATAAGCTCGAATACTTCCTGAATGTTATTACAAGGGATAAGGGCGGATCGAATGGACCAGGGCCGAATATCTTGTTACGACTTCCTTTGGATTTTTTACCAACTCCTAATTGAATGTCAAACAAACCAAACTCAAATTCCCCTTGCTATTCTTGATCCAAAAGGCTGCGCCGAAAAAGGATTGGTTTGATTTATTTCAGAGATAAGATTTTTGTTCATAAGAATTAAAGATTTTTGTAATCTTAGAATGACTGTTATTAAAGTAAGGCTCAGATTAGCTGTTTAGCTTACCTTATTAGATACATATTTATCTGCATTATAATAAGTTATCACTACGCTTTACTTATTGATTATTACTATAGATAAATCATTACATTACGTAAGCACCAATGACTATTGAATAAAAAATGATGACATTCACAATTTTTAAAAAAAGAACACAAAATTTGAATTTGTTCTAAAAAAGTTTCATCTTGAGTTTTATCACCAAAAAGGTTTTTACACAGTTTGCATTATTTTTTCCGGTTTTTCTTTATACCTACTATCTTGTTTTGAAGTAAACTTATTAGTATTTAGCTGTATATGCAAAAAAAAATCTTAAGTTGTTAAATTACTACCGAGTTATTTAATATAGTGAAGCTTACATAAACTTCTATTAAATAGGTCAAGTTTTATTATTTTCTTCAATCTTCGTTGAACTATGAGACTCAGTTCACTGTAAGGTAGAACACCAAACTATAGACAATACGCTTGGCGTTCATACTTAGAGTGAAACGAGACCTCACATTGGTCTTCTTGCTTCGTTCTTCTTCTTTGGTCTTCCGATTCGCGGCAATAGATCTGTTTTGTCAAAACTAAAAATATGTAAAATTTTCAAACTTCTAGTTGTATCATGATATTTTAAATGAAAATAGATACGTCGTACAACTAATTTAGGGATTACCAATTTACTTCACTGCAAACTTCAAAATAGACATTTGTTTATTATGATAAAAAATATCTTCATGTTACACTAACAACTTTTTTTACTTATATACAAAAATAAATCGATAGATATAAAAATGTGGGCTTTATCAGGGTAAAATATACAATTCGTAAAGTCTAGATAGATACTAATAGGATAATACTTATATGTTGACAAATGAAAATGTCTCATCAAAATGACATCACTGTCGCCACAGTCCGCTTCAGTCCTTAATACACTCTGTGGCTTCGCTTTGATCAATATCAGCCCTCATCAAGCTGGCTCGTGTTCCTACTTCACCATGCACAAAAGATATGTAACTTCCTCTTTTTGGGTTACATTTTTTTTTGCGACCCTCTACAGACTTCCCCAAATATCGGTCACTATTTTGTCACTATTTATAAGATAAATAACGTTTTTTCGAAACTCACAAAGATAAGTACATATAAGTAAGTTTTCAAATGATGCATATTATGTTGTTTAGGTAGTAGGTATACATATGCTATTTGTGTTTATGTGTACCGAAGTAGTTTTGTGATTAATGTGTTGTAATATACGAAATTTACTTATTTAATGATATATCATACAAATTATTTAATTTTATATGTATACAAAACTCTAAGAGACATTCCACTTTCAGTTTGCGTGTAAAGAAAGGTGCCTGTTCACGTCATGTCTATTTTATGCTATTCCATAAAGAAATGCAGTAAAAGGTAGGTAAGTGTGTCAGTCAGTACAGTACAGTACCTCCAGTACAGATAGAAAAAAAGGTATTTTGTATATAAATACAAGTTTTTTTTTCTATAAAATGTGTGTTGATTGCTTGACAAGACCATTTTTGACCTCCGCCCCAATCGAAAGGACATGTTTTAAAGTTTTAGATCTTAATGTGCATGTCTATACGACTCAGTTTTAAATGATATTATCAGGTATGATTGCTGTTAAACATATTTAGCTTCTTTAGGGTCAATTCACACGTACCACAACCACACCACAGCCACAACCACACCACAACGACGCCATGTGGTCGGGCGTATATTTTGTATTGAAAATGAATATTACTATTTACACATACCACATTTTGCCGTTGTTATCGACCACTTGTGTAATACGACCACATCGCAACCACATCGCGACGGCAACGCCGCCACGCGGCGGCGGCACCGCGGCCACATCGCTACGACATGACGTCATCAACGCCTAGCTGGCGCCTGCGCTTGCGCTCCCCTCTTTCTTTCTGCGTTGTACGTTGTTTTGCGTGGTTACCACATCGCAACGACAGCGACAACGCAACCACATCGACATTTTGTCGGTACCACAACGCAACTGCAAAAAGCCGCTGCGACACTATTCACACGTAACCACAGCTTGACCACATTTTGTCGCTGCGACGTGGTGTGGTTGTGGTACGTGTGAATTGACCCATATGATCAACGAAAAAATCAAATTATTACTATGTGTCAAACTCGGATCAATCGTGATTTGGGTTTCCAGAAGCTGGCCGTTACATTTATTTCTATATTTTTTTTTTGGATAAAATAAAATACCTAAAAAATATACCTTTTATTATACCTTATTGCAACCTTATTTCTGTCAAGTGATAAATAAAATAAATTTGATTTTGTTTTTAATAAAATTGATTTGTGTTTCTTTACTTCGAATTTCCCTTCGTTTTATTAAGCATACAACATCTTGCTATCTCAAAAACATTAATCTCTCTGTATCCTTACGGAATACAAAACCAAACATAGTTTTGTCACGATTATGTTTGCTAGAGATTATTCACCAACGTTTTCTGGATTCGTGAATAGAGTTTGTAAGTGCTCGAAGAAAGGCTTTTAGGACGTATAAATGTCCTTGTATTTTTTTAAGCCTGACGGAGAAAATCGGCGACTCCCAGCTTGTTAACCAACTTTTTTAATTAGTTATATAACTCTTTTGATCAATTTTCTGTTCACTGATCCTCAAAACAGAAGTTATCTTAATTGCTCAGGTGCAAATGTGAGTTTTTCATGAAGTGCGTGCTTCATCATTCCAGTTACGGGTTTAATGAATTTTTCTGTTTGTTTTGGCTTTCGGCAGACACAGAGATTCACAAAGTAATCTTTTTTTGGGATTTTAATTTCGTATTGTGTTGGAACAGTGGGACTGAGCTTGACAAAGTTTGTTTGTTTTGCCTTTATACCTACAGAGGCGCAGGTTTACGTTTCATATCGCTAGTATTCGATCTTCGTTATTACCGCGCTCTGTTATCATTATATAACCATTTGTTCCATGGATACGTATATACCTACCATACATAATTGGTAAGTAGATTTATGTTAAGCTAATGGCAGGTTTCATTTATCTAATAGGATGGGCACGATGTCTGTTATCGACATAAATGGGATTATTTTTCTTGATATATTTTTATTTTCATTCTCGTTAGAAATATGGTATATACTCCAGTAACGATTACTTCATTGCCTAAGGGAATTACAGTAGGTTTATTACCTACTGTAATTTTAACAAAGATTAATGTAGTAATGTACGTGTAATGTGTATGTATTATGCATTCAATAAATAATAAATAATGCTGGACAATCCCCACAACATCATCTAGCCCCAAGCTAAGCAGAGCTTGTGTTACATTGTTGATGTAGTTTCAATTCCACTATATTTCAACATAAACAATGTATTCATCATGATTGAGATTAATCATATGATATTATATTTTATTATGCTCTTATAGACTGTTATAGGTAAAATGTCATATTATCGATAAGTATTCATATCTCCTCATCATAAAATGCAAAGTGACGTGTAAATGAAGGCGGGGCAAACTTTATAGATCCAAACTTTTATCAATATCAACTTCTTGAAGGAGGCAAAATGTACAATTTATTGTTCTTGCGAGTTGTTAGGTTGTTTGAATATAAAAGACTGATTACTCAATCAGAAATTTCTTTGGTCAAACTTGAGCCTTCAATAGAGGTAATACTGGATAGAAACGTATGCGAAATAATGAATAATATTTTTATTTATGTCCAGTAGATACGTATGTGGAATATAAATTGTGCAGGCAGTATCCGAATTATTTTCTTTATCAGGATCATAAAATGATTGATTTTTATTTTTGGTATAAGCTATCATACATTTTTCTCAACACTTAAACTCATCTGGCTCACTGTAGGTATATACATCAGTAGGTCTACCATGAGTTTTTACTATACTATATTTACTATACTCGCTAGCGTCTGTAGTTAAAAAAATGTATGAAGATTTGTACAGCGCCTCTAGCGGATAGTTGGGTACTAAAATTCGGCATACTAATATTGACGTAACTACTGTAGTAAAGTCAGGCGATTTTACTGTGACATCTCATGGTAGATACACTGTACAAAGTATTAAAAGTAACAAATAAACAATTCAAGTTATTCATAGAACCTTGCAACATTCAGACTCGTGTTGCGTGGGTTAACATCTTCAGTCCATTGAAATACATAATAAATGTGCCAACGTTACTTGTTATAAATTGGTGCGCATATTTCAGAGAGTTCTCTCACAAGAGACTAAGGTCAAAAAAATTGCTTCTTATTTGTTAGCTCGCATAACTTAAAGTTTGGGACGGAGCGGAGGTCAAAAGGAAAATCTGTCTTGGAAGCGAGCCATTCTAATAGCCAACAGATTTCAAACTAGGCGACCCCGAAACTTTGGCACTATTAGAATTCGCTTTGTCTTTCAAATTAAACAGTGAATCACGAAAAACGACCCTTAAATGTGGACATACTAAGCCTGTATGTTGTGTTGTGTTGTGTGGGGTTGAGGGCGACCGACGACGGGCGATATTATTAGGAAAGTTTTACCTTTTCCGAGTTCGTCGCACGATTTGTATATAAACAGAGCGCGGTCGGCGGAAATTGAGTTTCCTTGCATTTCATTTCATGGATGGTAAAAGAGGGACCGTCATTGAGACAGACCCCAGCGACGTTGATAGACGTCTCGGATCGGTGATAAATACCTAAAGACGTGTCCACACGGGACGCATTGTTTGCCGCGGATGGAGACCCTCCGACCCTCTGAACCTTAGTGGTGCGACTGATTCTATGACGTTCCCTTTAATAGTTTACCTAATTTATCTTTATATCATTCTGTTAAAAGTTTCCAACATACTACTTTTATTACATGGTGTATTTAATGTAAAAATAAACAGGATTATGAAAGTTTTACTAAACTTTTTTCATAAAGACGAGAAAATAATATGTGGCTATATTGTGTGAAACCATAAGCTACGAGGAAATACGCAACAAAGATTTTGTAAAAAAAATGTTCAGCGTAAACAGGCCACAGCGGTTTACTTTTTTCTTTATAAGCTGCTTTTGCGTCCAAAATAAAAGAAAGGAAACAGCTCGTTATCATTAAAAGCCATGGAAAATAAAATGAACGTAAAAGTTTTGTCTTCAAAGTCACAATATAAATTTAACGATTAGAAGAGTAAGTACAAATATTTTTATGGAGATTAGTTATGAATCAGTATTGTACTTTTTAACTTTTTCGCAATATCACAAACAAAACTTCAATTGCAGACCTCTCGTGGGAGCGGTCAGGTAACTCTGAACATGTATACTCCATTACTGGCCGACAGTTATTGAATAGCCGAGGGCTATACGAGCTGGCAGCCGGACCGGTCGCTAGCAACTGCACCTTTGGTCAATTTTAGACTTGTAAATAAACCAAATGCGACAAAGTTTGGTTCTAGTTCGTTGGAAAAACAACACCTAATTTATTTATCATGTAAAAATAGGAACTTGCAACATTGACGGGCAATTAAGATAAATGAGAGTACATAAAACTCATCGAAACGAACTTTAATTTCTTGGAAACTTCGGGTGAATCTTCATTCGAACGAAAGTAAAACTGAACGTAATTATTCCGTGCTCTGAGCTTTTCGGGAGCGAATGGTTGCCGCTTTTAATCTTGTCAATTATCCGGAAAATTGGAGCGGCAGCTAAGTCCACGACATGCCGTTATCAAGATTTTATAGACATTGCGCGAGTTGGCTAGTAGACGATTTGTAAATCTGTGATTAACAAAAGTCTCGACTGAGACCTCTACAATCAAGCTGCCAAGTCAGCTCACCATTAAACGTGTGCTAGTGCAAAGTACTTCAGGGAGATAAAGTATCTTCTCCATTTGCATACCACCTCTTCCTTCGCAAGACGTTGAACCAATAGAAAATGCAACTTTCTTAGAAAAGTGTCGCGTTATTTGAAACGAATACGATTGAGATGATATATTCTCCTTATCTATTCAATTTAACATATTTTTCATAGAATTCTCGCTATTTGAAAATCACATCATTTGAATCATATCTATTCATGAATTCAGTTGAAATACGTACACATCCGGTGTAATTTTCTCTAAACTAATATAAGGTAAAGGTACTAATATAGAAAAAAATTAGGACGTAGGACGTCCTATTTTGATGAAATTCAGAAACAACTAGCATATTTAAATAGTAGATTTGACTAGGTTTACGCTTCGTTAATGAGAGTTACATCACATTTATAATTACCTAAGGTAGTTCACCCTATTGTCTGGTAGTACATTACCTGAGCTGGACTTTTGCAATAAAATAACTTGATTTCGAACCACTCTGGGAAACAGTGGTAACGTGACGTTTTGATCTAAAGTGCCTGCTCCCGTACCCCAAGTTCGAGAGCACACACGGATCACAGAGACGCAATCGCCGAGCGCCACCGATTTTGTATGGATCCAAGCAGCGCCCCTAGCAGATTTCTTGAGAAGCTTGGATTTCCATACAAAATCGGTGGCGCTCGGCGATTGCGTCTCTGCGATCCGTGTATGCACAAACTCGGACTTGGGGTACTGGATTCAATGGTAATGTTACCTGAGCAAGCTTGTGGCGGTAACGGGAATATCAGGGTGGTGGAAGACTTGCGCCTGGCAACGGCACAGCCCAGCGACTGCGGTTTGAAGCTGCGCAGCTGCTGCATGAAGTCACTGCACTCCATGAGCGCGACGTCAGCGAAGTGCAAATCGCACAGGATTTGGTTCTTGAATCGTCGCGCGCGTTTCTGTACACCAAACAAACATTTCATCAACGACTGAATACGAATATGTTATTAACTGAAAGTAAACTTTATGAATATAAAGCATTAAATTTAAAAAAACTAATTAAAACTATCCTTTTTGGCTTGGGTACTTTATGTCTACTTTATCAAAAAGATCACTGGCACAAAATGACTTCTTTACCAAAATGATCACTTTCCATAAAATAGCTACTTTTTTATAATGTCTACTTTACCGAAAAGATCACTCGCATAAAATGACCTCTTTACCAAAATGGTCACTTTCCATAAAACGGCGGTTTTTCCATAATGTCTACTTCTTCCCATTATTTTTTATATTATAATGTTCTGGATTGTAGAAAATATTTAAATTAAAGTACTATTAAAACAGAACTATTCAAGAGGTAAATGGTAAACCAATGCTTTTGGACTTACAAAAGTACCTACCAGGCTAGCAGAAGCTTATGGAGGTTTAGCAATTCAATTTATCTACCTTTCCCTCCAAAAGCCATCAATCAAAGAAGAACATCTTTCCCTTCAAATGTCAGCCGAGCAAAGAGGTAGACGCTCACTATTTATACTTTTTGAACAAGTGACGTCTCAAATTGCAATAAATCCTTCTTAATATTCTAAATATTTATAACCACCGCTTATTGAGTTCTGCTCACCTGGTACTTAATTTTAAATGTAGGGAAGTAACGTTCTTTAAATCTGCTAACCTGGTGCTTGGAATTTGCTTCCTCAAAAATGGCTTTCACCCATAAAAGAAAAATACCTCTGGCCGTCCACATATTTTAGAAAAAGCGGGATCAAATTATTTCTTGTTTGGCTCTATGTTCCTGGTACTTTTATTCAAATATCTTCATGAATTCAAAAAAATATTATGGATGGATCGTACAGCCTTTGCGAACCACTTATTTAATTCTGCTTTCCTGGTACTTTTATTCAAAAATCTTCATAAATTCAAAAAAAAAATATATAATTATATGGATGTGATTTATTCATGGTAGAAAAAGTAAAACTGTTTAGTCATTTTCTGAACTTTGTCAAGTCTAGTAGCACTTTCTTATAACCATACCATAACGTATGTCTATAAAATCCCCGTCTTCTAAAAATTTTGAAACTTACCTATCATTTCCCTTGAACACTTCGTGGCTATACGAAACTACCTTTTATGCGTTCTGTCATCATGTATGGTACTTATAGGTACAATACATTTTTCTCAAATCGTCATTCCGTGAGATATTTAGGTATGAAAGCTTCGTGCTGGCGCAATAAATGTAGGTATTGTTGAAGCTATGGACAGAAAATTTACTCTGAAGTATCTTCGAGTATCGCAAGGACGTGCTCCATTTTTCAACTTAATCGCTTTCTCTTCTTACCTATTGGGTAAAATCTTGCCACGGAATATAAATAAGTTTAACCTGGCCTTTTAAATGTACTTACTTAATATACATCGATATTTTTACCTAAGTATTGTTTGGAAAATGTAGGTATCATTTGTTTTTGATTTATCGAAACTTGTAATATTTTTTTACAAAGCTTTGTGGATTGAATAGAAGTTACCTTTTATTCTAAAACATGCTCCAGAGTCCTTAATTTAAAAGAAACATTTATGAATCTCTACTTCTTGTTCTAATTTAAGAGCAACGCTCTTGTCTGCGTAATGAATCTACTTAATTTAATTCATATGTCATCTCAAACTTATATTGAGAAATCATTGAAAAAATACCTAACATGTCACAATAACGGTGACTTGGATTTCATATTTTCCTCCGCTCTGAATAAATCTAGTTACACCGGTCTCGCTATCTTTACGTAAATTTAAAATGATCCTGATGTTATTTCCACGTCTGAAATTGGCTAAGTAAATCTTTCGCACACCTTGTTAAGCTCGCTATGTCGTGAAGTTTTGAAAGGCATTCGTGGCGAAAAATAAGTTAAGAACCCTTTGTTTATCCAAGACGAGGGAATTTAATGCAGTCATGCTTCGGGCGTGTTTTAGCTTTCATGTGCTTTGTATGAGCTTGTTAAAGCAAGTAATGTGATATATATTTTCGTATGCCGTGCTTTTGGGTAGGTATTGCTTTATAGATCATTTTGCTGTTCTGATTGCCGTGTGAGCTCAACATTTTTCTATATTAATCTATTCTAAAATGGTTTTAATTAGAAATTTAATATTCCAGTTGGAGTAATATATTCATACGTAAGGTTTAGAATGTTCAAGTGGTAGAACTGAACCTTAATTAATTAACTAAGAGTTGATTTAATAATATTCCCTATTTAAATGTAAGTAATACAATTCTATCTGGAGTTTTATGATAACGAGGTGGATCAAAGGTTATGAAGTCGACTAACTATTTTTGCTCCGTTTAATACTTGTCGCGTCTTTATAAGTAAAATCGCTATCAAAGATCTTTGAGTACAACTGAAACCTTCATAATCTTGAGTAGACAAATTTTCATTTAGATGCGAGATAACTTCGAGGGGGCAAGGGGGGTTGAAGGACCTATCGAGTTCTAAATAAGTTACGTGATGGATGAGATTACAATCGGGTCTCAGGGGAGCTTTCGTACCTACTTGAGGTTTCCTAAACTGGATTTTGTTACCCGAAAAGTAAATTGTCTGGCGTCAGTTTTCACAATCGTACCTATGTATATGAAGAATATGTGCCTAGCGAGCATTATGGCCACTCGTAGTTTTGCACTTTAAAACTGATTTATAGAATCGGGTAACATATTTTAATTAATGCTGTTGAGATCTCACATGATTAATGCATGATAAACAGATTTAAAAATAATCAGTGGTGAAAAGTATTTCGTATTGTAATGTTGATTTGTTTTGTAACGTAGGTACAATATCTATAGACAAGTTTGATTATGCGATATTATTAAGTACTTTTTTGTTTTTTATACTATGGTTTTGATATACTTACATCAATTTTTTTACTGCTACTCACAATACAAATTTAATTTGAAACAAGATCAAACCGTTTCCGGTCGGATATTGAACCAGGGACACAAAATTTTTGTAAACATTAATTGAACAATATTTAACCATGCGTCTTTATAAATGTTTTTTTTTCGAAAAGGTTACAAAGATACAACGATAAGTGTAAATACAAATAGGTGAGTAATGTGCGTAGGTGTGTAGGTATTGTTTGTTGATTGTTTCGTTGCGAGATTGATTTCCTCTCTCGGTAATAAGTTCGCGATAGGCTTCCGTGATTCGCCTTTGATTAATTTCAATCAATTCGGGTGACCTTGTTCTCTATCAGTGGCTCCATAGGGGCTTGTTTCAATGTTATAGGCCAATTCGTATCAAGGTTTCATGTGTCAACATCCCAGATTTTTCCACAACCCGACCTACGTTTAATTCATTTAAATATGCTGCCGATTATTTATAATTTTCAAATTTTTGGCTTAAGTACTAAAAGCCAATCGTAAATAATATTTATCACAAAATGCGTATTGGTTACGGTTTGTAATAAGAAAGTAGTTCAGAAAATACGAATTCGACTATTGTAATTTGTATTGATCACTAACTAAAGTAGGGTCTTTGTAATAAATTCATTATAATTTCATTTCCACCCTAAAAAGGGATGGAAAGTATACGTTTTCTAAATCCCCAAAGTTGTATGTAATTAATAATTAAATAGAATACCGTTATTGATTTTCATTTATAAAGTAAAGCATGAATAATACATTCTTTTTTTTCTTTTTCGGAAATTCATACATAGAATACATAGTAACACCCGGACACAGAACAAATATATTTTTATGTTCATCACGCAAACATTTGCTCTGGGTGGGAATCGAACCCACGACCCACAGCATAAAAGGCAGAGCAACTACCAACTGAGCTATGACGCCTGTCATTACGATGCAACAAGGCTTCAAAAAATATGACGATAATAAAGACCCACTTTATACAAAAGGAAGTTAAACTACTTATAAATAAATAAGTATCAAATCCTTTTTCAATACGCTTATGATTTGTGAGAGGAGGCGTGCAATATTCACAGAAAATAAATATGTGTGTTTGCGGCAAGAAACGGTAGAGAAAGGACCGTTTTTGATGTGAATACAGAACTTCTGAAGCGGAATTATCTCTAGAAAATCTTTGATGGAAACGTTTGTGAGCCGCATGCTCGGCTCACGGCTGTAGAGTACGTCAACTGAATATAATTAATTACGTTAATCCCAATTTCTACTGTCAAGCTTTTAAAGTAAAGTCTATTTTAATTTTAATAATAAAATAAAATTAAACTGTAAACAAATAATACTAAAACTAGCAATAGAACAAACTGGAAAAACTTGTTAAAACAATCTATGTATTGGAAACTAAAACGCATAGTTCCCTATAACTATAGCCCGTCATACAAATCTATCCAATCAAAACCTATAGGTTATATCTACAGTGAACGATTGATTCATTTTACAAGGCCTGTGTTTTCGAGATATCTCCTAGCTAGGGCCTTTCAAACAGTGATGCTGTGAGACACACATCTGCTCGTATAACGGTAGGTATAATAGGAAGCTTTGAAACGGATTTACAACGGAACCTTCACTTTTCGCGGATAATCCGTACCTGTTACATGATTTTGATGTTCGGGCAGCAGCTTATATATAAATAATATGTATACGGTACATGATATAAATAAATAAATATTCACGGACATTTCACACATCGCACTCTAGTCCCAAACTAAGTAAAGCTTGTACCTTCTATTGTAACTAGATTGCTGATAAAATACTTATAAATAGTCAGTCTTCTAGTACCTAACACAAGCTCTGCTTAGCTTGGCGCTAGATGATGTGTGGATTGTCCAGCATTATACATTATAAATTTTTTTTAGTTTTTTTTTTTGGATTTACCTGGTTGGGTCCTGTCAAATTCATTCCACAGGAGTTGCAGCGGAGACATTCCTCGTGGTAATGGTTATTATCGTACAATGGAGACGGTTCTACAACAGAAATAATTAGTTATAATTTCGTATTTTTACAATGAATTTACAGAAACATACGTAAGCCGATTTAATGTAGCAGGTTTTTTTAGTTATGTATTTACAATTGATTAAATAATATATGAGTTGAAGAACGAATACACTATACACAATTTGATATATCAAACGTAAATCGAATTGTGTATTAATAACGTTATCGTAATGAATACACTTGTTATGCGAGTAAAACTAATTAAGAGAGTTGATATACATTTTGTCAAAATCAGACATTGGACTTTAAAACGAGCATAATTTTTAATTGTCTTATTGTTAAAAATATTTAGTATAAAGCACGTCACATTGCTTTTAAAAAAAAACTTATTTTTATATACCGATGAGATCTCTATCAACAATAGAGGATAGGTATATCAAAACCGCTTGTTCTAAAACTGAGAGTAGAGTTCTCTTTTGGCACTACGCCATAGGATGATGGGAAGTTCGGAGCCTTGCGAACGATCTAGGCTTCTAGGCTTTAGATACATTTTAAGTGTTTGTAAACCTTCGTGACACAAGCACTTACATTTGGAGTGCATTCAGTGGTTTTAAGCTGGTTGGAAGTATTGAGCGTGTTATTTACGCGATAGATCATATCTATTCTAATATCGTGTTGTTCAATGTCGTTTAATCGTGTGGTTCTACCGTAAAGACGGTAGGAACCAGGCCGTAAGTTTCTTGTCCGTTCTTATAGTCTCTGGTCACGTTGAACTGGCACCTAGTATATAAGAAGATTATAAATGATCCTTGTGATTTTACTGATAAAGAATTTTAGATTTTTATTTTGAATATTTCAAACACTGTTTGCATCTTTTTGTTAAAAAATTAGACTGTAAAATTAGACATTTAATTAAAAACACTAGTAGAACCCTGGTGTGAGTGGTTGTACGATTTTCAATTTGATGTTGAAACGGAGCTTATCTACTTGACACTTTACTCTTCAAAATTGCTTAAATTTATTGTATATCTTCATTTATAATTTGTTAAATTGCCCCAGGCTTTGGTAAAACTTGAAGAACTTTGCCAGTGTCAAAATTAATACTTTCAAGTTTGCGAGTTCAAAAGTTGATTTTGATTTTCTTGAAAAATTGTGAACTAATTTTACGCGACTACGCGAAGCATATTGATTTACTAAAAATATTTACCTACATAATAGATGCTAAACTATTGAGATCTTTTCGAAAATACTTTGATTGATTTGAACAATCTTCAAAGAATATTGAGCGCCGTTCAATAGCCGTGATTGGTTCTATAAAGATTATTATATGAAATAAAAATACAATAAGAGATACAATAGAAAGAAGATTTTATTTAACTTATGACGTTAAAACTTTACTAATTGCTTTTATTATGAAAAAAAACATTATTGATTATTATTATCAATTGTTGTGATTGCCAAAAAAATGTCTTTAACAAAATGTTTTTACCATTCAGATTTTGATTTACCATTTAGCAGGTGACTACGTATACGTGAATATCTATACTGAATATCGTTTAGATAGCTAAAACCAAATAAAACACACAAAGCCTTGTTAAAGTGACCTAATTTACCAAAAAAGGTGAATTGATATTAAAAGCAATAAATGTGGCCGAAGCGACTCGTAATTAATGTGTTCGAACTAGACTTCATAAAGTGGGCGGTATAAGTACTGCCACAATTTTTATAGCAAAAAGTATTTTGTGAGGTAATAATAATGTTATGGGCCATGGAAATAATATTGTTTCAATATTCTCTTCGTTTATGGACAGTGCCGTGTAACAAGATACGATACTTTTTACGATTATGTGTTCGTTTTGTAAACTTTAGTACTTTTAACTGATTGAATTGGGTATAAGGCTTTTTATATATGAGGTATTCAGGAGTTATATTCAATAATTCACGCCCCGTTTTATTTAATTTGATCTGCGATCGTAGCTCGTAGGCATCGTAGACACCTGACTGTAACGACCCCCCCCGGTAAATAAACCCCGACGAATTAAAATATGCGTGAAGAAACTAAAATAATAAATATTTATGATTATTGAAGATCGAAGATGGCCATGTGATCGTCTAACTCTTATAGGACCCTACTGTTGTGACGTGAGTAACTCAAGAACTTAAGGAATCATGTTGAGAATTCAAACCGATATCTATTATAATTCATTACTTAATTTACTTATTATTACCTAAAGTATCTAATTAAATTATCTTCCGTCGTAAAGCGTAACTATCTTTTGATTATTTTACCTCGTATGTAAAGAAATCTGTTAACAGAATATTGACTTATAAGAATGAGTAAGAGAATGCAACGATTAAAGTATGAGTAACTTTAAATTACTATTTTAGAGTTCCTCGAACCTCTATAAAATATGAAAGAAACATTATAAAATACTAATAACTTTTATGTAATGTAATTATGAAAAGTAATGGATGTTAGTATTGTTATGCTAGATCTCTTAAAAGTTTTATGAATTATGTATGAACATTATGAAGGACTATGTAAAGAGTTTTCGTGTAATAGACTTTATAGGAAGTATGTATTTGAAATAAATAATGGAAGCTGACATTGCTATGTCAGGGCTCTTCAAAGGCACCCCTCGCCCGTGCCTGCCAGTAGTCTACGACACACGCTATGTAACTTAATACATAAATAGACTTCCTCTTCCATAGAAGGCTTTCCAGCGTTTGAATAAGCTAGAAAAACGAATAACTTTTAATTATTACCGTTTACCTAACCCACCCAAACACTAGCACTACTATAGGGAGTTCAATGGGACTACAATCTCCTTAAGTTCCCTTTAAAAGAACTCAAAGACAAAGCAGACCCTAGGGGGTCAACTGCTAAGCAGCCTGGTCAAGCCATGTCCAACGGCACAAGTTGAGCTAGATTATTAGGATAACCAATGTCAAAGCCCTGAGAACATTCTCAGATGTTGTCGAAGAATGGGTCATAAAAACTAGATTTGCGGAAAGCCTCCCTCGCTTTTATAAGTCCGGGATAAGCTTGGCAACTACTGTGCCGCTAGTTAGACCAAACGGTATCACTCGATACATAAAATGTATTCAAACTTTGTAGGTAAATACTTTCCTCTTTCCATAGATTCCAGATAAATACCGAGACACACGCTCACAAAGTTTGATATACACTCCCTAACTGGAATGTTGTACATAGGCTTTTCCAAAGGATTTTCCTTCAAAAGTAGTTCACTTGAACAGTCAAACACTGGCTACCTTTAAAGTTTGGACGAAAATAGTCCACGCGTGAATTTAAGTTTACGACTCGTTAAAACTAGGCTTTACAAGACTTCCCATAATTTCAGTCATTACACGACTTTGAATAAAACAAGTCCTTACAAGACTTGGTAAGTTTAAGTATTTTTATCTCACATTTTAAAAGGCACAATGTTAGAAAGTTTACTTTACTTCTAACATTGTGCTCTTCTGGGTTTAATAATAATAAAATGTATTCAAGTATAAAGGTAATTAGAGAAAAATAGTTTACATCAAAAGTTATATATTTTGATCTGACATTCTAAATGACACAATGTTAGTAAGATTACTTTACTACTAACATTGTGCACTCCTGAAGTCAATTTAAAAAAATAGATTAAAGAGTTTATATCAAAAGATAGGTTTAATGTTTGCATAACTTAACGTCATTATAATCGGTCTAGTCTACCTAATAGTTTAGAGTTCTACCTATCTAACTAAACCTTACGCTCTACCTATAATATGCTAATATCCCTAAAAATAATATCCCTAGGAGCGAATGAAATACTATGTTTATAAATTAATTTAACCGGATGGAAGTTTAACACAGACTTAATTAAATATTATTATGAAGCAGAAATGTAACATACATAAATTAAATATTAAAAGACTTACAGGATTACTCGTACAAACCACATTTTTACAAACAAATAATATTTAAATATATAACACAAACAAACCCCAAGGAAATTTAAAACTAATCTTTGCTCAAAATTAAACCCCATAATCGACCGTGAATTTAAATCTTAAAACCCCAATATTAATAATTTCTGAAAGACACTGCACAACACAAATGATCGCGAATCTAAATCTTAAGAAATTTAGTATTAATCTTATTTCAGAATTCACTTAAACAACACTACCGAACGCGAATGTATTTAATGAATTTAACCTCTAAACATAATATTACTTTTTCTCAAAATACTTTTAAGCAAAACAATCGACTTTCAACCCGTAAACCGACCGAGGGTTCAAAGTACCAGATCCGCGAATTACATGTACAATCGCTGAACCTATCGGTTCGAGAGCCCGAAATTCAGTGTCCTGCCTCCTGTTCCTTTCGAACCTCATCACGTCGGTGCCTACGCGTCCCTTCCACGTTAAATATTTTTTTATTATAGTTAGTGCAGGGATTTTTTTGTATTAAATGGTTTCTGGAAAGTCCCCGAAACATTTGCGATCTTAAGTAGACATTTCACTTGAAATATTTTTTTGTATTTAATTTATGATCTGACCTGGCTCCTATCCTTAAAAACAAAGACTTTTACGGACATGTGTTTTTAATGGGCGACGTCCAATTTCGAATGAACAAAAATATATTTTTTTGTGATATTTTAAATTGCGTCTATTGTGCTTAAAATAACATTGTTGCCCTGCAGATGTTGGAATGGAAAGTTTTAAAGAATAAAATAATGTGAAATAAATCAGTTAATTTCTTCAAATCTAAAAATGATCTCTGTGTCAATAATTGTGAATAAGAACGAGGCTGACGTAGTTCTGGCTCGTTACAGCCGACCCTCAATATTTACGCAGGTTGATGCTAATTAGTCCGTAGTAAATATTTCAAAGTAAAATAATTTCACAATTATTATATAATGCAAAATAATCAATGTGATTACAAATTATCCCTCTTAATTATAAAGTACTAAATTTTGGTTTATTCTTATATTCAAATATTTTGAGTTTAATGTGTAATAAGCATATTTTCAATATGCGGTGCAAGTATATAAACATATATATATAAATCATAAAATGAGAAGTGTATTTTAGACCGAAGTGCAAACTGTCGTCATTGTGACTTCAACCTCTTGCTATAAATGAAAGTCATCATGGGTTTTTATACTCTTCAACTAGGACAATCTATCTGTGCAAAGGAACCAAGTTGTGAATTTGATCAACCCTAATGGTTTGGTGTAGACCTTTCTTCAGTCCTTGTATTGACTACCGCAATGTTGGTACTGGAAATGCAAACACCACCTTTCACAATATAGATTATATCCGTCTACGCTTTCAAAGTCTAAATGTTATCCCACGAGAACGACATTCAGTCAGAAACCGACATCAAAATAACAACATTTTACAGAACGGAGAGTGTATAGTGTGCTTAGTCATGGCCTAATAGGTGCAGTGTGAACTTGTATGAAATCGGCCTAGACCGATGATTGTCTTCTGACTTAACCTAACACCAATGTCTCCTTCATACAAGTCGATTGTGTAATGTAGTGTTTATTTGAATTTATAAAAACAAACAAAATTGTCTCATCCTCAGTTAAAGTTGAAATCTTAGGCCCCTCAAACCGTTAAATCTATCACCATTATTTCATTCAATCTCTTTCTTTAAATCGTCTTCATACTTATTAAAACTCATACATCACTTCCACAAACTTCGACATACGTAGTCTTTCATTATACCTGCAATATCAACAGATCATTTTGAAATGAGACTGTAAAACGATGTACTCTATATATATATATATATATTTTTAATACTGTTATGTTTTTTTTTTATTAAAAGGGAAAACTGGTTTTAATTTCAGGAACTTATTAAGTATATTATGTGAAATATATTTTATTTATTTATGCAACATGCAAAACTTATTTCATAATATTAAAACTAAATGTTTTATAACCATTACGCCAAACGCTAAATATTATACGTTGAATTTCAATTAATTACGCATGTCTATTTAAAAATAACAACTTGCTATTATTCTTATAAGAAACATTTACGCCAAATGCAAAACTGAACTATCGCCAACTTCAAATAATGCCAAATGTACTTATATTGACACTATTTTTAATTAACTATGCCAAATGCTCAAGCTGTTTTACGCTAACTGCTAATTATTACGCCAAATCCTTAACCTAACTATAAAATATAAGACAATAAAATTCACAAGGTAATGCACTTGTAAATAATATTACTTCAGACTATTATATTAGAAATTATAAAATAAGGACGCCGCGCACCACACCATTTTTTCTAAAATCTGTAAAATTGAATTTTATCTAAAATCTAATGGGATTAACATATTTTGTTTTTAATAACCGTCAGCGCACCACCCAATCTACTTATCTGAATTTAAAACGTCTACAAGGTTCGTAATATGTAGGTATGGAGTAAGTAACATGCTAGATATTATGAAATCTATTGTTCGCCATACGATCTATCCAAGCCTCATACCTGTAAAAATGACACGTTAGTTAAATATAAACTTAATTGTTCGAAGACTAATTAGAATAACATGCTGGATCCTTTAAAAGAAATGTCAGCGCACCACCTTGACCTATCTAACATATCTATAAAATTGGAATGTTAATGATATGTTAAGAGTAACATGCTAGATGTTTCAAAATCTATTCCGTTCGCCATACGACCTATTTAAATCTAATACCTGTAGAAATGGAAAGTTAATTACTTAAATATAACCTTAATTTTTCGAAGTTTAATGAGACTAACATGTTGAATTTTTTTTTAATAAATCTGCGCACCACAGTACCTACATTTATCTCCGATATCTATAAACATTAGAATGTTAGTAATATGTATCTAGTAAAAATAACATGCTAGATATTTTAAAAGTAATATCTATTCTGTCTTCTACACGAACTATTAAACTCGAATACCTGTAGGAATGGAACGTTAATTTCATTCAATAAAATATAGATTTTACCTTTTTTCAAAACTAATGTCTAGTCCTAGTATCACCTGATCTATATAAATTTCTTGAAGACAGCTGCTTCTGCTTTATCACACGTAGTTAATACCTAGCTGCAAAAGGATACACAATAAACACATACGTAACACAACACCATAAAATAATAGATATTAATTCTAATGAAGTATGTGTTCTGATTTCCATCCACTGAAAGTGTAGTAAAAGTTTCGCTCAAAGAGGTAAATGCACGACTACCTACGCCTTTATTTGCCTAACGACCAACAATTATACAACAGTTATAAATCCTCAACCTTAGCATAAACATAGACATACCTATGGCTAACGAAAAAACGTTAACTTATTACAATGTTATCTAGTTTCAGTTCAAAACCCAAAATAACCATTAAGGGTCATAAGTGGGTCGACGTTATCAATAACTGTCAACTCAAAAAATAAAATATTATTTTGAAAATGATTTTAGTCGTCATTTAAGTCATAATGTGCACGTCACTTAGCGGATCTCTCAAGTGCTAGCATATTTTTGCCCTAGTCAATAAATTTAACATTTAACTATCGAATATCTGTCAACCCAAAGTAATATTTAGTACACACTACGAGGAACCAAACACTTTAACTAAGTTCTCAAATAAATTCGTTTAAAAGTTTTATCTAATGGCTCCCCTTTTTTTTCATGGCCGTTAAGATATAGTTTCGCTATTTTTAAGTCGTACGTTTTATAACAACCAATTTAATAATTACTGTGAGGATTGAACTCACACTCTAATTGTACCATCAGACAATGACTGACTTTATGGTAAAGATCTAAACAATAAAGTAGTGCATATTGACTATAAATGACTTCTCTCTACCTAGCTATCAAGTAACTATAATTGTTAAATAGCTTTAATTTATAATACTATCCGACCCTCCGACTTTAAAACTACGACCTAGGTTTTGGTAGACATTAATAACGAAATGAATCTATGTGTACAATAGATTTTATTATCATGACTATCGAATCAATGAAACTTAGCGACTCGCATAAGATCAAATTTTTGATTGATTGCAATTAGCCAATCCGTGAGGTTGGTAACTTAACAGCTGCAAAACTTACATCACAAAATAACGTATCTTCCTGGTACCTGTGCTTAATAACTCACTTAATTACCTAGTTTATAAAATTACGGGTTATGATTTATTCCATATCGACCCTCAGCCTGTACGATTATAAAACCTTCTGTAACATCTATAATTAATATACCTACTAAATCAGATTGTGAGTCAAACGGGATTCGAACCCGCGATCTTCATTTAGTCAGCGCGACCTTTAAACCTCCGTGGTAGTTGAATATTTAAATTCTGGAAAGTTATTAGCTAAGCAGGATTCGAACCTGCATCCTCAATCAATTTTTCACAATCTTAAAATTGTCGTCCTATTTATTTGTATTTTAACGTATCATATATCAGTCAACCAGGACTCGAACCTGTAGTATTCAGTTAGTCTACACGATTTTAAAATCGTGGTATGGTTAATATTTTCCAAAGTTATTAACCAAGCAGGGATCGAACCCGCACGCTTCTGTTTTATTTATTGTACCGTAACATTTGTCTTACTATTTTCAACTTAAAATACACCAAGTCCGACCTATATTATAAAAGCGAAGCTTGTATGGACGGACGTATGCCCGTTACTTTTCCACGCAAAACCACCGAAAGGACTCCAATGAAACTTTACAACAACGTA
Organism: Ecliptopera silaceata; assembly: GCA_932527185.1. Lineage (NCBI taxonomy): Eukaryota > Metazoa > Arthropoda > Insecta > Lepidoptera > Geometridae > Ecliptopera > Ecliptopera silaceata. The sequence continues at coordinate 4,418,940 of OW052205.1, read as the reverse complement.
GTTCATTCATTGAAACAACACACAGCCTACAACTGACAAAGGTATTATGCGAAATGTCAAAACCATAACGATAGCACGACGAAGTCGCGAACATCAGCTATTAATTATTTTAATATGCTTAAAATAATGATAAAGTCAAGCAGGAATCGAACCTGTGACTTTTCACCACAAAATAACCAACCAAACAGGATTCGAACCAGTCCAGATCCGTCCGCATTGCAATACTGTAAAATATGTATATTACCTACTCTAGTTTTTATTAACGATACACTTTATATTGTTATATTCCTAAAGTACTAAGTCGAGCAGGAACTGAACCTGCGATTTCCGCCACAAAATTATTAATCAGGACTCGAACCTGCGCAATTCTATTTTGTTTACAATATTGTCTCCTATTACTAATTTTACTAACGATACAATACATATTTTTAATATTCTTAAACTGATAAATCGAGCAGGAATCGAACCCGCTATTTCCCAGCAAAACTATTTATCAAACAGGAGTCGAACCTGCGAGATTCTAAGAACTGCTATTTATATTATTAACAAACGTTCTAAGGTTCATACAAATATTTTGACCTAATCTACCTACGCATTATCAACCCCTAAATATCTTGTAAAACCAAAGAACCTATTTTTACAACGACTTGACGATTTGCCTCGTAGGTACACTTTAAGACCAGGGAGATCCAAGATCACAAGCCCTAGATCCCAGTTAAAATACATAGCGACGAACCATATCTACCTTTTATCTATTAAATTTATAACAATCTATCATTGGAAATATACTAAAATACTGCAATTAGTAGTTACATTTCGGTCTGCCTTTTTTTGCTGCTATGTGCCACCTACCTACAATATATGAGACACCTACCTACAGTATATGTGACACCTACCTAAATTATATGTGTGATACCTACCTAGATCATTATGTGACACCTATCTACAGTATATTACCATGTTTGTACTACCAAATAACGCCAATAACCGCATTTAGTAATGAGACAAAACAGTTTTACGACCCTCGTTTTATGAAACTGTTCATCATATAGTGATAAAACTATTTATCTATACCTGACTAATAAATGACTTAAATTAATAATAGTTATTACACACAATTTTCTATCTATCACCAACAGTTACTTTTATACCTACTCACGACCCTCGGAGTGTAAAACTGATAGACCAAAGCTTATATTCTATTTATAAAAATAATCTTATAAAACCCTACGGATAAAACAAGCTATCATCGACGCGACCCTCCGTGTCTGAGTTAAATAAAATTTTGTAAATCAAGACTACTAAATCAAGTTTGAAATCTCAACACAATTCCCCTACCCTATATATACGGCAACAAATTGTGCGAATTTAATCGCACGTACCCTACCTATAAAAATAATCTAATTAAAAGTTAAATTAATTACCTAATATTTCAATAATAAGCAAGAATCGAAGTAATCCAAGTTCATCCTGGTCACGGAACTTTCAAATCGTAACGACCCCCCCTGTAAATAAGACCCCGCTGAATTAAAATATGCGTGAAGAAACTAAAATAATAAATATTTATGATTATTGAAGATCGAAGATGGCCATGTGATCGTCTAACTCTTATAGGACCCTACTGTTGTGACGTGAGTAACTCAAGAACTTAAGGAATCATGTTGAGAATTCAAACCGATATCTATTATAATTCATTACTTAATTTACTTATTATTACCTAAAGTATCTAATTAAATTATCTTCCGTCGTAAAGCGTAACTATCTTTTGATTATTTTACCTCGTATGTAAAGAAATCTGTTAACAGAATATTGACTTATAAGAATGAGTAAGAGAATGCAACGATTAAAGTATGAGTAACTTTAAATTACTATTTTAGAGTTCCTCGAACCTCTATAAAATATGAAAGAAACATTATAAAATACTAATAACTTTTATGTAATGTAATTATGAAAAGTAATGGATGTTAGTATTGTTATGCTAGATCTCTTAAAAGTTTTATGAATTATGTATGAACATTATGAAGGACTATGTAAAGAGTTTTCGTGTAATAGACTTTATAGGAAGTATGTATTTGAAATAAATAATGGAAGCTGACATTGCTATGTCAGGGCTCTTCAAAGGCACCCCTCGCCCGTGCCTGCCAGTAGTCTACGACACACGCTATGTAACTTAATACATAAATAGACTTCCTCTTCCATAGAAGGCTTTCCAGCGTTTGAATAAGCTAGAGAAACGAATAACTTTTAATTATTACCGTTTACCTAACCCACCCAAACACTAGCACTACTATAGGGAGTTCAATGGGACTACAATCTCCTTAAGTTCCCTTTAAAAGAACTCAAAGACAAAGCAGACCCTAGGGGGTCAACTGCTAAGCAGCCTGGTCAAGCCATGTCCAACGGCACAAGTTGAGCTAGATTATTAGGATAACCAATGTCAAAGCCCTGAGAACATTCTCAGATGTTGTCGAAGAATGGGTCATAAAAACTAGATTTGCGGAAAGCCTCCCTCGCTTTTATAAGTCCGGGATAAGCTTGGCAACTACTGTGCCGCTAGTTAGACCAAACGGTATCACTCGATACATAAAATGTATTCAAACTTTGTAGGTAAATACTTTCCTCTTTCCATAGATTCCAGATAAATACCGAGACACACGCTCACAAAGTTTGATATACACTCCCTAACTGGAATGTTGTACATAGGCTTTTCCAAAGGATTTTCCTTCAAAAGTAGTTCACTTGAACAGTCAAACACTGGCTACCTTTAAAGTTTGGACGAAAATAGTCCACGCGTGAATTTAAGTTTACGACTCGTTAAAACTAGGCTTTACAAGACTTCCCATAATTTCAGTCATTACACGACTTTGAATAAAACAAGTCCTTACAAGACTTGGTAAGTTTAAGTATTTTTATCTCACATTTTAAAAGGCACAATGTTAGAAAGTTTACTTTACTTCTAACATTGTGCTCTTCTGGGTTTAATAATAATAAAATGTATTCAAGTATAAAGGTAATTAGAGAAAAATAGTTTACATCAAAAGTTATATATTTTGATCTGACATTCTAAATGACACAATGTTAGTAAGATTACTTTACTACTAACATTGTGCACTCCTGAAGTCAATTTAAAAAAATAGATTAAAGAGTTTATATCAAAAGATAGGTTTAATGTTTGCATAACTTAACGTCATTATAATCGGTCTAGTCTACCTAATAGTTTAGAGTTCTACCTATCTAACTAAACCTTACGCTCTACCTATAATATGCTAATATCCCTAAAAATAATATCCCTAGGAGCGAATGAAATACTATGTTTATAAATTAATTTAACCGGATGGAAGTTTAACACAGACTTAATTAAATATTATTATGAAGCAGAAATGTAACATACATAAATTAAATATTAAAAGACTTACAGGATTACTCGTACAAACCACATTTTTACAAACAAATAATATTTAAATATATAACACAAACAAACCCCAAGGAAATTTAAAACTAATCTTTGCTCAAAATTAAACCCCATAATCGACCGTGAATTTAAATCTTAAAACCCCAATATTAATAATTTCTGAAAGACACTGCACAACACAAATGATCGCGAATCTAAATCTTAAGAAATTTAGTATTAATCTTATTTCAGAATTCACTTAAACAACACTACCGAACGCGAATGTATTTAATGAATTTAACCTCTAAACATAATATTACTTTTTCTCAAAATACTTTTAAGCAAAACAATCGACTTTCAACCCGTAAACCGACCGAGGGTTCAAAGTACCAGATCCGCGAATTACATGTACAATCGCTGAACCTATCGGTTCGAGAGCCCGAAATTCAGTGTCCTGCCTCCTGTTCCTTTCGAACCTCATCACGTCGGTGCCTACGCGTCCCTTCCACGTTAAATATTTTTTTATTATAGTTAGTGCAGGGATTTTTTTGTATTAAATGGTTTCTGGAAAGTCCCCGAAACATTTGCGATCTTAAGTAGACATTTCACTTGAAATATTTTTTTGTATTTAATTTATGATCTGACCTGGCTCCTATCCTTAAAAACAAAGACTTTTACGGACATGTGTTTTTAATGGGCGACGTCCAATTTCGAATGAACAAAAATATATTTTTTTGTGATATTTTAAATTGCGTCTATTGTGCTTAAAATAACATTGTTGCCCTGCAGATGTTGGAATGGAAAGTTTTAAAGAATAAAATAATGTGAAATAAATCAGTTAATTTCTTCAAATCTAAAAATGATCTCTGTGTCAATAATTGTGAATAAGAACGAGGCTGACGTAGTTCTGGCTCGTTACATGACCTACGAGGCACGAATGAAAATGCTACGAATTTCGTAGCACTTGCTACAAGTTTATTTTCATACAATTTACTTAGTAAACCATATAAAGCGTAACTATGTATAATTTGTGGAATATACCCTTTCCGGACGACCTAATTAGCGTATGCAAACATCACATTAGTCGCCTCAACACGTTGTTGGTTGTTTGCATTAGTTTTCATGCAACAAAGTTTCCGAGTAGTCCATGTAAATGTTTACAGAGTATACATTCATTTAGCTGCATTATTTTTGCGTGTATTATGCTATAACAATAACAAAAAAAAAACTCAATAAAATTATGATAAATTTTCACTTACCATAGCGTACAGGCTCAATTTTTTATTTATTCCTTAACACTTTAAATACAAATTTGTTTCTATGTTCTACCGCTACTTTATATATTTAAATAAACTACTAGCTACTAGATTATTTTACTATATTTTTTGGTGTCACGTAAAATTTAGACTTTTCTTGAGGTAAATACCGTTGTCCTTGAATGTCACACCCTTTCACTTTCGGTTCAAAAGTTTTTTTAGTAGATTATTTGATCACTTCACTGTTAAAAATGCAATATAAAATATTTGATTTTAATAAACGAATTTCTAAAAAACCTGTAAAACACAATTAAAACGCGATTTTATTAACTATTTTGGTGTTTTAATTTGAATACAAATTATTTGGGTGTTCGTTGTAACTTCTACATTGGCTAGTGTATTTATTAAATTTTTTGGTGCGCTCTCGGAGGTGTTAACGTATTGTTAGTGAGGTTATTCGTTGTACGGCACGTCACTTGGGTTCTAGTAAACATGGCAGCTGTCCGCAACAGATGACAGGGCGCTGGCGAGCGAGCCTGCGCGATGGCTCGGTTCATCTCATCCCGAAACGGTCCGCGCGACCGCGCTGCCAAATTTAAGTGCGGTTTCCCGGCCAACGTTCCTTTAGGATCACTCGCACTGACGTACAGAGCCCTCTCCCTCTTTCGAGCCGAAGCTCTACTTGTTTCCCTCCAACTCCCGTCGATAAAACAGTAAGCTGATTTGGGACGGGAATGGTCCGAGCGAATCGATTGGCTGATGAAAAGGGGCGGGGGCCCGAGCACGTGGCGAACTTAGAGTAACACACACCGTAGACACCCCGTAGATACGTATTGCGATTTCGTTTATTTAGCTTTGTACCGTGGAAGATTTCTGCTGCGTGTTCTATTCAAAGTTATCCGCGTTATTTTAAAGATACTTGTGAATCAATAGATAGATAATGTTGATGTTGTAATAATTTTAAAATCTAGATTATAACTTAGAATACTTGCTAGACGCGCTAAGTAGGTATGTCTCTTATAACGAGGTATGTGTCATCACTACTGATAACAGTGCGTTGCAAAAGTTATAAAATATGTGTATGTAATAAATTAATAATCTAAAGTGATAAATAACTTACCAGTTTGTGTGCTTGAATCAAAAAAAGTACTGGTGGTTTCCACAGTCATGGTTCCTATAGTCCCATCAAGTATTTGCGTTGAGGAATCACGACGACCGCGGGCTCGCATGCATGCATCATCGCTCTGGGAGCTTTGACGCCTGAAGTTTCGACACCGAATCATTTCTTCAGTTGTAGACTGCCGCCGAAAGCCACGGGCTATTAATATCTCTTCTGTCGTAGATTGCCGTCTGATCATTCTCTCGGACCTTTCAGGTGGACGAGCCCCGGGACTTGGATCTCTACTTGAACACGAACTTGACTCTGGGCTTCTGGCTCGGCCCATTCTCGCACAAGACGCTTGTCTTCGCAAACGTCCCCGTCGCCTCGCAGCTGAAGGGCTGAGCTCTCCTCCAGCTCCAGGTGATCTATCCCGACGAGGTCTCGCTGAATCAGGGCTCAATGAATCTCTTCGTGCCCTACCTTCATCATCGGGTCCTAAAGATGGGCCAGAATCCCTACGTTTAGTACCTGGTGGCCCAGTAGGATCATCAAATGCCGTAGCTTGGCGCTGGAGTCGTCCTAATCTCGTAGGACTAGCAGCAGCTCGAGAATCTCTTCTTGCTCTTCCACATTGCGTTGTTGAATCTCGTCTTCCTCCCAAGTTCGGTGGTGATCGACCCGCAGGTGTGACTTGAACAGCTTGAGCTGATTGAGTAGATGTTTGCACAGTCTGAGTCGTGTTGCGGCTTGGTATAGTCGGTGATGTTGGTGACGGGGTCACTGCAGATGTAATAATAGTTGGCATGGGCATCATATGTTGGCATTCTCCATCGGAACGACTTGGTTCATGAATAGCAACAATTGTTACTGATGGCATATGATGTAAATGCGTAGACGGTCCAGGGTCAGACCCTGCATCAGCGAAGGCGGGTGGCCCAGGCGTAGGGGGTGAAGTGCGACGATTTTTTCGGTGTGTTGCAACTATTCTCGGTGGTGGTGCCGCCACAGAATCTCGACGTCGGTGGCCATCGACAGAGTCTCTCCGGTCTTTGTTTTTATCTTCTTCAGAGCCTCTTCTTTTGATGCGACGTTCTCTTGTTGGCATGATTGTCACTGAATCTTTCCGGTCCCAATTCGGGAAGTCTGCTTTGAAATCTTGCGGTGCTTTGGAGTCACGACGTTTGGAAGTATTTGATTTTATTCCGGAATCGGCTGAAGAGTCTCGTCTGCGCCGTGGAGGTGGCTCGTGACGCGCCCAGGGAAGTGAGCGCGCCAGGTCTGCCAAAGTCTCTCTTCGGGAAAGCGGGGCTCTTTGTCGACGAGGAGCATTTCCTCCTCCACCCCACTCGCGAAGAATATCCGTAAGCTGAGCAAGCGAGGAGCGACGTCGGCGATTTCCTCCTATAAAACAAAACGCTTATTATTTCGCCAGATTTACAAAGTACCTACTTATGTTTAATTAATAATAACTCCACTTGCCTCTTTGTTCTGAGACGTCGGGCTCCGGTGGTGATAGACAAGATACTTGGGCGGCGGAGTCTCTGCGGCTGCCGAGCCTTTGCCGAAGGGTGTTTTCTTCCAACGTAGACCTGGTCAGCTCGTCCCAGCCGTTGCCGCCCGCCCAGACCAGGCCCACTTGATGCGATAGTATCGGAAGGTTGCAAACGAAACATATTGCTGTCATAGTCCTGTTGAAAATAAACCAACATTAGTACTGGAACTTACTTTATAACGAGGATAGACGGAAAACTTTCAGAACTCACGCTTTGTTATTTCTAAATTTACTGTTACGATTCATGATCGTGTTTCGTATCCTAGGTACGCGATGTGAATAAGCGTGAAATAACATTGCGTCGCTCACTACACTGGTCTGATAAACGAAGCGATAGCCGCTCCCATAATCGTCAACAAGTATTACACTATAACAATTGACGCTAAAAGCCATTTCCTCCCCCAATACTTTCTTCCATATTGGTCGACTAAGTATTGATAGATTTATAGTGCCGTCAGTGCAAACAGATCAATGGTTATAGCGGACCAAATTCCTCAATAAACTTTATCAGTAGCGAGCGGCTCTAGTCTTTGACACATTGTCAACTACTGTGTTAATACATTTATCATTAGATAGGCGTATGGTTGTTTTTCCATGGCGGCATTCGACGTGATGTCTCATAGATAAAGGCCTATCTGCAGGCTGTTCGGATGAACGAATAGCGCACCCTTGATACACGAGGACGAATCTGTGTTTCCCTGTCGTAATACTTGGTGAAGTGGAAATGAATGTGCTCACTCGATTCCAATTCATATGACAAGAACCAATTTGGGTGTACTAACGCTAGATAAGACACAATTGAATGAACAATACGAGATATGCGTGCCAGACATTCATTTGTTTTCATAAAAACTTTTATATTCGTTACTCAATTACGACGTTGTTCATTATATCTACACTTATGAACTACGATGAAAATTGATATGAGCAATAAGTATACGGTTTTGAGTCGATTTGTCTACTTCTATTTATTTTAATGACGTGTTTTGTGCGGCGTAATCTTATACACTACGGCTTAGTACTTTGTGTAATGGCTTAACTAAAGATTGCTAGTGCGTTTGTGCTAAGCTAATTTATCTACGTTGATTTAGTGCCTGTTGTAATCTGTTTACCAATTTTGAAAGTATTACCGAACTGTGTGTTTCATAATGTAGTGATGTATTTTTTAAGTTTTTAATTATTCTACAAAAACAAAGTGTTATAAGAAAATATCTAGATAAGTACGTATTTGACGATTTGTATACGAACCTCATTGATAGCTTGTCTTCTAGTAACTAGATATAACCTAATAAAACGTTTAAGTCTATATAATTTTCTAAATTACTGTCCATCCAAAGGTTGCCTGGAAGAGATCGCTTTTAGCGATAAGGCCGCCCATTGTGCTGTAGATTTAATGTTTCTTGTGTGTAAAATCCTCTTCTGTGTGCAATAAAGTTTTTATCTATCTATCTATATAAAGATTTTCTTTTTACACTTTGTTTGAACGAAATAAATAGAAAAGACAGAAGCTAGGAAGCATGCAGTCGTGAAGGAAAGACAACGTTTATTCTTGAATTGTTCTCAAAGTAACAATAAGCATGGCGAACCCAGTGAAGCCTATTACATTAAGTCTAGTTCGCTACTATATTTCTTTATTATTCTCTGGTTTATTATTCTACAGGGTGTCACATAGTGTCCCTATAAATGTGAGAAGAGGGGTATCTAACACGTTAACGAACAACATTCGCTTAGCGACTAGACATTTTGAACTTGCTTAAAAAATACCTTTTGCTAGATATTTTTAATTAATAATTCCTATAATTAAAATTAATTTGATTCTATGGAAATTCAAATATAAACCATTATTTCGTAGGATTAAGGCTGTTTTTAGCGTATTTAAAACTTTGTATAAAATTCAGATGCTTTTGTTCGTAATTAACGACCTCAGGTGACACTCTAGTCTCAAACTAAACAAAGCTTGTACTATGGGAATTTTACTTATATACATTGTTTAGTGAATACATACATAGAATACAAAATAACACCCAGACACAGAGAACATTTGTTCTGGTTGTGAATCGAACCCACGACCCACAGCATTAAAGCTACACCAACTAAGCTGTGACGCCTGTCAATATTGTACGATGGGTTATACGCCTTGATCTCTGTAGCTCTACCATGAGTTTTTACTATACTATTATACTATACTCGCTAGCGTCTGTAGTTAAAAAAATGTATGAAGATTTGTACAGCGCCTGTAGCGGATAGTTGGGTACTAAAATTCGTAATACTAATATTTACGTAACTACTGTAGTAAAGTCAAGTTTTACTGAGACAACTCATGGTAGAGGTACTGAAGTTATCCTGCTTGTTATCACTGAAAGAAGTATACATGCTGGATTATGCCATAACCTTCATGCGGAATTGTTCATGCTAGGAGTTTTTTAGGGACCTGTAATGGCGCAGTCGAGGTGAAGGGGACTGAGGCATGTCGTAAGCCGGGTCATTGGGGTACAGGGCGCTAACTGAGGTAAATGCCCACATAAATATCACATCAAACACTTTGTAAATCTGAAACAATAATTATTATGTTAGCTTTAAACTTTTGAAAGATAAATACAGGTAACATTGATGCACTCGATATTTTAAAAGTCGTATCTTTTTCGAATTGTTTGCTGAAGAAACTACTTTTAAAAAACCGATTGATAAATTAACAAGTAGTAGTCAATAAATTATAGCACAGTAAAAAAACAAATTATAGATATTAAAATTGTATCTATAAATAAAAAAAAATGTTGTTTGTTTAGGTATTACGTTGGTTTTAAATTGTATCCTTTTGATTACTTTTCCATCTACAACAAAAGCACAAATAAATATAAGCTTCCTAAACATTGAGCAAAATCATTGAATTGCCATTCACCGCTAATATTATATGAGTACGTATGCTACAAAAATGTTTAGCTTTCCAACGCTAAAACTACAACTAGCGCCACCAAGCGAATACTTTCCGAAGTTACAACTTCAAGCAAAAGTTGCAAAGGCTTGCGTGTGCTAAAGTTGTTTGTAATTGTAGGTGGCAGCACTGGACTGCAAGTTCATTTTGGTTTACCCAAACTGCTGCAGAGGGCGCTACGAGTAGCTTACAAAGTTTTATTATGTTTTCCCAGAAAATTGGTTTTCATAACAATGAAACATTCTTCTTTTATGAGAAAATTAATTATTAATTATGTGTACAAAGGAGTAAGCAATTTAGTGCCAGTGTTATTAGTACTTAGAATGTTGTGTTCTTTTCGAATAATTTATATTTTGTTTATTATTCAATTAAACCTAGCAAGATTTGATTAAATTTCTACAGGCCTAGGTAAGTTTAAATTGGACAAAAATCACGTGACCTAAAAACTGATGAGTATCAGATCAAGCGTGGGTATTCAACTTATTCCGATTGGTACTAATTTCGATCAGTTGAGCTATCTATAGATCGTTTGCAACGGTCTGTAGATAGCTCGACTGTTTCTTATGTATTTTATATGCCTATGTACATATAGTAAATACTGTAATATACTGTAATAGTCGTTAGTTTGTTTGTGAATAAAGTTATTTAAACATAAGTCAATAATATCTGTTTTACCCTCATATTTTTGCAACGTTTATGTACTTAGTTGTAATTTTCATAAACTGAACTTGTTTGTTGCAGGTTATCTACTCTAAGTAGTTGTTATACCGACCTACACTAACATAAGATACACCTAATGCTTACACCTATGTAAACCTTTCTGAAAATAAAGTTATTATTATTATAATATTAATATATAAAGCATCGTATTTAAATGCCATTCAAATATAAGTACGGCTTGGAAATGCACGAACCCAATTAGTGGTTTCAAGTTCTGATGCAGACATCACAATACCTGGAATCCGATTACGTTTGAATTTCGTGTTTCTAGAAATTGTATTATACATTAAAATGTATTTTGATAATATTATTTCACGGCGTTTCTCAGATAAAATGAAAGCACTTTACTTCTAAGTAACAAATTGTTTTGATGTTCAAAATGGTAGGATCAAAAAAGATTTGCGTCAGACTGTTTTTGAATGCACACAGATGGGTTTTGGCATTTAAAAGTAATATATAAATAAATAATGCTGGACAATCCGCACAACATCACCTAGCCCCAAGCTAAGCAGCCTGTTTAAATTTAGAAAATGCGCACTAATCCAAAGTGTACCTACCTCTCACATGTTTGCTATACATATATGTATAATTATATCCTAAAATGTATGAAATATCATGTTGCTAATTGTTCATAAATATTAATTTTGAAAAAACTTAAGAGTTAAATTTGTATAAACCGTGTTTATATTTAAGTAGAATTGTATTTTTATATTCTGAAAAGACCTTTTAAAACAAACTCATACATTTTTAAGCGCATACATTGTAATAGAAAAACCCATAACAAAAATTCATGTTCATCACACAAACATTTGTTCTATCTGAAATACTTCAAATAGAATGGTTGATTTAATATCATTAGGATTAACAGAAAAAACCATTATAAAAAATTGCACATCTCTTTGAAGCTTGTTAGGAAATAAACGAATATCCAATCAGGTATCGCACGTCGCACTAAAAATAATAAAAAACATCTAGTAAGAGCTTTCGATATCTCCATAGCACTTCAACCCTATTTTTAAGCATGCCGGATGTATAATGTGAATGTATAAATTGTATAAAAAAATACATTTTTTTAGTGACAACAACCACCAACAACTTTAAAAGTACGACGCGCCACCAGTGATCGATCTTACTGTACCTACTGTTAACCTATAAAAAAATGTTCTCAGTTATACATTTTCTCCGAAATATTTTAAATTATTTGAACTAACGATTTTTAGATAATATAAATGATTTTAATATTTGAAACTATCACGGTTATGCACATAGTTTTCATTATAAACGGGATATTCAACATGATTTGTGAGTTTGATTATTTCCCGATATTTCGGCACAGTTGCATGCGCCATGATCACGGGTCGAACTGAAATATCGATTAAGATAGAGAAAGTATATTATATATTTTAATATTAAATTTATTTATTCACAAAAAAAACTTACGTCTATACAGTATTTACAAAATGTACATTGGCATATAAAATACATAAGAAACAGTTGAGTTATCGACAGACCGTTGCAAACGATCTATAGATAATTCTATATTAATGAAAACTACATATGATTTTATCCATAAATATTATTGCATTGAACTCATACATGCTTGCAAATATGGTGGAAGCCTAAGTAGAGACAGAGGGAAGGCCAGCCTCGGGCGAGCATGCTTAAAACCTAATTGAAATCTCATCTCACATTCGTATTTCCTCTTTCATTGTTCATCGGAAATATTTTCACCGGTAAAAGCAGCGTCGAGTTTCACCGACAGAGGATGCAGCTCAAGACCTGTTTATGCAATTCAAGTAACTTGTACAGTTACTGGCTTGATCAAACTTGCAGTCTAGTCGGGTAAGTGATCATTTACCTACATCTAATTATTTTTAAGGAACCTTTTGTGTAGAGAGAAATAAATGTCTTATTATTATTATTATTATTTATATATATTAGGTTTTTTAAATTATGCGGTATTTCTTTGCAGTCATTAAAATTTAAGTACAATAAGAATTTAAGTTCATTAAGAGCTAGAATTTTATAAAAAGAACTTTTTCTATTTAGATTATAATTATAATGGGATTCAATACTAAAACCATTTTAGTACTGCCTGTTTTTACATATTTATAATATAAGATCTTAATTTTTGAATCTTCGATAACAAGATTTTAGAAACAACATTTTTTTTGTTTGGCTAGTAATTAGATCAGTAACTGGTCACTTCAACGAACACTGCTCTAACTAGTTTTCAGTTTGTTAGCCTTGATGCTGAAATTTCAGTTAACAATTTGATATTTCATTGTTATATAGTATATATAGTGCTTGATTGGCGTAAAACTGATATTGACTTTTCTAAAAAACTGTTGAATAAATCTACTAGATTTTAAATTATTACTTCAGTTGATGAATGTATGCTGCACAATATAGTCCTGTTTAAGTACAGGGTGATTGAGTAGTTGGGTATTGTCTGCGCTTAGGTAGTTTTTCTTTACACTTATTCTTAAAAGAATAAGTTCCTGAAATCTTGTAGTTTTTATTGTTTTTTTTTGTGTTTCTGTTGTTTGTGTTCTGTGTGGTAAATAAATAAATGTGTATGTATACTTTCTGCCTCAGTGACTGTAGGTACCTACTTCAATAATTTAGTTTAATGCTAAGTTAAGTATATTTACTACGTCATGTTTCACTTTCAGAAACATTATGCAAAGATGACCAAGAAGGCACGTAATTCTCTAATACAAGTAGGTACGATAATATCATACCAAAGCACTAAATTGTAAAGTTATCTAAGCTCACCTTGTTGTTTCCTACTAAAGTGGCGGGTGCTCAAGTTATAACAAGGGATATCGGATCGCTAATTACGAACTAACCACCGCAGTCTCTACTCGCAACTATGGACTGCTATTGAACTGGCAAAACTATGCAGCAGCTACCGTGGTTTGTAAAATTGATTTAAAGTTCGGATTTATATTTTATACCTAGGTACTGGTCTGCGGCGGCACGGTTGGAGCATAACCGAGATAACAAATGGAGATCTACGAGGAAAAATGTTTTAGATATAGAAAACCAAGGTGTTCGACATAGCTTAAAGTATTAGCAAGCTCTCTGGCGAGATGGTGCGACGATCTTCAGAGTGTAGCTGGCAAACACTCGATAAGAAGAGCCGAAGACCGGGCTCAGTGGCGCGTCTTGGGAGAGACCTACGTCCAGCAGTGGACTGATATAGGTTAATGATGAAATTATATCAAATACATTATCAGATCCGTGAAGGTAGCGCTTGTCAGAGTCGAACTTCGTACCTTTTAGAAATATTTTCAATTTGCGATATCGGAAACTTGATCTAATTATTGTTTTTTTACTCGCAGTTCTTGCAGTCGGAGAAGCAGAAATGTTTAATTCTTTTAACACTTATCTACCACCAACTGTGGCACCAATGGTGACTACCATTACCGGTGTCGCTATCTTCATTTGCTGTGTTTTTTTATAATTGTTATGTGGTTGATTTTTTAGTTAAGTGCATGTTTTATTCTTAAAATGTAAATCCGTTTTTGGCTATATGTATTGTAATTAAGTTTATTTCATTTTAATTTAAGAGCTGTGGATTTTGTTACACAATAAATAAATAAAATAAATGTGTGCCTTAAATAAACTGAAGATTTTAACCCTAAAAGTTGATTTCTATTTGTGTCATTTTATAGTGCAGTAAGAATCAAAACATTAAATATAGTTTAGTAAGACTATTGATGGTGCAAGAATGGTGAAGACTATTGACTTTTGTAGAGATCGGTAAGTCTCCTTTAATAAAAAAATAATATTTGATACAAAAACGGATTAAAAATAAACATGATTCTATCATCAGTCGCAAAGCCACAATAATTGACGTGAACACAAAAGCTTATTGTTAGAAACGCAGACCGCTAATTGGGGGTTTAATGTACTGGTTAATTTGATATTTCATTGCGTACTTAGTGCGAGCTTGCACAACTACCGATACGACATCAAAACATCAGTTGCTTGAACAAAATCAATGTAAAGGAAGCTACATATAACTTTACCGAATTGGGACATGCCTTTAAATTTCTTACAACGCCATCTAGTCCCAAACTAAGCAAAGCTTCTAAAGTGGAAGCTAAATTGCTGATAGATTTTATTTATATGCATTTAGAAACTAAACTAAGATCTTATATGAAATGAACTCTCCTAAATTGTAATTATCGAATCTGCGGTATTAATTCTTTGACCGATATCGTAAAGATATCGTGTCGGTAGCAGTGTGAAAACTATCGATTGCCGTCGTGTTTGCTTTGTGGAAATATATCAACGTTTCACGATATTAAATGCGAAAACTGAATACGATATAACGAGTTGTTGGTACTGTTGTTTGCTGCAGATATTTGATATAACCACATTTAATATGTATATTGATGAAATGCCTATCAGGGAGATATATTCTGCGCTTTCAGAGGGTCGAGCACGGGTAAATATGACAATTGTACCTAAACGTAACGTATTTAGGATACACTGCGCGTCAACTGTTCGACAGTTAATAAATAAATATTCACGGATAAATCACACATCACACTCTAGTCCCTAACTAAGTAAAGATTTTGGAACTAAATTGCTGATAGAATACTTATATATTTTTAGTAAATACATACCTGGAATACATAGTAACACAGAACAAATATTTATCACACAAACATTTGCGCTAGGTGGGAATAGAACCCACGACCCACAGCATGGAAGCTGAACTGTGGCGTCTGTCAAGCTTATGTTTATGCGCAATGTATCTCAAATACTTCACTGTTTCGATACTTTCACAATTGTCACATTTATTGTTTTATTTTTATATGGGGGCCTAGCAAGTGTTATGGTATATACAACTATATAGTGTGCGGTATCGCTAAGCACTGAATACACTGCAATGTGCGTGACACTAATTAAAAAAATAATATTACGTCACATAATAATTTAGTAAGCAGTAAAGCTTGTATCATCAAAATAATATCATAACAATAAAAAAAAACATAGGGTATTAACTAATAATTATTATAAGGAAACATTATTGATTCGAGTTTCGCAGGGTCCTTAATAACAGTACCTACCTACACCAAGCAAACAATAAGCTGATTATAATATTAAATTTTTCAGCAACAGCTTATTTACGGTAAGTGCCTATAAACAAAGTAACAAGGTTCCTCTTGTTGCTATACAAAAACATCCTGAAAATTTTACCAATAAATTTTGTTAAAACATAATACCTCTTACAAAATGTCATACATGTATTAAGTTTTTCTAAGCTTTTTGTTTTATCTAAGCAACAAAACCGCTGGTTGTTTTATTGCCTTTGTAGGTCAATGAAACGATTTGAATATCCAATTAGAAAAAAAAAAGATATAATCGCGGCGATTGTTCAACGAATGGTTCATTGAATTTATCAATCGACGGGAACTTTCTTCGAGATTAAAAGTGAAAAGTAAATCAGATTACAATTTACGGACTCTTCTCGATAATTACTCGTTGATTGAGTTTGTCGACAGCTGGTTTTATCGTTTGAGATAATTACTTTAATTCTCATAAATAAAGTTGATTTTTGTACGTTATTTTTTATGCCTTATTGGTAGACGCTTGACCGCAATCTCATTTGATGTTAAATGATGATGCGGCTTACGGTGTAGCGCGTTTGCCTAGATAGAACCTATTCACTCTCCTATTGAAAACGTTCAAATTAAAGCTTTCTGTAGCTCTACCATGAGTTTTTACTATGCTATATATACTATACTCGCTAGCGTCTGTAGTTAAAAAAATGTATGAAGATTTGTACAGCGTCTCTAGCGGATAGTTGGGTACTAAAATTCGTAATACTAATATTTACGTAACTACTGTAGTAAAGTCAGGCGATTTTACTGTGACAACTCATGGTAGAGGTACTGGAAACACCGGCGCCGGCAAGGAATTCCACTCCTTGGCGGTGTTAAGCGCTTTGTGCGGACAGGTGGTATTCTGCCTAACAGGTGTCGCGTTTCCGTACCGCTGGTAGTCCGATGATGGAATATATTTAAGTTATGGACGCAATATAACTTACAATTTACGTCTTCATCGTGTCCATGATGCTTTTAAACATTATGTTTCCAAAACAAGGCCTCTATGGCGTTCAGTGGTATCGCAAACGAAAAAAGATGAGCGGTTATAGCCGTTTACAGCGATACGAAGTTGCACACCCTACGTACACGTTACGTTGGTGAACCTTAGTAGCAACAACTAACCTTTTACGTTACAATTTAGCACGATCGGGGCCAAGTAAAGTCTAAAAAATAATTGCCAAAAATATTGTTTTATTTATATTTGCAGATGATTTAGTTAGATCATCGTGCGGAAGCAGTTAAACTTATTTTGATAAAATAAGTCTATTTGTTAATATTGATTGATAACTTTGTATGACTAATCAGGATAAATAAATTGAAATAAGTTGATTACTGAAGATAATTGGAAAAGTAATGGTCAATAGTCACTTGACCCAATTATTATTATTAGTTGTTTATCATGTTTATGTAGGTGGTCGTGTTAACTAGTAATGACTAACAAATGTATCTACATCCTAATATTATTATATATATATATTTGTTATTAATATAATAAATGGGGGGGGGGGGGGGGGGGTAAGGAAATATGGATGTTTGTTTTTCAATCGCACATCATATGCATTTAGTTATATTATTATTTAGTTATTACCAGGCATTAACACGTAGGTAAAAAAACTGTGTTCACCTTAACCATACATAGTACCTACCTCTAATTAAAAATCCTTTGGCTTAAGTACAACCGCCTATTTTACTAACCCACTTATTCTCCGCAAAGTTTCTTAAGCGATTTTGCACTAACTCTTCGCTAATTGAAATTTTATGCAAATTATGTCGGGCTAATGACTACCGTGTATTCGAGCTAGTAAAAATAGGGGAGAAGGCAGTTTTTTTTTTACTTGATTTTTCCAAACTTTTTAGAAAGTATAAATACACACTAAATAAAAGAATTTAGAATAAATAAAGACTGTTGTTTTAGGAACAGATTGTGGTGAATGAATGAGAATTTGATTAAATAATCAATGTTTGGATTAATTTAGTATTATTTGATCAAATAGAAGCATTTTGTTAAAAATACTTAGGAATGTGTTATTTGTTGTAATAATTTGATTGGCGTTGAGATTGCATTCCTGACAAAATGCATTGTCATTTGGGCTTTTGTTATTATAATAAAAGGCTTTCTGGCTCTGGGTTTGATTTTGTTTTGGTATTTTGATTTTATGAAAAATCCGCGATTTTGTTTAGTCTTTTTACCTTCTGCTGTATTCTATTAAGAGTTCAGTTTCAGTATTTTCTTAGAGCATAAATCTTCGCAGCCGCGGTCGTGGCAGCTCCACATATTCAATGTTCAATTTACATTATACACTTAATATAAAGGGGCTGTTTCACGATTGTACACAGTTAAGTGAATTAGAGGTTGGTGTCTTATTTACTTTAGTTACAATGGGGTTAGACAAAAGGATCTGAAATATTAAAATTTGCAGTAGCATTTTTTTAGCTGGAACCTTTAAGAAGGATCTAAGGTAGTCTTAATTAAAAAGGGCGACTAAATTGCATCTTTATAATAATTTATTTATCTACGACTTTGTACATTGATGACCTAAAGTGAACAATAATCATCAAATATAGGCGGAATTCGGTCACCATTGTGATTTAGACTACCTGTGACCCCGTAAACGTTCAAGCAAAAAAATGTCTAATGCGATTTTTTGCAAGGACAAATGTTAAACCAACTGGGTTAGTATTATCGAAATCATAAACTGTAGTCTTTTTATCGTTATTGAGGTCTGCAGATAGCTCAACTGTTTCTTAATAATTGTAAATACGTTTTGCAAATACCTACTGTAATAGTCTTTTTGAATAAACTAATTCCTTATTCACTTATGTGTTTTGGCTTCATGATGGGACTTGATGCTTTTTTGGGCTTGATGTTTGATGCCTATTGCTTATTGCTCATCAAGTTTAAGCTGGCTAGTACTCTGCGTAATTAACAGTTGGCTTGTCATGCTACGATTTTTATTATAGGGTCCTAGCAGAAATACACGCAAGTCATTTAACGAGGGTTTTACTTTAGCAGGGACGCACTAAACAATACGTTTTATATAGGGTGTTGCTTTATTAAAGTTATATGTACTACATTAGTGGAATGGTGTTTATAACAAAGGAACAGCAATTTTTATTTAACATAGATTTTAACTGTTATTTTTAAGCATTATATATGCGTGATATAACCTATGACATTAATATAGGTAATTAAAAATATTTATGACTAGGATATAAATATTTTTAGTGTCAAGGAATGAATAGTATGTAAATTTATAAATGTTTTAATGATACTTACATAATATTTCCTAAAAAATATCACCAGTAGATTTCCCTTCCTCAAGAGTATTGTCTAACAGCATCTGAAACAAGAGTAAATAACACTTTATATACTTTTCAACACTTTTCTTAGTTCATATTTATGTGGATCGATAGAGAGGTCGGTCTAGGAAACGATGGATGGATTGTGTGAAAAAAATATTTGTGAAAGGTGTGGATATTGTATGACGGATAATAGAATGAGAAAATAATAAGAAAGGATTAAAATAACATGTGTGTGATATGGTCAGGAATAAGAATTAGTTACTTGAAACCATCGTTTAGCTGTTGGTGAACATAAGACTCAACTTCTTGAAAAAGTTTGTTATAGTCTCTTGTTTATTGGCTAGTTTACGTAGCCTGGCAAATTAGAACTTTCGCTCGGGCGAAAGTTTAGAAGTATTTTCGTTGACGAGAAGAATTTGACGCTACCGTTAAATGAATGAAGTTTTATCAAAAACGTACCTTTACATTATATGTTTTTTTTATTAATTTTTAAAACTGCGGTCGAAGGTGAATTGTTTGATAAATTGTGAAAAATAGAAGGTGAGGTGGGGTAATTTCAAGTATTTGTAATTTGTCTCGAAAAATTATACAATAATTACTTGGTGAGTCCACCCCACATAGCCAAACAAGAAGAAGAACAAAGAAAATACAGTTGATTTATGTAAATAATTGGCAAGGACATTGCACACAGCGCCATCAAGCCCCAAACTAAGTAATACTAAATAAAGAAAAAACTGCCAATAAAATATACGCACACATATATTTGTTGTATCTATAGATCGTTTGCAACGGTCTGTAGATAGCTCAACTGTTTTTATGTATTTTATATGTAAATGTACATTTTGTAAATACTGTATAGTCGTAAGTTTGTTTGATAATAAATAATTGCAACCATTATAGTGTTAAATAATCTATGGATAATGTGACAGGGCTCATGCCCAAGAGACGTGACCTATATAAAACATGAAACCAAGACTTGTGAAAACTGATTTCAAGTTTCAACGGTCAAGTTGCCCATCACGGCAAGGGTTGCCATTTTTGAAGTGGGTGTTGACTAACAAAGTAGGCTGTAAACCCGTTCCTAATTGTAGGGCCTACCGGGCATAATTACAGGCCCAAGATTACATCGTATTTTCTACTTTGTCCTCTGGGATTTCAACAAAAAAAGATGTCGCTTTAGGTGCTTTTCCAAGTACAAAAGTACATTTTTACTTTTAATTTTGTTTTCAATTACATAATGCAATGTATCAAGGCTTTAACGTCAAGTACGTTATTATATTTTATTTTTAAAATAGTGTATTGTTATTGAAGTTTCTGCGACTTTAGAATATAACAGCGAAATAAGTATTTAAAAACAAATGAATGAGCCTATATTACCTACAGCAGATCACAGTAATTTATAGCTTTAGCGTTGCAGCTATTGTTGCATCGCAATTTTAAAACAACTATAAAATATACTTAGTTTTCTTCCTGTTTTGTAACCGTTTTATAGAAACTTGTTCGAACTTCCTGTTATTCGGGTTTAACAATGTCTGATTTTGAAAACTCAGTTAACCTAGTTATATCGTGCAAGGCGACACTTAAATCATTTACTACACATATTAAACTTTATGGATACCGAAGGAAGGAACGTAAACTTTGAAACATCTTGTTATTTCGCTACAGTTAGCGAAAGTAAGGACGTGCTGGATTTACGTACCGATAGCGTTGATACCTACGTTACTATTGCATAGTTTGCAACAATTAATATCACGAGGAAAGCAGTTCGTTTTCTAGTGACATGGTGTAAGTATGCAAATAAGACATCATCAAATAATTTTTCAGTCGTGATTTTATTGATTTATAAAAAGTCAACAAAAAGGTTTGGAGCATAACATACATAGGTCTTATTTTATTTTTTCATATATTCGGGCTATAATCTTTCAAAAACAAGATTGTAATTAAGTGTATGTAATTTTAGAACTAAGTTATTTTTTTTTATCTAAATAACAATACCACGATAACATAAATTAAAATAGAATGTATTCATAAATTATAACCAATCAAATGACCTAAAACCAACTTCGATACGTACCTACAGTGTTGGCTGAATGGTAAAATTAGAGCAGTCAAGGCCTGTCGCGTTCGGCCGACACCTCTGCGCCGGAACAATTGAAATAGGCTTTCCAATTTCCTGGAAGCCTCTTACGGAAATAGAACCTTTTCAGATGTGTTTTTAGTGATTACCTGAACGTTTAACATTGAATTTTCTGAATCGATACATTGGACGTTTGCGAGCAATGCGGACATCGAAAAAAGTAAAAATTATTTATTATAGGTACTAAATGTACATTTACATATAAAATACATAAGAAACAGCTGAGCTATCTACAGACCGTTATAGGTACTTAAATATTTGGCTGGTATAAAGTGGGCTGGGCTGCGTTTGGGAAACTTCGTCAAGTCTTCTCGTCGTCCATCCCTCAATGTTTGAAAACGAAAGTTTTCAACCAGTGCGTCCTACCTGTTATGACCTATGCTGCTGAAACGTGGACACTGACAGTGGGGCTGGTCCACAAGCTGAAAGTCGCTCAGCGCGCTATGGAGAGAGCTATACTCGGAATTTCCTTGAGAGATCGAATCCGGAATGATGTTATTCGTCAGAAAACTAAGGCGTTCGACATAGCTCAAAGGATTAGTAAGCTGAAGTGGCAGTGGGCTGGCCATGTTATCCGAAGAACCGACAATCGTTGGAGCAAACGGATACTGGAGTGGAGACCGCGTTTAGGCAAGCGTAGTGTAGGACGCCCTCTGGCGAGATGGAGCGACGATCTGCGGAGTGTAGCTGGCAAACACTGGATGAGAAGAGACGAAGACCGGGCTCAGTGGCGCGTCTTGGGAGAGACCTACGTCCAGCAGTGGACTGATATAGGTTGATGATGATAAAGTGCATATATAGTACAAATACTTAAAAATATAGCAAGAAGAAATAGTATAGTAGTAGTAGAAGTAGTATAGGAAGGTTCAAACTTATATGTCATCATGTCATATTTGGTAATTTCACAGAAAGTCATCTAATATCTGATTAAACACAGCTTGCACTGATGAGAATCAAATAGCTGTTGGAATGCTATCTAGGATTTAATACATAGGAACAATATGACGTTGTGGTGTCGATATGGTGTTACAATACAACATCTTTTTCTAAAAGTATCAGTTAAGGTTTTTGCTGATATTGTGTATCGTGTAGTAAGTAAAAAGTATCTACTAGTCACTGCGACACAGTTATTTTAACTTCTATCATGGAAAAAGATTACATCTGCATCTTTTTCCATGGTTCTTGTTATACCTTAAGTTATGGTTTCGAATAAACGCATTAAAAGCAAGTCAATGCATTATTTCTTGGTGGACTTTTTTACGCTAAAGCTAAAACATTTTGGATTTTAAACATTTTGAACAGTTTTAACTACTATTTCTCTGTGTTAATAGCAACCTAGTTGTGCTATTAAAGTTGAGTGTCTGGGTGACGTGTTTCAATTAGTTGGCACACGGTTTTTGTACATTTCGCAACAAAATGTGCAAAGTGGTTAGAACTGAAGCAATTTGGAACTCAAACTAGGTTTGTTAAATTTAGGTCAACGTTGTGTAAAGTTTGAAACCGTGCAAATAAATAACTGACGAATGCTCATTAGAAATAACTATTTTTGGTGTGGGATTGGAGCTAACATCACCAAACATGGGTAGAACAAATATTTAAAATAACACAGCCTTTTTAAAAAAAACAACTAAAAATTGTGATTTTTCTTATGTTTTTTTTTGTGTTTGTTGCTAATTTGGGCATTTTTTGCTTTAAGAGTTCCAGCTTGAATTTCATATAAAAACGATAAGTGCACTTAGAATAATCCGTATATTAAGGAGAAGGTTGCGGGTTCAAATCCTGCTCTTCTCATAACTCATATTCTATTCTACTTAACCATCTCTAAGGTCTCAAAAAACTTCGGGACTTCCACTAACAAAAACAACAAATAAAGTTGCAATCTCTTTCTTTCACATTCCTGCTTTTATCTTTAACTGCTACACATTTACCACTGTTTCCAAAATCAATTACTACAACTAACCAAAACAAAATTCCCGTGAACCGTCTGAACTCGTACCTCGCAATAATAGAAATCAAAGAGTCAATTAGAAGGGCGTGTGTCCAACATTTCTGTGGGGGGAAACTTTTCCTTATTCTCGGAGCGAATTGCGAACAAATAATTGTGTTGTGATTTGTTGATGAAAGCGTGAGGTTAGGTGACGAGATTTACGTACTATTTGGGTGATTGTTTTTTTGAAGTGAAAACTTCTTTAGCGGCGCTGGGTGGGTAAAAACTTTCAAACTCGCGTCAGGGTCACGTGACATTGATAAAAAGCGTAAGATCGTGAGAAAGGGAGAGGAACTAGTATCTCCCACTCTTTCTACCGTGCCTGAGTGTGCTGTTTAGGCGGCACAGTGTGTCTGTGTCATTGTGATTGTCATTGTCATTATGACGTCTGTGGTTATATTTTTGAAGTGAAAACTTAAAAGTGAAAACACAACGTTAATATTGAAGTTTTCACTTCTGCCGGCACTCCCGGAGTGCTACCTTTTTTTTTTTACAAGTTATACGCAAGCGCTTGACCGCGATCTCACCTGATGTTATTAAGGTCTCTCTCGCTCTAGCGGGAATTCTTTTTTATTGCAGCTGAACTGTTATATCTTTTCCTAGTTTAAGCTATTTTGCTAACATAAACAATAATTTTCTGTGTAACCCTGTATCAATTTTTGAGATTGTTTCTTTATATTTGCTGGAAAGGTGCAGAAACTGTACAGAAACTGTTTTGTACAGCAAGAGGTAGGTATCACCTTAAGTGACGATGCCGTCTTCGATGTAGCACACTTGCCTAGAAGATACCCATTCACTCTTTACCCATAACCCATTATTTGATACCCATTTACTGTTTTGTATGGACTATTTAACTAAACAAACGTGAGCAATGGTATTGTTATAAATTTAGTCGTGTTTTGTATGGAATAGATGAATATTCACTCTATTTAGTTCCAAACTTAACAAAGCTTATATTGTTTTAACTAGATTGCTAGAATACATATTTTTTTATGTAAATAAATAATATAAAATACATAGTAAGTAAAACCCAGACACAGAACGAATATTTATGTTCATCACACATACATTTTCAAATAATACATTAGTAAATAACAGTCAATTTTATAGGTGATGTTAGTTAAAACTATTGAGTTACTAGGAACCCAATAGAATAAAAATATTGAGTAAAAATACGATATTGTTTCAACGAAATATTTTTGGTTTTGCTGCTTTTGCCGAACCGTTGTTTTATTTCCCAAAAAATATTGTATAAAAAATATCATGGTGGATATCTGTTTTAAGCTAGTGAAAAACTAAAAATGTTACCTACATTTACAAAACAATGGCAACCAGATAGATAGATAAAGATTTATTTGGCAAACACACAACATAATCACCGATATATAATACGACCGATGTGGCGCGGCGGGCGAAGGTCCGCCTGCGACGCGGAGGTTGCGGGTTCGATTTCGGCCTTGGGATAAATGTTTGTACGATCTGCAAATATTTATCCCGGTTGCTCTGGGTATTTGACATGTATAATAAAAAATATCTATCAATGTAATGTATTGTATTAAGTATGTCAATCTTCTAGTACCCATAACACAAGCTTTGCTTAGCTTGGGTCTAGATGATGTTGTGTGGATTGTCCAGCACTATTTATTTATATCACTCATAAAGAAGACCTTAAAAATAAATTAATCTAAATAGTATATAGTGGTAAAATGATACAACTCTGTTAGAAGTATTTTAACGTGATATATTATGACATATATTATTATGACATACCTACTCATTATATTATACTGTGTGTAACATTTCACTAACATTAATTATAATGAGTGTTGCCATTGTGCGCTCATAATATTGTGTTGTAAGACGTAAATTAGTAAGACAAAATAGGTCATGAGTTTGTATTGTGGACGAGTAAGAATGTGAGATCAAAACGACCAAAACCTTTTTTGCTTTAAAAATATTTTCAAGTTGAGAACCTTCTTTGTGGAAAAGTCTTTGAAACAAACTTTGAAAGAATTTAAATTTGGAAAATGTTTTTAAAAACAATAGGTTTTTTATTAAGATAATACGTTGATGCAGTTTTGATACGTATATTACTTTTAGCTATTTCGAAACTTGGTTAAAAAACAAAAGTTAGAGCGCGATGTGTGTTAATATGAATATCTGTTTTATGTATAGTTTATTTATTGTTATGTTTTATAAACATACGTTAGATATATGTTAAACGTAGATACTACGTACCTACTCACTTGACTAGATGTTTGCTGGGTGAGTGTGTTTATTTACTGAACTCTTAAGAGCCAATCAAGCTGTTGTAGCGTTCCGAAGAACCTCTACGTCCGTAACTCAGTAGCTTCGTCGTAGCACTCATTTCCTATTTAGCAAGTGTACCTAATTAGCTTGTTTAAACATACTTTAATTAAAAATAACAGTACAAGTTATAAATTAACCAATTTTTTTTTTAAATACGTATGCGGTGGTCATAATACCTATTACAATAAATTATTTTTTCGGGAGGACATGTTTGAGGCCTTCAGAGTGACTGAACTGAAAGCCTTTGAACATGTACTATTTTTACCCGATTACAACACGACTGCTATACCTAGGTTCATAAAAAATAATTGACTTAAAAAATCTGCTCTCCAAATACGTGGTAAATTATCACTACCTTGGCTTTCCTCTCTGTAGACAGTAAGCTTGACTATCAATCAGGTTGAAAAACACGGTAATTATGATGAACAGGCAATATTCTAAGCAGCTCATCTTGGGGGCGATTTGTGAACACCTGAGTCTCATGATTGATATTACTAACTTGAAATTGTGGGAGATTGAGAAGTTAGAGCGGAAACATTTACTTGTTGTACACAAGTTCTTGTTTATGTATTTTAAATATACATACACAAAAAATAATTGTGTAGCATTGAAATAAATGAATTTAAAATAAAATACTTACAAATAGTTTTTATTTCCAACGACGATTTTATCTGTAACAATCAAAAAGATTTTATAAATAAATTGTCAATCAGGAACAAAATATATTTGTACAACCAGGATACAAAAAAGAAGAAACTAAATTGTTCAGTGAAATTTTCTGCAAAGTAGGTAAATGTAGATACTTTACCAGAGAGGCCACTTTTTCAGGATGTAAAAGTGTGTCAATGTGAGAAAATGAAAGGGTGTCATTTGCGCCAAAGCAGGCTCGTCGTTAGAACGCTGAGATGCGCTTTGAATTCTCCCATATAAGTACAAACCACATAAAAGCAGTTACATTATAGAAAACAGAATTTTGCTCTAGAACTTTTTATTTACTCCAAACTTCGCAAGTTCATCAGCGAGTATAGAGCCTTTTACCGCGTCCAATCACATTTAACAGGCGTCACAGCACAGTTACTACCACTACGGAGGCATTCCATGGTGTAAGTCGTGGGTTCGACTCTCACCCAGAGCCAACGTGATGAACAGAAATATTTGTTCGGTGGCCGAGTGTTACTATGTATTATATGTATGTATTTAAAAAAAAAATTATATAAATTTTCCATCAATTTCTATTCTAGTTCTCATAGTACAAGCTTACAAGCTTTGCTTAGTTTAGGATTAGATGTGTATTTATTGTTCCAATACTGCTTTGCTCAAGTTTCATTTGTAACTGTCTGTCAATGATAGTGAATATAATAGATGTTATGTTCTGACTAAACAATAGAAGCATATGATTCGATACACCAAAGACTGCATCCGATTGAAATCGATATACGCGACTTGAATAGCGTATCGAATAGCCAGCCATTAGCTTTGTGCCGGTTTGAATCTGCGGCGGCGGTGGCTCACTTCGGCTAATTAGTTGGCAGTTTGGTTGAATGAACATCTCTCTTTAGGCTTACCCGGCCCGTTCATTATAACGAAACCATGAATGGAATCACTGAACGTCGAAATTAATTCCAAATCCTGATACCTATTTTCAGTTTGTAATCCATTCGAGTGTGACATCCGATCCCTCATTCAGTAAGAGCCACACGAAGCGTAGAAATTGCGTGTTAATGTAGAGCTTTTTAATTGTTTTTATATTATACTAGCTGACGCGGCGAACTCTGTTCCGCCTTAAAGGCAATGCTACAAAAATGTGATAAATGAAGAACCACTACACAGAACCACTCGACAGCAAACTTCACATAAACAAAACATCTTCACATAAACAAAACATCTGCTAAGTAGTCCGAATAATGCCTAACAATTTGGTTTGGATAGGTGAGCCCGTTCTTGAGTTATAAAATAACATCGGAAAGTGGCATTGATTTTATATGTATATATAGATAGATTTATTTATTGCCCTGACATCAGACAGGCGTCACAGTTCAGTTGGTACTAGCTCTGCCTTCCATGCTCTGGGTAGAGGTTTAGATTCCCGCTCTGAGTGATGCAACATAATTATTTGCTCTGTGTCTGGGTGTTACTATGTATGTATTTACAAGAAAAACAGTATGTTAGTATTCTATCAGCAATCTAGTTCGCATAATACAAGCTTTGCTTAGTTTGGGACTAGAAAGTGATGTGTGAATTGATATTTGCCATCTTCTTTGTCGAATAGAGGCTTGCTTTTATAATAGCTCTGTTATTGAAAACATCTCTGGGGATATCTGTTGCGTTTTGTATTTTTTGGAAAATTGAACAATATAGAACAAAAGGATCCGCTCGGTGACGGCTTTGCTTTTTTGTCAAGATTTTTATCATCTCTCTATTTATCTCTCTCCCTCTCTCACACACACACTTACAGCCAAAATCAATTAGTTTTAGCGTGTTTAGGAACACAAATGATCCTCAAGATAAAACAGATGGTGGGCTTTGTTGCCATATAATTCTATTTTCGATGCAAAAACCAAAAAAACAATTCGAAAATGCATAAAAGAAGATTTTCAAAATCTCTACTGCACTCTAAAAATTGTGAAACTAAAACTTTTATAAGCCTTTGGTTCAACACAAAGGCACACATACTCTCAGAGTGCCAATGTATGCACAGTGAGCTTCATATTCCATCGAAGTGTTACAATATCTAACATACATCCTACTTCATATGAATATGGACCGCGCTTTTAGTTTTACAGTTTCTCTACAAAGCTGTATATCACTTGTTTGTCTTTTTCATTTCATATTAACGCCAACAAAGCAGAGTGTCTTATAAAAGTAGACCACAAAAAGATTTTTTAATTTTGTAGTTGCGATAACGAAACAAAAAAACTATGTAGGAACCTACAGGCAAACAAGGTTTTTTTGGGAAGTGACTATAAACCAGAAGCTGTAGCGTTTGACAGCTATCCGACAAGAGCGAGTGAACGTGGAGTGAACAGTCGACAGGCGTCACAGCTTTACCTTCCGTGCTGTGGGTCGTGGGTTCGATCTCTTCTAAGAACAAATATTTGTGCGATGATCCTTGTTTGTCCTATGTCTGGGTCATATTACAAACTTTGATTAGTTTGGGTTTAATGCGTGTTGTGTCCGTGAATATTTATTTTAATCTAATTCCATAAAAAAAACAGATTTTCACATCGAAAATGTAGTATAAACGTTTTCGTTTTATCTAGGGAGATAATTAGTAGCTTGAAACTACCGGTAGAGTAAACAATACGTAACTAAACCACTACGTTGTGAAACAAAGCGAGTTAAGTTTCGTCAAGGGAAAACCTTTGAAGTGTATAATTCTAGGCTTAGAAAAATAACATAAAAGTATTAAATATACAATTGAATAGTCAAGATACGTACGTTTGAATCAATTAACTATGGTTTGATGTATCTAAACATTTTATTAGTGAAAGAAAAGAAAAACGAGGTAAAGGTGGTCTTGTAGTGCTTTTACGAAGAAAACAATATATTATAAGATTTGAAGTAGTAGTACTTAAAAAAAATGGCCTCATTCCTATTTAAGCGGTAAAAAAAAACAATTAAAAAACCGTATCATCAGTCCTTAAAAGAGCATAAGGCAAAATGTATAAAAAAATAAAAAACCTAGGATTACACAAAATGCCAATGAATGTTATTTTCTGTTATCTAAAAATCTTCAAACCGAATTTTCAAACGAAAATGTTTGAGCAAAATTGTATTTATTTGTTAGCAATGTGGGCGATGTGACGCTATCTCCTAAGTTCAGGCAAGCGAGTAACACAGTGAAAAACCAGCCTGCTTATCTACCACAGGTCTTTGAAGATAGAGCCGAAAACAAATAGACTGAGCTGTAATACCCAGGCTGTAGTAACCAAACTCGATTTAAGATGTAACTGAGTAGTAATATTTATGAACGTCAAAACTTTGATGATAGTTTATCATTAGCTTGAATTAATTCCTTTACGACTTAACTGAGTATTGGTGATAAGTTTCAAAACTCTCTGTAAATGTTTTTTTTAAATATAACTAAACTTTTTTGCTTTTGGAAATGGATGCTTATCTAAAACTCTTTGGTGTTTAACAAAGTCTGTTGTATTTCAAATGAATAAAGTTCGAAGTCCTGCCTAATGATTCAAAGTGATTCCAAGAAATCTTTTACTGATTCCCGCTAACTTAAAGTTCCACGGTAAATCAAAGAAACAAGCTAAAATAAAGTCAATCCCCAGTGATGAATTTGAATAATAAAGGGTCTTTTAGAAGGGGTCGGGATACAAATATCTGCGCATAATCGAGCACTTTGTGGGCTCCCGGGGAAATTGAATTCTCGTTTGGTTTTGGATCCGGGATCCTTGGCTTGGACAACACTCTACAGGGATTATAAAGGTGCATGAAGTGACTAATATTTATTTGAAAGTTTGCCGCCATACCAAAACTATGCGAGATGAATTAAGTTATTGGTTGAGTTCAATAATCTTGCGCTTATTTATTAACTATGCCTCCCGAATAGAACATTATCCCTTTTCTATTCTGAAGGAGGGAGGCTGGCCCTTAAGTTTTATAACTTTTGTAGTTGTCAACGTTTTCACCTTGTTTCGTGTACTTTTGTTTGTCCTACAAAAATACCAAGCATGTTATGAAAGTACCAACATTTTACCTAAATTAATACATATACCAGAAACCAGATTAGGTGCTTTTCGATATATCAATATTATAGTTGTAACTGGTGCGTTGATATATGGCTGATATAAAGGCAATTAGGTCATGATGTTTGCTCACCTATGTTATATTATACATGATAACATATTAATCAATTATGGTCTGAATTCAATCAAATATGAAACCAAAAATAAAGTACTCATAATACATGGTAAGTTTTTTTGTTGTTACATAGTGTTGACAGAAAAAAATGCATACTTTTTCCATGCTTTTGTTCAGTCCTCAATGGACGTTTGTCCACATTAATCCGCTCGATACTTTTTTAATAAAATTCTGCCGTAGCCTGCTATAAATAAAGGCGTATATTAAAAATCTAGGTTATTCTACCCGAGAATAATGGGTGCAGGGACGCACTGACCTGTCGTTTGCGATTTCACGGTGTTCCAAGTCTGAAACAACAAGAGCACGCAGCCCTTGTTACGCGACACATCAAAGAGATACGTTTTACGTACACGAAGACCGCTGGCTGGAGTATTGTTGACGGACAGTAACTCTACCATGAGTTGTCACAATAAAATCGCCTGACTTTACTACAGTAGTTACGTCAATATTAGTATTACGAATTTTAGTACCCAACTATTCGCTAGAGGCGCTGTTCAAATCTTCATACATTTTTTTAACTACAGACGCTAGCGAGTATGTATATATAGTATAGTAAAAACTCATAGTAGAGCTACAGGCAGTTGATACTTTGTGACTTTGATACCAGCCAGGTAGGTATTAATAAATAATGCTGGACAATCCACACAACATCATCTAGCCCCAAGCTAAGCAGAGCTTGTGTTATGGGTACTAGAAAACTGACATACATAATACAATAAATCACATAGATATTTTTTATTATACATATAAAATACCCAGAACACCCGAAATAAATATTTGCAGATCGTACAAACATTTATCCCAAGGCGGGAATCGAACCCGCAATCTCCGCGTCGCAGGCGGACCTTCGCCCACCGCGCCACATCGGTCGTCATGACTCATGACCTTTTCTCTTTTACGCGAGACCCGAGGGCTGGTGAGGTGAGTATCTGGCCCAGCGTATCAGCATTGCTATTCAGCGTGAGAATGCAGGCAGTTTTTGAGGTCTGCTTCCGATTGGTACTGATTTGGATCAATCGAGATATATACATAGATCGTTTGCAACAGTCTGTAGATAACTCAACAGTTTTTTTGTGTGTATTTTATAGACCTATGTACATTTTGTACATACTTGTAATAGTCGTAAGTTATAAAGCTTTTACAATAAATTTGTAAATGCGTCAACGCCCATAAAAAAACTCAAGCTCGTGGCAATGGCAACCCTAGCCACCGAAAAGCCACAAATAAATGAAGAAGAGTGTTATATTTTATTTTTCAGTATTTTACTTTTACCTCGTTCATTTACTGCTATTGTCCATGGACTTGTAACTATGTTTTCGGTTTCGGTTTTCTATATCCTGTGTGTATTATTGGTCAGATGCAGTCAAATGTGGGCAATATTCGCAGCCAGATGTGAACCATATTTCTTATCAGAAAATGTTTCATCAGTGTGGCTGTATCAAGTAATACTTTCTGCGTCATCGTTTAACAATACAAATATTAAAAGCAAAGGTCAAAGGCGATACCATTATTGCGTGCCGTCCTAAGTACACTACAGTATGGAAATTTGGTCAAATAAATTGTATATATTAAGTATGCCAGAGTATTTTGGATGGCGACGATACGGAAGTAATTTTAGATTTTTTTCATTAAAACTTTTTGTGATTTCCTTTTTTTTCAGGAAGTATTTAACACCCGAAAATTTGATTTTCCACCGATTCCAAATAAAAACTGGGAATAAGCGTTTTATATTACGCGTTTTTGCTTAGAGGTAAAAAGAGGATCGGCTATATTTAAATTAAGTAAATTAAAAAAAATCAAACGCAGTGTAGATACGTCATTACTAATGTGTACCTTAAAAACCTACACGATAAGAACTGATAGTAAATATACCCGTTTATCTCTTTACTATACTTATTAATATATTATACTTTACATATTGTATCTCTTTGTATCGTGTATTTATGGACGTACAATAAAGAGTTATCTATAATGTAAAAAAAAATGTTAAATATATAAGTTCACTTCTTTCAAAAGCGTAGAGGTTATACAGTAAATCTTATATTGGTGAGTAAATAGATTCAAATGTGTTTTTCAACGAGTATTATTCCCTTTTGGAAAACAAACTTTAAGGTCAGACCCCAAGGTTTATAAATAAAGAAAACATGTTTTATAACTCTAGAAATGTTGGTGTTTCTACAATAAATACCCTTAGGCTAACCCCTAATATCTTAACTTTGTAATAAACTTTCACGGTCCATTTGCGACCTTCATACCAACGTTAATTCGAACTTGTACCGTGTCATGCCACATCTGATTAAACTGATTTTCTAATTCTTTTGAAGTTAATTTATGAACTTTAAAATTTGTTGTTTTAAGTTTTTAGTTTAGTTTTGGTATAAGATTGTTTTTATAAAATATATCGAAAGATAAATCATCAAAAAGATAGCGGCCCCTATTGAAAGCTTGTATTTTACCACGTTTACGGCAAAAAGGTTTTAAAAACTAATTTTATAATTTTTCCAAAACTTGCTGATCTAAATTTTCCGACATTGCAATAAACATTAAGCGGGATAAAAAAAATGGTTGCGGATCAAATTAAAGTTTCAATACACACTAAAAATGAATATAAAGTATTTTTTTATGAAACTTCTGATGTTTCATAAAAAGCTTATCTTGTCTTTTATTATAACACGTGAAAAAGAGCCATTATAATGTTATTATAATCCGTAATTAATATGTTTTAAAATGTAAATGAAAGTACAAAAGATATGCGTGAACCAACATTAAAAAAATATACGCATTGATTTGAGAACCTCCACCGTTTTTTCGTTGGTCATAAGTGAAGTGGTCTCCAAGAAGTATGCAAGTAAGAAGTATGAAGATGTTTCAGCTGCTAGTGCGCTTGCAGCTGAAAAGCAATGCACTCAGTCTCTGCATAGTCTTTAATCAAGTCTCCGTCATGCTGTTCAAGACGAGACCATCTCATTTGTTTTCTTTGAAGTTTGTCAAATGAAAATGAAATGTTCAAATATAGTCCGGGGTAGATAGCTTGAAAAATGACAAAAAGATAAAGAAATTAATAGCAGGATGAAACCCATTAGAAAAGGAAGAGAATATTATAAAAACATAAGGAAAAATAATTTAGAGGCGATCTGAGTTCGGGAAGGGGGTGGGGGTGAGCTTTTAAGGGTAAAAAACGCTTTTTCTGGATTTCCGGCAAAACTAAAAGTCCTATGGAAAAAAGTCAAATGGCAATGTTGTAGGTAATTAAAAGATCTAAAACTTTTGTATACACACTTTTTTCACATATCTCAAAATTTATGTGAAAAATTAAAAAAACCAGGGTTTTCTATTAATATCTTTTAAAAATCTGATTTTATATAAATAAAAATGTAAATCGTTCTATTAAATGTAGATACTTTATTCGAATTATGTTATTCATTACAATATTTTATAAATTTTTTATTTTATTCATTAAAATAAGGGGAAAAAATATATATTTCTAATCAAACAAATTATAGCGTATTTGGGACGTAATGAGGTAAGTATTCACCAAATTTCTTAAAAAAAAACCCAAAACTTGGTTTTTTGAATTTTTCACATAAATTTTGAGATATGTGAAAAAAGTGTGTATACAAAAGTTTTAGATTTTTTAATTACCTACAACATTGCTATTTGTCTTTCTTCCATAGGACTTTTAGTTTTGCCGGAAATCGAGAAAAAGCGTTTTTTACCCTTAAAAGCTTACTCACATCCCCTTCCCGACCTCAGATCGCCCGTAAATTATTTTTCCTTATATTTTTATAATATTCTCCTCCTTTTCTAATGGGTTTCATCCTACAATTTTTTTTTTCACTAACTTTTTTTTTGCATTTTCTGAGAAGATTTTCTATGGTAACATATACATTTTTTTTCACTATCGGAAAGAAGATATTTCAACGAACAGAAAACATACCAATTTTTTTAAGAAAGCTGATATTTTGACGGATGAATTTTCGATTGAAAATAAGGATATTTTTTCGATATTTAATCAAAATAAGGTGAAAAGAATATATATTTCTAATCGAATAAATTACAGCGTATTTGGGACATAAAGAGGTAAGTTTTCACCGAATTTAGTGAAAAAATATAATTGTTTGTAAAAGATATTAATAAAAAACTAAAATCTTGGTTTTTTGAATTTTTCACATACATCTTGAGGTTATGTGAAAAAAGTGTGTATACAAAAGTTTTAGATCTTTTAATTACCTACAACTTTGCCATTTGACTTTTTTGCATAGGACTTTTAGTTTTGCCGGAAATCGAGAAAAAGCGTTTTTTACCCTTAAAAGCTCACCCCCACCCCCTTCCCGAACTCAGATCGCCTCTAAATTATTTTTCCTTATGTTTTTATAATATTCTCTTCCTTTTCTAATGGGTTTCATCCTGCTATTAATTTCTTAGGTTTTAAAACCTATCGAGCCAGGTCTAATACGCGAGGGTAGAAAATTAATTTCATTCCATACCTAAATTACTTGTGTTTTCGTAAATTGACTGCATTTTTATATTAAAACTTCGAATTATATTTTTTAATAAAAATGTATATTACCTTTTAATATAATTGGTTCTAGCTGAAGTACTTATAACTGCACTAATTTAATATAAAAGTTATATCAATTTTGATATATAATTAGTGCATTCAACAGTCATTGTTAAATTATATATTATTAATATTTATGAAAGTATAATAGGTAAAAACTATACAACCGAAAATACTTCATTTTGATTAAGTTTAGTGAGATTTATTATTATTGTTCATAAATATGAAAAGCTTAATCTATTAATAAGTTAAGTTTTATCAAAAACAGTTCGATATGGTGAAAACCGTTCAGCACTCATAAGTTATTTTCCGTTCGTTCGAATAAAGTCAATCTCAAAGTTCTAACTAATAATTATAAATAACTAATTATGTAATACTAACCTAAAATGTAATGCTTGATTTTTGTGAATAAATTATTATTATTATTATAATAATTCACATCCCTAGTGATTGTAATTTAAAGTTGTGACCTTTTCCGTTATTCGCTAAGGTCAGTGTGACCCTTAGAACAAAGTACCTAAAAGTACATCGAATTATGAGCAATATAAATCAAAAGTTACTAACTTATGATTCATAGACTACGGATGTGGCGCGGCGAGCGAAGGTCCGCCTGCGACGCGGAGGTTGCGTGTTCGATTCCCGCCTTAGGATAAATGTTTGTACGATCTTCAAATATTTATGCCGGGTGTTCTGGGTATTTTATATGTATAATAAAAATATATAACTATGTAATGTATTAAGTATGTTAGTCTTCTAGTACCCATAACACAAGCTCTGCTTAGCTTGGGGCTAGATGATGTTGTGTGGATTGTCCAGCATTATTTATTATATATTTATAGACGGTAAAAGTTCGTATCACCGTATACTTATGGTGTGTATTTGGTAATTAGCACGATATTAATAGCCTGATTGAAAAGCTCATGTCAGTAAATGCCGATATTGGAGCTAATGAGAAAAGCTTTTCACTGTAAATGCGGAAATTGCTGCGCGATATATGCCAAATATACCTATCGCTATGCTTACTAATTAATAAAAGCTTGAATATTGTGTTTATATTTTATCATTTTTTTTATCATACTTACATTGAAAAAAATGTAAGACCATAGATCGTAGCAACATAGATTTTTAAATACAAAATGGGGCAAATTTCCAAATACCAATGTAGTAATGAAAATATTGAACACTAGCAGCCCATCCCGGCTTCGTACGGGTGGACATAAAGTTATTTTTTTATATCCTATGTTACTCAGGGTGAATGTAGCATTCTAATGGTGAAATAATTTTTTAAATCGGCGCAGTAGTTTTTGAGTTTATTCATTACATAACATACATACACAACTACAAATCTTTCCTCATTATAATTAGTGTAAATAATGTAGACAACATATTTTTTTAATAAATTTAACAATCTTTACAGAAAAACACCACCAAAATAAAACAAAGAAGCTCCTTCATACAAAGAGTAATAAATCCATATATGTTTAGATTCCACTTCGGACTTATAAATTATTACTTTACCGCAGTACAAATTACATAAAGCAAGACCCTTAAATAATGTAGGACGCGGACCCTCGTCATAGAAATCTCACATACAGGATGAAGCCTCACATAGGGAATGTTTAAAGAAGACTGGACGGTCAGTGTTATGAGTGATAAATTATGCGTCTCATAGCCACCTGAACCGACCTGAAACGAACAGGCGTACTCTGGATCCAAGAACTGAACACGATTTCAGTAGTGACTACCGCGAAATAAAAATTGATGCCAAATTTTGATGATATTTATAATATCTCGACTGTTGAAACTTGATAATTTAAAACTTATTAACAAATACTTTATTTAAGATAGAAATGATTTGATACGACATGAATTTGGTTTCGTCAGCGATTTGTATTTGTGTTTTATTAAGTGTTTTTAACTAGTTTGGCGTGCCCGCCACATTGTTATTAATGTTTGTGTTAGCGGTCCTAGGCCTAGCAAGAAGAGGAAGCAAATCAAACGAAAAAACTAAATGCTGCGAAGGCGCGTGAGCCGTGCGCGGGACTCGTATTATCGACGGTTAATTTTTGACTAGTTAGTGCAACTTTTGAACCATATTTCAAAGCTACCCCGCGCGCCCGCGCACCCCTCTCGCACCTTAACAGGTTCTAGGATGCACACACATTGCAATTTAAGTAGGTAGGTACACCTAGGCAAACATTATATTTTAGTGAAATACTTATATCTAATTCGCGTCGCTAACACGCCCCACCCCAGTGTTGCTAACAACACTCATCAGCCAACGGGATCCATATACCTATATTATTATTCTAAATTATAAAATGTAGAATAAAATTGTAAAATATATAGTAATGTAAAATATAAAATAAATAGCTTACAATTAATTATAAATAAACTGTGAATCTTATCAAATAAATAAAAAATAGATTCTCAAATCGAGTTTAGTTCTTAGATCCAGAGTAGGTACGCCTTGTTCGTTACAGGCTCGAGTTACATAGTAGTCTAGAGTAAGGTCCCTGAAAGTGGGTTAGGTAAGAACCTCGTAAGAACCAATGATTGTGTACGTGGGTATTGGCATTGGCCTTGAAACTGGTTATCAATACAGCACTAAGTAGTTCTTTCGGAACCTATATTTTTAACCAGGTAGATAGATGAACACCATTTTAAAAATGTATCGCAGTTCAACGTGTGAGAGGAAATAATTATTGCGATATACTTGTGTGCCTTTGAGATCTTTGCCCAGCAGTGGGACGAGATAGGTAAGGAAAAAAAAATACTTGAGTGCATGCTACAACTTTCCTTGAAACATGAACTTATCTGAGCTGACAGGTTCAGAGATAAGACCTCACTGTTTATCATTACTCTTTAGAAAGGGACGGCGATAGTTGAACCATTGTTTGAATCTAAAGGTTGTCAGTTATGTGTCAGTATTCAAACATTATGACGCATTACATTTTGCGTTAGTTGTGGCAAATGACTAAAAGAGACGCTTATGTGCTTCTTGCGTGCCAATTGATTACACAAACAACCTTACACTAAGTTCAAGTAGAATTTCTAATGTGTTAAAATCTAGTAAGTACTTAGCTCATTACCTCGTTAATCTCACATTTTTTTAAAGGTTTTTAACTTGGTTTATAATCATAATATTTTTTGTTAAAAAGAATTTGGTTGTAGGTATTTAAATATACGGAATATATTTTATCAATCAATCATTTTTGTCGAACGGGACTGCCTCATCACACCGTGACTGGAGTTTTCAGGTAAAAATATAAATGGTCATACTTATAAACAGTGAATAACAGTAAAAAATAAGATAAGTCATACTTATTCGCATTTAATTTCCAGGTTAAATTTATCCTTGTTACTATTTAGCCAACAATATCGGTTACCACAAATTCGGTGGCCTGGAAGAGATCGCTCCCAACTTTTCTTTAGTTTTTTTTGTTTCCTACGTGTAGTATGAAATAAAGAATAATTCTATCTACTATCTACTTATGTAATATACCAGCTGAAAACAAGATATTGTAATTCAAGACCGTTTGGTGAGATTGATCTCTTTTAACTTAAAAGTATTTTGGAATAGATTTGTGTGAAATATACCTACTACTACTTAAGTAAGGTTATATTAGTATAGATAAGTGACTGAATTGATAGACTATTAATATAAAATTGACATTGGCTTGATAGAGTAATAAGTGACTGAATTGATTGAAGATTGATTGATGAATGTCAATTTTGTTTGTATAGTCTTAAACAAACAAAATTGACATTGGCTTCTTCCATTTAGTTGCTTAAAAAACCCTTATATGTATATTTCCAAGAAATACATGTTTTCGGAGACGCGCCCATAAACCTAATAAAAATAAAGTGAGTATATCATATTACTCGACATTGAGTATTCTCAAGCTTTCTTCGTCCCGAGGTAGGTGGCGGAAGCCCTTGTCATCTTCTTTTACGCTGACAAGGGTGACTGCCCTGAGAAATCTGTATTTTTCTTTTTTTTGATTTTTCAACTGTCCGTCCCGTTACGCCATTAAGATTATCATCATTAATAAAATAAATAAAAGTTTACTTATAATTGATTGTTTAAAATTTAAAGGTTTACATAAATAAGAGTTTGTACACAATAAAGGCGGTGTGTTTATTTCGCGACTGAATGTTACTATGTATTTATTATATTGTATTGACAGGCGTCACAGCTCAGTTGGTAGTAGCTCTGCCTTCCATGCTGTGAGTCGTGGTTTCGATTTCCACCCAGAGCAAATGTTTCTGTTATGAACATAAATATTTGTTCTGTGTCTGGGTGCTACTATGGATTCTATGTATGTATTTACAAAAAAATATATATAAGTCTATCAGCAATCTAGTTCCCATAGTCCAAGCTTTGCTTAGTTTGGGACTAGAGTGTGATGCGTGATTTGTCCGTAAATATTTATTTAACTTATTAGTTCAATCCTATTTACCAGTACAATTAACTGATTTTGTATTGTGTACATGATAACTGGAGCGAATTTCAATGTCTGCAAATACAATAGTTGGATTAGAATATCGTTCATTTGATATCTATGAACAGCATTGTGCTTACATTAATTCAACAAAGGTAATGGTAATCTCACGATACGTTTCATTTACAATGTACGACGCCGACACGATAACGACACTTTATGAGTAATAATTGCTCTAACATATACATCGCTACGCACGTGTTAAGTTATTTGACATAACTTTGATATAAGCGTAGGTGTTGCCAGTCGGTTGAACAAGTTCTCTTAAAAAAACCTCAATTAAATAAAAAAAATCCTTATTTTAACAACATCGCGTGTAATTGGTGTTTCTGTAAATGAATCGTTTAAAAATTAATTATTCTTGTAATATTACAGAATGCGTATTGACTTTGAATCCAAATGTTTTATTTGAGACCCTCTCCTAAATTATAATTACATTTAAGTCAAGTTTACTGTCGAATATTCAATTAAATAACGTTTCGTACAAAAACATTTCGTTCGTTGGCTAACAGAAAACATTGAACAAAGGATCTCAATCTATGTAATTAAATCCAAAATAAAATGCAGCAAAATATTTCGTAGTCGAGAATGTTTTCAATTACTAATTGGTATGTAACTAGCTATGTAGAAACAGTGAGACTTGAGAGCTAATGAAAATATCTGAAACGCTTCACCGGACTTTATTTATGAAGCTCAGTTCTTCGAACTATTCTGTTAATATTTGAAAATAAATTGAAATGGATGTACTGAACCTTGGCAGAGTGGACTGAACTCAAGTGACTGCAATATAAAGCTTTATTTTAATGCTTTGCTTTCATTATTTGAAATGCATTATAATTATAATATCATAAATCTGGTTTCTATAATACAAGCTCTGCTTGGTTTAAGACTACGTTAAGTATTCTTTATTCTTTATTGTACACAAAATAAGACATACACAAGACAGAAATAGATGACATGTACTAAGGCGAGCTTAAC
The DNA here is from genome assembly GCA_932527185.1 of Ecliptopera silaceata. Lineage (NCBI taxonomy): Eukaryota > Metazoa > Arthropoda > Insecta > Lepidoptera > Geometridae > Ecliptopera > Ecliptopera silaceata. Next base: position 4,378,205 of record OW052205.1, on the reverse strand, counting down.
CCTGAGAAGAGTTCTCTTCCAGCAAATCTTTGAGGCTAGGGAGAGAAGACTACAGAGGTAGGTTTGTGTAGTTTTGTGCAAAGTCCATAAAAAAATATTTATTAGTAACTGACATTTCGCTGTGAGGAAAATTGTTTGTCTCTCAGTCTTCTCAGTCTCAGTCTTTTTTAATATTTTAATTAATTATCATAGTACCTAATATCAAGCAAGACAAAACTAAAATGAATACAAGAGTGTTGTACCAACGGCTTTGAATAACGTACTTTTAATTAAAAACTCAAACTGTGAATGTATTTTCTTCCTTTGAAACAGGAAATTCAACTCTACATCTATGTAAACAAGGGTGGCAGACAGGATACACCTCCCGGCGAGATTATTGAAAAATGATCCGACGCCATTCCGGAAATCGTTTTGAATTTTCCGGCATATATCATATCTCCGTCGGATTTGTAAAACTTTCCTTCGTAAACATTCTTCAGATGTCACGTATTTGAAGAGTTAGAAGCTTGAAGACATTTTTGACGTTTTGTAACTTTGAGGATGAGATACATAATTTGAAGAAAATAATAACTTCTTTCAAATGTTTGAAAGTTACTCTTGAATTATTTTTGTTGCGAGTTAATAATGAATAAAAAAATTAGCACGAGCTAGCTAGTGCTATTTTTTTTTGTTATTTACAAAATTTTATTCAAATTATTAAATACATGTTAAAACAACTAATCTTGCGGAGTAATAAAGAAATCACAAACCTCAACGCCAAGTAATAAAAAAAACAGAAATGTTTTAAAAAATAGCTCACTACTAAGCTATCTGTATAAAAAAAATATATAAGTACAAACATTTCAAACAACATGGTATTTTAAAGAATAAGATATATACCTTCTGTGTTTCTACACACGCTCTCAACTTATAAAAAGAAACATTTTATTTTAACACCTTGAGAAATATCTCTCGTTCGCGCACAAGATTTCTCTCAAACAGTTTGCAATATAAACAAACTACGCAAATATAAATAGACCGCAATGCACTTGACCCGATGCATTACTCCCCGATAACTCGTTTAGACGACCCTGACCCACGCCCCTGTCCCACTAACATGGAACAAATTTATACTATTTACTGTAGAGCAACGGATGGCACTGAATAGATCGCTGATAGAATACTTATATACTTTTTACACCTAGTCTCATTTTTATTTTTTTTCAAAATATTTGTTTTAAATAATGCTAGATGTAAATCTATATAAAACGTTTGTAAAAAAGTAGAATAGTTTAGTCGCGATCATGAATATTTTGACATTATTTTTCAATTAATCGTTATGGTGAGTATCTGGCCCAGCGTATCAGCATTGTAATTCAGCGCGGCAATGTAGCCAGTATCTTGGGTACGCTTCCCATTGGTACTGATTTAGACCAGTTGAGTTATCTATAGATCGTTTGTAACGGTATGTTGATAGCTCAACTGTTTCTTACGTATTTCATATGCCTATGTACATTTTGTAAATATTTTAATAGTATAAATAAATAATATAAATAAATAAGGACGCATCTATGATCAAAATACATAAAAACATTTTATCCATTCATCAATAATTGACATACAAGTAGATATTGCAAACAACATTATCCTATCCCACGTTTTCCGCACAAATATTGGATGTTCGGTATTGGTCGGCTATAAGCCACTGGTCGGCTGGCTCTGACTGGGGGGGTATCCTGACAACTGAAATGTTTTTGAACTGTTATTTGATCAAATTGCAGTTCAGTATTCTTCTTCGTCTTTTATTGATATTTTGAATGATCGATTTTCATACCGTTTGATAGAATTAACGAAAAATCAGGTAGGTCATGCTCAAATCAGGTAAGTCATGCTTAAATCACGTAGGCCATGCTCAAATCAGGTAGGCCATGTGCTAAACCGCGGCATTGACATCATTTTTAACAGCTCCGTCATAATTTTATAAAGCTCAGTGACGTCAGTTCACAAAAATGCCACGGAATACTGATGAGTTACTATAGTAAAATCATCGAAAACGGAACTGCAACTGAAAGGATATTCGGTCACGCAAGTTTCCCCTTGCTGGATAGCCCCCCTGAACCTAAGTAAATTGAATGTCGAGTAAATAAGTTTCTGGATAGGTGAATGCAAATAATACCCAAGTGGCGTAGTAGAGAAACTAGCTACTTCAAATAGCTTTTACGGATATAAAAGCAAATTCATTTATGTGAACTTTGCGCTTATTTAAAAGATTAGTTATTTTTAACCTGTTCATAAAAAAAGGCCTTTATTTAATAGTGTGTTTATTTTAGGTAAAATATTATGTATTGTCTGAAAGAAAGTGAGTATATATGAAAGCTATTAAAAATAAGTTTTAAGCCCACTCAGCGTGAGATACAACATGAAATATTGACAACAAACCTTTTTCAAATCAAATATTTCTTTCTTCAATAAAATCACAAGGATCATTTAGAATCGTCTTACATACTAGGTGATTCTAGGTGCTAGTTCCACGCGACTTTTTGTTTGACAACCCCCAAAAATGTATTGCCATGAAAATGTAAAACCACATTTCAATATAATTAAATTACTACACAAAGCCTTAAAATTAAACACATAATTCACGTGCAAAATTTCACCAATATTAATTATCAACCGCCATATTTGAAACCGTGTAAATATCAACAAGGTAAAACCGGCTAAAACTAGATTTTTCCCGCTATAAAATCGGTTTACCAACTCGCTCCGGGCGTTTAATACAACTTAATTATACAGTCGATAGCGCAGTGTCAGCTTCAGGAATATCCTGGAACACTATATAAACGTGGACTTGGGAATATAGTGGACCACACGGTTTAAAATTATGAAGAGCTACGTCGAACTCGTTTAAAATGACAGGCGTCACAGCTCAGTTGGTAGTAGCTCTGCCTTCTATGCTGTGGGTCGTGGGTTCGATTCCCACCCAGAGCAAATGTTTGTGTGATAAACATCTTCAAGAAAAAGAAACTGTAGAGTATGTATTGTATTGCACCGCTACAAATGAAGCGAAGTCCAAAACGGGACTGCAGGAACTGATCGGGTCTTGTTCATCACTGTCTCATCCACCACAACATCGGGGATGCTAGAACACTGCTGCCATCAACCCAAAGTCCTTCTCCGTTACTTTAAGGAGTTGGGCTGGCTGGGGTGAGGTTAGCAGTAAGACAATGCACAATACACCCCATTGCGGGACGTCAGTGCAGATCTTAATCCCCCAATTAGAATTAGAAGCTCCTCATAATATATGCTTTTCACATACTAACTATGGCAAATTCAAATAAGCACTATAAAAAGGGAACTACCGTAACATTTCCTACATGTGATAAACTTTGTAGTAATTACGTACGAGCGCGGTTGGCGTATAACCTGATCGCGAGGATGCGATATCTGCGGTTATAGATTTTACCTCTGTAGCTCTACCATGAGTTTTTACTATACTATATTTACTATACTCGCTAGCGTCTGTAGTTAAAAAATGTATGAAGATTTGTACAGCGCCTCTAGCGGATAGTTGGGTACTAAAATTCGTAATACTAATATTGACGTAACTACTGTAGTAAAGTCAGGCAATTTTACTGTGACAACTCATGGTAGACGTACTGTTTATTAATAAATACTTTACGCGTAAGCTTTATAGGAGAGGATTTTATGCCTGAAATGTTTGTTTTTTTATATTAATTTCAACGCCGTTATTTAAACCCCTTTTAAAGCCTTTTAAAAGTGTAGTTTGTATGTGTAACAGTAAAACAAATAAATAATGCTGGACAATTCACACAACATCATTTAGCCCCAAACTAAGCAAAGCTTGTGTTAATAGAAAACTGACATACTTAATACAATACATTACATAGATGTTTTTTATACATATAAAATACCCAGAATACCCGGAATAAATATTTGCAGATCGTACAAACATTTATCCCAAGGCGGGAATCGAACCTCCGCGTCGCAGGCAGACCTTGGCCCACCGCGCCACATTGGTCGTCAAAATGCTTTATCTATCTATAACCAAAAAGCACGCAAAAAAAATGGTTGTCTGTAAAGTCGGTTTACTGACGATACTTGAACGTGACAACGTCACTTCATGGAACGCCTCAGAACGCCTCAGAACGCCTCATGAGTCATGTTTTTTCGTGCGCGCAGCCAGCTCTATCGAATTATAAGACGTTGTCACGTCAAAACATTGTTTAATAAAATATGAAATAAATAGATAAAAACCTTTTTTGGTTTGCTTTATTTTATGCAGTTATTTCAGCCTCTAATAATGCTGCGACTATTCATCAATTCGCGGCAAAAATAGTATTTAATAATAATAACTTTGAAATGAAAAAAAGGTGAAATAGCCATTTCATTTCACCTTAGCCAAAATGTATTATGTGGTCAAAATAACGCTCCTAAGCGAACATTAATCTTTGTGGAGCTCTCAAACCTGCAGAGTATTCACTCCATGAATAAAATATTGACTTGATAACTTTAAATTTTCGATAGCCAGTCGACTTTTATAATATTGATCGACTTTATAAGGAGTGACGTCAGCAACGTCTGTAGATTATTAGATCGTCGGTTTCAAAGTATTTTACATTTTACAGTTGCTTTGGTCGTTTGAAAAAGACTGAGCTGCCTTTAGAATTCAGAGATTGTGAGATACTGAAGATCATTGTGGTACATATTACGTGCTACGCCGTAGACATTGTCGTAGCAGTGCTACGAGGTTTAATCTTGACACTTGATCAACTTTCTGACCTTTTTATATTATTTTTTTGTGATTCATTCTTAAAATTATTACTTTGAGGCTCCAAACCACGTACATTTTCCTATAGAGTTAAATAAATATATAAATTAAGCATTATCGAATAAAACTAATTGAAAATATTTTTAAATAATCAACTATTACAGTATTTACAAAATGTACATAGGTGTATAAAATACATAAGAAATAGTTGAGCTATTTTCAGACCGTTGCAAACGATCTATAGATAGCATCATGAACATGATCCATGAATATTAGTTAGTACAGAGAAAATGATGATGCGTTTTTAGGAATAAATTAATTATAAATAATATATTTTTATTCCGATGGGTATTAAACAAAAGGTTTTTACATACACTCTCCAATGATCAACTTAATACATCATGCCTCATTATGAAAGAGGCTTATGTACATCATACAAAAGCCTCTTACAACTAAAGAGCGATTTTTGTTTATTTATTCCTTACTATCAGTATATCGTATCTATTAGATATGGTGTTCGTAAATCACTCAGTATCTGGACCGTAGTAAATAAATTTGAGGGTAGTTCGTGCGCTATGAATAGTTATTTGATAGAGAAGCTGCAAATAAATGTGGTACGCATCTTCTATTTTATGAGAAAAAAGGTTAACTTTTACAATAAAATATAAGATACTTGATTTAAGTAACTATGTGTTGTCCATTTAATTTTAAATTAAATAATAATGCTGGACTATCCACACAACATCATCTAGCCCCAAGCTAAGCAGAGCTTGTGTTATGGGTACTAGAAGACTGACATACTTAATTAATACAATTCATTACATAAATAGATATTTTTTATTATACATAGCAAATACCCAGAAAACCCGGAATAAATATTTGTAGATTGTACAAACATTTATCCCAAGGCGGGAATCGAATCTGCAACCTCCGCGTCGCAGGCGGACCTTCGCCCGCCGCCCCACATCGGTCGTCAGAAATAAACAAGACAAATTTGTAGTTTCATTAATAATTTTAATTGCATTTATACCTACGAATTGCAAACAAGTAATACGCTTCCGATTGGTACTGATTTGGATCAGTTGAACTATCTATAGATCGTTTGCAACGGTCTGTAGATAGTTCAACTGTTTCTTATGTATTTTATATGACTATGTACATTTTGTAAATACTGTATAGTTGAAATTACATGTCATATACTTACGTATATCTTTAAAAATAGTGAGTTGATCAAATTAATTTAGAAAAAAAAGTATGTAATAATTGAAATGTAAGTAATCGTCATCTCCGTATAAAAAATATAATAATAAATCAATATAATGCCACAAAAAAATCATCTTTAACGGACAAGCTCAGTTGAAAATAACAGAAAAAAAACAAAGCCAAATCCACTACGGATTGGGCACCAAAAAACGAGAAACGACCTCGCGGCAGACCACGGCGGAGATGGAGAGACGAGTTAGACGCCTTTGCCAAAGACTGGCAGGCCATTGCTCAAAATAGAGACGACTGGAGAGAAGGAAGGGAGGCCTTTGCCCTGCAGTGGGGCACTACAGGCTATTAATAATAAATAATAATAAAATACATTAGTATATCAACTTGTAAAAATCCGTGAAAGAAAACTAAATAAGAATAAAGATGTTGAAACCTCTGTACTATTTTATTTTTCTTTGCTTTGAGATACTTACCAGTACATTGTTTTCTCGTAACAGTTCAACATCTGCAACAAACGTGTATCAATTAGAAAATTAACTGTCATTACGAATTAAACACACAATCACACAAATATTTGCTCTGGGTGGGAGTCGAACCCGCAGCATGGAAGACAGAGCTACTACCAACTGAGCTGTGACGCCAGTCTATTAACTCTATTGAATTAACTTTCCAAAGTTTTATTATGGGATAGCCCATTACCAAAACTCTCGTCAACAGAGTATTGCATTTGAAAGCTTTTATTGGTCACATTTTATCCAACTCGTTTGTATAACTCACTAATTTTGTTACAAACAAACATTGTATGAGGTGACTGGGATTTTTGACTAACATATTGCAAAAGTCACAAAAACCTTGATTCGCGGAATCAACGTATTTTATTGGATGGATTTGACGAAGAATAAATATGTCAAATACGTACATAAATTTTAGATTATTTCTTAAAAAAGTGAATTAAAAAATGTGATTAAATTAAATATTTGTTTTAAATAATATTATTGTTTTGTTATATAGTAAAATGTAAAACAATAAAAGCCCTTTTAAACGTACTAAATAGAAACTCTGAGGGATTTTGTTTTGTTTGGGGACCATTCTCCTTTGTATTTTAGGGAATTTTATACTTGACCATGTGAGTTTCGGTTTCGGTTTCGGCCGAAAGTGAAGCCACGGCCGAAACTTCGGGTTCGGTTTCGGTTTCGGCCGAAAAACCAGTTTCGGTCGGACTCTACATATTACTTATGCTTCTTCTTCTTCTTCGATGATCTCAAACAGTGTTTTCCCAAAATTTGGCCACCTCTATGGCGTAATTACTTATGCTAATTACTATCAGTTGTATTCATCATTTTATAACTTGACAACAATGATCTGTTTGCATCACCCCAACACAGCGGCCATTAAATACGAAACCACTTCACCGTCGTCCATTCGGTGTTCAGACCCACGTCAGGGCATTGTTAGTGGCGTTTTAGCAGAAAATTCAATATCCTTCGCAAACTTCCATTGATCTTTTGGCAGGCTCTTTGTTGCAAACATAACGGAGGGCGACTACTTGTTTCTGAAGTACGGTATTGGGATGACCTGACCCTTGTTGGATAAATTATTTATCGAGATAATTATTGTTTTTGTCATTTTTTTATCGATTGAAAAGTGTCGCTCCCATGCTAACTGAAACTTTTAGCATTTTAATAATAATATATGTGCTTTCATATGTCACTGAATTATAAATAACTTTTTAGATATGCTATAAAACTATTACGTTTCGTATGCTTAACCCAACTAAGTAACCTCAACGAACCTTCATTTAACCGTCAAATGTGAGCATTAAGGGACGTGCATTCTCGAAATTATACCGAAATATTGACCACACATTAACAGATCGCTTAATCACACTCACACACAAACAGACATGGTTGTTATTCTCGTGTACTGTACTCGTGGAGGGTACAAAGTGTTCACACACACTTTGTACTCTCATCTCAGTACAAAGTGTTCACACACACACTTTGTACTCTCATATCAGTATACCTGTATCTGTACATGGGTTACACATAATCCAAATTCAATACGGGTGCCGCTTTAGTACACATTACTGTTCCTCTGCAGCTAGCAATTTTGGGTGATTGACAACTTGCTGAATCACTTAATTTAAATTTCGTTACTAAAATAGATACTATACTTAATATATAAAAAAAAAGACGTGTGACACTCGGGGACTGCCACGGTAAAGTTATTGCATAGCATTTTTTGCTGGATTACGCATGCGCAGTGTTAGGTTATTTCGTTACGGAATATTTGTATTCGGTCTCCACGCTCAAGGCCCGCGATAGAAGCAATGCAATAGCTTAATAAACTCAGTGCAGTATAAATACAAGTTTGTTTTGATTCCAAATCATTCTTGTTCATTACGTTTTAGAAATAGAATCATTTGTTAAAAGGAATTTCAGTTTTAACGATTAACTTGTTGAGTTTCCCTTTTCGTGAATTATAATAACTACTAAGAATTTGATATCAAATTACTTCTTAAGTGACTCGGAAAGTTCAAAAAAAGTTTTTTTGGTTACGTACGTTATAAGTACGATTTTCATTAAACAACACAGACGAAACATTAGAACGTAAAGATGTAACATATGACAGGCGTCACAGTTCAGTTGGTAGTGCCTTCCATGCTGTGGGTCGTGGGTTCAATTCCCACCCAGAGCAATGTTTGTGTGATGAACATAAATATTTGTTCTGTGGATGTTACTATGTATTCTATGTATATACTTATAAAAAAATGTATATATAAATGCATATAAATCTATCAGCAGTTTCAAACTGCTGAATAGAATACTCCCATACTTCTCATACTAAGCAAAGCTTGTATTATTACAAGCTTTGCTTAGTATGGGACAAGACTGTGATGTGTGAAATTCACATGAATATTTAATATATATTTATAAGTGGCGTTATGATTGAAGACCAAAGATCCAAACATCTTCACATTTGGTATATATACTTTGAACTTTGAAACTTCTTAAGGTTAGGTATATCATGAATAGTCGTGTGTGAAGTAATAAAATATGAAAGTTTAAATGTAATTTCGAAAGTTAGATACTTGTTTGAAAATGTCTTTTGTTCAGAGTTTATTATTCGATGTTATTATAATATTAAGAAAGGTTATGTAGACTTCTGGATACCTTCATTTTGTAATTTCAAAATATGTTTTTGCACTGCCGGTACGATATTTCTTGCGATTCAACAATATTGTGTAGCATTCATTAGCTGAGGGCTAATAAGGCTACACATTAATTACAAAAAGCTCGTCGACAGTTACACTTATTTGTTTTTGTGGATATATCTTATCGATTTACGTGGAACTGGCATCTAGGTTCACTTAGTACTTAAGACGATTCTAAGTAATCCTTGTGATTTTGTTGAATAAACAAAAAATATATTTTTTGTATTGATTTTGACGTGTAAAAGTCAACTTTCGTAATGTTTTAACTCTTTTATCGTTGCAACAAATAAACATTCGATTTTTTATATTTAGGTATTTTATGTTGTGTCATTCAAAGACTCATTTATTAATTTATCGTAATAATAGCATTGCTATTCAGCGCGGCAATGCAGCCAGAGTCTTGGGTACGCTTCCGATTGGTACTGATTTGGATCAGTTGAACTATGTATAGATCGTTTGCAACGGTCTGTAGATAGCTCAGCTGTTTCTTATGTATTTTATATGTCTATGTACATTTTGTAAATACTGTATAGTCGTAAGTTTGTTTGTGAATAAATTACCATTTATCGTATACCTTTTTGTTATTATAGATTAAACAAATAACATTAAATTTTTGCACCAAGCTAAGCAGAGCTTGTGTTATGGGTACTAAAAGACTGACATACATAATACAATACATTACATAGATACATATATATTTTGTTATACATACAAAACACCCAGAACACCCACAACATTTTATGTATATCTTGTGTTATTAAAAACCTAATTAATTCGTTTATCGTGTCTCATTAATTAATTTATCAAATCTGGTTGTGGCATACACAAATATTACACATAGCATAAACTATTAGGTACCTAGTTAGGTAGTGGGTAGGTACTATAGGTAGATGCGTGATGATGATGAACTGAATAGGGTCTGTACAGCAGCTTACAGTATTATTTGCAGCAGTTTCAGGAATACCTATCTATTTTGAATACATGTCGCATACTGCTATTCAATGGAGGGATTAATAATATTGATGAAAGGAAATTCATTAACGGTCTCGGAACTAGTTAAATTAACAAAATTTATGTATTTAGTTATACATATTTACAAAATTTATAATTTTGGTCACGGTTTGAAAATGCTATAGGTAGTTGATAAACCTTTAGAAATATATCAATAATGATGCAAACGCTATTGTTCTTTCTTTTACAATTTGTATCGTCTTTTTTATGTTTGATTGACGTGTTAAACTCAGTTTAAAAATGCAGCAGTTTTTTTAAATTAAATTATCTATGAATACGTCTTTGCTATGTTCATCAAATTGAATTTTCTTTGATGTTTCCTCTCGAACCTAATTGCTTTATGCACATTTTATATTTTATAAAATATAATTTATTGAACCCGGCGGTTATAATCGGCTTAATATCATCGAAGGGGCTGAAAGTCACAAAGAGCTAAAAGAAAAAATAAAAGAAAAAGAAAAAAATAATGGTGTTATAAAACCAGGAAGTGCAATCAGGCTGGAATAATGATAATAAAGTTTAATACTTTAAATAATTCTTTACCTGAATATTTCACGTTATATTATAATTACTTTATGGTTTACAGTTTTACTACACTCTAGTTAAACTCTTGTCTCGAAATAATGCAAATTTATAATAAAATTTTTGTTTATGCTGGACAGTCCACACAACATCATCTAGCCCCAAGCTAAGCAGAGCTTGTGTTATAAGTACTAGAAGACTGACATACTTAATTCAATACATTATATAGATATTTTTAATTACAAATATACAATACCCAGAACACCCGGAATAAATATTTGCAGATCATACAAACATAATTTATCCCAAGGCGGGAATCGAACCCACAATCTCCGCGTCGCAGGCGGACCTTCGCCCGCCGCGCCACATCGGAATTATCATGTTACTTTCAAAATTTCAATATAATTTTCTAGTAGGTATGAATAAAACAGGTGTCTCCATCAGGTAAACCAATTCACAATAATCCTTTGTTCTTTGCTGGATTTATATGTCATTGTAATATTATGGGGCTAGAAAATATGGTCCCGTTGTCCCTGATTTATAGCTGGTTTAAACGACCACCTGGGCTGAGAACTTTTATAGACCATTATGAAACAAACCAACCCAATTTACGGTTTATAATAATCCCATGAAATTAAATACCACGCCTTAGAAATAATGGTTGTTGTTTGTAGCGATTTGTAAGCTTATTAGAAAATGGTGTGTTATATGGTTGTAGATATTTTTCATATAAAAAAGGGCAAGAACCAGGCCGTAAGTTTCTTGCCCGTTCATCTAGGCTCTGGTCGCGTAGAACTGGCACCAAGAATCACCTAGTCATCATCATCATCATCATTAACCTATATCAGTCCACTGTTGGACGTAGGTCTCTCCCAAGACGCGCCACTGAGTCCGGTCTTCGGCTCTTCTCATGCAGTTTTTGCCAGCTACACTCCGCAGATCGTTGCTCCATCTCGCCTAAACCTAGTATGTAAGACGATTCTTTATGATCCTTGTGATTTTATTGACTAACGTATATTTGAATTGAATGAAGTGCGTACAGTCATCATGACACAACATTCTTGTACTCTGCTACTATTCAATTATATCCCTCGGCATGCCTGGTAGGGTCTGAGAGACCCACCGCTGCAGTTAAATCGTTACAATTCATTTAAATTTGAATTCTGCTCGTAACTGCTCTCAGTAGCTGACCATAGTGAACTTAGTTACGCTCGCCGCCCGCTACCTCAGTTCGGGGCACGCTCCAGTATAGATAGGATGTGTGTGAAGTGCTTTCGGGTCTCACTGACCCCACCAGGCATACGGCGTGACATTTTTATGTAAGTATTGATTATGTTTTTCTGTGAGTTTGTTAATAATAAATATTATTTTTTAGTGGGAACGGACACGTCTTTTTATGAAATGATAGATTTTCATTGTTTTTAGTTTGGTGTCCTACAGATTTTACAAATTTAATGGGTTTTATTTATGTAGGTTTTTACTTTACTTCGAATTCAACTTATGCTATCGTATTATTTTATTTATAGTTCAAAATGGAGAGCCACCTACGTGACAGGACATCATAAGTTTGCTACTTGAGGAGGTGGAAGTTTTATCAAAAATCTGGGTATCGCACTGATAGAATCACATCTACATCAAGACAGAAAAACACTCGTCTTTCTACAGATCTTCGCAAACGAATTCCCAACCGTATTGGTCTCCAAAAAGGCCCACCTGTAAAAAAAACAGCTCCAGGTGTAAGACGTAGATGTCACGTGTGTCCGTCAATGAAAGACCGCAAAACGCAATACATCTGTGAGATACGCAAGAGCCACTTGTGCCTGGATCATGCAATTTTCCAGTGCGAAAATTGCTTCGGAAACAAACCTCGTGAAGATGATGTTGGAAATGAAGAAGACTAATTAATTTAGCTTAGAATATAAGATAATATATGTGCCTAACGTTTCCCAAAGTCTGATTAGGATATATCTATGGTTTAAGTTGATTTTGCATGTTTTTAAACATAAGATGTTAATTTTACGTTGAAAAACGTATACAGTTTAATTCAAAAAAATATTAAAAGATATTGTTGATTCGACAACGAATTTTATTTAAAACCCTTTATAGCTTCTTTAATTTTAATATTAAATCACAAATGTTGCTAATTGACAACAATTTGTAGGCTAAAAAAATATTTGAAATTTAGGGTCTCACAGACCCACCAGGCATGCCATGTAACTTTTTTCCACCAGGCATGCCGAGGGATATAAAGCTAAGTACCAAATCAAAAATAATAACCCACCTGAGTTGTGTTGACATCCCCATTCCCATCGTCATTACAAAAGCCGTGCAATCGTAAACAAAGCTCGGTATTCTCCTCAAATGTTTTATACTCCGCTGAATAACAAAACAAGAACGTCTTTTGATACACCCTCACTGCCCAACAAACTTTATAAATGATTAAAGTTTTTGTTTCATTCAGATTACTTTGAAGCTGAGTAATTTTTAGGAGAAAACAACAAGTTGGATTGGCCGAAAATGCTTTGGAAGGTAGGTTTTAAAGACAGTTAATCTTTTCTTACTGTAAAAGTATGTTACTGTAAATATAAATATTTATAAGAATTATTACTATTAAGTATATTACATAATTTTGTACTCCTTTAAAGAATAAATAACTTATTTCGGCTTTGAACTTGATACGCCAACGCTGAACAAGAAAATATATTTTTAGAATTTTGTGTGGGTACAATAGCTACTTTACACATCAAATGTGTACCTTAAGTTTAGGGAATAAGGATTAAATTAGATATGAGCGCGTCAAACTAGCTTCAACAATAATATTTGTGTTTGAACCACTAATGCTGCCCTATCAGTAAACGTCTCCGTTTTGCAAACAATCTGAACTTACTTGGCATTATACACATACACACTGTGATACTCTAATGTCGACTCTATGTTCTTGTTATTACAGTTTTGTGTTGCCCGAAAAAATATTCTTGTTTTTTTCGTTTATGGGGATGCGAGTGAGCTTTTTGGCAGGTCATTTAAAAAGGACAATGTTTTGTTAAAAAGAAAATATTTTTAGTTAAACAATATATTTTAGGGGAGTTGAAGTACTATTATTTACTGTAGCGACGTACTATTCGCTGATGAATACCGATGTGACGCGGCGGGCGAAGGACCGCCTGCGACGCGGAGGTTGCGGGTTCGATTCTCGTCTTGGGATAAATGTTTGTACGATCTGCAAATATTTATTCCGGTTGTTCTGGGTATTTTATACTGGGTCTGTTTCTGGGTATAATGTATTGTATTAAGTATGTCAGTTTTCTAGTACCCATAACACAAGCTCTGCTTAGCTTGGGGCTGTATGTTGTGTTTATGTTGTGTGGATTGTCCAGCATTTTTTTATTTATTTACTGTAGCAGATGCCACACCATAGCTTGAGCTATAAATCGTGAAATCAAACATACTTCTATTATGTAGGTACTCCGATATGTTTAAAGCCGTAGCTTGAGCTATAATTCTTGAAATCAAAAGTACTTATATATATTATTATGTTTCTCCAATATGTTTAAAGTACTGTGATGCTTAGATAGCATTGCGCAAACCGCACAACCCTTCCGAACGCAATAAACACTCACTTTATAGCGGTTAGCAATTATTCCTGCGTAAACAACTAATAAAGTCACCCTTAACTGAGCCCAGGAAGTCCCAGGCACCATTACCTATCATCACTGTTGTCTGATCTTTTGGAAGGTTACTTGGTTACTTGCCAAGTCAGTAATTAAATGAAATTGCAAACCTGTAAACTGCGATCTCAGATAACCGAAATTGCTAATAGAATATCAACAGATAGGAACAAGAGTTCATTTATTTAGATAACTGTGTAACTTTTGGTTACAAAATTTTAAAATTAAACATTGAAGTTTTGAAAAAAAGGCCGTATACCGTATTATAGTTATTTGCATGATTTTATTAAAATTGTAATTTTGATACGAAGTACCTTTGTACTTTAATACCTTATTTTGCTGATAACAATAAATCAATCAATGTAATTTAAGTTCAATAGAAGTTGAACAGTGAATAAAAAAAAATATTTACAAACATTGGTGTGAAATTCTACTTATTTTTTCTGACTTAAATATCAAATACCGGTCTATTTAATACGTATTATTTCAGCTAATGTGTCTAGCTTACTCGTGTCGTTCACTGGAATCCCTGCTGACAAGCACTTAGAAGGATTTGTGGTAACACAACCCTGAGGTTCGAACCTGGCCTGTGAGTGGATTTGGTCATTCAATAATAATCGTGGGTAGCCGACTGGAATGAGTTTAATGTGGTTGCGTGAAGGGTTGAGCTCTTACCAAACTAGAACAATTCTAACTAGTTTTCTGTGTATTTATTTCCTAAGGCGTATAAACTAAAACAATAATATTCTTTTAACTTGAACAAGTGGTACTGTAGAATTATAAACTGACTAGGACTGGGTAAACACGAAAAAAAAACATCAATAATGATACGAAAATCTAATGTTTTCGAGTCATACTACGCGTCACCTTTAGCTCGATAGTCGAATATACCAGCATCACCACGCAGTGTATATCGAACATGCTATAAGTTGCTGACCTGCTTATATCGCAGTCTGAAAATGTTACATTCTCTAATTTTGTGCACATGGTGCCTTAATTTTCCAGTTTATTGAATACGGCGTGTTAATACCCCTTATGGTAAATCTGGCTGCGTATGCAAAGTGAATTATTGATAACGCGTTTTGTGTTCGATTTACGCGAGATACAACTATATTGTAAAACGATTGGGATTAGGGTGAGACGAGATTAGCAGGTGATGAATAATAATGTTCGTGTCGGATGTTGTAATGCGATATTATAAAGACGCATTAGGAAAAATGTATGAGTTTAGTATTAGTTTACGTCACTACGATAATGGTATAATGCTTCTTACAGAGTTTGCTTCTAGAGTTCTCCCTAGATCTAATCGGTTCTCCTAGGTCTAAAAAAAAGAAAGAAAGAAGAGGTATCATAGTAGGTTTAATACACTATCATACGTCGAGATAGTACTACCATAATTAACTAAAAAAATGATTATTAGTAAATAAATAAATTAACTTATTTACAGTTTACACAAATAAGGTCCTTATATTAAAAGGTTGGACAGTTATAAGGGTCCAAGAATTAGTAAAACCACTATTAAGATAAACTATACGACTTGAGTTGATTGAAAAAAAACACCTGAATGTAGAAAGAACGTGGTGAGGTGTGCAAAAAAGAGAAAAAAACTTTAGTGAATCACCGCCAGACCACGTCAATTTAGAGTAGAATGAATTCCTCCAGCGGTACAACCCGCAAGAGGTAGTAAACTTGGTTTTTATGTAGAAGTGAAAGCTTTGTATAAATCTGTTAAACTGAAGTGTTTTTCACTCAAGTCACGTCTGTTATCGAAGGCCGAGCGAAGGTTCGATCTGCGATCATTGTTTTATATGAGGCTTCTTTGTGGCGAATGCTAAGTTTGTGTCTTTTTAAAATCTGTATGAATATCATGTCACGCTAAGTAAAACCACATGAAAAAACCTGCAGCAGTCTTTATAACGCAAATTTATAAGTAAATACAAATAAAATTTACAAACAAAATCTCATCCCGTTTATCTTAGTTCAATGTATAGAATGCTATAGTACCTGCGATTTTTTTACATCAAAAAGACACTTACCGGCTGGCATTACCTACAGGAAATTCAAGAACGTGCGGAAAATATTAATATTTTTCCACATGTAGTTTTGTACATACGTAAAATATACAAAAAAATGATCAGCTATTTCACATCCACATAGGAAAATCGTAACTGTCACACCATGATTGAACAGGCATAGAGTCTTTGAGAGCTGAGCACGAATTTTGCGACAATTGTAAACATAACCCAGACACTGCGCGCTACCGCTGCAACGTTTGACAGCTAAGCAGATGTTGACGCGCAGTGTATCTGAACATGTCACTGTTTCGATACGTTTACGGTTGATACATTTATTCGTGCCCACCCCCAGGACATGGAATCGAGTTATCCACTGCGGATCGTGTGTGCACGGATCGAGCACTAATAGCTGCGACGCCGGACTTTAATCACATCGGGTTAGTCTTTAATCCACTGAAGTGCTGCGCTCGCACTTTTCCGCAAATATTTGAAAGCTTTCGATTTTACAGTGTCATCATCATCATCATCAGCCTATATCAGTCCACTGCTGGACGTAGGTCTCTCCCAAGACACGCCACTGAGCCCGGTCTTCGGCTCTTCTCATCCTGTTTTTGCCAGCTACACTCCGTAGATCGTCGCTCCATTTCGCCTGGGAAACAGTTAATGTATTGAAAGATAAATATCCTTTTTAATATGGTAATAATGTACATGCAACTTGCGTACTATTTGGTCGCACTAAAGTAATTGCAATCTCAAGTAAGTGTACAAAAGGTGTCTAGATGCTAAGGTAAATCATGAGTGAAGTGATTACATTTGACAAAGTCTTTCGTTGTTATAAATAAACGAATCATACGGTATTTACATGTCTTGTTATTATTTCCAAGTAAACTTTACTAACATATAGAACTTCTTTCAAAGTTCTCCACAATAGATTATTCGGAAAGCTCTCTGTGGAGGTAAAATGGCAGAAACTTTAGAGAATAAATAAAATTATATTGTCAAAGCGTGTATCTAACATGCTTGAATAATAAAACGAAGGATAAGAGAAAAGGTTTGAGAATGATTTAAAATTCTAAAATGTTTTATAAACATATTTCTGCTCAACGAAATAATAGTTCTTTGTGATGAAGCTCGTTGGAAATATATTTCTGCTATAAATATAAATATATACTATAAATGTTGAAGAAAGGCATTGTAAATATGCTATGAGCTAACCACAAGAGTTCTGGTTTTTCCATGGACATTTATTATATGAAAACATGGTAGATTTATGTGTAAAAAACCATTGAATCGATGTCGTTTTTCCGTCTCTTGTCAGCAATCAGTGAAGTTAAAAAGATTACCGCTCGAATTCTTTTGATAGGTCTACGTTTGATGACATTTGTCGGGAGTACTACGCTTCGTGAATCTGAATGAAAGCAAGCTTGGGATACGAAAATCTTATTAAATGAACACTGTACCTTGCGGGTGCTTGTGGTTTGAAATTCGGTGGCATACAGGGTTGCCACTGATTGGAGTGCTTTTCTAAAGTTCGTGATTCAAAGGGATATTGGAATATTGGTTGTAAAATAGATGCAAAACTGAAATCTTCGCCAAAGCATATGTGTTTGTGTTAGTATCTACATTTTTATTTAGGTACGTATAAAAAATCTTTGTTTACCATCACACTATTTTTATTTTGGAAATGATTTTAAACCTTTAAAATAATTAGGCTGGTAATTAAGGTATACCATTAATAACAAGTATTTAGTAGTAAAATAATGAAAAATGCCTCTTGTTTGGCCCTCAGTGTTCCCGACGACCCAAACAATCTTTATTAATTATATTTTGTAATTCATGGGCGGTGCTCTCAAGCTTTTTAAGAAACTTTTCAAGGGTCTGAGTACTTGTAAGATTTCGTACCCAAAGAATTTTAAACACATATTTTTAAGTAGTTGGTATAATAATATGCTATTGATTTCATGTTCAAAATGGAAATAAAAGTTTCTATTGTTTTTAAACCTTTTTTGACTAGATTAATCCTCTAACGGCCGGTTTCTGGAAACCCAAATCACGATTGATCCGAGTTTGACACATAGTAATTATTTGATATTTTCGTTGATCATCGTTCGAGAAACTGGCCGTTAGTATTATAAATATCAGGATATTTTTTCGCATTGCAATATTTAGGTAAAACTAGGAATGTGTTAATTAGCCAGTCCTGACCAAAATTGACATAATTATAAATGATTTAATATCCTAAGATATTGACAAGATAAGCCAAAAATAATTAACGAAACTTATAAAATCGTGAGTTGTCGCTAGTTAAAGTTGTTATATTTAGTTTTCATTGCAGTTATCTCTAGCTCTGAGTTTATCTATGGCGAGGAAAGCAAGGTTAGTTAGCTGATCAATTTTAATGGTGCAACAATATATTCTAATCAGTTCCCTTTGCCTCATAAATGGTCAACACATTGTTAGTACATAGCTACGGTAAATAGTTAATTTGAATTACGTAGGTACACAATTCATAAGAGTGTAAAAGTGTATGTAAAGTTTTTTTTCAAATTATATTGAATAGTATTTTTCCCGATTATTCGGTTAGACACGCCCTATTAGTCTGTCTAGCTTTTAACAATAAAGGTCGCAATGTCACGGATCTGAAACCCCAGTGGACAGGCTCCGCAAATCCTTTATAAAAAGGGTCTACTCGAAAGACTTTCCAATATTTTTAATATTTTTAATATTGGAAAGTCTTTTCGCGATCTAAATAAGTTGATATTTTATTTATAATGTCAACGGTATTTAGGGTCAACCAGCCAGAACTAAAGGAGGTTATAGTTGAAAATAATATAAACATCGTGACTTTATTTGTATGACTACAAATAAAACATATATATTTCTTTGTATTAAAATGTGGCAACTAAAAATGTTTTATTTTATAAGAATTGTTCTTTCTAAAATTAAAATTAAAGTAAAACAAACAAACCCAGGTTTGTTTTACTTTAAATTTATATCAGATATCTGTTTCTATTGATACAAAGTAAAAATTTTACATGGTTTTTTTACACGTTTATCATTTTTTTTTTACAATTTATAGGCAGGCTATTGACCGCAATCTCACCTGATGTTAAGTGACGATGCGGTCGACGATGTAGCAAGCTTGCTAGATCCCGTTCACTCGTCTCTTAAAAATATCCAACTTGTATGAATCATGAAACAGACGCCGGCAACGAGTTCCACTCTTTGACTGACCGCATTATTGAAAGCGAAAAATCTAAAAAATCTAACTAAATAAATGTACAATGTCATTGAAGGCAAGAATTCATACAGAGCATAATATTTGCAATACTCGTCGCGGGATCCCATCGCAGCTGTAAATCCTTTTATTTGACTCGCTTCGTCGCTCGTGGTGTTACGTGCCCTTCTCGGTATCCCGATGTTTGTAAAGAGCCTTATATTTGACACTTTGGTCTATTTCTTATTTTCATACGCGACTTTTGGCGTGGCCGTGTTCTTTGCCCTGATTTTTACAACTTTGTCTGCGCTTCAGAACTCTGTGAAATTTGCAATTAGCGAGTTTAAAGCGAAACAAACTTGCTTAGCTTTGAACACTGGTGTGATGAAGATTATATTATAAAAATTAGGTAAGCCGCTAAGGTGATAAATTACCTAAAATTGAATTTTAAAAACGCGTATTTACTAAAATAACACATGATGGAACCTCATACGCTTTTTGATCTGATGATTAGTTTCCTCCACAATATTTTTTGCGTGTTCTAAAATTATCTCTTCTTTTGTTTTTATGGGGGTTACAGCTTTTATTTTCAGGTAACAGACTATTTTCATACAATTGCAAATGTATGTACATAACTCTTTATAAATCAATCAAAGAAGAAGCTTCGATTTAAAGGCTGCAACTTTTACAACTTACAAACTTATTTTTCATTAAAACTAATGTTCAAACGTTATGTTTAAACCATTTTGATGTTTGTTTATATCTCATCAAGCTCAATATTTTGGTAAAGCAATCTAAATCCAGTTATTCTAACAAAAGTAAATAATTGTTAATGAATTAATAATTAAAGCGTCTCGATACAGGCATCAGGAGCTTAAACAAACACTTCAGCCCTTTCATGTGTACCAGCGTTAACCTACAAAGGAATAGTTGAAGTTTTCATTATAATTTTAATCGGTTTAACTTAATTAAACACACACCAGTACAGTATAGCGAGTAACTTATGAGTTTGATAGTTCATTACTTAAGGATAATTAATTCACAAGTTTAGTATAGCGCATATTGTCTGTCGTTTACTTAGCTTTTTCCTCATAAAATAAATACAAGTTACACAAGATAATTTATACTGTCGTTTTTGTACTCAATTTTGATTTCAAAACTTCAAAATACAGGGTTACTTTATCTAAATAATTAAAAATCTTTATTTACTAGAAATGGAATGTCGTCTATGACGAAGCAGTTTATAAAAGCGATTTGAGTTATGTCAGAGATTCGAGTTCTATAATTTTGTGATAAAACAAAGAATTTTCTTTTAAATTTTCTAATTTTATGTTGACTTTTGTCGTTTTGATTTTGGTGGATTTTTAAACAAGAAAGACTTATTAAGATAATGTAATGTAGAAACTGATAAAATAAAAGTGTGATAATTAAGATCAAGATTTGATGGATCTCGTTTCCCTTGGCTTTTGAAGTGAAAATTCTCCACCATTTTCTCTTTAAAACAAATGACAGCCGAATTGACGGACTTGACTGAAATATATTTTAAATACACACTTGACATTGGCAGAATTGCCTGTATTGACGGGCAGTAGTCACATAACACATAAGAACAGAGCCACCAAACGGTACTACTTGTGGTGGTACTACGGTACTACTTCTATACCTAAGTCATTGTACTATTTATGCACTTTCTACCAGCTACATAATAAAGTTAAATAAAAAAAATCACTTTTTTTTTTATAAAAAAAGGAGAAGAAATCGACTGAAAAAACATGGCAGTACTCAAAACGTCATAATAATTTTCCCTAGCTCAGTGACGTGAGCTCTAAGCGGCGGAAACAGCATCTACGAAAGATTTATTTTACCAGTGTCGTTGGAAATCATATTACTGTTTCGGGAAGAGGCTTAAATCGATTTCGTTTTCAGAGCTTCCACACGTAATGGCAGCCAATCTATTTTGCTTGCTGACGCACCGTTTACGTGTGATTCTAAGTCAAGCGCTTTGAGCTTCGCGTTCACTGTGTTCTTGATCATATTTGTTGCGATGAGGTTTTTTCATCTTATTTAGTTTACTTTATTTATATAAAACATAAAATATTTCATATTTTTGTGTCATTTGTTTTTGAACAGTTATTTGTTTGCCTAATGACTGTCAAAATTTCTTATGATTTATGTTTGTATAATATCTCAACATCCTTATTCTTTTCTAGAAACGTAATGTTATGATGATCGTTGTCATTTTCTGTATAACTATGTTTACAAATACAATCCTCGTTTATTATCATATCCAAACCATCAGTATTATAAAAAAATGGTTGTTTGTAAAGTCGGTTTACTGACGATAGTTGAACGTGACAACGTCACTTCATGGAACGCCTCAGAACGCCTCAGAACGCCTCATGAGTCATGTTTTTTCGTGCGTGCAGCCGGCTCTATCGAATTATAAGACGTTGTCACGTCAATATTGCAACTGTCAGACCATGCTACTATGACTACTGTATGTTGCCAACCCATGTGAAAGACCCGGCGACCCGACCCTGTATTCTGAGATATAACGTAAGAGCAAACCTCACCCATTGTTACATTTCTATATCTTTTTGAATAATACCTTCTCGTTATTTTTTTGAATTATACCCTACTTTGCTCTTTGTGTTTTACATATAAAGAACATTATTACAAGCGAAGATATCTGCGCATAAAAGTACCAACTTTGACTAGATTAAAAAAAAAGGCCAAGATAAAAAAAATAAAAAAAACATTTTTAACAACTATTCTTACTTTTTGAAGACATATTTTTATTATTAAGTATTTTTAGCTCTTAATTTGCTAAATGTTTTTGCTTTTCTACCCACTAATCTGGTAAACAGATGTCGATTAACAGTTACTTACGTAATTAATTTAATTACGTACCCAATTACCTACTTATAATTACTTCGCTTAATTTCTCTCACCATTCTAATATACACTTGAATGTTTCATTACTAAACGCTTGAAAGCAAGAAAAATGCAAACTAAGAGTGCGTTATGGACATTCTTTTATCTAGAGGATTTATTATTCATTCTTCTGCTTTTATCTAGATTTCTTTTGTGACGTAAACACGAACACGATTTTAGAATGCATTGAGACTCAAAGTCCATTCATTTTGATAGTTCAGAAGTACCTACAACATTTTTATTTGTCCAGGAGGGCTATCCAGCAAGGGGAATTCAGTGTTTTCGATGATATTACTATATTAACTCATCAGTATTCCGTGGCATTTTTGTGGACTGACGTGACTGAGCTTTATAAAATTATGACTGAGCTGTTAAAAATTACGATTAGAGCATGACCTACCTGATTTAAGCATGACCTACCTGATTTGAGCATGGCCTACCTGATTTTTCGTTAATTCTATCAAACGGTATGAAAATCGATCATTCAGAATATCAATAAAAGACGAAGAAGAAAACTGAACTGCAATTTGATCAAATAACAGTTTAAAAACATTTCAGTGGTCAGGATACCCCCCCAGACTTGTCTATATCAATGTGTTTTATTTAAGAGCAGTAGTAAAAGTCGAGTGCAAGAGCTAGCAGTAAAACTTGGACGATTTCTATAAATTAATGGACAGCTGTAAACCCGAAAATGCTCAAAAGGTCTGAAATAAAAATCGGATTCTTTCGTATCTGGGCAATTTGATCAAACATCCTAATTGCTTTTGTACCCTAAAACACTTTGGTATATTTTGGGTATTACATTAAGGATGCTGTTTACCAATACATTAAAATACTTTTTTCATACATTTGCCACTATCAACCGGGTTCGCGTTCCTATTATAAACAGATAGATAACTCTTTATTAATATTTATTCCAGGTGTTCTGGGTATTTTATATGTATGATAAAAAATATCTATCTATGTAATATATTTTATTAAGTATGTCAGTCTTCTAGTACCCATAACACAAGCTCTGCTTAGCTTGGGGCTAGATGATGTTGTGTGGATTGTCCAGCATTATTTATTTATTTGTATTTGTTAAGCTAAGCAGAGCTAGTGTTATGGGTACTAGAAGACTGACATATTTAATACAATACATTACATAGATTGTGCAATGTATGTACCTTTGGGTAGTAAAAACATCGTATCTAGAGTTGTCTAAGCTCAAACTAGTGTACACAATGTACAAGTACCATACTCTCGTCAAAGCTGTTGTTCTATAGCAAAAGTAAATGAATGCTTGTATTTGTCCGTGCTCTATCATCATTACGAATCTTATTGTCTCGACTAAACGCGGTTAACAAACATTTCACTTGTTTAGAATGTTCTAGAACTGTTTTATTTCAATATAAAATATTTACGGCTTAAACCCTACCTAGGAACCTAGCAAGGTATGAGATAATTAGGATATTTATGTACTTTTTTATAAATTTTTCCTCTTTGTTAAATTCTTTATTGTACAAATATGTATAAAAGCTTACAAACTAGAATGACGAAAGACATGTACAAAAGCTTTTCGTTATTCCTCGAACCACTTCATTTTGCCATTTAACACAAAGCTATCTATATTTTCTAAATCTAACTATACAGAACAATAGTTATGCTATGTATCAGAATTCAAAATCATGAAACAGTTAAACTATCTGCAGACCTTAGCAAACAATCTGCTAGATAGTTCAACTGAACTAAATCAATACAAATCGGAAGCGTACCCAAGACGCTAGTTAAATAACTTGTAGAGCCAACACAGCTTCGTCCTCCTTAGATATTTATTTAGATAATAATATTTGTTATTACTGCAATTGCCACTTTGAAAAAAATATATATTTTTTAAATATTCACTGACATTTCACACATCACACTCTAGTCTCAAACTAAGCAAAACTTGTACTATGAGAACTAGATTGCTGATAGAATACTTGTATAATTTTTTTTTTGTAAATACATACATAGAATGCATAGTAAAACCCAGACATACAATAAATATTTATGTTCATCACACAAGGGAAGAGTTCTCACTGGAGCTCTTATCCTACAAGCCAGACTGCTCTCACCAAACCTGCTTAAAGTCTGAAGACTGATTGCAGATTAAAAAAAAAATATTCATCACACAAACATTTGTTCTCGGTGAGAATCGAACCCACGACCCACAGCACGGAAGGCAGAGCTATTACCAACTGTAGCTCTACCATGAGTTTTTACTTACTATATATACTATACTAGCTAGCGTCTGTAGTTAAAAAATGTATGAAGATTTGTACAGCGCCTCTAGCGGATAGTTGGGAACTAAAATTCGTAATACTAATATTTACGTAACTACTGTAGTAAAGTCAGGCGATTTTACTATGACAACTCATGGTAGAGGTACTGAGCTGTGACGCCTGTCAAATAAATGTATATTGAAATGTAGTGTAGTGTAATGTATAAATGTAGCAGCTGTTCTACTGCAGTACCTGCATTCATACCTGCGTACAAAGGAGCGCTACACCACTTTCCGTAATTACTTTATCTCGGATCCATACTCTCACATGACCTACAAACCTACATAATGTTCATGTTATGATATCAAAGTGAACGTTATGAAACATACATCACAGCGACGCAAATTAGTTGTCACAACACTGACCTAGAATGTATACTCGGTACGCCGGACTTGGGGTAGGTGCGAGATAAATAAATAAATAATGCTGGACAATCCACACAACATCATTCAGCCCCAAGCTAAGCAGAGCTTGTATTATGGGTACTAGAAAACTGACATACTTAATACAATAACATTACATAGATAGATATTTTTTTATTATATACATATAAATACCCAGAACACCCATAATAAATATTTGCAGATCATACAAACATTTATTCCAAGGCGGGAATCGAACCCGCCACCTTGCGCGTCGCAGGCGGACCTTCGCCCGCCGCGCCACATCGGTCAGATGATTGCTGTATTTATGCGATTTCATTTTGTCACTATTCAAACCGATTAATCAGAACACAAAAAAAACAAAATAGATTTATTTTGTAAGACATGTACATACTCGGGATGGGAACTCTTCTTTTAAGTTTTCCAACGTGTGTTAAAAGAGTCCCCTCTTTTCTGTGGTCATACACAACACACTTGTACCTATCAAAACTAGGTACTTACTCAAAATAAAAAAACTTAAAATACGTAGAGGAAATGAATTTGTATGTAAACATAGCAATACAAATCATGTAGGTACAATTCATAGGTGCCTGAAGAATGAAATTATGGATACTATATACAATAACAATTTTGATAAATCTAAATCTAAATCAGTAACAACTTGATCCAAACTAAGCTCCAGCTATGTATCGTAAAGTTGATACGTCGATGTTACTAAAAAAAAATTACAAAATTAGTTGGTGCACCACCCTAAGCAGCTTGAGGCTAGCAAACCCAGCTAGGTAACTCAATACAAGTGAACTATCTATTCTCAGTTGCATCGAGCTGTAACCGTAATGATACCCTATCTACAAGTTGCTCTATTCTGACAACACTAATGGTAGTGGAGAGCTCCTAATAGATTTGCTTTGTGGTTGAGTTCTAATAGGACAAAGTGGGTAGTAAGTAGACATACTGGTTGAAATGTACTTAATTAATAATTAATTAATTAATTAATCTACGTAGGTAAAACAATACAGATTATATGGATAAGAGTTCATATAATATACTCTCAACAATCTTGTTTCCATAGTACAAGCTCTGATTTGGGACTAGAGTGTGGTGTGTGAAATGTCCATGAATATTTATTATCATTTATTTAATAAGTGCAATCTGAAAATATCAAGTTTTACGTTTCCAAAATGCCTAACAATACAGATTTTTGTCTTTTCATGTCTTTGCTGGGTTTTTTAAGCATTAAATTAAATTAAATTAAATTAAATAAACTTTATTAAGGAAAGACTTTACATAGGCTTACAAAGCTAATAAAACTAATTTAATTTTATTAGTTTATATCATTAGATAATGATAATGTAAAAACAAGCAATCTTGTAACAACCTAAATATCTTGCGTTGGAAATGAAATCCAAATACAACTCGTTTTCACATAGATACCTGTTTCAATCAAATTTGCGCAAAGTACCCGTTTCGTGCTCTACTACGTAATTGTATCAACAGCGGACGTCGAATCAGCGAGTTCGAACAAAACCTCTCCACCTTTCACTTCTAATAAACACAGCTCATAAAACATAAGGTAGTTCAAATCTGTCTCTATATAAAAAACTTGAGGTTTTTCTGTTTGTTATAGAAATTTCACTGAAACTATTATTAAACTACAAAAAAATATGTGCGAATGCACTGACATACCTGTTCTTCATTATAAGCGTCACTATTTGACACATGACAGCAAAAATACGCAGAGAAAACCTTTTTTAAAATGAACGGGCGTTTAACTCCTTAACGCACTAGTTGGCCGACAGATTCAGCCATTCTTTATTAATGGTAACGTGTCAAGTTAGTGTCTGAACAACCAATAACAAAAACTATTCATTTGTATTGTATCTGCACACAATTTTTACATGTAAGTGTAACCGCGGTGGAGGCACGTATAGTAGAAATATCAAAATCATCAAAGTGACGACAGGCGTCACAGCTCAGTTGGTAGTAGTTCTGTCATGGGTTCGATTCCCACCCAGAGCAAATGCTTGGGTGATGAACATAAATATTTGTTCTGTGTCTGGGTGGTACTATGTATTATATGTATGCATTTACAAAAAAAATGCATTTAAGTATTCTATAATCTCGTTCTCATAGTACAAGCTTTGCTTAGTTTGGGACTATTTGGATTTGGACTAGAGAGGGACGTATAAATGTCCACCAATATTTCATACTTATAAAATTATAAAATATCTTCAGGTAAAGTCAAATGATTCAACAAGTAGTCTATAAAACATAGGGTCGTTCAAGTCAGATCGAGTCACGATAAACGAGAGAGCATAAAATCGGGGTTGAGACGGATGACCGGATTCTGTTTTTACAGCCGTATTATCGTATCCTTGTGACGATAGTTAAAGCTTCTGCAGATAAAACTACTTTGCTAGAGAGCTATATAGATGTCATCAAAAATATTGAGAACTTTACTCATAAGCTCGTGGATTACGTACATTTTTGGTAAAATGATTGAATTTTAGGATGATGGTAAAAAACTAAGTTCCAGGTTCCAGGTGGATGGATGACATCGTTGACGTACAAGGTAAGACCTGGAAGCGAAAAGCCCCATGTAGTAAAAAAGTGGCGTTCGAGAGAGGAGGCTTATACTCAGCAGTGGGCTGATACTGCCTATGATGATGATGAATTTGTTTGACTTAAGTTCAGACTCAAATTATGATAGTTATAGTTTAAAGTACTTTGACAAACTTCTAATATTTTAACTGTATTGAATTTAAAGAGGCTCGAACTTCTATCAAAAGTTTAGCTTTTGAAATAGTTGTGTGAGTTCAGTGTGTCCATTAAGGTCACACTGAACGAATTCTATTAGGAATGAAAAAATCTTATCAAAAAAGTTCCGAAATCTCAAAGAATGAGGTTTAAAAAATAACGCGATTAATTTAGTTTCAACACTTTTAAAGGTGTTCCCTAGAATTTATTTAAGTGTAAGTACTACCTACTATTACATATTTGCTTAGTTTGGTACTAGAGTGTAATGTGTGAATTGTCCGTGAATATTTATTTACACTGTACACATCTATATACGATTTTACTTTTTTACTTAAATAAATTGATAGAAGCTATCAATCTTATGGCAGTATCAATCTCACTTAGAAAAGATATTTCAATTTGTTCAGCTTGTATCTTTATTTATCCACTGCGGACGATATCACAATCTGTTGCTCCTCCGATATTGAGACAGTTACGGGTATTTTCGCATTTTATTTCCACAGCGAAGGTCTATTTGTTTTATTGGAGCACTTATTGAATTGTTTGTTTGATGACCCGAGGGCTCAATTTTATACAAAAATGTAGTGATATTACATTCGAAATAGGAGCGGCTTTATTGGAAAGCGAAGCGTAGATTTGTTGGTTTTTTAATAAGCCGTGTGATATGAAACTTACTTGATTGCTGAGGGTTCCATTAGATCAGTCAGTCATGTTACTATCATGCACGTCAGTCCGAAGCACTCAAACTCCATTTGAAAAATATTCTAAACTTGAATTTTTGAATTCAAGTTTAGAACATTGAACAACATAAAGAATGGTTTGAACTCCGTAATCTAATAAGACATTTATGTTTTTTTTTGTAAAATTTTTACTAAATGAGTCTATGAGACTTTGTGATAAAAATACTGTGACTGATTGCTATGAAGCAAAAAGATTTTTATTTCATAACCATAAATAATCTGGTATTATTTTTACTCTAGCGTCTTGTTCGAGTGTCAAACGTGACTCCTTAGCTTTATTTTAATGCCGTGAAAAAACAAAATGGGCCACAGTTAGAGCTACGTTAGCCCTTTTAAAGGGTTTGGTAATTGGACAACGTTACATCGGAGCATTGAAGTGTGTAGGTACAATTACTTTGTCGTTGTAAATAATTGATTTCCAAACATTTCAAGATGTGACCCGGGATAATCGTTAGTCTTGTGTAAGCTCTGCACTACCTCTTAAGCCGTACCTCTTTCCGATCTGTAAGAATACATTATTTAATAGGTTAAATATATGTATATAAAATAGTAGTATAAAGTTAAAAATATTTGAATGTTTGTAGGTTAATCGTGTTTGTTCTTTTCGTTAAAATTAACTTAAAATTTAGACTATCTCAAGCTATTTTTATTAAAGAAACAATAGAAAAACGGCTCGCGAAAGAGGTTTCGGAAACTAGTACAATAATTAAAAAAAACCGACGAAGCATTAGCCACCCACATGAAATGAAACTTATAAAGAGACACATTTCCGCCTACGTTAGTAGGAGTAAACACGAAAAAATCTGGCAGTCTCGTTACACTGCGTGCCAATATTAGCTCGACATCCAATAACTACTCCATCACCGCGCAATGTATATTGAATATACTACAATCACGAGAAATTTACGGTTATCAGTTTATTTATCACTCACAGAACTATCCACGGAAACGATACCTGACAACAACAATTTAAGTAGGTACTAGACTATCAAACATAGTCAGCACCAACAGTACAGTTTGAATTTCATTTTTAAACTAGTCACAGCATTGACCAGTGTACAAACGTCCTAGTACGTAAAGAAATAAGTTGCAGTTTCCTTTGACCGACTTAAAAAATATTTTCAATATTCTTCTTTGTGGTAAGGCTTGAATAACGTCGCGTTGAGCTTCGAGCAGTAAAAAAACGCGGCAGCTTTTTTTCCATCATTTTTGTAACTCTCTTTTCCCTCGCATTTCGAGTTTTAAAACTTTGGCGTTTGATCTCACTCAGTGAGTATACAAAATTCAGTTGAGTAAATAGCCTCAGTAATTCATTTATGTTCTAATTATAGCTTTGCACATAATTATTTCAGTTTACTCGGAAGTCCGTGCTCACAAAATGAAGAAAGCTCTTTGGCTTCTTATCTTTCGAAGCCCGAAAAATGATAAGACATTTTGCTGTAGAAAAATGGTACACTATGATAATATACTGTGTTATTTTAGATAATCAAATCAAATAATTGTATTGTGTAACATAGGTTAATAGTTGTTAATTTTATGATTAGGTCCATCAATGTTAACCAGAGTCGGTATACAATAACGGTCTATCATATAAAAGCGCAGACTTAAAGTACTGATTACCATACGTAATTATGACTTAAAGTCAACGCTAACTTTTTATAAGATACGGGGTAACTATTAATTTTATAAATAATTCAATCATTATATATAAAAGACCAATGCTTGCCTTAAGTAGACTTTCCCCAAAACAAACATAACCTTTATAGCCTAACAGTCTATCTTATAAAAAGTTAGCGCAGACTTGATGTCTTGATTATCATACGTAATGGTGACATAGTGTCAACGCTAACTTTTATAAGATAGGGTAAGCAGTTAACTCACAGAAAAAGACCCCAGCCTTGTCCTCTGAGGCAAGTACATAGCACTGTCAAATTAAGTCCTATGCCTGAGCACTTCAGATCAAACCTCGTCAATGCGTCATCAAAAATATGTGCGCTGGTCCCTGGATGCCCTCTTAAGACCTCTATTACTACATAAAAACAAATAAAATACAAAAGGAAAAATAAAATAAGTTTTTAGTTACAATAACAAACAACAAACAGATAAACAAGTACTACTATTAAGTAGGATAATGGATTCTATTAATGGAACAATCTTTTACTCAATGCTTTTAAAAATGCACAGTTTCTTTTTAAATTAGCCGCTGGGTACTAGACTAGACTTTTACAATTTATAGAATCTAAAGTAAGGATTTTGTTTTTTCTTAAAGCAAATTGCTTTTTTGAATATTAAAATGAGCAAAACATGTGATAAAAAAGTATGCAGCACTTAATTTACTTGGTTTACGTTTTAGAGGTTGTATGCAAGATGAAGGTAAAAACAACGTAAGGATTTAAAAAAATATTTATTAGGCTATACTGTAGATCGCATCGTTAATATAATATCTATAGCCAAAATCAATCATTTATTTTAGCAGTAATACCAGGCATCATTTAAATTCAATTTGGAGAATGCGTAATTTTTTGATTACTCTACATAATCATAAAATTATATCAACTTTTTAGAAAATAGAGGGAATAAAGGCAACAAAATATATTCAAGTTATTGCTATTCTGATAAAAAAAATTGCAAAAACCTTTAATGTATATTTTTTTTTCAGAATCTGTCAAGCAATTAATCAATCAAGTCAAATATTTCTTTATTGAATAAAATCACAAGGATCATTTAAAACCCTCTTACATACTAGGTGATTCTAGGTGCCAGTTCCACGCGACCAAAGCTTAGAAGAACGGGCAAGAAACTTATAATTGTCACATTATTTATTTTTAAAGATAATTAATATTATTACTCAAAAGCATTATTTTATTGCGATAAAGCGGTCGCAATCGCGGTCGCGTCGCTCCGTAACGCAATCAGGAACGCTCGTTTACATGCAAATTTCCAACCGAGCCGCATCAACACAACTCACCCTTCACTTTAATTGCACAATTTAAGGCGGAGCCTATTTTGTACAGTCAATAAGGGTTACACGACACCACATTTTGTTTTAACCGTCTGTAGGTACCTACACATCGTTAGTCTGCTGTCTCCTGTGTTCTGTACCAAAGAACATTACGAAAAGTCAAAATTTACCTACAATAATGTTTGTTTTTATTTTATTTGGATTATAAAGCAGTGCGTAATGTATGACACAATCCAAATATATTTAACTTTTTTATAAAATATATCGGGTATCAGTGGATGAGAGTCGCAAGAGACCGTAAAGAATGGCATAGTAAAGAAGCGGCCTATACTCAGCAGTGGGTGCCAACGGGCTGAAATGATGATGATCATGATAAAAGATCGAATTTTCCATTTTGTATTCGACTGTACCTAAGACAGTGTACTATTTGTAAGTACAGATATGTTGATGTTGAGACTCCATTATGTTCCTAATGAAATGACAGCGAGAGGTTTTCAGTAATGTATTTTCGGAATTTTGTTCTGGTTGATTGATATGCTGAAAATATATTGATATTAAAATGTATGTTTTATAAATGTACCTCTTGTGAATGTTATTGATGAAAATTAGTATCTTTTTATTTTGTTTGTTTATCATTTGTTTGTATAATCCTTATTTTTGAAAAAGGGCATTTATATGCTTACTTAAAAAGTTCACAGAAACTCGCTTAAGCTGTTCTTAAATACAAATATACAAAAAACAGTACAATATATAAAAAGTATTTACTAGCATGATAAACTTAACTTGAATTCTGTAAATGACCATTAAAAGTTAAATTTAATATTATACAAGTCTTTGAAGTAAGCTATTAAAATAAAAGTAGTGTCTTCAGACCGCGGAACTCGATGTTCATAAACTAACTTGATTAACTTTAACTTAAGTTGAAGCTGCTCAGTGTTCAAAAACAGCAAAGTATTTTTATGAGATTTTACTCAGTAAATTGTTCTTTAAAATACTTGAGTAAACCACACGAGTCTTTATAGTTTAATGTTTTATTACAAATAAAAATCACAAAAAATATGTGGTTTACTTTTGCAAATCATAATTATTTTATGCTATGAACACTTGACTCAGCAATCAGATGGGCAATTATGTCAAGTTATATATTGAGTCTTACAGAAATAAACCATTTTAAAAACGAACGTTCGTCTTATTAATGCTCTAGTTGGCAGACAAATCCAGCTATTGTAACGTGTCACTACGATGATGGAACAATCAACAAAAACAAATTAATTTGTAATGTATTTGTACATAATTTTGCAAGAAAATGCAGTTCAGGCGCGTGCACCTTTATAATGGTTTATCTATAGGTACCTGTAATTGTAGAACCTTAGTAAAGAAGTGCATTTTTAATAGTTAAAAGAACATTGCAAAGCCAAATTAAAAAAAATCTGCGCAAAGTCTCCCTAATCGCAAATAATTATTACGCTTTAGTTAAGCCTTCTTATGGTTTTTAATTATTCTCGCGACCTCGAACGATTAATGTTTGGCCGTTATGAATTTTTTCATACAAAAGATGTTTTGTAAAATATGAGGCTTCGGTTAATAACCAATAGGTACAATAATCTTTTATTCTGATGGAAAATTCTGAGGTACAAATAACTAAAAATAATTAAAATTTCATATTGCTCTCGAAAGATTTTATCGAATAAACTATTTAGATTAGCCATAGTGAAGAGGATTACACGAGTATTTATCATGTATCTCATTGTCTACTCGTGATTATGGCATTTGGCGTTGCAGATACGTAGTAAAAAAAATGTGGCACTCGGGCACTGCGGTAAACCTATAGCATTTTTTGCTAGATTACGCATGCGCAGTGTTAGGTCATTTCGTTACGGAATTTCTGGATTCGGTCTCCACGCTCATGGCCTGCGTTAGAAACTATGCAATAGCTTAAAATATGCGATAGCATTTCTCAAATAGGTACCTGTGTATACCTCTATATCAAATTGCAGTTAAACTTCCAAGGTATAACCAACAAACAATTAACTGAAAATATGCTTCTTCACTCGTGCGGTTATCACAACTATTTGTCCAAATATGCGACCTAATAATGTTTCTATTACCATACCGTCTTGTAGTAAAGTGACTATTAGTGGTAAAGGCCTCGCAAAATTGTGGTTATCGACGTAAGATGAAGTTGCGGTTAACGACACAGATTAAGTTACAGTTACTATAGAAATAGCCAGAGGTTAAGTAATAGTTTGTAAG
This sequence comes from Ecliptopera silaceata, assembly GCA_932527185.1. Classification (NCBI taxonomy): domain Eukaryota; kingdom Metazoa; phylum Arthropoda; class Insecta; order Lepidoptera; family Geometridae; genus Ecliptopera; species Ecliptopera silaceata. The sequence continues at coordinate 4,344,243 of OW052205.1, read as the reverse complement.
CAAATAGTTGTCGTACGTGTGCCCTCACTTGTGAGAAGGATAAATTGCAAGCTAGGATGAATTTCTCGTCGTAAGTCATGCAACTTGAGCTTGTAGAGAATTGATAGCCGTATTATGTTAAATTTACTGTAAAGAAGGTTTTAACAACTAAATCATTTCTGAAATATATAAGTATTTGAAAGTCACTAAAGTCTATGTTAAAAATCCTAGAAATATTTATACTTATTAATATAACTGTTACTTACTTTTTTTCAATTTTGAAACGGTTTTGATGTCTCAATATACTTAGCTACTAAGCGTTTAATAAAATGGTTAAAACATCAACCTAAAATCTATTATTATGTACGCCAATATTAAAATTGAAAATTTAATAAAGTTTATAATCTCAAAAAGCTGAAAAAATATGATCAAACTTAATCATTATATTCTAAAAGTGTTTAACTGTAATTGGTATCAAACTAGAGAGTGCCTTTCTCAAATCATATTTTCCCTCAGAACTTATTACCAAAGTGCTTTGCAATAACGTCAGGTACAAAACCAATCAATACATCAAACACAGTAGGTACCCTCGCCTCCGTCATTTTTGTGGCAGCTTTATGGATATTTATTAAGACTTGTGAATATAAATAGCTGATAGTATTATTTGTACGTCTTTTTAAACATTTACATATTTTGATTATGAAAAAACATAGGTACGCGAATCGCAACGCTGAAGTTGAGATGGGCGGGACACTTAGTAAGAAGACACGATGGAAGGTGGCCAAGGGATGCTCGTAGACCAAGAGGCAGACCACCAGCCCGATGGTCCAATGACATTATGGAGCGAGCCGGGAATCAGTGGATGAGAGTCGCAAGGTACCTACCGAAAAGAATGGCATAATAAAGAGGAGGCCTATACTCAGCAGTGAGTGTAAACGGGCTGAAATGATGATGATGAAAAAATACCCTAGATACCCTAGGGCTGGTGTTTATCTGGTCCAACGTATCAACATTGCTATTCAACGTAGGAATGTAGCCATTATCTTAGAGGCACTATAGATTAGTGCTGGTAGACTAATATAGGTCATTTGCATCGATTTGCATAGTCAATTTGCTTTCAAACGACTTAAAAGTCACCATCTAAAATAATAGACAATTAAAAAAGCGTACCAATTTAAAAAAAAATATGGTCATCAATTTGAAAATGTAATCAGCGAATATCCAGGTCTATCCCTGATTCGGCAAGAAATAACAAGCAAATAATGTCTTTTCATTTCTTTTCGCTTTTTCAATGTCACGCTGATGCCGGGTTTCCCTTCAACATTTATCATAAACTCAGCGAAAGTGTTATTAAATAACATTTTTGGAGTGATCGTTGTGACTATATAACATGTAGGTAGGTATAGTATAGATAGTCACCAAAATTCGTGATCTTTTGACGTTTATAACTTTTTTAGCCGGCACGATATCAATGTCGATTTTTCACATCTTCATTACAATGCCGTAATAAAGGTGTATACAAAAATTCAGCTCACTAGGAATCTTTCCGCAGATAAAACCTAAAATGACTGGTCTATGAGTAGTGTGTTTTAAAAATAGTCGTGAAAAAATGACATGATATTAAAATTTATTTTGATATAAAAAGCTACTTTAGTATGCAATAAAACATTTTCCTAGTTTAACTGTCTCAACTTCCCGACTTCTTTCTAAAAAATCAGCTTTCAATGTTGCTGATGCCGCAAAAACTATAATAACCTTTCGCTTGAGGAAATAGAATCGTAAAATCAACAGAAAAAGATTTAATTTCGGATTCAATCGTACTCTCGTTGCGGCGTCAGACAGGCCTAGTGGGACCCGTGACTCAAATACTAAATAGCAATGGAGACTAAACGACAACACATACGATACGTGAGCTTTTGTACTTTAAATGGCCGGGTTATATTAAACTAGTTTAATGTCCGTGACCTTGTTTGCGTGATGTTTTCTTATAAAATTCACCACTCCTGAATTCTACCCTCGGCTGCAAGAATCGGTGCTTAGACTTGACTCTTTCTAATACGGTTTTTTAAAAGCGGATAAAAACGAATACGTTGGCATACAAAGGTCAAATTTTCTAAATGGTGGTAAAGAAGAAAGAAAAAAAAATATATTTTAGCATTTTTATTATATTATACTTAAAGCAAAGCTTTTACCTACTTTGAGAAGTAAAATGCTTCTCATAGTAATACAGAGTACTTAGATAGATAGATAAAGAACTGTCAATGAGTGTTGATTATCAGTCAGTCAGTCGCTACAGAAACCATTACATATATTGAGATTGTTAAAGAATGACGTAGTTTCGCACTTTGAAAGATGATACTTAGTTCAACTTTTAGTTAATGTGCTGTCACTTTGTGTGAAACGATAAATGGGCTCTAGATTTTTGGTGACGTTAAGAAACACTTTCCACTTACACAAAAAGTGAGTGATTGCCATTTAGTAAAGTGGATACCTACTACGTACGTAACCACTTTACTAATACTTAGTACGTTTATAATGAACGTCCTCCATTACATCTTCTTACCATTGTTAAAATATAACATATTTTTATAAATAAGATACCCTTGTAAACAGAAACTCAAAATAATAAAGCTACAGAGTGTATTCTGAGAAGCAATGGCAGGAAGTTTAACAATTTGTAGCGGAATTTAACTTAATAATAGCCAGTCAAAATGACGTGGAATTTTTCGCCGGTCATATGACTCTCTCGGATTCTGCACACGGAATTTCGCCAGATTCCTTATAGTGCTGAGTGGCTTTTGTATGCATACCCATGCAGGAGTAAAAAGAAAACAGGCAATCAATTCAAAAGCAGAAATATCCGAATTGAGTTTGATCGTGTTGTTTTTATAACTTCGCTGGAACAAGTCCTAACAATACCTTTGTTTTTACAACAGCAGCAGCGAGATTTAAAAATGTGTTGCCTCACTAAAATACGTATTTTATTAAAATCAAAAAATCTATCAGTAAAATCATTTTGATTATTTAGAATCGTCAAATACTTATACTAGGTGATTTTAGGTGCAAGTTCCACGCGACCAGAGCCTAGAAGATGCCCGTTCTTTTAGGCGGAGCCTAGAGAGTTTCTTTTGTACTATCCTTACAACAACAATACATTTAAATACTGAAGTTCCAGTGAGGTGTCAATTTAACTAATTATAATCAGTTAGAAGAATTAATTATAATTAATTTATAAAAAAATATTTTATCGATATTATCAACCCACTCAGCTACTATTTATTATACGAACAAATACTGAAGCCAAATAATTAATTTATAAAAAAATATTTTATCGATATTATCAACCCACTCAGCTACTATTTTTAGACGAGCATAATTCATTTCAATCATAAATGTTTTACGAATTCGATGAAATTGTGCAATCAACCGAGCTAAATAAATAACCACGAAACCAGGGTAAATACGCTGCAGGGTAAACTATGATCTTTAGTAAACACAACTAAGTATTTTAGTTTCAATATACTGATTGCTATTTGCCAAATGAAATACAAACTTGGACCTTCTCATATTAGACCGATACAAATAGTTACTTCGTACTTGGATCACGAATAAATCTGAGAGCCTACGTTACGTAAACCTAACGTATTCGAGTTGTGACTCGTGCGTAACACTGGTTTGGCTTGACTGCCAGTGTCACCGCGCATCATTTGCTACTGTTACGATACGTTTACATGTCATATTACATGTCATATTTTTGTGATTGTCTCTAAATAGTTAAACTAAATCGAATGAAGCAACCTTTGGCGTACACTTGCCAATCACAAACCAATGTCAGAATATAAACATATCAAAACGTTAGCACATTCGAATCCCACTGCGCGTCAATGTCAACTCGACTGTCGAACGTTGAAGCCACGCAGCGTATCAGGGGTGATCACGAATAAATATGTCAATCGTGAACGTATCGTAATAGTTGCTAATTCAAGACACACTGCGCGGTGATACTGCTACGTTCAGCAATCAAACTGACGTCAACGCGCAGTGTCACTCCTCAGGAGCCACCGGTTCGATACGTTTACGATTTTCACATAATATCAACCTTCAGAAGCAAAGCCCTGCTTTTGACGATTGAAATATTAATCGCGGCTTCTAAATATACTTAAGTAGGTACGTCTAGATACTCTGAAGTACGGGTTCATCGACTTGTCTCAAACAGACCTGGGGCAAATTCAATATTATATTGATATTGGTTGTTAATAACGATACGATGGGCATGGTACATCCAACCTCTGTTGTAGCTCTGGAGCCAGTGGTGATATTCTGAAGTCATCGAATTAAGGATAATAATAAATATTCACGGATATTTCACACACCGGTTGTCTGAAAGAGTATACGACAAATATGCCTAATGAAGGACTAGATAGCCTAGTTATGACTAAAGGTATATTAAAAAAAGGTAAACAAATTACATAGGGTGTCACTATGTATTCTATGTATTTATTTACAAAAAAAATATTATATCAGCAATCTAGCTTCACAATACAAGTTTTGCTTAGTTTGGGACTAGAGTGTGATGTGTGAATTGTCGGTGAATATTTATTTATATAAGTACTTAGTTAAAATTTCGGAAGAGATAGTGAAACTACCTACGTAAAAAACTACACAACTATAGCTCAGGGATCATTGGGTTGGTTGATTCAACCACCATTAATATTTTGGCTCATAATTATGAACGCTCTGACCCCCGGTTCCATATTTAACGTTTTAAGTGCTTTTTCGTGTACGTACTAATCTGTTTGCGATCGAAGCCTATTTTGGTGAAGCAGCTTTGCTGCGACGGTTTTTTGTTTGAATGTTTATTTTGGCTACTTTGTTGCAAGGCCAATAAAAACCGGTTAAAAATCTGTATGACAGACGTATAAATGTTATAGGTACATAATTTTCTCAAAGTTAATCTATAAATTTTTTGCAATAATAGCATTTTGTACTATTATTTTTCAAGTAAGATCGCGGTCAAACACTTACCAATAACTTGTAAAAAAAAAGTTTAATGTTATGGTTGATGTCAAAGTGATTTTAATAATAAAAACATGATTCTTTTGATAAAACTCACAGCCAAACGTAAAATCTCAACTCAAAATCCTTGGAGAAAACGTTGTAATATATCATTCTGCTCCACGCTCAAAAGGTTGAGATTGTAATGACCGCTGGTGCCGCGGGCGGTACAAGAAATAAGTAAAGTTGCCTTCCAAATGATTGGAAGGGCGGCTTTAGAGAAAATAATGTTGGTCTTACGCCGAGACCATTTACTGGCTTAATCATTGCGCAGTACAGAAACTTTTTGAAATAAATAAATAGTGCAGGACAATCCTCACAATATCATCTAGCCCCAAGCTAAGCAGAGCTTGTGTTATGGGTACTAGAAGACTGACATACTTAATAAAATATATTACATAGATATATATTTTTTATTACTCGACAACTACTAGACCATTTCAGGACGGGCGACCTTCAGTAATGAAGAATGCGACGAAGAAGAAGAAGATATTTTTTATTATACATATAAAATACCCAGAACACCCGGAATAAATATTTGCCGATTGTACAAACATTTATCCCAAGGCAGGAATCGAACCAGCAACCTTCGCGTCGCAGGCGGACCTTCGCCCGCCGCGCCACATCGGTCGTCAAATCTACAATCATTGCATAGCACGTTTACTCGGTTTTTAATTTGATATATTTTTCATAATAAATTGTAGTTTAGATATTAGAAATATTTTTCTAAATAACTAGACTTTTATGCAATTTTTCCAACGCAAAGTCGCGTCACGTCGCGCAGATTATACCCGTCTCAAGCAGTTGCAATATTAAAAGCTTCATTATAAAATAACTCTCTAAACTTAATAATTTGCCCGGTCACTTGAGGAAATTACAAATTTTACTTAGCTATCTCATAAAGTTGTCTCTAATATTTTTATTTACTTGCAGAATTTATTTTCCTTTTAAGGCTGTTTGAAGACCGCGGGGGATTAAAATCGTTGGATTTATTACTTGGTTTTATTCAGACTTCTAATGGCAACACTAATTATCAAATGCATTTGTAGTTTGTAACTACTGTAAATCTCAGTATGTTTTAGTGTACATTTAGAGTAAGCCCGAGTAATTCATCCCTTACTGTGTATACTTATCGCGAAAGTTCACTTTCTTGAAAACTCTATTAGTATTGAGTATTATGCACTTTAGTTAAAGTTATAATGAATATTGTGTTCATCTGTCATCGACTTTTAGATAACTTAGATAATTAGCTTAACAATAACACTTTGATGTTGGTGTAGGTACTTTGATTTATTAGCTTATTTTTTAACGATGTTTTTTATAATCGCTTTATTTACGGCCGTTAACATACAAACTAACTTTATTATTAAATAAATAAATATTACTGCCAGTATTTTATTATTATAAAGCTAAGAGTTCTTAAAAACAACTTAACGAAAGATTTCTTTGTTGCCCAACATTCTGTTCCATACATAGTGACAGGTGATGATCAGGTCTTGTTAATTTTCCTCTTGAGCTTAAGGGGCTTATAAATAGTAAGTACACGAAATTTATTAAACAGCGCAAGCCCCTTGAGACCTGTTGTAAGGTATCCATTTACAAAGAAAACAATAAACCAATTATACATAAAATATCTCTCATTAGGGACTAACAACGAGTTCAAATTCCCAAGGGTCGAATAAAGTTACTCGACCATCATGAAATAATAATCCACTCTTAGCTATTTTGAAACCATTTTGCTGTCTATTTAATGGTGATTTGGGGCGAGTGTCTCAGTTTTGTTCATCTCTTAATGTTACAAAATCTAAGGTAGGTACGACAAAAAGTGGGAATTTTGAAATAATATTTTAACTAAGTAGGCGTATCACTGTAAGTCATCATAAAACTTGAAGTAGTGTATTTGATCTTTATTAATTTATTAAGGGATAGCCATAACCACTACATTTGTATGTTACAGTAGGTACTCACAATACCACGTCTAATTAATGTTCTGCGGATTTATGTATTAATGTTTGTCAATATAGTGCGTACGCATGTATGGTATTTAGGTATACAACAACAGGGCTATATTTATAAAGCTCTCGTGGTTCTGAAACTATGTGGTCTACGAAGCTACAATTATTGTAAAACTGCACTCACTGTCAACGAAGCTGCGCTGTTAACGAAGCTACACTGGCTACGAAGCTACGTTGTCTACGGACGGCGCGGCGCTGTATGAGCTACAATGTCTACGAAGTTAAAAATTATCGAATCTGTCCGAAAATACTATGCTGTCTAATATACTTTGCTGTCTAATATACTTTGCTGTCTAAAATACTTTGCTGTCTAAAATACTTTGCTGTCTAAAATACTTTGCTTTCTAAAATACTTTGCTGTCTAAAATACTTTGCTGTCTAAAATACTATACTGTTTAATATACTTTGCTGTCTAAAATACTTTGCTGTCTAATATACTTTGCTGTCTAAAATACTTTACTCTCCAAAAAACTTTACTCTCCAAAAAACTACACTGTCTTCGCAGTTACACTGTCTACGCAGCTACACTGTCTATGCAGCTACAATGTTAATGAAGCTACACTGGCTACGAAGTTAGTTTGTCTACTAGGACACGCTTTTTCATATGCTACGCTGGTCTTAGCTACGAATCTGTCTGCAAATCGACGCCATCCAAGAGACTACGCTTGTAAATATTATTGCAACCACAATGTCTATGAGCTTACACTTTCTAGATCTTATTGAGTACAAAGTCATAGATTTCACAAATTTTGTTCGTAGAATTTACAAACAAAGTTTTTATGCTCGTATTATACACGTTGTTTTTTTTTACACTATTTCGTTAAAAATTCAGTGAGAGCTCCAAAAGCCGTATTTCGTTGCTTATTTTTAATACAGGTGCGGAAAATAAATGTTCGGAAAAACCACAGGCACTGCCTCTCATTAAACTGATGTGTATTGATTCCAAACGAACCTTTTGTATTCAAAGAGGTCCGTTTCACCGGAAGTCGAAATGTTATGAAGTCCGCGTTTTTTGTCAAACGGATTTCTGTGGGCTTGGGCTGGGGGGGTATCCTGACAACTGAAATGTTTTTTAAATGTTATTTGATCAAATTGTAGTTCAGTTTTCTTCTTCGGCTTTTATTGATATTTGGATGATCGATTTTCATACCGTTTGATAGAATTAACGAGAAATCAGTTAGGCCATGCTCAAATCAGGTAAGTCATGCTTAAATCAGGTAGGCCATGCTCAAATCAGGTATTTATTTAATCGTATGACAGGCGTTGTTGATCTAATTAATTAAAATATTTATTCATTATTCGTTTTTACGCCTATATGATCAGTATTTGAGCTCGTTTTGCACCACCCAGGGGACACGTGCAGGGTTGTGGAAGGTGACTCCTGCGGACGCGAGCATAGTAAATCGTCCTCAAATCAGGTAAACCGCGGCATTGACGTCATTTTTAACAGCTCAGTCATAATTTTATAAAGCTCAGTCACGTCAGTCTACAAAAAATGCCACGGAATACTGTTGAGTTACTATATAAAATCATCGAAAACTGAAGTGCAACTGAAAGTATATTCGGTCACGCAAGTTTCCCCTTGCTGGATAGTCCCCGTAGGAATAAGGAATGAAAACAATGTGGGATGTGCTTTTTATATTGGGTTTGGAACAATTTGTGGGTTTTCTTTTGTTTTTTACTCAATTAATACCACTTTTACGTAGGTACGAACTAAACAATACCATAGAATGAACGGTGAAATAGTGTGCCTTTGTACAGACTATTCCTTTGAAAATGCAAAGCATAGAAAAATAGGTTGACTTTTTTATGACAATTTGTTGGCGAGCGTTCTTCTCTTTCGGTTCATTGATTATTTTTATAATGTGGTATAAAATGCATCACGTTCCACATCAGTAACTATCAGCATTAAAATAAATAACTTAATTTTATATAGGCTTAATTATATTAAATAACTTAACTAATTTGGATCAGCGGTATGTCAGCTCAACTGTTTCATGTTCATTTTGTAAATATTTTAATAGTCGTGTTTGTGAACTATTATTTACTTAACTAAAATCATTTAATTATCTAACAAATTTAGCTTAAACATTAATTTAATTACAAGTAACCTGCGGTGATTATTTAGTGTCCTAGCAGTTAATTTTTAAGTGCAATTATTCCCTTTTTAACTGTTGACGACCCTGGCAAAACACGAGCCACAACACATTTTCGCTCGTAAGAAAATACAGGCACGAATTAAGAACATAAGGTATTATTTTATTGAATGACATACTTTGATCTAAATTCATAACATCGTCATGTTTTCTTACTAAAAACAAAAGACAGTCAAGGAAAGGCAATGCATTTAAAACTTAAATAAAACATGACTATTTTGTGTGTAATAATATAAATAACAATACCATGCATTCTTGATGCTAATTTATTTTTTAATTAAAATTAGAACCGTATATGATGTTGTGTGGATTGTCCAGCATTATTTATTATATAATTTTGTGTGTAATAATATAAATTACCATACTCAAGAATGCTTTCTTATTTTTAAATGCAAATTGGAACCCAATTATTTGATATACGTTGCATTGGAACACAAGTTTGGCTACTGAACGCAGCATCATAAAGTATCTCGTATACTCTACCTACTGGCTGCGATACGTTTACGATTATCACATTTATTTGTGATCCTTCAATGTAATTTACTATCAATTTTACATGCAAAAAGCAAAATGCTATAACATACCTAATACAAGCTGCAAAACACAAACTAAGAAAAAAAAAAAAGTAAAAGTAAAGCTTATTATTTCAACCTCAATGACTCAGTAGGCTATGGAACTCAGGGTTGTCTGAAAAGTGTGAGGCAGTTTAAATAACAAAACTCCGACATCAATATTAAAAATCTTACTTTTAGTTGGATGCCTACAAAATTGCTAATAGTTTACGAAGATTTATGAAAATATATACAATGAAAGCCAAATAATAGCTATCAAACACTTATGCCATAATTAATCTTTCCAGAGCTCTGTTTTTGACAAAAACATGAATATCAAGAATAAATTACTTACCTTATTACATTATACAAAATCTTAGTGGTCTTACAAAATATTTTCTAGAAAGCGTTTTACGAAAAAAAAAATAGGGGTTCTAATTATTTAAAACGGCACCTAAAAGTACTTTTACATTGTATATCTAAGTATAAAAAAAAACATATAATTTTAATTACTGTTTAATGTATTGTATAAAATTATTAAATCAGAAACAACAACAATAATAACTAAGTCTGCTTAGTTTGGGATTGGCCGTTGAATATGTATTCAGTAAACAGTAGCTGATTGAATACTTGCGCATTTTATTCTTAATCCGTCCCACGCACACCACGTATAGAACGAGGTTGGGCCCGCATGCGAGAGTAGGTGTAAAGGTACGTTTTTACGCACGACCTGCTAATAATATTAACTCGTGTGAATCCAACGCAATAAAGATGTTTCTTTTATATAAGTGAGAAGTTGTCGAGAGCTTGTATCTATGTTTTTGTTTGTTTTAAAAGTAAAAAAAAAGACGTGTGGCACTCGGTGACTGCCGCGGTAATGCTATTGCATAGCATTTTTTTCTGGATTACGCAGGCGCAGTGTTAGGTTATTTTCGTTACGGAATTTCTGGATTCTGTATCCACGCTCAAGGCCCGCTATAGAAGCTATGCAATAGTTTTAAATTATTTATTCACAAACCAACATCTTTACTGTATTATATGTTGACTTTTACAGTATTCACAAAATGTACATAGATATGTACAAAATACATTGTTTAGTTAATTTTGTTTGTAGTAAAGTTTAGGCTCTTAGGTTTTAGGCTCTGTTCATAGCGTACAATATAGCAAAAATCGTGAAAATGTTTCACGTTATGAACGATCCTCGATCGAGTAAACCATATTCGTTAAAATTATAATTCGTCATTGTACCTCCAAATATCTGTCTGCCATCGCTATAGCTTTATTGATTTTCAACCACGGGGCGGAGATACAAAATAATTTTATAAGCAACATTTACGCAGCCTCCTCCAAAACCGGATTATGGCTGATCACACCGGATTTCTGACTCGATAATGTAAACATCGCCTTCGTAGCTTTCGCGGGAAATCGTATTTCAATCGGGGAAATTTATCGTTCTTAGCATCAACTTTTTGCGATAGGTTTACACTTACGTAAAGCTTATCTATAAGATGGACACTAAGCTATAAATTGCGATGTTTGTAGTATGATTCCAAAAAATACTTGTAAAAAGTAATAAACTATTCTGCCATATTTTTCTTACAATTAAGTACTTCTTAATACTTACCACTGTAATTGTACCTTTGTATGAGAAAATGAACGATTCGACGACCGATGTGGCGCGGCGGGCGAAGGTCCGCCTGCGACGCGGAGGTTGCGGGTTCGATTCCCGCCTTGGGATAAAAATTTGTGCGATCTGCAAATATTTATTATGGGTGTTCTGGGTATTTTATATGTATAATAACAAATATCACTCGTGCGGATATTTATTCCAAAAGCATGTATCGATTAAGCATGTTTGTTAATTGATATTTGAAGCCGCGGCATTCCTAATCTATGGCTTTTCCTACGCGATTTACTCGCAAATTCTGTTGTTTGGTTTATTTCTGTTTGAAATCGTGATAAGAGAATATATTAACACCTGTGATCGTAAACGCACCTTTTAAGACGCTTATATTTTATTATGATACTTATAATACTTTATTAAGATTTTTTTAAGTCAGAAAACCATTAAAACCTTTTAGCAATTTAGATCCCATAAAACAATCTGAGTAGGTACTGTGTTCATGTGACGTCTTTTTCCAGCTAGACAGTTCATCATTTTGGTAAGATTTTCTTTGAGCTTTATTCTTCAAGCTATGAGTCGTAGGTTTGATTACCACGTCAAACAAACATTCATGTGGCTATACAATGTGTGTATTTTAAAATTAATATAAAAGTATTCTATCAGGAATCTAGTTTCCATAGTACAAGTATGGCTTGGAGACTAAATAGCGTTGCTAAAAAGTATTAATTTACTGTCATTTTTTTTTCAATGATAGTTTATAAAAGTGTGAAAAATAATATCTTAGCGACAACTTTAGCACGCAATAAAATGTTGTAAAAGTCGCGCGTAAGTGCACGTTAAATATAACGTAACTCTAGACGTTACAATTTACGGGCGGTGTCGAAATTTCACGTGAAACGAACCGTACATTCAGGTAACAGTTCCGAACCCTCGGAGCTATTTTAAGAAACTTTACTGTGACTAGACTAGCAGGTTTTTTCAGTACTTTGAGAGTTAACGATGGTGTCTACATTTGCGAGCATTTTTACTGTCGACTTTGCAACTCAAATGAAACTAGCAAGTTTAAAAAATAAACAATTTCATAGTTTGCAGACTGACTTAAGACTACGGTAGATAACTCAACTGTTCTAGCTCATTATTTTTCTTAATAGTTGTTCTGGGCACATGACCGCGTGGTATTATGATGTTTATAATGGTGTTATAAATAAAATATTGTCATTGTCCAAATAAACATCTTTACATTTTTAAAAACACTATAATAAAGTAAAAAAGCAAGTATTCTATACCTTCATATTATTCATAATTGCAGTACTACTCTTATGCCATTCTCTCTAGAGCCGGTAAGTCAATAATATTTTATTTTATTTGCCCTATATCTAATGGAAGGGTAAAGGCTTTATAAATTGTATTTTCTATGTAAGAGAGTATCACTCAATTTCCATTCAATTTGCCTATGCCAAATTATGTAACCGAATTCTTGTTGAACGAAAATTTATTAGAGAGATACAAGCTTTTGTGGCTAATAATAACGCAGATCGAAATACCTACAGTCAGTTGGTTTCCGCAAAATGAACGAAAATGGTGGACGGAAAGACACGACAGAGTGACCTATTTTTGTGGCCGAGCGTACCAAAAGTACATTCGTGCTGTGTGATGTTTGTAGAACTATTGCTCTTCGAAGTTTTAAAATCTATGCTGTATTCATGTTTGGATTGCGACTAAAACAGCAATATTGCATTTTTTGCAAAACCCGATAGCAATACTCTTGCGTATTACGAAAACAGCTCTTTAGATTTGTATCATGCCAAAGTAAAAATACGTCTTTGTATCTATATTTTTATGTCTGTTTTTAATAAGAAAAATAACTAAAAGTATTCTATCTGCGATCTAATTCTAACACAAGCTTTGCTTAGTTATGCTAGAGCATGATGTATGAAATGTCCGTAACTATTTACTTATTTTAGCCGAATGTGCGTTTATACTTAGTGATATGTTTTCATTACTTACATACAATGTTCTATAAATATTCTGTGTCTCAGCATAATATTTAGACGACGTGATGCGCCGTACAATATACGTGTTTCCTGTCACTCATTGGTATTACAATTCGGTGTCATAAAGTAGGTCGTGATGTGAAGCCTTCGAAGATTAACGTCACGAACGTGAACGTTGACTTGATGATTATTACCATACTGAAATGGTGTGACAACCTTGCTTCATTTATTGTTCTCACACGGCTGCGGAAACGATACCTATAAGTCATTGTAACATTTATTTTTTTATAGATTTTTTAAAGGTTCGCAAACCTGCCGTCACGATGAAAGAGCACTGAAAAAATACATATGGCCTTCTAAAAACGAGCTATCACAATCATTTATTACTGCATATAACGCAAACCAATTTGGTTCTTTTGTTCAAATATTCAAATAATTGCAAAACCATAAATTGAAATTAATTGGTTGTACGCTTATTTAAGAAACTAAACTAGCAGGCTCATCGTTGGTATAATATGAAAAAACATACCTACAACATTAATTAAGCATTTTAAGCAATCAAAAACAAAGACTCATTCATCATACGCATTGCTTTTACAAGCTGAGTCTCTTCTTAATCAAAATGTATTGGTAAGTACAAAATATACATAGAAAACCATCATTTTTGAGTATGTATGGTACCTACATATTCAATTTTTTAACTACAACGAAACAAAGAAGCCTAGATACCAATCTGTCATCAACAAACACTGTACCGTTTCATGCACGGTGGCGTTCAATGACAGACCAACCCTATCAGTTTGGAACAGGCTAGCGGATTATTGAACACAATTCAGAGTACAAACAAAGAAAACTAACAAACTAGCTTTAAAGTAAGACCTGATTTACACTTACAATAAATATAAGCCAGAAGTTACGCGCTCATTGTCTTGCAGTAGGTACTGGAAGTATTAATCCACTGCAAATGATATTTTATAGAGAAAAAGATAATCTACATTACTTTACGTCATTTTCAAAAAAATATTAAATAAAGTGTGTAAAAAAGAGTATTTTTAATTATTGGGGTGCGATGTGAAATAAAATAGAATTCTAGTTTTCCTTACGACATATTCAAGAATGGATTAAATAAAATGTGTAAAACGAGTATTTTTATAGGCATTGGTGGGTAGAATGGGTAGACAGCTACCTAGAATGTTCTCCACCAGTTTGATACATCATCATCCATCATATCGTTCCGACACGACAAACAAAGCGAACAAGAAATACATTTTAGTGAATGTCGAATTCATTTTGCTGTTACAGTTTCAAAATATATTGAAGCTATTTTTTTAGAAGCATTGCCGTTATTATTATAAAGTAAATGAATAAGCATAAGATAATAAGAAAACATGTTTAATTAGTGAAAAGTCGCGATCTGCTCAAACATGAATACTTATGTTTAATATGGAATTGTTCCTTACAACAATTTTAATACAAATCATATTTTAATTACAAATTAGATTCCTGTCAACACCTGTGATATTTCGTACGAACGTAATGTATGTCAAACTAAATTAAATTATAAATAGCAGAACTTAAAACTTAATTTAACTTGTCTATTAGCATTGCTGAGCGGAACATAAAACTTTTGAAAGGGAAATTTGTGCTGCTCGTATTTACTTATACGAGTAAGTTACTTACGTATGTCATGTGCATGTCCTATATTAACTTGTAAATAATTATATTTAAAACAAGATTCTATCCAATTCTACTTCCTACTAGCCTACTAAAAATAAAAACGCTAAAGTATGGATGGATTACGGTATGGCTGTATATTATTATTTTAATAAAATATATAAGTAATGTAGTTTATATATCAGAATAACACATTGAGTATAATTTATTAAAATATTGTGCAAATTGTCTAGAATAAAATGATAGAAACTCCAGCTAGTATACACATATTGGTACTAGTTCGTTTTAATCTAATATTATTTACATCTGTAAAAGCGCATCACACCGTCCCATTATGTAAAAAAAACGCGACTTTGTATAAGTACATATTATATTTCTTGTAATATGTCTTTGCCGTCACTATAAAATGAGGTTGCAAAGTTGAGACGAGGATTAAAAACATTTTACATAACAAGCAAAATAATCACAAAATGGTGGCCAAAACGGGCGCGCAACATAACTTAATAAAATCAACTCAGCAATTTGAAGAATCGTACATAAGTTAAGTAGATTTTTTTTCTGCAAGCACTCGATCTGAATTTCAACTAAAAACGGACAGAAGCCATATAAAAAAGAAGAAGAATCGCTACTCTTATTTGAAACAACGTACGCGGCATGCCTAAAAAAAACAACTGTATGTAGCTTTATAGGTAAAGGCGTGTGCTAGGCCTGTGGGCAATCGCAGAATTTACAATGAATAAGTTGGATTATTTACGGTCTGTAATAACTGTTTCATGTTTCAGTTAAAAATCACAATGCTAAAGTTATACACCTTACAGTTTTGAAGTCTATTATAGCTTGGCGGTAAAGCTGGTAGAGGGTTCTGATTTCTCCAATCGAGCGCTGAATATTTCAGTAAATTGAAGTAGAAAATGGAGTCAGAAGCTTCCTGTTGCTAAACTGATTCCTTTCCTGTATTCTTATGAGAACAATTGCTCTTAAAAGACAAACAGATAATTGAAACACGAAAATTCACTTACGGTTTACTTGCTTCTTGCTCTAGTTAGAGGATCTTTTATAAGTCTTCATATCATTCAATACTAAGTTATCCACAAAATAGTTTGATAAGTTTGTACAATTTTGATACGTAATTTTAAAACCGTGTAAGTAGTAATTAAATAAATAATGCTGAACAATCCACACAACATCATTTAGCTCAAGCTAAGCAGAGCTTGTGTTATGGATACTAGAAGACAGACATAACCAGACATAAATAATGTATATATATATTATATTATGCATAGTAAAAATATGTATCTATGTAATGTATAGATACATATCTTTACTGTACATATAAAATACCCAGAACACCCGGAATAAATATTTGCAGATCGTACAAACATTTATCCCAAGGCGGGAATCGAACCCGCAACCTTCCGTGTCACAGGCGAACCTTCGCCCACCGCGCCACATTGGTCGTCAATTGCTTCAGAAAACAAAAAATTACCTATCTGTCTACAGCTTTTTAAGTAAAAAAAGGGTAAACATTCAGCCAAGCCTGTCTTCTAATGTAATGTCCCAAGGAGTGGTGTTCCACCCAAATGTGCCGCATTATATAAAATGACCTTTTTTCATGCGTGCTTATTATATGTGTAACAAAAGAAGGGTTCACGCTCATCCACGAAGAAAAATCGACAAATACTAAGGGATAATGGCTACCCCCTTTCACCTTGATTTCTTCGAAATCGCGATGCTTGTAATAGGAAAGAATAACTTTCATATGTGTTCTCATTTCAGCTTTTAAAATCTACGATATCGTCCATCAAGTTTATTATGAATAATTATGAAATTAAAAGCAGCGCACCATAACAGTAATGAGATAAAAGGAGAAAGATAAATAGAGTACTAAAGGTGGACCTTTGAGGGACGAGACAGTATCTTATGACACGGTTATATTTGTAAAAAAGTGAAAAAAAAATACGTATAACTTAACTATGTATAAATACCCTTTTCGACAAAAATCTCACGACAACGCCCTGACAAGATCAACAAAAACTGTGTAAGTATGAAAACATTAATTTTTCACTCGAAATGCTATCCCAGCTCGATCGTAATAAAATTCCATGGCGGATGCCGGGTATGAGGCCTACGAGGGTAATTAAATTCTGTCTGAATTCGCTGAACGCATATGCTGAAAATATTCTAAATATTTGCATGTTAACTTTATTTACGTTACTTTGCGAAAGTCCATATTTTCATGCCTGTGCTGTGGCACGAAGTATTTAAAGAACAATGCGGACTCGACTCATCTCGGCTTACTACTTTTTAAAATATAAAAAACATTAATCATCATCATCATAGGTATTATACTGGCCCACTGCTGGGTATAAGCCTCCACCCTCAAACACCACTCTTTCCGTAATTGGGCCTTTTGCATCCAGGTCATTAATATTTGAGTAAAATGTCATGAAACGTGTAAGCTATTTATAGACCAACACCATTACTTTATTTTTAATATGGTAACGTGAAATGAAAACCTCAGATAACATTTTATCTTGTTTTTTTACTTCTATAAGTTGAAGCACTATTTTAATCCAAAACAGAAAAATGAATACATTAAACAGTATTCAAAGCTTTACCTGGAATAATATTAATTTAATAAGCATTCATTTAATATTGAAAATTCTCATCTCTAAATTTGCGTTTAACATAGTTCATCTTATTAAAATATTCAGAATGATTAAGGCAACCGAGACAAAATGTCTAGGACAGTAACAACTCCCAAAAGCCCGGGCTGCTCAGCTCACTGCTCTAGCAGCTCTCGGGGGTGTCATAAGACGTTTATGTATGTGGACTTGAAGTTATCGTATAATATTTCTCAAATAAAGCAATAATGTGTAGACGACAGGTGGAGTAGGAGTGTGACGGAATGGAGACCAAGGACAGGAAAGAGGAGTGTTGGCCGTCCAGCAGCGAGATGGGCTGACGATATGGCTAGCGTGGCTGGTCGCACATGGATGAGACTAGCGGCACAAGAAAAAGGAGGTCTATGCCCAGCAGTGGGCGAAATCTGGCTGCGGATGATAAAGATAAAGATAAAATAAATTTATTTGCATACACATCACATAAATATTACAAATATGAGCTAAGAAATAAAACTATAATAAAAAACTAAGAATACATAAAAACTTATTTATAGATAAAAATGGTTGTGTTGCAAATCGGACTCTGACTCAGCATGAAGTTAGATGCTAGCAACTAACGCTGATCTTCCGTCAGAGCCGTTCGGTGATGCCACGGACAACCCAACCACTACACACAAATACAACATGAATACAGGATGATGATGATGAAAGCAATAATGTAAAGATAAAGCGATACGCTAAGCTGCTCGTTCTAGCTACATCAGCTGCCAAGGCTAGAGGTTAACCAGTTCAAATACTAAGTTATAAATAATATTTATACAGTACCAAGCACTTTGCTCCAACTTTTAGTATGCGAACAGGCAAATGGTGAAGTTTCTAACTGGCTGGTTTTGTATTCGGATTTTGGTTATCTCTTATAAAGCTAGTAATAAAAATAATTCTCTCTCCAGCAAATGTCAGTATTTCTCGTTAGCGGTATAAACTTTATAATTATAAAAAACTCTCAGAAGTCTACGACCAATCTTATAAAAAGTTTGAGTCCACATTCTGTCCCCATTTTTGGTAACGAAGAAATGATGTGGTGGGACCCATCTTAACTTTTAATCGTATAAATGATATAAAACATAGATATAAAAACGTCGTACAAGGTCGTATAAGTGCCTGTGTAATATGACAAGTGATGATATAATGTGCGAATACGAATCGAAAAAACGAAAAAAGGAGTGTTCTTTACGCCATGTCCACAAATTCAAATTAATTGGTTAACCATTTCTCGTCGGATAAAATTGAGGTACCACAGTATTCAAATATCGTTGGGCGAATCATTTTGTTTCGGAATTATTATTTTTTCATCCAAAATACTTCTGAGTTTGCCGAATTTAATTGAATGAGAATAACTTGAATGCTTTAAGTACTTTTACTTAATAAACGCCTACGCAACCTTCAGAGTTTTAATATGTCTGTTATGTTTTCATAGCTCCAACAAAATAACATGATATTTACGTCCACGTTACTAAGCTTAGGAACACTACAATCCGGTATAAATTTAGGTAGGCCAGATTTTCTTTTCGGAAAATATATATGTGCAATTCCATTGCTCTTAAATGGTGACGGAAAACATTGTGACTAACCCTGCGGCATAGACAATTCCACTCGTGGGCAAGCAAGGCTTCCCGTTAAGGCCGATTAGAGCATGAATAAAAAGTAGTCCATAACGTTGTATATTAGATACGAAAATTAATATAATATTTCCAAATACATAGCCTGCAACATATTTTTTTTTACAATATACATGTGTGCAGAAAAATTGAATAGAAAATAAAACGTAGTCATGATTATAAAGTATACAACTGAGTTACAGTGATACCAGTACCTATAATAAATATTAACTGCTTGTAAAATACATTCCAAAAAAAAAATCATCGTAAACATACGTGCTATCCCTGTTGCTTTTTATTTTAAAATAATTAGCTTTTCGTAAACAATGTGAATCGCTCTTATCAATATATGGAGATGCTTTATACACCCGTCCGTTCGCCTACATCAAGGTATTGATTTTTAATGCAAATAACTGAAGATCTGAAACTTTATCTACAAAAACAGTGAAAATTAAAGACGGGTCGTTGTCATTATGATTGAAGTGAGGACTCGGTTGAGTTATTTAGAGACTGACATTTATAAAAACAAAATGAAGTTGACTGCGACAGCCACTCAGTGCACTTACAACCTAAGGTGGTGCATTTTTACTAGCACAGATGATGAAACCTATAAAGAACAAAGAGATAGCTGAGTTTACATAATAACTTTTCCTTGGAGCTCAGGTTATATTAGTTTGGTGGTTACAATGCTCTTCAACTTTTAGTTTTATATTAAGCGCATTGACGATTCTAAGAAATTTACATACCAACTTATGTTTGAATAATTTTAGCTACATGAATATATTTTAGTTTCTCGAACAGCTATGCTGACGAATGCGCCTTTGATGTGTTTGGAATTAGCAAACTAAATATCTTGCAAAACTGTTTATTTTTACTACTTATCTACTTGTTGGTCTTAAAAGTCTCATTACAAAACGTTTACAAAAACTTTATGCAAATAATCAGAAATGATATCAGAACGGGCTTATAAAGTTTGTTGTAAAAGCCTCTTTTGCCTGTTAAACTTTAAACAAATGTTTGTTGTGGAATCCTTTAGAGCTTGTTTTGAATGTTACTTGGACTTTGCTATATAATTACCGGTGTGACAAGACAAGTCACCTGTGGCTATTGAGCCGAGGAAGACAAAATTAACTCTAAACATAGATACAGTTATATCGAATCGTCATACTGTTTTAGCCTCATACTCCAATGCGTTAGGATACTTATGTTTGGAAAGAAACCATGCACCCTGTTATGTAGGTACATAATATTATGTAGATATATATAGGGGCTTGCGCTGATTTAGACTTTCTAACTACAGTCTACGCATCATCATTCCCCTGTCTTTATTCCATGCTAAGTGGGGTCGGCACACCTTTTCATTTTCCACATACTCCGATCACATAGTAAGTATAAAATATATGACTCCAGTCTATTATTTAGTTATATTTCTTATACAATTTCAAGATTTTATTTTTACCTTGTAATACGAAAAACGTTTTTTATGTATTAGAATTATGTATAAGAAATTGCATCATAGAACTCTATTTTTTTTGCGATTGGAAACAGAATTTTATTCTTTAACTGTAGAAATAAAAACGGTTTAAACTCTTCAGTATTTTTGTTAGATATTTTTTTATAAATCTTAAATTAGAGTGTTTTATTATCGCTATTATTTTAGGATCACAGTTCTGAAAAGTTTTTTCAGAATTTCCGTTAATTTCTTCGTTACCGCTTATCTAATAGTACCTACCTATCGATCTTATTTACATGCGAATACAACTGATATTTGAAGTAATATTAACCTGTCATGGTTTCTGCTAGTATTGGTTACTTTGATCAGTCACGTAGACAATTACGTTTGTGGGCTAGTGGATAATCCCCCCCATCCTTCGGGGACCAATTTACTCAATGCGTGTATTGGAAACAAATACCTAGATGTGCCAATATTATGTTTGAACCCGAACCTTGGGCAAGTTTTCTTAGAAAACAGTTTGCCGCGTCTATTTCAATAAGTTTATACCTCTACGTTTGTTTTCTTGCATGTTACGCTAAATTGGTCTAGTCGTGACGTGACGAATATTGTTAGGTGACGTGACGTGAATACATGCTTAGGCGCTTTATTCATGAAAAAGTAACTATTTAAAGTCCTAAGTAAAATCTAAGTCTAAGTTTTGTTTGACTTATTTATTCTTAAATACTTAATCCTAGTTAGATTTTACGTAACGTAACGTTGACGTGAACGTAACGTTAGTTCATGCAGCGTAAGTAAATAGATTTTAATGTGTGTTTATGATTGTATTTGCCATATTGCATTTTTTAGGTTTTGCTCCTTTTAATGCTCATTTTTAAGTAACTTTACATGGTAGCATTTACCTGCTCAAAATATTGAGTATTATTTTTTTTTTATTAAAATAAATTTAAGGTTTTTTTTTTAAGAATTCTATCTAGGAAAAAATGTGGTTAATACCACACATTTTTTCTTCAAGAAAAAATAGTTAGACATTAGTAGACATGCATAAATATCAGTCACCTCTGATTTTGGTTTAAACACGTGTCTACCCGCTTTCTACATGAATAGGCATTCAGGAATGCGTTGGGGTAGATTGATTAGATTTTACGTAACGTAACGTTGACGTGAACGTAACGTTAGTTCATGCAGCGTAAGTAACTAGATTTTAAAGTGTGTAGTATGATTGTAATTGCCATATTGTATCTTTTAGGTCTGCTCCTTTTTATGCTCATTTTGTACCTTTACATGATAGCATTTACCTGCTCAAAATATTTAGTATAATATTTTTTTTTTATTAAAACATAGTTAAGGTTTTATTTTTTAAGAATTCTATCTAGGAAAAATATGTGGTTAATATCGTTATTATATACTCAAGAAAAAATAGTTTGTCTCTGTAATAGACATGCATAAATATCGGTCACCTCTGATTTTGGTTTAAACACGTGTCTACCCGCTTTCTACATGAATAGGCATTCAGGAATGCGTTGGGGTAGACTAACTGGGGTTTGATTGACCCCCCGTCCTTGGTAATATTCTGAAATCGTTTTACTTGATGGTATACATTTCAATGCTTTAAAATAATCATATACGTTTTTAAAAAGTAAATGATTTATATGCTCCGAAATCGATATTGAAAATAAAATTCACCGATTCAGATTCTTATTTTAAAGATTTATATTATTGTTATTGAATTAAAGAGATATTATATACTTATCTACAGAAAACAGACGTAGGTACTTTACTTTGGGTAGGTATAAGTAAGTCTGGTTTCTGTAGGTTATTTTGACTTTGTTTAGCTACTTGTATATATCTAATACCAAAGACTACTGATACAAAGCTTTATCTTAAGCATACAAAGCAGATCAAAGCCGTTCAGATAATGTTCATTTAACACAGTTTACTAACACGTATTTTATTCTATTTCTTACTAACACGTATTGTCAAACCGGGCCAGAGCTAGTTTGAAACTATATTTTAATGTTGGAGTTAATTAGCGTAATAGGCACGTACTTATGATCAATGGTAATTTGTAGGCTTATTTAAGAAACTTTAAAGTTTATATTGAAAACATCTTTCAAGTTCTGGAAAAAATAAACGAAGAATACGTTTAGGCTGACAAGCCTGATATATAAAATTACTACCTGATGCCCCGACTTCGTCTTATTGCCATTATATTTTGGTTAAATTCCCACAATATTTTTATAATTAATAGCATATCTGCTGTATAAGCTATATTTTTTTTTAAGTTTTTAATATTCATTGTAGATTTTGCGTGAAAGTGTAACAAACATACATCCATACAAACTTTTGCATTTATAATATTAGTAAGATTTAGATAGATAGATAGAAAATTCTTTAATGCACTTTATAGTATAGTGTGCAGGCGAACTTAATGCTAAAAATAGCCATAATATAATATTAGTAAGACTTGGCCACTTAATCTAAGTGATTAAAACATCAAAGATATTTTTGAAGTTGTAGAGAACTATTTAAATTCATTCCCTCCAAGTTAACCGCACGTTTACAAACTAAGATCATTTCGAGTTCATTTACTTGTGACTTCTAAAGGTCAATGTGACCGTTATTTTATTAAATAAAATGTATTACAGCTGAAAGGTTTCATACATCAAAATGATTAGAAAAAATCTTATTTCTTTTTTGTTTTAAATTCACTTGGATATTTGTTTTATTCTAGATGATAATCTTATTTTAGGTCTTTGTTTACTTTTAAATGTCAAAAGAGTAACAAAAAACATTTCATGTGCAGCAGACGAATTTGAAATTTAATATTTGGTGTAGGTGTTTTTCGAAGATTACAAAAAGATGGTTGCAAAGGAGTACGTCTATCTTATAAAAAGATAACGCAGACTTGAAATATTGATTACCATACGTAATGATGACATAAAGTCAACGTTAACTTTTTATAAGATAGAGGGGTATTCTTTATACATCAGGCTACAGCGCTGACTATGTAAAAAATAGATTTGAGTTCTGCGATTTACGATCCTTTACAATATGATACTTTTGAAAAACCAGTGCCTTAAAATATTCAGACAATATCGTTAAAGATGTTTTTTTTGTTGTGTTTTATCTGACTTGAGTCTCTGAACTACATATTTATGACTTGTATTGATTCAAATCAGTCAGTTGAACTATTTTTAGCTCGTTTGCAACGGTCTGAAGATAACCATATTTCGTACATCTATAGTTTATTTTGTATTTGTAATGCCTAGTCGCATAATTATTTATTATTAATCTAAAGAAATTTTAATAATATTTTTTAATAATAGCCGAATCCAATTACCAACACTCCAACAAATCCATTACCCGATCCGAAAGTTAAATCCTTCGTCCCTAATCCTTGTTTTTGGCAACTTAATTATTCATACCACAACTATTTGCGAAACAATTAATAGTTAGATGTTGAGTTTCGCCCATTTCACGGTTGTGTTGGACATATGGTAAAGCGACATGCGCACTTGAGGCCATACCCATGATCTAGCTGGGCTCCATCAAAGTCACACACAGTCACACTCATTATAAGTGTCCGTCATTTCAAATTAAATAGACCTAGAGGTTACACGCAGCATGTAACAGTAATATAGATGTTTAATTGATTAATTTAGTTAGCATTTGGCATTTGATATTATTATAATATTTCTTTTATCAATTTCACTATTTCATTTGTTTTATTTATAATTTATAATAACATTCACAAACTTATTGACTATTGTTTTAATTATGCGTAACGGCAGAATTTAGAGATAGCTAATTTAAGTTTTTTTAACATCTGAAACAATAGATGGTTATGATTATGTATTTCTGTAAAGATCAAAACAATGCATATGTACCTAATCTTTTAAATATACAATGTTACATACACTTTGACGTGTAGGCCAATACTGCAGGTTGTAAATATACATTTGCATTGAACGGGGATGAAGGCAGGAGACGAGAAAAAGCAATATCCGTGCCGTTTGCAGTTCTATAAACCGACATCCATCGTAAATTTATTTAAAAATACTTTTCATATTGAAGTTTGATTGCTACCACATTGCAATCAATAAGTTTCAAGCTTGGCAAATGCCCGTGTGGCACTCGGGGACTGCCGCGGTAAAGCTATTGCATAGCATTTTTTATGGATTACGCATGCGCAGTGTTAGGTTATTTTCGTTACGGAATTTCGGTCTCCACGCTCATGGCCCGCAATAGAAGCTATGCAATAGCTAAAAAAAAAGCTTGTCAGATAGGTTTTTCTGATGTAAAAAGCTTCATTAAACCATCATGAAAATAGTTTATCTATGCTCATCATAATAATAGAATTACAGATATGATATGAACTGTCAAATAAGGTTTGATTCTGTTCTCTAAATTTACTGTTAGATTTGAAATCAGTTTGCTAATTTAAAGGCACAACGTTCCGTCGCCATTGAAAGCGAAATGCGAAAAAATAAAGTCAGTACCTATTATATTCAGCACCATTGTACCTAATTGAAGATCTTTTGAAAGCCAGATTTAGGTGGAATCCTATCAAGAGAGCATAGAGTTCTCCTGATGAAGACTTAGGATTATAAACCTTATTGTAGTTGAAATATACCCTGCATTCGTTTGATCCGCCTTTGAAATTGTCATAATAACTAGATTGCTTTATTAGCTGTGTCTTTGAATTCGTCTCGATGAGAGAACAGCTGTCATGTAACCAGCGCTACTACGAAGACTTGTAAATTACGTTTCGCTGCACGACATGGCTGACTTTTCTCAGTGCTTGGGTTTTCACGAGGTTCCGCTACGCAGTGTAACTCGAAACTGTCAAACGGATTTTTCTTGCATAACTTTTGTAGTAGACCCAGTAATTCAAAGACGAATGTTTGATGTCGGGATGACTTTTCAGTAGATATCTCAGCATTCAATCACAGTAGATAATGATGCTTACATTGACTCCAAGGTTTTATCAAAATGTAAGTACTCTCAACTTTTTGTTAAATAAAAGCTTTTAGCTTTGTTTTATTAGCATAGAGCATAAATTTTTATTCAGTTTGTGTTCGAGATTTCCACTAATACCATGATTTCTCAGAGTATTGTGTCACATGTTGCTTGTTGCGTACATTTTGACGTCTCAATGGCTTAATGTGCTGAGTCGTGACGTCAACAAGACAGAATAGAGCGATCCTTTCTCTATATATGTATTGAAATATTAAATCCCACGGCAGGCTGTGATATTTTTTGTGGTTCATTTGACTGATATAATAGCTTAAATAATTTATCTAAGCTATTCAAAATTGTATAAACTTGTAAAACCTCAACCAATTCATAAAAAAATCTATTAGTATCAACATATTTTGCGTGACAACACATAATAAGGCTTGAAATTGCCGTTTTTCAAATTAAGGTGATTTTTATGAGAAATACCGACGCAAACGATAAAAAGTTCCCTCTATTATGCAAATCGTTCGTGTAATGTAACTATGCCATTTCCATTTGCGTCCGAGCGCCCATGAGTATAATGCCGGAATATCCTCAGCGCGGAGAAAACGCGTCTCCCAGTTTTTCCTCTTACCTGTTGAACGTGTCTTTATTTTCCCATTATGTCGTGATCTTGCTCGCCGAAATACCTACATTTACCAACATAATAATAAAGCTTTCGAATAAAAGTAACGACCCCGAAGATTAAGCTGGATTTAAATTATTAACTAAAGAAAATTAAATTATGTAAGTCAATAAAAAGCTTCGTTGTCAAACAGAGTGAAATATTTAAAGAAGATTAGTCAGAAGTAGATTTAATTTAGAGTTGACAGACATTAATTATTCACTCACCTGAGGTCGGGAATGCTTCTTAGCTCTCAGCGCTGCGATTTAATATTTTACGCGGCGGATAATATTATTTAAATCGAAAGATACAAATATCTAAGCAAGTATTCAACAGTTAACACAGATACGAGTTATCAACAACAGTTAAATATTTCAAAAGTTACAACAAGTTAGGGCGCGCATACTGCCATCCGTAACAACAATAACACGGAGAGGAAGACCGAACCGAGGGTGTATGACAAGGCAAAGAGGAAGCGAAGAGTAGGCATCACAGGTTAAGAGATTTGGGGCAGAACGCGGGTAGGTTGAGAAAACACGCGCGGCTTGAGCGATTTGGAGATTCAACAAGTGGTTCGCGAGGGCAAGCAACGCGGGCCGGAGAGGACCGCGCGACGGGAAGGCTCGCCCGCCAATGTCCCGAGCTGGGCGCCCGCTCCGGAGCCTTGCGCGTGTGTGCCTGCGCCTTCATTGTAGCTGAGCTTGTGTGGGTGCACTTTACGTGTTGCCTTTGTCCGTATTAGCGCATCTGTGTGTGTAGTGACGCGCCTACGAGTCTGTACAGGTGAGACCGAGCCCCGGGAACCAGCTCTCCTATCTATACCGCTTTTACACTGAAATGGCTCGGTGAGCACCAACTACCTGCGTGCTACATTAGCGGTCGCATATACCCCGTCGGCTTATAAGAGAGTTTTGCATGCATTGTGTGGCGCGTATCGTATGCTTTGAATGAAAATCGAATTGAGCACTTTTACTATAAAAGCTGATTTTTATAGAGGAACGTTTGTTTTAACAGTTGTTGCAGTATTTTATTTTCATTTGTGTACTTCAATTTCCGCCAAACCTAATCATCTAGTCTAAAAACTTTTTCATATTGATTAAGAAAAATACTTTATTATAAACAATCACAGCTTAGAGGCTGTAAATTTTTGACGGTGCTATACCTAGTCCCTAAATAGGTACATACATTTCACACATTTTAAGATCAGCAATAAAAAAATATAACTTTTTGGAAACTAATACCTATGTAAAAAAATTATATTTTTATGCAAAGGTTTCCATTGAAATTTTCCACTAGTCCCAATCCTTGGCAGTTTATATGAAGAAAATAGTGAACGTCGCGCGTCGCGTCGTTGACTATATAGTGAGATTGTGCCTAGACTACTGAGACCCAATTAGGGACTACTTAGTGGTTTTTTATAAAATGCTTGTCGCTGTATAGCGATTGTTATAATAACATGTTATTTTGTTATATTTTTTTGACAATTGTTTTTTATACTTACTACCATTTCGTGGGTTTGATTCCTACCCAGGGCAAATATTTGTGTGATGAACATAAATATTTGTTCTGTGTCTAGGTTTTGCTATGTATTCTATGTATGTACATATTTACAAAAAAAAATGTATATAAGTATTCTATCAGCAATCTGGTTCCCATAGTACAAGCTCTGCTTAGTTTGGGACTAGAGTATGATGTGTGAATTGTCCTTGAATAGTTATTTATTTATTTGTTACTACTTCACGCAAAAACTATGGAATGAATTTTTACAATAAAGTAGTTAAAACATTAGTTTATACATAGTTTATACACTAAAGATACCTACATTATAAAGATATTGTGTGAATTATCTAATATAATAACGATAATAGACGAAGTCGCGGGCATAGTTAGTAATATATAAAAAAAGACGAATCTAAAACTACTACCTCTTATTTATGTACAACTAAAAGTTCAATAATACAACTAAAAGGTCACGCCACCACTTATAGAGAGCTCTGCAACTTTTGCGTGCTCCGCCAAGCTTGGTAAGTAGATACATATTTATTCAGTAGCCCAAACAGCTCGAGTGATACATAGAACTATGTTACAAGGAACCGACTTTATTTTCTTGACAAAATATCAAAAACTAGCTGTCCTGGCAAACTTCGTACCGCCTTAGAGAGATTTTGTTTTTTCTGAGAGATTTTCTTTATTTTTTTTTCCGTAAGAACCTTGTACAGAGTATTAAAAAGCTACAAAAAAAAGAATCAGGCAAATCGGTCAAGCCGTTTTCATGTTGTCGTGACAACGGAAAACGAGTTTCATTTTTATATATATAGAAGATAAGATGAGGGCTGAGCAAGGGTACATTTGCTCTACCGTTATTTATAGATATATTTTAATCAGGCACACTTCGCGAAATTAAAAAAAAAAATTAAATCTACGTAAATAAGCATCTTGGTTTCATGTATTTGTCTAAAATTCGATTAAAAATTGACTTTTTTTCGTTAATTTTACAAATATATTTTTCACTAAGTATATTTGGTAGGTAATACGTTTAAAATGGCTAGCAGAGTCATTATAGACGTAAGTATTACATAACTGATAACCTGGTGTGATGAATAAATGATGATGATTGTATTGTATTGATATTTACAAGTCCAAAAAACTAACCCAGGGGAAACAGTAAATGTCGTAGGCATTGCATAGTTATAATGGCTCGCGAGTTGTGTGATCACAGTTCCACCACTAGTCTAAACTAATATTATAAAGAGGAAAGATTTGATTGTTTGTTTGCATCGAATAGGCTCCGAAACTACTGGACCGATTTCAAAATTGTTTTCACTGTTGTGAAGCTACATTATCTGCGCTGAACAGGCTATATTATAATGATATTTTTTATATAGGCTACCCGTGCGAAGCCGGGGCGTACTACTAGTAGTAAATACAAATTGATTTGATTGAAATTAGATGACGTTGCGTAAATGACTAAATATTAATTATTATTTTATGTCTATTCCATGAGGTATTTAGGTGAATCCACGATTGCCGTGAATAGTTTGCATACCTATCTGGCGAATAATTTAATATTAATTTAGCTTGTTTTAATTAAAACAGAGCGCTCTAATTACATTATTACGTGCTATAGGTACTTTATGCTGACATCAACACGACAGACAGTATCGGTAATCATTATTTTTACTTCATTAGTGCTATATGTTACTAACAAAAACATAACGTGAGCGCCATTACCATTTAAGTCATAACGTCACACTGACATACTAATGTCAGTCTTCTTCTTCTTTTATTAGTCATCAACATCATCAACCTATAACAGTTCACTGCTGGACGTAGGTCTCTCCCAAGACGCGCCACTGAGCCCGGTCTTCGGCTCTTCTCATCCAGTCTTTTATTAGTGGCTATGTCATTCTGACACTAACGATGCTCATACTATAGCTCATAACGTGTCAGTGTCAGTGTGACATTGGCGTTGAGACTGCTACATAGTTTATGATTTTTGCGGTCATCGTGGCTGTAATTTGGATTTTAACAAGAATGAGTTTCACTTTTCTTTTTTTTTGCGTTAGCCTCCAGGCCCCGATCTTGCTAAATTGTAACGTAAATGTTTCGCCGAAGCAGCAACTAAGGTTCACCAGCGTAACGTGTATACAACTTAAACGTCTAACCGCAATTTTTTTTCCCTTCGTGTGACAGCGGTTATGTCACACACAATCTTCGTTAACGTTCGAATGTTGAACGTGTTTGGCTACCTACTGATTACGTTACAATTTAACACAATCGGGGCCCAGGCTACAATTAAGAAGAAGATGCAGGATCACAAACTCTGTCAATATTGATCTGTTATATTACTTGTTCTTTACGTGTTTTTTGCCCTCCGATCGAAACACTCGCTCATTTTCGTGTTTACTTTTATGTGTTTTTTGTGACGTTGCATATTTTTATTGCAAAAATACAATTTCAACTCTATATTTCTTGTCGCCACTGATATTTTTTGAGCCAGTAGCGTATCGGTGTCGGCTAGTGTGCAAACGCTCAGCAAAAGAATTTTGTAATGCAGTGCACGAGTTAATTTTCGCTAAAATAGTTTTGAATTAGTCTACTAAAGCTAGTTTAAATAGGTATTGAAGAAAATGTTTCTCTAGATTACCTTTGAAAGCTTTAAGCTTTGATAGACTAGCGAGCTAGTAGGTAAATTGTTTCTATTAGGTATAAGTACCTAAGTACTTAATATAAAGAAGATAGAATTCTCAGAAGTTAATATTATAAAAGCAGCTAATGTAAAAAACAACGAATAATTTGCAATGAATAAAACTTAGGCTAGACGGACACGTCTGCAAAGAACAAAGGCAAAACTCTAAACTGCTAAGAAAAGCGCACTTCAACAAAACTACTTCAATTTCACAGGGCTTCCTTCAGCGAGACTAGATATAGGATTACAGAGCTGCAGGAAAATATTTTCAAATGTGAATTCAAACAAAAAAGAAACGGAATAACGAATGAAAAACGTAATTGAATTTATCTTTTAGAATTGTAAAGCTAAGTATTATTTTTGCTAGAAAGAATACACAACGAATATTATAACCCCCTATTTTATAAAAAGTTAGCGTTGACATTATGTCATCATTACGTAAGTATGGTAATCAAGACATCAAATCTGCGCTTACTTTTTATAAGATAGAACGTAATTCTCGTGTCAGCGCTACGCCATCGTATCAGTCAACCAGAGCCCTTAGTCCGAAGACGCATTTTAAAACTCCCTACTCTCGAGATAGTCGTCTCTCGGATGTCCATACATTTTTGTATGGCTATCCGAGAGACGACTGTCGGCTCGAGAGTAGGGAGTTCTAATATGCGCCTTCGGACTAAGGGCTCAGCAAATGAAATACATATCGAAACATCACTTGATGCTACGCTGAGATCGTAGCGCGTCTACGACTGTTATCATATTGTTCAGTCGGCGAGGTTTGATGCTGTTTGATAATTCTACACTGTCTGTCTGATAAAATGGTTTGATGTCGGTTTGGGCACTACCTAAATAGTAGTGATCTATCTTAATAATTTTGGATCTAAAAAAGCGCGGCAGTCGCAACAAAACAGTTACCTAAGTACATTTAAAAGTCCATTAGACGACGGCTTTTTTATCAAAGTAACAGAAATGTGAAGAAATTCCAAGTGCATTAAATTGCGCCCATACACAAACTATGTGGCGGCAGAAATAAATGAAATATAGTACTAACTATTATTTGTGTCTAATTCACAAATCACACATTCAAAGCTGTCCTACATATAAATTATTAAAATTAGCGCCATCTTTTGAGTTTATAGAAAACTTATTTTGTAGGATCTCAGAACTTTAATTGATAAGTTATAAACCAATATCACAGATGGCTCTTTTAAAAGTAACACATTTTAAAACTCTTTTCCCTTTTTTTTTTTGATATTAATAATTATCTTTGTTTGTAGTAAAATTGAGTAAAGGTATCTTATTTAGTTCAAGTGTCATTCTGTCAAATATTTATCTAACTCAAAGTCAATTTTTAGTCATTCGTTCTTGCATACATTTGCTTCATTCGTGGTGGATGTTCATTCATTCACTAGCTTTGTTTCGCGATTGTCGGGCGGCCGCATCATCGTTTCCGTTTCATTGTTTTTGTGAATAATCGTAAATAAATAATGCAATTACTAATGTGGTGAATAAGTGAATGTGCGGCCAAGCATTGTTGAGCCATACGCAGTTGTAATCAACAGTAACATGCCTTTTTTGAACATAAAAAAGCAATATCTAGCCATCGGGATGTTGGTTTTCGTTGTACTGTTTTTATTTAACAGCAGGCCTGCGTTTCAGTGTCAATTCAATCAAGAAGTAAATTCTTACCTTCCTACGATATACGGGATTACGCCGACTTATTCTAGATTGGCTCAAAAGGCTGATCTCACAAGGTAGGTTTATATTTTGTGTTTAACAATCGTGACAAACTTGCCCTTGATTGATGTCTGCACAGTGGTTGTTTGGCTAATATGTTTGGCAATGGACCTCATATGCTGCCAATGAATCTTGGAGTTGATGGGTTGCACAAGTGCGAGCAATTTATTGTTGGTTCATTATAAATAAATTGAATGGTGCTTTGTGTAGTTGATGATAAATGCAAAAGCATTTCTAGAACTACTGTTGGCACATTCTGATGGTCAAATAGAATAGTTCTGTAAATAAAATATATACATAACACTTTTTCAAAGTGAAGAATAAAAACAAAATAATAAAAATGTGCAGAAAATAGCATAATAATTTAGCAGAACTACTTACAAAAATCTTTCTAAATCATTATTATTTTAGCAAATGCCAACCTAAGAAATTTCAATTCAACTATCAAACATATTTAGAAAAAAGGATAAAAGAAAGTACCTACTTAATAATAAAAAAGCAAATTAATTAATAAACATGTTAGTTTATTAAAGTATCATTTAATTTATTGAAATTGTATATTTAATGTAAGTAATTATGAAAATTGTATTTCTGATGAGACAAATATTTACTACAGGCTCTCGCAAACTCTGATGCTCGTGAAAAACTTCCACTGGATAGTCATCGAAGATTCGGATAAGAGGACAAGTCTCGTAGAAAATTTCTTGAAAGAATCTAATCTCAGATACACCCATCTTAATGTCAAAACACACAAAGCAAAGCATTCTACTGTAAGTACTTTTATTAGTTTTGATTTTTTAAATTTATTACACTGACCATCACATCTTTACAAATTAATAAATAGTAAATAATGCTGGACAATCCACACAACATCATCTAGCCCCAAGCTTAGCAGAGCTTGAGTTATGGGTACTAGAAAACTGATATACTTAATACAATATACAATACATACCTAGATAGTTTTTATTTATTATACTTATCAAATACCCAGAACACCCGGAATAAATATTTGCAAATCTTACAAACATTTATCCCAAGGTGGGAATTGAATCTGCAACCTCCGCATCACAACATAGTCAAATTTGAACTTGATGCCTGTTACCGAGAAGCCCTACAACCTTAATCCTAATTCAATAACCCTGAAACTCGAGGCTCATGTTCCAAATTGAAGCTCAAACAGAACAGAGTAATATGTACACTGAAAGAGGCTACTTAGTTATTAAAAATTTTACCAGATACATTGTCTGTCATCAATTCAAGTTCGATAACTTAAATGTTACACACATTACAGGTATCGGACTGTCTCACAAATATAAAAATATGTAACAATTGTTCTGCAGATAAATATTTATAATCTTTATTAAGCTGTAACATCATTGTTTCTTTCTATAGTAATAAGTGTGAGTGAGAAAAAGACCAGACTATAAACACACTGACACACCTACTTACCATCATGCGTTAATGCTAAGCTTAGACTCATAGTGCGTTAGTTGGGAGTATCTATCTATGATAATCAAAACAAACGGCTAATTATAAATAAATCGACTTAAAAAGAGGAGGATCTCAATTTAAGTGTATTTTTAGTCGTAATTTTTTATGTATGTTTGTTACGCTGATTGTAAACCGATTTTAATGATTCTTTTTTGGTTCATAGATCATACTTCAGATGTGGTCCTATATAAAGGAGAATGGGCAATTATCTATAGAGCGTGGGCCACGACTAAAAAAACTCGTCCCTCAGGGTTGCCACATAATATGTTTTAAAGGGCTTTTACAGGCCTACATTTTACTATTTTTATTTAAAAAAATTGTAAAAGCCCTTTTAAACGTACTATGTGGCAAGCTTGAGGGACGATTTTTTTAGTCGTGGCCCAAAGTGCCCATTCTCCTTTAATTATATTATGAACAGTACTTTTTCAGTAATCTTTAAAAATGTGTTTGTAGTATCATGACGATTGAAGTCAGGCAAAAAATATGACTAGCTAAGTATATACAACTAGAGTCATAAGTAAACTTATCTGTACATATTGTTAGGTTGAAGATTGGCGCACATCTTACAATATATCAACATGTCCTACTTAAGGCTAAAGGTCGTAGTAAAATTACACAACTTATTTGCAGGTGATGGATATCAATGTATGCGTGTTCGCAACTGATAAGTTCAATACTAGTTGGTACTGTGTATGTGTTATTTAATTATCTACAGTGTGTTGTTTTATGTAATGTTCTAACTCAAGTTGCATCTGACATTTGACGGGTTGTCAACTAACTTAAAACAGTTACGTACACAAATAGCTCTTCAAAATCTTGGTTGTAGAACTAACTGGGTTTAGATATTCTTTATTAAGTAAGGTCAGTGTGGGCAAGTCCGGCATAGTTTTCTTAAATTGAATTTCAATTTAACTTTAAAAATCGAAATAAAATTTATTAGTTACTTTAAGTAGTCGGAAAATATTGGTATTACATTTATCTTTCTATATCTATCTAAAAGTAGGGTTAATTGTAATTGTCTTCAGATTTATAACATTTTTTTGTAAAGTAGGCATTTAGACGGACTTCCCAACCAGTTTGAGGCAAGTCCGTCTAGTAGCAATAAAATCGTAACTAGTGAGCCAATATGTATGAAATCCTTATCGATAAATGATGAAAAGCTGCCGTTGAAATAAGTGTTTTAAACGTGTGACTATAAGGTATACTTTTAAAGAAAAATAAAATTATTAAAATCAAGGGCAAGTCCGGCATATCTTTGCTGATGATGTATTTTCAGTGGTTGTAAACATTTTCACAAAGTACCCACTTACGATTTTTTTGTCAATAACATACAAATCAATACACAAGAATCTTTATTTGTAAACAAATAATCGTTAATAATGTAATTAATGAATTTAGAAATGGTGTGGCAAACTATTGCCGGATCTGTAGCTACATTTGTAACACTTTCTGCCAGTACGAAATAAATGAGTATGGGATAATTTTCTAAACCAGATCTTTGTTAAAACGATAAATGTTCTCAAAGTCCGACATGATGTGCCATGCTACATGAGTCAGGTATAAAAAATCAGAAACTAAAAAAAAAGGTTGGATAGTTCCATGCTTTCAAAATATGTATTCACAATTTATAAACTTTTAAAGAATACTTATAGGTGATGCAAACATACCAGTGCATCTTTCACTTAATTATTTATTATACACAAAGTAAATACAGAAAAATAAACGTAAATAGATTAGATTTACAGAGGCAAGCTTAACCCTGAAAAGAGTTCACTTTCGTAGACAGGCGAATAATACTTACAAGTTGAATAAACAGTATAAAATAATTATAAAATTTAAACTACTAAAAAGGTTGACAATATCTGGAATTAAGGCAAGACCGGCATATGACGGACTTGCCTTATGTATAGTAGACGGACTTCCCAACTATAACATTCGAAGCTTGGATTTTTTCTATTTGTTATAATTACGAAACTAATGCGTTATTTTTGAATCGGACACCAGATATACATTCCCGAATCTGTAAATGGCCTACGTTATCACAGATACTCAGAAAACTCCTTAGATTTCACACCTTTTTTTTCATTTTTCGACGAGACGTCAAACTTCAACTTCAAGTTAAATTCGCGGAAAAAATTGGTTGTCAAATTTTTTCCAACATTAAGATGTTAGCGACATCTATTATCACTAGTTCGAACAAACTCAATGATACTGTTTTACCAACCGATTTATATGGCTCTAGCTATTCAAAAACAGAAGTTATTGCCACTAGACGGACTTAGGGCCTAGACGGACTTACCCACACTGACCTTATACCATTTATATTTGTAATTAAATAGGTTTTTAGTAAACTAACGGCCGGTTTCTGGAAACCCAAATCACGATTGATTTTGTTTGACACATAGTAATTATTTGATATTTCGTTGATCATCGTTCGAGAAACCGGCCGTAAAGCTCACAGAAATCAACATTTGAGTGGTTAAACTATCACTTTTAGAGAAAAAGTAAAGATCTGACACTAATGCGACTACATGTCATGATGTTTAATTGGGTTTAAATACAAGTAAATTAAGTAGAAACCTTAAAATTGCACAATTCTGGGCTCTTCATAACTCTTCGCACCGGTTTCCGTAACATTGAGTGATTTTATGTGACTAAACACATTTCCTATGGTTCTTCTTTTCCCTGGATCTTTTGCTCACTTACACATATATTATTTTTAATATACCTATTTACCTAAATATTTAATAGTTATATATTCATTTTTATATTAAGCAAATACCACACTACTGTACATCAACTATGAGCAAGAGATCTGGGTATTTTTCGGGGTGCTACTCAGTTTTTTATCAAGTTTATCAACATTTGTTATGTGTTTCAAGGCCAGCGGTGTGGAGCAAAGAAACGTGGCTCTCGACTGGCTCAGAGACCACATAAGGCAGGCTGAGGACAAACGTGGTGTGGTGTATTTCATGGATGATGACAACACTTATGCGTTGAAGATTTTTGATGAGGTGAGCACTGAGCGACATCATTACAGCATTCGTACAAGACATAAGACCCAAAAGCAAATAGACCAAGAATGCAACTGGCGCTTAAAGCACAGGTTTCTACCTAGTTTAAGCTGCCAGAGATTGTGTAGTAGCATTATTTGCGTTATATCTTGATTATTAGTAAGTATCTATGAATTGGGGGAAGACCAAAAAGAAGATGGAGAGATGACATTCTTAAAGTGGCTGGTGCAACGTGGACCCGTATAGCCCAGCATAGGGAAAATTGAAAAAGGTTGGAGGAGGCCTTTGCCCGCGAATGGGCGTCCCAATAAGAAAAGAAAGAAATGAGAAAAAAAACCTATACAATACTAATAATAATACTTACCTAAATATACAAAATTATTGGGAAACAAACAATGGCTTAAATAAATAAATAAATCTATGAATTAAAAACTTATGTACTTACTTAACTAAGTTTTTTAAAAATTAAAGATTATTATCTTATCTTAAGCACTTACTAGGAAGTACTTAGGTACCTATTTGAAAAATGAATTCCGTAAAAAAAACATTAGTTTTTTAACATCTAGAGTCATCTATTTAGATGTTTGTAACATAATATTCTAAAGTTCGAATCAAATATGCAGATGCTTATTAATACCTAGCGTATTTGTCCACATGACATGTTGTTGAGCAAATAGGTACGACACTCGTTTTATGAACCTACAAGCTGTATGATGTAAGCATTGTAATAAAATAGTTAAACTAAATAGCAATCAATTCATGATAATACTTGTAGTTTTGTATTGTGTTGCAGATGTGACGGTAAGTTTAGTTTTATCGTGTTTTTGTACGACATCCTTTGTAACCGAGGATGTTATTTTTAAATGCTTATTTATACATTTTCGGGAACCGGTCTGATAAACAAAACTCAGTGCATTCTGATTGTCGTGTATTTGTTTGTTGAACTTTACCAATAAATAGATATGCGTTTCGATATTTTAGAAAGATTTAATTATACGCATTTATAAAAAGATATAGATACATAGATGTAGCCTGCCGTAGTTGTAGTTAAACAACTTTTTATAAGCTTTTATAAGATAGACCGTAAATGTATAAAAAAAATCTTAATCCATGTCGTAAGTAAGTATAGTAACATCAGTCATATTTTTTTCTCAGTAGGAAAACCGGCAAGTATATCTCAGGTCATTATTAATCTGTCTTATCATCGGTTTTTTTAACCTTCTGCGATAAATCATTGGGTCATTGTTTGTCTATTATATTCTGGTTTTACCATCTCTTCGGTAAATTATATATTTTTAGTAAACAACAATGAAGTTGATAAAGCGTCTTTCTGATCTGATAAATGCTTAAGTAGGTAGGTACAGTTAAAATTAGTTATTTTTCGAAACGAATACATAAAACTGTTAGTTTTATTAAAAAATATACCTACAGACATATGATATCAACAATTAATTTAAATAGCATTATTAGGTATAACTATCAGATAAGATTTTAATTCAATCTAAAATTAAATTGTGATTCAACACGAAACACTTGGAAAGAAAAGAATAATTAATACACCGTACGCCGTATACAAAAAAAGTTATATTAGTACACATAATTCGATAAAAATAATTGTCAATTCAACTATAATTATATTTTTATTATAATGCACTTAATGTAATTGGTGTAAACCGTATTAATTGAATAAATAAATTACCTACAGTTGAATTGACCTCTTTTATTGAAGTTGGTTGAAATCGTGTGACTGAAAGAACTTGTGTCACTCAAAGTGTGTGTCAAGTAACTTCAAAGCTGGGATCGACGACCGAGCTCTATAGCATCTTATCTTAGCCCAGTGACCTGCATGGCGTGGTGTTATATCAGCCTTGCCTGTGCATGTAGAGTAGAAATATTGTACACATCGTGGTAGTTGAATAGGTATGAACTTTTATCAATAAGCACATTAAATTCGACCGTATATAAGTACTATTAGAACTAAGAAATTATTAATAGGTTTAAAAAACGTAGGGAGCTAGCGACATGCTTAAATATAATCACTTGTTAAAAGTCTTTTGCTCTAACTTTAATTCTTCGCCTTTGGGTTAAACCCATAACTTCGAACTTCAAACAACGTTTAATTTTCTTCAAAGTCAATTATTTATTTATTCAGTAAAATAACTAGGATATTTTTTTTATAATCACCACCATTTTTATTCCTAAGGCTACAAAATCACTTAGAACGTCCTGTGAATACTATATTTTAATGAAGCAATTCATATAATAATGATAGAACTTCACTTGGAAGTTCATTTGATCCTACTATGGTTGAAAACAAATGAACGTCACACACTCTGTGCTATATTATACTTCTGCGATCGAAACGGATTCGTGTTATCTATTCCTCCAATCTTCCCGTTCAGTAAAATAGGCCTCATAGCCTGCCTTCATTTACGATTGTACTAATTTAGGGAAAGCACGCACGTCATTGGCTTAGCCCATACTGATTTGCTTATAAGCGGTTCTGTTTATAGATTAGACTAGCTATAACTAACTATAATTGTACCGATTTTAGTTGTATACAAGAAAATTACTTCTTATACATAAGAATATTACTTCTTATACATAAGAAGTAAGCTAAAACTGCTATAACCGTAGCAAATAGACAAGTACGGTACTTATTTGCTTTGTACATGGCAGTTTTGGATTTAATTCAGACCAGATACGCTACGATATGCGAAGTTAAATTTAGTAGTACATATTTCAATCTGTTCGTACTTGTCACGGAATGGAAGTGCGCATTTTACTTCGTAAGACGTAAATTATATATTCTTGCTTCTATAGAACATGCTTACTTTACCGAAACAATAATTCATCATCATCATAGGCAGCACGCAATAATCCACTGCTGGAGCAAGGTTTTATTGGCCCCCTGTAGGTTTCATACCTCACAGTTTATGTTCAGTTAACTCACAATTACGTCTTATATTTATATTTTAGACAATTTATTCAATATATTTATAAATTATAGCCTATGTAATATTCTGATAATAAGCTATATTACTGTAAAGTTTCATTAAAATCCATTCCGTAGTTTTTACGTAAAAGAGTAACGAAATGCATCCACACATCCATACAAACTTTCGCATTTACAGTATTATTATGATAAGATGTATTAAAAAGAACGTGTTATACATTTCAGATGCGAAAAATAAACAAAGTCGGCGTATGGTCGGTCGGTATAGTTGGCGGCATGCGAGTTGAAATGCCGTTGGTTGTCGATGGGAAAGTCACCGGTTACAATGCCGTGTGGAAGCCCTTTCGACCGTTCCCCATAGACATGGCAGGGTTTGCCATCAATGCCACGCTGTTTTTGGACCATCCTGACGCTAAGTTCTCGAGGAAAGTCCAGTCTGGATTTCAGGTTTGTTTTATTCATATTTAAATTCACAACTTGCCAAAGCATAAGCAGGAACTCATAAGCCACAATGCCAAACTTGTTGTGTTAGTCAAATTAAATCAAACGAAAATTTATTCCATAAAATCACAAGGATCACTTTGAAACATCTTACATACTCGATTCTAGGAACTCAGTTCTTAAACTATAACTAACTGTATAAATCAATAACAAGAAAATAATATAAAAATTATTGAGGATGCACCAAATATTAATATTTGGAGCATCAATATTTCATTCTCAATATTCTGTATTTATTTATGCAGTTAGTGATGGGGCCATAGATAGCAATATTTAAAAAAAAGAGTAATAAGTATTGTTTTTTAGACCTTATCGTACCAT
This sequence comes from Ecliptopera silaceata, assembly GCA_932527185.1. Classification (NCBI taxonomy): domain Eukaryota; kingdom Metazoa; phylum Arthropoda; class Insecta; order Lepidoptera; family Geometridae; genus Ecliptopera; species Ecliptopera silaceata. Next base: position 4,303,628 of record OW052205.1, on the reverse strand, counting down.
ATATAAAATATACTAATTACTTAATAATTTAAATGAGCAAAACCACATTAACGAAATCTAAAACTAGCTTAGTAATAAATAGTATCCGTAACTTTGAATAGCCATTGATAAGTATAACATATGTAATAGGTTATAACAACTGACCTCTGTTTGTTATCATTTATCAACGCGTCGTTCATTCAACTGGGGATTTTATAAATAAATGAGTCTTCAGCCAACTCTGAAAGCTGAGCACGAATAAATGTGACAATCGTAAACGTAACTTATTTAACATACACTGCTCGCTAACGCTGCAACGTTCGACAGTAAAACTGATGTCGACGCGCAGTGTATCTCAAATACGTCACTGTTTTCACACGTTTACGATTGTCACGTTTAATCGTGCACTGATGACGAAGTTTTGGAGAGATAAGAGCTGATTGGTACTCCCTCAAAAAGTTTAATAATTCAAAAGTTAATCTTAGTTAGATCACAAATATTTTTAGTTCATTTTTGTTCTGAATAGTAGAACTTCTTTAGTAAATTATAATTAGACCTATTACACAATATCAAGAGTTATTTTTTTACTAAAAATAGGAAAATATACCTGTATTTTCCTATTTTCAGTAAAAAAATAGGTATATAATAAAATAATAGGTAAGTATACATAAAATATCCGTACAAAAATAGCTTTCAATACAAAATGGTCGTACCTAAGTTAATAACAACTTGTACGCGAGAACAGAATAGATAGACAGACGGTCAAAATTATTTTTGGCCAATCTCAGAACTAAGACGCATCGCTCGCTCGGTTAATTAAATGAAGTAATACATTTGTTTAGTAGATAATACCTTTAAGATAACACTTATTATTTACGAGATAATGGAATTAATCTGGCGCAGGTGATGACGATTCTATTTCCGCACACATAGTGGGTGTTATCTAGCACTATATATTCAATATGTAGGAAATAATAAGCATGCTTAAATATTAATTCTAACATTTTCAATTTTCAGGAAAGTGAAATCTTAAAATACATCGCGAAGACTGAAGATTTGGAGCCCCTAGCTGATAATTGCACTAAAGTCTACGTATGGCACACGCGGACCCAAAGGCCGTCTATACTTAATCCGAAGAAACTAAAAAATCCACCGATCCCAGACGATCATATAGAAGTCTGAGTAAACTACAGTTAACTTAAGTCTATGGCTATGAGCACCAAAAATAATGCAGTGAGTCGAAGTCGATCTCGCTCGCACTATTGTATGGAAGTGAAAAGGTACGCACGAACGTGTGCATGACGCGGCATGATTGGTCAGTGGGCGTGGCCATTTGACATTTTTTATTTATCTCGCGATAATGACGTACAGTTTTTAACAGCTTGTCTGTTCCGTATACAAATTAATAGCAAAATATGAAATCTGGTCTCGCCTAGGCCTAAGTTTAGGTATTTATATCGTTTCATTACATTCTAGGTAGTTATCCGATTTCTAAAAAGACACGTAATTTATACCTTTAGTATTACAAGCGTTTGTGTCTTATTGGTACTTACCAATAATAAAATTACTCTTGGCTGAAAAAGAAAATAAATCAATAGTAATTTTACAATACCATGAGAATAAAAAAAAATTGTTATTACAAAACAACGGCTTAGTACTCGATAAACAGGTGATTTGCTTTTTCCTCGTTCGGTTTTCCTGTAAGTTGGATAGCTTGAACGTAGTAAACAGTCATTAAATTCATATTACTACTAGCATTTTAACGTATATTTTGAGAAAATAGGCTTTTTATTATGTAATCCATTATTTTTTATATAGTTTAATTTATATATTAGCAGGGGCCACTTACCCATGATACAATGAACTGTAAAGTTCTAATCAAAGTAAAATTTGTGGGACAAAATCTCCACTTACGTCCCATTGGGTTTTATTGTGCATTGCCCTCCTCCCCATTTTTAGGAGAAAATGATTTACACATGACATACGTTGGGAGAATGGGGGTATGTCTTACTGTCAGCGTTTATAACTTTGTTTGACAAAGTGCACTGTCCCCTTGCTAAGCTCATTTCAGCTAACCCAAGGACTTGTTGGTTGCATTGCAGTCCATATAGTAACAGAGACTTTTGATATGCACTGTACTAGCAACCCGACGATTTGTGGATACTGTAAGACCGTTCTTTAGTGCCTGGAATTTCTTCTATGTTATGTGGGCTTGCCTATCATCCTTTCAGCATAGTGTATAGGTATCAATCTTTACTTTGAAAAGGTTCTAAGTTTAGTTGACTGTACGTATTCATATTTTGTGTGATTGGTTTTACCAATTGGCCAATAATAAGCAATATCTCTTTTATTTATTTAATTAAGTATAGGATAATACTCATTATTAAGCGTACTCAATTATTGTACTCGGATCAAATACTATTTTTTTTAACTAGGATACCTGAGTTTTTTTTAGCCTTGGTCTTTTTATGTTGATTCATTTGCAATATTGTAATTTATATACTTACAGATAAAATAAAGTAACACATTACATATTGTAATAATAGCGTATAACATTATTTATTAACGTCAGTGCTCGAAATCGGTAGATATTACAATTATTTTGTAGCCTTAAGTTATGTTGTATGAAATGGTATTCCTAATTATATCAAGTTGGTATTCAAACACCATAACAGCATTTATTTTATAACGGTCTATATTATAAAAAGTTAGCGCAGACTTGATGCCTTGATTATCATACGTAATGGTGACATAATGTCAAATGTCAACGCTAACTTATTGTAAGATAGGGGGTTCGTTTTTAACAGATTTCGATAGATTCACCAAACAAATTATGGTCAGATCTTTTATATTTTTCCAGTCGTTTATCATTTTTGTTAATATGTACTGTCATAATACTCTTAAATAATCGATATAATATAATTACGGTATATCTTACAAAAAGTTAGTGCAGACTTCATGTATTGATTACCATACGTAATGGTGACATAATGTCAACGCTAACTTTTTATAAGATAGGGGGAGGGGGGTAAATATTTAAAAAACTAATTGAAATTCAAAATGATTTATTCAATTACCAGTGTATTTATTAATGTTAGTTACTATAATTTTATTCTTGATTTTAACCTCATAAGTGCCAGTGTATACCTAAATTCCGTAAAAATACTAATCTTTAAGTCTATGCTTTTGCATTCAATATTTTTTTTAGACGAAATTATAAAATAACAGTAGATATTATAATTGTAAATATTCTTTATATTAATTAAGTGATCAATGTAATTTATACTCAATTCTTAGACTCTCTTCTCATAGCTTTAGGTAGTCTAATTCTACGAAGGTAAAAAGCATTACTTGGTACGAAGAGACTTACTTCTTATTTATTCCGTTAGATGGCGCTAATATAAAAAAAATGTCATGGCCGTCCGTGTGTATGTAGTTACATACACAATGCCAATAAAACAGGAACAGCATGTCTCTGTATCGGTAATTTTGGTGTAAAAATAAATATCGCCAATCTATTGATTATAGTACAAGATTTGCTTTGATTGCGGCTGGATGGCGTGTAAAATGATTGTAAACTTTATTTCATATAACAAAAATGATGTATTTTTTACTAAGAATGTGTGTTTCGTATTTTTTTTATACGCTAAATAGTTTGCAAATATGCACGTCCTATTCAAACTGTGCTAGCATTGAACCAAACACTAAAATGCCAGTACAGCGCCATCTATTGGTTTAGCTTTGTTTATACTTCTCCATTGATCAAATATGTATAGTAAATAATGCTTTTTACATTCGTTCGATAAGCATAATATTTTAGTTTAAATTAATTAAACGCTCAATTCATCATATCGGTCTAATCATGATTCCTTCTAGCGTGTATCGGTGATTATATTGTACTTAATCACGTCATTGTTTATTGAATGAACATTTTATTTAAATAAACTTTATTTATAGAGGATTTATTTATAATAGTTTAGTTAATGCTTTAAATTAATGGATCACATCATACTTTAGTCTGGTGCTCTCATCACAGCTTACTTATATATATTTTTTTAACCTATAGGTACTCTCTATAGGTATTTGCTTAGTTGTATAAAAATAAAAAAAAGGTTTTATTTAAAATTGAAACGCGGTATTTTAGTAAAAAAAATTCTTTCACTAAAATTACCTTACTTCTTCTTCTTTCACTTAAATAAGTATTTTAGTGAAAGATCTCTTTTCTAAAATACCGTGTAATCTGTGGAATATAGATACAAGTAGGTATACTGTGTTTTTAGTGCTTACCTATGTGTTGCAAGATTTTGTAATCCGCCAAATAAATATTTTTTTTTATTCTTTTCCAAAATGCATCACTGAAACAGCAACACAGAAACTTTAAAGAATACTGGTCGAGTTTTTTTTTTTTTCAAATTCACGGCGCTCAATTATTCCATGAGGTTTGTCTTTTTTTTGAGGGCACCAGTTTATGAAATACCTATTTTAGTGCATTTCTTATTGTATTTTTTGTGGTTCATTGAATGCAGATGCTTTTTTATGTTTAGATAATTTATTAAGATAAATTTAATTTATTTATTCGCTCTGTACAGTCAGCATTATTAGCAGTATGACAATGAGTCAACGTTTAATTAACAGTTTTTTTTTCTAAAACATCTATATGTATGTAATGCTATGTTGTTTCAAGTAGCAAGTAAAAGTTTGATAAGAATCAACTACTTAGGTACATACTTTTTAAAAATTGAAAAGAAAACTTAAAATGTACTACTTCTGGTGCTGACCGTACACTGTCTGCATTTTTTAAAATATATTTATTTTCATTAGATTCTTTCAGCGCCTCATTTCATAATTTTTTTTTCATCATATTAAAAAAAATGTGTTTAAAAAGTTAGACTAAGTTAGCTTCCAATTAAACGTCATTTTTGAAGTAATATTTAAAATGGCCGACAATATTTTAAAATGAACAAATAGTAATAATTACAAACTTTAATTAAAAATGTATTCCAATGTATACCTACCTACTTTATCTAGATTATCTAGCGCTGAGAAACGAATAATTAGATAAGTGACTCTATGTGATCGATTTATAGATTCTATTATTTTGTAAATAATTATAGTTTTTACTACAATGAGAATAAACTACTTCCAAAGAATCACTCGTTTTTTCATTTGAATTATTTATCATAATTACCTAGTAGGTATACTACCTATATAGTTCGGTACTTTTAATATACGCTGAGAAAGCTAGGTAAACATCTTATTAACTTTGTGTTTGTTGACATTATCTTTTAGTAAGGAATAGGTACTAGTTATTTTCAGACTAGCATGAGTGTTCATACTTCAATATAATAAGAAATGGTTAGTTATAGGTATTCTGATATTTTTTTATTATCTATCTTTCTTAGGTACCTAGATACTAATTATAGTAACTATGTGTATGAGAATGTCAACAGGGTAGTTAAAAGCCCTTTTTATAACACGCAAAAATTTGGGTAGATACCTATAATATCGCAGTCTAGCTTTTGTTTTGAGCTTGTCTTGTAAAACCCGATTGGAAATATAGATTCCAGAAAAAAAACTTTTTAAACTCAATTTCACCATCGTCAAAGAGTCTCTTGTAATGCAAAATTCTGTTTTGATTACTTAAAAGTTTTTGAGTGACAAGTTTTCTTGCAGTATGGAGTGCTCGTGGAGTGAATTTGAATATTTTGGGGGAGTTTTTACACCAGTCATTCACCCACCTGTCTACCTAGCAATTTCCACGAACAGATTTACGAATGCAACTAGGCTTGATATCAAATGTTCATAGCTTTTAAATGTACGAACAATGATGGCTTAGAGCTTTCATTGAAACAAGAAACAGTCGTAAACTATAACCTCTACTGATTTGCATATTTCTGACTGATAGTTGCCAACTTACGTTTTTACACCTATAGGTAGGCACCTACCTAGATTGGTAGGTAACTTCAACAATTTGAAAATTATTACATAATATATAATAGATACTTAGATACAGTAGGTAGGGCCTTGTGTGTTCCGATCTCATGTTTTTTTGGAACTATGAATTTAAAAAGCTCCAATTTTAAAGATGAAATCTGGTCAGGTAGGTGTCTAAGTAGGTTAAAAAGTTTGCTGTAACCTAGGTACCAAAGTAAGTAGAGTTTTTTACATAATCTTACTCTTAGTTTTCCGATATTGCTCAAGTTTGAGTTTGCCAGGTCGCTAGCAGTTTCTTTGCAAAAATTTCGCTACCTCTCGTAAACTTTTGTAATTTCTAAAAGAAATCTGAAAGAGGCGGAAACCACATTTTAGTAGGTAGTCAAGCACCTACCTAAGCTCCTAAAGGTAGTGCAAAGTTACGTGACTGTAATAAGTGGCTATGAAAGTCACAAAGGTGGCTCTATTTACTTTTTTGTTAAATGACATTATTACAGAATAAAGTAGGTAACGTACCAGGTTGATAGGTTAGGTTCAACATATCTCTACCTACATAGGTACCTACCTAAGTGCCTTCTACTTGTAATGTACCTATGTAGGTACCTAATATACAGGAGCGAAGAAGGTTCCTTTACTTCAACTCAGTTATTTTACAGAAACTATAGGTAATATGAGCTTAGGTACGTGTATGTGCTTCAGTAGTCACCGTTCACTATGGCGCATCAAAGCTTAGCTTAAAACTTAGAAACACTTGTAGCTAATAAGTATGTAAGTATATACCTACTTATTCAAGAGGCGTTTCTTGTCATCGCTTACTCTTGGTAGGTAAATGTCGAAAGTAGCGTATAATTAGCTCTTCGAAGTTTAGCCAAGATGAGAGTTTAATCGGGACGCGATAATAGCGAAACTTGAATTTAATCTGCGCGGAACTACTGATTACCTTACCCTGGCTTACTAATGGGGTAGGGTTATGGAGGTATAATCGGGTTTACGATGGAAGGCTTATTGGATCCAACCTCTCTACTTACCAAAGCCAAATTTGCCTAGTTATTAGAACAGTAGCTTCTTCTTTTACCCACGAGGTTCGGTGGGACAACTCGTTTCTATCTTTCATTCTCACATAGTCAGTCCAACATGCGAGGTTAAATTAGATACCTACCCTGTTTTTTATAGAAAACAACTAAATCTTACTATTTCAACTAAAATTGTTGTACAGTCACGAGCTTTAATTTGGGACCCTATTCCATTAAATGTTGTTAGAACATTCATAATGCAATAAGGTCGAAACTTCAGTATGACGTATGACATACGTTAGAATATTAGCACTAAATAACGTCAGTTTGCCACACGATATTCAACCTTAGGTGGGTCCCAAATTAAAACTCGTGACTGTACAATAGTAGGTATTAAAAAAAACATACCTACCTAACTTATAATGATTTTTAAATCAATTTAATGAAAGCTTAATTATGGCGTAACTTTTCAGTATCAGTGGTTAGAACTGACGGAAGAGAGACGACCTTGTCGTCTCTCTCTAATTTAAGTGTCAACATTAGGTTCTTAAACAACTACATACCTACCAAATTTTTTTTCCAGCCTTTATTCTGTTGTGAACATACTACCAACAAGACTTATATTCTAGTAAGATCTATAGGTTCCTCTAAGTACCTAATAAGTATTTCCACGCGTTACCGCAGAAGATACAGTTTCGCCGTCCATTTTCCTTGGTAACACAGACAAATTATGAAACTAGATTCCGGTGCTGCTATGAGATATAGCCTTTCTGCATACGTCCTGAAATATTAAAGCCATATGTAATGTTGCTTATAATAAATAGCCCGCGGGGAACTAACGAAGGAGGTTTCACTCATCTTGAAAATACCCGTTCTTTATTTATTCTTGTACACACACAAAACAGAAATAGAGTAAAAACTTAAATATATGTATAACATGTTCTTATAGGCGAGCTTATAAACCCTAGAGAGTGTCTTGTAGTTTTATCAGCAACAGCGTTTGAGAAACATTTCATTTCAGTTCGATATAGGTAGGTACCTACTTGATAAGGTGGTTTATTGAGGTGATGGCCAAGTCCAAAACTATGAGAGTTAGAGAAAAGTTGTTAAAAGAGTAATTTCCTTGACTTGTAATAAAACAATAACTTCAAAATTCGTTATTTTATATCCTTCACTTCATATTTTCATATTTTCCGAACCGGAACGATAAAATATAGGTACCTAACAAAGCTTGGCCACTTTGATGATGCAAACTTTGTTTTTACAACGTTTGAGTAATAACTGGATTGGTATCATAGATGTCTCGATACGCAAATTTAATCGAGACTTTTCAAAATCGAAGAGACTTCGAGTTTTTTCTTGATAAAATTCTATTATTCATATTTACGCGTTGACTTGAACCTCTCCGTTTTTCCGTCGGTTAAAATAGAGCCCGTATTATTTGTTATATCTCGTTTTGTTCATTATGACTCACAATCGAGTTATATTTTTCAGTTCTGGAACACAGATGTGATAGAAACCTAATTTGTAAACCACCGATCGATTTAATTACCACAGCCAGCTGCTGACCGTAATTTAACTAAAACATTTATGAGGTAGCTACTAACACGCGATTCAACCGAAGCCTGGTCATGATCAATGATCATGATCTATGCATGACCGATAACTGACCACGTTTTAGAATGAATGATGATCGTGATTTATGTTGCGATAAACGTCCGTTTACGGGCTTGAGTCATAAATTAACTATGTATTTGACACAAGGCGCAGTTTGATAGAAAGTAAAATTACATTTTATAGTTAAAAAATACATAGGTACTTATTCTTATCACATCTTATGTAAGAAATATATAATACATATCTTTAGATAACCAAATTATTGTAGGTATATCATTAAGATGCGTATGATTAAAAATGTTGTGAACTCGCAAGTAAAGTTATCATCAAGTAAATTCAACAGAAATCCTTGAATAATTAAAATAAAAATTATGAAATTGCGCATTAATAAGTAATTATTTAACTGCTTCAACGTAGCCGCAGCGCTTTGCAGATTTGCAGTAAATGCGGGTGAAGTTTTGTGTCGTTCAGATCAATAATGCTTCAGAACTTGTAACTATTGAAGTACATACACTTTTCTCTACAAAAATTAAGCCACAATGGATCCAAGTATAAAACTTATTTTTTATCTGTTATTACGCTAAGACAAGATTGAATGCGTTTATGACGGGTAGCCAAACTGTTTTCAAAAGTTTATACGTGAATTATTCCTAAAATTCACTTGAAATTCCTCTAACCCCGTCACATCTATTTAAATGTCATATCGAAATTCGATATCAAAATGCATTTAGTATGCAGGTCACAGAGCTTCCGTAGCTACCTCGTGGCGTGTGACCACCCCTTAATCATTCCTCTTGTGCCGGCAATATGCACACAATTCATTCGTTAGAGTGATTCAAAACGTGATTATATTGGGTGCTTATAATTAGGGGAATGTCAAAGCACGGCAATTAGGGGCTATCGAGTTTTGGAATTCGTTAGGGTTTGGAGAAATTCAGGGGAAATGAATCAATGGAGACAGGAGGTTTATAATCTTAAGCAGAGTGGTGACTGAGGACTAGAAAGTCAACTGTTAGTAATCGAAGTAAAGCAAGAAGAATAGTAAAGCGAGCGAAGCGTCTTAGTTTAGACATTAGCCGAAATACCCTTGTCCTTCTGTCTATCTGTTCTTGCCTACAGGTCGCATTTTCCGCCTGAAACTTTGCACGCGTCTTTTTCTATTGTTTTTTTATATTAAAATTAGCCATTGATCCAACATACGAACCGTAATGTGTTCCAAGTTTTATGTAAATTGGGGCATTAATTACGATGGAATTGACAACCAAACATACACAAATCTAAGCTTTCATCTTAGAAGATACGTAATTCTGGCTTTCACTTATCATAGCATTAAATTATCAAAGGTATCAAACTGCTCACATAATATGAATAAAGAAAGATATCATGCTGCCTGCACCATGTTTCTGTGTTACACATTGAAACATTCCAACATTGTAATATATTGAAAATGGTAACTTAGTTATAATGCGTTGACGGCATGGCGTTACCCTAACTTGAAAGTTATCTAAACTTTCTTTACCAATTTTCGAAACAATCTGTGCTTTTGCTATACTTATTAAACGTTGTTCAACTGTTACCGGTATTGCCGGCTCGTACGATCTAACTTTGTTTTAATAACGATTGTGAAATAACTGGATTGGTATCATGAATGTCTCGGTATGCAAAAATTGTGACTTTTCAATATCGGAGAGACTTCAAGTTTAAGCTTGATAAAGTTCTGTTTAATCTATGAGATATGTCTGACGATACATCCATGGTCGCAATAAGTACTGCTATGATTTCGTATTGGATTAATAAATTAATCACTGTAATATTAAATAAATTAAATTACAATGTTTCATACTTCATTAAAATTATTTGCTACTGATTATCCCCCATTTCAGTTAAAATCGGTTAATTACTATCAATATTTTTGTGCACAATTATCATTAAACTATTTATCATTAGCTATTTTCACTGATTACCCGCTTTCTTCGAAAATGCATCCATTGCGAAGCCTTTGAGACTGTGGTAAGCTTACACTGCGCACTTATCTGAAGCCAATTCTCCGATCAATTTTCGCGTTTAATTCAATCTTGGGTCAACATGTCAGGGGTACGTCGTCTCGGAACTCGCACTAATCAATCAGGCAGTTCTACGGTATAATAAAGCTTCGAAAAGTGCTTTTGTAATGGTAAGGGCCCCCGCAAACTGCAGACTTTTTATCGGCCGATAGTTTGGTCGGCTTCTTAATCAGTATGAAAATGTATGCAGATGCGCACATGCGCATCTGCACATACTCATTCACTGTAATGTTACAGTGATTCAGTCTTCATACTGATTAAGAAGCCGACCAAACTATCGGCCGATAAAAAGTCTGCAATCTGCGGGGACTCTAAGAGTTTGGGAAAGTTTCTTGACTTCAATTTCAAGTGAACGTGAAATACGCTCTATATCAACTAGCTAATGTCATGACCACGTTTTTACGAAATAAAAAATAGAAAACGATTATTTACACATAGAAAACATTTAAAAACAAATTGTACAAGAACAGATAAGAGTGTAAAACGGTCACCACTCAGCATATGCCATAGGAACGGTAAGGTTTCTATAGCGCTGGTTTTCAGTGTGACCGAGAGAATATAATGTTGCGTTTTGCTCATGTTCCTTAGTTTACGTTTGTGTAACATAATATCAACGATGTTTTAAAGATATTTCTATATTACACATTCGCATAATAAAAGTTTTCATAGTAGGTAAATAAATAAACTAGCTACCAACATGAATAAAAGGAAAAGCTTTAGTTACAAAGTTTGTCGTCGTTATGACTAGAGGGAAGGCTGTTGTCTCTCGTCGGTTGTCACGTCTCGCTAGAACTTTGTGTTTACGTCAAATTTACATGTCATTAAAACGCACGTGACCTTTCTTAGTTTAAAAACTTCATGTGAACGAGACTCCCAAAGAGTTTTGAGATAAAAGGTTTATAGAAGAAAGTTAATACAAAAATAAAAAAAAGTCGTGTGAAACTGGGGGACTGCCGCGGTAAAGCTATTGCATAGCATTTTTTGCTGGGTTACGCATGCGCAGTGTTAGGTTATTTTCGTTACGGAATTTCTGGATTCGGTCTCCACGCTCAAGGCCCGCGATAGAAGCTATGCAATTGTGTAAAATATTTTTTACATTGCAAGTAATCCTAAAGACTTTTGACGCTGTAGTCAGGAAACGAAAGTGCCTGAGAAATGTTTTAGAGACTTGCTAAGTTGGCCTTACCCAGAAACAGTAAAGATGGAAATTGGATGGAAAATAGGAATAACACTTATAGTTTTATAGCTCAACTGTTTTTTATGTATTTTATATGCCTATGAATGTATATACTTACATTTTGTAAATACTATAATCTTAAGTTTGTTTGTGAATAAAAGATTTATAAAGCTCAAAAAAAACTTTAACAGTTCTATTAGTGCATAGTATTATTTTTCAAAATATAACAACAAAGACGCTTGTTGTTATTGTTATACTACCACAAACGAGTTTGCATCATACATAAAACAGTATTTTGTTTAAGTTACTGCTCCCTTGCGCATTACCTTTTTCACATCTGAATATTTCATGTCAATTCTTGTGAGTTAAGTAAGTTTTGGTATAAGTACCTATTTTTTAGATTGATCAGTGTTTTTTTCTTGTAATACGAAGCTTTTAATAATGTAAATACACCTTTCTCTTCCTTGTAAAAAAACATATATCATCAAAATCACCTTTCAGATATCAGGACTTACGTAAAAATATGTATTAGGTAATAAATAAGTAAATAGAACTTACATATTCAAGGGCGTCATGCTTTAGTCTGAAACTAAGCAAAGCTTGTTCTGTTACAGGTGTCACGGCTCAGTTGGCAGAGTATAGAAGACAGAGTTACTACCAACTGAGCTATGACGCCTATCAAAAGGCCTTCACTACAAGTTTACGCTCTTTATAAGCAAAATAATTTTCCGTTAAAATCCGACTTTCCAGTTGAAATTGTAGAATAGTAATTGGTCCAGCTGCAACAGCTCACGTCTGGAACATTAGTCGTTGGTTGCGCGGCGCCAACTCACTAATGGCTGAGGCACGTGCTCGATCATACGCTGGCAATTTATTAATCTATTCGATTCAGTGCAGTTTTTGTGCAAGAATCCGCATTGTCTGTCTAGTTGATAAACAAAACTTAATCGCGTAGCTCGTAGGTATTATATTTTTTGGAGGTCTGTTAGAATTGAACTCGAGCACACATTGTGAGCTGAGTCTCAATTCACTGGCAACTTGATGTCGAACAATGATGCACACAAACTTGATTTTTCGAAATTGTTTAAAACTCTTCGCACAGTTAAAAATACCTAAAATAATAATCATTATTATGTAGATCATATCTCTTTTACATTGTACTATTCATAATACGTTTTGTTTTGTATTTTTCTTTAGCTAAATACCTACAAGTTACAGTAAAAATCAACTTTATCCACTCTACTGACAGTCCATTTTCAATAAATCTAGGAATAGTTTGTATTACCAAAGTATACAGAAGACACAATTCGAAAAGGTGACTGCATTAACACTGGTTCATTTGGCGCGGCAGTCGCGACGCTGAATTGAAAGGGGTTTCGGTAAAGTGACGCCTTTTTCAGGTACCTAAGTAATATATGACGTCAGTGAAGTGCACTAAAACTGAGTACTTCTAACGGTCTCATAAGTTAAAGCTACTTATGGAAAAAAGTTCACGCTGAGACCTACGAGTATATATTTCCAGAGTAGGTATACATTTTGTGTACTTATAATGTACCTTATTTTTTCGGGTAAATACATTTATGTACCTACTTTTTTGAACAAGATCGAATGTCTTTGTGTATATTAACTAGACTCTACTCTACTCGTATCAACAAATCATAGTAGGTAACATACAATAATAACTGACAAAATAGATGTTCAATAATGAAAAAGTACGTTTCCCCGACAAACATGGTTCATTTTCAGATTAAAAAAAAAGAGAAAAAAAAATGTTCTCTACGCAATGTTTCCCAAACCTCTTCATCGCAGAATTGCTCTTTCATTGCGGCGATGTCCTGGTACTTACTCCTCTTTATGGGCGGAACAGCGATGTAACGAACATGATTGTTATTGCTGGAGTACGCTGAAAGCTGGATAATGTTTCTTACGTGCTTGAAATGTTTCCTTAAAACACTAATTACCTACAGCTCTGCGGGTTCTTATTCGAGCAACATACTTTTACTGCGGAATTTTACGCTCGCCTTAGCACTTATGCAGTGCGTAAATAATTAATTTATTGTAGATTGGAATCACATGATTTTAAACACGACGAAACAGATGTTATAAAAATAAATAAATAAAAAAATAAAAAAGCCTTTTATTTCTTGCAAGTACTTAAATATAACATGACAAATATAAACTAATAGTAATTTTTGTTTTTTTTTTTTAAAAGTAGGAAGTATTCTTATTATTTTTTGTTTGTTTTAAATTCTATTTTTCTTTCGCGATGTACGTATATTTTTTTTTTTTTTTAATAATTTTTTTTTTTTTTTATTTTTTTTTTTTTTTCGCAAGAACCCTTTCGGTGAAGGCCTCCTCCAAAGGCTACTAATACCATTATACCATTCGTCTCAGTTTTGAGCTAGCTTCTTTTAATTCGATTAGACGTTCGTGTGATGACAGAGATGTCACATTGTAGTAGGATTTTACATTGTTTGTTTGTGTCACTCGAACTGGGTAGGTTTGTTTCTTTGGAGGGTTTTGGTCGTACTCTTCCACGGCGACCAACCGGCTTGGAAGATGTGTTTTGTTTATTACATTTTGTTTTTGGTTTGTGCTGTGAGAGGGTTGCTGTAATCGCTACATCATTTTACTTGTATTTTCTTGTGTCTGTTTTGTATTGTTTGTGTTTTTGGTTACCAGGAAGTTTAGTATTCCTGGTTTAAGAACGCCTTCTGAAAGACTTGATGATCTTTGTGGTTTTCTTTGTGCAGGCAAGGCTTTGTTCTTTTTGTTTGTGTGTATGTTGCGGTTTTCGTATTGGTTGGGAAAATTATTTTCAGGAGATATTGGGAGTGGCCTTTTTTTGTTACTTGCATGGTCGGGTATTTGCATGTTGGGTAGAATGATTAGTTTGTCGTACTTGATTATGGCTGTGTTACCCTTCTCTCTTTCTATTTTTACTTGTTCCTGTAATTCTCTTCTTTTTTCTAAAATATTTAATGGGTAGTCTTCTTTTATATAGTATTCACTTTCATTCAGCAAACGTTTTTGTTTGAAAATTTCAATCTTCGTCCCCAGTGTCGAGAATGTAACTGTTACAGGACGAGGTCTATCTCCTTTCTTACCTAATCTTTTGATTGCTTGTAAGTCTCGGCAGGTCAAGCTTATAGAGAAATATTTTTTTATGAAATCAATCAAGTTAGTCTCCAAATTGGCATAGAATTTTTCGCACTCTTCCATACCAAAGAACACTATATTTCTTTGCCTTGCTTCTTTCTCTAGGAAATATAACCTTTTGTCTTGGTTTTCTACGCGATTATTTAGATCGTTATATTTCTCTTCTAGAATAAGAAATTTTTCATCTAACATTTTGTTTACATTTTCTGTGACCTTTTCTGTAACACTTTCAGCACTCTGACGTATGGTAGTTTTTTGTTCACCTAGTTCTCTTTGAATTTGGCGGATTGCAGTCATTAACTCTTCCATTTTTTATTAAGGTACTGGTGCTGCCCTCTGGTGTTGGATGACTTGAATCACTTTATTTTTATTTATTTTTTTAACTATGCTCTCTAGTGGATAATAATCGATTTTCACTTTTGTATAGTCAGATTAGAGGAGATAACAGTATCACTGGTTATTTAGGCAGTTTTACACACTTTAAGCACTGTTTCGCATAGATGGGTTACGATTTTCCTATTTATAAATTGATTTTTGTTAGGAGCCTATGTTGCTTGCACGATTGCAGCGCCCTCTCAACAGATGTTATACTAACATATAAATATTTTTAAAATACATCATTAACATCAACCTATATCAGTCTACTATTGGACGTAAGTCTCTCCTAATACGCGCCACTGAATCCTGTCTGTAGCTGACAATCCCTACAATGAGAACAGCCGAATGCCATCTAGTGTTTGCATGCATTACGCAGATTATAATTTAGGATAGGTACTCGAAGCTAGACAGGCGTCACCGCTCAGTTGGTAGTAGCTCTGCTTTCCATGCTATGGGTCGTGGGTTCGATTCCCACCCAGAGCAAATGTTTGTAATAAACATAAATCTTATTTGTTCAGTGTCTGAATTCTAAGTATGTAATACAAAAAAAAATCTTAAGTAGGTATTCTATCAGCAATTTAGTTACCATAGTAAAAGCTATGCTTAGTTTGGGACTTCAGTGTGATGTGTAAATTGGCCGTGAATATGTAAAATAAATTATAAATTTCGTACTAGACATTTCATTTCGTACGTGTCCTAGACCTAAACCATTTTGTGGTCTATGACAAACTTTTCACTTTTATTCTACCACAACACAAACTACATTATAACCATTAACGTTAACCTGGAGGCAGGTTACCTACAACTTTTAAAGGTTTAACCTGTCTCACGTCAAACGATTACAATGACAATCTATGTAGGTTACGAGGTTAGTATGAATAGCGCTTGAATAACGAAAGTTTTGCTCATAAATCATCTTTTATGCTTTACATTTTACATGAATAGGGACCGTCAAGTGCTCGGTTATCGCATATCGTTAAATATTACTACTCTTTTAGGTTGTATGCTTCTTATTTCAATCTATTTTCACTTTCTAGGCTTATTAAAATGATGTTTTTGTGAGTAAATCTGTATGTTAACGGTGCTTTTAGTATCAGTATAGGCGACCAAGAAATTGGTTTACCACTTTTGATGACATCTCCCAGTAACATAATTATTCGCTAAGGATTACAGATTGACAGATTCTGACGTAGCAGTTATTAATCTATCAAGCGAAAATTGACCACGATGTTTTATACGTGCAAATGATATTCAGCCTTAGAGTGGTAAACCAATTTCTTGGTCGCCTATACCTACCTATATTTTTTACAACGAAAAAAAGTTATAAATAAGGGACATGTTACCCGATAAGTGTAGGTAATACACGAGCAACTAATCTGAAAATTATATAAACTAATATTATTTATTTTCCGTGATTAATCATGAAGAATCACGATGATCAATACTGTGAGTAGCACCCCTGAAAAAAATGTTTAAATAACTGATATGATATACCCAAAATAATACTAACTAAGTATATTAATATAGTAATAAATAAATAGTGCTATGTATTTTATATGACAGTGTACATTTTGTAAATACTGTATAGTCGTAAGTTCGTTTGTGAATAAATTCTTCTAGTAATAGTGCTTAAGTTCACATTTAGCACACAGATCCTTTTTATCCGAAACAGTCGAAAATCAAGATATTTTCCTTTAAATAAAATCTGAGAAGATCCAGTTAGGAAATTGCACGTCGCGTGTCGAGGATATTGCTTTATCGCTCGCGAGGATCCTCAATATGTTATTTTGAACTCTATTTCTGGATCAATTTGCATGATTTTGAGGTTTACTTCCCATTTTGCACATTTGGATACCATACTTACTACTTACTTTTTCTGCTAGCACTTTTAACAATTGATATTTCAAGGTTATCATTTATTTTTATAAGCAAACTTATGCTGGCCACACACCATCCTTCCTATCGTCCAATCGGCATGACGCTACTGATTGGACGATAGGAAGGATCGTCTGTGGCCACTATTACGACTATTACAGTATTTACAAAATGTACATAGGCATATAAAATACATAATAGTGGCCACAGACGATCCTTCCTATCGTCCAATCGGCATGACACTGCAGGCTGGATCCAATCTGCAGTACGTCCATATACACCACACACGATCCAATCTATCGTCCAATCGGCATGACACTGCAGGCTTGACGACGATTATGGCTTTTTGCTTTTGACAGCGTGATTCATGTCGGATTTAAAAAAAATTTTCGACGGATTTGGATAGAAAATTGCACAAATAACAATGCTTTTTAATTTGAGCTCAATCGGACCGCTGGAAAAAAAGTTGGAGGCGATTACCCAAAGAGGGGGGACGAAAAGGGGGGATTTCGGATTTTTCTGGTACTAACCCCCCTTGTTTAGTCGATCTGCATTTTTACTTTTTTCAATTTCAAAGCCCTTCTTACGAACTGAACTGCCAATCGCCCACAGCCACACACGGTCCAATCGGCAGTATCCAATCGATGTGATCAAGCCAAAAGAAATGAACTGCCAATTGCTATCCATTCTAACTGTCATGCCAATCCACTCCCACACACGGTCAATTCTAACTGATCCAATCAGTAGCGTCATGCCGATTGGACGATAGGAAGGATGGTGTGTGGCCAGCATAAGAAACAGTGGAGCTATGGCAAGTTTTTATAAGACGTTAGAATGTTATAATTCATATTCTGGCTTATAAAATAACACTATATTCAGCTAGTTTGTTTAATATTCAATTAAACCCAGTGATATTAAATCCCAAAATTATCTGCTTGAACAAAATCTGAGAATTCACACCCTCTGCGTACCCTTAAATGAGGCGAACCATAAGATAAATAAACCCGGCGTTCATACAAACAAGTAAACTTTTAATTTACCTGCTCCGGAAAATGGTGCCTTGGAAGGCCATTATTGACACCTGCGAGGCCGTTCAGCTAGAAAGCCTATAAATTCCACAAACAGACACTCCTACGTGTGTTGTACTAGGGATGTTCTTTGTATTGTGTGTGACACTTGACTATTTTTTTTTTATTTGAAATTTGCCAATTTATCATAAAAATTTTAAAGATCGCTTGCATCTGTCTGTAGATAGCTCAACTTTTTCTTATGTGTTCTGTATGTGTTTGTTTGTGCATAAAAGTACCTATCTACCTATTTCATTATGGCCTCGGAAATAAAATACTAAGTTAGTATTTTAGCTATCTACAGACAGTTGAATACGATCTATAGATGGTTAATAATGAGGAAGGAAGCTTCTAATAAAATGAACCCTCTAGCACAACCCTAGCTAGTTACTTATACCTGAGAAATGTCAGTTGCAAGCCGTGTAATTGATTTTACAGATTCTCGAATAGTCTCAATCATCGCTAATTGCATAATAGATTTTTGTGGTAATAGTTATTTCACGAGCAACGAAATTTACTAGCCATAAAATATGACGTAAAGTTTCATAAAAATAAACACATTTTGAGATCGGAGTTGAAATATATCAGCTCAGAAGTATAATCCCAGCCAATAATCTTGTATACTTAAATAAATAAATAAATAATGCTGGACAATCCAAACAACATCATCTAGCCCCAACCTAAGCAGAGCTTGTGTTATGGGTACTAGAAGACTGACATACTTAATACAATACATTACATAGATAGATATTTTTTTATTATACCTACATATAACCCAGACCACCCGGAATAAATATTTGCAGATCGTACAAACATTTATCCCAAGGCGGCAATCGAACCCGCAACCTTCCGCGTCGCAGGCGGACCATCGCCCACCGCGCCACATCGGTCGTCAAACATATTCCATAGAAGCAAAAAAAAAAAGAAAAATAAAATATTTGTCATAACCGATCGATAAAAGAATTGACCATTACTTAATGTTATTAAATTATAATTAAAGCCCAAAACCTCCAACCCGTTATTTTGACTTGATAAATAAATATGATAAATTTTGTTCCTTAAAATAATTAAGAGTTCAAATAATTATATCAAACACGTAATTAGAAAACTTTCCGATCAAAGTTCGAAATCGTTCACCGTTAGTAATTTTCAGAAATTCGGAAATTGATCAAACTTCAGCACCAAGGTTAGAATCGAGAGAAGTCGACAAATCGAAATAGATTTTTTTTTTGACATAAGTAAATAAATATTCATGGACATCATAAATCTTACTCTAATCCCAAACTAAGCAAAGCTTGTACTATGGGAACTAGATTGCTGATAGAATACTGAAATTCTTTTTTTTTTTGGAAAAACATACATAACACACGTATATCCATTATAGTAAATAAATAATGCAGGACAATCCACACAACATCAAGCCCCAAGCTAAGCAGAGCTTGTGTTATGGGTAGGTAGGTAGGTAGGTACTAGAAGACTGACATACTTTAACTACTAAATACAATACATTACATAGATATATATTTTTTATCATACATATAAAATACCCAGAACACCCGGAATACATATTTGCAGATCGTACCAACATTTATCCCAAGGCGGGAATCGAACCTGCAAATTCCGCGTCACAGAACAGGCGGACCTTAGCCCGCCGCGCCACATCGGTCGTCAAATATTATACAGGTTCAGTTCAAATGCATTGTTTTTAATTTTGAGCTACGAATTTTCAGCTATTAGGCTGAAACGTGCATTTAAAGTACCTTAGCTTTAATGCGCTTACCACATTGCACAGCAAGCTCTTTAGTACCTACTCTAGTGCAGCTTCTAGCGCTAACATATTATTATAGTATAATATTTTAAATAATATTAGTATCGGCCGAGGAAGCGTTGGAAAGATGACTTTGACGTATTTGAATTGGATTGGTGGGATAGAGGATGGAGAGAAGTGGAAATGTTTGGGGGAGGCCTTTGCCCAGCAGTGGGACAATGTAAGCTAGTAACAAAATTAAATAAATAAAACAACGATAATTAAAAAATACATTTATTTACATAAAATTCTTTGGCACCAGAGACGATAATGTATTTTATAGAGCTTAAAGGTTACGTAAGAAAATATATATGAACAGTTTTTACTGATAAATTACTAGATACTAAATTGTAATAATATAGTCTAAGAAAAGCGGTATTGTTTTATTACAATTATTATGGCATATTTGAAATTAAATTTAAACAGATCTTGACTGAAATTTTGCTTTTGATTATAATTTTTCGGATTTATAACCTACCAACATTTTATATTTATACTTATAGCATTATTATAGAAAATAAAGTTTGTAGTGATTAGCGAGGCTGGAAATAAAATTAAGCTCAACGAAGAATATGAACTAACTTAACTACCTATAAAATAATATAGAGGTAATGTTAAAACAATAAAAATTTGAAACATCTAACGAAAGTTAATAAAATAAAAATAACTAATTATAATGATTGTTATAATATTAATTAACGAAATGAATACTTAATAGTTGAAAACTGACTGAGTTTTATGTTAGAAAACCATATTTTCACGGGATTTTGTCTGTACTTTGTACTGTTTTATATTGCAATGTCAGTTTATAACTTAAATCTATTTAAAATAAAATATTATTATCAAAACAAATAAATAATTAAGTTTATCAGCAGACATTACAGCACAGTATTAGTTTAACATCATATTACTTATCTTTAGTATTTTTTAAAGGCCTTCATGAATTTATAATTTTTTATGGTACCTATAGATAATTTATTTCTCAGAAGAAAATTACATTTATGTATAATATGTTATAATATGTGAAATATTGAGAAATATTAAAACTTACAATACAAAATAGTTCGTAACAACCAAACAGCAATAGATACACTTGTACGCAAGTATAAAAAAAAAACTTATTTAGTTTATATTTGTTTTAGTTTAGTTTGATTGGATGCTGTAATGTTCGCTAGTGTGTACTGTGTCAATGTTTTTTTTTTAAACTGAGGAATGTTTTCCAGTGACAACACCGGTGTTTTTATTGTATTCGTACTCTTTGTGGCCATTGTTGGGTCTAGTGTCTACCGGTTCCACAATCAACAAACCTTTTTTGTCCCTGAAAAAAAAAACTATTATATTATCATGGTTTTTACTAAAATAGCGAATATCACGAAAACGGAAACGAAAATGAAACAAAATTGAAGTACATACACGAGGAGCTATCATGTTATTACGAAAAAAGTAAGTATTTTAATTATTTTGAAATGTCGTTTTTACGCATAATATCTTCAGTCATTTCTCGTATATAATATATATATCTATATCTCTCCTAAATTTCAAATGAACGTCGGTCAAGCGACCGATATTCAACTAATCAACTACTTTCTCAGTAAATAGTTTGCAACGGTCTGTAGATAGCTCAACTGTTTCTTATGTATTTTATATGCCAATGTACATTTTGTAAATACCTACTGTATAGTCGTACGTTTCTTTGTGAATAAATAAAAAAAAAAGAAATAGAACTTTCTAAGTTAAGTTTTTTTATTGTTTTGCAGTTGACAGGCGTCACAGCTCAGTTGGTAGCTCTGCCTTCCATGCTGTGGGTCGTGGGTTCGATTCCCTCTCTAATTATATCCTCTCTAAAATAAAATCATCAATATCTCGCGTATACTTATTAAAAATTATAAAATGAGGTAAATATTTCACCCAAATTTGTTTTCAGTTTTCATCAATACCATTGAATTTATGTTTAAACGCGGAAATGTTTCCGTTGCGGTGACAATAGCTGTTCTTTTGTATTGAACTCTTTGTGGGCATTCAGATCTCGCTACTGACGGCTGAAGGCCTTTCTTGTAATGACCTAAATGTTTGTATTGAAATGAGCTGCGTATAAATAAATTATACGAAGTGTTGAAATTGCTTTTTAATACGTGAACCAATACAAGCACTTAAATACCTATACATGTATTTTAGTGAATCAACGTATTGGTCAATCACCCTTGGTGACTTATGTGATATAACTTAAAAATACTGTAAGTTATTCTATTAAACCTAAATTTTTATAAAAGCAGAGAAATTAAAATAAATAAACATGACGATTTGGCGTCAAAGCTCAGTTGGTAGTAGCTCTGCCTTCCATGCTGTAGGTCGTGGGTTCGATTCCCATTTAGAGCAAATGTTTGTGTGATGAGCATAAATATCTGTTCTGTGTCTGGGTGTTTCTATGTATTCTATGAATATATTTACAAAAAAATGTATTTGTCCGTGAAAAAACACACATCACATTCTAGTCCCAAAACAAGCAAAGCTTGTGCTATGGGAACTAGACTGCTGATAGAATACTTATATTCAACTACATATATATATTGTGTTGATTTTATTCAACATTATTTATTTTTGGGCATGATATGTCTCCTCTAAAACTATCTATCTTACCGTGAATTCAAACCATCTTCTTTCCTCCTCTTGTCTTTATTGACTAAGCAGTTCGCAATAATTCCTTGTCGTCTCCAGACCAGCAGCAATAAGTCCAGAAGTACTAAACATACGAGCACTATTATGATAGAAATGCCTATAATGGCTCCCCCTGAAAGCTGAGTTACTGGTTCGTTGTCTTCTTCTAAAACTGAAAATGGAAAATAAACAATGACTTCTTCTGGCCGCATTGAACTGGCACCTAGAATCACCGAGTATGTAAGACGATTCTTAATGGTCCTTGTGATTTTATTGAATAAAGTAATTTTGACTTATACAGTTATATATATATAGTTCGACCCGTGATCCTGGCGCATGCAACTGTGCCGAAATATCGGGAAATAATCAAACTCAAAAATTATGGTAAATATCCCGCTTATAAAGAAAACTATGTTGAAAATCGTGATAGTTTCAGATATTATAAAGTTAAGGATGTAGAACATAATATATGTATTTTATAAAAAAAATTGAATGCTTTAATTGGTAATATTTTGATTTATGCAAATAATGATTTGAAACAAAAAAAAACCTACCTCAAAGTAATTTTACTTACTGTAAACAAATAAGGCTTTTAATTACCAATTGAAGTATCCTAAGTTTTCCATACATAATAATTAAAAAGAAACAAACATTCTACCTTAAGATTAAGTAGTTATATTTACTGTAAACTCAAGAAAAAGTTCAGCATAGTCTATAAAACCCAGAATGAAAACAACGTACCTATCTGAGCTCGTTTTATTGTATAATTTATGAGGAAAACTGTTGGTACAAAATAAAGAGAATAGTTTTCTAATGCATAAAAAAAATACATACCAGGAATTGTTACAGAAATATTGGCAGGCGTGGAATTCCCCTCAGCATTGTGAGCGATCAGCTCGAGAAAGTATGTTGTGTTCGATTCTAAATCGCTCAGTTCTAGTTTGGAAGTTGGCGCTACATGGCGTATTTCTTCGCATAATCTGTTATCTAGTTCATCGTATATCTGTAAATTGAATCTTTACTTCATAACTGTTATTAAATATTTATTTATAACAAAAAGAAAAGTAGAAATGGAAGAATTTGAAGGAGTCCTTTGCAGTGGAACGAAATAGGTTAAAAAAAAGACAAAAGTTGAACTTTTTAAGGATGTGGGTTACCAATTAAAAATTAAATCCCTACAAAAATATTCGGCTCTTAATAAGCAATTAAGATTAAGTGTTAATCTGTACAAACACTCTAAATTGTTAAAGTAATTTTTAAAAATGTGAAAAGGTTAAAGTTTAGCGCGGAATTTCCGTAACAAAGTTTCTTAACGAACCCCTTTTACACTACCTTCATTATTTTTAACAACGTCTTAATAATATTCCGGGGAAATCGCAAAAATAGAGAGCACCTAACAAAAATAACGAAGTATAAAAAAAAGGAGGATAGAATATTTAGCTTAGTCAAATGTAAAATGGTAAATACAAAAGATAGGAAATATTTAATTGATTCGCTTTCTGTTATATTTAAAGCGTTTTAAAATAATCAAAGGATAAACATGATAAATTATCTATCTCGTTATAAAAAACTCCATTACATTACATACGTTATTATAAAGCTTTCACAGACGCTTTCTAAACTGGATTAGTATTCATTTTTCGATCGTCTGTAAAATCTTGATACTAAAACGCAGTTAACAATTTTGGAACAAAAATTTAAGTTAGACCCTTTTATTTAGAAGGCAAATACTCACCGGACAGTACTTCAAAACGTAATAATCAATAGGTTCGCCATTATCAGCGGATTCTTTCCACGTTAGCAAATAATTTTCACTAGAAACACGCTTCACAGGATTTTCATCAAAGATCGGTGATTCTGGAACTGACCTTCAAAAAATATTACAATCAGATATCAAAAAGAAATAGGTATGCACATAAGTTACTTATAAATACTCAATACCTGACATTGAGCAATAAGAAAACAAAGATCTATTTATTCATAAACAAACTTACGACTATTTCAGTATTTACAAAATGTACATAGGCATATAAAATACAAAAGAAACAGTTGAGACGATCTTTAGATAGTTCTAAAAAAATAATATTCTTCTAAATAAATAAACAATAATCCACACACTTATACTACTATCAACAAATAAAGTAGATCATAATTCAGAAGAACATTATGATACTCAGTGTTAATTATTAAGGTTTGGGCTGTAATTAGATAATAATTAAATAATAATTGTAAGTCCCTAAATCTAAGTTAAAATATTGTACGCCCGGATTGGTAGGCTGTTAAAATACTTATATTGTGTTAAAATTGTAACATAATATATAAATCCTAGAAAAACGCGTAAGTAATGTGATATCGGGATTTGATGGAACTCGTTTTCCGTAAGTTTTGAGAGGAAAATTCTCCACCATTTTCTTTTTAAAACAAATTACAGCCGACTTGACGATTGACTGACTTGACTATATCAAATAAACACTTGACCTTCGCGGAATTGCCAGTCGTATGGGCTTTATAAAAAAGAAGTGTAGGTGTAGATGATCATCAAATATTAGTAATATTGTTGAAGCATGGAATGATGTAGTGACTAAGGTAAGAGATAAACTCAGTAGGTACATGACCCACTTCGAGTGATCTGGGGCGAACGTGCAAGATCGGAATTGTACGATACTCAAGAGTTTGAATCCAATTATCATGAAACGTGGTGTTTCATATTTATTTATGTTTCAAGTTATTCATACGTTTGTAGCCTTCGAAATAGTTTTATATATCAATCCTTTACAATGTTTAGTAGGTATTTGTTAATAATAATATGGTGTATAGATATGACATGAGTATGTAGGTAATTCAAGTTGGTTTACAAAATAACCAAATTTATAAAAAGTGTCACAAATCTTTGATATGGCTCCGAATTTCAGTCTTATTCCTTACCCAAATAAAGATTTTAATACTAGGTACTCTAACTCAAAACATAGTTACATTTATTGACACTCACAACAAAGCACAAAACACCTAGCAGTATGTCTGTTAATTTGCTACGAATAAATTTCAAAAATAACTAAAAAGACTTACTTTTCCAGAGTGACGAACTCAATTTGATCGGTATAATCTCCAGCCCCGACTTCGTTCACAGCTGCAAAGCTCACACGATATGTCGTGTTAGGTTTTAGTTTCTCAATTTTGAAAGTCCTGTCTAAAGACCAGGTCCGATTTGGGTGGATATCCGTGATTTCATAATTCCATTCTTCATCGTACTGAGCCGTGTAGCCGAGAATTTTTGGTATATCCTTTATTGTTGGACCTTCGATGTGAAAGGTCACTGTCGTTGCTGTTATATCAGTGATATTGATTTCCTGTAAGTGTTTTTTTACTTATTATTTTACTCCTACAATAGTTAGGTATTTAATAAATAAAAATAAATAAATACTCTACGAGATTTAGTAATCTAGTTCATTATTGTTTTTTATTCTGTAGTTTGTATAGTCACGTTAATCAAAAATGTTCGCCTTAAAACAAAATTTTAACTATGATTTGTAACTGTTTTGTGCTTTAACTTCTTTCAAACTTTTCCACTCGTCTATCTTGGCCATAAAAGCGTTAAATAAATTCTTTTTTTTTTAATATATTTTGTTATAACTGCATTCTAATTGTTTCTTCTTGTGTTTAATAAGGAGTTTATCTATCTATCTACTTATTTATCTGTATCTATCTATCTTTTATATATATTTCTTACGTGCTCAATAACTGGTGGCCTGAATCCTTCTCTCAAAATAATGATTTTCGTAGCTTCACCAATCTCGTTTCTCGCTGTGCACGTGTAAATTCCAAAAGTAGAGTTTGTATCAATATTCATGAACAGGTATTGGTCATGCCTATCAAGCAATAGCTTGTTTATTTCTATTTGCTTATCCATTGGTATATCGTTGCTTTCAAATCTGTAGGATAGAATAAATTATACATTATTCTGATCGTCATCGATACGAAAAAAGATGTTTTTTTTATAATATTCATCAGCTAACGGTGTGATTTAAGAGTCAAATAGTTCAACTATTTCATGTATATTTAAGAATATGTAAATATGACTAGAGCATGCATCCATGTCGAAAATATCGGGAAATAAACAAACTGACAAGTCAATATCCCGTTTTTATAGAATAATCTACATAATGTATATTATGTATTATAGCGAGGACTATGAATATAATAAAATGATGTTAATGATGACATTATTAGTACATATTATAATAGGTACCTACTAATAATGTATATAATTGTGTGGGTAATAATTATTATCCACACAACTATAAATATTATATATAATGACAATGTGAAATGTATCTATTAGTAAATTAATAAAATTATCACCACACTGTTGCATTAGGATAATGTACCTAATAAGAGATGTAAGTAAATGAATCAATAAATAAATGAATAATTAAATAATTGCTTATAGTCGCATGTATCTTATAATACATGAAAGTAAATAAATAAAATAAATATACATAGTTTATAGTAGTAATTTGTAACTTTACCTCCAAGTAACAATTGCTGGTGGATTACTAGTATGTGAACAATTCAATACGACAGTCTTCCCTTCATATCCCCATTCAACAATTTCATTGCCGTGTGCTTTGTTTTCATCCTTGAAATATGGTCGATGAAGAACTGTTAGATATATCGGTATTTTATCGTATCCAACTAAAAGCAAACAATTTATCACACCATCAGATTTGGAACACCAATTTTCTTTGATAAAACAAGAAAACATAATATGAACTGTTAACCGCCATTTTGTGGTGGCGGCCATCTTGGATTTGAAATTTTGTATAGTGTAGAATCCTTTTCTTCTATTTTACATAATTCTACTCGTCAAGCACTTTCATTTGATACTAGTTTTGAGGAAGTTGTGAAAAAATAGACTAAGCAGACATATTGAAGAGTTTCGAACAATTTAGTCTATTTTTAATAGAAACAAAAAAGTTTCACCAAATTACCTTCATTAGCTGCATGACAAACATAAATTCCTTCATGACTTCTGTCAAGATTTATAAATGCTTTATTCGGTATTTCTATAAATTCTGATAACTCCCTGAAAAGTTAAAAAAATATTACTTATGTTTATTTTTAAAGTTAAACATTTTATAACCTTTGTATTTTTATTAGTTTTAATAAAGATATTTTTAAATTGTTATTTATTGTTACCAGTCAGTGTTAATGTCCCATCCTTCGTATATGATTGTAATATTCGGCTCAGGCTTTCCAGTTGCATTGCAAACAAGCTGTATCGTTGTTCCTTCTATTTCGGTTATATTTTGAAAATATGTTACATTTGGAGCTACTAACACCTGTAAAACAAAAATGTATTACCTTCTAACAAAGCATTTCATTCATTTCATTTATTAAATTCTAAAAATTTTGATTTGATTGCAACCACATTGTCCTATTAGAATATTTATCTAAATATAGCCTATTTAGTTTTTTAAAATCTTGGCTTCATTCTAAATTTTTTTAGCAAAGATGCTTTTCACTATGACAATTAACTATAATATTATGTCTTCCAAAA
Source organism: Ecliptopera silaceata (assembly GCA_932527185.1). Lineage (NCBI taxonomy): Eukaryota > Metazoa > Arthropoda > Insecta > Lepidoptera > Geometridae > Ecliptopera > Ecliptopera silaceata. Next base: position 4,275,347 of record OW052205.1, on the reverse strand, counting down.
TGATTTGTTTTGTGCTTTACATCGATATATTTACTTACTTCTAAATTAATCAGTCTCTTTGTAGACCCAGCATCATTAAAGGCATTACATTCGTATATTCCTTCGTCTTCTGGTTGCATATTATCAAAATTGATTGTGTTAACACTTTGCGTCCAGCTGCTATTTATATTCTGTAAATTGTTTTCATTTTTAACGATCATTCTAAAACAAATTCATTAAGCAACATTTTTAATACCATAAATATGAATACTTACGTCATCTGTTTCTATTTTTTTCCAAGTGAATTGGGGAGTAGGTACACCTTCGGCTATGCAATCGACAGAAAGAGATTCGCCAGCAATAACCGTTGCACCAGGAAATGGTTCTAGTTCTTTTATAACTGGAACTGTATGTATCTAAAATCATACAAAATCATTATCATTACCTATAGCTACTATTATGTATTCAGGTATTTTCTTTCTTTGACTTACGTCCACGTCAATGAATTTATCTACTTCTTCTGCAGTAGAGATTACTAACGCTGTGCATTTGTATTTTCCCGCGTCTGCTTCAGTTACATTCTTTATAAGTAGACCTCCAGGTATCTTTTCATATTTTCCAGCGGTGGGTATTATCTAGAAGCAAATATATGAATTTCACAATTCACAAGTACCTAATATTTTGTTTAATACGAGTGCAAAAGAGCAAGCTTTGTTAGACTCTCCTGGAAAACTTTTCGAACTGCGAAAATTAAAATACAATTAAATCATTTTGATTTATTTTATGTATAAAGAAAAAAGGTACACGGAAGTTTAGGAATACAGTTTCTATTTATTCTTTCCTAAACGAAATACTATCTAAGGGTAATGCTAAGTCCTGCAGCATTATGCTCCTAGATTATACCCAAAGTAAATATACTTACTTCAACGAATTCATCACCGATTTCCTTCTGCCAGCTTATTCGTGGAGGAGATTCTCCTCTGGCTTCACACGATATTAATGAATCACCTCCAAGAACTAAATGCTGATCTTCTTGCGTTTTAAAAAAGTATAATGGTTCTAAAATAAAAACACAATGTATTAAAATAATAAATAAATTTATCTATAATATTATTAACTTCATAATGTAGGTATAGGTTAACATGCAACGGCAACTTACTTAAGTACCTACCTACTTACAGTAATAAAACAAAGTGATTCCATGATCATCAACCTCTTAAAGTCCATTGCAGGGGCCCTATCCAGACCGCTGAAATGTTTTTGAGCTTTTATTTGATCAAATAACATTTCAGTTTTCTTCTTCGTCTTTTATTGATATTTTGACTGTAAATTAACTTTGACAGAATTGTGACATGCCGAAGTTTGTTTTGGTTTCATTTTGCAGAATTCATGGATTCATACAAACACGAAAATTATAATGTTTTGTGACAATTTCAAAGTAGTTTTAAAATTAAAACGCTATTAGCTGCGATTTCAATGCTGACCTGTGAATTTTTATAGGTTTTCAGGACTACCATCTACACATTTTCTGGAAAAAACCTAAGTAGGTATGGGCAAGATAACTTCAAAGTAATATCATCGCTTCATCCTTTTAGTTCTTACTTATCACTTGTTTTTAAATAGTCTAAGACAACATCATCATCATCATCATTCCCCTGCCCTTATCCCACGTTACGTGGGGTCGGCACAACATGTTTTTTTCTTCCACTCACTCCTATCATTCGTCAACTCTGAGTCTACTCCTTTCACATTCATATCCTCTTTCACACAATCCAGCCACTTCTTTTTCGGCCTTCCTCTACTTGCATATCCAGACACGCTCACATTCATAACTTTCTTCGTAATATGATTTTCATCCCTCCTCATAACATGTCAAATAGTCTAAGACAACAAGGAACATAAATGCCTAACTAGTTGTATGTAATCGTAGTTATAAATCCTATAACTACGATTATAGATAATATTAGTCTCATCATATTTAAAATATTTATGGCAAATTTATATAGAGACAACATAATTTCAGTACCTATCCTGAAATAAATTTTTGCTAAGATAAACCATCATTGAGATTAGTAGCATAAAGTTACATCTAAAATGTACAATAACATAATAGGAATGAATATTTTTTAGTATTCTATCATCATCATCTTCCTACCCTTGTCCCACATTATGTGGGTCGGTACAACATGTCCTCTTCTTCCACTCACTTCTATCAGACGTCATCTCAATGTTCACACCTTTCTTACACGTCGTCATTCACATTCACATAGTACATACCTACAAAACTTTCTTACCTATTATTTTGTTTCAGAATACTATGCAGATTACCATGAAGTTTCTACTTGTGTAGTAGACAGTTTATGACTATATAAAATTAATCTGCAAGTTTTAATTTGTAAAATGACTAGAATTCAAGGAATAAAAACCATTTTGATTCTTAATTATTATTATATCTTATTTAAAAATGACAATATACACTAAACTAATTAGTGGGTTCCCAACCAGTCACACCAAATCATAATATACACATTAATAAAACCTTTTTTATTTCCTTACAAATATTAACAGAATTAGATTATACATAATATTGAAAATGAGTTAATTAAATAAGAATGAGATTTGAATAATTGAAATTAATTAACATAATATTACAAATTATAAAATAACATAGCTCAACATATGCAACAATTTTTTACATCTTCTTTCTGTTATTTGTTAAGGACCTTTCAAGGAGTAAAGGCCTCCTCCATTTTCCTCCAAGCATCTCTATTTTTAGCCTTTGTCATCCAGTCTGCGCCGGCTTGTTTGTTTACTTCGTCTATCCATCTTTCTTTAGGTCTTCCCCAGTTTCTTATACCGTGTGGTCCTGTCCAGCTTGTTATTTTTGTGGTCCATTTGTTGTTGAGCATACCAACATGCTATGTGGCCATAAAAAAAAAGTATATTATAGAAAACTTAAACTAGGCTACCACCGTGTATTATCTCATAACAGACGAGTGTGGTTATTGACATGTGGTAAAGAATGATTACATAATTTATAAAATGATATTAAAATCTGTACATAATCTAATTTTTTTTTCCTTTATTTCATTAGACTTGAACAAGTATTCATGAACATTTGACAGTAAGTATTTGGTAGTAAGCTCTGCCTTCCATGCTGTGGGTCGGGGGTTTGATTCACACCCAGAGCAAATTTTAATGTTTGTGTGATGAATATAAATATTTTTTCTGAATCTGGGTGTTTCTATGTATGTGTTTACAAAAAAAATGTAAGTATGTAAGTATTCTATCAGCAATCTAGTTCCCATACATATAGAGCTTTGCTTAGTTTGGGACTAGAGTGTGAAGTGTGAATTGTCCAAAAATATTTATTTATTTCCCAAGGCATGCACTTGAACCAAACTAAACAAATCTTATAAGGGAAATAGATTGCTTGAATACTTTTATAAGTATTCTAAAAATTAATACATATTAACACCCAAATGCAGAACACATATTTATGTTCACAAATAGTAATAAATAAATATTTTACCAATGACAACTAATCACACAAATGTTTGTTTGTGGTGGGGATTGAACCCACCATCCTAGCATAGATGCCAGAACTAATGCCAATACTGAGTTGAGATATATATATTATTAAGTATAGACTATTAAACTAATCTTTGTTTTCATTTGTGAAATAATATAGTAATTCAATAAAACCATGTTTCAGTATTATTTTATTAAAACATTTCTAAATAGATAGATAACTCTTTATTGTTCATCACACATAAATAAAAACGAAGAGCTTAAACAAGTAGTAATAGGCATCAGAATGGGTGGCCTTATCGCTGAGAGAGATCTCTTCCTGGCAACCGAAATTTGCTCGTGTCACATCCCAGATATACCTGAAATAAAATGAAGTGTATTGTAAATAGAGTTAATACGCATAGAGTTCAATACTAAAATATTTTACAGTCTTGAAATCTGAACATAAATCATTTTCTTTTATTTCATTACACTTAAACAAGTTAAAAAAATGTTTATGAACATTTCACAAAGCTTGTATGGCAACTAGAATACTCATATACTGTTTTATGAATAAATTCATAGATAGGTAACATGTTGACACCCAAAAGCAGAACATACATTAATATTTACTAATATTAATAAAAAAATGTTTTACCAATAAAGACTATTGAACTTTTAAAAAATATTTATTCTTGGTGGGGATCGAACCCACAGAGAAGACATGACACATCACAATGAGCTGTGATGCCTATTGCAATGATTGATTTAGTTTGTTATAGGTATATTTATGAACCTATCAAGTGAAGTAATCAACTACCTGGACGATTAAATAGAATGATTCATGTCTTAGTCTTAAATTGTTGTGTTCTGATTTCTGATCTGCTAACCCATACTGGGCACCAGCATCTTGTGTGCATCTGAAACATGAATAAGTGGTGACCAAACATGTTAGAAACTCTGCAACAGATGTCCACCTCCGACGCGGAGGTTGTGGGTTCGATGACCGCCTTGAAATAAATGTTTGTACGATCTGCAAATATTTATTCCGGGTGCTCTGGTTATTTTATATGTAGGTAAAATAAAAAATACCTATCTATATAAGTAATGTATTGTATTAAGTATGTCAGTCTCCTAGTATTGAAAAACAGGACAAGCCCGACATACGTTTCATGTTTATGATTAGATTTGACATTAAAATCTTCCATAATTAGGTAGTACACTGATTTATTCACTTTTCAATAACATACTTGTTTGCGAAATGCGCAAATCCGGTGTAGGTTTGCCAAAGCTGAGGTTTTTATTCTCCGTGAAATACTTACAAAGATTTCACCATTTTCTCAATTATGTATGTATTAAAACTTTCACATACTCACATATTTTTTTTTTTATAATCCTTTGGCTTCAATCTCGCCTGATGGAAAGCGCCGATGAAGCCGACGATGGAGCAGGATGGTCTAGAAGACACCTATTTATATTGGCCTTGAATTGATCTAGGTTGTAATGATTGGGAAAAACAGACGCAGGCAGCGTAGGTATTCCATTCCTTGGCAGTTCGCACCAAAACGTTTTTAAAAGTTTTATAGAAAGGAGATGGCGGTATCAAGTCGTGCAGTTCCTGGGCACATTCCCCGAAATGTATCCTATAGAAAATGGATAGGCAAGCAACTTTACGACGGTGTTCGAGACTATGGATCTTAGTCTCCGCCATATGTTGCTCACCTATTATCCTGAAGGCTCTTCGCTCAATCGAGTCCAAGGCAGCCAGCAATATTATGATGGCACATAACAATATTATGATACAACAATCACGAAAGTTACAATGAAAATGCAAAATCTTTAGGTTATAAATAATAAATGTAAACAAACTATAGGGACGGAATATTCGATAAACTTCGATGCATCGAAAACATCGATATTTACAATGCGATACCTACATCGAATCGATCCGATGTTTTGAAATGCTTTTGATATACTCGAAATATCGATGTTTTTTCAGTTTTTAGTAGAAAAACATCGAGTCAATAATTATATCCAAATAATTTCATAAAAATTCCAGTTTGAACATTATAATTTTACTAATTTTTTTCCTATTTGATTATTTAAAAATGAAAAGTTTATTATTGGACTGACAATATAATAAAAATATTGTCTGTAAATATGTGTACTAAAAAAATGGCGGGCTTCAATGTTTACAAACAACGAATTGTGAATAACATTTGGTTTTGTGGACGAAATAAAATTGAAGTAGATTGTGTATTGTATAATTATATTATATTTATATACCAACTCATTACAATAAAATCTCATCTTTGTGTGAGCTCTTATACTCAATTGGACGACATCGATGTAAGTTCTGATTTATCGAATCTAAAAAAACAACGATGATTTTAAAAATGGACACCCCTAAAACGAACAAGTATGAAGACATGTTAGAGCGGTACAGAAATATGCGCCCGCGAAGCCCCGTTGCAAGTGCGAGCGAGATGCATGCGCCAGCTCGTTGACGTCATTTTTAACAGTTCAGTCATATCTAAAACATTTCAGTCATTATTTAAAACATTTCAGTCATATTTTGAACAGCTCAGCCACGTCAATCCACAAAAAATGCCTACAAAACTGACCTGCAACTGAAAGGATATTCCGTCACGCAAGTTTGCCCCTTCTGGATAGGGCCCCAGGGACGTAGGTCTCTTCTAAGGCATGCCACTGAGCCCGGTTTTTGTCTCATCCGGTGCTAGCACTACGTTTCAAATCGTCGCGTCTTGCACGCTTGCTTAAACCTAGTCCCAAATCTCTACTTACTTTACTATTACATGTAACTCATATAAACAGTGGCAAACCATCCTAATTGGTTTGTTGGTTGATGTAGGTCATAGTCATCAAACTTTTTGGCCAAATTATAAACATTATTATTAAGGTCATCTGTTTACCTACCATATGCGTCAATGGTGTATGCTTGAACATATCTATAGCCGTTCACATTTGTAACACACTTGTACTCGCCAGACATTGATTTTTTAACGCTGGGTATGTAAAGATTGATGCTATCTGCTGTTTCGTCCGTGTATACTAAGCTTGTACCTGGTCTTGTGAGAACAATTTACTTTAGTGATGATGTAGAATAATGGTCAGACAGAACAAACAATTAGGAGAAACCTCAATAAACTGCTAGATATAGATTTTTAAGCGTTTCAAACCATTGCAAAGATGTATATTTTGAGAAAAAATTACTGAACTTTAAGTAAACTTTTTGAAATCTTTAAATAATGAGCATGCAAGTTTATTTAAAGAAGTTTTACTGTTGAAATCAATATTTTTTGTTAAAAATTCGTTAAGCAGGATTTTGAATTTAGTAGTTTTATACAGTGTGATTAACTTAGATGTAACTAGTGTTGTTACATACCCCTTTTCGATAGGCTGGTTGTTGATATCCAACCACATGAGATTCTCTATCGTGTACCCTGGCTCTGTGCACTGACATTCTTGGTAGTATGATGTACCAGCTGGTAGAACTTTCTTTTGATGTTCATTACTTCGAAAGCAAGCGATACAATCTGAAAGAAAAAATATTTACTTCTTGGAGTGAGACACGTAGTGAGACATACTTTGGTTAGTAAAAAGTAAAAGTATTTTTATTTCACACAAAAAAATGAAAACTTTAGTGAGAGATTGCTTATTATTCACTACTATTATTTATAAAAAAATACAAAGTAAAATAGATAATTTAATAGGTTTGCTAAAAGAGAATTCTCTTTAGTATTAAACTCGCCTATAAGTATGTACATGTCCTATATTTAAGTTTTTTTTCTATGTATGTTTTGCGTGTGAAGAATAAAGATAATGAATAGGTAAAAAAATATGGCAGCAACTAAGATCATATTTTGTTTGATATTTACGACTGTAAACATTATAAAGGAACCGAATAATGAATCAGTTTTACTATAAACATAAATAAAAGTTGGGAAGTTTTACGATGGAACAAACCCATTATAAATAAGCCCCTACTTATTCAGATTGACCACCTTTTTGTAGAATAATTAATCATTTTGTCGTTCATATTCGTGAATTGACTCAGCATTACAAAAAGTTTAGACGCAAAGTCTGTATAATTATTTACTCTTATAATAAAGAGTATACCTACTAACATAGTTCAATCTAGAATCTAAACATCTTACTTTTTTTACATAGGTTAAGTACATTTGAAATCATGTGTATCAATTTCATTATAAGATCCAGGTCTTATTTTATGCAACCAAATCGTAAAATCCAATTTTTATATTACATCTGCTAAATCATCTCTAGGTAGGTACATTCTATGAGCTAACCCCTGAAACCAGACAGTGCACATGCAAACCGTTGGATTTATATCATCATTGTCTATTTTTAGACAATCAAACAAGATCATCGCCATTTTTACGACAAAATCTGGAGCAGTTCTTTGTTCAATATTATTACACGTTGACTTAGTTATGGCGGCTTTTCATACTATTTCACACAATCAAGCGAATACAGTTATAGAAAAATGGTTAAGACTCGCCGATAAAATGATTTCATTTATTACATTATTACACAATTACCTAGGTACCTACTTGGTTAAAATGATTAAACAATTCATGCATTTTAATTATAATTTTGGAAAAAGAAAATAAACATATTTGTACTAAGTTAATAATGTAATAGTTAGATATTTATTTTTCTATGATAATGGCATGTTTATCATAGAATTGACATTTGACATGATTTATATATGCAGTTATATGCACTTTTATTTGTATCAAAAACGGATGTCATAAATATTTATATCTTATTTTCTAAAAAATATAACAGTTATTAATTTGGTAGAACTGTGATTGATGTCTCCTATACTTTGATGTTGACGTTGATGTGACTGTATTTTTATAACAAGCAGCTTTTGATTATAACAATAATAATTTCGTATATAATCAAAGAGCAACTTCTCGGAAACCAGTAAAAATTGTCACTGGCACTTCTTGGTCTATTTAAACAACGATAAAATATAGTTCAAGTGGAATGCGAGGTCGAAACCATTAGGATTTTAGTGGCTTGATAGAGTGTGTCAAGCCTCGAAAATAAGAGACGGAATTGCTAGCTATGACTTCAAAAAAGAAGGAGGTTCTCAATTCAATTGTATGTTTTTTTATGCATGTAACATCATTCATTGATTAAATCAATGAATGATGAATTTTGATGAAAACTGATTTTGATGATTTTTTTGATCGGTAGGACATATTTCAGAGGTCCCGTATAAAATTCACGGTGGTCGGACTATTAATTTTTGAGTAATTTTTGTTTAAAGTCATAACTTCGATCGTGAGACGCAAAATGAAAAAGATGGTGCAGCGCCATCTAGTTGTGAAATTGAAACTAAATATATTTGGTCACGATTAAAGTCGGTCTATTTACAAGAAAGGCAACGCACATCCTAAGCTCAGACACGTGCCAATAGTAAGTAGGTAAGTACATAAATATCTACTTGAACCCACATACAGTTACGGTTAGAACATAATATACGGTTGAATTCCTATGAATAAAATATATCTAATAGTTTGAATTATACATTGGATCTCCATAGCTATTATGTTTCTCACATTGCTAATATGAATAGACACGATATTAATAGCTCAGGTAGTTACTAACAAAGCCGTGTTCGCATCATTGTTACTATGAATAGTAGATAGTTAATATTCAGTTTAGTATCAATTCTAGCTTAGGATCGATACTTTTTCTTATCCTGTATATTTAACACGTTATTTACAATCAAACTAAGCACACCTAATACTATGAAACCAATATTGCTGATATGATTCTTATACTGTAAATATACTTACATAGTATAATCCCGACATAAAACAAATATGAATTAATGCTATCACACAAATTGTTCATGTTGGGATTGAACTCACAACCGATATTTGTCTATGAGCCAGTATACTAACACCTAATTCCATGCATAATGTACCTACCTATCAAAGAAAAAATGTATCAAGAAATACTGTGAATATATAACGACTAGACCGGTATAGTTGGATCTAAATAGCTCGTAAATCCTCAACCCCTAAATTATCGGTTCGTTAGCGTGAGTATCGAAAGCTACCGATATTTACAATTTAATGTTATTTCTCCCTAGTGTGGATATTAGCACATGGAAGATGGAAAACATTCGAAGGGGAGACATGATACCTTGCCTGTGTTTTTTATAAAAATGTGTTCTTGGAAGAATTTGACTACATCCTCTATAAATCGCCATACTATTTTATTTTGGTTATTTTCAATAGTTAGCCTGTTAATATCTAAGAAGAATGACATTGTGTTGTGACACGACGGAGTCTTCTTCTTCTTATCGTGTCGATGCTATCTAGATAAGTTTTCTGATATTTTGTTGTAGCATCGTATTGGAAAAAATGCTACACGACGGAGTGAATAATTATGTTATTAATATTTTTTTCTTAGTGGAAGGATTTTTAATATTGCAACTTTTTACTTTGATAAGTTCAAGTTCAAGTAAGTCAACACCAAGGACATAAATCAAACAGTGCTCAAACATGCATAAGTACTTAATTATTTTATTATTACATAATAATTATCGATGCTGTAAAAGTGTACATAAAGTGGAATACTAATTAAAATGAATTCTCGATACATGTATGTACCTACTTTAAATATATTTAAAACCTACTCTGCTAGTCAGATAAATAATATTATAACAAGTGTTCTAAATAACATTAGCGTTATTTTAATATCTATGATCCAAAATCTAGATCAAAAGTATTGAACATACTTAGACTGATTGATCTCTGCTACGTTTCTTTCAGAATAAACGTAAATAAAATCCATTACAAGCTTTAGAAGACTGATGCAATCATTCGTCGGATTCCATTGAAATCAAAGAAGGAACTTTCGTTAGAGGTAAATATTTAACACGGGTATCAACAGATGAATAGTGATATGTATTTTATTCTTTAATGCCATAAGGGTTACAATACTTTGGTTATTATTTGCTATAAATATTTTGCTTTCGGCAGAGGTCGCCACTTAATATCAGGTGGGTCTTTTCTTTATCTCATCATGTATTCTCATAAAAATAAATTGTTAGGTAATGAAAATATATGTATATCTACCTATAGGTATATTTATTTATAATGTATGTTTCATTGCAATAATAGGGGAGGGGATTATTTTTACAACATTCCATTTTGTGATCTAAGCAACTAACTAACATTATTTATAGTTAGTATTAATAATGTTATTGTAAACATTTTTGGAAAATAAATTTATCTATCTTGATCACATCTTCAATCGGTTATTTAATTTATTGTTACTACACAACTACTTCGTTTTATTATAATCCGTAGATGAAATTTCAAACTTAACCACACGATAAACTATAGCCACAAATGCCTACTTCACTGGTTTTTTAAAGTTTACAAAATATATAAGTTACATTACATTTCAAATTCCAAACTGAAATACAAAAAAACTACTAATAAAATAGCTCAAGAACCAATACTGCGCCGTTTTTCTGGCATTTTGCATATAACCTTATATTTAAAGTTATATTCTTAGAAAAAAATATTCAAGAAAAATCCCTTGCCAGGAGTGATTTATGAAGGCGAGGCCAAGATCACTGGACCTTGAAACAAGACATTTTTACGTCGAATTTTTTACGGGTTACCAAAATGACTTTTATTTCTGAAAATACTGTAGTAAATTCTTTCTTACAATATAGAATGTCTATTCTATAATCATTGTTATTAAGTGAAAATAAAATCTAAAAATTCATAGTAAAAGTGTCAAAAAAAAAAACGATTTCATATAAATTTTCATTTCATATATTTTTTCCGATTTAAAGAGTATCATGTTCACGTTACTTGTCTCACTTTGTCAATCTTTAAAAACGCAATGAACGGTCAAAAGCTAAAATTACCTACAATTGATTACTTTGAGCGCAATGTTTCAACACTTATCTTGTTAAATCTTTTATAAAACCGGTTTACAAAGAGGGTAAAAATACTTAACCACAAAAGCTTAGATCAATCTTTCAATTAACTTTCTTAAATGACTTCATATCAAAGTTAAAAAGCCGTAATACTACGTGGTTAAATCGTCGGTACGTCGCGTGTTCCGACACTTTGTTCAATTAACTCCTATTAAGTTGCTATTACGCTTGTTTGTGAAACATTTAATGCTTTACAACGATGTTTTGAGATAATGTTAGTCTTAGTCTCGCATATTTATCAATGAAAATGTTACACTGCGATAAAGTACCTAGTTGAAACTCTCATGGCCGGTTTCTGGAAACCCAAATCACGATTGATCCGAGTTTGACACATAGTAGATAATTGTTTGATTTTTTCGTTGATCATCGTTCGAGAAACCGGCCGTTAGTCCGCAAAAAAAACTTAATTGAACAAGATTTTCAGTAACGAAGGAATTTCAAATTTAGAACTTTAGAGGAAGGAATAGTTAAAAGTAAAAGTAATAGTTCTCTTTATATTTAAATAATTGCTACAAAAAATAGGGTTTGATTTAAGTAAGTCTTATTATTAGTCTATAATTATATAATTTAACGTATTAACAAATTGCCATACATTGCAACTGCTTTCGAACCTTATAAAAAAATCTTGTAATTTCGTAATTCATATCTGCACTCAAGAAGGTTGAACATTTTTATAACAACTATTATGAGTCGAGCTACTTTCGAAACCCGAATTGCCCTACTATATTTATTGATTGATTATCTTTTAACAAACAATACTGTCAGCAAGAGGCTAGTAATAATAATACAAACATTGAAATATAAAATATTCTAAAATAGAATGAAATATCTAACTATAATTGAGTGCAAAACCATGTTAATCGGTGTCAATCTAAATAAAACAAGAATAGAGTCACTTGTCACGTGTTATGAATAGGACAGTATTTTGTATGTATTATATTGTTTTTATCCTATCTATTTTATTTAGGTTAATCTAGTCTAGACGTATGATATAATTTAAGATATATAATATATAATTTTAGAGCAGTTGAACTATCTATAGATCGCTTGCAACGGTCTGTAGATAGCTCAACTGTTTCTTATGTATTTTATATGACAATGTACATTTTGTAAATACTGTATAGTCGTAAGTTAAGTTGTTTGTGAATAAATTTTATTTATAATTTAATATATTTATATAATATAAATACTTACCTAATAGTTAAGTGACTGATGTGTTTTTTTTTATTGAAAAAACTATAGTTTTTTGACAACGGCATGTTAGTAAGAATTTAGAAAAATATATTTGATAACAGAGTTATTGATAATATACTAAATAAGGTGGGCGCATTAGCTAAAAAATATTTACTGACGGAAAAGCTGAATGACAGATATTGTCAAATAACTATATCAAACCATCCATAGTCAATAATATAACCATAGGTATTCATGATATGTAGATATTTACCGTAACAGTACATTTCTGGTTAACATCTACACGAATTTAAAAGAGAGACATCGTTTCTCATTATCCAATTGAATAAATTTGGTAAGCGGTGCTTGTGTCTGGTATGCTAAGTAAATCAAGACAGAGTGGTTTATCTTGATAGTTTCTGTTCCTAACTTATAAAACATCTGAACTTTGTTCTGTGGCTGGGTGTTTCCATGTATTCTATGTAGGTATTTCTGGTGATGGGTGAAATGCCCATGATTATATGTATTATATACCACAAGTAATCTATCTAAGTACATATTATCATGGCTTTGTTAGATGCCATAGCGCCTCATGATGTGTATGGAACGCCATAACAGCAATAGGACCTAATTTTAGGAATTGGTATCGTCACGCCGCTTAACGAGCTCAATAAGCTGGTGAACGCATCAAATACTCGTTTGATGCACGCTTTCAGTGTTCTGTTACTGTTTTAAATGATGTGTTATGTGGTGTTCTGTTGGAGAATATTGTGCGATGTATGAAGAACTTATAAATGCATCTTAAATGTGAAACTCTATACAATGATCAAGAACTAAGAGATTAGCATCATACAAATCCACAATAAAAAGTATCCACAATATAACCAACTTTGGCTTTGCCGAGAGACTATACCTCCTATAAGTATTAGGTATTGTAAAAAACTAATTAAAATTAGTATCATAGAGTTGAAAATTCACTATCTTCTTAAGCAGTATTAAATGTTGATTACCATTACATTTATTTAATCATGAAATTGCTTGAATTAAATGCTCGTTCAATACTTAGGTTTACGCAAACTCTCATGTACAAGTAGTCCAATAAAGGTACTGCAATCAGCTGCATATTAAATAAATAGATTTTAAAAAGTTTATGCTATAATTTAGAATTAAAAACTCATAAAACATGGTATTCTAAATTCCGTTTAAAATGATATGAGAGTTCTTGTACTAAAAAGTTCTCATAGACGTCACCAAAACCGGATTTACTTCGATTCCCAGTCATTTGCCGATAAACTTCTACATAAATTAAGTGGATGTGCAAGATGATGCAACTAAGGCCTATAATACCTTAACCCTATACATAATTTATTCAAACTTGTTGCTAACAAGATTCCATCGACCTAGAGCAACAGGATTAAAACTTGCATAGGAATAGGTAAGTACCTATATTCTATGCGGTTTTATATGCAGGTGCAATTTTAATGACGGTCTTACCACAGACGTAATACTAGTACATACAAGCTTATTATAGAATATCTTTTCAACTTGAATATTGCCAAAGATTTGCCCTGACACTATTATAAACTGTGATTAACTTTAGACAGAAGTCTCTAAACATTATTTATATAAAAAAAAGACGTGTGGCACTCGGGGACTGCCGCTGTAAAGCTTGCATAGCATTTGTTGCTGGATTACGCATGAGCAGTGTTAGGTAATTTTCGTTAGGTTTTTTCATTACGGAATTTCTGGATTCGGTCTCCACACTCGGCCCGCGATAGAAGCTATGCAATAGCTTAATATTATCTAATAAAATATATATATTTTGTTAGTACATATATGTACCTATCTAGGTACATAAAATATACTCTCTAGACTGATTACAAAGCCTACACAATTACAACGATTGTTCATCGTTGCCTTCAAATATGACATTTATTTTGGCAGCGACAATCAATCAAACCAAAAATGTAAAAATGCACCATGCAATTACTTTGATAAGACAGTAGATATTCAATTAATAAGAGGCTTTGAAGGTAGAATAAAATTACTGCTATAAAAACGTCATGGCATAGTACCTTACTGGCTGTACCTACAGCGTACATAGTAGGTACCTACATATTGCTGATTACGAAGACCTACAGTGAATCCATACAAAGTTATCATGATTCAATCATAGCGTTCGAGGATAACCCTTTTTACACTACTAGTTTTTTTTATCCTAAAAATAAAACGAGCGAGCAATGCTGTCACAACTGTCAAATGATTGTTTGCTTGTTTGAATTTATGAAACTCAATTTTCCGGTGTCAATCAACAGAGACCGTTTAATCTAGGTAAGTAACTAAAACTTTACCTAAGTAGTTCTACAATTTTTGGTAATTTTTTTTTAACTTCCTGTCTAAGTAGGTAATAAATATAGCTAATTAGTAACATAATCCAATGATATATTGAATAGTATTAGGTACCTACTACCTTAATATCTTAAAAAAACCTTTTTTTTTTTTGTTGATTTTTGAGAATTAAAAGTTACACCCACACTCAGTAACATGCATCAGAAGATAATCAACAGTAGTACTCACTAAATTGCGTATGCGGCGATTTTATTGATAGGTAAAAAAATAGATACGTACGTACATACCTACTTTCAAAATTGTATTTGTCAAGTTTTTATTAGTTTTATTGAAACGCATCTAGTCATATAATTTCCTTAAATGATTCTAACCTTGCATGGTAATTTAAAAAGTATGGAAAAAACCATTCGCAGAACCGTGTCGAGGCTTAATTTTGTTATTGATCTAGATATCTGTCATTATTCTTAAAAGAAGTAAAGTAAGTAAGTATACTAAATATGCTCCGTAGATATTGTACAAAAATATTAAAGAATAATAACACTTATAAAAATACCTAAGCATTCAAATTTAAACAAAAAATGCTTACCATTTAATAGCGATGAAAATATCACAAGAAAAATAAAATCTCGCTTCAACATTTTTCCTTATTTTGTATCTTCTTTTTTCAAACACTTCTTTTGTCTATTGTTATAGACAATGTCAAGGTTGACACATTCTTTTTTCCCGCGTTCCAAGTTTAAATTTCAAATGACGTGACGTGGTACAGAGAATAAATTGATTTGTGCGTGTTTGTTCGACCGAGCTTAGACTGAACTGAACTAACGTTTGACTTGTGCCTGTTTAGCTGACACTCTGCGCTTGGATATGGGACGTTATATTGAAGCATAAACATCATGCTTATTTTTAGAGCGCTTGAATTGTTCCCGTATGGAATGTCATTTATGGTGTACTAAATACTGTAATAGGTCTGACTAGGTACGACCATAGAGTAAATAATAGTACAATACACTGTTTAATTAAAAAATGTCTACTAATTGGTGAGCAAATAAAATCCCTAGGGAAAAGATAGCGCCGGAGTCAAGTTCAACCAAATTTTAGCCAAGATTCGATGAGTCAACATGGTAGTTGTATATTAAATAATAAATGGATAGTGATTAATTAATTTATAATTTCAGAAACTTTGAACTTGTAGTCAAAATTTACCGATTTACACGAAAAATACAGATAAACTTAGGTACAATGCTAAGTACGTACGTAAAGTCTTATGTAAGTATTTCAATAGTTTTACATAATCGAAAACAGACTGAGGTCACGTCAAGCTATGACAGTTTGAATGACGTGTCAAAATGTATACTTAATGGAACTGTCAGAAACGAATAGTTTTACCTATTGAAATCTCTATACAAAGCAAATTTACGTCTTGACATTCAAAATGTTCTGTAGCTAAATGAACAAAAAACCAATATAAAAAATAACCAAACAAAATTTTCGCCCGCGTTATTCAAACATTAATTTTCTTCTACCTTCCGTTACGTAAACCCCAGTGAAATTGTATTTTTATCATAACATCCATCAATTTAATCGTTATCTTCCTAACGAGATGATGTTATACTTTTTGTATAACCACCCTTTTCTTTAGGATCTTATTACTGGGGTAAATGAACAAGCAATGAGTTTTCTTTCCCACTTATACAAATCGCTTCTCGTTACAAAAAGGGGTTTTAAAATAAAGGGTTGAAGAATGGAGACTCAGCTAGATTATTCGCTTGTGGTTATCAGGATTAATGTAAGGTTTTTTAATGTTAAGAGCATTCTTTTACCGACTGTGCTTTAACTGGGAGTACCTTTTCCTTTTAACAAGGGCCTGGATTATAAATGTACAGAGTGAAAAAAAAAAATGAGTCACATTTATTTACTTACAGTAAATTAAGTACTTATGTAGGTACATAGATGTTTCTTAGGCTAACTTACATATTTATTTACTTGACTATTTTATACCTAATAGTGCTGTAGCTACCGAGGATTTAATTTTCTAGTTACCTTTACAGAAAAAAAAATCTTAACTTATCTCAATGCCTATAATAACAACCATGATAAACGCTTAATTTAAATAATAAATGAATCTAGATCTAAAAATATAAGCTTTTTTTTTATTTATAAATATTGACAGGAGTTAACACCATCACCATCAACATCTTTACTTTTTTATTAAAAACTAACTTAAAATCTAAAACACTGTAATGATTTGTAATAACTGTGTGGTCGTTTTATTTTATTTATTTGTTTTACACTTCATTGCATAAATATACTTATAATGTACAAGTTTTCTATAATGTTTATCAAAATAATATGAATAGATATTGCAAAAAAATTACCATTAAAAAAACAATTACAAATTTAAAAACAAATTAATCAACACAAGCAATTGAAAGTAAGGATTAACCAAAGTAATCTTCTTAAAACATAAACCAATAGCAATAACAACGTAACGAAGGGTAAACGCGTTAATTTTGCTCATATTGCAGCGAACCTTTCCGCGAGCTAAACAATTTTCCTCAATTTAACCGTTCAAGGGACCGTTTTGACCACACTCCCCTAATTTTGGGTGAGCGCCGAGCAATCGGTAAACATTACCTAAAGAATTACCACAAAAACATCTGACAGTCGTTGCGTTTAAATCTATTAGATTTGTGTCACACTGCGCGTCGGCTCCTGCTCATCTGCCGTGCGTTGCTAAGTCATCACGCAATGTGTGTCGAATACGCTACTTACCATTACGCTATTGTAACATTTCTCCGTACTTTAGTTGTGTTAAGCATATTGTGTTTCTTTTATATTTCATGAGAGGTCACAAAACTAATTTAACAATTTTTTTTATAAACAAATAATTTAATTAAACGAGCGCCTGAAACTCTGTCCATACATGACTATACAGATGTTATAATATCAATATAGTAAAAATCAAATAGTTTTAAATATTCTAGGTAAGTTTGTTATTCTATTGAAAATACTCCAAACGTGCATATAACTGCGATGGTTGTTCCAAAGTCGATTTCCCATTTTGTGTCTGATTAAATTTTAAATCGGCTGACTGGCCAATTACTGAACTAATATCCTAAAGTTGACATCTGTGTTGGGGCAAGCAGGCGGGCTATTACCTTATAGCTCAGGAGTTAGTGTTTATATTCTTACGGTACACTTCTTACACTAAGTGATTGCGTCTCATTTTTGTTTCTCATTATAGCAGAAAACTATTTTTTTCCAAATAATTTACGTGAACTGATGTCCAATTGAGTCGTACGTAATACTCGTTTTTGTAAATTCAGGCACAATTTTCTTATACTTACATCATGATTATTTTAAGAAAATACTTACCAGCAGGTAGGTACCTATACCTAATAAACAACAAATCATAGTAAAATTTTGCTACAATAAACGTGAATAACCTATGCTAAAACGACACACATGTATAACTGACATTCACTTTCTCTCAGTATTTTCGCGGGGTGCATGGAAAGAGCCTTCTCGTGGCGCACACCGGTAACAGCTAGGCACGGTAAAGCAGTGTCTAGTCTGGCTAATCTTTCCAACACGATGCTACAACAAAATACAGTTGTAGCTTCGACACAATAAGAAGAAGAAGAAGTATTTTCGCATGACGTAACAGTAGACGTATTGACTCTCGATCTACATCTAACTTGTTTCAGTACAATTGTCTTGGACGAAGCTGTGCTGAGTTTTAGTGCGCTCCGGTAAGTAGGACCACTTGGAGTAGTTTCATTGTAAAATACGGCAGACGTTTAAATCCAGAAGACTTTTTCTTCTGGGTTGAGTGAAACTTGAAATGAAACGCTGTGATCGCTTGTACTGTTCAGCAAATAAATAAACTAGTTATAGCGAAATTGAATTCAAATAAAATGTTTATGGTTTTTAATTTGGCGTGAAAATAGAAGCTCTAACTTTAAAGTTCCTATTTACTAACTAAGAATAGTTGCAATTTCGTATTTTTTAGTTGTAAAAAATGGTATCTACTTACTAAAAATACACCGATGACATTTTGTCTATTGTACTCTATCTATTCCTGAATGCTATTTAAATGTTATTTTATTATGTTTCCCTCGAGAAAAATGTAGAAATAGGGTACTAAATTCACCAAAAACTATTTATTAAAACTCGAAAGTGCCGTGCAGTGCACCTAGCAATAAATAGTTTTGGAGTCTTGCAATTTCTCGCCTCCTAACTCACGGCTGGAACTTGCGAATTGTTTATTCGCAATATAACTGCCAAAAACTTGAACTTTGCTGTTTCGTAGTGGTTTTTACACTGGTAAAATATTTTAGACGTTAGTATACAAATTCGTGGAATACAATTTTTAACACATTTATAGAGATCAATTTAAACGTCATCTAGTCCTTTACTAAGAAAGGCTTGTATTTAGGGAACTGATTTAGCTACAAGTAAAACATTGTATGTGCTTAAATACATGATGCAAAAACCATGTAAGTACCCCAGTATTCTTAAATAGTACGATTTTGTTTATAAACATCAATAAACGTATTAGACTTTATATAAAAAATATCTGGTTCGCTAACAGAAAAGTTTCAGATGAATCCTCAGTTTAAAAAAAAATAAGATGCGGAAACTCAAACGGAGTGTATCGAGGTCTTTCCTGATTGGTTATTATTCAAAATAAACACAGAATGAGAGCCAATAGAAAGTATTCAAATAATTCAAAAGTTTGAAGCATTCGCTATATAAACAGACTTTGAAGTAACTATCTGCAGTTCAGTACCTCAGTAAAGCTCTTGATATTTTGGGTGTAAGGAAAATATAAAATGGTGTATATTTTCGATTCCCGCTGAATTACGTTTTCGTGTATCAGCCCCGGGCAAGGATAGCGCGAAATCAAACATTAACTTACGAAAGTATTTCAATTTAACTTCATTTTACTGAAGCTGAGTTTTAATGGTAACGTAATTGAAAAAGGTCGGCTTAGGACACCATCAACTAAACTGGAACAGTCAACTTCCATCTTGAAAACGAACGTTGTATAGATTTCTGGTGCTCAAATAATTAGATAAAATAAATAATGCTGGACAATCCACACAACATCATCTAGCCCCAAGCTAAGCAGAGCTTGTGTTATGGGTACTAGAAGACTGTACAATACATTACATAGATAGATATTTTTTTATTTTTATTATACTTACATATAAAATACCCAGAACACCCGGAATAAATATTTGCAGATCGTACAAACATTTATCCCAAGGCGGGAATCGAACCCGCAACCTTCCGCGTCGTAGGCGGACCATCGCCCACCGCGCCACATCGGTCGTCAAAAGGAAATAGTAAAAGAGAAAGTTATAAATTGTTCTGATTGATATAAGTAGGTATATGTGTAATCATGTTTGTTGTACACCAATCGATAGGAGCTAGAGTACGAAACCTTAAAATAATGACTAACATCTATGGCTAACCTAATTTCACAAACAATAAATATATTTCATTTCATATTTCATTTCATAAAAATACCTCTAGAAAGTTATTGATTTTTATGAAAAATCGTTGTAAATAATTATGATAAGGTCTGAGTAAAAGCATTCTGCCTATATCTGAGTATAGTCTTCAGAAATCAGAAATATTTTATTGCTCAACTGTTGTACATAAAAGGTCTTAATTTTAATTGGTACAAGTTTATACAGTTTATCTTAGACGCCATACGCCTAAAAAGTTTTTTCATATCAATATAAAAAGCTCTTAAATAAATATAAACACAAAAGTTTTTACTTTTGTGTTTATTTTTATTGATGAAAATGCAAAAAGTCGAAATCTCTTCAAAATGGATCTATTGTGCTCCCTTTCACTTGGCAATGATTGATTTGCCGTAAGTGCGTCAGAAAAATGAGCAGGCTATTCATTTCCCTACTGATTCGTTTAGCCATAGTATACTGTGTTTACAGTAATACAATGAAATGTATATAATAAAGTAAGCTTAATAAATTGTTATAATTGGGGTGTGATAATTGGGGTGCATGGAAAGAGCCTCCTCGTGGCGCACACCGGTAACATCTAGGCACGGTAAAGCAGTGTCTAGTCTGGCTAATCTTTCCAACACGATAAGAAGAAGAAGAAGAAGCTTAATAAATATTAAGACTAATTTTACAAGAACTAATAAAAAATAATTTACATAATAACAATAAGCAACAATTATATCTATACAAGGTTATATTTTTCAATTTTAGTTGAACTACCAGGAAACAATAGATTAGCTAGTGTACTGGTGTAATGTTATAAACATCCTAACACTGATCATTTTCACATGTATTTTTATAGCTTTATTATTATTTTTATAATTAATTTTACAATCAATAATTTACAAACCAAAACAACAACATATTGTTTCTTTTTTATTTAACCTATACTTTCCCACTGCTGGGCAAAGGTCTCCCCCCTATTCTTCCAGTACTTCCGGTCAACCGCCGCCTCCGTCTACGTGAAACGTGTCAAGTCATCACGCCAACATATTTAAAAAAGTAAAAACAATTAATTCTTCGATTAATTTTGGATTTTCTCCTATGAAGTTGAGATACTGTATCTCATTATCTGTGTCTCAATCGTCCCAGTTACCGTGCTTGTGGTAACATTGAATAGCTTTTAGGTGCTTTTAGATTAAAAGCTAGCCAGAAATCGGCCAGATGATAGCCCACTCTTGTATCCCCTGGGCTTTGAATTCTGATTGTCACTCTTCATCCCTAGAGAATTTATTTTAATTTACCTTCAGACAATAATTTAATCAAGAATTAATTGAAGCGTTTCATATTTAAATAGGCATTTCATCGAATCTCTTTTTAATGTCTTTTTTGTAACGTTGTGTTGGCGGAAATTATTTTAATTTTGTATTTTGATAGCGTTGATGTAAATATTCGATTTGCATATTTGCAACGATATCTTGGGATATTTTTTTTATTCCATTTACATAATATATATCTATACGTGAAAACTTATATACATAACACTATCATATATAACAAAACTAAATTCTTGTACCTAAGTTTATTATCAACGTCAACATGTTCACTTACAGTAACAAAATAGAGTAGGTGTAACAAAAAGGTTGCCCCGGTGATATTGATTACCGATTTACTCTTAAACTTCCCCTGCTTAGGTGGTAATAACAGTGAACCATCTGTGCCGACTATCCCCTCTGAGATGCGGCTGTTTGGCGTTATTTGGGGCATTTTTGGTGAAACAATAGACTAACCGATACATGCGAGTAGGAACCTAGAGATATGCTTCTGCTTTTTGCATTATCATAACGCTCAGCAAATAAGAGATATGCTTGTGCTTTTTGCATTCTTTTTTTTTATAAACGCGCAGCATAGCGTATTTTAGTATTCTAACAGTAATCTAGTTTTCATAGTAGGTGAAAGCTTCACTTAGTTAGGGGTTGGAGATCGTGTGTAGCTTATTTGTTTTATTGCAAGTTTAATTTATAAAACCAAGAACCATTATAATATACACTTCTACCTAAAACTCGATTGTAATGTAATTAAAATGTATTTTATGTGGACACATCCACACCTACATACTAACACGCCTCTCGAATAAACAAAAATATCGTTTTTTATTCGTTTCGATCGATATGGTAGGTACATTGTTCTGTTTTGTTTTTCTTCTATTGCTCTGGTTTGTTTTAAAAGGTGTTTATTAAAAATATAATGAAACACCTTATATTTATACACGGCTTAGTAGAGTGTATCAGTATAATTCACGCAGGCTAAGATACTGTAGTGTGAAAGTTCTAAATCCATCACTAGCTATGTACCGGTATCTAATACGTCTTATCGGTGGTAGAACTGCTATTAGTTATAGAAAAACTATTTGGCACTTTTCAGTCGTACCTATATTGGACGCATGCACAAATCACTTGAAGTTCGCGCAGATGTTCCAAACAAGGTAATATCTTGCTGTATCCATTTCTGGGCCGTTTGCTTGAGCAGGCAAAGTTTCGACAGTTACACGTTCAAGTTGAAGATAAGTTAGATATTCCTATAAAAATGTTATTATGCCACGATTTAGAATTAAATGTGTTTTACCGTTTCGCAATTTTTTGTCAGTTTACCTCATTTATTAACTTGATGCTTCTTATCTCGATATACAGCTTTTACCTAAGAATGCTATTTTACAATTATTTTGGTTTTAAAAATATTCCAAGATTTATAAATAAATGTGTTTATGCTGTTCTGCTATATTTTTTTTTCAGGTTACATCATTCTAAAATTTTTGTTGGAAACTCTGCGTTTTTACAATATTCATTAGTTTTTTATTAGCTATTAAGTAATGTTCTTATACAATTTTGGTTTCTCAAATCACCCTAATAGGCAAACATGCGTACCAATTTCACAACTCATTAGTTTCACCAAAGAAAATTCTTACCACAGAATAATAACAATTATTATAAAGAAATATACAGAATAATCTATAGTTTCTACAAAAGACGATCATCAAGGGAATCTTATTATCAAAGCAAGTCATCGCGGAAGTCGTCGATAAATCTTGTCAAATTCACAAATTTTGCTATAATAAACTCTATTGCTAATGTATCAAAGCACAAGTTTCAAAGAGTTTCTGTCAAGCGTGTCCAGAAAGCACAGTAAAATAAGATATTAATAACGTGAAATCAACAAAAGAATGTTCGAGATAAAAAAAAGAGAGTAACCATTAAATAAATAAAACAATGGTAGCTTATCTAACAAAAGCCACATACATGGCAGAAAGACCCTTTCTCAGCTTCTCTGATGGCTTAGTCGGTCAATGGGATTACATTGGCTTATTACATTTGAATATAATGGTGCTTAGAACAAAGGTACTATTTATTTATTTTCAAAGATAAACTAAAAGCAACGTTGTAGAAACGTTGACTTTTCAATATTTGATTTGAACTTTCCAAGCCAAAACTAGGCAGGTCAAAAGACGGGAAATAAAAAAAATTGAAAATGTCCATAATCGACATTTCTGCCAATCGACGTAGAAGACCTTACGACTAGATATAATATTTGAAATTATCACGGTTTTGAATATAGTATTCTTTGAGTAAAACTTCAGTTCGACCTGTGATCATGACGCATGCAACTGTGCCGAAATATCGGGAAATAATCAAACTCACAAATCATGGTAAATATCCCTTACGACTAGACTTCGACAGACTGATATGATGATGATGATGATTAATAGTGAAATTGAGTACATAACGCATTATAAAAAGCATTATATTTCTGTAAAAATTTTGATAGATTTTTCAGAATTTTCTACTAACACAAGATCAAAACCCTAATAAAACATTCACAAAGCTATAAAAATAATATAACGTCTCGTCATAATCCGGTGCATCGTCAGATCCCGGAAGAGATCGTTTCATGTAATAAGATCCTATTGTTGATACAAAGTACTATTCATTGTACTCGACTAAGTATTTTCTATTGAATTTGGTGCACATGCAGTCTAGACTCGTGACTTCGGTTTTTGTAATCTTTTTTCGATCGTGTTTTGAGTTAAGTGATACTCAGTAGCGCAATAAATTCTTTTTATTTTCTTGAATAAAAAATGTACTGATCAGTTACGTTTATACCAACGAAGAACTTTTGTAACTAATTATTTTTTGACTCACTTTAAAGAATTAAGTACTTTTTTTTGTATGTAACGCGATCATTCTTCTCAATTTCTTAAATAGAAACGGTCTATCTTATAAAAAGTTAGCTTAGACTTGAAGTATTAATTACTATACGTAATGATGACTTAAAGTCAACGCTAACTTTTTATAATATAGGGGGAAAATGTATAATGGTTAGTAATGTTTATACTAACGAAGAACTTGTGTAATAAATTATTTTTTGACCCACTTCAACAAATAAAGTTTTTTTTTATGTTACGCGATTATTCTGCCCATAATCAATCAACGTTAATGTTTTAGTTTTTTGAAGTGAAAACTTCTTTAGCGGCGCTGGGTGGGTAAAAACTTTCAAACTCGCGTCAGGGTCACGTGACGTTGATCGAAAAAGCGTAAGATCGAGGGGAAGGGAGAGGAACTAGTATCTCCCACTCTTTCTACCGTGCCTGAGTGTGCTGCTTTGTTTAGGCGGCACAGGGCGAAAAATAATAAAAAATAAAAACATAAACATTGTATTCTACCTCATAAATGATAGTACTTTTATACTTATAATTAAACACAACGTTAATATTGAAGTTTTCACTTCTGCCGGCACTCCCGGAGTGCTACCTTTTTTTTTTTTAAATTGAATGGTCATACTTTGGTCTGATGTCTTTAAAAATGAGTAAATCAATGATAATCACCGAAGTGATAAAGCATAACTCAAACACAATTTTGAAAGTCAATATTTTTATATTTAACTGCATTGATTATGGAGTATTTAAAATGAATTTTGACCCAAAATATGGACGGCCATTGAAGAGCAAAATAAACCTTATTAGTACGGTATTTGCAAATGACAAATTGTTCGTGATTGATGATCGCAAATAGAATTTAATTGCGTCATTAAGTTCGTTTGAGTGTCGTTTATTATTGAAAATGGACTTCAATCAAGTTATAATAAGTTTTCAAATTATTTTAATGTCCAGTTACTTTACGTTATTATTTATTATGATAACTTACTTATGTGGTAAATACAAAAAACTTACGAAAGCAGATGTTTTTAATTGTTTGCTGTTTGTGAGCTTTTGATCTTTTGTTTACGGAAACGTATTTTTATGGTAATTTGTTAAATATTTATTTCAGTATTAAACCAACCTCTGAGTTTAAAGGGCTTAATTTATATTTATACAATAAACTGACAAACGTAAATTGTGAAAGTATCTACTTTAAAAGTGTACTTTACAGTACCTACTGGCAATTTTGGGCGTCTTTTTTGGAATTTCAAAAGGATTTGAACCCAAACTAAGGTGAGTTTGCTTATCTAAATACTTGGAGACATGAGTGGTCGTGTCTCCCAATTAGTTACAGCTCCAGCTGCACCCTAATAAATACTTGAGGCACGGAATTGGGTTGCGAACTAGCGAGGTGAGAGATTTATGTAACAGTTTCCGATAGAATTAGAGCCGTTACGCACTGTCGACTTGTGAGATACACTGCGCGTCGACATAAGTTTTACTGTTGAACGTTGCAGTGTTAGCGCGCAGTGTATCTTAAATACGTCACTGTCTCGCCGATTTACTCGGTACGTGTGATCAAGGCATTACTACAGTTTAAATAGGTGTTTACGCACTTGGTCGTCGGTCGCCCTATTGTTTTTGGTCGCCGAGGGACCGAGTCGCCGGCGACAAGTCGACAGTGCGTAACGGCTCCTAGGCCTGTTGAGACTAGAAAATCTGTTTTTCGACAGATTTTATAAACTAAGGATAAAAGTGCTATTCTTAGCTCTCACTTAAGCCTTCTCAAGCTTATAAAATACCTACCGTAAACTTACAGATACGCCATAGTTTTTGCTAAGAATTTTGATCTAAATTTTTCTATAAGTGAAAACTTGTTATCGGTTTTATGTATCTATTGTTTAGTATTTATTATGTTTGTAGCACTGTTTGTTTTCCAAGAAATAAATAAATAAAAAAAGGTGTTCATATTAGTGGATGTATTGCCATCCCGATGATTCTTAGAGTGATCTTATATACAATTAAGTACACAGTTAAAATTAAAAAAAAAAACCCCTGTCAGGTATCGGGTATTTCTTTTTAAATAATCTGCCTCGCTAAGTGAGTAGGCGGTGTTTTCAGTAGGTAATCCTCTAATCCCGGTCACGTCGCGATGACGTCCTAATGGGCTATAACATCGTAAGGGATTACTAGCGGGACAATATCATTTAATATTAAACAATATTGATTTTAATCTTATGTACAACAATAGGTTTTTTGCTCACTGGGCTTCATTGTACCTACTGCCTGCCACTTTGAAACGTAAATTACTAGGTACTCCACATTTATATTATAGAATCTGAGCTTACTATCTAAAAGAACAGTCCTACATATATTATAAACGTTATATTTGAAATATTTGTTTCTAAAGCACGTTGTAACCACCATTTTTGGTTGTTCTTTTAATGTTTATTGGTTGTCGCTAAGATAACCCAAGAAGTCGTCGGCGGAAGCTAGTTTTAAACTTTTTTTATAGCACTCCTTTTCTACTCTACCTTAGAGAGACCACCCAGCAAACCATTCTGTACCTAACCCACGTCGTCCTCACTTTCACCAACAAAATAAACACGTATTTACACAACCATTAAATCTCATTTAAATTTGTTTGCCCACTAATCTGTGTAATCCTAGGCTACAGATGACACAGCGGGAAGGCCTAGCCAGCTGGGATTACCTGACCCCCACAGCCAGCGGTCCGTTTGTTCCGAGGGTCACATTGTACGTGTTTAAGTATTGATAAGAAGATTTATGTGGGGTAAATGTTTGGGTATTTAGTGGACGATGCCACGAAACTTTATTGTTGAAATAAAATCTAAGGTACCGTTCCTATCTGTGTTGTAAACTTGCTTTACGTAGATTGTCTACTTTTGTTTAGTGTGTAACTCCCTATCTTGTAAAAAGTAAGCGTTGACTATATATAATCAATTCTTCAAGTCTTCGCTAACTTTTTATAAGATAGACCGAATGTCTTTGTTGCTGGCATCACAAACCAGAAGGATTTGGCTTACCGTCCTTCTTAGCAATGTTTTTGTTAAGTTATCGATTCGTAATAATTTTGATATTTTACTATCTCCATCAAAATATACTTTGCAGTGTCATGTCAACCACAATGTATATATATTTTTTTATAATCAGTATTGACCCTTTTGCTGCTACTATTTTTGCGCTAAAGTGCATTATACTGCTGTGCGGAAATCAATATATTCCAATTGATTAACAGCCATCCATCTTCCTAAGTACCAGGAGGTCAGCAACCGGGAGGTGGTTGCCAAGCGACCAGATGGCGCGACTACGCGGCGCGACGCCTGACGCATCCATGGCTACACGGCTACAGTTAGGGGATGAAAAGGACATTTTAATAACAGTTAAACCTTTAGATTTTAGGTAGCTCTTGAACTGTTAAATGAGTCAGAGTCTGGAGTAGAAATACATAGGACATTGTATCTTGATTTTCTTTTTAAATTGTTTAGAATTATACTTACTACAAAAATTGTTACGTATTTTAATGCGAACGAAAATAACGGTTCTTTAACTTTTTTTCCTTTCTTATTTTTCTATAATCTACCTTATTAAAACCTTTCTTTATAACACATAAATTAAACTCGTCTCGCGAAAATGCGTCTAGCACTGAACCGCTAAACTTCCCCACCGGATGTGGATTTTCAGCGCTTTAGTATTGTTAAGTTGGCAACACAGTCGGAAGTAGTGTAACGGGGTGTTAGAGACACAATGATCGCGGCCTAGTTTGCATACAGCGGCTAAAGTTTACTGAAGTTAAGCACAGTTAGAATTAACTTTGAAAATTGTTATTCGAGGGAAACTTCCAGTGTTGCCACGCTGTTGGTATCACCTCAAAAAATAGGTGATTAGTAAAATACGAGATGCAAATTCCTAGTGATTACGGTAGTTATGTGCTAATGTTTGATTTTGGCATGTAATTACTAAGCGTGGATTAGGCTCTGGCGGCAACCGATTATAGCACAGCTTAAAGTAATGAGCTGGATTAATTAGTGCTAAATTATTTAAGACTGGGTATTTTGGGATACCAAGTTTACGACCTTATTCGTTGACGACTGAATATTTGTATTTTATTGAGTTGAAATGTCCTTCAATAACGTTTCAACTACCTACCAATTTGGATGACATTTTAACTTGAATACAGTTCGTTTTCTGTATTATCAAATAGTCCAAAAGATACAAAGTCGGGTACGAAACATAACATCGTTATAAACTGTCGTTTATTGTACCTATGTATTTACAAAAAACAAATGAATATAAGTATTCTATCAGCAATCTAGTTCCTATAGCTATGCTTAGTTTGGGACTAGATTGTGATGTGTGAATTGTCTGTGAATATTTATTTATTGGATGGTTTCAATTATTTTTCGATTGACTGATAAAATAATACACTATAAAATCTACGGTTTAGTTTTAAGTGTTCTAGCTGTTTTGTTTATACTATAAACATGTGTCATGGCACATTATATAACTAATGACAATGTCTAGTAACTTCACTATAAATCATTAGCGCTAATAATTACTAAGCGTATTAACATTTTCACAATAACTATTGTTGATTAACTGACGTTTTGATTGCATTGTTGGTTTAAAGTTGTTAATATTTATACAGGATGATTTTTTTAAGGTGATGGCCTATTTAATGTGAGTTAGAGAAATGTGTCGTTAATGTCGTAAATGGAACCAGTTTAATTTTTATAAAACTTTTACTTATAAATAATAAAAAAAAATATTAAGCACCATATCAATTTTATCAACACAGTGGATTTTGTTTCTGTTAATGATCATTCTTTGCAAATAAAAGTATTACCTAAAAAAACAACTTATGCATGGGTTTAACTTTTTTTAATTCTTGTGTATTTGGATTTTATCAAAATCTAACTTTTTTAAGTTGGTAAGTACATGTTTTTTTAATGTAGAGGCGTGGTGAACGTGACCACCACGCGTGGGCTAGTTGAAGGGCCACGCTGATGAGGCAATAAAAGTGAAGCACTGAAAAAATAAAAAGCATTTCGTGATTGTGCCCCCCATAGTTGCACTTGATAGACGACCCCATAGAGCTCGGAACCTTGCATTGAATAGAGTCGCACTTGCGAAAATTTTCAAAATAGACTGTATTTTGTCACCCACATTATAACTTTAACACTTTATTTTTAATTATTTATAAGACGAGTTATAGTGCTGTTTTTAGTTAGTTTTTTGCCGGGGCCTAGGCTCTAAATGCGAGAAACTGGCTCCTAAAATCCTAGTCGATTCAAATGATCCTTGTATGATTATGATTATAGTAGGGGAGCCCACGATGCTAAGTGTGGATTTACTCGAGCGTCATGGAGACCTATTGGGTTGCAAAGCTTAGATGATAAGAAGAAAAAAATGTTATATAACATATATCTTTCATCGGTGGGGGAAGCGGCTATAGATTTATAAATATGTAAAAAAAAACTGCCGCATGGACATTCTCGAGCGCGTCAGATATTGATACCATCAATTCCCTACGTACTTTTAATAACGTACTATGTTAATCTGATCGTTTGCATGGTGGGGGTGGATGTACTTAAGGGTTGAAAATGAAAAAAAAATAAAAATTATCGAGCGCGTCAGATTTTTTAAGGGAGTGTTAAGTGCACCACAACAAAGCTCTAGTTCACTAATCTGACGATTTCGATGTGACGCAAACTCGTGGCCATTATTTTAATGTGCAAAAAAAAATCGCCGATTTGACATACTCGAGCGCGTCAGATTAAGATATATATAATTCATCTTTATGTTCTAAGCGTACTGTCTCTTAATCTGACGATTATCTAGAGGGATTTGCCTAATCTGACAAAAAATTTTTTTTTTTTTAATTTCTTCATTTAATATTCACGGACATTTCACACATCACACTCTAGTCCCAAACTAAGCAAAGCTTGTACTATGGAAACTAGATTGCTGATAGAATACTTACATAATTTTTTTTTGTAAATACATATGTACATAGTAACACCCATATATGAGCACTTTATATATGGGTTCACCTCACAAGACAAAGTGACGCGCAAAAATCTATCATTTCAAACGCGTGGGTCTTGTGGTCTTTGTCGACGAATTTTTCTTACTTCGGCTTGCGGAAATCGTCAGATTATATATTTTTCGTTATCCTTGAATTATATCCTTCAAAATAAAAAAAAATTAGCTACGCTCGAGAATGTCGAGATGGAGTTTTTTTTTTACAACTTTGCTGCGCTCCCCTTTCTTTTCGTCACTGCCAAATTGTCAGATTAGTGAAATATACACTTTTTAGCATGTAATTAACCTACCCTATCTTAATCTGACGCGCTCGAGAATGTCAGATGATCAATTTTTTTTTACTAATCTGATCCTTTATAATTCTCGCGCGGCCATAGATATGAAGCTCATATTTGGTGGAGGTACTTAACCGGGTACAAGGTACCCCCTGTATGTTAATCTGCCGCGCTCGAGTAAATCCCGAAATCCCCTCTTGGGCTCCCCTACTATTATGATCGAATAGGTACATGTCTTGTCTATAGGTGTGTAGATCTATGTAAAGATACCCCTGTAATTTGCGAGTAACCTATTGGGGTTCCGAATTAAGAGAAAACGTAAGATTTTCGTATTATTTTAGGGGCAGATATAGATATAAAAACAATACTCAGAGGTTATCTTTATATCCAATCTAATCCAATCCAAATTTTCTTGTCTTCGAGACTTCTTTCTTTCTATACGGACGGACATACATTTTAACAACTCCTTGATTATGCAATATTACTTAGAAACTTGCTTAGAAAAAAATATATAATACTTAAGAAAGATATGTATTGTGAGAGTGGGGAGTTTTAGGATACAAGCTCGGACTAAGGGCTCTGTTCAGATAACATAGTTTTATTTTATATACTTTTTTTTACTCGGTAGGTATCGTTAATCCGTGATGTTACCCACTAAAGGCTCTGACAGAATATCAGTGCTGCACTATTACCTACCTGTAAGTAATAGTGCACATATGCTGAGTCTGGGCCTTATTAACCCCCACTGTTCATTTGTAATTAGTTTTTAGTTATTATTATTTTTAGTTCGTGTAATTATGTATTATTTTTTCTGTAAGTACTTATGTTTTTTTTTTGGGTTAATAAATGTTATCTTATCTTATCTTATTGCATATGAACGTCATAGATTGCATAGCAAAAAAAGGAATATTATACGATTTATATTTTCAAAAATATTTGATTTATTTAATTATTCATATTTATCTGACATAAATATATTATTAAATCTTTGTTTTAGACATCTAAGATAAAAATACGACACAGTCAATAAAAAATATAACTTTTCAAATAAAATATATGACGTTCTTTTCAACCGACACATGTCAGGCACGTGCCGACTGAAGATAACTTAAAATTATCGAGGAATTCAAGAAATAACAATAATTCTAAAGATTGGAGTGCTTTTGTAGCTATACAATGTTTTATTTTTGCCACTCAATATACATGAGAATGCGTTGACTCATTAAGACACCATAAAAAATATCAGCTCTGTCAGCTTGACACTTAAAAAAAAACATTTTTACTTTTAAATAAGTTTACAAAAATGTTAATCAATAAACATGAGAGCGATGACTCATTTAGACACCATAAAAAATAACAGCTCTGTCAGTAATCAGATTGACACTTTATAAAAGTAAATGTCATTTTTACATCTAAATAGTTTGTTAAAAATCTACACAACGCTTCCTTTAAAAACACTCTTTCTTTACACAAAATCAATACGTTTCACTGATTATGTAAGCCACATATTATTAAAACGACATGTATTTTTACCTTTGCGATAAAAAATTGAAAAATAGACAATGTAAACAAATAATAATATAAAAAAGGCACACGGGAACTGCGACGGTAAAGCTATTGCATAACATTTTTTGCTGGATTACGCATGCACAGTGTTAGGTTATTTTCGTTACGGAATTTCTAGATTCGGTCTCCACGCTCAAGGCCTCCGATAGAAACTATGCAATAGCTTACTAAAAACTGTACAGAACTAGAGGAACAGTTAATAGTTAATCACAACAGTAACATTGTTCAATAAAACAGTAGAAATGTTAGCGAGTGGCAGTGACGCCAGTCGGAAGGGTTGAGCCGCTCACAGCTCGCAGAAGTCAAACAACAGAGAACTGCTGAAAGGCTTTGCAAATACTGTTTGCAGTCGCTATTTTGCGCTTTATGTGTAGATTGGTCTGTAATTTCTGCAAGCAAACAAATGAAGATACAATTTTAAATATCGTATGAAGATGTCATTGATTTTTAATAATTACATCACACGCCACAAAACAAAGTCAAAAGTCAAAGTCAAAACTGCTTTATTCAGTAAAATCACAAGAATCATTTAGAATCTTCTTATATAATAGGTGATTCAGTTTATCTATATCATCTCCCTGTCCCCGCTAGGTGGGGTCAATACAACATGATTTCTTTTTCCAATCACTCATATCATTCGTCAACTTTGAATGAACAATATTATCAATTCACACAATTCAAACACTCCTTTTTGGCCTTCTTCTACTTGCATACCTATACTCATACCGAGTCACACTCATTAACAGATCGTAACATAACTAAAAAGTTTATCTGATATGTGGTATATTAAAGTTCGTGTTTATGTGCAAAAAGATTAAGCAAAGTAAAATACCTAAGATAAAAGATCAAGCTTAAGTTAATCATATTTAAGTTTTTATAAAAAACAAAAATACTTGTCCTTTTGGAGATATGTATCTAAAGTAGTTTATCAAACACTCTTAATAACAATGTGCGTAACATATTAGACTGAAAGCGAGTTTATTAATATCGTAGGCGTTACACTAGCTTATAATTAAATCCCCAGACGAACTATCCGTATTTAAGACGGATATTATTCGGTTGTAATTGTAGGTAAGTAAGAACTTCCTCATCAGACAATTAATGTTTCCGCGACTGTGACTTCCTGAGTTTCTATCATTCATTCATTCACCTGAGCTTATTTCATGACTCATTCAAAGACCGATCGTCAACGTGCATAACTTTTGAATTGACATTTTCGGGCTTCCTACGAATAATTTTCATGAAAAAGTTCGTAAATTTTGCAATCCGATATTTTCTTCGTTCTATTCGTCTTTTTTAGTCTGTTTTTCCTTAAGCACGCTAGATGTTAGATGCAATGCAATACGCTAGATGAGTCAGTTGTCTAGTTTACGGCCGGTTTTTCGAACGATGATCAACGAAAAAATCGAATAATTACTATGTGTCAAACTCGGATCAATTGTGATTTGGGTTTCCAGAAACCGACCGTTAGGGTGGTGTAATGGCCCATTAGGTACCTACACCAATTATTTTTTTCCAAAAAGGGATATTGACATGATTCAATATCCCTTTTTGGAATATTGATCAACTTGCAACTGTGATTGTATCGGGAAATAATTAAACTTATTGTTTTTTCTTCAAGAAAAATATGTTTATAACCGTGACAATTTTAAAACTGTTGCTAATTAAATACTTAACTTGAGCCGTTTGGGCTTATTCGCACACAAGTTACATATTTATTTGTAACATCCAACCGTTCTATTTTAACAGATTTCTATGAGTTACCCTTTGACCGACGACCTCTATAATTAATCGGAAACCTGCGGCACCAGACAGCCGTCCAACTGAAACAGGCTCTGTTATTCGACAAAATTGAGGCTTTTGTGATTTCAGACTTGTTTTCGTCTGATAACTTTCATATTATTGATTGCATGATTTTAGTTATTGGATGGTAAAAAAATGAAAATATTTAAGTTTTTTGTTCCAAAGCCAAAATGTTGGCTAGTTTTTGATAGGTTGTAAGTACTTATTTTGGCGTTCTATTATTATTGTTTTTTTATTAAATGCGAAAGTGATATTTCCAAGGTAAGTTAAGGAGTGCTCTAATCCATAAAACAAGTTTAGGTTCTTAAGTAGCTTTGTGCGAATGAATCGATATTTATTGCATTTCTTACGGGGAAAATAAAATCTCAACTTCCCAAAGAAATGAACTGAAAAGCGAAAGGGTTACGCGAACGGAATAAACAATGAATGCATGTTGATTTGCTAAATTGTCTCTTGCATACCAATAGATTTGAAACTCAAATTGTTCTCTAAAGTTTTTTTTTCATGACGCTATTTCGCTTCGCTGAAACTTTTTGCGCTATTTCAATAAAATTGTTTCAATGAAATTGTGTTTCTTTCAACGAATTTAATTTTGTTTAAGGAAATAGAAAGGATTAAACTTTAGGAACTTAATTTTAGATAAAGTTGCCTGAATTGAATCACCATCATTATGGGGATCCACTTTAATTTAGCTTTTTCATTATTTACCTGTTTTAAATAGACGGTTACTTAGTTCAGAAAAGTAGTTTGGTGGTTTATTTTTGTAAGATACTGAGAATTTAAATATTTAATTATCAGTGATGGACGCAGTGCAATGCCTCGCAAGGACATCCTCAAAAGTTATAAGCAGCAATTTTTTTTTTCAAAATTTATTTTGTTCTGTCACAATACTTGCATAACTGTAAAATAGGTACTTACCTACAAAGCCAAGTTGAAATATTATGGTCACACAGTTTTTATCAACTAAGTTTCATAAATAAAAAATCATAGCAACATTGTTTTATCCCAGTAAAATGAATGGGTACGCTCGCGAACAAAACTAATTTAAATAGCAGAACAAAAACTAGCGAGCGGACGCATAATGAAATGGGAAACGCAAATAGCCTCAAATGAGACATTTACATTTGCTTTACATTTAACAAAAGTAATACAACTCGGGTGCTAACTTTTCTGTGACAATTTGGTGTTTAGTTAAGTTGAAGACATCTTTACTTTAGTACTGTCAAAGAAGTCTCAATAAACAAAATCCACTAAGATTTAAACATGACGTTTGTTTATTTTGCGTATTTTTTATCGAGACTTCTCGTGACATAGTACTAAAGTGTAAGTCGAAGCTGACTGCATTGTCATGTTGAAATCTTAGTGTCTGTACATGATTTAAATTTTGAAAATCGCTGTTCTAGTGCTTTTCGTGAAGTCGTAGACTGCACACAATTTCAACCTTCAAAATCAGTGAACTTGTTTTCAGATGCAATCGCTGACTGCACACAACTTAACTTACACCAATGTGATACACTCGTGATGAAGTCAAAGACTTAACAATCTGCAAATTCACTTCACAAGCGACTGCATAACTAATGATGCAGTCACTTTTGTACCGATGTAAAAAATATCAAAGTACAACCGCATTTACCAATACCGAAGTTATACCAATGTTAAATAAATACGTTCAGTAATTTGTATCGTTCTGTTTAATTACAATTATTCATGGTATGCTCATCGAGAAAATTGCTCTTCATTAAAATGGCTTAATTTACTTAATTTTCATTCTGGCAGTACGTTAAGGTTAATAACGAATGTATCGGAATAAATGATAAAATCGTAATTTAATCAACTTTTACGCTGGTATTTCTTACCGCATTTTCATTTTCCCCATATTTTTCAACTTTATTGCTGCTGTGGCATAACAAAGTCGTTTATTATTATTTACTTCTTCTTCTTTTTTTTCAAGAAGAAGAAGATGATTGTTTACTATTTTATTTAATAATGTTTTGTTATCGTGCGTTATTTTATGAGGCTATATAAGCACTGTAAACTTTAGGTGACAACAATTTTGACATTTCTATAAGTTTCAATGATAAATTCATACAAATGTCAATAAAGCACCAAATTACATAATAAAAAGATATATGTAATTACTTACCTCATAATTAGAAAATAAGCTGACGTTTAGAAAACATTAATTAGGATACTTTTCTAAAGTGTCACTGAGTATTTTACTCCATATACTGAGTATTTCTGCGTCACTATCTAAAATAATAGAATGTCTTCAACGTTCAATGACTCATCGTTAGCCCTCAAATCTCGAAGGCGAGGGCTGACCCCTCGTAAACACGGATTGGACGAGATGACCAAATTTACTTAGACACAAGCCCTGCACAAATTTTCGCACTTCTGTAATGTCGTGTGGAAAATGTCATCCGTTTTTAACTGGTTTTTTATTGATGGAAAAAATAACTGATTAGATATTTAGTGTTTTTATTAGATCAAAAATAAACTTTGTTATAAAAAATATTTATTGCGTAAATAAAGTTTATAGAACAAATGTATATTTTATACGTCAATTCTTAATGGGTTTTTATGTAATTTCTTGCTAGTTGTCATTTGTCTATCCAAAAAATTCAATGTAAGAAAATTGTAAGGTGGTAATGAACATACTGTACAAAATAGCTTATATTATTTTCTCAAAAAATCTGAAATGTAAATTTCAATACTGGTTAATTTATGTTCGTATCACAAAATTACAAAACCTTTCGGCTCAAAGTATCCACATAACTTAAAGGTATTTTATGAGTCCCGTAGCACGCGACTGTACTTCCTTCCAAGGCGTTCGCAAACAGAAAAAATCATAAAAACGCACAATAGTTTACGAGTGGGTACTTCAAATTTTATGACACAGCATACATACATAGTGTAGTATTATTTTACCTTTAAGGGTTGCTTAGAATCAACCCTTAGAGGTAAGGTGTAGGGATGCAGTTTTATTGCTTATTGAGACCTACATTAGTTACGAATTTTCTGTGTAACGTTTTTTGAACTGGACCCATTTTCTACTAGGACTAGTTTAACTTAATTTGCTTATCATAGACATAAAGATAATTAATTTGAAATATGCTTAATATAATCCCCCTATCTTATAAAAAGTTAGCGTTGACTTTAAGTCATCATTACGTATGGTAATCAGTACTTCAAGTCTGCGCTAACATTTTATAAGATAGACCATACACCTTTATTGACTACAAACTTATCTACTTACAGCGTATATTAGCCACACTACACATTATAGTACCTACTTACTTGTTTTTTTATAAATTGGAGTAATTAACGCTATTTCAAAAAGTATTTGTAATACTTATTTAAGTAGTATTTATTTAATGATATAATTATTTAATAATAGTTAATACATAAAACTAAGCCTTCTCGTAATATTAGCTCTCTAACAAGTGCAATGGTTCATTACCGGCTTGCGTAATCAAATTGGGGTCAATTTATCTGACCCAAAATATTTTAAACTGTGGTACGCTTGTGAGTTTCATAGTGTAGAGGGCTAGTTTAAATTGTTTCATACACTATGATAAAATAGAATAGATATATTACTATTGGTAAAAATAATTTAAATGTTATATTTTTCCTTTCTAATAAAGCACGATCGCCCACATTTTGTATTCAAAGACTTACTTAATGTACTTTACTGCAAAGATATCTTTCGATTCGATTTTGGAAAATATTTTGTTTTTAAATTTATCCCACAGTAGAGCTGATACTATAACGAGTTCATATTAAAACTTTTTAAACAAGTCTAACAAAATATATAAGTTTTTTAATGAGGGTTTTCTATATTTTTTCTGCCACTAGGCGGCGCTACGTAGGCGTCAGGTCCAAACATCTGTCAAATAGCACAGAGTCGTAGATACTGAACTTAAATTATTGAAAAAAATTAAAGGAATGATTTTAAGAATAAATAAACCAAAAAATATATACTTAGAGAATTACAATGAGAGTTTTCTGAAATGATCTCCGTGAGATGGCAGGACTGTAGCGTCAGGTCCAATCTGTCTGGACTGTCAAAACACATACAAAAATTGTAGCGCCGCCTAGTTGCAGAAAAAGTATAGAAAACCCTCATTTACCAGCTCGGCGCTATACCTACTAGTATGACGAAGGTTTACTATATCACGAGTTGTTCAAACTTTTTAAACGTTCTATTCGATTGGTTTTTTTTTATGTAGAACCAAAATAATACTCTGACCTCCTTGCTTCGAGAGTGATTCATCTCACGTTTCAAGTTTTATTGGAATTAAGCTATACGGAAACCCTTTCGTTGACGTTTTGCCAGCATTACTAGGGATTACTCACCGAAGGGTGTAAAGCGGAACAATGTAGAATGGCGTTATTCACGATTTTCGGAGACAAATACCTAATCCGTGTTTGACTTGAAAATTCGCTGTCACCGTACGATGGAACGATTTTATACCGACAGATTGCATGCACAAAGTAATTTAATTAAGTAATTGTGGCTATAATAATAAAAAATTTTTGACACTAAATACTTGAATCTATGTGTAAATAAACGTTTTCTATTTCTATATTTCAATAATAGGTAAACAAAAATAGGTAAACAAAGCGTTATTTTTTCCTTTTCTTGTAAAAATTCTCTGTCATTTTCATCACGTTTCAAAAATAATAATAAACAGGAAGCAAGGAATGCTGATAATAATGTCAGCGAAAAGCAGAAGACACGCACGCGTAGCCTTTTCGTTTATTTGTGAAAAAGTCTCATACGCAAGTAGGTATCAGCGTTATACTGGATGCAGTAATGAAATGCTGATGCTCGTCCCCTCTCTACGACTGCGGAATATTGATAGCAAACCGTCTAGGTGGTACAATACCTTAAACCTTAAACACCAAGATATAAGGTTGAAATTACAACCAAAAAAATACGTAAGGCAAAGCACGCATGGTGCTGTCTGTCAACAAAACATGCGCTTCTAAAAAAGGAAGAAACGAATGAAAAATTGTCAGTTTAATTTTTAAACAACTGGTGGAATTTTCAAATTGTATTACACTTGTAATGTTAGAAATGCACTGAATTTTAACCCTTTTAGACACATTTAATCTCATTTTTTTATTGTAGTAGGTACCTTTCAGTAAACCTTTAAAGTAGTGGTGGGCTAAGACTAAGATGGGCGCAAATCAATACATCACATGACGAGTCATCAGAAGACATGCACAGTAATAAAATGAGGTTTATATAAATAAAAATAATTATAGCTTATTTTTAAGTAGCTTTATTTTAGTAAAAGTATTTACCTACTTTATATTTACAGGATAATATATGCGGACATAAAGAGTTTATTGCTCAATTAGACCGTACTTAAAACGAACGAAGACCTTTTCTAAAAAACCTAAGCCAACGCTGCCTTAATATTATAATTTCAACTTTATAGTAAAGGTAAAAATATAAAGTAAAAGTGATAAAATATTCTTTACAAAAAATGTGCTCCTAATTGACAAAATCAGATTAAAAAAGCAATCATATTTTATGAGATTTATACCATAACGGTATATCTTATAAAAAGTTAGCGCAGTATGATGTATTGATTACCATACGTAATGATGACATAAAGTCAACGCTAACCTTTTATAAGATAAGGGTTTAGTGTTTACTTCGTGTTTTACTACGTAAAACTTGTACAAGGGAACCTTAATTTCGAATAGAATATTAAAACATATTCACGGACATTTCACACACCAAACTCAAACTAGACAAAGCTTGAATAATAGTAACGCACAGACATAGAACCAACATCAAAATTTGCTATCACACAAATGTTTGTTCTGAACTTGGATCGAACCCACGACCTATAAGACAGAGCTAAGACGCCTTTCATAAAAGCCTTCCATATTACAATAATGTGGGTTCACGTTAATATAATGTATGTAATGTGGAAAATAATGGAGAAACCGTGTTAAATATGTTATACTAAATACTTGTGATGCTCTTTTAAATGGTTTTTACGTGTTACTCAAAAGCACGTTAACATGTGAGTATAATACAGTATACAATGTAAGGATGTGTTTTTTATTATGCCCCTTATAAGTCCACAAAGCAGCTTGAAAAAGCACTGAAGTAATCGCTGGGGTGTGTACCATGACGTACCTACCTATAAAAGTGTAACCTTAGTTAATTTTTAAAGTTAAGAGAAAACAAAGTTTATTATGTATTTTATAAATACCTATTTATTAGAACCTTTGTAAATACTGTTATACTAAGTCGAAAGTTTGTTTGTGAAAATTAAAGTTTTCAGTTAATGTTCATAAGGGATACCCGGACGAGTTCTTTCTCAAACTCATATCACTACTAGGTATTAGTATTTTACAAATACTTACTTCAAAGAACAGTAGATTATACTATAATTTGAAAAACTTGGAGTAAAATCTGGCAAACAATGAATTCTCGAAAGAAATTCCCGTTAGAACCACATTATTAAAAGGGCAGGTCTGTACAAAACAAAACAGATTATAAATGAATTTAAATTAATATAATTCTGTTGAACCAAGAAATACCACAGAAATATAATTAATCACGCAAGTGGGAGTTTAGGTGCTGAATTTCCAACAGTAGGTGCCTCAAACGTTTACCAAAATTTACGAGCGATTCGTTTCTCACTAATTAATTTCAACTCTTATCAGATACGCTTAATTGGAGTTCACGGTTTGTTTTATAATTCGTCTCTGAATTTAATATTAGCAGTGAGTTCTATCGCAATATAATTTTATTTAAATTACGCCAGATTTCTCTTTGAGTTATTTTTCTTCAATTGTTGGAAGTTCATTTTCATCGTTTTCATTCGTTTATGAACTTTATTCTTTTTGATTTTCTAATTCTATTAAACTAACTGTCTGTAAGGTCTATTGTTTTTATTTAAATCAAAGGTAGGTAGTTAAATCAATCGCGCTAATCGCATACGCATCGTAACAGCGGTAACGTATACATCGTAACAGTGTTACTACGTGGCGTTCGGCAGACGACATTGACGCGGACTCGAATACATAAAATTACGAAACGTAAATTTGCTTATGCAAATTACGATGCACGCTATAAAACATCAATAAAAACTAGGCTCGTAGGCTTATTTCTCATATGCTCCTAAAATACGCATGTACCTACTCAAATATGAATCCATATTACGACGAGAGGAAACTAGTTAAGATAGTCATCGCTAAAATAAAACAATTACATAGAGTCGCCTCAATAAATCCTATTTTCTTCCATTCCATAGATGCGTCACAGGGTATGTGACTAACCATGTGACTCACCATCCGGTCCTCTCATCTTCAAGTTCACTCTTATTAGGAAGATAATCACAATCCTAGAGTAATGTCTCTTTTTAGAAGTATGACGCAGTGGTATTTTATATGATAGACTTGGTAGTACACTTAGGTAATTTATATTCAAGGACGTCGGAATTAAAAATAGATAATCTCTATCTAGACTATAACTATTTGGGTAATTGCAAAAAAAAGGTTTTTTTAAAGTATATCGAGCTTCAAGAACTTTGTATGGAGAAGTACGAGTGTGTACTTCTTCTCCAAGCATTACCGTTCCTCTGTTTTTATGCTCTCTCGGTTTGAAGGCTGCCAATTTATAATGAACATCTTTTCGTGTGCACGTAGTATAATGTATCACAAGTCACGTCTTCAGTTAGCTTGGGAGACAGCGCAATAAACAAAGAAAGCATATCATCGTAGCAACATAGCTTTTTACTGTCACTAATATTCAAATAACAACTGGTTTTTAAACGTACAAATTCGTGTATTACATTAATATTTTCTTAAAAATGTTCTGCAAAACACCATATAACCGCACAATACGGGTGCAATACTGCAAAACGATCACAAAGATTTGTGAATATTACAGAAACACAATAAAATTCAGAGAATATTTACTACTATCGGGACTTTTATAGAGACTATGATTTAGTGGCAAACGATTCAAGAGCGGGGGCGACTATTTCCGATTTTACGCTCGGATTGGTCTCGCATCCTGACTTTTTTCAACCGTTTATCTTACGTTGCATATTTTGAAATTATTACGCTTGATTTAATTCAGCGTTTTGCATTTTGTTACGACCATCTTTTGAATCTATGATAACATACATGTATTTTGAATCGGCTTAGTTCTCAGTAGATAGACTATTCATCTATATTCATACATAATTAGTAGGTAGAAGTATAATGCTACACATTGTTTTTTTTTAAGTAGATTATTTGATGCCAACACCAACAGCAGATACTAAATAGTTTGAATCACTCTTATTATATGTACTTACAAAATAGCAATTTACAACGTCTCCAAGATAACTTAATAAATATACACGATATAAGTATCCAAAATATTCTAAGCACGGACTGCATTGTATGAATTTTAAACCAACAAATCTAAGCAAGTACATTGTTCCTTACTCAATTTTATTTTATGTTGATCCCGAACACCCGACTATATCCGTAAGGGTACGATAAAGCCTTTCTACCGCAACAACAGAGACTACTTAACCTACCTGAATATAAAGAATTCATTGCAAAGAGAATTTTTGACGAAAAAACACATGATTTTTAGATTTTATCTTTATGATAGGGGAATGATTTTGTTTGTGCAGATTGCTGTAGGGCTGTTTGCCTACTTACAAAAGGGTTGATTTGAAATCACGGTATTGTCGAAGATTTTATCGTAGACTTTTGGTAGGTATGTAAAGGGTTTCAAGTTGATTTTGCTTGCAACAAATAAATTCAAATGAAATTAATGATAGAAATCAAGTTATAGTGTACTTCTAAAATTAAAGCAGCATCAAATTTGACCAAAAAATAATTTTCTTGCTTTATAATTTTTATCGTAAAAACTTAAAGGGTTTTCTTATTAGGCATCAAAAGCTAATTTTATGCCTTTTACGATATCATAATGATATTTTTATTAGTTTTCATTGAGAATTCCTACTATACAGAAACCAAAAAGGTGCGTAGCAAAAAACGAAAATATAATCTTATTCCATCATAACGTATGAAATTGAATAACACTGAACAAATTGAATAACGTGAAGCTTTCTTGCTTCAAACCTAAACAGGAAAAGCCATAAAAAATAATTCTTCATTTCGGACCATGAAATGGAGGGTTCAGTCGAATTAAACCCGCAATAATCATCAAAAACAAACCCTTGTATCACGAAACTCGCAGAATTATTACACTCAACCCCCAAGTGCCTGGTGGGAAATAAAAAGGAACTCCGCATGTTGTCAATAACATCAGTACCAGTAGGTGTCCCGCGGGGCGGGGTCATTCACCTTCAGGCTGTACTTAACCTTAGACCACTCGCAAAGTTTGTTGAAGGGCTTGTTAGTTGTTTTTGGTTTATTAATGCATTTTCTTGAATAGAACTAAAATCGTAGCTGTTCATTTTTTTCCAGCCTTTATTTTTATTTTATAGCTGTCAAATTAGGTAGTTCAAAAAACTTATAAGAACAATTAGTCCAGTCAAAATAGACTAAAATTATGACTTCAGTTTGCATTAATTCCCAACAAGCTGGATTTTTGTGCAGGCCTTGAATACGTCATTACAAATGATATGTCA
Source organism: Ecliptopera silaceata (assembly GCA_932527185.1). Taxonomy (NCBI): domain Eukaryota; kingdom Metazoa; phylum Arthropoda; class Insecta; order Lepidoptera; family Geometridae; genus Ecliptopera; species Ecliptopera silaceata. The sequence goes on along the minus strand of OW052205.1, from coordinate 4,231,314 downwards.
AAAGTCCCCATCGATCCCGCTTGTGCGTTGTTTTTTATTCGAGGTCAAAGGTCATAAATTTGCATTTTTTGCGTATATCTCTGAAACAACGAAAGCTATTGAAAAGTGGTTCAGGCAAAGTTTGTACATCGTAAAATTGTCTACAAAAATATTTTAACACTTTTCTTCTACAAAGCATACTTTTTGAGATATAGTGACTTTAGACCGCAGGAGAATCTACTAAAATGCTGCGTTTTTTTCATTTCAGCCGTTTTATGTGCTTCATTGCAACAGAACAAATGCAAACTGGAATGTCTATTTTGACTGGACTAAATAGTTTTTGACATGAGTAGATAAAGTAGCTACGCGTCGTAGACCGTTCTCTACGTCTCGTAGCACAATTAATAATCACGTAAAATAGTATAATTTTGTACATTTAAGTGAATTTTTATAACTTACAAATGAACAAAATTTTAAAATATAAATAATAAATATATTGTTAATTGTATAACATATTTAGTAAAGACTTGTCTGTGCTAAAACTGTCTCGAAGTTAGTTTTAAAAAAGTAGTCAGCATCAAATGTCTCATGGTCATTTGTTACGAGTTTCTTGTAACTTGACGAATGTTTGTAAAAGGTGTTGAAGGGCTATTTTTACTTTGTAAAAAGAAACTTCGTAATCTGTGACTGTACTTTCGCTTTTATTAGGGGCAGTGGTTAGGGCTGAAGGCGAGTTATGAGGCACTGAGCGCACTTTACTGTACCATTGGTGTTGCAAGTAAATAGGCACAAGAAGTAATTGTTTACCTTTTGTTGTGTTAAGTGGACGCATAACCTTAGACATGAAAAAGAAAAAGGAAGTCCAATCAAAAGGTGGAACGAAGGCATGGTTCAATTTACTCGAAGAGTACGTGCAAGAATAAGATATGGTGACTAGTAGTGATTCCTAGCTAAGTCTGTTAAATTCACTTATAAAAATTGTAAAAGTAAAAATTTATTATTTATAAATGCACATTGAAATTAAAATTATAGATAGATAGAAAACTCCTTAATGTACACACCACAAGGAAATATCAGAATATAGGTACATAAAAAAACTGTTATTTGTTATGTGAAGTACCTACTAATGGGCGGCTATCGCATTGAATTTGAATTATAATTTTAAAACAGAACACAAGAAGCTCTTTTTAAAAGGATCTTCTACTACGGTTTTAATGGCACTGAGTCTTATTTGAGAAATAACTAATTCTTACACCTTATTTTGAGATTAAGTTGACGAGTATCAAAGGTAACGTACAGCTAGATCTCTGTTTGTCTAAGAATAACCTACATAAGGCTCCATCTTTCCGCCCTAATAGAACTCTACTTATTTATGCCGTAAAACAAAGCATAAGCCCTGTCCCTCGGGACGTCACGGGACCATAGGACATTGGAGGGACAACGTCTGAGGTACAGAGGGACTGACCGTCGCCCTTAATACATTTTTTATCCGAAACTCAACGATACATTACTTTTTTATATTCTTCTCAGGATGTCGTAAAGTGGAAAAGATTGTTTTTGTTTTTCGTAATTATTTTTGATGTGGCAGGTGACACTTAACAATAAAGAAAAGGACAATGCCCAATGGGCTATGGGAATCTGTACCAACTTGCATCAATTTGAACTTACTCTCAAAGCCCTAATTTTTATTTACCTTTTCGCTACCAACAATATTTTTTTCAATGTTTAACCGGATTTCAAAATATTTAAAAATGTATTTTATTTTATATCATATTTGCCTTCTCAGCTAAAGCTTACTTGACAAACAAGATTTTTATGCTCAATGTCCACTCACGAAAATAGGTGACAGCTGGGATCGGAACAAAATAGTTGACGTGCGGAAGGCTTAGTCCGAACTTGCATTTTAACTCCCGACTCTCGAGTCGACAGTCGTCTCTCGGATGTCCTTGTATTTTTGTATGGATATCCGAAAGACGACTCTCGACTCGAGAGTCGGGAGTTTTAAAATGCAAGCTCGGACTAAGCACTCGGAAGTAGGAAATTGATAATCATGTTATGTATAATTAATTTTAATTTTCTAAACCCGGTTAAATAAGAGGGTTAAAAATTAACAAAGTACACGTATAAATAAAATATTAATTTTGATGATAATTAGCTTGTGACGCAATCTGGTACAAGGTTTGGGCAATGTTCTTTAGACACTTGCCCTTTGAAAGACGTAAGGCAACGGCTAACGTATTTAATATTAATCTGAAGATTTTTAAGATATTTCAAACATATATGTTCGTGTTAAGTGTTTTTTTTTAAATATAAGTACCTACACATAATTTACTTTTAGACTGGAACTTGATTTGTATCGATATTTGTATTGATATCCATTTATGAAAAGTGTTTACTTATTGTTTTTTTTTATTATCTGAATCATTAGAAGTAATCAACGTAAAGCGTCATTTTCATATGCAATACACACGAATCATGCATTATGGTTTGTTTTTATACAAAAATAGTAGGATATTTATATCACTAACGGCCGGTTTCTGGAAACCCAAATCACGATTGATCCGAGTTTGACACAGTAATTATTTGATTTTTTCGTTGATCATCCTTCGAGAAACTGGCCGTAAGGGTCGTAATGTAACACGCAAAGGGAGATCCTATTACAAGTTATGTTCCAATCCTGTGCGATGCTATATCCCTAATGAAAGTCCGGCCGACATCATAGCAATCATCAATTTCGATAATGAATTTGCGCTCGACTTAGAGTCCCCGCAGACTGGAGACTTTTTATCGGCTGATAGTTTGGTCGGCTTCTTAATCAGTATGAAGACTGAATCACTGTAATGTGCGCATCTGCATACATCTTCATACTGATTAAGAAGCCGACCAAACTATCGGCCGATAAAAAGTCTGCAGTTTGCGGGGGCCCTTAGAGTTGTCTTTTGTTTTACACTTCCTGGATTTTTGTCCGGTTAAATCTGAAAGACGGACAGTTTTTTAAATCGTTTTTATTACATATTTTTTGTATTAAATTTTACTAGCAGGAACGTAGTACGTTTGTCTCTTTCTATAGTAATTTGTACGTTCCTATCTATTTCTAATCATATATTTTTATTTTTGTGACGTACCTACCTACAAACTTTGCTTAGTTTAGGAATAAGTAGTAGAGTGTTATAAATATTTATTTATGACTAATTTGTTTGCTCATGTAAAACATTAAAACCATTTCAAATCCTGTTTTATTTCTTATATTATCAACAATAGCATGAATAATTCATGATTTATAATTTCTAAAGCAAATTTTGTCAACACAATGTTTATCCGTCTTTTAGTATCCGGCTTATTTCACTTTGTATTAAAGTACATTGCTTATTGAATTTGGGTTGTGCATGGCTGAAATCCGACAGACTATCAGCCGAAGATAATTAATTAATTGACAATACAATAGGGCTGACCCGAGGGTGGTCGTAGTGACCCCTTCGCAAATGTTTATTTTGCGTGGCCAATTGGTACATGACGCTTTTAACTTTGTTGGACATTTAAATTTAGGGTTGTAATGATAAATGTGTAAAATGAAACTCAATAAAGATAGGTAGGTCATCTTAAATAAATAAAAAAAATCTAATTCAGTACGTAAACTTCCAAAAGCAATAAGGTATGAATTTTGACGATCGATGTGGCGTGGCGGGCGAAATTCCGCTTGCGACGCGGAGGTTGCGGGTTCGATTCCCGCCTTGGGATACGATCTGCAAATATTTATTCCGGGTGCTCTGAGTATTTTATATGTATACTTAATAAAAATATTTATCTATATGATGTATTGTATTAAGTAGATATGTCAGTCTTCTAGTACCCATAACACAAGCTCTGTTTAGTTTGGCTAGATGGTGCTGTGTGGATTGTCCAGCATTATTTATTTAATTATGTGATCGTAGCAACTTAAAGCTTTTATAATGAAATTAGCAGTTAATTACTCTACAGCTTAGGTATTCAAACAAGTTATTTTATATTCCACTTCATGTTAGCTTACTGAAACAGAACTAAAAGATTATTACATCAACGTGGTCTGAGTCTGAAGTAAAGTCACAAGAGGTTTTCCATTTCACAGAGTATTGTACGAGACGTGTACTTACATTGCACGTTATGTATTCTTATGTAGGTATCTGATATTCAGGTAGTTCGGGGTTTTCACATTAGCCGATACAGACACGTCTGTAGCCCGAACTCGGTGTCAACGCTGATAAGGTATGAAAGCGTCTAGTAGTATCTAATCAATATAATAAATAAATAAATATTCACAGACATTTCACACATTACACTCTAGCCCCAAATTAAGCAAAGCTTGTACTATAGGAACTAGATAGAATACCCCTACTTCTTCTTCATCGCATTCTTCATTACTGAAGGTCGTGCCCGAATACCCCTACATAGGTAAGTACATTTATAATATAATATATAGTATAATATTAGGTATTTGTTGATATCGAGTTGATGATTATGTCGTTCGAATTTGAATGTACAAAAGTTTGGTACAAGTAGCAGATATGTACGCTAGTCGCAGTTTAGGATTTTATCGGTGGTAGTATGTGTAAAAGCTTCTAGGATGTAGTTAGTAAACAATGTGATATTAAGTCTTTGTTAATATCGTGTTGAAGTCGTGCCGTTTGAATGTGAGGAAAAGTTTGGTGCAAGTGGCAGGGGTAAGTCAGTCGCAGTCTAGAATTTTATCGGTAGCGCTGACAATGTGTGAAAGCGTCTAATAGTCTAATATACTTGCAATGTGATATTAGATTTTGGTTGTATTTGTTTAAATATCGTGTAAATATCGTGTCGTTTGAATGTGAGAACAAAAGTGGTTCATGTAGCAGAAGTTAGGTATACCTACGTCAGTCGCAGTCTAGGAGTGAGATTATGGTATTGTTTGTGAGCTTATTTTCGCATGAGTTTGATTTTACTGCAACTTTAGGAGATACTACTAGTACCTATATAGCGTTAAACAATATTTAATGTCGACTTAGATTATACTTGCAATGTAATATTAGATTTTGGTTGTATTTGTTTAAATATCGTGTAAATATCGTGTCGTTTGAATGTGAGAACAAAAGTGGTTCATGTAGCAGAAGTTAGGTATACCTACGTCAGTCGCAGTCTAGGAGTCACTCCTAGACTGCGACTGACGACTGATAATCAGAAATATAATCAAAATCTATTTATTAGTATTAATGAGATCCTATTTATTGCAACACTCAAACTTGGGTGCTTGGATGATAAGCAGTCAAGGTGATTACTTACTGTTTATCATAATGATGAAAATAAAATACTGATTTATTTTTCATATAATAAGCTTATGGCACTATGTAAATGTAGGTACGTACAAAATAATAATTCTCTACAACATTATAATCCGTTACTAAATCTATTTGAAAGGAGAAATTATGTAAATTACCTTCCTTTCTCAAGCACAACAGTACCTAATGCAAAATAAGTATAACATTTTCTTAGATGGTAATTTCACAGAGATGATAATATCTATCTGGGTAACAAATCATACCATTGTCCTGGACCCTCCTAAGAAGTATTTTTTCCACACCATAAAATTAAATATGGAGGCGGAGAAGGAATAATTTTATTATTGCGAGTTTGTTTATTTTTTGGAATAAATGTTTTATTTACGATACCAAGCTTATAAAGATATCTCTTAAGCGATTATTGTATTACACGTACCTACTTTGTAATACTGTGATACTTTAATCGTTGTTACCTATTATGTACTTAGGTAGGTAGGTACCTACCGATAATTTTGACCTCAGAAACGATAAATACTTACGCTTTGAAACTAATCCAGTTTCTAGTTACACGCCATCGATAGCTAACCCCCTGATATCGATACCGCAAACTAATCAATAACTCTGAAACTTTCGAGGTGTTCCTGTACAGGTTAATAACCCCCCCGTTTCACTGAACATCGCCTGCATAGTTATTAATAGCAATAAGTTAGCGTGTGCATCGCGCAAACATTTCCATTAGGCACTTCAACATATTTTATGCATCTCAGATTATGCTCAAGTGGTTTACTGTACATGAGTATGTTGGCAAGGGTGTGTAGGTAGATGTATCTTACAAGAAGGATACGGTTCTTGGTCTCTCGAGAATATCTCATTTTTATAAAAAGAAAATAAAACGTCCAGTTTTTGTAATCGGTAGGTGCTATTTGCTATTTATAACAGGTGCCTAAACATTTTCAAAAGCAACATTAAGACGAATCTTTGTACTTAGTTTTAATAAATAGGAAAAAATACTTTGGTGTAGGTAGGTACCTACATATAATACATAGATACATTTTAAGCTATTCGTAGGCTTTCATTATATTTGCTTTTAACCAAAAAATACTCATCTGTTTTTTTGACAACTGTATTATTAAAACAGGCGAGCTTTTGATTTTTGATATACTTATTGACATATCGGCTTTATCAGTCTCAGTAACTTTTTGATATTTTATTAATATGTACAACATAAGTAGGTACATAGTTAGGTATAATACCTACCATTTTTGCGCGTCTCGGGAGATACCTACGGTACGCCCAACAGTGGACTAATATAGGTTGATGATGATATTGTGAATTTGTGAAGTATCTGCTCCTTTTTCTTCAGTGTATGACAAAACCACCTAGACTGACTACATATTTAAACGGTAGGTAGATAGTATTCACCTACGGGGTTCTAGACTTAGCATTTTAGCATTGTTCAAATGTGGCCGGTGTGAGGTACCCACGCAAATGTTGCTGTTTACTCTCACAACTACCACGCAGCTGAGACCTCGGGGGAGGAATGCTTTATTGTATTACCTTGTACCTTAGCACGGAATAAATAATAGAACCTTAGGTAGGTATGCTCATTCTAAAGTGCTTATGGGTCTGACTAGGGTGGCTTTTGAAGCAGACGTATTATTTTATAAGTATTATTTAGACTTATGGTCTATCTTATAAAAGTTAGCGCAGACATGAAATATCAACTACCATACGTAATGATAATATAAGTCAACGTTAAATTTTATAAAATAGGGGGTTACTCAATATTAAAAAAATATAGGACATCATTAGAAAGATCAAGTTGTAACAAAATAATAAAAAAACTAAAATATTAGAGTATGATGCATGATTTTGGAATTCAAAAAGTCCGGCTATTTCATCAAATATTCCGCTTTTTTTCGGCGTTTGACAAATTTTCTTATCTATAAAACGCCACTGTGCAAGATATAATACATAATAATCTACTCTAATTTGGTGTCATGACAACCATTAGACCTTATCAGGAATATTACCCTGTAAAAACGAATAAGGGTATTTCTATGTAACGAGTATATGACTAACCTCTGAATAAAATGTCATGGAGTCAAATAATGGTTAATAATTTTCATTATAAACGGGATATTTACCATGATTTGTGAGTTTGATTATTTCCCGAAATCGTGATGATCAAAACCATGATAGTTTCAAATATTATTTACATTATTAATAATTATGAAGATGGATAGGCCCGGGAAAAAGGAATTTCCTACATTCTTTCCTTCACATTATTATCGGTCCAAAGATCATCCTACATTTTGCTTCTCATTACTAATTAACTTTTTTTATTGTGAATACCTTAAGTTTTGAACTAACTTAGGTAAGCAGGTTTAGAGCCTTTTAGAGCCTTTTATAGCAAAAACAAAACTTTCAAATCTGGCATCTCTACTTTAACCAGCAAGTTTTCCAGTCCACGTCGTCTCCGAGTCCTAGATAACAGCTCCAAAGGGTGCGGTAATTAAATTATAAAGTTCTGGAACCGGGGTTCTGTGGAAGGGTCAAGTCACTCACTGACGACGCACTGCGAAACGACATTACGTGACATGTTTCAGAATAAGCCAGAAGTATAGTTTTTCTAAAGATGTGATTGTTCTTAGCGTATGTCGTCAATAGTGTAAGAAATTACCTTATTTTTTATGTATAATATCCATTATAGAGTTCTGATGTTAATACAAATTAATGATAATTAAAAATACTTTACCTTGAGCTTTAATATTAAAACCTATTTCAAAACATAGATTAAAATTGCATTCGGTAAATTACTAATATAAAAATAAAACTAAAAACTTAAGTTCAAAAACTCAGTAGGTAGGTACATTTCGAGAACCTCTTTCATTTTTGTCCTGATTTCTCTCTTAACAATTAGTAGATACTTAACGTGATTTGGTGATATTATCAACTTAGCTGATTAAAGTAGAGCATTTGCCCTACAATATTATTATAATTCCTTTTCGTGGTGCGACTGCGTCCCAAACGGCATATCGTTAAACTTTACAACGTGCCAAATAAAGGGGCTTAACTTTTACATTTGTTTTATTTTACACCAAGATTCTTACATTGAAGATAATGGAGTAAAAGTTCTATTTACTTCTAGAAGTGTTCTAGTTAGTGTTTTTATCGTACCCACTTAACTATATTGTCATGATTTCCAAAATATTATTCTAAAATTGTTTAATATAATAGTTTGGTAAATCTATTTAAGAATTATAAAATATTGTTTGCTATTTTAATGAAGATATTTGTGATGATTCTTGAAAAGAATAAACGTCACATCCGGCACGCCGCCGCCATCTTGTTGTTTACGCTTATGCGGTGATATAAAAAGAATGAGGTGGCTGTACCGGGGAGTTCTCCTTAAGCCTTCGAACGGTCAAGTCATAGTCGTGAAATAGTGATATCGTGTTAAAAAGTATAATTGTGGTTAGGTTAGACTAAAGTGATAGCATATAGTGTAGTTTTATAATATTTCAGAAGTGGGATGAACCAAAAGGAAATGGTATGGTTTTATATTTTCTTACTTACAAGTAAAAATGATGGAAAGCTATTTATGAACTGAAAGATGTATTATAATTAATATTTTAAATTTTATTTATTTTTCTGACAACCGTCATTTTACGCCCATGTTCAATTTTCAATATTTATGCATTATGTGCAGGATTATAATGGTATGTGCGCTAACATAAGGTCAGGGCTACTCTCTGACGATGTGATGCGTATGATTCTGTACTGATGTGTCGTTTAGTACTTGGCCGGGGCAACCCTCTGGTAGTATTTTACGGCGCATTTTTGCATTCCGACTTAACTTGTCTGTGCTTGATCAGGGCTACACTCTGATAGCATCTGATATAGTTTTGTTTATATACCTGTTATGTGATGATGAATGATTCATTATAATTCTTATTTTAAATATTATTTATTTTTCTGACTACCTTCATTTTACGCCTATATTCAATTTTAAAGATGTACGCAAGATATAAAGGTATCTGCGCTAACATAAGGTCAGGGCTACTCTCTGACGATGTGATGCGTAAGTTTCTGTACTGATATGTCGTTTAGTACTTGGCTGGGGCAACCCTCTGGTAGTATTTTACGGCGCATTTTTGCATTTTAACTTAACTTGTCAGTGCTAGATCAGGGCTACACTCTGATAGCATCTGATATAGTTTTGTTTATATACCTGTTATATGATTCTTAACTTTGATTGTTTTTCTCTCGTTCTTTTTATCTTGTACATTAAAATAATGTGCATAGTATGATGCAATGGAGTTTGTACGACGTATTATGTCAAGTCTACTCTTTGATGATGCAAAATGTTCGTGATAAATCCGGGCTAATCTCTGATTCACATGATACAATCCTTGGTGTACCTTTAAAGTAAACATTTCTTAATTTTATTTTATTTTTGGATACATGTTACAATATGTTTAATAACTTGTTATATGATGTAGGGTATATTTGATTTAAATTGGTTTCATTTTGCGACAAAGGTATACTTGTTTATCACAAAGCCTATTGATCTAAAGGTTTTGTCAGAATACCAGCGCTTGCATGGTCTCTTGTAGGCAACTAGCCACAAGTGACTAGGCAATATACTAACGCTGGGCTTTTTGCTACTGTAGCACACAGAAATGATCCTGTTGTAATTTTTATTGTTTCTTTTGTTTCTGTTTTGTGTGCTACATGTGGTTAATAAATAAATGTCTATGTAATGAAAGATTTTATAACAAGAAAATTAATTTGGTTAATTTTTACATATGGTTTTTTTTGATGGATATGGTTATATGGTTATTTTACTATAATCAGCAAATATAACCTCGCTGACTTTTCAAGACCGGAAAGCGTATACATGAAGAGTATAATTAATTTCATAATGAGAAAATCAATTTGTGGTGGTTAAATGGTTTTTCCTATTTTTTTAAGGTTATTTGGTAGAAACCGCTTAATCTATGATAATTTAAGTTAACGAGCGAACTTTGGTTGTTTTTTTTTTAAAAAATTGGATATTAAAGAACTTTCTGTTTTGTAGTATTACCCATTAGCTATGTTTGCTAATTGGCTTAAATAGACATGTTGGTCTACATGTTTTGAGCTAGGTATGTTTGCTAGCTGGATTGAGTCTGCTATGATTGCGGACTGGATTGAGTTAGCTATGTTTGCTGACTGGATGGAGTTAGCTATGTTTGCTGACTGGATTGAGTTAGCTATGTTTGCTGACTGGATGGAGTTAGCTATGTTTGCTGACTGGATTGAGTTTGCTATGTTTGCTGACTGGATGGAGTTAGCTATGTTTGCTAACTGGATGGAGTTAGCTATGTTTGCTGACTGGATTGAGTTAGCTATGTTTGCTGACTGGATGGAGTTAGCTATGTTTGCTGACTGGATTGAGTTTGCTATGTTTGCTGACTGGATGGAGTTAGCTATGTTTGCTGGCTGGATGGAGTTAGCTATGTTTGCTAACTGGATGGAGTTAGCTATGTTTGCTGACTGGATTGAGTTAGCTATGTTTGCTGACTGGATTGAGTTGGCTATGTTTGCTGACTGGATTGAGTTGGCTATGTTTGCTGACTGAATGGAGTTAGCTATGTTTGCTGACTGGATTGAGTTTGCTATGTTTGCTGACTGGATTGAGTGACTATGTTGGTCTACTGGATTGACTGGACTATGTTGGTCTACTGGATTGACTGGACTATGTTGGTCTACTGGATTGACTGGACTATGTTGGTATACTAGATTAACTTCGACGTATGTGTATATTAATTTATTTTTTTTATATGATAAGCTGAACGCGCGGCTTCGTCAGCGTGCACTGTTTTATTTTCAAAGTATTTAGAGTTCATACATCATTAACATAGTGTTATGAAAATTATGAAATACAATTTTAAAGTTTCTAATTTTACGTCAACCAGTCTAGAACTGCAGATGATTTGGAAAGCTTTGACATTCACAAATTGTTAACATTCTGATCATACCAACTTTTAAGTTTTGGTGTTGTGGTAGACGAACATACGGTTCACAAACTATGAACTGATATTTACTTCTTTTACATTAGAAGTATTGTTTTATTTATGTTATTATGTTATTTCAGTACCTGTAACGCAATCTCTTTGGCAACTTTAAGGATTTTAAATAAATAGTTGAATTGGTGGGTACCGATACGGCTACCGAATCGTCTTTTCAAGTGAAATGCCTGTGTCGTATGGTTCGGTCAGTACGCATCATCTGACACATCTTGAGGCTGGAGTATGATGTTTTGATGTTTCGTAAGAAACAGGAAGGTAGAACTGGTAATGTTTTCTGTTACCTTTCCCTACTTGGAAAGTTTGATAAAATCTTTAAGAATATGAGTCATTTGTAGTGGAACTGTGTATAAAATCTTTAATCGTGTTTTAGCAGCCCGCTCATTTCGGGCGTGTTATTATTTAATGTTGAGCTTAAAGACTCTCTGTAATTTATTATTTGATGTTTAAATTTCAATGATTATTAACATTTTATGCTATAATTTGTAAACTTTCTATAATTATTATTTAATGCTAAAATTTGAAGGAGATGCATTTAATCATTATTTTTATAATAATTATAATCTGATTACAGCTCAAAGTGAAGTGAAGTGCCGCAACGATTTGTTTTTCTGGAGCAGAATTCAGAAATATGATTTACAATTGCTTAATGTATTATTCACTTTTATTTATATTACCTGTTCACAGAAGCGTTGAACTACCAGATCGGAATACCCCAAGCGTTGAACCAATAGTGGTTTTGTCAATTTAATGTAAAAATGGAAAGGCTAGATTTTATATACTTATGTATATATGCATAACACCACCTACAATAATTACCGAATGTCATGATTTATTGTTTCAAGGTCCTTATATTGTTATAATTGAATATTATATCGGTGTTACAATGTACATATTAACTTTAATCGTATTGCTATATATTGTTTTTTATGTTGTGTGTGCCGGGAGGCGACACATTGTCGGATGGCCGAATGTCATGATTTCCAAAATATTATTCTAAAATTGTTTAATATAATAGTTTGGTAAATCTATTTAAGAATTATAAAATATTGTTTGCTATTTTAATGAAGATATTTGTGATGATTCTTGAAAAGAATAAACGTCACATCCGGCACGCCGCCGCCATCTTGTTGTTTACGCTTATGCGGTGATATAAAAAGAATGAGGTGGCTGTACCGGGGAGTTCTCCTTAAGCCTTCGAACGGTCAAGTCATAGTCGTGAAATAGTGATATCGTGTTAAAAAGTATAATTGTGGTTAGGTTAGACTAAAGTGATAGCATATAGTGTAGTTTTATAATAATATCATTAAATAAAACATATGTTTTATATAGTGTTTTATCAACTGAGTCGTCGGCTAATAAATGTTTATTAGGATGTTAAATGATCATGACTTATGGGTTTGACGACTCAGTTCGTAACAAACTATAAAGTGTCGTAGTTTACGTAACTAATGTTTGTAATCAACATTCGTGACCATTTAACATGAGGTCATTTGTCCTAAACTAACTTATAGAAACTAGATAATCCATAGAACGTTTATACAGATTTAACGTTTGGTAAATTCATTCACCCAAACACAGCAAACACCAATATTTGCCAAATTTTTATTCATGGTGGATATCGAATCCACACTCCGCACGAAAGGTTAAGCTTATACCAGCAGAATTGTGACTGTTTATAAACAAAATATTAGGATATACAAAAATAAAAATTCAACACGAGTACCTTGTACAAGTAAAGTGCTCGAGAGGACTTCCTGCGATCTAAACCGCAAAGTAAACAAACTAAGAACTACGAACACTCTTATAAATATTAAGTGAAGTATTCTCAGCTTAGAAATTCTTCAAAATACACACGGAATCCATTACGAAAATTGCATTCAGAAATATAATACGAAGCGAAAGCAAAGTCAAGATTCTTTTTGAGGTAGGGTTTTGTACAGTCAAGATCATAAATTAAAAAAAAAAATGTTATCAATATCTATATTGACTTTTCAACTGTACCTACAATACAAAGATTACCTAGGCGTAAGTAGGCACATTATACGCATAGATTTTATTTATTATAACGCATTTGTTTTGTTTACTTTTGATGGTGACTGTCCAAACTATAATTGAATCGAAAAGCATTCTAAAGAAAGCTGCCCTTTAACTAAATACTGAGAAAGTTTTTCTACGTGACCCCATCAACTAAGTCCCGAAGGTTCCTTATTTCTTCCATTTCAGTTCAAAAAACGTGTTTCCCGTTTTATTACTCGCTTTACTTAAGTAAAAGCATCCCGGAGCAAACACCCGAAATACAGACGGATTACGCTTCGTCTTGATCATTTGTTGCTTACATTTTTGCAGCTTAGAAAGGAACATTTTTTTAAATTGATGGCACCATCGAAATGGTACATAATAGCTTTGATTCACAAAAAATATTATCACAATATGGGAACTAGATTGTTTAAAATAATATTATTTACAAACAGATTGTTTTAAAAACAACAGCATCTAGCTACAGTAAAATTACAACGTTTGCAATATTTTTTTAAGTAATATAACTAATTACTTTTATACTACTTTTTTTTTAACTTTAGCTGACCTAGTTCTGCTTTCAACTAACAAACATGTGATTGCAAACATAATAAAATATATTTGAAAGCGTAATTCAGGTAGTGTTTGATGTTAACCCCGTGAGAATTGTAAAGATTACAGTTTTATGTGAGGGGATTCATTACACAAGATGGAAACGCACACGTAACGTCTTGGATTTACATAATTTATGTACTTACCTACTTACTACCTGCAAATGTTAGAGCCGTATTTCAACGCGGTTTTCTTATGGAGATTTTTCACGAAGGATTTTGAAGCCATATTTTGTTCAAAGCTTAGTATGCTTACGCCTCTTGTTTCTTTTAGCTAATAACCTACATTCTACAAAAAAATAGAGGGGCGCGGATGTAGGGGTTGATTTGTCGTTTGACAGTTTGTGAATTGTTTAAACTCATTACTTATGCAACATTTTGCATTATAAAATTTTAATAGTCTAGCAGTGGACTTATATAGGTTGATGATGATGTTTACTACTTATTTAACATCATTTTAAGATAAATCATTTACAGAGGCTTAGTAAGCCCATGTATAGTCTTTCTTTATAATTTTGGTTAAACTGAAACTAAGAATAGCTTAACATTACGCACTACAACGTCCAAAGTATGGTTAAAAGTGTCCTATGATACTGTGTAAAATTTACCAATAATTTTGACTATGTATCAACTTCTACAAATTGTTTTATCCAAATCCGAATTTTCGATTCCCCCGAACGACTACAAGCCGTAAAGCTAACATCGTATACCCAACCGTTTACAACATCTGTCGGCTACAATATTCGAGTATTAGGTGAGATTTGGTGTATAGGCGGTCAATTGCTTGACCATCTGCGTCGAAGGGTCATAGGCACGATTTTGATAAACGTTTGGTCACGGTGATACTTGTTCTGCGGGCTCAGTTATATCAAGAGCTGGTTAAAATAGGCCCCACTTTAATATGATGATCAATACTTTATTGAGATAACAAAGAACTGTTTAATCATTAATCTTTTAGAATCATTTTTAAACTAGGTGATTTTGAGAGCCAGTTATTATTTATTTTTACACGCAATCTCTTTTTTCACATATTTCAAAAACTACGAGTATTTAATTAATGCTTCTCAGAAAAACCTCCAAATAAAATATAATAATTAAATACCTATCTACTTAGTAAATTAAATAAATTTTCGTTTAAAATACCCAAGCATTCGTTGCATATTTGTTTTAAAGTAATAAAAAGAGATGTTAAAAGGGTTCCTTAATTGCCGACATCAAAATTTTTGCGCACCGCAATAAATATAAGACTTTATGAAAACACCAAAAATGGTTGCACAGCTGCTAAATAAAGTAGCTAGTTTAGTTTAGATTTCGGAGTTTATAAAGCTCCTTATAAACCGGCGAAAAAACGGAAGAATTCTCAAGTCGCTGCGTTATTATTTTTAAGCTATTGCATAGCTTCTATCGCGGGCCTTGAGCGTGGAGACCGAATCCAGAAATTCCGTAACGCAAATAACCTAACACTGCGCATGCGTAATCCAGCAAAAAATTATATGCTTTACCGCGGCAGTCCCCGAGTTCCACACGTCTTTTTTATGTCTGATCACTATTTATTGTTTTTTTTAGCTTCTGATGTGCAATGAAGCCATAAATTGCTACCGCTTCGGTGAGCCATCTGCTGGTTTCAATAATCCTTTTCAATTAAAATAGAGCTATTAAAAATGATAACTAAGTAGATTTTCTTTTTATCTATGAACACCGCATTTATTAATCTAATCGTACTGTTTGTTTGTATAGTTCAACCCTACCTACCCCTGCTGACCAAACAGGGGGTGGGATTATGACGTTACACTAATTGACACCGTTTCGGGTTGAAAACCTGAGCACGACCCTCGTTCGTGATGATGCATGCTGATTAGAATTCGGTAATCCTTTGTTGGATGTCAGAGTTATTGTACAATATTATGAATCTATAAAATATGCTGTGAAACTGCAAAAGCTGTATTAATATTGAACATTTCAGGCGCTGTAGAAAAAACGTAGACTAACATATAAACGGTATATCTTATAAAAAGTAAGTACCGACATGATGTTTTGATTACCATACGTAATGGTGACATAATGACAACGCTAACTTTTTATAAGATAGGGGTTAATATTTTGCAATAATAGCGTTATAGAATAACATAAGTGGAAATGTGAATCTGAGTATTTGAGATTGCTTAAAAGACAGAAGGCTTATTGACAAAAGGTAGCAATAGGTATGAACTGAGCTGTGTCACTACACCTGGAAAGTAGAAGTTTAAAGCAAGTTGGTAAGAAACTCGAAATAAGTCGATTAAAATTGCAAAAGAAGAGTACAGCAGATACGCGCACGAATGCATTTAAGCAGACAAAACAAAAAGCACTTCAGAGTTTCATCTGCCGCGCCAACGCCTGTGAAAATTCAACAAGAATTTCTCGAAATTCTCGGATGTCTGTCCAAATGTAGGAATCAATGGCAAACTTTATGAAACATGTTTCCAAGTTGGTTTATTTATGGAGGGCCGTCTAGACGGAGAAACCCCACACACCCCTGCCATTGTAGCAATGAGAACAAGTAACGCAACTCATAGTAACAATAGATTCACTTGTAAAAACCACCTCTTCAAACCTTCCTCAATGACGACAGAAACGAGGGATCTCGTGTAAAACAGGTTAAAAACAGAAAAGATCGCAACTAGATTATAAACTAGCTGACCCGTGACCACTTCGTTGGGCATAATTGAAGTTTTAGTAAGGATCCTTAATTTTTTGGAAAATATAATATAGCCTATGACACTCAGCAATAATGTGGCTTTCTATTGGTGAAAGAATTTTTAAAATGGGTTCAGTAGATCCTGAGATTACCCCTTACAATTGAACAAATATACAAACATACAAACTTTACCTCTTTATAATATTAGTATAGATAGGTAAAACTTGTATAATATTTAATTTTCCAAAAAAGCTCATGCTCATAGCATTACATTGGTGAGAATTTTTAAACGACGAAAAATAACGAAGGAGGTTCTCAAGTCAACGTGTATAGTACTATAGTACTTTCTTATGTGTACTCAAAATTACTACGTTTAGTTATATAAGTTTAAGAACTTGGTAATTATTAGGATAGAATAGAAGAGAAATTATTTTTTGATTTTCCGTTTTATGTATTTCTGCACTCGGTACACTTTCAGTTATAGATAGCAGACGCCAAAGCTCATCACAACACAACCCTCCCGCTATGCCAATTATTGAATGTTGCAGCCGGAAAAAAACTTTAATCTCGTCTGAGTGATGAGCGTGTTGGCTGCTTTGACGGCAAGTGTGTTCATTGAAAACATAAAATCAAAACAAAAGAGTAAAATCTTGAAGATTCTTTTATCAATGTTTTTTTGCATTTCGTCAATTTGCATGCAACACACAAATATGTATGGTAATAATTTCATGAATTAAGGAAGTAGGTATACCTACCTACTTAATAGGTACTCAATATCTTTATTGCGATCACATGGTTAAAAACTACAACTAACAACTAATACTACTAACTGTAGTTGTTACAATGAAATTTGGTACAACATAATATGAACCCTGATTGAGGGCACTGCAATATAATAGGACGGGAGGATACTTTGAGGGCGTATACCTGAACTTACTTTTTAATATTGCATTTATTTATAATTTGAAAAGCTCATAGCTTTAGTTCCGTATGAAGAAAATTCAATGCATACACATTACCTACGCTTATGTTACACAAACATTGTAAATCACTTTATACAGCCGAGCTACCGTTAAAACCATTAAAAGGTGTAAAAAGAAAAAACATTAAGCTTGTATTATCTCTGAAATTTATAGCGAGAGAGCCTCACTCGTAAAGTTCTAAAATAATAACACTCGATTTTATGACATCCAAGGAACATGTTCCAGCATTTGTAGCAGCCCTATTATTGTCAAGTTGCAGTAAGAGCATGGGATACTATATTCGGTATTTTTTTTATTTTTTTTTATTATCAATGGACCATCCTTTGGCTTCAATCTCGCCTGATGGAAAGCACCGATAAAGCCGACGATGGAGCAGGATGGTCTTGAAGACACTTATTTACATTGGCCTTGAAAATATTGAGGTTATAGTGATTATAGTGATTATAAGTAGCTATGAAATGTACCTACTCGTACAACATACTTAGGGTTGTCAACGGAAACTTTCTACTTTTAACGAGGTAAGAACCTTTTGAACTACTTTAGCTCAAGACCCCCAACTTGAGAACCAGACGTCTGTCGACGCTGCTTTTCCGAATTAGTACCTACTGCAAGTTTAATTACTTGCCCACATTGTGACAAAAGTTACTTATGCCTGTTGTAAGTGGACTGAAATGGTATTGAGTCGGTCATATCTACCGGAAAGCCGAATACCTTAGATTGGAATCAACAGCGTCATAGGAGAAACAGCAGTACCTAAGCCGATTTAGGTTGATGATGATGATGACGTAAAAATGTCATGAAAATAACTCAATTTTTACAAGTAGTTATTTCATTGCACTGTTTCAGTCCTCATCTTAGCCAAATACCTTAGATTGGACTTTACGGCGCGTCTTGGGAGAAACCGCAGTTGGTTGATGATGATGACGTAAAAATGTCATGAAAAAAAACCTAAATTATTATAGTATAATTTAATTGCACTGTTTCAGCCCTCACCTTATTTTCTAAAGAGAAAAGAGAGAATTTTCTTTTTTATATATATAGAATAAAATTATCTCTAGAAAATTCTATATATATAGATATAATATTTATATAGAAATGATAAAACCCTTACTCCTTGTAAGGGTTTTATCATTTCCAACAGACAGGATAGTGACGGGTTGATGGATAGCTTATCACCACCAGCCTGTCGATACCGAGGTAAATTGATAGAACGGTTTTATCACAGCATTATAAGACAGAAAAATATACTCTGATCATTGAGGGTCCTCGTTATTAAAATGAAACTTGCGTTCATTTTAATAATTTTCTTTTTCTGGAACTGGAGTGTCCTGCAATAACTTCTTCTCATAATACGTGAACGGCGTATTATGAGAAGAAGTTATTGCTATTTAGCGCAGCAATGCAGCCAGTATCTTGAGTTCGCTACTGATTAGTACTGATCTGGATCTGTTGATCGTATGCGATATGGAAAAAGCTCGACTGTTTGTTCTGTATTTTATTAATACTGTAATAATCGTAAGATTAAGAAGTAAGGATGACAGATAAGAAGGATTTACGTATCTAATAATGGAGACAAATAAATTAATAATCAAACCGAAATAGTGTCTTTGCTCACCACACTAGGTAGGTACACTATCTACATGATTTTTTACTTCCTTTTATCAAAAAACAAATAAAATCACAAACAAGAAAACAAAAATACTCTGAGCTTTCGAGCCGAGTCACGCAAATGATGACTAATTTTTTTGTATGAAATAAAATAAAATATAAAAAATGATAACCAAATTATCATACAAAACAAATTAGTCATCATTTGCGTGACCGAAATTAAACTTTCTAACTGCCCCTCATTAAAAAGGGCAACAGTAGTGAAAGAGCTTTTTAGGGTGCATCTGAATATGATGAAAAGAGACCCATTTTTACTCAGGTCGGGGGTATACGATAATCCGTATCATCTGCTACCGGGGTAATTATTAAAAGGGAACTATTATGAACCACACGTAAGCTCTGACGCGTGGCGCGCCCTAATTTTGCGTCCAATAAGCAATAGGGCTCAGGATAGGGTAGCCAGTAAGTAATTTTTGACCAAAACCAGTATTTTAGGACAGTGTATATTGCGTAGTATATCACTTGTTGACGCATTCGTATGTCAGTTTTTTGGTGTTTTGTCATATATGTATCATTTGAAACAAAAATAATAATCAAGAATTGTAATAATTATAATAATTATCCCATTTTTTAAGATATATAACCTCTATATTATTATCTGGGAATTTTGGACTGTCTCTTTTTTTCCTAGCATCTTAAAATTTAGTTTTGCTCCGATCAAAACTTGTGTCACTTTTTATGAATAAAATCGAATAAAATTCAGTCTCTAGTCTTAATAAGCCTTTAAAAATGTCACTTGTTAACTAAAAAAACAGATTTTGAACAAAAAGCTCCATATAACCGCATGATCAATAACTCAATTCACTTCCTGATTCATAGACAACGTCACTAAACAATAAATATGTAATCGACTGCAGAGCAATTCATTAATCTTGTCCTTCCATAAAGATTGGGCACGTTTGGTCCCCCTATCGTAAGAGAAACGTAATTTATAATACAGGGTGCGTCACTCCACTTTGGCCATTTTCCGAAATGTATTAAACCACAGCGATTGACTGTACCCTGCTGAATAAAGAGTGACGTATAGTTTTTTCTACATATAGTGTTGTACCTACTAAAATATTGTATAATTTTAACCTAGAAATGTTAAGCTTAAAACAGTTAGATTCAAATGGGTTTGTGAATTTCTAAAACAAATTATTCCTAACGAGGAAAATTGGTTCTAAATTAATTTTTTTGTCATTTTAATAAATAAATTCTAAATACGTATCTATATTTTTTACTGAAATGACAAAATAAAGTGATAAAACATGAGTTGTTATAATAAATCTTTTTACGATGATATCGGATCCCGAAAGTTTAAAAAAAACATGAAAAAGAATATTAACAATTAAATGTATTTTTACCAAATAATCTAGTTTTGACTTGTTTAGTTTTTAGTTATTTATCGATGTTATCAAAATCGATAATAAGTAGTAGGTACATCCCTAATGGTAATACTTTTGCAAGTGTTGTTACACAACATTTGTCCTTTGTTATCGAAGCTGCGGGCCACGTCTGCGATTTGCGCATCCCCTCATAAAAGATTACATTGTAATAAGAACATCGATTAAAAAGCGTCACAAACTATTCAGTAACGAGTATCAACTAAAAAATGGGGCGTTCCTATTGTAATTTGTTTATTTATAACCATAGTGAATAAACTTAGCAGTAGCCTCACGAAATCAGCCAGCATTTCTTTTTGTAGGTCTGTAAGTGTAGCTACTGGCAGCAGGTTTTTTTTTTAATTTATTTACCATTTAAAAAGTAACATAATTACGTAATATAAAAAAACCACTAGGTTTCTAGAGGTACAATTTTTTGTCTCTCTCACGCTTTCAAATCGAATCAAAAAACGTTTCAGGCAACTACTGTAGACAATACAACGTCAATATTATAACAACTAAAATTAATATAACTTTGCCGCTCATATTTACTTTATACCATTTTCTCGACCTTTAAGGTCGGCAGGCAGAAAATGCTTATAGCATTAAGCCCACCTTTTGTACATTAGTGATATAATTTGTGCAATAAAGTGTTAAATAAATAAAAAAATAAAAATAAATAAATATACCTAGATAGGAAACGCTCAGTCTATTCTCTATGGTCATAACTACGAACAAAGACCATCTTTTAGTATATTTTTTTCCTATATTATAGAAGACAGGATGTAGATATAAAAACAAATATGACTGTTTCATTATTTTTTATAAAAAATGCTTTTCAGTAACATTTGTGTTCAACATGAACGAACATGAAGCCGACATTACATTCATACAAAACATTCAAGCTTTTACAATAGACTTGCGACTTATAGGTACCAACTTTGTAAAACTAAATTGATCAAAATGGTTATAACTTTATATATGTAGAATAACTTAAGTATTTATTTAACTTAACTATTTTTATAGACAAGTGATTTTCGCTGATGTGTCTACGCGACACTGTGTTTTGAATAAGTAGATGTTTAATAAAATCACTGTTCTTCAATTTTTAAAACACTGGATTTACTGAAGTATCAGCTAAATATGAAAGATAAATTACACGGATTTTAATTTAGTTTAGTAAGAGTTCTGATCGTGAAAGTTGTTAAATAAAATAAAAAGTTATAGCCATTTCTTTATTTATTAAAGTATGTTCAATATAAATAATTGCGTAAAAAAGTCTTTGAACTTTCAAGAGTACAATACCTATTGCAAAAATTTACTGGAATAATATTTTATTTAGCGAATCATTTAATGAAGCTGCCATGATTTGAGACATTCTCAAGACTCTAGAGTACCTATTGAGATATCTAAGAGGATCTGTGCGTAGGCCTATTATTTTTATATATTATTGGTACTTGTTTAATTGTATTGTTCAAGTATCAGCCTTTAAATACAAAATAAAAGAAAATGGTACAAGTTTAAGCTTTCTAAGATACTTATAACCTACTTGAGATGAGATAGTAATTTATCAATATAAATTATCTAATAATAACCATACAAAATAATATTCTAGATTACATGTAGGAATCCGAACTAGAGAACTAACAAGATTTTTTCTTATAAAATTAAATGAACAAAGATCTGGCTTAATATTAATAAGCAAAATAGCTTTTACGATAAGTCTCATTTTTGTCATGTTAGATATAAAAATGGCGATTTTGCTTTTGTATGAAAATATATTTTATAGGAATGATAATAATAAGTGGAAAATATATGAGACAAATCACGATAGTTATATTTACAGAGTATATTAAATATATTATTTACATTTATTTTTAGGTTCAAATATCGTAATTCACTTAAAAACAAAAATAATGTATAAATTTGTCAGTAGGAATTGACGTGTAAGTACCTACATCAAACATTATCATAATAGGTACAGCTTGTCAAATGTATGATAATTAAAAAAAGTAACATGATACATAGCTGCTGATTGCCTAAAACTACTTGTGATTATCAAAATATGTATTTAGCGTATAATTCTAGGTACCAGTTTCTAGGAACCAGGCCGTAAGTTTGTTGTCCGTTCTTCGAGGCTCTGGTCGCGTGGAACTGGCGAATCACCTAGCATATAAGACTCTAAATAATCCTTGTGATTTATTTATTAAATCTCTATCAATTGTGACGATGTTGCTTATAAAAATAATCTAAAAGTATAAGTATAGCAGTACAATTATAATTATATACACGTTATATCCTAATTAAACCCTCATTAATACAAGATGTGGAATACGTTCACTAGAAGGCACATTTAGTACCTTTTAAGCAGAAATATAATTTAAGACTCCTTATAATCTGACTATTGGTAAGTAGCATATCAAAATATTCTTAATTATAATTAGCGTTGTGATGTGTGATATACGATAAGCCAGTTAATTAATAAGATAGTTACTTAATTAAACATTGTTTTGGCAGTTCCAATACTGGTCGCGCTTCCCACAAGACACAAGCCTCTGTCTAATAGATCTAGCTGTTTCTAGTGCATGCTATCTAGCTAGTTTTCCGCTACTTTTGGTTCCAAATTTATTTGTAGTTCCATGTTATCTAACACGTTTTTTGCTCCATTAAATACAGACACTAACTAATGGGACTAAAATTTAGTCCCAAATGTATTTTCCGTGTCAATTTAATTTCATTAAAATGTGTCAAGGCAAAAAAAATGCGTCTAAAGTTAACACAAAACTGGAGATAACATGCACCAAAAGTAACATTGAGATATCTTTCATTACATCATGTCCGATTTTGATTCTTCAAGATGCAGACCTAAACTGCAGAGTTCTTGCCAATAATCGGCCCTCCACTGGTAGCATATACTCTGTGTCCATCGAATTCAACTGAAGAGTTTCTCTTGATCGCTTCATCTTCTTTAAGTGGTTCCTTTTCGTCCCTGTTATGTTAAAATATATTAATAATGGCTTTAACAACGTAAGCTCTATATACAGCTGTTACAAATACATTTTGAAAAATATATCCTACTTGTTCACCAACACATTAAATATTCTAATAATAAGCTTTTGGAAAATAATTTGTCAGAATAAATCTTTTTTTTATTAGTTGCAAAGAAACAAAGGCTAACAAGCGACACGTACACAATAAACGTTGACAAATGAAAATGAAAGTATTAATATAATTGATGATTTTTATATCTTACACTGGAGTGGTCGGGACATAACTACACATGGTTGAGGCAGCGTGAAGAAAAATGATACACAATATTGAGTTAGTGAGATGTGCGATAAATATTTTGTTGTAAATAATTAGGTACATGTTGCAAATACATAAGTTAATGATATGTCAAATACATTGGGTTAGTTCAGAAAGAGAAATATAAAACACAAAACGAACAAGACCACAAAACAAAACTGTCGTAAGAGATGTTCCAGATGCAGTATTCTTTAGTGCATATCAACTTTAAGTATATTCTTCAAATCTGTCTAAGTAATCAATACCGTTTTATACCAGGCATATGTACAATTCTACAATTTACAACTCAAAACTTCAAAGCTTAAACTACAGCCATATTTTACAGAACGCACAACGCCAAGCTCCGAACTTTTCCGCCACAATATTTACATTTAATTCCATGGATCATGGATATTTAGATCAAACCACATCCGCACAATCAAAGCATGCAGGCGAATCAAACTATGGCGATCGTATGGTGCCTTACGTCGGAGTGGACACGAGCTTGACCGGTGGCGGCAGCGGTGCCGGCGAGGGCGGCGCCCGCGGCTTCGTGCTGCAATAAGGGAGCGGGAAGCGCCAACCGTACAGACTAGCGGGCAGAAACATCTCTAATCGACACAAATATGGAACAAGGAACAGGACAAAGACAAAGAGAACTGTTACACTGAAGTGCCATATGAACTTGATATTAATAACATGGAAGTGAATGTAAACTTAACAATAAACTTAATAATCAAACTTCATTACCTTCCAAGTTTAGCTTCATCTTCTTGGTGCTTCTTGCCACGCTTACCGCAAATGGTAGCTATCACACCTTGACGCCGGAAGCAAAAGAGTAACAGGTCCACAATGATAAGACAGATGAGGACACCAGCTAACGCTATCCCAATGATAGCTCCGCTTGAAAGTAGTTGAGGTGGGGCATATCCAGAGCGTACAACACCTGTAGAAATGGAACCAGTTACTTTGTGATCGGACAATAAAAGAGCAGTAGAAGCGAAATACCTGATTTATATTAAATGGTATAAAAATGGTATCTAAATATCTACTGCTCTCGCACTATTGTTAGTTTTATGCATCATATCAAAAAGCTGTAGATGTTAGATGACGTAGTGATTGTATCAAACGTAGCGGGTGAGCGTAGTAAGGATAAATCTTTAGAAAAGTATATTGTTTACATTGTTACAACCAATTTAGATGAAGTGGAAACGGGAGTGCTTTCAGATATAAAACGTGCACCCAATCACCAAAAACTATATATTTTTTCTATTCTATTTAATATTTCAAAATAGTTTTCCACTAAAATGAAATGGGGTTTGAATGAAAATGAAACGACATTAGAATAAAAATAACGATGTCGAAAATGACGCATAAACAATAGCCTTAAATGATAAGTATAATTTAAAAGAAAGAAAATTGTCAAGATGCAGACATTCCAAATGATTTCGTTGTAGCAAAAATAAATAGGTAATGTTCAAACCCCATGACAACAAATTTCATTTGCATCAAGCTATAGGTATTTGGGAGTTAAATAACTGCTAGGAATCCGTAAATAATTATTATAAGATTTCTAAATCTAATACCATCACCTAAGTAATAAAGGATTGCTTTTTAAAATAATACTTAACTGGCGTATAATTTTTAAAACAAATGAGTCATACATTATATAATATACAATAAATTGTTATAGGGATTTTGGAAATTAACAACGATTATAATATAAATAATGTTTCTATACTCTTTGACTGATTGCATGAAGAGCTCGACTAATATATGAATGAAATTCATGCTACAAAATATGTTTTGAAATAAATAATGTTCTGACACTAATTTCAAATTTCTATGAATATCATCTAAAATGATGTTACCATCTATAAAAAACAAAAAAAGTCATAGATAATGTCTCACTTAAATATTTAGAATACTAACTGGGGTAAAAGACCATGCTAGTGGATCAATATGTGAATAGCTCTTTAAAGGGTGGACACAGAGAGCATGCAAAAGTAATTAGTACATTCCATAGGAGACTAGCTAGCAGGATTATTTACTAGGTATTATATTAAGTAAAACATATTTACCCAAATCTCAGTCAGGGCGACACAAACACTTCAACGATCAAAAATACAATTGATTTTTGTGGTCTGGCAAGCATCTTGACAGCTTTCTTAGGGTCATTTAACATGTTAATTTATTACTTAACATTCAAACTTAACAAAGGATCAACTAATGGTAAAGGGACTTTCAAATACACTAACACTTACTAAATATAAGTAGTTTGTTTTGGAAAATGTAACTAACTGTACCTATGGGCAGCAGGCATTTATTTTTAAAATCTTGGTATAATATATATTTTTATGCAATATTATATTTTACTATTTTCAAAACAAAATACTGTTTGAGTGGTGACTGAAATAACATTACATGTTTTTAAAACATTTATTTCCATCCACATTGGTCATTTTTTTTTCATTCTAAACTGATCACAATTCATCTATTATTTTTGTCAAAATAAAGTAAACTGACTAAATTATATTGCTTAAATTTTACTGAACAGGAGGTTATAAAATTATCTAATATTATGGTGATCTCGTCTCATACTTAGGCTTACAGTTCATCGTTTGTTTGATGCCAACAATCCTTTCTTTAACCATAATTACTATACTTTAGTATACTCTAAATTAAAAGACAAAACAGTCATCAAAAATTCGTAGACAATATCCTAATATTATTTTACACATACGTTAAAATTTACTTTTCTAGCCGTCATTTTTTGGCGTCTTTAAAATACTTGCTACGATTTATATTTTGGCAGTGTTAATTATTTAGATGCGTTACTACCTAAGAATGAAGTGATAGTACATTATGTGCATTTTATAGGCCTCGGAAGTATAGGTATTAAACATGTTATACTTCTTAAACGTTGCAATGTTAAATTTGAATCACACAAGGATAATTAAAGTAACGTTATTATTTACATAGTAACAAATTGTTTATCACAACGAGTATTTTCCTAAATAACAACAGTCATCTTTTGGACTTGACTTTATCGAAAATGTTACCTACGAAAATTTGCTATATTAGATGAAGTAAACTATTAAAACTGTAGATATAACTTCCATTTTAGACCATGCGAATAGGCTTGGACTTCCGTTTGGGTTACCTAAAAAATATTAGTTAGATAATTTACACAGCAGATACCTACTTATTTGTAGTAATTCAATAAAACAAACTAGGAAAAGTAATATAACTTACCATTAAACAAATTAACACCAACATAATATAAACTCGTTAATTTAAAAACTATAGTATGCCAATTGTAAATTGTACTTAAAATACAAACTGAAAGCATTATTTGATTACAAAATAAAAATAAAACATGCCACACCTTACGAAATTCAAACATCACAATTATTTTGCACTTGTTACTATTAGTAATGATCATGGTTTGGTACCTACGTTTATTTTAATGTGTTACAATGTAAGGGCAAGACTGGACAATGATGAAAGCATTAAAAGGAAACAAGTTAAATTAACTTAAAGTAACCAAAGAAGATAATAAGTTAAACATATTTAACCGAACAAAGTAACAAGCAGTCTATGATACTTTACAGGAAGCAAAACCAAGTCACTGAAACTAATAGAAGGAAACGGAACTCAAGAGCACAAAATTGAAACACTGCACTTTGAAAGTTACACATCTCACAAATATAAACTTAAAACGGTTGCTGTGAAAAGAATGTGAACACAGGAAGTGATAGTGGGCGATGAGTCTTTTGGTGGTTCTGACGCGGTGTATTCATAAAAACCAGCTTGGACTGGCACTTCGTTACTCTCTTGGTTGTACTCACCGAGGGCAGTTTGGACGTAAATCTGGGCTGGTTGCGAGAATCCAAGCACGTTATGAGCTCGAAGATGGATGCGATAACGAGTGTCTGGATGAAGACCTCGGATTTCATAGTTTATTGCCTCGTATGTTTTTAACTCTTCCTTAACGCACTGATTTTCAGACGCAGCTCGCCATTCACCGCTCACTTTTGTAACCTGCAAAATATATGCCGATTATAATATATGTTTCTGTAAAAATGTATTTCTTGAGAATCAGTTTTTTCCAGTACTGTGTTTGTGAATATCCAAAATAGTACTTACAGGGCAGTAAGTGACGTCGTAAATGTCGATAGGTTCGCCGTTATGTGCAGGGACTTTCCATTTTAGTTCGTATCTGTCAGCGTATTTGCCATGGATAAGCGATTCTGAACTGGTACCTTCTCTCCATTTAGGTTGCTCTGGCGGCGATCTAGATACATATTTAAATTATTAATTATTTCGATCAATGGTTCAAAAGTTTAAAGTTAACAAAATACTATTAAGTTAACGTACCTTCTTGGCATAATAACCGTGATGGGAGCACCCCAAGTGCCAGGTCCAACTTGATTCACCGCTGCAAATCTAAAGTCATAAGTGAACATCGGCTTTAAGTCTTCAACGATGTAAGGAGAGTTGGCGGACCATGTCCGGTCCTTTGCGTAGTTCCAGTCAAAGTTGCCGTTTTCCTTGTACTGGGTAGTATAGGCCAAAATTGGTGGACCCATTTCTTCAGCAGGACCAACGATGTTGAATGATACTGATGTTGCTGTGATCGTTTCTTGTTTTGCCTGTAAGTCCATTACAAAATATTATTAAAAACTCTTAAATAAAGTGAAAATAACAGCTTAAACAATCATTATATTGACCTGAATAACAGCACCAGGTGGAAATGCTTCCCTAAAGTCAATAATATGTTCTGCTTCTCCAAGA
This sequence comes from Ecliptopera silaceata, assembly GCA_932527185.1. Taxonomy (NCBI): domain Eukaryota; kingdom Metazoa; phylum Arthropoda; class Insecta; order Lepidoptera; family Geometridae; genus Ecliptopera; species Ecliptopera silaceata. The sequence goes on along the minus strand of OW052205.1, from coordinate 4,202,572 downwards.
AGGTTTGTGGCAATACACTTGTACATTCCATAAGCACTTCTATCTGAAGGTGTGATTTGAACCACACTAATCGGTCCAGAGCCATAGATTCTGATACGTGGGTTTTCAACCAAATCTAAATCACGGAACCTGTAAAACAAATGACATTTTACATTAATCTACACCACACAAAAAATTTAATGAGATAAGTAAGAAGTAAACTTCCACGCAATGTAAGTTACATTATAAGGTCTACTTACTTCCATTTGATTGTAGCATTAGGGATACTTTCAGCAACACAAGTAAGATTGACAGTTTGTGCATTCCAACTCCAAATAGGCATGGTAGGCATTTTTTCAAACGTAGGCCGGAACTGTACTGTTAGAAGTCCATTCTTTCTAGCTTCACCACCTAAAGGCAGAACGAGTAAACGGGTTGAAGTAAGTAAGACTTACATTAAAATGGTAAGAAGATGTATTTCTTCTAAGCTTTCTAGTCTTGAACAAAGCTTGTAAAATGATAACGACTTTAAATATATTACCATCATTTTCAGCAAGGCATTCATATAATCCATCGTCAGTTCTGTTCAACTGCGAAATAGTGATTGTGCCGATAGTTTGCATTGTGTCTCCGGTTGGGCGAGTAATCGTTTCCACAGTGATACTAAAAAATATATATATTATTATGTTTATGAACCATGACAAGAATTTTAAAAGAATGGCATTTACTAAAATAAAAGAGGATAAAGCTAAACCTACCTTCCATTGTTAGGTCCATTTAAAAATGGTTCACCATTTGGGAATCTACGGAAGCTGATCCGAGGTGCTGGCCTTCCAGAGGCTTTGCACTCCAACTTTCCTTCTTGTCGCTCAGGTGCGGTAGTATTGAATAGCTCGAATATTTTAGGCTTAACTAGTACTTCTACGTCGATGGTAGTTTCGTTTTGACCGGCTTGGTTGAGAGCGTTGCAGATATATTGGCCGTAATCACCAGCTTCGACTCGGTCAAATGTGAGTAGACCGGTATGCTCATTTACGCTGTAGCGTGAAGTTGTGGCTAAATTCTATAAGCAAACAGCAAATTTAAAATTTTGTTGATCTGCACGTTCCTTACATAATATATGTCTTACATGCATTATTTATTTATAGAAGTGATGCATCCAAACATGAGCAGTTGACTTGAGCATGTTAAAGCTGCTTTCAAACTGTTTGATTTTAAATTATAAAAGTATTGCACTTGCCTCGCGGGTCGACGCTTTAATCCAACTGTAAGTCGGTGGAGGCTTGCCTCTGGCTTTGCAAGTGATCGCGGCAGATTCACCCTCTTTTATCACCACCTTTGTCTCACGTTCCTCCATTTCTGGCGCGGTGTAAACCTTAAACAAAAAGACAGTTTAGGAAACTACAAATATATCCCGAGAACTTAATAATGTGTTGAAATAAGTAAACATACTTCAAGCTTGATGTTCCTCTCAGCAAGTTCACCAGTTTCGTAAACAACTGCTCGGCAAGTGTAGGTACCATCGTCGCTTTCTTCGACATTTTTGATTAAGAGTCCATTGGTGTGGGTGACATATCTGTCTCCAGTATCAACCTGGAAAAGTGAATATTATCATCAGCAAAATTTCAATACAGTACTTTTAAGTAATTCTTGTTATTTGGTATACTCACAGTAGTGCCATCTTTGAACCAGTTTACGGAAGGTGCTGGCTCTGCAGTAACCTCACACATTACTTTAAATTCTTTTCCCTTTGTTGCGTATTGATTTTCATTGGCATTTGTCCATGTGATTGCAGCTGAAATATTTTTATATTTAAATAATCTAATTTCATAACTCTGCCGAAGTAGTTAATTGAATCGATAAAATATTTGATAAAATAAATGAAAACAAAAATTTAAAACTAACAGTTAGAGAATCAACTCAAGAATAATGCAGTGTGCTAAAAGCATCAAACTGTTCTTGCACAATCTTTAAAATAGTCTGAATTATAAAACTATATTCTTATAAATAATAACTACATGTGTTAAAATTATTCGGTTCCGACATATATTTGTCAATTGTATCAACAATAACTGAGCGGCTGGCATACGTCGCATAAAACATGTTTTATGCTGGAATTGTTACTCACTAAATGTATCCAGAACAACGCTGGCACTGAGCGGCTGATTGGTGTAGGTAGCGACGCAGGTGTAGTTGCCTGCCATCGCGGGTGTGATCGATGAGATGTAGAGTAGTTGGAGCTGCTTTGCTCGCATCGGCTCCGTGTAGATCTCAGGTCGGGTTCCAGCTCTGTATATGACAAATATTTGAGTAAAATAAGTGATGCGTGGTCTTAAAAAAAACGATAAGGAATATTTCCAATTTTTTTTATATTGAAAAAATAAACAATAATGTAAATAAACATTTTATCATTTTCAGTCATGTTTTCCAATTCAATTGTTAAACAAATATCATTGACAAAACCTCTAGACTGAAACCTCTGGTAGGTAGTATTATAACGAAAAGATAAAAAAAAACGTGAATAAAATTCTACAATTAAAATAGTTCAAAAACGACGTGCATTTTTTCAAACACATGAACAAAAATGTCAAAAGTGTACAATTTATATGTTAGAAGTCTAAAGTTACTTACAAGGCTTCATTGATAACTTGTCCCTTGGGGTCCTTCCATTGCGGTTGCGTGACGAGCAATGAGTCCGGGGCTTCGACCTGGCACGTCAGCACCACCGACTTGCCCAGAGCCACTGTCTGCTGCTTCTGCTTTGGGAATATCACCAGGTTCTGACCTGAACATCCTGCAACAAATACATATAAATTATTCCTAGGAATTCCAAAACTACCCGCACTTTATAAACGTAATCATAATTGTAGCCTGTCATCGGAAAGATGCAAATAAATTCACAAATTCTTAAGGCATTTTATTGCATTAGTAGTCAAATAAATTGAGCGTTTCTGGCGTTATGCCAAATCTTTGTAGACGGTTATTATTCACTACGCATTTATTATGAACGTTACTGAAAGCATCACGTAGTAAAATGAAATTGTAGTTAGATACGTTTATTTTATCACTTACGAAAACTGCTTACCTAGAAGGAATTACCCTGAGCTACTGAAATATATCACCGTTTAAAACTAAAGCAACATAGAACAAATGTCGAAGCTAACTCTTTAATTTAGTTTACAACAATTTATCTGTTAGCACGTGTGAATGATACTTTCGGAATAACTCTTATGGAACTTCATTTGATTAATTAAACACATCTGGGATGTTGACCTAACTTTTTAAGAAACGTGACGCAGAGGGTGGTCGCGTTGTGGGCTAAAGAGTCAATATTATTGCCCCAACACGTAGACGTAGAGGTATAAAAATAATACAAATAATTTATTTTTTTAAACCAAGATAATTGAAAATAATTATAATACAATAACTCTTTCTTATATAATGCTTCAATTTTCAGCTATTGCATAGCTTCTATCGCGGGCCTTGAGCGTGGAGACCGAATCCAGAAATTCCGTACCGAAATAACCTAACACTGCGCATGCGTAATCCAGCAAAAAATGCTTCGCATTAGCTTTACCGCGGCAGTCCCCGAGTGCCACACGTCTTTTTGTTATTATTAAGTTAAGCTAATAAAAGCTTATCACGAAAGTAGCAGACTTGTCGGTTTTAAATAGCACCCTTATCGATTGATGTATAAGAGGTATTCACCAAAATGCGATCACGAGTTCCAAACCTAAAGTTGCGGTTACAGAATATAAATAGCTACTAGGGTATATTACTTCTTATTGCATTTTGTTCAGGAAAGGCATCAAAGCATGTCATGTTCGGGATGTTACACATGGATTTTTTACAAAGTTTTTATTATGCTGCGCACGTTTCCCGACCCTTCGCTTATCCTCTACTTTCCAACAAACTGCGTTGTCTGCATTTTTAGAATGTTGTACGAACTACAACAGAACTTCTTTATGTGTTCATCCCTGAAATCTTCAGCTTTATTACATTTTACCCCAACCGATAGCTCTGATTCGTAACATTATACGGATAGTTTGAGACTTTTGAACTTATGTTTCTAAATACATAAGTTAAAAAGAGAGTAAAGAGACATCAACGTACACTATATACGATACACAATAAGATTTTTTTTATTATTTTCCTTAATTGGCAATGTGATGGAATGAGTCTTATTAAAAACAAAGCAATTTTAAGCACTTATTAGTCTATATTATTATTCATAGCAACAGGCAACAAAATCCTAAAAAACTGTAACACCAAGCTCTTAAGCTTCCAACCCAAAACCCTCATTATATTTTATGTACATTATTCCAATGCATATCAATTGCGTGTCAGGTCCCCACAAATGTATTTAAATAGCAACGACTCCATTACACCTCATCCCCTTGTGGCCCATTCAGAGAACAGTGCACCTGAGATGTAACAAATAAGCATCAAAGTCTTACATGAAGTTCCGAAAGGAGCCAAAGGTTGCACTGTTAGTTTCAAGATGAGGAGGAAAATAGATCTGTTGGCTTAAAATTCGTGAGTATAATAGTTGGAATACATTTTTATAATTGCTTATCCAAAAAAAGGTCTCTAAAGTGCGACGCTGTTGTTCACCGAATCTCCATAAGCATCTTATTATATATACCTAACTAAGGAGTAGTTTCAAAATATGAAAATATTTTTTATAATTTTAATAAATATCTTAGCTTAAATATCTAAAAATCTTACAATTTTTTTAAATATGTCAATAGTTTTGGTTTATTTATATCAAATAAACTTTTTTGTATAATTTCTGAAGTGTAAAAACTCTACAAAGTATTTAAGTTTCTTTATTCTGTGTTGCAGACGCATCAATAGCTTACCATGAATTTTACAGTGTAACTCCGAGGCATTACCAAAATTTCATCAGCTATGGAGAGCTTGGGGAGTGCCAACGACGGAACAAGTGAAATAAGCGAGGTTGAGGATTATAATGCACATTTTGCAGAATTGTACGCTTATAGATGCGAAACTCAATGTCCCCCAATTATTTATCTAAGAATAAATAAATATAACTAAAGGACATTGTACGATGGGAACTAGATTGCTAATCTATATCAAATCATACATTTCATCAATACATTTTTAAATAAAAATAAGAGTTACTGATTTAAAAGAGTTTTGAATATACGATTAAATAAGTACATATTATATGTATTTATAACCCTCCTATTGATCCGCGTAGCCGGGTAAAAAGCCCACGTTGATTTGAGAACCTCCTCCGTTTACTTTGTCGTTTAAAAAGCGAAAAATATATTCGAGTTTCATATCTATAAGCTTGTTTACTTAGTGTGGCATAAGATTAAAGGGTTTGCGGAAAATTTGTATGCTTCACAACAGGACGTCCCCGAGTGGTTTTGTATTACCAATTATATTCAGTACGTCAGCTCCAATGGATTAGTTAGTGTTAGTTGGTTAGTCAACGCGTTATTATCAAACTTGATGATATTTATTCGCTTAACTGCATAGTTTTAATAAGTTTGTAGTGATTTATTCTATCCATGGCAATAAAATTACAAACGTGTATTAATCAAATGGTGGCTATAATTTTTTGCAGCTTATTTGTTCTCGGTAGAGTTTAGTTTAGAGTTTAAATAGAATTAAGTTTTTTTATATTATAAAACCCAGTCAAACGATTAAAGTCCTACTTGAATATTTAAATTGACTTCATATTTCACCCGATGTTTGAATTTTATATAGAAGTAGCCAAACTCCCATTGCGTCCCATTCAATTCCCAGCTCTTAAAAGTCTTCGATTTAACCTTTGAGTTGTAATACATAAAAAGCAATGGGTGAAACGAACCGCAACCGTTTCAGGTCTACCGGAGACGTCCCCCGTCCATTCCTATCGGAAATCAAGTTCAAGACCAGTGGATATGTAATTTAGTTCACTGCGACAAACTAACATTTACTAATGCCTCTTGCCGTGTCCTTGTTTTCTTTGGAAAACGGATTTATATATCTTGTAGTCTTAAATTTTTACTCAGCTTTTTTTTAATTAAAAATGCTTTTTGCCTTTAGTGTTAAAAAATTAGACCGTGAAAGAAAACAGCTGTTGCAGCCTCGAGGCAAACGAGCAGCTGTAGACGCGCAATTTTAGTTTACATGAAGCTTTCAAGTTTTGGAGCACTATGATAAAAACAAAAGACTGAGTAACGCCTTAGGCATTGGGGTTCGTGATTAATCGCTTAAGCATTATTTCCTAATTAAGCCCACCTTCCCCTTTCGGATGCGTCGCTCGAGGGAGCTGAAACAAATACGAATTGCTGCAGACAGAGAGGAAATCGGAAAATCTGGTGAATTAACAAACACAAATTAGGAAAGGTAATTTTGTGTGAAACGTATTAGGGGATATGTGGTTTTGAGTCTCAGAGGAATTTGCAAGACTACTAACCGGAACAGCAATTTGGTACGAAGTCGACTGTTTCTCTAAACATTTGTTATGTTGGCGATTAATGAAGTAATTAATAACACCAGCAGCATACATCACAATAAGATCAGGAGTACTCTGCTCGTGGTTTACTGACTATAGGAACAAAAAAAAACTGGTGTTGAAAGCACTTACCAATAAACTTGGAAGGCTTATTGAACGTACATACTAGACACTTTGAATAATGCCTAGCGTTCTAGACCGTGAACAGAATACCCACTGGTAAAGCCAGAACAGACGCACCCCGCCACTGTACTTGGCAGAGTAATTTATCTAATTTCCCTCAATTACAGCTTTTTGGAGTCACTCATGTCAAATGGGGTGAACTCTGTCAGATTTTGTGGTACATATTTTATGCGATGCTGAAAGTAATTGAGTTAACCGATGTTCATACCGTATAATTCTCTTAATTTTATTTCTTATTCAATTGAGGTATTAAAATAAATCTGATTAATGTCTTTGGGCGTCTTTAGAGGTTTATTTATATCAGCTAAGAACATTTTTATCTAATTTTTGCTAGTTTCGATTTTGAACCTGTAGACAAAGCATTAATCATTCACAGGCTCTGACGACGAACACAGGTGCCTGAAACTAGAGCACTACCATTTGTACGGATTAAGCCAGCTTCTCCTCATAAACTATTGCATAGGGGAGCCAGCGGTGTCAGCAAGGAAGATCTCTCCCACTTTATCATTCACAGGGTGAACCATTTCACCAGACATCATTGATTGATAGAATAAGACTCTGTAGTACAGAGGCTCGCAGACTCCTAAAACTCAAGTGGGCAGTTACTTAAACGTTCAGAGTCAGGTGCGCGCAACGCAGGATTACCGTTAACGGCACTATTGCCAGTTAAGAAAGGCATTACAACCGTTACAATAAATTTCCCTAAAGCTTACCCCTCCAACCCAGTCGAGTCGACCCTGTCATTATCAGTTTAGCAAGAGGGCTCTTGCGCTAAAAAGTATCAAAAGACTGCTCAAAAAATTCAGCTTAAAGGCAGGGGCGTAACGAAGCGTGGCCCACTTAAAACAATAGCCAAATGCGGGGTCGGATGTTCTGCCTCCATTGAACATCCCATCCTTAACTCAAAGACCACTCAATATGTGCTGAATTTGTACAATTTTTATGGGGAACATTTTGGAGTCGCTTTGTTGGTCTGTATATTTACGGCGCCCGTGGGGACCTATAAAATATATTATAAATAGGATAAATATCGGTTGAAATTTAAAATATTCGGAAAGCCACAACAGTGTAGAGAAAGTAATTGAAAAGGGAATAGAAAATTCCGTACCATTCAACATTCAAAATGTAAATGTATGATTTAGGTCTAGGTCTATTAGTCTTAATAGGTGTGTTTTGTATAGCCTTGTACAGCACACTTTATTTCAGTCATTGCCAGCAAAACAACGACTAGCTAGAAGAAAAACATTTCGTTCTTTTGATATCATACAAAACATTGAAAAGACCTCATTAAAAAACATTTGACCATAATAGAAAAGATTTTAGTTTTGTTTAATCAGCATTTGTTTACTAATCCCCCACAAAGCCAAGAATAGCTTGCAAATTGATCCAATTTCACCCTCTACTCTACAACGGACCATTAATTACTACCTACCGCCCTGTTCTCCCTGTTCTTCAGTTTACAGCCCGCAAACAAACCGATCATTTCAACCCTACATTTGTTTATTGCCACCCTTAGACTTTTCATCTCTCAAATTGACTCCACTGTTTTAAATACTTTGAAGTGAATGCGAGAAATTCGAATTACGAGGCAGTGACTTCGACCGCTCGTCAAATGATTAGGAACTTTACGAAGTTGGCTTTATCGAAACATTGTCAGGCATTTGTTACGTGTTACGAAATATCTTCACAAACAGGTTCCTGTTAAATTGTGTAACACAATAAACTAAACAGTTTGTCCGTATGATGTCAGACACAATAGCAATGTGCTGGTCACCTACGCTCTTATTACTTTCAATTGAAGATTGTATCAGGCGGTGTCGAAACCGGTTCCGTAAGTTCACTTGCCATTGAACTCGCTTTGTTATCTAACCGATCAATAAACTTGCCGCTGCGAAGGGCAAGGACACACTAAAATAACCTGTGAGTCGTTGCGTCTATTTAATACAAAATCGAATCTACAAAAAGATCGCATGAAATACAGTTCCTTAAATGCCCTCTCAAGGCAACATAATCTTACAAAGTTGACATCAAGTATGATAAAGATTCGCAGAAGACGAGCTTCTTTATATTTAAAACTGGAGCCTTATTGTCCGTGCGAGAGCTTTGCGCTGTCTTCACAAAATTGCTTGGAAATTTCATTTTTACCTTTAAGCCTTAGCCAAGCGGAAGGCCGGCACTTGCTGTAGAGATACCGCTTCGGAATGATGAAAACGAGATTGCCATTCTTGTGGTTCAGGTGCGGTCTTTGAGTGTAATCAAACTTTCTGTACCTTAGAAAGGTTCGCTAACAAATGCTGAGTGAGCAGCCTCAATCCTTTAAGCAAAACTTTTCTATGCGGAATTCTCTGGAATGCCAATTTCGTTTGTAAGCGCAAGCCGGAACAAAATTAAATCGCATTACCCCGTTTTGCATTTAGCATTAGGCACCTTTGCGGAACACGTAATTTGTTCGTAGAATGCTTATTCAAAATAGTTTCAGTGGAAATCTATATTATTTTCAACCCAAAATTCGGAATAGTTCAAAGCATTCCGCACCAATCAGATAAAATTGAACTAATTCCCTATTGTAGCTATTTCAAAGCCGCTATAATGAACTACAGCTACATGTTAATTATTCGAATTTGTATTAAGAGATATATACATGTTACCGAAATACCTTCCGGGTGGATTCAATTTGAAAGGATGTTGACACGAAAGAAGAAGAAGAAGACCGAAATACGTCGGATAGCTTGCTTTGCAATTTAGTCTCGTAAAAATCATCGATCAGATTGGTGTGTAGGTACTGTCGACAGGAGCGGCACGTCACACTTTGTATTCCACTGCTGTGCCCACCATCCGTCTGGCCAGATTAATTATCAACCAACCCTCCATGTTTGCATTCCAGCCCTAACTTTTCAGTATAAATCTCTGACATCAACTTGTGTTCTGATACGATAGTAACGCATTTCACGTTATAATAAAAATATACAACAACTTTGGATAGCAAGTTTATCTTTAATAATAATAGGTAGGAGTATTGCCGCAGAATTTCAATATGTTTTGGAAACAGCATTGTTCACCAAAATAACCAATTTATACGCTATCGACCAATGGATGTTTTCAGACTAACGCTACACGATATCGTCGAAGAGGTTTGTAACATCTAAAATTATTATTTTTTACAAACAAATGACTGTTGTTCGTATGTTTTTACTAGCTGTTTTTTAAGTGTGTGTAGTTTAGTGTATGTATAGACTCATGTTCAAATAAACATCCATCGCATCACCGTTTCTTTTTCTAAATACAAATTAAGTATGTTAAAAATGTGTATAAATATTATATTAATCTATATATTATATTATCATTTTAGCTCCCATAATACAAGCTTTGCTTAGTTTTGGACTAGAGTGTGGTAAGTGAATTGTTCGTAAATATTTAGTATTATTATTAATTATAACCTTTAATCAGTTTTAGAAGAAGCTGTAGGTATCAAAATAGGTATATACAGCAAGGTACTTGTACGTAAGTAGCTTTCGTTTGAAAGATAAGCTGCAACGTGACTGTCTTCCTTTCCTCATGTGAAAGTAAATCCACAAACAAACAAACTAATGCGCTTAGATGTACTTTGTTTCCACGTAAAGCCGAATCCACAAATCTTGCTGCATTGCTCTTCATCACGAACTGTTTGCTCGATGTATTTTACATCAGCCCTTTATCAGGGCTTTAACAATAACATCGAACATAAAATGTATTATAGCGAAATATCGGGAAACTCACAAATCATGGTAAATATAAATTGTGATAGTTTGAAATATTGTATTTTAACAAAAAAAAATAACGGTATTATGGAGTTTATTACAAAACTAGTCAAGGTGGAAAAAACATCAACCAAGAAAGCGCTAGACGGTATTTCCTTCATTATGGCTATTAATAGGCTTTTAAGTCAAACTTTATGACCTGAACATACTTAAAGTATCTACTTTTAGCTTATTTACCTAAAAAGTTTTTAGACATATTCATAATCATTTGCAATAACCTAAATTGTATAAGTACCTTTTATTTAGTAAGAGGATAGTGACTATTACGGTATTAAAAAATGCGTTTAGTAAGAGGATAGTGACTATTACCGTATTAAAATATATTTTCAATACAACATTTGAGCTATCTGAAAAATGATGTGAAGAAATCAAATCAGTACAGATCGAAAGCGTAGCCAATTATAGCACAAAACATACATTAATACTAATGAAAAACGTTTAGAATGGAAGGTAAATAAAAGATTGTATTTCTAGGAAAGTGAACCAGCAAGCAATAATGCTCGTCCTTGAAAAGCTCTTATGTTTATTTATAGAAACCGTCAGCGAACGAATTTTCTCGTACTTAATGGAATTTAATTATCCAGAGAGAATAAATGTGACTATCGTAAACGTATCAAAACAGTGATTTGAGATACACAGCGCGCCAACATCAACTTTACTGTTGAACGTTGCAGCGATAGCGAGCAGTGTATCTTAAATACGTTACGTTTACGTTTGTCACATTTTTTCGTGTTCAGCCCTCAGTACCGTGTTTTGAACGTTAGCATTTTTGAAAAGTGAGTGGGCTATAAAGATAAGGAATTTCTGTTCTATATTAGCTTTATTAATAAAATAACTTTGTTCTTTCCAAACATAAGGTTAAAAAATATTCTCTAGTTGCTTCAGCTCTTACACGCGACTGACAATATCATCTTTTATTATTCTCACATACATTAATTTAACTATTTACATAAGTACCTTTTAAAATAATGAACAGTAAAACTATTCAGACATTTTTATACCTACTAGTAACAGAACTGACTAGCCACTTACCAGCAAAAGTTAGAAAACAGAATTGAATTTTATCTACAACACTCTTAAAAATAAAACTTTAAGTGAAAATACGAAATGCTGAGTAAAATTGCAAAGTGAAAATTCTCGAGTCAATTGCAGTCAACCTCCAAACCATTTATTTGGTAGTTTATTATAGTACGACGCATTTACACAGAAAGCTGGTAAGATCCACAATACCGGCGCAGATATGGTCAAGTCACTTGCTTTGCGAGCCCTGCGCTTGATCGAGATTTTGTTAAGAAAATGCTGATACAGACTGCCGAACATGATATATAAGAAGTTTATAATAGATCATTTGATAACCACTGACTTATTGAAGAAATATATTCAACAATCTTTGACGTACCTTATCGCTGCGTAGCGTTTTATAGTAATATTATTAAATCATAGAGTAGGTAAAAGTTTAAAAGTTTCTTAAATGTTATTATTCAAGTTGTGATGTGTAAGTATTATAACTAGGCATTTATTTTATAGGGGCCAGTTTTAACCTAAAATTAAATAAAACCACAATCAAGTGATGAAAGTATTGTCATATTAAACACAGTAGTGAGAAAGATTAAATTAAAAAAGCTTGACTTTGTTCCACGACATTTTTGAAGTGAAAACTTCTTTAGCGGCGCTGGGTCGGTAAAAACTTTCAAACTCGCGTCAGGGTCACGTGACGTTGATCGAAGCGTAAGATCGAGGGAAAGGGAGAGGAACTAGTATCTCCCACTCTTTCTACCGTGCCTGAGTGTGCTGACTCTGTTTAGGCGGCACAGGGCGCTTGCGCGAATGTGTCTGTGTCATTGTGATTGTCATTGTCATTATGACGTCTGTGGTTATATTTTTATGTGAAAACTTAGAAGTGAAAACACAACGTTAATATTGAAGTTTTCACTTCTGCCGGCACTCCCGGAGTGCTACCTTTTTTTTTTAAACTTTTTTTTAGAGTAGGTACAGGATATAAAACCAGTTCGCATCGTTTAGTCAGAAAACCTGGTTTTATCAAAAGGTAAAAACTCCCTACATATGACAAGAGCAGTCCTCGTAGGAAATTGAAAATTGTGACGCGTTAAAATGGCAACATTGAATAAAACTAAAGGTGTCAGATGGTTACAGTGTTACCAGATTACAAAAGAACTTAACGATAAAAAAATGTTGCCAAGATGAAAAAATATTTTCTGCAAGACTGTGTTAATTTTGTAACTTTCCTTGAAAACTCTTTTGTACCGAGTTTATGTCAGCCGCATCTTATTATGGAGGCAAAATGGTAGTAAAACTAAATTGGATTAAAATAGGTTCCGTGCCGAAGAATTTTTCGATGAAAAAAACGCGGTCTTGTACAAAACAAACTATCTAGCAATATGAAGGTTGCTTATTTTTTTTATTTATTTTGTAAATGTACAAACCATATTGGTATCGGGCTATTGGTTATACCAACATATTATCTTCACTTTTTTTTCGGCTTAGGGTCTACACTAACCAACTTAATTTTTGAGTTCAAGGATTTAAAAAGTATATTTATAGTTGCAGAATTACAATAAGTTAATCAAACAATTAATATTTTTCATATAAATTCAAATAGTAAAACCTCATCTTTGATTAAGGGTGTTAAAAAGCTATGAAGTTATTTTTTTAGATAATGTAAAAATAAGTAAGTAATAAAGAACAACTGAAAAACTATAGTTTTCAGATAAATAATAAAACATGAAAACTAAAAAAACTATACTTTTTAAATAAATAATAAAACATGAAAACGTTCTGTCTGTCTCAAAATGAAAATAAAACCTTAGAAATAAATTCAAAGTCCCACTTCCATCAACTAAAAATTGGATAATATTTTTAATCAAAACTTTGGAAGGGCAGCGTATTCGCGGCTGCTTCCGGGCTCTTCACCCACAGATGCACTAACTGGGGTACCCTTATAATTTCCAATTATATTTCCCGTTCAATTTTCCGAGGTGTCGCTCTGGGCCCTCGTCAAATGCACACGCTTCGGGTAGGCTTAGGGGATGTTCTTATATTCTTCTATCTGAGTAACTCGATACCATATAATATGAACTTTGTAATATTAATACAAAATTAAAGTTTACTCGAAACCATGTAACATGAACTTTGACATTTATACTATCTCCGCTGAGTACAGAACAAGATGTTAAAATAAGTTTTTTTTTTATGTTTTGTTGTACATTTACAGGTTACAAAATAAATTTACAGATTACGTCACAGATAAAATCTAATGCAACATAGTTTAATTGTGCAATTGTGTCATTCGCCAGTTTGATTCAAACTCTTGTTTCGTTTGAAACGCATCTCAAAACTGGCAGCAAAAGCGCCAATTATTGGTTTTTTGTTGGTTTTCAATAGTTTTTCAGCAACAGGCATGCATTGAATGGATTTTCCAACGGTGCGTGCTTTAAAAGCTTTTTTTATTGCTAGTTAGCGGAAACGTCAAGTATTTTTACGATTGAGCTAGATTTACAAAAAGTTAGTAACGGTTATTTTTCTATGACTATACGAATTCATGTATATTGTTATTACATAAATAATTATACATATTCATGGACTACTATAGTCCATTGACTTTTCTGATTCAAATTCTCAAAAAATATTTTATTAATGAATTACATTTTGTATGTAAAAAGTGAAAAATTAATATACTCACGAAAATGTATTGATATTTCACAGTTTTATTCAACCAAAAATTAATTGAAACAACGACGGTATTGACAATTTGTTGACAGAAAATGTCAGCGTGGCGTAATTCGACAGCCAGCGTTGGGGTGGCAAAAGCATCAATTTTCCCAATTTATCGGGTATTTTGTAAACATTCGCATGTGCATCTCGTATGGGGAATAGAAATATACATGATGTTTATTTATTTATGTTTCGACACAACTGTGTCTAATCTTTCGCAAATGCGTGTTTTCCTCAAAGTAAGTGATAAGGAAAATGGAGAAAGTAATATTATTGGAATGACAGTGATGACAGTAATATATAGTAATGATATTTCTGTTTCAGGAGACGACGCGTGAAGAAGACATGTTTCAGATTTTACGAGAGAAAACAAAATTAAAAGCATATTCCGATAAAACAATGTTTTCAACTTCTATTTTTGTTAGTTTTTACTCTTTCTATTTTAGTAAATAAATTGAATAATTTATTTACTAAAATAGAAAGAGTAAAAAGTAGTAATTGTATTTTATACGGTTACAGAATAGTTTATAAAAAAAAAATCGAACTATAAGTACTATAACCTTAAATTATAACCTTAAATTACATAACATCACGTATACACTAATCTGCAAGCCGGTGTTGTAAGCTTGCTTCATGAACTTTCCACTTCAATTTCGTAAGCAGCTAGTGTATTATACGCTCCCCCAAATTCATAAGCGACTTGCGGTGGTGGCAACCCTCCCTCAATTCTCAATTTGCGTTGTAAACTTTACTGAAATTAACACTTTGCGTTTTGCTATTCATCTTGTGTTGATGCATGTGTTTCTAATAGTAAGATAATTACAATAACCAAGAACAAACTAGGGTTATATTATTCGTGTTCATAAGTAACATAAACAGGTATTTATCACATAAGAACAAAAGGACAAATAAAAATAGCTTCTATCGCGGGCCCTAAGCGTGGAGACCGAATACCGAAATTCCGTAACGAAATAACCTAACACTGCGCATGCGTAATCCAGCAAAAAATGCTATGCATTAGCTTTCCCCGAGTGCCACACGTCTTTTTTTTTTAGTTTTTTTGTGCATTTTATTGCATTTGTTTTTTATTTCTTTAGCTACTTTTTATCAGTAACTTTTTGTTTATTACAATATGATTATTTAAGGTAAGATTTAAAATAAAAGACCAAACGACAATTTAAAATAAATAAAAAGCTGCTTGGCGTATTTTCTAAAGTCAGCGGGTGAGGAGACCCGGAACGACAATCGCTTAGTTATTTGCCACCAAGACGTTTATTTTGCTAGAAACCTTTGTATTTCTTCAATTGAACGCTTTCTTTTTACACAATGAAGGTTCACTATTGCGCGGTGCACGAAATAAGTGCATAGGATTTTTTAAGTACTTACTACTGTAGAACTTTAAGTAAGTACCTACCTACTACAAAAAAGTAGAGATCTATTATTCATAAAATAAGTGATGAAACATACTTTAGTGTTAAAACCTTACCCCCTATCTTATAAAAAGTTAGCGTAGACTTTAAGTCATCATTACGTATTGTAATCAGTACTTACTTCAAGTCTGCGCTAACTATTTATAAGATAGACCGTTAGCCTATAATACATTGCTTCACCGAGTACGTCCTAAAACATACCTTATAAGGCACATTTCGTCAAATTTCGTCATCTACTCCACGTATTATTTATGTGTTTGTAGCACCTACTTTTAAACTTTACTGTAATGCAAACAACAGCGCTTGGATAAGTAAGATAAATAGATATCCCATTCAAAAATGCATGCGCCTCAACCGCGGTTACATATTCAAAAATGGTGTACAATACAAATGGGTTGTCTTATTGGTTGTTTAGTCACCGTGTTGACACGTTACCATTAATATTGAAAAGCTGGATCTGTTTACAAACTAGTGCATAAGTAAGTCTAACGTTCTTTACTTAGCAAATCAACTTTTAGAGTGTCCCTCCATTACCGGTCATTTTGCTATAAGATTAGTAAACGTAAATCACTCTGGCATTGGCAAAATCGTGGCAACCCTAGCTTACGAAAAGCCACTAAGAAAACAAGAAGAAGAAGTCTAACGTTTTAAAATGGTTTTCTCCAGCGCATTATGTGTCCAACCTAAGTAATGTAAGTATAAAAAAATACAGTAAAGTTTTACTTTTGACTGTAAGAGATTGTAAGATTCCTGATAGTAAAAGAATTTAGTTTGATCATCGTACTATATAATTTATGAATGTGCGCCATCACTTTAATAGATTTTCAAGAAAGTTTTCAAGGCTTCTAAATAAACACAATGGCGTCTAAATCATTGAAGCCCATCTAAGAAATTCGCTTTTATGGACGAAGGGCCAATGATTGGGTACAGTCGGCGATAGAAGTAGTTTACTTTTACTTAATAATAATCGTTTATTGATCAATAATAAATAAATAATATATGTAACAGGCGGCGATATTAAATCTTCTCTACGAGAGGGCCGCAAGATCTTAAAATTATTCTTTCCGCTACTAAATGTCGATTCTCCTCTTTGAGTGTTAAAGTCCAGGCTCACATACATCAAACTGGGTCTTATGACAAACTTTGGCTTATGTAGAGCTGCACTACACCTTAAGGCATTTTGTATCCGGATACTAACACTTTAACCAATCAAACTATCTAAACTTTTACCATCCTAATTATTATATGCGTAACGTCTTCGGCCGATGACTGTACCGTGCCAATCGAAATAATATCTACCGATCCAGTGTACTGAAATTATCTCGTATTTTGGAAAGTAATTCGTAAATATATCGGAAAGAGATCTCAGTACTTTTCGATATTGAGCTTTATTAGTAGACTATTACTTTCGTATTTTTTTTTTGGTTTTGATGATATAATATTGGTATAGCAGGTGAGTATTGTATAAATTATACAATACAATATATTTTCTCACGAATATATTATAAAGTAAATAATATAAAATGTTTCATAGAAATGAAAAGTAACAATATAAAAGAACTATTGTATACCTACGTTTCTAAAGCTCAAAACATTATAAAAAAAAACCAGTAATATGCTTTTGTATTTGTTGTACGTACCTACTTACCTGTGTTCCAGTAAATCTACTTCTTATTATAATTGTTATTGTACTCACTCGAATTAATCAATAATTCATCAACATCCGCTCAGATATTCATGACAAAAGCTATTCCAAGGGGAGTAGAATAAAATGTACTTCCAGCGCTCGATCAGAATACGATAAAAAAAATAAAAAAAAAAAGAGTATTCATTCACTCATTAGTGATTCCCAGCCGTCGTCTCCAATAAATTCTAATAAAGTTAATCGCAAAGGAGGCAACCTTCTTTTAATTTGAGAGAATACGAATAAAAAGTAAATTTCCCTTTATTGGCTCGGAAATAGGTCGCTTTTTCTAAGCGTTGTTCTTTGTTTCGCTCGGCTTTTTTCGGGGATACCGGAATAAGCGGAGCTTTTTTTAAATTTACCTGAGTTTACTTGACATACTAATTAAAGTCACAGTTTTTATTACTTACATTTTTTTTTATCTTAAATCATAGATTCAATAATAAGAGAGTTTTAGCCCATAACACATAACGTGAATGAGTAAATAAATCTAATATTGTCTTTTTTGTTTTTAGAATACAGATGAATACCATTAATTCGAATAGTTTCTATAATTATTTGAGCAATATAAAATTATACTTATGTAAAAAAGTACAATTTTTTTTATTTCTTTCTTTTATTTTTGTATGCACTATTTATGTATTGATGAAATAATAAAATAATTTATAATAAACCTTTTTCATTTTCCACAAACCCTATTATTTTGCATTGTACTGCAACATGCCTACAGTTAGTCTGTTACTAAATAAAGGAACGCGCCCACCCATCCTCAACAGGCATGTCACGTAGAGCCGTAACGAAGCGCGACGCTAGCGCCCTGGCACGTGCGGCAGACGCTGAAAACTAATTGTTCCACACATTTGGATGTACACAATACTACGTCACTAGAAACTGGGTAGCAACTGACACAGACTATCAATAAATTCATTTAAGTATCGAAAACTAAATATTCATTTGTATTTTAATATCTCCAAAAGTTTTAGTTTGTAAAAACGATGCATAAAGCCTTTTTAATAAAAAAATATGTGTAGTGTTTTGAATAAGTAAATATAGTTTCTTGTCCTACAACATTTAAGATACTTATCCACGCTAATCTTTTATCAATCTTATCAAATTTTATTATATGTAATTCATTTATTCGAAGATGATACTTTAGCATAAAACGTACTTTTAATAGGTAGGTATATACAGTTTAGTGAGTTGGTTGTCTGCTATTTCACGAGTTTATAATGACTTGTGGTTCATTGATTACTATTCTTAAAACATAAAAAGAATATAGTATAATTACGATTTGCTTGTGTTCTAGACAATGCCAAATCATTTGGCTGTTGCGAATATTTTATGTCAATGAAGCTGCAAGGTTACTCTTCAATATACAAATTGTCTCAATTCGGTCATGTGCAATTTAAATATGATATGATTGAACTTTAAAGTAGTTACAATAGTCTATTACGTCAATAGTCTATACAATTTACCTATATCACATGTCATGGATATTTTGAGGCGACAAGGCCGCCTAAATTTTTGTAGGCTATGTGCAATCTGAAATATCTTTGTGGTGTACAATAAAGAAGATGATATGCCATCTTATACGATCCGACAACCTCATCAGGAACATCATAGAGGATAGAAGAAGAAAAAAGAAGAAGAAGATGAAGGTTGCTCTCACAGTTGCTCTCGTGTCGGATAAAGAAGAGTCTGCTCTAGAAGGAGAAAAATGGCGTGACGTGCAACAATTACGCTGATAAAAGCGTAGTTCTTAAATAAGAAGAAGAGAAGACGTACAATAAGAGTTTTCTATTCTATTCTATATTTTGATTATTTTTTGATGTTTGCCGAAGAACCGACAACCGTTGGAGCAAACGGATACTGTAGTGGAGACCGCGTTTAGGCAAGCGTAGTGTAGGACACCCTCCGGCGAGATGAAGCAACGATCTACGGAGTGTAGCTGGCAAACACTCGATGAGAAGAGCCGAAGACCGGGTTCAGTGGCGCGTCTTGGGAGAGACCTACGTCCAGCAGTGGACTGATATAGGTTGATGATGATGATGATTACTTTTTGGCTGTTAAGAACCATATTCATAGCGCATAACAACTTCAGAACTCCATATTGAGTTCTGCAATCAAAAACACAAAGCCATTTGTGAACCAAACGAACTATGGATTACATAGTAAATCCCTAGATGAAGTTGGGATCACTGTTTTTGACAGGGAGCTTTAAAACTGGTTTAATATTAAAGCTAGTTCAAAATGTCATTGAAATTAATTCCCGTTTTTTATAAAAGCTGGCTTTTTATAACAAACTTGATCGTAAAAACAATTTTTGGTGTTTCTAAATAATTAGTGCAAATAATACTCCCTAATGAATAAGGTTAATAAGAATAACTTTACTACAAAACTTAAATATAACTTAATGTACACATTTTGTTTTTGTTAAGGCTGTAGAAATTAATAGGCAATAATACTTATTAGAATCAAAGATGGAATTCATATTTTTGAGGCTATGTTTACAATAAAGTGCTAGTGATAAACTGTGTAACGGCAAAGTGAAAGTCAAAGTCCAAAATTACTTAATTCAATAAAATCACAAGGATCATTTAGTGATTCTCGTCCGAAATACGGGTCATTTTGATTGGGCATAATCAAACTGCATAAACCAAATAATGTTGTTACGTACCAACATACTAACTTACATATTCAAACGCCACACTAACTAATTAACCTACCCGCACACAAACCCTAGACTAATCCTATAACGTATCAAGCGGGTGTCTCACAGAAGGGTATGATAGTGACGTACGAATGGTCCCCTGAGTGTCCCATATGTCCTGTCAGGTTGCCTAGCCCAGGTGCCTTATACGTCACGTCAGTTTCTACACTGCCGGGAATAGACATTACTATGTAGGTACCATGACTAGGTGTTTGTACACAGGTAAGTGATTTTTACATTGTTGCAACAGATAGTAAAGAGTTTTTTTCGGGGTAACTACATAATTGAAAGTTAACAGAAGTCGCTACCATTGTTTAAGTTTTTAATAAGTTTATTATTTCATATGTACTGTCAAGTAAAAGATACAAAATCTTTTTTTGCGTTTGTAGATGAATTTGCCTGATTTGACTATCTAATTAAATGTAAGTACATATGTTTGTACCTATTATAAAAAAAATATACTTAGATACATTTACCATCCTATGAATTCTTTACAGAAGCAACATTCTAATGATTGCGCCGTAATTACCGCAAAAAATAATGATTACTATAACAGTCAGCAATATAACAAAAAATACTCGCTAAAAATAAAACAGTAAAAACTAATCTCGTACCCACGCCACAATTTAAGCAAATCTGCAATATGTCACGGCCTGTCATTTTTTGCCACTGTTTCCGTTACATGACAAGTGACAGGTGACAGGTGTTATACTGTCTGGAGGGAGTGAGAACGGAACTCTTCCATCTTAAATTAACGTCACGGTAAACGTAAGCCGATGCGTAAGACACGTGAAGTTAGGTTAGAATCATTTTATTTTATTGAAACTCTGTGAATATTGTAATAAAAATATCACCAGCAATTGTTGGTCAGATATAACATGGTAAGTTACACAGTCGAAATTACGACCACAAAACAATGTGTTTTCCGTTTGCCTCTGCCAAAACAATATTTTGAATTCTATTACGAGCATAAAAAGGCAGCGCTTGCCATAACTCGTTTACCGGCAAAAAAGGAAAATAGTTTCCAATAAATTAGGCAAATTAAAAACGTGCGGGCATCGCAATTTATCGCCGTTTTATAGGCATTGGAAAACATTGCTGGCCGAGTTCTTGCAAAAATATTACAGCACGTTCCGTATTCATAGGGCTGCCAACTGCGGAGTCGCTGTCGATTTATTACTGAGACAGTCACGAGCTCGCATTGCTTAGCAGCTTTTGTAAGTTGCATTTTGATTCGTTTTTCTGCAACTTAGTATAAAAGTTTACTTGTAGTATAACTCTACAAGTAAGGTAATATTGTAACCGGAATAAAATAAATTGCTTACAATTTTACAAGAACCTTATCCAAGAACACTTTAAAATAATTGCAATAAAAAAATATATAAAACAAAGATTTGTTTTTAGGGTTTATTTTGTACCCTACCTAAAAATAGCTAGTATACATTAAGAAATTAAGCTTACCCTAAAGTTCGTTACTTAAAATAAATATATTAAAGGTCTGGAATTACAACTTAAATTTTAATGAACGTTATACCAACTCCAAGTGATATTCAATAAATGTTTACTCATTAACAAAGGAAGTATAATTTTGCTATTACGCTTTCACAATCATTTTCTATAAATGTTTGAAATCCACTTGCTTTTGAAATTTCAATTAACGATTCAGTTGATTATACAGTATGATCAATACGGGTATATAAATTGATTTAAATAACGTATTTTATAATCCGGCCACAGCCATTGTTGTCAATTAACTGGTCAACAACAAGGAATAAAGTAATTAAGAACTTTTTATTCGACGAGAAAATATGTAGTTCCGAACGGTGTTTGAGACTAAGTTCAAGCAAAGATTCGATCATGGTCCAAGCACTCCAAATTAAAACAGATACATCCTTGTAAAAATGGATGGCTCACACTAAATGTCATGTACTTACTACATTTACCAAAAAAAAAAGTATAATGTAAGAATATTCAGCAATCTAGGGTCCCATAAAACAAGCTTTGCTTAGTTTTGGACTAGAGTGCGATATGTGAAATGTATATTTATTTATTTATTTACTGATTGATATAATTATGTATGAAATATATTTTTGTAATTAACTGAAAGTTTGATAAAAAATCCTTAAAACTTAACGACCCCTGCTAGCAAACTTATACAACATAGCCGCGGAAATTGTTGTATGTAATAAATAATTAATCTTTAAGGAGAATTTAAAGCTTGGCAACACTAAGTGACGGTAGCTTATCCGAAGGGTTGACGTATAAGTGCAACCCCATCTGAGATTTAGATCTTTTCGACCGGAACGAAAGTGACGCGCTAAGCGAGCTCGCTTAATACAACAAAGGGTGACTGTTTGACTAATCCTCAGCCAAATCTTGCCATCCTGGAACCTGGTGTGAAGTTTCCCCTTTTCCTTATTATAAATTTATTACTAAATATCTTTTAATATAAGTAGATTTCAGAAAAGGCATTGCAGTTTTTGGCACAGCATGTTTTCTTCTTTCACTCACTCCTATCATTCGTCAACACTTGAGTCTATACCTTTCACATTTATCTTATTAACTTAATTTATTCAGCAACTAACTTACGTTACCTGAAAATCATTGTAACAGATTCTTGTTTCAGTAATCGTCATGTTTCAGTACCTGAGAAAGAAAGAAATATTTTGTTAGTATCAATCATGATAATATTCTTACATTCAGATTTATTTATTAAGCTGTTTTAGATGACGCCTTATAGATAAGTACTGTTACGATTTTTATCGACTGGTAGTACTACCTAGTGTCTTTTCCAGGAACTAACTCGATTCTACCAATATTATTGTTACTTTATTTTTACAGAGATTCACTAGATGGCGCTATCCGACATTTTTTTGTAGAAGAAATTGTCTATCGTTCATTCTATGATTCATTTTTAATTGTCGATGGTAAATCCGCCATTACAGATTTGTCTGACGTCATCGGACACCCTCAACATTTACATTTTCAATAAGGAGTTTTTTTTTAGTTGTTCGGGCATTTGATTTTATGCCCAAATAAGGACATTTGTGGACTCTAGAGGTCGTATCACGGTCATAGCAGTGGGAGAGGCAGAGGGTATAAATAGAAGCCCTCGCTGGAGGCTCATTCTTCCCTGTTGTACATCGTTGTCGGGCTGACAAGTTTCAGTCGAAGTCGCTGGAGGTACGCGCTATTCTAATTCGTCAGCGATTCTCTAGCCAGTGTCATCAAGTGCGGAATTATGTGATTTTCAGGACCGCTGAGTTCAGCAGAAAAGCCGTAAGCCTGCCGCCTGCAGCCTGCCATTTTCAAGCTTACATAGCTTCGCTATTATCTCTGAAAAGGAGATACTTCGTTTAACCTCCAAAATCAGGAGGTGCTTGGTACGGGCTTGGTACGAGCGACACCTGCATGGTACGGGCCACACCGGCTTAGTACAGGCTAGCCTACCTCCGCTTGCCGCGTGCCTAGCGCCGCCGCTGACCACGCGCCCAGCTCGTGCAGGCCTGCTGAGTGTGCCAGCAGCCGCGTGGCGCAAACCCGTGCCGCCGCGTGTCGACCAAGCGAGAGGCTGTGATTGCGGTTCTCACCACGTGGACAGCCATCTCTCCGGTCGGCAACGATTACTATAGCCTACCCCGTATCCAAAGTCGGTATTTATACACCCTTCGCGGTTCCATTTTTATTATCGGATGTAAATCCTGGCGCCCACTTTAATCTGAAGCACGTTCCACGTAGATCATAATTATTTTACCTAACGTTGAATAATTGAGGAAGTTATTTAGTAAATAAATATAAGTTTTCTGTAGTAGAAGGATAATCATTGCTCACCGAAAGACGTTCCCACATACTTTGTACCCTAGAGAGAGCTCTATAGAGCTAGTCGGCAAACTTTAATTTATGTACTTAGAAAAATGATGTATTCACTTTAGCGTTAACCTTATTTAATCCATATTTCAACATTTTGTGTCAGGTAAAATACTATAGTTTAATACCGTTGGTTTTGATAGGAAGTTTTATTGTTGTAGTCTGATAGGGAGTGTAATAATTAAGTATTTACCTGTACCTATAGTTGTAAGATAGGAAATTTATAAAATAAAATGTACTGATTGATCCAGTATTTTATTTAAACATGCCACTTTAGGTAGGTCTAACTCTATTTCTTTTTTAATTCGTAACAGTACGTAAAACATCCTCTGATTTTTGTGTAGTTATAGTACGTCATAATTCTAAGAATAACTTCAACATGAAATAGACATGTAAGTGCAAATTAATTAACCTTTTCACTAGCAGCTGTTCCACAATATGGGTGTAATCATTTTGCCAACAAAACAAACGCAAACCTTATCATTACGGCAAAGTTGAGTTCCCCTAATTCTCCATCTCTTTCTTTCTTATATGTTTTTTTAGTCTTTCTTCTTCTGACATATGCGTACTGGCTAATCATTTAGAAAAATAAACGTGAAACATAAAGTTTTTTTTTTATTGAGAAACCTTCTAAGCACGGTTGGGTTACTATTCTACCCTTTTTCGATTGCGGTTAGAGGGATGAGATTCATTACATACAGCCTGTTTTCAATTACGTAGAAAGTAAATTTATTCAAAGCTTTGTGTTATTTACAGCGGGCCAAATTCAGTATTTTTTAAGTAAATTTATTTGGTAAAAAAGTCTTTAAATTAAATTAGACATTATTACATATTTGATTTAGCAGTTTATTAACATAAAGAAATCCTTTTTAAGGTCTTAATTTATTTTCATATTCGTCATCTAGTCCTTAAGCTGACCTTAGTGATTTTTTTTTAGATGATGACATCGCATCGGCAAAAACATTATGATTCAAATTTCATCAATTTTCATCGAATTTGCAAAGTGAAAATCAGAAAGGTACGTAAAAATAAATTTGCTAGCTTAGCGACTTCCCGTGACTAGGGAAACACGGTTCGGTCACGTAGAAATATCCTTTATCTCTCATTCTTTCCGCGCTGAAATGCAGAGGGCTGACATTTTGTGTTTTAATTTGGGGAGGTAAATTTGACACGGATAGCTGAACGTACCTCTGAACAACTTAATTAAGTTTATTAAAATTTATTTTATGGAACACTCGCGCACGCTGCGGCAGATCGCTGGATGTTTTACTAAATTAAAATGTAAGTGTATAAGTAAAGTATTCATCACTATACCACAAAACATAGGTACAACTACTTTCGGGTCTCAAAACGTCAGATGCAACAATGTAGCCAGTACCTATCTTGTGAACGCTTTCTATATTCGAACTAATTCGCAATAGTCAAGTTAGATATAGATAGTTTTCAGTAGTCAAATTATTCAACTGCATAAATTGTATTGCAAGCTTTTGCTTGCAATTCGCTTTGCAAGCAAATCTCAAACACAGCAGCGTTAAATGAGCTAGGTATATTTTTAACTTGCAACACTAAATCTCAAAAAAGCACTACATCCTCACCTGGTACATAACGCGAAATAATTCAGGCCCTGGCGGCGAAAGTACCACATTAGTCAGTGCTAGTGCCGCGCTCCTTCCCGTTTGTTATCACTGACAACCCTATTATTTGACCAGCGTTTTGCATTCAACACGCGCTTGCTATCTTTGGGATGGGATGAGCTTGAGGAAATGTTGGAGGTTTATTTTATAATGCAACCTTTTTGTGAACTTATCGTATAAAACAAAAGTGAAACGAATTCTACTTGAGTATAAATGTAAAAGTTTCGATGCTCAGATGTTTGTATATCAACCACGTCGTAACCAAACTGATTTAAATTTAAACAACGTTGAATATAATACATAGTATGTTACTTGAATTTACATAGGCTGCTTATTATTATCTCAAAATATCAATATACGCGGTCACGGTCGATAAAAAAAGCCTTATTTTAAGCTTAAGCTAAGCTATAAAGTCTTAGTAATATAGCAATGTTATGATGTTTCTTTGAATAAATAATATGACCTAATGATGGGTATCAGAGTACAAACCGCATTTATTTGTCTCGTCTTACTGTTCAGACAGAAACAGAATATCTATGGCCTTGGTGTTCAATAATTATGTCAATAGAAACCTTATTTAATTATTCCTGGACTTCATTTTATAGCAAATACAGTTCGACACTAAAATTTAAAATTACATGCACTATATTTCATTTTGCTCAAGAGAGCTAATCATTATCTGTTAGGTCTTAGGTATCTAACCCGATTAGGAGTCAAGAATCACTCAGTACATAGGCCCAAATGGACTAGATAAGTAATATAATATATTTACAGGTATTTTTTGTCTAATAAAGCTAATTTTTCAAGTTTAGTTTAAAACTAAAAGAAATCGTTTGAATGTAATTGTTTGCCAGTTTCTACAAAAAAAACATACTAGAATTGACTGATTTTGTAAGACATTTAAAAAACGCGGTTTTGAGTAGAGATAGTCTTTCTTTTGCAACAAAAAAGAATCAGAAACTCTAACGCAAATGCTAATTAACTTTTTATCGCTTTTAAAAATCGTGGTCTCAATTTATGCTGAAAGGACAGGTAAAAAATGGATTTCACAAATTATAATTTGATTTGACCTTTTTACGAAAGAAAAAAACAAATTACGTAGATTTTAAATTCTAACAATAATACTCGTACATAGATAAATGAGTCACAATATCCAATACAGATAGATTTCTATCTCTCTGTATTGGATATTGTGACTCATTCATTCAAATAAATTAATAATCATGGAAGAATATTTTTCGCTAGCGTACTACGCATTTTTCACACACAATTACAGAAATAAACATAACAAAAAAGCTTCTGTGTAGATTTAAGGTAAGAGAAAAGTTTTTTAGGTATCTTTCCGTAAGGTCTAAGGTATTATCCGTATCTTTACATTACCTGATATACATATACATACACCCTATTACGGGACATCAGTGCAGATCTTATTTTCCCAATTAGAATTACTTAGGTGAGATTTTTGTCAAACGTAGCGCAATCAAACCGTTATCGTTTAAATTCAGTTTAGGTTAAATTCTATTGTTATACTGCACCAAATGTTGATAACTACCACTTAGCAAAGTTCCACTGCCGAGAAGGAAGCGCAAGACTTTTAGTGTTATTGTTATTTAGACTAAAACGTTTCCGTTCGAGTTTCAGTTGAGCAAACGGTTTGCGGTAACTTATGGGTTAAGTGTCTTAGTTCAAACATAAATAGTTAAACTTGTTTTGTAGAACATTTAAAACTTTCCAATCTTTGAAAAATCTTTTACTTAAACCATAAAATAATGTCTAACTAGCTATACTTAATTATAATATAAAATAATAAGTAAAAAATAATATTATTTATATACTTAAAATTAAACTTAGTCTCTAAACAACGGTTCTTATAACTACTACTTAATTAACTAATTAACTAGTACTTAAATCGTTAACATAAGGTCGGACAAGGGCTCGGCTATCACGGCCTCATTTATTTTGTTATATTTATTTGCTATGTATCTTATTTTCAATATGAACGAACTTTACACAATAGGTATACTATTTGCAAATGATTTTGACAAAAACATAATTTCTCTATACGTAATAACTTCATGCTAAAGTAATTACAGAATTCTTATGAACTCATAACCCCTCATTATTCTGTCTAGGCGGTAGAAACGCCCAAGCCTCCTATTGTGTTGAAGTTTTTCCGTATGTAATTTGTGCTTCTCAAAGACAGAGAATGGACTGAACGTATCCAGATATGAAGTAAATACGGACAGCAAAGTGTGAGAGAGATAAGACGATCGTGCGGCCAGTAGTTTTATATTTTTACATAGACTAACAGACCTACAGATAAGTTATTTATTTATAGGAAAATACAACCGCACAGACAATACAGAATGAGAAAGAATAAAATAGCAACATAAGGCCAATAAAAGGTTTTCACAGGGATATTGGCCGCACATGTCATGTTTTGAGTCTCTTACTCAGTCTATTATTATTTATGTCTATGGCTCCCTGACAAAATCGTTTTATCGAGCGATTGATGAGCAATCAAACTATTATTTACAATGTTACGTCAAAGACATTCTATTGTCTATGAAATTATAGACTTCGCCTTTCTTTTGTTTTAGCTTATAGGCTCATTACAGGGCAATCATTGTTTACATTTTTGCTATTAGAAACAGCACAAGTTCGTAAAGAAAAACTACATTTTATCAACTATAAATAAATACGTTTTTTATTAATAAAACATTTTCTCAAAACATTAGTTAACTGAATATGCTTACAAATTATACTAAATCATTAAATTCAGTCGGTCAGGTGTGCCGTCTAAAGTCTATCATGTCTTGAGTCGTGTGTTCGATCCCCACCAAACCAAACATTTATTATACGTTAAAAAGTATGCAACAATCTAGTAAAAGTTTTGATTAGTTTGGGACCAATCAGCATTGCGTTAAATGTCTATAAATAAGTTTTCAACTCCATATAAACTGTTACGCGTTAGTGCGAAAACATTCTAAGGATTACTTACTTTCAGAATATGCTACTAACTTACGCTCAACAAATGGAAAACAGAGTTATTATGATATCAATAAAACTTTCCGCATTTTATTAACCCGACGTGACTCACAAAAATGTCATCAAACTCGCAAATTGTCGCGTAACAAGTTACTCACGATCCATAAACCACTGAGCGAGGCTCGTTCGACTCATCTCGGGGAAGAGATAAAGGCCACTGTAGGCTGATGTGTAAATATTTATTTCAAATGTTATTTTTTGGTGAACGTCTAACGTAAACAGCGCTCGAGCTATGGCATAGTCCTATACATTAACCAGCGGCCCGTTCCTTCTTCGCAAAGATATAATTGTTTTGATTCGTTTGTGTTCGTATATAAAACGCCACTCACTAATAACGTGATTTTCTATAAGTAAAAAAAATTAAATCAGTTCAGTTGATCCAACGATTACAACTCACAAACTTTACCTATTTATAGATCATATTTATGTCTACGTTATAGCACAAAATATGAGAAAAGGTAGTTACCTATATTGAATCTGAATTGGTGGTTTTAATTACAACAAAACTATATGCGATACTTTCTAAAGCAGACATACGAACGTCGATTAATTATTCCATTTCATCGATAAAGTTGGTTTTTTCTTCATTTTACCGCAGCACTTTTAGCTTATTCTTCATTTCTCGTGTATGATAATGCTTCGGTGGACAGCAGACCGAACTCATCTAAAAATGTGAGCTTTAATCAAATGTAATCTAGTTAAAACTTTTCCAATAATCCTCCCCCTGTGGGTTACAGTGCACGCGAGCTCGTAAAACGATCTGATCTGACGAGGAGCTGATGCGAGATTTCTTAGATAGGTAAGTACGTACCTAACTAGTTATGCATTTCTAGGAGTCTATACATTATACATTATATGAATTCTAAATGATCTTAGTGATTTTACGGAATAAAGAGTTATCTTAAAAAAAGTTACTGTCGACATTATGTCACCATTACGTAGGGTAATTAATACATCAAAGTTTTTATACTTTTTCTGAAATTCGCTTAGACCCTTTATCCATCCGTTATTCTGTTAGTACATATTTAAACAAAAAAACTGATTAATAATAACAAAGCAAAAAAAAATGTTTTTCGTTACATAAAAGATAAATAAAATATTCAAGGAATTTTTCTGACAACGTTGCGGAAACTATATCCGTTAAAACCTTTTATTTTCTAACCAACGGATTCATATACAAAACGGATTTATTTTTAGTATTGCCTTTTTGAAATTGATCGTTTTTTTCCTTTACATTTTATAAAATTTTTTTCTTATCCACAGAATATTTCAATAGATAAACAATTATTGGCCATAAATGACCCTTCAGTCTAGACAGACCATTAGGTACAGATTGAAGAGGACCTTTATTATTCTATCACTTATAAAGTTACGTATTATTTAACCTTGGATTTAAGTCTGGGTTGTTACGTATAAATCATATACAATGACCTGGATTTTCATTGTTACAATTTTTAATTTTAATTTTACTATAAATGTGGAATCGAATGGCGTGGGCCAAGAAAAACACTTGCTGATAATTATTTTTTCTTTTATTGAAAGTTTTGCACAAATCGTGAAAGCTGGTAACCATTATTATCTTACAATCTAATCTGTATAAAAATATAAAAGCATTCAATCACTAATTCAGTATTTTTATTTATTTCGTTCATTCTTTCTTTCAACGCTCCGTTCCACTCATTTTTCTTACGTTCCATTTCCATTCATAAAATCCACAAATACCTACTTCTTATGTTTTGATTAAAAATTATTCACGATGATTTTATTTTTTTACAAAATCGAATACTTATAAAAATAAAAAAATATGGAAATAAAAATGTTTGCATAGAGTTTTTATGATTAAAAACAAGCAGACATTTCAGTCAAAACTGTTTTATAATTTAAAATATCTCAAGACAAGAATCCAATTTGCGGAAATTCTCAAGTTAGCTATTCGTCCGGAGCCTAGCCTGCCATCCTGACGCACCATTTAACTAATGAGATAAATCTTCTTCCTAGGGGTGGTTTTTACCCCCCGGCAATTGGACAAGTAATCTTTTAATGACATAAGTTCTGAAAAGATGAATGTCGGGTTTTTTTGGAGATGTAAGTTCAAGGGTTCGATTTATTGCAGATATTGGCAGTAATTTTAGAAAGCGGAAAATGGTTATACGAAAATAAGGTATAATATTACAAATTATTTTATAATACCCTGCTATAATTGCTTCATGAGATACGAACGCGAAATTAAACTTTTTATGCGGGAGGTTCATTTAGTAGATGTTTATATAAAGCACGTTTCTATGGCGAGTTATAGGTATGTATTTAAAATAGTGTAAATTAATCAGTAATCTACATAAGTAATTCCCATAGCTCCTAAACTAGATAGTCTCAAAACTAAGCTAGAATTCCAGTCTCTAATTCTAGCTTACTTTTGAGACTGTTTGAATGTCCTAAAAAAAGATACTCATTATCATTAGTTTCTATTAATAAATTCTGGAATTAATCAAATAAATGTGATAAGAATTAAAGCTTTATTCATTTGCAAATTGTCGGAGAAATCGCGAGTTTTTAATCTCAGAATATATTGCGCAATGGATGCCATCACTCACATTCCTGCCCCTAGACAATGAGCGCGGTGGAATGGAAACGATCAAAAATGTAATCCATTTCCTTCTTCTATGGCCCATGAGATAATAATTCTGAGATATTCAGTCGTATTCGCTTACTCCCATCTTATATTACCAATCTATTACGACTTTTTTATGTTCTGTGTCTATGTTTGTACTAGTATCTTGTCCTTATTTTTTGTACTACGTCTATGTTGTAAAAGAAATATTATTACATTTCATTTTTCTGTTATTTATTTATTTGTATTATCTAGGCTCTGATCTGGAGAAAATGGCATCAACATATTCAACATATAAGACGAATCTAAATGATCCGTGTGATTTTACTGAATAAAGTAAGTATACATTAATATAACATATTTTAGTATACATTTTTTGTTAGAGAATATTCATTCATGGACATTTTACATATCGCACTCTGAATGTGTTTGTTGGTCTGAAAACCTTCGCTTTTTGAAACAAAAGAAACTCCCGTAGCAGTTCTGTTGTAAAGGTATAATAAATAAAATAAACTATATTTTGAATTGCACGATGAAAATTTCAAGCACCGGATACAATAGAGCAACTTTTTGTGCGTAAATTAAAATACCGCTACATATCACAATGTTTTTTTTTTCAAATTTCAATCGAGAAGGGAACAATAGCTTTTCGCAAAAAGCACTTAACAATTTCTGCACACCATTAGTTGAATGAGTCAGTGTGGGGGACATTACATTTATTGTAACTCATTTGAATGTCAACTAAAGAATGTGGGCGATTGAATGTAATTTATGAAATAAGTGGTACAAAAAAAGAGTGAATGAACAAACGTCAAAAGTGAATGAACTTAAATTAAAACAAATGAAAGCTGACGTCATCAACATTCTTAGACATTCATACCTACTGACAAAATATGTCGATGAAAAGAGGTCATGAATAAAAAAGAAGAGCTCACTATCAAACTTTCTGTTTGAAAGAAAATATTTTTTTCCTACTAATATTATTGTATTTCTAAAGTTATTTCCCATTATCTGAGTGGGCATTTAACATTTTTATTATTATTTGTACAATGTTCTCTATAATTTATTATTTCATAAGATTGTTCTTTTATTTACTTTTAAACTCTATTTACAAACAGAATGGAAATTGCGAATTCATCCGAGAAACAAGCCATCAGCAGATGTAAACAAGAGATCGCAAACAAAGACAGTAAATGAACAACAAAGCATAACAGAGCTTTTAATAAAGAAATTGAAATTTCCGGCATGATTGTACCAGATGAGTTCAAACTGCACTATGAGGGTACAATCATGAACATAAATGTAAATTATCTACTTCGAACTCAATGTTAGCGAAGTAATCTTACGTTAAATGTTAAATAAAGAAATTCAATTCATGACAGATGTAAAGTATAGGTAGGTATAGTTTAAATTGTATCACATTTTTGAATATCAAAACGAATATTTGTTATAAAAACATTATAAACGATTACTTATTACCTGGCACCAATAGCTTTAAAACGTAATGATGTAGTGAAACATCTACAAATATTTAAATAAAATTAAAAAAATATCAAAGATGTTTAACTGTGACTGTTATTACAGAAAGTTCTTTAATACAAAAATTATGTCAAAATTCAAATTAATGTAAGTTAAAATATTGGTCGAGAGTGCTTTAATTTTAAAGTTGCATCATTAATATTCCTCTCCGAATTCCCATAACAATGTATGCCAGTCCTGTCATTAATATTATTAGCCTACTTTCTGCCCCATACATGTTTCGGACATGTGCTGATGGCAGTTCATGGTTTATAAACACGGTTAAAAAACGACAAACAATTAACTTTTAATATTTTTTGGTTTCAGTTCACATTTTTTAAACATTATGTAGGCATAAAATCACATTAAATTCAACTTATCTCTTTCTAATTGTTTCTTTATGCGTTTTTATGAATATTATCGAAAAAAAGTTAGATTACATTAAATGTATGCAAGTTGCTATCTAAACCAGCCCAATCAAAATATGAACAAAAAAAACTTGTTGCGAAATTACAAAAAATTAATTGACATATTTTAATGGACAATACTTATTATTAATTAAAATACCTCGAGTTAAGAAACCAACGAAGTTTAAACATACTAATAAAGTAAGTTAAATAACATTTTTTTTTATCTCTGATCTAGATGTTATTATAATAAAAGCATCAATTTATAGCTTAAGCTTTTATGTATGTATGACAAATCGTTTCTCACTGCTTTCAAAGCTAAAAGTTAAAAGCAAACAAAAAATGAGTCCTTTGTTCCAGTCAGTCGAATTCACTTGAATTAAGCTGAGCATTTAACTTTGTTTATCTACTTGTATCTATATAAAGGTCCCATCAGAAATTATAAGGTTATTTACAAACTTTTTGGTGAACTGGAAAAGGCTTTTAACGGCAAGGACAAGTCGTTACGAAAACAGATTCATTACGAACTTTTTGTTTTAAAACACAAAAATTAGGTTTGTTTTATTTATTTAATGAAGTCGTAGATTGTTTGTAGCAATTCTGTACGTTCCAGTTGTTATTGAAATGTTCTAATAGAATCTACTTTGTAAACTTATTCGTAGCCTAGTTCAGTATTTTGTTTGGTCTGTCAATTGTCCTATTTTTAACCAACGAAAAAAACGGAGGAAATTCTCAAGTTAACGTGTATTTTGTAAGTATAAATAAGATTATTATTGAAATATTAAGGATAAAATATGACCTATATTTGTGTGCGGTTTCATAACAGAAGAAAGTTTATATTAAATTATATAACCAGAGAAGGGGCGGATAACGGTACACATATTGTTAAAAAATAATATTATTACTTAGGTACTCTTAGCGGTAATAAATAAATATTCATGGACATTTCACACATCACACTCTAGTCCCAAACTAACAATTAATATGTGTAACATAGTTACGAGTGCACTCAATATCCGCCATAAACACTACAAATTTTGTGAAATAGCACAAAATTACAATTTATCTGTACCTAGACAATTAACAGAAGCACAATCCAATAGCAATGCAAAACTACTTAATCAGTTCCAATTTCCGCACTAGGTAGATCTAGCAAACTTCCGAAATTGAACCAAATGGACAGAAACACGGAACACGTGCATCAATCTTCATCTAGTGAGTGTTTGCACATTGCCCGACACCTACACGATACCGACACATTGTAGTAGCTAGAATACCCTACCGATACGGTATAAAAGTTTGGGGTTCAGCAAAAATTTCAGTAAAAATCTTTGTTCGCGAAAAACCTACTAACAAGACTGCTACTACCTAATAAAGCTATAACGGTCGGTTTCTCGAACGATGATCAACGAAAAAATCAAATAATTACTATATGTCAAACTCGGATCAATCGTGATTTGGGTTTCCAGAAACCGGCCGTAAGTGTAACATACGATATTATTAGTAAAAATGTGGTACTTACCTACCGCTAAGTGGCTCATAAGTCATAACATACTCTCACACTTAGACCGCAGAGCGGAGCGGGGTACAAAAACGGCAAAACTTTCCTATTAAACTACTTACCTATCTTTACAGAACAAAAACGTATAACATATAATATTTACTTTACTTACGATATCGTGTACATGTCGTGCCGTGTATGTGAAAGTATTTGTGTTAGAGACATCAAACTGAAACTAATTTGGAACCCCACTGATTTGAAATCCACCCTGGACGGACGTCCATTACAATTTACATGAAAACAGGATGACAGGAGATAGCAATCAACGAGATAGCCTAACCTTGTTATCAAGAATAACATTATTAATTTGTGTATATAACAATATTATTGACAGGCGTCACAGCTCAGTGGGTAGTAGCTCTGCCTTCCATGCTGTGAGTCAAAGTCAAAGTCAAAGTCAAAGTCAAAGTCAAAGTCAAAAATTACTTTATTCAGTAAAATCACAAGGATCATTTAGAATCGTCTTACATACTAGGTGATTCTAGGTGCCAGTTCCACGCGACCAGAGCCTAGAAGAACGGGCAAGAAACTTACGGCCTGGTTCCTACCGTTTTTTTATATGATCCTTCTTACAAAGAATTACAATTAAACTAAATTAAGTACTGAAGTTTCAGTGCGGTGTCAATTTAACTTAGTAATGATACACTAATGAGTTAAAAAAAAAAGAAGTATAATAAAGCTATACGTAAATCAAAAAGACAGCACACGCTTCGCTTCAGATACAAATATACTACAAAGTACATAAGCAAGGCAGGAGAACATTACTAACATCACAAATCGACAAAGTTGCTGTTGACGGGTGGAGCGACATCAGGCCATGCAGTTTTGTCATTAATATAGCTGTCTAAGGTATAATACGCCTTTTTTATAAGATTATTTTTAATGTATGTTTTAAATTTTCTAACTGAGAGTTTTGTTGCATTTTCGGGGAGCTTATTATAAAAACGCACGGCACCCCCCACAAACGACCCACTCACCCTCCAAAGCCGGAACCCAGGGACGCACAATTTATAATTGCCCCTAGTGTTCACACCATGAACCTCACACTTTTTCAAAAAGCTATCTTTATTTTTATGAGTGTACAATAAGACTTCATAAATATATTGTGAAATTACTGTTAGAATACCAATCTCCCCAAACCGCTCCCTCAACGAGTCCCGCGGTTTCATTTTATAAATGGCACGTATAGCCCTTTTTTGCAAAACAAATATAGTTTGTATATCAGCTGCTTTACCCCAGAGAAGTATACCATATGACATCACACTATGGAAGTAACTGAAATAAACCAACCTAGCTGTCGTTTCATCGGTGAGCCATCTTATCGTACGAACAGCATAAGCAGCTGAGCTCAGCCTACCAGCAAGCGTTCCAATATGTGGAGCCCATTGCAATTTCGAATCAATATTAAGGCCTAAGAAGACAGTTGAATCAACAAGATTAAGTGACTCTCCATTCAATAAAATATTGGTTGGTCTTTGAACAACATTCGGCAGAGTGAATTTCATGCATTTCGTTTTCTTAGCATTAAGTAACAGATTATTAACAGTAAACCAGTTAAGTACTTGCGAAAGAGATACATTTACGTCATCGTAGTCAGTCTTTTGTCTATCTACTTTAAAAATTAAGGAGGTGTCATCTGCAAACTGTACTATGTTACATAGCTTTTGAACATAAGAGGCGAGGTCATTTACGTAGACTAAGAATAAGAAAGGTCCCAATATCGAGCCTTGTGGCACTCCCATATCAATGATTGACCCAGAAGACCTCTCACCACTAACGTCAACTTTTTGTACTCTATTGGTTAAGTAAGACTGAATAAGATCAATAGCCCGGTTCTGAACTCCGTAATGTTTAAGTTTATAAATGAGAGTTGCATGACTAACACAATCAAAAGCCTTGGATAAATCGCAAAAAATACCGATTGCGTCTTTTGAATTTTCCCAGGCATCATATATGTGCTTTAAGAGCACCGAGCCGGCATCAGTTGTAGATCGACCTTTAGTAAATCCAAACTGATTAACATGTAGCAGCTGGTTGGAGTTAAAATGAGCTAACAGTTGATTAAGAATAACCTTTTCAAATATTTTACTTAGCGTAGGCAATACCGAGATTGGCCTGTAATTGGCAGGATCTTTTTCACTTCCCGACTTGTAAAGAGGAATGAGTTTACTATGTTTCATTAAGTCGGGAAAAACACCTTCGTCAACGCATCTATTAAAAACATAGGCTAAGCACGGTGCGATATCTAATATAATAGAACCTAGCACTTTTGTTGACATTCCCCATAGATCCTCCGTATTTTTTATATTTAATAACTTAAAAGTTTTAACAATATCAATAGCCTGAATATATGAAAAACTGAATATACTATTACAACTTTCAACACTAGATTTTAATAGCGTCATCGCTCCTAAAGCTGATGCATTTAAGGATTGGGTAACAACTTTAGGTATACTGGAGAAAAAGCTACCGAATGCGTTAGCAACTTCAATGTCTTTTGTTAAAACTTTATTATTTATCTGTAATTGTATCTGCTTATTCCGAGTTTTTGATTTTCCTGTTTCGTTATTTACTACTTTCCAAGTGGCTCTAATTTTATTAGTTGAATTTTCTATTTTATTCCTTATATACAAAGATTTCGCTACATGACAAACTTTTTTGAAAGTTTTGGAATATTTCTGTATGTATATAATAAACTCACTATCATTCAGCATTGACTCCCTGGTAGCGTATAGATCATATAATTTGTTTCTACTTTTGTAAATACCTGGTGTAGCCCAATCAGTAAATTTCACGCCAGTACTGACTTTACATGTTTTTAATGTAAATGTATCTCGATGTTGTTCATTTATTAAGTTAAATAATTTTGTAAAAACCACATTAGGGTCAGCCA
This sequence comes from Ecliptopera silaceata, assembly GCA_932527185.1. Lineage (NCBI taxonomy): Eukaryota > Metazoa > Arthropoda > Insecta > Lepidoptera > Geometridae > Ecliptopera > Ecliptopera silaceata. The sequence continues at coordinate 4,165,049 of OW052205.1, read as the reverse complement.
TGCATGGTATAAGTGGTACTTTGAGTCCAATATTATTTTGAAATCTACTGACACGACTTTCTGTTATGGGACGATAGGTAAATACTTCAGATTTATCTACTAAGTTGTAAGGAAACTTTACGCTATGCCCGTAATGATCGGAGCTAAAATGTTTGACTACTGATTTACTGATTGGTACAAAATTGCAATAAATATTGTCTAAGCAAGTGGCGGTTGTCAGTGTGACCCTTGTTGGTTCCTCAAACAGAGGGAGCAAGGAGTCGTGGGTTCCATTCCCACCCGGAACAAATGTTTGTCCTTTTTTAAATTTTAAGGTAGTTGCATGACTCGTATCTTCTAACACAAGCTCTGCTTAGCTTGGGGCTAGTTGATGTTGTGTGGATTTTCCAGCATTATTTATATATTAAAACTTGAAAAACTTTTATGAAAAGAAAACTTTAAGAAATTATTGTTTTGAATTCTTCGTGCTTATAAACATGAGACAAGATATTTTTGTCTCATGATGAGTCACCTGTCTCAGCTTGACCTCTGCTTCATCAACATTAATTAATGGCGCTTTAGACTTGTGATTGACGTTCAGACATTAATGAATAATGAAAGTACCTCTAGTTGATTAACCACGGTTGAGACGGCGTTTAATCGTGAGCAAAGATCATGAGAAATTTATAAATGAATAATTATATTTTAACGGGTTAATGTATGTTTTTTTTATAAGTAAAAGTAATGAGATAAGTCGAAAAATCTAAATGGAACAAATAGTACTAATCTATCAAGCTACCTCAAAATGTAATTTTAGGTGCCTTTGACTATTTTCTCCGTAAATATCTTGCGTAAGTTTACTCTACTAACTACATTAATACATTAGGATAATATTTTCGTAGATAACTTTATTTTTTTATGCATCTATTTACCTATCTGACTGGTAACATTAATGATATTTGGCAACATCGATAATCGCTTTATTGTTTTGTAAGGGACCACCATAAAAAATGATGTTCCTTAACAAAAATACATTAGCATAATATTTTTGTAGATAACTTTATTTTTTTATACATCTATTTATCTGACTGGTAACATTCATAATATTTGGCAACATCGATAATCGCTCTATTGTTTTGTAAGCGACCACCATAAAAACTGATGTACTTATCGATTTGTGAATATTAAACGCTCATCGCCTGGACTTTTCATGTTTCAAATCCTTTGCGTATTTTCTCATGTCATAAATACCGGACTGAATTAGAACATGTCCTAAAAATACGCGTAAACATCGAGTAATACGTGTGAATGTAAACAAAGTCAGTTTCTCTAAACATTGACTTGTATTTGCAACAAATTATAAACAGCTTTCACTCTCAATTACTGTAAGAAAATAAATGCTACATTTCGTGGCAAAGACAAAGGGATGTAGCAATCGTAAAAGTAACGTATTTAAGATACACTGCACGCTAACGCTGCAACGTTCGACAGTAAAGCTGATGTTGACGCTCAGTGTATCTCAAAAATGACGCTGTTTCGATACGTTTACGATTGTCACATTTCGTGCTCACCTACAGTTAGCTCAACTACACTGTAGATAAGAGTTATTCGAAGCGGTAGTCGAGTAACTCTTATCTACAAAGGAATATACTTATTATAACTAGCAAACACTAAACTGTATTCCGAGATCAAGAATAAACAGTTTCTAATAAAAAATGGTTGTCTGTAAAGTCGGTTTACTGACGATAGTTGAACGTGACAACGTCAATCGTATCTTATCTTATCTTGGAACGCCTCAGAACGCCGGAACGCCGGAACGCCGGAACGCTTCATGAGTCATGTTTTTTCGTGCGTGCAGCCGGCTCTATCGAATTATAAGACGTTGTCACGTCAAAAATAAAAGAATTTAGGTCTATGTATAATATACATTCTATTTTTTTGGCACGAGTTTGTGCCAATATTCGTACTCTTAAGTAAATATTTTTTTGTCTAAGTACATCGTATGCCATAATAAAACACAAAAGCAGCTAGTTTATACAGTTCGAGTGTTAACCCACTTTTTGGATCACAGTCGATCCGAGAAAACTAGATTATAATCATACTAACTGGAGCCCGCGACTTCGTCTTATATCGATATATTTTTGACTTAGCACAATACCTTTATAGATAATACCCTATGTGTATTCTGATGTATAAACTACAGTATTGTAAAGTACCATCAAAATCCACTCAGTTGTTTTTACGTGAAAGAGTAATATCTAGAGTAACATACAAACTTTCGCATTTATAATATTAGTAGGATAGGGTATATCTATGACGGAGCCTGGTGGTAAGCGGCGGCTGATAGAAAGGAATGGAAGAAAAGGGGGGAGACCTTTGCCCAGCAGTGGGAAGTATAGGTTAATTAAAAAAAAAGGGTATATCTAAACTAATACCTTATTCACAAACAAAACTAAAGTACAATAGGGTCTAAACTACAGTATTGTAAAGTACCATCAAAATCTACTTTGTAGTTTTTGCGTGAAAGAGTAAAATCTATACATACAAACTTTCGCATTTATAATACTTTATTCACAAACAAAACTAAACTAAAATAGGGTCTAAACAATTAGGTATATATAATGGTCCGAGTAATATTTAATATAACAAGGGTCCAAGTTTCTCTCAGAGCAGTAACAGTGAGATAAGCTAAGGATGATGAAGCACGCATCAAACTGCTTTGTTCGCAATAACCGCTTTGTCTAGAAACTACAGCGAAACAGAATAGATTTAATACTAGTTCTAAACTCAATGTTCTGAGTTTTGATACAGGAAAACAGATTTGGGATAAATCTTGTCGTAGTGTCTTAAATTGATTTGATTTAAGCAATAAACGCAGTTTAGGTTTCATTTATAGAGTCACAACTAATGTAAAGATTTTATGAATATAATCTTTTAGTGGTTTCTGAAACCAAAAAAAGACCAAGAAAACGTTGGCGTGACGACTTGGATACATATGACGGAGCCTGGTGGGAAGCAGCGGCTGATAGAAAAGAATGGAAGAAAAGGGGGGAGACCTTTGCCCAGCAGTGGGACAGTATAGGTTAATTAAAAAAAAAAAAAAAAAGTGGTTTCTGTAACACAGTTTTTATAACTAGCTCAGGAGCCTATGGATTCAATATTTTCTGTACAAAATTTTTTATCAGCTAAAAATATTTTTACTTTTTTTTATTCTGAGCTTCTGCACACACATGATATGGGTATAAAATGAAGGGGCTTAAAAGATTTTATATGAACGGTTGTTTTAAAAATATTTATTTATTAGAACTACACTTTATTTCACATTTTTACTGAGCTGATTTCTACATGTATGTACATGTAGAAATGTATATGATTTTTTCACCACCAGTGGAAGAATTTAAAACAATGAAATACCACGTATAAACAGCGCATGAGTAAAAATATCTCCTCATTCCGATCTAGTATCCATTGGTAATGTAAACAATTTTATTTAGATCAGAGTTCGCTGACTTCTAAGCCATTAAAATAGTTTGCAAAAATAAAAGAAGATTCTCCGTGAATCGTGATTCGAAGACGTGATTATAGTACAGACTAAATAAATAAACTTGTAAATTGCTTTTTCTATAAATTTTTGAGATGTGACTAATAATTTCTAGCGTACAGATAAGTTTTGAAATATCAGTACCTACCTACATTTTGAGGGCTAATTAATGTATCAAAAGAATTATAGAATCGTCTTTTGATCTAAGTGTCAGTACCAGTGACTGAAGCCTAGAAGAACAGGTAAGATACTTATGGCCTGGTAAGATACTCAGTGGCGTGTCTTGGGAGAGACCTGGGTCCAGCAGTGGACTTCCAGCAGTGGACTAGGTTGATGATGATGATAGATAATGATAGAGATTTAAAAAATATATGCACACATATATACACATACAATGCACATAATATAACATTTTCTTACACAAAAATGTTCCTGGAGACACATAACATCCGAGTTCTAAATTAGTTTTGATAATAATCGACGTATTAATTGCAATAATCAATTGAAAAATAATGTTTCTTATCTTCGCAGCCAACATTTAGAAATCAATCCCCGTCCCATTACCTATTGCGATTCTCGTGTTTTATAAAAGCGATCGTAATCGCTGTAATCAGGGCTCACAAAAGCGAATCATTAATTCTAGCAGGCTTACAACAAAAACATTTTAGCTGCCCGCCGCCATTGAAGGAATCTTGAGGACCGTTTGTATCTATTTAGTAAAATACTGCACTTAAATACCTACTAGATTCTAGTTAGTATTAAAGTGCAGTGTTTTAGTCACTTTTAACTAAATTTAAGTAGGTAAGTACACTAATTACTCTAATGTTAAGTGACTAAAATACTTAGTTAATACTAAATTAAATAATTATTTAGTGTGGTGTATTAAATAAAATAATAACTACAAAATTTTATCTGAAAACTTTTTAACTTCTTAAGGAATTCAATACAAAAGAAAGCTTAAAAATAAAACGCTAATAATTATCATTTGGATTAAACTCATATAACTTAAAATTAACACTTATAAACTAACAGTCGCTACACGAAAATGATCCCAAGTTCTGTTATTTGTATTATTCCCTAAAGCTCAACTCAAATACTAATCTATAATTGAATCGTAACGGTCTAATTGCATTCGTATCTAAGAGTGTATAGATCTCAAATTCAATCAGCTATAAGATTCGATACGACTTTAAAAAACTGTATTCTAAGTGTCGCCGTGACGAATAGGTATCAGTAACAGTTTTTTTATTATTCTTAGCCACTCCCGCTAGTACTTTGACCAAGTAAACAAGGCATCGAAACAAAAACAGTGTGCTCCCGCTTGCTGGACGGAATCTTAATGCTTTCATCTGAATTTCAATAGATTCGAGAGTAATCTTCTCGGTAAACGTTTAACTAACTCTTCCACTTTATAATGTTTACTTGGACTTTCGACCGAGTCTTAAAACTGTTTATTTACAGTAGTTAAACGGAGTTCGAAGTTAGTTTTAAACTAGGTTTTTTCACGTTCTAGTAGATTTTAAGTTTACATTTAAAGAAATTATAGCTTTTATGAGCTTTTATACTTTTTTGCTGACTTTTACCAATGAGGTGCTTGATAGTTTTCATGATACATGAAATATGACTTGCAGTTTATTTTATCAAAGATATAAAAAAATGGTTCTGGTTAATCTTGGTTGTTTTGTAAAAGTGGGTAGGATACTTGACAAAAAATTGGGTATTATCCCTTACCCTTGCCTTCTACAATATTATCGTCCATGTTTTTACGAAAATAATCTGCCCCAATAATACCCTCGAGTTTTTATGTAAATCTCAAGTGTGCCAGCTTACAAAAACCGTTGGGAACCCATTTGTCGTAACGCAAGCGACATCTCTTACAATGAGCTCAATAGACGCGTTCGATATCCGAATGGCACAATACCACACAATGGCGCTCGGTAGCTTCCCGATATCCGCCGGATGTAGGTCCTACGGAAGCGATCACCGCAAAAACTTCTTTTTATTAAAAGAACCCCCAAATTATAGAGTGCACTTCAACGGATTTGATTTTCGAACGTTTTTAGTGTCACGCGCTGGGTATAAAGAAGGTCAAAGGCCTTTCTATTCTACCAAGCTTCGGTTATAGTCATCATTATCAACCTATATATCAGTCCACTGCTGGACGTAGGCCTCTTCCAAAACGCGCCGCTGAACCCGGTATTCGGCTCTTCTCATCCAGTGTTTGCCAGCTACACTACGCAGAATACGCAGATATAGTATTGCACACTAAATATAAATTTTAGGGAATAAATAATGTTTGGTAAATAGTTGGGCAAGTATTATGAAATAAATATGCTATGAAGAAAGCTAGAGTACTCGACCGTGAACTGACAAATCCTAAAACGACAATTTTAGAGGTGAACGATCTTGCTCAGTCAATGACCGTTAAATTGAAAATAATATAAATATTTTTTGCAATGCTCTAAAGAATAAGTAATAAACCAGAAAGTACGATTAATGGAGGCTGCTGACATTGCCTTTCAGATATAGGACAGAATATTAAAAAGAACTTGCTATTTTATAATTTTGATATTCTTTTTAATTAATAAAATTAAAAACAAATAGACAATTAGGGTACTTCAGTTGTGGCACCGCGTCAAGTGGCCAAATCAATATTGAAGCCACGAACGCCAAACATTGACATTTTCCCAAAAAGGGTCTGATTCTGATATCGGTGAGCGCTGAACCGATATGTCTCAGGCTTGCCAAACAACCAACCCCAATAGAAAACAAATTGACATTTCAATGGACCCGCCCAAGGGCTAAGCTATTTGCAATTCAAAGACCTCTTCAATAAACCAGCGTATGGTAAATAAGCATTTTGGAAAGGATTAGATTTTTGGATGGATTTACACTCCGGGAAGTCAACCTTGGTTACTACATTATTAGTTTAATATTTAGTATAAATTGTATTACAAAATTAATAAAAAGAAGGCGTGTGGCACTCGGGGACTGCCGCGGTAAAGCTATTGCATAGCATTTTTTGCAGGGTTACGCATGCGCAGTGTTAGGTTATTTTCGTTTTTATTTTTATTTTTATTTCGTTACAGAATTTCTGGATTCGATGTACATAGATTCATAAACACGGAGAAATCCGTAAATAGACGGCGACTTTTCAAACTAACATTCTAACTGCATTTTAGTAGTAAGAGCTCTACGGCATAAATACCTACCCTCATGTCGCCAAAACAACCCCCATTGACAATCTCCTGCTGGTTTACTGCGAGGACCAAAGTGAATAGTGGCTTTCCGGATAACTTAATAATAATATATTTTATTGCTCGCGAAATATGTGGACTCTGTACTTATCACTGCGGGGAACTTACTTTGAAATAAGCAAAGCAATTGGTATCAAAGCTTTTATATACCTAGTTCAATAAGCTTTTTTTGTTGTAATATTTCTAAAATACTCATCGTATCTGTGTGGATTCTCCAGCATTATTTATTTATTTATTTTATTTATTATCTATATAAATGCCAAAATGCCACCGAAAAGCTCGCATTTGTGTGTCCCAAATTCTGGTTTACAGAATTTTAATCATTAGATCTCGGACTAAGAATCTGTGTGATGTCCTTAGTTCAGTGTGATGCCTACTTGGGTACGACTTCTGCTCGATCAAATGGCAAATCATTATAAGTAAAGACGCCTTCTGCTTAGTAAATCACTTAATCTTATTAATTTGATAATGCTTAATAAAATAAATATAAATTCAACTGCCGCATACATTTAAATACAAAGCTTAAAAATAGTTTTGAGAAAAAGTTTTAGGCAAGAATGTCTAAGCCATTCGCCAAGAATTATACCTACTTTAGTACTTAAACGAAATTGTAAAGTGAAAAAGAAGTGTTGAACTATATAGAAGTTAATTTAAAAGTTCCAATGAGCTTCGCTGAATAATTGTAATAAGTTAAGAATACAACTAAAAAGAATTCAAGAGCCACTTCTCAGAGTAAAAGAGTAAAAAAACCTAAAATGGAATTACCAGCGTGAACGTGTACAAAAAGTAACCAATACCGGAATGGAAACATTAGAAGCGACGACAGCTTAAACATAATCATCTGCCGTACCGAAGTAATCTTTCTTTCAATCCGTCGCTCTACCATGAGTTTTTACTATACTCGCTAGCGTCTGTAGTTAAAAAAATGTATGAAGATTTGTCCAGCGCCTGTAGCGGATAGTTGGGTACTAAAATTCGTAATACTAATATTGACGTAACTACTGTAGTAAAGTCAGGCGATTTTACTGTGACAACTCATGGTAGAGGTACCGATGTGAAAGCATGGAATAAATAGTAGTATCGTGAAAGTATGGCTTTAATATTACGGTTATTACATCACGCCTTTTTGTTCGAGTTTTGGTTCATTATGAAAAATGGTAGCATTCATTCGTAGGATAAAGTTCAACGTGATATTATCGCGAGATTGCTGTTCCGCTCACTTGCGGAAGACGAAATGTGTGCAAATGTGATGGATTGGTGAAGTGAAGATTGAAGATGTCAGTTATAAATTTTATTGTTTATTCCTTACCAAGTTTTTACAGTAAGAAAAAACCAAAAGATACATTGGCTGAAGAAATATATATGTATGTGCGGAAACGTCATGAAATCCAACACATTTTCATTTATTTCAATAACTTTAAAAAATCGTATACCTACTGTTCCACCCTTACTTATTATTACCATTTCATCGACAACTTAGATTGATCTGTCGATTAATTGATATTAACTATAGAATTTCCTATAAATATCAAAAAGTGGTTTGGATAGTAGGTATAAGTGGTTAGGCGTTTGTTAGTGAAACAACATATAACATCGATTTCCCCAAGCCAGCACTAAAAAGCTCGCCTGTCTCATTTTATCAAGTATCACCCAGTACATGCCAACTGTAAAGTACCTAACTACTCAACTAGGATATTGATATTTTCTAAAACTACTAAATGTCAATAACCTTTTGTTACAGCCCTGGCTTCACTTGGTAATAACAATCCCAACACGTGTTCAGACAAGCGTCAGCAATCCTTACTAAACACTTAATCCGATATTATGAAATCTTACATCTGCGCCCGAATTGCGTAACCCCGTAACAAGTAATAAGTAAAATGACTACACATGTACAATATATTATCAAAACAGTAAAATAGATTCGAAATGTTTTCTCAGCTTCAATAAAACAAGGCGTTATTCATCTTTTAACGACCTTACTCTTTGTGTTACGAACAGAAAATATAACAAAATGCACAATTTAAGATTGTGCATGTCTTTGTTACGTACCTATATTTTCCTACAAATCTACTTGGATGAAAAATATGCGTCTATTATTTTCTAGAGTGATTTTACTGTATCAGAGTTGTATATATACTGTGACATAACACAATGGAACGTTTGTAGCCTCTTAACACACGAGTTGATCGTGTCGAAAAATAATAAAATATTTTTAATGTGCGCTCGTAATTCGTGCTCATTCCGAAATGTGACTTATTCCTCGAAGTTCATATGAGACGACCGTTAAACTTAATTATTATTCCCATGTTTTATGACTTGTGACGTCATGGTCCAACTTTACGACCGTTTCAACTGCTACCTTTCAACATTTTAGAGTTTTGTAATCGTTTCTGAGGGTAGACAGGAAAATGTGACAGTTGCAGTGCGCAGAAATAACAGCTTGACCACAGAAGACCAGCTAGAAATCATAGCAATACTCGGCAGTATTGCTTTGTCACAGCGTAATGTATTTTCTCATTTATTTGTACTGAGATACCAGCTTATTTAACTATCCATAGGTAAATTACTGATCAATAGGTACCTACATAATTATAATTCCCAGTAAGTTGATATAAATGTAGGTATTTTGGTTTAGTTTCATCAATTCAATATTTTTAACTTTTTTTTTGTAAGTACCTACCTTGGTTTGTAGTAGGTAACATTCCTATTGCCTATATTATTTATAATTCAGGAAGTAAGTAGTTCAAATAGTCAATCTGTAGACCTTTTTAGCTTTACCACAAGTTGTAATTCATGTTAATAATTCGTTTTATGAAACTAATGACCATTATCAATCTGTCAACGTAAGCATTTCTCATACCTCCAGTGATTTATAACCACAACATGTGTGTTTCATTCATTCAATTCTCGCATTTGTTTACCCCACATAGAACTATTGTTCTGGTGACGTCACTGTTCGAAAATAGAATCTTTGTTCGATAAAAAAACAAAGGAGTTCATATATCAAACTTTTTCAATTTTTTTTTTATTTGACCGTCTATTTTGAAGTCTGTGGCAAAGCAATTTTAGGGGACAACTATCGACAGGCGGACAACAAAAACTCATTGTTCTACATTATTATACTTACTTGCCTAGTATTATAGTTTGAGCTATTAAAATTATGAAATATTTAAAAGCATTTTGTTCTAGTATGAAAACTAAAAAAACGAAACGAAATCAGTAGCAATAAAAAATTGTTGATTCAACTCTGTGGCTCTATAATGCCTATAATTGCTAATTTTATGATATTTAAACATAAGTTAGATTTAGTTTCCGGTACCAATCTTCTTCTACGGCTATCAAACTATCAAAATAACTACTCATATCCGCAAGTACTTATAGAAATCAAACCAAGTAACCGATATCCCTCGGAAATAAAGTAATTAAACACAGTTTGAGCATCCCAAATTAGAGTGTGTGAAAGAACAGACGTGTCTCATCGACTGTACCAATAATTTCCGGACAAGTAAATAAATAACGATTTATTTATTGCCGGTAATTTATTTTTAGGCGCTAAAACTATCGAGATTGATAGTATAAAAAAGTAAAAATCACTTTTGACAGATGCACTTACAACGACATCGTATTTCGAGTAACAAATGAAAATAAACGTCAAATATTATTTAGTCTCTAACGTCATTCTAGACAATATTGAATAGTTATTCTTAAAGTTAAACGGTAAGAGTGTTTATAATCGTATATTTTATTCATAGTAGACAACTCGTCGTTCGAAAAACAAACTACAATATTATAAATTGAATTAGATACTTAGTTTGGTTTAATAGCTTAACTAAATGTCAAAAATACGATTAATAAATAGATAGTAATAATAGTAAAAATAAAGAATAGTACACAAAGTTGTAAAAATATACATTAAACTTGCGATACAAAATTATTTCTGGTTTCTACTTACATCATTGTATGTAGGAATTACTAGAAATTTAGCTGTCAAAAGTGATGTTATAGCTTTGCGGTGTGCGGCAAGCTTTACGACCATTTCACGAGACGACTAATTTGTAGTGTAGACTTTGTAGAGTAATGTGTAGTGTAGAGAGAGCTTTATCTTTATAGCTTTGAGATAACGTGAGCTTTTACCAAACCGTTACAATGATGACTCTTTGTGAATGCTTACCTGCAAAAAGAAAATTAAAATAAGTATACACAGTTAATCATACACTAGTTGAAAAAACTAGAACATTTTTTAGAAGTTTTTAACAAATAAATTGCATTTTAATCACACGGTAGTATCATTTTTATTACAAATTTAAAGTACATATTTTTGTATTAAACATGTTATCATTACAGCAATTCTGATACAAGTGGGATCAGAATACAGATTTTGATAAGTAGGATTTGATTTAAAAGCAACTTTTTTATAAAAATAATATAATCTCAAAAAATCAATAGAACTTACAGATCAGAGCAGACAAATAATCGTTTCAAGCCAAAGTTAGTATTAAATAGATCACAAAATAAATTAAACAAATGATTGCAAAGAATCCTAATAAACTCCCCGTTAGAAATCTCAAGTACTTCTAAGTTCGCAAAGATGGTATCGTATAGCAAGTTTTATTTCGATTGAGTACCGATAGGGGTCCCCTACCACTCCTATCCAATTACTTACAACAACGATGCGTGTGCACGACCTATCTGAATCTTCATCTTAAGATATCCCATCTTTGCCAAACCGTAAAGTAACAGAATCCAAGTATCATGTATGATGCATCCAGTATTTTATGAAAAAGTTTTCATTAAAAAAAATTCTTAGTTTCACAGTAGTTGAGTAATGAAAGCACACTAGCTTCCGTCGGCAGCTTTGACCATATCATCCTCAAATACTATAAAAAAAAAATACTAATCAATGATTTGACTTGTTTTATAAATACATACATCTAAATTTTATAAAATAATAAACATAAACCATTGTAGGTGTTTCATATTAATCCATATCATCCTCAAATACTATTAAAAAAAATACTAATCAATGATTTGACTTGTTTCAAAGTCAAAAGTCAAAAATTACTTTATTCAGTAAAATCACAAGGATCATTTAGAATCGTTTTATACATACATACATCTAAATTTTATAAAATAATAAACATAAACCATTGTAGGTGTTTTATATTAATTTCCGTAATATAATTTTATTTTTGGGACAATGTTTTTATTGTAACGCAAAATAAAGTGCAGACAAGGGGCAGCCCTAACCCTCGCTATCTAAACTCCATCTAAAGAAGGTCTTCCTTTAGCTACAACTGCACAATTCCATTTTATATCGACACTTATAAACAAGATAACCGATAGTGGATGGTATCTCAGCTATTGTGCTGACTTTCAATAGGAAATATATACAATACACATGTGTATGTGGCGAATGAAAATGGAATAACCTTTTGTTGGGTTTTACACAAATGATACACTGAAAGAGTTGAGATAGAATTGTGATTACAGATCGCTAACCTACATTCCCCTGACTATCTCGGGTAATAGGCACTTAGGAAACCAATTTACTATGATATCCCACACTTCAATAGACTGGCGATCTTCTTCTTATTATTTAAGAGCAACGCTCTTGTCTGCGTAATCAATGCAATCCACGCCATTTTTTCCTTTCCAGGGCCGCCTTCTTGACTTCCTTATACGACACGAGGGCAACCTTCATCTTTACTTGGCTCATGTAGTTTATCCTCGGTCTTCCTCTTCCTCTCCTTCCTTCTACCTTTCCTTCTATGATGTTCGTCTGTGACATGGCGATCAAATGCCGCCATTAAATAAGCATTCCTCTGATACTGGGCAGCAGCAGTAGCAGTACTGGCAGAAGGCCGAAGAATAGTTTTCTGGAAGGGCTTCTGACTGGACATTATAGGGCGGTACGCCGGCCTTTAAACTGCGGTGCGGAAAGCAAGGGGAAACTACCGCACAATCCCTCCCAAAAAAAGTAATGATGCAAGACAAAGATGAGACTGGCGATAACATCTCGAAAATAATTACCGAAAATATGATAGCATCATAATTTACATAAATATGGTTAAGCAGATACATTGTGCGAACTAAACAATGGTTTATGCTATGTACTCATTCAGATACACTTGTAAAGCAAAAGGTTGGAAATAATGTCTTAGATTACAGTTGTTGGTTAGAAAGCAATTTCTAACCGAGAAACGAAATCAGTTAGTCCAGTCAAAATAGACTAAAATTATGACTTCAGTTTGCATTAATTCCCAACAAGCTGGATTTTTGTGCAGGCCTTGAATACGTCATTATAAATGATATGTCAAAAGTCCCCATCGATCCCGCTTGTGCGTTGTTTTTTATTCGAGGTCAAAGGTCATAAATTTGCGTTTTTTGCATATATCTCTGAAAATACGAGAGCTATCGAAAAGTGGTTCAGGCAAAGTTTGTACATCGTAAAATTGTCTACAAAAATACCTCAACACTTTTCTTCTACAAAGCATCGCTTTCGAGATATAGTGACTTTAGACCGCAGGAAAATCGTCGAAGATGCTGCGTTTTTTTCATTTCAACCGTTTTATCTGCTTTATTGCCACAGAATTAACAGTATTTTTTTAAATTTACTGAACGGGGTGATGGGTTCGATGAGTTAGTCCTCCTCCGAGGTAATGAATCGTCTTTTTGTCTCAAGAAATACTGTTTGTTCTGTGTCAATGAAGCAGATAAAACGGCTGAAATGAAAAAAACGCAACATTTTAGTAGATTTTTCTGCGGTTTTAAGTCACTATATCTCAAAAGCGATGCTTTGTAGAAGAAAGGTGTTGAGATATTATTGTACACAATTTTACGATCTACAAACTTTGTCGGAATCATTTTTCGATAGCTCTCGTTTATGACTTTTAAACGCAAATTTATGACTTTAACCTGGGTATTTGCGTTTTTCGCGTATATCTCTGAAACAACAAGAGCAATCGAAAAATGGTTCGGACAAAGTTTGTAGATCGTAAAATTGTCTACAAAAATATCTCAACACTTTTCTTCTACAAAGCATCGCTTTTGAGATAAAGTGATTTTAAACCGCAGGAAAATCTACTAAAATTCTGCGTTTTTTTCATTTCAGCCGTTTTATCTCCTTCATTGCCATAGAACGAACAGTATTTCTTGAAACAAAAAGATGATTCATTACCTCGGAGGAGTACTAACCCATCGAACCCATCACCCCTTTCAGTAAATTTCAAGAAATACTGTTTGTTCTGTGGCAATGAAGCAGATAAAACGGCTGAAATGAAAAAAACGCAGCATCTTCGACGATTTTCCTGCGGTCTAAAGTCACTATATCTCAAAAGCGATGCTTTGTAGAAGAAAAGTGTTGAGGTATTTTTGTAGACAATTTTACGATCTACAAACTTTGCCTGAACCATTTTTCGATAGCTCTCGTTGTTTCAGAGATATACGCAAAAAACGCAAATTTATGACTTTTAACCTGGAATAAAAAACAACGCACAAGCGGGATCGATGGGGACTTTTGACATATCATTTGTAATGACGTATTCAAGGCCTGTACAAAAATCCAGCTTGTTGGGAATTAATGCAAGCTGGAATGTCTATTTTGACTGGACTACAGTACCCTTTGTAGATACCATAGATTCAAATCAAAATGTGAGAATTTATATTAAAAACAACCAACCTCGTAAACCAAACGGGCTCAGGTAATCAAAGTTTTCGTATCGTGTCGAACGCGAGTCAGACGTAGAATTTCAATTTTCCGCTTGATTTATTCGATTTCATGTAATTCGGGTTGAGAAGAACATGTTGGGGACTTGGACGGTCAAAGCGCAATATGTAAATCTAGTTCTTGTACGATATTCAATGATTTTTGCATGCAGCAATTGTAAGCTGCATTTTCTGAAGATTTTAACTTACTTTTGCAGTGTATTGAAACACAAAAGTACGTATATTTCTGTGGTTTTGTACATATATGAGTCTATTCTATATATTTATAAAATATAGTTAGGTATTATAGTATAAAGTACTTATAGTGTTAGTTATGCAATATATTTTGTATTAATGAGTATATATACAAGATGTCTTTTTTAATTCTTTAGCTTACTGTATACAATGTACCTACGCTAAACAATCTCGGTGAATATAATAGCAATCAGTACTTAATATATAAAATAAACCCTTTTAAAATTAAATTATAAATAATTCTCACATTTCTTTGCTTTAAAAATACTTCAAATCTGTTATGCATTACGTCCAAGAACTTTAATAAAATGGCTTCTTGTTTTAGTTATGAAAAGACTATGTGGCGGCAAAGATGTCACAAAAGAAATGGCCCACAAAAGAAAACTTAAAAAACTTTGACCTCTTTCAAGAAAAGTATTATACACGATTCGCTTGGAATTTCAGATAGATTTTCAAATTGTTTTAATGAAAATAAATTATAGAAAGTTCTACAATAGAATTAAAAAGCTTCGTAAACGCTGCCATTTGTATTTTCTTTCAGCACATTCTGTAACAATACGTCTAATATAATGCCACAAATGAATAAGGAATTCCGTAGGGGAATTCCTTCGAAAATAGGGTGGCAACACCGGAAGAGGGCGAAATAAGTCGGAGCGGACGCGGCCGGATTAATTTGGTGAGACAAGTCACTCTAATAAAGCTTTCATACGTTGTCGCGTTGTGAGACGTGTGTGAAAATAACAACACATTAAACAACATTTTTTTTGTACAAATATTAGTTTTATTACAGCACACATATCTTTTTTTTTATGCAATAGAGGCAAACGCTTGGCCGCAATCACATCTGATGTTAAATGATTATGCGGCCTACTAAACGCGTTTGTTTTAATTTGTTTTTTTTAATCTATTTAAGTTCATTTTTCAATACCTTCAATTTCACTAAAACTTTTAGAGCATCTATGAGATGCTCTAAAACTCAAGTTAGAGTAAGTATAACGATTTTAAAAATCTAGTTTACTGTATTGCTGTAACATCTTTCTTTACAACTGTTTAATGCGGACATGTAATAGAACAAACCTGAGCATTTGACCAAAGTAAGGTTTAGCATGTTAGGTATTAGTAAATCGCGTTCACTACTCAAAGACGTAAATGTGACTGCAATTACACAGCCAATACGATTACTGCTTGGCATCAGATAGGTGTAGTATTTGTAGGCTTGAAACTCTATGCCGTTAAAAATCAATATTACTATTCCGATTCAGATGACTTTTATCCTAATAGCAACGTTCTATTAATATGCTCCAATTGATCCAGTCAAAGTTCGAAAACATGTTTTTCATAAAGGCTCCCCGAAAAACACCACTTACGCAAGCCACAGCAGCCGTCTGCCGCGCACACACGGGTGCCAATACACTTGATGGAGTATCGTAGCGTTTTCACGGCTTACTGTTTTCCCCGGAAAATATAATAAGCTTGTTATAACATTTGCATATATATCACCATGTCCGTACGGCCCCTTGCGGTGTCTATATTGTTATTTACACCCAATTCTTACTGAGAGCTCGTAAATAAAGCGCGCATGCGTTATTTTCAGGATTTGCGTTTTGCATATTCAGCAAAGGTAATTAAAGCCCTTGTTTATTATAATGGGGTTTGTTAAGAATTATTTATGTTTGTTGTTTTTAACCTACGTATGTATAAGACATCAGAAAAAAATATACACTGATTGAATTTTACTTAATCTTACACTACCAATATTAATGGTTGAATTCATGTTTTGAATCAATGTTTTCCGTAAAACTTTAAAGTCATAAAATACCGTAAGCCCGTACGTGCTTGTAGGTAGAAGGTACAGTAGCTTTTCATTTGTTTTCGTCTGCTTTGTCTGAAATTCTGCAAGAGTCACCAAGTCCCTTACACTCGTAGGAAGGGTCCTACGAGTGTAAGGGAGACAGAGATAGAGACCGGAAGACGTCCTGTTATGGAAAACAGATCTGCATTCGTTAGATATGCCACCCAAGACGTTACACTCATTGTTTTGCAGTATTGCCGCCGGTAAAATGAAAACAAAGAATCCTCTTCGATATCAAACTGCTATTCAGAGCACAACGAACCTGTTTTTATCTAGATACTTCAAAGCTGAAATTGAAACCCGCCGCTTAGTCAGCTCTTTTTATTTACCGTTTTCTCTCCTGTACTTAGCTAAGAGGATAGTACTTATACAGTTTATATGACAGCATACTTCATGCTAGTAAACATACTATACACAACAACATGCCGTTTTTCTCGAGTTTTTTTTTATGTTTTATTTATTATGTTGAAAAAGTATAATTTTATGAATATCGTTATGATGCAGAGGCCTGTTAATATTTACTACGGCCTAATGTTGCAATAAAATAAACTAAAAGAATCTGTGAACTAAAAATTGATATTGCCGATTTATTTCAATGAAACTCGAAATTATGACCGTAAATAAATATAGGCATCGTTTGTCGGCTATTTTATTGGAAGCCTTTTACTTTTTAAATATTTTATAGGTTGTACACTAGACGTACAGAAAAAACATTTATCGTCATACACGGTATGAACTATGTCATTAGGTCGCATGTCATTAGGTAGAAACCTAATGACATGAGCCTTCTCTATCCAGGATGTAAATACGGGCAGCGAAGCACGAGAGAGACAAAACATCCAGCCAGTAGATAAATAAATAAATAGTCATAGACATTTCACACATCACACTCTATAGCAAATTACAGACCTACAAAAATATACGGGTATTTGCCGCACAGTCACCTTGTCTCGTATTTGTGAGCTTAGCCCATTATCTTAATACTCATAAACGTTACACAGAACGCAATGTAGCCCCATAGTAATATGTAGATTGTAAAAGTAAAATCGAGTAGAGATTAAATCAAGAAACTATAATAACTATGCACGTGAGTGTTCCATAACATTTTAGTACTCAATCTGCACACCCGACCGTAAAGATAAGTTACAACATTTTTGTATATAAGTAACTTTAACTACTTAGTAAGTTGCTGCTGTGTTATGAAAATATGATCTACTCTATTTAACAACAGAATTTTGTACCTTGTTGCTGAACAAAATAATTTGCATCGAATTAGGTATCTAGTAGATTGATTATGGCAAAATATTGTAATTTCATCGGAAAACAACGCTAAGGTCCTGCGACGCGGAGGTTGTGGGTTCAATTCCTTCCTTGGGATAAATGTTTGTACGATCTGCAAATATTTATTGCGGGTGTTCTGGGTATTTTATGTGTAAGTATAATAAAAAATATCTATCTATGTAATGTATTGTATTGAGTATGTCAGTCTTCTAGTATCTAGTCTACCCATAACACAAGAACTGCTGAGCTTGGGGCTAGATAATATTGTGAACATTGTCCGGTAATATTTATTTATTTAAAATATCAGACATCTCTAGTAGTAATTTAGTTCTATATGCACTTTTGTACTTGTTTTTTTTTGTTACAAAAACCAATAAATTTAGTGTACACAGAGTTGCATTTGTAATTTACCCAACAAAATCGATCATAGAAAGTTAGTTGTGGCATTCTGAAGTAGCTGCATCAAATACGCTTTGAGGGATGCAATTTCCTCGATTCCACAAAAGCCAGCCTTTGTGACAGGCTTGTTACTCGAATCACGTACAACACTATTTTGACGCTAACAATGTTCGGTGTAACAATGCATTCGTAGAATTTTCCTTCCAGTTAAATTCAGAGTTTAACTTTGAATTTGATCTTGTAGCATCAGTAGCTCTACCATGAGTTTTTATAAACGATACTCGCTAGCGTCTGTAGTTAAAAAAATGTATGAAGATTTGTACAGCGCCTCTAGCAGATAGTTGGGTACTAAAATTCGTAATACTAATATTTACGTAACTACTGTAGTAAAGTCAAGTCGATTTTACTGTGACAACTCATGGTAGAGGTAAAGATGCTGAACAAGGTTTTCATACAAATAAAACAAATTATGTATCAATTGCAAAAATAAGCCGTCATTATTTCATTTGGTATTTTTCAGTTTAAAATCTAAGAAATATAAATACGATTAAGAGCTATTTTTGTATCACAACTTAGTAAATTTTTGATACAAAATTAATATTGAGCTTAATATATTGTGAGTTATTTTGAAATTAAGCTTAGTAACATTACCTTGTAACTAAATTAGTCCAGACAAGTAGGTATTGTATAATAATTTGAGCCTAAGAATTTTCTCATGGAAATTATAGGAGTCCCAGAGCGTACATCTTATGCTCCTAAATTATAAGCCAAGTCATAATACCAACCTGATTAAATTTGATAATTGTTTTGACTCTAGAGACGCGGTGGAGAAAATTATTCTATGCCAAACTTAACTCAATCATTTTTAATCGTATTAAAATTACATAAAACCGATAGGTATGATTGTATAGACATAACAACGAATTATATTTCTATGTTGATAGGCATCACACACAGCTCAGTTGGTAGTAGCTCTGCTTTCCGTGCTCCGTGGTTATATCCCCACCCAGAGCAAATGATTGTGTGATGAACATAAATATTAGTTCTATGTCTAGGTGTTACTATGTATGTATTTACAAATGTATATAAGTATTCTATCAGCAATCTAATTCCCATAGCTTTGCTTGGTTTGGAACTATAGTGGATATTATACGATTTGATATAAATTTTTTATTTAAGCAGACAACTTGAAAACCGTCTTTTTATCAGCTGTATAAAGCTCTTTTATAAACAACTTTATTCAAATCAAGGTTTGAAAACAATGTAAGATATAGTTACAAAAAATAGAAATAGAATAAAAAAACAGCTCTTACAGCTCTTTTAAAAATAGTAATTAAAGGTATTAAAAGAAAAGCATAGGAGAATGTAATCAATTTTATCAATCTTGCAAAAACAAAAGACTTTACTTTCAAAGATCAATAAATTCCCTTATCTCGATGAAGTCGACGGAAAGCTAAGAACGTGATCTAGAGTTAACTCGCACTGTGAAAAGGAACAAGATTTATTTCTAAACCTCTGTGAAGTCTAGGCTTTATCTAGACCTAATTCCATTATCATAAGGTTACCTACAGAATGTATTATAAATTGAGAAATAAAACTTTAAAATGATTTACATAACGTTAGAGGAAAAATAGCCAACCAACATTAACCTTACTATTTAGACCTAAAAAGTTACATATTTCTTATTAATATTACGTACAGTAAAACATATCGTGGGCAATAAATGCTTAACTAACAGTTTTTGTCATATTGACTTCATTGCATTATTAAATCTAAAAGGTTTACTACTGTTGGCAATCATACTCCTCTGCGCCTGCACAAAACATTATCATAATTTACCTAAAAGATTGTTGTGTGAATTGGTACTTCGTTTGATTTAGCATAATTAACTTGAGTGTTTGCTAATCTTATGCAGTTTCAGAGTGCGGCTCTCGCCGTAACACCCTTTCATTGTCCCGCCTTCCATTTTGAGAACAAATTGATTTTTTAAGAGAAAGTGGATTAAACATCTCAAAGAGAAAGGTTTAATGGTGTTTGAAACATCTATAGTGAATTTATTGGTCTTTAAATTTTCCGCGTAATTATTGAAATTGTAATGTGTACTTATTCAATTACATTGAAGTTGTTAGACATTTTAAGAACTTAATATTTTAGGTACGTAACCACGTGTTGTACATTACACGGAAAATTAGTGTTGAAACATAATTTACTGCAAACGAAGTCTACACCACAAAATAGTCAAATTTATAATGAAATTAATTACGAATAAGCAAGTAGACGAACTTGTTTCATTTGAAGCGAGCTAATGGAATTTAATTGAAGTAAGTACTCAAAATGTCAAGATATATTTTATAACTACACTAGCTTGTAAAAGTTCTAAACAACATCACAACATAAATATACCTGGATTTCTAAGTAGAGGTAAGCATGAAATAAAATAATTAAAAGGCAGTACAAAGCCATTCCTACAATAGGAAGCCCTACTCTTCAATCTCGAGTTACTAGGGCTTCGTGGCCTTTTTAATTTCCTCTTTATACCCCTCGGTGAGTTCTACGAAAGTAAAACTTAACTGGTTTTCTGGTATCACATTAAAATAATTATTGAGCTGATATTATGATGATATTAATATTTAACGGATAATGTATGTTGTGCAAATGCTTTCATTTTTATAAACGAAACAAAATTGTGTTACTGTAAATCGCAGAACGTTCTACAATTTCATACAAAGTATATAGGAATGTTCAACAAAATCATGATTCTATCACAAGAGTGTTATTTGTTATGATCAAAATTGAAGTAAAATCAAGGGAAATGTTAACGGATATAGATCGAACCTACTCTGCACCACTCACTGCCAAATCCCAAAGTTATTAGCACGAAAACGTCTGAAGTAGATTAAAAAGTTTTAACAAATTTGTAGGTTTACCTTCAGAAACTTCAGTAGATCCATCAAAATGCGCATAAATCAAAAGTTTCGACAAGCCACTGCTTGTCTGAAGAAATGTCGCTTTCGATCTTCCTTTCCATTCCCAAAAACATCAACTTGTCCCGTAAGTTTTTTCGGTTTATTGATTGAGAAACATTTTAACGTGTCTTGTGGAGCGATTACATTTGCGGCGCGGCGGCGTGCTTTTAGTGTTTCAATTTATGGTTCTATTTTGTATTGTCTTCAACGATCCTAAGATATCAAATAATTTTATTTCAGCTATTTATAGTTTCTGATATCATAATTTGGCTAAAATAGCATTTTGTTTGTTTTTCAAACAACTACAGAAGCGAAAATTAACTTCTTTTTATGTTACTAATTCAGAAGTCGTGACTTCCATACCAAAATGATTAATTAATCTGTGTTTGCCTTAAATTCACTGAGTGGTCAAGATTGTTCAATATAGCAATAAATCAAAGAATTAAACTGCCGACTTCCAAAAGCTGCTGGTAACCAAACCCGGTACTGGTTTTGTTTTTGCGGGCTGCGTTTAAAATTGCTGACGAATTTAGGCGGTTATACCATAAATGGCGACAATAAAACGCACATGCATCTCGCCAGTGCCATCCAGAGCCACAGAGTGTAGCATATCTGCTGCACAACCACTGTTTTTGATAGTCGGCCAAGTAAGCTCAGTGTCCATAAAATTTTATCAGACAGAGTTTGTGCTATCTCGCATCGAGATTTTGCGCCAGTTTTACTCAATAGTGTTAAAACTGGCAGTTTTTGTGTGTTGAAGTATGAAAATGAATTTTTTCATAAAATGTACTTCAAAAATAATAATGACTTATTTAATTAAATTACAGGATAGTAGGTACATTGTCGATCATTTTATTACTTGTGTATAAATTAATGGTTTTATCATCACCATAAAACGCAACAGCAATTCAGACAAACATAAATAAACTTATTTGAAAATAATATTGACCAAATCCAAAGTAATGTAAAGTAATAACAGTCAGAGATAGTGCTAACTATAAACCATTTTTACGTTATCTTTGTATAATTGAAGTACGTCTCTATTAGTGGCAGTAAAAAGTTTTAACCAAATGGGAACTCAAGAAATATTAAGAAGTGTTTTATGGAAATATTCCAGCACAAAACACAGTTGTGCAACACTAATAAACGATCAAGTGCGCCGTAAAAACTTCAAGCGAAACGAAAGTTTGTGCAGGAAAAAGCTGAGGTCTTTGTTCTCATGCAGCCAAAACAAACGAGGTGTTTAGGCATTTGTTACAATAACAAACATTCGGGCACAGCGCACGCCCCACATAATGGGCAAAAACGTGCCTAATCGGAGCGAATTGGAAATAAAACCTCTCTGATCGGTTCGACGTGTCAGGTTCCTGTGGATAGGGCTTAAAAGCTTATTGTGGGAGAATTTCCCAGAATTTACCTGTTGTTCCCTTGCAACATTACGTACGCTTGATTTATAACAATTTGTTGTACTCCACTTGTGTGAACCATGGAACGTGGAACAAGTGATTGAGTGCAATTTGCGAGAGCAGACTGCGCGCAAGAACTAAGGGAATATGCATTACGAATGTATAGTTTCAGTCGTGCATGAGTTGCTTCGCCGCACCTAAATGGAAATGTTATTTTAAAGATATTCTGCCCTGCGATCAACAACTATGTAGTGCTTTACCTTTTTGCTACTACATATTAGAATATCTTCATGAAAGTTCCTCGCATATTTATATATCTTGAATATCGCACTGTTTTTAGAAACAAGTTATCGTATAACAAATATGAGAAAGAAATAAACATTTTAAATATTATGTGAATAATTTTTAGGTTATCAAATACTTTTGCATTCTATAGTGTTCTCGGACCAAACAATGATATTTTATGAAAACGTTCCAATTAGAGTGAAATCACCCCTCACACGTCACCGACTTATTTGCAGCAACTTCCCAACAAAACTAAACAAACAGGGGTTCGGGAACTGAGCACGAAACGTTTTGATTCCGGATGACATTTTGCTGACAAAGCAATATTCCGAAGCTAGTCTGATGGCTGGGGGACGCTAATTGTACAAACACTGGGTTCAAATGGCTAGTTATTTTGCCAAGGTACGGTTAATTGGCTATTTCTAAACAAATACGAAGAAGTTACATGCAATTTGGAAACCTAGCAGCCCTTTATAGCCTTAAGATTTTCCTATTCCATTGCTTATCAGGAATTCATAGATTCTATATTCTACCTTATTAAGATTAAGGTCATAATGTTCTATCAAAAAAAATAATATCCTAAAAAGTTAAATGGCAAAAATTTAAGCGAAAAAAAAAGCATCCATACCTTGCATGGACTTTATCTGTCGACATTTTAATATATTACTTGCTCTGTTCGCCTCTCTTGAAACGGGTCTTTGCACATGTTAAAAACCCACAGGACAACTCGACCGCAAAATCGCTCCCACATGTCGCAACTGTTTTAAAAATCCGCAAAAAAACTTTACCTGCGACTCAAGTGGGACACTTGAGGGCAAAGAATTTAAAACAAAAGACAGATGACGCACGCAATGTTATATCACGTTATCAAGTACCAGTCAAAATTACGCTTTTTAATTACTAGTATTTTTTTAAATCTACATTATTAGTCCTGCAACCTGCTTCGGCTTCCGCTTTGTGGTTAGCGTTTAAAAAAATGTTAAGTGCATTTCGTGCGTGATATTATTGATTTTAGTTTATTTACAAATGAAGATATTATGATAAAGAGAGTATGCTATGGTTTATATGTATGTATATACATTTATGTTTAATTTTAAGTTGTTCTGTTGATATATTTATTAGCTTGTAACTATATTAAGTGTTAAGCTGTTGGTTTTCCTCAATTAAATAAATATATAAATAATAAATATGGCTATGTAAAGTTTAAAACAATTATAAATCTTATTAATGCTTGTTTTCGCAGCCTGTTTTGACAAGATAGAGCAATTTTCAAGAAAGTAGCAAATTAACGGAACTGGTTAATATTAAATACCACAGAGAGTCAAAGCAACTTTTGCAGTAATTGCTAGTGTCTATAATATAAAGACACAAAGTGGATGTCAAAGCTGGTGTTAGCTCGTAAATAGAAAATGAGCCATATCAAGGCGGTAATGACATAGGTTCTTTGATGACAGACATGGTGGTCTAGCTTATTCAACGTTTTCTTACTAAAAATAGATTTAAATTGCATGTTTTATCATATTTTAAATATAAATTCTTTAAATTAATATATATTTTTTATTTAAAAGTTCTTTCTGCACTAAAAGAAATCGCAAAGATCAGAACATGCTAAAAGTTATTGATCCATACATTTGAAAATTTAACTTTAGTTTTTTTAGTGTCTATTGAATTCATTCTAGAATTTTCAGGACGAAACCCAATGAATCGAATATTAAGGACAAAATACCCTTTTTATGATGAAATTATAATAAATATTATAATACGTGTAATTTACATAACAATTGCATTATTACAAGTCACAGACATTGATATTCTTAGCTCTACAAACGTCCAGCTTTTAATCGGTGTAAGACGACAGTGGTAGGCGACAATTTTCTCATTTACAGTTTTATTATTCTCGAACGACATGGGAATTCCCCAGGTTGTTAGAGTAGGCGGTTCTTGACAATTAATACAAAAGTCAATACCATCCATTTCTTCGACGCCTTCAGCCCATGGTGTAAAATAATGTTCTTTGGGGGTATAGTGTGAATGCATAAAATATTCGTGACTTATGTAGGTACCTATTGTTATAATGTACTTTTGTTTCAAACTATTGTAAGTATCATTGTTTGTATTTGGTGCACACAATATATTGGGTATTTGTTTATGATTTTTATAAAAGAAAATTCTTTTCAATCTACATTATAAATTAAACTGAAACCAACAAATATCTGAAATTTTCTCGGTATCGGATAATAAAAACTAATTCCAACTATTTGTTATGTTTCAAACAGACATTTCTGAATTTTTTTTTTAAATACTTACCAAAAACCAACCAACACAAAAATATTTTATAAAAGTTTATCTGCTCCCATTTTAAACTTATTTCAAACATAATTCAAACTCTTGCACGGACCATTTACTAAACATGGCGTTTTTAGTATTCCCTCTTGCAAATTAAGTTTACTGAATAAATTATGACTTGAATGCAACCCGCAGTTAAAGCATAAGTAAATCAATGTTGTGTAAAATGTTGCATTTAAATAACTTTTTGTAAGTGATTAAAAATAACATAAAAAGCCCTAGCCTCAAAGGTTTGCTGGAAGAGAACTCTTCTTAGGGTTAAGCTCGCCTTTGTACATGTCATTGTGTATGTCTTATTTTGTGTACAATAAAGAATATATATACCTAAGCTAAACTTTTTCAAACCTATACTATTAGGAGACACTTTGTTCCAGCCGTGGACCGATATAGGTTGATGATGCTGATGAAACTTATACTAACTTAATTAAAAGTGCCTACTTAGTAGGATCACTTCAAAAATCACGGACTTTAAAGTAACTTATAATGCAAATTTTAATGG
Source organism: Ecliptopera silaceata (assembly GCA_932527185.1). Taxonomy (NCBI): domain Eukaryota; kingdom Metazoa; phylum Arthropoda; class Insecta; order Lepidoptera; family Geometridae; genus Ecliptopera; species Ecliptopera silaceata. The sequence goes on along the minus strand of OW052205.1, from coordinate 4,139,276 downwards.
TCCCACAAATATTTTCTTAATATTTTAACCATGTCTAGAAGCAGAAAATTAATTCATTATTTGGTTTTAAAATCACTCGATTCCTAAACTTAAAAGCTCATTTTCGCTTTAAAAGCTTATTCAAAGGATTAATGATTTTGCCAAGGGATTTAAGCACCTATTCCAGAGCAGATACCGTCGCTAATATAAAGGTGAAACTCATAAAATGAAGCAGTTCTATCGAGATGTTGCCAATAAATAAAGAGCTAGTGGCAATAACCAGGAAACAGGGACAATTTAGTTAAAGGACATGGCATTCAACCTTAGAAAAATCTATTTTCTCAATGTTATTGACGTGACAACGTCTTATAATTCGATAGAGCCGGCTGCACGCACGAAAAAACATGACTCATGAGGGGTTCTGAGGCGTTCTGAGGCGTTCCATGAAGTGACGTTGTCACGTTCAACCATCGTCAGTAAACCGACTTTACAGACAACCATTTTTTTTTTTTAATAGAATATTTTCGAGTGGCCAAAACTATTGTTACTATTTTCTGTGTTACAAAACATGTGTGAACAAAATCTGCTTGTAATTAAGTACTAAAAATATTTGTTTAATGTCGATACTATCAAGATGATTTAAAATAAATAGGAGCATAGAAATCGTTATGACGTCACTGTATGTGGGAGGTCCACTTCTGTGTTTTATGGCTGATCAAAATAATAACACCAGTCTATTTTTGCTTGTATTCCATGTATCATTAAGCAGATCATATAAAATTGTCTCGTGGTAAAAAAATGATGATTTTCGATGCCTAATAGACTAGTTATTGTCACAGTAACTAAAATGAACTATGAAATCATAAAAATAACAATGACATACGTCAGAGCACGTGCTTGAGGCAACAAATGACAGCCGACTTGATGATTGACTGACTTGACTGAGATAAATTTCAAATGAACACTTGACATTGCTGCCTGCCGTACTTATTGACGGACAGAAACCTTATAAAAAAAGGAGAAGGATGCATAAATTAAGAGATGTTTTTCCGCTATTTTCAAAAGTAATAACCAAAATGCGTTTATATAAGAACATTTCCAAAATATACTCAGGTAAGTATATATAAAATAGATAATAAACAGTCGAGCTTTCTACAGACCGTTGCAGATGATCTATAGATAGCTCAACTGATCCGTAGCGTATCCAAGATACTGGCTGCATTGCCGCGCTGAATAGCAATGCTAACGCTGGTCTAGATACTGACCAGACTATTAGTCCAGAACTGAATGGGTTTACGTACGAGTAATACAACCCAGGTAGTCAGTATCGAGCACCCCACTGCCGACGATGCGAGCGAGCGTTGAGCTAACTTGTTGGTTTAAAATAGCAATACTACGGAATTCTACGTTCTTACATTTTCATCTGCTTCCCCGAGGATATTTCAGATAGTTGTTGACTATATATAACAAATTTAATGTTTGGATTAGAACTCGGAAATTCAAACTATTTGTTGTATTAATGCATAGTGAATATCGTTGAAACATTTTATTAAATATACCTACAATGTTTAATAAAATGTATTGTATTGTTAACGTGCTAACAATGGTTTAATAATATACTTAACATTTTTAATTTGCAGTCCATATTTCATTAAAACAATTCAGAATACCACAATATTTATAACACACAAAACTCATCCCTCGAGGCATAAATAACCCAAATAATGTTAATATTGGTAAATGAAAATAATTAATATGATGACGCCAGCAAATAATACTGCCAATATCGCGTTTAATTACGAGATGCAATTATTTGTTTTTATTTTATAATAATTAATTAAATACGTAAACTTTTTTATTTACGAGTACTAAGTATGACTTGTATTAATCATGTAAGTATAAACTGTTTTGTTACGATTAATAGTCTAACGGCCGGTTTCTGGAAACGAAAATCACGATTGATCCGAGTTTGATACATAGTAATTATTTGATTTTGTCGTTGAACATCGTTCGAGAAACCGGCCGTTAGTAATGATTTTTAATCACATCTCATTTCGATTTTCAGCAGTAAAATACAAACGCGGTCCTACATAGTGTTATAACCTTACAAATACATTTTTGTAACTTGATTGGCATTAGGTGTAGGTATGTAATTTTAAGACTAAGCAATAAACATTTTTATCTCTATCTTATCCTTTTATCTTATGCATGAAGGTTTTCTAATACATACATATCCGCGTAGCAAATCCTTTTGAGGAACAGCATGAATAAGTTCTATCCCACATGAATTTCAACTTACATCTGCGACAAATATTATTCGTATTCCAGCTACTCAAACATTCATTTCATTTTCTACTAAGAACATGCCTAACTGAAATGTAGATGGATGAAAATGTTACAGATTCTAATTTCGATATGTTAATGTTTGTTTTAGGTTATATATTTTTTATTACACCATTCTCTCTTCTTACTGTCCTCTTCTTACTGTCCTTTATTTAATTATAATTGGTGTGTTGCAGTATGTCAAATAAATGCTTTATCTATGTTTATGTCTTAGTTTGCACATTTATTTATTCAAAACTCGTCTATGCCATAGCGTAAACGAGTTTATTATTGAACTAGTAAACAATTTCATTTTTATATCATAGTGCATAATGTATTTTTTTTTTTAATATAAAGCTCTAACAGAAAAAAGATCAGGTATTAAGTATATTTTTTTTGGACGATTGGTGAATGCAGAACTTTATTACTTAAGTATACTTAAGTATATGTTTTATGTAAACAAACGTAACGGTGCCTAAAATGATATATTTTTTAATTTGCATTAAGAATACGATATGCCTGGGCTTATCCCTTATAGTAGGGCTTAGCAGTCAAGCGAAGCACCACATTGCCTCCGGCAAGCACACCTTTCTCAAGAATCAGATAGAAATCTCAATGATAGTTACTTACTAGGTACATCTATTAATTGAAACAAAGTTCCCAAGCCGCTAACACTATAATTACCCAAGATTTACTTAGCTTTGTTAATTATAACTTAGTTATACAAAACCACGTACATAATTTATATTTCATGTGCTCAGTCGCAAATTCCGTCGAGCTGACAGCCCCTAGAGAATAATATGATTTTAACTAAATTAGCAACTTTATATTCGTTTTGCGAACAAGAATATCTTAGAAACTTACACCAGAATGACCATTTAACTTATTATTTTTTACAATATAAATTGCTAATAATGATTAAATGTAATTAAAACTATCTGTTACTTGTTTCATTTAAATTAACGCAGTCCCAACTTTCACAGCCAATAAATACAACAAAGTACCTACTTATAGGCTTTGATAATAATTGAAATGTTATTTACTGAAATTTATTCCATTTTTAACGCAGTACCAACTTTTACAGTATTACAACAAAGTATTGTTCGATCAACTAAAAATATAATTTCCTCCATTCTACCAGACTCCTTTACAACAAGCAAGTTGTAATACTGTAGTTTCAGATTGTAGTAAAGTTCATTAGCTGTGTTAGCCGAGTTGAGTTGCTCGTTTATTTGCGCAGACAAGCCAACGCAATGTATTATCTCGCTTGCAAACTTTCAGCGATGCTTAGTCATTTTAATTCAACTGAACATTGCGGAACGTAGTTTGTTTTAATACAAAGTTAAGTTATGATCTTAATATTTACATGAAATATTTCAACTTGAAAACGGTGGAATAAATAATCCCTTTTACTCGTAATGAAGAAGAGAAGAAGGTTTAGAAGCTGAAATACCGTGATGATAAATTCAATTGTGGAATGGAAAGTGTTATTTTTTAAAACTTCCTGCAGTTGTATGTATGATAAAACTTATCATATTATTTTCTGAGAAAATTGAACATATTTATGTGGGAATCCGTCACGTAACTTTTGTGATTTTAGTAAAAATATTAGTTACGTTAGTGTAAAGTAAACTAACCATGTAGCTACCAGGAAGGTGCACGTTTTATCAATTCACTTAAAACAGACTTGAGGCAGGTTATTTTAAAACCATTTTATCTAAATGCTACTCAGTTAAGTGAACCAAATAATACAGGATCAAACGGAGCATCTGCCTGCTACACACTTGAACAAATTTGGAACTTCGAGTATGTTATGGCTTGTGATTTATCAAACCAACAACACGATGCAAAATATACTCGTATTTAGCAACGATGAAAACCTTATGGACTAACAATCCTTACAATTATTCTACTAGAAGTGCATCTTAAAATATTCATACTTTAGAAACCATACATGAAAGTACCTAAGCTTAAGAATTTTATCACTATGTATTATGTTCAACTAAAAGTTTTACTTCTTTAAGTGTGACTCATACTACAAAGGCGCCCTTAGAGTTCAATGTCTTGAGAATTACAAGTGCACACCACCTAGATCTAACAATGTTTGTTATGCAGATTCACCCTAGAGTGTTACCGATGTTACTATTACCATATGAATAGAAGAATTTGCTTTTACTCGCAAAGGAAGGATAAAATATGTGTTTGCAAACAATGTAAAGAAAATACAAACAAAATAGGACCTGAATATCCGGTACATTATAACCCTGCTCTTGGTATTAAAGCGCTCTTATCTTGGAAGATCATAGTTCAGACCAAACACGGGTATAATTATGGACCTACATCAAACTCAAAAGACAACCTGACACTTTCCCAGCAACGGAACAGGTAATGATTTATGAAGTGCGTACAAGGCGAGTGATACAGAGCAGAGTAGTAACATTAGACCGCATCAAAATAAGAAAAGGGATCGTATCAAAGGCAGTAAGGCGGTATCCCCAAGGGTGTGCCCTTTATTTATGACCCACGCCTTTGTTAGTTCCTTCGAGAAATATAAATAGTTCGTTGAAATATCGACGTTGAACTGCAAAGCTTTTTGAGGGTGCGATATTGTGGAAAATTAATGATGTGGTCAGTACTTGGATTGGATTAGAGATGCGGGAGCAAATGCTAAAAGCCTTGGGCGTGTTTGTATGGCTTTGTGTTACATGAAACACTTAAACGAATAGATCACGAGGGTCGCGGAAGGGTGTTGAAACAACCGCGGGCGTTTATGCATTTCCTAATTGAATTTTTTTGTCATGAATACTGTTATCGGGTGGTTTAAGGGTTGTATTTACATATTTTTTTACGAATTACATTAGCAAAGTCAAGAAATCGTTGACTCATCAAATACAAATTATTGGCTTGTCTTGTCCTTCAAAATCATGTCTTGTAATAAAAACTTCAATATATCTTATCATTTTTCGTGGATCTTAAATTATCCGGATGAAATCGTAAAAGTGTACCTACATTTTAATGGGGAGCAATAAAACTTTTACTGCAGCTATCGCGTTTAGGCACAGAATGTTTCCACAAACTCGTAAATATTGCCCAAATATACGAAACGACCTTACGTTTATACGAACTCTTGCCGATGCAATTTAAAACTGCGACAGGTTTGGAATATTTGAAACTAGTCATCAAAAAAATTTTGACTATAGTAGGTATTTCATTAGTAATACTTAAAATCTAAAATAGCTACAATAGCTCTTATTCAAAGTATTTTTGTAACCCTAGAATGAGTACATCAAACTGGTTTCATGAACCAACTTATTCCTTTACCAGTATCGGTCGCAAATGCAAACCGCCAAAACATGGGGCCTGTTCGAGTTTTTTAAAACCTCGACATTTATCATTCCGACGTCTGATATTCTCAAGAAAAATACTCAGCGAATAAAAAGTGTCGAATGAAAACCGATACGAGAGCGATTTGTCACAGCGGGACTTAGAAATATCGCAGTATTAAGTCTGCGAAATGCTTACGATAACGGGCTCCTTTTAACCTACTTAGGGCCACATTTGGTTTTTTGAATGCATTATGTTAATATATGTCTTTGTTGAACTACATTAAGATTTCAAGTGTCGAGAAAGCGTGGATAATCTGCTCGTAACTAACTTTAAGAGCAAATTCTTGGTTTGCTTTGCTCTTTAGTGAATTCGAGTGTTGAAAAATCTAAGTCATTTGATTCACATGTATACCCATGATCTTTTCAAATATAACCTATCGTAGGTAGTTTGCACATAAATATAATTACTCTATCAATGACTTGTATATTATTATGTGTCAAAAGGCAATTCAAATTTAACCCTCAGTTCATAAATCGATGCTGCAAACTACATAGTATTAGGAAACTGAACACAAAATCTGAACCAAAGTTCAACGGCCTCTATCATACGTGTAATATGAGCACATCCTTATTTATCACCACGTGCATTATTCATGTCCTCCAGTAGCGCCCATATAAAAATTCCTTACATTTCACCACTGCCCACTGGTCTGGAGAATTTAAAGGGGATTATTTTCAGATAGCACGATATGTCATCTCGATTGCCTTGGCATTCGATAAGAGGTGTAACCGGTTTTTATAGAACAATATCTGATTATCGGCTTCAATCTCCTGTTTAACCTACCCGGAATGTTGCTCTTTGATTTTCTTTTAGTACTATTTTCGATGCAGGAAATATGCGGCAAAAAACCAGCTTGCTATTTGCGCTTTTTTTGCAGCGATAAGTTATTTCCCCGTCTCAATTTATCATTTATTAGTATGTACCATAATTATTGGTACGAATAAGTATCATCAACTTTTGACTGTTGCTTTGAGACCACATCTATGATCTAGTTCAAGACTCACCATCGTTTTTTATCACACGAGCTTTAGACTTAAATATATTAATAATAACTTACGAATTGAACGGATTTCCTGCTACAAATACCTCTTACCCATTTCTTTACAGTGTACATTAGCAACAAGCAAAGTTAAACTACGCGTTATTAAGCTATTCCATAGCTTCTCGTGGGCCTTGAGCGTGGAGACCGAATCCAGAAATTCCGTAACGAAAATAGCCTAACACTGCGCATGCGTAATCCAGCAAATGCTATGCAATAGCTTTACCGCGGCCACACGCCTTTTTTATTTGAAATTCATCTCTAGTGTAGTAACTTCGAGATAACAGTCCCGAGAAATATCGTCAGCTTTCGTAATAAGCTTGTGGAAGTTATGACGGTCTGTATCAAAGTGAGGCAGGCGCCATAACCATTGTCTTCGAGCGTAACTGTCTCATGAATTCTAACGGGATAGTGTTAAACTAGATGAGTGATAAGCTTATAAAGCCTACTGTCCAATGAAGCATAGTTTTGCGTTAAGATAAAGTTAAATTTTATTCCATCATCAGAGGAATAATATCAAATTAAATCTTAATCAACATATACTTACTACAAAAAATGGCAAAAAAATAAAGCCAACGGAATATAGATTATACTCAGCTTTTTATGTCCTATAAGGAAGTATTTTTTTTTAATTTATTACAATTAGTTCTATACCAAATATAGTAGGTATTTAATAATGAAAAAGTCATCTTGACAAACTTTGAGTGAGTGTCGACCACGCGCTGCGCCAAATTTTATTTTATGTTTTTTCGAGAAACGTTAAAATTTTGAAAGTGTAACGGTGTGCTCTCAATTAAATCGATTACGTCATGTTATCGAACTATGTTCATTTATATCACTCACGTGAAGAATCAAACAATACTCTTTTACATATTCCGATATTGCAAAATAAAACACATTTTTTTATAAATTTCTTAAAGCTGTTCGCACTTTTTAAAATCGCAATATAGAACTCAGATCTCCATTCGTTGCGTTTACCCGATATTTTTATCTTTGCGTAATATACTTTTGGTAAATACTAATGTGGACTTCTTTCTCTTCTTGGAATGTCTGCAATTAAATCCAAAAAAATGCCATATTTTTTAATGCAACTGCATTCTATATTTTAACCTCAAAATACCGTAGCCGCTTTAAATATTTACATGCCCAAAATGCACTTTGCAATAATATTAAAATATAAATATGCTTCCCGCAAAGCCCTTGTTATAAGATTCCAATTAAGGCCAGCACTCACGCGTGGAGCTTTGTTTCATAATGGGATACCGTTCACACCTCGAAGCTTATGTTATATGTATAATCAGTTTACCCTCACACCTTTTTGTTTAGTAAGAATTAATTAATTTCTTGTGATTTACAGAAGCTTAGCTACACTAAATATTATATGAGACTAAGGACTTATAATATGCAGTATAACAATTTGATTATTTCTCAAAGGATTTCGTTTTAGTGTTGTTTGAAACGATATTTATCGTACCTTGGATGCGTATTTTTACGACCACCGACACAAGACTTACATGGTTACATTATTGTTACATATTTTGCTTTACACGCTTACTTATGGTGTCAAGTACGATAACGATATTTTTGTTACCGATACGGCATGTAGCGGAAAGCGGTGCCAATGTAGTATCGCACAGTTTAATCATCAAGAAAGCCCTGTCTAATGCATTAGCATCCTACAGTTAATTTTCTAATTAATAAAGCTTCTAACTAAAGTATTTCCAACATCGTTCATTTTGCTTGCGTATAATAAGAGCACATTTTTAAAGATTTACTTTATATAAAGCATGATCTTAAAGTCAGCATACAGACAAGAATTCTTTGAACGGTCCTTGATCAACGCCACCCAGTAGACGCAGACCCTACAAGTTGTGGGAACCCACCCACTAAGGTTCAACGTCTATAAATCCGATATGGCTCATTAAATTCAAACATTCGGCACGCATTCACCTGAACGGAAGGCTATTCTAATCTAAGTATTTTATGTAACTTTCTAAGTTTGGTTCAACGCAGATAGGTCGTTGATAGCATCTTATGCTGAGTTACACGTTGAGACATTGCTGTACAGTGTAATTCTACTTGCTACTTATGCTCGCCGTTACAATGGGCATGTTAATCAGATAAATAATTAAAGTTCAACTATTTAAATGATTTAAAAACGTAGTCAAATAAATAAATCCCAGTTTACAAATCATAAATAGTAGAATGGATTGTCTTTTGATTTTTGAAGCGAAAAAAGCTATATTCATAGTACCAAAGTCACGAACAACGACTAAAAGTATAATTGTAATCAATTTTACTTTCATCAAAAATCAATTTTATCTTCGTTTAAAATTACACTGTCAGATATAAAGTTGATCGAAATCGTCGATTACGAAGTTGTTAAATGAAATGGAAAAGAGAAAGTTTTAATGGTAAACTGTTTCAGCGATTTCCTGACCACTGATTTTATCTTTGTATCAAAATTAAGTAACTCATTCAAAATTAAAATGTTAACAAAGATTGAGCAGTAACTTTTATCTTATACTTTTTGTGAGCAATTTCGTGACGCTTAACAAACCATTTGTCAAACTTTATCTGATGGAAAGCATTAGAATGTTACTATTAAAGTAAAAGTTTTATAAGTAAAAGCTTGAAACTTGAAGTTACATAGCCTTAAACTAATTTAGGTTTAAATATTACTTAGCTACTACTTAAAAATTCATTAACTATTTGCCCACTTTGCTTAATGACTAAGTTAAAGCATCAAAGTACCTTCTGTATTAAATTCAGAAATCTGTGATGAGACTATGTCTACGATGAAGCTGATAACAAATAAATATGACAATCACAAACGTATCGAAGCGGTGGCTTATGATACACTGCGCGGTGACGCCGAAATATTTGACAGTCGAGCTGGGGTTAGCACGCAGTGTGATTTGAATATTATACGTTTACGATTGTCACATTTATTTGTGTCGCCTTAGTTATCCGATTATATTATCGTTCTACCATATATAGATAGATAACTCTTTATTGTTCACCACACACAAATAAAAACAAAGAACTTAAACAAGTAGTAATACATGGCATCACAATTTGCGGCCTTATCGTTGAGAGCGATCTCTTCCAGGCAACCGAAGTGAAATGATGAAAGGTACAAAGGAAGGCGGTGCTTAAACAACATTAAGTTATCATACCGATAGTTCATTATATCGCAGTCAATCTTATATATTTCTTATTCAGTTCATTAAATAGGTACAGTTACGAAAGGTTAAACAAAGGTTAACATAGTAATGACATTATCATAGTACCTCACAGTACTTACCATAATATTCACTGAGAAAATGTTTTGAGCCTGCTGGTGGAATTGAGAAGTCAAGATTATGGAAATGTATTCAAATGCAAAACATCCGTGGAATACAAATTGTTGCTAAGCGACCATCTCAACTCTTACCTGTAACAAACAAACATAATTACTTCAGTATTTCAGAGGCTTTCGTTATAAATTAAAAATTAAAATATAACCGTGATGGACCGAGAAAGCTTTGTACTAGATAGATAAATAGAAAATACTATATTGCAAACCACAACTTAAAAGTAAACATGTAAAAAATAAACTAAAACTAGAGTATGACATACAATGAGCGGCTTTATCGCTAAACAGTAATCTCTACCAGACAACCTAGTTTGGACAGGATTATAAAATACACTAAGTGTATGTAGTGGTATAAATTTGTGCACATATTTTAAGTGTACATTTTTTAACCTACTCCAAATAACTAAGAGGTTTTATATTCGACTGTTTCTTTGTTAGTCTTTTTATGTTACATAGAAGTTTATTTTGAGATGTATCAAATAAATTAATCTTATTCCTACAATATAAACTACTTAACATTTATAAACAAGTTTGAAAAGCTCAGAAAATCCAGGTCAAGTAAACAGGTCAATATTTAATTCTGGAGTTCTTGGGAATATACTGTTCTAAACAAGTAACTTTATTTTATTATAACGCTTATTAAAATTTCAACATTCTTCTATCACCTCTTAATAAAGTTCTAAAACTTCGCTGTGCGAAGAATGGGAAAATTACGCATGTGGTTATTAATTTTGTACAAATTATTTTAGTAATTATGTACCTACTTGCTGGTTTCTTTTTACTTTTCTATAGACTTTTTATACTACTAGATTTACTACTAGACGTTTGACCAGTACGAATAAGCATGTATTGCTTCGCGGAGCATAGTTTTTGTAATGCACGTTATTGTTTTAATTGGAAAATAGTTGTAAATCATAGAACTACTTACTTTCAGTATGTGTGGTAAGCAAACAAAATCCTAATTAGAGAGTACACTCATAAACTTTTTTAAATACTCATCATATACAAGGCACTTACGATTAATTAAAACTATGAAATGAAGGGAATAACAATGAAACATAATTTAATGTCGCTACATTACATTCTAGTTAGTTTACTGTCCTTACAGCTTAAAATCAAAGTAGCTGTGTCACTGCACACTGTCACATGCAATATTTTTTCCAAAATGAAGTTACCTTGTATGAAAAAACTTGCTGAAAAATCGTTCCTTCGATTGGTACTGGATCAGTTGAGCTATTAATATAGGTCAATAACCTCAAAGTCAATAGCGCATTAATCTAATAAATTTGTAATTTGAGAATAGTTTATTAGCCCTAATATTTTTTCGGATCATCAAAGCACGTTTTTTTAATTGAAAAAAAATACAGTTTTGTTTAACGTAGTTTACACTATACCTACTATTATCAAGAGACAATAACAAGATCTACGTGTTGGAATTAAAATTGCTTAAAATGGGTGAAGAAAGTGTCTGATGAGCTAGCTGTTCATAACGTACTATGTCTTGGTTTATGACACATGAAGATAGTTCACTCTCAGTGAGATGAACTGCATTCGTTTATGATGGCGACTGGTGGTAGACAATTGGCTGTTAGCATCTTAAAATACATGTTACTTAATTAGATGCTCACGGAATACAATGCTAACAATAAAACACTTATTTTTAGACATTTTTATTTTATACAAATTAGAGTAAGATCTTTTTTTAACACGTCTAATGAAAGGTTGTAAGTTTAATCGTATGTGACTAAGATCATGGAAAAATATAGTTTAAAAAAAAATTGGTTTTTATCCAAATTTTGCGGTTATAATAATATTTTTAGACCTTTATATTTTATACAAATTTGAGTAAGATCTTTTTTAACACGTCTAATGGAGGGTTGTACGTTTAATCGTATGTGACTAAGATCATGGTAAAATATGGTTTGAATAAAAATTTTGGTTAAAACCTGAAAAAAAAAACAAAATACTTCAACAGATATTGCAGAAGTGGACGAAAGACCGCTCCTTCCTCCTTCCTCCAGCGGAAGGGAGCGGTCTTTCGTCCACTTCTGCAATATCTGTTGAAGTATTTTGTTTTTTTTTTCATAAAACAAATACTATTCTCACATACTCTACTTATTTCTACTTATCATAAGAACAGAAAACATTTACGAAGCATGTTTACGAGGCTTAATATAAACTGTTATAGCTTTGTAAGAGAGGGATAGTCAACTTTTTGCGAGTTCGAAAGTTCGTGAAAAGCAAACCCCGTAAATACTGATTCACTAAAGACCGAAGCATTACCATGATTCATGTTATATAAGGGTTTGTGGGGATTTAACCAGAGCTAACAGAAATATATTACTTCTAGGTATAGCAATAGAGCAAAATAGTTATAAAAAATAAGTTTCAAGACAGTGTTCGGAGCTCATATCGCTAATAATGTTATTTTCATACGATAATAACAAGAATATTTGACGAGGTTTTTTCAAACTACCCACTTTTTAACATCAGTTTTTTTTCACTAATTTTAATAACTTTTGATTCTTTTTTCATTTAATTTATTGAATTGATTTCAAAACCAGTTAACCATAAAATTGTTAAAACTAAACTGGATTTAAGCAGTTAAGTGCGGAACCTTAAAATGGTTCCTGTAGCGTCTGTAATCGAATTTAAGATCTTATCCAGCCGTACTCAAGTATCTATAAAGCTTTCATACTTAAAAGTTATAGCCTCTCATTCTAAATGTAGTGTATCGCAGGTAGGACCACGTCATAAGGAACCATAAGTGCATTACTCAAACCTCTCGAAAATGTACGTCAATATTTATGAGCTAGGTATGGTAACATTGTACCCAAAAAAACGCTAAATGATTTCTAAACCTATGTTTTTTTAATATGATAAAAACTGTTTTTCAAACAGCGCAAGGAGTCTCAGGTATGATACCCTTAGGGGGTAGAAGACGTCGCGGACGTCCGAGGAAGCGTTGGTGCGATGACCTGAATGGGCAGAGTTAGCCAGGAATAGAGAGATGTGGAAAGAAAGGGGCAAAGGTCTCCCTTTGCCCAGCTGTGGGACAGCGTAGGTTGATAAAAAAAAACAGTTTTGATGGACCAATGCCATCACTGCTGTGAATAGATATTTTCCGATAGAAAGAAAAAACAAAAAAAGTTCTCCTAAAATCTTAAAGGCTCTTGACCATTGCATGGTTGAATGCAGAGGCCACCCTTTACCATAAAAAACAAAGCGCTTTGGACCGAAGCCAGACCAACCCCTGAATCAACTTCATTGGAAACTAGCATTTAAACTCAAAGTGAGCACTTCAACTTCCATAAAAATCATTTTAATTCTTTTAAACTGACTTGAACTGAAATACAATATTATTTTATAGAGTTTTGATAATTCAATTTACAACGAATAAAAAAGATACCTACATATAAATTCTCCTACAGTTTATTCTTTACAAGAACTTATGTTCAGGTAAGACGTCGCGATTCCAAAAACTTTGTAGCAAACATTATTCGCGCGATAAAATGAAACAAAGAGAGAAAACAATAAATACAACTCTTTGAGGACTTCGAAAAGTTGCCTGTCGAACATTATTAGGGGCAGCCGACCGAGACGTCGCACAACTACCATTTATTCTGTGAACAAACTGAGCAATAAACAATTTCTTGAATTCTTCATTTGTGTGGTTCTCCGCATTGCGATTTGATTATTGGGTAGTTTGTAGGTCGGTGGGGTCGCGCGGCCCTCAGCACGGATTCCTTCACCTCCAGCGAATCTTTCTTTATTTGAAAAATGGCTCCTTTACGTTTTGTATTCCAAGCCCGGCGTCCGATCATTGGTATTGTAAAGTTTCCGCTCAATATCAATCAAGCAATTTGAATCCTTCCCGCGTATTTGTTCTTAGAAGACTGGACACAGTCATGATCGTAACAGCCAATCACAGCGGCGAATTCAAGCTCCGCCAATGTGTCACTGAACGAACTGTCCCGCAGCGCCCTCTTGCGCTTTTTCACTGCAACTAACCTCTCCGCGTGGATAAACCGCAAACATTTCGAATTAGAACTTTATTATTGAGATTTGGTGATTTTATGTGTAAAAGGTGATTCCTAGGGCACAAAACTTTGTTGCCCAGCCGGCCGGCAGAAGACTCGCAGCTGGAAAAGACAACCAAATCAAGTAAGTGGCACATTATACTGTTTTTGGCGGATTGCGACTCATGATCGTCCATCTTTTCTGGCAATACGTGGAAGTGTCTCCGTCCTATAACTTTCTTAACCATACACTTCACCCAAATGTGCGAAGACTGAAAGGTTCGCGCACATTTATATGGTGCCGAAACCAGGGAATTTAAGTCCTTAAAAAAGATATTATATATCGAAAGTTTTCTCCCGGTCTCTAACCTTTTAGACTTACCACCACGCGTTCTAATTACGTTCAAAAGCGATAATCGGCTTATCATCTGTTATTCGTAAAGTTCAGTCACAAAATGCAAATCAGTCTTGCTAATAATTGCAAGTAAATTCAGGTATATGCAAATCATTCTATCAATCATAAGTTTCTTGGTAAATTCATACAAACATTCTCAGTTCAATCGTTGTTTGTTCATCCTCGGTACCATTAAACTTTGATTGCTAAGGTAAATTCGTATTGCATAAATAAAACGTGTATAATATTACAGAAATAGAACACTTTGTCTCAAATAATTCACATTTTTTAAAATTATAAAAGGTCCTATTCTGAAACTTGTGCATATATGCAATCTTATTCTGGTGTAATTTTCTTGTTCACTTTTATTTTGGATTATGTTTTCAGAATAGTTCAATAGTTCAATAATATAAGTGTTTAATGGAAGTTGAGATTGTATAGTGGTTGTGTTGTGTATTGATTGGTATTCATAAGGAAAAACATTGCTCGCTGACGGATATACTTTGACAAGATCAAGTTATCATAACTAAATTCTGTGGTAGGATTAAGGTGAAGCCTCAACAACTACACTTATAAATTAATGCTTGTTATATGCTTCATTGGATACCTATAATTTAAATTCTTTATAAACAAAGCGGTTTACAAGTCAACATGTCATACACACCAAAGCGTCGGATTCAATCAAAGGCAAAAACCATTGATCTTAATCAATACAAATCTATTCATGACCTTCCCGCCTTGCGCCGAAAACGGACTTTAGCATTTAACCGATTATCTCAAACTTTAGAAATTGGAAAATTAGCAGAAACTGACAAATGTCAAATAGATTCTTTTATTGCTCATTTTACCGAATGCAAAAGGCATGCCGCTAGATTTGAAGAAGCTCATGAGTCAATACTGAGTCTGATAGAGCCGACAGCTGAAGAAGCTGAAGATATAATAAGATGCAAATGCGATGAAGTTTATTTTGAGATTCTAGCTATACATAGACGACTTACTAACACCGAAAGCGAAATGACTAAATCGTTTGAAAGCGCAGTTGTTTCTCCTACAGAAGTCAAAGTAAAGTTACCTAAAATAAATTTACCAACTTTCTCGGGAAATATCAAGACTTGGCCAGAGTTCTATGATGTGTTTCAATCATTAATCCACGAAAATAAATCACTGTCGGATACCGAACGAATGCATTATTTGGTGTCTAGTTTGACAGGGGATGCGCTGGCCTTGATCAGAGTGTTTCCTATAACAGGCAAATATTATTGCGAAGCATATGAAACTCTCGTCGCTCGGTACCGGGATAAACGAGAATTAGCTTTCACTTGTTGGAAAGAAATACAGAACCTTAATTTACAATCAAACGACGCTCATGAATTCCGCCGTGTATTAGACACCTTTCATGAAAATCTGGCAATTTTGAAGCGACTCGATTTACCCATAGAGCATTGGGATTTTATATTGTGTTATCTGCTTTTGTCGAAACTAAATTCAACCATGCGCTGCGAGTTTGAACAGGAATACCCTAATAACGAATTACCTACATACACAACATTAAAGGCTTTCTTATATGCAAAATGTGAGGCTCTTGTTCGGGACACACACTTTACGAGTAATGAGAAGGGAGTAGTCGCCGATCGTCCGCGCCATAGCTCACAACAAAGCGTAAAGACAACCTCTTATAAGAAAGCAACCACATCAGCATTCTTATCGAACACTGACGTGAAACCCTCCGGAAATGTCAGTGCACCATCTGTCAACCTAAGTACGTTCAAGTGCACGTTCTGCGGGGAAGGTCACTCGATAAATCAGTGCGTGTCATTCGCTCAGAAACCGATAGATGATCGCCTGGATCATGCTAAAGCTCATCATTGGTGTTTTAATTGTCTTAAACCATCTCATGGCCTTCGTGACTGTAGGTCAATCTTCAATTGCCAAAAATGTCGACAACGTCATCATAGCCTTCTTCATCGGGATGACGTTAGCGAACCATCTGTTAAAATCTTATCTCAAAAGGACATTCCAATCCAACCAGAACAGGAAGCTACAGCGTCCAACAAAGAGCAGGTAGTTTTGACCAATCTAGGTGAACGATCTTTAGTGCTTCTGTCAACAGCAAAAATCCAAGTTAAAGATTCTAATGGTCACTTTAAAACGTTAAGAGCTCTGATTGATTCAGGTAGTCAAGCGCACTTCATAACTGAACAAGCTGCTAAATCATTAGGAATCGAACGAACAAAGTCAAATAGGAAGATTAGTGGCTTAGGCCAATCCACGTCATCAGTATCTGGCATCATGGATCTGGAAATCGGAATTAGTGGCAAAGTGTTATTCAATATAGAAGCACTTACCTTGCCTACTATATGTGGGAAAATGCCGGCGATAAAACTTAATAAAACCACATGGAATCACGTTCAACATTTGCCCTTGGCGGATCCCGAGTGTCATTTACCAGGACCGATTGACATTCTCATCGGAGCTGAAATCTTTTCGTCCCTCTTACTTACTGGAGTAATAAGTGGAGGATCTACTAAACCGTCAGCTCTCAACACTGTCTTCGGCTGGATCCTAACTGGGAATGTTGAGTCTGTAAACCGTCATGACGCAGAAACTAAGTCATTCTTTGTAAGGGATGACAAACAAATGAACGACGCGGTGCCTTCGGCTCGATTAGACGATGAACTAAAAAGATTTTGGGAACTAGACAACATACCGATGGCTACCAAATTGACACAAGATGAGGAGCTTTGTGAAAAGAAATACGTTAACGAACATTCGCGTAACGAATCTGGAAGATATATAGTTACTCTTCCTTTTAATACAGAACAAAAGAAATTTATCGGATCGCGAGAAGTAGCACTCAAGAGATTTCATGCACTTGAACGACGATTGGCTCGAGACCCAGCATTACGTCAACAATATAACGATTTCATGCGAGATTATATTGATAGCGGTCACATGAGTAAGGTACCGATACAAGATTTGAGTAAAGGAATATATTACATACCCCATCATTGTATCATTCGTCCGGACAGCTCCACAACTAAACTGCGTGTGGTATTTGACGCGTCTGCGAAGGATGCAAGTGGGATCTCTTTAAACGATACTTTACTCACTGGGGAAAAACTTCAAGCCAACATTTCTGAACTCCTCTTGCGCTTTCGTCTACATTCGGTAGTGTATACGGCGGATGTTCGTCAAATGTACAGACAAATTCTATGTGACGAATCTCAACGTGATTATCAGCGGATCTTTTGGAGATTTGACGAATCCAACCCACTAATCGAATACCGTTTAAATACAGTAACATATGGAACTTCATCGGCTCCTCATTCAGCGTTACGCACCATCAAGCAGCTGATTCAAGATCATGGAAATGAATATCCAAACGCAGCTGCAGTGTTGGACAAAGATGTCTATGTTGATGATATTGTCAGTGGATGTCCTACATTAGAGCTTGCACAACAAACAAAAACAGAACTCATAAACATGATGGCTAAAGGATGTTTTCAGCTACGAAAGTGGGCTAGTAATGTACCAAACTTGCTCAATGACTTGCCGACAGAGGAACGTCTCATCAATGCAGGCGGTGTCTCCTTAGACGTGGAGTCATCCGATACCATTAAAATCCTTGGTCTAAAATGGAATCCTAACACTGACAAATTTATGTTTGATGTTAAACCACTCAAACGAAGTTGCACAAAACGGACAATACTCAGTGAACTTGCTCGTATCTTTGATCCTTTGGGATTTCTGGTCCCGCTAACATTTCTCGCTAAATGTTACATTCAAAAACTATGGCTTTTAAAGGTCACCTGGGATGAAATCCCTACTCAAGATATGGTAAAGCAATGGGAGAATTATTGTGATCAGTTAGATTTGATAAAAACGCTTCAAATTCCCCGCAATTTTTCGATAAACAATATGAGATCGATTGAGTTCCATGGATTTTCTGATAGTTCAGAGTCTGGGTATGGAGCCGTGGTATATCTTCGAACGGAAGACTACAATAACAAGATTCAGGTATCTTTCATTTGTGCCAAGTCACGGGTTGCTCCTGTAAAGAAAATATCATTACCACGACTTGAGCTTTGTGCCGCGGTTCTGTTGTCTGATTTAATCAAATTCGTAGAAGAATCGTATTGTCCATCGTTTTCGGCCTCTAACACTTTTGCATGGTCTGATTCTACCGTTGTGCTCGCCTGGCTCGATTCCCCGTCCTGTCGTTGGAAAACATTCGTCGCAAATCGAGTTAGCCATATTGAGGACACGATACCGAAAGCTATATGGAATCATGTACCAACTGGAGACAATCCAGCTGACATAGCATCTCGCGGTCTCCTTCCTGGCGATCTAGTGCGCAACCAATTATGGTGGGCGGGTCCACCATGGCTTGCGCAACCAAAAGAACACTGGCCTCCGAAACCGATAGAAACAAATATCACAAGTGCAAAAATGGAAGAACGGGCAGTCACATTAATACTGCAAGATACTGACAAATTACATATCTTAGATGTACTTATTGGAAAGTTCTCATCTATTAGGAAAACTCAACGTATCTTAGCTTACTGTTTTCGGTTCATCCATAACTGTAAAAAGGATTCACTCACACGGGTTGGTAATGCTAAAACAAACCTTAATCAGAGAGAGCTTCACGAAGCTTTGCTACATTTAGTAAAACATACTCAAGCCAAGACATTTAGAGATGAAATATCCCGCCTCAAGGAAGACAAAGCGTTATCGAAGCACATGCGTAAACTCAATCCTTTCCTTGACAAACATGGGATTCTCAGGGTGGGCGGAAGGTTATCACATTCGGGACTGGAATTCGAACATAAACACCCAGCGCTACTTCCCAGGGAGTCAAGGCTCACCCATCTCATTATAGAAGCCATTCATCGCGAGAACTGTCATCCAGGTTTAAATACCGTTCAGTATTTGATAACTCAACAGTTTTGGATCCTTTCTCCGAAGCGTGCCATTCGTCATTGTTTATCAAAATGCATAAAGTGTTTTCGTGCACGTCCTACACCCCTTGAACCTTACATGGGGAATTTGCCAGCTGCGAGAGTTAATCAAGTAAAACCATTCTCGGTAGTGGGTGTGGACTACGCTGGCCCGTTTCGTATCAAATTAGGCAGTCACCGTGGTGCAAAATTAGGAAAGGCCTATCTTTGTTTATTCGTTTGCTTTACAACAAAGGCCATTCATCTTGAAGTTGCATCAGACATGTCTACCGATGCATATATTGCAGCTCTTAGACGATTCATCGGAAGAAGAGGCAGAGTTAATCTGATACATTCGGATAATGGAACCAATTTTGTTGGAGCAGCCAATAAACTCAATGCTTATATGCAGCAGGCGTGTGAACAAGAAAAAATAACGTTTCGATTCAACCCACCTTCTTCTCCTCATTTTGGAGGTGTATGGGAGATTCAAGTAAAAGCTGTCAAATCACACCTCTACCGGGTCATAGGAGATCAAGCATTAACATTTGAAGAGCTTAATACCGTTTTTATTCAAATCGAAGCCATGTTGAATTCGCGTCCTCTTTGCCCACTTAGCTCTGATCCAAATGATCTTACTGTATTAACACCTGGACATTTTTTAACATTAGAACCTTTAACTGCCGTTCCTGAGAAAATCCTAACAGATCTGAAAATTAATCGTCTCGGGCGTTGGCAACTCCTCCAACGATTCCAGCAAGATTTTTGGAATCGATGGAAAGTTGAATATCTCCAGTCGCTAACCCAGCGTACTAAGTGGACAAAACATTCTCAACCTTTGATCATCGGGGCAGTTGTGTTGCTTAAGGATGAAAATGTTGTTCCGTTACATTGGGCTATTGCTAGGGTAGTTGAACTACATCATGGTTCAGACGGAATAGCACGTGTGGCTACGGTGCGTACGGCTAATGGATCTATATTCAAACGAGCATTAGCAAAGATTTGCGTTTTGCCCATAGATTCTAATGCAGGCGTTAACGTATGATTGTATATTAATTTAAACAGATGATAAGTCGTTTATTGTTTAATCGTTATTTTAATATTTGTTTTTATCATTTTATTATTTTGATTCGTGATTTTAGTCAATAAATCTCTCTAAATAGTATTCGTTAAGTTTCATTCTTTTATCTTCTTAATTAAGTATAAAATACCAAGGTGTATTTTGGTGGGCGGTATGTAAAGTTTCCGCTCAATATCAATCAAGCAATTTGAATCCTTCCCGCGTATTTGTTCTTAGAAGACTGGACACAGTCATGATCGTAACAGCCAATCACAGCGGCGAATTCAAGCTCCGCCAATGTGTCACTGAACGAACTGTCCCGCAGCGCCCTCTTGCGCTTTTTCACTGCAACTAACCTCTCCGCGTGGATAAACCGCAAACATTTCGAATTAGAACTTTATTATTGAGATTTGGTGATTTTATGTGTAAAAGGTGATTCCTAGGGCACAAAACTTTGTTGCCCAGCCGGCCGGCAGAAGACTCGCAGCTGGAAAAGACAACCAAATCAAGTAAGTGGCACATTATACTGTTTTTGGCGGATTGCGACTCATGATCGTCCATCTTTTCTGGCAATACGTGGAAGTGTCTCCGTCCTATAACTTTCTTAACCATACACTTCACCCAAATGTGCGAAGACTGAAAGGTTCGCGCACAGGTATTCTTTTCATCTCGTCTTCTGATTTATCCGTAATCCCGCATCCAAACAATTCGTAAATTGCGGACAACTTTTATGATTAAATAAATTTATTTTTAGGCTTCATTTTCGTGCGCAAAAGATTTATTCACGAAGGTTGCTGAGAATTTCAAGGAGCTTTTAATTTTATTTAGAACTCGCCGTGCCCGAGGTCTAGATAGTCTGGTCCTGCGAGATACTTACCTGCGTTAAATAGAAAACTGCCAGAGGATAAAGCGTTCCGCGTTTCATAGTACATTTTATTCATTCATTGTTTAGCAAGGTTTAAATTCCCACATATAAAACGTTGAAATATCACGCCCGAATAAGAATATGTTGACCGTGTTAAAGTTAATCAAGTAGATACTTAAGTTGTAAAATGCACAAGAAGAGAAACAATCGCGCCGTTCTGTAACGGTACCTATGTACTGTGAGATGATGCACAGCGCTAGCTCGATTACAGCTCTTCATCTCAAGATACACTTGAAATTCGATCACTTAGTTATATTTAGAGCTCTCGAGTCAAAGTCCGGTAATACATGGACGGCTCTCGATCATTTAATATGTAACATATTCAGTGGAACTATCTTAGTGGGGAAGACAAAGCGCTGGCAAGATCAATGCACATAATTCATGATGCGTTCTGGGCCAACTGAACGTTTTCGGTCTGAGGGCAACGGTTTCGACTTCCCCAGGAGTGATAGGGTGTGCACAATAGAGTCGATCGTATCTGAGGTAGCCCCAACAGCACGCGCGCTTTTGTTTCGTGACTCTTTTGTTTTTTTTATTTGAAGCAATTTGGCAGGGATGCTGTCTGATTAGGCGTAAAATTGGTGGAAGTTAACAAGCTTCGAGTCGCAAAAAACGGTGGATTTATTGGCATTTTAAAAAGGTTTTAGAATATAAAATGTTCCACAATCTAAACGGACAAATTCTCGTTAACTTATTAAAAAGAAACTGTAAATTTTAAATCTGTTTAATTTTTAAACTAAAATGTATAAACCTATAAACTTTTGCTAAAGTTAGTATTAAAGCACTTGTGATAATACTAAATAACCCAAACAAGCACTCTCTCGATTTGGTTTACAAAAAGCAAAGACACGTGCAAGCCAGCAACCGCAGTTGGATGTCACCACAATACAACGTGAGCTTAGAACCTAGGACAATCCAACCACAAGACTGGGAATATAATACCACACTAGTCATTAAAACTAACATAAATTACTGTTGTAGTTTAACTACTTACCTAGTTAAAAGTATTTATCATGTTGGTAAAAAGTATAAAAATATTCTATCAGCAATATAGTTCCAAGCTTTGCTCAGTTTGGGATTTGATGACGTACAATCGCCAATTATTTTTATAATTCAATTACAAAAGCATAGGTACTTAAAGGAACGTAGAAACCTAACGTAGAAACTCTACGTAACCTAATTGCAAGACGAGAGAAAATGATCACTGAATTCAGAAAAAAACTTCACAACACCCTTCATTTTGAACTACACAGACATAAAATAATTCCTTCACAACACATGATGAACAGTAACGGTAAAAGTTAAATCCGGATATTTCCGGTTTCGTCCTGAAGTAAATAGCTTCAGGTAGAATTCCGGAGCAAGTATTGCAAACGCAAACATTGTTAGGCGCTTGCTTTCCCTCTAAAGTCGGAATATGTTTCGTGTTCGTTGACAATGTTAACCAACACTCGGCTGCATTACTAAAATACAGCTCGAAAGAATTCTAAGTAGAATTTTTATAAACTAGAGTTCTTGTATTTGTTATTTATTCTTTCTTACCGTGCATGCGGAAATAAAAAATATATAAGTATGTACTTGGCTTATATTATTAACTGTCATACTTTAAAACAATTTTATTTAATTTCATGATTGCACTAGTTTTCTTATTTGCTTTGCTTGCAAGCAAGGAAAAAAAGTTTTTACAAGTTGTGCTTAGTTTGGGACTAAAGTGTGATGTGTGAAATATCCGTAAATATTTATTATCAATCTAAAGCATTTATAAAATATTATTTAAATACACATAATTATTAAAATTTATAAAAAAATGTAACAAACTACAGTATGAATGATACTATGATCCTTTAAACAGCCCTTAAAACAACTAATTTAATACTGAGGCTGTCAAACGTAAAACATGAAAACTAACACCAAAAACATGCAATTTATTTTTAGTTTCATTGATTCCGTAACAGTTGGAAGTGCTAACATGCTAAACAAGATGCAAAGATAAAACATGAATTTATGCTCTGTAAAGCAAGTGACAATAATTCTGTCTGCAGTTTGAATATAAAATACCGTCGTAGCTGATAGAGAACAGTTAGTCCAATCGTGTCAACAGCTGCATTGCATGACTCATCACTTCCGCGTGAAATTGAAACGTGAGTGCGTGCGTATGAATCATTTTATTCGCATTACTCGACCTATTACATGTAAGTACGCATATAAAATCAAAGAAAATTTTAAAAAATTGATACATAACTTCTATACGTGATGTTTATGTGTAAAAATACTGCAGGAATATATAACTTTAACATGATACAACCCGTATTGTCAACAAATATGAACCCCGGTTTAAAAAAATAGTTAACCTAAGTTACTATAACCAGGCACTAATACACAAGTTTTATGTAACCTTTGAAACAAAGACAATATATAAATAATAATACATATTCATGGAAAATGGACACATCACTTTTTAGTCCGAAACTAAGCAAAGCTAGTAAGTACTATGGGACTTAGATTTATTTATTTATTTCTTACTGCACTTACAATGTTACACTTACAGCCATTGAAATAATAGAAATAGATACACTTCACATAGATATAGTATAGATGAGTTACTTACGGCCGGTTTCTCGAACGATGATCAACGAAAAAATCAAATAATTACTATGTGTCATACTCGGATCAATCGTGATTTGAGTTTCCAGAAACCGGCCGTTAATGATTTTTCTTGAATGAACTGACCGTTTTCGTAGAGCTGTGACAGCGTTTGGTAACAAAGCTTAGCATGGAATGCGGCCGTGTCGCGTCCATAATTGTACCAATTAACGAAACGACTCCTTTAATTTATAAGCTGCTATTAATTTCAGTGGAATATGGACGAATTGCCTTTTAGATTAGCCTTCTTTTGTCTACGGACGAATATTCATTGCATCACTGGATCAAAGTGTCAAACGCCAAAAAGTTATATTATAATACGACAATTAGCCACAAAAATCATTAAAAAATGAAAACGAAACGAATATTATAAAGTTTATATTGTCGTAATTCCTTTTTAATAAACGAATTTTCTTATTTTTCTGAAAAACCATCTCCAGACAATTCAAACATAACACAATACAGTCAACCTGCACTGCATTTTTTTCCAATACGTTTAATTTCCCTTATCCCCTTTAAATCCCCCTAAGTACGAATAAAACCTGTTATAAACCTTTCTAAACTAAAGCCTCCACACATATCTATAACTGAAATCTAGAGTAGGTTCGCCGACTTCGAGTAGATATTTTGCTTGTAAATGAGTTTCTCACAGTTGAGATAACCTTCACGCAACATGTGTGAATGAAAAGATTGATGAGTGTGAGCGTGTCGAGGAAAAGCGAAGAATAATGAAGGTAAAACCCTTTTTTGAGCCGATTTCTTTTTTGCTCAGTTCAAAGACTTTATGATAACAATTTTACCGTACGATTTGTTTCTTCAGCTACTTGCACGCTGATGAAAATCTAGCAATAACAAATAGTAAACTAGGTTTAGTTCAAAGCAATTTTTTTTTATCCTAAGCCTATTTTGAAAATTAAAAACATTATTATCATTAATAACTAAAGCTCAGAAATACGATTCAAAATTTTGCTTATTCAGAATCTCTGTTTATCTTTCCAAAATGTTGCTTTGGTTTAAACTAACGTGTAAAATAGAATCCCATAACCTAACCGCTGCACTAACAAAAGTGAATACTAAACTATCAGAACTTCCACAAAACAGGCAGCTCCTCAAACACTAGCATTAATCCAACAAGAGTACACTAAAGTTTGCATACAACCGATGTACTTACAAGCCAAATGTGAAATAGCTCAGTCAGTTTATCTCTTAGATTTTTACTTTGTCGAAATATCACCACACTTGAGTTTATTTCTTGACTAAAAATTAGACAAAAACAAAAACGAGCTAAAACTTGGACGTTTTTGTATCGAGCAATCGATTTAAAATCACATAATATAACAAAAATAATCAATTTTATTAAAAAAAAAATTAATCCACCTTGTCATATAATCGTATTATTGTTCGTGAACTTTTACCAGCTGAGTAGTTTAACACTATTTAAAACACTACATACTTCAAGTTAATGGTTTTTAGGCGACCGTAAAATCGAACTAACGTATTGAAATGTATTGATCCAGCTGCGATCCCATTGCGCTGTGTCATAAACTACCCATAACTCGTAACCCGCGTGTTGCAAGTTACGTAAAACATCTAACTGTATCACCGCATTCACTGCATGGTCAGCTGAGCATTTGAACAGATGGTGCAGATGTATAGATAAAGGTATACAAACGATACGAAACGGTTATAACGTATTTCACTGATTTTGAACTCTTTGACTAGTGTAAATTATGTTAGGTTTACTCATAAAAACGAAAAGTTTACAAACAATGAGAATTTGTTTTCTTTTAAAATAATATGAGACATTTTCATCTAATTGAAATGATTTACAGTACACACCTAAATCCTTGTAAAAGTAACTAAAGTGCCTACTTATTACATCCTTCATGTTTTTCTTCAGAGTTTGTGATCGCGTATTGCTCATATATTTTCCGAATCAAGTAATAAACACCAAGTAATACGCGATTTGAACTCTCAACCTTAGCATCAGAAAGCTGGGTTGCTTTTATGTTAATCACTGGTGTTTTTTTTTACATTTTATTCGTTTTTCAATGTAAACGTATCGAAACAGCTCGACTGCCGACTAGTAAACTATTTACGTTAGGTGCCTACCTATCTCCTTAACTTAATATTTTTTAAGATTATAGATTTAACACGACCTTTGCCCACCTGTGGGATAGTATAGGTTAAAAAAATGACTAAACACAAGAAAAATGGAAATATAGATTTACGTCGAAAATCTGGATCCTTGTTCTGTATGGCACAAAATCATCCGTTCCAAATACTTAAGGGGTGGTCATTCAACGCCTATCGCCGGAATGATGATCAACATTTTAATTTATTTAAGTGGCTTCCATCTACTTCCTTTCTCAAATGTACTCTAATTGGTCCCCTTTGTTTATTCAGTGCAACGTGACCCGTCATTGTGTCCCCGGATGCATTACTCGTTAGTCAATAAAGTGTTGCCCAAAACCAGACGACACTTATTAACAGATGAGTCACGATACAGGCTGAGGGATGGATTCGATCACGGGAATGCTTTGAACCTGGGGGGATGATTATTTAAATATTTAGTAAAAATATTGCAGGGATTTGGATATGTCGACCTCACTAGTCTGCCACGAAAATGCCGTATTACTTTATATCAACTAATAAAAAACCCTTTAACATATTTTGAAATGATTTTAACGCATTCATGTCATTCTGTTTTATAATTTTGGGTGTTACTATGTATTCTATGTATGTATTTACAAAAAAAATGTATTTAAGTATTCTTTCAGCAATTTAGTTCCCATAGAACAAGCTATGCTTAGTTTGGGAATAGGTATGATGTGTGAGTTGTCCGTAATTTGTCTAAACTAATATTATAAAGAGGAAAGATTTGATTGTTTGTTTGTTTGTTTGTTTGTTTGTTTGCATCGAATAGGCTCCGACACTACTGGACCGATTTCAAAAATTCTTTCACTGTTGTGAAGCTACATTATCTGTGCTGAACATAGGCTATATTATATTTTCAAAAAAATTAGGGATCCTTACTAAAACTTCAATTATGTAACCCAAGGTGTATAAGAAATTCCTTACATCGCGTGCGCTGCGGAAACTATTGATGATAGAAAGAAATTATGTACTACAATTTTGTAGAACACATCATCATCCACAAAAAAGTCAGCGACAGCATATGTCTAACTATTATAGATATGTCATAATAAGTGTTTTAATATCAAAAAAATATAATTAAAATGACGTCGCCAGAAAACGTTCTATATTTGTACTTAGGTATTAATCCTTATCTAAATAAATTACTTTAAAATTAAGACTGCTTCAATACCTTTCTATTACTTTTTAAATTATTGAATTCGGACATTCCATTCGAAAGATATCACGAGTTCAAAAATGTAAGTACTTATTAGAAAAAAGTCAGCGGGCGCCGCGCCGCGCCGCTGCCGGTCACGGGAGTATAATGCGGGGGGTTACATACTATAGGGTCTATATTTTTTATCATTTCGAAAATACATTTATACTGAGTAACATAATTAGCTATATTATAATGATTTTTATTTATATAGGCTACCCGTGCGAAGCCGGGGCGTACTACTAGTAATAAATTGATATAAAATAAATAAATAAATATTCACGGACAAATCACACATCACACTCTGGTCCCAAACTAAGCAAAGCTTGTACTATGGGAATCAGACTGCTGATAGAATACTCATGTAAGTACATAGTTTTTTTTGTAAATACATACATGAAATACATATAACACCCAGACACAGAACAAATATTTATGTTTATCACACAAACATTTACTCTGGGTGGGAATCGAACCTGCAACCCACAGCACGGAAGGCAGAGCTACTACCAACTGAACTGTAACGCCTGTCAGTATATACTTGCACTAGCTTTTACACAAACAGCCCTACAAAGTATTATCCGTAAAGTATTCGATTTAATTATTCACGTACTTTATGAACTCACACTTATACATATAGGTACCTACTTACTTTATGAATATATAAAACAGGGGTCAAATAAATAGTCTCGAGGAGTTCTTTCGGTCGTCGATCGGACCATACATGACTCAGACTCAGTTTTATTTTATTTGCATTTCTGCTCAGTTCGTCATAGCATAGCAACTTTTACGGGCGGGTTACAGTCAATTTAGTATAAACATATTTATTTATTTAAATATATTATGTATAATGTTATTCGTGACTCAGTAATTTTAAACAAAATTTGACCGCGCATTTTTATGAATTCAATTCGTCTCCTATCGAATATCAGAACCAAAAAGTAGCCTCTACTAACTACAAGTGTTTTATGATTGTCATCAAAATCTGATAGTATTCGTACATAAACGTAATACCTAACATTTCAAAAAACAGTTTCAAAGAAATGATTTGGTAAAATATTCATTAAAAGAACCATAGATACAAAACAAAAACAATAGGTATTGGTTGTTGATTTTGAATAGTCACTTCTTTCAACTGTTTGTTCCATTGCACTACATTTATAATAAAGGGTGTATCCATCGGGTTCTTTCAAGTAATTGAACACATTAATTTTAATACACAAAGGCAAGAACCCCATTAATATTTATGGATGTTTAACAATCGCAAGTCAACTTTTATCTTCTCCCATAAACAGGGTAAATTGAATTAAATGGGACACAATTTAAATATTTACTCATTTTACTTTTATGTAACATCTAAATTCATTTTCGTTCTTCTGATAAGACAAGCTTTTCTTTAGTATGATGTGAAAACATCTAATTGGTGCTATGATGTTTTTAATACAGATTGTAACACTTCCGTTTTCCGAAAAAAATAAAAAAACCTTGGAAATTTAAGTAATTAGATACGTTTGGCGGCTTGCCTAGCATCTATACTAGAAACAAACCACATTTTAAGGCGATCGCTTATTTCAAAATATTAAACTGTTGAAATTTACAATCCGGTAAGTTAGTAGGTCATTAACCAGGCATTAACTGAGGGTTAGCTGGGTCGAGTGGTTATCAGTTGGCTTTCCGCCAGAGCAGCTTTTATTTCATGACGTCATGGCCACAAATCTGCTGAGTGGAAGACTGTAGATCAGACTGCGTCAGGGCACAGGAAATCTAAGTTATTGATGAAATTTAAAACTAAATAGATTATGACTAATAACTTTCATGGACTTTCATAGAGGTGCAACAAACTGCATTACCGCACAAGGCACATCCAAAAAACTGTAAACTTATAATATCAATGTGAATAAATGTAATTTACTTTAGAATATTTTAAAATAACCAAAGCAAAAAAGTACCTAATTCATTACAATTACCCTCACGAGAGTACTGATGGATAAAATACTCTATTTGATTACCTGATAAAAAAAACATACGATAGAATTAAAATAAAAGCTCCTTCATTTTTTCTGCCTTGTCCAACCCATTTGAATGCGTAAGATGGGAAACTCAACGGGTTATCCAGCTTAATGCCCAATCTGAGATAAAAAGTAAAGAACATAATAAATCAAAGGAGTGGAAACCGGTTACATTGAGGCTCTTTATTTAATGATGCATATGAACATTACGTATATTCTAGCCTTGAACCTTTTTCCAACTCGACGATCTTTTGAGAGCGTATTTAAGTTCATATACCGTGTACGTAGAGGCGTGTGACTTTGCATTTTTCTAAGAATAGCATAAAGTAAACTTACGACTATTACAGTACTTACAAAATGTACATAGAAATATAAAATACATAAGAAACAGTTGAGCTACAGACCGATCTATAGATAGCTCAACTGATCCAAATCAGTACCAATCGGAAGCGAACCGAAGATACTGGCTGCATTGCGCTGAATAGCAATAAATATTGCTTAAAGTTGAAAACGTATCATTAACGCATACGGTACGGTAAGCGTATCATAACGCAAGTAAGTTATTGCGTAAAAATAACGCATGGAAACCAGACTTTGAAGAGAATATAGAGATTTGTTTTTTCTTCATAAAAGGTATAAGCATTATTTTGACAAGATAAACCGGTTTTGCGAGACACTAGTGCCTTAAATAGATTTTATAGTCAAATTTATGATACAGGTCACTGGTGCTCTTCATTTGTTATGAGGTCATCGATCCTTGCACGCATGTACTGACTAATGATTTATTGATTGACTATCTCAAAAGTAATGTGGTCCGAAATTTATATTTCTTTCAATCGATTAATTTCTACAACCTTTACTGTTATTTTTTTCTGTTACTGTGATTTCTTTCCAATATTATATATTTTTTTCTGACTTTTAATCAAAGTACTAATAGAATATAAGTTAGTTCCGGAAACAGTACTTCAGAAGAGAGATGGTGATCGCTCCATTATCCGACCACTTATGTCTCGAAATAACTACATTAAGATACGAAAGTAATTTAAATGATATTGGGAAAGTTTACAGCAAGATGCATGACTTTCGGTCATATTTGATTCGCAACAAACAATAAATAAGATCTTACATATCGAAATGATCAAATAAAGCAATGGAACTGCCTCAAGTGAGGATAAAACCAATAATACAAAAGGGATAGTGCCTAGAGTACTGAGCAATACTACTCCATCTAAATCACGACCTACATCTTTTCATAAAAGCATAGGTTTTAATCCGGTTTTTTATTTCAAATCTGTTTATAAAGATATAGGTTTGAATCCAGTATACTTTTTCAAGTAGGCACTGCGCGCCCTGTAGTTTCAGCTATTGTTTGTCTTAGTTTTTTCCACAAGAGGGCAACACAAACCTATGATGGTGGTTTTAAAACGCAGTCTATATAATTAGATATATAAATAGTATATAAATGAAAAGATATGATGCTGAGTTATATATTAAATTCGTGCCAACATCGTCCAACACATCAATAAAACCCAAAAGGGTCAGCAATCACATTATGAAGAAACAATTCGTGTCTATTTTTTTCCACGATTATTAGGACTTGCCAGTTCTTGCCAGTTCTTCTAGACTCTGGTCGCGACGAGCTGGCGCCTCCAATCATCTAGTATGTAAGACGTTTCAAAGTGATCCTTGTGATTTTATTGAATAAATGCGATTGTAGTTTGAAGTTTGACTCAAACCCACTAAAACCGAGTGAGTGAGACAATCGGTCGTGTGAATATGAATAGAGTTGTGATAACAAAAACTAGAGCTTTTAGCACCTTTCAGAGAATACTTTCTATTTCACACTATCAAAATCGTTTTACAGCAGCCTTTTAAATTAAGGTGCGCCCGCATTCAAAGTGAATTACGATGTGAAAGTCAACCTGGTAATATATTGTTTCAGTGTAAAGTATGTGAGTTACAATTTTGGTATACTTTACAGATTTTAGTTTTGTTTAATGAGGCTATTTATTAAACTGAATAAATTAAATTAGCCTAAGTCGATAACCTAATAGGGGAATTGGTGGAAAAAAGCGGAGAATAGGGACGAGTGGAACGAGCAGTGGGACGAGATAGGTTAGAGAAAAAAAAAAGACTTTACAATACACTTTATTTTTTTATGATTAATTTTTATTTGTTATTCAGTCAGTCAGTAAAAAAAAAAAAAAGCTAAATCTGTCGGCCAACTAGTGCAAGAAAAAGCAAAACGCGTGCTTTTAAATTGCATTTGTTATTTTGAAATTTTCTATATCTCCAGTTAAAGTCAATATCGTTATTTATCAACATAACCTGTACTTTATTTATTCTCCATTTGAAGTCAAAATTGTTATCAATACTACTTACAACTTGTATTGTCTGAGCAGAACAGTTAAAAAAACGACATCAATCTCTAGATAGTGATCGCACGAATTCATTATCATTCCACAATTATTGTCCCGCAACAATACTGGGAAAGAATGAATTTTGCACTCACGTGGGAAACGCAACGTAAATAATAGCATTGCTGGGCGGCAGACAGCTTTTTCTAAAACCATCTTATTCGAAACAATAGTACTTTTCACTCGTACGGTCATTGAATCGAAATAGAAACTGATGAATAAACCAGTTTTTACCAGTTTGTACCAGTATTTACTTATCTTCTGAAGTATGTAGGTACTATAATATATTATCACACTTAAGTCCTCCGCAGACTGCAAACTTTTTATCGGCCGATAGTTTGCTCGGCTTCTTAATCAGTATGAAAACTGAATCACTGTAATGTACACATCTGCATACATCTTCATACTGATCAAGAAGCCGACCAGACTATCGGCCGATAAAAAGTCTTAAATGACATAAGACTTGTAAAACTGTGACAAACGGAACGATCAAGCAAACTATCTTGTTTGGCAACACTCAAAACGCGGAGAAACAAGGCAAGCGTGTAAGTTTCAATAATTTAGTTAATAGAGTTCAAATAACCGTGAAGTTTTTCGGCTGCCATAGTAAAGATATGTCATGTCACAAAGACCTTGAAAATTACGATGCTGCAAACTTAGAATATTGTAGCTAAAACATCGAAGGTTAAAAATGTATGACAACAGTTACGCAGATATTAATATTAATATTTAAAGTCTATATAGCAATACAACTTATGCTGCTAAATCAACTACAATATTTCAGAAAATTGGCTATTTTTACTAGATAACTAGTTTCCCGAATATGTTAGAATTGTCAATTCAAAACAACATGCTCGAGGTTTCTACTGTATCGTATTATTTCAGACTATTTACATAAACCATTTGTCACCGTTTGTTGGGAGACAGCTACACATTTATTTACTTCAATTGTAGCGCTTTCTGCTTCAACTCGATTGTGTCGACATTTCCTATCTATAAGTTACTTAGTTTATCGTTTAAGTAAAACCTGGACAGATCTTGATTATTTTAACTTAAAGATAAACGTTTGTAAGATATTTTTCGATTTTCATAGCCTAAACGGTATATTATACCTTAGATTATTTGAAATTTGGGAGGTATTTTTAATTTCAAAATCTTTTTTATGATTCTTATAGATAGATAACTCTTATTGTTTACCACACACAAATAAAAACAAAGAACTTAAACAGGTAATACATGGCATCACAATGGGCGGCCTTATCGCTGAGAGCGATCTCTTCCAGGCAACCGAAAATATATAGGCATTATTCTACTATTATTAAATTACTAGTTTTTCTCCTCAAATTAAAATAAGGTTATTCATCTTTGTTAGTAGGTATCCTAAGAATTTCAATTTTCATATAAAATAAACAATACATAACCTAATGAATGAATAGACTATGTAAATATTTACTACTGTTTCCAAATTATTCGTAAGTCGACCCACACTTTTTATTATAGATTTATTATTTATTACCCGAGTTTAATACTAGTTACAAAGCGATTAAAAAGTCTGCAAAACTGAATCGGTTAGTCTGACCAGCCGGTTTGTGCCAATAGCGAGTGAACCCGGTGGGTGAATAGTGTGGTTACCGGTCAGAATAATGCAACCCTGTCAAGGTCTACGAGCGCGGTCATCAGTCCGGTCCGGACACACTCTGTTTGGCAGTGCCCTCGCCGCAAACCCGTTGTCTTGATGGTTTTCAAACTATGTGCGTAGTCTTCAAGCTTCGCCACTTTTTGCGTGTTTACTTCAGACTTTAAACGGTTTATAGCCTTTTAGGTAAACAAAGAATTAAATTGTAAAATGGGCGACGTCTTTAAAAATAATATTAAGATGAAATGTGATATTCTAACGACGGCGATGGTCCTTTTCGAGGATTACTAAGGTAGGATCAAAGACATACGCTGTACCTCTGGTACGAACTCTTTTGCCAAACTAAATTATGTTATGCATTAGACTTTAAATAGGATTTGAAATTTAAGTTTATACAAGATATTTTTGTCTATAACTGACGACTGGAAAGTAGGTACCTACCTACTTGTAGTACCTTTTGTCCACCTTATTATGTAACTCGAATAGTAAGTAACTTTCTTAAAGAAATACTAACTGTAAATAGACTTTCAGTTGGTTAACCCCATCGCCCGCACTCAATAGTTTATAGCTAGATACAATTTTATGAGTCATTCATAATATTTAAGATCTTTAACAATGATGCATCGTACATTCTAACTGAAAGAACGCTATAAAATTGAACAAGTGCGCTGTGGAGGGGCGTATTTCAAACCAATTGTTATGTCGCAGAGGTACTTTTATTTGATAAGCTCGTGCTACCATTTCAGACAATTTACGAAGCAGCAGTGTATGTGGCATGTTTATAACAGCGTCTCGCTATTCAATGAAATTGATTCGACTTATAGTCAGCCTCCAATACAAAGTATACGATCGCATTTTATGGCTGGCAGTACTTGATCTTTGTGAAAAAACGTTTAAGTGTGAGTCTGTACCCTACCTTCGTTCCTTTGTACTTGATTTATTAATTCTTGCATCTTTAAAATATATTTTAATATTGTACCGGTTATAGGTTACAAGCTTGCAAGCTTATTCATCAGCATATATCGGCCCACTTCTAGACGTAGGTATCTCTCAAGACGCGTTATTGAACCTAGTTTTCGGCTTTTCTCATTAAGTAATTACCGATCGTTCCATCTAGCCGAAGGGTAAGCATTGGTTTACTCTTCTTGCAATTGTGCACTAATTTCTCACTTTACCGACCATGTTTCACTAAATTAATTGTCCGTCATAAACGTGATTGTATTCAAGTATAAATGGTCGATATTGTATAGAAGGCCATTCGTATTGTTCTTAATATTTCGTGATATGAGCTGCATACCACCAGTTTCAAGGAACGGTGACAAGGTTTCATACATTATGAACGAGCGACACAATTTGATACGTGCTCTGGATACGCCGTGATCGGATTCTGAAAATCTGATAACTTACAGCGTATAAGCAATACAAGACTGTTTAATGAAACAGTTATATTGTTCGTAATTGTGTACCTACATATTTTATACTAGTTACAAAGAGATTACGTCAGTAAAATATAGACGATGAATAAGAAGTTTGTATTTTTTTACCAACGTACTATACAGCCAAGATTTCACTGTTACCAAATCATAAAGTTTAGTTAAATAAAACTTTTGTAAAATATACCTACCTTGATATATTGGTACCGTTTCAAGACGAGGTATTGAAACTAGTATGTGTTTTTCAGTAGTCATTTAAAATTGCAAGGAAACTATACACCAATTTAACCGACTTTTCAGCAATGACACCGTTACTTAGAATTTATTAAACCAGATTTTTATACCAGACAATAAATAGAGTTTTAGCACGTAAAGTTACTCAATTAGTTCTGCAATTCACTTGTACTTTTCAATACCGTTTCACTTATATAAGTGATCTGAATTGAGGTTTCCAATGCTCATAGTAATGCTTTCTAATTTGCTGTGAACTACGTCATTGAAGTTTTTTTTTATTACGTACAATATGGAATAAAAAAATGGTTCAAAATTAACCTGCCGAGTAAAATAATTCAAATTTAATATTCGTCAAGTCGTGGATACAACAGTGTAAAGGTATAATGTTGAATACTATTTAAAAAATGCCTCAAAACCTAAGTTTATTCCCGTACGTTCTACTGGGTCGTTCGACTACTTAGGATGAGTGATAGATTAAAGGAATATTTATTTTCTGTTATCGCAACGGTAGCTCATTCTTCGAAATAAAAAACTACAAAGATTGTAATAATATTAACTCTATTACAAGGTAGGTACCGGAAAAATCCGATTTTGCGCTGCTAATTTAAAACAACTGGTTCGTGGAAATTTTAAATTTTATAAAATATTTCTTCCCTTTGAATCGCTAGCGACGAGCCGACACGGTACAGCGGCTTCCCTTTGACGACATCAGCAGAGTGTGACGAAACGTATATCAAAATTCCACCCATGTCCTATTTTTGGATTTAATTTTAAATCGTAGTTTGGACAATTTTATAATAAAGGGTTTTTCTAAATGAATGGTATTAAAACTGTTTGTAATTTGAAGGCCACTTCACTGGCTAATTAAAAGATCTAAAGACCATGTTAGGTAAATCACTGTTAATTGCAAGGTAGAGTATCAAACGAAAATTGTGGATAGAAAATGGATCAAAAAACCGACAGAATTATAGAGACTCCTACGTTTAGTAGTAGTCCGATGATGTATGTATGTATGTAAATATAGTTTAAGACTAGATGGCATTGAGTGCAAAGACCATGATTATTTATTTATTTAAGTGCTCCTAACACACATCCAAACTTTTGCGGTGTAGTCCAACAATATTTCAATGTATTTTAAGAGTGAACAGGATAAAATAGTAGTTTAGACAACGGTATCACTCCTTAAGAAACTAGAATCTTCATTTCTTGCCATCGTTGGTTGGTTGTAGCAAAAACACCAAGTATTTGATATCCGGAGTTCCGACCGGTTGCGGCGACATTATATCAGCCGGTAGCAGACCGGTCTTCATTTTCTCCGAAATGGATCTGTCTACGCAACTCTTGAAAACGGAAATAAGCTTCCTGGGAAAATAAGTGTTTGTTTGCTAGAAAACTAGTTTAACATATTAACTTATTTAAATAATTTATTTTATCTGCAACAGTGCCGGAATGTGAAAACCAACTCATATACTTAGGTATAAGACATTCATGACATTTAATAAAAAAAATTAACCTATTTGGTCAAAAGTTTTTTTGTTCTTTCTTTTGCCTCTTTTATAATAGCTTTTATTATTTATTAAATAAGTATCCGCATAACGTCATCTACACCCAAACAAAGCTACATAAATAATTTATAATACGTAACGTAGATTCATTGAATGATGACATAATTTGGTACAATATAATAAAATCTAGGTAAAAACCTTGATTTTCAGTTTTATCGAGAACTTCTCGATTATCAAATTATGTCTATCGACCACATCTATGATCACAGAGCAGTTAACATAAACCCTTATAACGCTAAGCACATATTCTTCATTAACTTAACGAACATTAAGCTGAGTCATGTAGGTATATTCATAATTATTCACAGCTCTTAATGTAATCGGAAGTCAATTATGTGGCTATTTCCTTATTAAGCTAATTAATATGAAAGAAATTAGTCACAAAATTTGTTACGCTGATAAAATAAAATATGAATACAAAAAAATATCAACTGATAATTAATTTTGCAGCTCTAAATCTAAACAATTAAGCACGATAAGTATCGGTACATACGATAAGTAGATATCAACAAAGGATTTGCTTACTAACCTGATTGTAGTATCGAAAATTAAAAAAAAAACTCTTTCTTTTAAAACTACCTACTATCTACTAATATCAACTGGCACGCAAAGAACTTATTAACATGAATGATTCGATTAATATCTGGGACCTCTAGGCCAAAGTATGAATTGAGACGATCCAAAACAAATATACACACAACATCTATACTGCTAAATTAAAATCAGCAGTGTTATTTCCGTTCGTAAATCAATCACCTTTGCACCTAATGTTTACTATCGCGTACATTACTCTGCTCGGCAATGACGCCGTACGATAGGGGACTACCTACTGATTAGATAAGTGCTATCAGATGACATAGCCCAGTTCCAACGCGGTCCGGTTGAAATCCACAAACTGATACACCTCTACCATTTCTTCTCATCCTTGATGTGGAGAGTCAATCCATGATTTTATATTCTGAACGCGTTTTGACTGCAGAAACCTTAAAAATTATAGCTGTATGATTTGTATCTAATGTAGCTGACTGCGTAGGTTAGGAAAATAAGAGAAAAAAAGTTTTATTTGTAATTTTGTTATTTAAAAATATGCATGACTCTTTCCTAAACCGATAAAAAACATAAAAAAAAGAATACCTTATCCCCAAACTTGCCAACTGCTACGTAGCCCTATCAATAAAATGTTCTGTAGATTGAAAAAAAATTAATACCTCCAAACTTGCGAACTGCTAACCCTCTATCAATAAAATGTTCTGTACTTCCCAGTTATATTTCAGACGATTTTAAAGTTGAACTGAAATTCTACTCGCATGCAGTTTCTGAACATAAATAGAAGGGATATATTGCCCTTGGTATTGTGCGGTAAAAGCAGATACTGTGTGGGGGCTTTGCAAAAAGCTAATGCTTAGTGAGTTCACATTGTTGTTTTAGTTGATAGAGAATCAGCGAAACTGAGAGAAAGTTGCGTTGTTTAGTAGGTACGTAACGTACGTAAAATATGTTTTTTTTATTCAACTTATTCCACTGCAGGGCAAAGGTCTCCCCCAAACTCTTCCACTCATCTAGATCTCCTGCGTTTATCCAGCACTCCGTCGCGTACGAGTCGAAATCGTCTCTCCAACGTCTTCTCGGTTGGCCCGGTCGTCGCATCATATTCTCGGGCCACCAAAAACTCAATATCAAGAAGAAAATAATGAATATAGATCTTTTAAATTCGTAGATGTCACATAAGTATCAATTCAATAAATCATTTCTATCCTTTGGAACAGTAAATGTACATGTTGCTAATCTCCTATTGTATTTTAACAAATGAAACTTTGCCGAAGTACTAAGCAATCAAATTATATCCCATTCTGAATGAGAACTGAAAAACTGAATGATGGCTCTATGATAAGCCAGCTTAAACAAATTAGAACCCATATCAAAGTGAGTAGATGAAGTAAATAAGTGTCACTAATTTCACTCCAACAGTAAAGGAAGGCGTGATGTGGGTCGGAGTGATGAATCACACGTGAACTTTACGGAACGTAATGTGGCTATATGGTACGTGACGCGGTAATCTCCGGCGAGAGTAGATAGTTTCTTGGATTTGTTGGCGTACCAAATTGCATCTAGGAAACATTACTTAGCTTGAGAAAACTGATTTTGATCTTTACCATCATTTTTACTGCTAGTTTTTGACTCCACACTTCATCACTGGGCTTCTAGCTTTATTGTGTACTGTTTATAGAATCACGGATAAAATTCTGAGTGTCACTATGTAAGCAGGATATCTTAAGCAGGAGGTCTCCTAGATATGTTATACGATCTGAATAAATAAGTCTCAAGTCTCAGCATTGGTTGATGTTTCGCTAATGATTGTTGTCTGAAAATATACGAATAACTCGACCAAGGAAACAACTTAACGTCCTGCAGATTTCTCGAATAGTCTTGAGCATTTCATGAGAATCTCATCTAGGTCATTAAACTCCTAATTACTGGTCATAATCACAAACGGTCATGACCGAGGAAAGCCGTTGACATGCCATTATACAGCGGCCTCAGAGTTAACTAGCTCAAATGAGCGAGGGTAATGACTCGGCAGATGCTTTGAATTTGTGTAAATTGTATCATGAGCATGTAAATTATCGGAGATTATGCGATAAGTTTCGCTGCAGAACTTCGGATGTTGATCATTGTTCGCTGAAGCTCGAGCTTAATATCCGTTAATCAACGGCTGTATTTACTGGTGTGATATTGGACTGGATCCTTACTGTAAGAGTTAAGATTTGAACTTGTATGATCCGTTCATCTATGTAGCTTCATTGTCAACCTATTTTTCTACATATTTGTGAGATATACTTTAAGATGTTAGTGATAATATTTTATTGTTTAGCATAGATCACAAAGTAGAACAATGACTGGACTAGAAACTCCACTACCCCAATTCTAGCGTAAATAACTATTTACGATCCAGTGATCCGATGCAACGACACTACTTAAAAATGTTTATTTATGTACCATGTTCAATTATAGGCGACTAAATTTCCATTTCAAGATTAAAGCAACAAGAGATGGTGAGTAACGTGTATCTCAATTTGTATCTTTTCGCGCAGGAATATAAATTCATTCTGCCAGGGAATATCTTGTTCCCAAGAAATAAAATAGAATCCATGTAAAGAAAGAGCAATCTAAACTCAATTAATATGTTCATTTCACCAGCAACGAAAGCAAATCACGCGCTGGCAATTCACAGAGTTATTGAGCTCAGATTAGTTTGCTATTCCATTCCATTTTCAGACGTGCATCATATTTGTTTTGATCAATATCTCAGACTTTTGTGAGATCAAAAGATTTAGTATCTTGGCTGTTTCTATAATAATTTCAGAACATATCGTACGCTCTAACTTGACTCAACAATCTTAGAAGACTTGGTAGAGTATTATTTTTATCAACTTTTATTAACTTTTTTCATTAAATAAGCAGTCTTGGGTATTTTTTCAAGATTATGTTAATCAAGTTTGCTTCGGAACTGCATAACTTAGTATGTTTTATTCTTTCCAAGTTGTGACAGATTGTTCACAAGTCTTCGAGGACTTCAAAATCTTTATGTCATAAGAGCCACATCACTTGAATTATACTCTTAAACAATCTGTTGGTTTCCGTCCCATTGAACGAACATCGGATGAGAAGACACGGACGACTGAGTTCAGAACAAATGTGGCAGAATACACAATTGTTCCAGAAACGGACTCTTTACTAACTATTAATTACACTGTAGCTCTGTTCCACCTGTTCAGTGTGTAACGGACGACAACGGTTTTTGCACAACTAGGCCTTGGTTTGTCGTGGTCACGTAAATTTGAGTTTCTAATTGCTGAAGAGCTATGGCTGAGCAAGCTAACTGTATCGGTTGTTACGTTTTATCAATGAAGTGTAACCGGCTACCTTAATGACTCATGGTAGGTATTAAACGTGTGTAGTATACGAGATAAGGAACATAAGGTGTAAGCCTGTTTTGACGAATTCGATACTCTCTTATTAGCATAATTCTTATAATTTCCAGACATTACAACGGTAAAACACATCTCTTGTCTTGGACGAATAGATGAATAAAAATGTTTAGAAAATAATGTTGTGCTCAAAAAACTGATGCCGTTCACAAGGGAGTTTGTAACAATTGCAATAACACAGCATGAAATATTTATGAAAGCATTATTTTATAATATTCTGGTAGATTTCAATTTTACTGATTTTTAACAATTACATACTCAATTAACTATTTATATATGTACTTACATACGTAACTTCAAACTTCTTTTATTCTCATTTGTTTTGGATATATTTTACCTAAATTGATTTTATTTTTATAACCTTCCATCTTGTTAAGCCTCAATACATACTTTACTAGTCATAGTCAAATTACTACTGCCCTTGAGTATGCCGATAGCCTCACATATATTTATTCAAAACATAACCTCAAAATAGTTGGATGAATCATTGCATTAAGTATTAATCACACTTTGTCCAATCTTAAAAATGCAAAACCCTTCTGATTTTCGATTCAATCCAGTTTAAAATTGGGTTTTTTGTAAAATAAAAAAAGGATTAAAAGTTATACCTGTTATAGTTGCCAGTAGAGCCGCCAAAGCCACCACACCTGTCACTCCCGCACGCTTGGACCTCATATTGTCTCTCTCCAACTCGCTGTTCGGTTGCGTCCTCATAAACAACAAAAACAACGGAATATTCAAACGCGAATCCTCAACGGAATCTGTCCTCGAATTTAAAACAATAAACAATTTCACTCGCGTTTTTGTCACACCGCGTATTGTATCTTTTAATCAAGATAGAGCACAATTGCACAAGAAATGTACATAAAGTTAGTTGAAAAGTTTGTGAACTTGAGTTTTTAAACAAGCACTAAGGTCCATGATGATGTCTTTGTGTGGAGGTAGGTTTGGGGCACGAACCCTGGGAGTTGAGTTTAAAAACTTGTTTCGATGAGTGTTCGGGAGAGCAGGACAAAAGAGGCGTACGTCCGTTCTCTGCGAGCGCTCGGCAGTACTGTCGCGCGTGTGGAGCGCCACAAGGCTGCGACGGCAAACGCCCGGAACTACTTAGAGTGTTGCAGAAGGAACAGAATAAACACCAGTTTGTTACCAATAGCAAAAGGTAGCAGCGCGCATGCAAGGATCGAGACTAGTTGCGCGCTGTTTATTAGGTTATTAGCCTAGCAATGCAGTGCTTGTTTTGTGCCAATGCTACATTCCATGTAAGTAAATAAATTAGACGATCGGAGTCCATGCATGTTTGTTTCATTTTTATTACCAATCCACAGTTGCAGTTCGTAGAATCTTCAAACTTAGTATATCAGTAATTGACTACGTATTAGTTGACCGGTCAACCTCACATCATGAGGTACTTAAGCAAATAATAAATTCCCAAAACACTATGTAGGTACTCATCGGGATTACGTCACGCTCGTTGTGATAATCAGCACAACAACATCATTTATACAACACGCACTGTTATACATATTAAAAGTATGAAAGCTGTCCATTGTTGAAGCATTAATAATTTATTTTGACCCTCAACTGCTCATAAAAATTCCATGTAGGATGGACGGTAGTAGAAAAGGTTTTTTGAGGATGAAATAGGTAAATAATAAAAAAAGTATAAAAAAAGTAACGATTGACCAATCCATCAATAACCCAATGACTTATGAATAACAAAGTTTGGCCGAATTTCGTATTGGACCACCAAAATATACACCTGATACCGGATCTATGAATTATTCAACGCGAGGCTGTGCCAAACTATAGAATCTAAATCAAAACGCGGTTTTAGTAAATTCTATAAAACTAAGCTTTTATCGATTCCAATTTAAGTACACTGAGCTTATATAGAATCGAGATGTAGCTGGTAATCACTGGATGAGAAGAGCTGAAGACCGCGCTCAGTGGCGTATCTTGGTAGAGACCTACGTCCAGCAGTGGACTGATATTGGTTTATGATGATGATGAACTCAGTGAACACAAACGGGATCAGAAATAATATATATTTTGCGATTCCTGTTCGTCCCACCAGTGGAACAAATCCCTAGACCCATAGACAGCTCTTTATTGTACACGCCACAAGGAAATATCAGAATCAAAAAACAGTACTTGCCTATTTGTTAAGTACAACGGGCGTATCGTTTTGAGTGATCTCTTCCAGACGTACTTACGTAGTAACCCCCTATCTTATTAAAAGTTAGCGTTGACTTTATGTCATCATTACGTATGGTAATCAATACTTCAAGTCTGCACTAACTTTTTATATGATAGACCGTAACCCCCTATCTTATAAAAAGTTAGCGTTGACTTTATGTCACCATTACGTGTGGTAATCAATACTTCAAGTCTGCACTAACTTTTTATAAGATAGACCGTAAGTATATAAGTAGTAGGTACATGGGTTTTGTACTGTGGATTTGCTAGACGTTCGCACGGCCTGTCGTGAAGCACTGTAGATAAATTGATGGAGATTACCGCTACACAATAGGCTTTGTAAGGTTTTAGATCAAGCTTACGTTCCAATTTGATTCTAATTGCTGTACTAGTACCTATCTATCCAGTTCAGTTGCATCCAAGAAATTATATAATCAAAAAAATATAATTAACATCTCTAATTTCCGGGACGTGCTTCGAATAACGTGTCCGAGCTGAACGAGCAAAAAACAAATTGTTATAAAAAATAATAAAAAAGGCAAATAATCAAACCCACAAATCATGATAAAAATATCCCGTTTATAAAGAAAATAAATCTATGTTCAAAACTGTGATAGTTTTCAAATAATTATGTAGAGTAACAAGTTGTGAAGAGATATTTCAGTATTTACGTATATGGGTAAGTACCTAATAAGTGAAGTTTCTTAAAGAGATTGAATTTTGAAAATGTACAAATTAGAGTAGATTTCTAATAAAATTTTCTATAAATACCTAATGTAGAAACACAATTAAAAGTTGGCTATTCAAATGTAAACTCTATTGATTCAATTTACTAAAACGTCTATTGACACCGTTCGTTCAACATAATTTAATTAAGCACCTATCTACATAAACCTATTAGATTACCTACAGGCATATTCATAAAAGTAATTACAGTTAATGATGACTACTAGGTAGTTCTTATAAATTTATCATAATTGTTATAAAAAAGCTGTGATACATAGAAGTAATTATCATAATTATATACGATATGTATATAGTGACGTATTTATTTTCTTTTTGTGGGCAATGAATCGTTCAAAATCGTTCAAATCTGAAGGCCAATCTTATCCTCTTAAAATCACGTTCAGTTTCTATAGCAACTCATCGGTATTCTATGGCATTTCTTGTGGATTGACGTGACTGTGACGTTTTATTGATAGGATTTAATACAGCGCAGTCACATCAGACAACCAGAAATGCCAGCTAATACCGATGAGTTACTATCGAATCTGAACATGATTGACAACCTGGCAGGTTTTGAGAGGCTAGGCTTGACCTTCTGTATGAGACAAGCTTTTTTAAACGATTCATTGCCCACAAAAAGAAAATAAATACGTCACACAAAAGAACTTAGTTTTATATATTTCATTATGTTAATTACTTCTATGTATCACGGTTTTTTTTTATCAATAATGATAATTTTGAGAAGGTAGGTTTTGAGAAGCTAGGATAGGCCGGCAATAATGAATATAGATATAAAACTGTTGATGTATCAAAAAAAGGAATGATTTATAAATTAGAGTGGACAAAAATAGAGCAAAAAGCCGCGGGATAGGCTGGGATAAATTAATTGAAAAGGGCTCACGGCCCTTCCCTTGTTTTGACTGAGCAAATAGAATTAAAATACTCCCCGTGTACAGATATGAATCGGTCTATTAACGAGGTCTGCAAATAAAATTCGATATCACATTAGGGCTATTTGGATTAAACAGGCAAGGGACAGAACAAATACCCAAATATAACATAAATTAATCTAACAAGGTAAAT
Organism: Ecliptopera silaceata; assembly: GCA_932527185.1. Classification (NCBI taxonomy): domain Eukaryota; kingdom Metazoa; phylum Arthropoda; class Insecta; order Lepidoptera; family Geometridae; genus Ecliptopera; species Ecliptopera silaceata. The sequence continues at coordinate 4,094,567 of OW052205.1, read as the reverse complement.
GAACTTTTAGATAATGTATTATTATTATATGAGGTCTTAGAAAGTTTTAAATTATGTCATTAAAAAGCCACACGCACGGACAATAATTACGACGCGAGAATTATCTATATAGGTAAGTAGTAGGTAATATTTATTTTTATTTCTACGTGATACTAAGTTATTTACATCTGTAGTTTATGTTATAAAAACTTATTCATTGGCACTATCTCTTAATTTCAATACTATTAAATCAAATAAATAAATACATACTCACGGACATTTCACATCACACTCTAGTCCCAAAATAAGCTTGTATTAAGGGAAATAGACTGCTGATAGAATTAACTTTACTTATACATTTTTTTTGTAAATACATACATGTCTACATAGAATACATAGAAACACATATAATATATTATAAGGTATTTAATTGTGTGCTCTAACCTTTTTTTGGGTCATAAATAGAATCAATGTCCATAGTTGGTTCTATATTTGGTGGCAAAAGTCAGTTTAGTTTTATAGAAGCTTTATACCGTATCGTTCTCGTCCCGTTGTCAATTAAACGGACCATTATTGTTAAATGGACAGCCATCGAGCTGATGTCGTTTTTGTATGTTGATGGACGCTGTCTATTACGTCGGGTTCTATCCACAGATTGAGTTATCGACTAATAGAGTAAGGCTTTGATAGGTTTTTGTTTTCATTTGTCGAGATAGATGTAGAGAAAATTGTAAGTGCTATTTGATTATACCATGACTATAGTATTACTGTCTTTAACAGGGGGGGTATCCTGACAACTGAAATGTTTTTGAACTGTTATTTGATCAAATTGCAGTTCAGTCGTCTGTTCGTCTTTTATTGATATTTTGAATGATCGATTTTCATATCTACCGTTTGATAGAATTAACGAAAAATCATGTAGGCCATGCTCAATTCAGGTAGGTCATGCTTAAATCAGGTAGGCCATGCATCAAATCGTCATTTTCAAGAGCTCAGTCATAATTTTATAAAGTTCAGTCACGTCAGTCCACAAAAACGCCACGAAATACTGATGAGTTACTATAGCAAAATCATCGAAAACTGAACTGCAACTGAAAGGATATTCGGTCACGCAAGTTTCCCCTTGCTGGATAACCCCCAGTACACTCATGAGTAATAATATTAAATCGTACATACTTGAAAATGGCAAATGCACAAAAAGTGCGAGCCACAAAAAAAAAAAAAAAAAAAAAAAAAAAAAAAAAAAAAAAAAAAAAAAAAAAAAAAAAAAAAAAAAAAAAAAAAAAAAAATCGTACATGAAACTCGACCCACATGAGTAAGGCATGTTGGCGTAAGTCCTATTGACTGAGCCATATAACAAGCCATGTAAACACAAAAAAAGCCTTATATATATAAGTTAAATTAGAGTTAAAATGAAATAAAATAAATAAATACATGAATAAATAAATTATAAATTAATATGTACTTTAAATTATTTTTCAGTAGCTTCGAAATAAGCAACATTTTTGATTCTATTTAATACTTAAGTCATACTTTTTAAATTATATATTAATCATTATGAAATATTTAAATACATAAACTTTCAGTAATTTAATATAGAAATATAGTTAATATGAAAACTTTCACGTATTGGAATATTTTCCTTACGTTTATTATCAAGCTTACTAAGTAGATGATCTTATATTACCTCGGGTACTAGTTGCAATTATTTTTATGTATGTTATGTACCAAATCCTGCTTTAGGGAGTGTACCTGACAACGCCTCGTGCGGTCTCTATGACAGCTCCGGCGACAACGAGGGTCGACAGTAGCAACCAGAGAACTACTCAAAAACATAAAAATAATTTAAAGAAAAAACTTATATTAGCCTTTTTTATTTATATTGTTTTATTGGGAAAGAGGTAGGGGAATGATGATGGGAAATGATGATGACGCTTTAGCCCGCCGAGTTACATTTAGTATCATTATATTATACTGTGTTTATATAAAAAAAACTTTTAAACTTACCTACTCTTTTCCGTCTAGTTCTTTCATAATATGTACAATGGAGCATCCTGTGGTTACCTAATGATAAATAAATATTGATAAACATTTCACGCATTGCTCTTCAGTCCTAAACAAAGCAAGAATTGTTGTAGGAAAAATGTTTTTTCAAAATTTTTCTGTAAATTTGTACGGGGATAATTAGCACAGGATGCTTTTTAAACCAACGAAAAAAACAGAGGAGGTTCTCATGTCAACGTCTTTTGTTTTGTAAATTATTAAGTGCAGTCATACTTTTATCTTGCCATTTGGCGTTAAAATGAACACGAACAACAATAACTAAGTTACGTACTAAGTTTTCGTTTCGCAGTGGCGCCCCGTCCCGGTGGATTACTGCCGGCCCACTGGCTTTATCTCGAACCACCAATATCGTTAAGGTTACGTGAAATATTATAGCAAATTTCTAAATATAGCAATACGGGGCGCCGATCATGCGTGAAATGAAGGGATGACACGAAATCCCGTGTAGCAAAGTGTCGAACTTTCGCCGTTTACGCTTAGCGCATACAGGAAAATCATACTTGATACATCGCGCTCAATCGTGGTAACAATTTTGGAAGGTAAAAACAATTTTTTTTAGCTCGAATGGATTGTATACAACCCCAAAAGAATATAAAAGTGTTTGATATTATCAATTCATATGAGTTAGGAGAATCAATGAAAAAAAAAACAATCTGAGTTCAAATACCTAATGTTGCTCAGTCAGCTCAACAAGACGTCTAACATAGCAAATAAGACACAATAAACTGATATAACGATATAAGAGCTGAGCAAGTTTAAGTACCCTATATAAGCATTTATATAGGCCTTGTAAGCCTAGGTAAAGACATATTGAAGTAAAAATCATCTTTTTATGAATGTGGTTACAATTTTATAATAGTTCGTTATATTCGATTAATTGACGATAAACGGTAAACAAAAAGGTTAACCACGCCCACCGAGCTTTCCGTAATCACGTGCGGAAACCAAAACCCATCGTAGGCATACATTATTAGAATATACAGCTTCCGAACTTAATTGAGCTCGTGGAATCCCGAATTCACCATAAAGGAATACCGCGAACAGCATTAGGAAGTTTCTATGAGACGGAAAATGCGACACTTCTTACCCTTGGAAGGGAGAAATGGTATTTATGACGTTGTCTTGATTTATTGTGAAACCACCCTAGCGTTTTGTTATTATTCTTTGTCGGGGGGCGACGAACTCTGTCTTAGCCTCTCAGCAAAGTCAGAATTTTATCTGGCTAAGTATCAAAAAGAAGCGATAAACAATACGCTGATATAGGTATATTATTTTAGACCAGCATTCCAAGCTTCCTATTAATATGTAGGTACCTGCTAATTAATCCAATCTTGTAAGTATTAGGTAATTGCATTAATATGAATGAACTATTCCAATCTTGGATTAATTGTGTAATTAATTCTATACATTTTAATGAAAAAATTAGCTTACCGTTTAATTTTAACACCAAAAAAAGTAAAAGTCAAATTAATATAAGTCTTTTTAGGTTATTTAACTGTTTTAAGTATTCTTACCTTTATAAATCGTCGACTAATTTGTTAAAAAGTTGGTAGGTACGTTATTTATTTATTTAATCCTTGTGATTTTACTGAATAAAGTATATTAGCTGTATAAGTATACTACTTACTATGTAGGTAATAACTGTATTAGCTGATTAACTAAAGCTCCGTAGTTAGTCAGAGAAACGCTCTCAACAATTTGTTACATAAACGCTTTTGCAATATTCCAACAGAACATATTTCACGAATCTATCTAAAAACGACCACAATTAATTACATCCAACAGATTCAAACCAATCCAATGAGTTGCGCGTGTTTGCAGTTGACGTTTGCACGATTTCCGATTTCGGTGCGTTTCAGTCTATTATTCACATTTCATTTTGTTCGTGACAGACAAGTCTGAAAGCTGACGTGTCTAAACCAACTACCAAATATGATTTGACTGCAAAGTATTGGATTCGCTTTTTTCAGATAGATACTGCTACTTTCATAATAAATATATTTTCTTGGACATTTTACACATCACTCTTGTCTCAAACTAAGCAAAGCTATGGGAACTAAGTAGATTGCTGATATAATACTTATATAATATTTTTTTTGTAAATACACCATAGATTACATAGTAACACCCACGCAGAACAAATATTTATGTTCATCACACAAACTCTGGGTGGGAGTCGAACTCACGACCCACAGCATGGAAGGAGGGCTACTACCAACTGAGCTGTGACGCCTGTCTAACTTAGATATAAAAAAAAACTAATGACCTTATCACAAATCTACAGATATGGAAAAATAATATTATAAAGCTGGTAAAATCCAAGTTAAATCCAGGTGTAAAAGCGAAGCCTATATACAATTCTATAGCTGCACTCAGTTCAATTCCCAACTTTAAGTAGCAAGCCGCGCTACGTGTTGCTGTCAATAAAGTTCTAGGCGATTCATTATTTATTTATTAAACTCCTGCCCAATGCACCACTGCAGCACAACGTCAGTGTTGCCGTCAAAACTTTTTACAAATATCAAAGGAGCTTTAACAAAGAACTATGTAGTTGTTTAAAATATTCTAATTTAAATCGATATATTATTGTCATTTCCTTGTCTTTATTCCATGCTAGGAGGTCAATATAAAATGTTTTATTTTACACTGTTATCATTGATTAATAAAATCGAATTGACAAAATTATCATGAAATTTAGACAAGTTTTGACCCACCACTTACTTCTGCAGAGCTGCTTTGTTATAAACGGTGGTTACCAATTAACATCATTGGATTATTCTATCATTTACCTATTTGTTAAAAAAATATTTAAATTTCCAATTAGCTATAATAATAAACAGTTTTTAAAATTCCTGAATAACATTACGTAGTATTTATACAAAAATATGTTATATAACAAATGAACAATTAACTAGGTTAAACAATTAATCATGCTAGCAATTTATTATATTAAAAACAATTCTAGAAAGTATTCATATGGAGCTGAGGGTAGGTTACACTGATGGAACAGCCGATGCCCTGATTATTAACGGTGTGCAGTCACGCGATGCCCTACATCCTTCATGAAATGGCTACGAACACCGACCTGCCTCAATGATCGATACTGGTCTTGTATTAATATAATTCTACCACCTAAATAACAGACTAAATGACATTCCTTTAGACTGTAGTATCATTAGACTACAGACTAAAGAAATGCCTGGAAGAAATAGCTATCAGCGATAAGGCCGCCCATTGTACTTAATTAAGTTAGCTCTAAGATTTTTTGTATGCTTCATTGTGCAAAAAAGTGTTGTATTACTATCTAAAACAATGTTTTTCCACTGCGATAAAACTGCGTTGAGCTGAAAAACAATCTGCCTTTTTCGTAAGCTCTAAACTGCCAAAAATTCTAAGCAAATCCTCAGTAAAGCTAGTTATATAATACAGAACAAAACAATATCACGGGATCACGCGATCGTATGATCATGTGATATATTGCGTTCTATTTACTAAATATTTACCTATATCAGGTTCTTTAAAAAAACTATGTTTTTAATTGACTTCATAAAAGTTGGAAGTAATTCTTAAAATTAATCACAAAATAGCATTAAACGTTGGATAAAACGTGATATTAAACTTCATTATGTTAGTAAACTCAGTTATTGACCAAACAGAGAGTCTACGGCGTGTTCATTCAAAACTCGCGCAGAAGCGACCTATTTAATTGCAAATAGACGCGTCCATTGATGCGTTCATGTGTGCTGTATTGAACATTTCTCCCTGAATCCACTCAGTGTGTGGGTAGCATGATAAATGGAAGCGCTAACTCAAATATTAATATAGTTTCAGATAGTGCTGTTCGGTTATGATAGCTTTGACCATCAGCGCTAAAGCTATTTCGCATTTCGATAAATGGACTGAATTATACTGACGAACTCTATTAACTGCATCAATATGATCCTCTAAAATTATCTATTATATGAAATATGGAATACCAGTTACCGTGACTAATGATATTCAAGCTTATGTGCAATGAAATATCAAAATATATTAAACATGATTGTATGAATAGATAATCTTGTTTAAATACATTACCTACCTATTCCAGAGCCAATTAATAAAGATGAATAAGTAGATAAGATAGGGGTGTCCTTTTTGGAATGGACGCGACATCGTTGTTCATACCCATGCCCATGCATACAAATCACAATGCAACGTCACTTCATTCCGCTCCCGGCTGTCATTCATATTGTCATCGCGACTGACAGGCGTCGACGTCGAGCACGTGGTGTTGTCATATGGGGCTTTATTAAAAAAGCAAAAGGGTGCCGATAATCGGCATTGCGCTGAGCTCACGAAATTACAAATTGTGAGTGGATTGGCTGCGAATCTCGCAGAAAAATGATGAGAATCTGAAATCAACTCCAAGGTTCACGAGGTAACGATATTAATAATTCAAAGTACATAATATATTTGAGTAAAAAATTTGTAAGTATTGAATTTCATGATTTCATGATTCAATCACAAAAACAGATCATTTTTTATTGAAAAACAATAAAAAATGATCTGTTTTTGTGTAATAAGTACTTAAAAATATTTAATCTTTTATAGGTAAGTAAGTGCAATTAAAATATTAATAATTTATTTTATTTTAATCTTACAGATAAAATAGACAAATTAAATAGTTTTATCTCTCATGATCACAATTGTAAAATTACTCCCCTAAACGATTTAGTACAATAGCAGTTAAGTCAAATGCTAAACACGTGTCAACTGTCGCGACATCGCTTTTGACGTATAAACGAGAGTCGTAATAATATAACAGTTTGATATGAAATCACAATAGGGGCGCGGAATCATACAAAAGCGTTGGCAACACTGCCCGAGTCAAAAGGGCACATGTGGAACGAAGCAATTCGATAGAAATAACCTTCGTCGATTTATTTTTCGATATTGTAGTTGTCACGAAATGTCATTGAGAATATCGTCAAGTAAGCTATTTTATTTGACTTCCAAAAAGGTGCTGGCTCTTAATACTACTATGTTTTTTCTTACGCGAGTTATCAATAAAACTGACTGTATTAGTAGAATTACATACCGATGACGATTGAAGTCATTATTGACAAAATATTATTATTATTATAATCTTGTTATTATTTACTAGAAAATATATTATATTGTATTTTCAAAATGTCGATGTACCTACTTAGGCTCATTTTGGTACATGTCGAAACACAATGGCCGTTCAGCCCGAGTGCGATACCCGTGACGAAACCGCACACCCTGTAGATACGTCATGGGGCACATGACATATTCAATGGCGGAAAAAATAGAATTAAAGTTACTGTAGCGTGGAATATTCGTATATTGTTATTATCTCGTCCGTTCTTTTGTATGGAAGCTGTTTCTGTCAAATTCGTAGATAAATTGTGAAGGATGCAGAATGCAATCGGATTTGATGGATTTGCTAATGCAAGAGGCATCTAATCATCGCGTTTAATTAATATGTCTAGTTTTAATTAAGATTATGTACGGGTTTGAAGGCTCTTTGAATGTTACTTCTGCTATTCTCAATGATAGAATGGTAGTTTTGTAAATATGTAATTAGATATCCTTAACACGTTTAGAACTGAAAGTTCTAAAAATGTATGTCTCTTAAAATACATCAAAAAAGGTAACGGTGACTATTTTTTTTTGTAAACAATTATATGTAGCTCTATTTGATCAAGAGTTTACTCGAAGAAGTACTATTCCCGTAGAGCGCGTTTTAATTGAATATATATTCCAATGTATTGTTATTAATAGAGAAATCCGCTGTAACAACAAGTAAGCAAAGAGCTTGCTCCATTACTTTTTTTTATAAAAAACCTATTAGCCAGCGCTCGGTCAGGTCAGGCGGCACTTAGCCTTTCAGTCCAATAATGAATGTTTTCTTTTTACACAAAGAAAAATCGAGCAGTTTTCAATCTATTAGGATTGAGAAAGCTTTCTTACAATAGTGCCCAAACATTTGTCTTTGTTGCGATCGGATAAGTTTTTACTTCGTAAGTCTTAGTTTTACAAAAACAACCTTACAATGTGGTAAAGTAAGTAGTTTGCTACAAACTTTGCTGTGCTCACTAGGCGTGGCGTTTCTTTTGGTTTGTTGTTGACAACATTTTGGCTAAACAAGTACATACCATACATAGCCAAGCGCATTCTCAAAAAGTACTAGTATTTTTTTATTCTTGGAAATATTAAGTTATCCTCCCTGATTTTTTTATATTTATAACGATGATGTTAAGTTATTCGTGTACTTTTGAAATATTCATTAGTCAGATTATTGAAAAGATCATTAATATTGCGGACTTAATTAGTAATTAAATTAGATAGTTGATATATCTAACTATTCGGAACTATCCAACTATGTATATTCTATTGAACTGCAGGTAGAACGGATTATATGTAGGACAAAAAATGTAGGCCAGCTGAAACAAGTTGTTGACAAAACAATCTGCATAAATCGTTCTCTAAAACACACATGTACCATGCATCTACAAGTTCTACATGTAAGTTTTCAGTAAGTTTGAAGTCAGACTGCATCTTGATGAATCCTTCATCAGTACTTCTACCATGAGTTGTCACAGTAAAATCGCCTGACTTTACTACAGTAGTTACGTCAATATTAGTATTACGAATTTTAGTACCCAACTAGCCGCTAGAGGCGCTGTACAAATCTTCATACATTTTTTTAACTGCAGACGCTAGCGAGTATAGTAAATATAGTATAGTAAAAACTCATGGTAGAGCTATAGCTCACGTTTGAGGGCACGCTACGAGCACGGCTCGCTGTCGTATTCAATATAAGTTTACGGGCAAGTCCGGTATTGCTTCTACATATTCATGAGAATATCCTGACTCCCGACTTCAAGTTTGCATCGTGTAGAGCAAACCTTTAATTGCATTTTACGTTGAACTGCACTTACAAATAGAATAGTTTCATGAGGTGATGGTAATGCTACACCATCTCATCATGACAAATAAATAATGCTGGATAATCCACACAACATCGTCAAGCCCCAAACTCAGCAGAGCTTGTGTTATGAGTACCTACTAGAAGACTGACATACTTAATTACATATATAATATACCCAGAACACCTGGAATAAATATTTGCAGATCGTACAAACATTTATCTCAAGGCGGGAATCGAACCCGCAACCTCCGCATAGAATGAGTTTGGCAGCGTCAAGTGGCTCTTGAAGCTGATGTGTATAACACCAAGATATTGCACTTGAAATGAATCTTGAATACAAATCTAATATCTTTGAAATTGAACCATACGTTTATTGAAAATTGTAAAAAGTGCTTTATAGACTGCACATCATAAACCTATTGAATGTGAAACGTGTTCTATTTCAATAAGCTAGTTCTCCTAGCCTTGGAGATACTGAGGTTTATGACGGTAACCTGGATTTATTGCTCTCGAGTGTATTCTACGATATTTTGAAATGTCTTTGGATAGTTTATTGTGTATCGATTTTATCAGTGCAGCTTTCTTTTGTAATTAACCAATAGCCAAATAATAAACTACACGGTGCAAATAACAATGTTACGTAATGTTCGTGAAACCAATTTAAAGTGAGTTTCCATTGTTCTAAAGTTTTACTTATTAGTGCAGGTAAACTCGGTAATTAGCGATTAATTAGTAGTGCATTTTCCAAACTTTATCCTAACTTTATTTGCTTTTCTTTCTCATAATTTATTTTATGATAGAGAAATATGAGTAGGATTTATTTTAGATTACCGAGAGATCACGTTATCACGTCTCTACTATCCGTACATGCACAAACTCGTACTTGGGGTACTGATAATGAGAGTTGTGCTGTATGAAATGTCCGTGTATATTTAATTACCTTATTTTGGTTCAAACTACTCACAAAACGTTATCTAGTCCTACTAGTAAATATTTGATGACGAACCGATTGAACTATAGTAAAACAAACAATGTAAGCATGCAGTGAAGGGAACTATCGCCATTCTGTTCATCTACACCTTTATTATTCATGTACCTATCGCAGACCAGACCATGTCTCTAGACAATGGCTAATAGGGTTTGCACTAGGGATGTATGCTAAGTCCTAGACAAGGTGTCGAATTTTACTAACGACGTCGATTAAAAGGCACAGTTAATCTGTAACACGTAAATTTAAAAAAATCTTACAGTTGGTTACACGTAAGATATGTAAGCTTAATCGTGCTGTTGAAAGATCTTCAGACTGTACGTTCTTGTGATTTTGAAGAGAATTACTTGCAAAGATTAGGAATCCCAAAAATTATAGAGTCGAGCAGGATTTGATCCCGCTTCCCTTAGACTTAGTTAGTGGCAAAAATGAAGTTTAACTTAAATTATCTTTCTAGCACCGTGGATGGACTTACTTGTCTTACTGATTTCCCAAAAAAAAAGCAGTGAAGCCTCCTTTTGAAGTCGGACAACACCAGCAATACAGAATGAGACACAACTTTATCTGCAAAATTTATAAAAAAAAAAAATTGTTGAAGACCAATAATTAACACACGTTATTAGAAAAAAAATTGCCTTACAATAGGCGGCCTTATCGCACAAAGCAATTTCTTCCAGACAACTATTACTATAGGTTAGATTAACTAAGTATAGGTACAATCTTTGTGATGTGCATCCCTAGTTTACACGGCACACAGTGTAAGCTTCGGACACACAACAGTAATTGCAATATGTTCTATGCATCCGTACTTCCACAAACAAACGGCGTCAAAGCGTTAGAAATTTGAGTAGATTATATTCATGAAACCTTTAGGTATTCCAATTTAATCTTGTTATTTGCAGCAAAATTCACAACACTGGTAGAATAGAATAGTAGTAGAACTTGTACTTAGGTACTTGTGTCATTTGAAGATGATAAATTATGAAAAAATCTTATTAGTAGCTTAGTAGAGGTCAAGGTCAAAAATTACTTTATTCAGTTAAATCACAAGGATCATTTAGAATCGTCTTACATACTTCTAGGTGCCAGTTCCCCGCGACCAGAGCCTAGAAGAACGGGCAAGAGACTTCATCATCATCGTCAACCTATATCAGTCCACTGCTGGACGTTGATCTCTTTCTAGACGCGACACTAAGCCCAGATTTTCCCAGACTCTCCTCGAACACTGGATTTGCCCAGCTACATTCTGCACATCGACGCTCCATCTTACTAGCTGCTTTTACCTACAATATTTTCAGGATTATGTCACGGACTTCTATGTTTTTTCTTCAACCTGTTGCCACCCAATGCTGAGTAAAGGTATATTCAGTAAAGGTAAAGGTTTTTTAGCCTTCACCAAACAAGCTTTCTTTACTATATTTTCTCCTTCCAGATAACCCTTTGCTTGTGGTTTAATCTGTCCAGCTCTCTAAATAAAGGTTGTGCTATCTGTAGTCTGTTTGTACGATGAATTAAACATGAGCAGACCAACCTATGTTAGCTTGGGCAGAGCTCACGTTCACTTGAGAAGGGGTTGTATGGAACTCAAGAACCAGTTAATCCTTAGTTTATGAGATTTTGTAAAATAGTTTTTAGAATTTTAAGGTACTTTTTTTTTACAAAGAATAGATCGGCCTTAAAGAATAGGAGACCTACGTTCAGCAGTGGACTGATATAGGTTGATGATGAGGTCGGCCTGATGGAAAGTGATGTTGTGGCCGACGATGGAGCAGGACGATATAAGAGCAATAAATATTGTGGTTTTAATGTGATATTTTTTTTTTAATATTTGTTTTATTTTAATATTAGTACTTACACTGCATTTTGAAATTAGTCTTAAAGTTACAATACAAAATTCATACATAACAACCTCAGTATTAAAAACAACTTATTAAAAACGACTGATTATGTATTTTTAGTTGCAACATCTGAAAACATAACCAATTATAGGGATTTGTAGGTTCATATAACATACTTACTGAAACTAAATGAAACTAAAAATGTAACAGTAACTGCATCACAAAAAACGCTGCAAATTGTGCGACTCGATAATTCTTTCTCTCCATTTAACTTACTTAACTTCAGCCGGCGCTGTCTTGTTCCTTTTAAAATGAACGTGCAGTTTTTAAAAATAAATCTCTGCATAGCACGTTCTGTCTTTACTGTATCATATCTGCACTGTGCCAGTAGCTAGTTTATTTATAGCTAGTTTTTTATTTAAAAAAAAAACAATGTTTTAAAACTAAGAATTTTATCGGTTTTGCACAACTTAAGTAATTGATTGGTAGAACTTTGCACCTTTTTCGAACGCAACGAACTAATGATTAATTAACAAATGTAGGTTACAGTCTCAAGGTCTTGTTATAGCCAGAAACACGACAAAAATATTTATGTACTTACTCCAAAAATAATTAAATTTTGAACCTATATTAGATTTTGAAAACAATGCATTTTCATCAACAATGTTGTGCTTTTAACATTTTTTTTCTTAATAAATTAGATATAGTTTAAGATATCATCAAAAACTGCCAAGAGCTTTTGCATGGTTGGTCGCAAACACCACAACAGAGTGCATGCTATTTTTAACCTAATTCTAATAAACATAAGATCGCGATAACACACTAAAGTGCTCCTTTTAGGGGATCGCCCTTGCAGGAAAAGGAGAGATGTAAGATGTAAAGCATTTGTATCCATTATTGTCGTTAAATCAAATCTTCCGTCTACGCATGGGGTCTACTCTATTTAATTTGCTAATGGATTGTGCTAATTCGTACAGTCAATTGAGTTCACGAATAGTATTCCTACTTTAGGGATTACGTTTCAATCCACAGGACAGAAATAACCAGAACAGTTGTCCATTATAATTTGCTCAGTTCGGAAAATTATGAATATTTTAGTACTCTATAATAGTTCAAATATTATAAATTATCAACGGTTGTGATTAGAATATTCGAGAGTAGACTAAAAATAACTTCATACGTAAATATCTAAGTTAAAACAGTACCTACTATATTCACATGGATAGGATACTTTTCTAGTAAGTAGGTTTTTTTTTTGTTTACCCTATTGTGCGCCACTGCAAGTAGGTAATTAATTATCATATAATATTATTAAGTATTAAGATAAGAAAGTGTTCAGTATCCATGTATGCAATATGTTTTAAACTTGTTATTGGAATACGTCGAAGTATATTAGACCATATTGCTACCAATCTTACATCAATAGTTTAAAAATTGATAGAACTATTCCAATGTGCTCGTAACCGACCCATCTAGTTACAGGTTCAACGTATGGACTTTAAGCTCTTTTGTGAGCTCGAATCGGAATCTTTAATTCAGACAGAATACACGAAATCAAAATGCAGCGTATTCTTTCAAAGGTAAGGCGATTTAGTTTAATATTTCAATGTGGAAGCAACCATGCCGTGCTCTGAATAAGTTATAGAACGGACACTCATGATAGTTCTCCGTCTTCATCATGTTGTGTTCATTTGACACGAAGAAGAAGATCATGTTTCCATATAATTTGAGTATGTGGATCTTTTACAGTGCAAGTGGTGGTGCACTCAAGGAAAACAATAGGGTGATATCGCCTGTGGGGCTCCGTAGTCATAATAGTAACTAAGATTTTTGGGTCGTATGGACACAGAGTAACTGAATATTTTGAAACGCCAATTAATTCAAAATGTAAAATGCTTAGAATTTCCATAATACAAGCTCAAACTCGTTTGGATCTAGATGGCACTGCGTGAATTTTCCAAGAAAATCTATTTTTATTACGTTTATTACTGATTATTATTTAGGGAGGGAGTTGCATTTCTATAACGTTAGTTGTTATATCTGTTCTAGGTTTAGCTACGGCAGCTGGGATTTGCATAATATTGAAGGAGGAACAAGTCTCAATCTAAGTGAAAAGTAGTCTAACTTATATTTTTCTTTAAACGATTTAAGATTTTTATTGCAAAGTTTGAAAGTAGATATTAATGAAGTAGTAAGAAACTAAAATTAAAATCCACTAACTTATATTATTGCTTCGTAAATTCATTTAGTTTGTCCTAGTTTCAGAATAAAAATAAACTCTTGTGGCTTCAGGAAATAAAAGTTCGAAGTGAACGAAACCTACAATTAAATAAACTATTTATACAAAGGTACGAAGTAGACACTTTTTATTTAAATTAAAACTGAGTATACCCATTAAGGTTCAATTAATGAAAGCATGAATTTACTGGGTATTTTAGTTTAGTATCTTCTATAAATAAATAAATAATGCTGAACAATCCACACAACATCATCTAGCCCCAAGCTAAGCAGAGCTTGTGTTATGGGTACTAGAAGACTGACATAGGCATACATAACATAGATAGATAATATTTTTATTATACATATAAAATACCCAGAACACCCGGAATAAATATTTGCAGATCGTACAAACATTTATCCCAAGGCGGGAATCGAACCCGCAACCTCCGCGTCAGGCGGACCTTCGCCCGCCGCGCCACATCGGTCGTCTATAAAATAAACAATTGATAAACATTTCCCTACTTCAAACAAACGAGCGTATAACTTAAATTGACGCCTGATTTTACGTCAAATCAACTAAACAAATAATCCCATTAATCAGACTGAATAATAACGAATTTCGGTCACGTTTCTAATAAAAATGCAAATAAACCGGGATATCATCTTGTCAGGGAATGTGGTGTCATCATCCCTGCTTATGAAGCCGTAAGTATTTTAATACGAGCTCTCTCAAACTCTATATTAGATATTTATTGTATAGATGCGTTACTCGCGATCTTTAACATGACAAGTAAAAGAGTTTTTTGGGTCCAAAATTGTATTTATGGCTGCCTGAATCTAATCACAAAAATGTGACCCATGTGTTAACTACATTAAAACCCTTTAAGAACCTACTATTAAGTCGTATTTTTATAAATAAATATTTTCGCTGCTACATTGTCTGTAACGCGTCTAGCTACAAAATGTCGTTGCTTGAACTGAACAAAATTTTATGTAGAGACATAATAATGCAGAGGCCTTAGCTTAAGATGTAATTTACGACCGCGTTCGAAACTTTTAACTTTTGAACTTCCAAAGTCCGAATTTCTCTGCCAAAACTCATTGCCCTCCATTTACCCTCATTTGCTATGTTTATCTGTTTACGGACAAACGTTTAGTCAGAACAAAGTTACATAGAGCCGATTTACACTTCTGTAATACAGTAGCGAGTTACTTAGTAGGTAACGCTAATAAAGTTGTGAATAACGCGCTGAGTAACTCGTTTACTTATCTTGCGACTAGTTAAAAGAAGTGAACGTTTTCTAGTCTAGATTGTATATCGCAAAGATCTAGATACAGTCTAGTTTGGTGACGTTTGTTTATATAAGTTGATAAGTTGCATATTCATCATTCATGAAGCCATAGGAGATTTGAAAAAACATCAATTTTTGCTTATGTTTACAACCCGGATACAATTAGAGAGGATGATATGAGAGTGAATACACAAGCAGATATCAAACGGAATTTCTGAAAGAATATATTTGGCTTGTAAGCATTGATTATACATATTAGTCAGGCATAAAAACGCTTTTTTTCTAGTTTTATTTCCTATGTTTAGGGATTGCAATCCGGCGTCATTTTCAATCCGGCCGGATTCTACCGGATTCCCATCAATCCGGCCGGATCCGGTCGGATCCGGCCGGATTGATGGGATTGATAAAATCAAGATGATTTTCGCTTTTTAGTACAAAATAAGTGAATTAATCAAGTGTCACTGCACTTTTAAGTAGGTAGTTTATAAAAAATAAATCACAAATATATAAAATCGACTTTATTTTCATTATAAACGGGATATTTACCATGATTTGTGAGTTTGATTATTTCCCGAAATTTCGGTTCCGTTTATAATGAAAACTATGTTCAAAACCATGATAGTTTCAAATATATTAAAAAATTGACTTTATTTTCTAACCTATGTTAAGACTAATAGACAACAAGAAAACAATTAAAATTTAATTGTGTAGGTAACTAGTAATAATTTTACGACGTAACGAGTAGCTCAGTCTTTCTAGATTTCACTTTCATAGATGGATCAATTTTTAAGTATAGTCTAGTCAAAATGGACTAAAATGATGACTCCAGTTTGCATTAATTCCCAACAAGCTGGATTTTTGTGCAGGCCTTGAATACGTCATTAGATTACAAATGATATTATGTCAAAAGTCCCTATCGATCCCGCTTGTGCGTTGTATTTTATTCGAGGTCACAAATTTGCGTTATATGTGTATATCTCTGAAACAACGAGAGCTATCGAAAAACCATTTTTCGATAGGTCTCGTTGTAAGACGTATTGGCCTGCACAAAAATCCAGCTTGTTGGGAATTAATGCAAACTGGAATGTCTATTTTGACTGGACTAGTAACAATATTAATTATCAAGTAACTATAATATCTAATAGATACAATTAACCTGGCGAAGCGTAGTGGGGCGACTCGGCGACGAACGACTCGCACGCATGAACACTACGCACAACGCATTTTAAGTACCTACTCATGCAACAGCTATATTATTTTCCCACAAACTGCTTGCACCGGATCCGGTCTCCGGATCCGGTATATTGGTACCGGATCCGGTAACCATTAAATGATGCCGGATCCGCCGGATTACCGGATCCGGTTTTCCGGATTGCAATCCCTACCTATGTTACATGTAAAAAACTAAATAAATATCCCATAGGTAAATCTTTTAAGTCCGAGCGAAATAACAAGCTCGTAAAGTGGCTCAACACAATTTCCTCAAACAAACATTACATATCCGAATCCTTTAACTCAGACGCCCAAAGTGTTCCTTGGGTCCCTTGATAAGAGGACTCGTCATTTCTTCCTATCATCCGCAACTTTCGCCAGCTCCCGGCTCTCGCATAACCTTCTCAAACAAAATCTCATAACGGTACCCCTAGCACAATCACCTACTTACGGCCGGTTTCTGGAAACCTAAATCACGATTGATCCGAGTTTGACAGTAATTATTTGATTTTTTCGTTGATCATCGTTCGAGAAACCGGTCGTTAAAATAGCGTTTCCTAAGAACTCTTCAAGTCTCTTGCCGGGTCTTCTAGGCTCTGGTCGCGTGGAACTGGCACCTAGAATCACCTAGTATGTAAGACGATTCTAGATGATCCTTGTTATTTTATTGAATAAAGAAATATTTGATTTGATATGACTCGCGCAAATATACTATAGGTACAAATGAACTGAATCACCTCGTTAAATAAAACAATTTATAAATATAAATGGTTTTATTTAACAAGGTGATGCACATACATGACTCAATATGCAAAACCTCGAAGTGATTGAAAATCTTATTCATTTAACACAACAATGTTAGGTACCTTCGTAAATAAGTTCAATGGATGTAGCATAAAACATGTGCTAAAGGTAAAGTGCGCCCAACGCGCCCATATCAAACCACCTAACACCTTCTTAGAACAACCGCACTGATATGCCGAGTAAAGTTATTGAAACATTGCAAAATCCACTTAGTTTTACGAGTCGGAAAATGCGATACGATGAGGCGCCGGAGGGGACGAGTATGAATATTTCTTACAGTTGCCATGGCAACTCATTGGGATTTTTGAATTTAATAACAGATGGTTAGACTGATACGATTTCAATTTACATTTTGATAAGTAAATCCTATTTATTTCCTTATTATGAGAAACTAAGAATCTCAATCAAATTAATTTTCTCCCACCACTTGCTCCACTTAGAACTTTAAACCGCTAAAATACAAGTTTTCAGTACATTTAATGTACACAGTTTAATAATTTAGCGAATAGTTACAGAGAAAAAGTAGTTAAGTTGATTTGCGAGCGACTCTGCCGGTTAATTGCGAGAGCCTGGCATTGCCAAACTGCTCGTAGCTGTGGCTTACTAGATTAAAGATTGTAAATGGCTTCTGCGTTCAAGATTGTAGACTCACCAGTCTATGATTGTAGACTCATCAGTCTACTAATAATGACGTCATCTTTTAGTCTAGGCTAGACCAATGTCTTTGTTTAAACAGACATTCGAATACTCAGTAATTTGACAATATGCCAAAGGTTTTCATTACACTTCAAAATCACAATTGTTACTTTTTTTTAGTTTCCCGCTATAATTTCAATTATTGAAATGAGGCCTATTATAAATGGTAATGATCAATTAAAATCAATGTTATACAATGTTTACGTCTATTTTAGCAACAAAGTTCAGTTGAAAATGGTTGTTCAAACCTCTGTTAGAGACCAAAATCAATGTTTTATAATGTTTACCCGTTTTGTTTACGTCTATTTTAGCAACAAAGCTAAGTTCAGTTGAAAATGGTTCAAACCGTTGAAAACAGACCGTGGTTAGGTTAGAACCCACATTCAAAAAGCGTTTCCCCGATGTTAAAATACATAAAGCAGGAATTGTTGGCATAGGACTGAGTAGAAATCTGTGTTGCCTTTTTGCCGGCACTCGATACTCGCGTAATGTTCCGGAAATCACATTTGCCCGCATCTCCCTCGCAAAAACTATGAGTTGTACGTATTTGCCGCAGACGGGTCGGTAGTTTTCTTGCCACAGATATATCTACTGGCAAGGAAACTAGCCGTCTGCGGCAAATTCGTCCAGTAAAAATACAGAAGCTTACTTCTGGCACAGGATATATTTTACTAAGTACAGAAAATACAGGACTCTTTTCAGGTAACACGCAATATCACCTGGAAAAGTGTGCCAAACCAAGGCCTATGTAATATAACATTTTAGTCTACCCGACTTAAAAATTGTAAAAAGTCGAAAGTGGTTTCTCCTTAAATAAGTATTTTAATCAATTTAACTCATTGTTAATTTAGTTTATTGCAAATATGATATTATGATAGAGATTTCATGTAGATAATAAACAATTATAATTATTTAATATCAATAATATGTTTTGTTTGTTATGGATTTTCCAGTGACGTTTAATTTGATAGAAACTATTGTAAGCTCCGCTACAAACACACTTACACAGTAAAGGAAAAAAATAATATTTACTTAAGTAGTTCATAATTTTACCTCAAACAGTATTTGTTTACGTTGAGTAATAAAATAAAAACAAAATAAAATAATAATTGGAATACTAATAATGTAGCAGTTTATTCAAAAACTTGAGTATAAAAGTTATTGTTGAATTATTCTTATTTGTTTTAAGTGTTATGATTTATAAAAGTAATCTATACATAATACCAACCGACTTAATTATCATCGACAAGTTAATTTAAAAACATATTTTAAAATTACTCATTAACTATCGCGTTTTTAATTTAATTTATAATTTTTAAATTTCACGTCAGATCTTAATGAAATTATGGGACCATCTTTAAAGTACGATCTCCAAACAAACGATTCCTCTTCTTATTCATAAATAATTAAGAAATAACCGAGTGTCATTGCAGAATAGTATAGTGCAAGTTAGAAAAAGCTCACAAGAGAAATTACTTTCCGATTAGCTTCCGCTACATATACGCTTTTAAAGTAAGAATTTATTCCAATGAAAGAGGTTTTTGCTGTTTTGTATTTTCCATTATTGATTCAGGTCTATTTACGGTGCACTAATGATGTTGGAAATACAAAGAACATCAAACCCCGGAGCGAGCGTACAGGGGCCTTATTCTCTATGACATAGGAGATTCCTTCCCCAAACGTGCTACGTCACAACGCGTTCCAAAACGCAAACTTCAAAAATGATTGATTTGTATATAAATTATTCGAATCGCGCATGACACGTTTTGAAACGAATAGTTTTCATAACACGGCAGACGTCGGCCCGATTAGTTGACAGTTCAAATTGTGGCCAAAACGTAACGTGTCGCGGTGGGGAATAACAACTAAGGCTTCGTTCACACGGCATTGTCCTGCACGTTTTTTTGCAGTATACGTCTTAACGTATAAATAGTGACCATACAACGTACATATATCCATTCACACGTCGATTGTACTGCAAAAAAACGTGTACCGCTTATACGTTTAAACGCATACTCAACGGACTTGTCAAGCAAATCGAATGAACTTTGACGTATTCGGTTCGCAGTGGCACATAATATAGCTCTGTCTCGTTCACACGGCACGATGTTCACACGTTTTTTATCGAATAGCAACCGAAGAAGCGTTTTGTACCTGAGCGTCTTTTGGACGAGTGGCACGTATTTTATGTTTGATTTGGTTTGATATTCAAAATGGTAGAGGAATCTTCTATAGACAACGAACTATTAATTTCTTTAGTGGAACAATGTCCCGTTTTATGGGATAAAACTTTGGAACTTTATAAAAATCGCGTCGCAACTCAAGCGGATCCATCAGTGACGTCTACTCGCTGTGACAACTGTGTGAAGACTGCGGCTATTCGTCTTTTACACGAATGATAATTTACCGTGTGAAGACCCGGATGATTGTACGTTAAAAAAACGAATACGAAAAAAACGTGCAGGACAATGCCGTGTGAACGAAGCCTAAGGCTTACGCCATACAGTTTTTTCAGATTACACGCTCTTGTCTTGCCTAAGCCAAGTAACGCGCGTGGTTAGCAATACAATAGAGAATAATGCCCCAGTTTATTTATTAAACGTGGGTTTTGCAATAAACAGCTTCTTTCACGGGTTTCATGTTAATATTTTTCACGGTACAAATATTCGAAAAATCTTTATAAATTCTTCTTTCGCTTTGAAGCTGAATTTACCATCAGTAATTTTTTTATTACTTTATACAGAGAACCTATTAGAACACGAGCTTCAAAAAAAAATGTTTTTAGAATTTTACAAGTTATTTGTATCTATTTTTTTTTTCTCTAACCTATCTCGTCCCACTGCTGGGCAAAGGTCTCCCCCAAGTCCTTCCACTCGTCACTATTCTCCGCTTTTTTCCACCAATTCCCCTCGAAAGTGTCTAGGTCGTCCCGCCATCGTCTCCTTGGTCGGCCTCGACGCCTTCGTCCGTCTCCAGTTATCCATGGTGTAACGGCTTTAGCCCATTTTCGGAAAAATAAAGATCTTTTGATTTGATGAACTACACTTTTTGCTATGGGATTGGTTACGCGCTACGAGGTCCGCTACGGCGTAGATGTGTTTTAGAACGACTTTGGTTTATCTACTTTTTGTAGTTGTGTCGTCGTAAAATAATAATAAATAAATAATGCTGGACAATCCACACAACATCATCTAGCCCCAAACTAAGCAGAGCTTGTTTTATGGGTACTAGAAGACTGACATACTTTATACAATATATTATTACATGGATAGATATTTTTTATTATACATATATAATACCCAGAACACCCGGAATAAATATTTGCAGAACATACAAACATTTATCCCAAGGCGGGAATCGAACCCGCAACCTTCCGCGTCGCAGGCGGACCATCGCCCACCGCGCCACATCGGTCGTCATCGTGATACGGTTATGTTTTGATATTAAAATGATGAACGTGTCTCATTAACACTTATTGCAATTTCTAATCCCAAAAATTAATATCACCTATTAAAAACCTTTTTGTATAAAAATGTTGTAGCTGATATTTTGCAATGTTATTATAAAACTCGGCTGTTATACATTGCAAATATATGTTATTTATTGCAAATAAGTACAAACAGCATTTTAATCTTTAAGAATTTTAATCCATGAAATATAAATTACCCAAGCATATTTTCAAATTACTAGTATTTATTGTCTAGCGCCAAAGCTAAATAGGTATATATAATATTGCGACGAATTGTTTCAGTGTGTTTTCAGTTTTCTGTAACTATCTGTCAACTCTTTCTTCCTTTACGTAGGTACCCCAAGTAAGAAAACCAAACAAACACCCCTACGTGGTGATTTTCAAAAAAAAATGTCACCCCCTGTTTACGTAAGGTATTGACGAAAAGTAATCGCAGAGGGAAAGTAACGGCTATTGACAAAACGTGCCCGTAGCTTCGGGAAAATATTAAAAATAATCCACCTCGAAAGCCTACTCTGGTATTGAGTTCAAAAAGATTGGAAAAGTGAAGTGCTGAGCAAATGAGAAAGAAAATTATTTCTGTAACATTTTCATCTGCTATACTCAGAGACGCCACTTAAACATATGCATTAGATATTTTAAGCTAACTTTAAATAAGATGTAGAACTTAAGTTAAGTCGACCATATACGTCACTTAACATCAGGTGAGATCGCGGTCAAACGTTTGCCTTTAACTAAAAAACACTGAAAGTACCTTATAATATAGCGATATGAAATATCAAGGCTCTATCTTTAGATACAAATATTTATGCTACCATACTTCGCTTGGGAAGATCAGGTTACCTCGAGTTTATATCAGTATATTTTAACGTACGTCGCTGAATGTGGAAATAAGAGTCATATCAGCAACCTGCTTTCAAAAGCTTATTGAAAAGCAAAAGTGATATTATTCTGTACAACTTCATTGTGTAACTAACCAGACCAGCTTACAGCAAATTGAAAAAGGTTCGCGACGAAGAGGATCGAATTATTCAATCATAAAACTATCAAGGAAACTTGGCACGTGATTTTTTGGTAAATTTGTCACGAAAATGTAACACTAAAAACTATTTTATTTTCATAACATTTAGAGGTTTTTACCTGTCGTCTAACCACGCAATGTAACGTAATGGAAATCATGTTTTTATTTTTATAGCAATGCCCAATTTAAATCTTAAATAAAAATATCCCATAATTCAAGCGCCTGATAAAGTTATGCAGTAATCTATAGTCTCTTTTATGCAGGCTGCGCGGGAGCAGCAACAGCATCCTAAATGCGATAGCTGATAAGCATAGAAGAATGGAAGCTCATCCAAAGGACAAACTCGCTGGTAGTTGTATGTTACTAACCTAGTTTTCATAAGCTTTCTGTTACTAACACCATGGACTTGTATAAATAAATAAACAATAATAATATTATAGTAAACAAATATTCATAGATTTACATTCTATCTAATTTCAACATAACACATTCTTATAATTAAAATAACTTTTTTTAGGTTAATTTATATATATGACCCTTCAAGCCATAAAGTACTAAGCATGCGTCTTAATTCTTACGGCGGGTTTCTCGAACGATGATCAACGAAAAAAACAAATAATTACTATGTGTCAAACTCGGATCAATCGTGATATGGGTTTCCAGGTTTCCCGGCTTTATCGAATGATTCTTTTGTCAAATGAGATAGGATAAATAGATGAAGTAGATGAGTCACGGGAGGTTGCACTGAGGCTCGGCGCCGCGACGCCGGCATCCCGTAATGACGAGAACGACGCCCTGCAATGTCCCATTTAATAACTTGTTTACCCCAAAGCAGATGTTACACCAACAACACGTTTGTGAACAACTGCGGACAATCTAATGCTACATGCGTCACAGCTCACTTGGTAGTAGCTCTGCCTTTTATCCTGTGGGTCGGGGTTTCGATTCTCATCCAGAGCAAATGTTTGTGTGATGAACATAAATATCTGTTTTTTGTCTAGGTGTTAATAATGTTTTGTATGTATGAATTAACAAGAAAAAAATTATATATTAGCAATCTAGTTCCTATAGTTCCTACAAGCTCTGCTTAGTTAAGTCCCAAACTAAACAACGCTTGTACTATGGGAACTAAACTGCTGAATATAATTATTATAACTTATATAATTATTATTCTTTTTTGAAAATATATACAAAGAATACATAGTAACACCCTTAACATATATTCATGTTCATCACACAAACATTTGCTCTGGGTATTAATCGAACCCACGACCCACAGCATGGAAATATAAAATATATTACAAATATTACAATACAGTGTAACGGTAGCCATTTTTAATAGGTGCTGCTGTGTCACGGCTCGCTTAATAATCACGATTAACGTTATTTACGACCGACCCTGTAATAGGCGCTCTCAAATTTTAGATTATATTTACCCACTAATCTTATCAACTGGTATAAATGATTCCGGACAAGAAACAACACGACCTTATTGTTACAAATAATTATTAATTATGAGAACAATGCTTTGAACACGCCGTAGTATTTTCGTATTGTGTATTCAAAACAAAATTGGTATTTTGTTTTTGACATAAAAATCACCAGTTTCAATTGTTTTTATACATATTTATTTAGTTTAGCTAATCTAACATTTTGTTTTGCTTCAAACATTCGCAAAAAATGTAAAAATAAAAACGCTGGTCCTAAAAATATACTAGACGTGGTCACGTTACGAATTATTTATTTTAACCGCTCGGTTTATATAAACATAACAAAATAAACCTATCTCATGCATTACTTTTTTTACGATGTATAAGCTAGCTACGTTTTTAAATTATTTGAACCGCTTCAGGCTTTTGTATTAGCGCCGCGCCACATCGGTCGTCAAAAGATGCTTTCTTCATGAATCTGATCAATTCTGAAAACAGTGTGACTAACTTTAAGGGCCTGCGCAGACGACATGGCGAGGGATTTTACTTTTTACTAATGGACATTCAACCGTACTGTTACATTAATACGACATAAATTGCTATGCTTTAAAATGATGCCGTGGCATTGAACGTGAACGGAACGGTCTGCGCAGGCCTTAAGAGTCCCAGCAAACTGCAGACTTTTTATCGGCCGATAGTTTGGTCGGCTTCTTAATCAGTATGAAGACTGAATCACTGTAATGTGCGCATCTGCATACATCTTCATACTGATTAAGAAGCCGACCAAACTATCGGCCGATAAAAAGTCTCCAGTTTGCGGGGACTCTAAACCTTATTTTGTTTGTCTGTCTACTACTACTAGATAAATTACTTGTAGCTCCAAAAATGCTCTAACGTTTATTAATTAAACCGATAACCTTCTGGCGCACCACGCGAAAAAAACCCAACACATTTGTCCGATTTAGTCCGCATCGGGTGTTCGCTAACATTTTTACTTATACATTATTCACTTCCATAAAAAAATACCAGTTGATACGTTCCGTTACATTTCTGTTTTTTTTTTGCTAAAAACATAAAGCCCAGCCCTCGTCGGTTGAATATTTCTTTATTGGTGGACTTTGTGTCTAAGCTAGTCTAAAAATACTTAGTAAAGCAATGGAAATTGTTCCTTCTGTGTCGTATCGATATCATATCGAATATATCGATAAACGTATTTAAACACATTTTGACCAATAGATGTTGTTTTTAACCAAAAAATCCATTGAGTATGTTCTCAACTAGCCTGAGCACTTGAGCAGTTATTCAGATCTTCCTTTGTTTTGTACGAGTAGCAATATGTACCGAGATTATTACATAAATAGTTGTTTTCAATCATCATATTTAGTAAATTACAAAAAAAACTAACCTGCTAGCTTTAGCTAATTATTCGTTTGTACCAAGAAACTGTAAAATGCAATTTACAGAAATATAATAAATTTATTTAAATTACAGCAAACTTTCAGGGCAGCATATCAAAGAAGTTTTGCTTAAGAAATACTTAACCCGATTGCTCAATAGCACGAAATCGGAACGAGGAGTTCAAGTATGAATGTGAGCTCATAATTATGTAACTAGCTGCTAATCTTTAACTAAACACTTGTGAGAAATTACATCGTACAAACGTATAAATTCTATAATATTCTTTTATCAAAAAATAATTAACATAAACTTGCTAACGTATTTTGTGTTCTATTGATTGATTTATTGTGAAGTATACTTACAATAATCGTATTTACCATTCTGTATAGAAAGAACTTGCGCACATCTTGATTCTAAACAAATTCCTCGATTCAACCGATTAAAGAGAATAAAACTAAAGTGTCTTAAATTATAAGTGATTCTCTAAGTGATCTTATAATTTTTAAATATTTGACAATACCTCAAGAAAGGATTCATTATTTTTCAGTGTTTACATATAAATATTACGTAATATTTAAGTGTAAACACTGCAAAGAATGACTCCCTAAACAAAGATTTTGAAACAAAGCTAGTCTTGAGTATTTCAAATCTAAAAAGTTTCTAGGTTTAATTCATCAAAGCTAGTGCTTGTCAGGAAAACAATTTTCTTTGTAATTGGTGCACACTAAACCCCTACCGGGTTAAATTGAATTTGTGGAAGTGCTTCAGAGTTGGCAAGCTTTGGACAAACAATGCTGGGTAAGTCTTGAAAAAAACTGACCCACTGCTGGGTCAGGCAGGCCTGTCTTTGCTCTTTCCATTCCGCGCGGTTCTGAGCTAGAGTATATAAAATTTACATATTAATTACTATTTTTATATATTTTTCGCTAGGAAGACATACAGACATACAACAGAAAAGTAAAACATATTTTTTTAGACTGGTTCACGAAAAATGTTTCCTCTTTGCTTTTGTCTAATTTCATTTACTTTCGTAATAGGTACCTTGAGCTGGGATAGGACCCGTAACTAACCTACTTAAGTTTGGTGAAGAGTGTTTTTACCAAGACACGCTTATTTTTGATCACACATAACACGATAAAAAACAGATAGTATAAAAATAGAATACGGTATAAATAATGTGACTAAAATAGATAATTCTTTATTGGAACACTACACGAAAACAAATAACAAAAAATATAAACATAATAGGCAGCCTTATCGCTGAAAGGGATCACTTCCAGATAACGAAGTATTATTAAAGACCGAAAAACTTACTAACGAAGATAGAGATTTTTTTACTTGGTTCTTATAATTCTGTCCAATTAGAAAAAAATACACTTTTTTTCCAATGAAGAATTCGATTCCTGCGGCGGATGATTTTTTATTTACTATGAAGATTATAAGATACGGGATTAAGAAAACACAGTTTTATCTAATATAATGTAATATAATATATTTTAATGGATCCTTCAAAGATGAATCCCATGAAAATAATACCTGAAACGAAGTACCACATTTTGTTTCGCCAAAAGTTTTGTAAGTATTTGTATATTGTATTTTGTACAACGGGTATTGTAGAGCACAGAGTAGAGCGTGTTTGCAGTACATAGATTTTGTCAGAACTAAGTATGTAGTAGATTCCAGTATTACCACAATGCAGCGCATTTCAAGGTGCGCATTTCCTTCGCCATTAGGTACGACCGCAGCTGCCGAGTTCGCTGCTGTCTGCTAGCCTCTTAAGGAAATATCTCCAGTGTATACTATTTAGCTATGATATATATTTATATAGAGGAAGAAACAATGATATGTGTAAGAAAGGTGTGAGCATTGAGATAGTCTTCTTCTTCCACTCTCCTCTATCAGACGTCATCTGATAGAAGAGAGTGGAAGAAGAAGACGTATTGTACCGAGCCCACATAATGTGGGACTAAGGTAGGTAGATGATGATGATAGAGGAAGAAAAATACATCGTGGCTTGCCTCCCACAGATAATGTGACTACTAAAGTGTGGAACAAGCGTAGAAGCATTTGGCGTCCGTGCGTGTTTAAATTATAAGTATTTTGAGATTATTACCTATATATAACCTGTACTTACATAGTTTAATTTCTTTTATTTACTTACCTAAATTTTAAGTATTTTGTGCGAAATATTCCTTTATAACAGAAGGTATTTTATACCTACTAAAACAGCTACGTCATCATCAACATCTACCTAAATCAGTCCTCTAAGGTCTCTCCTAAGGCGCTCAACTGAGCCCGATGTTCGTCTAATCTCATCCAGTTTTACAGCTAAGTATCTTATATATATCTTTAGTTGGAATACAGACCTGGTAGTAGGAAACGAGTCTCACCGATGTCTGCGCTTGCCTAATGGACAGCGCCCGACGCGGCTGCTCAGAATTGTCTTAGAGAAGCTCATCTCAATCTTAATAGGCAAGTGGGTGCAAGCAGATGTTTTACTGAGTTAATTAGACCCCGGGTATTATTTGGTTTGATGGACGAAGTTGTGTAATGACGTAGTTTTAGGGTTGAAATTCAAGACAGTAACTATGCAGTTTCAACACTATAACTGCATAGTTCCTGTAAGTTTTAGTTTAAGGATTGTTTGTTACCGAATAATGTACCTACTTATATCAAAGTTTTCAAACTAGTTTGTGATGGTCGATAAATGAACATCATTATCATCACATCTATGTGTCACATGCATTTAATATAATTAAATCAAATTAACAAAACAGTTTCTGTGACATCGTTAAAATTTCAACTTTGCTTAATAGTAAGTACATAATTTTAAAAATAAAATTGTTTGCGACTAGGAACTGACTATCAGCTTAAAGCTTTATTTTTCATAACAAAAAGATTACGAGGGCTGAAAATATTGTACATTCGTGAACAAAAAACGCTAGGTGCTTCACTAAAAATACTAAAAATTAACATCATAATAAACCCACTACTGTGCAAACGTCAAAAGTGCACCACAAGTAACCACAAACAAAAAGAGCCACTACAGAAGTCACAACCAAAACAAGATAGCAAAAATAACTTTGCTCCAAAATACGTTCAAGTATTTTAAATAGCGCTCAAAATGTGAATGCGGCTTTTTAAAGGGATTTAAAGACTAAAGTTGTCCTATTTAACTTTCATAGTGTCACGTGATCTTTATAATGAAAATATAGGTTACCGCGAAGTTAGTATGAAGTTTGGCATGCTGCCAGTTGGATACTTTGTTTTATTTAATGTATTTTTATTAAAATAGGCATCGTTGAGAAAAATTTTCGTCAAAAATTTACATTATAAATCTTGTTTTATATTTCATTACCATAACATGTGTAACATCAAATCTTATCTATACTTCTATACTAATATTATAAAGAAGTAAAGTTTGTGTTTGTATATTTGTTAAATTGTAAGGGGTAATCTCGGGATCTACTGAGCCGATTTTAAAAATTCTTTCACTAATTGAAAGCTACATTATTAATATTTGATCACTAATGAATTATGTCACACGTCACTTGCCCCCCTCCCCCCCCCCCACCCCATCTCAAGATTTTTGGACAACAAAATAAATTGTTGATAGACCAATCGTTTAATTTAAAATAATAACCTTATTACCAACATAATATAAGCCAACAATTATTAATTTGTTCCGAGTTCATATTAATTTAAGCTATCAGTTATGTGAAACAATTTACCAACAAAACGTTGGGTCAAAGTTTAAATTACAGAACTGTTATGAATGGATTGTGGGCAGTATTCAACGATAGTTTTCTGCTATTTTATAAGCGATATTATATTTATTTTTTACCTGTTTATGTTCAGTTGATTTCACTTGTTCTTGTATTAGGAAGGACGAAATATTTTTCCTAAAATGTGTATTATTAAAAAATCTTTTGATCGATTTTCTTCTTAGAAATGTATAAAGTTATGACGGGTTATGTACCTACTTGTAGTTTTTTTTTATGTAAAGAAATCTAAATTCTTTTTTTTTTTGTAGTTATGGCCCTGGCTATTTAAAATACAGTCCTTTGATGAATGAACAGCGTTTATTTTCATTGTGCTGGATGCGATGCGTTAATTCAGAATGGTTTAATGAACATTGCTGGTTTTTCATGCTTCAGTTAATGAACTATCTCCTTTTCAATATGAAGTACAGTACATCAAATGTTAAATGTTACTAAAATATATTAACTATATATATCTACTAACTTGTTTATTTATTGGTCTTATGCTATTTGTTATTCAATTAAATTAAATTTCATGCGTCATCATGAATCATGTTATTAGATATTTTAGTGTTTAACAATAAAATATATTTTATTTTACTGCTGATGTTGACTTCTTTCACATGATTTACTTCTAAGTAATAAATTGCTACATTTTTGTAACTATAGAATCTTATCATCACCAACAATTTTCTAATTTCAACATAATAATAAATAAAGCAGGATTTCGTTTTATTATACCAATACTTTATATAGAATACGTATTACGTACTTTCATCTTATCTTCTATAGTGCCTTTTCCAAACAGGCAGATAAGTGATACGCAGTATTGCATGTAATTTCATCCCCTAAGGGGCGGGTAAAGACATAGAAAATGAGATAGAAATAAATTGAGTGGGTAACATCCCCAAATCACCGTCACGGTCTTTTATTGAGATTTACACAATAATGCTGCAATATTTTCACTATATTAGATTACTTGTCAAATATAAAAAGCACCTAATAGACTCCATTTATTTTCATAAAAGTTTTTATAATCTAAAGGGCAATAACCTTAAGTATAGAGATCGTCTTTTGATAAATATTTTAGTACAAAAAGTTAGACAAATATCTTATTACAATGTAGTTATCGAAATTCCAAGTATTATATCAATAGGTTCGGTATTTGAAAGGTTACAATGTGACTGAGGAACAAACATTTATAATTATAAATTATAATTATAACATTTATAATATAATTTATAATACGTACTTTAAATATTATAAATTATAATATTTAACGTACATAACTTACGTATTGAGTTTGTTCACATTTTTTCCATAAGATTGTGGAAGATTTTAATTAGTGGCACTACGATCATACTTAATTAAACAAATAAAGAGAAAGTAACAACTCATAAGAATAAAAACTTGCAATAGGCTGTAACGGAAAAAAGAAAAAGTAACGGAAATTTTAAAACAGAGTTTAATTTTAAAAGTGGGGAAAAGATAACGTTGAAATTCGTAATTTATGACGTCATTATGGTGGAAATTAAATGAAAAAACACTCCAAAACGAGACATTAAAGTTCACATGCACCGACATTTTGGGGGTTTTGTAAAACAATGTTCGGACATACTTTTAATGAGTTTTATAATGACCAACGATTTTTTGTTTTCAGGTGTTCATATAGACTATTTACTGAAACAGGGTTGATATTATTTCTAAAAATCTACATTACTGACTTATAAGAAACCAAAAAAATGTTTTATATACCGCAAGAGATCAACTTTTAACCTACCTATACCTCGATAAAGGAGACCGTTACAGCGCCTAGTTATTGTTTCAGTTAGATTAGGTTTACCCAACATCTATACCATTATCTCAGTCTAGTCGGTTATATCTACAGATATTACCGTTTTAATAAAACTTAGTTTATTGCCGAAAGAGAGCATAAAATTAACTATTTTATTACAAATCAGAATCGTCGCAAAGCCAATTAAAGTGAATATAATGTACATTAATTTTGATTTTGCTAACTAGCTCTAACTTGTTTTAGTGACGCCCATAAATTTTGACGATGAAGGGCCTTAGTAGACTTGCTAAGCCAATACACAAGTCCTTCGAACTTACTACATTAGTGGACGATTTTAGCGTAAAATTAATGTTTTTAAACTAAAACGCTTGACATTATACATTGCAGTTAAAATTTTGATATGCAATATACTTATCAAACAGTTGTCCGACAGGCTTCATAGCTCAGTTGGTAGTGGCTCTGCTTTGCATGCTGTGGGTCGTGGGTTCGATTCTCAGAGCAAATGTTTTTGTGATAAACATAAATATTTGTTCTGTCTCTATGTATTTACAAAAACAATATGTATATAAAAAAATTATTAGCAATCTAGTACAAGCTTTGTATAGTTTGGGACTGTGGATGTGTGAAATGTAAATGGATATTGATTTGTTTATTATTATTTCATTGTGAAACATTGTTGGGAATTTGATATAACTTTTTTTTTTTTTTTTTACATGGAATACAAACAGCTTTAAAAATTAGGGAGTAATAGAGTGAAAGTAGCACAAATAAGCCTTAATTAGAATTCACTTATAGAAATTTTAAATTTGCTTTGTAACTCGTAACCAATAACAGGATTAATAAGGAACAAAAGAAGAACGGAACGTGAACGAAATCGCAAACGGAAGCTAGTAATTTATTGCTTTAAAAGAAAGTTCGCTCAACTCTCCATCCAACTGCATCCCGTTTGTTCGGTCAAAGTTGAAATTTCGCTATTTTAAAAGCCCCATTCGAAACTTTATTATCATTGCATACTGACAAAAACTCTCTTTAATATGCAAAATACCCACATTTCATCTCGCTGGAATCATAAACGAGTGCTTTAAATGTATTTTTTACAAACATTGTGAAATATAAAAAATGTTGTCGTTTTAAATTAGTCCAATTATCGACGCAGCACTCGATGTCAATGAAATATTCAGAAGGCTTACTGGGGTGGCTATGAAACTATCGACTTCTTTTTTATTGTACAACACAGACGGCGTCAGTGCGGACAAACCTCTGTCTAACCTTATTCGAAAATTCTGTTTTACTTGTTTGGTGTTACGTACTAAGTATGGGAGAAAGTTCCTGAAAATTTTAAAAATACTGTACAGGAATCATTGAAGAATAAGAATTAAGTATTTTTTCATAATAAAATGTAGTAACAGTAGTAAATATAATGTTACAATGGTCCCGAATGAAATATTAACAAGTAGGTACATATTACTAAGTATATTATGTCTTCCAATGTAATTACCGTGTAAAAGTTTCCTGTTAGTACCAGTTCTACTAACTACACCAAAAAGAGGAAAGTTTCTTCAATAATTACAACCCAGAAACTACAATTATGGTTATTGTGTATTATGATCACATAGCTTATTCTAATTGGGTTGTCAGGACACGTTTGACTTTTTCATTGGTCGAGTGGATTCATTAGCTACACGGGAACACATACTTTGTTTATATTTTATGTTTCCGTCCGTTTTTGTATTTTCTTTCTTTCTTTCATACATACTACACATGCGACTTAACTGCGTACCTCACTGAATGCGTGCCCGCTCGCACGCCCGCGCGCCCTCGTCCTCGTCGTACGAGGGCGGAAAGTTCGCAGTTAAGTCGGGCGGGTGATACGAGTAGACGAGCCTTCTATTGCTATAGAAATGCGTGTCATCATCATCAACCTATAGCAGTCCACTGCGTACGTAGGTCTCTCCCAAGACGCGCCACTGAGCCCGGTCTTCGGCTCTTCTCATCCAGTGTTTGCCAGCTAAATGCGTGTAGAAAAGCAAAACGCTGAGTGTCATAGCCCGCGTTGGCTCGTCTGCATAAAACAAAACTGGTGTCATGTCAGTCCGTCCGCGCGTACGTTTCACTGCGAATAATATGCCGAGTATTAAATCATTTTAGACTTACCGGATTTATTCGTGACATGAAAAATGTTGCTTTAATTTTTTTTAAACTACGTTTTGAATTCAACTTTTTTAACGAGACTAGGTGTAAAATATTATTGCCACTTTTTCGAAATAGGTTTTTTTTGTATTATTATATTTTTATATTAATATGCCTAGCTAAAGAACATTTTTTTAGGTTTTACTTTAAGACGTAACCAATTGTTCTGTTTCGAAATAGCTTTATTATGGATAGATATTTATGACAGCAATGTTTTTTGTTTGGAGGTATTTATTGTACTGTTGATGTGAACTAAGCAAATAAATGTGTGGATTCGATTAAATATTTTTTTTTAATGTTTCGATATTCGATAAACCATTGGTATGTTTACAGCGCAGTATTATATACTTATTTTTCATTTTGTTATATATTATTTTAAGTAAACAAACTGAATTCCGTTATTACGATAGTAAATAATATATACATAGCTTAAACAGCTTAGTCAAAAAAATATTATAATTTTAAAACATATATTTAACACTCCTGTTTGTTTCTCAAAAGGAGTCTTAAGTAGTTGTATTTTTAATTAAGTTTATCAACAAGCTTATCCTGTAACTGGATACTTTAGTAACATTAGCCAAATTAAAACACCCTTCGCTAACTCATGGCACAGTATACATATTTAGCAGAAGGAATACTAAATTATCTAACATGATTTATCTTTCTGTAAATATTTCATAAACGATTCAAATACTACTTCTGGCTCTAAGATGGCAAGTTAAAAATATAGAGCTAGAACCAAAAAAATAAATGAGAGAGAGAGAGTGAAAATATTTATTTTGAACACTACACAACAATAGCAAATACAATAAAAACAAAACATGAACGTAAGATACAAAAAAGAGAGAAAACCATTCAATAAAACACAAATAAGAGAAGGTAGTCAACAGTGTGGGTGCTGAATGCCTAATGCTATGTTAGGTTGGTAGCAACTGAATACTGATTAGATTAGCAATGATTTTATATGTGAGCCGTGATTATCACAGTCAAATCTTAAGCCTCTATTGGCCTATAGTATAAGTTCCAGTAGGATCAGTAAGTTTGCTAAAACACCGCCACTCTAATCCATTTCACCAGAACAATAAAAGGTAACATTACAAGACGATGTTTGATCTACTGTTTATTTTGTATACTGTGTACGTTGATTCTAATTGGATAGGCAAAAATCTAATCAAGTTCAAAAGAAATCAAGATTGTAAATATTTACCTATCTCAGACTAAATTAGAAGGATCTAAAATAAAATAAACATAGCGTCGTAAAATTTTATTAGTAGACACTTTTTGTGAAAAATAAATATCTAGAAGTATTATTTAGTTAATAAAAAATATCTTCATCTATTGTGTATGAGAAACTGTTGACAACAACTGAGAAGTATATAAAAACAGCTGGAAATAAAAGCGATATTTATTCATATAATTTTCAACTCGATAATTATTGTGATCAGAAAAAAAACGGTATAAATGTCTAAGCATTCGATTATGATTCATGTTTCGGTGGTTTCTACTTGAAGTTACAATAAAAATGTTCAGTCAAAATTAACCTGCACAACGATAAGTTAAGATTTTCTTACAAATTAAAAGAGTAGTAATGAAATTATTTAAATGAATCCTTTTGATTTTATATGGGTTTCCCTTAACTCTTGTTGTTAAACGTAAATACATTATGTTGAAAGTAAATACATGATGCAATTAATAAATACTATTTAACTTATCACTATTTTATACCTATGTCTAATATTCTGTGTTTGTGGAATTTTTGGCTTTCAATTAAATTCTTTGCCAAACACTATTTGGATATTTTAGCGATTTAATTTGTATGTCGACACTGTTTTGGTATAAAATACATAGGTACATAATAAAATACCTATAATTATGTACAATGATGCGCTTCACGCGCACGAAATTACAACCAAATATGTGTGTGACTTGTACATTTTTAAACGTACTATTGTGTAAATCAGGTTTATTCAAATAAAGTGCGAGTTACACTGCATAGCAGTAGCAGTATCGCATTTATCGCTACTACGTTCTAGACGGTCAAAACGCATCCGACTGTGACATCTCAGAAGTATTGAAATATGTCAAAAATACGCATTTTTTCTAGTATATTAAAAAAACTTGCCTTTATAAAGCAGACCGACCACAGCCGTAGCTATTGCTTTACCATATTGCTTAGCTATAAAGCAGATTGACGCCTTAGCGGTGAAGAGAAGACAATACAGCGTCAGGATTGAGAGATGAGAGACGTGCCAGAGTGTGCAAAGAAATATATTGCCTTTTGTCTGAAAGGCAAACAAATACGCGAGATATAAGTCAGAGAATAAATAAATAAATAATGCTGGACAACCCACACAACATCATCTAGCCCCAAGCTAAGCAGAGCTCTTGGGTACTAGAAGACTGACATACTTAATACAATACATGCACATAAAGTACACCTCAGAGTCCTGAGGGCTGAGCATGAATAAATGTGACAATGGTAAACATTTATAAGATACACTGCTTGTTATCGTTGCAACGTTCGATGGTAAGGCTGATATCAATGCGCAGTGTATCTCAAACATACTGTTTAGATACGTTTACGATTGTCACATTTATTCGTGCTCACATACCTAAAGCACTATATATATAGATTAACTTGTTATTATTAAGAAAGAGACAATCAGATCCCTTTTGACAAAAAGAGCAAGACAGTTTAATAAATAAGGACAAAATAACTGAATTTATCTGACCATTTTACTATAGTCTGTTAGGATAATATTTGTTTAGAGTATTTATTTAATCACCTAGCAGGAAAAAGCATGCAGTATAAATGTACAATAAATATTCATAAACATTAAAATAAACAAATAAATAATGCTGGACAATCCACACAACATCATCTAGCCCCAATCTAAGCAGAGCTTGTGGGTACTAGAAGACTGACATACTTAATACAATACATTACATAGATAGATATTTTTTAACATATAAAATACCCAGAACACCCGGAATAAATATTTGCAGATCGTACAAACATTTATCCCAAGGCGGGAATCGAACCCGCAACCTGTAATAACACAACTATTACACAACTTCTAGTTACAAAATTAAATTATTTGATGAACTTACACGCGCAGCTTGCCAGATCAGCAACAAGGATATCACAATCTGGTACAAAGACACGCTTGTGGAATACAGTCCAAATATTATATCAACTGCCATCAGGGGCTGACCATTGAACCCCTTGTCGGGGACTGATGCGCCGACGCAGGCTATCGCGTGTGCCAGTGTGATTATTGATATCAACTGTAATACAATGTAATAGCATGTAATGTAATATGCATAGAATAAGAATCATTTATTCGCCTACTATCATGTCACCAGTATAATTATAAGTCACACATACCCTCACATAAAATCACTGGGGATTTGTTGTTAGTTTTTTTTTTCGAACCTGTTTCTTTCTTATTATTATATTCTTATTTTCTGTTTTCAAATCAAAATTAGTAAATACCTACTCTATTTAGGAAAACCTTTTATTGGCTATATAATAAGATTTAGATACGTTTATAGTGATTGCTGTTGGTTTTCTAATAAAAATAAAATAAAATAAAATTCGCATAATACATGTCATGAAAACATAGGTCGTTAGTATATAAAATGTATCAATGTAGTAATCTATAGGTACCTAAGTTGTACGTTGTTTTTTTCAGTCAATAAACTTTTTATAGTTTTATAGTATACCAGCTTAGTGAGCTAATATTTATTTATTTAATAATTACTAATTCATAATTCCAAAAATTCCGTAACTGTGTAAACCCCATGATCCAGCAACCAGGCACGCAAAACACTAATATCTTTCAATTATACATAAAAATGTACAACTTTTATTTATCTGTAAGTATCGCTGTGAGAAACGCACTCAAGCATATTTGTCTCACTGTTTTCACATGTTTGATAATTTGTACTCGCTAGCAATCACACAAAAAGGGCATACTGAAATTGAACTTTTTTAGAAGCATTTAATTAATTTTCACAGTGTAATAGGTCCCCATAGCGTTTCGCATTTCTAAATAACGTTAATTACAAAAATAATAACATATCTTAACTTATTACAAAAGAAGCAAAATCTACACAGAACTAAATGATTTGTGGATAAAACACGGCGCGAAGAAATTCACGTAGAGCTGTCTTTATTAAGCTCAAAGTTATTTCTGGGAAAAATGTATTTCTGATAACGCCACATATTTCTAAAAGGTTCTACACCAGAAACTTCTACGAAACAGATATTTGATACATAAAGAGAAAAAAATATATGTTTAAGAATATTGCTACATTTTTTTCATATATTTTTTTTATATTCATACACACTTAAAGATTCACACACCCCACTCAAGTCCCAAACTAAGCAAAACTTGTACTGTAGGAACTAGATTGCTGATAAAATACTACATAGGTAACACTCAGACACAAAACAAATATATGTTCATCACAAAGATCGATTTAAATCTTTGGTTCACACAAACATTTGCTCTGGGTGGGAATCGAACCCACGACCCTAATATACCTACTAGGTATACCTACCCTGTGTGCTTATGTTACCACTAGAAATGCGATGCTATAGGTTGTAGACAAAATAAAATTGCTCAGAACGTACTGTAGAAACTGTGCCAACAAATATAACGCCACGTCGCAAGCTGAAGCCGCACATTGTATCTACCTCACAACATTTAGTTTTTGCCTCCATATCACACCATTAAAATATATACAAAACCACAAAACACGTTGGATAAAACAAAAAAAAATATGGTATAAAATACTTTACAAAATGGGCTCAAAACATTTAAATGACAATACATAAAGAGTAACCGTGACGGATGGAAGAAGAAATGTCAATCATAAAAATAAAAAGAAGAAGAGACTGATATAAGGAGGTTTAATAAAAAGCCAATTCGTATGTATGCATGTTTGGTTCACGTAGGGAGGTACTTCACGTAAATAGCGTTTATTAATAGTACAAATATCCAGGAAACGGACAAAGAGTCGGATTCATTCACGGTTATCGACCTACACATGTATTTCAAAGAATACGACCACTACTTACTAACAACACGAAGGAAATTAAAAAAAAAAACATTAACATTGTCACGTTTACACTGCTTGGATTCCCAATACATCAACTGTGAGGTGAGGGTGACTATATGATAATAACTGAAACGCGTGAAGTTGAATCCTACTGAGCTTATTGCCAGCGAATGAGGGCACAAGCGTAAGTTCACCCTTCATTATTTACAATTCTCATTATTTTCCTTTAACAAATGTCTTGGGCTGTTTTTCTTTGACCTGTCAAATAATATACATTAAACAATGTAAAACTGTATTAAAATCGTTACCCGTATCTACTGATACCGTTGTAATACAATTTTAGACAAACGTGTGTAATTTCAATAATTACTAAAAGTTTCAAAACAGCATAGACTTCGTGGACCTTACAACCACCGCGACTTCGAAAATTTGAAAAATGTAATGTTCTTTGATGATATCTCGATATTATCTTAGTTACTAGACATTTTAATAAATCGATCTGTATTTTGACAAAAGAAACATACCAACAATTTTGCTAAGTTGATTATTTTACTACAACTACTTTTGAGTTTTGTCACATTGTATATGTGTCAAATAAATTGCTGTAAGATATATATATTCATTCGTTAGATCGCATGAGTAGATTCTATAGCCTGAAGCCAGTAACTGGAGCCAGTAATTCGGTTGGCTAATTACACTTTGGCTGGGGGCATTTTGATCGAAACATGCCCAGAACTCCAGGAATTAGTACGCAGAGTGTGATTGCTGTGGCTCGGTCATCTGTGAAGGTAAATCTTTGTTTCGAAAATATCCCTTGGAATTTGCTTTGTCGATGCTCTAAATTAGAAATCAGAAACATTTATTTGCTGAATCTAAGTTACCGCTAAGATAGGTCTTAAATGTACTTAGGAATAGAGATGGGTTACATCCTACCAGTCATAGTCCTGGTGTGCAAACATAAATAATATTTATACTTAGAATAATAAATTAGTAGGATAAGTTTACAGTTTTTATTTTGCAGAGATAATGTTAATATTAATCAACTATTTTGTAGGTGTTTAGTTAGTTTGGTATTTCTCTGTAGTTGTTATTAAGTAATTAAGTTTGATAACAAACTAATCACTAAGAAAGAAATAAATTCATATACAAGAAAACATTATTAAGTATTATTTATAGTTATTTTTACTCGCAGTTAACCAACAAACAAATCTAAGCTTTAAATATACCTAAACAAACATGCATAGTCGGTATACACAACATTATCAAACGAACATTTTCCCCAATCCAACACAAAACAGTCCGTCCACAAAAAAGGTTCGTATTTCATAATTACAATGTGGATAATATTTCCATACAAATTAGTTTCCAGTACACAGCACACTTGGGTAGATCCATGTGACATAATAAAATGCAAAACGCCAGCATTTCCGAGGGTGTATTCGGATGTGAAGTAAATTTTATGTAACTAAATAATGTTCGGGATGTGAGTCAAATTCTCTCTCATGTTTGATAGTTAAGAGTTTAATTTTTAGAACCACGTCATACTTTTGTAATTAAAAAAAATACGGACATATAAATAAATTTAAAAAAATGGTTGTCTGTAAAGTCGGTTTACTGACGATAGTTGAACGTGACAACGAACGCAAAGGCCGATTGTGCGTCTTTGTCGCTCGTTCCGCGCTCTCGCTTGCACTTCAAGCCTTACATGGAACGCCTCAGAGCTAGGTAACGCCGCATGAGTCATGTTTTTTCGTGCGTGCAGCCGGCTCTATCGAATTATAAGACGTAAAAATACGGATTCACACATCACGCCTCAAAGCAATGCTTGTACTATGGGAACTAGATTGCTGATAGAATACTTCAAAATATTTTTAAGTAAATACATACATAGAGTAACACCCAGACACAGAACTAAAGTTTATTTTCATCGCACAAACATTTGCTCTCGTTGGGGATCGATCCCACGACCCACAGCATGAAAGAGAGAGCTTCCAACTGAGCTGTGCCAATAGCTATATTAGTCACTTATGTGTAGGTATTCTCTGATGTGCCATAATGTCTTATTGAAAGGCAAAAGTAATAATCTAAACTAATATTATAAAGAGGAAAGATTTGATTGTTTGTTTGCATCGAATAGGCTCCGAAACTACTGGACCGATTTCAAAAATTCTTTCACTGTTGTGAGGCTACATTATCTGTGCTGAACATAGGCTATATTATAATGATATTTTTTATATAGGATACCTGTGCGAAGCCGGGGCTTAGAACAATAAATCTAAGCATGTAAAACAAAATTGCAGATTAAAAATCCGAATAAACATGTCACCGGACTTGGTACACTCACATACAAAAATACTTCTGTATAACTTCTGTTTTGAAAAAGCTTTGCACTGGATTGTCCATCCGGTTTACTTCGGCTCTGCTATGCAACCCAATATTATTTTTTAAAAATGTTTCGGAAGCTGCATTCAAGGGAAGGGGAATAAAATGCATTGTTTTATACAAATGTGATTTAGGAGAGGTTTTATCTTTGTTGATTAATGTAATAACTAAAATATACTTTAAACTTAGGTTGGTGGCAACTGGCAACTAATGTGTAGTTATAACATGTATTTATAAGTAGCGATGATTTCGCGGTAGACCACAGCGGAGAGAAAGGGATGGAATAGAGGTCTTTAGAAGCTCATGATAGAGATAAAAGAAAAAAAGCCCTGCAGTAGACCCATTGGTTCATCGGACTAGCATATTGGTGCATGGAAAGAGCCTCCTCGTGGCGCACACCGGTAACAGGGTGCA
Organism: Ecliptopera silaceata; assembly: GCA_932527185.1. Lineage (NCBI taxonomy): Eukaryota > Metazoa > Arthropoda > Insecta > Lepidoptera > Geometridae > Ecliptopera > Ecliptopera silaceata. Next base: position 4,053,609 of record OW052205.1, on the reverse strand, counting down.
TGGAAAGAGCCTCCTCGTGGCGCACACCGGTAACAGCTAGGCACGGTAAAGCAGTGTCGAGTCTGGCTAATCTTTCCAACACGATGCTACAACAGAATACCTACAGTTGTAGCATCGACACGATAAGAAGAAGATCGGACTAGCACAATAGTTTTGTAGTAACGATAACATCGAAATCGAAATAATTATTTTGATGCAAAACTTTTTGGGTCAGAAAAATCTGTTTGCGCGTTTTTATTCAAAATAAACCGTATCGTGACGTATTGCAACGAGACTTTGCATTATAGATCATAAGGAGTGTTGTTGCTGGTATAAATCGAAAATGACAATTTCATCATTCATGAGTCAGGTGGGCTTTTTTGCATAAACATGGCATAAATAAATCATGTTCGCCTGATCCTAGTCCATCAGCTGTGCGCTTTGCGTTTATTGTAATTTTGCTATTTCAGAACTATATAATATCCAAACAAAAGCAAGATAATTGATAGTTTTACCCAATAAATTATATATGAAGTTCCTCCAGCACACCGTCATCTTACACTACCGGAAACACAGAACAAACCGGAATCTGTTCGTAATTAAGTTAAAAGTTAGTTAACATTTTGTTGACGCTTGGAACTAAGTGGAAGACCAACTTTGAACTAACCACGGTGCCTGTAAAGTTAACTAGGTTGAGGACATAATTAAAAGAAAATACTCTTACCTTACCTACTACCTTCTGTTGGTGACTGGCTAAAGAAGATGATATTCGATTTTGATTCAAAGCATTAATCTAAACTAATATTATAAAGAGGAAAGATTTGTTTGTTTGTTTGTTTGCATCGAATAGGCTCCGAAACTACTGGACCGATTTCAAAAATTATTTCACTGTTATGAAGCTACATGATCTGCGCTGAACATAGGCTATATTAAAATGATATTTTTTATATAGGCTACCCGTGCGAAGCCGGGGCGTGCTACTAGTATTTTATAATAGCCTTCCTCAATGCATGTCAACAAAGAGAGTCCAGTCCATTATGAAGTTCTAAAGCCCAAAACGGGCCATTCATTACTCTTCCAGTTTTAGGGCAAGGGCGTCTTCTGACTCCATATTTCAAGCGCGACATCTCAGGACATTGCGACGAATATGTGCCAGCGGCATAAATTATGCCCCTCATGGGACAAGTTAGGACGCCAAACCCTTAGACCCTTTTATGGACCACAATAACGCAGTGTAATGTGGTCTCTCTGTTGTTTGCTGTTGATCAAATGTAAATAGAATTTAAATGTAAAAGGAATTCAGTCTCAATAAAACTGGAAAGAAATATTATGGATGTTGCTCGATGAATCTTCATCGCAAATACAGGACGTGGCAGATGAACAAATGGAAATAGCCTAAAGTTGCAAATAATTCTTTGCCAGCACTAAATCTTGATTTCCTTATTTACTACACAGATATATTTAATAATGTAAAAAGAGAGCCCTATTTTTTTAGGCTTTCAGTGTATTAACTAAATAAATTATAATTACTCACAGATATTTAACACATCACGCTCTAGCCCAAAGTAAGTTATACAGATAATTAGATAGTTAATAGTCTTTTTGGCTTGCATGATAGCAAATGATAACCAAAGAAGAAAGAAAGAAAAATTTCCGGAATCCATACCCTTCATACTGGAACACAACAATGAGCATCATTACTTTGCGGCTGAAGAAAATATACGTGTTATATTTTCCATGGTTTTTATAATTGGTTGTTCATTCACCGTCTTCACACTTTACCATAAAGAATAGTTAGTTTTGTCGGCCATTGAGACAAACAAACAAAAATAACTTTACATCCACGTTTTCAAAACGCACGCGGTTTTGAAAACGTGCATGTAAAGTTATTTTATGTTTGATTGGAGAGAAAAAAAAAGACGTGTGGCACTCGGGAACTGCCGCGGTAAAGGTATTGCATAGCATTTTTTGCTGGATTACGCATGCGCAGTGTTAGGTAATTTCGTTACGGAATTTCTGAATTCGCTCTCCACGCTCAAGGCCTGCGATAAAAGCTGTGCAATAGCTTAAAAAAGAACTTTACATTCGGTCAGATCAAAATAACCCTGGTTTTATTTGTCGTCCCTCGTCCAATTTTCATCTTTAATCTAAACTGAAAATTGCAGTTCGGAATTGCCAGCAACTTTGTTCCCTGTAGGTATAGTAGGCACACAGCTTTCCGCATTCTGCACTCAAGTCACGTTTGTCATTTCACACCGACCCGCAGAGACACAGAGTTTTCACACTCTATAAATTTTCGCCAATACTGGTAATAGTCTAAGATCCGGCTGCAGGATTACTGCGCTCATCTGTTTTTTGCTGAAAACCAATTTTTTATGTATATTTACAATTAAGAGAATATATATTTATCAGGTTGCCTAGCAAAATTTGGCCGAAATATAAATTGCCATGATGTAGACGTTATTTTATTTAAAAAACAAGTGAACGATATTTTTTCCCATAAAATAATTTAATTAAACATACTGGTGGCCAATTTTTGCTATACAACCTGATAAATATATATTCTCCTTATTGTAAATATACATAAAAATTTGGTTTTCAGCAAAAAACAGATGAGCGCAGTAATCCTGCAGCCGGATCTCGTACTATAAGGAAATCCGCAGGGTTTGCCAACAAATCTGGGATATGACTGATGTGTCGCCGTAAACAGTAAATAATGCCAGTTTGATGTACATCTCATATAGAAAGCTGTAAAATAAACTGCTGATATATGAATTCGAAAGCAGTGGGAACGTAGACGTATAAAAAATTAAAAACTAAAACTCGACTACGTAAAGAAACCACTTAAATTACATCTGTACATTATTCATTTTTATAATGTAATTTCAAGTCTTTTCATTTGAAGCCATTTACAATAATTTATTCGTTTAAGTTGGAAAATGTCGTTTATTTTCCGTCATACGTATAGATAGATAGATATGTATATGGCTGACAGACAATGACATCACATAGCTTATGTCACATAAGCTTTCAAGTCATTTGCATCGACATTTGCCAAAATTTGTGCTATAATTAAGTTTTTAATTCTCTTTAAATTCTCTCGCAGAATAAAATAAAGAAGAGAAGATAAAAGAAGAAGTTTTAAGTTGTGTGGTGTAGTTATGAGCTACAACCATGTGTATTACCATCTCACATTAGATAGATTGATAACTTCAACACTTATTTTACCCGTACCTACTTGGTTAAAAACAAAGCTTATTGTTCAGCCACAACAATCCATGTAGAAGATTTATTATACAGTAAATTATTATATGCATACTCGTGCAGTTTTACAATCAAACATACGAAACGTAATTATGAATATGGAGTTAGGGATTTATTGCGGCTCTGATAGGGTTTAACGATATACTTGACCTAAATACCACATGTAACTAGAACCTTATATGAAGCAGTAATTTCTTAAGTGTCCCTTACATTTATTGAAGCTGTTACTGGCGTATAAGTTAATCAGTTATGTCGAGTTATGTGTAATTATTTTAGAAGTTTTGTGCTCCGGATGCTGATTTTTGGAATACGAGTAAACGAGAAAAAAGGAAAGTATCGGAGCAGTGGCGGATTCGAATAAAACTACGCGTTGACAACTTGACTGTCGAACGTTGCAGCGTCACCGCGCAGTGTATTGCCTTGATCACACGTACCGAGTAAACCGGTGAGACAGTGACGTATTTGAGATACACTGCGCGTCGACATTAGTTTTACTGTTGAACGTTGCAGCGTTAGCGCGCAGTGTATCTTAAATACGTCACTGTCTCGCCGGTTTACGCGGTACGTGTGATCAAGGCATATCTTGAGTGTGCTGACGCTAGTCACCGTCAGAATATCAAGAACTAAATTTAATAGAACGTACGAGAACAAACATCAAAGTTTACACATTTTCTTAAGTAGGTATAACAGTATGTTTTATGCATAAATGATAGGAAAGCTAGAGGGCATGTTTGCTTCAAATAATCGGTTTACCGCTAATCGTCAGCAAGTTCCATTCCCAGTGGCAAGGTAAAGAGCCACTAACCGGCTCAGCGCGACGGTACTGGTTCGTTTACATAATCCCTCTAGAATCCTTCGATGCACTTTGTACCAGTACACTGTAAACTCTAGCTTTCGTTTCTGATAACGGTTAATGTAATAGATACCTATTTTACAGTTCACCTACTTTACATTTTGAAATACTTTACATTTTCGTATAATTAACAATGCTTTCAAAGAATGTATATTTTAACCAACATTGCATAACAATGGTTGACTGAAACAGAGTTTCTCTATTTAAAACATACACTGCGATAAACATACTCTGTATGGAATATATAAATCACGAGTCTTTCACACACACACCCTCACCCTCACACCACACGCACACACAACCCCCACACCCTTAAACAACCCCCCCAACGCGCACACACATCTCCAGTTTCTCATTGCTGTTGTTAAATATACATTTAAAAATAGTTTTATATTTTTGCGGTCAGCATCGTTTTACTCGTGTACCTTATTATAAGTATAAATAAGTATATTATAAGTTTTTGGTCCAAATAAATATATTTGTATTTGTATCACCAGGGAGTGGTACGTAGACAAAGTTTATCACTTAACACCAGGATGATCAGTTGGTTTTATTTCACTTTAGTCATAAATAACATTTTATGAATATTATATTATTGTACAGACGTGGCTTTACACTCTCCTATATAGATAGAATTCTCTAAGTAACGTATTTTTTGCAAAATACAGTTAGATTACTTACATAGTTGCGAATTCATGAAGTTGGAGTATCAAATGCTGGATGCAAAAGTGGAGTGCGCATCGACTTACACACCGCAGTAATCCGCGCCGGTCGAATACATTGGAACGGACTATACAATCTCCTTTTTACTACCAAATCTATCAGCTCGTTCTATAAACTCATCAGAGCGAATGCTTTTTCCGCGGAGTCGTTTAGGTTGAGAAATCATGAATTTTTCTTAAGTTTTGTTTTGATGCACATTCTCGCGCTTCGAGGTAAGCCAGCAACATAAATAAAAGTAAGAAGGGTTCGTGTCGCTTTCACAATTATTGACAAAACTACTATTATTTATCTAATTTAATAAGATTTAATTTTTTGCACACCATTTTAATTTGGTAAAACATGTGAACTTACATACCTACAATTTTTATTTTTATTTTTATGCCATAGCTGGCAGACTAGCTTGCGGGCGGGCCACTTTGGATAGGAAGTGGTCTTCGCCGTTATTATGTCATTTTATACAAAATCTACCATGTTTTTTTGCAAATAAATGAATGATTGATTGATTGTAATCCCTAAATTTGATGTCTGATGCTCTTAACAATCTGACTTGGATAGGTAAGTATCATAATTTGCCTTAACCTTATATAAAATAATAAGGAAAATGTGCTTTGCATAGATAAATATTATGTACAATGTATCTAAATGATTCTTGTGATTTTAAGGAACAACTTTTTTAACTTTTTTATTCATACATTTTGATTTTGTCACAACTCATAATAGCATCATACATAACATCACTTTCTACGTAATTGCATTTGAACTCTGCTACGTCATTCAATATTGAATTATTCTTCTGTAGAGGGCAGCTCGACGTCACCGCAGGACTTTTTACTTTGAAGGAGTTACATGTCCGTTTCCTTTGTAAAAGTTGTAAAAGACCAAACGCGAGTCTGAAGGATTACACGAGCCCCGAGCACGGACTTAAAGCCTCACAAATGCACCAGTTTATGTTCGTAAGACTGAGGACTGAAAATTAATAAATGTGACAATCGTAAAGAGTATAAATTTAAGATACACTGCGCGCTAACGCTGCAACATTCGATAGTAAAGACGATGTCGACGCGCAATGTATACCAAATACGTCACTGTTTTGATTCGTTTACGATCGTCACATTTATTCATGCTAACCCCACTGAAAAGGTTTTAATTTATCATTTTTAATTTTAAATCATTGTCTTCAATTGTTTTAAATTATGACGATATTTTTAAGTTCTCATTTAAATACAATTTAAGTTCATACAAAATACATGAACATAGCAACGTTAAGTACTTATATTGGTAGCAAATCAGGAAAAACGTTATTGCTGGATACAGCAAGACCCAGTTTATGTTTAAAATTACATTTGTTGTTGTCTAGATTGACGTGTATTCTATGTGCATCTAGTTATATATTAACCACAATCAATTTATTAATGTCGTAATACAACTATCCCTTTGGTCAAACCCGTTAACATTGTTTTGAATCATCAGGGAAAAAGTGGGAACTATAGCGTAGCAGGATATTTACTCGTTCATTAATATTTGAAGGCTATTGACGTCCGCATATAATAGACACTTTTTAAATAACATGAATTCATCGCGAAATTCAAGTGAGTGTTGCAAAGGATTGTATGAATATAGCTCCGATGAAGAGCTAGCTAATGAGCCCGTGTTTGATAGTTACCCTGATGAATTGCTGCAGTTTTCAGCAGCATGTTGCTTCATCGTCATGGCCCTCGCTATCCCTGGAAATATCGTTACTATTATCGCTCTCTCGAGGTACAGAAAAGTAAGTGTTCCGCTCAATATTTTTTTTTTATTTAACCTAATGGTCCCCACTGCAAGGCAAATCACTCTTAATCAATCTTATAAAAACTTACGATAGACTTTATGTCATCATTAGGCAGTCAATACTTCAAGTCTGCTCTAACTTTTTATAAGATATACCGTTATACTTTAGTTTTAATTACTTCTACTTTTTAAATAAGTTGCAGTGTTATAAGAAATATATTAATATAATCCAGCTTCTTAACATCCAAGATGGAGTAGGCTTATTCAACAGTTGTATGCTTTTCACTAAGAATTTTTCTTTTTTTTCAGGCCCGTAATGCAACAGCAATATTCATTATCAATCTGTCCGTCTCCGATCTGCTGTTTGCTTGTGTATGCCTACCCTCGTCAATTACACTGTTTCTTAACAAGTCATGGGTATTGGGAAAGGCGATGTGTTTGATATTCCCGCTTATGAATTATGCTTTAAATGCTGCCTCGGTGTTCTCAGTGGTGGCTATCACGGTCAACCGTTATGTAATGGTGGCACACCCTCTACATTATCCCAGGTTAGTTATTTTCGACATTTCGTAGCTGTGAATCAAATATCTACAAAACGCAGTCATTATTTTATGTAAGCAAGTTGCAGTGTTTAATAAGGTATGGCAGATGAGAGTTATATAGTCTATTTAACTTTTTGTAGTCTCATCGTTTTTGATTTGTTATTGATGCCCTGTATAGAGTTGTCTCTGGTTCACCCAGATGTAAACAATCACTGTTGCACTTCTTGAGTATTTTTAATTAATTTAATAAGAAAAAGTGAATAATAATAGTAAACAAGTTTAGAAGACACTATTCTAACCTTCAAGAGACGTAATACCAATCACTTTGGGACCATAAAACTTGGAATTCATGCTGAAAAGCGCTTGGAAGAATAACTTGACGAAGACATAACGGCTAAAACACGTAAAACACAATTTTCAAAAAAGTTTGGACCTAAAACTGTGAGTACAATTTTAGTTCGTTTGCAACTGCATCAACACTGCAATAAAGTTGACAGTCCTGCAACAGCTGATTTTGACAGGTCATACCTCAATCCGACAGTGAATCAATAGTACCAACCAAAAAATAATGACCATAGACTATAATGTGGTCTCGGCGTTGATAAACTTTTAGTCGATTATATCAACTCGATACTCCTAACCTAGAAGCGCAACCAGTACCACAGTGACACCTAGTGGCGAGTAGCAGCACTTGCATTGCTTAATTGAATTATACCAACAGAGGGAGCTATATTAAATATGGACTCAATCAATGTGACAATGAGGAGACCACGGAGGAAGTCATTTCTTGATATATCCGACATAACTACGGAAATCACTCAATTTAATTCTACCATAGCTGATGGAAGCCTACTAGATCTATCTACAAAGAGCGTCCCCACGCAAAATGAAGGAGAGAATACTTCTGCAATCATTGACCTAAAGCAACAGATAACTGACCTTCGGAGCGAGATGAGTATCGCCCATGAAGAGATAGGAAATCTAAATATGCAATGCAACACCCTAAAAAATGAATTAACAGAGCGCATTGCTCAAGTCAATTTGCTGAAAAAAATATCGACAGAAGCAGTATCGATTTCCCCCCGAATGTCCCCTGGAAACAAAGCCCCTATTATGAAGAAATTAACATCCATTCGAATGAATATTTCTCGTTCTTCCCCAATCAATAGCTGTATCACTAGAGATACTAACATAATGGAAACTCCAGTCAGAAGAGACTCTACGAGCCGCCAAAACAAGCCCACGAATTTACTATCAAGAGCAACCTTTTCGACTGAGGCTGGACCCAGCGGATTAGTGAGTGTGAACCATGAATCATCCGCTAGCACGCAAGAAAGTTTCACAAAAAAAGAAGCAGAGGACAGCACTTGTATCAAGCCAAAAATACTTGTACTAGGTGATGAACAAGCTCAACACTTGACGATGCAGCTTTTAAAAGATAGGAAAAATAAATGGAACGACAAATACGACGTTTCAGGTTTTATAAAACCATCGGCGACGAGTAAAGAAATTCTTAATAATTGTAATGTGACATCTCTATCTCAAAGTGACTCGGACATTTTTGTTCTCGTGCTTGGTGCCAATGACTCGAATCCGTTTGCAATGTTTGCTAATTTATGTAATTTTTTTTACCGCCTTAAAGGTCAAAAAGTTTTTATTGTTAACGTACAATATAATCCCTATTTAAACGAACAAAAACTAAACAGTAAAATTAAACTACTAATTAAAAACTACGCTAACTGTAAATTTATTGAAATGAATAATGGCATGCCTAATGAGTATATAAAAAAATTAAGTTTTAAATTAAATGTAGAAATTGACAGTTTGACATATAAAGAAGAATTCTTAAACATAAATGTGCTTAAGTCCTTATGTACACGGCAATCTAGTAAAAACTTAAATAAAAAAGGCACTATCCCGTATTATTTCCAGCCGGTCCAGCAAACTGTGTCTATGCCGACCGAGAAGGAACCCATTAAGGGATCCATCCCTTATTATTTTAGCAAAGTGAAAGTAGCGACTCGAAATAGCCAAAATATATCGTTTTTTCGTGCCTAACTCAGATATCGCGACAATTTTACACCAAAATATAACAGGTGCTATAATTAAATCGGAAGATATATACATAGCCTTAGAGGATCTCCACAGAAATGGTACTAAAATAGACATTATATGCCTCACTGAAACTTTTATGATGAAGGGGATGGAAAGCCTTTTGAAAATTAAAGGTTTTAAGTTAGCGTCGGCCTACTCGCGTTCAGATAAAAGGCGCGGAGGATCATGTATTTTGGTAAAAAATAACTTGCAATTTAAAGTTTTGCAATCTATTAATGACCTAGCATGTAAGTATTGTTTTGAATGTACTGGAATCGAAATATTGACTTATAATTTTATACTTATTTGTATCTACAGAACACCAGACAGTAGTACATCTGTGTTTTTAGAAAAAAATAATATATTACTAACTAGAATGACTTTTAAATATAAACATGTAATTTTGTGCGGCGATTGGAATATTAACATTTTAAAATCAAATAAATATAGTAATGAGCTTCAAAGTATTTAAAAAAATTTTAACATTCAAATCCACATCAGAACACCCACGCGAGGTTCATCATGTTTAGATCTGTTTGCTAGTAATATTAAGAAGGTAGAGGGCCAAGTGCATCATCTCGCTCTATCTGACCATGAGACTGGGCAAACATTAACTGTTCCTGTAAAAAAGCGACGTGAAGTTGTTCAATGGTACGAAAGCAGAAGAGATTTTTGTCAAGAAAACAAAAAAAAGTTTTACAGTTGTGTAAAAGCTTTGTCTTTCTGTGAAGTCTATGAAAGCACAGATATCAACAATGCGTTTACTTGCTTTCTTAATTTATATAAATTATTTTTTGACCTATGCTTTCCAGTATACATGACGAAAAAGACTAACAAAATAACAAAATGTGGATGGCTAACAAAAGGTTTAAAGAAATCAAGTATCCGCAAAAGATGTTTGTATCTTAAATTAAAACTAACGAAGTCAAATAAAAAAGTAGAACAAATTAGATACAAAAGTTACAGTAAAATTCTAAAAAAATGTATTTACAAGTCACAACAGCTTCAAAATCTTAAATATATAAAAAAAAGCGATAACACGTGCAAAGCTGCATGGAACATTATTAAGGAGAACGTAGGTGAAATAGGAACAATTAAGCAAATAGGTAGCATCATAGAAAATCAATTGACATACACTGACCCATGTGACTTAAGCGAAATTTTTAATCGATATTTTATAAATTTGACTAATGACATTAACTTTAATTTTAATCCATCTGACATTAATAATTATGTTGATTCAAATATTTCATTTTCTATTTTTCTACAACCAACTGACCCAGCAGAGGTAGCCAAAGTAATAAAAAGGCTAAAAAATACTAAGTCTGTGGGGATAGATGGATTGACTACGGACATACTGAAACTGAGTGCAAATTACATTTGTGAACCTTTAAGTTATCTAATTAACAAATCTTTTGAAGAGGGTATCTTTCCGAATTATTTAAAACAATCAATAGTAAAACCACTATTCAAGTCAGGAGAAAGAACGGTTTTAAACAACTACAGACCGGTTACATTGATACCTATTATCTCTAAATTATTTGAAAACATTATGTTAATTCGGCTTCAAGACTATGTGACTAAGAATGCTATTTTAAAATGTGAACAATTTGGGTTTAGGAAAAATAGTACTACTTCACTAGCATGTTTCAATGTAGTCAAATTAGTAACGGAAGCTATTAATAACAAAGTTCCTGTAGTAGCACTTTTATTAGACATGTCAAAAGCTTTTGATTTTGTGGACCACAATCTATTGCTATATAAACTCGAGCAGTATGGCATTAGAGGCAAAGCAAATGATTGGCTACGAAGCTATCTAAGTGATCGCAAACAATGTGTCGAGGTGACAAAAATCATTAATTCTAAAAAGACTACAGTCCAATCAGGATTTAAGCTCAATAGATTTGGCGTCCCACAGGGAAGTGTTTTGGGACCTTTTCTGTTCCTCATGTATATCAATGATTTACCTAATATCACTAGACATAAGACAATACTATTTGCGGACGACACAACAATTATTATTAGAGGTGAAAATAAATTGACATTTGAAAAAGAAATTAATACTGCACTATATAACACTGTACATTGGTTAAACATTAATAATTTGAAAATTAATATTAATAAAACTAACTTAATACAATTCGGAACATATAGGCAAGCTAAGGAAATAATTAACATAAGATACCAAAACACGGAAATTATAGAAGTTCCTACAGCAAAGTTTCTGGGAATTTTCCTTGATCAGCACTGCGATTGGAAGTCACATATCCAACAAGTATGTGACAAAATTGACAGGTTCATCTATGCGATTAAGATGCTTAGACTACGAGTATCTGTAGAGGCAGCCCTCAGTGCATATCATGGACATGTCTCCTCGGTGTTAGCTTATGGACTAATCTTATGGGGCAACTCGGTTGACATAGGCAAGGTTTTTATAATACAGAAAAAATGTGTAAGAGCCATCTGTGGTGCATGGACTTTAGATAGCTGCAAACCTTTATTTAAGCGTTTCAACATATTGCCTTTAGCATGCATGTACATTAGGGATGTATGCATATTTGTAAAGCAGTATCCCGACTACTTTAAAAAACATTCGGATGTACTCACAAGAGACACAAGGCACAAAAATCGACTATACGTTCCCCATTGTCGCCTTGAACTCGTTAAACGCAATGCTCATTATCATGCCATTACGATTTATAATAAATTACCTGACGAATTTAAAAATATGCCTTTCAATGCATTCAAATGGAAATTAAAAAAATGGCTCTTGGATAAATGTTATTATGACATCAAAGAGTTCCTATGTGATAAATTGTGACTAATTTTGAGTTTTTTTGACATATATTTTATTCTTATTATTTTTTTCCTTTTGACATTTTTATTTTATTTTATTGTTAGTAGTCATGTTAATGCTTATAATTTTGAATTGTTAAATAATAAATAATTAAATAATTTCAATTACAATGACATAAAATTTTTGCACGCCTTGACGAGGCAGAATGTACGGAGAATGAATTAATTTATAAATAAGAACTATTGTACCTACATTGTATGCAAATAAATAAATGATTATGATTATGATTATAAATGTACTGAATAAAAAACTTTTTATCTTTTATCTCTGAGCCAAATGTGTAACAAAATCTAAAAATATTTACATCGTATTTTGATGAAAGAAATAACCGACTTTATTTTATCCTTTTCAGAATGTACCAAACAAAAAATCTTATAATGATGATCATAGCAATATGGGTCGGCGCCTTGAGCATGCTAATACCAACATTGACTGGGGTATGGGGTCGCTTCAGCTTAGACACAAAAGTAGGGTTTTGTACTATCGTCCCAGATGTAAATAAAGCAACTCCGAAACAGTTGATCGTTATTATGGGGTTCGCTTTTCCATCACTCTTCATAGTCGCATGCTACAGTCGAATTATGTACATAGTAAGAAAATCTACAGCTAAATGCACCTCTAGACCTACGAACTCAAATCCAAAGAGCGAGTCAACCACCAGAAATCAAGAAACATCTACAGGAGAAACTACACCTTCTGGAAGTACTCAAGAAGAAGAAATCTGTGACGATGTGGAAAAAACCTCCAGCATGCTCACACATTTTAAAAAGAATTTCAATGTTGCCTTCAGACGGAGACCAAGACGACTTTCGACAGCTCCAACGAGGCGCGACAAGAGACTTCAAACCATGATCATGGCTGTGATGATATCATTTTTCGCGTGTCATCTTCCATTGATGATTGTGAAGACAGTGAAAATAGAGTTTACATCTTTAGATTGTTATATGAACATAATAGGATATATTCTGCTTTATATGACCGTTTGTATTAATCCAATTATTTATGTAGTTATGTCTAAGGAGTACAGACAGGCGTATAAAAGTGTTTTTGGCTTTTTGTGGAAGAGATAAGTCGAGTCCAAGGCACGACCCGGATTCCAGAATACGTGTTAAGAAATGGAAATTCCTTGAAGAACCAAGACATCCGCTGTATTTTTCTAACGAAATAGGGCATTGAATAAAAAGCTCCTAGGTCGATTGATCGGCAATCTATTTAAAAACTATTTTACAAAGGAATAGTAAAGGGAATATTGAAAAATTCCCGTTCAGGACTGACGTGCAATTTTCCGAAATATAACCGAAAGGTGATAAAACTCAGTAGATGTTTTTATATCAACCTTAGATTTTTTGTTATGTAAGTATTTTTATAAATACATATGTATGTATATTTTGTACTGTAATAGTCATATAAGAACTTTTATATTACTTATGCTGGTCATAATTATTAAAATAAGTTATATGTTAATTTTTGTTTTATAATTACACTAATATTGTTACAGATTAAAGTTAGTTAATTTGTTGTATCTATTGTTTCAATTTAACTATTTCAGTCAAAGAAAATCCTTTTTTCGTTTTAAAGGATTTCAATATTGCTTGCACAGTACAATATACTGATTTTATCTGCATATGAGGCAATTTGAAAAACTATTACTATTTTAATATATAAGATTAATTCAATTTTGTTTGGTAAACATACCACTTAGTTATGTCACTGTGCACATTGGAAGTACAAAAATATGTCAGATTGAATTCTGATCTGGGTAGCGTAATTTTTGCGAAATTCAGTAAGCTAACTTACATAGTTACAGATACATTCATGAAGTTGGAGTATCGAATGCTGGATGCAAAAGTGGAGTGCGCATCGACTTACACACCGCAGTAATCCGCGCCGGTCGAATACATTGGAATGGACTATACAATCTCCTTTTTGCTACCAAATCTATCAGCTCGTTCTATAAACTCATCAGAGCGAATGCTATTTCCGCGGAGTCGATTAGGTAGAGAAATAATTTATTTTTCTGAAGTTTGGTTTTGATGCACATTCTCGCGCTTCGAGGTAAGCCAGCAACATACATAAAAGTAAGAAGGGTTCGTGTCGCTTTCACAATTATTTACAAAAAAATATATTATTTTCATATACAACTCTTAATAATGCATTATAACATCTCTTTCTACGTTATTGCATTTGAACTAGACTACGTCATTTAATATTGAAATATTCTTTTGTAGACGGCAGCTCGACGTCACCGCAGGACTTTTTACTTTGAAGGAGTTACATGTCCATTTCCTTTGTAAAAGTTGTAAAAGACCAAACGCGAGCCTGAAGGATTACACGAGCCCCGCGCACGGACTTAAAGCCTCACAAATGCACCAGTTTATGTTCGTAATGCTGAGGAGTGAAAATAAATAAATGAGTAAGTATTTAAGATACACTGCGCGCTAACTTGGAAACTACCGACGACGTAGATCAGGACCTACGCAATGTGGTAAACATCCTCAGGGAAGAGGGCACGAAATTTTGCTCGGTAAGACGTACGGGCAAAAAGTCTAAGTACTCGGATGAGACTCTCTGGCTAATGGAAAAGCGACGCCAGACACCAGTCACCCCTACTACGCTGTCAGAACGTACGGCTCTTAACAAGTCCATTGCTAAGCGCATACGCTACGACCTCCGTCGCTCCAATACGCTTCGTGTTGAACGAGCAATTGAGCAAAATCGGGGGTCCAAAGTGTTTGTGCAGCAAGAAGTAAGAGCCATCTGACACAGCTCACGACATCTAGGGGTGAAACCGTCGTTAACAAGCCGAAAGTTTTGGCTGAGATCGAAGATTTTTATGACCGATTGTACGCCTCGCAAGTTTCGTGTCCGGGATCCAGTAATGAGGATGTTAGAGCCACACTGACCCGCCACTACACCGAAGATCTCCCAGAGATCAGCCTAGACGAAATCGAAGTGGCTCTGAGACAGTTAAAAAATGGAAAAGCCCCAGGGAAAGACGGAATCACGTCGGAACTCCTAAAGGCAGGTAGTTTACCAGTCCTGAGGGAAGTCCAACGTGTTTTAAAATCCATCCTGGACCATGGGAGAACTCCAAAGGCATGGAGCAAGAGTGTGGTTATCATGTTCTTCAAGAAAGGCAATAAAGCTTTATTGAAAAACTACAGACCAATTTCACTCTTGAGCCATGTCTACAAAATGTTTTCCAGAGTTATTTCGATCCGTCTTGCGCGAAGACTTGATGAATTTCAAACTCCGGAGCAGGCTGGGTTTCGCAGAGGATATGGCACCATAGACCACATTCACACAATGCGACAAATTATACAGAAGTCCAAAGAGTATAATCAACCATTGTGCGTAGCGTTTGTGGACTATGAGAAAGCCTTTGACTCTGTTGAAACCTGGGCTGTTCTGCAATCTCTGCAACAATGCCAGGTTGATTGGCGATACATCGAAGTGTTGAGATGCCTATACGATGATGCCACTATGTCTGTTCAAGTCCAGAACCAGCAGTCTAAACAAGTAAGACAAGGAGATGTCATATCTCCCAAATTGTTTACTAGCGCGCAGGAAGATCTGTCTAAGACGCTGAGTTGGAATAGAATGGGCATTAACATCAATGGCGAGTATATCTCACACTTGCGATTTGCTGACGATATCGTCATATTGGCAGAATCGTTGCAGGATTTACAACAGATGCTGAACAGTCTTGCTGATTCCTCATAACGGATTGGCCTGGGCATGAACTTGGATAAAACAAAGATCATGATTAATTATCGTATTGGTGTGTAGCTGGCAAAAACTGGATGAGAAGAGCCGAAGACCGGGCTCAGTTGCGCGTCTTGGGAGAGACCTACGTCCAGCAGTGGACTGCTATAGGTTGATGATGTATGATGATGATGATGCGCGCTAACTCTGCAACGTTCGACAGTAAAGCCGATGTTAATGAGCAATGTATATCTACCAAATACGTCACTGTTTCGATACTTTTACGATCGTCACATTTATTCATGCTAACCCCACTGAAAAAGTATTGATTTGTCATTTTAAATTTTAAATCATTAAGTCTTCAATTGTTTTAAATTATGACGAATATATATTTTTAAGTTCTCATTTAAATACAATTTAAGTAATACATGAAAATAGCAACGTTAAGTACTTATATTGGTAGCAAATCAGGAAAACTTTATTGCAACACCCAGTTTATGTTTAAAAATAACATTTGTTGTAAGATTTGTTGTCTAGATCAGGGATTCCCAAAGTGGTCGATATCGGTTTCCTAGGGGTCGACACAAACGAAAACTGATTGTGGGGGCCGAGGAGGTTTAAAAATCGACCCCTATTAAATTAATACAAGTTCTTATTTAAAACTTTCAAGATAGGTAGGTACTCCTTGTTAATGTTGTGTTACGTGTACTAAGAATAATTAATGTTTTTGTAAGAAATAGCATTGTTGTAGTAATGTAAGGTCTCAAGTTCGTTCAAGATGAATACCATTATGAATAAGGGGGTTGATCTTAAAAGTAGGTAATTTGACCATGGGGGTCTGAGGTAACAGTTCATTTTGGAAAAGGGGTCACTTGTCTAAAATAGTTTGGTTATCCCTGGTTTAGATTGACTTGTACTCTATGTGCATGTAGTTAAATATCAATTTATTAATGTCGTAATACAACTCAACTTACAATCCCTTTGGTCAAACCCGTTAACATTGTATTCAATATTTTCTGTATTCAGTATTTTTATTGTCATCATTATGTACATATCTTGGTTTTAATAGTACTTACATAATGTACCCAAGTTTGGGTGTAGCAATAATTATATGTATTGTTTTGAATCATCAGGGATAAGTGGGAACTATAGCGTAGCAGCATATTTATTCGTTCATTAATATTTGAAGGCTATTGACGTCCGCAAGTTATAATAGACACTTTTTAAATAACATGAATTCATCGCAAAATTCAAGTATGTGTTGCAAAGGATTGTATGAATATAGCTCAGATGAAGAGCTGGCTGATGAGCCCGTGTTTGATAGTTACCCTGTTGAATTGCTGCAGTTTTCAGCAGCATGTTGCTTCATCGTCATGGCCCTCGCTATCCCTGGAAATATCTTTACTATTATCGCTCTCTCGAGGTACAGAGAAGTAAGTGTTCCGGTGTTATTGCATAGTTTCTATCGTGGGCCTTGAGCGTGAAGACCGAATCCAAAAATTCCGTAACGAAAATAACCTAACACTGCACATGCGTAATCCACCAAAAAATGCTATGCAATAGCTTTACCGCGGCAGTCCCCGAGTGCCACACGTCTTTTTTTTATTCAACCTATTGGCCCCACTGCAAGGCAAATTACCTACTTCTTAATTTCTTAATTATTTTTACTTTTTAAATAAGTTCCAGTGTTATAAGAAACATATTAATATAATACAGTTTCTTAACATCCAAGATGAAGTAGGCTTATTCAACAGTTGTATGCTTTTCACTAACTTTTTTTATTTTCAGGCCCGTAATGCAACAGCAATATTCATTATCAATCTATCCGTCTCCGATCTGCTGTTTGCTTGTATATGCCTACCCTCGTCAATTACACTGTTTTTAAACAAGTCATGGGTATTGGGAAAGGCGATGTGTTTAATATTCCCGCTTATGAATTATGTTTCAAATGCTGCCTCGGTGTTCTCAGTGGTGGCTATCACGGTCAACCGTTATGTAATGGTGGCACACCCTGTACATTATCCCAGGTAATTTATTTATATTTTATTTTGCAATACTTTTCAACAATGCGTAGTCATGAATCAAATATCTACAGAAACACAGTTATTATTTTATGTAAGCAAGTTGCAGTGTTTAGGTATAAAGTATGGAAGATTAGAGTTATATAGTCTATGAGCCAAATGTGTAACAAAATCAAAAATATTTACATCGTATTTTGATGAAAGAAATAACCGACTTTATTTTATCCTTTTCAGAATGTACCAAACAAAAAATCTTATAATGATGATCATAGCAATATGGGTCGGCGCCTTGAGCATGCTAATACCAACACTGACTGGGGTATGGGGTCGCTTCAGCTTAGACACAAAAGAAGGGTTTTGTACTATCGTCCCAGATGTAAATAACAGAAGTCCGAAACAGTTGATCGTTATTATGGGGTTCGCTTTTCCATCACTCTTCATAGTCGCATGCTACAGTCGAATTATGTACATAGTAAGAAAATCTACAGCTAAATGCACCTCTAGACCTACGAACTCAAATCCGAAGAGCGAGACAACCACCAGAAATCAAGAAATATCCACAGGAGAAACTACACCTTCTGGAAGTACTCAAGAAGATGAAATCTGTGACGATGTGGAAAAAACCTCCAGCATGCTCACACATTTTAAAAATAATTTCAATGTTGCCTTCAGACGGAGACCAAGACGACTTTCGACAGCTCCAACGAAGCGTGACAAGAGACTTCAAACCATGATCATGGCTGTGATGATATCATTTTTTGCGTGTCATCTTCCATTGATGATTGTGAAGACAGTGAAAATAGAGTTTACATCTTTAGATTGTTATATGAACATAATAGGATATATTCTGCTTTATATGACCGTTGGTATTAATCCAATTATTTATGTAGTTATGTCTAAGGAGTACAGACAAGCGTATAAAAGTGTTTTTGGCTTTTTGTGGAAGAGATAAGTCGAGTCCAGGGCACGACCGGGATACAAGAATACTTACGTGTTATGAACTGAAAGGTGGAAATTCCTTGAAGAACCAAGACCACCGCTGCATTTTTCTAACGAAATATGGCATTGATATCTAGATCGATTGATCGACAATCTGTTAAAAAACTATTCTACAAAGGTGAATATAAAAGAGAATATTGTTATATTAAAAATTCCCGTTCGAGACTAACGTGGAATTTTCCGAAATATAACAGAAAGGTGATAAAACACAGCAGATGTTTTTATATCGACCTTAGAACTTTTAGGCTTATTATGAAGTATTTGATTTAGAAATAAGTATTTTATAAATATGTACATTTTGTAAATATTAATATATATTAGAATTATGCTGTTAGATATTATGCTGGTCATAATTATTAAAATAAAATTTATTGTTTAATTTTGTTTTTTTATTACAACAGATCATTTAATTTATCCAACAACAATTAAAATCGTATTTGAAATTATTACATTCATAAAACAACATAAAGTAAAAACATGGTAAAACTTATTTATAAAGGTGCAGTAAAATGTCAAATAAATTATCATATAAATAAATATTACATTTCCGAGTCCGAATAAGTTCCGAAGATATAAGGTCCGAATAAGTTAAGAAGAGTTCCGAATAGTCAAAAGTTATAAAATCATTTGTAAAGAAACATTCCTTCAACAATATCTTCGTAAGTCTAAATTTAAATATGTCAATATAATATAAACAATGTCCTTCAGGTCAAAAGGAGTGTGTTAAATCGTTTAACCGCTAGTTGTATCTATGGTTCCAATTAAACTACTATCAGTGAAAGAAAATTCTTTTAAAAATAATATTTCATTTGGTAAATATAATACTTAGTTATATCACTGTGTACAATGGAAGTACAAAAATATGTATACCGTTACAGGTATATAATAATATAGGTTTGTAAAACTAAATGACGCACTTTGCTAGATATCAGTGTTCATAATTAAAATCATACAGAGTAACATTATTTATTTAATTATTATTGGTTTAATTGTATGGGATAAACCTATGCGTATATAAAATTGGTTTTTACCTGATTTCTGAATCATTAACTTAATAATAAATTTAAAATAAAATTATTATTTATTAGTAAATAAAGGAGTTTGATTGACAGGAAAAGTTCGAACACGCAGACTAACGGCCGGTTTCTGGAAACCCAAATCACGATTGATCCGAGTTTGACACATAGTAATTATTTGATTTTTTCGTTGATCATCGTTCGAGAAACCGCCAGTAAGTCGCAGGCATCTTTATGTCACCCTATAAATAAGCTTGATAATAATGAACAGCAAACAAAGTTTTTTTCCTTCTGACAATGATATTTATACTGTGTGCCTGTTTCATCATTTTCGATTGTAGTTAGTGTTATTATTTATTAAAAAGCAGTGTTTAGGTAACACTATTTTTATATTCATAAATATAAATTTAAGGAAATTTCACACATCATTTAATCTTAAACAAAGCGAAACTTAAGAAATCAGATTGCTGGTAGAATGTTTTTTTTTCCGTAAACACTTAGACACATACATAGCACATAACATATATAGCGCCCAGACAAATAACTAGCAGTTTACAAGAAGGCTGTATCCACACAGTTATTTGAAACCTCTGAATTTATCCCAACACGGTAATGACTAGCTAATTCGAATAAATATCACTTTGTATAGTTTAATTAGGGGTCGAAGTTTCAGCGTGAACCCTCCCAATGAACGTATTTCATGAGAATGGGTCCCATGTGCAACCTTGGGGCACACCTACGCGGTCGACGGTCGACCTGTGATCATTGGAGAACTTTGGGTTGAAATATTACATTGTTTTGTTTGGATAGAATCACGATAGTTTAACAAAACATTTTAAAATTAGCCATATTAAAATTAATACAATATTTTACGCGATAATACTAAATATTGACACGAAATAATCATGAAATTTGCAAAATAGTGAACCGCGAAGAAATAACAAAAGCAGTATGGCATGTTTTGTATTATTTAAGTATATGAAGGGATTTTTTTTAAAAATTTCGACCAAAATAGACATAGATACCTAATCAATTTTGAAATTAAAACAACAAACAATAAAATCAAAAATACTCACTTCTGACAGAGAACAGACTTCTTTCATTTCTAAAGTTAAATCTAATCATGCTGATTAGTAGGTAAGTACTTAAATTATGTCGTTTCAAAATATTTCTTTGCAGTATCCAATTTTCGTTGAGTCAAACAACATAATTCAGCAAGCTCTACAAACACACTTATAACTAGATCTGTTTTCCGTTATGAAATTTCTGAAGTTAGAACAAAACTTAAATAACCGAGTCTTGGAGCGCATAATTTAGTTTTAAACAAACCAGATGCAGCGAGCAGTTTCTTTGTGCCATCATTTGCCATCGACGACGCCGCGCTTTGAGAATTAATTAATTACTGTACCAACAAAGCTTTTTAGAAAGTCCTTTAGCACCTTGAAGCTTTTGAGAGAATATGCTCACTTTACTCAAGTTATTCAAAGAACTCGAGCTGAACAGAATCAATTATGGCTCTAGGACTTAGGTTCATAGGGTCTAGCTAGAGTAAGGAATTGAAAAGGAACGGAAATAAGGAATTATTGAGGTTCCTTATTTCCGTTCCTATTGAATTCCTTACTCTAGCTAGACCTTACGAACCTAAGTCCTAGAGCATAACATTTCTCGAAAACTACGTCATCATTTTCCATTCACGAGTTTATGATTTAATTCGTTACCACATACGCCCTGTTCAAATATTCTCTCTATGCTTATTCAAATCTGTTTATTCAGAAATTACACGAGCAACATTTGTCAAGAAAATGCCTTACGCCATTAAAAATGTAGATTTTTCCACAAACCTTCCTCTCGTTGAATGTTAAATACAGCCGCGAATGTTCAGCGGTGGTCCGCGGACGCTATAAAGCGCTCCCTTTAGTACCTCACATCAGAAAGGGATTTGCCAAAAAGCCAACAAATACAACTTCCAAACAAATTTCAACTTTATTTCTTAACCATATAAGCTATTCGTAAAGCAGGGTATCTTTCAGCGGTTCGTGTTGTAAAGTAAAACGATGCATAAGCATATTTTTATTTACAGAGTCGTAACGCCTGCACTGAATTTTAACAGCAAGTTGGCGAGAATTCTCAAAGTTTTTTTGTTGTTGAATATCTGAACTTAATTACAAACGGAAAATAAATAGCCGAGATGTTCGCCAAAACGTTCTAACATCTCTTTAAATGACTCTTTACTTAGTTTAATACTTATCTTACAACATACAAATACACATACGAATATCCCTGTGGAATTATGTGCAAAAAGCCATTTAACTTGAATAAAAAAATAATTCGTGCACATAAGAACTACTTAGTTAACACAGTGGTAGCTAGAAATTATTCAAAAAGAGCAACGATAACGTGCAGTTCTCAAGCCGTTGATTCTGGAACAGTGCCCGATCGCTATCAGCTATAAAGTATCCCTGTATAGTCATGGCACAGTACAGGTTATTCAGAAAGGTGTCTAAAGTTACTATTATGACCTTTAACATAAGCTAAGTACATCTTAAAGCTTATTTACACTATATGTAAACTTTGGGGGGTATCCTGACAACTGAAATATTTTTGAACTGTTATTTGATCAAATTGCAGTTCAGTTTTCTTCTTCGTCTTTTATTGATATTTTGAATGATCGATATTCATACCGTTGGATAGAATTAACGAAAATTCAGGTACGTCATGCTTAAATCAGGTAGGCCATGCTCAAATCAGGTAGGCCATGCTCAAATCGGGTAGGCCATGCTAAACCGCGGCATTGACGTCATTTTTAACAGCAGTCATAATTTTATAAAGCTTAGTCACGTCAGTCCACAAAAAATGCCACGGAATACTGATGAGTTACTAAAGTAAAATCATCGAAAACTGAACTGCAACTGAAAGGATATTCGGGCACGCAAGTTTCCCTTTGCTGGATAGCTCCCCTGGAAATACAAATCTTATCTTATCTTAAGTAACCAAGTACCAACAATGAGAAAAATAAAATATGTTTCAATATAACGTATTTGGTATAGGTAACGGAAGTGTGTGGAAAATCTTTTAGCAAGCGAAGGTTGCAGTTTTCAAATAATGTTAGCTGCAATACTAAAAATATAGATCCCGCTGTCTTTGTCCCGGCCATTCCGGGGCCATTCTCACGACGTCGGCACAAATCTCTCTCACTTCGACGCTCTGTTTCGTATTCGAGAGCCTCTCAAAGCATTGTTTCCGTTCCAAACGAATTTTCACTTGCTACAAAGTTAAAAGGAATGAATAAAATATAGTTTGAACAATAAAACTCATATTAGGACGGTTTCTCAAACATTCAGTGCACATGCAAAGCTCTTGAAGAAAATCTTTGTGATATTTCCTTTTCACATTTTATTCGATAAGTAGCCACAATGTTCTCAGAACGAATATTCTTGCTGGTTTACTGTTACCGTTGTTATAAACTTGAAATGTCTTTACTAATAAAGTTAAAATATTGGTACTAAAAGGTAAATGAACTTTTAATACACGAAGTTATCCGTGATGTCTCCCATGGGTAGGTACATTTAATCCACGAAGAAGTTGGTCATGCCATCCACCAAACTAAATTAGATTTAGAAGGTCAGAATTATAGAATTACAGTATTATCATCACTTTATAAGAATCATTATATTATATTATATTATATTATGAAACAACAATTAAAATAAAATAAATTGTCGGTTTTTCTATAAAAATATTAATTTATTTTTTATTGAATACCAATTTACGAGGATATCGCAATGATCTATTTATTTTTATTTATATTTTAGTTTGTTTTTTTATTATAACGAGCCCGCTAGCAGCGTTGGTAAATAAACTTTAACGTTTTTCCCACTAGCTAATCTAGCAAGTCAAATAAACAGTCCCAAGAATTCCGATTGAAAAAGGACGATTTTCAATAGCAATTTCGCTGAAGCGACCTGAAAAAGTAAATCGAACCATCGTAGCTTTGCATTCTAATTGCTTGGCGAATGAACGTAAACAAAACCGTTGTACTTAGGTACAAGTACGAGTTATTATTTTAAAAAACAATCATTTTTTTCGTTAAGAAGTAGGTAGGTAATTGAGGTTGCAAACAAGTGGTTGTAATGGTATTACTAATGGTGAGTTTTTTTTTTAAATAATGCTGGACAATCCACACAACATCATCTAGCCCCAAGCTAAGCAGAGCTTGTGTTATGGGCTTATGGGTACTAGAAGACTGACATACTTAATACAATACGTGAAACAGGGCGACCCGCTCTCACCGAGTATTTTTATTGCTGTTTTAGAAAATATATTTAGAGCACTAGACTGGTCAAAAATGGGAATCAAAATCAATGGAAACATTACATAGATAGATATTTTTTATTATAAGTACCTACATATAAAATATCCAGAACACCCGGAATAAATATTTGCAGATCGTACAAACATTTATCCCAAGGCGGGAATCGAACCCGCAACCTTCCGCGTCGCAGGCGGACCATCCATCGCCCACCGCGTCACAATGGTCGTCAAGAGAGTTTCATCTCGGTATTATCCAAGCGTGTGTAATTGTTATTGAATTTATCAATTTAACCTCAACCATCAAATCTACGGTGAAAACAGTACGTTGCCCAGAGCCAAAGCTAAACAAAGTTACCGGTTCTCAAGCAGTTCGATCGAAATCAATTTGGCAACTGCACGAAGTTTTTAGAGGCAACTCTTGCCAGTTTCTCTTCCCTTGAGATCCTTGACGCTAATCTAATTTTGAGGCTTAACTTTTATTGAAAAATGATTGATCTAGTTGGTTTTTTCTTCGCTAAGTTAGTAGTGTTTGTTGGTTTTATTAGGTTTTTGCTAACTGTATTTAAATTTGTTGTTTGTGCTGATTCAGATCAGTTTTCTTAAAGATTTTTGAATACGTAGCTTACTTTCATGCCCATTTATTTATTTTGAACAAAAATACGCGTCTAATAGTCTATCAAACTAATAAAGTTTTTCGTAATATTTCCGCTATAAGTAGGGTCTAATATAATACAAAAAAAATGAACTGAAAACAAGATCACATATGACACGTTCTATAAATACTTTAAGGAACTAAGTCTTAGTTCCTTAAAGTATTTATAAATCCTTTAAGATTTGCTAAGCTTCTAGGTTCTTAGTTACTAAGAACCTAGAAGCTTAGCAAATCTTAAAGGATATTAGTTCGGAATATTATTGTGAATCATCTTACAATCAGGTCATGGTCACATCTGACGATCTTTGGTATGGAATGACTAAACCGAGCTTATTGGAAAATCGAGGTGTACCTAGTAAAAAAATAATCTCGTGGTACTAATTGCAAAGAAAGTAGGCCCTTTTTGATTGGGAACTTTTGGGAACTTTATAGAACTTAATATAAAATAATAAACTTTTTAAGGCATTTCACATAACAAACAAAAAATATTTTTGTTAGAATTTGTTAATCACCGCTTTTATTGTAATGTAAAGTCCTTTTTTAATAATTGCCACAATAAATATGGTAGGTAAGCATCATTTATATATCTTAAACATAAGGTACGTGCAAGACGACCGATGTGGCGCGGCGGGCGAAGGTCCGCCTGCGACGCGGAGGTTGCGGGTTCGATTCCCGCCTTGGGATAAATGTTTGTACGATCTGCAAATATTTATTCCGGGTGTTCTGGGTGTTTGATACGTATAATAAAAAATATCTATGTATGTAATGTATTGTATTAAGTACTTAGGTATGTCAGTCTTCTAGTACCCATAACACAAGCTCCGCTTGGCTTGGGGCTAGAAGATGTTGTGTGGATTGTCCAGCATTATTTATTATTTATTTATTTATTTTATTTTAAGATGCCTATGATAAGTTTTTATATGATACAACTCACGATGACAACACAATTAAAACCTACCGAAAATGTAATTTCATTTATTACTTAAACAATAAGTAAGACTAACCATCTGACTCTACAGCCTCTGACTCTACCAGATTGACCTAAATACAGTTTACTACCAAACTAACTATCACTGCATCGTTCAGTGTTCGACCACAAATTACTGTCATAGGACGTGCAGAAGCCCATTGTGCCTTAATCGCCACAAATCATCACATTGTCCGTGAATAATAGTCGAGTTTTAGAGAAATCATATGACAATTATAGCAACCAGTGCAACATCCTGCAATCTCTTTCACAAACGCATTGGAACCACGCGAACCAAAATGATTACTACGAGTTTGTTCATCGTACTAGCTATCAATTCAGTCAACAGTCAAATAAACGGAGAATTCTGGTGGCTTAACAACAAATTGAAGAACTTCAGAAATGTAGAACCCTCCGAACCAGTGATCGAGGTCTTAAGTGAATTTGATAATGATGAAAATGCTAAAATAATATTCAGAGACCATGATGATTTATTCTCCAAACCCGTCAGTTATAGAAGCGAAAAACCTAATCTTTATGATCATATAAATAAACAGATAGTATGGCCATCAAACGATTTGGATAATGACAGTGGTTACAAAAAAGCTATAGAAATCGCAGAAAAAAGGAAGCCAAGAAATGATAAAACTAATGTGAAAGATGAATTTGTATTCAATTTTCCTAAAGTTGAAAATGAAACGGAGAAAACTGAAAATGACTTAAGTGGTGAAGTTAGTCTCAACTATGATAAAACATCAGAAATTATTAAAGATAAAGAAGTCCAAAATATTTGCAGTTACATTAAAAATAAAGAATGTATTCAAAGAAAAGGAGTTATTTACGGAAAATGGTAAGATGTACCTTTTAATTACATAATCAGTAATTAAGTAGATTCTAACAATGTTTTCATAATTACAGGAAACAAGAAGAACTAAATGATCAAAAGATAGTTTGCTGCGTGCTTCCAATAAAAACTTTGTCCAAGATCGATG
Organism: Ecliptopera silaceata; assembly: GCA_932527185.1. Taxonomy (NCBI): domain Eukaryota; kingdom Metazoa; phylum Arthropoda; class Insecta; order Lepidoptera; family Geometridae; genus Ecliptopera; species Ecliptopera silaceata. The sequence goes on along the minus strand of OW052205.1, from coordinate 4,026,864 downwards.
ACTTGACATCAATATACTTTCCTGGTTCAATCAATAGGAAACCTCGTCATAAAAGATCTGATGATAATAAAGCTTTGAATCAAAGAAACTTACTTCTATTACGCAAATTTGCTCAACAACAAAAAATTACGGCCTTGCCTACTCCCAAAATTGTAACACCATCGGAAGATGATTACGTTGATCCTTACTGGAATATAAAAAACTCTAAATTCCAAACGCAGTTCAACCACAAAATCGTAACACCAAGTTACAATTACGATAGTAATGATTATGAAGATTACGCATCAGAATTACCTAGACCTGGGTTGATAGGCTTGTATTCGGACCATGCGAAATCGCCATCAAGTTGGTCTTTTACCAGTAACACTGGCTTTTCATACGGTGGTGAACCAGAGGCTGATGATGATTATGAAGAAGATGATGTTGAAGACGATGCTTTTGGATATTCAACTATTGATCCTAGAAAAGGTACATAATTTCTAAAATCCTTTTTTGAAAGTTTCAGTAATTTAGACATTTAGTTTATCATAAACGACAGATTTTTTAAAGTTTTACTGTTACAGGAGCCAAGAAGCAAAAAGGAAAACCTGTGAAATTCACGACTGTTTCTGATGAAGTAACATTGGACGCAGAAAGTCATACTATCAGCTTCCAATCAAATCCAGATTTTCAAGTGTTGCAAGGTTTCAAACTTCTTAACTTATTTAGAAATATGAGTAGAATTCATACTAAAAATTCGAGAAAAACAACTACAGAAAGAATTGATGACAGCAAAGAGTTTTTAGGTGCGACACCTGAGGAGAGCTCTGAAGTTGGAGATGAATTTTTCGAAGAAGACCAGCTGTTTGGTGGCTGCGGGAAAGCAGTCGCAATAAGAGCTAAAGACAAGGGTAAACTACAAAAATAATCCACATAATATTAATTAAGGAAATAAATTAGAACCAACAAATTGGTCATAACGCTTTTGAGGAAAAATTGGCTAATTAATCATTTTTATAAATAAATAGTTCGTCGTATGGTGGTCTCTGACGTAAAATATATGCATTTAATAGATAATTATAATCATGATGTAACTGCACAAAAGTCCTGTCTTCCCTATAGGTAACTGACATAACTGTAATTTTGTGTCTCACCAGATAAGCAGCTTGGTGACACAATAAGCGGCTCTCATCCCTGGTTGGCGCTGGTGGTCTTGACAAAAAGACGCCAGAACGTCCTCTGCTACGCCACACTTGTCCACCCTCGAGCAGCTCTTACAGTGGCAGATTGTGTTTATGGGTATGTTTTGGTTTAAAAATACTCAGCATTTTGAAATATACCTACCTACTACAGGAATTTCATAGAGCGTGGCAGTAAAACTTGTCCTCGAATGTTTGTGATGTTTTGATAGCATACAGTAATCCCTAGAGATTAAAATGCACTAACAAAACTTCAACGGACGGACGGAGGGGTTTTAAAACTTCCGGAAAATTCACAGTTATGTCTATAGCTAAAAATGGATTTGTACATAGTAATTTTCATAATCCATTGAAAAAGTATGAAGTAAAATTTTCATATAAATAGAAGATAATCAACAGATCTGTAAGCTTACATCACGCCTACATGACTTATATTCTAACTATACTTAGAATTACTTTTCGAAGGATTGTTTGAAATTCGTTTCTTAGAAAGATTGGTCAAAGGAAAACCTGTAAGTTAGGTAACACAAAAACCCACGGGTAAAAATGAATCACATGAAATAACACTACATAATTTTATAATTAACACGTTACAATGATCTCTCCTAACTATGCAATAGCTGTAAAGGAAGGGCGCTGACTTCTGAGACACAGGTTCAATCCTACTTCAGAGGTTAGAGGTTTTCCTCCATAATAGGTCCATTTGTGAGATACTCTAACATTTGTAGGTGTACTTGTACCTTTATTATAAGGACCTTATTTTTGTAAACATGAAATAAATAAGTATAGGTACTTTCAATAAAAAAAAAATAAAAAAATTCTCTTCAAAAACAAATTTTGAAAACTCGACAGGACTTCGCCTCGTGATATCACTGTGATAGCCGGAGCTTGGGATCTGAATGAAAGATCGCGTCTGAAGAACAGAGTCGCTGACATCAAAGTACATCCGAAATACAAGCCTGGTGAAGATGAGAACAACCTAGCTGTTCTGGTAAGTCCAGAAACATAATTTTTTGACAAAAAAATGTTTAAATTAAAGCGACTAATATTTTAAGGTCAAATAGCCTATAGATTCCAAGATTCCATTCGTTTACAATATGTACCTATAAATACAACTTTGTAAAACAATAGGTTGCTAAAAGCAGTATGTAAACCCTTTCATCATCATCATCATCAACCTATATCGGTCCACTGCTGGACGTAGGTCTCTCCCAAAACGCACCACTGAGCCCGGTCTTCGGCATCCAGTTTTTGCCAGCTACACTCCGTAGATCGTCGCTCCATCTCGCCGGAGGGCGTTCTACACTACACTTGCCTAACCCTTTAAATGCCTAAGATTTGACCAGTACCTACAATATGTTACAGTATTGGATGCGGCCCCTTAAGCTTGGAGTCAACATCCAACCAGCATGTCTTGCAGAACCTCATGTTGGTGATGAATGCAGATTCTTTGGCTGGGGTAGTCTTGATCAAGGTAAGATAAAAGTTTTTCAAAAACCGTGCTCTATCATTAAGACGAAATTCCAAATTAAAAAAAAAAAAACTTTGTCCATAAAAACTGTTTTGTTACTCAGAACAACTCACAAGTCACAATATAAGTTGTATTTAAAGTAAATTGGATAATACATTGTTGTGTATTCGCTAGACCTTTGCCCAAAAATGGAACCAGATAAGCAAGATATAAAACACTTTGTGGGTTATTATTACTTAAGTAGTTATCAGCTTGTTCTAATGTCATGATCCCATTTAAAGTTTCAATGGGGTGTTTGTCTATCATTATCATTCATTATTTTATGTTGGGTTTTACTTTCAAATTTATTTATTGTGGGAAAACCCCATTGACACATATGAAGAAACTGAGAACTTGCGTCTGAGTCATATCGTTTAAGAAGAGTCATTATCGCGGCTAGTTAATCATTATTATAAATTAACTTGACCTACTTTTACACAAGGACTTGTTATTTTATTGAGGTACCTAACTTTATAACTAATGTTTTTAACCTACCTACGTTTTTGGTTTCCTAGCTGGTTATCATAGATACAGAAGTGACGTAATTCAAACTCAAGAAATAAACTTGCTAAGACTTCAGAGCTTCTCGTAGCTACAACATAATTATTAGCCAACTTGTGTAGAATATTCATGGTAGGTAGGTAAGCTTTTAGAAGAGATCATAAAAAATACGGATTATTACCAGGGATTCAAACTAAATCTCGATGGCAGCGAGCTTCCATACGAATGTGCGATTCACGGACCAAAAAGCAAGCTAAACCGAGTGAGACTTTCTGCGCTGGCGTCTCCAGAGGCATTGTGGTAAGTCTACGTAGTATAATAGGAAGTGTCGTAGGAATAACCTAGATGAACCTACTAAATAGTGTACCTACTTAGTTCACCCAGGTGAATTTATACTGCCCCAAATTAACGTATTCGGAACGTAAGACCAGCGTTAGTTGCAAATGCAACTTGTAAGTCTACTTATGCAGACGAGTTAAATTTTTGCGAGACACCAGTGTCTGATATACCTACACAGAGTTATTTTCTTTTTATGGGCTAATGTCTAGATTAAATTATATAAACTGTATTTTCAGACAGGGATTGGTGGTCCCCTTATTTGCGACATAGACGGGCACAATGCTGTGGTCGGTATCGCAGTTTCTATGGACAAGGGCTATGCATTGATGCCCGTTCGAGAATTTGCTATGAAATCTAATGAGCTGATAAGTGGAGATTAGTGAGTACCTATACCTTATATTGATGTATTTTATGACATTTTCCGTGTTAGATTATTATCAAGGGTTTGAGATCATTTGTCATATAACCTAATATGTATTGTAGGAAGTCTACAAAAGGTACTAGAAATAGTTTCAAGATAGGATAAAGGAGTTGTGTAGGAAAATGTAAAACAAGTATATAATTTTTATCAATTTTATATTTTCTATGTTGTTTACATTTTATAAGACAAAAACTCTACAACCATTATAATTTTAAACATTGACTCGCTCTATCGATCGCGACATTAAAATTGATAACTATTAGGAACTAAAACATTAAAACTAGTGATGTGTCATTTTGACAAAACTTTTAAGTTATCCAAAGTGGACTTTTTGCAAGTTGCTGCCTGGTGGCATTAGGCTTGGGAAGGATTTCTATTCTTTCTATCTACTATCTTCGCTATTCTTCTTCTATTTTTATATGAGTGAATTAATAAATGTTTGTACATTGTATTATGACTGCACTGTTGTGTACATTTTTATGTACAAAACAGTGCAGTATTGATCTGTTAAATTGCTAAAGTCCGCCAAAATAACACATCCCTAAAATATATTATTTTATTCAAAGTAAAAATGGGAATGTCGAGATCCTAAATGAATTGTACAATACAAAGTTCAACACAGATATTAAATAATAAATTAATTGTACTTATAACAATCTTTGGTGTCGAACTCGATAGTATGAGATAGATGTGGTTAAACATTTAAATCTACATAAATTCAGTATGAGCGATTAAATTATATTTTTTTACGTAACAATATATATTTAACAAGTCTTAGCTATTACAGCCCGTTTTTATTAATCACATTTCACCATTTTTACTGTTGGATTACATATTTTTTGGACATCGTAATATGGAGACGACAATATTTTCAGAATTTTATATTTATCAGATTTTGAGTTAAAGTCCAAATGGTGAAATGTAAGTAATAAGTTAACTAAAAATAATTTGCCTTCATTATAATAATACTCAGAGGGCGATTAGAAAAATAGTAAAAAACGTTATAAAATAAAGTTTTGCTAAATTGTTACGGTCTATCTTATAAAAAGTTAGCGCAGACTTGAAGTATTGATTACCATACGTAATGAAGACTTAAAGTCAGCGCTAACTTTTTATAAGATAGGGGGACCGTGGTTGTTGGTGCACCATTAATTTTAAGTTTTAATTGAGCAAAATAAAATTGGTGCATATTTTAAGAAAATATAAAAGCTGTATGTTATTTAATGAGAATATTTAGGATTATAATATAATGTTTCATAGATAGTTGCTAACGTTCAGTATTATGTGATTATAAGATAATTTAATTAATCCACTACTTCCTATAAATCCAGCATTATAATAGCATTCCTGATTGTACCTTTAGTAACTAAACCAACAACCACACCACAACAATGACCGATTGCCGTTTTCAATATTACAACTGACGAACTGAGATCTTTTTTGTAAAAAAGTGCACGGGTTTTTTAAAATATAAATGATAAATCGACAACATTTCACACTGTATCCAGTCCCAAATGATTATGCTTGTACTGTTGAAACTAGATTATATCTAAACAAAAAACTAAAAGTATCAGGCTAATTCTGTATAAATTCCTAGCTTTCATGGAACATTATCCCTTTTCTATTCTGGAGGAGGGCGCTGACTCTGCTACTCAGTTTTATAACTTTTGCAGTTGTCAACGTTTTCACCTTGTTTCGTGTACCCTTGTTTCTGTTCCAAATAAAACATTTTGAATTTTAATTTGAATTCTAGTGTCGTACATTTCACTTGTAGATTTTATAGACATTGCATACATTTTATGCAGATCGTGAGTTCTGAACTTTTTTGGTATTTTTACATCTTACTAGTTGATCCTACAGAATCTGTCCTGTTTTTATCACTGTTTAAAACTAAAGTTCTTAAAAAAAGTTCTAAACTAAAGTTGTATGTAACAACTTAATAAATTTCATCTCATTTCAAACTTCCCTAACAAACATTTCAAAACGAAAATCAGCTAAATCGGCCCAGCCGTTTTCTGAGCAAAACAAACGATTTATCTAAATATAAATTTTGGTGTCGAAATAAAAAGTGCTAATTGTAATATTGAAAGCGGCATATCAACGTTCATAAGAATAACTAATTTATATGAATACTTTATGACAAGATCAAGGGTATAATCACATGTTGCAGAATCATGCTATGACGAGAGGCTCGTCGTCTGAAAAACCATGGATTGGCGGGACGTCGTCGTCATCTGAAAGTGAAATTGTTAATAAATGTGTGAAAACAAACAGTTTGATTTCTACCCGAAAACTCCCATAAAATAATAAGGTTTATTGACAGTAATAGGTATCAATCACATTAGAATAAACTGGTCTGTGTTTTTAACACTAAATTTCATGGAAACTGAGACCCTAACCATAAGATTCCTATGGCTTATGCTGAGTGCTGATAATTTTACACGTTTTTTTATTTTATTTTAACGGTGTAAATAAATTATTTCTATTTTTAAGACCGAAAATTAAAAACCATTTTCGGTCGGACTTTAATACAGACGGTCCATCTTATGAAAAGTTATCACGGACTTGATGTAGGTATTGATTACCATACGTAATGATGACATAAAGTCAACGCTAACTTTTTATAAGATAGGGGAAAGACTTTTGATATTTACCAAGCGTGGCCTGTCCGCGTCGACTATCATATCTCGGCGTGTGAGCAGTCAACCGCAGGAAGGAGCGAGACAGTCGTCGATGACGTAGCGCGGCGTGTAAGAGCGCCCCGCCCATTGCGACGGCCAATAGTAAGGCCCCGCCGGCGCCCCACCATAGAGCAGACGTTGCTGTCACCGGCTCCGCTTCCGAAGCTAAAACATATATTTAAACCTAGTATTTCCCGCTTGTTAGTTTTTCTTTTTAAGATTGTAGTGCCATCTATGTATATCGCTACATGATGAACTACATCGTAGTCTACGCAACAGACCAACAGATGTCGACAAAAATCCTAGATATATTCGGGTAAACAAACAGCACCTCAATACAAGCAAATTTAATAATAATACTAACGGCCGGTTTCTCGAACGATGATTAACGTAAAAATCTAATAATTACTATGTGTCAAACTCGGATCAATCGTGATTTGGGTTTCCAGAAACCGGCCGTAAGTTTTAAGTTTTTTTTATACAAAATTTTACTAATTGTGCCAACACCGTTTCATTATCATCATCCCTATCACGCGCCACTAAGCCAGGTCTTCTGCTCTTCTCAGCACCGTTTACCACAGATAAATGAAGCAATAGTAGGTAATTCTGCACAGTTTATGTTATCATATTTTTGTCTTGGCACTAACAAATCACAAAACTTAGTTTATTTAAGTCTCAACATACCTTCCATCTCCAAAGTTTGCACTTCGCTAAGGTCGCTGTAGTACCCTTCTGGGGTGACAAGTCTGACTCCCACGTACAAAGGTCCCTTGACGCCGCTCTCAGCGCTCATGAGTGAAGGCGAGAAGTCGGCGGTCATTGTTCGCATGTCATCGGTAGTGTGAATTAGGTCCACTGGGATCTCTTTCTCGGAAACTATCACTTGGTATTTCAGGTTACTGAAAACAATAAGATTTTAATATAAATAATCCTTAATTTAGAGGTTACTAAATAAATTAAAGGTAAGGATTTAACTGTCTCTATTTGAACGCAAAGTAATGAGACTAGTGTCTATACCTACCCCCTTAGTGGGGGGGTACATGTACCTATGTTAGTTTAACGTTTTGTATTTTTTAAGATCGATTTTGTATAAGTAATGATCTGTGTGTTGCGTGTTTACCATAAAAAAAATATCTTATCTTATCTTAAGACGTTATAAGAGTATTTATAGCGATTATGTTTGCAGGGCTATTTTTAGTAACTAATGGAGTTTATTTTTTATTTTACAACATATTTTGCTGATGCCAAAAATGTAGTTATTTCTGTATGTAGTCAATACGCTATTTTTAATAGCCATAAAATATTTTCAATTCGTAAATAAAAATACCAAAAAATTCAAATTACTTTGCCCGCGACCACTGACCGACTTAGCCGGAACGAGAAAAATATCAATAAGATACGTGTTAAAAATCTGTGTAATTTATTTCTATAAGTTCCATGTGCTTTATGATAATAAACTTACTGGTTGACATGCACGGGGTCGTCTTTCCAGCTAACCATGACGTGTCCGTTGGGAGACAGCCAAGCAACCACATTATTGGGAGCTTCCAACTCCTTGCTTCGGAAGTAAACGCATTTCACTTCAGCTTTTTCTACTGCAACCTATTTAATACATAAAATAAAAAATCAAGATTTATTTTAATATACTACTTATATATACCATACTGGATCAGTTGAATTATCTATAGATCGTTTGCAACGGTCTGTAGATAGCTCAACTGTTACTTATGTATTTTATATGCCTATAAACATTTTGTAAATACTGTAATTGTCTTAAGTTTGTTTGTGAATAAATAATATCAACTTTTTAATTTACTTAAATTAGCTCTGTCAAACGTACTATGTGGCAACTCTGAGATAAATTTCCTAATATTCAACCAAACTGGTATATTATTTACATCGCAATAGATGTATAATTATAATTTTAAATAAATAATAATCACTGTAGTAGATTTTTTTAAATAATAAGGTACGCTACAAAAACCAGCATATCTCTTTACTATTAAGACCTAGATATAATACATAATGATGACAATAAAAATACTGAATACTATTTGAACCAAGTAATTTGTAAATAAACTTACATGTACACAAATGTTGTATCTGCCCCCAATGGGTATGTTGACGAGTGTGTGTACGTAGCTCGTTTCTTTAGACGGCGGGAGTGCGTACCGACTTGTCTTATTTCTAGTCTCCTCTAAAATTTCAATCTGAAATCGCAAACGTAATAGTTTGGTATTAGATTAATACTAAAATTAATATTAGGTATTATATACTTCAGTCATCATCATCAAAATGTCTTCTTTCACTCTATCATTCGTCAACTTTTATAACCAGTCGAAAGAGACTTCAAAGTCAAAATTACTTTATTCAGTAAAATCACAAGGATCATTTAGAATCGTCTTACATACTAGGTGATTCTAGGTGCCTGTTCCACGCGAGCAGAGCCTAGAAGAACGGGCAAGAAACTTACTTCCCCCCACAACACAGGTTTTTTACCTAGGGTGGGGATTAGTGCTATCAAAACAATAGTAAAATCTACACATCAAACCTTAGCTAAGATCTATATAAAGTTATTATTTTTTTTAAGAGAAAAAAACAAACTCTTGAGTCTCTAGTTCGTTTATTGTTATAAAAATGCCGATTGTAATACAACATTTAAGATTCTGTAATATACTTTACATACGAAGTCATTTATTTAAATTGATTTAACTGATGATGTACATTGATGTACAGTTTGACTAGTTGTAAGAAATAAATACTCACTCTGAAAGACACAGGTCCAAGGTACATGCTACAACCAGCATCCCACATAACTCTCATCTCAGATGTTGTCTCATCGTATTTAACGCGCAGATTGTGAACAGCCGCGCTGAAAAATCGAAGACAATTTAAAATAGATCGAGTCAAAACATTTAACCTAGATTTATACAATTTGATGACCACTTTCTATCCATTCCTTGATTAATGGGACTCTTTTAATAAGTTTTTTTTAGGTGGAGTAGCTGGCCTAGCACTTATACTATCAAGTATAGTCCGCCTTATTTACAGTAACAAAATATTTTTGTTGCTCAAATGCAATTGGAAGTATCTTAACTATATATTATCTGGGCTCTGTGTAACTTTAAGAGCTCCAGTTTAAAAGTTCCAGTTTTCTTCTAACTTAGAATGACATGAATTGAGCTACTGTTCCGTACCTCTACCATGAGTTGTCACAGTAAAATCGCCTGACTTTACTACAGTAGTTACGTCAATAATAGTATTACTAATGTCAGTACCCAACTATCCGCTAGAGGCGCTGTACAAATCTTCATACATTTTTTTAACTACAGACGCTAGCGAGTATAGTATATATATAGTATAGTAAAAACTCATGGTAGAGCTACAGGTTATTAAACTTACGTTTGTAGTGGCCTAGTGAGCACCTCAGGTGTCCTTCCAAGTGGTCCGCCAAGTATACCAACATAGAAAACATAAACTTCACATGCGTGGAGGTCGTCTATCGTCACTTCATTCTTAGTTGTTAATATGGTGGTATCTGTAAAAATAGTTTTATTGTAAGTCTGAATATAATATTGATTTGGAGCTTAGTTTTAATAATCTAGCCGTCATTTCATACGCGTGTTTTTTTTATCTCATGCAGTGTTACCATTGTTACTGCTTAGTATTAAATGCTCTACTGTTTTTATATTAAACCATGTAGTCCCAAAATAAGCATAGCTCGTACCATCAATCGTATAGAATAATATAAATAATAATTATCGTACTAGAATACTGATAGAATGCTTATAAGCATTTATTCAAAAATTTTTGTTTGTTGTGGGTATCGAACCCAGGACGCACTGCATGGAAAGACGAGTTACTACCAACTTAGCAGTGACGCCCGTAAAACTGTAGTAATTATTTTTACGTCAGAATATCTTGCAATATCACGTCAATTGTAAATAACAAACTTACCATTAGAAAGCTCGTACGGATTCGTCCTATGAATCATATTAGAGTAATGGACTTCGTATGTCAGTTGCTTGCCCTTATACCGATCAGACTTAGGCGAGTCCCAGCTCAATATAACAGTATTAGTTTTTGCCTGTAATTCCGCTGTGGGGATTAAAGAATCATCGGCTTGCCCGCCGACCGTGATTTGTATCGTGAATGGATTGCTGTAGATATGCTCTTTGTATGCTCTGAGATCGACGAATATTTCCGTTCCGGGCGGTAGGTCGGTTACTACAAAACAAATGCAACACAATTAAATATTTATATACATAGGGGTAAACAGTACAGTGATTGGCACTCTAAGATGACCTTCAACATATAAGTAGTAAATTCTTTGTTATAATAATATTTTTATGTGTCTAATGTATATCAGATAACAGGTATACCTATAAGCATAGATAATAAATCTATAAAATGGTTCTTTAAAAAAAATTGCTTTATTGCTTATTAAGTAACATAAAACTTAGTGTTATTGCACAATCATTGGCACTGAAGTATAATTATTGGCACAGTGAATTTGGTATAACGATTGGCAGTTAGCGATAATAAAATAGTATAACGATTCTTGAAGTTGAGGACATATCGTGTGAGCTTCTCGTCTTTTATTGGGTATGGCATCTTAAAGCCGGGGTGAGTCTTCTTCTTATCGTGTCGATGCTACAACTGTATTTTGTTGTAGCATCGTGTTGGAAAGATTAGCCAGACTAGACACTGCTGTGCCGTGCCTAGCTGTTACCGGTGTGCGCCACGAGGAGGCTCTTTCCATGGGGTGAGTTCCCAACCAGTCACACCAAATCCAGTAACACTGTGACTCGTTGGGAAAAAAATTCCCAACGAGTCACACTGTTACTCGTTGCAACTTTATTTTTAAAAAAAGTTCCCAACCAGTTACACTTGTAACAGTGTGACTCGTTGGGAAAAAAAATTCCCAACGAGTCACACCAATTAATATTTCCAAAAATGAAAATTACTTTTCACTTAAAACGACGTGTATGTTATTTTATTTTAGTTATTTTTATCAAAAATGGCAGATATAGTGTATCGGTAGAAAAAAAGTGCTTTGCAGAAAAAGATAACATCTGATATTTAATACTACTCACTGCTTCTATAGTAAAAAAAAAGACGTGTGGCACTCGGGGACTGCCGCGGTAAAGCTATTGCATAGCATTTTTTTTTCCCAACGAGTCACAGTGTGACTGGATTTGGTGTGACTGGTTGGGAACTCACCAAAGCCGGGCACCTACCTGAAAAAGATGCAGAAGAAGAGGAGGAAGCCTTAGCGTAATACTTACTGTTCTTCAGGGTGTATTCATTGGCACCCAAAAAATGTATAATGATTGGCAGTGCCAAGAATTCTAATATAAGCAAAAACAGCCTTATTTAGCAACCGAATACGGTCTGTATTGATGGAAATGTAATTTAAGTATGAAATTTAACACATGCCAACAGAAAATTAAATGTACAATCATTGGCATCCAAGCCAATCACTGTACCACTATACAAGAAAAAATACAGTGATTGGCACCAAAGAAATTACCGGTACGCTTATTTTTCAACTCTGAAAACGATAAAAATAGCAACATATACACTAATTTAACATAATCAAATATAAATTGGTGTAGAAACTTACCCAAAAATCAACTTTTCACGTGCACTTCTATCCTCCAGTACTAAACTTTTTGATAAAAAAACAACACGATCGCGACGACTTGATTTCCATCTAAACTATTCTAAACTCACAAACTGGTGTGAAAGAAAGTTGGCTAACAACAGTTTTGCCTCTTAAAGATTATTAAATATTCTACCAAATAAAGTATTGCAACAGTAAATAAACAGGATGTCTCTCTTATTATCTGAATTTTTAAATCAGAGTGCCAATCACTGGGGGGGTGCCAACAATAGTATGGTTTACCCTAGATTCAATTTATTTCTAATCTTGTCGTCTCATTCAAGCTTGGGAGATAAGGCCTTTGTGGCAATCATATTTTATTTTCAACTTTTCTTTAGTTATTATCTCTAATCTAAATATATTATTTTTTATGAATTCATTCTTCTAACCCAACACCAAAAGTTACTTAGTTGTAACTTTGCAATATTTTCCAAGATATTAACATATTCTTTGAATTATACTTCTCAACACGTGATTAAATCACATAGGGAAAAAAAAACAAAATTATACAATAAGATACCATTATAAGCACAGTTATGGTATAATTCTACTTACTGTTAATATGGTTTTCTTTAGTAGTAAACGGCTTCCGTTTTGCGTACTGTATCGGCAGTCTCAGATCAATTTGATAGCCATCGACCGCGCGTATTTTGTGCCATTCGAGATGGATAGAAGTCTTGTTAGGTCTAGACATGCTAACGTTAACAATATCATCGATATCGCCACCTTCGTCGAATGTTATGTACGCCACTTCATAGTTTGTTGATGTGTATTGTCCGTTTGTAGCTTCAACCTGTAAGAAATAATAAGTTTTTTTTTATATTCGGACTTATCATACAACGCCAATTAGTACCGAACTAAACAAAGCTGACATTATGGGAACTACATTACCGATAGAATATTTTAGATAGAGATAAATAGTTTATTTATCATAATATACACAACACAAAGCTGATAACGCACTTTACTGATTGTTCAGATACTTTGTTTTATTAAAACTTAAGATACATAGTGAGTAAAGTGACACCAAGAAAAATCTACAAGTATTTTTCTGAACATCTATGTTCTTATAAGGACCACAGTCCAGTCAAGAGCATTTTTCATAGAGACTTCAAATCTAATTTCTATGTATGTATAAACAACTTACCCAGAAGGAATAATTGACATTCGGCTTAAAAAGAGTATTGATGACAGCAGACATGGTAGTTTTATTCGTAGCTAGTATGATGCGTTGCATGGGCGGAATCGGAGGTGCGTGGTACAAAGTATAGTGGTCTATTATTCCGCGGGGAAATTCAGGCGCGTCCCATACAACTTCGACGCGGCGACCGATCGCTTGACGGATGGAAAGTTTTCGCGGCGCTGAGGGCACTGTAAAACAATTTTGGTTAATTAAACAATATAAAAAAGCTGCTGCATTGCTATAAAATAGCTGATTGTAGTAGATATTTTATTTAATGCAATTATTATTATTGTTTGTCCATTGTCGTCCCACTGCAGGGCAAAGGCCTCCCTTCCCTCCTTCCACTCTTCGCGATTTAACGCAGTGACAGGCCACGGTCAAGTTTGAGAACGTGGAGACCTTTGCTCAGCAGTGGGAAAACTTTGTTTAATATAACACATATAACAACTCTAGATAGGAGATTGGAATTACATTTTTCATAATTATTTTTGCCAGTGAATTTAGAACAAGAATGTCGTATTTATAAATAAATATTTCCAATAAATATAGTTACCTCCTTGTCCGGTAGTGGTGTTAGCGTATTCGTGCGATGCTATAGTTTTCTTCGTCTTGCTATCTCGTATGTAGAATGTTACGTTGTAATTTGTGAACGGCTCAAGGTTTGTAAACCTGAAAACATCGTTGGAAATTTAAAAAATACAATGATACTCAGTTTAGCACATAGCAGTAAGAGTACCTACTCAGTTTAGTGTTTTTATCATGGATGAGGATTCATGTTAAATTGCAATAGTTTTCTAGGCAAATCATTTATAAGAAAATATTTTATTCGACTGTATAATATGGACCCATGATATGTCATGGAGATTAAAAAAAGTGAGTTCTTGTCTATTCTAGACTAACGAGTTTTTAAACCGTAATACTTGTGACTGCATATTACTTTGAATAATTAACAGACTTATTTTAAATTAATGTTTTGTGTATGAATTTAATATGGATTTATGGAGGGAAGAAAGTCATATTACAAGAAGAGTGTTAGATATGAATGTGGATGGATGTAGAAGTAGAGGGAGGCCAAAGAAAAGATGGATGGACTGTGTGAATGATGACATGCACAGAACAAAAAATACAGTAGAAGTAGTATGGGGGCGGGGTGCGCGTACCCCGAGTTTAGCGTAGATTCGCAAACTGTCTCCGCCACGCCTATTTCACGCACGTCAGTCTAGATCGAACCGTCACAGTGATAAGAGCTTTAGAAAAATTACAAAAATGCCTTATTGCGCTGTTCTAGAGTGCAAAAACGACAGCAGAACTAAAAATGTTTCAAATGGTGGTATATCATATCATCGGTTAGTCTTGATTTACTTAATTTCGATGAAAATTGTAAAAACATTATTTTATTGTACAAGACAAGTACAAATAGACTTTATTGTTTATTCTATAGGGTCTACTTTCTTTTAAAGTCAACCATTTATTCTCGAAGATTCCAACTACTGACATGTCACAGTCCGCTACTCAATTAGGTATTGACGTTATCGATAATGAGTTATCGATATTTTAAACTTACAATGTTCTATGATATATCGGCAAAAAATTAACCCTATAATGCATTTTTTTTATGATTCTGTATAGTAATTGTAGTAGTAGGTACTTCCATGACTTGTTCAAACCGTTTTTTTAAATCACATTCCCCACATCAAACCATGTGACTTGATAAAAGCCATAACAGAACGCTACATTAATGTGCGGATACATCATTTACTTAAAATTAATATAAAACTATCAAAAAGGCAACTTCTTAACAAGTATGTTATCTTTCAAGGCCAATAATGTATATTTTTTAGTATGTAGATGTTTTATTAATGTAAGTAGTTCATTAATAAAACCAGTGTTTTAATTTTATTTGTATTAATTACTTCCATTATTATATACATTTTTATATTACTATACATTTACATTTAATTTTATAAACACAATGATTTCAAACATAAAAATGAGTAAGGTACTTAATTCATTTTGAAATGTAAAATATATTTATCGACTTTAATTTTCGTTGAAAATAAAACGCATTGTCGATATATAAAGTAATGGCAGCAGTACAACCCTAGAAATGGACGAATAGTACAAAAATAGTAAAGAGCTCGTTACGGAAATATGAATCTTATCTCAAAAGTAATAAAGGTTTATTAAATGCATTTGGTGTAGTGACATCTAGCGGCGAGTAGCAGAACTTGGTAGTGAAAGTATTCCGTATGACGTAATACGTAAATAGATTAGATAATAAACCACTCTATCGTCATATGATTATTGTTAATTTTCAAATGAACGAAGACTAATGTATTACTTACTTTCATTCAACCAATCACACGACGCTTTTCTTAGTGTGACGAAATACAATTAACCTGTGTCAGTGTTAGTTGGGGTACGCTGGTTCCGGTGCGAAAAAAGGACTATGCTCCTTCTACTGTATTTTTTGTTCTGTGATGACATGTGTAAGAAAGGTGTGAACATTGAGATGACGTCTGATAGAAGTGAGTGGAAGAAGAGGACGTGTTGTACCGACCCCACATAATGTGGGACAAGGGTAGGAAGATGATGATGTTTTGTGTATGGATTTAGTTGTCTGAAATAAACGATTTTTATTTATTCATATTGAACTTTATTACAAAATTTTAAGGTCGTAACTTGAAATAGCACGACGAGCACCTCGGGCTTCCAAATTACAAGTTGATACTTAGTTTGGAGCCCATTTTGTTACTTTTATGTACGTTTTATTCTCAAATTTTTTGCTAATAAAATTTTTTTTAAACTTACCTGTAAATGCTGTCATTGGTCCAAGTCTTATTAACCCAAATTCCGTCGGAGGTTTTGGCAATCGATGGTAGGAAACTGTATTGCACCATCTTTTGTTGAGACATCCAGCATGATATGAGGAAGCTCGTCGAATTTATTGAGGATTGGTCTACTCCGATGCTCAAAACCTATGATAAATTATCATATTATATTTTTATTGAATACTTACATAGAAGAACCACAATAAAACATCATTTTATTACGAAAAACGTTGAATTACCGGCTCCTGCGAAAGCACAAAGTTACTACGCTGTCAGTAATTATGTTTTCTATGTATTGCTCTTGCATTTTCAATAACTCATTACGTTCATTACTGAAACACTGAAATGCAGTATTACTGTATCAACGACGCTGTGTGTAATTGATTATGCCATGAACCTTAAATAAGGTTTTTTTATTAAAATTTAAGAGAGCCTAAAAACTTGCCTAAGATGATAGAGCCATGGCTATACAATAAATAACAAAACTTACATGATATAGATGGTTATCACTGTTTGTACTAGAGCAGTTCATTTCGTCAGTGCCATCGTAGCAGTCTTGAATGCCATCGCAGAGTGCAGTCGGCGAGATACAAATCGCACCGTCGTCGCATGATACTTGACTGGAAGAGCACTCGTCAGTGAAATTTTGGTTCTGTAAACGAAAAAATATACGTAATTTACAAAACAATAAAGAATAAATAATAAATACAGGATATTACATATATCTAGTAATGTTTACCTTCCTTTTTATAAAAGGAGCTTCGGAGATTCGAAGATTTTCGTTCAAGAACATGATGGCAGCCGTAAACAGCCATTACGAACCTACACGATACTTCAAAATTAAAATTTAAACAACTTACCGTCCTATTAGGGCACCGCAACTCGTCGCTATGATCAGGACAGTCGATATTTCCGTCACAAAGCTTAGATATAGCCACGCAATGCTTCAAGTCACCGCACGGCGACTCATCGGCGCCACACACCGGTAGCACCAACTCGTGTTGATGACAATGATGCTCGTCCGATCCATCTACGCAGTCGTTCACACCATCGCACACCCACGGTAGAGGGATGCATACACCTGTCATATGATAAACCAGTTAAATAAATAAATATCATGGATAATTCACACATCACACTGTAGTCCCAAACCAAGCAAAGCTTGTACTAGATTGCTGGTGGAATACTAAAATACATTTTTTTTTCTAAATACAGAACAAGTTCATCGCACAAAACTTGCTCTCGGCGAGGTTTCAAACTGAGCATAGTTTGTGCTATGGGCACTAGATTGGCAATATAATACTAACATACATATTTTTGCAACAAGAACAATTGCATTTGTGTTTATAGCGCTATTGAATTTTCCCCTTTCAGAAATACATTTTTATAATTAAAACCTATTCTTACCAGGTGCACAAGTAAATTGATTTTTCCCACATACTCTCTTAGGTTTTAGTTCTGGAGTAACAGTTTTCATATCGGGCAACATTATACCACATCCGACTTCGTCTGAATGATCGCCGCAGTCATCGATACCTATACAAATAAAATCATGTAGTTTAATTAGGTAGAAAGAACTGCTCAAAATGTAGCTATTTTTCAACAATAAACACTCTTTATCAAGGTAATAAACTTAACTATAAGAAGGAAACTGAATAAGCACAAAACTAAATATCCAACTATTGGTGAAGGTGCCTGAGTCATACATTTATTGCGAGTAGTTTTGAAAGTAGTAGCTTTACGCCTTCATTAGTACAGAAAAAAACATTTTCGAGAGAAATTAACAAGCTTAGATATTAATATTATTCACGGTCAAGCCACACATCACGCTCTAGCAGCCCAAACTAAGCAGAGCTTGTACTATGGATATATGTATTACACAAGTTTTAAAGTACATACCATCGCATCTCCACCAATCTGGAAGGCAGTTTCCATTCTCGCATTTGAACATCCAATCTAAACAGGAACCGTTGACAGGAAACCTTGGTCTCTCGGTGCCCGGGTAAGGGATCAATTTCGAATGGCCGATGTTGGTGCAGTTTTTCTCATCGGAAGATTCATCATCGCTACAATCGTTTTCACCGTCGCACACCTGAAATACAAAAATATTAATAAAATATGTTAGAATGGTGTAGTGAGAATAAGTAATAAAAAACCATGGCCTTTATTTAAATGGTAGCCTGTAACAATTAATTGTCGAGTACATCCTTTGAGGATATTTCCTACATTGTTTGAAGAATGCAAAAAAAATAATTAACTACATAGTATACTTATTAGTATGACCTAGGTCGGTCGGTATTTTTTACAACCTGTGGGTCTTCACGCACTACCTCAGCAAAAAAAATTGTATTACCTAATACTGTAGTTATGCGAAACCATATGCAAATAAATAAAAATGTATAAATTGAGACCTTACAATATCTTTGTTTGAAACACATGAAAAAATAAGCGAAAGGCCAGGGGTGATACAACGGGGGTCACGTCATGAAAAAGGTTGAAAAACATAGATAAACTTCAATTATAGACATTATTTCAATTTATAAAAAGTGACGAACAAAATTAATAGCAGAATTTAGTTTTAACAAAACACTTACCCAAGATCTAAAGATACACTTTCCAGACGGACACCGGAACATGTAGGGGGCGCAAGTCGAGTTCTTACATCTGTCTTCTCTTTCATCCTCGCCGCCAATACAATCTCGCTCTCCGTCGCACACCCACGAATTGGGCACGCAAAGTCCGCTCTCGTTGCCACAAGCAAAACCGTTCACGCAGCTCACAACTGGACGTTTTGAGACCACCTGAGATAAAAATAGTTTTATACCAAAAATTTGTAATGCTCGCAAGCCAAGGCAAGTTATGATCAGAGATCGGAATATAGTAGAATTATGTATTAACACTGATTTTATAAAGGATATTAATCAAATTCTAAGAGTCATTTTAAATAGCAGAAAAAAATCAAATGTTGCTAAACTTACATTAACGACATCGGATGACTGAAGTAGCGAAATTCCATGAAAAACATTAAAATGAAACATATTATTATTATTTGTTTATATTAATATCAATATATCGATGCAGTTTAAAAATAACTACCCATTTCCGACCTCTGGTTATGATTATGTTCCGAATTAGATTAGATTATATGGGTTCGTATTATTACTTACAGTGCAATTACGTTCGTCCGAGCCATCTTTGCAATCGTTGTCGCCGTCGCAAACCCATCGCTTGTCGATACAATGCCCGTTCGCGCATTGATATTGCTTTGCCGTGCAAACGTGTGAGCCGCAATCTACAGCAAAATGTAAACAAGTCAAACATTGTAATGTCTTAATTCTATAGTACCCAGTCTTTACACAAACATCTTTTGGTATCGTACCCAAACATTTAAAAAAACTGAAATAGGAACTAGACCCTCACGGTTTTCAAACTTGCAATAAAATATAGCCCTTTCATTTCTCAGCCTAGCCGGTTACTAGACCCGAAAGCTAAAACTCTTCGTTTAAAAGTATATTATTATCCTACCGGCTGCGCCATGTCAATTGCATTATTTATATTAGATGATTACATTTTAGCAGTGCAACATGCCCAATAATATGATCTAAGTGTTTGTTTTATACATTTTAACAATGTACCTTGCTCGTCACTCATATCAGCGCAGTCCATATCACCGTCGCACTTCCAACTGGGCAAATAGCATTGTGTATTGTCACAGGATATCATTGGCGGTTGGCATTGACAGCCAACTTCATCGGAGAGGTCGCCACAATCGTTGTTGCCATCGCAACGCCAAGTCGATGTTATGCACAGTCCATTTTTGCATGAGAATTGATCCTGGAAAAAATGTCGTTTCAGAAGCATGCGTTAAGTTTATTTAATCTGGCATTTTTTACGTCTTTGTCCAAAAGGTTAACTTCAACACTAGGTTACAAAGGAATGATCCATGCGTTTAAAGCAGAGTTACAAAGCTAGTACAAAGAGTGTCCGTGTTTTGTGATTAGCGATAATTTAAAAATTTGGTTTAGAGAAACACGATTCAATAATTTCGAGCTTACGTAGAGTTTTCTGCAAAATACCATTTTACACACAGATTTTGTCAGTGAATTTGTAGAACGTAGTTTTATAGTGAACGTAGTTCTGTATACTTACAGGATCGCAACTGCCACTGGGATTGTGTGGACACGTCATATTCTGGTTCGGTTCCAGTCCGTTGGGACACATACATTTGCCCGACAACATAGTGAATCCTTCAGGACAAAGGCAACTAAACGTATTCCCTGGTCCACCGAGACACATCGCTTCACAACTAGCATTCTTGAACGAGCACGCATTAGTTCCGTACTGAGTGAAATGAGCGAACACTTTTAGATCCATCAACCCCGAGAATGAGTTGTTGATAGTTATTATGTTCTCGCCGGTGTCTTTATCCGCAATGAAAATAGACTTCTCTTTCCAATCGTCCCAGTACATTTTGTCTTTTAAAACGGCTACTGCAAACGGATGGGATACTTTATCATCGCTCCACAGAATCCTCTTGAAGTATTGCCCTTGGAGATCTGAGCTGGCAATGTAATCCTCCATAGCATCTACCCAGTAAATCCGTTCGGACATCTGATCGATCGTGATACCATTGGGCCATTGTACAATAGGTTTTCCAAACAATTTCTTAACACCAGTCCCGTCTAAGTTTGATCTAGAAACCGAAGGATTAATTTTATCCCAGTCAGTCCAAAAAAGATAGCCTGCTCTAGGATGCACGGCAATTCCTCTAGGCTTTGATAAGGCTTTAGAATTCAAAATAGTAACTCTCAATCTGCCTTCACTCGTCAAATCCGTCCGCACAGCTTCGATCTTCTTCCTCAGTCCATCAACGAAGTAAAGAACGTTCGATATCCAGTCTAATGCCATGCCTTCGATACTAGCCAGGTCTGTATCAACGATGACTTCTTGAGCGGTTCCATTGTTGAAACACTGGCGACTGATCTTATCCATCTCGATATCAGCCCAGTATATACAGTTGTTCTTGATATCGAATTCAATGGCAACGATATTTTTCTGGTCTTTGACAGGGTATATTGTAGAATTGTCGAATAGGTCTATGCGTGCGATTTTGTCTCTCAACGCAACTAACATAAATTCTTGTGCCTCTTCGATGGGACAAGGGATCCAGTCAGGCGCGAATGACATGTATCCTGAAATAGTGCAGACATCGCCGTCAATCTTTCTATATCCTTTTGTTCTTTGGTATGTTTTTTCGGGACGACAGCTGGAGGGTATTTTGTATGGATCATGTCGCACGGATTTGTTGCGCACGCACTCATCATTACTGGATAGCATGAAGCCGAAATCGCATTCAAAGTCGCGTCGACTACATTCGCAGACTTCCTTATTCATCGCTCGTGAGTAATCTTTTCCGTGGTAACAACTAGTGTATGCTATACGTCTTTGGTAAGTATTCTTTAAGCCAAGCACGCAGGATACAGAAGAATTAGGTGGGGAAGGTGACCAGTATTTGAAGTCGGCTTCAGTACAGTTCTTAGCGAAAGTGTTTCGTAGATCTATAGTGATGATGATCCATTGGTGTTGGTCGTTGGCCGAGCCGAACATTGTGAATGTCGTGGTGTTTTCGCCTGGTTCTGTCATGAGACCGTAAATTCTAAGGTCGTCTGCGTTGAATCTGTCAAAAGATAAAAACATTGGTTGTCAAACTTTCTATACCGAATGTGTCTGTCAAGAAAATAAATACTATGTAAGTACATTAACATAAAAAGGAATAATAAATCGCTACTCACTGATGAGAATTCCAATCGATGCCTTCATTAGTAGAATACAATATCTTCCTAGTCTCGCCTCTAGATTTGAAATACTTCACAGCGACCAACACACCACCATGATCTCCGTAGTTGAAGAAGTAATAGTCCTTGAGGATTCTCTTCCAAGTCAAACCAGCGTCTCGGCTCATGTAGACACCGGGAATACCCTTTAGAGACTTGCCCATAACGCCGGTGGCCATGAGTATACCAGGAGCGGATTTCGAGCTCATAATGCTTGCGGATCTGAAATACAAGTTGTTAGAAAACATCACAGGAGATAGAGTGGTAAGCTAAGCTTTTAAGGAACTATGGAATGGAGAAGACCATATTTGCGGCCAAAAAGTGATGCTCTGTTGTTATCTGATTTGAAGAGCAATTATGCATGCTTTCTATTACTTTAGCGTCTGTGAGATATCAGGTGGGCGGGACTACTTCCTATTTTTTACAATTATAAAAAACTAAGGTCGACACAGTTCTTGCGCTAGGTTATTGACCTGGTTAATAAGTGAAAGGATTTATTCTGTATCACATAGTCTTCTATCATGCAGACTTTTGATATTTTATCGAGTTCTATTGTACCCTGCTCGCAATACTGGTAGACAAGATTAATCATTTCTTAATAGCACATACAACTGCCTATTGTATAAATTGGCAAAAATTCCAATTAATTATATACAAATCGTAAAACAGCGTTTTTAATGTTAGGTATAACAGTATAAAACATTTATAGCACACAATCTTATAATGATATACTTAGTGAAAAAAAAAACAGCTTGATACGTGCAGGCAGGCAAATGACCTTGGTCAAGGTTAAAAAACACGTTATTTTCGATGTTTTCTATTAGTTTTTTTAAAGCCATTTTTTATAGAAAACAAACTCAATCGCGCTAAATGTATACATGCATATACAATAAAAAATATTTATGTATTAGCACAAAACACAGTTTAAAACTAAGTTTTTTTATTGTTAGGTGATTTCATAATTCGCAAATTGTGCAATTATTCAAAAACTAACATCACAGATCTGTGTGGGTTTGGAGTTATTCTGTTTATATGCATCCCGGTCTTGCATTATCGTTTTGGGGAGTTAAAACGAGATAGAACGATCACAAGATCTTTTACGAACTGTCAATGTCAGTGACTTAGTTATAAACTGCTTTCTACTTCTATCTAACTTTGTAAGTCAACAAATAAGCAAAACAAACAAATAAATTCGTTTCAGGTATTGTAGTTTACCTCAAGCCATTCGTAACCACTTTTCCTGGTGGACTGCAAACAATTTTATTTATCAGCTAGTGTTTGTTCACCTACTTTATTGACCTATTCTAATGTACCAATATATTTTTTAGTAAATAAAGGATATATTTATATACAAATGCTCAACAAACAGGATTGTATTCAGCAATGTGTATTCTACCTGTGTTTAATTGACTACACACGACTAAAGTAAAAAGTAATCTACACAGCCCTTAAGAATAGTAATAACGCTATTTAGGAAGTTTCCTCTAATTCTAAGCTTTTTTAAATAAGTAAAAAATACTATAAAGAATCACAAACTTTAATTACTTATAGTAATTAAAGTTTCGTTTTCACGTTCTATGTACCGTGTTTACTTCATTTTTCATTTAAAAAAATCGCAATACATCTGATCATAATTTATCTGAATAGCAAAACAACATTGACATTGTATCTATAAACGAAACGGTCACGATCTATGAGTTCAAACACGATATCATCAAATTAATTGACTTAACGCTATTTCATATTGCATTGTCCGAGTTTATTGACTCACTGACATCTTTAGTCGTTTTTAATAAGGATACAAGTAGATGTTACTTGTCAAAAGGTGTGTTAAAACATTGTTATAGTTTTATGTTATTACTAATAACAAATGTCACAGCGGTACAGTTGGTATTAGCACTGTCTTTACTGCGAGTCATGGATTCGATTCCCGCAATAGTTATTGCAATGATTAATGCTTGTAAAATAATCTGACTGCCGATATTTTATTCTATGCAGGAATGTTTTAAAAAAATGTATGAATTTTAAAATCAAATATATTGTTTGTAAATTCTAAATTTGTAAAAAATAGGTTTAAAACAAAATGGTATTGTGTAAAATGTTCGTAAATACTATCTTGTTTTTGATTTCATTTTCTAAATAAACCGCGGCGTTCACCGCTTGAGCGCTTTGCTACAGTTCTTAATGATAAAGTCGTCTATAAACCGACTAGTCTATAACCGTAAACTCGGAATAGATTAGTTGTATACTATAACGGACATCCAACGTTATCCAAACGTGAGCAGTTTTTTGTATAGGAATCAGACATCTATAGAATTTCAACTTTAAATAAATTATGTACAGCATAACTTTGTTAGGCTCACTTTTCGGAAACACGCTGTATATATTATTTTATTTATTTATTTATACTTTATTGTACACATAGAGACACAAACATTTAAATTGAAAAATATATACAAAGGCGAGCTTAACCCTAATAGAGTTTTCTACCAGCAAACCTTAGAGGATAGAGAGAGCTGATTGTTAAAGTGGGTAAAGGTGTATACAAAATGAAAAAAAAAAATGAAATAATTAAATTTTATAACTAACATACAAATATACATAAAATTAAGCTAAATAAATAGATAAAATACATACAAATATACATACTATTAGATACAAAGATACATACGATAAAATATAAGTACTAAATACATACAATAATAATATATTATAAGGAAAGATAGTGCTCTTTAACTCTATGCTTAAAAATACCAAGTGATGGACTTGCTCGAATAGAATGGGGAAGAGTATTCCAAAGCTTTACCGCTCTATATTCAAAGCTTCGTTGAACAAAATATTTTGTATAAATTAAATTTAATGTAATTTATGTGTTACGGAAATAAAATGTCTCAAACAAATAATCACCAATTCATATAATCATTATAATACAACAACATAATCATACAAAGGTCAAAGCACGATATCAGTTCAACAACATGTGACTCACAAATAATAATTTCCATGTGAACACCTCGAGAATAGAATAAAGATAGTAGACCTTATCAGTAGTTGTTTAGAGCTGCTTTTTAACTAAAGGTTTTGTCCAGATCAGAATGTTACATTAGCTATAGAAAATAAGAGCTTATTACAATTAGTTTAGGCTCATATTTGATAGAAAGTGTAGCACTCATGCGTTCTTGAATATCTTATGATTCTTACCTTGTTACTGGATACAGTTGACTGAATTTCTGGCACAAGTGCAGACTGCAAGAATTCTCAGTGTGGCAGTGTAAGGGTTTACCTGTAAAATAACACAATACAACGTGTCAAAATAAACCTTATTATATTAAGGTTCGAGAAAGTTTAAAAAGTGTTGTTAATACATTACCATTTTCGTCTTCAGTCGGTGGATTGATATGAGACCACGAGACGCCATGGTCGAAAGTTATCACCGAGATGAGATGCTCTGGGCCGATGCTGCTAATAGGTCCTCTAGAGTCAACCCTAGACGCGATGTAGATTCCTTTTAGACCTTCAACTCTGTAGAGATCCGTGAAGGGGTCTTCGGTTACATCCCTAGAAGAAGAAAGTTATAGAATAGTGGAATTTAAGTAACATATTCGTATATAGTTCACCTATGGAGTGAAATGTTTACTTACTCAAGCCAGCTATCCTTCCAGTTTCCATCAGGAAAGTAGCACAGAATACGCGACAGGCTCGTCACAAAATTGTAAGTCGTAAAGTTGTTGCTAATTTCCGACACGTAGAGATTAGCAAGGGCTTCTGTGTGCATGACAGAGACAAAGATACGTTTGTCGGTAACGTCTGCGATGTGAAATTTACGAAGATCCAACTCGGTCTCAAAATCGGCTTTGTGAAATGGACCTCTTTGATGGGAGATGTAGAGGTGTAAGGTGTTTCTCTGAAAAGAAAAACCAGTTGCAATTTTGTGGCAAAATTGATGGCGTTGTGTGAATAAGTTCATGAATATTTATTTTACACTATGTACGCACAGCTAATATATAAATAAATGACCTGTTTTCTAGCGTACTATCTTCTTGCAATACTAAATTTTCAAAAGTTAGCTCAATATATACCTACAGCTCATTTTACAAGCTGACTTAAAATAGCCTACGGCTAAAGAAACTAGAGCGATGATGCATATTTAAGTTTGAGATATAAAAGGATTGGCACAATTGGTGTGTAGGTACTAATTCGGTTCAATGATTTAGCCAGCTCAGGTTTCAATGCATTTAAGTAATAAAGTTTAACAAAACATCAACTGCTTGTCCAGACGTTTGTCTAATATGTTTATCTACAGTGACTGTGAGTCACGTTCCAGGCATTATATCGTATTAGACATTTCCCATCATGCGTCATTTATGTGAAATACCGTACGTTTTTATAATAAGCTTCCCGAAAATGCAACAAAACTCTAATTTAAGAAATTTAAAACATACATTAAGAATAATCTTATAAAAAAAGCGTATTATACCTTAGACAGCTATATTAGTGATAAAACTGTATGGCCTGATGTCGCTCCACCCGTCAACAGCAAATGTGTCGATTTACGATGTTAGTAGATAATGTTCTCTTGATCTGCTTATGTACCTACTTGTTAGTTAATAGATTGTAGTATATTTGTATCTGAAGCGAAGCGTGTACTGTCTTTTTGATTTACGTATAGTTTTTTATTCTATTTTTTTAAATCACTAACATGTCCCTAACTGGCACTTCAGTACTAAATTTAGTTTAATAGTAATTATTTGAAAGAAGGAGAGGCCGTAAGTTTCTTGCCCGTTCTTTCCGGTCGCGTGGAACTGGCACCTAGAATCACCTAGTATGTAAGACGATTCTAAATTATCCTTGTGATTTTACTGAATAAAGCAGTTTTGACTTTGACTTTTGACTTTGTCATACCAATTTGTGATTGGATTAATATGAGATATTTTTTCGTGAAAGCCTTAGGTTGGACATGTCTAAATCCGAGCTAGTAAAAAGTCGATCTGTTGTAGCATGTAACTAATTATTGATTCGGGTAATAAAGTTGTACATTACATCTGCCACTGTCTTAAAATAGTTATAAATAAATGAAAGAGAGACCGCCACAAGACACGTTAACTGATTAGTTTACTTCAAAACGAAAATTATTGCACGTGATCAATGAGAGGTGAAATAGACAGATAATTCACAATAATAATATGATAATGATTTAAAGCAGTAATCATTCTCTTGTCTAGATTTGGTGTATCTACAACACAATATTATATGTATAGATATTGGTATCGATTTTCCCCATAACTTTTCAGCATGACATCACTATGAGGTCACGGACATATCACAATGGTATTTGCCAGGAACCTTTGTTATTTAGTCTAGACATTTAGACGTCGAGACAGCTATAGGCTTTGGTTTTTAATTTTCAAAACGACATCTCTATAATATCTTGTCATAGGGTATATGATGTCATACTTTTCGGAACCAACGTGCTCACACAAAGACAAGCGTCACAGCTCAGTTGGTAGTAGCTCTGCCTTCCATGCTTCCCACCCAGAGCAAATGTTGTGATGCAAATGATGCGATGAACATAAATGTAATTTAAAAAAATGTTTATAAATATTCCATCAGCAACTACTTAGTTTGAGACTAGAGTGATGTGCGGATCGTCCGTGAATATTAATAGGTTAAATTAATAGTGTGCCTAACAGAGTTTTGCAATGAGTAATTGTAGGCATGCTTTGGTTAAGTACCTAAAGATATTTCAGTTTTGCACATTGTCAACTACAAAGCGATAAATATAAATACTTGGAATTCGTGCAGTAGTTTTATTCAACTTTAAATGTACTTTAAATTAACATGTTATAATTTAGAATAAGATTGTTTCGTTGTCTGTTGGTCGGTACAAGGTACGATTTACTTCAAACAATATTTTGTAGCTGTATTAGAGAAGCACTTTAAAATCAATACATGTTAATAAGACTTTGAGATACATTGAGGTCAAAGCGTATTCAAATTTCTCGTAAGTGAAAGCAATCTAAAGATAATAATGATCTTATTACCCGGAATGTTCAGCATAAATCGATTTAAATAATATTTATTACAATATCATCGAATTCAATAATACCTAGACCAAACAATGTTTCAATCAGTTCAATCGGAAGTACATTACTGCCATGTGTTTCTGACCTACAGTTCTGTAAACAGTATTTATACATATTAATTGACTCATCCCAAGTAAATAACAAGTTATATATATGTACACTAACCACAAAAAAAAATATGATAGCAATATATTTGTTGAAGCTCAAGTAAATTATGATTTGTTAATTCAACCCAACAAATTAGTCATTAAAATTTTATAAGAAAATTCAATTGTATAATGGTCATTACAGCTCACTGAATCGTTGAAAAATAATAAACTACATAATCATTATTTTTCTTTTCAGCCCGTCTACCAATTAATTCAAGAAACATGTGTTTTGGAACTAACTTTAAAACGGAGCTTTCG
This sequence comes from Ecliptopera silaceata, assembly GCA_932527185.1. NCBI lineage: Eukaryota > Metazoa > Arthropoda > Insecta > Lepidoptera > Geometridae > Ecliptopera > Ecliptopera silaceata. Next base: position 3,998,231 of record OW052205.1, on the reverse strand, counting down.
TTTGGTTCGTCTAAAGTACTTGATTATATGACTAGATGAGTTGATTTTTCATAAAACTATCTCGTAAGCGACATTAAATGATTATTTATTCATTGGGAGTGTGCACCTAGTACGAAAATGAAATTATTTCCTCCAGACGTATTCTGATAAAACTCATTATCACACAATTATATGTCCATGTGAGTAAAAAAGCTACAGGCATGTCATAATTAAAATAAATAGATATCACATTACCAGGAACTTACTCAGCTTCCTGTTAAGTACATATAAATATGGGTAACGCCTACTAAAGTTCTATGTTTCTATTATATTGTGAAAGTATATAACATGTTTGATATGATACACATACGCGTGGAACTGGCACCTAGAATCACCTAGTATGTAGACGATTCTAAATGATCCTTTTGATTTTATTGAATAAAAGAAATATTTGATTTGATTTTGATTTTGATACGATTTGGATGAAAGTTGAACATTTGTTGGATTAATATACTATAATGAAAATAAAACACGGCCGTAGAATACTTTGACTTTATTCTTCAATACATGTCTTAAAGGGACTGAGTGCGACTGAATAACTCTACTGAATGACTTCTCCTTTTATACAATCTCATTATCCCACTCTCTAGCCAAAATGGCTACTTCATTAATCATAATTAACGCATCGACTAATCACAAAACGATAAGACCTTGTAAGTCATTTGATATAATCCAACCGAGCTTCCGGCAAGTTCCGTCACAATCAGTCGACGAGTTAATTATTTACGAAATTGCTCTACTAATTATTAAATACTAATTATCGATTCATTACAATACTTTTTATCCTGAGGGCTTAGTCCGAGCTTGCATTTTAAAACCCCCTACTCTCGAGCCGAGAGTCGTCTCTCGGATCTCTCTCTCTAATTTTTACAAAAATATAAGGACATCCGAGAGACGACTCTCGGCTCGAGAGTAGGGAGTTTTAAAATGCAGGCTCCGACTAAGCCCTCTGTATCAACAGGAAACGAACTGGACGCAAACGAATTCGAGACAGGAAGTTAGTCGATAAGAATAAAACTCAAATACAATGCAAGTACTCTTTAACTTGTCTATTTGAAACAGTAATCCACTAACGCAATGAAAGGAGATGAGTGATCGACCTATCAAGACATAAGGCAGAATGATGAAATATATACTTAGTGATGATGTAGTGTTCAATTACATCGGGAGAAGTCATATTATCCCAATAATTCGCATCATGTTTCACGATGCAAAAGTTCCATTGTCAGACTGATCCGTTCATTCTCGAACTAACTAGAGTGGATGTGGAGTGCAATCAAGTCACGAGGTGATTTGTACAATTCGTGACAGACGCTCCTGGCCGGCAATTTGCCTCCATACGTTTAACGAGACGCTTCCTTTCTGGCTTTAACAGATTGACAGGGGCGAGGTGTGATACATTGGTTTATGCGTACATTATAACTAATGTGATAAATGGGTAAGTGAAATACGGTGCAGTGACTGCACGGAGTAAATTTAAACTGTAGTGTCGAATTATATATTGTGTGACCAAACTGATCCAAGACCTCGTGACGCTATTGAATGGCTTATTATGTAATAACATAATAGGCTCTTATTAAAATACAGTGCCTAATTTTGTTTGGTATAGACGGATAGTAGCGTCCCTAAGAGGCTGATAGCAAAAGAGTTTCAGGCATTCGGTAATTACATAGAGGCATTATATCTTCAAAATGTTATAATACGCGAGTAAACAGTATTAAGTTGATGGTCGTCCACATTCGTTCTAGTTCTCATATTATTTTTGAAAGTTTTTTTCACAAACCGTTTAACGCGGATTAAAGCAAATTTGTATAAGAAAGATGTATGATGTGTACGAGAGAGATGCGTAAGAGGAAGGCAATTACAGATATGTTTATCAATATGATAACAATTACACATTGGGAATTTATGGTGATAGATAATTAAGTTTATAGAAACATAGTGAAACCCAAAATGATTATTTAAGTTTATGGATGGTTGAAGTGTGACTCAATGCTCGCGGCATGTTAGTCGATAACTTCACGACCTTTAACTTTAAATTCTCTTGAGTATGTTGTATGACTGAAAAACGACCATCATGGAAAAATACCTTCAATAATCGATTAATATTAAAACATCGTAACCTTGAAAGTCTGTCTAGATATCGTATGATATGAATATAATAATTATACTTCGTCTACGCGGCTCCAGAAAATTCCATGGACAAAATCGATACAGACAAAGACGTGTTCTAACGAGACAGGTAGGTATACAATCGACGTAAACAACTAAGTACATCCACAACCTTTCATCTAAAGGACAATACAAACCTTTGTTCGACAAAATAATAAAGTCACACAAATTGACAAGGAAAGAAATGATAACATAGACACTTCTCTTTTCTTTTGGATAGTTTCATTATTATTATCGTTGTATAATAATAAAACCAATAGTTTGAATAATAATTCGATACACTGATAACACGAGGTTTTAATTGTTTGTCGATCAAATATCGTGCTTAGTTGAATTGAGATAAATTAATATTTATAATTAATATACTTTTTTCCTGATACTAATTTAAAACGGAGACCTACTTTATTTTATAGATTGTACTTTATTTGCAATTAGATGAAACTAAAAACCACGTCTACCACCATCAAACAGCTAAATACACACAAAAGAAAATACCTACCTTACTAAAATAGCAACTGTATCACTAGCAGTTAGTCTTCATGTCAAAAATGTACGAATAAAAACACGTAGCAAAACATTTGAAACATTACTTACCTCTTTAGACTGCTTGGTAGCGAACATGTAATCTCCTTTGATCTGGAAGTCCTTAGCCTCTTCGAAAAGCACGTCAGCATTGATCAGATCCGTCGGGTCTCCAGCGCTGAACACGGTGCTAGTTCCATCTGGCTTCCAACGTTCCACGTAGAACACCTTAGGAAACCCACTACCGGATGACCAGAAGAAGGTTTTCACGAAGCTTTGGATCATTTTGAAGGATTTACCGCCATCGAGTGTGAGGTAGAGCTGAAAATGTTCGGAAAGTTTTGGATCCAGCAAAGTTACTATCTGAGTCGTCGTTGTTTTAGTTTTTTTTGTAGGTATTCATTAGTACCAGCTATTTGTACTATCGTACAAGATTTGCTTAGTCTTGGACTAGAGCGAGATGTGTAAAATTTCCGTGAATATTCAATAACATATTTTTTTATATATGTAGCTATATGTAAACACAGACTAGTGAAGTCCCTACATCATTCGAAGGATTTTCATTTAGGACTTTGAAAACGTATTTTCAATAAAGCCACAATGATTTAACATAGCCAAATGATTCTAGGCCAGGTCTAAAAGCCTGGCAATTAACCTACGGTTTGGTTCTCTGGAGATTTGGTAGACTTGTTACGTGAATATACTGTGTGGTGAAGTGAAAGTTAACTATATCAGCCTAGATAGTGGCTAAATCATTATCTTCACGCACAAATTTATTTTGTTTTTAAAAAAGAGTTTTGACTGTTCAATAAATAGGCTATATTGAACGAAAAAAACACTGTAAAATTAAGAATATAGGCTCAGTTATATAAATACTTAAGCATACACTTATACATTTGCGATTTTAGAAAAGTCATTCACATGACCTACTTTCATTATGTTATGCGCCTAGTAATCATTTACAAGTATAAGTAGTAACAGAATTAACTACTTATACACTTAAATGCAATATTTTCTTAAGTTTATTTTAAAATGTCATAGTTAATACAAGGGCTCGGTTTTTAAAACAAAGGCTCTTTCAATGTTTATCACACGTGAATAGGGTCAAGAGCCACTACCACATAAAGTGCGCTGTTGTAATACCCATTTGTTATTATTTAGGGTAGAATTTCAACCTTTTAACACTTACATTTTGAAGGGTGTGGTAAGGTAAGATACTTTTTGTCGAAATTTTTAAGTGGTTAACAGAATTTGGCAAGAAAATTCCTATAAGATACTTTAGTCGATAGTAAATTCGTGTTGGACGAGATAAGGAGTACCTACAAAGCTCTGTGTAGCTGTCTTTGTCCAGAATTATAATAATACGAAACATAAGCGTAGTGTAATGGATGAATAAAAATTAATTATCAAAGATAACATTTACAATGTTAGCAATATTACCTAGCATATATTCCAATCGGTTTTATATTACTATGATTGATACACGATATACCTAGAAAAAAGCTATAGATACAAGTGTGTATAGTTGATTTTTGTTCAAGTTAAACCAAAACCTATTATGTATCCATAGACATTGGATTTAAATCCCATAATAACTTAACGAAGACTTTGGGGGATTTAGTTAGTTGACTGGTTTTAATTTATAAACATAAAAATATTGTAGACTTTACTACTATTGTCAAAACTGAATCAAACGGAATGAGTCCAAGACTATGGAATCACAAACAATGAAAGACAGAATAAATAAATAATGCTGGCCAATAAATAATAATATGGAAGATGCTGAAAAAACTCTACTTCCATCACCATTCTTCAAGCTGGTGAAAACCAGCAGTAGATTTCAAATGCTCACCTTTCTATTGGTGTCAATCTTGTCCAAGATAACATATTTGTCTGGGAGTTCTTCATCAAAAGCCAGTTCACTGGGATGGAAGACCAGGTCAGATCGGTGAATAGTCTGACCATTGTCGCTTGTGTAGAATAGCTTTTGGTTTGTCGAATCCAAGAAGACGCACTGTGAAAAAGGAATAACTTACTAAGCTTTAGTAGGACAACTTTATAGGATTACTAAGATATATATTTTCAATATTTTATTTCTTTTGATACTTAGTAGGATTACTTTGCACATTTTTTAAGCTAAGTGCATTATTTTGTGGTCAATACATTTATCATTCCATGGGTTCCTCATCAAAAAAAATTTACAGACATTTTTGGTATCTATACAAAAGTATTAACAATATCTGCTGATATTATGTAGTACCTTCTACAAGTTGTTATGATTAATGTATAGGTAGGTTCGAGTTGCAGACTATTTTGAGAGTGTTTAGTTTATCATTATTTTTGCTATAAGTTTCAGGCTCATTGCATCTCAAAATCAATCAGATCAATAACCTCAGGTCTTTGAACTTTGTAGGTACATCCCAAACTCAGGTCATTTAAATGAAATATACGAACATACCTAAGTATATGTACTTCAGTATATCAAGTCAAAATGTTTACGAATTGATTGATAATGATTGATAACATATCTAAACAAAGGCAGGTGACATAGATAAAATTTTATATTGTTTACTGATTTTTGTTTTGCTATTAGTGATGCTTAATATGGACATAGATTAGATTAAGTTTATACATTATTTGAGCAATACTTATTGTTGTATGTTTTTCAAGTGTTTTTAATTTTTGATGATTTTTGCTTATAACTTATAAAAAACTACATTGCAAATCAATATGTATCAGCCTAACATGTGCATTGTGCACTTGCCAACCAACCAACTACCTAGTACTTATTTTTATTGTTGTTGTTATAAGTTGGTGTCTTTGGGGACAAATAAATGTTTATCTATCTATCAAATCCACCTTAATCAAAATGCAGCCAAAAATACTTACAAATTCGGGATACTTTGGATGATTGAAGAACTTATCCAACTGAGCATATCCACTGTCTGGGGCATCACCCAATCGGAATTTCTCAGTCTTATTTGTAAAGTTCTTTCCATAGTCATAGGATATGAAGAGGGTAGATGGTGATACACCAAACTTGTTCCTTGGACTGGAGTCTCGAGCCAGGCAGATGATCACATTGGAATCCTCTCCAACCCAATGCACCATTAGCTGCTGATGACTGTCATTGAGGTGGGTAGTCTGATAGAAAAATAAATGTAGGTCAAAGTAATGCATTTAGATTCTTATTAGATTGTATGTAAATAAGCTGCCAATATTATGGACATGATAATGTTATTTATAAAACAACATTTTTATTTATGTATGAAAAAGATCAATCAGCATAAAATTAGAAAATGATTTTACCCAGCTACCTACTTAATTTGCAAGTGCAAGTTGAAACATTTCTTTGTCCTTTTGCCAAGAAAAAATATACGTAGATAAATACTACATAATTAGGTAGTGGATCGTTAGGTAGGTAAACCTATTATAGTCTAATAGGATTTACTTGTAAAAATAAGAATAGAAAAATAAGTGAGAACGATAATATTATGAGCGACCTTCAAGAAAATTGCAACATCTGTTTATAAATAGTAAAAAGTGGTGCACATGAAAACAATTCCGCCGAATGCTACGATGACAAACAAGAAAGCGCAGTCTCATCAATGCCACACAACAAAGGGCAGAGATTAGACGCAAATAAATACTGTTACTTACCCACGTACTGATATTGCTCACTAGAGTTGGGGTCTCTAGAACCGTCGTATCTCGTTTTCTTCTCTCTAAACCAGCCTCAGCTGCAGCGGTTCTCTCAATTATTTTTGTTTTCCCTCCGGTAGAGTTCTCATCGCCAGTAACATACAATGTCTTACCCGGCGTCCCATACTGACGCAAGGCACTAGCACACGTGAATATCAACAAAAACGCAATAAAACTAATACGCTGAAATGCCACCAACATTTTGAAATCACTGCATTTCCAAACACATCCGACCGATCGAACGCAAGATTTTAGGATAACTGTGAAAAACAAAACGAAAATCGAATACTACCAATCTGACGTTCACATGTGTCAAACAACAAACTGAAGTGAGCAGCAGATCTATTAAAAGGATTTGATGGACTTGACATTTTATTTTGTCTATGACTTAATACAGTTTGGAGCGCCATCTGCTGTCGAATGGTAGGTAGGTAGGTAGCTCAAAGTAAATTAATTAAGGTTCATTGCAACTTGCACGAAATCAATACTTATTTAATATTTGATTATAATTTTTCCCTCATCAGTATCAGATACATGATGAATGAAAATTTTCTTCTTATAATACAGAATTCTAATCAAAAATGAAACAAATACTACATTTTAGGTTTTATTGGAACTTATAGTACAATGACAGCCTGTCTAGCTGCAAGTTTTGCCTTCTGGCGTACTTGCGCGGCGATTCTGTCAAGATCCCGGGTGCCCTGGGTGGTGACGATGCGACCGCCGTCGGCCACCTTCTCTACCAGTTTCAGAGCCTCGAGGGCTTGGAGAGCTTTGCGGGCAATGCTGCCTGATGATCTGGACAAAAAAATATATTCGTGAATATACAAATAATAGCCAGGACACCTAGCAGAAATCCTAATAAGGAATCGGATTTGCAAATGGCCAATTGATATTGAGAAATTAGAAATTGGTCAATTTTCTAAGCTACAAATGTTAAAAATGTTATCTTATGAGGCCTATGGCAAGCAGTGGATTACTTTATGCCTACAAATGAAATTATTGTCCATATAAAAACATCAGAAGCTTGTCCATTTCCAATAAGTTACCTGCAGAAGTGAGAGGGTGTGACTCCGTTACGTTTGCGTCCACCAAAGATCTTGGTAACGGTCTTGACTCCGATTGGGGATCGGATGTAGATGTGACGAAGGATAGCAGCACATCTGACATAGAACCAGTCAGGGTCGTAGGGAGCCAACTCCTTGAAGCGGGCAGTTTTGACCAAGTCCATATGCTCGGGAACGCGGACCTTGCCTGACCTGGAAACATTTTTTTCATGAAAAAGACATGATTCAATCAACCATGATATCTTATAGATTGTTGCTATTAATGAGATGCTGTAGTGCAAGTTATTTAACCATTAGCCTATACAGCTTTATCCACGGTGAAGAAAAAGTCAAAAAAACAGTGTGGATCACAATGTAATAAAATGTTAATACATATTTATGTACTTACAAAGAAAGACCTATTGTAACCAATATGAACCAATAAATCTAATCTAACTAATATTTTAGTTTTAACATAAGTTTTCAGTACACTAAATTGTTACTCCCATGATTCAAAGGTAATTGTTACTCCCATGATTCAAAGGTAAATGTTACTCCCATGATTCAAAGGTCAACTGGTAGGTAATGCTTTATAGCATAATGGTCGCCCATACACTACTTTGAAGTGAATTATAGAATTTGCTATCCATCTTTAAACACAATCCTGTTGCAAACTTACTTCTTCAAGTGAGCGGCAACAGCCTTGACAATCTTGTCCTGCTCAACATCTTTCAAAGTGACGGAACGAATCTGAAAAATATTAGACATGTTAAACTTTTTGCAATCAGACTTATTTTACCACAATAGATAGATAGTCAAACTCTTTGTTGCATACCACACATAAAAACCAAACTTAAACTAGTAATAATAGGAATCACAACGGGTGGCCTTATCGCTGAGAGCAATCTCTTCCAGGCAACCATAGCAAGATGATTGAAGATAGAAAAGATAATATACTTAAATACCTAGTTGGAAATATTATATATCATAATATCTACATGAAAATTATATCTTTATAACAATGTATATGAGCTATTATTAATACCATTATTTGTAGTATAACGATCAGGTGTATGATGCATCATATAAAAATGTAAACATTGACTTTGAGCTACATTATGGGTCATACATTTTTAAGCAAATTATATGATTTTAACAAAACAGGTTAATATTTTGAAATTTGACATTAAAATTTTGGAAAGACTTGACCTGTAAACATAATTAAAAGCCTTGGACTCCTGAATGAGCAACACAGACCCCTTGCAATATTACTTTCCTAATAAATAGGTACATAATGAAGCTACATGATACAAGTTAAATTAAAATACAGATTGCAAGAAGTTGTCGCTATGAAATGTAAGGTTATGTTAGTATTCAATTTTTATCAACATTTGCACAACCTGCACACTCTAGTAGCTCAATGAAGTAGTGCAATTCCTAAGGGTACTAGTAGCTACATAAAATACTGTGTTGGAAAAAGAAATCGCTGGTCACATTCGAAGATATACCGATTCGTCGTATCAGACACTGACAACGCACACAAGTTTCACAGCACTTTTGCATGATTGTAAAATCAAGGAAAACTTTATAATGACCACTAAAAACGCACCTTGCCCATGTTGTGTTTAGAATTCTGCAGACTACTCGAGAAAATCTAAGTTTTTCATAGAAAAACCATGTGGTTTTCTACAAAACACACCGTGCCTTGCGTTGGCAACCGGAAGAAAGAACAAAAATTACCAAGAATTTCTGATTTTCAGAGTTGCCATCACTATCGATGAATTTTCTACCAAAAAGATTGAACGTTTCGGTATGGCGCGAAAATTGAATTTAACAATATTTTCAAAAAATCAACCATTATTGTAAGCGTGCCAAGGAAAAATCTATGTAAATTTTTTCTTTAACTCTGGAAAAAAAATTGCATAATGGGAAATGGGCAATTTTATTTTATTAAATAGGACATCCAACACTAGAGCCTATAAAATTATAGTGTTCATAGAGCGTAGGCCACGAACAACCTCTAAAGCTCTGCCTCACTAGGCTAGGACGCCATGGCGACGTCGCCGGCTACGTATCCAAGCAGATAATATTGAAATGTATGGTGCCTAACTCACGTGGCGACGGTTTGGCACCGTTACATTTCAATATTATCTGCTTGGATACGTAGCCGGCGACGTCGCCATGGCGTCCTAGTGAGGCAGAGCTCTAAAGGTTGTTACACATTTGAACTATATCAAATATCGCTCATCACATCCTTTCCTTAGTACATTTAGTCACGACAATTAGTAGCGACATCACGGGCACCACATACCCGACTTGAACGACGAGGGATACGTGCAGGTAGCTACACCGAGGGCATGACATACCCGACTCGGACGAAGAGGTATACGTGCAGGTAGTTACACCGCGGGCGCCACATACCCGACTCGGACGACGAGGGATACGTGCAGTTAGCTACACCGTGGGCACCACATACCTGACTCGGACGACGAGGGATACGTGCAAGTAGCTACATCGCGGGCACCACATATCCGACTCGGACGACGAGGGATACGTGCAGTTAGCTACACTGCGGGCATGACATACCCGACTTGGACGACGAGGTATACGTGCAGGTAGCTACACCGCGGGCATGACATACCCGACTTGGACGACGAGGGACACGTGCAGGTAGCTAAACCGAGAGCATTACATACCCGACTCGGACGACGAGGGATATGTGCAGGTAGCTACACCGCGGGCACCACATACCCGACTCGGACAACAAGGTATCCTTGCAGTTAGCTACACCGCGGGCATGACATACCCGACTCGGACGATGAGAGATACGTGCAGGTAGCTACACCGAGGGCACCACATACCCGACTTAACGGGAAACCTTTTAATCTTATTTTTAGATGGAATCTGTGCATATTTTTCAATGAAGTTAGGGAAAATTTCGATTTCAAAGTTGGCAGGACCGAGTCAACTATAGAAAAATCAGCCCGTGGCGTCATAGATTTGTAAAGAGTACGCAATGCATGTGCAGTCGACCATAGAGTTTTCATATAAAATGTATAGAAAGGAGGTGATGAGCGATATTTGATATAGTTCAAATGTGTAACAACCTTTGAAGTGTTCTAATTTTATTTGTTTAAATAGATAAATAAAATTATATGTATACTTTATTCTGAAATAAGCCAATCGAACAGTAGAAATAATAACAATTTTAATGAAAGTCCCTGATGGGCTGAAGTATATATAAAGAATTCCTACATTCTTGTAATAATATTGTAATTAAAACTAATTAAAAAATATTTTGTGGCTATGGTTCACTTCACGCTACTCTATGGTATGTTATCCATGTGTATGTCAGTGTTAATGTTAACGTCATGTTAGGAGAACAATCAAATCAATCATACAAATATACAAAAAATAAACAATGGCCGCGAAACAAAATAACATTGTCCAAATGGGTAAAATATAGCTAAATTTGTGTGGATTCTAATGTAGTCCTCTTCTTTAGTAATGTTATAAAGATTATATTAATTCTACAAATGATAAACTGTATGTCAACTGCGTAAAGTGCTTGATATAGTTATCAATCTGTTCTTTCAGAGCAAGCCCCATCTGACGATATTCCCTTGGCGTCCTTGGAAGAAAGCCTGTTTAGTTCCGAGAAACTTGATCGTGCATCACCTGAATTATGGCCTGAACAAAGTAAGTTGTTTCTTGTCCTATTTTATTACAATTTAAAAGTTGGCCATGAGAAAGTAGGTCACGATTAATAATTTTCAAAAAGCGCGCGATTTGTAATATTGACATCCCCCACCTTCTTTTCGCCATTACACCTGCGAAACGGGTTGATTTTTCGGTTACAAACGATTCATTTCAAACTCAAAAATATTGAAATGAGCGAGGGTGCTAATACCGAAGTGGTCGTAAATGTTACAACACTGACTCAGTCAGATATCGAGCAACTCGACGGTGATGGATCAAACAGTTCTGCTGATTTTTCAGTTCCTGGTGTTTCCGAGTTTACACCGCTACCTAATGCTGCCGAAACGCCAGCTTCATGGAATAAAGGGTTGACAAAAGAAGATTGTGCCTACATGCAACGTAAGTACTTCAATCACGATTATTATGTAAAGTTTTGAAAAAAAAAATGTTATACTTACATGCAAAGAAATGATACAGGCTACATTATTTAGACATTCACTCTTGTAGGTTCAAAATATACAATTTTTTTTTCAAATGCAAACCCACAATTTTATTGTTTCCTTGAGACTGGACTCCATTCTGCTGTACCTACTTTTGATTGTATTTGTTGGGTTCTAGACCTGCCGTAAATATAAATATATCTATTCTTCCAGAATTAGGACACCTGTATGCTAGTGGACTCATAATGGAAGTGAAGAAACTTCATGACTTGGCATACCAACTTGGACTTGAAGAAGCAAAAGAAATGACAAGAGGAAAGTATTTGAACATATTTTCTTCTAGGCGGCAAAGGTAGAATGTATTGAATTGTTTAACTAAGTTCACGTGAAAGTATTTGAACATATTTTCTTCTAGGCGGCAAAGGTAGAATGTATTGAATTGTTTAACTAAGTTCACATTGAATAGTGAAAGTAAGAAATATAATTTAAACTTTTATTAGTAAACTTCGCTATTACAAATAAGTTAATTTTAATTGAATAAAGTTTCCAATAGGAATATTTTGTTTCATGTTCAGTGGTCACTTTATAATCTTCATTAGCTTTGTTTAAAGTCTGTCTATAAACCTTATTTTCAAGGGCCTGTTTGGTTTTGCAATGAAAGTTCTCTTGGGTTCAATATCTCCATAGTGATATTCCAGTTTATACTTCTGCAAGATCTGAAAAAAATGTCACATAAGTTATTGTAAAACCTTTTGAATCACTTGAATTCTTTCCAAAATTTTCCGGAATCATCTTTAGGCACAGTTTACATAGTTTTGAATAATGATTTAACAACAGCCAGACTGCTAAATGATACTGCATATCACTGCGAACCATATGTATTTTGGATATGCTATCAATACATAACCTTAATGATTATCACATTGTGATAGCCTTTCATAAAATATGTCTTATTTACTCACTCTCACTGTCAGCACAGACATCATAGTTTCTGCTATATTCTGAGCTAGACATTTTCTAGCTCCAGACCCAAAAGGTATAGAGGCAAATGCATGGTAATCTTTTGTATCGGAATTCATCCACCGTTCTGGGTGAAAACCTTTGGCATCCTCATAGTTACTTTCTTTTAATGATGCATCTTGAGTGGACATAATGATAAGAGTACCTCGAGGTATGCTGAAAGAATAAAAATTATAATTTCCCTAAGATAATTATTTTAGGGCATGATAGAAAAGTCATATCATGTTCTTGGACCAGTTATCAAAAAGCGCTGCTTACTTGTATCTGTCTAATGTAATATTCTTCGGTAAAATCCGTGTGAGGACTGGAATCGGTGGCACTAATCTGAAAACAAGCAGAATCCTTGTGACTTTCTAGTTGAAAACTCAGTTTGCTTATAAAATAATTGAATACATAAGTACCTCAAAGTTTCTTTTATGCAAGCTTGGAGGTATGGTGTTTCGTTTCGAATGTTTTTAAAATCGATCATATCTGGATTTGGATATGCTCCCACAATCTCCTTGTATAGAATTTTTTGAGATCTTTGATATTTTGCTAAATGGTAGAGTAAGAAGGACGTTGACGAAGTCACCTGGAAATTAAGTTAGTATTATTTTATGCCAAGTTTTGTAGGTACTAAATTATCACAGTTTTCAGAATTCTGTGTAGACAAATCTTTAGATTCACTCACAGTATTGACTCCAATGAGAAGCATGTCCATAATGACCGTGGCTATATCCTCTGGAGACATCTTTTCTTCCCCTAGTAGCATTGCATTTATCAAAGAACTTCCTACTGTAAAAATAATTTTGAAGCTGAACTATCAGGTTGCTTCAGGTTGATAATTCTTGATTCGTAATTATAATTACTTACTTGCCATGTCGTCTTTGGACTTGAATGTTATTGCTTGTTCAGCTTCCAACACATGTTTACCAATCAAACTGAAATATAATGTTAAAAAATCATATTACTCTGTCTCAAGACGATTTACGCTGTTATTATGTGACTGCTTATCAAATTTTCGAGTTTTTTAGAGAAAGTGGTCTATCAACTGTTATGTCTACTGAGCAAGGTCTTTCATGAGAATCTAGAATTGGCCAACATAGATTTTGGTCAAACTTTCTCCCAAAATATATAATCCTACTTCCGAAAAATATGCGAAGTCTGCGTAAAAACGTACGAACTCGTATCTTATTTTACAGATTGCCGTAATGAACTCGACCATACTTATCCAAACTGTCACAGTATTTCACAAGGTTGCTCCAAGCGGGAGTGGTAAAGAGCTTCCAAAATTGAAGCCCCGACTCGCACTTAGCGATCGCTTCTGTCGCCTTCTCAAGGCTATGGTAGAGCCAAGACATATCACACTGACTGTAGACTAGTTCAGTGTCTAGCATTGTGAAGCGTTTTGAGAACATGATCAATCCTGTAATAAAAATAAAAAGGTAAAATTAAGAAAATTAGTCAAACAGAATCATAAAGGTGGTGAGGCTATCATTAAAAGCATTAGCGAATGAGTAAAGATTTTGTTCTTAGTCGGCCACTAGAGTGGTCGTGATTATTAAAGGCACAAATCAAGATATGCTCTAGCTATGAAAGATAAGAGTTATAAGTTCTCACCCATACAATCAAAAGCCCATTTATGTATCTCCTTTGACAAATCCTTGGAAATTTCATCCTGGTAGTTTCTGAGGCTGTACACTTTATGCGTAAAGTTTTCGCATACATCGTTGATGCCTTGGAGGTGGTGACTCACTGAATTGTGCAGTGGAGCATATACGATAGACCTTTGACGATTCCATTCGACACCATGACTGAAATAACTTCTAAAATAAATAATGCGTTAATACCATACAACAATAATAGAAAGTGGATTTTACGAGAAAATTGAGGCGGAACTGTATTTTAAAGTTCAGGTTTGATATTAATCAAAGCCAAATAGTCTACTCAATTTGACTTTTCAAAATCTTTTTATATAGGTATTGTATGTCTGATATAACTTATGATGATGGTGTAACATAAAGTATCTTTTACCGATTTCTAATAGGATTTAGAGATTGCCTTTACCTACTAAAATCTCTATAATCTAAATGCTTAGGCATAGTAGGCGTACTAGAAATATGCGTAATAGAAATATGAAACTCACGAAGTATACAATCCTCCATAAATATGATTTCTATGCTCCATTCTATATTTCTCCAAAGAGTCTAAGGTGGACCTCACGGGATATTCGCCCTCCATGGTGTAAACCTTCTGGATATGATCTGGGTGGTTAATCAAGACGATGTCTCCACCAACTGGACTTACAAAGCGAACTACCGGACCATACTCGTCGAATAACACTGAAAGATTCTTCAGGGGTTTCTTGGTGTTAAGGTAAGTTCCTGTAGAAACAAATAATTACGGACATTTCACGCTCCAGTTCCAAACTAAGCAAAGCTTGTATGGGAACAAGATTGTTGATGGAATACTTGATAGTTAGTCTTGTAAATACATTATTTAAAGTGCTCGTCACAAACACGTTTGTTCTCGGCGGGGATCGAACCCACGACATGCAAGGCTTACTACCAACTAAGCTGTGATGTGACGCCTGTCACTTTGTTGTAATAAGCACTGGGTTGTAATTAGTAATGTATCTAAATACACTTAGTTTAAAATATAAGAAATTAAATTGAACTCTTAATACGACTATTATACGTACCTACCTATAATCTTACTTTTTAGGCACTTAATAAATATTTCTACTTTACTTACCAATATTTAATCCAATGGTCAAAATACCCGCTGTAATTTGTGTGCCAATCTCGGACAGGTAATTTCGAGCACTTGCAAGATATTTCAACGATTTCGGACCGGGGACATCATCGAATGATAATACTACTGGCTCCTTATTAGTTAACACCATAGGAAATACGCGCGCTGTTGGAAATATTTGACCAACAATACGATCACTTGGCGATGTATCTCCGACTGCTGAATCAGCTTTATGTTGCACATTGATGGCCATTTCTTGAGGTCGAGCCGACTGCAGGTCATCATTCTTCAGAATTAACGATCGTTTCTGTTTGTATGTAAAACCTAACTTTATGTGAGATGGAACAAGTCTCAGTTTATTCAGTATCATTGTAGACTGTTTTTGAAATTAACACAAAGCCTTTTTCCACTTCGGAATCCTAAAATATTTTCACTTCACAAAAGGTGACTTTTTATGACAAAACAATGGAATACTGGAAAATTATTTGAATTTTGGCGCTTCTAGATATTCATGTCTATGGTCTACTTGATGGAAGTTGGTGTTGTGAGGTTAACTTCAATCTTTCAGTCGACTGATTCGTTGCCTTATTTTATCTGTGGTATTATTTTTATACAGTTGTCTAGCATGGATATCTGTCACGTCAATCAAACTTCATTTCATTTCATTTCGCGTCGCGCGATCAAAATAATTCGAGCACAGGAAGGAGCGAGCTACAAAAAACCAAAATCCAATGGTAGATGGCGGGAGTGATCTCGTGTGATTTAACTGTGTTAGATTAGTTTTTAAATTTTAGTGTATATTTGTAGATTAGCTATTAAAATGACTAGGTAAGCAAGACCCTGTTCCGTAATAATTTATCCCTTGTTCTCAAAATCCGATTCGCGACCAGCCATGTCCAATGAAGGCCAAATGCAGGCACTTGTGTTCATTGCCACAGGATTTGGTTGCTAAATCTCGATTTATCTTGCAGAGCTAAAATAGAACTCGGCGACGTGACACCGCATAATATAAAGCAACTGAAGAAATTGAATACGGTAGTGTTCCCAGTGTCTTACAATGACAAGTTTTACAAAGATGTTTTGGAGGCTGGAGAACTGGCAAAGCTGGCTTACTACAATGATATCGTGGTGGGAGCAGTGTGCTGTAGGATAGACACGACTGAGAACTCGCGGAGGCTGTATATAATGACCCTGGGGTGCCTCTATCCATACAGGAGGCTAGGCATTGGTACCTTGATGGTAGAACATGTGCTCAAATATGTTGAACAAGATGGAAATTTCGACAGCGTTTTCTTGTAAGTACCTAACTCTGTTTTGAGTGCATTTCATTTTTTTTCCTATTATTTTAAACTTTATTTTCACCTTATTACAATACATCATTTGTATCAAGTTATTGAAGGTTATGTAGTATATGTGGGCAGGTACAAACACTTACCTTTTTCTTGTTACTAAATAAACTACTGTAGTAGTTATCTTACCCCACCATTTGTCTATTTTTACTTCAATCTCATCAAAAGACCTTATTACCTTAGTTAATTAGTCACCCATGAAATCTTGTTAATTTTTTATTAATTCAACACTAACTCCTTTTATTTATATTCCAGGCATGTGCAAGTTAACAACGAAAGTGCAATAGACTTCTACAAAAAGTTTGGCTTTGAAATTGTTGAGACGAAAGAACAATACTATAAGAGAATAGAACCAGCTGATGCTCACGTTTTGCAAAAGACTATCCGTGAACCATCGCAGCAGCCATCGGCTCCATTAGTCAATGGAACAGTCCCTCATGCCAAAACCAACGGCCACGATTGAGCGTAACCAAACTACAAGCTTCCACCTGGCTGTTATTGTGAAACAGGTCCGATACAGCCTAATTAGGAATGCACCAACCCTCTGTGTATACTGGATCAATATAAGGCTATTTTGTAACTGGCATGGGTTTTGAATGGTGGACATTTATGGCCATAAATAGGTGTAATGATGACTGATGTTCCACATTATGTAAAGTTTAACGGAAGTTGTTGACAATGTATTTTGCTTAAATAACATACAAACAACTGAATCAGCATTATACTCATTTAATTTCAGTGAGCTTGTAATACATGTGTTTTAGATCTTGTAAAATTAATTTTGAAACATAATAGGATGTACATTTATGGAATAATAATTAGCTCTAGGCATTCTTTTAGCTATATCCAGTGGCATGTTTATCTCATTGTGTCAGTTTTTTACTATACTTGTATATTGTAGAATAGCATCTAATATAAATACCACCTCAACTTTGCTGATAAAGTTCAAACCGGATGTTATTACATCGCTGTTAATTTGTTTTATTTATCGTTCTTGTTTTTTTCAATATGAGGAAAGCTGGATATTTTGATAAGCTTTGGTGTATGTTGTTAATGGAATTATCATGCTTATTATTTGCACTTGTGAAATTGGCTTTATTTAATAATGTTGAGTTGAATCAAAATTTTTGTTCTGTTGATAGTTAACAGTTTATTTTCGGAAGCATCTGTGTATGTCGTATTTTATAGTTGTTACCAAAAAGTCAATTGTCTACCCGACCTCCAAGTTACTGTTCACTACAACTAGCATTTTAGTAATAAATGTGATTAACAAACTGTTTGACTTTAATTACATATTACAACTGTGACTTTTCTATCCCAACTCCAAATAAGAAAAGGATCTAAATTTGGTATTCAGATTTTTTAGTAATTGATTCAACTGATAATTGAAACAACCGACACAGGAAGCAAATAACCAGTATTCACACTTTCTGACACAGAGGACTAATTGTATGTGGTGCTATAATTAGTTAAAACAAATTACGCTCTTGCTTTATGTAAGTAAGTGCGGCTATTCTGTGATGATATATCATGTCTGTTAGAACAAAAATTGTCAAAGAATCTATAGTAAAGTTCGGATTTCAGGCAATGAAACATAAAAATAATTTGAATAATTTATTGAAATAAAATACATTATATGTAATGACTAGTCGGTAGAATATAATACAGTTGAATATTCTTTGGTCGTAACATACGTTAGTTTATATTGATTCTTTTATTCGATCATGAGGCCTGCATAAATCAATAAAAATGAAATTTACCACTAGTCATAATTTAGTGTTTATGAATAGATCTATAAAAAATATTGATAAATTACAATTTTACAATTCCATAATTCACAAGAATAGTCCAGTCAAAATAGACTAAAATTATGACTTCAGTTTGCATTAATTCCCAACAAGCTAGATTTTTGTGCAGGCCTTGAATACGTCATTACAAATGATATGTCAAAAGTCCCCATCGATCCCGCTTGTGCGTTGTTTTTTATTCGAGGTCAAAGGTCATAAATTTGCATTTTTTGCGTATATCTCTGAAACAACGAAAGCTATCGAAAAGTGGTTCAGGCAAAGTTTGTACATCGTAAAATTGTCTACAAAAATATCTCAACACTTTTCTTCTACAAAGCATCGTTTTCGAGATATAGTGACTTTAGACTGCAGGAAAATCGTCGAAGATGCTGCATTTTTTTCATTTCAGCCGTTTTATCTGCTTCATTGCCACAGAACAAACAGTATTTTTTGAAATTTACTGAAAGGGGTGATGGGTTCGATGGGTTAGTCCTCCTCCAAGGTAATGATTCGTCTTTTTGTTTCAAGAAATACTGTTCGTTCTATGGCAATGAAGCAGATAAAACGGCTGAAATGAAAAAAACACAGCATTTTAGTAGATTTTCCTGCGGTCTAAAGTCACTATATCTCGAAAGCGATGCTTTGTAGAAGAAAAGTGTTGAAATATTTTTGTAGACAATTTTACGTTCTACAAACTTTGCCTAAAGCATTTTTCGATAGCTCTCGTTGTTTCAGAGATCTATGCGAAAAACGCAAATACCCAGGTTAAAGTCATAAATTTGCGTTTAAAAGTCATAAACGAGAGCTATCAAAAAATAGTTCCGACAAAGTTTGTAGATCGTAAAATTGTCTACAAGAATATTTCAACACTTTTCTTCTACAAAGCATCGCTTTTGAGATATAGTGACTTTAGATCGCAGGAAAATCTACTCAAATGCTGCGTTTTTTTCATTTCAGCCGTTTTATCTGCTTCATTGCCATAGAACGAACAGTATTTCTTGAAACAAAATGACGAATCATTACCTTGGAGGAGGACTAACCCATCGAACCCATCACCCCTTTCAGTAAATTTCAAGAAATACTGTTTGTTCTGTGGCAATGAAGCAGATAAAACGGCTGAAATGAAAAAAACGCAGCATCTTCGACGATTTTCCTGCAGTCTAAAGTCACTATATCTCGAAAACGATGCTTTGTAGAAGAAAAGTGTTGAGATATTTTTGTAGACAATTTTACGATGTACAAACTTTGCCTGAACCACTTTTCGATAGCTTTCGTTGTTTCAGAGATATACGCAAAAAATGCAAATTTATGACCTTTGACCTCGAATAAAAAACAACGCACAAGCGGGATCGATGGGGACTTTTGACATATCATTTGTAATGACGTATTTAAGGCCTGTACAAAAATCCAGCTTGTTGGGAATTAATGCAAACTGGAATGTCTATTTTGACTGGACTAAGAAATACAGTTTAATATTTAGTTATAACTTTCTGTTTCAAATATATTATTTACGTGATTTTTAAATACTGTCAGATTTAAAACCTACAATTGCTATCACAGACGTATTGCACATTTTAACATCTTACGCAGGTTAGAGAAGAAATAATATGATACATAAGTTATACGTCCTACGTCTACTTGGATACAATTTAATTTCAGTGAAAATTAAAACTACACTGATTTTCTAAACTAAGTACAGTATTTTTTGATAACATCAAACTTGCTACACCAATATGACTTGAAGAGTTATATTACGTAGGTATTCAATTAAGATAGATAGGTACATATCTAATTTGGTACATTTTAGTAATTTACTATTTCGAACAATTGCCTAATTATTAAAACTACGCACTGCTCTAATCACAAAAGCAATAAGTATCTAGGTATTACTATGATGAACTGTCACTTAGGAAATGCACACCAACGATAATAATGTATTTTAAGTGAATTGTTGAACCGTACCCCAAGTACAAGTTTGTGCACACACGGATCACAGAGCGATCCGTGTGTGCACAAACTCCTACTTGGGTTGGGGTACCTACTGTAGACTTTCTTATCATTTATGTGTACACTCCATAAAGTATAAATAAACTAAGTAAATGCTTGCATTACCCCTCGACCTTATCTGCGCGGACTTTGCCTATTACATTAGATAGTATCTTCCGTGATAGAAAGACAGTAAACCAAAAATTAAATGTAACCGCGTGACACTTATCGCATTCATAATACTAACGTATGTACATAGCACTTCTCAATTCCGACAAATACTGAGCCTTTTTGAACTTACACAAGCTATATTAAAATTGTTACAGATAAACATACACACAGCATGTCTTACCCCCTATCTTATAAAAAGTTAGCGTTGACTTAAGTCATCATTAAGTGTGGTAAACAGTACTTCAAGTCTGCGCTAACTTTTTATAAGATAGACCGTATGTGTTTAAGTATACCATTCATTGGGTATGTTGGAAGAATTTATAAACACTTTAGATAATTTGAAGCATTTTAAGTTGATCCTCGATGACAATATGGATAGTAAATGATTAAAAAAACTGCTTTATCAAAAATATTTTACAATTGAGCATTATTTCCATTGCTGATATTAAAAGTGGTCCTTCAAAATATAGTAACAAACAAATTCAAAACTTAGGAACTATCAACAAATAATAAAATGCATTAGTATGTAATAAATAAACAATCCAATAAAATTTTCTTTTAACATAACAACCGTAGCTGCCTTCTGTTTTGGTAAACACAAAACAAACTTTTATAACCATTATTATCACGCTTGATGTAAACGTAATTATTTTTATCACAAAATTATTTTCAAACGTTTAACTCAATAAGTAAATGCAACTACTAGCCTGCTATACATTAAAATGGAACACAAAACAAATATACGTAGTTTACGCTTTGCGTGTGAACACGCTCATTTTTAACCGACGACGAAAAAAAGGAGGACATTCTCAAGTCAACGCGTATATTTTTTTTATGGACGCATTGAAATATGAGTTGGTCGTTAATCTTTAAAAGCGCGACTAGAATGATCTTTTACAACATCAAGTACATATAACATCAACTTTATAAATAACACATAGGTTATATTTAATTATTTGCAATATATTTATGCCTCTTTGCCGTGCGGCCTTTTTGAATACTTTTAATATTTGTGTGATCTATCAAACACATTTAGGTACGAATTTATTTATATATGTTTTGTACTAGGGTTATTAAATTTTGTACCGTTCATATACATATTATATCAAAAGGGTTTTTATTAAAAAATTAAAATTGGAAATTCATTAAAACATTTTTAACCTTCTCTGTATCCATAGATTATTTAGACAAATAAATTAAAATTAGACAATAGACAATAGACAATAGACAAAAAAAAAATTCCGCACAATTAATATTAACTGACTAAAGACTATTTTTTTTTTAGGAAATTCAGGATTATCATGTGATCTAAGGGTTTTTTCTAAACGTGATTGGGATAAGTTATACTTAATTTAATTTTTTAAATAATTTTCTTCTAACAATTCCAAAGGCAGTGAAGATCAGCCTACTTCAAATAAGAGTTTAAATGTTTACAAAACAATTCGATTTTATACGTATTTTCTATGAAATTCATTGACCTCATTTTGTATGTACGCTTTTATATTATGTTGTTATTTGATCCGAACTTTCCAAAAAAACTTCATCTGAACAGGTTTAGAAGTCTAGTAAGAAACCTAGATATGAATATCTAGGTACAGTTCCTAGAACAGGTATAAAAAAAACCTTGGTATGCTATCTAGGTACAGTTCCTAGACCTAGGTCTATGAAAGCAGTATCAGGCACTAGGCACGGCAACAGAGGCCGCACATTCATAATTCGGAGGCCTCTGTGGCGACGGGAACGTTTTCTAATTCCATCAACTGTTTGATTCTCTCTATGCAGAGCTTTGAACCTTCGTTCGCTTCTTTGGCCATCTGAAATAAAAAGTTGAATTCATAAATCACACTTGAAATAAAAAGTTGAATTCATAAATCACACTTGAAATAAAAACAGACGTGTGGCACTCG
The DNA here is from genome assembly GCA_932527185.1 of Ecliptopera silaceata. NCBI lineage: Eukaryota > Metazoa > Arthropoda > Insecta > Lepidoptera > Geometridae > Ecliptopera > Ecliptopera silaceata. The sequence goes on along the minus strand of OW052205.1, from coordinate 3,975,658 downwards.
GGGACTGCCGCGGTAAAGCTATTGCATAGCATTTTTTGCTGAATTACGCATGCCCAGTGTAAGGTTATTTCGTTACGGAATTTCTGGATTCAGTCTCCACGCTCAAGGCCCGCGATATGCAATAGCTTAAAAAATCTAATTTTAAAAGCTGAGCCCGTAGTCTGAAGGTGCATTTTAGAACTCCCTACTCTCGAGCCGAGAGTCGTCTCTCGGATGTCCTTATATTTTTGTAAGAAGTAGAGAGAGAGATCCGAGAGACGACTGTCGGCTCGAGAGTAGGGAGTTTTAAAATGCGTCTTCGGACTAAGGGCTCTGATGTAATTTTTAAACGTTTTCGGAGAGTAAATAGTTCTATCTAGGCAAACGCGCTACACCGTAGGCCGCGTCATCTAGTAGCATCAGATGAGATACCGGTCAAGCGTTGACCTATAATGCATATAAAAAATACTCACAAGTGAAAAGTTAAGGAATCCGTGTGGCAATCCTTCGAGCACTTCTATTCCAACCTCGTTGCCGAGCCCCTTCAATTTCTTGGCGAACATGACGCAGTCATCCAAACACGGGTCGAGGTGTACCGTCTGAAATAATAATAATTTTAATTCTTAATAATAATTTTAATTGAGATTTAATTTAAGATTTAATGTAAATATTCAGCGGAATTGAAGGAGCTGAGAGAGGCATATACCCAGCAGTGGGTCAAGGTCTGGCTGTGGACGATGATGAAGTATTATGTTGGATATGAGCACATTACTAAAATATATTAAGCCATATTACAATGAAGGTTATGAATGTGATATGGTTTCATATATTTTCTTTACCCCCCCCTAGGGGGTCACCATGACACTGGTTGTAAAACACTGGACATAAAATGACTTACCAATATTCTAACAGGCGGGAACATCTTCAAGAGATGGTCTTGTGCCCAGTAGGGCGACAGTAGCGGGTCGCGCGGTACTGAGAATATGAACTCATCGGATGGACTGCGCGCTATCAACGCGTCTAAATTCGTTCGTACTGCTAAACTGTAGAATTAAATAAATAAATAAATAAATAATGCTGGACAATCCACACAACATCATCTAGCCCCAAGCTAAGCAGAGCTTGTGTTATGAGTACTAGAAGACTGACATACTTAATATTATACATTACATAGATAGATATTTTTTATTATACATATAATACCCAGAACACCCGGAATAAATATTTGCAGAACATACAAACATTTATTCCGAGGCGGGAATCGAACCCGCAACCTTCCGCGTCGCAGGCGGACCATCGCCCACCGCGCCACATCGGTCGTCAAGAATTAAAAGTGTTATTAACATGGTGTTAGGTATAATATTTGAAACTATCACAGTTTTGAAACATTCATTATAAACGGAATATTTATTAAATCATGGTAAATATCCCATTTATAATGAAAACTATGGTGTTAGGTATTTATAACTTTGTATATTTGTAACGCCATCTATCTCACTACATGATGAACTACATCGAAGTTTACACAACAGGCCAATAGATGGCAGAGCCAAATCCTAGATCGCGCAAACGAAGTTATCGCGGAGTTTGAACATAAGTATTAGAACCTGTAGAGCCATCTATATCGCTACATGATGAACTACATCGAAGTCCACACAACAGACCCACAGATGGCAGAGGCAAATCCTAGATCGCGCAAACGAAGTTATCGCGGAGTTTGAACGTAAGTAATAGAACCGATTACTATTCATTGGTCCTCGGACCCCGAGCCAAAGGTCGCTCGACCATTGGCTTCGACGTAGTTCATCATGTAGAGAGATAGATGGCGCTACATATATATAACATTGATGGGTGTCACATCTTAGTTGGTATTAGCTCTGCCTTCCATGCTATGGTCGTAGATTCCCATCAAGAACAAACATTTGAGTGACGGGAAATAAATAGGTTTGTTCTGTGTCTATGTAAAAAAATAAGTACTTTATCAGCTTGTTGTCTTAGAAGTTTCTATTTATATAAAAAAAAAAAAAAAAAATTCTCAATAAAATTAATAAAATTGTTATCTCATAATTATGTAGGTGAATAATTACCTATAACTTCGGTCAGCAAGAAAAAATAACCCGCATTATTATCGGAGTACATAGAAAAATATATAAATAATATAATTTCAATCAGAAAACTCACTCTTCTTGTGTTGGTCTAACAATAGAATTAGATCCTGTGATGTAAGATAATCTTGAAGACATAGCTCCCATGAAACCAGATGCAGCTTCACTAATTCTGAAAAAAAAGTAAAAAAATCATACTATAAATGCTTTACTGATGGCAACGACTTAACAAAGTACAGCTAAGGACTAATTAATATAATAATTATCATAACAATGAATTATCGATAAATAATTCATAAAACTATAGTAACTAGAGCGCTGAATAAAAATAAATGGGACAATAGTAAACGTAACGTATTTAAGATACACTGCTCGCTAACGCCGCAACGTCCGAGAGCATAGACGATGTCGACGCGCAGTGTAACTCAAATACGCCAGTTTCGATACGTTTTCGATTATCACATTTATTCATGCACTCACGTTCGTGGTAACCAGACTAGAATAATATTTTATGTAAGTATTCTGATATAATGTTTTATTATAATAGAATAATTGTATACCTACTGACCGTGTTTTTATTCTTTTCTTTGGTTCTTTTTCGTTTTCAGTATCGTTTAGTAGCGGCGGTTCTCCTATTAATGTGCTTGAATTTTCAGATTCTGCTTCCCTGCAAACACAAATTAAATATTCAAATTCAAATATTCTTTACCTCAATACAAGGATTTAGTCGGTGATTCTAGGTGCAAGTTCCACGCGTCCAGTGCCAAAAAAAACAGGCAAAATAAAAATTACAAAAAAAATATTTCGGTGGAGATCGAACTCGCAACCAACTAAGCTATAAGGTCAGTACTAAGTTCATAGTTTAAATTAATAATTTTGCTACAGTTCAAGCTTTCACAGGCATCACAACTCGGTTGAATTTAGCTCCGTCTTCCTTGCTGTGGGACCTGGGTTCGATCCCCACCGAAAAAGAACATTTATTGCGACAACACGTTTACATTTACAACATGCGATTCCTATGAGTTCTATCAGTAATCTAGTTCCCTTGCGACTAGATGTGTGAAATGTTCGTGAATATTCTAATGAAATTATAAATAATTTAAAACGTAAACTATGTAATATCTAAGTTACCTTTGAGATTCATCTTTGTTTTTGTTCCTAATAACTGGTATCCGTCTTCCTTCAGAGTCCGTATCACTATCTAAAACGTATCGTTCTAGAAAATCTGACACTAATTGCTGAGACTTATCCTCCGGTGGGGTAGTACCTAAAAATAATAGTCAATGTTGTTAAGTCCAACGCCGGATCCAGGGGGGGGGGGGTCATGGGGGTCATGACCCCCCCCTGAGCTGGTTCCAGGACTTAGGTGGACCACTAATTGAACATAATTATTTTATTTTTATATTTTGTCACCATACAGATTTAATGTAACTACATACCTTCAATATTTAATTAATGTAATATAATAACTTTGTATCATGACAAACGTTTGGGAATTACATTATCAATATTAAATTATAAATCCTTGACTTGACCACGACTATGTGACCCCCCCCTGGCGCCAAAGCTGGATCCGCGATTGGTTATGTCAAATATTGAAAGAATTGAAATCGGCGCAGTAGTTATTCAGTTCATTATTTCAAACATACATACTTACAGAAACTTCTTCAGAACTTTCCTCTTTAATAAATAATGCTGGACAATCCACACAACATCATCTAGCCCCAAGCTAAGTAGAGCTTGTGTTATGGTTACTAGAAGACTGACATACTTAATACAATACATTACATGGATAGATATTTTTTATTATACATATAAAATACCCAGAACACCTGGAATAAATATTCGCATTTATCCCAAAGCGGGAATCGAACCCGCAACCTCCGCGTCGCAGGCGGACCTTCGCCCGCTGCGCCACATTGGTCGTCATATTGAAAGAATTCAAATCAGCGCAGTAGTTATTCAGTTCATTATTTCAAACATACACACATAAATTCTTTCTTCTTTATAATATAAGTGTAAAGAATCATGCCCAAACCCTGTACCAGATTGCATCAAAAGCTAACTATCATCAAAATTAATATTTTATTTATATGTGTACTTTGTTAATTTTTAACCGTCTTTAGAAAATTAAAATTAATTATACATAACATGATTATCAATTTCTTACTTCCGAGTGCTTAGTCCGAGCTTGCATTTTAAAACTCCCTTCTCGAGAGTCGAGAGTCGTCTTTCGGATATCCATACAAAAATACAAGGACATCCGAGAGACGACTGTCGGCTCGAGAGTAGAGAGTTTTAAAATGCAAGCTCGGACTAAGCCTTCCGCACGTCAACTATTTTGTTCCGATCCCAGCTGTCACCTATTTTCGTGAGTGGACATTGAGCATAAAAATCTTGTTTGTCAAGTAAGCTTTAGCTGAGAAGGCAAACATGATATAAAATAAAATACATTTTTAAATATTTTGAAATGCGGTTAAACATTGAAAAAAATATTGTTGGTAGCGAAAAGGTAAATAAAAATTAGGGCTTTGAGAGTAAATTCAAAATGATGCAAGTTGGTACAGATTCCCATAGCCCATTGGGCATTGTCCTTTGTGAGTTAACTGAACATTTTACCTGTGGCAGTGTGTTCGCTCTGTAAGGAAGCTGCACTGATAGTGGTGTCCGAAGATTTGCGTCTCTCGCTGCCGGATTTATGCGCTTGTAATTCAGCCAGATCCGATGGTGACACCTCTTCGAATGATGACGGACCATCGCTTATTCCTTCTGGAAATATTTGTTACTGTACGATGTACTAGTTAGCGTGAGTGTCTACTTACTTTAATTTTGCTTAATTTTGGACATTTCAATTAAAACAATGCGTTTAAGTTTTAAATGACAATGCGTATAATGGCGTAATTAATTGTTACATAGACAAAAATCATAGAGGGGAAAAAAAGTACCTATCATAGACAAAATAATAGAATAATTTATTGAAACAGACGTAGATCATGAAGAGTTATAATTTTTAACATAACTATCCTCGGATCGGGTCTCCTATCATAACTATAACATAACTATAGGTCAAAGTCAATTTCTATGTATCTTTTTACTTTATAACTTTTTTTCATGTGGACCAATTTTTATGTTTATAATTAAAAGCTTATCGTGTGTTGCGTATTTAATATTCCTTGTCACTGTCGATAATTTTTTTTTGTTAAAAATTACTTGATTTATCGAGTATTAACTGTAACTACAACATTTATTACTGATATTACGGGCAAAACAATTTGGCCAATACAATTTTTGTAAATCTTGTGTTTTATTTATATGGTACTTTTTATTATTAATTTCAATCCTTACCACGATTTTATAAATACACTGAGATATCTACAATCATTTGTGTATACCATCTAATTGAGACTGATACTTCTGAATTAAAAAATAAAATTGTATCAAAGATGTAAAGATCAATCTTCACCTTGTGATGGGCTGACTTTGAGAAAACCATTGCTGTCAAGTGGTGTGGTAGGATTTGACGCTGCATTCTGTATCTCTTTTTTGTCACCACCTTTTCCTTTTTGATTATTAGAGGGACATGCGTATGCTAAAAGAAAAAACATAATATAAATAACACATTGTATAAAAAAATATCAACAAATTAACATTTCAAACACATGTATTTTAGGTAAGTACAGTATGATATAATATTAAAACAAATACAAGAGTTCAAAATGCAAATTGTTTTTCTAAATCAAATCTACTATCAGACAACTTATTATGACCCAAAAAGATGTGGAGTGGCTTATTCTATCAATTGTAAAATTATACTCGCATTGAAATAAAGTTAAAACGGTAAACTCAAATCAAATTGTTTATTTCCAAAAATATTTATTACATCCCTTTCTTAGGTAACAAAATTTAGACAATTTAATCATATAATTAGCTTAATCAAAACATACTATTAGCGTTTGTTGTATTAGAAATGAGATGAACTATCAGTTGGTTAAATTAGAATCTAATAGAACAATTAGATAATTGTAAAAAGTACTCCAATTGAAATAAGGTCCTCTAATTTACTTTATAGACTGCCAAGGATAGAAAGAGTGGAAAGATTTTGGGCCTTGGCCCAGCAGTGGGACGAGCTAGAGACATAAAAACGTTACATAGTCCTCTAAGTTACCTTTGAGACATCTCATCATGAACCCAAAAGGCAGTATAGGGTCCATAAGACATAGCAATCGGGCCGGGCTTGGAACAAAATTGACGTTTAAAGGCGCATACGCGAGGAACATTCCTTCAGGTATCCTAATATCCATATTGAGGATTTTCAATGTACACGCAGCGACTAAATTTGCACCCGCTGAATCACCGGCGAAGACTATGCGCTTTCCTGTGAACAAAAATTCGTAGTCCTAATACAAGAAGTAGATAGTACGAGATTGAACAAACTTGATCCCATAAAATATATTTTTTTTACAAAAATGAAAACCGTCTTCAATCCTAAAACACAGATAGCGCGATCTAGAAACCGGTATTTAATATTTATGGTGGCGTATGATCTACAAAGCAAAACAGAGAATAATTGAGACAGAGAGCCAACAGAGAGTATGGCGTATGTAACAGATATACAAAAAATTTTTTTTTTTAATTTTTTCATGATTTTGTGGCTCAGTATTATTTGCTTGCTCGGTTTAGTTTAAGTATTCGAGAAGTGTTGATGGCCACTATGATAAACGATTGCTAATTTATTTACCTTCATACGGTACTGAAGGTGATTTCTAAACCTATATGGGTTATTTATTATTCAGTGACATACTTACCTTTAACACACGGAAACTTAAAAAAATATGCATCAATAGACTATTGAATGTAAAGTTGTAGAGCCTAATCTATTTACTTATTTATATAGTTTTGCCATATGCTTATATGTACTAAAAAGATAATTGAAAAATAAAATTAAATGTAGAGAAAACGCTGTGAAGTGTTGCTTGAAATTAAAGTGTCTCTATATCGTACTGTAGTTTATATGTAGTTAGTTTAGATAAGACGAGTTTTAAGACGATTCTAAATGATCCTTTTGATTTTATTGAATAAAGAAATTTTTGACTTAGACTTTGATAAGCTTAGATGTAGAGGGAGGCCAAAGAAAAGATGGATGGACTGTGTGAATGATGACATGTGTAAGAAAGGTGCGAGCATTGAGATGACGTCTGATAGAGGAGAGTGGAAGAAGAGGACGTGTTGTACCGACCCCACATAATGTGGGACAAGGGCAGGAAGATGATGATGATGACTTTGATAAGCTTAGATACCTCATTTAATGCACTTATAAAAAGTACTAAGTTGTAGTCTACAGACACTGTAACCACACTCAAATTTCATCTTTATTCCACTTACCTGTAGAACCAATCTCCTTAAAATTATTGAGCATCCAGCAGTAAGCATAGAAAACCTCATCTAATGCTCTTGGAAAAGGTGCTTGAGGGGCTAAACTGTAGTCGACAGACACTATGGGTACGTTTAACTTGGCTGCCCATTCTCGAAGGTAAGTTTCATGGGATTTTGAGCTTTGGGCTACGAAGCCGCCGCCATGGCAGTGGAATAAAACCCCATCGGCTGGGGGGATAGAAGATGAGCCTTCGCTAGCCTGGAAAACATAAGTCTTCATGAATCCTGTCTTGCCGAATATGTAGATAGAAAACTCTTTATTGTACACACACAGAAATATTTCTTATTATACTAAATTAATCTATTACAATGAAGTACAATGGGCGGCCTTATCGCTATGAGCGATCTCTTCCAGGCAACCTTAGGATGGACTCAACTTTAAAAGTATGTAATGTATGTAAAGTTAGATTTAAACAGTTCTGTTTATTTATTTTCTTGTAAATGTCAAATTTAATACAGGTTATTCATAAAAATACGTATTACTTAAAACAATGCAGTTGTGAGTCGATTGTATGTTTTGTACGTATGTTACGCGATTATTCAGTCAATTGTGAACCGATTTTTAAGATTCATCTTAGGTATAGATAGATAGGTAATACCTATAGGTTACCTACAATGTTATTCAGATTTTAAAATTGAAAATATACAAAATACTATCACATATACCTAGAGATTTTAAATTTAAAAATTTATAAAAAATACTATCACATACCATACCAGCTCGCTTATTAACGCTGATCAGTCTTATGTTAAGTGGCTGCAATCCTATATGTACCGTCGGTGGTAGCACTGTGGTTTCTTTTCCGGTGTTTGTCAACACCGATATAGGTTCCGGTGGAATTGTGATGATTTTGTTCACCGCTACTGCCGTTGACATCAGGCTGGGCACTCGCTTCATTATTTCTGTAAGTTTTAAAAGATTTTGACTTAATATAATAATACTTTATTCTTACTAACACTGAGATTATGATATGTTGATGATTTATATTTGTAAAGTAATCTAATTTTACAGCACTTTTTAGCATATCTTTCTCACAAAGCATATGCTTACAATACTTATAAGTTATTTATATAAATAACTTATAAGTATTGTACTGTGAAAAAGGAATAAGACTGCAATATTAATTTTCTTACTATGAGAAGACCATTTTATGTGAATTTTTCTGACAAAGAAAGGTGACCAAAAATTACCCAAAAATAAGTAAATTATAAAACACTAATTATGAGATTCAATACAAGATCACTTCCTGCCTAATGAATCATATCTTATCTCATCATATTTTATTAATAAAATTGATATTGTTTCAGAGGTTTTCTAATAAACCAGAAGCAATTTAGAGTACATAAACCTTGAAACAAGAACCTTGAAGTTTTTACATGAATGAACCATTTGAAGACACTTAAGCGTAACAAAAACTCGCCATTAAATGTGCCTTATTTATTGCTTTGAGATGAATCAAAGTTCCTTATTTTTTGCTAAATCATTCTTTGACAGCGAAATTTAATGCTCTTTGACTGATGTTGTCGTTACTACAATTCCTCAATACGAGTACAATTTGAAATGGAAATTGAGCCATCACTTTCAGCTAAGAACCAAAATGCTATACATAATTCAATGCTCGCCGACTGCGTATCTTCAGTGCCAGATTAACTACGTAGCAAGAAAAGCAATTGCTACGAGCCCCACGCGAAAGAGGGCCCCGAATAATTAAACCTATAGGGCTCTTTGAAAGAATTTGCTACGGGCCCCGCGCTTGCTTAATCCAGCACTGCGTATATTGACAATCCTACAAGCCCTCAATGTCTAGATATTTGGGTTTACTAAAAAAACAAATACAAATTGAACCTTACCGCTTTCAGCTAAGAACCAAAATGCTTTGCAGAATTCAATGCTCGCCGACTGCGATATGTTGACAATCCTTCGAGCTCTCATCTCTGGGTCGATCAAGTACTGTCCCCCGGTCCACATAGAGCTAATTAGGTTGCCGTGGCAGTAGTAGGCCTCGGAGAATCCCGCCATGCATATTGATATACCTTTTAGTATTCCTCGCATGGATGGTAAGAACTGCAAGGAAAGTTGTGAGCTTGGGTCATACTACTTGCATATTTAGCAGTAAATTAGATGTCGAATATAAGAAAGGTTTATTTTAATGATTTATAAATGGAGATACAATCATCAAATTATATCTTACTAGTTCGTGCTCGCGACTTTGTCATGATATCGATGTATTTTCGATACATGAATTACTGTTGGCATATGTAGGTATATAATACATAGGTACTTTCGGGTCAAGGCAAGTGCGCAGCGAACAACTTTTGAATATGAATTCGTTATAGGTATATGGGTCAGTGTGTCTAGACTTAAAACAAGCTAACAAAGAATTATCAGCATGCATCAGTCTATTCTTATCCCAGTTTTAACCGATTGTAAAGGCTAGACTTAGGTACATAGCATATATACCGTTTTGCATTACGAATCTAGCTGCCTTACAATATTCCAAGTGATTTTGGACAACCCAGAAAAGATTAATAATATTAAATATTCAGGGACATTTCAGATTTGTGTCACACTGACTTGCTTATAAGGAAAATATATAAGGAAAACTATATAGCTCTATAAGGAAAATCAATTTCAACACAATTAATGTTTACAGAACAATCAATCTTATAGCAAAAGAGTTATTTTAAGGTACGTCAATAATAACGTAACGACATAAATAATAATACGTAACGTGTATTTTGTAGACAATAAATAGTATTCTTTTTCTTCCTGCCTAGGTCATACCGTGTAGAGTCTGTCAAGCGAAAGATGGCCCTGATAAATCGCGGCAAATTCAAAAACTATTAGTATGGCAATACATTAAATAATAGGATAACTTGGAATTACATAATTTGATACTTTGATATTATTCTAAATAAATATACTTACATAATTTTTGATGATGATTATGAATAAGTAGATGATATACTATTGCCATACTAATAGTTTTTGAATTTGCCGCGATTTATCAGGGCCATCTTTCGCTTGACAGACTCTATGACCTAATACTACGTACTTTAATAGTCGTAATTTTCTTAGTACATTATAAAATGTAACGATAATCTTAGTAAATGAATAATACAACTTTTGTGAATTTCTGAATAATATTCAAGCACTTATTTTTTTACATGGCATACAATATAATCTGCGACGATTACTGTGTTTTAGAGATATACTTGTCGTGATATCTCTGGTTTCGGTCAAGGTTTTTTACAACTACACAATGTACTTTTAAAAAGATTTTATTTGATGACTCAATAAAATTGAAAACTATCTAGAATTGTGTTGATATTACCCATTTTCAAAACACAATTGAATATACAACTCTTAAATCTTTTTATAGACTACGAACCATACAATAAATAAAACTGTACATAGATTAAGCATTATGTGAACTGTAAAGTTCTTTGAGTTAAATAAAAGCATCTTTAAACCGAAATACAAGAACATCACCACAATCAATACTTACTTGAAATCCCAAACACCGTCCATAAAAACAATACTGGTTGATGGTATCAGCTTGTGAGAACAACTCTTCAGGCGAATGGTTCTCAGTGGGGAACAGTTCACCGGTTGGAGCCCAAGAAAGGAGGGTGTGAAGATGGTGGAGACAGGTGCCTAACGAAGCTAGCAGATGACCACAGGATTCTACTTCCCTAGAAAAAAATGGTTGTTTGTAAAGTCGGTTTACTGACGATAGTTGAACGTGACAACGTCACTTCATGGAACGCCTCAGAACGCGTCATGAGTCATGTTTTTTCGTGCGTGCAGCCGGCTCTATCGAATTATAAGACGTTGTCACGTCAAAAATATCACTTGGAAAAAAATTGGTAAAACACAGAGAATATTGTTATATGGTAAAAAATAATAAAAAAAAATATGATTTGCAAAACAATTGATAAAAACGCTGAGAATTTGATTATTATATGGTGACAAATACTTAGATAGTAAATGTGCAAAAAACAAATCTTTGGATAGGTAGCTATATTTAATAATGGGAAGTCCACTGTTAAAGGAAACTATCTTTGTTCAGCAATTTTTACAAATAGTTATAATACTTTGGCAAGCACTATTATCTTTTCAAAACAAATGAAATAGACTTACTTGACAAAATGCCCTTTGCGAAACAGCAAGGCATCTCGCCCTGTACAGACTTGACGACTGAGCTTTAAGCCATGCAGGACACATGAGTCCACCACAGAAACAAATGATCTGTACCCATTTCCGGGAGATTTGTCGTCAAAGTCGTATAAAGGCGCCACCTTAAAAAAATGTGTGTCAGTTGAAACCTTGTCTATATTTGCTAAAAAAGCCTACTTTCTGAAAAAAATTTGGTGATAAAAAAATATTTTAGACAAGCCACTTCTATTGATTTCCATAATATTGCTACATAATGTGGCTCTTACTTTATGAGATACTTAAATCCATACAAATGCAACTAGTTCATCAAAAAAGCCCTCTAAAAATTATTGATACATATTTTTTTAATAACTTTTATAATAGTTGTAAAAGTTTGGTGCAGGAATTGTTGCTTGCTGGTAGAATTCTAGAATAGTAGAAGATATTACCTTTGTCCAAGAGTAGATGTAGGTACTTGTAGTCATATTATTATTCTAGAAATTAATTATAATAATAGTAGACATGCGTATTGCGTATACAACTTGCTAACGATGTAGGGGTGATGAAAATATTTTAAAAACAGGTACTTAAATAAATTAGTAGGTAAAATAATTAGGTTTACAAATATATTTAAAAATACAACAACAGCTGTTGCAATCAAGTTTCTGTTACATAGTTAACAAGTTACAATACAAGTATGAACTAGATATCAATCTGGAGTACTAGTAATTTAATTATCTAAACTAATGACACATGTTTTAATACTCATGTAATTATTTTATCATTGTCTAGTAAATACAGCTGCAAAGGTCAAGACTTATCAAATGATTTTAACATTATATTTACTTTAATTTTAAATCTCAGCCCACTGGGTAGTGAATATTTTTTTGGTTGAATCACCTAGTATGTAAGACGATTCTAAATGATCCTTGTGATTTCATTGAATAATGTGTTTTAGAATTTTTTGTTTTACTACTTATATAATAATAAATTATTGTTTACTGATCCAAAACTAGAGATATTAAGGTACAACATTGTTGTATCTTATGATACATTGCTTATTGCGGAGACTTTAAGAATTTAAATTTTAATGGGCACGCTATTAGCATATTGGGGATATTTTTTTAAGTATTAGAAGCAGACTAATTTAATTAAGGACAGTGTGGGCAAGTCCGGCATAGTTTTCTTAAATTGAATTTCAATTTAACTTTAAAAATCGAAATAAAATTTATTAGTTACTTTAAGTAGTCGGAAAATATTGGTATTACATTTATCTTTCTGTATCTATCTAAAAGTAGGGTTAATTGTAATTGTCTTCAGATTTATAGCATTTTTTTGTAAAGTAGGCATTTAGACGGACTTCCCAACCAGTTTGAGGCAAGTCCGTCTAGTAGCAATAAAATCGTAACTAGTGAGCCAATATGTATGAAAACCTTATCGATAAATGATGAAAAGCTGCCGTTGAAATACGTGTTTTAAACGTGTGACTATAAGGTATACTTTTAAAGAAAAATAAAATTATTAAAATCAAGGGCAAGTCCGGCATATCTCTGCTGATGATGTACTTTCAGTGGTTGTAAACATTTTTACAAAGTACCCACTTACGATTTTTTTTGTCAATAACATACAAATAATAAATAGAATATATAATACACAAGAATCTTTATTTGTTAACAAGTAATCGTTAATAATGTAATTTATGAATTTAAAAATGGTGTGGCAAACTATTGCCGGATCTGTAGCTACATTTATAACACTTTCTGCCAGTACGAAATAAATGAGTAAGTATGGGATAATTTTCTAAATCAGATCTTTGTTAAAACGATAAATGTTCACAAAGTCCGACATGATGTGCCATGCTACATGAGTCAGGATAAAAAATCAGAAACTAAAAAAAAGGTTGGATAGTTCCATGCTTTCAAAATATGTATTCACAATTTATAAACTTTTAAAGAATACTTGTGATGGTGATGCTATAGTCTCTTGCAAACATACCAGTGCATCTTTCACTCAATTATTTATTATACACAAAGTAAATACAGAAAAATAAACTTAAATAGATTAGATTTACAGAGGCAAGCTGAAAAGAGTTCACTTTCGTAGACAGGCAAATAATACTTACAAGTTGAATAAACAATATAAAATAATTATAAAATTTGAACTACTAAAAAGGTTGACAATATCTGGAATTAAGGCAAGACCGGCATATGACGGACTTGCCTTATGTATAGTAGACGGACTTCCCAACTATAACATTCGAAGCTTGGATTTTTTCTATTTGTTATAATTACGAAACTAATGCGTTATTTTTGAATCGGACACCAGATATACATTCCCGAATCTGTTAATGGCCTACGTTATCACAGATACTCAGAAAACTCCTTAGATTTCACACCTTTTTTTTCGTTTTTCGACAAGACGTCAAACTTCAACTTCAAGTTAAATTCGCGGAAAAAATTGGTTGTCAAATTTTTTCCAACATTAAGATGTTAGCGACATCTATTATTCCTAGTTCAAACAAACTCAATGATACTGTTTTACCAACCGAGTTATATGGCTCTAGCTATTCAAAAACGGAAGTTATTGCCACTAGACGGACTTAGGGCCTAGACGGACTTACCCACACTGACCTTATTCAATAAAATCAGTTACTAATCTAATCCAAGGCCACAACATTGATAATAGATACATTGGTACATGACAAGTCCAAAGTTTTTATTACATTAGGAATAGTCATGATGCAATAAACTAGTTTACTGCCAATTGTCAAAGAGTAAATTGAATTTCTGAGTAAATTTTATAGACTTGGACTTGGCAAAATATTTGATGAAACTAGCCCACAAAAATAATATTGAAGCTCCTATTTATTATAAACAAAGTGGGTTTTAATTACCTACTTGCAACAATATTATGGTGTATTTATTGTACTGTTAATACTGTGAAAACACACTTAGAGATATGTACCCAAGTCTAATTAAGCCTATTTGTGAGAGAGAATATTTTTTTTATTTTAAATGTAATAAATCTCCCTCATATATAGTAATATAGTTTTATAATTAGTGTAATTTGTATATGTGGCAAAGGTGTATAATTAGAAACAGTAGATTGTGTTTATAGGGAGTGGAGTAAAGAGGGTAATGCATAAAATAGGTACTAGCTGTCTAAATGTTATATAGTCCAAACTTTGTGAATTAAATTGGTTAAAAGTAAGTACAGGCTATTTTAATGTAATTAAACAAAAGGCAGTAGTATCATACCTTGCGCACGTGGTCTACGAGTGGCCAGACTGAGTCTATGTGGTCCATTAGAGTCATGAACCCCTGGTACAGTCGCTGTCCATTCTCACTATCGTCCGGTTGAAAGTACGTCGCATTGTTCTGACAGGAATCCTTTAGGGCTTCGTACATAGCATAGGTCGACGGGGCTCCTTCCAAAGACTCCTCACAACACAGCGAGGCTTTCGCTGGAGACTCCGTAAAAGACATCTTTTTTGACCGATTCGCAGAAGCGAAACGAAACCCACGATTAATAAACTTAAGTCTCATCTGTAAAGATTTGAATATAAACATCTGACGCACTTATTTATCACTCATATAACACAATACACCATTAAAAAAACAATTACAAAATAATTCTGAATTTTGTTGTATGTATCAAGGTATCATTTTTATGGCAATGTTCTCTCTAACAGCCTACGCAACAGTTTGTAAGATTCAATTAATTAATCAAAGCGCGTAAAGCGTTTGCTTAGAAATCGCAGAATGAAATTGTCGCGAAAATATATTTTTGAACCATTTGGATTTTGACTGTGGAAAACACATTGGAGTTTTTGACAGTTGACATGACAGCTGATTTTACGTAACATCCGGTTCATCATCTCCATTTTTGTTTATGGTTTATTTATTTAACCAAGCTTTGTTTGATTCAATCAAGCTTGTTATTGTAGTTCAAGCCTCTTCAAGCTACAAAATAAAAGAAGAAGAAACTTTCACATAAACTTTGTTTTGTTGTTTGTTTACATTTTAGGGATGGGCAAACCGAAAAAAAATATCGATATATATCGTATCGATATATTTCAAATATATCGATTATATCGTCCAAGAAATATCGATATTTCGATATATCGATATTTTTTGCCCAATATGCAAATATTTATAAAAATTGCCAAAATATTAGAAATTTTAAAGCAAATATACATCTGGCTGTTTTGACATCCGTTTTTTTATTTAAAAAAAACAGGATTTTCATTGCTTGACTTAAAAAAAAACAAATTAAACATAACATTACTCTAAAAGAATTTGTCTGATATTGACATCAGGAGTACTCGTTGTTTAGAGCTTTAAAAATATATCGATTTTGATATCTGAAAATAAATATCGAATATCGATATATCGCTGGAAAAAATATCGCCGATATATATCGATATTTTTCAGAAAAAATATCGATATTTTGATATATCGATATTTTTTGCCCATCCCTATTACATTTTGCCCTTTGCTTGTTGCTTGCCCATGATATCGGGCAGTCTCGGGTTTTATAAAATGAATAATCTATCAATGGAAAGCTGCCAGTTAGATCCCTATGAAGATATCCCAGAATCTGCAGAATGTATACAAGAAGATCCTGATACTAGTATGCAGAATGTCGAGGAACAAATGCCGAATATCGAGGCGGTATCATTTCAGTTCCCGGTTTTATTTTCCAGTAAAACTCTGATAGAACTATCGAATAGTTCTTGGTCTCGTTCGAAACGTGCTAGAGAAGATGTGCAGCCCTATCTTCGAGGGTGTAAGTGGTCTCCGGACGGCACATGCTGTCTGTCTGTAGTTAATAACGATGGTGTCCATGTGACTGAGCTTCCTAGAGATGTTTACGAAGGGACTGTGAGAGCTGACCGTATAATTGACATTCTTGACTCCGTGATTCATGTTAAAGAATGCGGTTTAGTCTATGACTTCTGTTGGTATCCAGGGATGAATAGTTCCATACCTGAGTCTTGTTGGTAAGATTTTTTTGTATGATTTTTACACAAGAAGTAACGGAAATTTTATCTTACATGAAATGGTTTCAGTTGGCTAACGACAAGACAAAATGCACCAATACAAATGTGGGACGCATTTGATGGCTCCCTGCGGTGTTCTTACCGAGGGTTTAATGCCGTTGATGAAGTGGAACCAGCTCTATCGGTCACATTCTCAAATGACGGAGCCTCAATTATAGCAGGATACAAGAAGTTTTTTAGAACATTTGAGGTGGACAGGTAATGTTTATATCTAGAACTAGTTGACCCGTGCTCACTTCCTTGGGCATAATGTTCGTAAGAAATGCTGTCATTCAACCGTTTTTTCTCCGATTCACTTTGCAAAACGGACTACCACGTAAAAGCCTTTTTATTTTCCGGTTTTTATATAACCTATGACACTCAGCAATAATGTGGCTATTAGTGAAAGAATGAAAAGATAAAGGAAAGAGGAGGGTGCATGGAAAGAGCCTCTTCGTGGCGCACACCGGTAACAGCTAGGCACGGTAAAGCAGTGTCTAGTCTGGCTAATCTTTCCAACACGATGCTACAACAAAATACAGTTGTAGCATCGACACGATAAGAAGAAGAAGTGAAAGAATTTTTATATAAATATAGAACTATAAATAGATAGATGACTTGATACAAATCGATGACAAATTTGCATCCATTCATAAAAAAATTAAGTAAGGTGGTTAACATATTCGGTCAAGATGCTGACAGATTTTTTTCTAATTCATTTTCAGACCGGGTAGAGAGTTTCTAGAGCACAAGATTAGCAGTCCAGCATCATGCCTAGCAACCAGCCACAACCTTCTAGCCAGCGGGTCTTGGAACACATCCATTTCATTGTACAGCACAGAACTGGGGACTTACAAGAGTATAGGGAAAATGCATGGACACTCAGGTTATTTATATTATTTTATTCATGTTTTGTAATGTATTCTTAGACTGCATGTATAATTTTTTCAAAGTAAAGTAAATGTACAAAAGTAACAAAAGTGCTTATATTAAGGTAACTGATCTTCAGTTACCTTAATGACTGGCCTAATGTAATTAGTTATTGTCAACCAGTTATTGTAGTTTCTCACTGACTACACACTCTAAGTAGGAACTTGTTATTCAATTTGGTTCCTTTTTTACATTGTCACACACAGACAAGTGTCACAGCTCTGCCTTCCGTGCTGTAGATCGTGGGTTCGATTCCCACCCAGAGCAAATGTTTGTGTGATGAACATCAAAATTTGTTCTGTGCCATGGTATTATTATGTATTTTATGTATTTACAAAACAAAAAGTATAGTAGTATTCTTTAAGCAATCTAGTTCCGCTTAAGCTCTGCTTAGTTTAGGACTAGAGTTTGATGTGTGAAATGCTGATGAATATTTATTGTTAAATCAAAATCGACTTGATTTTTTAGAATCCTATAAGCATGCTAAGTTAGGCTACGAACAATGCTACACTCCTTATCGCAAGTCTGACAATCAAATTCTAATAATCAAACTTACAGGTGGAGTGACCCATATGAAATTTACACCGGACGGCACGAAGCTAGTTACAGGAGCGAGAAAAGACCACCGTCTTTTAATATGGGATATACGTTACTACAGAAGACCACTCAACGTTTTAACCCGAGCTGTGGATACTAACCAAAGAGTATACTTTGATATATCACCTTGTGGAAAGTACTTGGTAACTGGAGGAACTGATGGATTGGTAAAGGTGTGGGATGATAAGGTGGATTGGAAAAACAGCTTGGACGCTTTTGATGTTGATAGTGATAATGCTACTTACAAGGTAAATATAACTGTGGACATTGTATTAACGTCGTCGGGAATCAACGAACATTACTGAGTACCCGTAGGTAAATCCCGTAGGTAGATAATCATGTCGGTCATTATATCCGGACATAATTGATTAAAAATGGGTCATAATAAGTGACATGTCACTGTAAGGGAAGTCATTATATCCGACTTTTTATAAAGAATTTTATATGAAACCAAACTTCGTAGTGTAATGACTTCATAATAACCGGTTGGTCAATATAGGCGGAGTCTTAATAAACGGAACAACTGTATTATCATTAATTCGTTGAGCGTTGTGCTCATGTTCAAACTCGACAATGCGCATAAAACTTGAAATTACTTGTCTCTTTTCTTCACCTATTTCTTTCTCTTTCAGTTTCCAGTACACAAGGACTGTTGTAACAGCTTATCAATCCATCCATATCGCCCTATCATAGCCACTGGTTCGGGCCAACTACATATCAAAGATCCTTTAGAAGACAGTTCTGAACCAAAGGACGTGACTCAATTGATACCGAATGATAATGTCAAATGTGAAAGAACAGATTTGAAGTATTCTTTGGAAGCAGAAAACAGTTTGGTGTTTTGGTGGACAGGAGACATTATTGATATGTAGGTATGAACGCCTAGTACTAAAAATAAAAGTATCGGGTGTACATAAGAATTAGTAGGTAGGTACTAAATAGACGCGGTCCTCTGGGATGAAGTTTTGCTTAATTTTAATTAAAAATTAAACCGAATTATATAAAAATAATACTTTACACTGGACGTTCTATGTGAATTGTAAATGTATAGACATTTAGCATGATGCTAAAATCGTGTTATCTGTATGTTATATAGTAACTAAGAGAAGTTTACATTTTTTAAATAAATGACATTGATATAAAATACCAATTCATGTTTATTTTCACTCTTATCTTAAGTAGGTATATCACCTGTCTAAGAGCACATTATATTTCTACGTCATTTTTATAGTGTTTTACTGCCAACTTACATATCAATATAAGTTTTTTTACCCCAAAAAAATAATTTGAGTATTGAAAAAAATACACAATGTTTTAAAAAGTTTGATTTGGTGGTCAATGCCCTATCACAGAGTCAGACAATAGTTTTTTGGTAGTATATCTAAGTTCACAGATAAATCAGACACACCTTTATCTATTAACGCCCGCAGTCCCTTCTCACCGAGCAGACATTGCAAGAGTTGTAAAATGTTTGTTTTATTGCTTACAGATTTGGTCCCCGAGGGCCAATAAATCTTTATTAAAATCTTAGTTGTTGATTTGGCCAGTCGGCATACACGGGAACACATAAACCCTTTTTATGTGTGTATACTTAGATATACCTTTATGAGCTGCTAAGGGTAAATAGACGGATTGCGAAAAACAGGTAGCCGTTTTATTATCCAGAATTTAATCTATACTAATAAAAGAGGTAAAGTTTGTACCTATGTTTGTATATTTGTTCAATTGTAAGGGGTAATCTTGGGATCTACTAAACCGATTTTAAAAATTCTTTCACCAATAGAAAGCCACATTATTGTTGAGTGTCATAGGCTATACGAAACTGAAAAATAAAAAGGCTTTTACGTGGTAGTCCGTTTTGCAAAGCGAATAGGAGAAAAAACGGTCGAATTATGCCCAACGAAGTGGGCACGTGTCAGCTAGTGAAAAATAATAAAACTTGAGAGTTGTTAATAGACACACGGATGAAACGAAGTTCTTAATTTAATAACTGGGTTGCTTTATATAAGAGAGAGAGAGACAGACAGACAGACAGACAGAAACACGCGCACGCCGCAAGGCTTACAAATATAGCAAAAAAATTAAGACCAAAAGTGGTAACGACACTTTTTCCATCTAGCCCCCTTTCGCAACGCGTGATAACGAACTTCGTTCCAATTAATATATACTTATGGACTTTCAAATAATGTTATTGAGTCTCGAACTAAGCAATATTTGGGAAATAAATTGCTGTAAGAATACTTTACTGTTAGCGCACTGTTCTTAATTTTTGTTATGAAAACTTCAAATAACTACTATTTTCGGTTGCTACTTTCTCAAGTCAGCTGAAATAAACTGCAAGCACACTTCAGCACTTTCTGTTGAAATGAATCTAATTTAGTAGGTGTGTGCGGTATTTTCAACACATAAACATTTCAGACAGTTGAACAGTTTGCCCCAAAACGTATATTACAAGGTACTTCAGGTGAGGACAAAGAGACTGCAGACTATTTTGTGGAAATTCGGAATAAAAATTGCAATTTGGAATTTAAAAATGTCCTTTCATTTTTAGTAATAAATTTGTTTGAATAAAATGATCGTTATTAGTAACAGAATTCATTAGCTCAGTAATGCAGGATGCCTTAATTTTTTTTAAACCGATTTATAAAAATAATTATAAATAAGAGTATTTTTTTCCCAAAACTAAAGGATAAATAAAAAAAACATAGTTTTTATAATAAATCGAGCGTATGATCCTTTCACGATATTTCTCTAACTCTCGTAGTATCGGATTAAACTATCACTGCCTTTCTTAGAACATCCTGTATATAGTATCCTGCTGCAAAAGTAATTTGGCTCATTAGTAACTTTAGTCCCGAGAGACGGGACGACAAAAGTATATCAGCGTAGGGCGTAGAACCCAACTAACTACAAATATAAAACGTCTAAGCACATACTACCTAGTACTTATAAAGTATAACCACTGACTAGATGCTATAAAAATAACAAAAGAAAATATGTGCCACGTTTCCACAAAGAGAAAAACCTCTTTCGTCAGCAATATTAACTGTCATCAATTTATCATTATGGTCGTCATCTACCACAGAAGTTTCATAAAAGCAAACCTATGAAAAAAGGATAAGTTCATAATAAACCTCCTTACGACATTTAGGTAGATAACGCTACAACCGCTACGAGCGGTCTACGCCGTAGGCTACGTCTACGAGAAAAACGATACGTATTTTATAGCCAGTGACTATAAATATGTCATGTGTTCCGTACGTCGCGATACTGGTTATTTATTACTTTAGATACGATAGATAATATTGTCCAACTTTCAAAAGTTGGTCAACGAAACATCGAAACACTATAAATTGTGCACATTATGATGGAAGTTCAACGACATCGTTCTCTATTGTATCCGATATGTTTGTTTAGTTGAGTTGTTCTGAACAAAGACGAAAATTCTGTTTAAGTTTAGGTAGATGTTTACCTATTGAATTTTGAGTTTGTAAACATTACTTATATGCGGAATATACAGTTGCCGTAGAGTTGTTAAAAAGTTGAGTTTACGCTTTTATTACATAGGTATACCTACTTCTTAAATTATGCGAAACTTATGAAATAAATCTACTTTATTTAGGGCACTCCTTGTAGGTATAAACGCGTAGTTACGTACAGTGGCCTAAATCGTATTATAAGGTTTCATAACTTTCAAGACAACTTTCTTTGTAATAAATCAACTAACTAGGTTGACATTTTGATTGATGCGAAAATGATGTAAAAATGATCTGAGTAAATAGGAATAGATTAGGTAGGAACAGTCCTGCCAATATTTAGGATTGCGTGCTCCAAAATCGTCTGTTTTTCTTCTTCGTGTCGATGATGGTCTCAAACATTGTTTTCCCAAAACTTGGCCACTTCTATGGTATTCTCTGTGGCAGCGTTCATCGACTGTGTTTACTAACTATCCATTTCCCAATAAATGTTCCAACGATGACAAAGCTCTACAAAGTCTTGCATATAAAGGTAAAGCTTGTTTAATCTGTTTTGATAGATAAATTAGGTCGAGAATAAAAACAAATTTTATTCACAAACAAACTTACGACTATACAGTATTTACAAAATGTACATAGACATATAAAATACATAAGAAAAATAGATAAATTAATATCACACAACGCTAAGCTAATTTTTTTATAAATAAAATAATATACGCTATGCAAGAGCTCGCGACTGGTACAGTAAAATATCGTGAAAAATATCCTGACTTAGTTAACTCCGCACGTACCTAATGACCTATCTTTACTGAAGATTACTTTCACCGCTCTGTCAACAAAATAATCAGAAACCTAAATGACTAACTAAACAAATTCGTTTAAAACTTTAAACCAAGAGCTTCCAGGAACGATTTTGTTATCAAAGAAACATTTTCAAAGGTTAAACCGCAGTAGGTAGTTATCATTTTAAAGGCTGCTCCCGCTAAGTCTGCAACTCTTACCCCTATAACTTATAAAAAGTTAGCGTTGGCTTTATATCATCATTAGGTACGTATGGTAATCAATACTTTAAGTCTGCGCAATTTTTTTATAATTGACCGTTAAAATATGGCAATGTTTAAAAACCTACAGTTGGAAGGTACAATGTAAAAGCGTACCTACTTCGGGTTGCCTTATTTCATTGCAAACTCAGTACGGTCAGACACTTCTTAATGTCCTTTGATAGTGCCGCTACAGAGGCCTATCAAATATCTCACGGAACCATGGACTTTATATAAAATATGTTTTATTATTTGGGCAGTAAGGTATAAAATATGCGTGATTTCGATTTATTATGAGACAGTAAAGTCAGACTTTTTATTAATTACGGACTCTGTAGATTGAAGATTTTATTTTACGATCTCTATTGTATTTTACAGAAACGTATACTTATAAGTAGACAAGATGTTCATTTATTTCATTATAGGTAGAATACACAGATTTAAGAACTAAAGGTTTACTTATCCACATAATCATCTTTATACCTATATACATAATGTTCAACTTTTGATATACTTAGGTATTTTTTATTCTTGATCGGTCAACAGTGCCATAGGTCAAAGTGTGCGCGAGTTTTAATAACAAAATATAAAAATGTAAATAAAAGTACTTTGATATTACCTTTGTATGAAAATAACACCTAATCTCAGGAGATGAGACCGCTACCTTTATGTAAGTATTAGAATGTTGCGAAAAGGTATCGAAATAATGAGATACTCAGCTATTTTGAATAAATATTTTATGTTAATAAAAAGAACCTTTGTTTTTACCCCTAAGGACCATTATCTCGATTGCATCCATATTATTGTAGATACCTATGCTAAAAATCTAAAAAAATATAAAATATCATTTTGGTAGATAGATACCTACTACTTAAATATAATGCGCCTTTCTTTACTTATTAAATTAAAAAAATATATTCAATCATATGGAAGTAGAAGGTATTTTAGAAAAATATTAAATATTAATATTTAACATCAAGATAAAAACAATTATTTTATATTAGGTAAGTTTACAAATCGTATTATCACGAATAATGAAATACTTTTTGATTGTCACGAATTCTGAAAGCATCTACCATAGCTCATTTGATCTTGCTACAAGATGTTATTTAAATAAAGGTCTCTAATTAATGAATCTAAAAAGATTCAATTTCAGAAATTGCTAAGGCCTCGCTGTGTGAGGAGAGATTATCAAACCGCGAGTAAAGGTTTTTACAGATTGGGCAAGAATCTCATGTTACCTCTCGCATCATGCACACGTATATTACTTATACAGGCGTTTAATACTTAAACAGGCGTCACAGCTCAGCAGCTCTGCCTTCCATGTTGTGGGTCGAGGGTTCGATTCCCACCCAGAGCAAATGTTTGTGTGATGAACATAAATATTTGTTCTGTGTTGTTGAAAATATGTTTTAAGTATTATATCAGCAGTCTAGTTCCCATAGTACAAGCTTAGTTTGGGATTAGAGTGTGATGTGTGAAATGTCCAAGAATGTTTATTTATTTTATAATCATTTTATTATGCTAATTTCAAGAAATCATGCGCGTATCTAACATGTGCAAACCAAGCGCCTATAGTTCTGAGCCCGTCAATGTTAGTAAAATGACTTAGGTACTCGCCCGATACGAGGTCTGCATGTCGCAATCTCGCACGAACTTATGAGTGAACAAAAATAAGAACCAGCAGAAAATATGTTTGATATGTAATCGTCTTAAATTCATAGATTCATCCATCACTGCGTCGCAAATCCTGCTTATAATTAAGGACGCGGGTTTAGTATTAATTTATTTCAGAGACAGCTTGAACCACAACAATCCGTCGCTTTTGCATGGTTTAATTTAAATTGCATGCACAGAATCTGGCTGAAACTTTTGTGAATTTCTCAACGGGTAAATCCAATTGTAATGCGTTTCGGTTGTTTAAAAATAAAACTGTTTTGTATTCGTTTAACGTAAAACATATTTTCTAAACAATTATTTGCCTTTATTTGTATCACAGACATTAATTAAAACCAGACTTCAATCTAAGTACGGCGTATTTTATCCAACATGGTCTTTTTACACTTCCACGCTATTTTCTTGGCTTCTTTGACCAAATGGCTCCTGAAACTTTATGTGTCATTTTATCACCTATAATTACTTTTTTTTAGAAAATAGCTAAAATAGATTACGAAGTATCTTTTTAACCCAACAGGAGAAAATAGTCATCGAAACACGTTGCACGTTTCTTTTGTTAAAAATACAGACGGACTTATGTCTGGCATCTAGATGGCTTAGCTCTCGGGAGTATTATCGAGGTGTGAGAGGGTGACCACCTTACATTAATCTGCTATTAGGTATAGCTCGGAGCATTCCAACCGAGAGGTGGATGATAAAATTATGCAGTCTGACGAGTTACCTTCGTCTGAAGCTAACCGCAGGACTCTATCTTACTTTTTTTCTTTGTTAATAAAGTAAAATATAAATTGTCTTTATTTGGATTCCTACAGTTTTTAATCTTATATCTATAAATTAAATAAAAATACGAACAAAGTCATCTAAACAGGCGTGGGTTTTAAGTTTCTCATTTAACTTTTCTTGTGTTTATAACAAGTTACAATTTTTTTCTGGCAATACATTTTTGTCTGAATACCATCTCAAATCTTTTGAGATACCAAACATCCTTACTTAGCAAGATATTCATGTGATGAAGAAATTGAGGTTTATATTAATAACTCCAAAAACGGCGCTAACCGAGGAAAACCCTCATAACGAACCTCTCAAGTGTAACCGAAGTGGTTCACATTAGGACGACAATTAACCCTTTACATTTGCTAACGTCCTCATGTCCTCATAATAGCTAATGTCCGTGTGTGGGATAGTGATAAAGTATGTGGCTGGTCCGCCGATACTTCATGTGTTATTAAATTGCCACTTCCGAAGCCAGCTGGCGCTCGCGTAAAATACCCGAAGTAGACTGGAACTGTCATATTTCTATTTCGGAATCCATTATTATTGGAGTAAGCCGACTGCTATAAATTCAAAGCTATGGTAACGTTATCAAATTGTAATTAGTTAAAAGTATACCAGTACCTAAATAAGATTAAAATTACATTTAGTTTAGATAGATTTAGGAAATGGCTTGTTTGGGGGTTGTAAGTAATGTTTTTCTATTTACGAATATTATAAATGTTTCTTACAACCACTTACATATATCACTTATCTAATCGACTAAGAAGTAATCTTCTAACTGAACGTGAAAGGTCAGTAACAGATTTTCTGAAGATCATAGGTAGTAAGTACTTAGTAGAAAGGCAGAAAGGTAAGTGCCACACTTTCTGAGGTTACAAAAATTATGTACCTCTATTAGGCAGCGGCCTATTTCTATTTTTGTCCGTTCATCGAATTTCCCAAAATTCAAGTAAATTCACCAAACTGGAGCGTTTCCATTTACGTCTCTTTCGAGACTCTGAATCTGACACGGATGAAACGTGAAAATTAGATTTGATAGCTGTCGTCTCAACAAAACACGTCGAATTGTGTAATTGACTGCCTCCGCGAGAAAACGCGTGTACCTACTTATATATATATTTTGGTATAACCACCAACTATTACCTAATTTTTTGTATTTTTGTGAATTGTTACACAGGATATTACATTCTGTTGGAGTCATAAACGAGTCATGCGGAAGAGACTCAATTCAAGAGACGTTTTGATTTACCGGTCCCCTAGTTGTTTGCCAACTCCGGTGGTCTAGTTTACCTACAGAGCTGTTCCACTTTCAATCGAATATTGCCTACAAAATAAACAGTATCCAAAGATAGATCTTTTATTTTATCCCTCGAATATTGCAGCACTGAAGGTTCCGTAATAGTTTGGGTTAATGTTTCGGATGCTAAGCCCCAAGTCCTGACTTTGATTAACTGGTCCCAGGGTAAATAGAGTAGGCCACTAATACACCCCTATGCCTATTAGCGCTTGCGTTAGGTATAATAAATAACGTGAAAGGGAACGGAACCTACACTTAGCCCTGCAAAACATACGCATGGATTGTAATAAATGGTCGACATAAAAACAGGAAATTAAATGTGTGGTCGTCGAATTAAATATACAAAAATTGTAAGTAACTACATATTTCAAATTTGCGTCTCTGGAATATTTACTCGTATCTACCTAATGCTATTGTTTTTTGTATTAGGTATGTTTCCAACAATAAATTGATCCACTTTAATGTTCAAACTCAGTTTTGATCCTCTTCCTGTTACCGAAAATTCGCATATAACTAAGGGTTAGAAAGGTAAGCGTCAAAGACAGGTTATTTGCATACCTAATCATAACGTCTATAACCCTACCGGTTACATCTAGGGTTTGACTTTGTGTTTCGGTCACGTATCGTCCTAAGCTAACCGTATACTCACAACTTTATATGCTCTTATTTTTCTCTTAGTGTCGAAGTGGGTTGTTCGAAGATAACATAATATTGGTATTTGATATTTCAGCCTTAGGACATTTCAATAAGAATCTTCTAGAAATAAAACCTTGTCCTTCAAGCTGAATACACAATCTATAGACCCAGAAGTAATATCAATATACATCGATGCCTATATCAACAAAACAAAGTAATATTGAAATATTCTTGATCTGTTTCTTTGTTTCACAATTAGAGTGATATTAGATGCACTTCGTCGTCATATCATCATCATCAATAACAGTCCACTGCTGGACGTAGGCCTCTACCAAGACGCGCCACTGAACCCAGTCTTCGGCTCTTCTCATACAATGTTTGCCAGCTATATTCCTAGTATCGTCGCTTCATCTCGCCGGAGGGCGTCCTACACTGCGCTTCCCTAAACGCGGTCTCCACGTCGTTATATAATACAGTACAAATTACAGAAACTATTGTTTTGTTTTAAATTTCCGACAATTAGCGTACCGTCAAACAAATCTCCGCATCGTAGATATTCTCAAAATGTTGGTCCTATGTTCGCCATAATGTATGCACATTCAAACTATCTTCCGCTTAACTTGTTCAACAAGTTTTGTAATGTAGGTGTTGAAGCATACATGATGCTTCATTAAAATTAATGGGAAGTTTAGAGATTTAGCTTTCCAACTGTTTACGACCGATGTAAAGTACCGCCTTAGTACCACAGATCACGTTATGATCTTGGAAGCAAGAGTACCCGGATGGGAGTTCAAAGTTATTAAAGTTGTGTGTACTAGGTAGTACATATTTCAATAGAGGTACCTACTGTTTGCTTTATTGTTTGAAACCTAGATGTTAAGTGAAATTGCCTGGAATGCAGTTTACTACTGGGGTATTTTCGCGAATAATAAAATTACCCTGATATATCTATATTTTTTTATTGATGAAGAAAAAAAACAATCTTTTCTGGCCATTTCATTTGAAAGATGCGCTTGTAATAAATCTCTTTGAACTGAATTGATTGAGTTATGTGTCGCGTGGAACTGGCACCTAGAATCACCTAGTAGGTAAGTAGGTAAGAATAAATCACGAGGAGATTCTAAATTATCATTGTGATTTTATTGAATAAAGTAATTGTTGACTTTGACTTTGGTCGCCATCATATTAATTGTTTACAGGTTGCAAAACTATATCTCATTGTTTTAACCTGAGATATAGACTTCCGAAACTTGTTCGAAAATAAAATATAATGTTGTTGAAATGCACTGCCGTATCGAATCTCTACCGGTTATTTGTTCGAAAGCAAACAGGAAAGTTTTCAGTAAATATGAGAGCCAGCAGTTACAATGTAGTTCATGCCAAATAAGTTTTCCTTTGCACGGTGAAATAAAATCGAATGCACTTGCTCTCGTTCAGATTTTAAAGTGCTTTTGAAAAGTGTTATTCACTGTTATACTTATCCGATAGATTGTTTTAAACATAAAAGCTACACTGCGCATTGTATAATCATTGACATGTAGTATTTCATGAATAGATTTTGGCAGTCAGTTTTATTTACATAATAAAGAAATAGTGGTCGTTGATCATGTAAATAAAACTGATTGTGATACAAGATATGCTTCTGATTAGCACCTCGAGCTTTACTAATGAGTCTTCAAATATTAAGTTTTCTTTGATAAAAGACGTGACAGATTTTAAGAGGCGTTCACCTTCAAACAAGAGAATAGACGAGTTCAAACATCGTTACAGAACTTTTTGTAAAGCCAGCTAGCGAACTTCTTTAATGTTCATTTCCTGCAGTTAACTTTTACGATTTGCGTAGGATTTTGAGGATGCATTATGTTGATATCTGTCTGCACCGTGATCTATAAAAAAATACATTTATTTACTTGGGTACTAAAAAGTCTGTCATAAATGTCATAAAAGTTTGTTTGCTAAAGATTGTATAGTTTTTTTGCGAAATAGCTCGTTATCTTTTTTTACCGCTTTGTAACACTCGATGGCACGTTTCATTGGACTTGCTTTATGTAATGGCACCTAATGGCACCTTGCAGAAGTAACCGACTAACAATACCGAATAACCGAAAATAACAGCAGGTGTGCCCTGAGGTTTTTACCATTAAAAAAACTTTATAATCTACCTCTATGAGCTCATGTGCACGTCCCTAAAGAAACTTCTAGATGCTTCAGGATAAACATTACGCAAACTTCAAACTTCAAACTTCACGTGTACGTATCACGTGTTCCCAAATTGTTCCCGGCTTAATAAGTGTTAAAAGGTATGAAAGGCGTCTAGAATCTCTGCAATTTCAGAAGATTGCTTCTTTCAAGAAAACGTTTTCGAGGACGGTAGTGCGTAGAGATACTAATATGACGCCAAAAACCGTTGCGCCTCGACTTGATACACAAACATTGTATTTTGAATTCAAACCTGTTAGCGTACCTTTGAAAACAAAATTTCGTAAGAGAACAGTCTTGATATTTTTTATATTTACAGTTTACCGCCTACTGTTATTAATAAGATATTGTAAACTTTGAGACTTACGCTACTAAATGTTTTCTCCGAAAGAATTGAGCAAATAAAAAGGAATGAAGAGCAAGAAGAAAATCTGGAAGTACGTCAATAATATCTGCTTCAAAGCCTCTATATTCCATAAGCAACCCAAACAAAAACAATAAAACAAGTGAACTTCTGGACATTTGCAAGCACCCTTCGTCGTAAATCCGTAACGGGCCACTTTCTACCATAATTGTTCTTGTTTTACGGTCGACTTGCCCTCTGTATGTTTATACATTTTATTGTTCATACGCTTTGCTACACTTTCGAAGTGAATAACTACAGTATGAAAGGTTTTATCGTCGGGAGAATTTATTTCAGACAGATACGTCGTCTCTTGGGGTGCCTGTCTCCGGTTTCAATATTGAAATTATCATAAAATGGAAGCATAATACGTTCTGGATATAAAAATAAAGTTGCTTCAGACGCGACCGTGGGTTCGCTTAATACAAGTGCATTGTACGGATTTGTGTAAGTTGTATCGACATTGCATTAAGTATAAACGTTACAGATATATTCGAACTATGCAGACAGACCATTTGAACCCGTGTAACAAAGGTGATATTTTATTCATTTTACATTTGCAATTCTGTGTGTTTTGTATGTGGTGTCTTTAGAGACATACTTCTATGATTTCAGGAGAGAAATAACAAAATCCAGAAAGGATGTTTATATGTTATTTTCGAATAACTGTTCGCGTGTGTCTAACTGTTCACTCAACTTCTTTACGTTAAATGAGATTTCCGAAAATATCAATACAAGGTATTTTAGACAATCTTTATTACTTACTAATCGACATGTTTAGTACAGGCTAGCACAATGTCCTCCACGTTAGTATTCGCTCGGTATCGTCGTTTGTAGAAGTCTGCAAACAGTATGATGAAGAATGCGAGATTTGTGAGTCCCATCCAGTAGCTGCCAGAACGCATGGGACATTGGGACGAGAGGTTTTGAACTACCACGTGGGTAATTGCTAGAAAGAACTGAATCTGAAATATAAAAGGTCAAAACCTATAATTAAGAAGCTTCCAAATCTTACTAATTTGTAAGTGCTTAAACAATAATTCATATCAAATCAATGGTGAACGAAGAAAATGGGATAAATTTTGAGTTATATCAAACTTTATTTTGTACTAATTTCTCACACTGTACTTGTAACATAAAATCAACCATAAATTGAAATAAGTGTTAACCATAGTGTTATCTACGCATTCAATTGATTATGTGATTAGTTTAGCTACTGGCCTAAAAATATATATTTTTATTTAACTTTTTGTTTATTTATTGTTTTTTATATTATATTAAGACCTTTGCCCAACAGTGGGAACGCGTATTATTAATCAGCCATGGCTGTCCCACTGCAGGGCAAAGGCCTCCCCTCCTTCCATCCACTCTTTACGATAGAATGCAGCTACAGGTTGAAAAAAAAATATTTATAGGTAACTCACCAACTGGACCATAGTCAGGTATTTCTTCCACCACAAATACTTGGCAAAGTTAGGACCCAACACAGCAAGTCCGTAGTAAGTATACATAACAGTATGTATACAGCAGTTCATGACCGCCATGAACGCCCACTGATCAGACGGATCATACTTGAGACACGACCAGCTGATCAGCACCATGAAAACATGATGGTATACGTGAAGGAACGTCACTTGAGAATACTTCTTGCGGAGGACAAAGAATATAGTGTCGCAAAGGTCAAGAACTTTTGTCGCCATGTATTTCCAGTAGAGAGTTGCGATTGTCTGCAATAGATTGATGTTTAAAGTTATGACCTTATAAAATCTAAACCGACTTTTCATGAGATTTCTCTCAAAGCGATCATAGACGATAACATAATTTGACATAATCTCGCGATAAAATAGAAATATATCAAAGTACAACTCCGCTTTATCGAGAAGTGTGTAAAATTATAGTACATTTTTACATATCCATCGCATCGTAGGTTTTACAGTTTTTTTATCAGATTCTATAAGCCCGAAATCAGGGCTTACCTACTGAGATATTATAAAACGTAGTGTGATAAAAGTACAAGCTAAATCCGCAGGTAATAATTTGTTTTAAGAAATAAAATCTTATGAGATATTCATGAAAAATCCAATTGTGTTGTAAGTCTACGAAACGCAATAAAAACTGTAATAGTGTTGAGAGCGTGCTGTGGAACAGACGGTACATGCAAACTTTTTTAGTAATAATATTATGAAATTTCTTGTCTTGTACTTTTGTATGTTTAAAGTAGAGACAAAGCTTCCAACAGTCGTAAATAATATACAAATAGTCTTGAAATAACTTGCGGTACTAGAAACTCATCACTGAGTACATTTTATATGCAAAAAGTGTCCGTGGAATCTTTTCCATCGGATTTTTGCTCGCGGTTTTCTCAACACGTTTTAAAATTTTAAAAGATAACTTGTTAAACCAGAATCTACTGCTTTTTGTTCGCACTCAGAATTTCACTCGAATGTAATATTTTTTTTCTAGTTAAGTATTTTATTTATTAGATAGATCATCAACATAGTGCACATCGTATCAATAAAAAAAAAGAATAAAAACCTAAAAAGAATTAAATCAAATGCCACCACAATTATACGCAAAGACTATTATTAAATTATATTAAGTTATATTATTATTTATTGTAAAATGCACGTCAAAAACAAATAAATGAAGTTATGTAAACGAAATGCTTTAACTAAGATGCTTAGGTTTATTCTAATATCTATATTAATTTACTTATTAGATTACTTTAGGCGAAAAATATAGAGATTTATTAAACGGGCTGCGAATAAAATCGTGGGTCAAATAACACTTACGTAAACAGTGGAGTCGTCATAATCGCAATGTCCCGGAAACAGACCCATAGCCAATGTGTATGAAAGAAACTGAAAATAGATAGAGCACTTGTAGCCACAGCCAATTAATGTTATAACATCGTAGCAACTGCTACGTAACTGCTACAAGAACTTTACTTCGGAGACTTTTTAGCTCATGATAAAAAAGAGGTCTTAGTGTGTTGGTCTGTGACCTAATGGCACGGGAAAGGGTAGGCACACATAAGTCTCGTCATCCGGCGTCGGTGTTTCCAGATGTATAGTTTGGACGTTTTTAAGAGGAAAGTGAATCTAGGCGCGTTACACCGTAGGCCGCATCATCATTTAACATCGGATGTGATTGCGGCCAAGCGTTTGCTTATAATACGTAAAAAAAACTGACTTTCGACGCGTTATGTACACCTAACGTATTCGGCTCACACTGTGCGTTAACGATAGATCGACTGCTGAACGTTCCACCTTCACCGTGCAATGCAAATTTAAGGCTCGACGGGCTATTTAATGGACAATCTGAATAGGAGGTATCTGAAAAGTATTCGAGTTACGGTGCGTACCAACGCCAGCTCGACTTTCGAACATAGCAACGTCACCGCGCAGTATGTCTCAAACACGTTACTATTACGATATGTTTACGATTATTAAGGTGATACGTCTCGCTCTAGCGGGAAATTCAAATTTTTTAGGGTTTTTTTTTTATAACTTAGAAGACTAGAATACATTATATAAGAGGTACCTTATAAGCTAAGTAAGCAGAGTTCACAACTTTGAATATATTGTAAGCTATAAGAAATCGTTTTATTTGCAAAGGATTTCGCTTCTCCATTAAATACGGTCCTACTTTGAACACGAACAGGAAGTAGGTGAGTAGAATGAACAGAATGTCGTTTGAATTCATCAGTGGCCATTTTTCCACGAAGCTTACTGAAAATTATTTAAATACTTCAATCATTTGAATATTATAAACCTATTGTTGGAGGTTTCATGTAAGGTAATGAAAATGCTTCATTTTCACAAAATAAAGTGGTGGAAAGCTTAGATTCTTATTGATTTTAGATGCTTGCTCAGCAAAATATTATATATTTTATTAGCTTCGGACTCTAGGATGTTTGTAAATAAAATATAGCTTCACAAGTTCAGATGATGATTCTCCAACATAACCTAAAAACTGAAAAAATATTTTGTTAAGCATTTATTGGAGCTAGCTTTGAGGATTCAAAGCTGCTGGGTAATTAAACTTGCGGCTCGTTTCATAAACCGCTCTCTCACTGGGGATATATCCTTCTTTGACCCATAAGTTCACTCCCCGGCTTCGTTTTGGCCCTAAAATTTATCCTAGTAATTGATGATTCCAAAATTACGAAGCAGTTTCTAAATTATACTGTGTGCAGAAACATACATTGGCCTTTCGGTAGCTGAAAACTAGTTCTAAAACACCAAGTCATCTTGAAGACACGGTAAATATTACTAAAAATACACTTTATTATAAAAACTCGGAATGTTCCGATTTTTAACTCTTTAAAAGTGACCAATGACACATGTCAAATGTGTACGTAATTGTATTCAGTCAGTTGGCCGCGGCGCGGGAACATTTTCTAAAGAGGTTTAACTATTTTTTGTTTCGACTTCCTTAGACAATTTTTCCGATGTCAAAAAGTCTTAATATAGTGTCGTTGATTTCGTTATGGGGCGTCTAAACGGGCAATATTTTACGGCAATTTGTGGCTGCAATTATTGCCAAACATTGCCCAGCCATCAATGAAACATTTTAGTACATTTTATGGCTGAGCAATCAATTGCAGGCAACATGTTGCAATATGGCTGCAATAGTATGGCCTTTGATTCAGAACCCTTTAATGAGCCACACAATCCAGCCACAATAATAAAATAAGACAATACTAGTATAATAAAATAATGACAATCATAATATAAGCCATATCAATATACAATTAACAGTATTAACACAAGTCAGCGATGTTCGGCCACACGCTGGCTACACATAAAAACATTTTGACATATCAAAAAATATGTGGCTATAATGCCGGGCCATCCTTAAAATATTGCATAGTGTGGCTGGTATTGGTGGCAATGTTGCCGGCCACAGTATTGCAGCCACAAATTGCCGTAAAATGTGGCCCGTTTAGACGCCCCATAAGATATAACAAGCCCACCTCAATCGCAACAAAAAACTTTATTCATTTCCATACCACCATTCGTGCTCCAAGCTCATATCAGAATATTAGACTTTCGGACAAAATTTTCACGTGTTCAAATCATAAACCTAACCATTAAAAATACCAATTGGTCTTAACTTATATTCTTACAATTTTTTTTGGAATTCTTAGAAAAGTAATTTTAGCCTAGATCTAGAAAATGTTATATCTTTTTAACCTAAGTGGATAATCTTTATCGTGAATCAAACGGAAAAGAATTTACATTACTCTCGCATTATGGGTGCGAATTCTTGTAAATCTCTCCATTCTTCTTGTTCTCAGTCAGCTGCCTAATATATCAAATTTAATGGCGCAAATGCGGTGCTGACACACTTGCGTGTTTTTGCTCACATTATACTAGATTGTTCTTTTTGCTTGGAATAATGTAAGGCGATAATATGTATGCTTTGGTCTCTTAAAAGCTGGGACCGTTTTTGACGACTGTCATTTAACGGGGACTATTTTAGTTTTAGCAATTTGACATCATATGCTTTTTAGTTACTAAGCGAGTACATAAATAAAAATCAAAATTATAATTTTGAACCTAAATTTTACGAACATTATTATAAAAGGCGCGGCATAATCGATCAAAAAATACAAACTTATTTTATCAAATCATCAATTGATGCATTCAGGTAAATAGAAGTATTATTATAAAGAACATTAGACTATTTGGATTCATTGTTAATTGTGATATTTTTTGTCTTACGATAAGCTAAATTACAAGGAGTAATAAAATTATAGGTAATCTAAGAATAGACATTTTAACCTAATAAATGTAATTACTGTGATAATAAACCGAAAAACCAAGTGTAATAAATAATAAGTGATATTATAATTGGAAGTAAAATAACTGAAATGAAGACGGTGATTCTAAATAGTTCAATAAGGTGTGACGTATCGGGAAAAATAATTATTTAACACTTAATTTAAATATAAATAAAGGTAAACTGAATGGGGTTTATTGTCCCTATGTGTACATAATAGTGTGACAGAAAGGTGTGACTCAAAAACGGCAATAACTTCCAAAATGATTGTGATTCCAGAATGACTTTTGCGATGTTACAAAAAAAAATTTGGACGTAGCCAATTTCCAAGTAAATTTCGTAAAAAGCTAAGCTTGTGTTATGGGTACTAGAAGACTGACATACTTAATATAATACAATGACATATATTTTTATTATACATATAAAACACCCAGAACACCAGAATAAATATTTGCAGATCGTACAAACATTTATACCAAGGCGGGAATCGAACCCTTCCGCATCGCAGGCGGAGCATCGCCCACCGCGCCCCATCGGTCGTCAACATAGAGATAATAGTCCTCTGTGGTTTCCTTACACTATAAGTAACATAGTAACATGCGCCTACATGTTACATTGCGAAGTTAGCCACGAGGTTCAAACGCCTTCAGGTTCTGTTACCTAATGATTAAGTTCATGAACTTTGAAATGTAAATAGCAATTGGTTCGATAAGTAACTAGTTACGTGGTTAGAAAGTTTTAACCGAATATCAACGTGTTTATAAATATTTCTCATTAATATAAAGCTATTTATGTCTAGTATAAACATTTATTTCCTTTTTCTTAATCATGTTCCTGATATAAAAACGATCAAAAATGATTTGATATCCTATTATTTGATAAAGTTTTCATATAAGTACATTTATTATTTTGTAAACATTTAATTTCTTTTTCTAAATGATGTTCCTGTTATAAAAACGATCAAAAATAATATGATATCCTATTATTTGATGAAGCTGGATCACAAAACGAAAACCTAGAAAAACTCCCTAAAAACAAAATCTTGTTTATCAATTGTCTATCATCCAAGATAGTATTCGGGAGATAAGTAATTATTTTACCCACCGCAATAAAAGAGAATAGGAAGTTTTCGGGTTGTATTGTGGCTCCGGCATTTGTTTTGGGTTGTTATTGCTGGGTTATGCTCCTCGTAAGATGTTTAGATCATTAGTGTTGATACGAAATACTGAACAAACTGTATGTAAGTTATATAGTTAGTGGGTTTTGTTTATTTTATTATGATAGTAACAACCTACATTATTAACTTATTGATAGTGAAAAAAGATTTCTTTTTACTCAGATATTTTTTTGGGCACACTGTAACTTTCAGTATAATAATGAGGCAAAACGGTAAGTCACTATTTAATTTTATCAATAACAAAATTAAACAAATAAATAATGCTAGACAATCCACACAACATCATCTAGTCCCAAGCAAAGCAGAGCTTGTGTTATGGGTACTAGAAGACTGACATACTTAATAACAATACTTTTTAGATAGATATGTTTTACTATACATACAAATACCCAGAACACCCATTACAGTACACACATTTATCCCAAGGTGGGAATCGAACCCGCAACCTCCGCATCGCAGGCGGACCTTCGCCCACCGCGCCACATCGGTCGTCGAATAATGAACTGTCAGTGACCTTTGACTGACCAAGCAGTTAATATGCCAAAGTTTATGAACCTACAACTCAACATAAACTAACGAAATACCCGAACCATACCTCAGGTACTGACTTAGTTCATCAAAGTTTGATTTTAGGAGCAAACACCCTCAAGGTATAGATATCCACTGTAAAAGCTTTACACTCCATTGGATGGCCCAAAATAAATCTCATAAGCGCAACCCAATGTTCTCGACAAACAAGCCAATATTTGAACAATATTTTAGGTCTCAGAGGTATTACATACATTTATTCTGTACACAAAAAAATATTTTTCAATTTACTCTTGAAGATCTATTCAATTTTTATCCCCAATCGTTTTTTGGAAAGCAAATGGTTGAGAAACCGCGGTGACAATAAATAATGAAATAGATTTAGGATCCATTTATACCTACCTACTATCGCTCGTGTTGAAATATAATTTATTATAAATTTTCGATAAAAATAACGCTGCGGGGATACGCTGCGGGGATGAGCTGGGGGGCTATCCAGCAATGGGATACTTGCGTGACCGAATATCCTTTCAGTTGCAGTTCAGTTTTCGATGATTTTTGATAGTATTCCGTGGCATTTTTGTGGACTGACGTGACTGAGTTTTATAAAATTATGACTTAGCTGTTAAAAATGACGTCAATGCCGCGGTTTAACACGTGGCCTACCTGATTTGAGCATGGCCTACCTGATTTAAGCATGACCTACCTGATTTGAGCATGGCCTAACTGATTTTTCGTGAATTCTATCAAACGGTATGAAAATCGATCATCAACAAATCAATAAAAGACGAAGAAGAAAACTGAACTGCAATTTGATCAAAAACATTTCAGTAGTCAGGATACCCCCCCTGTGTGGGCGAAGGGAAGGGTCTTTAGGA
This sequence comes from Ecliptopera silaceata, assembly GCA_932527185.1. NCBI lineage: Eukaryota > Metazoa > Arthropoda > Insecta > Lepidoptera > Geometridae > Ecliptopera > Ecliptopera silaceata. The sequence continues at coordinate 3,937,539 of OW052205.1, read as the reverse complement.
AATTATAATTTGATGGGCATTCAATTTTGAAATATCCATTTCCGAGAGTAAGTAATATTTACCTACGCTACAAAATTTTATTTCAATGTAGGTGATTACTAGAGATGTACCCATAATCCTCGGAATGGTTTTCAATCGAAGAAGATATCAGAGCGCCTACTTCAATCAGCGGATTAAATGAACACCGCTTTGGTGAAGGCATAAAACGCTCAGTTGGTAGTAGCTCTGCCTTCCATGCTGTGGGTTCCACCCAGAGCAAATGTTTGTGTGATGAACCTTTGTTCTATGTCTGGGTTTTCTATATTCTATGTATGTATTTACAAAAAAAAAGTGTATTATAAGTGTATATTCTATCAGCAATCTAGTTCCCATAGTACAAGCTTTGCTTAGTTTGGGGCTAGAGTGTGATGTTTGAATTGTACGTGAATATTTATTTATTTATTCGTATTCTTGAATTTTAAGAAATGTAATTGTGTAAGTATTGAAATGTTCTGTTTGTTTTAGCTCTACATTTTATATTTTATCATAAGCTTTTACAAAATGTTCCAAAAAAGTAAGTTTAACTCGCATCTCTTATCTGTTTCCGCAATATGTTTATTGTGCTTGTTTTTCAGACTTTTTGGTAATAAAAGAGGATTCGCATTACGCGGGTGAATAATGAGGTTGGCGTGACTAAGCTCTGGCCACTCACGGCTAAACTGAAAAGGACCATTTTTAAAGAAATACAATGCTATACAACTCGCTGAGGAGATGCTTAATTGGGCTTTGACCCCAGACAGTTATAAATGATGCTTCATCATTGCTATCTTAGATACACGTTATAAAGGGAACAAAATATTACCAGTTTTAGAGCTCAGACAGAGTTGATTAAAAACAACATGCATTCGAATTAAAACCCTCATTTTTTTAGTCTTGGTTGTTCATTTTTTTAGTCTTGCTAATTCAATTGTGCATAAAAATGTAGGTGATATAAAAAACCTAACAACATTTAGCAAAGCCTTAAAAAGGCGGAAGTGTAGAGTTTCGTTAAACTAAATATATTTTAAATCTCGCGCAATTTTATTAATGGTAAAAAGGGTATTTTATTAATTGAACAAGTATTAGCATTATTAATTTAAAATGAAGTAAAACTGTGGTTGTTTCCTACTACTGGACAACCCTTCTAGGACTGAAGAATGATAGTTCGTTTAAATGTTTACATTACCTAAACAAAAAAATACTGTTTTTAGGCATGACGTAAACGTGTAATATCTCATGAAAAATGATAGCTACAAAATCGTTTTCACTAAAATGTTTGTTTTGTTAGATGGACAATATATCGTAGTAGATGTTCCATATTGATCACTGATCATATAAATAGCTTTCGAACTCGTCGACCTAAATCCATAATTTTGCGATACACAACGAATTGGCCTGGGAGTCTAGCCTGCATAGTATTTGTTTAAATTATGCTAAAGTGTATTGCACTGAGCTCTATACTGTTGCATTTTACTGTTTGTCTGTGCATTTGACTAGTCGTAGTTTAAATAAAATATACGTTGTTTTATATATTTTTTTATGCATTTTAAGCAAACGCTTGGCCGCAATCACATTTGATGTTAAATGATGATGCGGCCTACAGTGTAAAGCGTTTGCCTAGATAGAACCTATTCACTCTCCTCTTGAAAACGTCCTATTCAAGATCTTAATCATCCATTTACATCAGTCCATAATTGACGGAGTCATCGCTTATCACCTATGTTTAATTAATTTTTTTTTGTTTTTTTTTTATGCCATAGCTGGCAGACGAGCTCGCGGGCCACCTGATGGGAAGTGGTCACCGCCGCCCATGGACACCTGCAACACCAGAAGGTATAAATATACTTTTTTATACCTTTATTTAAAAGTATATTATATACCTTCAGTGTAATTGAGAACCTCTTCTATTAAAGTCAGTTGAAAATTTGTAAGAGTTTGTGATAAATAATAAAACAGCCAAAAACTGTATGCCTCTTAGGACCGCCGCTCACTACTTTGGTGATAAACAATGTATAGATAAAAGTTCTAAAGCTGATAAAACTTGACTAATGGTATCGTCCCAAGTGACAAGAAGCAGGAACTTAGCCAGTACAGTCGTCATCATTATACTCTCGGTAATAGGTACTGCGTAAACTTACGCAATGGTTTGAGGCTTTGAAATGTAAAATAAAAACTTTGACAAGAAGCAGAAACTTAGCCAGAACCTGTACAGTCGTCATCATATTCTCGGTACTACTGCGTAAACTTAATGGCAAGATCAATAACTTACCATTAAGTTTACACAATAGATTGTCACCTAGATATTTAAAATTAATCTGAACTCACTATTACTATTTTGTTAAAAAACTTTTTATTATTATTTTTTATAAATCTACAATTTATAGACTCAAGATAGCACAATAACGAACCTTAATGGATGTACTTACTATGTTGTAACTGTAACTAAGTAATTATTATAAATAAATAAATCTATTACCCAGGGTACCAAGTTATTGCTAATCGCATCATTATTGCTAATTATGAAGCTTACTCGGGTACGAACGGTTTTACCCTTAGAGGGTTACCTTTCCGTTATTAGAACCTAATGTCTTAGTCCAAATACCTCATAGCCTAAGAGCCGACCTCAGCCAGACCTTCGTTATTTTAGTAAGGCTGAAAGTTTCTCTGTGTGAGCCTCCAACACAGGTAAGAACGACCCCTGACTATCGAGTTTCGGTTGTGGTTACTTTAGCAGATAACCGGTGGTAAAGGTGTACTTATAAAATAGTACCTTACTTTCCTTAAAGTGTAAAGTTCAATTTTTCTATATTTTCTCCAGTATACCTTTGGGAATCACGATGTTCATTGCCGGACACTTGTCACGGTTGCTTCCCCCTGCCAGACACCCCTAAACCTTAATCAATTTTAATCATACTTTCGTCATAGTATAAAAGCTGAATTTGATATATGTTACTAAGAGACTTATAAAAATATGGTACCTCAAAAGCCAGACAGTTGTCATGGTTATTACATCTCGCCAGACACATTGAAAGCCCGCTGTAGGTGCGAGCGCGAGAGATCTGCTAAAGTAACCACAACCGAAACTCGATAGTCAGGGGTCGTTCTTACCTGTGTTGGAGGCTCACACAGAGAAACTTTCAGCCTTACTAAAATAACGAAGGTCTGGCTGAGGGTGGCTCTCCCTCTATCATAATTACACGTAAATAATCTATTACAAACAAACAAACAGGAAAACTACAGGTTTAATTCTCCCTAAGATAAAAATTATAAGAAATATGCCCAACAGTGGACAAACACAGGTCAAATAAAAAAGTCATGGAGATTTCATACATCATGCTCTAGTCCCAAACTAAGCAAAGCTTGTAGATATGTACCTACTGTGGGTGATTTCTGATAAAACACATATTTTGGTATACATTTTGTCTGCGTAACAAGTGAAGGCTTGAAAACATCTTATTTTTTCTACTTTTATCTAATATTTTTTAGTATCAAACAACTGTAGATAAAAAGAAATGATTTATAAAAATTGTTTACCATTATTTTATCTCTGTTTAGCTTTCTGTTATCAGGAAGTTTTTCAAATGAGTTCAAGAAACTTTTGTTCAAAGCCTTAGATAGACACCATTTTGTAAGCGATACGAATCTCTGCAAGGAGTTCAACGGGAGTAGGCAGTGAAAATATTTTGTTACGTTATTTTTCATTTGTTTTTTCTTTTTCGGCCTATGGTGTCCCACTGCAGGGCAAAGTCCTCCCTTCCTTCTCTCCAGTTCAGTCTGTCTTGGGCTATTGTGTATCTTTTGCATGTTTTTTCACAATTATTTTTTAACTTATAGTTTCGTGAAAAAAAAAGATGAATTACACAATTCTCGTAAAAATTGTTTTTAGGGGTTTGTGTAAGTAAACTTTTGATGTGTAAATTTTGTATTATTCTGTAGTACTTCTTACTATCCTACTAATATCATAAACGCGAGCGAAAGTTTGTGTATTGGATGAATGAAAATATAGCGAATATATCAAAATATAGGCTATAATCTATATTAAGGTATTGTGCAAATTCTTTAAAATATAACGATAATATCACAAAGTCACGGGCTAGTAATTGTATTTTTAAATCTCTTGTGTGCCATATCAAAAGGCTCCAGTACACAGTGGCGTATGCTGGGCCACGCTTTGCAATGCACCACTGTAGGCCACGATCACTTGGTGTTCACACAATGGCGCATGTCTCATTGCTGCCTGGCAATCCACTTGCGACGGACGTAGAAGAAATGTCTCTTTTTTTTTAAATAGGTATTTTCAGGGAGTCTACTATACGATTAAATGCATCATTCATCTAAAAACATCGTACCTAAAATACTACAATTATTATAAATCAATAAACTTGAAAGTTGTAGGTGACAAACTAAACAATGGCCAATTGTGTGAACACCACAGGCCACGCTACGCCACGATTCCTTTGAAGTGTGTTCAAAAAACCGACAACTCTCCGATTGCGCGCCACGGTTGACAATTGTCCGCCATCATACGCCATTGCCCCGTGTAGACAATGGCGATGGCCTGTCGTGGGCCAGCATGGGCCATTGTGTACTGGGGACTAAATGTAAAGAGCTGTACAAGCAATCTAAGTGGTTCTAAGAAAATACGACTTCGAAACAGTACCCAACCATAATTTAAGCAGAGCATAAACAAACAAAAATGACACCTGAAAGGGTGTTTTCTTGTGAAAAGGAATGCGCGAAAAAATATTGCGGTTTACAAACATATTTTTGGGAAAATGGTTGGGAGTTGGGACTCTCACGGATTTTCCTCATATTTCCCAGAAATGTAAATATACCTTCATCAGTCATCATCATCACCCTTGTCTCACGCTATGTACGGTCGACGTTTCTTCCATTCTCTTTTATCGCAAATCAAATACGTGATAAATACCGGTACAAATATACCGTCAAGAACCAGTAAGGGTATCTTGAGTTATGCGCCGTACTGGTACTAGAGACACACAAGAGAATACACAAGAGCTCCGTACCTACGTCGATCTGAAAATCTCTATTTCTGTTTTTTATTTGAAGAACTGGTAAAATTATTTATCCGGTACCTCAGTTCCGGTGCTGGTGATATTATAAAATAATTAAAAACAGGTTTTTAATAAATAAGTGTGTATGTAGTCTGTAAGTAGGCAGTAGGTAGGTACGCACTACACTAACATTTATACACAACTACTTAGTATTATCTAGAAACTTGTATTGTTAATATTGCTGTGGCTCATCCTTGTGAAATTCATATTTGAAGTAATTGAAACGAATTATGATGATACTTAAAATTAATACTTACTTTAAACTGAGACTATTCGTCGTGTTAATTTATCGTAAAAGTCTCATACCAGATTACTAGAACATAGAAAGACAGAACAAAATTGAAGATTGATAGACGTAAGTACATAAGATATCTAATTAAAAGATATGGGTACTAAGTAAATGTATAGGTAAATTAAAAATAATAAACGGGTTTGCTTCACGCAACCAAAACATTTTAATATCATATATCGCATGATTTTAATATTATCATCTCTTTATTACAATATTCGTTATAAGAGAATACATTTCTCGGAATGATTTGTGAACGAACCCACTCCATGTGTATGAAAATGAAAATATTTTTCATTGAGATTCCTAAGGGAGGGTGAGAACCATCCATCATTGCTTTGAATTCAGCTTCGGAGGATTCAGAAAATGTTCTGGGGGGGTATCCTGACAACTGAAAAGTTTTTGAACTGTTATTTGATCAAATTGCAGTTCAGTTTTCTTCTTCGTCTTTTATTGATATTTTGAATGATCGATTTTCATACCGTTTGATAGAATTAACGAAAAATCAGGTAGGCCATGCTCAAATCAGGTAGGTCATGCTTAAATCAGGTAGGCCGCGGCATTGACGTCATTTTTAACAGCTCAGTATAATTTTATAAAGCTCAGTCACGTCAGTCCACAAAAATCCCACGGAATACTGATGAGTTACTATAGTAAAATCATCGAAAACTGAACTGCAACTGGAAGGATATTCGGTCACGCAAGTTACCTCTTGCTGGATAGCCCTCCTGGAAATACGACAATAAGTGATATATTTTATGTATGATGAAAGGAAAACAATGTAAAAGCTTGTAGAAGCTTATCAAGCTATATAAACCATGTAATAGCGGTATCTTGTTTCGACAAGCGTCACAGCTCAGTTGGTAGTTACTCTGCCTTCTATGCTGTGGGTCGGTTCCCAGCCATAGCAAATGTTTTTGTGATGAACATAAATATTTGTTCTATGTCTGGGTGTTACTATGTAATTATGTATTCTATGTAGGTATGTATTTACGAAAAAAAAAGAGTATATAAGTATTCTATCAGCAATCTTGTTCCCATAGTACAAACTCTGCTTAGTGTGTGTGAAATGTCCCAGAAGATGTATTTATATATTTAATTTCTTAGAAATACCTACTGTAGAAGCGGTCGCGCTATGTACTGTATTGTACTTAATTAACCGTAACCATGTTTTATTATTTGAATTTTTTATTTTGGTAAATCATACACAAAATAATAAATGAATCTTTGTATTGTGACTTTCGGAGTTTTCACAATTTGCACGGTAAAATATAACATTACCTACCTCATGTAGGTAATTTTGAACCTCGTTTCTTTAAGCGTAATAAAACATGTTTAGGGGTGAACCATTTTGGACATTTTATTAGGTTACGTAGTAGTTAAGTATTTTGATAATCTATTTAATTTCACCTTCATTAAATTTTTCGACCATCACTCAACTAACTCGTATCTATATTGGTTTTTAGGTATGTATTGGATACATATAAGATACTGAATAGTGTAGGTCAACGTTTTCTGGTTCCCTAAACCTACTGTGTACCTATGTATATAAAATATTGCTTCAGTAAATCCATCTTAATTACTAGGTGTCTAGCAGGCTTGCTGATGCTCAGTCAGCTAAAATCTAGGACGATATTTACACCGTTAAAGCCCACAGGAAAATCGAACCCAGAACCTATTCAGTCAAGACTGGGTACACATCTTGCCAGCCCTATTACCGTCACAATTACTTGGACCGCATTCGGCCTAAACCCCAAGTCATTTACCAATGTCTCGTTAAGGTAAGAGGTAGTAAAAACCTATCTTTTAGGTGTCAACTGTTTCGCCAAAGATTATTTTCAGGTCACGACCAACAGCTGAGATTTAAGTATCGGGATTTGCAAAATCTGTCTCGCATTTTTTAGATTGAGCCACTCATCTTACATATAGGTTTAGTCAAAGTCAAAAATTCCTTATATAGGATCATTTAGAATCGTCGAACATACTAGATGATTCTAGGTGACAGTTCCACGCAACTAGAGCCTAGAAGAACGGGCAATATAAACCTCAATAAACCAATATTTTTTATGGTTTTCTAGACTATCAGTTAAATGATCACTATCCCTACACTTCGTTGATTTTTATGATACAAAGTATTATGTGCTGCGCTATCCTACTTATTGTAGTAGTCTAATAGAAAATTGCACTACTTATAGTCGCGTCTTAATGTCTTGAGCGTGTCACATAATTACGCAATCTCTTAGCAAGCATCCCATTTTTATAGGCTAGTAGGTTGCCAGGCTTTTTCGAATCCAGTCATCTGTCAACGTTACTCTTAGACTAGTTATAGGTTAAGGAAATCATCTGTATTTTTCTGTTAGAGGTCGAAATAAAGCAAAAATTGGACAAGCCGGTAATGCACGAGAAAAACACGAAAAACATTCTTCAACGGTGACAGCGAGTATCAACTGCTCACAGGTAACGTGCCTAGTTTTTCCGCATTTTGTCCGTGTTTGCAAAGTAAAAATCTGCCTTTTTATTGTGTTCGAGACTGTTTTATAAAACTCGATATATCGAGCATTTTTTACGTACATGTGCTTTGTACAGGGACATAGATAAATAAATAAAATAAAAAATAAAATAAAAAAGCCTGTTTATTCCATAACTTAAGACTTAAGTAGGTAAAAACAAGTTTCTAATATTTAGCATGCAAGCAAAATTTGAATACAATTAAAACTATTACTTTTTCATTACCATTTTTTTCACAGGGACATAGATAGATGGTTAATAGAAATAAAACCAACTCTGAAAACGGAATATCACGATGCGAACTTCTAAATATTTTTCCAATAAGTACTTCGCAAATAAAATACGGTTTGTGATCGAAAACGATCAGCTACTACAAACAATATCTGTTTATCTTACGAATCGTATCAGATACCTATCAAATACAGATTTTTCATAACAGAAAATACTAACAAATCAGGATCTATGAACATTTTATTAAAATCAATTTGATGGTAAAACTTGATATTTATAAAAAAATATAGTACTTAAATAAAATTTTATATCGACTACTTAAGAATATCTTGCTATATACTTAGCTCAAAAGGAACAATTCTAAGTTAATATTAGAGCGGGATGATATCTTAATTCTACGGGAAATTGTGAAAAAAGGCTGATATTATATTTGCTATAAAAAGGTCACTCATACAACTATCTTCAGAAAGCTTTTTTGTAACGACGCAGCCGAATGGAATCTGTTCCATTATTTTTACGCGTAGTGGCTTCTGCCGTAGTTCATAAAAGATAAGCAGGTCACAATTTTATGGCTCACCCAAACCGGCGAGACAAAGACAACATATGTAGTAAGTGGGTTTGTTTAGATAAATTATATAATAACCGACTTGTTTGGTTGCTAGCCTATAATATCTATTTTCATTGCCACAAAAAATACTAAGTATAGATAAGTTCTTTGAATAATAACGAAGCACTTCGCCGAGAACTTGTATGAATAATTACTTACCAGGCCGTAAGTTTCGTGCCCGTTCTTCCAAGCTCTGGTCGCGCGGAACTGGCACCTAGAATCAACTAGTATGGAAGACGATTTTAAATGGTCCATGTGATTTTATTGAATAAAGAAATGTTGACTTTGATTTTGACTTAAGATTTTAATGTACTTTCCACATTTTGTATTGTTATAATATCAAGAACAAGGTGCCAACTTTAATTAACTTATTAAAAGACAGCTAATCGAACCAAATCCGATATTATTATATCCGATGAACAGCCTCTTGGGACTGAACCGCTTTGATTAAATGCCTCTACATAAACTTAGAGTGATTTCAGCTCAGTTACAGAACCGAGGTAGAAACTTCGAAGATGTTTGCTAAGATAGTTATAATGAAATTGACAAATTGGTTTTCTAAATTAACTATCAACAATTTTGCTTTACCCATCAATTTTTATTATAAATAATTTATTACAATTTTTATTATATATAATTATCATAATTTTTCAATCAAAACCATATAAGCTTTGCTAATTAACACAAATACTTGTAATGCTTCGATGAGCAAGATAAATAAACAAAATGCAATTAGGAATTCTCGGTAGGTATCACTTGATTTCTTGAATTCTAAATAATGTTTGAAGTAGGTAGGTACGTGTAATGTAATTTTCTCTATATATTTCTGCCACCTAAGCCTTGCGCATAAATCATGAATCAGTTTATGATCGAAGTCTGAGAACCTATCTGGGAAAATCTGATCGCACAACAATAGGTTCGAATATAATAAATAAGTATTCATGGACATTTTATACACCACATTCTAGTCCCAAACTAAGCAAAGCTAAGGAAACAGACTGCTGAAAGAATAGGTACTTATATATTTTTTTTTACTAAATAGGTACATACTTACTAAGATTACATATTAAGACCCAGACACACAACAAATATTTATGTTCATTACACAAACATTTGCTCTGGGGGAATCGAATTCACGGCCCACAGCAGAGCTACTACCAACTGAGCTGTGACGCCTGTTAAATGAGTAAAAAGATATTTTAGCAAAATCTTCTAACAAAAAGTTGCAATAATGATAGGTAGGTACGGAGTTTCTAGTAGTCAATAAGAAAATTGCTGAATGGAAATTGTTTTAATAGAACAGCAAAGTCTGAAACGGAGCTGGACACAAAATATTTAACGAATGGATGCCCACATTTATTGGAGGGAAATTAGACCTTGGCGACCTTTACGTGACGAGAAACCAGATCTACTGCGGGTTTTCAGCAGTTGGATTATCCAATGTGCTTATTGATGACCATTAAGGTTTTATTATGAGTTATTATTATGATGAGTATATCAAATAATATTTAAATATTAATTTAATTAATTAAATTATAATTTGTGACATGTAATTCTATCAAATTACCAATAAAATGTTTATATCTGTTTATCGGAGATAACTTTTATTTTTCTACTTGGTACTTGATACTGCATTCTTGATATCAAGTCCATGATATGCATACTTGAATATCGTGTCGTGATTTTTGTTAGTATGTAGGTACTTACCTATATGTATAGAGTTTTGTCACTTTTGTTTATGTTTTACATACAATGTTAGTTTTATGAAACCAATATTACTAATAATAATATTACTTACACTCATACTTTGCAATAATCTACATACGTATGTATTTACTAAAATAAATGTATATAGGTAAGTATTCTATCAGCATTCTAGTTCCCATAGTACAAGCTTAGCGCTTAGTTTGGGACTAGAGATGCGTGAATTGTCCGTGAATATTTATTTATTTATACAAAGTTCCTGGCTTTGGCGCTATGATCTGTAAAATGCCAACAACTACGCTAACAATATTAACTCTGAAATTAAATTTATATTCATTTTCTACTTAGTTACCTATCAAAACTAATGTCAGCGAAGATTTTATGGCTTCAAAGGCTTCGTTAGCTGAATTTTGGAATCTAATGGACTGTAATAAAAAGGTGTGGTGTTCAGTGATCTGTACCAAGGCTAACCATGCAATTTACAATTATAATTCAATTATTTTGTCGGTGGAGACGGCAATAATCTTTGAATAATGATTTTAAATTGCAAAACAGTCTGATTATAATAAAATTAGGTATACATTTTTACGCCTTGATCTTGTATGTACTAAAAGCGTCTACCTACTGGTAGACGCTTTCGTTAAAAGTATACATATAAAATACCCAGAACACCCGGAATAAACATTTGTATGTAGTAATGGGTAACTGTAAATACTACGCATGATTATTAAAGAATATGGACCCTAATATAGCTGTAGGTATATAAGCCATAGAATTCGTTGAATGAAAGTTTGAAATCCATCATCGCTTGGTCGCTTTTTTCACCGCCAAGTTACAGAAATATCACAACTTTTCTAAATCAGGTCATTACTTTGTTGAAGACGTAGGTACTTATTGAATAAATTATGACTTTGCTTTAGCGAACGAGAAATAAAGAGCAAAATGAATAACATTATGATATAAATAACTTTTCTTAGAGCTTACTCCAAAGCTTGCTGACCCAGTTTGAATGAGCATGATGTATTAGTTTCACCTCTAATAGGAAATAATATTTTTTTGTTGTCTGCCTCAGCTTATTTGATATACCTATCTGTTTTCCTCGTTTAGGTGTGTTCAAAAACGAATGAAAAAATAGGGTAAGCTTTCAGTTTTCTTTAAGTTTTTATCTTAATCAGCATCAGACAGTTGAGGTACGCTAGCAAGTTAGACAAGACTCAAGACTGTACCTGTTACAGATTTGAGTAGAGACTTTAATTGAAACTATAGAAAAAAATAATTAATATTCTTGGAACTACAATCACTATAAAGAAACCCTACAAAATAATATGTACATAAGTATTCTATCAGCAGTCTAGTTCCCATAGTAGAAGCTTTACTTAGATTGGGACTAGAGTGTGATCTGTCCAAGAATATTTATTTATTTATTATTTATAATATCGGCTAAACCGATTAGTAAAATACCCGGTGATTTGTGCTTAGGTACTGAGCACAGATTCACAGATCAGAGCCTCAATTTAAATTTTTATGAGCTTAAATAATATATTAGAAAAGTTTGCGGAGCTTCCTCGCATTGTTATGTAGGTATCTATCTCACAGACAAATGTCAAGCAGCGCCATTATAATAGAAATTCGAAGTAAGTAACTGTCACCTCGAAAAAACCCTTGTATGATCTTGATAAATGAACTTTTAGAGCATTCTTGGGTGTTGAAAGGCGATTAACGAGGATTACCACCTAAGCTTATTTACTGGGTACAAGTATCTTGCTTGCGGCGTCGTCTAAAGAACAATCTTTTTTTTTAAGTAATTCCGAAGTAGGTACACAGTTTTTATAATATTTGCTTAGTTTGTGTGATAATGTTATGTGGTAACTACTGCTCTGTATACGATAATAAAAGCATGCACTAAGCACTCAGCCTTGTAAGCTAGACTATATCTCTGAGTATAGTGAGAGCGCACACCAACGACAAAACGTCTTTTAATGTTACGTGACTTCTGATGATGAGAGGTAGAGAGTGATGTCGAATAAATTGTCTTGCTAATTGTCGTCGGTATGCGCACACCCTTAAGTGTTATGAGCCTGTAAAACTACTTGGCGGAGAATATATTGTTTACTCGGTTTAGCTCATTCACTAGAAGCTATACCTACCACTGAAATTTTTGATAATCCAGTTACTAAAACCGTGTGAATAGGCCTTTCTTATTTTTACAGACTTATAAAATTTTACAATAATACAGAAACGTCGTGGCTTTTATTACAGTCGTATTCGGACACAAATATTGTTTCTACGTGAGAAGAATCCACATTCCAGGTTGTGATAGAACGAGCTTGGAATCGACTGTAAAAAGGACAAGAAGGAAAGAACGGCATAAAAAACCAGTAGTGTAAACGCAAATTGTAGACTGTAGACGTAATTTGATAATGAAAATAATGAGAAAAATCTGGTTGGCTAGGGCTATTTTCACATTGGTAGGTATAAGAAGGTGTAAGCAAATGATTTGACGTAAGTTACAGTAGAGTTAATTAATGTAGGTGACTAGTTTTATTTATTTTGCTATATAAGGTAATTTTATTTTATTTCTATTAGCATAGCATGGCTGCTTGATTGAAGAGGAAACATAAAAAAATAATGATCTTTTGGACATTTTGACAGGTTGATGCTACTACATCGGATGCTCGGATGTTGACAAAATAAAGTCAGAATATATTAAATTATTTTAAAAATACAACGCGAACTCAAAAATTAATTATTTCAGCCACTGTTTGAGAGAATACGACCTCACTCTGACTTTTTCTTCCCTTGTCATCAAAGTAGATAATTAGTCCAATTTAAATTAGAAATTGGCTGCGGTTTTTGGGGCTCGTGTATTTTAATGAGTTTAGTGAAGTAGTTTAATTTTCTCGATTAATTTTGAACTTAGCACTTGATATGCGATAATAGTAACTATTATTATGTTTAATATATTTCAATACCCTTAATATTTTTTTTAATAAGTCACAAGTTAACAAGTCTCTTCTAAATGATCCTTGTGATTTTAATGAATAAAGCAATTTTGACTTTGACTCATTCTTGAACATACGTAAGTAGGTAGTAGGTTTTTTAAAATAAATATGTATGTTTAAATATGTAGGTATGTCTATTGATTATTAATTATAAACAATAATATGTTACGAGTAAACAAGAAAATTAATCGGTGAAATCTAGAGGATTTCAAATAAATAATGATCCTCAATCTTCAAGTAGGTATGTAGGTTCATAACTTTTAAAGCGTACTCGTAACTTCTTGAAAAAGGTCCTTTCCTTATTTTCAGAAAGTTCTAATAAGGTTTATAACTTCTTTACAGAATGTTGTACAAGGTGACTAATGACTAGACTAGACATTTAACCAATATAATAATACAATCTCATACGATTTATTTTCAAGTCGGCCGGTATAAGTTTTTCATTTATTTATTCAGTCTTGTTTCACTTCAATATATCATTCTGACCTCAATATTGCCAAAATATCTGTTTTTGTGGACGCGCGAACGTTTACTACGTGACCAAAATTATACAATCTATAAAAGTACCAGATTGACAACTATTTTTTTCTACAAATACATATATGGCCGATGTCCAATAATAAGTCAAAGTTTTTTTTTTAAATATTCAATTTTAATTATGAATGTGTAAAACTTAAGGTCTCAAATTGTTTTTTTTTTAAACACATAGGTATCAAACATTCAATATTTATTTATTTGCTTTAGAAAATAACGGTAACATAAAATACGATTAAGAAAAAAACTGTTGGAACAAGTCGCTTATTATTCATAGCCCCAAAGACGTTTACCTTTTTACTACAAATATTTGACCAAAAATATATTATTCATACAATTTCTTTGCGGTAAACGATATTAATATGAATAGGTAGGAGTAAACTGCTGAATGAAATGAAACTTCGCCACGAGATAATATTTCTTCGAAAAGGAATTCGTATAAAATCATAAATATTTTAATCGCAAATATGTGTCCTATCTAATGTCAGGCGTCACAGTTCAGTTGTAAGGCGTCACAACTTAGTTGGTAGTCGCTCTGGCTTCCATGCTGTGAGTCGTGGGTTCAATTCCCACCCAGAGCAAATGTTTGTGTGATAAACATAAATATTTGATCTGTGTCTGGGTGTTACTATATACCTAATCTATGTATGTATTTACAAAAAAAAATTATGTAACTATCAGCAATCTAGTTCACATAGTACAAGCTTTGCTTAGTTTGGGACTAGAGCGTGATGTGTGAAATGTCCAGGAAATAATATTATTTATTTATCACTTTCTTTATGGTTACTGCCTGGAAACCAATATCAAAGTTTAAATTAGCAATTCGTAAGTTTGAATTTAAACTATAGAGTTGGCGTTGACGTTCTATAATGGAAGAACAACTATGCTCAAAATACGTAAACAGATATGTAAATGTTTCAAACAGAACAGCGCTGTGATCAAGCAGTTGGTGTACCATATATTTATTTTGACAACACACAGAACATAAGGAAGGCAACATAAGATAATAGAACTATAGTAACAGAACATAAGAAACAAAAAATATGCCAAGAAGTTCAGTTCTCAGCTTGTTGCCTTGCAAAAAGCAGAGCAGCGCTGTGATCAAGCAGTTAACTAACATATTTTGTTGTATCTTATGTTTTGTTACTATAGTTCTATTATCTTATGTGGCCTTTTTATGTTCTGTGTGTTGTCAAATAAATATATTTACGGCCAGTTTTTCGAACAATGATCAACGAAAAAATCTAATAATTACTATGTGTCAAACTCGGATCAATCGTGATTTGGGTTTCCAGAAACCGGCCGTCAATTACATCATTTAATATTTTGAAGGGCTGCAATATACGTCATACACACTGACATAAAACTTTACTTTCCTAAACATTTGCGATTTTAGGAATATACAACGTCAACGTTTAATAATTCCAAATAATTAAGTAATTAGGTACGTACCTACACTTTCCACTGTTGAATATTAGTTCCACTGTAAAGTATAGGCACACAAAGATTAACTTGCGTAAAAGAGTAAAGAAAATTCATTTTTTGACTATCTAAAGTTTTGATAACTTCTGGCTCAGTAAACAGAAAAGTAATTGTTTTGACGTTGCTTGACTTACAGCCTCTTTTAGGTAATTTAAAAGATTTTTATAAGATCACAAAAGTCTACGTACACAGTCCATAGCATACAAATCTATACTATAATATTATAAAGAGGTAAAGTTTGTGTGTTTGTATATTTGTTAAATTGTAAGGGGTAATCTCGGGATCTACTGAACCGATTTAAAAAATTATTTTACCAATAGAAAGCCTCTTGCTGAGTGTCAAAGGTTATATAAAAAACTGAAAAATAAAAAGGCTTTTACGTGGTAGTCCGTTTGCAAAGTGAATCGGTCGAAATATGCCCAACGAAGTGGGCACGGGTCAGCTAGTTATTTAATAAAACTGTGTCAAGTTTTTTTGTGGGAATTTTCAAACTCTGAAATATACCTTAAATAAAAAAATAACAAATTCTGCCAAACTCCCTGAAATCAAAGTTTGAGACGAGCAATGCAACTCAAACGTCTGTAACGAACCTCCGCTTATCGTTATGACGGATATACCCTCAGTCTACATCAATTTGAGAAAGTCTGGAGTTTCTCATCGCGAAAAACTCATATAATTCATGCCGATAACATCTTGAGGGGTCTGCAAAATTAATAGAGTAATTTACAAATCGTTGGGAGATAGCAGTAATGGGATGCTTTATCAGGGTTCCGGTGGCACGTTGGAAAACCTTCGCATTGTACCTATTTGTCTCAATTAATTTAGTCCGTGGCTTGCTCCGATTTCAGACTTCAGGTTGTTGTTGATAACTTCCTTATCCTACAAGAATTTGAATCTGTACGTGACTGTGGGCTATGTTGACGTGACTGTTCTACCGAGGTTAATTAAGATTACATAGTGTAACAATAATTTTCCTTTTGTTTAGTTATTATAAAGTATGAAGAAAAACAATAAAATGATTTATTACGTTTTCGTGTTGTTGAAATTACCTGAGTCTTATTACGGCCGGTTTCTGAAACTTTGATCAACCAAAACATCAAATTACAATCTGTCAAAACTCGGATCAATCGTGATTTGGGTTGCTTAAACGCTTGTCATCTATCTGCGAAATATTTAACAACAGATCAGATGACAAGCGTTTGAACAACCCAAATCACGATTGATCCGAGTTTTGACATATTGTAATTTGATGTTTTGGTTGATCAACGTTTCAGAAGCCGGCCGTTAGTTCTTGTGTGTCGTTGATATTCTAAGGTCGATTTTTCTATTGGAACTAAAATAGGCTGCCAAAATAGTCCTCGTTTATTTTGTCTTGTTGTTCCGACTTAAACCGGACATAAGGACATTTGTCTAACTGATGTTTTCCTGCACCGGAAAGTAAGACACGATCTCATAAAAAGGTTCTTGATTCACGTGTATTTTGTTTTTCCTCTTTCAGAAGACCCGATTATAATATTTTTTGTTTGAAAGCTGATGTTTGTTATGTGCTCCCATATAAACTTGATCAATATACGACCAATAGATTTGAAGAGTTCGTATTGGACTGAAAATCTTTTTTTTTTTTAATCGGTTCCGTGTCTTGCTCTAGGTACTCTGAAAGCGCCTACAGCTCTACCTTATAAACAATCTATAAGGACAATAAAACTCTTGTTTCGTTAATTGAACATTTTAATTAAATTATTACATCTTTGGTATACGCATAAAGTTACATAAGTTTGGCTTCAGAGTTTTGGTTCTTTGGTACCGAAGCAGTTTTTAATTTCTGTATACTTACAGAATATTATTGACAAGGTATTTTTGAGTATTAAACATTATACAATAACAGGTATTCTTTGTATTTTCTTTGTCTCATGTAAAACTTTTAAATATGGCATTTAAACTTTTACAAAACTCATAATAAAAATATATATTAAACAGTTATTTAAGATACGCGATAAATCATCGTGTAATATATATTTTTATTATATCGCTCTTATGGTGGTAAACGATATAATATTATATTAAGTGTTAAGTTTGGTAATATAGTCACAATATTGGTTAAAGTACGAAATATAGGTATCATAATGGGTTTCGTTAAAAAAATACTTATACAAATATTTAAGTACATTGTTTTAGAACTAATTTAAATATTACCAAAAATAATGAACAACAAAATGGCGGTAGAACATAAGCTAATAAGGACAACTAAGTTTCAAAAATATTTAGTGTTAATTAAATAGAAACAGAAGACATAACCGTTCTAAATTAATGTATAATTTTTTAAGTCTTATTAAATCAATGTCAGACCCAAACATTAATTATAAATGAAATGAAACTAAAGAATTTGTTATTATAACAATATAAAACCTTTTATTATACGCCGAACTTTATTACGACTGCAGATTTAATTGAACTCTGAAAAAACTTTCTATTTCTAATGATTTGACTTTAGTTGGTGTAAAATATAGGTTTTTGGAATGCTTTTATGACATTAGTTAGTTTCTTATTTCAGTTATTTCCATAGATATAGTGAAAAAGGGCCTGAAATTTAAATAATTCGCGGCTACTTTTGCTGGAACCTTTAGGCGAACGCTACACGTCAATAAATATCGTAATCCGATAGTATATATTGATGGATCATAATATGTATCTTGCGTGTAGCCTTCGCCTTAGGTGGGTGACACGACACAGATAGGTAGTCTAAATTCTAAATGGCAACTAAAATCCGCCTATGCGTAAGCCGCCATTTTGAATTTATGTTTTTGCTAGTTGTTTTCTGAACGCCAAACATACATTTATTATACAATTATGTTTACTTATCTATAAGATCATTTCAATATATTTTTATTGCGTAACAATTTCTATACTCAGTTAGGTAATCTTTACAATGCTTACTCTAAAATTATTTAAAATGTCTAATATTGCATTAATTATAATTTTACAATTTGGTATGTGCTTACGCTAAATTAACTCCACTTTTAGTAGAATTCTGTTTTGAGTAACTTATTATAATTATTTCGTTCTGAAACATCACATACTTTTTTTCTAGATTTGAGTTAACATTGTTCCACACGCAGTATCGTTTTAGAGCACCAAATTATCAAGATTTATTTTTTTGCTATTGATGGAGTCAAAGCTTTAATTACGCTTACGCTACGACATTTCAGTTAATTTTCAAATCTATTTTTTTAATATAATCTGAATATAATGTTAAATTTTCTACAGAGTAATAACATTGGTAGGTACCTAAGTCCCATACTAATTTTGGATCTTCGCGATCAGAACTTATAGAAAAGAGTTGTATTGTATTTTATCATAATCAACGTCTGTGGTTAGCAAACTAGAGCATTGACTGTACTAATAAGGTACGTGAATACCAGTTTATTATACTCTTTGGTGGTTTTATTGTTCATTTATCATATAATAAGTGTAAAACCACAAACAAGTTGAATAAGACCTTTTGTTTGAAGGGGAAATACGTACAATATTGTCCATATTAAAAACCGAAGACTTTGACCCTGTTGAATTTTGTGTTATCATAAGATACTTTTGAAAGGGATTTTACAAGACTACTCTTGACAATTTTTATTCAACATTTCTTATGTTTTATGTGGTAACCCTGAAGGACGAGTTTTTTAGTTGTGGTCCACGCTCCATAGAGAATTGCCCATTCTCCTTTTATTGCTATAAATCTAAGTCTGACTGAACTTGAATATCGTAGCGCATTTGTAAGTCTATTTGTCTTAAGACACTTATTTTACAATAATATCACACATTGTTGATTAGTTTAGTACCTTAAACATTTTGCAGAATATCCTACGTAATTGGCACGATGACTACAATACAATTATAAATGATGGTATTATACAGTTGCGTAGTTATAAAGTCCAATTACGGTCAAAATGAAGATTTCCTCAGAATTTTAAACCACGTTTTAAGACGTCATAAGTGAGTATTATAAACAACAGCAATTCGAACCAACATAATAATAATAATAATAAGCCTTTTTATTTCCTTACCAACTAATTTTTACATTTTAAATATACATATATACACTGTTTACACGGTATTTGAAAATAAATATATTGCTAAATATTTTAACCAACATAATAATTACATTCAATTTAGTTTCTACTGGAGCATGTTACCTATTATTGTTCCTTAATTATATTCGAAGAGCGTTGATTTTCGGTGGATTATGACTTGATTAGCTGAAGATAATCTAATTTTATGCTAATTCTTAGCATTATGTTATACAGCTACCTAAATACACCTTAGCATAATATCAATATCGATTCGATAACCTTTTTTACTACGAATATCTTCTAAACTATTATTTACACTTACATCATTATTTCAGTCGCGGACGGTTCACACTTGCACAAATCACACTCACACAAAAGTCTTTTTATCTTGAAAATTTACTCAGTTTTTAACACAAGCTTACCGACAGGTGAATAGGTTTTTATACGCTTGTCGGTACTCAACAGACATCACCACGTAGATTATAGGATTGATACACGTCGTCACGTATATCAGTATGTAACCAATTATATTAGGCGCTGGATGTGACGTAAAATCACTGAAGATTGTTTTCGTCAGTGTTATGGGTAGATGGCAGACCAGGAACGATGTAACGATGGCTATTATCATTGTCAGTAGCCGTTTGTCCTTCTTCGTCGGAAGGCTTGGTTTAATTAAAGCTGTAGACCGCCTGAATGTAGCAACAAAACTCTTTCGGATCTGTTTAGCTCTCTCCCCAGAAAACGGACTACCTTTAAACTCTGGAGCACACTTGTTATCGTTATCTTCTCGTGACGAGCTATCGTTGCAAGACGACGAAAGCTCTGGGTAAAAGCAAGGTAATGTAAATTGAGTTTTAGTGTCCCTTCGTTGCACGACCTCGTCCGTCACGCTCGGGATCGATGTTTCTGGCACTTCAGTAATCGTGGACTCGACAGGGCGAAGTGGTTTGATGCGTATCGAGTGTTGGGTTGAAGATTTTCTCGAAGCCTTTCTTACGATCCATAGGATGCGAGCGTAGCACGCGATAATTGCTATACTTGGTAGAGCAAATGCTATAATGAAGATCATTTGCTTTGGGTTTCTGCCATCCTTGTCTGAAACTATTGTGCAGGAGCCAGTGGTAGCGTGTAGACTGAATTGTCCCCAATGCTCAAAGTAGGTCACAATCAGGGATCCGAAAGACATTATCCAGATGGAGACGATCATGATTACAATATATCGCGTTTTGTAAATCCTGGTAAGCAAAAAAAAACATAATTAGACTTGCTCAAAACTTTCAATGTATTATAATGAATATATTATATGTATTTATATATACTACCAACAAAGGAATAGAAACAGAGAGGTCCAATGAATTGGTGCGGTTTATGTTGTGGTATGAATTATCCGGTTTTCCGGTTTTATGATAAATCTAATGACTCGTACTATGTACGTGCGTGTAACAGCGAGTAAAATTTATTTCAATTAAGTATACAAATTACACTTATGGTATTTCCCCATTTGTCCATCTACGTGCAACAGGCAGGTTTCGGAATAAACTTTAAAACTAAAATTACTTAGGACTAAAGAACTTACTTTGTGTAGAGGATCGGATGTGATATCATGATATATCTGTTGATAGTGATAGCCAGAACTGTGAAAAGGGACACGGCCACCAGACCATATCTAGCCATTGGGAACATACGGCATAGGACCTTCCCATGCTCCCAGGATTGGTTCCAGAATGTGGATGCGGCCAGCGGGAGGTTGAAGCAGCAAAACAGAAGATCAGAAAACGATAGATTCATAATAAATATTGACGTAGCGTTTCGGACCTGAAGAAGAAAAAAATATTCTTGAATATTATAAGAACATAAAATAGGTATCCTAGAAAAAAACTAATTAGTCTTTTGGTGACTAGAAACAACATTATAAACAGCAAATATAATATAGGTTAATTGTAAAATTCCACATCCTTTTATTCATACCTACCTAACTGATTCACGGGAATTAATGTAAGTACATAAACATTGATAATTCTACGCTACTAATTGACGTTTCATACAAGGAACTAGATTTGTTCGTTTACGATAATAACATTTGTTTTACCACAAATAGGAGTCATTGATAACGAGTTACTGACAATATCACAACTTTCGTTCTACTGATAAGAAGTACAGTAGCTTTTTGTGAATCAGTTGACGATTCCGGAATATCTAATGTGATTTAGTACCTACATACTACTATGTAGTAGTATGTAGATACTGATTCACAACTACGATTTTTTCTGCAGTGATTAGGTACATACCTAATTACAAAAAAACATATTTTCCGGTTACGTTAAAAATAAAATATGTTATTTTAGACAGGAAATCTATAACATACCTACCTATAAAGTATATCACGATTATTAAATGTCAAATGATGAACTATTGCTTTGGTACACCTCTTTTTTTTCACGTTGATAATTACTTTGCAATCAAATTATGCAAGTCTAATAAAGTAACAGTAGACAGACGTATTAACTATCACATATTCTTCATGATAAAAAAAGTAAAATTAAGGATTACCTTTTTGTAGCGCGCAAGAGCCAAAATGGTGATGAAGTTCCCAGGTATGCCGATGATCATGAAAAGCACGCAGCACACCGACGCGAACGTCAGCAGAGCATCAGGGTAGTCCTTGAACAGGACCACAGCCGCCAGTTCTTCATCAGAGCTGTAAGTGTCAAGTCCCGGCACTCTACTGCCGTTAATTCCACTCCCATTCATTTCATGCATGCTTAAACCCAACACTTCACTCGACAAACAACTTACAACTGAATATGAATTGACTAAGCTGCAATATGTTTGATTTTTCCTTAATGAGTCAATTTTGAATGCTGTCATGGCTATGCCCACTGATAAACCGCTTCAGACTGCGTATGATGTGCCCTTTAACTATGTAATTCTATTCAGAGTAGGTATTGCTTCTCTATGAGCTAGTACATAATATAGCGATGATACAATTCGTATATTCAATGACGTTTTAAACTTTTGAGTAGGTACATTCGATGTTCTTAGTTTTGTTCAAAAATTAATTATTAGTCCAGTCAAAATAGACATTCCAGTTTGCATTAATTCCCAACAAGCTGGATTTTTGTGCAGGCCTTGAATACGTCATTACAAATGATATGTCAAAAGTCCCCATCGATCCCGCTTGTGCGTTGTTTTTTATTCGAGGTCAAAGGTCATAAATTTGCATTTTTTGCGTATATCTCTGAAACAACGAAAGCTATCGAAAAGTGGTTCAGGCAAAGTTTGTACATCGTAAAATTGTCTACAAAAACACCTCAACACTTTTCTTCTACAAAGCATCGTTTTCGAGATATAGTGACTTTAGATCGCAGGAAAATCGTCGACGATGCTGCGTTTTTTTTCATTTCAGCCGTTTTATCTGCTTCATTGCCACAGAACAAACAGTATTTCTTGAAATTTACTGAAAGGGGTGATGGGTTCTATGGGTTAATCCTCCTCCAAGGTAATGAATCGTCTTTTTGTTTCAAGAAATACTGTTCGTTCTATGGCAATGAAGCAGATAAAACGGCTGAAATGAAAAAAACGCAGCATTTTAGTAGATTTTCCTGCGGTCTAAAGTCACTATATCTCGAAAGCGATGCTTTGTAGAAGAAAGGTGTTAAGATATTTTTGTAGACAATTTTACGATCTACAAACTTTGTCAGAACTATTTTTCGATAGCTCTCGTTTATGACTTTTAAACGCAAATTTATGACTTTAACCTGGGTATTTGCATTTTTCGCGTATATCTCTGAAACAACGAGAGCTATCGAAAAATGGTTCAAGAAAAGTTTGTAGATCGTAAAATTGTCTACAAAAATATCTTAACATTTTTCTTCTACAAAGCATCGCTTTCGAGATACAGTGACTTTAGACCGCAGGAAAATCTACTAAAATGCTGCGTTTTTTTCATTTCAGCCGTTTTATCTGCTTCATTGCCATAGAACGAACAGTATTTCTTGAGACAAAAAAACGATTCATTACCTTGGAGGAGGACTAACCCATCGAACCCATCACCCCTTTAAGTAAATTTCAAGAAATACTGTTTGTTCTGTGACAATGAAGCAGATAAAACTGCTGAAATGAAAAAAACGCAGCATCTTCGACGATTTTCCTGCGGTCTAAAGTCACTATATCTCGAAAACGATGCTTTGTAGAAGAAAAGTGTTGAGGTATTTTTGTAGACAATTTTACGATGTACAAACTTTGCCTGAACCACTTTTCGATAGCTTTCGTTGTTTCAGAGATATACGCAAAAAATGCAAATTTATGACCTTTGACCTCGAATAAAAAACAACGCACAAGCGGGATCGATGGGGACTTTTGACATATCATTTGTAATGACGTATTCAAGGCCTGCACAAAAATCCAGCTTGTTGGGAATTAATGCAAACTGAAGTCATAATTTTAGTCTATTTTGACTGGACTATATGTTCATTCATCGAAATAGAATACGGTACGAATATTTATATATATCAATATTTATCGTCGATGTAATATTTTTTTGACATTATAATATTTACGATATCTTTACAATATCTACTCACAGTGATCTAAATTATTTAATTATCATTATGATTTAGGCTAATATAAAATTCAATAGGTATAAAACACCACAATACAAAATTGCTACGCCATTCCTTTAGCACAATCACGGACGGGTTCGTGCCTCCCTACACAACAATAATTTCCGATCTTCGCGAACGTCAACCAGTTTCTATAAACACAATACATCACTACTACATAAAGTTGATTTATCGTCTTTATCGGGTCTACACTCGTGCACAATGACTGGTCACAGTTCATGTCCACAGGTTGACGACTAGTCACGGCGGGCGCTTCTCCGAGGCGCCATCGCCGGGCGAGCGTCACGCCCAGCGCCGGCACATCAGCAGATTCTTGTACGCCTGCCGATACTCGCTAGACATTACCACGTAGATAATAGGATTGATACACGTCGTCAAGTATATGAGAATATAGCCTGCAATGTTTGCCGCAGGGTGTGACGTGAACTCGCGGAATATTTTTGTGAGCGTGATGGGAAGGTAGCACACCCAGAATGATAGCATTATAGCCATTATCATCTTCAATAACTTTCTGTCTTTTGGCGTCAGTCGAGGTGGTCTAACCGAAGCGGGAGATCGCTTAAGGGCTACTGCAGCCTGTCGCAGTCGCTTCGCTGTTTCTCCACCGCTGTTTGCACGAGGCTTTACATCTAAAGCTGCTTCTTCATCGTGACCATCTAAGGTGTCCACACCTGATGAAGACGACCGCTCGGGGCATGGTGTAGGGGGACATTGTAAGACAGGTGGAGCTAGTAATGCTCTACGTGGTGGAGCAAGATGATTGACTCCATTCTCAGGACCTGGAGACCTCTCTAATGCAGTAGATGCAGATCCAACAGCTGAGTCTTCTAAACCAGACCTAGCCTTGCCTCTATTTGGTGCACGTGATTTTCTTGCAGCTTCTCTGACTATGCAGAATATACGTGCATAGCATATTACTATAGCAAGACAAGGTAACATAAAAGCTCCCACAAAAAGAAATTCTTTAGGAGATCTGTTGTTTTTGTCTGGAAGTATTGAGCAGGATCCGATTGTTGGATCTAAGCCAAAGCGGCCCCATTTCTCTAACCAAGTTGCAATCAATGCCCCAAATGAAAACGCCCATGTGCTGGCCACCATCACAGCGAGATATTGCCTCCTATACAACCTGTTGGAATAATAATAAATTAGAAACATATTTGTCTGAAACGTTAATGTTTTTAATTGGTAAGATACTTACTTAGGGTAAAGCCTTGGATGTGAGATCATAACATATCTGTTGATAGTTATAGCGAGTACTGTGAAGAGTGAGACCGCGACCAGCGCGTATCTCGCCAAAGGAAACATACGGCACAGTATCTTGCCGTGTGCCCAAGACCTTCTCCAGAAGGTAGAGGCAGCCAGAGGAAGATTGAAGCAGCAGAAGAGCAGATCCGAGCATGATAAGTTCATTATAAACACAGCTGTCGCGTTGCGGACCTGAAAAATGTTTATAATTTTTTATTATTGGAATTTCTATAAATGTTATTACCTAGATGTGTAAAACTCAACAATGTAATCATAATGTACCCAGCTACCCAAGGCAGGTGTTAACATGAACAAAGTAAAGTAGATAAAATGTTTTTATGACAAAATGCTCCATGCAATCATTGAGAATTTTGCACCAAAAGTACATGAGAGATATAATGAATGACTACAATTTATGTCCTGGCATGCGATACTAGATAAGTAAGCACATTGAACACTGACCTAGGCCAAGACAGATATTAATACATGCCTCTTTATATTTTATTGATAGATATAATAAATGTATTTTATGTTAGAAGAGCGACTGCTCGATATTAATATTTAATATTATCATATTCTTCATTTAGGTAAGGCTTTTTAGCAGTAATCATCTTATTTAGTTTATGAAATTGCCATTTTTAAAAATATTTCTATACCGATTTTTTAAACTTCAACTGGTTAAAGTTTTAATTAAACCGGCAACTTTAACTAGGTTCGACCTTTCGAAAAAAACTGTGTATGAGACAGATGATTAAAAATTGTAAGTGTTCTGAAAAAAATTGTTTTGTCAGAGAGGTTTTTAAATGACTACATATTACAATACTTATTACATATAACAATATTTTTTGGGTTTCACAGTCAAATGCGGAAGGCGCTATAGTTTGTAAAATGAAAACTTAACAAACAGAGTAGTATATAAAATTCTAAAGAATGAACATGTTTATATGTAAAGTAAGCCACCACACCTTCAACTGTATTTACTCAAGGATTTTACTTATCAACGGCCCCGCAAAAGTGACCAAGATTATTTTGTCATAACACACTGACATTGTTACAATAATGTGCAGAGTAAATATTTTATCATATAAGTAGTTCCTGGGTTAGAAAGTCTGACGGAAAGATTACACTCTTTAAATTAGTTGAACAAACTTAACTGATATTCTACAGAAAGTTATACTATGTATCTGTGGAATTTAGATACTCTGTAGACATAAGTAGATATTGAAAATCGTAGAATATATGATAATCTTTCATTAATTATGTCTTTCGCTAGATATCGGGAACTCCTGAAAAACCTATAGATTTATTTATTTATATACAAACAATTAGAACGGTTTAGAAAACCAATTACACTAATTGTAATAAATGTGTATAGATGTTCTATGAAAACGAAAACGTGATTACCAATGCAATTGCTTTAATTCCCAATATCTACTTCGAATCAGACATTCCGAGAATTATTGTGCATTAAACCTTTATATTGTACAAATTTTCAAAATAAAGTTTTATTCCAACCAATTTCAAGTCAATGGTACATGAATGTTGGGCGCAGTTAAAGTGATACATTGCAGCAAAAATCTGCAATCTCTTCTTCAGTGTAGTTATGCAAATGGATCATACGCTTATTCCATCTAATAGTTGTGTAAAAAAAATGCATGAACAATCTACCAATAAGACGTTACCAAAAAATATTATAAGTAAGTAGTTGTTGTTACATTTGCGTCTTGATTTTACAGGTTAAAGCTAAATCTGAACTGAAGCTTAAATAACTGCGTCGAATTACAACTGAAACTCACCTTTTGTGACGTTTTTTAAATTGTTGTAATTATGAATATTTGTGCCTAAAGGAGTTTTTGTTTGGTAAAATATTCAGTTTTTCTTTGTAGTCTATAATTTAGTAAAATCTTTGGAGCCTAAAATTATAGAAAAGAATCAACCAAGCGTAGCAGCGTCTTAAATGTAGCAAATTGTAACACACAAACACTTTACACAAAAATGTTATACTCTTTGTGAAAGAGATCGTTGGTTATTGTCGTACCTGTAAAAAGAATAATACCTACGTAATTTAAATAATGATAATTTCTTACCTTTTTACAACGTGCAAGTGCGATGATAGTGATGAGGTTCCCTGGGATGCCCACAAGCATGAACAGCACGCAGCAAGCTGACGCGAACCTCAACAACGGCTCCGGGTAGTCCTTGAACAGAAGCACTCCAGCCAGTTCTGCATCAGACTCGTACTCGTCCAAACCCAGTACCCGCTCACTCCAGTTCCTCTCTACTTCACTCGCGAACGTACTCTTCGGTATACTAGGAAACAAATCACCCATTTTTCTCAGTATCATCATCCGTCCACAAAGCGAGCGATAAATTTCATCGTGTTTTGTTTGATGTCTTCCGAGTTAGGTTATCACGCATGGTTAGACGCGCGCTGGGCCCGACCGCGACTGATTACTGTTCAAACTATCCCAGAACTCGGCTCGCTGTGTCAATAAGAGACTGGCAATGGTGTGTAGATAGCGCATTTTGTCGATGTGAGGTTATCGGGTCACAGCTGCTCAGGAAGCAGTTATCGTTCCACTGTTGTGCCGCCGTATCTGTACAAATAAATTAGATTTGTTTATTTACTGATGCATATAATTATCGTTTGTTTAAGGACATGCGTAATTAGTTTCAATAGAAGTATGAGATATTTTAGTAAAAGTAGAACACACACAGTCTATATAGGTCTCGACAGGGCATACATATTTGCTCCTTTTGGGGTCGAGACTCTAGGTCCGTGGGGTACCGAGGCCAACCGCGTTTTCAAAATTATTTCTGGGCGTCTAGTCGAAGCGACGCGTGACCCGAGGGCTGGTGAGTATCTGGCCCAACGTATCAGCATTGCTATTCAGCGCGGCAATGCAGCCAGTGTCTTGGGTACGCTTCCGATTGGTACTGATTTGGATCAGTTGAACTATCTATAGATCGTTTGCAACGGTCTGTAGATAGTTCAACTGTTTCTTATGTATTTTATATGACTATGTACATTTTGTAAATACTGTATAGTCGAAAGTAGAACTAAAATTTTAATGTTTTTTAATTTTTAGTACAATATTACAAAACTTTATGTGAATCTCGAGTGAAGTCGCACGCATATCCAGTTTGAAAGTTTCCTCTTAGTAGTTGCGATGGAAATAGTTCAGCGTCCTAAGAGCTTCAACAAATCTGGCGTGAGCGAGAGACGTTGAGTAATTGATAGTCAAAGTTACACCGACAACGATTCAACCGTTTCTCAAAACCGCCACTGAAGTTTGTGCAAAATCTGAATTTTCTATTATTAAAAATCTTGATTTATGAATTGGAAGTGAGGTAGTACCTGCCATTTGAATTGAGGTTTCTGAGATTGCAAATAAAATCACTTGTGATTTGTGGAAGAAAATATATTAAGTTTAATTTGAAACAGAATTAGTACACAAAAGCAAATGGTGATTTCTTAAACGTCTTGTTGTGCGTGACTTTGCACTTAAAATATGCTATTCTTCGTTATAATGCTTTATTTAATCTTATCTGCATTATACTAAGCTACAAAAATAACTCCCTGATTATAAAGCAATCCTACCGTAAATAGTGTAATCTGATGATGTGAATGGTCTTGTTTACACGTTGAACACAATATACATTTGAGGCAGCGAGTAAATCTTTCAATCAATGTAAACATGAACTCGATCAGCGTTTGTAGGCCGAGGGAAAGATGGAAAATGGTGCGAAAAGAAAAGGTAAAAAAGGTTTTTGGTAGGTAACCGGTTACTTGTTTGTTTCAATTGAAGGAAGACGACGTTGGGTTATCCAATAGGTATACTCGAAAATATTAAGTAAGCTGATTTTTACTTATTTTTTAGGGTTTGGCTAATTATTAAATATATCTCTAAATTAAAATGGTTTGTACTGTATTAGAGATATATATATATATATATATATATATATACGACGACGGTTAGGAATATGTGATCCAAAACGAATTTGGTTCCTATGCTTATTAAACGTAAGAGCAAAATCAGGGTATAAAACAAATAACAAATCGATAGGTTGCCAGATATTTTACTTATCAAAAACCAATCTGCATTTTTACAATAATGTGACATTACTGTAGAAATGAAGAAATTTAGCGTTTTTGTCAGTAAAAAAATAATTCTCTGCGTGGCCATCGATCTGCTTTCTACGATAACTTGTCGAAGGGTTAAGTTTATGTCAGCGTCGCTTCATCCCGGTACCCATGTCAGACCCCGTGACATGACCCCGAAGAAACGTAAGAGTTTCCCAAAATTGAATATTAGATAGGACCTACATTAGCTGTCACCAGTAGTAGTCTCGCTTTTATCTCGATTTTGTAGAAATAATAGTTATGTTTTTTGTGTACTATGATTAAAATATTGAATAACTAACTAAGGTACGTTGTCACTTCAAAGATACCATTATTTTAATTAAACTTTAATTAAAATCTGGGCTTAACACAATGAAGGTGTCTAGCCCACCAAGAGTTTATAATCTAGGAATATTTTAATTTCATAAACACTCTTTTTGCTCTTTATTTATGAAGTAACAATTTTTGTTGTAGTCAATTTTTTCCTTTGAAAAAGTGGTGTAAAATTTCATACCTCTCATTTTAGTGATGATAAAATCTTTATGAAGAGTACAATCGTGTATAAAGGTAAAATATGTAAAGTTAGCAGTGCAATCTAGAGTTTTAATAATGTAGCTTTCATTTTGCAGCAAAATATTTTAGAGAAAATGTAATAAACACCTAAATGTTATTATAACGTTTCAGGCGCCGTTGGGAGCCAGGAACAAAATAAAATCTAACAGCTCTTCTTGGAGATAAGAGAAGAGAAAATTGTCGAATCTGGAATCCATGAAGACTACATTTTCTATACTCTGAAATTATAGAAAGTTACTTAAAATTCATAAACTGTCGCTCAAACGGTTACACGTATCACTTTCAATACCATGAGATAGGACAATACATTTGAATTCGCGAGTAATAGTTAAGTCCAAGGGTCAAAGTATATGTGACGAGAGTCAAATAAAACCTCACCTACTCTGATGAAACAACCCGATAATATCGTCTGGATAGGATAAAAAGATAATATAAAATCGCATTTCAGACCCTATTATAGCCAATGTACCGTTACAAACGGCCTAGAGACATGAAACAGAAAGCGATGAAGATCAGACATTTTCAATTTAGGCCAAAAAAGACGGAGCGTTAAGTAGAGCCTGAAAGATCTACATGACTGCCAGATTCAATCAACGTCTTAATTTGATTGCTCTGAAATAGGCTGTAGTCTAGTTAACGGTAATTACGTGTTACTTCAGAATTTTCATTATCGTTCGTGGTTATGACGTCATAACGCTGACTGCTGTGAGAACGACTGTTTGGGATTTTACAATTCTTGTAGAAATATTGATGTTTTACAAGTCATGATCAAACTAATTCCGTTTCAAATTTTGGGACTTTCCATTGTGTTAGAAGATCCAGCTCTTCCATATCCATGGAATTTTACAGTAAAGTACGTCTTCAGTAAGTAGGCTACATTTAAAAAAAAAAGTAAGTACCTATACAATTAAATTAGAAGATAAAAGAATCTCAAGTGCTCAATAAAATTGGAATATCTAACAAGTACCTACAATTTTGTCGGAAAATTGATTTGAAAAAAGGGAAGCATTAAGTTATAGCTTATTTTATAGATCATGGAACTTTCCGTTAACTATGGAATACAAACTTCTAAGAACCTGGGCATGTAGCGAGTACGAATAATGTAAATATAATGTTTGGACGTAGCTCTGATTACCCTATAATCTGTTGAAAGTACCGAGAGATTTGTGAAAATGTCTTACGTCTGTTAATGTTGAACTGACCTTATTTCATTAATTTTTTCATAAAACCATTGTTTTACCGCAAGAATCGTGCTGTCTAGCTTCTTCAGATGACCAATGACATCTCAGGGTCATTAACTGAGTCACCGGTTTTTAGAAAATACAGAATGTAATAGTAATGAACGTCTGATGGGATATATTCTTACGTCTTACGTATTTCAACACAATTTTGACCACACTGTACGCATGTAGGTACACTACATAATTTTTACTCTATTGAATTTATAAGTAGGTACTTAGTTGTACTGATGACAGAACTAATGTTTATTTTCCTTAAATTGTTACTTATAAGCTACAAGCTGACCCGTGCCCACTTCCCATAATTGGACCGTTACCGACCGTTCACTTTGCAAAACGGACTACCTCATAAAAGCCTTTTTATTTTTCGGTTTTTTATATAACCACTCAGCAATAATGTTGCATTCTATTGGTGAAAGAATTTTTAAAATCGGTTTAGTAAATCCCGAGATTACCTACACCTTACAATTTAACAAATATACAAACACACATACATTACTTTTTTATAATATTAGTATAGATGTATATTAAATAACTAACTAGTAACTGAACTTATTCCTTTTTTTTAAGTGACATTCGATATAAATAACATTGCAGTTGCAAATAAACACAGTATTAAAATCCCTTATATGGCTGGCTAGTAGATAAGTGAGTAGATTTTAAAATAACTTCCTGTTCCCACCTACAAGCGAAGTGAGACGCGTGGGAATTAAATAATATTTAGTTTGTGCATTCCCACTCGTCCCACTAGTAAGTGGGACGAAACCCAGAGGCACGACGGGAAATCACGAATAAAATATTATCTTAACTTTCATTATTGCACACCACAGTTTTAAATATACAATAATACATGTCGGAAATGTGGTGTATCATATACAATGGATGGTTTTATATCTAACTAGCTGTCCCGGCGAACTTCGAACCGCCTTAGAGAGATTTAAATTTTATTTTATTTAAGAAAAATAATTCCGTAAGAACCTTGTACAGAGTACCTATTAGAAAACTACAAAATAAATCTGCCGAATCGGTCAAGCCGTTTTCATGCTATGTCGTGACAACGGAAAACGGGTTTCATTTTTATATATATAGATTAGGTAGATATACCTTTAGGTGGTAAGTGGCGGATTTACAAATTTGCCGCTAGTAGGCTATTTAAGTTTACCACCGTGGTAAACTTACTATTATATATAAATAAAAGAAATAGTTCATCGTTATCTACTTCCTAGAATACAACAAATAAGAACAAACAGTCGGAAACGAAAATAGACAGATTTTTCAGAATGTTTTCCCAAAAATAGACCAATCAAACAACGCCTGACAAATACGCGGCATCACGATATCCTCTCATCCCCTTCCATTAATCACGGCTGCTTTAAGGCTCGCAGTGACCTGATTTCGGTTTTTAGGTCGAGCAGTGATAATGAAATATTGTTTGCCGTTCGAATGCCTTTATAGGCTCTAAAACGTACATTTGTTTGTGTTGACGTCATGTCATGAAAAATATCTAGATATTTATGGTTCAAGGAGATAGAAGGGTTCAATTGTTTTTTTTTAAAGTGACAGCATAGTCTAATTAAAAATGTATATTTTTTTTTATAAGTAGTTTATACGATCACACTAGCAGTTGATTTTTAGTTCACAGTGAACGTGCTAGTATTCAATATACCATTCAAACCATAATACAGAAGAAGACGAAGTGCAAGCGTCATTACTTGGCCACAGAAATAGGTACGGCGGTTGTAGGTATTTCCCCTGATTTTCCACAATAAGTTTTACAAGATTATATTATTAGATGTTATTATTATTTAACCGTTGCTGTCCCACAGCAGGGCAAAGGCTTATGGGTACTAGAGGACTGACATACTTAATACAATACATTACATAGATAGATATTTATTATACATATAAAATACCCAGAACAGGGAATCAAACCCGCAACCTCCGCGTCGCAGGCAGAGCTTCGCCCGTCGCGCCACATCGATCGTCAGTACAGTACCAACTCCGCAAAGAAAAAATAAAGGTATAAAAACAATTCATGATATTTGTTAGTGCTAACATTGCAGACTTCTTTCTACAGAACCCATTTCAATTATACCTAGCTATCAAAGGAGAAGCCATTGAATTACCCAGGCTAATTAACCTTCACAAAGTTGCAATATTAATTATTCGCTTCATGCTGATTGGTCTAATTAACTCCATTTCGATATGTCTATACGCTATTAATTATTCATGCTATACAAAATACTCGTAGGTTTAAAATAACTTCTATTTTGTACCAAGAACTGTATTTTATTTATTAAAAAAAATAAAGTAAAGTTTCATTAAAATACATGCTTTTCTCATAAAACAGTAAGTCTAGTCAAATTTATCAGAAATAGAGCACTTTTTTAGAGTGTTTTAGATATAATTAATTTCTGCTAAAATATTATTTCATATATATCATTATTATGAAACTTTTAAGACAAATAAAAGTTTAAATTGCTGGTTATAATTCAATTATTTACGAAACTATATCTCGTCTATTAAAACTCTCTCGACTCTGTTGATATAAGCGCTCACAACTCATATAACTAACTAATTTCTCCTCATAGTCTTCTTGTAATAACAAGGTTTATAAAATAACTATCCCGTAATACGAAATGAATGTTATATAGCACCCACTGTGTTTTTAGAAAGGTTCTAACACAGTTTTTTAAATATTCTTAAATGCAAACCATATGCAAAGTGTTTTTCACGTCTCTATATAGTATAATGCTGTAGATACAGTAGCTCTACCATGAGTTTTTACTATACTATATTTATTATACTCGCTAGCGTCTGTAGTTAAAAAAATGTATGAAGATTTGTACAGCGCCTCTAGCGGATAGTTGGGTACTAAAATTCACCATACTAATATTGACGTAACTACTGTAGTAAAGTCAGGCAATTTTACTGTGACATCTCATGGTAGAGCCACTGTTACTAGGTTCATTTCCATTGTTACGCAATACGCAACATCTCGGAATCTTGGCCTGAGGGGTTGCTGTTTGCATATCCTGCTGCGATCGCCTTCCGGGCGCCTAGAGTCTTATATGCCACTAATGTACCGGAACGTGGTTCACACATACTCGTACTACGAATATGTTGTATATGTTGGGTTAGGCGCCATATGGCGTTTGCACACTGACCGACATGTCTACATGACATGGCCCATGACTTCTTAATTGGTCTTAATTTATTCTTCATATCTCTCGTCCAACCTTGCGGCCAGTTTCTCGAAATAATTACTACTTATGTGTCAAACTCGGATCAATCGT
Organism: Ecliptopera silaceata; assembly: GCA_932527185.1. Classification (NCBI taxonomy): domain Eukaryota; kingdom Metazoa; phylum Arthropoda; class Insecta; order Lepidoptera; family Geometridae; genus Ecliptopera; species Ecliptopera silaceata. Next base: position 3,902,928 of record OW052205.1, on the reverse strand, counting down.
GATTTGGGTTTCCAGAAACCGGCCGTTAGGCTTTCAAACGTCATGCATAATAATAATAATGAATTCATAGAATTTAATATTATTTTATTACTTACAATAAAAATGTCAGTAGATAGGTATTTCAAATTAATAATTTCAACAAAATAATGTCCAATACAAAAATCAAAGGCCCTAGTTTTACATTTATTAGAATTTGTCATTTAAAAATTCGTCAATTGGGTTGTATGTGTTAGAATTATAACTTATTTTGTAGTGATAAATCATGATTGTCATTTAATTACAGGGGGCCTATCCAGACCGCTGAAATGTTTTTGAGCTTTTATTTGATCAAATAACATTTCAGTTTTCTTCTTCGTCTTTTATTGATATTTTGACTGTAAATTAACTTTGACAGAATTGTGACATGCCGAAGTTTGTTTTGGTTTCATTTTGCAGAATTCATGGATTCATACAAACACGAAAATTATAATGTTTTGTGACAATTTCAAAGTAGTTTTAAAATTAAAACGCAATTAGCTGCGATTTCAATGCTGACCTGTGAATTTTTATAGGTTTTCAGGACTACCATCTACACATTTTCTGAAAAAAACCTAAGTAGGTATGGGCAAGATAACTTCAAAGTAATATCATCGCTTCATCCTTTTAGTTCTTACTTAACACTTGTTTTTAAATAGTCTAAGACAACAAGGAACATAAATGCCTAACTAGTTGTATGTAATCGTAGTTATAAATCCTATTAGTCTCATCATATTTAAAATATTTATGGCAAATTTATATAGAGACAACATAATTTCAGTACCTATCCTGAAATAAATTTTTGCTAAGATAAACCATCATTGAGATTAGTAGCATAAAGTTACATCTAAAATGTAGGTACAATAACATAAGATAAGAATATAGTACATCATCATCTTCCTACCCTTGTCCCACATTATGTGGGTCGGTACAACATGTCCTCTTCTTCCACTCACTTCTATCAGACGTCATCTCAATGTTCACACCTTTCTTACACGTCATCATTCACATTCACATAGTACATACCTACAAAACTTTCTTACCTATTATTTTGTTTCAGAATACTATGCAGATTACCATGAAGTTTCTACTTGTGTAGTAGACAGTATAAGACTATATAAAATTAATCTGCAAGTTGTAATTTGTAAAATGACTAGAATTCAAGGAATAAAACCATTTTGATTCTTTATTATTATTATATCTTATATATGTGGTAAAGAATGATTACATAGTTTATAATATGATATTAAAATCTGTACATAATCTAATTTTTTTTTCCTTTATTTCATTAGACTTGAACAAGTATTCATGAACATTTGACAGTAAGTATTTGGTAGTAAGCTCTGCCTTCCATGCTGTGGGTTGTGGGTTCGATTCACACCCAGAGCAAATTTTAATGTTTGTGTGATGAATATAAATATTTTTTCTGAATCTGGGTGTTTCTATGAATGTGTTTACAAAAAAAATGTAAGTATGTAAGTATTCTATCAGCAATCTAGTTCCCATACATATAGAGCTTTGCTTAGTTTGGGACTAGAGTGTGAAGTGTGAATTGTCCAAAAATATTTATTTATTTCCCAAGGCATGCACTTGAACCAAACTAAACAAAACTTGTATGGGAAATAGATTGCTTGAATACTATTATAAGTAAGTATTCTAAAAATTAATACATATTAACACCCAAATGCAGAACACATATTTATGTTCACAAATAGTAATAAATAAATATTTTACCAATGACAAGTAATCACATAAATGTTTGTTTGTGGTGGGGATTGAACCCACCATCCTAGCATAGATGCCAGAACTAATGCCAATACTGAGCTGAGATATATATATTATTAAGTATATATTATTTTGTTTCAGAATATGCAAATTACCATGATGGTACTACTTCACTATCCTAATCTGTTTATGACTATTAAACTAATCTTTGTTTTCATTTGTGAAATTATAGTAATTCAATAAAACCATGTTTCAGTATTATTTTATTAAAACATTTCTAAATAGATAGATAACTCTTTATTGTTCATCACACATAAATAAAAACAAAGAGCTTAAACAAGTAGTAATAGGCATCAGAATGGGTGGCCTTATCGCTGAGAGAGATCTCTTCCTGGCAACCGAAATTTGCTCGTGTCACATCCCAGATATACCTGAAATAAAATGAAGTGTATTGTAAATAGAGTTAATACGCATAGAGTTCAATACTAAAATATTTTACAGTCTTGAAATCAGAACATAAATCATTTTCTTTTATTTCATTACACCTAGACAAGTTAAAAAAATGTTTATGAACATTTCACAAAGCTTGTATGGCAACTAGAATACTCATATACTGTTTTATGAATAAATTCATAGATATGTAACATGTTGACACCCAAAAGCAGAACATACATTAATATTTACTAATAGTAATAAAAAAATGTTTTACCAATAAAGACTTATTGAACTTCTAAAAAATATTTATTCTTGGTGGGGATCGAACCCACAGAGAAGACAGAACTAGTACCAAATGAGCTGTGATGCCTATTGCAATGATTGATTTAGTTTGTTATAGGTATATTTATGAACCTATCAAGTGAAGTAATCAACTACCTGGACGATTAAATAGAATGATTCATGTCTTAGTCTTAAATTGTTGTGTTCTGATTTCTGATCTGCTAACCCATACTGGGCACCGGCATCTTGTGTGCATCTGAAACATGAATAAGTGGTGACCAAACATGTTAGAAACTCTGCAACAGATGTCCACCTCCGACGCGGAGGTTGTGGGTTCGATGACCGCCTTGAAATAAATGTTTGTACGATCTGCAAATATTTATTCCGGGTGCTCTGGTTATTTTATATGTAGGTAAAATAAAAAATACCTATCTATATAAGTAATGTATTGTATTAAGTATGTCAGTCTCCTAGTATTGAAAAACAGGACAAGCCCGACATACGTTTCATGTTTATGATTAGATTTGACATTAAAATCTTCCATAATTAGGTAGTACACTGATTTATTCACTTTTCAATAACATACTTGTTTGCGAAATGCGCAAATCCGGTGTAGGTTTGCCAAAGCTGGAAGGCTCTTCGCTCAATCGAGTCCAAGGCAGCCAGCAATATTATGATGGCACATAACAATATTATGATACAACAATCACGAAAGTTACAATGAAAATGCAAAATCTTTAGGTTATAAATAATAAATGTAAACAAACTATAGGGACGGAATATTCGATAAACTTCGATGCATCGAAAACATCGATATTTACAATGCGATACCTACATCGAATCGATCCGATGTTTTGAAATGCTTTTGATATACTCGAAATATCGATGTTTTTTCAGTTTTTAGTAGAAAAACATCAAGTCAATAATTATATCCAAATAATTTCATAAAAATTCCAGTTTGAACATTATAATTTTACTAATTTTTTTCCTATTTGATTATTTAAAAATGAAAAGTTTATTATTGGACTGACAATATAATAAAAATATTGTCTGTAAATATGTAAATATGTGTACTAAAAAAATGGCGGGCTTCAATGTTTACAAACAACGAATTGTGAATAACATTTGGTTTTGTGGACGAAATAAAATTGAAGTAGATTGTGTATTGTATAATTATATTATATTTATATACCAACTCATTACAATAAAATCTCATCTTTGTGTGAGCTCTTAAACTCAATTGGACGACATCGATGTTAGTTCTGATTTATCGAATCTAAAAAAACAACGATGATTTTTCAAAATGGACACCCCTAAAACGAACAAGTATGAAGACATGTTAGAGCGGTACAGAAATATGCGCCCGCGAAGCCCCGTTGCAAGTGCGAGCGAGATGCATGCGCCAGCTCGTTGACGTCATTTTTAACAGTTCAGTCATATCTAAAACATTTCAGTCATTATTTAAAACATTTCAGTCATATTTTGAACAGCTCAGCCACGTCAATCCACAAAAAATGCCTACAAAACTGACCTGCAACTGAAAGGATATTCCGTCACGCAAGTTTGCCCCTTCTGGATAGGGCCCCAGTTTGCTGCTTGCTATCATAGTTTTATAAACATAGTTTTATTTTAAAAGTATTGAAACATAAGTCGTTTTATCATTTTTAGTTCACGGAAGGAAATACTTGTTTATTTTTAAATAATATATTATATACATGTTAAAATTACTAATTTATTTTTAATACTGTATTACATAATTAATATTATTTTTAATATTTAATTTAAGATCTAGAAATATTATCATTTTTGTAAAGAGAAAGGCAAGATGGCGAGCGAATGGACGGGCAGTCTGGATCGAGCCATAGTGTAGATAGGTTGTTCAATTTGTTAAATACAAGTGTGAAAAGTTATTATCCTCGAGTTTTACATTTCATCACCTGATTCCCTACATCAGAAGTGGCAAAAGGACCATGGTATGGTGCACGAAAATGAAGAAGAGCGTGAGGGTATGAGCTCTCGATCTCGACACCGAAAGAAACGCCGATATCGTAGCCCAGTTTTTCAGATTCAAAAAAACTCTTCTAAGAACAGAAGAAAAAGACGTCGTCGCCAACGCCACGAACACGAGTCGCATCGGCAGCAAAGATCGAGACATCGGAGAAGTGCATTAGTACGTGTGTGAGCCCCTTGAGGGTGCTTACTTATTGGACAACTACCACTGAACGCCTCATTGTAGTGATGAGCGCGTTATGCAAGGTCAGATCCAATCATTTACTTTGATTCTGTACATCAATTCTAGTTCGCAAGATATCGATTTTTTTTAGTGTGGGTAGTAGGTAAAACGAACGCGTTAAAGTAAATGCTGGTCTAAGACAAGCAAATGCTGGTCCCGGACAGTTCGATTCTTGAAGGGCGATGCTTGTAGTCGACTTCGAGCGAGTAGTCAATGACCCACACTAGTTCAAAATGAGTTGAGCACATGTTATACGGTAGTAACATAATCGATTTCGTAAACTTTCAGTAAAATATGCATTTATAGCCATACCACATATGTAGATTGTGCTAGGTGTTTTATTTTGCGCCTTTGTTGAGTTTAGTAGACTATTGGTGTGGTTTAGTGTGTGATAAAGGTAACTCATTAGTATGAGCCCCTGTCATTTGCAGCCCGATAGATTTTTTTTTTTTTTTTTGAACTTTTTGTTAGTAAAATGCAAAAAGAAATAACGACTATCGCTTCAAGTCGTTTCTATAAGATCTTTTTAGATTATTTTGTCCGATCGAAAACTACCCGTTATCCGTTAAGTGTGATAAAGTTTTGCGCTAAAGGCTAAGTGTATGTTCATTTCTAGCAATGTGCAATGAGACAGATTTAGGTTTCGTTAGTTCTGCTTGTGATAACATCGAAAGAACATTTTTTTTTTCTGTCTAAAACAAGTGACGTCATTTTCGTTAAGAGATAAGAGAACTGCGTCGAATCTCGCATTCTTTTCGTTGAGGGTACCTATCTTAAAATGGTGAAACGTGCAATATTCTTTTTGTAGAAAAATGTCGAAAATATATTTGATGGCGAAGTAATCGTTTTATCTCTTTAGAGCATACTTCCAATCTATCCGGTAGGGTAGACAGCGGACGTAATTAGTTATTCTAAGTCTAGTAAACATTTCGTTAGCAAGAAATGTTCTTATCAAGTTTAGCGAGGTTGTTGATACCTAGGTAACTAAATCATCGAGTGAGACCGTTAGTTACAGTTTTTAAAGGTGTTGAATTATTTATCGTCCGTCAAAAAGTATTTAAGTTACAGTTTTTAAAGGTGTTGAAGTATTTGTCGTCCGTCAAAAGTATTTAAGTGTCCAAGAGTGTGTGTAAGAGGTTTGCAATCCGCATATTCGACGTACCTGGATAATTGTTAGTTAATTTAGTCCAGATATCCGTTTGTTTTTAGATCCAAAAATTTTAGACCTGGATACATAAGGTAGACTAGCTGGTACATACATACAGTTGTGTGTTTATTAATGCAAAGAGTGAACAGTACATAGCTTCTAGATAACGGTATGATCAACAGCGTGTTGTGGTGCTGGTCAACCCAATCATACCGCTTAGAAATCGAGAATTCAATTCAATTCAATTTATTTTTGTTCCACAAAGATACAATTATATGTACACTTGGAAAAGTCAAAAAATGTTACAATTTATTTCCTATATTATTTCTACATATCACTATGTAATTTATCTTATATATTAGATTAGAATAATAACGTTAATGAACAAAATAAATCAATTAATGACATTATAAACTATTAAATTCGTCAGCAAAAGCTTCGTCAAGATTGTAGTATGATTTGTTTGTCAAAAAGTTTCTCACTGTGCTACTAAAGTGATTATTGTTTGAGTTTTGTAAACCTTGAGGGAGCTTATTGAACAATTTAATGCCTATGCATAGAACGCTTCTACCTACTTTAGCAAGTCTATGTTTAGGGTTCGATATTTTATTTTTATTTCTCGTATCATAAGAGTGAGAGTCACCAATTAATTTGAACTTTCCATAATTCAATTTTACATACATTAAATTCTGATAAATATACTCGCCTACTATTGTCATTATTCCTAGCTGCTTAAACTTATCTCTACAAGATTCCATGTTCTTCATAAATAAAATAGAACGTATTGCATTCTTTTGGAGTATGAATATCCTAGATGAGTCAGAGGCGTTTCCCCAAGCTAGAATACCATAAGTCATGATTGAGTGAAAATACGCATGATAAACAGAGACTTGTAATTTTCGTTTTAGTTTTTGTTGGTACTTTGCAAAAATTCATATTGTGTTGACGAGTTGAAAAAAAAAATATATTTCATGTTAGCCAGTGTTGGTTACGAGTCTGTGAGGTTGTGTGTCAAGAGTCTGAAGTATCTTTGGTCTATTGTTATTGTGTTGGCGTTAGCGTTTTTTTTAGACAAAGCACTAGTTAACGTGCGTGACGTTTTACTTAGGTTTACAATACCAGGTTACAGATAAAAGTAACTTCACAACTAATTGACGTTGAAACCAAATATTTTTGTTTTGATTTGAATATACAATCGTGGAAATTGTTTACTTCGAATGTGTAAGTTTACGTATTGAGGTCGCATAATAAGCTGGTCGAATAATATTTTTACCATGAGATATGATAGACGAAAGCATTAATTTAATTTCCTACTACATGAGTTTCGAGTTTTATAAGTTGAAAGGAGAAAGAATGGTTTTATGATTTACCCGCTGATAGTCATTTGATTTTATGTATCGGTCATACATAGGAGTTCTATGACAACTGTACTTATGCCATGTGTCTTATTGAAATAATTCTCAAGTCACGTCAATCAATCGTAAAGTGTGGACTTGACGATGTTTGTTTTGAACATAAAGGTGTGTGTGTGGTTTCACTTATAACAAATTCAAAGTTGTATACTTTATGTCCGAATTTTGTTGTAAGAAAAAGTGACATCACGATGTTCCAACTCTCTTTGTATTCGAGTTTTTACGGTTTACTAAAGTTTTGTTTTTAACTTCAACGTTGTTTAGTAGTGTGTAGTGTTTGCAGTGAAGCAGTCGTGCATTGCAGTGAGACACTCCCACTCTGCTAGTGTTTTCATAAGGTTTTATGATCGAACAGTTGTAGGTACAACTAAAAGGTGTGATTGAGCTTTGTTTTGCCGTTCCCGTTTCGAAATGTGAAAGAAAGTTCTTTCGAGTCAAATGTTGTTGACAATTTTTGACATCGAGTCTGACAATAGTTTCTTAGTAAAGAAAGTATTTGAGTACATGTAAAATATTCGAAATGTTGACAAGATTTTGTATGTTTTGCAGGTTAGACCGAGCGAGAGTAGTGTCAAAGATTTTACTGGCTTTTTGAGTCAACAATCGTAAATAGATCTGACAGTGGTTTTGGCGAATACCTTTGTTAACGGATACTTTTATTATTATTTGAACAAACTACATGGTTTGAGTGTAGTCAAATACTTACGAGCCAGCGCTTGTTATTTTGACGCTCTGTTACTAGCGGACTAGTAAACTAATCTGGTATGATGAAATAAATGAAACTAATTATTATTACAATTTTGTACAGGTTTTCAATGGAGATGTTAGATGTAAAGGATTTGACATTGCATAATGAAGTACACAATGGTAATTGGCTCTACTGTCTTTGCGACTGAACAATGGTTGCTTGGTGCGGAGACTGGTCATTCACTTGCACCCTTGATGAGAGGTGCCTCAGTCAACCGCGTGATGTAGCCATCCCTGCAGTTCGTGCCTGCAGTTCGTGCCTACAGTTCGTGCCTGCTGCCTTCAGCTGGAGCAGTAGTAGATTAAGTCTGGTAGAGGCTACCAGATCAGCAGTATGGCCGGATCAGCAAAAATAACCTCGGTTGACTTTTTAAAAACGAAAAGAGTATAAATAGGACCTCTCCAGTATTGTCCAACGAGTAAAAATAGGCTGTTACTATGCCCAAATGGGTTTAGAGTTGTTAATCCTGACATTCATGGTTTTTGTTATAATGAATTTCTTATTGAGATAATCAATTTATGACGGTTGAATGTACATTTTGTAAATAATGTAAAGTCGTTAGTTTGTTTGTGAATAAAGTTATTTACTTGTATTTTATTTCAAAGTAAAAAAAAAAAAAAAAAAAAAAGAAATATATATATATTGTTATTTGGCTGGCAGTCTAATGTTGATAGATCCATTGACTGAATTTATGATTTATTTATTTGGATGGCAGTCTAATGTTGATAGATCCATTGACTGAATTTATGTTGTATTTATTTGGATGGCAGTCTAATGTTGATAGATCCATTGACTGAATTTATGATTTATTTATTTATTTATTTGGATGGCAGTCTAATGTTGATAGATCCATTGACTGAATTTATGTTTTATTTATTTATTTATAAAAAAAAAAAAATAAGAAAAAAAAAAGGATGGCAGTCTAATGTTGATAGATCCATTGACTGAATTTATGATTTATTTATTTATTTATTTGGATGGCAGTCTAATGTTGATAGATCCATTGACTGAATTTATGTTTTATTTATTTATTTATAAAAAAAAAAAAATAAGAAAAAAAGGATGGCAGTCTAATGTTGATAGATCCATTGACTGAATTTATGATTTATTTATTTATTTATTTGGATGGCAGTCTAATGTTGATAGATCCATTGACTGAATTTATCTTGTATTTATTTGGATGGCAGTCTAATGTTGATAGATCCATTGACTGAATTTATGATTTATTTATTTATTTATTTGGATGGCAGTCTAATGTTGATAGATCCATTGACTGAATTTATGATTTATTTATTTATTTATTTGGATGGCAGTCTAATGTTGATAGATCCATTGACTGAATTTATGTTGTATTTATTTGGATGGCAGTCTAATGTTGATAGATCCATTGACTGAATTTATGTTTTATCTATTTATTTATTTGGATGGCAGTCTAATGTTGATAGATCCATTGACTGAATTTATGATTTATTTATTTGGATGGCAGTCTAATGTTGATAGATCCATTGACTGAATTTATGTTGTATTTATTTGGATGGCAGTCTAATATTGATAGATCCATTGACTGAACTTATGTTTTATTTATTTATTTGGATGGCAGCCTAATGTTGATGCCTCTGTCTGTTGTTAAACGATATGCAGGTTGTCTGTATATCTTGGTTAGGATAATGGAATAGTCCTAACTGTATTTTCTGTTTCAGTTGAGGAACATCCTGTTGGTTCATCCCAGTTTGTTCCAGTCACCCTTGATGAAAGGTGCCTCAGTCAACCGCGTGATGGAGCCATCCCTGCAGTTCGTGCCTGCAGTTCATGCCTGCAGTTCGTGCCTACAGTTCGTGCCTGCTGCCTTCAGCTGGAGCAGTAGTAGATTAAGTTGTATTTATTTGGATGACAGTCTAATTTTGAAAGATCCATTGACTGAAGTTTTATTGTAATTGTTTGGTGGGCAGTGTAATGTTGATGGATCCATTGACTGAATTTATATCTAAGATTATTTTACTATCAAAGCATCGCTCTAAGTTTGAGGACAAACTTAAGGTCAGGAAAGGCCGAATGTTAGAATTATAACTTATTTTGTAGTGATAAATCATGATTGTCATTTAATTACAGTTTGCTGCTTGCTATCATAGTTTTATAAACATAGTTTTATTTTAAAAGTATTGAAACATAAGTCGTTTTATCATTTTTAGTTCACGGAAGGAAATACTTGTTTATTTTTAAATAATATATTATATACATGTTAAAATTACTAATTTATTTTTAATACTGTATTACATAATTAATATTATTTTTAATATTTAATTTAAGATCTAGAAATATTATCATTTTTGTAAAGAGAAAGGCAAGATGGCGAGCGAATGGACGGGCAGTCTGGATCGAGCCATAGTGTAGATAGGTTGTTCAATTTGTTAAATACAAGTGTGAAAAGTTATTATCCTCGAGTTTTACATTTCATCACCTGATTCCCTACATATGCCTTTTCTTCCAATAACTTAGACAGTAACTTCTTGAATGCACTCAAAGTGTTGACCGTACGAATATAGGTGTTGACTTAGTATATAGAAGATCTTTGGTGAGAACAGAGTGTGTAAGCGTGAAGTATTCTACAAACACTCGCTCGTGAACACTCTTCCTTCCTATATTCTTCCCTATAATCTCAGCATTCACTTCCTACACTTGCATATTTTTCACAGAATACATCCATCTTTTCTCAGACCCATCATCTCTTTGAATATCCATTAATACCGAACACTCACTTAGTCTGTTAGTTTTTTTCCGCTAGAGGGCGCGATAAAGTAAACATTAGATTTTGAACACTCTTCAGTTTTAATTAGTTTAAAATCATTTAAATCAGTTTTCCTACAATAAAAAACGATTTCCAGTGCAATAAACAAGTGCGTGCATGGACTCAAGTGACAGACTCAGTGTTAAATAGTGAAAATAGAGAGATATTCTACAAGAAAACTCCCAAATCAGGAACAGTGCTAAAACCTATTAAAAGTGACTTTATATACAAGGCCAGGAGTGTGAACTCATACCTTCACAGTGAAGTGCAATTTAAGAGTGAATATAAGAAAATCAGATAACTTTTTGTGATTTCTGAATATTACTCAATAATTTGCCATATCATCTTACCAATTAATTTACAATAGCGCCATCTATACCACCAACCCTGAACTTTTATACATCGTAAATATAGGTTGGCGAAGAATCTTTCAAAGGTTTTCACCTTCAACAAGTATTGAACATAATACCAAGCAGTTGCAAGAGAGGGCGCTATGGCAAACATCGAACAACTAATTCGAGAAATGAGAATCGATATGCAACAAATGGAATCACGGATAACCAACAACATAAACCAACACACAGATCAAAAGTTTAACATGATCCAAGGAGAGATGGAGAATATAAAGAAAACTTGTTCAGATCAAGATAAAAGAATACTTGAAATTGAGAAGCACATCAGATGCAGAAATATAATATTTTTTGCAGTGGAGGAAACCGAAAAATCTTATGGAGAACTCGAAGAAAAAATAATTCACATCGTAAATAACGACATGAAGACAAACTGTACAAAAGGAGACTTGGAGATAGTTAGAAGGATGGGAAAAAAGGTTGAAAACAAAACTAGACCAATCATTGTAACTTTCACCACCTATGGCAGAAAGATCTCCATCTTAAAAAATAAATACTATCTCAAGGATCTACCTATTTATGTCAAAGAAGATTATCCACAACAAATCCTGGAAAACAGAAAGAAATTGTATGAGCAAATGCAAAAAGAGAGAGCAAATGGAAAGATAGCTTTTTTACGATACGATAAGCTCATTATTAGAGATTCATTCGACAAGGAAAAAGGTGAGGTTAAACAATCATCCTCAAATGCTCAAAATATGAAAAAACGTGAGCTGGAAGTCACACCTCCTCACCATTCGGGCTATTATACTCCCAAAGAGTTTTCGCCTGCCAAATACCAAGAATCAAAGAAAATAAGAGTAAGAAACAATGTGGGACAGAAAGGTCAAAGCTCTATGACAAGCTACCTTCAAAAAGATAGCAGCAGCACGTCGAAAGGTACCACGGCTCTTCCCTGCGAAGAGACAGACCAATAGCAGCTAGCAGCCTCCCCCCATCTTCGTTTCCACAATAACGCCCCTAGCACCAATATGTTAATAAAAGATAACAATAATACAAAAACTAAACCTCCCCCAGAACGGCTTGTCACCGCGGGGGTAGTAGACTACCACCCTCCAAGGGCTACAAATAAATATTATATATCCACATTTAACGTTCGATCCCTGGCTAACGAATCAAGAGTGAAAGACTTAGAGCATGCAATAACCCCACTGAAATGGGATATAATCGGAATCTCAGAGACGAGACGAGAAGGACTGAAAATAGAGGATAGAGGAGATTATGTCTTATATAACTACGGCCAGACGCAGGGAGAGAAGGGCGTCGGGTTCTTAGTTAGAAAACAGAAAAATGTAGTGGTACAAGATTTCATTCATGTTTCTGAGAGAGTCGCTCTGCTAAAAACTGAAATTCAAGACAATACATACTCAATTATTCAAGCTTATGCACCCACAAGTAGAGCAACTACAACAGAAATACAGTTATTCTACAACGATCTCGAAAAAGTCATAAATTTGAGCTCAAAAAACATAATACTCTTGGCCGATATGAACGCAAAAATAGGTGTACCAGAACCAAATGAATCGCTTGTAATGGGAAAGTATGGATATGGTAAAAGAAACCAAAGAGGTCAAAAATTTATTGAATTTTGCATGCAATACAAACTAAAAATATCTAACACCTTATTCAAGAAGTCGGATCAACTCAGATGGACATGGCTATCACCAAACGGGAAGTCGAAAAATGAAATTGACTTTATAGCCACCAACACACCAAAAAAAACAGAAAATCTAGAGGTAATAAAAAGATTAATTCATCCTAGTGATCATAGAATGGTGAGAATGACTCTATCTATGAACAAACAAAAACAATGTAGAGCCAATTATGGAAAAACCAAATGCAACACCATGGACTATGAAAAATTTGAAATGCATTTACCTACAGATTTAAACACCGATGTATCAGACTCGGTTCAGGAGTTCTACGATCACCTAGAAAAAAGCTTGATTAGTTGTTCCAAAGCCTGTCGTATATCTCAATGCAAAAACACACAGGCAATAATGACAGACGAAATAATGAACTTAAAAACCGAGAAACATGAATTAAAATACAAAGAAAATAAAACAAAACGAGAAAAACTTCATTTAAGTCATCTGTATAAAACAGTTAATAAAAAAATAAAACAAAATCTCAAGAAATATCGATTAAATACATTACAGAATTTTATAGAAAAATCAGGCGGAATCAAGAAGGCCTACAAAAAACTAAATAACACCAAACAACTGATGACGCACCTGTGCAATACTTCAGGCACCTTAGTTACAAATAGAAAAGACATACTTATGATTGCTACGGAGTTTTATAAAGATCTATACAGTGATTCTGGCGACAAAACTTTAGACACTTCTTTTACAGCGAACGCAGACCCAGTATTGCCTTTCCTGAAAACCGAAGTAGAGTTTTCCATAAAAAATCTTCAAACTGATAAAAGCCCAGGCCCAGACGGATTAACTAACGAAATGTTCAAAACAGGAAAAGATAAATTAATAGGTCCTATTACTTACCTTTTTAACCTCATTCTAGAAAAGAAAACTGTGCCGGAACAATGGAATTGTTCAGAAATTGTATTGCTGTTCAAAAAAGGGGACCCAAAGAATATAAAAAATTACAGACCGATAAGTCTCATGTCCTGCCTCTACAAAATATTCTCATCTACTTTACTACGCAGAATATCCAAGCAAATAGAAGAAAACCAACCGGTAGAGCAAGCAGGCTTCCGTAAAAATTTCTCGACAGCTGACCACATACATACTCTAAAACAAATCATTGAAAAATACACAGAGTACGACAAGCCTTTATACATCAGTTTCATTGATTATTCCAAAGCATTTGACTCTATAGCTCACAATTACATATGGAAAGCACTCTCGGAACAAGGCATAAACCACGAATACATAGATGTGATACGCGAAATTTATAGGAACAGCACCGCACGAGTAAAGCTGGAGACGGCAGGCCCCACATTCTCAATAGAGCGAGGAGTAAGACAAGGGGATCCGCTCTCACCAAACATTTTCATTGCCGTACTAGAGTACGTATTTCGGCGTCTAGAGTGGAATAACATGGGAATAAAAATTAATGGTAAGTTTCTGACGCATTTAAGATTTGCAGATGATATTGTTTTGCTCTCAGAGGATCCAGCAGAACTAAAAGAAATGATAGAATCACTTAGTCGACAGAGCAAACTGGTAGGTTTAGAATTAAACGAAGAAAAAACGAAAATAATGACAAATAAAATAAAAACACCTATTACAATTAGCTCGCTGACTCTAGAGTACGTTGAAGACTATGTCTATCTAGGACATATTATGTCATTTAAAAACTGCACAGAAAAGGAAATTAATAGAAGAGTAAAAAGTTCATGGAGCAAATACTGGGCCATGAAGGAAATTTTCAAAGGAAATCTACCAATCCCACTAAAAACAAAAGCAATGAATATCTGTCTTACACCTTGTCTTACCTACGCTTGTCAAACTTGGCCTTTGACGAAGAAGCACCTGGAAAAATTACGAGTGTGCCAAAGAGCTATGGAGAGAGGATGCGTAGGCGTAAAGCTTTCAGACCGTATTAAAAGCACCACTATTCGAAAAAAAACGAAAGCAAAAGACATAGTTCGTCGTATCTTAGGCCTGAAATGGAAATGGGCGGGACATCTACAAAGATTAGACCCAAGCCGATGGGCCCAAGCGGTCACCAACTGGTACTTTCGGGATGAAAAGCGCAAGCAAGGGCGTCCGCATCAGAGATGGAGCGACGATATCGTGAAGATAGCGGGAAAATTGTGGCCACGAAAAGCAAAAGACAGACAAAAGTGGAAACAAATGGAGGAGGCTTTCACCGCCCTAGGCGGTCCTTACATGGATTAACAACCTGAATTAGAAATTATAAATATAGGTTACTAAATTTAAATAGGTATTAACTTTCTTTTTATTTTTATTTTATATGTTTTTAGTACTTAAGTATGTAAGGAAATAAAAGCTATTTTTATTTTATTTTATTTTTATTTACTCACTTAGTTACATGACATTCTTGTACTGAAAGATTCCAACAATACCTGACTGAATAGTCAATAATGATGTAATTTCTCATGCATTAAATGTTAGGTATTTCTCTATTCATGAGAAGGTATAATGGTATCTTTCGCGAGGTGATAAATACTACAAATAAAATAAGCAAGTGTAAAAGTGCTTCTTGATGTATAGCATCCGTACGGGTGGGCGTTTTATTTATTAGCCTAGTATAGATAGCTTTAAAAATAAAACATTTCACACATTTTGCTCTAGTCCAAAACTATGCAAAACTTGAACGATGGGAACTAGATTGCTGATCATTATTTAAATATAATATAATTACTTACATAGAATACATAGAACACCCAGAATGCACACAAAAACATCTGTGTTCATCGTATTTTTTTATTATCGGTGGGGTTTGAACCCATAACCCACTGCATGGCTACTACCAACCGAGCTGTGACACCTGTCAAGTTTACATAGCTTGTTATAAATTATCACAAAATGTTTCACTCACTGTCTAAAAGTTACTTATGCCTTGATCACACGTACCGAGTAAACCGGCGAGACAGTGACGTATTTGAGATACACTGCGCGTCGACATCAGTTTTACTGTTAAACGTTGCAGCGTTAGCGCGCAATGTATCTTAAATACGTCACTGTCTCGCCGGTTTACTCGGTACGTGTGATCAAGGCATTACGAGTGTAAAACTTTTAAGAGCGTAGCGTATTGTATATACATTTTCCTAAAATTCAGCAAAACCCTCATAAAATCAAACAAAAGCCTTTAAAGTGAGTCGGCATACACACGAAAGTGTTTTCGAGCATGTCCTTTTGTTTAAAGATGAAAAGAGTGTTGTAATGTAGATTCAGACGTTTTGCTCCAATTAATATCTGGGACACTTTGGGGCTTTTAAGTATCACTTGTGAAAGGTTGTTGTTTAAAAAAAAAAATTACTACTAAAAAAAAATTAAAAAAAACTTTTTGTAGCAACCTCATTTTGCGTGAGACGTAAAAAACATACATAAATAGATTTTTATATATTACTGATATCATCATAGTCGTAATAATTTTAATATGCCCGGTGAATGCGCCTTTACTTTTATTCGAGTACTTAAAATAACTATTTAGCATTTAAATTTTCTGTGGTAAATCCTTTTAGGTAGGTGTTTAATAGCTTCAATACGGAAAAGCTGCTGCTTTAACGAGTTAAAGTTAGGATATTAAAAATGTTCTTAAAACGCAATATCACCATAATGCAAAGAAAAAAAGTACTACAAAGAAAATACTTTCATTTATTAAAAAACGGTCTACTTTTTGTTAAAAATAATTACTTATCTAAAAATAATAAGGACATCAAACTTTTGATTACTAATTAGAGATTGTCCTAACTTTTTCCCCCGAAGGAAATAATTTGATTTCTTATTAGAAAACTTTACAGATTTGTGAAAGTAGGGTAATTGCAATTACATATAATATGCAAAATGTTTATAAAAGAACCTAAATATGTTTCCGAAAAAAAATCTCATGATGATTATTATTGTGTATATCGTCAAGACGTAGAATTATTAATTAGAGGGGACATTGTTTTACTTTCAATGAAGGAGGTCTCTGTCAATTTCTCTTATCAAACCTTTTTTTTTTTAGTTTTTCTGCCTGTTCCGGATATAAGCAACCGAAATAGTTGGGTACCTATCGAAGGCGGAGTGTGCATGTTTGTCTGTCACGCTCTGTGTAAGGCGCTGCTTTGCCTCTTCCCCTGTATAAGTCAGTTCTTCCATTCTGTCTGTGCTGCGTTTAGCGATGTTCGAAGTACTCAATAATGCCATCAAGGAAGACAATATACATTTCAGAAGATAAGAGACCTTCTTCTTCTTATTATTAAAGAGCTGCGCTCTTGTCTGCGTAATCAATGCAATCCACGCCATTTTTTCCTTTCCAGGGCCGACACCTTGACTTCCTTATACGACACGAGGGCAACCCTCATCTTTACTTGGCTCATGTAGTTTATCCTCGGCCTTCCTCTTCCTCTCCTTCCTTCTACCTTTCCTTCTATGAGACCACGATGCTTTTATTTGAATTGTTTTATTTTGTGGCTTTCACATGGTTTGTAGGTATATAACATACAATCTTATAACACAATATGTCGCTACAATCGACCTATCATGTATACGTATATGTATCTACGTATTATGGTGAACTTTGTTTCCATTACGATGAGAATAATAAGGTGTAATATGCCTTTATGATTAAACAATAATTATTTGTTTAAATTGAAAGGATATTTTCACAAAGATGTTCCCAGAAAGATCTTTCTATTCATGAGGTGACTGACCCACGCTTTAATATTTAGGTATGTATTTTGTTTTGCCCTAAAAAAATCCTCGTAACGTGAGTATTATTGAATTCCATGTTTTGATGAGCAACCTTACGCCAATTACATTTTGGGAGCAAATAGAAAACTTCGTTTGTCCGGAGCCGAGCTACAATTTTTATTTGACCACGCGTAATACAGCGAATCAATTTTCCAGTTTGACAGAAAGTCAACCATCGGTCATTCTGATTGATTTGTACACAATTCTCATTTGCTACAGCGTCAAATAATAGCTCAATGCGTACGGTACCTTTGTGGATAGTTATATTTTTAGCTAAAATTGGCTTTGATAGCTACACAGTCTAGTCAGAGTTTAGGGCTTTCATAGCTGCTCAAAGTCTAGCTTGAGTTAAGGCCCAGAAGAAATGTACATGTATGTCTATGTAAAATTACTACGCAGAAATGACATGATCACTCGTGTTGCTACAGATTGAAACAACAGCATTAGTTATATTTCTTCATATTTTAAAAATCGACAGATATTTTAACCTCCCTATATGTAGGTACGCAGTTTTTAGAATCTGTGACAGAATCGTTGACACAAAAAGAAAAATTGTTTCCACTCGGTCGCTCACACACGTTTGGCAAAAAAACGAGTGAGCGAACAGTCTGATTTGATTTTTCATGCCATAAATCGCAGGCTTTTATGAAACAGATTCTACCTTTACAGCCCAAACTTCTGTGTTTTACAACACACATTAAAAGTTACCGAGACCAAATCACAAACGGCAAAGTGAAATAAATCACCAAGAATGCTATCCCGCAGATTTTCACGTAATAACAACTTTCGGGAATAACTCCTAATTCATATCTGTCTGGTAATCGGGGTAGACGATTAATGTCTTGTGAATTGGACAAGGAGTAGCTCACAAAAACATCCATCTTAAATGATACAGGGTGTAAACGTACGCACTTTTGTTAAGTTTAAGGAACCTATCAGAATATGCTTCTTACCTAAAAACAGAATATTTATTTTATTCCAAAATAAATTTGGACAAATCAATAAAAATAAGTTCTGTGTGCGCTGGAGATAAACCAGATTTCAATTTTAAACTTTTTAGGTGTGTATTATAAAGAACTAATCGAATCAATACAGCTGTTGTTTAAATCATCTAAATAAATATTATCGATAACGTTAATGATTAAAACAGTAAATTATAAGCGTTTACAACTTTTGTGTCATCGTATACAAGATAAAGCCAAAATTGATCTGATTGACCAACTTACGTGTAGAGCGCCTATCACGTAACTACCACTTACTGTGTTTGGCGTAATAAATCCCCATTGACGTATTACGTGCGAATGGATCGCTTGACCGAGATTTTTGGTAACGAAGTTAAGAGGGACTCGCACAAACTGGGTTACAAAAGCAAACGATACTTAAGATTAAGGCTCAAATTATTGTTAGTAGAATGATTAATGGTTATGTTGTGTGGTTGTCGGTGAAATATCATTAGTTACAAGTAGATGAATTTGTTACTTATTGTCTAGCGGTCTGGGGAACGTATTGAACACGCAAACATTCAAATACAATGTCTTTGATCTTAGATAAATTACCATATTGTCTTTGATATTGTAAATTACTCAAATATACTGCCTAAAAGCTTTAAGACGCAAATTAATTTATCTCTACCATGATAAATTAATGCTAGTGAATAAATTGAGATTTCTAATTGGAAATTTTACGACTAGTTTATTTGTCATTACTCAAATTAGTATAAATCTCGTTAGCAAGTTTAATATCAATTATCCAACGAAAATTCTGTCAGATTAGTTTTGACAATTAAAATTTTAAAGGGTAGACATTTTTTACGTAGTATGCGGTTACACTTCAGGAGAAGGACCTACCTCTACCATGAGTTGTTACAGTAAAATCGCCTGACTTTACTACAGTAGTTACGTAAATATTAATATTACGAATTTTCGTACCCAACTATCCGCTAGAGGCGCTGTACAAATCTTCATATATTTTTTGTAACTACAGACGCTAGCGAGTATAGTATATATAGTATAGTAAAAACTCATGGTAGAGCTACAGTTTATATTGATTTGAGTCTTAACGACTTATAAGTCGCACAGTGCTAGCGTAGCACCCGCTACGCCACATCGTAGCAACGATAATATAAAGCTAATAAATACAATAGTAATCTTAAAATACTCTGACTTCCTCGTTTTTGTTTATGATGATTAACAAAGATGTTTCTTTTATGTATACTTTGAGATTTTATAAAACTATTTTCTATATTAATAAATAAATAATGCTGGACAATCCACATCATCCAGCCCCAAGCTAAGCTTTTGTATTGTATTAAGTATGTCAGTCTTCTAGTACCCATAACACAAGCTCTGCTTAGCTTGGGGCTAGATGATCTTGTGTGGATTGTCCAGCATTATTTATTTATTTTATATTATAAGCTTTGCTTAGTTTCAAAATAGAGAGCGACGGTGAAACGTGTATTTGTTGATTTTTACAAATAATGACGTAACGTTTTGCAATTCATTTAATGAAACAATAAACATTTAAAATAATCTTAACGTATGTTTAAAAGTAACCGGTCAGTTCAAAGAACCATAAATACATCATTATTCGTAAATATAATAAGGAGTAATATATTCCGTACCTTGCCAACTGAATCATGTTTGTTGATCCTTCTTGTGAGTTGTGCGTAATGAGGTCTGTTTTGAAAATGTATTATGCATACGAAAGAGTGTGAAAACAATCTTGCACGTGTTCGTTTTATGATGTTAGATAGCTTAAAATTTACGTGAGAGAAAATTTATTAAAATAAACATGTTTGTGAATGCTTCTTCTTCCTGTTCTTATCACATTAGGTGGAGTCAGCGAAACATGTATGTGGATTATAATTTGTAATCGGCATCAGTACTGTATTCTAATATTTTTGATAATTCAAAATTGTTCTATCATCAGTGTAGTTCCCATAATAAAATCGATAGGTATTTCGTTAAAAATATGATTCTTTCATTGCCTGAGAAAAATTCGTCAACGACAACATCATTTGTATAGGCTTTGTACTTAATCCAGTAATGTAAGTTTACTTCTCGTGAAAATGCCATTGCTAATGTATTGCTGTTAGAAGCCTTTTATTGCAGTAAACATTTAGGACTAGTTCTTTTCACTCTACCTCAAGTCAAAGTTGTCACAAAATAAATTTATTTTATATATCTTATTTATGGGCTCTCAGACGTTGAATAAACATCGGTAGAACCGCCATTCCTTTGATAGAACACTAACATGGTTCACAAAGTGAAGAGACGCTCCTATAGACATATATACTACCTACAAAGGTTTTAATTAATATGAGATACACTGCGCGGCATGTTAGGCAAAGTTTACCAACGGAGGTTGGATTCCCGCGCTACTAAGTAGTGTAACTCAAATGTTACGAATCTTTCGCTTACATTTTAAAGTCCTTTGAACCTAAGAGCCGTTACACACTGTCGACTTGACGCCGGCCGGCGACTCGGTCCAAAAACAATAGGATGACCGACGACCAAGTGCATAAACACCTATTTAAACTGTAGTAACTATTTAAACTGTGTAGGTAAGTCACAGTCGCGGCCGAGTCGCCGGCGACAAGTCGACAGTGCATAGCGGCTCTTAACTAGGTCTTGATGTTTTCACCGCAAACGAGTTAGTTTTTGATTTCGTGTTTAATAATCTAGTCTACCAAATATGTCGCATACATCATGCGATCCAATAAGGAATAGTACACAGCGCCGGGGTCTGTTTTCCTTATTACTATAATCTGGATATTTTCAAGACAAGGGTTAATAGGTGTCTTCTAGACTATCCTGCTCCGTCGTCGGCTTTGTGTCACTTTGATCCAGGTGTCAAAGTCAAAGGATAATGAATTGAAAAAAAAAACATGGGTTTAATAAATGTGTAAGAGGACACGGGATGTCAAAATCAAAATAATCTTAGAACTCAAACTTTTGTGTAGATTTTATCATTTTCGACCCGCACTCTTCTAACTGTGTTTCAATCGTAAGGTTTAATCATTTTAAGTCTAACATAACCTAGGTACCCTAAAAACAGCAATTGATTCTTGATTCATCATGTAAAAAAAATCTTTAAATATAAACTGTCGTGAATAATGACTAATAACCAGTTAAAGTGATGAGTGTTTAGAAGCGTCTAAATACTATTTGCTGTTCTTTGAGTGAGTCAAGTTCATCCGTTACACTTTCATCTTTCCCTAGTTTATTTTGAATTAATATTTTTTTATGAAGAAGGTCAAGGCGCGGGCGTCGGTAAAATATTTTTGTAATTGAAACATGAAATTATAATAATTTTATTACCTTGTTCTATTTTTAATGAGATATGTAAAAAATGCAAGGTTTAAAAAGTTAAACATAATTTTTATTACATTATTTTGAAATGTGGAATTCTGTAACCAATGCCACAAAGTACTAATGACTGGCAGATATTGCAGAAATTAAAAACGATCGGAAATAAAGGTTCTCCAATAGCGACCACGAACTAGAAGTGCAAGACTCGATGAACTTAATAATTTAATATTAATTTTAATTACATAAGAACTCGGGAAGTCGATAAACGAAGGTCTTAAACCGTTATTTCAAAAAGTCTTAAAGAAGACATAAGTCTAGTAGTAAACCTCGATAGGACTTTAGGACGATCCTAAAGTGGAAGTTGCATTGAAAACTATTATTTTTTTCTATAGCTGAAACCCTAGTTATCTGAATTAGTTCAAGATCAACAGTAACGTAATAACGAATCTGGGTCGGTAACCAGACAGTGACCAATTAACACCCACGTGCTTTCACGGAAATGTCAATCACCCGAACAAAACTGCCCTTTGAACGAAATGAACCATAAAATCTGTACCACTGCGGTACGGAACTAATCAGGCCAACAAAAAATATATAATAAGTAATGTATTGAATCAAGTCAGTCTTCTAGTACCCAAGGAATTCCATTCTTTGGCAGTCCTCAAAATAATAATAATAAAAATAAATGTTGAATATACTGAATATTAGTTTAATTACTTTTTTGAAAGTACCTTTACCTTTTTGTAATCGAAAGTTAAAAAATAATATAAAAACAGGATCATTGAAACTAAAGTCTTGTGTTTATTTTTATTTAGATTAGAGGAGTGCTTCATTTCGTATATGCATGGGAAATCCCTCGTCAAAAAAAAGGTTATATTGACCTTAATCCTCAAAGCTCAGAAAATGAGAGCGTGACCTTGGCGTCATGTTTGCACTCATTGACCGCTCAACACTCAAACCTAATCACACTCTAGTCCCAAACAAAGCAAAGCTGTACCTCTACCACGAGTTGTCACAGTAAAATCGCCTGACTTTACTACAGTAGTTACGTAAATATTAGTAATTACGAATTTTAGCACCCAACTATCCGCTAGAGGCGCTGTACAAATCTTCATACATTTTTTTTACTACGCTAGTGAGTATAGATTGTAAAAACTCATGGTAGAGCTACTGTAGGTACTATGTATAGTAGCTGTCTATGGGAGCTAGATTGCTGATAGATTACTTATATACATTTAAAAAAAAGGGCGAAGTTCCGCCTGCGACGCGTAGGTAAATGATGTTGTGTGGATAGTCCAGCATTATTTATTATTTTATTTTTAATATGGCAAAGGTACAGACTACGCAAAGTCTAAAAAAAAAGTAATTTAGTCACGATTTGCCTTTTTTTTCCAAGCAGTCCAGCATCATGTTTTAATTGTTTTTTATTTTCAAATTCTAATGTATTAGAACGAATCAGAAAATACATGATATTAAGGGTCTTTTTCAACTGAGACCGGAGTGATCACTTAAGGGTTTTTGAACGAATCCTTATCAACCGTCATTAAAAGAGAAAAAAAAAGATAATAGGACAATACGGGCAGTTCAATGCCTTGAACTGTGTTTTTGACTGTATTAAAACCGTATTCTGCGAATTTGTACTTTATTTCAGTAAAACAAAGAGCTTTTTATTATAAAAAACTTACTGATAAAAACGAGTGGTATTATTATTCTGTTAGAAATTCAGGTGAATTTGTGTAACGTAGGTAGTAGTAGGTAGGGAGCAATTTGCAAGCAGTAATTTATAAATAAGTATAGGTAATAGTTTATTGGGTGTTTGATGTTTTCATTAATTAACAATTGTCAAGCTTGAATAATTACTATATCGTGGTCGCAAATGTCTGACCTATTCCAATATTAATTTGTGGTCGAAATTCTAATATAAATTAATAATATAACTAAACGTATTTGAGATACACTACGCGCTAACGCTATAACGATCGACAGTTGATGTTGACGCGCAGTGTATCTCAAATACGTTTATCCTCGGGTGGGCCATAAGCTAATAGTTTAATAAATAGTTATAACTAGGTGTTAATTTGGGTCCGTTTATGAAACAAAAAATATTTTAAAACTATCCTTTTTATGCTATCGTACCGACCTATCGTTAAAATAGGCGGAAAACTACGTATTTTCGCCGTGTGACAAATTATATTTTTCGTTCGCATTGTTAGGAAACATTAGGATGTAGGCGAATCCAAGTAAACCAGCTAGTATATTTATATGATTCACAAAAACATAATACGTCTTTGACGGTATTAGAAATATTCACAAAAGACACAGATATTTCAATTAGATATTTTTGACCCATTTTTCCAAAGCTTGGTTTTATTCTGCTATGTTTTTATTTCGATCGTAAACCTACAGTAAGTAATAATAAATAGTACTTGCTCAAGTAAAAGGGACTCTGAACGAAATGACAGACAATTCCATTATATTAGGCTATTATTTTGAATCATTTTTCATCATGAAGAACTGGGTTAACATTATTATTACAATGAAATGTTTTTATCTGTAAAATGATTAAGTACAGACGTTTATTTATAGAGGTCATTTTGCCAAAACAACCTTTATAAGGTATATATTTTAGGAGTTTGTTAATACGCACTCAATGAAGATTTTATCTAAGTAGGTGTATTTACATTGTGAGGAAGAATACTTTATTTTATTTTAATTAGATTCTACCGCATAACCAAAAGGTTTAAATACTAAATTGAGTTTGTCTATAGAGGAAAATGAATTTAGTATTTCAGTTTTTTCTTAATTATCGGTAGTTATGTAGTGGCAATATTATTCTTAGGTTTCGGTGGTTTAAAAACATTTACTAAAGCGCCCTCTTCTATCTTCTATCTATCTACAAATACATCATGTATAATTTATATGCCATTTTTATTTACCATTTATTAACCTTTGATGACCATTGATGACCATTTTATTAACCTTTGATGAGGGCACTTATAAATGAAAGTTTAAAAAACCTATAATTCAAAATAAGAAGACCGTAAAATGTGGCACAGAGACAAAATAAACGGCCAGTCAAGATTATTTATTTATTTTATTCTTAAAGACGAAGGACTTTTGTCGCTTAGCGACTATGTCAGTCCTGTCATAGATGAAAGCAAATCCCTTTGATATTTTCCGGTAGATTATTAGTCTATGTTAAAATTGATATTCCAGACATAGAAAGTAATCACGTAATTATTGTCAGAGCGTCTTGTCATTTCTACTATGAACTGCTGGCTCGGTGCCAAGGCATTTTGACTTCCCTATTCATAGGGTTGTCACGTTTTGGTGTTACAAATGTTATTTTACGACCTTTTCAACAAAAAAAAAACATTCGTGGTTATTATGCATATTCTGAGTGAGGCCATTTTTTAACTCTTTGATATATAGATATTATATTTTTATTTCTATATTTTAATCATGTTCATTTTAAGTTTTCCTTTATTACTTTAATCTATGTATAATTTTAATAACGTTACAAATAAAGACTTTGATTTGATTTATGATTTCATTTTTTTACCATTTTAAAGTAAAGTAATAAGATTCTTTATTCAATAAAATTACAAGGATTATTTAGAATCGTCGTACATACTAGGTGATTCTAGTATATTCTATACTTTGACTATGTTTAGCCTAAGTATTCTCTAGTATTAAAAGTTTGTAAATAAATAATATCGTATCGTGTCGACGTATTCACACGGACTTCGCCACACGTGTTCGTATTCGAGGGACACTCGTTTTGTTTATTTATTACTTCATCTGCTCGACATGTGACCATTATTGGTTGAATTAGTCCCTTTTATTTTGGAGTGTTGATTGCGATTTCAGATAAAAGAAAGAAAAGATCTATTTTAAAAAACTATAATGACAGTTACACTGACATATTAATCCAAAGGGGTTTAGATTTATGACGATGTAGCGAAAATATTAATGTGGCCTTACCCCAATAGCGACTCTGAAGGGGTTATATAAATAATAGTCAAAATATAAATAAATGTTATAATTGTACAAAAAATGTTAGCTTTAGACTTTGGAATGATGTGACTTATCGAGATGGCTCTTCTTTAAAAATATTATCGGTCGTAATAAAATAAAGGAACATTTCATACATCACGCTCTAGTCCCAAACTAAGCCGAGATTGTACTGATTACTAATAGAAGATAACCTGGTTGAACCTTTACTTTTTTGTAAGTAAAAATTAATTTTAGTTATAAATAGTATTTTTAAAAAGACCTGCATTTAAAAAAATATAGACAACTTACTAGAAAACTCATGTTCCTAGGAAATATAAATGACGAAGCAACGCCCAGACGTTGTTGCTAAGTAAGTAGTATAAGATGACCTAGTTGAGCATGTCATGTGTGCAGCACATTATTGTTAATATCCCGCACCTTTATGCATCGTAAACAAACTCATATAAAATGATTATACAATTATACCCCTGTAATCCTTGTTATGATCTGTTATAGTACTTGGGTACACGCAACTGAAGGCTGAGCACGAAAAATGTGATAATCGTAAACGTAACGTGTATAAAACACACTGGTGGGCTACCACTGCAACTTTCAACAGTAAAGCTGATGTTGACGCGCAGTGTATGTCAAATACGACACTGTTTCTCACTCTCACCTCCGTGTTGGTACAGTTATAGGTACGTGAGACGTAACATTTTTACGCCCAAGAGAATACATATATCTGCGGCGAGTCTATGTTTTGTAATAAGCTACCGCTTAACTTGTGTTTACTACATGATTTATCACTTTTATTATTTAGTATCCTTTTCTAATTACTTATATTATTCTATATTACCTACTACGCATTAAACATTTCAAGTAAGTCAGTCTTCTAGTACACAAGCTCTGCTTAGTTTGAGATGATGTTGTGTGGATTGTCCAGCCATTATATTATACTAGCTGACCCGTGCCCACTTCGTTGGGCATAATTCGACCATATTTTCTCCGATTCACTTTGCAAAACGGACTACCACGTAAAAGTCTTTTTTTTTTTGGTGTTTTATATGACACTCAGCAATAATGTGACTTTCTATTGGTGAAAGAATTTTTAAAATCGGTTCAGTAGATCCCGAGATTACCTACCCCTTACAATTTAACAAATACACAAACTTTACTTCTTTATAACCTTTTTTTTAATTTCCTTAACAAAATCAAATACAATATATTCATAGCCATGAATTTAATTAATGTAATATTATAATTATGATAATTGAATATAAAATAAAATTTAATCCCTATTATTAAAGAAAAAAATCGTCCACCAAATAAAGCAGCTTTTGTCACTTGACTGACTTACGACCGGTTTTTTACTGATATGATACTCTTTTATGAAGTTCTAGAGATAAATGAAGATAACCTTTTTAAATTACTATCAGTTCGACACTGCTCCATTTTCCTGTGAACAGAAAGCGTCATAAGACCGCCATTCAACGACCCCATCGGGGGATTTCATGGATTTCCGCTTGAGTAATAAAAGGTTGCGTCCATTTAAAATATATAAATAGAACTTAGACAGTTTTAATTTATTTTGTAAATACTGTAAACTAGCCTTCGTTCAAGATAAAAGGTTTATTTTATTGCGCGTGTAGTAAATGTGATCCTTGTACACCTACGGCCGGTTTCTGGAAACCCAAATCACGATTGATCCGAGTTTGACACATAGTAATTATTTGATTTTTTCGTTGATCATCGTTCGAGAAACCAGCCGTTAATGTAATAACATAGTTATTCTTAAAACAGCATATATACCGACAATGATTTGTATATATTTACTATAGGTTTCAAGGAAGTTGGTAGCGCGATAGCATAAAGGGCTTGCTTGTTGTTGTGTTTTTTTTTTTTAAAAAGACCAGAAAGAAATACATGACACTTGGTTTCTTTGTTCTGGAAAACAATAAAAATGTATTTTGTACGATTACTGCCTACAGCGACGTGTTTTTCCTAATTTCCTAATCTTTTATTTTGCAATGCTTTTGTTGTCCAAATTCGAACATGACTAAGCTGATTATTATTTGTTTCTGGATTAGGTACTTAAACTTAACTATTATGTAGGTACACCTTACATTTGGAGAATAGTTTTTTCACTAAAAAGATCTATTCCCGACAGAGTCTAAAGAGGCAAGTTGTAAGCCTAAAGAAAAAATGCTTTTCACAGAAATGTGTTTTAAAAATCTTTTTACCGAAGGGAAAATAAGTAAAGATACATACTTTATTTTCTTCAATGAAGCATAAACCGTTGTAACGTTATCCTTCTTCAAACTAGCCTCGGCTAAGTCGGCAGGTAATGTTTGTAAACCAATCGCATGTTAGGTAGTACCTGAAACGAAATATATTATTAAAGTACTTTCAGTTGTACACGCACATGATACGTCTCGTGTACCAGAACAGTCTAAGCAAACCTGTATTGGTATATATATATATATATATATATCTACTGTATTTTGGCAATCGCACTAAATATAAATAAATAAATAAATATAGCTGGACAATCCACACAACATCATCTAGCCCCAAGCTAAGCAGAGCTTGTGTTATGGGTACTAGAAGAGTGACATACATACAATACATTACATAGATAGATATTTTTTATTATACATATAATACCCAGAACACCCGGAATAAATATTTAATAAATATGTGTAGGTATTATCAGGCGCACGGTATCGACCCTTGCTTTGGCACACCGTTGCGTAGAGTGAAGCGTGTCGTATTACGTATTGCATTGGTATGTAATAAATTCAGCCCTGCGACCTGTTTCAATATTTGACACAGCTTCTCCACAAATTGGAGTTTTACTTCGACAAGTTTACGTTTAATTTATTTTAGTATAGTTTTTAGTATTTAGATATAACGAATGTTGTCCTGTGTTTGCTAATAAAAATTTTCTTTCTTTCTTTAAGAAGTGATGTCATATTAATAGACAACCACACAGCTATAGCAGTAGCTTTTCAATTTTAATTATAAAAATAAAATAAAAATAAAAATCGTTTATTTCAGACAACTAAATCCATATCATACTTACAAAAAAGAAAACATTAATTTAAAATAAACTTATAACTATAATACACCGAGGTCGGTAGGCAATCAATGAAGGCGCTGAATACCTTCATTGATTATGATAAGATTATTACTGGAGAAGTTTGAAAATGACTATAATTTGAGTAACATTCAGTGTTCTGAGTACAGCGTCAATGCAGTATACTAAAAATAGCATCTTAAATAATACGGTAGAATGCATTACCCTCCCAAGCTAACATTGATTAAGCTCAACACAGATTGAAAGCTTTCATCACTTATTAATTAGCTCGAGAGCTTTGGTTGGAAACAGATCCTAGTAATTAGCTGTCTCGCCTCCTAGATGTTTGTTTACTTATGCCTTGATCACACGTACCGAGTAAACCGGCGAGACAGTGACGTATTTGAGATACACTGCGCGTTGACATCAGTTTTACTGTTGAACGTTGCAGCGTTAGCGCGCAGTGTATCTCAAATACGTCACTGTCTCGCCGGTTTACTCGGTACGTGTGATCAAGGCATTAGTCAACTGATATCACGTTGCGACGAATAACATTAATCAACGTCTAACTTAACTACGATACTTATATACACTGAAATATTTATTTGAGAACACATTTATTAGTCCTCACTACGAGTTAAAATACACCCTCGGTTTATAAACATAGGGTTTATTGTGACTCCAGCAATATTCGGTTCTTTTAACCGTCTCAAGATTTCCGTGGTGTTTCTTAATAATTTGACTGCCAAACAGAATAGTGCATTAAAAATATAAACTTTTGCCAAAATTGTTCGCTCCAATCAGTTGGTGTTTTATAAAAAAAATGTTGAATACATTATATAGTATTCCATAGTTCATGAGAATCGCCTTGTATTGTTCCTATCATTATGCATTTTTAATGAATATAAATATTTTTGATTATAGTAAGAACGAGTAACATAAATAAATCAAAAGTTTGTTAACAGCTTAAGGTATCTCCATAGTTCTTGGGAGTCGCCTTGCATTGTTCCCATGATTTATGATTTTTAATAAATAATAAAAATATTGATTAAAAAAGAACGAGTAGCTAAGGTTTGTTGACAGCGAGTTAGCACAATTATGCCGTTCCATTTAAAACTAAACCAAAGATTACATTTGTGAACTTAAGCTTGGAGTAAAAAGTTCCCACATCATCATCTATAATTGGGTTGGTCTGTTTGTTTTGTTCCATTAGTTAACCCTCGTTACAGGTTGTCGCCAAAGCGGTTGGATTTGTCTAAAGTTTTTATTACAAAGACAAACTGACCTGATTAGTTAGGTTCTTTTTTTGTTAAAAAAAATGATTTAAATGAGCTCCTTTAAGTTTTTGAATATTTCAGACGCAAACATATTTAAATAATAAAACAGGTTTTCGTTGTAGGAGTAGGTATATTAATATAAGATTTTTATTTCAAAAATTGTCTTTTTTGCTAAACATGCGATCATCTGTCTATATCTAAGTACTTGTAGGTACTACAAACATTAAAGAGATGAAAAAAATACAAATTCAAAGAACTACGTAATACAAAGTGTAGTATTGCAATTATTAAATCAAATAAATCGCCATAATCTGTCAACAAAAACAATAAAATATTTTTTACTACTGTGTTTTTTGCACATGCTATCCAGATGTGAAGGACAACGCAATGTTAATTTAAACAATTGAAACCGCAAAACAGATGTACAACTACTGCTATGTTTACATTTACTATGCCCCTTTAAATCCAATTCGTGTGAAACTACTTTGTACCTACTATATTATAAGGTTAAGTGCCTCTCTAGTAATCACCCAAATGATTTTATTACGGTAGATACCTCCCCGATTATGTTTACGATGTAATTGTTTTCAATAAAGGTTCAAAACTAATTACATCACAAAACACATAGGGACCTAACGGAGTTTAAGAGGAAATGTCGGGAAAATTATGCTAAAATTGTACTCACAATGTAAATAAGCATTTGTATTGTTCTATTTTACACGCAAATTTTGAACCGTTTCTGAACCAAAGAGTACAAACTTTACTCACAAACAAACGTATGACTATTACAGTACTTACAAAAAAAAACCTAGTAAGGTACTATTTATACCTAAATACAATACAAGAGCTTTGATATAAGTAGTCCTCATTATAATCAATAAGCTGCAGTTTATAACGAATTTAATGAAAAATAACAGTAATAATAAATATGCAAATAAACATTCTGAAAATTGACTAAGATGATATCGGTTTATTGCTATCAGTAAACTACTTATACCTCGATTCAGCTAAACTAAAGAAAAAATAACATTTAGCATAATAACATAATATCAAAAACTTTAAAAAGAAGTATATATTGAAATGAAATTATTTATTTGCGAGAAGTATGGTTATTTTATGTGTTTTATGTTATTTAAAGGTTGAGTTCAATTCCCGCCTAAGAACCTCATTCGCGTGACCTCAATTCTCCTTTTATAGCGTTTTAAACATTATTTTATTCCCTTCAATAAAAACGGCATTGTAACATGTTAAATCCAGGAAATCTCCTTGACTTAAAAGGCTATGTTAATTTTATTACTGACTCATTCGTTTTGGGACACGATATTTACTTTCGTAAATCCCTAGCGTGGTTTTCTTTTAGCCATTTTCATCCGTAGTTCAGTCAGAGGGTCGAAGCGAGTAAGAGTGTTGATCGTTATAAATAAACATTTACTTAAAACTTAAATTTTAAATCGTATAAATTAAAACTAATAAACTTTACTTCTTCCCCGCGCTAGCCACGCTTGTAGGTATCACCGGAGACCGAACTATAAAAAATAACTAACTCACCAAAAACAATGATATCAATATCAAAGAGCAATTAAAGATTTAGGAAAAAAAAATGGTTGTCTGTAAAGTCGGTTTACTGACGATAGTTGAACGTGACAACGTCAACGAACGGTATACGGTAACGCCTCAGAACGCCGGAACGCCGGAACGCCGGAACGCTTCATGAGTCATGTTTTTTCGTGCGTGCAGCCGGCTCTATCGAATTATAAGACGTTGTCACGTCAAAAAAATTTTTAAAATTTATTTTATTTTTAGGGTTTCTGAGGAATATCCGCCTACTCACTAAAATGTATAAAAAATATATAATAATATATAAGTATATAATTAAAAAAAATGTCTACAAACGATGTTGCAGCTGAAAACACACTTGAGTTAATATTAAATTTGATGAGTTCAATAACCGCAGACAGTTTTCATTACATTGATAATAACTGTAACATTAAAACATAATGATCCTATAATTTATATTGCATTCTACAGGTGAAGGCGTTCAAGATTGATTTTCATCTTAATTATATGTTTAATAAAGCTTTCTTACTACTCTACGTGGAGTCGGCATATGTTTTCCTCTTCCTCTGAATTTACTCCTCTCACATTCATTTATTCTTTAAATCACATAATCCAACCACATCGTATTCGGCCTTCCTCTACTTGCAAGTTACAATAGTTATCTGATATACCTACCTACATGAGTGCAAAGTTGTGAATTGCGATTACAGATAATTTAGTTCGGTTCTTGACGCTCCTATAATCTGTCATGTACTTATTTATCTGCCTAAACTTAGTTACTATATTAGCTAAACTGTAATTAGGCATGATAATGTACATTTACTTTTAAGTTTTTGGTCAATAAACGTTATTATTTATTTATTATTATTTATTAACGGCGTGCTTCTTCTTCTTATCGTGTCGATGCTACAACTGTAGGTATTCTGTTGTAGCATCGTGTTGGAAAGATTAGCCAGACTAGACACTGCTTTACCGTGCCTAGCTGTTGCCGGTGTGCGCCACGAGGAGGCTCTTTCCATGCACCGCGTGCTCAATTTTGATGACCGAGCAAGCGAAGGATTCTAAAATTAGATTGAGCGTTTGCGACGGAATCAAAGGAGCAATATGTAAAAAATCTTTGCACAGAATAAAAACTACATTTCCAGTCAGATAACGAAGAGCATTTGCTTTATCCTCAAGAGGGTTAAACCGACTTTTGCGCTCAGAAATCGAAAAGCAAAAACACTATTTCCTAGAAAGGAGGATGATTAACACAAACTAAAATCGGGTTTAGTGTGTGCGCGTTTAGGCAAGCGTAGTGTAGGACGTCCCTCGGCGAGATGGAGCGACGATCTACGGAGTGTAGCTGGCAAAAACTGGATGAGAAGAGCCGCAGACCGGGCTCAGTGGCGCGTCTTGGGAGAGACCTACGTCCAGCAGTGGACTGATATAGGTTGATGATGATGATGATGATGTGTGTTAAATAAGCTGATTTGACATCATTTCAGTTTATTTAACACACACTAAAATCTTATGGTAACGTATTACAAAGTATATATTTTTAAAAGCTTTTTACAAAACCTGTTAATATATAATAACAGTGATCCAAAAACACAACAGGACGTAAATTTCTATGTGTTGAACACGGTGCAACAGTAGTTTCTGTTTTGTATCATAACATAACCCGAATAAACCAAACATAAGTCATAAATAGCCTAGATAATTAGCGTCAGAAACTACAACGTAACTCGAAGTTAGTTATCCATGTATTTTGTAAACTGAAAGTCTGAACAACTTGTATAAGCAAAGCACGTTCATAAATAGGTAATAGGTGGCGCTTAGTAAATACTAAGCGCCACCTACTCTTAAACTAAGTTAAGCTTTTTTTTTTACAATTTATAGGTAAGCTATATCTCACCTGATGTTAAGTGACGATGCTTATCTTCGATCGTCTGGTAGTCCGATGGTAAAAAGACGATGGGGGAACTAAGTTGTAAACACTGTACAAACTAGTAGGTATAATCTATAAGTTGATTTGAATGAGAATGTTTATTTACCAGGGTGGCATAATCGCATGTGCGAAAAAGCCCTTTTAATTGATTTAAAACAAAAAAAAAGCTCTGCTTTCTGTATAAAACCCGATAGACTAAGTAAAGCTTGCTTTATATAAACCAAATAGGGCATACAATACTTACATTGTCTGTAAAAGTACGTAGGTAGCGTACATAGATACGCCCAGACATATTAATGCTTGTTCTCACAGAAATGAATTGAACCGAAGCTCTATGCTTTGATCTAAGAATACGACTAGTAAGTACCTTTATCTATATAAAATCATTTTTTATTTTCGTAGAAATCCAACCTTTCTTATTTAATTATCCGTCTACAATTACAATGGAATAAATTGACGCAATTGTACCTACGGATTGCAATTAGTAAAATAAATGTATATTTATAGACTTATCAATATTTTCGTCGATGATTTCATGTAGATGGGAACTTAGACCCTGGGTGATAGTTATAACAAAAACTTCTTCATAAAACATTTACATTACTTTATAAACTCTTTATATAGATTGTACGATAAATTACACTAATTCCTCCAGTTTGGTAACTTATATTGGTATCTTTGGTATCTTCAATTCTATAGTTAAATATTATAGATTACACACAGCATATAACTTATACCATCATACGTCAGCCAATCAGGGGTCTGTTTTCTACAGTCTCTAATTGGCTGAACTCGAGATGTAAGTTGTATTAGTTTATCCTTGTGTGATCTTCCTTACGATATACCTAAAGATTTACTTATTCACGACGTTTTTATAAAACTATGGCCATTTATCATGTATCATATTTTAATATTAGAATACGAAAGAACTGAAGCATGAGATACGTTGACGACATTTCTTTGAATCTCATTCGTTTGAAGTTTCCTTTGTGTTCGATAAAAATGTATAATGTATATACAGTAGAAAAACTTATATAGAGTATTTATAGATTTAGTCATAAGTTTCCGTTAAAACACATGAATACTCTGACCCCCTATCTTATAAAAAGTTAGCGTTGACTTTATATCATTACGTAAGGTAATCAATACTTCAAGTCTGCGCTAACTTTTTATTAGATAGACCGTGAGACTTAACAGAGGGCAAAGCGATATTATTCACTCCCTTGATTCAAAAAGAGGGCTTTTATAAGTTTGACGTGTATGACGTTTACCTGTATTTTGTCTGTGACAATACTCCTAAACAAAAAAACTGTAATGCGTTTTAAAGCGGACGTAATCGATAGCAGATAATGAGAGGAGCAACTTTATTTGTTAGTTTGTGTTTAGTTAGTTTGTACCTATCGATAAAACTATATTATACCTATCTATTCATTCACTTTATTACATATACTATCTAAATTTTGTTTTTCATCTACTATATAATTAAACATGCTACGTTTTAGTTAAACAATTAATTATAAAGCTACATTCTATAAATAGTAAAAATAACAAAACAAAAAACAGACATTCATTTCAATTAGAGCGCTCAGACAAAAACGTCGCGAACTTATGTCACAGTCCTACATAACAAAAATTAGCACAACAAAATATGGGTCAAACAATAATAGGACATTGGCACAAGAATATTTAATATGCTGGATGTATTTTAATAGTCATTCTTTCACGATTCCGCAGACACTACGACCATTAGAGAATTGAAGGGATTCCATATCAGTACCCCTAGTACGAGTTTGTGCCGAGCGAGCGCCACTGGTTTTATTTAGAGATCCAAGCAGCGACTCCAGCAGGGCCCCGATCGCGCCTAATTGTAACGAAAACGATTTGTCTAAGCTGCAGCCAAGGTTCACCAACGTAACATGTACTAGTCCAGTCAAATTACGAAATAAATAAACATGAGCGAATACAGTTTGGGGACTTTGAGGATCGATAGGGCGTTGTATTCTGAGCATAAATTCCAATTTGAGGGGTTGTACTGAGGTCAGCTCAAGGTCATTTCGATGGAAACGCGTTTCATTCGGTATCTCGAGAATGGTTGGTGTTAGGCAAAAAATTGTTGAGACCTTTTCTTTTCCAAACAAAATTTACCAACTTTTTTATATGAAACTTTTTTTTATAACATTAATATTTTTCAACTTATTACTCCCGCAAGGCAAAAATTTTACTTTTTTTTCCATTTTTCGTCGTTTTCTCCCCAACCATTCAATTTTATTAAATTTTACCGATCATCAAAGTGTAGATCTTTTAATTATGAATAGTTTTGTCCTTAAATTTTTTTCCGTAGTGCCAATACCTTCGGAGTTATATATTACTTTACCGAGCGAAATCCGCGCCACTGTCGCAATATAAAAAGGTCAATCGATTAAACTATTTAAAAATTAAGTATTTAATTTGGGTAAATTTTTGGGTTAATTTGGGTAAGAAGTAAATTAACAATTAAAACTGTTTTACACATTTATTGATAGAAAAATAATTTATAAAAATAATAATATATCGGTAAAGTAATATATAACTCCGAAGGTATTGGCACTACGGAAAAAAGTTTAAGCACAAAACTGTTCATAATTAAAAGATCTACGCTTTGATGATCGGTAAAATTTAATAAAATTGAATGGTTGGGGAGAAAACGACGAAAAATGGAAAAAAAAGTAAAATTTTTGCCTTGCGGGAGTAATAAGTTGAAAAATATTAATGTTATAAAAAAAAGTTTCATATAAAAAAGTTTGTGAATTTTGTTTGGAAAAGAAAAGGTCTCAACAATTTTTCGCCTAACACCAACCATTCTCGAGATACCGAATGAAACGCGTTTCCATCGAAATGACCTTGAGCTGACCTCAGTACAACCCCTCAAATTGGAATTTATGCTCAGAATACAACGCCCTATCGATCCTCAAAGTCCCCAAACTGTGTTCGCTCATGTTTATTTAACTCGTTTTTAGCCATAATTTGACTGGACTATACGTAGCGTGTGCAATTTTATCTAAACAGCTAGCGCTCATCTTTTTTCCATTCGTGTGACAGCGGTTATGTCACAGTATTTGGCTCACTAACGTTTGAATGTTGAACTGTTTGGCTACACGCTTATCGCTATTCCAAAATGTCTATAACGAATGTGGAGCAGCTTCGCGCTTCGTTTGTTAGAAACGGCACGATCGGGCTCCTGATGTCTTATGAAGTTTGGATCTCATACAAAATTAGTGGCGCTCGGTGATCGCGTCTCTGTGATCCGTGTTAACACAAACTCGTACTTGGGGTACAGAGCTACCAGCCTCAGTGTGTGCGATAATGTGCTTTTTATGGCCACTTTATCATGCGTATTGAGCTGTTTTTGAAGGGTCATGGTAATAACCACCATATCTGTTCCTTGTTTATGATAAATGGAAAAAAATCTACAATAAAACTTAACACGCTTTGAGAGAAACTGACTGTTTTTCAAACACCTCGATACGTAAAAGAATACATATAATAAGTAGGTTAAATAGTCCAGTCAAAATCCCGACTGACTGTATTACCATTATACTAGATATATTTAGGCCAAGCGTGAAAGATCTTAGAAACAAAATTTTAAAGCTATTTTTAAACATTCTGAACAAACCGTATTTTTGTAATAAAAAGCGAGTGTCGCTTTACTTATTACAAGATAAATGTAAAGGATCTAAAAAATTATGGAACGATATTATTCATAACTTATCTTTCTGTAATAATGTAGTTGATTAAAATTTTATTAAAATTACGGCAAGCGCGTTATTACGTTTTTTTATTGAAATATTATACGAATATTGGAATAAATGAAATAATAGAACAATTCGCTCGCCCACCTGATATTTAATGAAAACCATTACCAACAATATATTGCCTCACTGAGTACTAACGCACGTACCTACCCTCTTACAAAGTATTAGATTTTATAAAAGTTTACAATTATTTTCTCTCTAAAAATTTATGAGTCGTGCAGGAACCGAAACCCTTATATAATAAAAATAACTTATTTTTGTAAACCCTATAGGTAACATAATTTTATTAACAGTGTCACACACTTAAGCTGGGATTTCGTATCAAAACGTAGGTAGAAGTAGCTTTTTCGACTCAAAATCCAGTAACAAAATTGGTGCGTATTATTGGATTTGGGGTAAACCTGGCTTGAAAATAAATAGGATTGAAATCGCGATAGTTATGAGGCAGTTACATACAGAATTTTCACGGCTCTCTGAATCTATACTGTGATACTACTATTTACTTTAAGTAAACGGGTTACATAAGATGGGTTACATAAGGTAGCTTAGCTTAAAGTGTGGGGTATTTTAAATAGAAAGCTGAGCTTTAGATAGGCTAATTAAACTTATCTAACTTAAATAAACGAAACTAAATTCAACGGTTATTTTCGGATTATTGAACTGGAGAGTTTTAAAATATACTTCAGCCTCAAGTTAATTAATAAGTCTAGTAGGATATAATATTAGAAATAGGTTCAGTAAAAACATTCAACCTTTTTAACGTTTTATATAAATAAATATATAAATAATGCTGGACAATCCACACAACATCATCTAGCCTTAAGCTAAGCAGAGCTTGTGTTATGGGTACTAGAAGACTGGCATACTTAATACAATACATTACATAGATAGATATTTTTATTATACATATAAAATACCCAGAACACCCGGAGTTAATATTTGCAGAATGTACAAACATTTATCCCAAGGCGGGAATCGAACCCGCGACCTTCGCCCGCCTCGCCACATCGGTCGTCCTACATATACATCCTACGGCCGGTTTCTCGAACGATGATCAACGAAAAAATCAAATAATTACTATGTGTCAAACTCGGATCAATCGTGATTTGGGTTTCCAGAAACCGGCCGCTAGTGTAGTAGAACTCTTTTGGAATTCGAATATAGAATAAAAAGCGTAAACTAAGTAACATACGCTTACTTAGTTTACGCTTTTCATGCTATAGATGTATTAAATACTTTTTTGAGCAAATAGAAATAAACAAACGCGCATCGAAACAAATTAGCTACGTTATGTCATTTCCTGTTGGCGGAACGTTCTAAGAACTAAATAGAACAAGAACAAACTTACAGTACCTACTACCATGAGTTGTCATAGTAAAATCGGCTGACTTTACTACAGTAGTTACGTCAATATTAGTATTACGGATTTTAGTACCCAACTATCCGCTAGAGGCGCTGTACAAATCTTCATACATTTTTTTAACTACAGACGCTAGCGAGTATAGTAAAAACTCATGGTAGAGCTACAGGTGAGTAATGAAACCATTTTAGAACTTTCGCCGCTCCAACGACCCCTTTACGAAGCGAAAGTAAACAGTCACATTCCACGTGTCGGGAAACTCATTACTGAAATATTATATAAACGAAAAGTGGAGTCAAAATATGATGCTTTGCTATATACTTATTTAACAAAATAACTAAAACCCAGAACTTAATTTCAGTTATTTACTTATTTATTAAGCTATTGCGTAGCTTCTATCGCGGGTATTGAGAGTTTAGATCGAATCCAGAAATTCCGTAACGAAAATACCAAACAAAATTAACCTAACACTGCGCATGCGTAATCCAGCAAAAAATGCTATGCAATAGCTTTACCGCGACAGCCCCGAGTGTCACACGTCTTTTTTATTAAATATTGTTATTTTAATCAAAATACTTAATAATGAAATATTTATCGGACTGCGACTATGAATTTATTAAGAAAAGTTATGTTCAAAAGCCGTTTTTCATTAATTCATAATTAAAATTTAAGCCTCGATTTTTCGTTATACAGGGTTACATGGAAAGTCGTGCTAGATCCATTAAGGGCGTGAAGTACCCATCATTTCTGACTTATTTTACTAAGAAACACCTTACCCTAAACTTAACCCATTTTGAGATATTCGACTTTTAAATTTTTATCGAAAATTGCAGACTTTTACGCTACTAAATTTATTATTGTTTTTTCTGTGCATCTTATTATTATTATAATTGCATTTTTACATGGGTAATAAGATGCTTTAGGGCATCAATAATTAAAATAGTGCATAAGTTAATTGAATAGATCGTAGTAGACAAGTGAAACTTATGAAATAAAAAAATATTTTAGAAGGTTTATTTTTCTCTAAGGGATATCTAAAAAAAATATTATGGCACTCGTTCGGCAGATGTTATAATAAATATCTACGTTTCAACAGCTATCTAACGACGTATAATAATCTAGGGTTTGTATTACATTTCGTGGAAAAAAAGTAGTTGGGACGCTCCAGGTTGCAGTTCTAACGGTCCCGCGCGAGCAAGACAAGTGAAGTCCGGTTAACGAGCACAGTAGTCAAAATCAGAAGAAATAGTTCAGAATCACAACCAAGTGGAGAAAAGAACAAAACGATATCACATTCACTATGTACGAAGCACAAAAGCAGACTGACAAGAAAAACAATTTCCACTGTTGTATTCCCAGCCCTAGCCGGTCTCTACACATTTTTTCTTTCATTCGCATCTACATAAATCTTCACTTGTCTTGCTCGCGCGGGACCGTTAGAACTGCAACCTGGAGCGTCCCAACTACTTTTTTTCCACGAAATGTAATACAAACCCTAGATTATTATACGTCGTTAGATAGCTGTTAAAACGTAGATATTTATTATAACATCCGCCGAACGAGTGCCATAATATTTTTTTTAGATATCCCTTAGAGAAAAATAAACCTTCTAAAATATTTTTTTATTTCATAAGTTTCACTTGTCTACTACGATCTATTCAATTAACTTATGCACTATTTTAATGATTGATGCCCTAAAGCATCTTATTACCCATGTAAAAATGCAATTATAATAATAATAAAATGCACAGAAAAAACAATAATAAATTTAGTAGCGTAAAAGTCTGCAATTTTCAATAAAAATTTAAAAGCCGAATATCTCAAAATGGGTTAAGTTTAGGGTAAGGTGTTTCATAGTAAAATAAGTCAGAAATGATGGGTACTTCACGCCCTTAACGGATCTAGCACGACTTTCCATGTAACCCTGTATAACTGCCCTCAATTAATGAAAAGTGTTTTGAATTTATAAGAAATAACAGGAAATTATCAATTATGCTCGTTTTTAAATTAATTTTGTTTGTTTTATATATTCGAGGAAAAATAATATGATGTTTATTTATAAAATGTGAAAAGCCAGGTCAAACATAACGTTAGGCACATGCTTACATTTGCATTAGTATATACGCGTCATGCGAGTGTATCACCGATATAAACATAAATACTTATTAATATGAAATATTTATTACAAAAAAGAAACCGACGACGTCAATAGACATCGAATAGATATGAGTTAGTATGTTAAACCCGCAGTAAAATTACGTTTATATAACCCTAACACAACCTTTAAAACCAACACGAATTTTCAAAAAAAAAAATGGTAGCACTCCGGGAGTGCCGGCAGAAGTGAAAACTTCAATATTAACGTTGTGTTTTCACTTTTAAGTTTTCACTTCAAAAATATAACCACAGTCGTGATTGTGTCATGACACAGACACATTCGCGCAAGCGCGAATGTGTCTGTGTCTTCGTTGGCTTCGTCGTCATCGTCACGTCACGTCATGTCGCCACGTCATCGTCACGTCATGTCGCCACAACACTATTTAATTGTTTGAGTCATACGTCGCGTGACCGCAAGTGTGTTCTTTTGTCGTCTCTTGTTTTACGAGCAATGTATAAAAATTAAATAAGATCTTACGCTTTTTCGACGTCACGTGACCCTGACGCGAGTTTGAAAGTTTTTACCCACCCAGCGCCGCTAAAGAAGTTTTCACTTCAAAAATCAGTGAACATCTATAAAAAGTCGACTAATCAAGAACCTTGTCCTATTTTGAAGGCGGTTTAAAACAGTCAAAATAATGCGGTGCCCATTAAATGTCCCCCGGAATCCTAAAAAGCTTGTCCTCATAATCTCAGCACATTTTTCAGCGAGCAAAGAAGCGATTATGTAAATGGTTGCAATCAATTTGACGCGATTTGCGCCACGGATTATACAACACGGTTGTCGCAGGCCTCCATGGCTAAGATAATGCGAGAAGTCACGAAACTGTCGTTAAGATAACCCATTTAAAAAAAAAAGGTAGCACTCCGGGAGTGCCGGCAGAAGTGAAAACTTCAATATTAACGTTGTGTTTCCACTTTTAAGTTTTCACTTCAAAAATATAACCACAGACGTCATAATGACAATGACAATCACAATGACACAGACACATTCGCGCAAGCGCGAATGTGTCTGTGTGCCGCCTAAACAGAGCACACTCAGGCACGGTAGAAAGAGTGGGAGATACTAGTTCCTCTCCCTTTCCCTCGATCTTACGCTTTCGATCAACGTCACGTGACCCTGACGCGAGTTTGAAAGTTTTTACCCACCCAGCGCCGCTAAAGAAGTTTTCACTTCAAAAAACAGGTCATAATTAATGGTAACTAGAAAACGTGAGGATTGCCCATTTTAAAAACTATTCAAGTCGTTTGTCCTATCTACCACTTATCTACCCAAAAAAACTACCAAAAGAAGTGTGTCATGGACAACTATACATAAAGGTAAGATGGACGGCAGAATTAAAACAACTTTTATTATTTAAAGTACATGTGTATATTTAAAGTTAAAGACCTTTTTCATCTGTTTGTGACTAACTTTTTGTATTAATCAAATCACTGATAAAACACCCTAATATGTAAATATTTTCGCGTACAATAAGAATCATATATCATAAACCATACTACCTTTAATAAATACGAACAAATGATGGTACATAGTCTAGATTTATTATTAGGAAATAAAAGCTCACTGAAGTCCTTAGAGTACTAACTAGGTCTTTGGAGTATAATTCCTTTTTCTAAGGGTTTTACAGAGCATTTTTTGGCCGTAACTTCGTTAAATTTGCTCGCATTTCAGTTACTTGAGCTTCCAATTATTTGAAAATGAGTCTTCATTACGAGGTGCTAGATAATTAATGCAATTTATATTTACTAATTGGCAATTTAGTGAATTAGTACGTTATTTGCTAAGATTTCATTTAAACAAAGTACCTTACAATTTACAGAGCAGACAATTAGAGTAGCAGGCAGAGTTATGTCAATAGTATAGTAATTAGGTGCAGACTGTTTAGCCCACGGTAGCTAACTAGGCTAACTTAGAAGTGTAATTATTTTTTTGTTTGATGGAGCGACGATCTGCGAAATGTAGCTGGCAAACACTGGGTGAGAAGCCGAAGACCGGGCTCAGTGGCGCGTCTTGGGAGAGACGCAGACGTCCAGCAGTGGACTGAAATAGGTTGATGATGATGATGAAATTACGCAGGTGATTTGCACATTGCGTTGCCTTTAAGCGCGGGATGGCATGCTAACAGATTTGGATCAGTAGGTATAGTTATCTATAGGTCGTTTGCAACGGCCTGTAGATAGCCCAACTGTGTCGTGTTTTATTTAATTACTAATTTTCTATGTAAATAAATAGTTGTTGTTTATGTCAAGTTGATAAATTACAGTATAAATAAATGATTAAAAAGTAATAGTTTTAAAAGCTTATGACCTAAATTATCAAAATCTGCTGAGTTATAAGTTTTGTTATAAGGGAAAAGCCCACAGTCGGTTAAAAAGCAGTGCTGTATTATTGCGATAAGACGACCCATTTAATGACATTTTTTAATTGTTGATTTTAAATTATTCTTGTACGGTACCTACAGTAAAGATAATATTCTATTTTATACCAGCGCTTAATTATCCCGAGCAAAATTTTACGATTGAAAACGTAGGTTATTCAAAACTTTTTTAATATAGACCCATGTTACACAATACATGAGCCTAGAAACTTACTAAGTAGGTATTTCAAGTACATACTGGCAGCTTCATTAGTTTAGTAACATTGTTAGGTTTCAATGTCCTTCCACAAGATATTTAGAGAAGATATTTACTTGAATATATTATCAGACCTTTGCCTATCAATGGAACACTAGAGGTTAAAAAAAAGACGTGTGGCACTCGGGGACTGCCGCGGTAAAGCTATTGCATAGCATTTTTTGATGGATTACGCATGCGCAGTGTAAGGTTATTTCGTTACGGAATTTCTAGATTCGGTCTCCTTGCTCAAGGCCGGCGATAGAAGCTATGCAATAGCTTAAAATAGTAGTGTGCGAAAAAAAGAAGGATGGACTGCGTGAAT
This sequence comes from Ecliptopera silaceata, assembly GCA_932527185.1. Classification (NCBI taxonomy): domain Eukaryota; kingdom Metazoa; phylum Arthropoda; class Insecta; order Lepidoptera; family Geometridae; genus Ecliptopera; species Ecliptopera silaceata. Next base: position 3,858,952 of record OW052205.1, on the reverse strand, counting down.
GATGATGTGAGTATGAATATCATTTAAATTATGTGTTATGCGGCAAAATACATAAATTCAGAATGCTGCCGTATCGGTTCTTAGCAGATATTTGCGAAGGTAGATTAAATCATAATTGTATCTCAAGAAAAGCGAGTAAGTACCGAAATTTACGAACACATTTTGACTTACGTGCGTGTATTCTACCAATTGGTATATTCCATAAGACGGAGAACAACGAAGCTTTGTTGGAGCTAGAGTTACATTTCGCAGCAACAAGGTTATCTCTAAGACCGCAGACATAGAAACCAAGCAACCTATATCAAATGAGTACATAAATCCTAAATTTATCGTTTTCGGAGTAAACCTTCTGTATTTCAATTAACAGCAACAAGAAATATTGGAAAGGATACATTATTTGGGGAAGAGTAAGAATATTACGCTTATCGCAGTACCTAGTTTCATTTTCCTCTTCTTCTTGAGTCGTCGATAAACTGGATTTTCTTGTTTTCACATAAATCAAACAACCCTTGACCTATAGTTAGAGTTATGTAAAATAAAATATACAAGTGCGTTGGCCGAGCTTTTTATTATTATATTGTACCAGTGCAGTGGCAGTGCTTGGGCAAGAATAGCAGTTCAGTAAGTGGACCGCAAACTCCATGTAAGGAGGGCGTATTCTAGCAAGACCTCTTTTAATACGTTTGATAATCTGTAGCTCTACCATGAGTTTTTACTACTATATAATTAATACTATATATAGGTACTATACTCGCTAGCGTCTGTAGTTAAAAAAATGTATAAAGATTTGTACAGCGCCTATAGCGGATAGTTGGGTACTAAAATTCGTAATAATATTTACGTACTAATATTTACGTAACTACTGTAGTAAAGTCAGGCGATTTTACCGTGACAACTCATGGTAGAGGTACTGTAGGTCTACCATGAGTTTTTACTATACTATATTTACTATACTCGCTAGCGTCTGTAGTTAAAAAAATGTATGAAGATTTGTACAGCGCCTCTGGCGGATAGTTGGGTACTAAAATTCGTCATACTAATATTGACGTAACTACTGTAGTAAAGTCAGGCGATTTTACTGTGACAGCTCATGGTAGAGGCACAGATCTACGTTCGTAACTGTAATGTCAAGTTGTATCATACCGATTCACCTTTTACCATAAAATTTGTAATCAGGCTTCAGAAGCTCATTGTAAGTTGATTACTGTGCATGTGGGTGCATGGAAAGAGCCTCCTCGTGGCGCACACCGGTAACAGCTAGTAAAGCAGTGTCTAGTCTGGCTAATCTTTCCAACACGATGCTACAACAAAATACAGTTGTAGCATCGACACGATAAGAAGAAGAAGAAGTTGATTACTTGTACAGTCCACGCTTTAGTGATTATTACTTTATTGATCGTCAATACATTATTGGTATAGGATCGGAAAAGGGCTTCCTTTTATCACCTCATAACTCCCGAGTCGGAACTAATTTCATTTATTGTTTTTCCGAAACAGAATTGTTTGTATGTTGAACGATGTGTTTTACTTTATTGGAGTTGTTTTGTGTACAGGTACTCAACATGTATGTTTGATGGGTTTTAATCACCATTAATTTCTAGTTTATTGGAGGTAAAAAGACTAGAGAGTAGTGTTACTGTGACAAGCATCACAGTAACACTACTATAGTCAAGTGTCAAGCGTTCTTCCGCGCTGACAGCCGGTTTCTCGAACATTGATCAACGAAAAAATCAAATAATTACTATGTGTCAAACTCGAATCAATCGTGATTTGGGTTTCCAGAAACCGGCCTAAGTGTTGTGGATTTGATCCATATCAAGAAAATTTGTGTAATATTAAAACCTAGTGCTTGTGTTAAATTTACAAAAAAGTATTGTAACAGCATTCTGATGAATACAAACTTTATTTGAGACTGAATTGGAGCGTAGTATGTGTGAAAATTTATTAGACAGTATAGAATAGAAAATATCTTTATTGTAGGTACATCAGAAAAAAGAAACAGAACAGAGAGACAATACAAATAAAACGTACAATGGGCGGTCTTATCGCTATAAGCGATCTCTTCCAGACAACCTTATTTCAGTATACCATCAACACCCGAAAAACCTTATGTAGGCAATTTTTGTAAAATTACTTTGTTATATTTTAATCATATGAAAAAGTTGTATACAGTTTGATGATGCATATCAGGCACGCCACACACCTAAAAGTTATTAAAGATTTTTTGTAGCACTCTTATCGTTTCAATTTGAGGCACGATTTTTGTATGTTTGACGTGTTATTTATTTATTTAATCGTATGACATAGGCGTTTTTCATAGGAAGTCTAAATAAAATAAAATATACATTATACTAAAACGAGTTTATATCTAATAGTTTAAACGAGTCATCTTCTCTATGAAGTTTCACTAATATCTATACTACGGTTTTTGCGGATAATCATTTTAAAAGTATTCAATTTATATCATCATACTTGATTGATAAAAATATCTTAAAATAACGTTACAAAGGAGTGCCTTTTTGCCTTTTCTTTTATTTCAGGTATTTTTAGATTATTAGTGACGGTTAAACTTCGTGTGAGATCATACCAAACAGTAACTTTAACTTGCAGTTAAAGTTAACCAAATGTTTATTAGTTTAACTAAACTTTGGTTTATTTTAGCTGTTTATTATAGCCTGGAATAGTTAAAAAGTTTCGATTATCTGTTGTTGCGGTAATAAAACATTATTTATTTTAGGGAAGTTACTTTTGTAGATCAGAACTTAGTAGGTAACTTTTTCAAAATATTATCTTAAACTTCATTTTCTTAAGTAGTATTTTGATAATTTATAAGAGGTACGCAGGTTAATAAGGCCTAAGTAACAGAAATCGTACTTAAAACTTAATTGTAAATTTTTTTTATGTTTGAGGGCGTCTTATCCAAGCGAAGTGGCTTGGATAAACGCCTAAGTTAGGTTTGACTAAACACAAGGTTCTCAGAAGTTTTATATAAGTAGGCAGAATGTATGCGGGTAGTATAATATGTACCTATGCAATAGAATCATGAATAGGTACAGAAGGTCTTTGGAATTCAGCTGTCGTTTGAACCCGTCGTTTTGGCGTTTATAGCACTATCTCGTCGTATAGCCTAGATCTGGGATTAAATGAGTGAACCTTTGAATATTTGGGATTAGTTTTAGATCGTAAACTTTATATGCTTAGACATAGGTATATACCGAGTACCATATGCAATGATTTTATAAACTGAACTTTAGTTAATAATGTAACCTTTAAAAAAACACTCAAAGCCCGAAAAATCGTCAGATAAATGTAAATGCCAAGCTAAATAAAATCATTGATGCTAAAACGCAGAGATATTTTTTTAAATGGTTGTCAGTCGTCGAATCGCTTGTCATTTGTTTTAAAGAAATACATAAAAAAACGACCAAACTCGCATTTAATGTACTTATAAGATAACTGAATACCTATTCAGCTAACTTAAACAAAAGTTCTTAATCCTACTAATAAACGCGAAAGTTGTATGTATGGATGGATGTATGTATGGATGGATGTATGTTTGTTACTCATTCACGCAAAAACTACTTCATGAATTTTAATGCAACTTTACAATAATGTAGTTTATACATCAGAATATCACATTTGCTATAATTTATAAAGATATTATGTGAATTATCCAAAATATAACGGTAGGCGTCACAGATCAGTTGGTAGTAGCTCTGCCTTCCATGCTGTTTGTTTGATTAACATAAATATTTGTTCTGTGTCTGAATGTTACTACGTATTCTATGTACTTATGTATTTATAAAAAATATATAAGTATTCTATCAGCAGTCTAGTTCCCATAGTACAAGATTTGCTTAGTTTACGGCTAGAGTGTGATGTGTGAAATGTCCATGAATATTTATTCATTAATATTTATTTAATAAGAAGTCGAAGGCATCAGCTAGTAAACCTATAAAAGTACTTGTTCGATAAGCATTTTATTACAGAAATCTTCAGAGACTATAAAAAGCCATAACTCCAAGGAAATGAAAAAGCTCTCATTTAAATTAAATCATCTCACTAAAAAGCTGTAAAGTGAAGAGTTTTACGACCAGCTTATTCATAGTCATTGGGTAATTAAATGTTAATAGTTTATTTTATATTCACGCATAGAAACAATAATCTCTGCTATCGACAGTATTTTATTATGGTTTTTACGGTTCTTTGCAGGGGAAGACTCGACAAACACTTATCGATAATATTCTTTGACTTATTAGATAACATTATTATTTTTCCTGCGCGCAACAACCATGCTTAGCTATGAAATGTTGTTAGCATGGTTTGTCAATAGCGTTTAGATTTTGTTGTTAATTAGGTATATATGAACTTACTAAGAGACAAGTGTGAAATTTTAATCCTTTTTTTTAATCATGCTTTTATTTATTACTTATATTAAGTACAGTAAGTAAATCTTTAGCAATTATTTTGTAACAAAATAAGCAAGAGGGATTTTCCCTTCAGCATTCGGGCTAAATTCATTAGGAAGAGTCTTTATGAAGATAGACGGCCGTGTCAGTTGGTGTTGAAGTAAATAGGATAAAACAAGGTTCCTAATAATGATAGGCAGAATGCGATATAGCACCTCTAAGGTAAGTTATTAATAAATAAATAAACATGGACATTTCACACATCACACGCTAGTCCCCAACTAAGCAAAGCTCTATGGGAACTAGACTGCTGATAGAATACTTATATACATTTTTTTTGTAAATACATGGATAGAACACATAGTAACACCCAGACAAAGAACCAATACAACATTTGCTCTAGGTGGGAATCGAACCCACGACCCACAGCATGGAAGGCAGAGCTACTACCAACTGAGATGTGACGCATGTCAAAGATTGTATTTAAAATAGTATAGGTACTTACATAACTTTATGAGTAGATCTACGAGTATGTTGTAATAAGTAAGAATCGATTTTATGTCCAGTACCTCTACCATGAGTTGTCACAGTAAAATCGCCTGACTTTACTACAGTAGTTACGTCAATATTAGTATGACGAATTTTAGTACCCAACTATCCGCTAGAGGCGCTGTTCAAATCTTCATAGGTACATATTTTTAACTACAGACGCTAGCGAGTGTAGTAAATATAGTATAGTAAAAACTCATGGTAGAGCTACAGGTTACCCAAAGTTCCTTACGTTATATTGACACTTTATTGACATAATGTCGTGTCAACTCAAGGGGAGCGGTTATTTGTTTCAGCGCCCTCAAAAATCTCACACGCTTAACTAGATAATATGATCAATATTATTTAAACGGTAAGGATTTAAATTGACATAAAACTTACCTAATTTATCAGGAAGAAATTATATAAGCTGTAACATATTCAATTAGGTAGATATTATGTTTTGGTGAGGTCAACCACCGCCCCAAAAATAGTTGTTATCTATAAAATTATAACAAAGACAAGAATGGAGACAAGGCTTCAAGTGTCACATAAAAATCTCACAACAATAACGATATTAAATTCTGTCGCAGCTCGAATTTTAATATACTTGAATGTAAGGAGGGAAACACCAAACGAATGATTGTAGCTGTAGAAAAGGACAGGCGACTTCAACGAGCATAAGTGCAAGCGAGATAGAAGAAGCTACTTCGTAAAACTTCGTTGTCATTCGTTCATACGATCTTAGATTGAAGTGCAGTTTATAGGGTAGACAACAGACGTTGGTTTATTACATACTTAGCTTGAATACTGATTTGACGTATCAAGATTTGGGCAAAATAATTAAAGTCGGTTTCTACATTTTATTGCAGTTTAGTTTTTAGTGCCACTTCATCGGTCACTGACATAAAGTTCACAGAAGTAGGTATCTCAAATCCAACGCGTTGAAAACTGTTTTTACCGAGTCATTATGAATAGTAACTTTGCAATGTTAATTATCTTGTTTTAATATGCGAGGCATTAATTACTTATACTTACTGACCAGTCACCAAGTGATTTGTCAATTTGTGCATGACAAAATGCATAAAAAGAAAAGTAGATCTTTTTACTAAATATTCAGTCATAATATTTTTATTGCGTCAAAGCTTTATAAGGTCCATACATCCTGGTTACTTCCTGGTCGGTTTACGGACTTTTCTGTACCTATTTAGGGTTTATTGCAACAAGTCATTTTACGACATCTGTACCCCAAGTACGAGTTTGTGAACACGCGGATCGCAAAGACGCAATCGCCGAGCGCCACCGATTTTGTATGGAAATCCAACCTTCTCAATAAGTCTACTAGGGGCGCTGCTTGGATTTCGATGCAAAATCGGTGGCGCTCGGCGATTGCGTCTCTGCGATCCGTGTGTGTACAAACTCATACTTGGGGTACAGTATAAAAATGTTTGTACAAGCAAGACGGCCATCTTACGCTGAGCTATTTCGGAAAGCACTAGACAAAATAGAAGATTACTTTGTACCTTTATCTAATACGCTCTATCAGCGAGGTAATAAATGTTTGAATTATGGGATACTTACTCGCGGGCATGTGGTTTGGTACGAATGTTAGGTTAAAATTAATTTAAGCGTTCATTTATAATAAACGGCTCGAACAATGAAGACCAAAATAATATCTATATAATTTTTTTTATTTTATATACTCTTGCTGCAGTTTTTTTGATGAGAATAATAAAATAACAAAAAAAATCGTATGGTGTGGTGGTCCACTCTGCCTCTGATTTGTTCCGGTATAAAGTGTTTTTTTATTTTTATTTTTATCAATTTTCGCGCTCGAGTATTATGCAGCTACATGATGCACCTATTTAAATACGTTTAATAAAAAATAATAAATAATAAAATAATCGTTTATTTTCTCCCATAGAAAAAACTTAAATCAAAATTATCAATAATTAATAGGTAGTAATAGGTAATATAAGTAATAGTAGTAATAGGTAGGTAGTAGTACTAAATAGGTATCGTCTTAGTAGTACTTATTGATAATGTAAGTAAGTTACAGGTTTGTGGGAGACTGGTGCCTGAAATAGGTAACATAATACCTGTGCCACAGGACACCAGGGCTCCACTCCGCTGATTACTTAAGTATACAATCAAATATCAATGAAGATGTTCACAATATCTAACTATGTATAATAAACTATAATTTGATATAATAATAGACTAACTTAATGGGTACTTACGAAACTATACATAAATGAAAACTATTATATATGTATATTAAATAACAATGCAATGTGATTGTGTTTTTCAGTGCTAATGATATGGTGTGGGTGTATGTGTATGTGAGAGTGTGTAGTATGATAAAAAGGTGAGGGTGTGAGGGAGTGAGGGTGTGTGTGAAATTTATATTGTGAGAAAGTGTGGATGTATTAGTGAATGAGAGTGAATGATGGTATATTAGTATCTATATGACTGAGATTCCGTAGATAAGATAACTATCGTGTGATAAGGCGTAAGAGAGGTCAAGTGGGGTATAATGAGGCAAGGTTTGTGTTGAGGTCCAGGTATAACTAATATGGAAGTATTATTGTTTTAATCTAGTGATGTTTTAACAAGTAGGGCAAACTTTCTGAAACGTAAGAAGGTGCTATGAGCCTGCTTTCGTCGTCTTGGCACAACTACTCCCAGACAAGAGCACAGCAATGCAGGCTCACAGCATGATGGCAGGAATAGCACTTACTTCATAGGTATTAAAAGCTTTTCAGTTTCCTCGTATGTTAGTTTTTTAAGCCATTCACTTACTGTTACTTTGCATTTGGTTTTAGTTAAGGGATAGATTTCTATTTTATTATTTAGCTTATTATACATATAAGGCCCAAGAAAGCAGAAAAAATTATTTGTTAGCATCGTTCGGAATTTAACAGGATCACAGACATTTGCTCTTCTTCGCCTTTCCGAGGCCAGTTCTGGGTCGTATTGTAATAGGGAGTGTTGTTTAAGTATAACTTGCAGGAGGAAAGATTGTCTGATAGTCAGGACACTCCACTTCAGATAAAGATCGGTGGTAGGAAAGCGCCAAGGTAAGCCTAAACTGACTTTTAATATGGCTCTCTGAGATCTTTCCAGATTTATTAAATGGGTTTTCGCTGCACCTCCCCATGATGTGATACAATAATCAATAATAGATTGGCAAAGAGCAAAATAAACGACCCTGAGAACTTTACGATCAGCAATATGTCTTAAAGTTTTGAAGACGAAAATAAGTTTACGTAGTCGGGTTACAAGTACGTCGATGTGTGGTTTAAATGACATTGTTTGATCTATGGTAACGCCCAAATACTTAATAGATTCTGCTCTGTCTAGAGGGGGACATGTGCAAACTGATCCTTCTGAGCAGGAATGAGCCGTTATGGTAAGTGAAGACGGCGGAAGCAGGTTGACTCTATGAGCAAAGGAAAGGTACTTTGTTTTAGTCACATTCAAAGTTAGGATGTTGTTATGAAGCCATGTACATACTCTACTTAATCCTTCGTTAGCTTTAGAATAGACGTCTTCCCAGTTTTCCGCACTAAAAAACACTACTGTGTCATCCGCGAATGTAAGTATTGACCCATTCTGTATTCGCATATTACAGAGGTCGTTTATATACACGAGAAACAAGGTTGGACCGAGAATACTTCCTTGTGGGACTCCGTAACTTATGCTGAGTTCATCGCTGAGACATTGGTCGATTTTAACCCTTTGAGTTCTGTCACTTAGGTAATTACGAAATAAATCAAGAGGAACGCCACGCACTCCAATTTTTTCGAGCTTACAAATTAAGAGAGGGATAGAAACTGTGTCAAACGCTTTGGCCAGGTCGAGGAAGACAGTCAGGCATTTTTTCCTCTCATCCAGACTTGAAACGATAGAGCTAACAAGTATATGGACAGCATCATTAGTGGATTTGCCTGCGCGGAAACCGAATTGAGATGACGAAAGTAGGTTATTTGACTCTAAGAACTTAACCAAGCGATTGTTTACAACACGTTCCAAAATTTTTGAGAGAGCTGGGAGTATAGAAATGGGCCTGAAGTTGTTTACACAGCTTCTATCTCCTCCCTTGTAGATGGGCTTTATCAATGCAGTTTTAAATGCTTTTGGGAAAACTCCAGTAGTAAGCGCTAGATTACAAATGTGGGTGATTGATCTTGTTAGAAATTGGGCATATCGCTTTATGATTTTGCTTGAGATTTGGTCTAGTCCCATAGCGCAATTTTCTTTAAGACCGGATATTAAAATTCGGACTTCATCTTCGTCAGCTGGGAGCAAGACAATAGAATTGCTGGGTGATAATAGTTGACCTTGCTTTAACGCTTCGTTCTTCATTTCTTCATTCACGGTAATATCGGTGTCCTTCAGACTACATGACTCTTCTGCTAGTTTACGACCTATATTTACAAAAAAGTTGTTTACTTCGTTAATGCTTCCTAGCTGATTATCAGATTTGACTAAACAGGTCGAGTGATCTTTAACCTTACTAAACCCGCCAACGTTTTTAATTATTTCCCATAGTTTTTTCTTGTTATCCTTTGAATTCTCTATTTCTTGCCTTTCATAACTTCTTTTAGCCTTTTTTAGTTGCGCAGAACAAAAGTTTCTGTATCTTTTAAAAGTAAGTTTAAGAACCTCATTATCAGGATCTTTTTTTAGTTTTTTGTATATGTTATCTCTATTTCTCATACAGCGTAAGATGCTTTTAGTTATCCAGGGTTTAAATATTTTTTTGCGTTTAGGAAGTTTATTCGTTTCCGTACTCTCTTTAATGGCAGTGACAAGAAGATTTACCAACAGATCAGTAGCCTCATTTGCCTGGTTGCATAGTAATACGTCTTGGAAGCTAGTATTATTTATAACCTTGTCTAGGTGATCGTAATTAATGTGAGTAGTAAAGGTTTTATAGTAATTGAGTTGTGAATTTAGACTAAGAGAAAGGGCTACACATTCGTGATCTGTTATAGACGATTCTATAACAAAACACAGGGCTTCTTGCTTGGTTTTAAGCATCATGTGGTCGAGGCATGTACGACCATGTGTAGGGTGTGTATGACCCGATAGTAAACAGTGGCTTGCTAGACAGTTCAAATACTCATGAGCTCGCTTATCTGACGTTGTAGGTGTTATATCTATATTAACATCACCACAGAGTATTATGTTTTTGTAGGTGCTAAGCTTAGAAAGTTGCAAATCAATGGCGTTGTTAAAACTTGTGGTGTCCGATACGTGAGGGGGGCGATAGATACCAAGTATGGAAGTGTCTTTGTTTATTTTAAGTAGAAGGCAGTTGGCGTCAGTAACAAAAGGCTCCTCAGTCACTACTTCCAGATTATTTTTATAATACATAACTACCCCCTCGTTCTGCGTTTTGTGCCTAGTAGTGGCAGAGTAACTGTAGCCGCTTAGTTCCGGGATAGATTTAGCTGTAGGTAGCCAGCACTCAGAGAGGACGATAACATCCCAGTCTAGTTCTGAACGGAGAGCAAGGGTACTAAAATTATGTATATTACAATTAACGCTTCTTATATTTTGTGATATAATATTTATTGAGTTTTTAGGATTCTCAAGAGTAATGTGGGATTTAACTTCTTCAATATCACATTTTATTACTTTTGCTATTGCTAACGAGTCCAGGCCCAAGTTGATAGAATCAACATTGCTATTAACCATTATCTATAAAAAATATTGGGGCCCGTCGTATGGCATCATTGCCGTAGACGGGTAAATAGATTTTTTTATTTAATTGAAGGGAACTTGGGGCTCGGACAACATGTAGCAGTAGCTCGTTACTTGTAAATAACGTGTTTGGGATTATTGTGATATTAGTATGTGATTTAAAGTTTATTTCTTGGATATAGATACTAAACAGAGTGTGTTGAATTTGTGTGTTATGTTGGTGTATAAATAGGGTGTATGTTTGTGTACGTGTGTAATATTGTTGAGTTATGTAATTGTGGGTAAATATTAAAAAAGTTATAGCACTAAGAAATTTAAACATAAGGTAATTACAAGAAAATATAATGTAGGTATTACTAAACAGCTTGGCAATAATATAAGATAAAAAGATTACGACTAGTCACTTTGTTAGTTGTAGCAACTCATCCTCTTCTTCGACCCGTACTGGAGCTGAGTCTACATTTCTTTTCACGAAAACTTTCCCAAAAGCGGTCCATGCAGAAGTGAGCTTCTTATCTTTGACGCTCTCGCGAGCAAGATAAAATATACGACGGGCTTTGAAAGTTAGATATTCGGAGACAAAGACGTTTTGCGAAGGCCCCGCCAGCTGGATATCGGTTGTGTTAAAAGGTGGCTCCTTTTTTTCTCTTCTGGATTTATTTAGCTTTTTGAACTCGGCTACAAGTAATTCTTTTCTAGTTGAGCAGGTGAAGTCGACGATGAGAGCATCGAGCTTGGATCGGTAAATATTTTTTATTTCCGAACTCTGGATCGGGGTCTCCAGGCCTAAAGATTTACCTACTTTCTGGACAATAGTAGATATCAGCTGCTTGCTCTCGTTAGGTTGCTTGGGAATGTTTCTAATTTCGATCATTGTACTGCAAGCTTGTTTTTCCAGTAGCTCAATTTTATTTTCCAAGTTTGAAACTCTCTTCTTATATTCGGAGTTTTCGTTTTCTAAACAAGAAACCTTTTCTAATAAAGCATCGTATTGGCCGCCCATGAAATCCACAGACTTTTGAATCTCCTGGTTCTGATTGATAATGGTGTTCATAGCTATAGATAGGGCATCGAACTTTTGATCTTGTTGTGTTTTAATTTCAGTAAACATTGACTTTATGTCGTTGGTTTCAGCTGATTGGAACGAAAACTCGTCGTACGTACGTTTTTGACGCTTTGTGATGTTTAAGTAGGAATCCCTGGATTCCGCAGTCGAACTAGTGTTTATAGCAGAGTCCGAGCTATAATGGATCATTGGAGGAGTCTTCATTTTGTATGTTGGGGGTTGCGGTGGCGGTGAACGTGATACCGACATCGTAGATTCGTAGCAAGCGAAAAAGTAGGCCTAAATTAGCGACGGGAAAGCTCAATAGGTATGGTAGGCGTAACCTGCGCTTACGCACACTAGGTGATAAGAGGTGGTTCCTTGTAATGCGTTAGTAGAAGTGCGAACTTTGATTGGCCGTCCTTGAGCGCAAAGCTATGATGCGGAGTCGTGATTTATATAGTTTACACTATCACTCGGCGGTTCTCACTCACTCACTTAAGAGACAATAGTGGGTATTTCACTGTGTTAAAATAAATGCGAGTAGTCTAGTTAATGACTCATGGCACACACGTCCGCACTGTACGGTGCCCGCGGAGGGAACTCGAATGTTTATGCATACGAGAATATACCATATAATTTAAAAAAAAAATCCGGTATAACTCTACGTTTTCAATTCTGTTAAAGGTAAACGGTAAAAACGGAAGTTTTCAAAATTCATTCGTTATTATGATTTACAAAATGATTGAAATGATTTGAAACCTTGCGGAACACGAAAGCTGGGATTTATTGATTTAACGAAGGCTTAACCTATAGAATACGAAAACAACAAAGTATATCTATATAATTTTGGAACTAAATAAGTTATATACCTATGCTTCGATAAATGTATAAGTAAATGAATATTAAGATGATACAATCCTTTTTATTAATGTTATAAAAACATAATTAGAGTTAAAATTCCGAATAGACTTTTAATTAATGAAATATTTACACATTCACAAGCTTCAGCTACATAAAACTATTAAATACAACAATAGCTTACTACTTAGCTCAATGGTATTCAGTAGTACCAATTAATTACATAGTTCATGTTGCATAAATGATACTACAATACCAGTAAACATTATTATAATATTCTGTACTGATTTATCATGTTTATAAACATGACGACGTTGGAACTGATTCACTCGATATTTATGTTGAATATCTGTACTTATACTTGTGCATTGAATAACTTTTGTGTTTTACAATATTTTGTATTGTATGTATGTATTTAAGCTTTTGGTTGTCTGGAGAAGAACTACCACCGTACCTATTTCTGTCGCCTGCGAATGATCCTCGCATTGCTCTGTTTCGCTTTGAAAAGTAAATAAATAAAAAAATAATGCTGGACAATCCACACAACATCATCTAGCCCCAAGCTAAGCAGAGCTTGTGTTATGGGTACTAAAAGACTACAATACATTACATAGGTTGATATTTTTTATTATACATATAATACCCAGACCACCCGGAATAAATATTTGCAGATCGTACAAACATTTATCCCAAGGCGGGAATCGCACCGCAACCTCCGCGTCGCAGGCGGATTTCCGACCGCCGCGCCACATTGGTCGTCGAAGTAAGTTAGTAAGTTAAGTGACTCAAAAATTCTACAAACATACATTGCCGACTCGCCTCAAGTTACTCACTGTTTGCTTCGCTTAGTTCGCTCAACGGTTAAGTTTCTGAAACTTTTACTAAGTTTTAAAGTCTATTTGTAAACACGAGGGATTTGTTATTTTCTTCTCATATAACAAAAGTACCTAATGTTTTTGAGAAGTCTACACTGATATTCAAGTTGTGTTTGAAACAACTTGTAGCGATTTCGAAGACACTTGGAATAACTTGCAATGTGAAATATTATAATATTTAATTTTCTGCATAAATATTGACGTTAAAGCCTTAAGATTCGTTTATAATGGCTTAAGCGATAAACACAGATTTTTGTCCTGTGTCTATTGCTTACTGTACAATGTATGTCTTACCATAAAAATGTACCTATATAACTATTTTATGAGCAATCTAGTTTCCCTATTACATGCTTTGCTTAGTTTGGGTATTGGATGGCGTGGTGTGAAACATCACGAAACAGATTAACATCAATAAATACAATGTATTCCTGGGGGGCTATCCAGCAAGGGGAAACTTGCGTGACCGAATATCCTTTCAGTTGCAGTTCAGTTTTCGATGATTTTACTATAGTAACTCATCAGTATTCCGTGGCATTGTTTTGGACTGACGTGACTGAGCTTTATAAAATTATGACTGAGCTGTTAAAAATGACGTCAATGCCGCGGTTTAGCACGTGGCCTACCTGATTTGAGCATGGTCTACCTGATTTTTCATTAATTCTATCAAACGGTATGAAAATCGATCATTCAAAATATCAATAAAAGACGAAGAAGAAAACTGAACTGCAATTTGATCAAATAACAGTTCAAAAACATTTCAGTTTTCAGGATACCCTCCCTGGATATATTTGATGTTACGTACATTGTTGAAAGACAACATTTATTTACCTAAAGGAATAGAAACAGTTGTTCTAAAGCAGGTTCTAACAGTAACAACAGTGTTCACGGTCAGAGCACTACAATAATGGTTTTCCTCTGAGGAACGTGCCTTTTGTAATGTTCCCTGTCTTCTTATTGTTATGATATTCTATATGAAATTCTATTGCAATTTCTTTGAATTCGTGAAAGCATTTTATTATAACTTATGCTTCAGTTTCAGTTTGTATTCTTTGTACATTTTGTATATACATTATTTTCCTTTCTTTGCAGAAAGAACATGAAACGTATGTACACAGTTAAAATACTGCAAATTATGTTCTAACAAATATTTTAAAAGCTTTGTAGATATATAAAAATAAAACAAACAAAACGATTAAACCAAATCATGATAAATTGAATGCAATAAAAAGTATTTTACTTTCCATCCAATATAAATGATTTCAGATTAATATAATGGCGAAAATAAAGTGGTGTTTTCTCGAAAACGGCTCATAATTTCTACTTATCTTCACAAACTCGGGTAATGCCCAACCGGCGGCGAGTGATAAATAAACCTTAATAAAAGTAAGCGAATAAAGATCGTTTTTTAATAGATTAATACCAATCCCTATAATATACTGACATCATTGATAAAACTATTTTTACTGCTGGTATCTTTTGAAAAACGTGCATGACCGATGTGGCGCGGTGGGCAAAGGTCCGCCTGCGACGCGGAGGTTGCGGGTTCGAGCCCGCCTTGGGATAAATGTTTGTACGATCTGAAAATATTTATTCTGGGTGTTCTGGGTATTTTATATGTATAATAATAAATATCTATCTATGTTATGTATATTAAGTATGTCAGTTTTAATACCCATAACACAAGCTCTGCTTAGCTTGGAGCTAGATGATGTTGTGTGGATTGTCGAGCATTATTTATTTATTTATTTATTTATATTTCCAGTATTTAACGGAACAAGCAGGTCAGGTATGACTTACGTCAAGTGGTAATTTTTGCTTATAAAAACGCATAGTTCCGAAGAAAATGCAGTCGTAGTCAGGCGAATACTAGTTTTATGACTTATATGTATTATTAGTGTTAAAAAATATTTTTGTAAGTGAAATTAGCTAGGAAAAATTAATTAGCATGCGAAGAGATAACTATAACATACGCGATATTTATATAGGGTAAGTATAGATATTAATTATGTAACGATTCATAATTGTTCAAAATACAACGATTATAAGACGAAGTTGCGGGCACAATAATATATAACTTTGATAGAAAATAATAAAACATTATATATAAGTCTAAAAATTCGCTAACAACCTATCCCTACCATAAAATCAACAATTCAAGTAAAACCAACACTTAAGCTGTCAAAAGTACCTCAAGTTGTTTGCTGAACCAATATGGTTTGGCTTTTAACATCTTTCAAAGTGGTTCTTTAATATTAAGGAAATTCGATATAGCTACTGGATAAATAGACATACAAATATTTATTTTGGAGTAAATGTTACTTAGTTTGAGACTATAAAGCATTTGTGAAATGTCAATGAATACTTGTAGGTAATAATTTTTAGTTATCTAAAATATATATTAGTATATTATCATAGAACACAACGATAATACTCACGATATAAGTGTTCATTTATTCACAAACAAACTTACGACTATACAGTATTGACAAAATGTACATTGTCATATAAAATACATAAGATCAGTAGCAATCGGAAGCGTACCCAAGACACTGGCTGCATTGCCGATATAAGTGTTCTTTGATTTTATATTATTATTTAGGTTGGCAACACCTTTCTCTTTCTCTTAAGATAAACAAACCCCTTTACTGCCAAGTTTACTTAGGTCTATCACTTTTTTACGCTTTATCATTAATTTAGTCTTAAGAAAATAACGTAGATGCTCGGAAAATAATATTGAACTTTTGAAAATTACATAAGAGTAAATATTAAGAGTAAATCCGTTATCTACACCCTAGTTTTATGTTTGGACTTATAATCATATATTTGGATTACGTTATGAACTATCTGTATTCCAAGTTTCATCAAAATCAATCTACAAAAACGTGATTAAGAGGGAAACGTCCACATTTTTACTGAGCACTATCTTCCGCCGTCATTTCATCTGCGTTATTTTTATAGATGTTTTTTCATGACAGAAAAAAAACATATTCTTGAAAACCTGCAATTTTAAAGAATAAAAGGCTTCTTTCTTCATATCCCAAGTTCAAAGTGGATATTATATACTTTTTACATGAATAAGGATCAAATATCTAAACACTACAATAATATACTAGGATTAGTAGTATAAAATGTAGGTACGTATACGTCAGGTAAGTTATAACATTATTAGTTACCTAATAGCTTAGGCAGTCCATTGTTTCCATAGCTTTAGGTAATATTGAATCAGTAGGTACAAAGTGGATACTGCGAACTTTATCCACGTTCTATTATGTTCGGGAAAGCATTGTATCCGACCTTGATGCGTAACAAGCTTATTCTATTAGTACAAGATTAGCTTACTTTGATTGAAATTTGCGGTGTGATAAATCTATGATTTGTTATATTTTATTAGCTACTGTAAGTTACCCGTTTCGAAAAACTCTAACTTGAAATTATAATAAAAAAGACGGACGGGTGTCCTTACAATATAATTACAATATCAAATTGGAGTTTTTCCGTAGTGTGTTCAAAGTGTTTCAAAGTATGTAATAAGTGTAAACATTGATGTCTTGACAAATAATTTGATAAAAAATCTACATAATACGAAATGTTGTCATGTTTTCTCGAGAAATAATGTCAAATTTATGTTATCGACATATTTAAAACCACAGGCTGTGTCTTCTATAAAAGCCATAAAATACTGACAAAATATACAAAATGTAAAAATATAGAGAATTTTAAAACATATGCAATTCTCTTGTTAAAATGTTGTTGTTGTATTATAAGAGTAAAGTCAAGTTTTATCACTTTAAAAAAATATTAACAGGATTGTACAGAAAAAAAACAATTGAGCATTGTGAACGTCTAGTTGAGTTTCTTTTGTTTACTGCTAACTCAGTGCTTGTAGGCTTCTTCAAACAAAGTCCTTCTTTGAGTTATGCAAAAAATATTGAGTAAGTACCTACTTCATACTTTTTCAGGTAAATTCAACTTCATTAGGATATAAAAGTACTTATATAAAAGTAAAAATAAACGGCCGGTTTCTAGAAACCCAAATTACGATTGATCCGAGTTTGACACATAGTAATTATTTGATTTTTTCGTTGACCATCGTTCGAGAAACCGGCCGTTATTTATACGTATTGAACACCAGATTTCTTCGAGGCATTATCTTATAATAACATAAGTTTTCACATTTTCACAGAAAGTAGGGCACTAGTCTGTGATCAGAATTCATTAGCTCTTTTTTTATTTGTAAATGAGTTAATTTAAAGATCTCTGGACTTCATCACAGCCTATTTCGTAACCGTTCCGAAGTATTCTAATTTATAAAAGGGGATATGAAATTGGGTCAGCAACGTAATTGAATATAATGAAATTCGATCTTTGAGTTCTCTCGAAGGTAATGAAAAATTTACATTTAAAGAAAAATTATGCTTGAAGTACTACTACTCAAGTATTTTTTTGTCCATTTTTGTGAGCTTAATGTATATTACAATATAGGAAACGGGATCGTTCAATATATTGTCATATATACGCTTATTTTATTGTATGAGTATAATAATATAGTAAATAGAATTATTTTGATATTGTGTAATGTGTAAAGAAGTGATGTAATTTACTAATGTTATCTACTAATTATTTTTTTTATTTTTTTTTTAGATTTAATCATTTATTTCACAAGTAGAAACGTGTAATATAATAACATTCGAAAAACTATACTAACATTTCCCAAATAGAAAGAAAAAATACTTTTTATAAATGCAATAGGAATAACTTAAGTAAACATGTGCGATATCATTTTTTCTTACATTAAAAACAAGAATGTTATGAACTGGAATTGAACCCGCAATTGATTTATGTTCGTGTATCTATTCCCACTGTTTCTACATACTTTGGTTTATAAAATTGCTTATCAATCTATCTGAAAAATCTATATTTCAGGCACTATATCATGTATGCTTAGATCTCTATCTATGAAGTCCAAAAACCAATTGTCTATTGTAAACCCGTTTTCAAATCAAATGTTATCTTAGATTTATGGAAAATCTTCGCAGGCTTGTAATATAGTAAGGTTATTGACCTTATAGCTTTTCCAAATGTCATTTGCAAATTACAGACGGTTAGACGCTGAATGAAAAGTTGAAGTAACCTGTAGGTAGGTCTAAACTTATCCGTTTAGAATTTACGTCTTTCGCAATTTGCCAGACGTCAACAACATAGGATAGAATTGAATGCATCGAACTTAAAAGTTTCTAGACGAATTTCGTGATAAAGACGAATTTTGTGTTGATATGTCTGTTGCAGGAATGGAAATCCATTTTTAAGTCGTCTATCGCTTTAGGATTCAAGATTTTTTATTTTTTACTGAACGCTGTGGACTACAAATGCTTTTGTTTGGTGAAAATCACGATCTTCATCGTACTCAAATAAATTTGACGCAAAGAGATGAAAAAAATTACACTGTTATTTTAAACCTAGGAAACTGAAAAAATATAGAAAGTGTCTTTAAGCCACCATTTTACATTTTAACATTTTAGTTGACTTCTCTAGATATGCACCCCCACTCATCAATAGAAATTCGGTATTACAAGCCGCTGAAAAAATTCTGGATGGTCTTAACTTATTTCCAACTATAGCGTCTATGGTGAGTTTTTCAAGTAAGTCTAATAAGTTCTGAAGGTCATCTAACGATTGTTACCTACAATAGTATCGTACTGTAAGTCACACGTACAATATTTTGCCCAGCTAGATAAAGTCAGGTAAACTGAAAAAAAACGGGTAATATCGTATAAAGTCGGGTAAAATCGGTTTAAGCATGGTGGTTTTGATGTTTCAAACTATATTGAACTTTCAAAACAATTAAAATTCCTACACCACCTACGCTCAGAAAGCAATAGATTATTTTCTTATCAAAACACTCGTAGGTGTTACAATCGTTACAATAATAAACAGTTTCTAAAATTATAAATTTCCGTGTAACGAAATGAGAAACGGATGAAAAACTAATTTATAAATAAAATTAGGTTGATATGAAAATTACTGTTCAGAAGAATTTTGGCAAACGTATAGAAAGAAGACAAACACATGCTGTTAAAGTTTAAAACTGTTATAGATAGTATATTCTTATTATAGCAAGATCTAAAAAAAAATATGGACTTTGCTGTGGACGACCGATGTGGCGCGGCGGGCGAAGGTCCGCCTGCGACGCGGAGGTTGCGGGGCATACATAGACATCATTTGAACCCAAAAGATAAAAAAACCTGAGTCATTGTGCAAGCATAGGTACCTGCTTGCACAATGAATGCACAATGACTCTCATGGTTTAACCAATTGTTTTTTTACTAGCACATCATTGATATATATGGAAGGTACTAAAAAAGTACGCTACGCATCGAGCAACCTATCACATTTTTGTACACTAGGAATTACCTGAGAGGTTGGGTATTTACTTAAAAAAAAAATGGTTGTCTGTAAAGTCGGTTTACTGACGATAGTTGAACGTGACAACGAACGCAAATGCCGATTGTGCTTCTTTGTCGCTCGTTCCGCGCTCTCGCATGAGTCTCAGAGCGAGGTAACGCCGCATGAGTCTCAGAGCGAGGTAACGCCGCATGAGTCATGTTTTTTCGTGCGTGCAGCCGGCTCTATCGAATTATAAGACGTTGTCACGTCAATATCCTACGCTTTATTTAAAGCTTTATTTTGTTTTTTAAAGGACCATGAATAAAATGTGGCATCTGGCGCCAACTACAGAGTTTTTTAAAGAGAATAATCTTACTGATGCTTTTCCAGGCGTACACAAAACTTGCTCGTAATAATCTTATTTTTTCATAAGACCATATTCAAATAAGAAACTATTTCCCAAGACGACTTGTATCCTCGTCAGTAAAAAACGGACAAAATCTGGAATTATCTTGTAGCTTCAGCACTACATTACTACCCTTACATTATAATAAGATTATGTAATTTTGGATACTGTGAAATCAGTTTTCTTAGGTATACCTAAACAGCACTTTTTTCAAACATTACCATTTTGATAAAAAAAGTGCATTGGTAATGCAAGTCTTATGAAAAAATAAGATAAGAAAAATAAGCATATTTTCTAAAAAAAAACATTTTTTTAGTTTTAACAATTTTTCTCGTTAACTGTGTACAAACTAATCAATTTAAACAAAAAAAAAATTGATACTACTTCATATGGAATTGATTGTGAATTAGGTTCACTACCTACAGGCTGTTTTTATATAGACTCTCGTAAAACTGATACCTACTTTTACTACCAATTTTCCACTTCAAGAAGAATTGTCTTCGTTTAGGCCAAATTGCTTGGACTGTTCTTTATTTCCCTTTAAAGTGTACCTACGAGGCCTGTAAACCAAATTGAAAAAGAAGTTGCCACGTTTCTAATCTGTTTTGTATCGGAAAACATGAACGATTCGTCAGATAAACAAGACCACCATCTGTATTGCTAATAACATAGCCAAGCACTACCAAAAATAAATGGCATTATTTTTTTTATGAATAAAAAAACAAAATCTGATAATGTGAAAATCAGTCGGAATCAAACAATTTAGTAAACATAATTCTAGGTACGTGGCACTGAACCATGTTTAGCTAATTAACATTATTCATAAATTAACACAGTAGTAATCATCTCATCATGCCCTTATTCAACGACAGAGTCTCAAATTATAAATATAGTTTATATAAATAATTAGTTTCGCTCGCACTGAGATGTTATATTTATTTAGTTGGCCTTGTTGAGCCGTATGGCTTAGAATTGTAAAATATTATCGGCTAGTTGACGCTCTCGTCTTCTCAATTAATCCAAATATCACGGATCAAATCACGCATCAATGAAAATATGTGCTTGTATTGGTATATTTTGTCAATAAAATAAAGTAATGTAATAAAGTGTAGGTAGCTAAGCTAGCTAATAAAGTAACTAAATAATTATCTATTTTATAATTATTATGCTATTCCATAATATTTTTTAATAAAAATATTTATCTATAATATAGTATAATATATAGTATAATATAATATAGTATAATATATAATAAATATGTATCCAAAACGCGTACTTATCCGGTATTCAAAATACAATTAAAAAAAGGTTTCGGCCCGATAAAAAGCAATTAAAAAACCACGGAACAGGTAGGTTTCATAAAACAAACATGATCACTCAAAAATTAAATCGAAATACGCAAGTATCTAACCTCCAACATTGGTGAGTATCTCTCATAATGTGTATTGTTATCTTAATAAACACGCGTAACTTACCGCTCGCTGTATCGAATGTTCTATTTCGGTGCAGTGTGCTATAACTTTGTACGTGCGTTTCCGGCGTCTTAGCAGGAAGCCGCCAGTCAAAGTAAAGAATAATTCACACTAAGCGCACTGACGAACGATTGTTTCCAAATAAACCCGAACGTAGTGATTGTCCTCGCAAAAGTTTACATTTCGCCGGGAACGGTTTGCGGTATATTACTCAACAATTCTGTCCAATGTTCAAAGGTACACCTCTTTCAGTTTAAATATTTATAGTTTACTTTATTAATTATAAATAATATTAAAAAAAACTGAGATAGTTGGTAAAATGAAAGTTAGTTTTCAGTATCGATGTTATTCACGCGATGAGCTCCGAGACACGGGCCGCTCGACACGTCTTTCTTCGACGACGGCGCGCCGTAGACTAGTTCCTTCAGCTAACTGAAACGCGGAGTTCTCTGAGTTTTTATGAAACACAGCCTCCGGGGTCAACGAACTGTTGAGGGATGGATGGAGGTCTCCGCGATAAGTGTTCTTGACGCCCGCTGGGTTCAAAACGGTAGGTACAAATTATAGGGCCACTTTAATTGTATTGAAACCGCACACTGAAATTGGCTTGGGAGCTTTTGGAAAGCTTTCGGAAAGTTGGTAAGTTACTATGACGACTTTTGTGTAATATGGTGATTTTGCTTGACCCACAACAGAGCTTATTAAATAATTAACACATT
The DNA here is from genome assembly GCA_932527185.1 of Ecliptopera silaceata. NCBI lineage: Eukaryota > Metazoa > Arthropoda > Insecta > Lepidoptera > Geometridae > Ecliptopera > Ecliptopera silaceata. The sequence goes on along the minus strand of OW052205.1, from coordinate 3,836,541 downwards.
TTGTTATTGCACATTTTGTTGAAGTCTTATATCTTCCTGAAGATTTATGTAGGTACATAAATTGAGATGCTGAGTATTTTATAAATAAATAATTTCACTATATGTCAAGCAATAAAACTAAGATGAACCTTCACCTCTTGGCAAAGTCTACACATCCGTAACCAAATATCAACAACTGGGTCAAGGATCCATATTCCACTTTATTATTTAATCTTTGCCGTCGTGCCATCCTTAAAGGATAACCAACACTTCTCTCAAAGTAAAATAACCTCTAATCCGCGAGGATAAGGTCTAAATATCAATAATCAAAAGACTGCCGGCGGTTATCGTCCAATTTTATCGTTCATATCAAATTGAACTGTCTTATGCTCATTTTATGTTCCATTATAGCTTGTTCGTATGTGTCAGAGACAACTTTGAACAATTGTTATTTATATCGCTAAACCATATCTGAGGAAATAGAAAAGTTAGCCAGGTTTGATTGGTATAACTTAGTTGAATAAGAATACAGAAATACAGGGTGAATAATAAATAATTAGTTTGATAAGGTTTAAGCTGTGTGCCGCTGTTGCTGCCAGGGTACGCATGGGCATCACGGAAGATCAGCGTTATAGTAGTACATAGGTACTACTACAACACATGCTGAGTGACGGCCTGTTTTGTGGTCACAAACATGTTAATAGTAAGGTTTTTTATTTTTAATTGTAAGTATTTATTTTTATTTATTTTTGACGTATTTGACTTGGATTGGTGGGACATTGCCAAGGACAGAGAGAAGTATTTGGGGGAGGCCTTTGCCCAGCAGTGGGACAATGTAGGCTAGAATAAAAAAAAAAGTATCTTTTGATCTCATGTGTGTGACACAAAATTAAGTTTTTCTTTCTTTCTCATACTATAATCTCCTAAAACTAAAGAGACAAGCACGTCTGACAAAACTTGTTTGAAAGTTGAACCAATTAGAGAGATACATGAATTTTTTTAAATAATTGGCTACATAAAAAAATTTAATGTAAAAAAGTCTTGTTCATACCACTCTTCTTTGGTTGGGAAATTAGATTGCTGTTTTTTTTTTGTTTCATTGTTTAATGGATTTTTTTACAATATGTGGTTGTTAAGTGTATGATGTAACATAAATAGATAATAATATAGAAAATAAATAAATAGTCTGTGAAAAATGATATCGTAAAATATAAGACGTTATGTTGTTTTAAAAGTCATGGTCAGTTTTTGGGATTAGTTTTGCTCCACCCTGTAGACATGCTACTGGAATATTAATAGTTGAAATAAATATAATTGCTTGGGATTTGTGTTATTATGAGATTAACAAAAATAATTACTTATGTTGTTTTAGACATTGGAAGAAGCAGCAAGTGAATTTATCTTTATATCCGTACTTTATTATCTTGTTCCTTAAATTATTCGGTTTTAAGTTATTATAGAGTTTTCATTTATTGAGTTATTAATTTATGAAACAGCTAGGAAAGGTAAAGAGACAGTTTTACTTACAATTTACCGCATACTTAATGTGTGTTTTAAAAAAGTTTTCTTAAAGGTTTATATCTTTCTTTTAAAAGAAAGTCAGCATTTTCCGAGCAATGAATGTAAAATAAAACTTTACACTAATAATAGGTGGTATTTTGCAAAGTTTTCTAATAAAACGTCGAGCTTAAACCCCAGTCTGGAAAACTTTAACTTAATAGATGTCTTTTTGCAAAAAATGGCGCTCAAAAGTGTCTTTAGTGTCTCTACCATACTACGAAAACATTAGCTTCACAAAACTACGTGCATCAAATAAGTAGAATAGGTAGTATAGCATTATCATCTACAAATACTTATCACTGTATATGTATACAGTAGTTTCTACCCGTGCGACTTAACTGCGGACTCTACGCTGTGACGTCATCGAGTAACTACGCGCTCGCCCTCATGCGGTGAGGACGAGGACGAGTGAGTAGGTGAACAAGCGAGGACGCATTCCAGCGAGGTACGCAGTTAAGTCAAACGTGTTGTTACTAGCTGTAGTTTTAATTTAGCATTAAGTCGATGTTTCCACATAACAACGACATCAATCGTCAGTTTTAATTAGCAACGTCTTATCATTTAAAGAAAAACATTTAGTACCGTTAGGTTATAAATAGGTAGATACTAAAATAGTTTTTGATTTTATTTAACACATTTCTTACGTATATTACGAGATATTTTTTACTCCATTGTATTTCTCGAGTGTAATTATATTTCAGCAAAACATTTTCTCGGCTCTTACTTATTTATTACGAGCTTCGTTTTGTTCACTAATGATATAAATCTTGAATTGCAAAGAAAACTTGTTATATAATTTATTATTTTGCGCTTTTATTCAAAGGAGTTTAAATGTGCTTATTACGCTTCGAGTTATTCGTGTTCATAAATTATGTTATTTATGAGGATTAAATATCTACTATTAATAAGAATAATATAATTTATTATAAATAAATATTCATGGACAATTCACACATCAGTATAGTCCCAAACGAAGCAAAGCTTGTACTATGGGAACTAGAGTGCTGATAGAATACCTACTTAAATGCTTTTTTTTTGTAAATACATACATATAATACATAGTACCTACACCCAGACACAGAACAAATATTTATGTCCATCACACAAACATTTGACAGAGCTACTAGCAACTGAACTGTGACGCTTGTCAAATATATACCTATGCACTTTGTACCAGACACATTTTTAAGTTAAATAAATATTTATGTACCTTTTAATTCATAAGAAAAACTCACCAAGCATTATTATTATTAATTACTGTTTATATTACTTTAAGGTATTTTGTGAGTTATATTTATATTATGTGGTGTGCAATAAAGAATATTCTATTCAATACTGCTACTATAAAACCATAATAAATTCGCAATTACAAATCATTGTGCAAATCTAACTGGCCATTTCCTTTGCCAATATCCACAGCTTGAGTTCCGCTGATGTGACCAGATCCTCAATTAGTGCTCCCACTTAATATTCTGATGGTGTGACGTGTGTTACTGTCCTTTACGAGACGAGCCAGCCCAAATATTTGCAATAGTCTGTAGACAGCATGTCTCTGTATGGTGTTTTATTTCTGGATACACAAAGAAAACTAGTAAGAAGTGTAAAAAGTGTAAGGCCAAACACGATTGGCTATGTTTATATTATGAAGTGTAAATGCCAAACACGATTGGCTATATTTATATTAATCTAGGCGCAAGGTAGGGTATATATAGGTATTATGAAACAGCTAATTTTTAGGTGTGCGAATAAAACAAAATAACTGAAACATAATAGACAACCTTTCGATGAAAAATGTTTCTGGAATTGTCGTAAAAAAGACAGACAAAAGACAACAAAAACACAATCGGTTAAATATTGATTGACAGACAAGAAGCCATTTATAAAAGTAGAAGACGCTTACCTTTGTTTTTTTACTGCAACATTAGTAACGTTAATCAATACATTTTTAATTCGTTATATATATTCTCAAATATAGTTTTGTTCGACTTTGCGACGCAGTTTGGTGTTTACTTTATTACTCACAGGAAATAGCAGTCACAAGCTTAGAATATAGATCGATTAATTTCTAACCAACTTGGACTTGGACTTGAAGTAGCCTACGTTATCAATGTGCTAATTTTGATAAAACTTAAAATGTATATAGCACAACATGGATTAATCAAGAAAAGGTCGCGAACCAAACGTCGCGTCGCGGGGTTGAAAATAAATAAAAGTGAAAATAATTGATGAAATTATTTTTATTATTGTTTGTAGAAACTTGGTGCAATTGCATTGGTCTTAATTTATTCTTCATATCTCTAGTCCAACTTGAGGCTTATATTACAAACGTCATGCATAATAATAATATTGAATTGATAGAGTTTAAAATACAATAAAATGACAGTAGATATTTCAAGTTAATAATGTCAACTAAAACAATCTCCAATACGAAAATCAAAAGCCCTAGTCTACACAAACTAAAACATAAATTACACCAAAGAATAATATATCTAACTATAGGCTACATTAAAGCGCATTGACTTAACAAAGTTAAATTTCTCTGCAAATTATCTGAACAAAAATATGATATTATTCTACACCTAATAAAACAATTTTCGAGATGAGTTTGCCAGTGTTACGGTATTTTCTTGTCGAAGTTACTTAAAACTTTGACTTTCTGAAATTCAAATTATTAAAATATTTGAGATTAACATTTTACTCTCGTCCCTAACTACTGAACAAACTCACCTTATTTACTTAATTTAGGAATTATTTTTACGGCATTTTCTGAGAAAACTTTGAAATAAAATGAACTACTTATGGAAGTTTACACAAACAAGATTTTTTCTATGAGCACCGGCTGCAATGCTCTGGGTGGGTTCAACTCCAAACATTTGTAGATTGGCAAAAATAGAGGTCTGTAATCATGTTTGCAAAATTTGTATCATACAAATAATACATCAGCAATCTAGTTCCCTTAGTATAAACTATGCTAATTTAGAGATTAGATGACTTTGTTTAATATGTCCATGAATATTTATTTATTGAATGACTTATGAAAATACATCGATCTTTTGTTGTAAATGTAAATGAATGTCTAAGGGGATTTTAATAATTTTGCCTTAAGATCCCCATTGATTGGAACCACAGGCTTGAAACCATGGGGATTTTGATAAAAAGTATTAAATGCCACACAGAATAGAATAGAATATAATACTTTATTTCAGTACTTTACTTAATGCTAGAACATATAAAAAGATACAATTACTTAATGCTAAAATACTGAAAATACATAAAGCGGGTACCTATCTAAAAATGTATATTAACCTAAATGATTTAAAGAGTATTTTTAGAGTATTTTGAGACTAACATGTTCTAGCTAATAATAAAGAAGGGTATTTTATTCTCTTATTTCTCCAGACGAAACCCGCGACGTCAAACCCATTAAATCAACCGAAGAATTCCGAGACAAACCTAATTACCTACACCACAGTTTGATATTTTAATCCCCACTCACTCTATATATGTACGAGTATTGTTGCTGGCAATGCCACAAAATCATTTTTTAAAACAACACATAAAATAAATGTATCTAGGTATTCAATCAGTAGTCTAATTCCCATAGTACAATCTTTGCTTAGTTTAGGACTAGAGTTTGGTGTGTGAATTATCCATGAATATTTATTTATTTATTTAAACAAAGTCCATATCAAGATAGGGTAAAATCTAGCCCCCTATCTTGTAAAAAGTTAGCGTTGACTATATGTCATCATTACGTATGGTAATCAATACATCAAGCTAAATAAGATAGACCGTTAGGATATAGCAGAGTATTTTAGAAAGTCATGTAATAGGTAAAACCTCAAATCTCATCCCACTATTCGAAGAACTGCGAAAAAAACCATTTTGGGATACGAGTTATTAAAGAAAATAAAACACCTTAATTTTTAAACGATTACTATCAACTACTTGCTAATTTGTATTATAATTCAACGTTAAAAGTGGTCAGTTGTTTTAGAGTAACAACATCTTATTTAAAGCTAGTCTAATTATAGAAATTGCCAACATTTCTAGACCGACAGTCAATGCCCTGTCATTTCAAGAATAAACATGAATTTGCTTGCCAGTTTATTGTATAAGGATTAAAAAACATGCCAGACTTTTTCATCAAGCTTTGATGTTTTACAACGACAGGGTATCATAAAAGTACGAGAACAATTATTATATTTTTAAATTAAATTATTATACTATTAAGTTATTTTAATTTGTATTAATACTGCGAAAAAGGAGAAAGAAGGTTCTCAATTTTACAGCAATTTATGTGTTTTACCTTAAAGCTCTTTTCTAAACGAATCGATGTAGCGATATTATTTGAAAGCTAATGCTTTTCACAATTTCCCATTCGAAGCAATATTATGATTTTAATATTCCAAATTTACCGAGTCGATTGAAGCAGGCAGGGCAGGATTTGAACAGCGACCTTTCCTTTGATACGTGATACGTGCAGGAACACTTTAATATAAATATGTAACAAGAAAACGTTTAAAGTAATACAAAATCATTATTCTTTAAATAGATAAAAATAGGTTTTAGCACGCGTAAACATCCTTTTAACCTAGTAAGCGTTCATGAGTAATTTTTATAAGATACGGAATTATTCAATTAACTAGTCCTTATGAAAAGATCCTTGAAGTAATATTAGCTTTTGAATCCTGGTTTCCTAATCGCTTTACGTGTACTACTTTTGTACAATTACGGAAGGAAAAACTTTGTTGAACTGTACCAATTCATTTTGCGTGGGTACAATCAAATTGAAAGTTGAAAAAACAGGAAGGACCCAGTTATCAAGTTCTTTCCACTCCGTCCTTTATTCAGGAACACTACTTAGGGCTCTACACTTTTGTTTGCAAAATCATCAAAGCAAAATCTTTATCTAGGTTTTACGTTAGACGATTTTACGTTTTATGTTTTCTCGCGATGATGCTTTGATGGGATTTTAGATAAAATATCAAGTTAAACTTTATTCTGTAAAATCACAATGATCATTTAGATTCGACTTATATACTAGGTGATTCTAGGTGCCAGATTTAGACATACAGAAGGCTAGGAGAACGCGCAAGAAACTACGGCCTGGTTCCTACCGTGTTTTTAAAGATATTTTTAAATCATATACCTATGTAGATATATAAAACGTTTATTTCACATTCTATTTAATTAATTTAGTTTAATGAGCTTAAGGCAAAAAGGTACCTAGTATAGGTTCCTAGTACTTGTGGAAATAATGATGAACACTCGTTAGGCTTAGCAAAGCTATAATTAAAGTGTTTGTTGAAGCTTAATTCGATTTGTGGAACTTCCAGCAAAATTTGTCCGCAAAATTGAACTAATTGGCGTAAAGTTTGCGTTTTTGGTAACAACAAGTGCAGTTGCCAGTTGGCATCGCATTCCTAAATGGCAACACTGATTTATACTGAAAACTTTTTGGTTTCAGTAAATTATAATTAAACTTTTTAAATATAAGTTTGTAATTTAACCACAGTTATTCATTTTGTTATAACTTAACGGAGGTATAAAGAAGACAAGCGTTGTGTAGGATGCTTTCTGGCGAGATGAAGCGACGCTCTGGAGTGTAGCTGGCAAACACTGGATGAGTAGAGCCTAAGACCGGGCTCTGTGGCATCTCGGGAGAGACCACTGATGAACGTGAGTGCACTGATTCTAAATGATCATTATGATTTTACAGAATAAAGTTTAATTGACAACGAAAGTGTTCGCCAGCTACATTCCGCAGATCGTCGCTCATTGCGCTTGTCTTCATGGTTGACGATGATGATGATATACGATGATTATTTGAGAAGTGCGGGGTGATAGCCTAGTCTGAAACCATGCATGTAAAAAAGTCGTATATTGCTAGCTCTATGATTTTAGATATATGAATCCCGGTCGATATTAGACTAATGTTTAAAGCCATGCATTTAGAAAAGTGCAATATCGTTTCAGTTCAATAAGCGTTTCACGAAGTTATTTTCTTAGAAAGTACATAAACACCTACGTACCACAGCATACGAGATAGATAGTTCATGCACGTAGACAAACTTAGCTCTTTATTAAATACAAATACAATGAAAATAATTTGTTTAGTCAATAAAAGATAAAACTCGAAGCATGAACCTTCTATAAAATAAATAATAAATATTCATGGTCATTTCATACATCAAACTCTAGTCCCAAACTAACCAAAAAGCTTCTACCAAGGGGACTAGATTGCAGATAGAATATTGAATTACTTTTTGTAAATATATAGGTAGATAAAATACAAAATAACCTGCTTCAACATTATTACTTTACATAGTATTGTTATAAAAACAGGTAAAAAAAAAACAAACCAGAAATACGTTTTGTTATTATAACACACACTAATTGAATGGTATTTTGTAAGCTACATTATTATAAGAATAGTGTTAATAGTTTTATTTACTCAGCGAAATAAAACCAAAAACATTTTTTTATTTTCATCATGAACGACATGGGGGAGCACGCTGTTTTGAACTTTAAATCAACGTGTTTTAAGCCAATTTGGTTAAAATTCGCACCGCTCTGTTGCCAGGTGTTAACAATCCCATCCTATTCGTCTGTCAATAGTTAAATCAGTTTGCCTAAGTCGTACGTCCTATACAATCTTTTTTTTTTTTTTTTTATAATCAATAGACCATCCTTTGGCTTCAATCTCGCCTGATGGAAAGCGCCGATGAAGCCGACGATGGAGAAAAAAAAAAAAAAAAATTCTTAAAGTCTCATCAAGCTGAAACATTGCTTATGTTGAATTCAAACACAAGTTACAATTTACACAGATTCCTCAGTAAGTGGGCCAACGACCGAAGCCATCGGAACTCGATTATTCATTGTTTGACTCTATTCTCGATCGAAACTTAAGAATAAAGCAAACGAGTCACAGCTTACAACATCCAGCTAACATTCTCCATACCTCGCAACATTGAGTAGATACCCAGTAGAGACGAAATGTTCTATGATATGTGTAGACAAAAATCCGCCAAATCACTGCAGCGAGGCTGCGCTCTGAGCGAAATCAACGGTTAGCAATAAATTAAATTAAATTATATGACACAAATGGCAGATCGGTTTCGGAATTTGGAAGACCTTATTACGTCTCTACTAGATTTGTAATTGATGCCTTGCAACTACTAAATACCTGTAAATCTTACTAAAAGTACAAACTGTATAAAACTGAACACTTGTAAGCAGGAAAAAACAGTTTTTATAAGTATTATATTAGCTTAGTTTGGGGCTAGAGTGTGATATTAATATTTATTTATTTGTATGGCTAAAGGCCTATATTTTGGCTTTTAAGTCTATGTTGGTTTGTACATAAAGATCGCTTCCACTATATTTTATTATTTCAGCTTGTAAAAAAGATGTGATTAAAAATGCACAATAACATGCAATTTCTAGCCTTTCTAGCTACTATTAGTTTAAGCTGCCTAGTGACGTTGAAAGGCGCAGTCGCCCCTAAGCAAATATTTTCCTTCATTCATCTCGTTATAAGGCGTCAACCTCCACAAGTGCTTTGTAAGAATGTAACCACTTCGTTTCGACACCGCTTTTAACCGTTAAATAAAATACTGTTGGCATCATTTTATATTGAAAAATGAAGCTTGAAAAGTGCTTGATATTCGTACTAGTATTAGATCGTTCTTAACATGTTACTAAGTGCGTCTAAGAGTCTAAGCTACGCGTGAATCGAGGGCTGGTGAAGTTTTAGCATTCATATTATATATTAAGTAAAATATTGTACACCCGAAATGGGTAATCTGTTGAAACAATTATTTATATAGGTATAATGTAAGATCTCATGTACACAGTTTTACAATAAATTATTCTTATTCAGCGCGGCAAAGTAACTTATATCTTGGACGCTGTCAATATTTCCAAATTAAATATTACAATTGTCATTTTAATACATCATGTATATTTTGTAAATATTATAAATACAGTACCTAATAATAGTAATCTTTCATTAGTATAATAATATTAGTGTTATGTACATTTTGTAAATACTGTAATAGTCGTAAGTTTGCATCAGTATAATTAATCTAAATGAAATGGGTGCATGGAAAGAGCCTCCTCGTGGCGCACACCGGTAACAGCTAGGCACGGTAAAGCAGTGTCTAGTCTGGCTAATCTTTCCAACACGATGCTACAACAAAATACAGTTGTAACATCGACACGATAAGAGGAAGAAGAAGAAATTTAATTAATTTAATTTCGAGGTATTATGATTGTTGAATGATAAAGCTATTTGATACAGGTTTTTTTATCGAGCTCAAATTTCATATATTTTTTTTGTCAACTTTTCATATAAAATATTTGCTTCTGATGCGTGGGTGTGGAAGCCGGCTACGTGACGAAAACCGCAATAGTCATGTTTTATCATAAAAGAGAATTTTCAATTTATTTTATTGTGTTTGTCCATTTTATTGGCAAGATATTGAATAAATCAGGACCGTCGGCAATTGACCTTTCCATTGTTTGCTCAATTTTCTTGTAAGCGATTTATTTTTTAAACAAAACAAAATCTTTGACAACGATAAAAAGTTTAGTGTTTGTTGTGTTTTTGTCTGTTTGACGGGTTTTTTTTAATAAATAATTTAAAAATGCCAGTTGACGGTGCCAAGCCGTGCCTTATAGTCCAGTCAAAATAGACATTCCAGCTTGCATTAATTCCCAACAAGCTGGATTTTTGTACAGGCCTTGAATACGTCATTACAAATGATATATCAAAAGTCCCCATCGATCCCGCTTGTGCGTTGTTTTTTATTCCAGGTTAAAAGTCATAAATTTGCGTTTTTTGCGTATATCTCTGAAACAACAAGAGCTATCGAAAAATGGTTTTGACAAAAATTGTAGATCGTAAAATTGTCTACAAAAATATGTCAACACTTTTCTTCTACAAAGCATCGCTTTTGAGATATAGTAACTCTAGACCGCAGGAAAATCGTCGAAGATGCTGCGTTTTTTTCATTTCAGCCGTTTTATCTGCTTCATTGCCACAGAACAAACAGTATTTCTTGAAATTTACTGAAAGGGGTGATGGGTTCGATGGGTTAGTCCTCCTCCGAGGTAATGAATCGTCTTTTTGTTTCAAGAAATACTGTTCGTTCTGTGGCAATGAAGCAGATAGAACGGCTGAAATGAAAAAAACGCAGCATTTTAGATGATTTTTCTGCGGTCTAAAGTCACTATATCTCGAAAGCGATGCTTTGTAAAAGAAAAGTTTTGAAATATTTTTGTAGATAATTTTACGATCTACAAACTTTGTCTGAACCATTTTTCGATAACTCTCGTTGTTTCAGAGATATACGCAAAAAACGCAAATACCCAGGTTAAAGTCATAAATTTGCGTTTAAAAGTCATAAACGAGAGCTATCGAAAAATGGTTTTGACAAAAATTGTAGATCGTACAATTTTATACAAAAACATATCAATACTTTTCTTCTACAAAGCATTGCTTTCGAGATATAGTGACTTTAGACCGCAGGAAAATCGTCAAAGATGCTGCGTTTTTTTCATTTCAGCCGTTTTATCTGCTTCATTGCCACAGAACAAACAGTATTTCTTGAAATTTACTGAAAGGGGTGATGAGTTCGATGGGTTAGTCCGCCTCGTACTGGAGTACGAGGTAATGAATCGTCTTTTTGTTTCAAGAAATACTGTTTGTTATGTGGCAATGAAGCAGATAAAACGGCTGAAATGAAAAAACGCAGCATCTTCGACGATGTTCCTGCAGTCTAAAGTCACTATATCTCGAAAGCGATGCTTTGTAAAAGAAAAGTTTTGAGGTATTTTTTGTAGACAATTTTACGATGTACAAACTTTGCCTGAACCACTTTTTGATAGCTCTCGTTGTTTCAGAGATATATGCAAAAAACGCAAATTGATGACCTTTGACCTCGAATAAAAAACAACGCACAAGCGGGATCGATGGGGACTTTTGACATATCATTTGTAATGACGTATTCAAGGCCTGCACAAAAATCCAGCTTGTTGGGAATTAATGCAAACTGGAGTCTTAATTTTAGTCTATTTTGACTGGACTATTATGTCTATGCATATAAAGTCTATTCTTTATACGTTATTGCTTATTTTAATTTATAGTTTTGTAAGTAAAGTCTTTTAAAGCTTGGTAGCATGGCATTTTTACCATCTAAGTATACCAGTAATAAGTAGTTAAGTGTCTTTACAAATAGCACAACAGGACATAGACATAATAAATTAAGTTATAAAATAATCAGCAAGCCTTGAACTTAGAGCTAACGCATATTTAGATAGTACATAATAGATCTCTGCTAATGATGCTATCATAATAATTTAATTAATTATAATTGGTATAAATATTACATATAATATGTTCTTGGTAGAGCAATCGAAAAAAAAAATCGAAAAAAAACTTAATGGAAACTTAGGTTTTTTTTCTTATACGTTTTTAAACTTATCATTTTGTTTATAATTTAATATAATATAAATGTATGAGGTGGGTGTTATGATATTAACATTAGAATTTCAATGCAGTTCAAAATAACGTATTTTTATACTAAAATAACATAAACCTAAACACATTATGTCTAAGAGTGGTAGACGCATTATATTTACATGGTCCATATTTACACGTCCTTAATGGACTTTCTTTGTTAGAAAATGCATTTTTCGTAAAATTTATAAAAAATAACATTGCTCAAAGTCTTTCAAAATTGCTATAATAAATCGTATTGGCGGTTTAAAACTTGTAAAAATAAGTTTTTATACCGTTTTATATAGACCGGATTATGTTGTCTACAATTTGTAAGTTTTTATAGTCAAGATTACGTAAGCTTCGTAAAAGTTTTAATATACGTAGCTACGTCGTAGATACTTTAGCTACGCCGTAGGGCTTTCGCTTTTTATTATTCATGAACACAACGCCATCTAGTCTAAAACTAAGCGAAACTTGATCTACGAAAACTAAAGTACTGATATAAGACTTAGGAAATAGATTTTTTAATACATACATAGGTAGAATACTTTGTCATAGAACATAACATATTTATTGCTATAACAGAAATGTGTGTTCTTCAAAAAAGGTTTACTGTCGACTTATGTAAACCATGAACAAGGTCGTCAATGTTAACTATTTTTGCCCACAAAAAAAAATGTTAGTGTTGAGGGCAAATGTTTTTTTATTTATTATTGCTCAAAAAGTGTTTGGGGGAGGCCTTTGCCCAGCAGTGGGACAATATAGGCTAGAATAAAAAAAAAATAATAATTGCACAAAGAGCATAGTTATTTTATTATTTACTTCAACAATATCTAGACGCTGAATAATATAACATACTTCTAATGCTTTTCACGTGTCTTGTCTAAAGAAGCTTTTTATACACATTATAAATAAAAAACGTCATAATTTGTCAAAGATCACACAAAGCATAAGAAATGTGAGATTTTGTTTTATTTCTAGAATGTGAAAGAGATTTGAATAACAAAGTAACACGAAAATGTACTTGGTTTGGAATGATAGTGATAAAAACATATTTTTATTGTTATATATCTAGGTATGTCTACGTCAAGCATATTTGATCAAACAAAAACACTGACAATCACGTGACTCAATAAAGGTCGATTCACACATATCAGTGAACCCACAGTTCCGGTACAGTACCGTGTCAGTTCCGTATCAGTGATAATTATTCTTTCAAACATTCTCTAGCCGGTGCCGGCACTGACACTGACGGTACTGAGACGACACTGATACTGACAAGTGTGAATACATCCATATAGAATGTTTGAAAGAATAATTATCACTGATACGGTACTGCGCCGGAACTGCGCCGGAACTGTGGCTTCACTGATATGTGTGAATCGACCATAAATCCCATGAAAAAAAACATTCCAATGTTTTTATGATATTATAATCTAAAATCACCAAATTAAATAAGACGAATCTAAATTATCCATGTCATTTTATTTAATCCTATAACTATTATAAGCGCAAAAGTTTGTGTGGATGGATGGATGTATGTTTGTTACTCTTTCACGCAAAAACTACTGCATGGATTTTAATGAAACTTGACATTAATATAGCTTATATACATCAGAATAACGCATAGGCTACAATTTGTAAATAAATTGGGTCTTGGGTATGATTCCGATTGGTACTGATTTGGAACAGTTATCTATAGAGATAGCTCAACTGTTTCTTATGTTTTTGATATGCCTATGTACATTTGTGTACCTATGTAAATAATGTAATAGTCGTAAGTTTGTTTGTGATTAAATAATTACCCTTTCTTTGAATTTACCCAAATTAGTTACACTTGCTTCCTAAACCAAATATTATAACGTTTTTGTACGCAGCGCGGAGTAGCTATACATATAATATAAGGTAGCAAGAAGCAATTTTTGTATGAACATGTGCGAGTTTTTATGTTAATTGCTAAGTTTATCCAAAATTTTGAGAGAAACGTGTGTCTTTTGTTTCCTGGAATATCTTAATCGAAAAACTTAATACGCGTGTTTTTAAGTTTCCAATCAATTTTTTATTGACATTTAACGAGCGTGCATCTTTTTTTTTACTAAGTATTTTACAGAATTTATCTTATATGTATTGGTTTGTAAGATTTATAGCAATTTCGGAACCGTAGGCGGTGAAAATAGAATAAATTTATATTATTTGGTCAAAATTCTTGCATGATTTACATTTTGCTACTTTCTAATACTTTGTTGTGCGCCCACTACTATAAGCAAATGTGTTTGTCGATAAATAGTTTAACTAAATTTCATGAAAAATATATAAACCTTAGTTGCAAGGATTGTAAATTTACTGATTAACGGTCTATCATAAAAAAAGTAAGCGCCGACATGAAGTATTGATTACCATACGTAATGATGACATGATGACAAAACACACATCGTTGACGTTGGTCAAAAAGCCGCCAGCCTAAAGTGGAACTGGGCCGGACACATCTGTCGCATGCCCGATGACTTGTGGGCTAAGCAAACCACACAGTGGATTCCTCAAAATGCAAAGCGACGACGTGGAAGACCCAGAATGAGATGGCTGGACGAGCTGGACTCGCACCTAAGTACGTGGCCTGTCGCTGCGTTGAATCGCGAGGAGTGGAAGAAGGGAAGGGAGGCCTTTGCCCTGCAGTGGGACGACAATGGCTAAATAAAAATAATATAATAATAATGATGACCTAAAGTCAACGCTAACTTTTTATAAGATAAGGGGTAAAACCATATCTTCCTAATTATGTTTCTAAGTATCAGTTCAATAGCGAGGGAACAGCTGATTCACGTCTTTGATTTATGCCTCTCGGATGAACATGAAATACTCGTTAGTACAGAATGATAGATTAGAGATACGAGCCAAACTGTGAGGCTTGATAATGTGACGCATCATTGAAGATTAACGCACCTTTTTATAGTAAAGATATAGTTTTGATTTGTATTCCAAAAATGTAGTTAGGTGCCAAACAAAGACTACCCTTAGAAGCTGACAAGGTATCTAGATACCTTGGCACCTAACTACATTTTTGGAATACAAATCAAAACTTTCAAATCATAACTTTCTTAATTTAACTTCTCCTTTTTCTTTTTTAACTTTTTTAATTTTATCACATTATAACTTTTATTTGTAGCCACAACAGACATCCTCCGATATCTAGATATCGGAGGATGTTTGTTGTGGCTACAAATAAAAGTTGTTACTATGGCTTATCAATGAAACAAATAAATAATGCTGGACAATCTGCACAACATAATCTAGCCCCAAGCTAAGCAGAGCTTGTGTTATGGGTACGAGAAGACTGACATACTTAATACAATACATTACATAGATAAATATTTTTCATTATACATATAAAATACCCAGAACACTCGGAATAAATATTTGCAGGCCGTACAAACATTTGTCCTAAGGCGGGAATCGAACCCGTAACCTCCGCGTCACAGGCGGACCTTCGCCCGCCGCGCCACATCTGTCGTCAAACTACGACAAACTATGACAGTAAATAGTTGTGAAATAATAGTGAATTTGTCATGTTGTCAATGTTGTCAACGGTACAAATAAGGTTCCATTTATCGAAAATGGCGGAAACCTTTCAGTTTTCACTTTGATATAAAATTGATATTGAATTTGACACGTGTTTCATATGATTTTATATGAGAATGTTGGCTTTTGCAGGAAATTAAATAAACTTGAAGGAAATTGCCTTCTGTTACACGTAATATAGATTTTTTTTACAACGCTTAAAAAAATAACTTACAAATTTAAAAAACAGTCAGCTATTTCAACCTACTGAAAATAAGTTAAAATATCTAGAGTATAAGTTAATATGACGTCATATTAAATAAAGCTTCTTACAAACAGTAACTCGACCGCCTAGGTAAGTACTTGTAAAATAATCCTGAATTTCAGGGTAGAATCACGTTGAACTCGCACACTACAGCAAGTGCAGCATCGTACTGTAATTGGTTACGTGATACTTGTAAACTCACTGAACTTTTCTTCGGCACTTTAAGGTCAGCTTTAAGCTCTTGGACTTCCGCCACCGATACTTTACTTAATGAAACTTGCAAATCTAATTAGAAAAAACTCAGCACTTTTCAGAAGCAACTTTTTTATGTTAGTCAATTGCTTGCTTGCCATTCAGCACTTGTTCGGCCTTCATCTTAGCAATAATATATTGCGCTTTTATAGTGTAAACGGGTCGTAAAAAAACTAAGAGACCGCGTTTTCTAAACGTTTACGTGTACATTTCAGCATGTGAGTATTATTAATATGTCAAAGTCAAAGTCAAAACTGCTTTATTTAGAATCGTCTTACATACTAGGTAATTCTAGGTGCCAGTTCCACGAGACCAGAATAAGGAAATTGTGCATTATTTTTAGATAGAAAGAGGCATAGACGTATAAGCCACATTTATAATGTGACCTCGGCAATTGACCTAAGGGTCACTTCCCTGGCCCATATCGCCGCTGGCAGCTGACTCAGCTTGCATGCCAAATGAACCCAATAAAATGCAATAGCAGCATTCATTATACACAGTACAAGGTTTTGTTACTAGAAATCGTTACAATAACCACAGATTAGTGTGACACGGAAAATTCTTTGTGCGATTAAATTTGTTTGCCTATGAAATGTTTTTTTCACGAAAAATATACAGTCAAATAAAGAACCTTCTTGTTTGAAGTCAGTTTAATAAGAATATGAAATAATGTGTAAACGATGTGTGTAGATACGTTCAGTAGATCTAAATTATCGTTTTTAATTACCAGTTTGTAATAATCGAAGGTAATAACTGTATTGACAAAATTATCATAGGTATATACAAAATACACAAGAAACAGTTGAGCTATTTATAGACCGTTGCAAATTACTATAGATAGCTCAACTGATTTAAATCAGCACCAATCGGAAGCGTACCCAAGATACTGGCTGCATTACCGCGCTGAATAGCAATGCTGATACGCTGGGCCAGATACTCACCAGCCGTCGGGTCATTAAAATATGTAATCGAATTTGACCTGCAAATCGTAAATCGTATCACAGAAAAATATCACAAAAAAGTGTAACAACTGTAAAACATGTTAGCAAATATTTATTATTCTTTGTGTGAAGTTCAAACATATTATTTTAAAAAGAAAAAAAAACACACAACAACGAATATAGCAAAAGCTCAAAGCTTTTTGAAATTGCTAAAGTCATATTTCCTATAAAATATACAGTACTTTTTGTTCTAAGAGCGCAATTTTCTTAGAATTATACAATTGCCACTCTGCTGAAGAGTTCTTCAGAGGTCCTGTCTCCTCGGCGGTCGAAGTTATATTTAATTACTGTGTTCAAGAGCTAAAGTTTGATACTGAACTTCAGAAGTTTGCAGGTAATTTATTGCAATTGTTGCTTGCTGACAAACTTATTTAAATTAACTTCCCTACCTCGTTGGAGCTTGAAAAGGAATTATCCATGTATGTTTAATGCAAAGATCACATTTAATTAGCGCATACATCATATATAAATAAAAAAAATAAAATAATTGGCGTATTTTTATGCAATATGATTTAGATTAGTAGCGTACCATTTCGATTAGTTCACACAATATTTGCTTACTTTTCGGACTAAAAAAAATTAAATGTTTATTGTTTGCAGAGTGTGATGTGTGAAATGTCCATGGATATTTTTTTGAAGTGAAAACTTCTTTAGCGGCGCTGAGCACTTTTTTTTGTATGGGTAAAAACTTTCAAACTCGCGTCAGGGTCACGTGATGCTGATCGAAAAAGCGTAAGATCGAGGGGAAGGGAGAGGAACTAGTATTCCCACTCTTTCTACCGTGCCTGAGTGTGCTGCTCTGTTTAGGCGGCACAGGGCGAAAAATAAAAAATAATAAAAAATAAAAACATAAACATTGTATTCTACCTCATAAATGATAGTACTTTTATACTTATAATTAAACACAACGTTAATATTGAAGTTTTCACTTCTGCCGGCACTCCCGTAGTGCTACCTTTTTTTTTGTTTTTATCTATATACCGTTGCTTTTTGGGTAAGCGACGCATAGACAAAATGGCCAAAAATAGTCTAAATGTCTATTTTTATTAGAATTTTATTACCCTCATTCTGTCAGTTCAATCATCCAAAGTAGGCTCTACATCACCGTATTTCTCCAGAAGATATATCGTGGAGGTCTAAACACGACGTGTTCTTTGATAAAATCAGGTTTTTGCGCAGAGCTACAAAAACTAACTATTAACATATAAACATTTTTAATTCCATGAACCTTTGGCGAATTTGACATTACCTACACAATTGCTGGAGAATGGGAAAAATATAAATAGGTATAGGCCAGAATTATATTAATAAAAAGTAATACTAAAAAAAATACAGAATACACATTTATTACAGTAAATATTTACAAAACGAACATAGGGTATAGAAACATTTGAGATAAGTGTGTTTGAGACATGTAAGTACTTAACATACATGTTTATTTTTTCTAAATAATTTTTGTTAACCAAACATTTGAATAATCTGAGCTAGATGCTAAAACTTTTGTTAATATAATAGCATAACGGAATGTGTTGACCCGGCCTCGGAGCTATTAAGTAAAATACGAGTTTTTCAAGTACATATTATACCAATTAAAAAGTTTTATTTCTTTTACATGACTAGTTATAAACACAAGTGTATGAACATTTTATATCCTTAATAGATTTACTCAAGTTCATACCATTTTCACAGAACTAGATGCTAAAACTTTTGTGAATATATTAGACCATAATGGAATGTGTTGATCCGGAGCTATTATTTATAATACGAGTTTTTCAAATTAATTAAATAATAGACTTGTGTGTGAACATTTTCTTGAGATTAACTCAAGTTCATACCATTTTCACAGAACTCCAAGATTAAACCCTAAACGACCGGCCATTAAGTGTACAAGTAGGACCATTTACATTAGTCTTGAACTAAATAGACCTATATTTTTGGTAGAAGCACTAATTTTAGGTCATTATAAATATCGAGGGTCTTACTTGATCTAACGGTAGAGACATTAAGTACATGTGGCACCTTCAACAGATTTAATTTAGCACATATAAAATATTCAATAGTTTTCCTAGCCATTTGCGTATTTTATGATGTAAATGAACGTGTATAGGTAAGAGATGAAAGAATAGATAAATAGATTCCTAGCAATTTGCGCAAAATGTTGGGATGTGAAAGAACGTGTATAGAAAACAAAAGAATAGATAAATAGAAAGATAGAATATTCATTATTGTACACCATTTGATACAAAAAACATCGAAATATCTAAGGCGCTAATCTTGTTTATTTGTTATTGGTTTCTCATGTAGCAAATACTCCGTTTGCAAAACTAGCATGTAATCATGAAGAAACTGTTGGTAGACGTAATAAAGAAATAAATAAAGTTTGTTAGTAATCATCATCATCATCCACAGCCTGACTTGACCCACTGCTGGGTATAGTCCTCTCTTTGCTCTTTCCATTCCGCACGGTTCAGCTGTTCTCAACCATCTGCGGCCCACGGTAGTTAGTAATGCCATATAAAAAAAATTACTGTCAAAATACTATTTATATTAAAGACCGTTTTCGTCTGTAATGGTCTTCCAAAAAAATGGTCTATCATGAAAAGCCTGATGCTATCTTTTAATTGGCTATAAAATTGGGCCATTTGTCAGTATTTTGCAGAAGATCCAGCGGTAAATCCTAATAGCCTTGGTCTTCAGGCTTCGGTCACACGAGACCGTAAAAATGGATTTAACAATATATATCTTCAAAACCTTTGAATAGTTTCTTGTAATAATTATAATGACAGGCAATTCACACATTACACTCTAGTCCCAAACTAAGCGCAAAGCTTGTAATATGGAGACTAGATTGCTGATAGAATAGGTACTTATATACTTTTGTCTTTGTAAATACCAGGTAAATACATACATAGAATAGTAACACCCAGACACAGAACACATATTTATGTTCATCAAACTAACATTTGCTCTGGGTGAGAATCGAACCCACGATCCACAGCATGAAAGGCAGAGCTACTACCAACTCAGCTGGGAGGCCTGTCAATGCCTTTTTTTCTATGATAATAGGACGCAAAGTTTTCAAACTTGAAATAAACTTTTATAAGAAAGATACTAACGGGTACCTACTCTTAGTTTCATAACAGGCTTTCAAGAAAATACGAAAGAAATCAATCAACTTTGGTTCACTTTCGCTAATTAAGCTTTTAAATAGAAAGGTGGAACTCTTTCGTAGAAAATTTCAAATTTCAAACTTCAGATATTATGCCTATATTTTTTTATATTTTTTATTCTGGCCTTAATGGCCGAAAATGAAAACAGGTGTCATTAACCCCTTACAACCAGCAAAGGTTTTCTTCAATGCGTCAGAGTCAGTAAACTACGTAATGGATAGAAAGGAAAAAATCAGAACTCACCGTGAGTTCGCGATAAAATCTATCTGCCTAGAAATATTGTGAAATATGAAGCAAATAAGGGTACAACCCTTATTCCCTAGTGCTGAACTCTAAGTAGAACCGACTGTTAAATGAACCATTGTACCAATCAATCTCATTAAAATCCAGCCCACTGGAGCAGCTGATCCTTTCTGTAAGGCCTTGGATTTGTGGACCGGCTCCGTTACTGCCACCAAAAGTAATTTTAGGCTTTGAAACCATGGCCCAAATTTTTAGGGATATTTTCACATGACGCTATAAAGTACCGAAGCTAAGCTTATTGTATTGTTACCAACTATAAATATTTTTAATGTTAGTTACCATTGAAATAAATTCATTTCTTTAACTTTTTAGGTAAAGAATCAAACTTACGACTATTACAGTATTTACAAAATGTACGTCGTATAAAAAACATAAGAAACAGTTCACTTTGTTGTTAGAGCATTTGTACTCATAGTTTTTTTGAAAATACATTCGTAGAATATAAAAGCAGCACTCAAAAAAAACGTCAATGTTTATCATCACATAAATGTTTTTTTTCTCGGTGAGAATCGAACCCACCCTCAGCATGGAAGCTAGAGCCATGACTTTAAATTGTCTATTTCAAAGTTACTTAAAAACCCGATATTTTAGAACAAGTAACACCGGTCAAAAATTATAACATACATCCTTATTATGAAATTGTATAACTCCAGCTAAAAGAATATTCTTTATTCGTTGCAACAAATTTATTAAACGTAGAAAGGAAGTTTAAAATAATGAAAATCTTAAGAGAAAATTTTACCATTTTGTGCGGCGGGCTTCACTTCAACAGTATACTTTTACTTATTCCGAGTAAT
Source organism: Ecliptopera silaceata (assembly GCA_932527185.1). Taxonomy (NCBI): domain Eukaryota; kingdom Metazoa; phylum Arthropoda; class Insecta; order Lepidoptera; family Geometridae; genus Ecliptopera; species Ecliptopera silaceata. Next base: position 3,815,152 of record OW052205.1, on the reverse strand, counting down.
GAACAAAAGTGTAGTATAACATTGGTTTAAGATGATATTATTTGCTGTTTAAATAAAAATAAAACCGATTTTAATAATAAAATGCAAGTCAGTTTAGTCTTTAGATAAGCATTATTTAAGTAAATAAGAAAACTACTAGATCTCTCTCTATAATTTATTGGAACCAAGATAATAAAAAATCTAATACCTAATGATCTTTTCACATAGAAACAAGAAATGATAAAAATACAGTCGAATTAAGATCCTTCATTTTAACACCCGACGCAAAATCATTTTTGCAGAAATATTTTTCATAATACAATCTTTACCTTCTTAGTAGAGGGGTGACGTGAAGTGGATATTAAAATAGCTTATATATATAAACGATAGCAAAATAGTGTACATACTCGTACTAATTAACCAAATATTTACGGTCTAACTTATAAAAAGTTAGCGAAGCGTTCTACGGTTTTGTAATAACTTCGGTTATTACAAAACCGTAACTTCACAGCTCTTACAAAGAGTTTCAGTCGTTCAGTGACTTTCCAGAGAAATTCATCAAGAATGCAATATATCCGAAGATCTTACTCGTACTTGCAACCGTAAATTCCCTGCAATTCCCAGAAGTAGACTTCTCAAGAGATTGCTGGTTTGCGGTTGCATTTCTACTGTGAGTATGATCGTGACAACCGTAGACGCTTGTCATGTATATTACATTCCAAAGAGATGAACAAAGAATAAAATCTTTAACTGGGATTAGATTGGTGTTCTGTAATTTTTTGATAAAACATCATTTTTAATTTTAATAGTTTTTATAATGTTATGTAGAATTTTGATGTCTAATTTTAGTAGAAATTTGATCACATTTGAGATCGTAGCATAAACATTTGAAATTAAAAGTGTATTAAGTGATATTGGGAATTGATAGAGCTCCTTTCCCATCTGTATATACATATAAAAATCAATGCCACTTTTCGTTGTTATTTTATAACTCAAGAACGGGCTCACCTGTCCAAACCAAATTTTTAGGCTTTATTTGGACTAATTAGCAGATGGTTTATGTGAAGTTTGCTTATATTCTGTCGAGTGGTTCTTCATTTATAACATTTTTTAGCGGAACAGAGTTCGCCGGGACAGCTAGTAGGTTATAAAAGGAAATTTCTACACCATTTTCCATTTAAAACAAATGACAGTCGACTTGACGATTGACCACACTAGCAGAAATGTCTCTCATACCAACGGCCTTATTAAAAAGAAGATAAAGAACAAATAATAAAATCTCCAATTCCCTCTTTCGCAACATCTTCTTCTTATCGTGTCGATGCTACAACTGTGTTTTGTTGTAGCATCGTGTTGGAAAGATTAGCCAGACTAGACACTGCTTTGTCGTGCCTAGCTGTTACCGGTGTGCGCCACGAGGAGGCTCTTTCGCAACATAATAAAATGCTTAGAGCAATAAGCTTCGTGCACATTTATTTTTGTGTTATACGTGAATATGACCTGCAAGAATTTAATTTAAGACTCCACAGTACAGCCATACAAATGCCTTGACCTAAATTCTTCCCCAAACGTGATAGCTTTTGCAGCCAAAGTCTCTGGCCGTTGAGAAGTTGTGTAAGGTTATTAATATGGTAAAAGTTATGGAGGCACTTCAGCTATTCGGGTCAAGCGGCTTAATAAGGGATCAAGCATTGTCTGACCTAAGGTTTTAAGAGTTATTCGGTAGACTAATTTTAACGATAATAATGCTTCTCAAAGGGTGTACATCTAATTAAATGTTTCAAATGGTATGCCCTTGAAACGATAAAAGCTAGATTTTGACTTGGAATATCTATTTTCTGGATTTCAATGCTTGAAAGAACAAGAAAATCAGGAGCAGATGTTGGATGTTCAGAAGTTTTTGACAGCAAATACATTCTTTGTTTATTAGTTTTAGTTTTAACTTGAAAAGAACCAAAACCTTCCTCAATAAAAAATAAAAAATAATAAAAAAACAGATATTGATTGGAGCGTCAATCAGACTACGCGGTTCGTCCAATCAAGGCCATTCCGATGAGGGTAATAAAAACTTTGAAAATTCATTCCGTGAACGTAAAATTGACGATGTGTTTTCCTGTTATATGTTAAATTTCCTGAAAGTTTGAACTGTTGATCGAAAATTTTTGTTTTGAGGTTAAACAAAAACATTATTAAAACAATTTTATTATGTTTTATGTTGTAAGTATTGGCAAAGGATTTTTTTAACAAAACATTCTGTGAAAATTCTTACTTTTTTATATACTTACAAAAATTTGTTTGGTTTCTCTCATAATAATTTAATTTAATTCTCGAGAATCTCTCTTTAATTCTAGGGATTATCAGCGCGTTTAAAGTAAATGTTTGATTAAATAATCTGGTACTTTATGTAAACAATCATATTGACCAGTGCCTAAAAAGTTGGGAAACTGACTCAAATCTGATTTATCTGGACAATTACTAATGTTGCGGTTCAGACAGGGATTAGAACTATTATTTTTTGCATGATAGAAGCGTGAAATCATTTAAATTACTGTTGTTAAAACAAGTGTTTTATTTACAAATGTCAGACAAACCGAGTCACGCTTTAAGTGCTTGTAAAAGCTTGTAAAAGGACGTGCCAAAGACCATGTGGTGCAAATAGCAGAAGAGAAAAGGAGCAGAGGTCGCCCGCCTTCTACCTGGTGGAACAATATAAAAAGAGATCTCATGAAAGCCCATTTGCCTGGCGGACAACACATTCTCTTGGCGCACCAAATTGAGGAGGCCCGACTTCAAATAACGGGAACCGGGCCATCCCTGTTCCCGTTATTTGAGGTCGGGAGACAAAGAAGATGTTTTATTCACAAGTGTCACATTTGGTGATGAGTAGATTATACGAGGTTAATGACCTTCAGTCATTTGTAAGATATCAGTAGGATAAATATTATTCTGAGGAAAGACCAATTTACTGTCCATTTTCATCATCAGGTAAGGAAGGTAAGCTGTCAATACCTGCGACCTCCATCAAAGTTCTAACTAAACTCAAAATAATGGATGAAAATATATTTGTATCCAAGGAATTTGAGCGAAATTTAGGGTTATGAAAATCAATACCAATTTATCCTGAGAGGTAATAGTATAAATATGTATCTAATATCTTGCGGAAAGTTTACCACATAAAATCGTGAGCAAGATTATTTGTCAGAGTTTTTTTTTTGTTAACCACCTTTTTGCAAAACACATATTATTATGTATGTAAAAGTAAAAAATAAAAACTTAGTATTTAAAGCATTTTTCAATTAAATAAGACAAACAAAAAGATGGAACGACACTAACAGAAAAGAGCCTTTAAAAGTTACTCTGACCTTTTCCAAACTCAATCAGGTGTTAAATTGTGGCTTCAGGAATTTCCGATGTCATATAAAATACCAATAAACAGCCGATTTATCCAATAAATCCGCAAATCTGTGGTGCGAACATGTGTACTTCAAACTAGTGATTCGTGAACGATAAATCCCTGCACTGAAGTAAGTCCATCCCTCAGTGACTCCCACAAGAATCCTAGCCATGGGTCCTGTATAATACTACAATTAATAACCCCAGTCACAGAATAAAGCTTAGTCTAGCTGTCCCTTTTCATGAATTATTGATCGCAGAAAACTTTTATTACTAGTTTGAAATGACCTTTATTTTATGAGCTGGAAGATTCAGTCTGCTTTTCAATCTTTAGATATAATTTCACATTCTTATCACAACTTTCAGTAACTACAAAGATTTAGAATTAGAATCAAAGTATAATCTAAGCTTGGAACATTACAATAAAAGAATTCATATAAAAATCTACCATATAATATGAGTATATAATATAATATGCGTTAAATATTTATACTATGAGTTAAAGCGTCGATTAATACCTACGTTCTAATTTCGACATTATTAGGTATTAGATATAAAGACTATAACTAGAATTCATATTGTAGCGCCTATTTTTTCAAGGTAATTAAAATGATAGCTTCAAAGAAACACTACCGTGACCGTAGAAAGCACCAATTTATTCCACTTCAACTTTCTTGAATTACAAATTAACGGAGCTCGAACGGTCACAAACTTTCTTAATTGCCCAAAGTTAATCCGTTTGGTCATTACATAGAGCCTTACAAAATATATTCCTTGCTGATGATAGAGAGTTTTTTTGATTACTTAACAAAATCTTTGCGAGCTCACAACTACTTTTACAACTGATGCAGAAGCCGATTAACCAACCGATGTTATGATAGTAACTACTGATTAAAACATTGCTTTGCTGAGTACATCCACATAGGACGTGCTCAAGGACGAATGGATATAAAGATGTCAGTGTTAACATGATGAGTAAGTCTTATTCTCAACGAAACCTTTCAAACCAGAGTAATGAGAAATTCACGGTTTTTTTCTTAATTAGAGCTTGCGTCGTTCGTGTCTGTCACAAAAATGTTTTTTATGAAGTGATAATAAATCCAGCCAAACCAAAACAAATTTCCCTAGTCGTACATGACGCGGTGAGGACGATAAAACCTAATTAGAAATCCTCATAAAATCTTTCAGAAAATTCTCGTGTAAATCAAGTCTACGCTGTCGAAGACACCTCAAATTTTCATGTAAACGGCTTCAGGGAATTAGGTAGCTTTGCGCTTCAAACCCAAGATTAGGTGCCAACGAATTTCCATGAAACTTATAATCCTATATTTTCACGAGGTTCAAGTTCATCGTCAACGCAATTTTAATATTAATCTCTGGTTTGAGTTCGGATTGGGAATTTTCGTACAGCGTTCCGTGAATCAGGGCACGAACAACGAAGTAAGTATAAATCTGTTTTTTTTTTCTTGTCACAAACTTTTTACTTGTTAACTGGGATCTCTGGGGTTGTTCATAAAAATGGTGCGACGCTTACAACTGACAGTCTGTACCTAACTAGATAAGTATACATAGATTCATAAAATTTCGTAAACAATATTGATTTCGAAGTACCCACAACCCGCGTATGTATATCTCATAATTTGAATAATATGTTTTTAGTTTTCGCCCGAGCTTGTCAAAGTTTTACCACCCTTAACCCTCGAAAGTCGTAAAGGTTACTCTATGATGGTAAGTGAACCCTTCCAGAAATTTAAATCAGGACCCAACGAATTCATGACACGTTTGAAAATGATTTGGTGCCTTTACTTTGACTTCCGGGAAACCATGCATATTATTGAACATTGAAATAGCGAGAGAGAAAAACATTTTCAGATAAAGTAAGTTTAATTTTAGATTTTATTTTTTGTATACTTACTATAATCTGCAATTGTCCGATAATTATTTTATCTATTTGTATATAATCGTCATTTAACGTAGTTTCTAATTTAGATGTTTCATTTATTTTCATATAAAAAATAGAATGTTCAATTTTATTATAGTGCTTGCTAACAAAAGTCTACAAAGTAACATTTCATTTAAATCCTAACGTTTCAATAGGACCACATTTTGTCAATCGTGTAGGATATTCATTCGAATCCCTAAGGCACAAAATTGTGCATTTTATACGAAATAAAAACCAAATCGAATCTTATTGAAAGTTATTTATATTACAAGCTGAAAAGATTTAAAGGATTTTCAGTATTGCCAGACAATCTGAGCCGGCATTTCATGTACTTAATTAATAGAGTGGTACGTAAATGTCTGTTTCAATGACCCCTCAAATATCCGCAGACAAAGCTATTGAGTACATATTAGAAGCAGCTCACTCACTTTTTTAAATAAGATGTTTTGTATCTATTTTATGTAATAATAACATGTACTATCAAATTAGAATTATAAGAAAGTCAAAAACTATTGATAATATAATAAAAAATACATTAAAAAAACTTAAATACTTACCTAATACTCGTGGCATTCACAAGTACCACATCATCAAAGATCATCAAAGTCAGTCCTCTGCTAGCACGTAGCTGTATACCCTTGTTTTAGCTAAAATGAGGCTTTAGAATCCACATTTCAGATATATCTTCAGCGCGATCATGATACATTGAGAGTACTGATCTAGCCGTTCTGTTTTGAAACATAGATAGTGGGGAAGTAATAAAACAAACCCGACAAATGGCACGGAAGCGACTAACTGGCGAATGAAATTATTCAGTGTTTCAAACTTCTTTGTCTTAAGACGTTTACAAACCTGACAGCTGCTACTCCTTAATGACAGTTTGTATAATGGCTTCAACATCGTTTATTTTGATTAGCTCAGTCAGTTCAAAAGCACTGTTTTTATGTTTTTTTGATGATTTTCTTGTGTTATCTATTTAAATCTTAATCCGTTTTTCATATGGTTTTGATGGGTAAGTCGTACTTTATGTGCAGCGTCTAGAAGCTAAAAATCCCATAAAAAATCAATTCAACACATTGTTCTCAGATCCACTGAGACTGCTAAATATTTAGTGATTTAACCCGGGTTTTGTACTGAGCTTAGGAGATGATAAGAAACTACACAGATTCTCTTCAAACAGAGATTCTCTGTGTTTGGTTTTTGGGAGCAGAGGATAAATCTATACAAAAACATACAAGAAATATAGTGAAGCTAGTCTCTTTGTTTACTTCCTGAAACCACTCGCACATGTTTTTTTTACGTTACATTATGGCGGAGTAACAAAATAATGTTCCTGAAACTAATACCAAAACGTATTTTTATTTATTTATTTATTACAATTATGATTTTTCTAGAATGCTTTAAATTCCATAACTCTATAATGGTGTTTACCTACGTTCGTAGCAAAGAAAACTTTGTAGGTAAATACCATTTCAAATCTTAACATGTTGATAGAATTATGCGTAGAGAGCTAGGACTGTTCAACAAGACTTAGGACTTTCCAACATGTGGTGTTAACAATGTGAGCATCGTTCGACACGCTGACTAAATCAACAAAGTTATGTTTCGATAGTGGAAAAGGGTCTTACTTCGTTTATGTTAGTTACTGTTAGTTTCTTGCCCGTTCTTCTAGGCTCTGGTCGCATGGAACTGGCACCTAGAATCACCTAGTATGTAAGACGATTCTAAATGATCCTTGTGATTTTACTGAATAAAGCAGTTTTGACTTTGACTTTGACTTAATGCAAATGATTTCCTATACTTTTTTCAGTTCGAGCAGAAATGATCTTCATAGTTGATGGATCCCTTCATCACAGTCATTGCCGAACTGGTGACCATCACATACAAGATCATAGAGGCTATAATTCGAGCATTGCTCGAGACAGCAGTGGAAATAGTCACCTACACTGTGTTCTTCGCCTTCAGTCTGCTAATAGGATTTTTTTTCATAAAGTATGTCTATACATGATAGATCTTTGAAAAGCGCGGTTATGGCTAAGTCCGAAACCACAAGAATTAGTAATATGTCGTGGAGTCATATCCTCGATTTATGAAATAACAATAACTGCATAAAAAATACCCGAATTATAAAAAAAAAACTTAAACCAATGGATTTTGTAGTTGATTCAAAAAACTTTACTTTAAGTATACTTGTTTCAAACTCATATTCCACTTAAGTCACAAACTTGTTTATTAAGTAAAATCAGTATTTATTTTTACTTTTGAGTGCCATCAACCGTCATTATATAAATCATCATTACTAAAAAAAAAAAAAAGTTAAAAATCGTAAGGCTACGGCTCTAGATCACTGCACCGTTCAGATCCGTTCTTTCTTCTTCAACATTTCACACTTTACACTCTAGCCCCAAACTTAGCAAAGCTTGTACTACGGGAACTAGATTGCTGATAGAATACTTATATGTATACACTTTTTTGTAAATACATACATAGAATACAGAGTGGTTGCTACCTAACAACAGAATGAAGTACCTAATTGTTTTATTATTCTTACAGGTTTGGAGTTTGCGAACAAGAAAGCTGCTTCTCCTCTCAAAGTCTTGTGAACTTGGCCGTCCTAACGACTTGCGCGTTACTTCTGTACACAGCTTTTACTGTATGTAGACGATTGTTTTAAGTTGCGACAGAATACATGATTTGTTCTTGTTATTAACTGTAAATAATTAAGTAGCGATATTTAAACAAGATTATATACATCACGAAAATACAGTATTTTTTAATTAATAACTCTTCCAATATTGAGTGATTCGTAATGATTTTTATTTTTAAATGATTGAATGATTGAGTCAACGAAGACTCTAAACTGCACATTATTTAGTCACAGTTTTAAAATATAATAAATAAGCCTTTGCTGTAATTTATGTTTTACAGCGTTACCTACTTAAATAAATAAAAATAAAAATATATTTTGATTTTATACACAATATCCTTTTACAAAATTAAATTTACTTAGGTAGATATAACGTATGAATAAGTAGGAACTTATCTACCTTACACTCGTAGGTAGGTAAAAGTATAACTTTAGATAAAAAATAGAGTTGGGATCACAGGTAAAACTTTTCGAACAAATTCACATACTTGTCCCATAAACATCGCAAGTCGATCGAAGCATTAAGTAGTCCGTCTCTAAGATGGGTGGGCTAAGTTTCAACCGGTACTGTTGGGCCTCTGGTCGTTGCTCTGATATTTATTACAGGCGTTTACAAGTTAAAGGCGATAAAAATTTGCAGGCAGTTAAGGTGCCTAGAAATAAGATTTATTGTTTTATTACTTTTTTTATAAATGTGGACCACGTGCGCGAATTGAGCATAAAAAAATCGTCTTGGTAAATTTTTGTTGTGATATTTTTTCTCACTATAAATATAAATAGTGAACTGTACCGAATGTGTGGGAATTCTACGTACGTACCAACTTCATCATTTCAGCCCGTTGGCACCAACTTAATGAGGTCAAAATCACAGTACATACAGAGAACTGACTTATTTGGGTATTCAAATCAAAGGAATTATTTTTTTCTTTAAAATCTGTTTCGTAAGCAAACGCCTAACATTTGAATTTCTTAAACATATTTTTTTTTTAAATTCCTGCCTCTTTTCAAGTCAATAGTGTAATAACCTACAGATAAAGCACAGAACCAGCTAAACGATTTGGTACAATTTAACCTTTAAAATATTTCTCAGAACTGTCAGGGAAATTGTAAGTTAATGGAACAAGATGATCGTAAAAATGTAAGGTTTCTTCATTCTTCCATGAAAAAATGCCGACATCTTTACCTGACCGAAAAGTTACTCCTAAATAGTTAGGAAAAAAGGAAAAGAACTTATATTTTCGGAAAAAAAATTGGAAAGAAAATATCATTATTCGTGTTAGAACCACGACGTAACATTTTAGTTATTACTCGCTTTGTTATTGAGTTTATTTATTTTATCTTGTTAGAAAATAAAAGAAAACCTGCAGATTGATTGCTGATCGTTAGACAGTAGAGATAAAGCATTCGATAAACACACGCGACACTGCTATTACTCTCACATACAATTTTAGTGTAAGTACACATAAATAAATTGATTGTCATTAGTAGTTCAGTCACCGTTACTTTACGTTATTATTTATGACGAATGGCTGGATCTTTCAGCCAACTAGTGAAGATCCGAATGCGCAATTAAATAAATAAATAAATAATGCTGGACAATCCACACAACATCATCTAGCCCCAAGTAAAGCAGAGCTTGTGTTATGGGTACTAGAAGACTGTTATACTTAATACACTAATGGTTTAATTCTTACCTTACGTTGTGATGTGAATAACATTTTGTTTAGAACTTTTTTTCCCAAATCGAGGTGACCCAAAATTGTATTGTTCAAATGTCAGAACTTTACGCACTACTGGCTGACTTCTCAGGAATCCAAGAAGATCAATATCTATAATAAATAAATACATCCTACTTCCATCTACTTCTCTATTTATAGAGATACCAAAATTGTCCCAAATCTACTTTCAGTGAAAGATTTTGGGTGTTGGCTGTAAAATTACAAATAAAAAATGATGTAGGTATTATTTTTTCGAGTTATTTGTTAGCCAATCGTAAGAAATATTATAGTTTAAGGCTTTACAAACATTATTTACAAACGTAGAGCGAAAAATCTCTTGCAGCCTACACCAAAACGCGCAGGACCTCAGATCTAAAGCCTTAAATATATACCCACCCGTATTTAATACTGCATCTTCTGAGAGCAACTAGATTTTCTGAAGGTTCAAATTTTGATAATCATCACTGTTCGGAACTTTTTCGGGCTAGTTGCCCATGAAGACACTTCGGCCGGCCGAAAGTACCCGAAGTTTCTTCTCGAGACTTTACGGACTTTTATTCCGTAAAAATTAGTTCCGTTCGCAAGATTTCAGAAACTTATGCTATGTACAACTCGGTACTGGTTCAGGAAACAAGTTTAGGTCAAATAAATAAGAAATGAATGAAGATGAATTTCTTTGCTAAGGTTTCAGCTTCCAGAAAAGTAGCTCGCCTACGTTCAATCTTTTTTTATGCTGATACAAAGTCAATTCAATATACAACAATTTGTCTTAGTGCCTACAAGAAAGTAAAGTTTTATTAGATACACAACAAAAATACACATGACACTAAAAATACACAACAGTACCTCTACCATGAGTTGTCACAGTAAAATCGCCTGACTTTACTACAGTAGTTACGTCAATATTAGTACCTACATATTACAAATTTTAGTAGGTACCCAACTATCCGCAAGAGGCAATGTACAAATCCTCATACATTTTTTAACTACAGCCGCTAGCGAGTATAGTATATATAGTATAGTAAAAACTCATGGTAGAGCTACTGTAAGTGATTGATCTAAAAAGTTTGATTACTTACGTGATCAGTTCCAGCTTCAGTGGGTTGACAGATCTAGGCTACCTACCATTCCATTCAAAAGTTTGGATTAACAGAGTTTAAGTGATTTCTCAGCATATTGGTATTGGCCCGGTTATTGGGAGCAAAGCGTCTAACTTTGTGATTTCCTTATTTCTGTTTGCGTTTTTTCTTGATCCTAAAAATACGGCCAATACTTTGATTGTTCGAACGAGTTTGTTCAAACCAAAAAGTAGGTTTTCTACATTTTCATCGTAAAAATATTTATTTTATATTTCACGGTTTATTTACCTACATTAAATTACTTCTTCTTCTTCTTCGTGTCGATGAACAAAACTCAAACAGTGTTTTCCCAAAACTTGGCCACTTGTATAGCTTTCTCAGTGGCAGCGTACAGTACCCCAAGTGCGAGTTTGTGCACACACGGATCGCAGAGACGTGATCGCCAAGCGCCGCCAATTTTGTATGGAAATCCAAGCAGCGCCTCTAGCAGATTTCTTGAAAAGCTTGGATTTCCATACAAAATTGGCGGCGCTTGGCGATCACGTCTCTGCGATCCGTGTGTGCACAAACTCGCACTTGGGGTACAGATCGGCCAAAGAGCAGGTTTAAATTACTAAAACAAATTTACTAAAACACTTAACTAAGTAAATATAATACGTATTAGTAAATATTTACAAAGGAGATCTCCTCAATTTTCCGCTTGTAATAAACACGGAAGATTATGAGAAAACTCAAAGGCCCTGAATACTTATTTAACAGGAAATAACAATAATTTATGAAATTCCGCCTCAATGGGCAAATTCTGTCGAAAAGTTTCAATATTGAATATCCTAAACATGCGCCATTTAATCCCTTTTGCGATAAATAATGGCATCCATTAATATGCCGGTCGATAATTTAATCCTTATTCAGCCTTCCTATATCATTTCAGTTATGTGAAATAAACAACTTAATCACTTCACGAACATGTTTGTTGCCCCAAGCTAAGCAGAGCTTGTGTTATGGGTACTAGAAGACTGACATAATTAATACAATACATTACATAGATAGATATTTTTTATTATACATATCTTCTTCTTCTTCTTATCGTGTCGATGCTACAACTGTATTTTGTTGTAGCATCGTGTTGGAAAGATTAGCCCGACTAGACACTGCTTTGCCGTGCCTAGCTGTTACCGGTGTGCGCCACGAGGAGGCTCTTTCCATGCACCCCATTATACATATATAATACCCAGAACATCCGGAATAAATATTTGCAGAACAAACATTTATCCCAAGGCGGGAATCGAACCCGCAACCTCCGCGTCGCAGGCGGACCTTCGCCCGCCGCGCCACATCGGTCGTCGTAACTTTAAAACCAACCTCCTTAGGTTCACCATGTACACTACAATAGATACTTTTCATTATCACAGCAGCGTGCAGTTTCATATTGAGCGATCTCTACAAGTGGCCCGTGCTACGTTCACGTCACCTTGGCAGGAGTGTTACACGCCATTTGCTCAGCCCCCCCTCGCTGTAATGAGGATGTGGATGTGGGGGACACGCTGTCAGGTCAGTCATAACTCGCTGCGATTTATGCCGTAGCTAACCAACTAACACATACAACATTGTACTCCTGATCCCATTAAAGTTCGCGCCACAGGTATCAAAAGCAATAACTAAGTTCTAAAACTTATATAAGTAAACCTAGTAATTTTGAGACGGCGCTGCATAAGTGATGATCACAAAGTTAATGTTAGTGAGACAGCTACCGGGCACACACACGCCAACTTAAAATTACTAGGTTTACTTATATACCTAAGTTTAAAACTTAGTCATTAGGATGGACATTTTTGATTTACCGTTTTTTCGGCAGTTGAATTTTTTGTAAAAAGATTTATTTATGTCACATATACTTATGATTAAAAAACAATACTATCGACAGGCAACATTTGATGCAAAATACAGTATCCTTTTATAGCAAGAGTCGAAGTTGCATTTCTTGCAGCAGAATATTCTCGAAAGTTCTCTTGAAACGTATTGGAAAATGTAAAGCGTGTTCCATAAAACTTATATTACCAATATGCTTTACATTTTTGCGGTTCTGTACCCCAAGTACGAGTTTGTGCACACACGGATCGTAGAGACGCGATCGCCGAGCGCCATCGATATTGTATGGGAATCCAAGCTTCTCAACAAATTTGCTAGTGGCGCTGCTTGGATCTCCATACTAAATCGGTGGTGCTCGGCGATTGCATCTCTGCGATCCGTGTCTGCACAAACTAGTACTTGGGGTACTGTAATCTTTTCATAAAAGTCTATTGAAAATTTAATAAACAATATTAAATTTTCAATAAACTTCGTTTGATATTCACGCTATAAAAGTGAAAATGTAAATAGGAACTCGTAAAAATATTATCACCGGTCTTATGGCTTGAACCAAATGTCACGTCAATTTCCTAATTTGATTCCAAAAAAGACTGAAATCTTGTATGACGTATTTGAGGTTAATATGATAATAGTACATTGTTCACCGAGAGGAGAAAGTGACCGATTACCGTCGAGGGTGTCGTTTGAAGCCCAAGCCGCAGGCGAGGGCTTTAAAACACCCGAGATCGGGAATCGCACTTTCTCTTGAGTGATACATAGTGCTTTATACTACACCTTCGAGGAAAATAAAAAACTAAAATTTTCACATGTTCCTTTTTCAAATTGTTTGACACCATCCAACACACAGCTAGTGGCCTGTGTCATTTTGCGAACTTGGAGATAAAAACTCACTGTAAAAACTTTTTGGCTTTTGATATTTAGATTACCAGCGCATAGTCTTACCCAAAATTAAAAAAGAAAAACCACGTAAGAAATGGATTTTCATACACTTTTCTCTCCCGCTCAGATGCGTTTTCTCGCCGCATATTTGTTCGATATGCAATGACGTACTTTCTACCGTAAATTTGATAAAGTATCAAGGTACTTTCCGAGCAGGTGTAGTATAAATATTTTTACGTCGTGTTTTATAAATGTCTACACGCAGAACGGAGCTTTATGGAGACATTATATAACACGACGTAAAATTCAATAGGATTAGGATAGTAATATCCTAATCCTATTGAATTGAGACGCACCCACATATATAACACCCACACTGAAATAAAGTATTCTATTCTATTTTACATGCATTGTAACCCATGTGTCGTGGAAGTTTAAAAGGTGTTTCATGAAAAACTTCAAATTCAAACCAGTTTTGTGTTTATTAATATCCCAATACTAAAAAAACATATTTTTTTTTCAAAAATCATAAATTTTTTCAACAATATGTTACATAATTATCTTCACTACTTTATTTATAGACTAAATTGCAATAAAAAATACAAATAATGAATTTATCTAGAGTTATTTTCGCCCTTCCTTTGTTATCAATGGTTTAATAATCATACTTTTTGTTCATAAAATATTTAATTCTTAATTTATGAACCTCCATAGTTTTAAAACAGGCGCGAACAATGGCAGTATTAAAACAAACGCCCTCACTTCCCTCCTATTCATCGAGAAGCCTTTCCGATTTCATTTTCAAACATGACCCTTATTTTTTTGTTTTCATAGAAAAGGCTACGGTCGCTGAATTACTGGAACGAATACACGTCCTAAAAAACCGTTCCTGTTTCCTTTCGAGAGGAAAGAAAATGACGTTTTAATGACCCATGGATTCAGGGTGTCAGCTCACCTAGATAAGGGACAAGTTATTTTGGAGGCAATTATTTTATTTGGTGCAGAACTTGCGTCAATGTTCTCTTTCTGTGCCGCGTATTACGTATTTCTTACGAATTCATTGCAACCTTTTTTATGACATAAAGAGGTTTTATGTTATTGCTCACTGAAACTTCTTGGTGTGATCACAGGTGCGTACTATCGTCTATCTTGCCTATTCGCCTTTTTTCTTTTATTAACGAGTGAAATGGAAAAATAGGACTCGTAATTTACATTTATCTTATTTGTCGGAACTATCTTCAAACAGATTCATAACTTTTACGTATTGTGTAAATATTTCTCAAAATCCGTATTTGTTGGGATAAAAAAAAACATTCGAAGTAGGAACCTCTTTTTTTGAAGTCGATTGAAAAGTGTTTTAATCATCATCATCATCTAGTAGAAGTTCGCTGGCCATAGGACTTCTTCATAGGCAGAATGATTCTTATTTTTTTATCTAAATCTAATATAAAAAACTCTCACGTAATCTCTCATGCAAATTACTTTAGGTAATTACCGTAATTAATTATAAACCCTTTGAATTGCTTTTAGATCCCTCTAAGTCATCAATTAGCAAGATTCTTTGAAATTAAAAAAGATACAGTCAGCTCAGTCATTCATTATTATTTTAATTATCAGGACTTGCTTTATTATAAATAAAAAATAATTATATTGTAAATATTTTGGCGTTATTGTGTTAAGTACTTGTCACACGCAAACCTTAGCTTGTTTTACTTTCCATGCTAAGGGTCGTGGGTTCAGTCTCAAGTCTTCATCAAGAATAAATATCGATATGATGTTTTGTATCTAATAAATGTATGATTATTTAGAAAAACCTAAGTAATAAAATCAGCTATCTCGTTAACAAAGTCAGTACTTTGCCTTTACAGAACTTTTGGTTTAAAAAACTTAACTAAGTAGATGGCGTTGTTGCGTTGTGTGAATGAAATGTACATGGCGTTTTTTTTTTTCTATTAAAAAAAACCCGTGTTGACTGTATCATTAGTTACCTACATAGTCTACATACATGCTGCCATTAGGGTTGTAACGACTCGGCCCTAATTATTTCACAGGTTGGTCGTTAGAGTTAGGTACCTACATAACAAGGTTGATATCACTTAGAAAATGATTCGGGTTGAATATTAAATATTTGGTTGAATAGTCCTTGAATTTACGTTTTTAATAATTTAGGAAGCGTAATGAGAGGTCGTTTGACACTGGCTGTCACTTCGACATTAGCTAATGAGATTAAAATAGCTAATTAAATTAAAAGTATTAAAAGTTATTATTAAATTAAAGTTGTTATTATCTTTGTATGTATAAAATTTGACGAAAAACACTGTCCATTATAAAAAAAATTGTTTTATAAAAAACATCCTCTCGAAACGATTTATAAAGTTAAAAATGATTAAGTAATAATATAATTAGGTAAGTCATAATTATAATAAATATAAAAAAAATATTATATCGTAGTATAGTAAACTAACAACTACTGGTATTTTCAAAAGAAAAATATTCCAGTTTAACATTTTAGATGTTATGTAATATTGTTTGTTTTATTTAGTAAATAATGTTGATAGTTTGTTTAATCATGACTGTACTTAAAATATTACTTAATGGAATATTCTAAATTCTTACTAAATACATCATAAAATCATGGGAAAAGATAACTAAAAACTGCAAATAAAAGGCTTAACGTGACGCAGTTACCAAGGCAGGTTGAATGTAGTCATGAATGACGCCGACAGCTGTGGATTGAATGACTCACTCCGTCCCGTTTACCCACCACGGCACAACCTTCCGTAAACACTTGATTACCGTATCTTCATAGAAATAAGGTCGAGATTCCATTGTAGATGAATAAAAAAATACAACTTTATTGACAATGCGTGCACGCATTGTGCGCTACCGTCTCGTTATGTCAGTATAGCTGTCAGTCTGACACAAACTATCGCCGCGGATAGACGCGCGTTAAAAAAATACCGCGAAATATAATACGATTTGTGTGTGAAATAAATTGTGATGAAAGAAACTATAAGCTACGTTTTGAAAGTTATAACAGTGACTGTATTTTATTATTATTTAACATCTTTCGTGAAAGAAGCGAAAAAGTATTTATTTGACTGAATAGCAACTGAAGACTGACATTGGATTTGCTTTTTATTTCTTGCAATAAAAATCGGTGAGTCAATAGAAATTAATTTTATTTAAATAATAATTTATTTATCTCGCAGTTACATTTCTAACCATTATGACAATGTAGAAGAGTAGTTTATCAGCTATTATTATATATAATTACTTACCTTTTTATAAAAAAATATTATGAACAGGGACAGTCAAAATATCCAATAAGTTTAACCATAAGTAAGAGAACCACCTGTGAGGGTATCTTGCGAGTAGCGTGTTGGTAGGTACAACTACTTTGGCAATGGCAAGTACGCAACCTACTTGATACTGTCTGAGTCTCACTTGACCAATATATTATCCTTGAGACACCTGCATGATTTTTAAATTGTTTATACGATCGTAACATATTATCTGCCTCAATATATTCAGAAACTTGACTGCCTTCTTTAAAGGATATTGATCTATTCAAAATTCAACATAAATCTGTGTGTGTTTATCAAAAGAGGGTCATTTTTGTATTCATTGTTTACTAACCGGATGATGACGTCACAAGTAAGAACACCTTAGCCAGTAATGCGTAAACGTTTTTTGCAAACAAAAGAAATACATCGACGCAAATAACGAAGCAAACGCGTTTGTTTCTTTAATTTGTTGTTAACAATGTTTCGAAGTGAAACTTTTCTAATAAAAGTTACATTTAGTAAGAATAGACAACATCACGTCCTCTCTTTGAAGTTCCGGTTGTCCGGAAGACCGGAACCGAACTCCAGAAATAATTTATAAGCTCCTTGACGTTTGACGTTCTAAAATCTTTTATTCCGGAAGCAACCATAGAGAATAAAACAAATGAAAGCAGATTTTACTAACAGTATGACAAACCAAAAAGGTTTTGTTGCGAGTGGATCATGGGCACATGTAAACAGAGACATGTGTCATAATAATAATAAAAAATATTTCACAACTGGTATTCAATGCTTTTTAGTGCCATCAAATGTAAAGGTGCACCAAAAATAACGATAAAAAATTGAACATTTATGATACCCAATATATTCTACATAATACTTCATATCCAACTAAGATTGTAAATATGAAAGTTTGGACGTTTGGATGTTTGTTCAACAATCACTTCGCAACAAGTGGACCGATTTGGACGAAACTTGGCATTTTTATTCGTATAACTTAGGGTAACTTTTTAACTTGAAAAAATGATTTACAATTTTACAGGACAGAAAGAACAAACAGAACGTGATACTTTTAGTCATAATAATTAGCCTGGAGTTGATTAAAAAAAAAAAGTTAAGTATACTAATCTTCATCTAATTTGAAACATTCAAATTCATTGTATGATTTCGACATCTGCATTTTATATAACTTTTAATATGATAAAGCAGGTAACTTTTGGTCGTACTCTAGAGGTACATAAGATAACCACGTGCACAAAACAATGAATAACTTGAGTGCAATCTAGAATCCCATAACTTAAGAGGCTAGGTGCTTAGTGCTCATTTATTTCTGCTGTTGGCTGTTGCAGAGTATTTAGGTCACCTAGTTAGGTCTTACTGTCTTTTCACATGTAAATAGTTTTGCTATATACGTTTCGCTATGCATCGTTGCAGGCGCGATAAAAGATTGCTTTACGATACGTTTGCAATTAATTACACAGTACGTGTGCAAGGTTATGTGTATTTATAAATATTTTTGTTAAAACTAAATAAAATTAAATAGCCATAGTTTGAAAAGGCGGTTGTATTTTATTATATTATGTATTATTATAGTTTGTTTGCCAATAAAGGCTTTAAGGCAAAAAACACAAGATATCGCTTATCGCTTATTACATAATAATATAGTGCACACACCAACAACGAAGATGCAGTTTGACAGCTTAAGTCACGTGACTCTACGTTTTGTCGTTGGTGTGTTGGTGTACCTAAATTGAGTCAATAAAAGTAACAAAGTATGATTTACCTATTTACCATAGTGTATTACAATGTCAAAATGGTCTCGACTCAACATCATTACTTACTTATCATATTTTACCGCAGACGCCTATATTCTGCTCAAACGATTTATAAAAGAAAATAGGTTTAAATAAATACAAATTAATCATCAAGGAAATTATTTCTTAAATACTTATAACTAGGTAAAATGAAATAAACGTATTCTTTGATAAATTCTAAGGTTCATTAATAAAACAATATCAAAATACCAGTAACTATTTATTACAATACGGATAATTAACAATAAATTAAATACAAAATGAAGTGCTTAGACTTATTTTATACTTAGAAATCAGCCAAGAGGTTCTCAATGACGTCAATATGGGATTTAAATAGACGTTATTTAGTTGTAAATAGGCACATAATTGTCACTTGGGTACAGTTACGAACGCAAATCTATTGTGTGTAGTTTGTCCAGAATGAATGCATTTAATTATGTCTTTTACGGAAGTCTGGACACTGCAATACACTATACAGGGAGCTGAGCACGAATAAATATGACAATCGTAAACATAACCCCCCCTATCTTATAAAAAGTTAGCGTTGACTTTATGTCATCATTACGTATGGTAATCAATACTTTAAGTCTGCGCTAACTTTTTATAAGATAGACCGATAGTATTTAAGATACACTGCGCTCTAACACTGCAACGTTCGACTTTAAATCTGATGTTGACGCGCAGTGTTATCACAAATACGTCATTGTTTCGATACGTTTTCGGTTGTCACATTTATTCTCACTCCCTTGTAGTCACCGTGATAGGAAGAAAAGTATGCTTTCTTGTCATAGACCCATTGAGCTCTCCTGCCATATAAAAGTCTTTAGATCTTTATGAATGACAACTCATAAACAATTTTGTATGGCCGCCTTTTTGTTATGTCCCTATTCATGTACAGCTGGGTATATGACATACATAATCGCAGTCGTTATAGTAACGCGTGACTCAGCTGTGTCGTGTTATGTCGCTTCGTGTTTTGTGAAACATTTACGGCCGGTTTCTCGAACGATGATCAACGAAAAAATCAAATAATTACTATGTGTCAAACTCGGATCAATCGTGATTTTAGTTTCCAGAAACCGGCCGTTAGTGTTTTCTAGGAAATCCTCTATAGCATACTAGCAATACTACAGTAAAACTTAAAGAAAATAGTGAAATGAAAAAAACATCCTTTGTTAGCGTATTTTTTGTCTTCCAAAACATTTATTTATCTATAAGTACATATATAAATTATGTTTTTTGTAGTGTAGGTATATTCTTAAATAAACCAATCAGAATTTATTCGTTCAGCTGTTGTAATGTTTAAATGTTTGGTGAAGTATGATAGTCTGTTTCTCAATAGATTAATTTCAATTCTGTAGTGTTCATTTCAATCTGTGTTTACAAAATGATATTTTTTTATCCACTTTTGTCAGTGACTGTTCCTTCTACTTCAGTACTTTATTCTCACTCAGGGAACTTCTGAATAAGGTATTTAACACGTATATCCCTGCACGTGGTATGCAAATTACCTTTGCATAGCACTTTACGCAAATTAAAGTGTTAAATAATCCCTAAATGGTGTGAATGTGTTCCACCGAGAACATGAGCTGAAGTTTATGTAATATTATGGTTTTCAGTGGAATAACTGACTTGTTTAAGATACTTGTGGTTTTGCTTATGTCCCTGACTGTATAAATCCAGGTTAAATGCGTGTATATTTTAAGCATAAGTTGGTTTTCCCTTACTAGTGGATATTAAACAGATAAATATGTTGAATTAGGGTAACACTATATATCCTATTTCCTCATTATAATATTAGTTTAGATTTATTCTAAGGATAGGTTAGGTTACTTACGGCCAGTTTCTGAAACGTTGATCAACCAAAATATCAAATTACAATGTGTCAAAACTTGCTTCGTTTTATGTTAACAAATCTGTTGTTAAATATTTCGCCGATGACAAGCGTTTGAGCAACCCAAATCACGATTGATCCGAATTTTGACACATTGTAATTGGATTTTTTGGTTGATCAACGTTTCAGAAACCGGCGTTAATGTCTTTTAATATAGACATTATTTATATTTCTTAACAGTTTATTAATGCTTAATTAAACATTGCTCACCTAAATGTGATACAGTTTTGTTACACAAAACTCATAGTTCAATAATTATAAATATTATAACTATAGGTAAGTACATAAGTAGCTATACAAACATTTGATATAAAAAATACTTTTTTTTATTTTATAACTATCATCAAAGTCCAGTCGGCTTATAACTTCCGTAAACAATACTTGAGCAATATAAACATGGATTAGATAACTTCTATTTATTAAATAAATGAAGACATTATTAATTTTCTTTAAAAATATCTCAGTTTGTTTTGCCTACAATACAATATCGGCTATCAGTTTCTTTTTATTATTCAATAAGTATGGTCAATCCGCATTTTTTTAGGTCACAAGATTATTAGTCTTTAGGTAGGAAATGCTCTTTTTGTCACTTAAAGAGATGATCAAGCGTGTCATATTACAAGGCAGACAGATGATATCATAAGGTCAAAGTGTACATTGGATTCAATTGACGCAAGATCAGTGAAGATACTATGGTGGAAACGAAAACTAGATATACTTATATTGTGAAACTTGAGATATGTAATATGTTAAGTAATATATGTTTATATGTATAATAAAAAATTTAAATCTATGTAATGTATTGTATTAAGTATGTCAGTCTTCTAGTGCCTACCCATAACACAAGCTCTGCTTAGCTTGGGGCTGGATGATGTTGTGTGGATTGTCCAGCATTATTTATTTATTTATGTACGTTGTCATTGCGTTTTTATATAGATTTAAAATACATACCTGTCTTATTCATCAAAACTATCAACGTAATGCGATGGTTGTGTCCTCATACAGCACTTTTCGGTCAACACACGTGACTAAAATGCAGCACGTCTTCCGTGGACGTGCTCAGTGGGATAAAGTATTATTATATAGGCTGATTTATTTAGCTTACTCTTACACAGTTATATAGCGCAGATGGTCTACTGACCATTTGCGCTTTATATTCCTACAATATATTGATGATATTCTGTGTATGTATTTATAAAAATAATATGTATTCTATCAGCGCTTTGCTTAAGCTGGGACTAGAGTGAGATGTGTGAAATGTTCAAGAATATTTATAAACAAATACAAGAATACAAAAGAGTGCTCACTTATACATACAAGTAAGGTAAAACTATAACATAATAAATAGTAAACGAGATAGCTATTTGTCGTAATTAGTCATACACTATATCTTAGGTCATGGCCTTGGATGAGGTATGACTTTATACAATACGTTTATTGTATAAATACATATACAACTATTTGTATAATGTAGATACAATGATGCGAGGTAAAGTATTGAAGTAAGAATTCATGATAAATCTAATTTATGAAAGTATATTATTATTTATTATATCATACAATACAATTTGTAACTAGCTGTAGTATTTATTATATACCTACATAGGTAGTTCAACTACGTTTTATATGACTCATTTATCTGACTTTTTGAAATAGGTTGAGGTTTTATTTAAGGTTTTGAGGTTTAGTCGTCATTAGAAGTTTATCCTACATAATGGATTTTTTTATGAAACTGTATAAAATACATATTTAATTAATATAATTATTCAAAAAGTTATATCGTCATCTTGTGCCTACTAATTGAAAGTAATTACAAATTTTACTTTTGTTAAGAAATAAAATAATTTGGCAAACTAGTCTCATTATCATTTCCTAGTTGCTACTAATGCTGACAAAGAAAAGTCATTAAGGCCGAGCGCACACCTGTTACAACAATGTGGTTAAACAGTTTATCACATTCTAAACTAGTAGAATGTGCCGAACACTAAAAATCAGACAGTCAAACAGTAAGAGTCTTGTAACGTGACTTTTAAAGATGTCGTTGGTGTGCGCTATGCTTAAATTACAATTTATTTTTCCTAAATATAATAATAATATTTAAAAACAGGATTGTACGACGTAAAACTTTTTGATACAAATACCATCAATATAACGTATGAATTAAATGACGTATAAAAAAAATACTACAAAATACATCAAAACTTTTCTAATCTTAAATCTTTTAGTTATCTCCCACACACAACACACATAACTAGACTTATTTACGAACTATAAAATACTTCTAATTGGCTGCTTGGAAAATTAAGAATATCAAAATGACTACTGTGAAATTTATAGATCAGTTAATAGCTTTTAAACGACTCATAAATGAACAGTGCCAAACGCTTATTACGTCAGGAATATTATTTTAAATTCATCGCTACTTTTACTAACTTGTATTATTTTCTAGTATTTGCACGTGTTTTTATAATAAAAAACTTATTTCCATTAAGTTATTTTATAAATTGTGATGTTTTTTTTCAGATTATTAAAATTTCTTTAATATTAATTCTTAGTGTCAAAAAAGTTAAAAAAGTTCTAAGTAGTTACATAAATGAAGTACTTACTTATTACATTATTTTTTATTCGTCCGAGCATACTGATAGAATAAACGAAGTTAAGTAAACTTACAAAGGACAGTTGTTCGTATAACAAAACTTTATTTAAGACAGATATCAAAACATTACAGTGCAGTTATCATAACACACAGAGCATACTTTGTTACCTTCGTTCTGTAGTCCCTTGTCCACCACAGATTGACTAGAGAAGCTGATACACTTCTGAATTACATGTCTTCTTCTTCTTGCCCTTATCTCACTAGGTGCACGGGCAAGTTTCTTGCCCGTTCTTCTAGACTCTGGTCGCGTGGAACTGGCACCTAGAATCACCTAGTATGTAAGACGATTCTAAATGATCCTTGTGATTTTATTGAATAAAGATATTTGATTGATTGATTGGTGGGGTCGGGACAACATGTTATTTTCTTCCATTCTCCTCTTTCATCCGTCATCTCAGTACCTATTCACTCCTTTCACATCCATATAATTTTTTACATACCTAATCCATCCATCTTTTCTCAGGCCTACCTCTT
The DNA here is from genome assembly GCA_932527185.1 of Ecliptopera silaceata. Lineage (NCBI taxonomy): Eukaryota > Metazoa > Arthropoda > Insecta > Lepidoptera > Geometridae > Ecliptopera > Ecliptopera silaceata. The sequence goes on along the minus strand of OW052205.1, from coordinate 3,791,521 downwards.
CTTGTATATCCATCCACATTCATACCTGGCTATTCTTTCAGTGACATGACATTTGGTAATCAAAATATATTTACAGGCATTTCTCACATCGCGCTATAATCTCAAACTAAGCTATGCGAACAAGATTTCTGACAAAATACTTACACAGAAGGGAGAACCCATCTTGATCAAACTGCTGTATTGTTTACACCATATCGATTAGTAGGTACTTACTTTGGCCTCTCAAAGTTAGACGAGCTTTCGGAAGTGAAATTAATGATAGTTCAATGGCGCCCTCGTCGAAGAATGTTTTATTCTTAAAAATAAACAAACATTTAATCATATGATAACTACTTTAGTGTCTGTTTGCCGTATATACAGATATATTTTGCATAAAATTATAATGTTTATAAATTCTTGAGTGTTTTAACCGTTCTATTTGAGCTACAATCTTCTATTACACTTGAACTCCGATATTCTGAGACATAAGTAACTCTACGTAGAAATGTTCTATACTTAGCTCCGAAGTATTTACTTAGATATTGAAAACGAAAATAGAACTGTTGAGTTATTTTCTTTATAATATCCGGCGAAGATACAACAAAATAAGCATATTATAGTAAACAGATAATAATGTAAATTGTTATATAAATAGTATCAAAGTATACTTCACCTATTTAGGTTACGAGTCTTTTCATCATTATCATCATCAACCTATATCAGTCTACTGCTGGACGTGGTCTTTCCCAAGACGCGCCACTGTGCCCGATCTGCGGCTCTTCTCATCAAGTTTTTGCCAGCTACACTCTGCACTTTATTTTTACAGTGTTTTTTAACAATTTCTTGTATTCATAATTGCCCTAAGAGAGTAGTTAGCAGCAATTCGTATACTGCATACAGTACAAGGCATCTAGAGTAAGTACTAGGATATCAGAAGATCAAAGAGAGTGTCTCCTTAGCTTTTTTTATGTGTTGTAGTCCATTAGATATATTTCATATCATTTATTCAATAAACAATTATTACAAATCGTATCTGAATGTTAATTAACACTAGCATGCAACTTTACAATAATAAAAATAAAATTAAAATAAATGTCTGTCTGAATAAAATTAAGTAATTTAGAAACCGTAATTAATGTCAGAATTTCTATAGGTAAATAATAATAATCCTAAATTTCCTTTATCAATTTGGTTTTCTCAATGAATTCTTCGATTGAATAAAAACACCCCTTCAACAAGAGTTTTTTCAATTCTGAGATAAATTTCATCGGGTTTTCTAAACATTTCAGCTCAACCGGTAAAGAATTAAATAATTTGACAGTCTGATACCGACTACAGTGCTTTGCGATTTCAAGCTTAGGCGTAAAAGGTATCTACTTCAATGTCCTTTCTTCGTGTTAACATTCTGTGCTTTCTTTGATCCATAGATTCATATTTTAACGGATTTTTGACAACATCCGTGAGTAATAATAATATATATAGAGAAGGAAGGGTTAAGATCTGTAATTTATCTGTGTTGATACTGGACATAAGCCTCCTTCATTCATTTTCTACCATTTTTTTAGTACCTATGTGGTAGAAATAAAGCTAATCATGTAGTATAGTATGTATTAAGAATGACGTCATATCCGGAGGTACGCGCTTACACTATTTAACACAAATAAGGATTTCCGAAACCTCCTTAGACCTCATTTGTATTCGTTCAGAGTCGGAATAGTCGAAATAACTTTGTCATTTCCCCATCAAACTATAAAAGGCATAACACTTTTGGGAAACATTCTACAGGCGTAACCTATAATTAATTAAAAAATTAAGACTCTTAGAACCCATTTTCAAATTAATTTTCATATCAAGAGTAGGTACTTGTGATAAACAATTAAGGCTCCAGAAATAACTGCGGATGTATTAAATATTATAGAGTAGGTATACTTACACCACAGATTTTAAATAATTAATCTAAAAAATAATTGCCACGTCACTGCCATTATTTTGTTTTCCAGCAAATATGCAACTTAAATAATTATCTATTATTGCGAGGCCAGAAAAAAATGAAAAGTTTGGTAATGATTGCACAATTATTTATTACTTAGGTATAAAGCTAATGAAATAACCCTCCGCACAAAAATACATAAGTGTAGGTACCTTTTTGGAGGTACTGAAATTGTGTTATGAGACTGATACACTAAATTCTAACTTTACAATGCCTTAACAATATTCGAACATGAGACGGGCTCAAGCAATTTGGTTTAAAGGTTTATAAGTAAAGCCCTAGATACATTACCTTGGAGACTTGACTAACTTTCTGACAAATTGGGTAACCTGTTCAATTATTCTGTACAGCTAAAGGTAGAAAGATGATTAAAATACAAATTTAATACAAATTGGTACAAGGCATCTTGTTCATTCAAATTTTACATTTTCCTATTTCACGATCTTACATTTCACAATAAAACTGTATTGCTTATTGCGTGCGGTGAGTGATTTTTTGGCCAAATAAAAAAAAAGTTAATGATTTTTATGGCACAAATTTAACGAAAATAACGATATTTATGGAAGAATTTCAACCAAGCCTACATAGGTCTTAATTTAATTGTGTGAAAATAAAAAAGAGTCTCTGATGATTTAGATTTAAATAGGTACTTGGTTCTAAATAAAATCTTTAACTTTTTTTTATTTTTTAGTAACTTTAACAACAGAACTGTATCTAATTACACCGCCTTCCTGTCTATATATCTTTATCTCACTTCGGTTGCCTGGAAGAGATCGCTTTCAGCGATAAGGCCGCCCATTGTGTAACCATTTTTAATGTTTTTGTTTTGTTATCTATAATTTTTTTGGTGTAACAATAAAGAGTCATCTATCTTAACAAGTCCGTTCGTAGTCTACTAAACCCAAAACACATAACAAATTAGACCCATTATTAGCCACAATGTCCCCTCAATATCTCATGCCTAACCCATCCAGATCTATTCACATTCGTGCACTCGACAATTAAACCTAATTGGTACCATTTGGTGCCATTTGGTTCCATTTGGTTCCATTTGTGACTTCATTTTGACTGTCACGTCCAGTAATGCAGCTACAGCCACATTTATCATATTCAGGCGAATCGAAAAGTTCTGGCTTAGTGCTCTTTAAAAAGGATTATCATGATTTGCTGGAACAATTAATTCTCTATATTCGACATTGAATGCGCCATAATCACGTGTTAGACCGTTCTTGGGCTAATTCTGGCTTGTTTGGATAATGTTGGTTAGTTTTTTCTGCATAAAAAGCATAGATTCAAATGCAGCTTCTATGCGCCTAGCCGTCAAATGCTAGGTACATATTGCTAATTGCAACGTAGCGAGACGTTGAGAAAATACACTAAGGTAAACTTTAAAAATGCAGGACGTAAAATTAACAACAAAATGTATAAAAAAATTACCTACTACGAATATGATATCGCAAACTCCTCGCTGCGTGCGCTGGAAAGCGCTTCGGCTTAGTAGATAAATGGAGTCAAAACCTTTTTTGTACATTACATTTGAAAAATAACTTTTTTTCAAAAATCTAATATCGAACTTAATATTCGAATCTTATTCATAAATTCCTTCCATTTTACTAATGTAAGTATTTAAAAAAAAAAGTAATAAAGTTAGTCTATAATGTCCATACTGTCTATTCTATACTGTCTAGTTTAGTCCAATGAAATTAATATGGACAGAAAAACAAAGTCACGAGAAACAGTAAATACTTACTCTTAGGTAGGTAGGTATATATGAATATTCAAGTAATACTCAGGTGGCGAGCACCTGGGGTTTGAACATCATTGAAATGCAGAGCCGCGTACGACAACCGTGATATGCCTAGACCTAGATTTGTCTGCATTGTTTAGGCATGCTAGGCTACCTGGGCTGATTCAAGATTCAAAATCAAAGTAATACTGAGAACGCTAAAATGGTTGTTTACTTTACTTCATCGTACTTTGTTGTGTTTAGCTGTAAATGTAAAAACTAAGCTCTGTATTCCGTGTGTAGTGGGTTCGACTCTTACCAAGAAACATTTGTCTGACGTCAAATTGTTCTGGGTCTGTGTTAAAGTGCCTATTTACAAATAAAAGTTAGTAGACCTTCTCACTTCTAAACCTTCGGGTATGATAAATTAGGAGGTTTTTTTATTATGTAGAAAATTGTCTATGTTATCAACAAAGCATCGAAATTTCTTGTTGTTGGTCCATTTATTTGAATAAAAATCTTCACCTTCAGTTAATACTCAATGGACCATAAATGGAATTTTGCAAACTAGCTACGTTACTCAACACCTCACGGCTCGTCACCGATTAGTCATCGTCGAAATAATCGATTTCCAATCGATGTGAATGTGCAACGAATTTGAATCGATTGAAACTTGAGTTGATGTAGCAACACTACATCGATGTGTTTGACAGCGCATCAGTATTCGAACGAACATCAAATTTGAATTTCGAAGACGAGTTTGAAGATGATATTTTTTTTATTTTCTTTTCTTTTTCTAAAAAATTGTGAGGTATCCTAAATTAAAAAAAAACGAACGTAATATTTTAAAATATAATAAAAAGTCTTCTAAGCCCTCGATATTCCATATTAAAAATATTAAAGTAAAATAGGGTTTTAGAGAAAAGTATCAATATATACGAAAGTCTACACGTGTAATTTGAATCTTAAAACCCCACGTATTCCGCACAACAAAACAACGATCTTCAAGAGTCGAGACGGTAGTAAAGTTTAATAAATATACCTTAGATCATAATATACCAACGTGATGTGCCAATTATTATACCATTATCCTAACCGATAAAGTTCAACCAGTTCAACGATACACCATTGGAGTGTTTAATCGAGTAAAGATAAGACAAATTGCGATTACGCGAACATGTATGTTTATGTTGCCAACTCGATACGAACTGAAGTGGAACTACGCTTGGATATAAGTGTGGAGAGGGCAGGATAGTTTTGTAGGTTTATTTAGGATGTCTGCTTATCTAGATAACAAACATATTAGGTATAAGCCTTCTATAGGTGCAGTGGCGGCTATGAATGCAATAAAAATTTGGTGGTACCTACTTATATAAATAATATTTTAGTAGTTTAGCATTTATTTTATTTGCTGTAAGTACTTTCTTTTTTTCTATAATCTGTGATGTATATTATAACAAATATGTATCTTGTAAGTATTTTAATTTAAGTTCTTTTGTACGTATAATGGTAAAAGTACGTTACTGGCCCGTTTCAAAAATCCACCCTGTATATTTGGGTTTTTTACTGCTTTTGAGGGTTACTTAAAACTTCAATATTTTATCCGATTTTCTTTCAGCAGCTTCTTTATTTGTGAGATGACGCGTCTTTTCATTCATACAGTTTTTTTCGGGTCATTTTTCACGCTACATTAGTTCAGTCTGGGCCTAATTTAGACCTCTAATAAGATCCGTTTCCACGCTTTTTAACTCGACATATTGCCTCCTTTTCAAACCATTTTCCGAATGTAATGCGTCAGTGAAGCTCGCTGTTCACAACCAAAACTCAACCTTATAACGTTAATGCTTGAATCCATTTCAACTTCGCTTAATAGCTGCAATTTTCACTTCATATAATGCCGAGTTACTGTTCCATGACGCTTCGTGGAACTTTGAGCTGTGTTATGAGGTCTATTGAGCTCTAATTCGCATGAAAAATTCTTATTGATAGGTAGTTTGAGGATGCCATGAGCATGGCAAACGAGGGAGACTATTGATGTGGAAACTGGAAATGTTACAGATTTTCTAATCAAAAACGTTTGTTCGTGTTTGTTTACATTCGTTTCTAACAGTGCTACTCTTAATCTCTCTTAAATCTCTTTGTTTTATGAGCATTAAATACGAACAACACATAAAGTTCGTAGGTACGAGTCTTGTAAAAAGATCTGTTAATCTGTAAAAAAACAACACTGTTACTGTTATCTTATAAAAAAATGGTTGACTGTAAAGTCGGTTTACTGACGATAGTTGAACGTGACAACGTCACTTCATGGAACGCCTCAGAACGCCTCAGAACGCCTCATGAGTCATGTTTTTTCGTGCGTGCAGCCGGCTCTATCGAATTATAAGACGTTGTCACGTCAAAAGTTAGTGTTGACTTTATGTCATCATTACGTGTGATAATCAATACTTCAAGTCTGCGCTAACTTTTTATAAGATGACCGTGAGACTTTATATTGAACCACTTGCAGTTAAATAATATCTTTTAGGCTTAAGTGACTAGAGTTCCTAAAAGAGTACTATGCCTTTGTTATTTCCGATAACAAGAGAATCAAAGAAGAAGTAAACAAAGTTCAAATAAAACTTCGCCTGTTTTCTGTAGCGTTGATGAGATCATTCCTTGTGCAGGTGCTATAGCTTCTAATAGGAAGGTAAGACGTCTATATACCTTTCGAATTCTTGACTTTAGCTACTTGCGGTCAAGTTGTTTTCCTTAAACAAAGTATTGCTTAATGTTACATGAGTGCTGATTCAGTGATTCATAAGAAACGTTCTCTCGGCTCAGGTAGGCAATGACTCAATAAGGTATGTCACGTATTTTGCATAACTATGATGACTGTTTTCCTCTAATCTATGGATAATCTGATGTGTGTGAATCATTTAGCATGTTTTTATTATAAGCATAGAATATTTTACTGTTGGCAAATTATTTTATAGCTAAATTCTAATGTAACGTGTAAGACCGCAGACCGATGTTGATAATAAACCATGGTCGCCAGTCTGTTTAATAATACCAAGAGATATGTCTGGCTAAACCGCCATGGGACGACTGACGCGACGTGATTGACATCCCATATTTACCGCTACTTTTGACTACTATTTTATATCAGCAAGTTTCCTTCTTTATTTTGAAGGTATCTTTAGTTGTTTTTTCTTTGTGGGAGGAAAATTAACAAAACACCTACATGAAATCAAATAAATATCAAAAGTTATAGTATTGCAAAAAAGTTAAATAATAGAAATACTAAAACTCTTATCTAAGAGTTATATACACCCATATAACTTGAAGGAGGCCACAGAAACATTAGATTTTATGGTAATCGTGTGTGACTCATTTAATTTTGTGGTTTTTAAAGTATTTCATTTTATCTGTTTCAATGTTTCGTTTGAACTCATAAGAATTTTGATATTTACTTTAATATCTTATAATACCTTCTTATTTCTAATGCCCAGATACAAAACAAAGACTATGATACAATTTCATGCAAAGTTTTATAAATATAAATATTTAAAAAAAATGAACACAAACCTACAGCAAAGCGCACCATTATAAAACAAAGCTACTAAACTAAAACACGCTTAAAATCTATCCGTTTCATAACACTATGATGTCATCAATTTGTTAAATAAACAATGAGGAATTCGGTTACAATTGAACACCATCTCGTATTGCGCGTAGGTGGACGGCAATGGCCGATGAATTACTGTCATAAACTGACACCTCATTCTGCGGATTTGACGATATTTTCGCTAAGTATCGGAACATTTTTGAAATAAAAACATATGTTATGTTCGGATCTAATCTTAATTTAAGACCTATGATTGTAACCAACTTGATGCAATAAATAAATATATTATATCAACCATCTATCTAAACTTTAAGCATTCGTTTGAAGAATAAATACAGAATTCAATTTTTATTTCTCAAGAGTTATTTTTCTTCTGCTAGAATAATCGTGTCGGAGCAAATGTTTTGTCAATAAGAACAGTTTAATTTAAACTTATAAGTGAAAATTACATTTAAAGTGAAATATAAGAATCGATACTAATATCTATCTACCAATATCATTTAACAAGTTCTTCTTCTTGCATTTCAATGTATAACACACACAACCTTACACGAAGTTTGAGTACAATTTCGCCACTTTAATTCAACAAGAACTAACTAGATGTCTTTTTTGACAGATCTACAACGTAGGTCGAAGCTTCCTCCATTATGCTGGGGCCACATTAGCGGGCTACGGCGAATATTCGTGTTAACGCGATGTATGTGGCCGGGTACATCGTGTCATCGCGTAGTATTCGGGCGAAGACGCGAATCAATTTGTCGCGCCAATATTCGCTTAGGTGGCTACATCTACGTCAATTTATTTAGGCTAAGTTCAGATGACCGCGCGTAACCGCGCGTCGCCGCGCGGTTTGAGCATTCACATGACGATATTTGTATGGGAGCGCGACGCACGTTGGCGCGCGGTACCGCGCGGTAATGTAGACGATAATTACCGTTTATATTGATCTTGTACCGCGCGGTTGGTAGTTCCGCGCGTTACCGCGCGGCCATATGAACTTAGCCCTAGGCTAAGTTCAGATGATCCGCGGCGTGCGGTACCGCGCGATAATGTAGACGCTAATTACCGTTTATATTGATCTTATACCGCGCGGTTCGTAGTTCCACGCGATACCGCGCGGCCATATGAACTTAGCCTTAGGCTAAGTTCTAGGCATGAGACAGATATATCAAAACGAAACTGAAATCCGTTTGCAGTCAGAAATCGTATCGCATCGATATTCCAATATGAGAAAACCGTTTTTAGGAAACGCACGATGATAACGCAAACTGCAAACAATCTTATTCGAACGAAACCAAACCGAACCGACGTGAGTTTAGTTTTGCACCGAAAACCAAACTCAAACTGCAAACGAACGAAATCTAAGTCTACCTAAAGTTTAAGTTTTCTATAGTTTTGATACGCATTCGTTCTCTATCACTCCACCGTACGACTACTTTAGTTAGAATAAGACAGAGCTAATTTCATTTCCTTTTTTTTCTAACTCAGTGAACCGTCGTAAGAGCAAGAGAAATGAAGCGAATCGTTATGGATTTTGAGTTTTTGACGGTTTTATGAATTGTCCGGTTTTATGATTTCTGACTGCAATCCGATATTCCATTCCAATATGAGAAAACTGTTTTTAGAAAACGCATTAACAATACAACCTAACAACCTAATCCGAATGAAACCGAACCGTGAGTTTAGTTTTGCATCGAAAACCAAACTTAAAATACATAAAAATATACAATATTTTTTTTAATTCAAATACCCAATTGCACATTGAAAACCGCCAATAACCGTTTCCGGAATGCCTCTCGAATTTGTGCAGGAGTATGTTTACCTCGGGCAGACTCTGCGGTTAGGTAGACACAACTTCGAGAGAGAGCTAGACCGGAGAATTCAGCTCGGCTGGGCTGCGTTTGGGAAACTTCGTCAAGTCTTCTCGCCATCCATCTCTCAATGTCTGAAAACGAAAGTTTTCAACCAGTGCGTTATGACCTATGCTTCTGAAACGTGGACACTGACAGTGGGGTTGGTCCACAAGCTGAAAATCGCTCAGCGCGCTATGGAGAGAGCTATGCTCGGAATTTCTTTGCGAGACAGAATCCGCAACGAAGTTATTCGTCAAAAAACCAAAGTGTTCGACATAGCTCAAAGAATTAGCAAGCTGAAGTGGCAGTGGGCCGGCCATGTTTGCCGAAGAACCGACAACCGTTGGAGCAAACGGATACTGGAGTGGAGACCGCGTTTAGGAAAGCGTAGTGTAGGAGGCCGTCCGGCTAGATGGAGCGACGATCTGCGGAGTGTAGCTGGCAAACACTGGATGAGAGGAGCCGAAGACCGGGCTCAGTGGCGCGTCTTGGGAGAGACCTACGTCCAGCAGTGGACTAATATAGGTCGATGATGATGATGATGATGACATTGAAAACGAAAAACCGAAAGAATTCGATTTTGCGTTTGTCGTAATAACTAGTAAATACGCTCCGATATTCGCTACTGAAATCGATTTCAAAAAACGGTTTTTGAAATCGGTTTCAAAATCTGAAATCGGTTTCGTATCGGTTTGTGAAAAAATCCAAAAACGCCCATGCCTAGAACAACACCATCCGGCACAGGGTTACCAGATGCAAATTTCAAAAGTCCTGACAAAATTCCAGACATGAGCTCAATTGGGTTTTTGAATATATATATTTTTTGTGATAAATGGATAAGTTTTATAACACAACTAATTTTATTCTATTTTTCCGTAATAATTCAAAAGTTATTTCAAAATTAAAAATATTTTTTGAATCTAGTACGTTTAATATTATATGTCAATGTTGATTGTTTGATGTCAAAATCGTAAAAAGCTAATTACTATTAATGACAATTTCCTTTTTGTTATTGTGACCAAAAATAAAATTATAGTGTAAAAAAAAAATTGTTCCATATATTTGCCGAGAAATTTCTGACATTTCCCTTTTCCGGCCGCATTCCTGACATATGTCTAAAATTCCTGAAATGTCAGGAAAATTCCTGACATCTGGTCACCCTATCCGGCACGATACATCGCGTCAACTCGACACGAATCTTCGCCCGTCTAATGTAGACAAGAACATCGCCTATACCCGAACACGATGATTTTATCGCGCCAACACGATACGAATATTCGCCCGCTAATGTGGCCCCAGCATTAAAGGCAATGAGCTTTATCCACTTAAGTGCTGTCAATTGGTTAATTGTCGGTGCATCGCTCTCAAAGATCTCTCAAAGCTGTGCTAAAATAGCCTGTAAGTCAAAGAACATAAAGTTCCACTGGTCATCTAATATTTGATGTACAATTTATGCTCCGGACGCCTACATTAGCAATTGAATAGTCCTTATTCAAACCCACGAATTACGTTATTGTTTGATTTGAGGAATTTATTTGACTCATTACTGTTTTCACTTTTCATGGTACTTATATAAAGAAAACTTTACAACTAAACTTTGTTGCAATATGCGTAGATACATGTATTATCTCTATTTTATAAATAAACAAATATTCATTAACATTTTAGACATCACACTCTAGTCCCAAACAAAACAAAGCTTGTACTATGGGAACTAGACTGCTGATTTTATTGATTTATTTATTACGCCTTTCAAAAGTCATTTTACATCTAGACATAGACATTTATTTATTTATTTACTACACATAGCACACAAAACAGAAACACCAACAACGAAACAATAAAAAACAAAATAACACGATTATATTAGATATTTCTGTGTGCTACAGGCCTACAGCAGCAAAAGGGACCCGACTCAGCATAATGCATAACAACTAAACTTTGTTTCAATATACGTAAATATCCTTTACGTATATTGAAACAAATGACCTTTACTCGTTGAGAGGTCCTTTTAAAATTAAACAAAATAGCATCTTAGAAATATTAATGTTTATTTTATATTCAATTATTATTACTTAAATTAGATTAATTTATTTTGCATGCTCATAAATAAGTATATTGTATGTTTGATTTTATTAAGGAAATAAAAAGGTTATAATAATATATACGTAAATATATAGGTAGGTATTTGTTATGTTATGTTCTCATATGTAGGTGTTAGAAACTCGTGTCCGTCAAAGACGCAAAACTCCACATTTTCGGTGCCCTAAGTCAAAGTAGCGCTTCGGGAGTTGTATGTACCTACTATACTCGTTCCTACTTTCTGTAATACAAACGTGAGCAAGTAAATTATAATTAAGCCTCGCCTTGTACGTAGAAACTTTTGGCATCTTTGAAAGCACGTGTCGTAACTTGCAGCCATCAACTTCCTCTACGGATGAGTTAAACCAGAGACTAGTATAAACAAGAAGACTGCCAACCTCATACAAAAAAACGTGACTCGGAAAAAGGTGAAATTCCGCGGGTTATACCCAGATTATTCCTAGATGGCGCTGTATTCCGATCAAACCTATGGTATCATTGTTTACGATCACATTTTTCACACCTAAAAATAAAATAAAAATTTTGGTGTGCACTAACACAGAAATAATACAGATTTCTTGGCTTTTAGCGCTGTTAGGATAATTTTACGGAATAATCTGGGTATAACCCGCGGAATTTCTCATTTTTCCGAGTCACGTTTTTTTGTATGAGATTGGCAGTCTATTGTTTATACTAGTCTCTGGTTAAACCATTATATGTCCCAGTTTCACTAATTAGAGGCTAGATTTTTACTTTAACTAACGCACTCGCTGTTAGTTTTAAGTTACTAACCTAGTCTTCATAAGCTTCCTTTTACTAACACTATGGATTAAGTTGTCTGAATAAATAAACAATTATTATTATTAGAGAAAAAAATATTTATGGACTTAAGTTAAAAAGTATGAAGTAATCTGATGAAGGCAGAAGGTACAGGATATTTCTTTTTCTAGCGGTTTTTCTAGACTTTTCTGTTAAGGATTATGTTTTCTTTAACGTTGTTACCAACGTAAAATCAATTCTTGGATTGGATTGACCATGGCCTAAATTGATCAATCTTTGCAATGACACTTGTCACCTTGAATCAATTGATCACATCTATCAAATCATTAGAATTCAAGACATAGAAAGAAATCTATTGTAACGCGATTGCCATAGGGATTATTATTTAGCCAAACTATTATACAGAAATTAGTAAAAAAAAATGTATGAAGTTACTATTTTTTGCACATCATATGACAAGACACAGATAAGTCAATTGCAAACCAAAATATCAATGTCACGATTTGAATGAAACGTTGGAAGAAACTGCTATTAGCATTAAGCTCGCCTATGTTCTATCTTTTTTATGTAATTAAGTATTTTCTAATCTAATCTATTTAATATGTAGGTTTGAAGACTTCACTCAGGTCGTGTAGATGTCGTATCGAGTGTAAAACAATTGCACCGGGAACGTTTGGCCAATCGTCTAACTGTCTGTTGAAGTGTTAAGTCAATTTTCATTCTTTACTAACATTTTGAAATAATCGTGTCGAAAGTTCATTAGCTTTCAACTGTTTTTGCTGAGAACTGATAGATAAAACTGGACTACATACTGCCGCGGATACTTACTTATTATAATGTTACCTTAAAGTAATTATATGTGTACTTAGTCAAATAAGTAATCACCATAGCCATCATAGTAATCTTTCTCGGGAACCAGTCTTCCATTTCATACCAACAAAGCCTATTTTATTTAACCTGCGCATCCGTCAATCCAGTTCGAGTATTTTTCGGGATAAAAAGTAACCCATATGATAATTCAAGTCACGATGTTTATATATTTTATTCCATATGTCATCCAAATCGGTTCACTGGTTGTGACGTGATTGGAACATAAATTTCACGGTAAAATTATTGTCACGTCACGTACCTATAGGTAGGTATCTAAATTAGCTTGAAATGCTATGCATAAATTATAATTCCGTTAGCTAACAATCAGCCATGGTATAATATTGCATGGTAATGACCAGTAATGTTTTTGTTATATCAATATGCCCAAAAAAATATCGAAGTTTACACATACGGTGTAAAGCGTGTAATATTAAATGAATGACTTGCTCTCCGCCGTGTAGAAGTAGTAGTGTCGTATCGGTGACAGTTTAAAACAAGGAGATGAGCATTGAGCACGAATAAATGTGACTTATGTAAACGTATCGAAACAGTGGCGTATTTGAGATAGACTGCGCGTCAACATCAGCTTACTGTGGAACGTTGCAGCGGTAACGCGCAGTGTGTTTTAAATACGTTTACGATTGTCACATTTATTCATGCTCAGCCCTCAGCCATCATCGGTCAGATGGTCAAGCTCGCAAGTAATTTACGCAAACTGCTGTTGTTACTTGTTTGTTTATTATAGACGTCTAGTTGGCAGTGCCGTCTTAAGTCTATTCGGCGCCGGGGTGCGGGGCTCAGCCTGCGCCCTGGTTTTCTTTTACACTGCAGATAGTCCAGTCAAAATATACTAAAATTATGACTCCAATTTGCATTAATTCCCAACAAGCAAATTTTTGTGCAGGCCTTGAATACGTCATTACAAATGATATGTCAAAAGTCCCCATCGATCCCGCTTGTGCGTTGTTTTTTATTCGAGGTCAAAGGTCATAAATTTGCGTTTTTTGCATATATCTCTGAAACAACGAGAGCTAACGAAAAGTGGTTCAGGCAAAGTTTGTAATCGTAAAATTGTCTACAAAAATACCTCAACACTTTTCTTTTACAAAGCATCGCTTTCGAGATATTGTGACTTTAGACCGCAGGAACATCGTTGAAGATACTGCGTTTTTTCATTTCAGCCGTTTTATCTGTTTCATTGCCACAGAACAAACAGTATTTCTTGAAACAAAAAGACGATTCATTACCTCGTACTCTAGTACGAGGCGGACTAACCCATCGAACCCATCACCCCTTTCAGTAAATTTCAAGAAATACTGTTTGTTATGTGGCAATGAAGCAGATAAAACGGCTCAAATGAAAAAAACGTAGCATCTTCGACGATTTCCCTGCGGTCTAAAGTCACGGGGGTATCTCGTGAATATTTATTATTAATATTACATTGATTACCATTAAATATTTTAATTTTAAAAATTGATTATAGAATGATTTGATTTTATTTAAATAATTTAAATAAAATATTGATTTGTGGTATCAAAAATATGACAAAGTCATTTTAAATTATATTTATGAAAAATTATTTAGTTTGTTTTATTTCATTTTTTTTTTAATATTTTTTAGTTTAGTAAATTTTTTTTTTTATATTTTTTATCATAAGTAATATGGTAGATTTTAATATGTATATATATAGGGATATATAGATATATATGTATATATATATATATTCCTATATATATATATATATATTCCTATATATATACATATCATTAATTAACTAAAAATAATAATTTAATAATATTATATAAATTAAATTTTTAATATAATTATATAATTTAAAAATTTAATATTATTAAATTATTAAATATTTAAAATAAATTATTTTTTATAATACATTAAGTTATTTGTTTAGTGTATATTTAAGTAAGAATGTTATTCTTATATGCTTAGCTAAGTGAGATAAGGTTCTATGTTTAAGTTTGATGAAATCATAACTAGATGGCAGTGTCAAATTTGATTGAGTCTAGAACGCGCTATCGATACGTTTTCATTATTGGTACAGCCTATGCGTATTTGTATAAACGATGCTTTCCTTCTACAATAGCCTCTTGTTTTATTGACGTCACTCTGGTTTGGATTCTATTCATCTATACTAATATTATAAAGAGGTAAAGTTTGTGTGTTTGTATATTTGTTCAATTGTAAGGGGTAACCTCGGGATCTACTGAACCGATTTTAAAAATTATTTCACTAATAGAAAGCCACATTATTGCTGAGTGTCATAGGTTATATAAAAAAACCGAAGAATAAAAAGGCTTTTACGTGGTAGTCCGTTTGCAAAGTGAATCGGAGAAAAAACGGTCGAATTATGCCCAACGAAGTGGGCACGGGTCAGCTAGTTATTTATAAAATTATATTTAATATTATACATAAAAAAAAAAATCTATTAATATAAAGTTAAATTATTTATGAATTGTAATTAGTTTATTAGGTGGATTTTATATTAGTTTAATATGTTTTGTTTTTTATCTCGAAAGCGATTCTTTGTAGAAGAAAAGTGTTGAGGTATTTTTTGTAGACAATTTTACGATCTACAAACTTTGTCCGAACCATTTTTCGATAGCTCTCGTTGTTTCAGAGATATACGCAAAAAACGCAAATACCCAGGTTAAAAGTCATAAATTTGCGTTTTTTTTTTTATATCTCTGAAACAACGAGAGCTATCGAAAAATGGTTCAAACAAAATTTGTAGATCGTAAAATTGTCTACAAAAATATTTTAACACTTTTCTTCTACAAAGCATCGCTTTTGAGATATAGTGACTTTAGACCGCAGGAAAATCGTCGAAGATGCTGCGTTTTTTTCATTTCAGCCGTTTTATCTGCTTCATTGCTACATAACAAACTGTATTTCTTGCAACAAAAAGACGATTCATTACCTCGTACTCTAGTACGAGGCGGACTAACCCATCGAACCCATCACCCCTTTCAGTAAATTTCAAGAAATACTGTTTGTTCTGTGGCAATGAAGCAGATAAAACGGCTGAAATGAAAAAAACGCATCATCTTCGGCGATGTTCCTGCGGTCTAAAGTCACTATATCTCGAAAGCGATGCTTTGTAGAAGAAAAGTGTTGAGGTATTTTTTGTAGACAAATTTACGATTTACAAACTTTGCCTGAACCATTTTTCGATAGCTCTCGTTGTTTCAGAGATATACGCAAAAAAGGCAAATTTATGACTTTTAACCTGGAATAAAAAACAACGCACAAGCGGGATCGATGGGGACTTTTGACATATCATTTGTAATGACGTATTCAAGGCCTGTACAAAAATCCAGCAAGCTGGAATGTCTATTTTGACTGGACTAAGACGGCTATGTCAAAGGGCGCAATTACTCGCCTATGATGACAGACGCACAGGTGCCGCGCCGCGCGCCCATTTTAAATGAACTTACACTTTATTGACTTAGAGATCATTTTGCTTCAAGTGCGGGCAACCGGGCGGCAATGTGTCAAAGGTCAACACTCTTTTTGGCATGACAATTTTTTTTTTTGCGCATACGTGTTTGTCGTAACCTGTATATGAAACTGTGCAATGGCGTTAAGTTCAATGAAATATCTAAATATTCATTAATTAGCGCTCGGCAGGCGCCCCCGGGCGCTCCGCGCCCGGGTGCACCGCACCCCTTGCACCCCCGGGTAAAGACGGCCCTGCTAGTTGGCAAGCGTCGACATAAAACATTGAGATACTAAATTGTTTTAATTATTTAACTTTCTAGAGACGTTTCAACAATGCTAAACGAGTTTGAAGCGCTATGACATTTTCATGAGCACAAGTTTTTGTTGGTTATATATCGGTGTCCTTCGAAATATCGGAAATTCAATAAGCCAGTTCAAGTAGGTACCTACTTATCAGTACTTTGTCTTAGTTACAAGATGAGTCTAGCTCTCGGCTATCACTAAAAATAGTGCTAAATCCACGGAAAAGCTTTATTGTAAATGGTTAGAGCGACACTATGTAAATAGTTAAACTAAACCACATTTTATGAGCATCATTTTGTACTGGGCATTAATAGAATGCGTGTTTTGTATCTATCCCTCTGTTTACTCTCTCACCATCAAACTTTATTTTAATAGCTGACAAAGTCTGTGATGATAATTTCAGAGGCCGATTATTTATAATTTTGATGACATAACTATGATGTCTCATTTCAAACTCGAAATGAATTAATTCGACCAACAGCTGCAACGCGGAGCCATGATCGCCGTTTAATACAATTTATGTAACAAACTTATTTCATTTGCAGACAAAGTCAGGGACAAATTGGAAGTCTGGTGAATAGAGAGCAAACTATGTAATCATATTATGACGGGGGCTCGGTGGGATTCATTTTACATGTAGAAAATAATTACCGGCGGAACTTAACGCTTTCGCATCGAGATTAAAAAAATAATAAAATTATATTTTGAGTTGACTTGAAATCTCATTTCAATTTGTTTTTTATTAGTTACGGTACCACTTAGGTATGTATTCTATAAGTTTTGTACAAAAGTTCACACATAAATACGAGACCCTTGGTAGATAGGTACAAAATACTACTTCAAGTTCAGGGCTCTGTCTGAGGGCTTAACTAAGTTCTGTATAAGTAATAATAAGCTTTAATAACCAAATTGGTCTTTAGAATGACCTTTAGTATTCCAATAAAAATTAATTTAAATTCAGTAATATTTTTAATAAAGGTCCTGAGAGTTTTTAATAATAGAGTTAGTCTGGTACTTTAAAACAAATGAAGATGTCTGGACTTAATAACTAACGCTAATAATATATCTAATTTAAAATTAAAATCAAAATTTAAAGGCTAAAAACTTATCTACAATTTTTAAATAAATAAGGTTCATAGGTATTATAAATATAAACATCATCAAAACGAATTTAATTAAATTTTTACATTGTGGAATTTTCCTGGTTTCAGTAATTTCAACGCAATTTTTATTTTATTTATATTTTACCTACATCATGAATCTACCGATTTCCTTCCTCGAAGGATTTTGCAATTACGTGTGTATATTATTTAATAAATCCTTTTCAATATAGAAAATCTCATATTAACGAGTTTGATATTTATTTATTTACCCTTGCATGTTTCTTATAGAAATATATGAAAAAAACGTGTGGTACTCGGGGACTGCCGCGGTAAAGCTATTGCATAGCATTTTTTGCCGCCGGTCAGAGTGTTAGGTTATTTCGTTACGGAATTTCTGGATTCGATATCCACGCTCAAGGCCCGCAATAGAAGCTATGCAATAGCTTAAAAAATATTTCCTACTCGTATCTTACCAGTTAAGTAAATATCATTTAAATAATCAAATCAAATATTTCTTTATTCAATAAAATCACAAGGATCATTAGGAATCGTCTTACATACTAGGTGATTCTACGTGCCAGTTCCACGCGACCAGAGCTTAGAAGAAACTTACGGCCTGGTAATATAGGTACAATACCTATCTATTAGTCATAAGTAGTTATAAACAAAATTTATTGGTTTACCAAAAGGATCCGTCATTAGGATCCTTGGTACACCAATAGTATGCTCGAGTGCACACCAGCGACAGAAGAGGAGTGGTCTGAGCTCTGCTAGCATTGTTTGTGACAAAAGGATCTACCTATTTCCCTGCTATGTTGTTCACGGTTGGCAGAGAATTTAAATTGAAATTCGTTTGATGGTACCGTTATAATATGAGTATTTGTTCTGAAAATATAATCCTAAACATTTAGGACATTATTTATTAGTAAGTATTAGATTTCATATCTTTTTTTATTATTATTATGTATTGAACAAAAAAACTAAAGATTTGTTGATATACTCTCAGATCAAGTTCAGTAGTGGCAAGTGGTCAAAACTTACATGTATATGTATAAGATGTATACTATATTTTGTAAATACTTAGATACATGCATGAAGTACCTACAAAGTAACACCCAGTTACAAAATAATAATTCAACAGACGGACTCTCGGACTATAAGGACATCCGAGAGACGACTGTCGGCACGAGAGTAGGGAGTTTTAAAATGCAACCTCGGACTAAGCCCTCTGAGCTGTGTCTTCTCTCGGTGTAGCTAGGTAATACGAGTGGCTATTGTGATATTAGGTGGTAAAGTTAGGGTAAGGTTTCCTAAAAGATATGAATCAAATTACTAGTGTAGCTTGATTTAGGGTTAAAGATAAGGTTTCTAATAAAGGAAAACCTTTGTTTCAGAGATGGCAGACGATACGATGAACTTTACAGATGGAATAACAGCTAGTGTGGAGCCGAGTGAACTATCAAAGTAAGTTACAACCAGGTATCTACAGTAGATGTATAGAACTACATTTTTTTAGGTTATATCCGCTAAAAAATTATGTTTGAATTTATCAACAAAAACAGGCATTATTATAACTCATCTAAGACACGCAGAGAAAGTCAGAGAAAATGTATAGAACAACTCTACTATTATTGAAATACATTTTTCTTGTTACTTTTTGGAATCAGCTCAGATGAAACAACATGACTTTTACTCCATAAAATAGACAAGCATTCTGACTGATAGGCAAAAAAAAAACATAATCAATTAAATCCCAGATCGTTTAGAATCGTCCTGTACTACACTAGGTGAATCTAGGGGCCAGCTCCACGCGAACAAAGTTTACTAGGGTTGCTCTTGCCTACAAAAAAACGGTACGAACCTACAGAAAGCGTTCCTACAAACAATATTTCATTTGGTAGATTTAAATAAATAGGAGCATATAAAGGCTGCACCGGACGCATTGCATTCTCCTTTGTCACATGACGACGAGGGGAATTCAAAATACATGAATTTCTGCTAATGAAAAGAGGTTGTCAGTTTTCAAAGGTTTTATTAAAGCTGGTTTTAATTTACCTTTTGCTCTGAAATTCACTTGAATAAAGTGGTGCATACGATCAAAGGATACCTATTTTATGTTCTTTATTTTAGCGAGGGGATATGCTTTGATGCAATGTCACCTGCTCCGGTGTCAACAATAAAGAAATCAGGTTTTTTATTTTCGATTGAGCTGAAATTTTGCAAAGATTCAATGACAAAGCAGTACCTACACGCAGCTGATCCGATGATGAAATCCGGACATAGGAACAATGTAATGAAACAAAGTTAACTTGACCAGTTTCGGGTCGTTAAATTCAATGTCAAGGACTCGTCTGCGCCTCTTTTCTTATTTTATACCAAGTAAAATAAAAACAAGCTCATGTAAATAAACTTTAAAAAATACCCTGACTGCCAATCGAGGTGCTAAAGCTCCAAAATGAATCTTGCCTACGTATTGGCCTATTATAAAACTTGCTTTATTTATGTGGCTTCATTTTCACAGAAGGACCTAGCTACATGAAGTTAGTTTTTATACAATGTTTTTTTAGCCCTTGTCCTAATCTAAGCGAAATTGCTTCCCTGATCTCGTCGTAATACTTCAGTCGTTCAAGTACGTTACTTATCCACCAAGTATCTTTGGGATCAGTGAGATTAGGCCAAGGGCAACGCTAAGGGATTATGTAGATTAGAAGGGCTATATGGAAATTGTCATATGTTTTGGAGTTTACTATGGTATCCACTAGTAACACAACCTGAGGGGTGAGCATGAATAAATGTCACAACCGTAAACGTATCGTCATCATCATCATCCGCAGCCAGATTTCGCCCACTGCTGGGCATAGGCCTCCTTTTTCTTGTGCCACTCTCCACGGTCCTGTGCTAGTGCCATCCATGTGCGACCCGCCACGCTAACCATATCGTCAGCCCATATCGCTGCTGGACGGCCAACACTCCTCTTTCCTGTCCTTGGTCTCCATTCCGTCACAGTGCTACTCCACCTGTCGTCTTCAAACGTATCGTGACGATAACATATTTAAGACAATGCGCGATGATGCAGCAACGTTCTGCAGTTAAGCTAGCGTCAACGCGTAGTGTCACTCGAATACGCCACCGTTTCTATACGTTAACAATTGTCACATATATTCCTGCTCGAGCGATCTAAGGTAATTTGGTCATTTTCGTCCCGTGTAGAGCAAAACCTCCCTCCTTCGACACTTCACGATTTAACGCTCTGACTGGCCATGTGCTCCGTCACGAGTTCAGCTCGTCCCGCCATCTTATCCTGGGCCTACCGCTTTATACTTATGTTTAATTACTTTTACAGATATACGAATTGGCCAGATTGAACTATCAAGACTTAAAAGTTTTAATTATTTCCAGGTTTTCACCAGGTCTTCTGACCTTCGCCGCCGTGATCACTGGTATGATCATGGTGGTCGGGCTGTTCGGTAACCTGCTTACTGTCGTGGCGCTGCTGAAGTGCCCCAAAGTCAGGAATGTGGCTGCTGCTTTTATTATAAGGTAATGTTATGTTTTATTGCAAAACGCTAACGCTAAATAAATAAGCTGTTTTTGGCCGATAGTCTGAGTTCATGGGGTGGGAGTCATCACCACTGTATTATCAAAAACAAAACAAATTGGAATTTAAAAATGATCTTAAAAGATCAAGGTTGTATAACCGTAAAACCTACGAGTAGTAGTAAGTTAGTTAGGTACAGAGTTTGTGAAGCATCTATTTTCAAATCAGTGGTTTGCACTTACCGTGAAATCAGCTGAACTTCCGATCACGTTTTCAGTCCAACCCCAACTTCCGCCGTTTCGGGAGAATTGAATTGCCTATTCTATTCTACTCTACCCCTGTTTAAATTTCATCGTTTATAATGGAATGGAACGTTATTTCGACAAATTTCCTGGTGGAATTACGGTGCCGTACGAACTAGCAATTAATTTCCGTGACAAAGAAGTCAATTTCGACTAAGTGTACCTGTGTCTGATTGTGTTCCTACTCACCTCAATGTTGAACTAAATCCTCGCCGTTTGTTACTGGGAGAGCGGTAGGTGCCTATATTATAAAGCGCAAATAAAGATTAAAGGCTCCGAACGTGTATTTGTATGTAAATTTTGACAAGAAATGACTCATCAACTTAAGGCTCTTGGGGCTTTTGATAAACCTAGCTTGACTACAAACTTGCATATTTTCCACAAAGATAATCTTCTACATGAATCACAGTGAATCACAACGAACTAAATGTCAATACTGATAGCCACCTAGATCCCAAAATAAATCACAAAACATGTAGTTGCATAAAGTTACCATAAAAGAGCGACATATGCTAGGTTACTTCATCAGCCCTCATCGGGCGTGATTTCGATTTTAGAAGGCCTTACATCATAAATGACCAACTTTATTAGGTGATGAAAAGTCACGATGATTTAATACCATTGTCTCCTTGTAAATATTCAAATTGACGAACAACAACAATCCCAAGTACTTAGATCATACCTGAAAAAACAATGGATGATCGTATCAAAAGTTCATTGTGATCTTAGTATATTACAGTTCTGGGGCCTTATTCTCTATGACATAGGAGATTCCTTCCCCAAACGTGCTACGTCACAACGCGTTCCAAAACGCAAACTTCAAAAATGATTGATTTGTATATAAATTATTCGAATCGCGCATGACACGTTTTGAAACGAATAGTTTTCATAACACGGCAGACGTCGGCCCGATTAGTTGACAGTTCAAATTGTGGCCAAAACGTAACGTGTCGCGGTGGGGAATAACAACTAAGGCTTACGCCATACAGTTTTTTCAGATTACACGCTCTTGTCTTGCCTAAGCCAAGTAACGCGCGTGGTTAGCAATACAATAGAGAATAATGCCCCTGATATTCAACTTATATTCATAAGAAGAATTCAAGCTTTTTTTGTAAACTCAAGATAGCACAATATTAAACTTTATTGGTTTTTAGATGCTATGCTAAAACTATTTATGTACTGTGTGGTTTAAACTTTAATTATTGTAAATAAAAAAATTATAAGGAATAAAGTTTTTTTATCACTTACCTTATGTAACTGTATTTCATTTTAAATTTTCCAAGTAGTAGAAAAAACCGAGTATAAAAAGAAGACATAACTTACGCTAATATAGGCTAAAAACTTTGCACTAAGTTTATTGACCTAGCTCACCACTAGAACTAGGTCAATGAAACAACCACCTTGTAGGGCCTCATGCACTACTTATGCAGTGATCTCATCTAACAGTATCCTTATTCCCCTTTCAGCCTTTGTATAGCGGACTTCCTATTCTGTGCTATGGTGCTCCCGTTTGCCATATCAGGCTTCTGGACTCGCACGTGGTCCCATGGCGGCGTTCTCTGCAAGCTGGTACCGTTCTTACGGTATGGAAATGTCGGGGTTTCATTGCTTAGTATTGCATTGATCACTTTGAACAGGTAAGCTTAATATTAACTATCTATCTGTCTTCAGCATCTCCGCATGGCGGGTTCATTGCAAGCGGCCGGCTTCACACCATGAGTTTATGTTCAGCCGGTATGATGAAAACTGGTGGCGTGGTGATGATTTAATGAAACACTTGTTTTGACAACACTGAAATTAGTTTACTTGACCAATTGACACCCTGTCTATGATTTACATTAAATTTTCATTTTACAAATTATGACATCCTGCCATTTTGATTTTCTGAACTCAACCCCTTTCTGACAAACGGAGTAGCTACACTCTATGACATGACTGTTCTCCACCGAATCAGTTGCTACACTCCACTTACAAACTAAAAATAATTGCCAGTGCAAAAATATATAAATTGAACTTAAATAGCCACAGATAAATTATAATAAGAAAAACATGTTTATTTTCAATGAACATTCTTCCCCCCACCAAGGAAATGGAAGATCTACCTTGATCTGAAATGACTGAAATACTTATAACTATTTTACAATCTCGACATCATTATCTTCCTGATCAAAGATAGGCAATATACATAATTTGACCACTGGTCGAATGAGATCTCCTAATTGAGTTTTTAACTTAACTGATCTAATAACATTATCTGAACCTTTATACAATTCTATGACCCTACCTCTTCTCCACTGAAGGGGAGGGGAATTCTCATCTATAATGAGTACTAAGTCACCCAACTTAATATTATTTACATGTTTGAACCATTTATTCCGTGCCTGTAATGTATGAAGATATTCAACGTGCCAACGTGACCATATCGTTTGATACATCTTTTGAATGACTTGAAACCGTGACAATCGTGACATTTTAGTATTTTCCCAATGACTTTCAGGTAAAGCTACTAATGGTTGACCAATAATGAAATGACCAGGTGTGAGTACTTCTAAATCACACGGATCGTCTGACATTGGGACGAGAGGGCGTGAATTGAGAATCGCTTCGATTTTAGTGAACACAGTAGACAGCTCTTCGAAAGTCAATATGGTATCCCTTACCTCTCTTTTCAAAAGATTCTTAGCGCTTTTGACTGCCGCTTCGAAGAGACCTCCCATGTGAGGTGAAGCAGGAGGATTGAACTCCCATCTGATACTCTGCTTCCTGAATTCTTCCTTGAGAATGATCTCATGATCCAATAGAAATTGATTAACTTCCTTGAGATAATTATTAGCTCCAATAAAAATTGTACCTCGATCTGACCGGATGAGTGAAGGCAGTCCCTTACGACTGACAAACCTGGTGAACGCCGCGATGAATGCTTCCACGCCCAATGATGACACAACCTCCAAGTGTACTGCCTTTGTTCCTAAACATACAAATACACATAGATAAGCTTTAACTGATTGAGCCCTTTTTAACAGACTACTCTTGACTGAGTATGGCCCCGCGAAATCCGTCGCTACGCCTGAGAATGGTCTAGCAGCTGTGACCCGATCAGCTGGTAGATCTGCCATGAACGGTGGCTGAATTGATGAATTGAACCTGAAACATACTAAACATTTTCTGATTACGCGCGACACCTGACGCCTGATTGATGTGATCCAGTATTCTCTTCTTAGAATAGCTATAAGTGCATTTGTAGCAGCATGACAATATGACCGATGATAATGCTCTATTAACAATTGACCCCACCTATGATCCTTAGGTATGAGATATGGATGTTTTGCTCCATATGGAATTGATGATTTCCTGAGTCGTCCCCCGACTCTGATGAGACCTCCTTGGTCTATGAATACGCTGAGTTTCTGCAATGACCTTGATGCTAATTTCCCTTTATTGAGTGATATGATATCTTCTGAAAATGAATCCGCCTGAATTTTCTTTATCCAATATTGATTTGCTTCTCGTATCTCCATGAGTGAAAGTGTTGAACTCAAATTCCTCTTGACCCTAGGTAATCTGATATTTTTACAAAACCTGAGTATGAATGCTGTGATATTGATAATCTTGTTGTATGAACTGACCCGTGATAATAATGAATCCTCCCAAGATTCAATATGAGTTGTAGTATGAATGATTTTCTTGAAACCAGGTAGATTATCTGGGACAGTGACAATTGACTGAGGCCACTCAGATTCCCTTGTAGATAACCAGTAGGGTGACCACCATTTTTCCGAATTTAGAATATCCTTGGCTGACATGCCTCTTGAAACCAGATCCCCTGGATTGAATTCTGAACGAATATGCCTCCATACCATATGACGTGATGAATTTTGAATCTCTTGCACTCTGTTGCATTCAAATGTTTGAAGCATATGTGGCTTTGAATTTAACCATGACAAAACTATGGTACTGTCCGACCATGCATTGATACTCTGAATATGAATTGAATCCTCATAAGCTCCTGCTACATGATTCAGTAGCTTGAAAACTAGATGAGCTGCACTAAGTTCTAGTTTTGGTATAGTCTGAGTATTTTTCTTTGGAGCCACCTTTGACTTTGCCATGACCAATTGTACCATGATGTGTCCGGATGCATCCACCGTTCTGAGGTACACACAGGCTCCGTATCCCAGCTCTGAAGCGTCTCCAAAACCATGAAGCGAGTATGATACAGCAGCAGCCAATGACACACATCTGGGTATCTGTAATTCAGTTAAATGATTAAGATCTTGCATCAGATCATTCCATTGATTATTGAGTTGATAATTGATAGGTTCATCCCATGATATTCCATCCGTGAATAATGATTGAAGAAACACCTTGAATTTGAATATGACTGGAGCACAGTAACCACATGGATCATACAATCTCGCTATTGTACTAAGTATACTCCGCTTAGTTGTAGCTTGACCTGTAGGTATATTGATTTGATATGAAAATGAATCTGAAACCGGGTCCCATTGAATCCCCAGGACCTTAATGAAGCTCTTATCTTCATTATCGAATTGACGAGGTTGCTCACAATGCTCTTGTGGTATATCTTCTAATAGTTCCCTACAATTAGAAGACCATTTCCTGAGTTCATAGCCGGCGCTATCCATGAGTTGAGTGAGTTCTGATTTTAATTCTTGAGCTTCTGATAGTGAATCCGTTCCCGTTAAAATATCATCAACAAATATATTCCTTCTAATAATATCTGATGCCCTTGAAGTGGGGTGATTGACCTCCCAGTCATCCGCTAATTGAAGTAATGTTCTGATTGAAATGAAGGGACTTGACCTTAGTCCATAAGTATTGGTATTGAGTTCGTATACCTTGATCTTTTCTGAAGGATCAGTCCTCCACAGGATGAGCTGATATCTCCTGTCCTCAGGATGTATCCAGGTCATTCTGAACATCATCCGGATGTCCGTAGTGAAGACTATTTGATGACGTCTGAAATTCAGTAATATTTTTGTAATATCATTTTGTAGTGGCGGTCCCGTATGAAGACATTGATTGATTGATTTCCCTGATGAACTTTTACCGCTTCCATCGAAAACTACCCTTAGTTTATCGGTACCCTTTTTGAATATTCCATGATGAGGTATGACATAGTGCTCTGAATTGAATTGAAAGTCTGACTCCGACATATGACCTAGAGTTTCATACTCTTTCATGAATTCCTTGTATTTCGCTGCGAAATCTGGATTCCTATCCATTTTCCTTTCTAATGATTTGAGCCGTTGAATAGCTAAAGCCCTTGACTCCCCGAGGATTGGCCTTGTTGATAACAATGGTAACCGAACCATGTATTTACCATCTGGCATACGTTTAGTAGTAGATTGATACAACCTTTCACATTCTACGTGATCTGGATGTAGAGCAGGCGGTGACGGCGGCTCCTCTATCTTCCAAAACCTCTCGAGTACCTCCTCGAGTCTGGATGCTAGGAGGCCGTAGTTTTGAACCGATGATCTGCCCTCCGACTGAAGATTATTGACCCGCTCCGTTGACTGGAGAGTGTGTGGAGCTGCTCCCATGATGACATGACCGAAACATGAACCGTACGCTTCTAGCCCTGAAACGTTAAGTGATATCCTTGAACCATCAAATACATAATTGAGGATATCCGTCCCCAAAATAATATCCACATCATGTGGCTGATTGAATCCTATGTCTGCTAACGATAGATTTGATAAGTCTAACTTATTCTTTAAATTGATATGATTTGACGGAATATTACCAGTTAATGAATACATAACTACTGCTACAGTACTTATGATTGGTACACATTTTCCCCTTGGTTTGATAACTATTTTGACCACTTTGCCCGGCAAATTTACTCTTTGCTCACCTACTCCATATATACTGTTATTATAAGACTGTTGATGCAATTTTAAATGATTGACTAATGATAACTTGATTGCAGTCACACTAGCCCCCGTATCTAGCAATGCCCTGCATGTGATATATTGACCATTACTTGATTTAATGTCCATTAACGCCGTGGGACATATAGTGATAGGAAGCGACTCCCTTATTGCACCAACAGTTGACCTGTCTCATTCCAGGTCTGAGTTTACCCTTGAGCCATATCTGAGTTCGTTGAATCGCACCTGCGCTTGAGTAGCTCTCTCACCAACCCTTGGTCGGAGCTGTTGATAAGTGATAGGCTCATAGTCATTTGAACTTGAATGTACCGCTCGAGGTGGTGATAACCGACCACCTTGATCCCCTTGAGATGGCTCAGATGCTGCTACAGCCTGAGTATCTGTCCG
The DNA here is from genome assembly GCA_932527185.1 of Ecliptopera silaceata. NCBI lineage: Eukaryota > Metazoa > Arthropoda > Insecta > Lepidoptera > Geometridae > Ecliptopera > Ecliptopera silaceata. The sequence continues at coordinate 3,763,627 of OW052205.1, read as the reverse complement.
TTCCCTCCCTGATCCCTTGGGTTCGAGACAGATCAGTGAGTTGTGATCTTTTGAATGACAATGAAAACACCAATTTTGGTGTTGACATTCTCTTGCATAGTGCTTCCGCAAGCACTTGAAGCAATGACCCGACTTCCTCGCCCACGCCTTTCGCTGACTGGGGACCAGGAGCCTGAATGATTCACATTTGTATAAGGTATGATCTGATTGATCGCAATATGAGCAGGTTGAATTTGAAGTCACCTGATAAGTTTGACGTGATGACTCCATCTTGCGCGGCGCTGATGAAGACACCCCCCTAGGGTGAGACATGGCTGGAGTACCCCCTCCAGGTGATGACCTTCCACGATGTGAAGTTGAGGGCCTTGGTGTCCTGACCCAGGACTGCTCGCTGACAGCTTGAAACAGACGACACTGCTCATCCAGCAGCTCCATGAGTTGTTCGAGGGTAGGCAAGTCATCCCTTGATTTGCCATACCTCTCCTCAAATAATGACCGGATCCTCACCGGTAATTTCTGTAACATGAGGTAAACAATGAAATATGACCATTCTTTGATCGGAACCTTTAGACCCTCCAAGGCTTGAATTGACTCTCTGAGTGGATCAAAGAAATCTGACCTAAGTGAGTGACCCGGCTGGATAACTGGTAAATTGATAATTCTGTCCAGATATGTGTCCAGAAGTAATCTATGATTTTGATACCTACCCCTGAGTAATGTGAGCGCTACCTCATAGTTACTCTCATCCATGGGTAACTGTCTGATGATAGAGAGCGCCTCGCCCTCGAGAGAAGCTCTGAGGTAATAATGCTTCTCTGCATCAGACATATTTTGACGCTCATGAACCAGTGATTGGAAAAGATCGTAAAATGGTACCCAATCTATCATTTTACCACTAAATTTGGGTATTTCTATGAATGGTAATCGTGCCCTTACCTGGTTTTCCTTGGATATGACCGGTGTAGTCTCCCTCCCCGGAGAACTCACCTCAGTACTCAGTTTCTGTTCCACCTTGATCAGAAGCATGTTGACCTCTGAAAACTGAACACTGTATTCATCTATTTCCTCACTTGAAACATCCTCAATTCCCACCAAGGTTTCATAAGCTTCTATGAATAATGTGTAATATTTATCAAAGTGCCGCTTGGCCACCGAAGCCGCAATAGATGACTCACTGTCCATTATTGTATTACCAAAGTCGAGAAGCATCCGATGCTTTGATTTAAACTGAATTTTAGCTGATTTATTCGCCATTATGATTACCTATTCCTTAAATACACTGTTAAATAAACAAACAACCCCGATTGAATGAATGAATGAGGGTCATCTGCATCTCTACTTTGCTCTACCTTCTTGGTTTGTAGAGATGAAGGTAAGATTCGAACTTGCGTTCTTTTATCTGGCATCAACTTCGGAGAGCACCGTCTCCGAGTCAAGGGGTATGGCCCTGATTTGCTGTTGAGCCTATCAGTGGCGTTGTGTGGGCCTCTGTGGGTCCGTTGATACAAGGAGATCACGAGGGAGTGGTCGCCATGGTCCAAGGTTTTCGGGTGGTCTTGCATGAAGCGGCGCTAGGGCGTTGAGATGTGCGTGGCCAGAGTTGTCTACACAGTCGAACATTCGACGTGTCTGCATCACCACTACTTCTTCAACGCTTGGTATCTGCAAGTCACGAGCGATGACGTCGTTCCGAACGTATCGGCCTGCTCTTGTGCAGACTCGTAAAGCGATGTTTTGCTGGGCTTGGATGCGACGTCGGTTGGTAGCAGAGCACAGTGCGTACCAGGCTGGTGCTGCATAGGTAAGTCGCGAACGGATGTAGGTTTTATAAATTCCGGTTTTGGTTTTCAGCGGCAGTCTTGATGCGAGGACAGGTCTGAGCATTGCCCGGGCCGCACGAGTTTGCTGTAATGCACGTTCTATATGGGCGTTCATAGTCAGCGATCGGTCGATGTCGACTCCCAAATATCTGACACAGGTTTGCCAATCCATATGCTGTCCGCGGAATTGGAGAGGTACGGGTGTAGAGCGTCGGCGGGTGATAGCTAGCGCTGCCGTTTTACTTACGTTTACAGCTATACGCCACTTATCCAACCATGCTGGGAGGAGGTCAAGCAATCTTTGCATTTGATTGGCAGCTCTATCTGGGTTTATGGAGGATGCAAAGTAAGCGCTGTCATCAGCGAATAGCGCTAGAGTGACATCTTTCTCTCCAGGTTTAAGATGGCCCTCAAGAGTCGGGATATCGTCAGTATAAAGTGCGTACAACGCGGGAGATAAGCAGCTTCCTTGGGGGACACCGGCAGTTATAAATCTTGGTTGTGATGATTCTTGCTCTACCGATACAAAGAAACTTCGGCCTCGAAGGAAGGATGCTATGATGTGAATGATAGGGGGAGGTGTAAGAGAAGCGATGAGTTTGAGTATGAGGCCTGCATGCCATACACGGTCGAATGCTTTTTCAACATCGAGGAAGACTCCAACAGTAGATCGACCGCTGTTGAGTTCGTATGCCAGGTGATGCATGATTCGTGTGAGCTGCAGTGTGGTGGAATGTTGAGCGCGGAAACCAAATTGTTCAGGTCGAGGTTCTATGTGAGGAGCCAGCCTTCGCAACAACAACCGCTCAAATAGTTTGGCAGTTGATGAAAGGAGCGTAATTGGCCTGTAGTTAGCGGGTAAACGGCGATCTTTGCCAGGTTTTGGTATCATTATAACCTTACCCTGTTTCCAGATGTGGGGAAAGTGGCCCGTCCTAAGTATTCCGTTGAAGAGCATTGTCATAGCAGATACGCCTTTGCGTGGTAGTTGGCGGAGCGCGGTGTTTGGTAGGCTGTCGCTGCCCGGCGCCTTGCGTTTGGGGAGATAGAGAATGGCTTTCTTTGCTTCCAGGGGTGAAATAAAGTAGGCACCGCTTAGAGGAACGGTTGGGCGACGCATGAACTCTTCCACCGTTTCCTCTACCCGGCTGTGATGTGCTCTTATTTCGGCAGTGGTGCCGGCAGGAATTGGGTGCGGGGAAAACTGTATTTCCAGGTGATCTGCTAAGATCTCCGCTCGATCAGCTGGTGCAAATTTTCTATTACCCTGGGGGTCTAATAGAGGATATGAAGGGATAGGTGCTTTTGTCAGCTGTCTGTTCAGGGCGTGAAGGTTTCTATCGTTTTCTGAAGCTGCATTGATCCTAGCTTCCCAAGTTGAGCCACGCCAGACTTCCACAGCCACAGCCACTTCCGAAGAAAGTTTGTTAAGCTCGGCCTTTACTCTCGGGCAACGTGAGCGGGACCAGAGTTTCAGGGTTGTTCTCTTTTTTCTCAGTAAGTCGCGGATGCGTTGCGGGATTTCGTCTTGCCTTGGTGGTTTCGAGGAGGCTGGTTTCGTGGCATTTTCTTTGGCTTCCGTCATTCTTTGTAGCAAATGGACAGCAGCAGCTTCGACTTCGTCGGCTGTAGATAATCTGCCAACCTTGAGATCTTCCAGTGCTTTCTCGTATACCGCCCAGTCTATTCTCTCTTTTGGGTACCGTGGAGAAGTAGGATGCTCATAGAGGGCCAGAGTTATGAGAATAGGAAGATGCTGAGTATCCATGTCGTAGAGCACTTCAACGTAGATTGGGCAGTAAAGGTTCTTATAGATCACAATGTCCAAGACATCGGCACTATGCAAGGGACTGCTGGGAATGTGTGTGGGAGCATCGGGGCCCAAGACTTCAAAGTTGTTGGTTTCCGCATCGTTATATAAGAAGCGTCCTGCTGGGTTGATAGTGCGAGAGCCCCAAGCCCTGTGCTTGGCGTTAAAATCACCGGCCAGTAATGTGGGGGCAGAGCTGTGCAGAATAGCTGCTGTATCTCCAGCGACATAGTCTGTTCCCGGAGGCCGATAGCCGGCATGGATTCTTAGCTCTCGTCCGTCAGCATTAAGAATGATTCCTTTCGATCGGAGAGTTTCGAAGGGAGTGGGCGCTAATTCTTCGTGGACGATGTCTCTTCTGACAAGGGCCGCTGTACCTCTGAAGGCTACGTTCCGGTTGGAGATCTCATCGTGTCTGTAGCAGAAATAGTTTGGCACTCGAAATTCTTGATTGGGGTGGAGTTTCGTTTCTCCCAGTAAGATGACATGCACGTTTTGTGTTTGGGCGAGTAGGCGGAGTGGCGAGATTTTGTCCCTTACCCCTCCGGGATTCCAGTATAGGAGCCGTAAGTTGTGACTACACATGCTGGCTTCTGTTAATGGCGGCCAGTCCTCGCATCGCCGCATCTTTGAGGTCTCCCCCGGCGACGATGGTGGTGAGCAGATCCGCCAGGATCCCAAGCATGATCCGCATCGGGTCCCCGGCGCTGCCTCTCATTGTGTTGGTGTCTGTAGACATTGTAGACATTGTAGGTGGCGGCACTGTCAGCATTCCTGTTGCTTGTATTTGTGGTGATTCTGTCATGTGGGTATTGGGGAAATAAACTTGGTTCTGCAATCGAGGCTCTATATATCTTCCTGCAGTAGCTTGTGTTTGCGAATATGAACCCTGTTGTGTTGTAAGTTCAATAGAAGGGGCAGTGGGGATTTCTATGAGACACCTTGGAGCGGATATCTCGGGAAGACGTGGTAAGGCAGAGCTTATATTTTGCTCTATCACAGGGATTGTTAAGTGCTTCTCAGGAGCGGAGGGCGGCTCCTGTTGAGGAATGATTGTCGGCTCCTGTCTGGTTTGGTTTGTTGGCTGCAGTTTGGTTTGGTTTCTTGACTCCGGCGGCTGTTGTGGGGTAGAAGAGGCAACGGGTTTCCTCGCTCTTCTCCCTCCTCCTCTTCTCTTTGTTCTCAGCGGAACCCCGATTGTTATTGATTGATATGATAGATCACTAATTTGACAAATTGAATAACTTGACACTGATAGTTCCAACCGTAATGACAAGTTTGATGACTTTGACAGTTGCTAAATAAATAATGACTTAGTTGAATGAATGAATTGATAGAGTTGAATGATGCACTATTGTCTATAGCACTGCCACACTCTGAAGTTCGTCCGGACCGTTGATTGATTGCTTGATTGAGCTCCGCTCACTCCCCAAGGTTGCCAACCGCACAAATATCGATGAATGTCCGTCCGATCGATTTGCCAAGCAAATCTCGACAACTCGAACCAAAATGGCGTCCGATGAAACGATGAATTTTATTTGATGACACTTTGATTATGACTATCACTTTTCACCCCGAAAATGACCTTTTTTATACGGCACTGACACTTCCGTAGTCCCGTTGTAGACTCCAACAGCACGGCGACGCCCTGTCCCGTCCGCTGACAAGTCCTGACTTGCTTGAGTTGAACCGGCGCGACGGATGCTCCCTGCACGCACGCCGTGATATGATGAGATGATGAAACGTTTATCCACGCGTCCCCTTACACGTGGTCTCCGTTGTTGGTTCCCCTCATGGGCCACCAAATGTCTTCAGCATCTCCGCATGGCGGGTTCATTGCAAGCGGCCGGCTTCACACCATGAGTTTATGTTCAGCCGGTATGATGAAAACTGGTGGCGTGGTGATGATTTAATGAAACACTTGTTTTGACAACACTGAAATTAGTTTACTTGACCAATTGACACCCTGTCTATGATTTACATTAAATTTTCATTTTACAAATTATGACATCCTGCCATTTTGATTTTCTGAACTCAACCCCTTTCTGACAAACGGAGTAGCTACACTCTATGACATGACTGTTCTCCACCGAATCAGTTGCTACACTCAAGGAACATAATATCCTAAAGGCTACACTCCACTTACAAACTAAAAATAATTGCCAGTGCAAAAATATATAAATTGAACTTAAATAGCCACAGATAAATTATAATAAGAAAAACATGTTTATTTTCAATGAACACTATCACTCGCAAAAAGGTTTTCATTGTAGGGGAACCTGTTGTACCTAAGCTAGAATGTTTTTTTTTTTTTTTAATAATGGCGCTAGTTTTACTTACCTGCCCAGGGTACCTAACCTACGTGTACCTATGTAAAGACCATTAAATAGTACAGGTGTAGTAGGTACTTATAGTTTTTTTATCTAGTAGATTACATGAACCTACGTTCTAAACTAGCTTTAAAAAAAAATCCGTGACGTCGACAAAATGTGATAGCGTATATTATGTTAGTATTAAATGTATGACACGATATTATATAGGTCGTGTCGTTGCAGTGTAAAATACGAAATTATTATCATCTTTTCATTGACAAAGGGATTAAATTCTACAGTATTTTTTCTCAGTTGTATTAAACATATTGTTGTGATGTAAGCAATAGGCTTCCACACCAGAATTTTCCCACATAAAGTAGGATTCAATAACTTTGATATCCAATTCTATCAAATTGAGAAGATTGGCATACGAGAAATACGAAGCCGATATAACAGGCTAACCATCCAATTTATTCATATCTTCAGAATAGTATTATGTAGTTCACGGAAATGATAGAAATCCAATTCTGGTAAATAAGCCTTTATATCTTACGAAGGTGATATTTTATACAACGTCAAGGACACTTTTTATGAATTCAGAGAAGACATATTATAAACCTGCATAAATATGATAATAATATTATTATGTTTATTACTTATATAAATTTTACAAACTTAATAAGTAAGTAAGTACTTACTAAGTAAAGTACTTAGTATAATTATTAGGTAGATAAGGGTGTAGGTAGGTACAAATTAGACACATAATTATGAGTACGTAATCATGACATTTTCCAGTATTAGACCAGTACTTTCGTTATAGGTACTTAGTAAATTCAAGGTAAAGTGTTTCAAACACTTACCAGCCGGTCTGCCATACTTGGAGGAGATGAAACATTACATAAATTCGGTTATGAACCCATTTACTCGGTCGACCGGAATCCGCACGCAATTTCTGGCATGTGTTCCAATCCAGTGGAGACGTGAAAAATCACACAATTTCATTTGGATTTACGAGGTCGACTTCATTTGTTTTGGCTAAGGATTTTTTGATTTAGAGCTGAGAGTAAAATATACTCTTTATAATTTACAAGGCTAAACGTAGGTATACTAAAAATATAATATAATAAAAAATAACATAGAAAGTACAATTATCATTATACTGATTCATAAAAATGATTTATACTATGGGATTTTTGATAAACAAAAATAGCGATTCCCGAAAATTCGATTTTCCTAATGTAGGGTACCGAACCCATCTATTCTCATCTCACACGTATGTCAATTGATTTAGGCCCACGGATGTAAAGAGGAAGTTGATGCCCAATAAATACGTCATATTAGACTTTTCTACTTCAGTATTATGTATTCTATAGATATAGGTTAATTTACCTACCGGGTGTAGAAATGGTTATAAACGAACTCTTAGGTATTGGGCCTGGCCTAGAGTGCTCCGCTTGTCAGGTATAAATCCTACTTGATGTTGTACCTACACTGCAAATCATACAGCAACTTCAAGTTACTCAGTTCTGTATTATTCTTCCAGGTACATCATGATAGCTCATCATAGCTGGTACGCCCGCGTCTACAGAAAATGCAACATTGCTCTCATGATTGTCTTCTCTTGGATGTTCTCGTATGGCATGCAGATCCCTACACTTGTTGGAATTTGGGGTAATAATAAGTACAAGTCTTTGACATTTAAACAATTTAGTTTTAGAACTTTTGTACACCGCCGTCTTTTTGTCTATACTCTCCAAAGGTTGTCTGGAAGAGATCGCTATTAGCGATAAGACCGCCCATTGGACACATCTGTTGTAATATTTTCTGTTTTATAATGTTTTTTGTGTACAAGAGTTTATCTATCTTTAGTATCGATTCATGAACTTGCGAGTAGCAGAAATTTCTGGTTAGTGCCATGCACTTATGGGTTTTCTTTATTTGCAGGCACGTTTGATTACGATCCTGAACTTGGCACTTGCTCCATTGTTCCTGACAAAAATGGTAACTCAGCCAAAACAGCCCTGTTTATCATTGCCTTCATAGTTCCTGCAATGCTCATCTTCATATGCTACGCCAGGATATTTTGGGTAGTGCACAGGTAAATAAAATTGGATCCTCTTGTTTCTTAAAAACTAACTAGGGTTCTAGCAATAACTTGGTCACAATGTTGCAAGACTACGTCCGTAACTTTTAGATTAAATTTCATTGAAAACATAATATTTTGTCCACTGAACTCTTTAGATTATAGTAAAGTCTTATTTTCAGTTCTGAGGTCAGAATGCGAGAGCACCAAAGATCCCAACACACCAGTCCAGGAAGCTTAAGCCACAGCACAGCAGACAAACGATCTACAGTCAAAGACAATAGAGAAACCAAAGCAAAGAGAAACGAATGGAGGATAACCAAGATGGTGCTGGCTATCTTTCTGTCATTCCTGGTGTGCTATTTGCCCATCACGATCGCGAAAGTCGCTGATAATCATGTACATTATCCGAGTAAGTTGATCAGAACTATCATTATCCACTTCAATTCCATAAGTTAATTTGTAGCCGAGGACTATAAACTTGTCAATTTAACAAAATATGCTGTTCTCTTTTTTTTGAGCTCCTAATGGTATCTTTTTGACGACCGATGTGGCGCGGCGGGCGACGGTCCGCCTGCGACGCGGAGGTTGCGGGTTCGATTCCCGCCTTGGGATAAATGTTTGTACGATCTGCAAATATTTATTCCGGGTGTTCTGGGTATTATATGTATAATAAAAAATATCTATCTATGTAATGTATTGTATTAAGTATGTCAGTCTTCTAGTACCCACAACACAAGCTCTGCTTAGCTTGGGGCTAGATGATGTTGTGTGGATTGTCCAGCAATATTTATTTATTATTTATTTATCTATCATGGATACAAAATGAGTAGATATCAATATCAAGTATCAAGCAAGCTATAAATAAATCTTCTTCTTCTTATCGTGTCGATGCTACCTGTATTTTGTTGTAGCATCGTGATGGAAAGATTAGCCAAATAAATAAATAACAACTAAAACCCTAACTAACCTTACCACTATTTCCAGTGTTCCACATAGCAGGCTACATCCTCCTGTACGCGAGCGCGTGTGTGAACCCTATAATCTACGTGATAATGAACGCGCAGTACCGCGCAGCCTACGCAGCAGCCCTCTGCTGCCCTCTCGCAAGGCTTTCAGGGCTCACCAGCGGTGCGTATCCGTCTACGCCAGCCTCTCCACCCGCTAGGAACGAGCGCACTCTCGCCTCGTATGTCAGGACGTGAGGTGCGATGTGTTTGGTGATGGGTTATGTGTTGTCTGTGTGTTTTACAATCCATATGCCAAATCCATGTTGAGCGTGTTGTGTTTGGTCCGTCTATGATCTAGCAGTCTACTGGGTTCTGTGTTGTCTGTGTGTTTTTACAATCCATATGCCAAATCCATGTTGAGCGTGTTTGTTTGGTCCGTCTATGATCTAGCAGACTACTCCCGCTAAATTTAATGAACTATAGGCATCATTGTATCAGCCTACTAAAGACCGAGGTGGGCATAGATTTCCAGGAAGATACATCTTTGACATTGACATCCTTGGTATTAATTTAATCAAGAATAGTAAAATCAAATAAAGGCTACACGCACAAAAGACCCACAACAAGTCCCACTTGTAGTGGATCTTTTGACTACTTATTTCTCGAGGACCGTCTGATTTCACTGTGTGCGTATAGAGTGACGCATACATATAATGAGTCATTATACATTCAAAGTAAAAAGTTATGTATTCAGATCATAGATACTTATATCAAATATTTGCCATTATAAAAATATCAAAGTGCCTCACTGTCCCTAGCCTAGCTCAACCGTATAATCAAGTGTATAATGATATAAAATGCTTGTTTGTGTGATAAGTATAAGTATGACTTGGTTGTGGGTTTCTTTACGCAACTTACCTCGTTTAACAACAGGTTATCTCTTCTAAACATCCCCTAAATTGAATAACAAAATACTGTACTTATTTGAAATTGATTTATTCAAGAAATTATGGTCACAAGCATCTAAACGACAATTCATTAGTATCTAATTCTTTTAGAGAAATGGAACGAGCGTCACGGATACAGCTACAGCAACACGCGAACAGCACTCAGCCAGGTATCTCTGGGGGAGTCCAGAGCCGACCCTCGGGGGTCCCAGATCCCAGGCGCTGGCGAAAGGTAGACCACTACCCGCACTACTCCTCGAGTCGTTCCCAAACCATGGGTCCTCATCAAGCCTTCGAGCCCAGCCTAACTAAATCTCAAACCTTAGGAGCTTTAGAGTCTTCACAAAGATCACGAACTTTAGAGACTTTTGGACCGAAAAGACCTGAAGTTGACAGACCGGAAGTAGGCTCGCAGCAAAGTATCAAAATCACGAGGTTCCAGTTGGGAAACGACAGGCAAACAAAAGTGTAGCCGCTTGTCGTTCTTTATTATGATGCCAAAGAGATTTTTTAAAAGACTTGTCTATACCAAATACATTAAATTAATATTTGAATTTTAAAACGGCACAGCCGCACTTAGACTCACCAATGTACGTATTGCTTAGTATTATTTGATAGTAAAAGCACTTAGTATGAACGACTACTTATCCGTCCTAATAATGAACGACAAGCCGGCAGTAATCGCTGGTTTTATGTAAATTATGTAACAGGTGCCTTATTTTAAGCTAGTATTTATATTGTAGTTTAATTTCTAGTAGGTACATGTGCTTCTTGTCTAATGTCTTCCAAAATAAAATGCCTACAAATGTGCATCACTCCTTACTATTGAATCATCTGATTGACTCAAGATTGACCACAACGCAGTGTCATTGTAATGACGTCATACCTATTATTCTTTTAAACCTACTTTTTTAAAACTATACCTACCTCAATGGTTACATGTTGAAAACCCAAACAAAATTTTAAAACAATTCGAAAAGTTTTTTTTTTAATTGATGAGATTTTTATGTATTGGACTCCTTGGTAGTAAACATTTTGTTGTAGTTTTTAAAATTAGTAGGCACATGTATCCAATTTTCTATTCGGCTAGCACAATAGGCAAGCACCGACAACTGTATAAAACATTCCATTTTATTTGTACCTATTTGTAAATTAAAAGACCAAAGATTTAGAAATAATGAATCCCTGTTTTGCATTGTATATTTGTATCTATTTAATTAAGTATATAACGCTTAAATTGTACAAGATCGTAAATACTGTTATTTGGTAGAGTGTTATTGCAGTACCTACCACATTATTTGCAAGATAATCGATTGAACACATAAATGCATGATACTTTACTTTCTCACACACTTACCTACCTACTTACTTTTACCATAAACGTTATAGGTAGACGTAGATATACTTAAACCATTTTAAACATGCACGCGCGTTCCGCTTCTTTAGTGCACTTGTTGGCAGACAGATCCAGCCATTCTGTACTAAGTAGTGGTAATATGAAAATGTCAAGACGGTGACTGAACAACCAATGACATGAACATTATTTAGGTAGGCAAGTGTAACAGCAGTGGAACTGCGAGCATTCGTAGAATGGTTATTTGTTACCTACATAAACTACACCTGATTTTTTATTACTTTGTTGATGAATTTTATACCCTACTAGGTACCCATGTAACCGTAATTATTTATTATTATTCAAATTCAATATGTGTTAGTTAGGTACTGAATTAAAATTTAACGCTAAATTAAAAGTGTCGGGAGTCTGAGCCCAACAGAGAACTCCTTTGTATGGTACTATACTGAATAATCTAAATAAGTATATTAAGTACTTCTAATAATTTATTATATAAGTCGAAGGTTGTTGAAAATGAAATAAAAGACAATTTTAAAATTATATTTTGCCTTTTTATTGTTATCAAATGCAGGATGTATAAAAAGTTTCTTAAATACTGAAGGGACATTGTAGCCAACGATGCGATGCTACAAACTAATATTACCCGACTACGGGAAGCAAAACAAGAGTAAAAAGATTAACAGATTATGTATTATATACGTAAGTATTAATAACGTTATACATCTGTTGTTACACACAACATTCGAGTCTGCAACTCGTATTTTTTATACTTAAAATGTGGTCTAAAATGCGAAGTGCTTGGTGCGTGCGAGGTACAGCCTTCTCCTTGTCAATCAACCATCACTATTATTCGGGGTCATGTCCCATCGGTTGAATCATGACAATTTCATGGCAGTGAAAGAAAAAAATATAAGAAGAAGAGAAGCAACTCAATGTTAGTTTATCAAAAGAAGAAAACTAAATGAACTTCGGGTATTCTCCCCATAATCAAGGAACTTTTTGGGTCTCTTATGTCTAGGTACTTGATAAGTATATTATTTGAATAATAAAGACAGCCTCCACAGCTTAGTTTTATTATCTAGAAGCATGAACCGAAATGATTAAATTTTATGAAGTAGTGGTTACCTAAAAATGTCATTTTGAATATATGTAACAGGTTTAAATACTGTTATAGTGATAAATGATAACTGAAGTATACTTTATGATAGATATATATACTCATATAAAAATAATGTTAGTTGTTAAAAAAGGTTTGAACTTTGTGAGAAAAGTCTAAGAATAAATTAATAGGGTTATAAAATATATTTCATCGTGACGGGTAAATAAGAATTTGAAGTTGGCAGCACTTTAAGATGCCGTCGATCGATAAAAAAAGTTAATTCTCGCGTTGAATTGGCTCAAATTTGGTTAAAATCATGCTTAATGGATTATAGATTATCGTAAAATTATTGTCTAAGTACACAGTTTTCCCAATTAATTTATATTTTGCATGAAAGTGTTATAAAAACAAAAACCACCATGGACGTTGTCGGCAGTGAAATTGGCCAAAAGATGCGGGTAAATAAGTGCTTTTTCTGTGTTATTTAACAATAATAAGCTGTTAATTTAGTCATAAATATTATCAACTTTATTACTGCAGTTCTATTATTCGTAATTTGTAATAAAAAGGCTGAAAAAAAATCAATGACATTCCATCGAACTATGAATCATTGTATACAATACTTTAGATTATTGATTTAATATATTACTCTATTTCCAGTCGGCGATCAAGGCTAAGCTGACCGAATTAGGTTGTTACGTTGGTAAGTACATATATGATGTCCTTGATATTACTTAAATATTATAGATAGACTTATATGTAGTGTTTTTTCTCACAAGGTAGGTATATCTCCAATAGATTTACTGAAAGATGTTCATTAGGGGTAACATAGCGTAAAAACAATTTCTTCACTACACTTTACTTTTATTTATCTCTACTGGACCATGCATATTTATATACTATTTAGTTAGTAGATTAAAATCACAGGGAACATTTAGAATTGTCTTATAGAATTAGCAAGACCTCAACAAATGTCTGGTATGATCTAGCTAGACTGAACTGCGGGAACTGATTGGGTCTTGTTCATCTCAATCGCCATCTACCACACCATCCGGTATGCTAGAACACTGTTGCCACCAACCCAAAGTCCATCTCCATTAGGTTAGCAGGGGGACAATGCATATTACACCCAATTGTGGGACGTCCATGCAGATCTTATTCCCCCAATCAGAATCAGAATCTAGCTAGACCTTACTTACAAATAATGTCTGGTAGGATTATTTAGACATTATTTTCTCCTCAGATGATGAGCTCCCAGATTATGTGATGGTGATGGTAGCAAACAAGCGTACTCGGGCCCAAATGGAAGATGATCTTCAGCTGTTCTTGGGAGACAATACAGAGTTGTTTGTGAATTGGCTGCATCAGGTCCTGAAGAAGCTGCAAGAAGTCACCATTGCTGCTCCAGTGACTAGTATGTATCTATCTATTTGCCTGAAGCTACCTTTTACATGTACTAAAATCCCTGTTTCTCTGGGAAATAGTCATAATAAAATAACATTAGCATTAAAAATTGCCTAACCTTTATATGCTTCTAATCCTTAACAAAATTGTCATAAAATAAAAGTAATTAAGTATGTATTTCTATAAAATATGTAATTTTTAAATTTACAGAATCAATAGAACTTGATAAAAGCAAAGAAAAAGACAAGCCCAAAGAAAAGAAAATAAAAGAAAAAAAAGTTAAAGATAAAACTAAGAAAAGCGATTTGAAGAAAGCCAAGAAAAAGGAGAAAGAGAAGCTAAAAACGCAGCTCAAAAAGAAGGAGAAAAAAGCTCACAAGAAAAAGAAAAGTAAACACAGTGAAATCCATCGTCCCAACATACCTCCGTTACTCATGAATATGGAAAAGGTATCGGAGCCGTCCATAACTGATGTTTTTGCAGGACAGATTTTGAAAAATCATGGAATTCTCATAGATACTCCTAAAGAAACACCCAAAGAGACCAAACCTAATGTAATGGAAATTGAAATAGATGAACCTGATGCTGTCAAAAGACCTATGATTCCCATCATAGACCCGGCAACAATATTATCTGAACCTACGATAACGGAAACAGAAGATATTGTCACTATTGATGATAATTCACAAGAACCAGACAAGATTGTTGCACCTAGAGAGGAACAACTGAAAGAAATAAACGATATTGAAGCTAAAATACAGGGGTTAAAGCAGAAATTAGCAGAGCAGTTAGATTCTATGTCGGATGATGAAGATTTTTTAAATATCAGAACTGAGGCTGAAGAGCTTATGAATGACTTTGCTGAAGATGTATTCCAAGTGAGTTAAATGTATTTGTAGTAACCTACCAGCTATTTATTTAATCATGCACATACATATTCTTTGTGAATTTAAGCAAGATTTGTAATACAAATAATGCTGGACAATCCACACAACATTATCAAGCCCCAAAGTAAGCAGAGCTTGTGTTATGGGCACTAGAAGACTGACATACATAATACAATACATTACATAGATAGATATTTTTATTATACTTACATATAAAATACCCAGAACACCCGGAATGAATATTTGCAGATCGTACAAACATTTATTCCAAGGCGGGAATCGAACGCGCAACCTCCGCGTCGCAGGCGGACCTCCGCCCGCCGCGCCACATCGGTCGTCAATAATGTCTAGAAAGTTATTCAAGACCTATGTTTTGTTCCAGGAAATCTCACAACAGACTACTAGCACCCCTCCCATCCCTACTCCGGCTAAATCTCCAATACAATCTACGTCCCCCGCACCAATCCCAAAGTCTCCAATTCGCCTCCCCATCACGGCTCCAAAGCCAAAAGAGCCTGAAGTCCTGCCCCAAATAGAACTGAAACTGCCCA
Source organism: Ecliptopera silaceata (assembly GCA_932527185.1). Classification (NCBI taxonomy): domain Eukaryota; kingdom Metazoa; phylum Arthropoda; class Insecta; order Lepidoptera; family Geometridae; genus Ecliptopera; species Ecliptopera silaceata. The sequence continues at coordinate 3,748,410 of OW052205.1, read as the reverse complement.
AAAGATCCATCAGGGAGAGACTGGGCATCCGGGAAGAATCCAAGAAAGTTGTGGAAGAACAGGAAAAAGTAAAGGAGAAACGGGACAAGCCAAAAAAAACTGAGAGTCCCGAAAGGTTGTTAAATTAAACATTTGAGGTAGTAAGAGATTACTATGTTTATTGATTACTAGTACATATTTAATTTACATTATGTATTAAATATTTTTGGATGTTCAATTAGAATTCTATCTTGATTTAGATCATATAATGTGTGGTGTAAATGTAAATTCACTAATGTTGAGTTTTAGCTTTGTTCCTAAAAGTGTGACTAGCTTAGACAGTTGCTAAAGATAATAACATTATTCGGTAAAAAACATCCACGGAGTCACTTCAAAAGTCGAGTAATAATAAAGTATATTTTGTATTTGGTAAATCTTCTCAAGATGTGTTTTAATGTTTGTGGTTTAATTATATAACTGTTTCAGCCTACTTCTTATAAATGTTTTTCATAGTGTTTTTTTTATTTTTCTAAGTATAGTAGAAGTCAACTTTCATTCAATTCCAGCAAACCAACAGTTTGTATGTACCTCACAGCGACAAAAATTGCACATTATTTTGCGTGTCTTAGACTTTCTGTGCACTTTGCTACAAAAGCTGTAATTTCAGGTTTACACCGGAAAGAGAACCGGAGATTCGACCGACGATCAAGTCTGCTAAGAGTCGGCTCGGTGATGCACCAGAAATACAGAAAAAACACTCGCCACAAAGAAAGTCGCCACCGAGAAAGCATTCCTTTGATGAAAAGACGGAGAAAGTTGAGCCTATGCAGAAACGGCTCACTTCAAAGTAAGTTCTGCTTCTTTATTGTTTCATTATGCTAATAAAATTCTTCTAATAAATATATACTTAACTAAATATTGATACGTACTTAGAATAGAATAACAGTTAATTTGCAACACAGAAGTAAACAGAACGGTACAGTGGACAAACAGACTTCATAGCAACTTGAACTTAGCAAAACTTGTATGTACGATTGACATGATTATTGAAATTGACTGAATACCAAGGAGCTTTACCAACTTCAGGACCCTATTACTAAGACTTCGCCGTCCGTCTGTTCGTCTGTCTCCAGGCTGTATCTCATGAACCGTGATAGTTAGATAGTTGATTGATGTGTATTTGTTGCCGCTATAACAACAAATAACAGAATAAAATAAAATATATCAGGGACTCGCATACAAAAACGTAGTTTTTTAATACTGAATCCTTCGTACTGAGCGAGTCCGGCTCACTTTTGTGTATTTCGTAAGTGTTCAAAACACTAACGGCCGGTTTCTGGAAACCCAAATCACGTGATCCGAGTTTGGCACATAGTATTTTTTTGATTTTTTCGTTGATCATCGTTCCGAGAAACCGGCCGTATATTTTGTTGTACTACTAAACTAACACGCACTTGGCTGGATTTTGTATAATGTTCGAAAAAGTTAATTTCGTTAGTACAACAACTATGAAACTTACTAAAGTGTGCTTTCCTTCGTTGCAGAGTGTCAGTGTTAGCGAACCGCAACCCGCGCGTGTCGTGCGCGAGCGTGGTGCGCGTGCGACCGCGGCCGCGCATGCCGGGCCACGCCTCCAGTCTACTGCTCAGAGCCGTCGCGGACGCACACAAGAGTCTTCTCAGTGTAAGTATTGTCTGTTCCCTTACATTATACTAATTCTGGTTGGGGGAATAAGATCTGCACTGACGTCCCGCAATGGGGTGTATTGTGCATTGTCTCCCGGCTAACCTCACCCCAGCCAGCCCAACTCCTTAAAGTAACGGAGGACTTTGGGTTGATGGCAGCAGTGTTCTAGCATCCCCGATGGTGTGGTGGATGGCGATAGAAATGAACAGGACCCGATCAGTTCCTGCAGTCCTGTTTTGAACCTCGCTTCATTTGTAGCAGTGCAATACATTTGCAGCATTCCCTTCCATTATTTAATACTAGCTTTTTGCGGCTTTAGTATCACTGCGGCCTTGATGGCCTATTGTGATAAAAAAAAACTATAAGTACTACTACTATTATATTTAACTAATAATTGAATACTAGAATAATAATTATTCTATGTCATGATCAATGTTTCTGACTTACTCAAAGTGTCAGCTATATTTATTACTAGTAACTAAAGATCTTAGCGTTTAGGCAAACGTAGTGTTGGACGCTCTCCGGCGTGATGGAGCGACGATCAGCGGAGTGTAGCTGGCAAACACTGGATGAGAAGAGCCGAAGACCGGGCTCAGTGGCTGGGAGAGACCTACGTCCAGCAGTGGACTAATATAGGTCGATGATGATGATGATGATGAAAGATCTTAGGAAGAAAGCACTTTGCTTTTCAATAACTTGTCTAGAGAAGTACTCGTCCCACCACCGCTGGTTTCATGTCTCATATGTATCAGAAACTAAGTACATCAAAACTAATGAGAAAGATTATATTCTTTTTCAGATCCCACCAAAAATAGATATTGAGCCGTCGATCAAACGCGCTCTGGTCCGGCCGATGCGACGCTGCGATCCACAGAAAATACTCATCCAAGTACCTGGCAATGACGTCACTCACGACGACACCGACGCCTTGGACGCCATCAGTTTGGGAGATCCGGAGAGCGAGGATTCTAAGTACGTATATAAATAAATAAATAAATAATGCTAGACAATCCACACAACATCATCAAGCCCCAAGCTAAGCAGAGCTTGTGTTATGGGTACTAGAAGACTGACATACTTAATACAATACATTACATAGATAGATATTTTTTATTATACATATTTAATACCCAGAACACCCGGAATAAATATTTGCAGATCGTACAAACATTTATTCCAAGGCGGGAATCGAACCCGCAACCTTCCGCGTCGCAGACGGACCTTCGCCCGCCGCGCCACATCGGTCGTCGGTATATTTCGCTAATAATGTAGAACGGCGAGATGGAGCGATTATCTGCAAAATGTAACAAACACTGGATAAGAAGAGCCGAAGACTGTGTTCGTCTTATGTTTCTCAATCAACCGATATGGGTTGATGATGATGATTTTTTGCGTTAACTTTGAAGTAGATTGCTTGTTTTATCATGATACAATTTTTTATACATCATAACACAACCGGCATACTATCTTTTTCAGGTTGGAAAGTGACATCGAAAAAGACGAATACGTTCCCAAGTCTATCACAAAGAAGTTCCATAACCCAGACTACCGACCTTCGTCGCCGAAAGCAGGGCAGAGAATAACTACGAAAAAGAATGATACATTCATCATTGAAACCTTGTAAGTCTTCAATTTCATCTGTTTTTTTAAAGATAAAGGTATTATTATAAAAAATACGAAAGAAAATAAAACATAATAATCAACTAGACATTAATTAGGTAGGTACATGCTTTTACATAATAATAACTTAACCTTATTTAATTAAAAAAAAAACAGTTCACAATGTCAAATTTAAAGAAAAATTGTCAGTCAAGTTTTTTAACTGTGTTTTATAGTACATGCTGTAAAATATACACAATTATTTTTTTACAGAAACATCCATACCCCAATCGTAGAAAAAGACAAGAACACAAAATTCATTGTCACCATGGATGGATATCATCCTAACGCGTTCCTTGCCAAGAAACTCAAAACCGAAGGTCTTCTCAACGACGAAGAAACACTTAAAACTACTACAGTAAAACAAACTGAGCCAGGACCAATTGAAAAAGAAGTACAAACACCAGAAATAATTGAAGACATTGTCGAGGATACTGTCAAAGAAATAACTGAAAAGGAAAATCTAGATTCATCACCATCAAGTATCGAAAAAACTAAAGATTCCCCCGAGAAAAAACTATCAGTACACACTCGTATCAGCGATACGAGTGAAGAAAGCGATACTCAAGTGATTATAGAGAAAAGAGATGTACCTAGTCAAAAACCCGATAAAATACTAGAAATACAAGAGAAAATAGAAAAAAGAAAGAGCGCTGAAGTCTTGCAAGATCAGGAACCTCCTCCAACGAAACGAAGAAAATCATCGCCGATTGTATTCGATGTGGAGAAGAGAGTTAAAGAGAAGGAAAGGGAGAAAGAGCGGGAGAAGGAGAGAGATAAAGAAAGAGAGAGGACACGAACCGAAAGTGCCGGCAGTGATAATCATGTTATCGTGACTACTACTACGAACTCACACAAGTATGATTCGTTGCCTCCATGTAAGTTGTTTTGGATTTTACTTACTGCCATCTGTCTCTTTACTCGTGCAGGTCTTGAAATTTATTGTATCCCAATTTATATCAAAAACATTAATACCCACGCGTATAATCGATGTAGTATTTCTATACTTATTTGAAAAAACTTTTATTAATTAGACGGTTTTGTTTTGCAAGTTGTATGCAGTTTGTTAGCATTTCAACTTCGCCGGAAGAAGCCAAAATGCTGACAAAACCATGTTCTGCCTGTACGGGGGTAACTTACCCCTATCTTATAAAAAGTTAGCGTTGACAATATGACACCATTACGTATGGTAATCAACACTTCAAGTCTGCGCTAACTTTTTATAAGATATGTAGACCGATAGTCATGCGTGACAAAAAGAAAAAACTAAATTAAAAAAAAAGTTGTAGGCATGTGTTTGACCGCGTTTTCACCTATGTTAAGTGTGTAACGATACGATAAAATCGATATAGCTTCAACTACAGAAATAAATGCAACCCGACGACGTGGAAGGCCCAGGAGGAGATGGCGCGACGAACTAGATGCGTACCTACCATCTTGGCCTGTAGCAGCATCCAACCGCAAAGAGTGGAAGGAGGGAGGGGAGGCCTTTGCCCTGCAGTGGGACAGCCATGGCTGATTAATAATAATAATGAGTTAATTGTCCACAGTATCAACAGCAGAACGCAAACCGATCTGGTGTCGTGCGTTTCCACAATGTCGTTACGGGTCCGCGTGTGCGTTCCAACACCCGCGCTGTCGGTTCGCGGCGGCCTGCACGCGCCGCGGCTGCGTCTACGCGCACAGCGGAGCGGCGCCGTTGTCACCTGTCCCTGTTATCGGTGAGATTAACTCACTGTACTTTTTCGGGCTCTTCTCATCCAAGTCCACTACGGGACGTAGGTCTCTCCCAAGACGCGCCACTGAGCCCGGCTCTTCTCATCCAGTGTGAGACCTACGTCCAGCAGTGGACTGATGTAGGTTGATGATGATGATGACGAATTTTTTGGGCAACCCATTTACAATATTGACCCATTCCCACACAGAACAAATATTTATGTTCATTACATTTGCTCTGGGCGGGAATCGAACCCACGACATACAGCAACGAAGAACATTAATCACAAAAGCTTGGGCTGCCATGTGTAAAAACGCAATAGTAGGTATCCATCTAAATATGTTGTAATAAGAAATTAACGTGCGCCTAAGTACTGTTAAAAAACCCTCAAAATTCAATTCTCTAGGACTAGCGGTTTAGAGTACACTTTGTCTGTCAACAAACTGTAGCACATTTTTTTTCTGAAATAGATATAACATTTGCAGGGTACCTCAAAGTAGCGCTTAGATCATTCTGTGTTCTACTAGAACAAAAGCCCATCAATCTAACAGAAGTGTTTTTTGTTCCAGCGTCCCACGTGGTGCCATCAGCAAACTTCAAAACGATATCTACAGCGCCACTGCCAGCGATGTGCAAATACTACCCTTCTTGCAGTAATCCCGCCTGTCATTTCTACCATCCTAAGCCGTGTCGATACGGCAAGACTTGTGCTAATAAGTTCGACTGTAACTTCTATCATCCTGATGTTCCGTCGAATAAGTGGCGATACCCTGTCTGATTAGGTAATTAATTAGTATAGAATAAAATGATTTATCCGTTTTAATAGTCGTTTTATTTATACGGTTCATATCATCATCATCATCTTCCTACCCTTGTCCCACATTATGTGGGGTCAGTACAACAAGTCCTCTTCTTCCACTCTCCTCTATCAGACGTCATCTCAATGCTCGCACCTTTCTTACTTCATCATTCACACAGTCCATCCTTTCTTTGACCTCCCTCTACTTCTACATCAAACATAGATGGGTATGTTATATGAGTTACGAAAATCGAGTCTTGATTTACCAAAAGTGCTTATTTCAAATACATGTAAAAAAAACTGTTGAAACTTATCCTAGTAGGTGAGAATGTGTTTGTCTGGATGAAGCGGCGAGGTCAAATAGGCGACAAGGTCTGGAGCAATTTATCTCAATTGTATCTATATTCGGGACTATGATTTCCTTGTTAAGTTGGGCAGCGTCTTGTTAAGTACTACGTGCAAATAGGGCCTAAAGAATTACATATTTAAATTCAGAAAAATATTAATTAGAAGTAAGCGGCAACCCATCGTCGTGTTGCGCCTTAGTGGGAATCGAACCTACGACCCAAGGGAGGCAGAGCTGCAGGCTGTCACAAAACATGAATAAGAATATTTTGGTACTTATGTATATAATTTGTGTGTTTTTTATATTTATCTCAGTTTTGATAAAACTAAGTACTAGGTACCTACTTAAAAATATCTACATTCACTTCAATAGTAGGTACTTACCTATACCTTTTAATGAGATCTAATGATGATGGATAGGTTATGAGAAACAACATCAAGTTCCGTTCAGATAGCTCAATTTTATTCCCCCAACACTGAGCAACAAATGAATTGGACTCAATATCTCGGGGCCCCTATCCTGCAATCAGTATCTATCAAATCACAATCCTAGTCAGCTCAGATCTCAGTCAGGCTCCAGATCCCGAATCGAATATTTCTAGAGCTCCTTAGTTTCAGTGGGGAAAGAGATTTTTGTGAGCGGCCAGAAACCGCGATTTAAATAATTCAAGTAAGTATAAAATAAATATAACATAATTAGATTAAATTGATAGTTTTATGACAACATGCATTCAAAGTGTTATCGAGATTAGGTACTGAAAATGATGCTTTTTGTATCTATTTACCTATTACCTTTTTTTTTTAATTAACCTATACTGACTGCTGGGCAAAGGTCTCCCCCTTTTCTTCCATTCTTACCTAATACCTAATAAATATATTTTTCAAACAATCTATAAAATAAAATTCGTGATAGGAGAGTAGGAACATACGTAAACAAGGTGGCGTCCTTGTCAAAACTACGATATTTTTTACGTATCATTTTTTAGCCAACACCTCATTATCACACACCCTTGTATATAATTAGGTAATTATATTAATTAACCAATAACTTTTCGTACAAAGCACAAACCATTGAAGCATATAAAATCTGTTGAAATTGTTTATCCCAAAAAAACTAAGTAGTTCTAGGTTTCACAATTATCGTTGTGATTAATGAACAAACAACCTTTACCTACCTATTTAGTTTTATGCTAGTAGGTAGTTTGTACCTACTAAAGTAGATTCCTACAGAACGAGGATTTTTTTTATACAACCTTTTATAAACACGTGCTAGCGTAGGTATTTTTCTAAAGTTAGTTGTAGGCATTTATCTTCTGAGGCAACTTAGAAATAAAATAAGGCCCGTAAGGTACCTACATGACGCCCGTAGTTAAAGTAAGTAGGTAGGTAAATAAAGTTTATTCACATTCAAATCTCCATTTATAACTAAAACCAGAATTTATTATTTATGACTTGTCAGGAAGTCAAATATATATTTTCTAATTAGTTTATGTTCTAACTTTAACACGAAAAAAGCTAAATGTCAAGATCGTAAAACTAGCACCTAACTACCTTCATAACAAGTTGAAAGCTATGATTTACTTTACAGGTGACACAAGGGTGTAACAAAACTACCTCTAACACTTTGGGGTTAACGTTCTCATCAATACTAGTAGAGGAAGGGGTGGTAATTTGGAACCCTACTTTGTTTTTTGAATATTGTGAGAAAACGATTTGACTAATCATCTTGAAAAATGGCTTTATATACTTCAAAACTTATTAAATATTATATTTGGAACGAATTAACAAAATAAAACCACTCATCATAGGAAATAATTAGCTTTATTGTCAAAATGAAAAAATTGTGTTTTGAGTTTTGGTGCTGGTATTATGGAACCCGGGTTCCAAATTACATTATTACATACAATTACAGCTTCAATCATATTATTCTTGGTCCATTGTTTTCTTTTCGCCTTCGGCTTTCGTGACAATTGAGTTCGAGGCATGACTGGAACCAGAAAAAAATGACGATGGTAATTTAAAATACCCGCACCTATGGGGTTCCAAATTCAAAACCTTACTAAATTGACAAATAATCAAGAAAAGCAAAGCTAGTTAAAAGATACATTAAAACTTACCTATGACAATCTGTACTTGTGCGTTTATACTTCCTATAACACCCACTGACTTTGTTTTAAACTAAAACAAAAACTTTTTAAAACGTTTTCCATGGAACGAAAAAAAACATTTGCGTTTGACCTTAAATGTCAACTGTGTGTGACAGATCAAATTCGATGCAAAATCGGCGCTAGTGGTTACAAATATGCTCTATGGTATCAGTACAAAGTAGTTACATAGTTTTTTGATTGATGTCACTGCCTGTTACCGATATGTAAAGGGGTTCCAAATAATCAGCAGGTTCCAAATTACCACCCCTTCCTCTATTATAAAGAACTTCTTTAGTAAAGAAGAAAGATTTGTCTTTTTGTGTGTGTATGTCTGTAAGAATAAACTCAGAAACTACTGTGCCGATTTCAAAAATTCTTTCACCATAAGAAAGCTTCATTCACTCTGAGTAGGTAACATTGTGCTATATTTATTGGTAGAAAATATTAAGAATCGTAACGTAACCCAAGGTGTATAAAACGCGGTCGGAGTCGCGGGAACAGTCATCAAATACAATATTAATGAAAATGCCACACAACGCCAGCGAGTCTACTATTTGAACTAGCTTACTGATATTATCATTTACATTATTGAATCACACATACAAAGAAAGCTACACTTCATTAAAGAAAGCGCCGGAATTTTTGCATTTCCCTAACGACAATTTAGCACTTCAACATATTATAATATAACATATGATGTATAAGTAGGTATAGCACGTGTTCGCGCCCATGACTTTGTATCTACTGACCATTATCAGGCAAAGTCCATTCCATGGTATAAAATAGCGTTTAGCTTAGAAAAAAAACAGATATAGGTACCTACCGAGCATTTGTACCCCTTAAGGCGATGATTCGCCCCAAATGCGTGTTCTCGGGGATGATTTCTGAAGAAGTCCATAACATGTGGAGTTGTGAAACTTATTATTTCTTAGAACACATATATTGAACTAGTGAGTTGTAAAACAAAATGTGTGCTCTTGGATATAGTTTACTCTAAAATATAAGTTTAGTACCAACACCTTTTGCAGAAGTGTGGATTCAAGATTCCATTTTTTATAGGTTTGGCAGATTTGTTTGGTACCAAACTCAGCACAGCTATTCTTATGGTTCGTATCTTGTGATTTCAAAGAAAACATTTCTAATATAAGGTGTTTTAAGAACAATTTGAGTAGCACCTTACGAATTATAAGTAGTGATATGTAATAGTGATTGCTGTGTGCTCGCAAATATTCATCAGGCGATATAATAAACTGACGAAGCGTGAAGTTCGCGCATAGTTCGTCAAGCACGCATTGCTTGACGCATATTCAAGTATTGTTTTGTTTTGGATAAAGTGCTAAAAAATAGAATGGGAAATAAACAGAAACTATCAAATAGCAGATGTGTAGACGAAAAGCCCGTCATGTGTGTGCTGTAAAAAACAAAAAGCCGTGAGAGTGATAAAAAAACAAACAGTGAGTGATTGAGAGACTTGTCGCGCGTAACGTGTAAACTATTATTATTGTATTGTTGTACCTTTTTATTGTCTTGTTTGCTTGTAAATTACTCTGAATATTATATTTCTAAAGTGTTTATCTTCGATTCGAACCCCCCCAAAGAACTTAGTACAAACAATATGATGATAGTAAGAATATACAATAGGTTATATAGCCAGAAGGCTATATTACCTAGGGAGGCAGCTGGTCAGATCTAACAACTTCAAGTTTTGCTGGACAGCAAATGGTAGTGTCTACATGCGGAAAAGTGAAGGATCCCCAGTCACTCTCATCAAAGATGAAGCACAGTTTGAGCTAGTAATCCAAAGGACTGACTTGTGTTTTGTGGAATAGTTTCTCTCATCCTCTTAACGGGTCTTAATAAAATAGGTAACTCAGGTAACCTACTATCTATATCAACCTTTACAGCAAATCTGGTTTTCTATTGCCACGGTAGCATTAGTGTATATTTAGATATAGTGATTCATACATGGTACTATTAAATATAATTTAAATCAGCCTTATATAATTATAATTGCTGGATGTGTCACTGTACTTATTGACTATATATCTATTATCTATATGTAAAAAAATTCTATAACAATGAATCTTACAGCCTACTTGTAAACTGCATTGTTGTGTTGAAGTTCCCTCTAATTGTTCTGGTGATAATTTAATGCCAATTTTATGCACTAAACTAAAAATATAGGTACATACCTCAATTTATGTCATAGATACATACTTGCTTATAATTTCATGTCATGTCAAACTTTTTTTGCTGTGTACTCCCCAAATCTGCAAGATATTACTTTTGGAAAACTGATCGATTCAATGTTTTTGATAATTTTTAATGGCACTTTGTCGCTAGGTATTGATTTCACTTCATACTACATATATGGACTAGTTGGTCGCTTCTTTGTACAACCTCAGTTATATGACACTTTATCCCACTATTCTCAGGACATGATAGTCTATTACAAAAATAATAAAAAATAATACGTTAAAATAGAAAATACTATATTTTTACTCCGGCACATAGGCACAACAGCATATTATTTAACCTCACTAAACAAATAATTGAATATATTGACTTCTATGTTGTTCTCTCTAATTATACTGTATACAGTTTACATATATGTACACATAAAATATATTATATTTCTTTTTAGGATTTTATGGATTCAACAGCAAATTACCAAACAGACACATTTATTTTATAAACCAAAAAAAAAGCCTACTTTAAACACCCAATATCTTATTTATTCTCATGTACTCAGTTGCAATAAATACGATAGGTTGCGGGTTCGATTCCCGCCTTGGGATAAATGTTTGTACGATCTGCAAATATTTATTCCGGGTGTTCTGGGTATTTTATATGTATAATAAAAATATCTATCTATGTAATGTATGTCAGTCTTCTAGTATCCATAACACAAGCTCTGCTTAGCTTGGGGCTAGATGATGTTGTGTGGATTGTCTAGTATTATTTATTTATTATTTATTTATTTATTTAAGGTCAGTGTGGGCAAGTCCGGCATAGTTTTCTTAAATTGAATTTCAATTTAACTTTAAAAATCGAAATAAAATTTATTAGTTACTTTAAGTAGTCGGAAAATATTGGTATTACATTTATCTTTCTAAATCTATCTAAAAGTAGGCTTAATTGTAATTGTCTTCAGATTTATAGCATTTTTTTGTAAAGTAGGCATTTAGACGGACTTCCCAACCAGTTTGAGGCAAGTCCGTCTAGTAGCAATAAAATCGTAACTAGTGAGCCAATATGTATGAAAACCTTATCGATAAATGATGAAAAGCTGCCGTTGAAATACGTGTTTTAAACGTGTGACCATAAGGTATACTTTTAAAGAAAAATAAAATTATTAAAATCAAGGGCAAGTCCGGCATATCTTTGCTGATGATGTAGTTTCAGTGGTTGTAAACATTTTCACAAAGTACCCACTTACGATTTTTTTTGTCAATAACATACAAATCAATACAAAAGAATCTTTATTTGTAAACAAGTAATCGTTAATAATGTAATGTATGAATTTAGAAATGGTGTGGCAAACTATTGCCGGATCTGTAGCTACATTTATAACACTTTCTGCCAGTACGAAATAAATGAGTATGGGATAATTTTCTAAATCAGATCTTTGTTAAAACGATAAATGTTCACAAAGTCCGACATGATGTGCCATGCTACATGAGTCAGGTATAAAAAATCAGAAACTAAAAAAAGGTTGGATAGTTCCATGCTTTCAAAATATGTATTCACAATATAGAAACTTTTAAAGAATATTTATAGGTGATGCTAGTCCTCTTGCAAACATACCAGTGCATCTTTTACTTAATTATTTATTATACACAAAGTAAATACAGAAAAATAAACTTAAATAGATTAGATTTACTGAGGCAAGCTTAACCCTGAAAAGAGTTCCACTTTCGTAGACAGACGAATAATACTTACAAGTTGAATAAACAGTATAAAATGATTATAAAATTTGAACTACTAAAAAGGTTGACAATATCTGGAATTAAGGCAAGACCGGCATATGACGGACTTGCCTTATGTATAGTAGACGGACTTCCCAACTATAACATTTGAAGCTTGGATTTTTTCTATTTGTTATAATTACGAAACTAATGCGTTATTTTTGAATCGGACACCAGGTATACGTTCCCGAATCTGTCAATGGTCTAGGTTATCACAGATACTCGGAAAACTCCTTAGATTTCACACCTTTTTTTTCATTTTTCGACGAGACGTCAAACTTCAACTTCAAGTTAAATTCGCGGAAAAAATTGGTTCTTAATTTTTTTCCAATATAAAGATGTTAGCGACATCTATTATCTCTAGTTCGAAGTAACTCAATGATACTGTTTTACCAACCGAGTTATATGGCTCTAGCTATTCAAAAACGGAAGTTATTGCCACTAGACGGACTTAGGGCCTAGACGAACTTACCCACACTGACCTTATAATAACTAATTTTCCTTTAATTTCTGTATAACATACTTAGCTAAGAATTAAGCTTAGTTTAGTTTTGTATACATTATAACTTTGATGTACTTATGTAACCTACTTATTTGATTACTTAATGAATAAATCATTATTATTATTATTATTACACTAACAATGCCAAATACGCGCCGACAATCGCGTTGTCAATCCACGGATTCCGCGCCCGCATCGCTGGCGCCGACGCCGCTGCCGAACTTCACCGCCGACGCAGTGGCGTCCATCATTTCATTGCGAATATTGCGATTGACGCTACAGCAATCGCAAACTACAGTATTTGAACGGCTTCTCGACCGGGTGCTCTCACATGAGACTCGTCGCAAAAGATTCAGCGGAGCGCCCGGCGGAGACTCGCTCGATGACTTCATAGATGCTGTGGAAGCTTTCAAGGACTGTGCCTACGTAGGAGACGACAACGCCCTACGAGGATCGTCATTGATTGTATTATTGATTGTACCTATTTCCTTTTTATTGTCTGTTTGCTTGTAAATTACCTACTCTGATTATTAAATTTCAAAAGTGTTTATCCATTTATCATTTCGAACCCCCCTAAGAACTTAGTAGCCAGCCAGGCAAATATTTAAAATATAGGTAGGTAAGCTATATAAAATGGATATTACGTCTGGTTGTTTAGGCACATACCTAGGTATAAACTATTCATCAGATTCGTAAAATAAATTGAAGTTTTCACTAGTCATTCTCGTTGCAAAATAATGTATAGTAGTGACAATACAGATACATCTTGGTATCAGGGAAATATTTATGAATAATATAATGTCTTGTTTGATCCAATGGTAGGTATTCGCTTTTGTAAAAAGATAAAGTAGCCTATAGCATAGTAATATTTTCTAGGCAACTAGTTATAGGTATTGCCGATTGCAGTAGCTGGAGACACAAACTCTAATACTTAGAGAAGACCCAGTGTGGTCACAGAAACAACATACAATCTGTAAGTCACTTGTTTTTTTTTAGTTGAGTGTAATTTTGTAATTCGATTTTAATATTTTTTTTATTTTATTCTATCTGCTCCGAATCATTCGGTAAAAGATAATATAAATGACACTTATAATAATGTACCTACAAAATCAATGTGGTGGTGGGTTCCCAACCAGTCACACCAAATCCAGTCACACTGTGACTCGTTGGGAAAAAAATTCCCAACGACTCACACTGTTACGAAAGTGCGACTGGTTAGGAAATCTTCTTCAAAAAAAAAGGGTGAGTTCCCAACCAGTCACACCAAATCCAGTCACACTGTGACTCGTTGGGAAAAAAATTCCCAACGAGTCACACTGTAACTCGTTGCAACTTTATTTTAAAAAAAAGTTCCCAACCTTTTACACTTTTGTAACAGTGTGACTTGTTGGGAAAAAAAATCCCAACGAGTCACACCAATTAATATTTTCAAAAATGAAAATGACTTTTCACTTAAAACTATGTGTATGTTATTTTAGTTATTTTTATCAAAAACGGCAGATATAGTGTATTGGTAGAAAAAAGTGCTTTGCAGAAAAAGATAACATCCGATATTTAATACTACTAACTGCCTCTATAGTTAAAAAAAAGACGTGTGGCACTCGGGGACTGCCGCGGTAAAGCTATTGCATAGCATTTTTTGCTGGATTACGCATGCAGTGTTAGGTTATTTCGTTACGGAAGAAGAAGTACATCGCTCAAATATATTATAAAATGTAAGTACTCATATAAAACAAACAGCAAAAAATGTTTTTTTTTTGTTATTTTATTTTAGTTATTTTTATCAAAAATGGCAGATATAGTGTATTGGTAGAAAAAAAGTGCCGATTTTTAATACTGCTCACTGCCTCTATAGTAAAAAAAAGACGTGTGGCACTCGGGTACTGCCGCGGTAAAGCTATTGTATAGCATTTTTTGCTGGATTACGCATGCACAGTGTTAGGTTATTTCGTTACGGAATTTCTGGATTCGGTCTCCACGCTCAAGGCCCGCGATAAGTTGGAGTGATTAAAATACTAATAGATTACAGATTTTTTTTTTAAAACGGTGGTGATAGCCAAGTCCGTAGCCACAAAAGTTTGAGAAAAGATATGAATGGGGTCATGCACATGCCTTCGGCTTACAAAATACCAATAACTGCATCGTATTTTCATAAATAGCTTGACCGCGGCAGTCCCCGAGTGCCACACGTTTTTTTATTATTATGTACATATTTATTTAAAATCTTAGCAAAAAGTTTTTTACAATATACATGATTTCTAAAAACAAAAATACATATATTATAAAAAACTTAAAACAAGGTTGCCGCCGGCAGCGGGGCAAGGCCCAAGCTACCGGTGGTTAGGGCTACAAATTGAGGAACCTCCGGACAATGCGTGCCGTGTCGAGGATCACTGCCTTCTGCATCTGCCTCTTGAGCCAACCTTCTAGCGAGAGCCTCTTTAGATGTTGGTCGAGGCTCTTCGCTATCAGACCGTTCGCCGAAACGACTATCGGAACAATGATCGTAGAGTCAACATCCCACATGGCGGTCACCTCGAAGGCCAAGTCAAGGTACTTGCTAAGCTTTTCCTTCTCGGCCTTTACGAGGTTTTCGTCATGTGGGATGGTGATGTCTACGAGCATTGCCTTACGTTGGGACCGGTCTATCACCACGATATCAGTTTTTATTATTATTATTATGATGATTAAAAAAGACATTTTAAAACAAAAAAAATACCGCAGCGCGATAAGTGGCAGAAAAAAAATTCCTTATGAGCAACAAATCCATTAATTCTCTAATACAGTTACCTACTTTAGTTTTAATACAGTTTATTGTTTTTTCTTCAAGTCAATATGGTTCTATATTTTGCAAAACTTTTTTATTTTTTCGTAATTATAAATAAACATATAATAATTTAACGAAATATTTTTTTTTGGTTCATTACACGATATTTACCATTTGTGATACTTATAGTATTAAAAAAGTAAAAAAAAGCATACAGTATGTGAAAAAATCATTTTCATTTATAAAAACATAAATAGGTGTGACTCGTTGGGATTTTTTTTCCCAACGAGTTACACTGTAACTCGTTGCAACTTTTTTTTGAAGAAGATTTTCCAACCAGTTACACCTTCGTAACAGTGTGACTCGTTGGGAATTTTTTTCCCAACGAGTCACAGTGTGACTGGATTTGGTGTGACTGGTTGGGAAATCACCCTCGTTGGAATGTTTTTTTTCCTAACGAGTCACACTGTTACACAAGTGTAACTGGTTGGGAACTTTTTTTAAAAATAAAGTTGCAACGAGTTACAGTGTGACTCGTTGGGAATTTTTTTCCCAACGAGTCACAGTGTGACTGGATTTGGTGTGACTGGTTGGGAACCCACCAGTTTGGGACTAGATTGTGATGTGTGAATTGTCCGTGAATATTTATTTATTGAAAATAGTACTTTTTTTCATTTCAAATACATATTTCTACACCATTTTAAAATCAAAAAGTGCATGTACTTAGTATAAACAAAACTAGCGGTAGTAAAATATATGAACCATCTTCCGAGAGATGAGTATGTACCTACCTAATATAAATCTAATACTACGCTATCCGCTAGCCGCTCTACGCTATCCGCTCTAATACTCACAATAGACCTGTCCACAGTATGCTCAGCGCATGCGCGTCCGCCATGTTAAAAACGCGGTAATATGAAAGTTTCGGGCACTTTTTATAGAAATGGCTGGGCAACAAACATTATTACCTTTAACAGTGCAATTAAATGAAAAATTAATTGACGGAGCTTCGTTAGTGCATCCTACCGTAGAAGCCCACAACTGTGTTCATTTACAATGATGGTTAAAATACCATGGTCGTCCTCAAGGAGGAAATAAAGCCGAACTAGTTGAGAGATTAGGATAATAATAATTAAATAATAATGAGTAAAAGTAAATACTTACAAATAAATAATAAATATCTTAATATAAAAGAAATGAAAATAATAAATAAATAATGCTGGACAATCCACACAACATCATCTAGCCCCAAGCTAAGCGGACCTTGTGTTATGGGTACTAGAATAGAAGACTGACATACTTAATACAATACAAATTACAAAGGTAGATATTTTTTTATTATACATAATTATAATACCCAGATCACCCGGAATAAATATTTGCAGAACATACAAACATTTATCCCAAGGCGGGAATCGAACCCACAACCATCCGCGTCGCAGGTGGCCCATCGCCCACCGCGCCACATCGGTCGTCAAAAAATTATATTACAAATAAATAAATATAATGCTGGACAATCCACACAACATCATCTAGCCCCAAGCTAAGCACAGCTTGTGTTATGGGTAGGTACTAGAAGACTGACATACTTAATACAATACATGACATAGATAGATATTATTGTTATACATATAAAATACCCAGAACACCTGGAATAAATTTTTGCAGATTGTACAAAACATTTATCCCAAGGCGGGAATCAAACCCGCAACCTCCGCGTCGTAGGCGGACCTTCGCCCGTCGCGCCACATGGGTCGTCAATAAAATAATATAAATTCTCCTGAAAGGATTTACTACGCGTATCACTGCGGCATACTCCATAACAACAACGTTTTTTTACCTTTCCTTAAAGATAACATTATATATTTTAATTAAAATACTTGTAATATAATTTTATTATGTATGCACAATAATTTGAATTGAACTGATTGTAAAATTATGTTTATTATTACTGTTTTTATTACTATTTTCTTCAAAAAACGTGCACTTCTCATACATTTTTAAATAAAGTGCCCGAAAAACATGGCGGAAGTTGGAGCATGCGCACAAAAAATTTTCAACTATTTGAAGGCCTATTTGAAATTATCTATCATGCCAAAATTCTAAGTTTGTTGTCAGCTCTCAGCCGTAGAAAAAGAAACAAGATTATAGCTGTCTCTTTTTTTCTTGAAAATGTTACGTTGCCATACTTTCCACTCTGTGGTCTGTTATCTAAACTAATATTCTAGAAAGGTAAGGATTTGTCTGTTTGTGAGTTATATAGTAAAAAAACTAACTCAAAAGTACACGATCTATCTTAAAAATTCTTTCAATATTAAAATGAGTAACATAGGCTGTATTGAGTACAAATTACTTTTTATGTGAAATACAGTACAAGAATGCAAAGACTATCAAACGTAACGCTGCCGAGTCGAAATAGGCAACACGTACCAAGTCACGTCTAACTGCTAGTTCAAAATATTTGGTTGTAAAAGTGTGGCCAACATAATTACTTGCTTGCAAACATTATCAAACAGTTTGTTTTTTAATGTTCTGTAATGATCAAGTAATCAAAATAAAAGAACTTACTTTGCTATAAAAATAATATTTATTAGTAAGTACACAAAGACCTGTAGTTAGTCGTATCGGATCCTGCAAGTTTTAGTCAAAACTCAAGCAAAATTACAAATCTTCAAATAAATCCATACTAAAATGGGTAAACTAAACCAATGTATGGCAACATCACTGACATAATTGTCAACGTTTGCTCTGTCTGTCATTTTGGCGTAATTGTTTGGGATGAAATTCTTTCTAATAAATTGTGCTCATTGTGATAACAAAGAAGATGCAAAGAAGCATGCGTGCGTGGTGATCGAGGCGTGCACGCTACTTCGCATCCTTCGCATTAGTGGTGGTGTAGTTGTAGACTTTTATAGGTACTTATCTCATAATTTGTTTCATGATTTTTTCTACAGGAACTCGGATCTATCGGCTCAAAGCGGGGCCAAGGGGGCCACTGCAGGTATGACTTGGATAAATGGGGATAGGTACCTACTTCGATTTAGCAATATAATGTGACTGCCCCACAAACAATGTATCACCTTCTGGACAAGACAATGCACGAACAGATGCACTTGAAGAATCTTAGCGACGCCACAAAAAATTACATAAACGTAGCCCGTATTTGGGCAAAACATATTCATGTGTTTTATTTGATGAGTTTTTATATTTTTATGGTAATTATTTCATAATAATACTAAAAATATTTCGGAACATGTTAGCAGTTTTATTAGAAGGTAATTTATGGAGGTACTCTATTTATAGCATCTACATAAGTAAAAACCATTTTTAAATAAAGTAGGTTTTATAAGACAGTAGATATTGTTCAAAGCAGAGGTAAAACTAAAAAATAAATTTTCTTGAGCCAGGCAATTGACCAAGGTAATCAATTATTTCTTCCTCAAAATTGTAAAATTGATAAAATACCGATACGCGGTATTTCAAATTACTTTTACGCGCTATTGAAGTCGCGTCGACGTATTGAGTGTTTGACGAAGTTTGATTTGCCTGACTGAACGATTAAAGTATGAACGTTTATGCCGCCATCATTCCGACGTTGCGTACATTTTAGTGCGCTAGTTGTCGTATAGAGGGCAGTTATTGCAATATTCTCAAGGTCATTTGCTAAAAATATTTCACCCCACTCGTCACCTTAAGTTTTAACAGTAGACTTTTACACCCTGTAGGAAGTTACCGCTTTGCTATAAAACCATTTAATTGTTTACTAATTGATCAATCATTTTAAGTGAGTAATTTTTATCTTATTTAATACTGGTCACAATTAATTAGGACTTGTGTCATGTATACAGGGTGTAACAAATGTGGTGGACCAAAAGCAAAAGGGCGATAGGGGAGCTCAATGGCTATCCATATAACCCCCATGTATGTTCAGCGATATTCAGTCGTTCAAAAGTTATTCCCACTTTTATGTTTTTTTTTTTCATTAACATATTTTAGGTTAGATTTCCCAAGTATACCCAAACTATCAAGGCTACAACCGTAATTTTTTTACACCTTGTAGCTTAATAGTAGACCTTTCGTACTGCAATACCAGTTGGAGTCGTTATTTGATTGATTTCCAAATAAAAAATCATCTTTGCAGAAAAATCCGAAACCTGAACTGCCGCGAAAAACTTTAGGAGCAATTTAAAAAAAAAACTTGCGGAATATTTTTTTCCACAACCTATCTTAAAAACTTCCTCCATTTATGGAGAAGTTACCCTGAAAATTGCATAAGGCTAGTACAGAAGGATCATGTTAAAAAGTGAACTCATGTGTTGTAAAAGTGCTGAAATCGACGGTTCAATCGACCAACACGATGGTCCGGGCAAGGCTCAGATTGTATGCCACCCCTTCTAATCAATTGCTCTTGGTATATTCTAGCAGCCTCTCGAACGTTTTCTTGAGCTACAACATGCCAATAATACATTTCTGCATATCTACGAGGAGAATATGGCATGATACACTAATCGCAAAGTTTGTACAGTCCGTAAACGCGCAGTTTTCGTTAAAGTAAATTAATCCAAATTCAGACTCCTGAGTAGCCGTACTTTTCACAACCTGACTCCGTAATAAAGATTTAAAAACTAAAGCCCGACTACGAAAAGCTAGGTAACAAGTTTAACTTTTTTAGACTTCACACCTAATCCACTGTTGGTTTCTTGATTTATTTTACTTCATCACGGGTTTAGTCGGATGATATTATGTAGTTTAACATAACTAGCATCCGACTACAACCATGTATAAGTAAATAATCTGTTTTAGGTAAAAAAAAAACAAATTCTGTTTAGAAAAATTTTAAAGTTAAACTTACTTCCTAACTTTTGGTAGTCGGGTTTTAGTTTTTAAATCTTTATTACGGAGTCAGGTTGTGAAAAGTACGGCTACTCAGGAGTCTGAATTTGGATTAATTTACTTTAACGAAAACTGCGCGCTTACGGACTGTACAAACTTTGCGATTAGTGTATCATGCCATATTCTCCTCGTAGATATGCAGAAATGTATTATTGTCATGTTGTAGCTCAAGAAAACGTTCGAGAGGCTGCTAGAATATACCAAGAGCAATTGATTAGAAGGGGTGGCATACAATCTGAGCCTTGCCCGGACCATCGTGTTGGTCGATTGAACCGTCGATTTCAGCACTTTAATCCGTGAGAAGGCGCGCTATGAGCATTATGATGTTGACTATGATAATTTAAATGAGTATATCGAAACCACAGAACGCACAGACGGTTTCTGCGCCTGAAGTATCGTCAGGAAATTTTGGAAATGAATTGCCTGCCCTTCGGGTTAAGCTCTGCACCAAAAACTTTTGCTGCTGTAAGCAATTGGATGGCACAAATACTCCGTCAAAAAGGGATCAGATTTTTGGTCTACAACACATGAGTTCACTTTTTAACATGATCCTTCTGTACTAGCCTTATGAAATTTTCAGGGTAACTTCTCCATAAATGGAGGAAGTTTTTAAGATAGGTTGTGGAAAAAAATATTCCGCAAGTTTTTTTTTTAAATTGCTCCTAAAGTTTTTCGCGGCAGTTCAGGTTTCGGATTTTTCTGCAAAGATGATTTTTTATTTGGAAATCAATCAAATAACGACTCCAACTGGTATTGCAGTACGAAAGGTCTACTATTAAGCTACAAGGTGTAAAAAAATTACGGTTGTAGCCTTGATAGTTTGGGTATACTTGGGAAATCTAACCTAAAATATGTTAATGAAAAAAAAAACATAAAAGTGGGAATAACTTTTGAACGACTGAATATCGCTGAACATACATGGGGGTTATATGGATAGCCATTGAGCTCCCCTATCGCCCTTTTGCTTTTGGTCCACCTCATTTGTTACACCCTGTATATTATTCTGGGTTTAACGCGAATCAAATAGTTAGAGGCAGGTAGGTATTGCACCCGTATTCACCCAGTTGCTGACCGGAAGACATAAACTGACGTAGATATGCACTTTGATTCTTTTAAAGTAGGTAGAATTCATAAAAAAAAAGAAACACAGTGCAACTGTTTTTCTTGATATACCTACCTACAGGTTGTTTTTTTTTAAATCGGCGGCAATGGTCAAGTCCGAAACCGAAACCACGCGAGAATTTAAGGTTAGACCTTGATTTATAAGGAAAAAATAGTTGAGTATATATTATGTACCTACTTTGTTTTTATATAAATCTCATAGTTTAGGAGAAAATCGAATCCTGAGTTAATTTATTTGCAGTGTAGGTATCACAAAATGCAATAAAACCAGATAATAAAGCCAACAATGATTACCGGGAATTTATTATAATTAATTGTTGTAACCACATACCTTAGTGGCAGTACGTAATTCTAGGTTAATAGAGTGATGACGGATTTATAATACCTTTATGTACCTAGATGATGTGGTATGGGTACCTACCAAGGTACCTAGTCGTGAGTTTGATCACAATCAGTTTTACTATGTTTGACTTTCCTGTCGAACATGGCAACACACAAATATAAAAGTTTTCCCCTTTTTGGAGTAAGCTGGCCCTGTAAGCTCAGAGCCCGAGTCCGAGTTTTGATTTGATATTCGATAAGCAAATTTTGTATGGAAAAAAAACAAAAAAAGTTTTTCCACCCAAAATTTTCGCATCAAATCGCAATAAAAAACTTTTGAATAAATAACTGTGAGTTGTTCAAAGTAACTTTCTATTCAAAACTCCATTCAAACACCACTTGAAAACATAACCCTGCTATAAAAAGATGGCGATTGTTTAAGCATTGACGTTTTCTTATCAGATCTAACCGAGTGTTATACTTATTAACAATTTTAGTGCTGTGTCTGATAAAATACAAACAATGCGTTTGATCACAATGCTATCTAAGTTTACTTACCAGCTAACCTTGTGGTTGGTACCTCAAACTATTACCTACTGCGTCTGCGAATTGCACCTTGTGAGTCTTATCTACATAGATCAGACTTGAGCTTGACAGCACTAAAATTGATTTAGGCAAGCCCTCTGGCAAGATGAAGTGACATGGCGGAAATTAGCAAACACTGGTAGCGAAAACAGAGCTCAGTGACGCGTCTTGGTAGAGACCACAGTGCACTGATATAGGTTGACGATGATGAAAAAAGTTGCCGGAAAATATGAGTTTTTAACAGAATTTCTGCAATTCAGAAATAATCAAGTTTAAAAAAAATCATAAAGCCCCCACAAAGAGTATATGGTCTAGATTAGAGTCAACTTTTGAGGAAAAACGTCTTGACTCTTATAATCTCCAGAGTTCTCACAACCTTTACAATGTATCGAAAGATCGAAATCTTCGAGCTTTATTGCTTTTCAATCTACATATCCCATATCCTGAAAAAGTGTCATAAGCATAAAATGTAAATTTTATGTAAATATGCCAAAAGATTGCAATTATAACTTACCTATTAGATTTCAATAAAAGATAAACAAACCAACTTACTATCCTTCGCTAAGTGATCTTGTTCAAGATGAAGAACTTAATTTATACACGCTGGTCATTACTGCCATAAAGTTTTTTTTTATATTTTATTTCCATCATTAAGTTAACCCGCTGTCACGATAATAATCATATTATCATCAAAACATGACAGAATAAATCAGCGCAAACGCAATCGAACTTCGGAAAGGTTTTCTTGTATGGGTCGGGAAGTGAATTGTTTATTTGATTGAAAATAATGTTGGATGAAGGATTTGAATTACACATTATATAATGTGCATTAGTTAACCTTCTTAAAACTGATAGAGTTTAAAAGTTTTGTTTGCTAATGTCAACTTTTAATAACTTAAAAAAACGACACTTTTTTTTTACTTTTTGACTCAAGACTTTTTCTGTAATGCTAATAATAATTTGCATTACAGAAACAGAAACCCAATATGGTGTTCTGGGTATTTTATATGGTATAATAAAAAATATCTATATAAGTAATGTATTATATTAAGTTTGTCAGTCTTCTAGTACCCATGACACAAGCTCTACTTAGCTTTGGGCTAGATGATGTTGTGTGGATTGTCCAGCATCATTTATACAATTCCTTCTTCTAAGCTTTTAATAAGACATTAAAAAAAACCGTGTGGAACAATTAAATAAGCCACACCTCCGAATTTCGTTTAATTATTTACTCACGAAGTACCCCTCATAGTTACTTAGATTTTGTTATCAGCATTGTAATCTACCCGGATACCCTTGCATTTAGAGCTAGACTAGACATGTCAATGGTGCCCAAGACACGACTTCTGTACGAGGATTCTGACCTGGGAGTGTAAACGAATAAATGTAGGCAACAGTAGGTACGCTCAGTACATTCTCTTGGAAGAAATTGCTTTCTTAGCGATAAGGTCGCCCATTCTACAATTAGTTTATTAATTTTCTATCTGTATATTCTTTAGTATTTAAGGTGTACAATAAAGAATTTCCATTTATTCATTCATTCTCTACGTCTATGCAAATATTTAAAAAAACAAGATTACTTAGGTACCTATATTTCTGCGTTCAAGATTATCATAACTCATTTGAGAAACATGACATAAAATCCTTCCCTTGTCAAATAAATATGTAGAATAATTGATGTATCAATCTTGCTCTAGATTCCAATACATTAAAACGTTTGATTGACATAATTAATAACAGCTCGTTCAACAAAATGTATTCTAAAAGTAATCCTCCTTGAGGTATCTATTAATAGATAATTTACTTTCGCCAATGTCCTTACGATAATTCTAGACGATGTTGAATAAATCTAGTAAAATAATATCTACACAATAATGTTTAATGTATTTAGTTGTTACATAAACTTCTCTTTTGGATTTGGCACGACGATCATCTCATTTTCACCTATCAAGGATGGCTGGCAGAAAATGTTCTTTGTTATAAGCTCTCTTGTGGTACCTACCTACTTCGTTTGTTTTAGAACATAAAGTAAGATAAATATTTCATTTATAAGTTAAGGTAGTACCTACAAATATTGATGAAAAAGCGGATACAACACATTTTGATAAAAATCAAGCAAAAAATAATCATCATTTGTCTAACCTATTATTTAAATTATAAAATCAAGTTCCCCTAATTCGTCATCTATTTTTGAACCCAAAAATAGTGGCGACAAACTGGTTTCATTCATGATTCAAAATGATTTACGTCATAGATAACCAAAATCAAAATGCAAATAGGTTGAAATTACGAGGGCATTGATACCATACTATTAATAGATTAAGAAATACGCACATACGTCATTCGATAATGTTCTTAAATGTTTGTAATTCTAGTTTTGATTTCCTTGAGCCGTGTACCTCAGTTGTCAAAATAACAATTACTTAAGTATGATTGCAATCTTTTGTTACAAGGTAGGTGAAGTTTTTACATCAGCGAAGCTTATATAGAAACGCCTTGTCATTTCTTTTGCGGCTTATTGTGATCAACGCCTTGTCATAGACATTTAAAAGAATAAAGTTAAAAAAGCTGAAATTATTTATTTTCAAATAGTGTAGGCTGGTACAATAAAATAGCTGAAAACTGTTTTTGATTTGTTTATTTTGACGTGATGAACCATGTTTATTTTATTGTGAGAGTAAGAGTGGTCACACATCGCTAAGCTAATATAGAAAAGGTATAACCTACCTATGAAATATCATAGAGATTTATTAGTTTTTTCAATCATCATTATTATTAATGAGTTAGGTATTTACGTTAAAATTAAAAGGTTTTTTTGTAGGTAAAGGTATTGCACGTGTCAATCAAACCAACCAATAAAAAGGTACCTTGTATAAAAAGCCATACAATACTTAGATACTTTTAACTTTCAATAGTTTTTAGTCCAAATAAATTGACCTTTTTTGGGTTCCTTACTCAAAATGTGCCAACGATGATTATTAATTATTACAACACAAGTAGTAGAGGGTTCTAAGCCTACCCACTTTTATATAAATCTTTAAAAAATATAGAGTGCATTTCTACTCAAAACATTGATTTCAGAGCTTATTAGCAAAAAAAATAATTAAAATAACTTTAATTTATCTCTAACACTAAAGTTTTAATCTGATATTCAAGAATTAATTTAATAATAATTTAGACAAGACACGTCAAACTTATAAAAGTTCTCACTTTCCGTGTCAAAATAAACCTTGCTAAACATCTTTAAAGATAATTAAGAACTAAACACTATTGATGAGTTGCGTTGATAAACCAATAAGTCGTATTATGATGAATGATGAAGAACAAAACACTGTGCAATTTTTACTCGCACTTAACCGGTTTTTTTTGCACTACGTATTAGGTATTGATTGTTGTCTTATTATATCCGCATCCTAACATTACAATAAAGTATTAACTTCCTTGTGTAAACTGGTCGGCAACACTGCAAAAAACTTCATACCAAAACATACTAGTTGCGCTTCAATGTCGACTGCTAATCAGACTTATATCTACAATCAAAGTCCTGAATGTCTTGAGAGATCGAGACCTTGACCTCATTGTGACTAGACCATACGGGTCTAGTCTAGATTGTGTTGGATTTGGATAGGTCTAAAACAAATGATTTATTTAAACTAATTCTAATTCATTCTAATTCTAAGTGGGGGAATGAGATCTGCACTGACGTCCCGTAATGGGGTGCATTGTGCATTATCCCCCTGCTAATTTCACCCCAGCCAGCCCAACTCTTATTTAAACTAAGCAAGCAGGGTTTTTTGATGAAGTAGTCAGATGTTGAAAAGTGCAAAGTTATTGCTTTTATAGAAAGTTTTAAAATTAACGATCTCTACTACAATTATAAATTTTCACATATGAGAGTTATATATGCAAAGTGTTGTTAACAGCAGGTAGACCGCTTAATCCGCTAATATTTTTCATTATTCTAAATATCGCAATATGATTTAATACTTATCATATTGCAAATCTATTGAACAATGTCACAAGTCACAAGTTTATATCATAAATCGTCATACTACATGAAGGAAATCACGAATAAATATTTGCTTTATTTATTACTTACAAACAAACAAATAACAATCAAATATTTCCTATTTATAGTATGTATTAGTTTAGATAGTCACTCCATTACGTAAAGCTAAGGTGCTCGATTCACACTGCGCGTTGACGCCAGCTCTACTAATTAACGAAGCAGTATCACCGCGCAGTGTATCTTAAAATCGCTGTCTTTACGATTGTCACATTTATTTGTGACACATTCGTGACCCTGGGGGGGTGTACGAATAAATGTGACAATCGTAAACGTATCGAAAGCGTGACGTATTTGATATACACTGCGCGTCGACAGCTTTACTGTCGAACGTTGCGTTTACGATTGTCACATTTATTTGTGACTGCCTTTCTGTAGGTACTCGTTATTTGTATTTAATTAATCACAACTATAATAAACATAATGTCTGGTTTTAATTAAACTAGGTTATAAAAAAAAACGTAAAAAACAACTCTCTTGCTAGGGCGGCGCTGGGTCTCCGACCGGTATTGAAAAGTAAGCTTTTAAAGGCACACTTCAACCAAATCGGTTATCAGAACCAATCAGAACTTACCGCTCACGGAATATCATTATCGATTTATTTTTCCGATATTTTTGTTTTAGTTTGATCTTATAACAAAACAACTATCTACTCTTTATTTTCGCAAGACGTTATATAAACTTTCGAATATTGCAACATCGAATTTGTCAAAAGCTATTACTTACTTAACAAAATTATTCTTATTTGATAAACGGTGTACTTTAAGCACACCTTTACTACAAACATAACGGTAAACATTTTAAAACAATGTTTTAAAACCAGTTTTACATGTAATTTAGCATACACTTATATTGTGTAGAAATATTTTTAATGCACGACTAAAACGAAGGGTGTTATAAGTTTGAGGCCTTATTATGTCCTTCCATTCTTCCGGATGTTAGGATAACATGATAGTGTCTATTGCTGCTACGAAACGGAAGTTCCAATGCGTATAAGTTCTTTGTAAGAAAGCTTAACACTTAAGCCTTTGTGTTTGTTCATAAGTTCTTTGTAAAAAAGCTTAAAGCCTTAGTGTCTTTTCGTGCAAAATTCTTAGACAATTTGAGTTAATTAATTTATTTATTTATTAATAGTCAAGACCAACAGCACACACAGTAAACATTTAAAATAATACTTTATATTTATACTTGTAAAAGATGAGACACATAATTTCCTGTAGCATTATTGAGTAGGTATGTACCTAGTAGCAAACGCTGATACCCAAATTACTAAATTAGTATTCACCCTCTGTGAAATTTGACAATTTTTAATTATTTAGGTCTCAAAAGACTGTTTTATATGCAGGGTGCAGTCTTTTGAGAACTATATTTTTGAAAGCTTCCATGTTGGTTTTATTCAACTGAGGACTGAAAACGGTAAAAAAAGAGTAGAAAAATGTTATTTGGATTGGTTCCGCAGGTGTCCAAGGTGAATTGTCGTCAGATGTAGGTTTTTTTTTTTGTAAAACTACTATAAACTATTTTAGTTTATGCTGAATCATGATTTGCCGGATCGTCTTGGGTAAAGACGTGATAAACACTTTTTTTCAAAACCTTACAGAACCCTAATCGGAAAAGTGAAGCGCTGGGGATGTTTTCTCTTCGTTCAGCGAAGCGGACACTTGCTTTGATGAATATAAATGAGAAAAACACGAATGTACTAAAAATGGATGTGCATTTTCAATTAACCCAGTTAGTTATATATTTCTTTATGGAAAAGCTCTTCAAGAACGTACCACTGATTTCTATCTTTCTACATAATTTTTTATTCTGTTTGCATGTTATTTATTTAAGTATTTTATTTTAATGACTGAGTATATTGGTAAGCCACATGATTGTTCCATCAATTCACGTTCTTTAAAAAATAAACTTTAAAATTCGCCCAAAATAGCGCGCGTGCCGTACCGGTTTTCAGGACGGACGGACGGCTTGCGTAAACTATACGCGCAAGTCAACAAAATTATTATAATTTTGCAAAACGCATTATATTTTGAAGTACTTACCTACCTATCTATAATAGTCATCTTATATAAAAACAAAATATCGTAACATTCTAAATGGGTAACAGTAGATCTACCATGAGTTTTTACTAAGTATACTATATTTACTATAGTCGCTAGAGTCTGTAGTTAAAAAAATGTATGAAGATTTGTACAGCGCCTCTAGCGGATGGTTGGGTACTAAAATTCGTCATACTAATATTGACTTAACTACTGTAGTAAAGTCAGACGATTTTACTGTGACAACTCATGGTATCTACCATGAGTTGTCACAGTAAAATCGTCTGACTTTACTACAGTAAATAAATAAATAATGTTCAGTGTATCTACACTGAACATTATTTATTGTATTTTTTATTATGGTTTACGTAATACAACAAAATAAACTTGTCTGCTTACTAAAGCTTTTATTCAAGACCTTGGATGGACTGGTGAAATAAGTACTTAGGTACTTTACCGCTAAGTAAATGAAGGCCTACTTATGTTTATTACATAAATTAAGTCGGTTATAAAATGATTAAATAAAATTTTTATATCAATTTACGTTCCATTTCTCATACATCACGGAAGTAATTTTAATGTACACAAGTAGGTAGGTACCTAGGTAATAAATTAGGTTTCGAAATAAATGGATTTTTGATAGAACAGTGGCGTTACTGAATTACTAGATCATTACGGGTTGATTATTTACATGAAATTTCAAATATCTTCTGAACGCTTTGGAACTTCATTTTTTGTTCTATTCAAGCTTTTGTTATTTACAAATTATAGGCGAACGTTAGATTATAAGCAAGAGATATCTCACCTAAGTGACAAGTCAATTAAAAAAAAAATGGTTGTCTGTAAAGTCGGTTTACTGACGATAGTTGATCGTGACAACGTCATTTCATGGAACGCCTCAGAACGCCTCATGAGTCATGTTTTTTCGTGCGTGCAGCCGGCTCTATCGAATTATAAGACGTTGTCACGTCAAAAATCTCCTCCTTACCGAGATTCTACTAATGAAAATGAAAATATTTATTTCTGTAACATACTAAACTCTAATATAATTATGTGTCAGTCATATTTTTTGTGTACTTAAGTCCAGTGAGATGTTGAGTTCAACCTCTTTTCATGTCCTTATTTATACCTTTACTATGTAAAAAGGTTCAAAAAATTCGCTTTCGGAAATTGTCAAGATCAAGTTCATATAAAAAGGAAATCAAAACTGAAGTTGTATCACCTGAATATTAAGTTGTAAGCCGGAATATCTGGTTGGCACCGTAATTCCCCGAGGTCTTGTTTTTTGGTACTAGGATGTCTAGTTATTGTCGATTGAGAACTTGTCTGATTCCTGTGCATTGGTTTTGTTGTTTTTACCATGCACATGGTTTGAAGTCTAGCTTATACGGAATTAAGGTGATTTCGTATTTATTTTTGAAAATATTGTAATTTATTGATTTATCTGTATGTATAACTTTGCAGGTACATGAGGATCTCATATGTCTGTAATAGCACCGAAGTATTTCAAACCGTAAATGCGACTAGCATCACACCTTGGCAGCAGAAAGAGTAAAAAAACTTTCTACAATTTTTTTCGAACTCCATGTTTTCTACACTCGAGAGCAATGAATCCCGGTCACTTAAAGAATGTTAAAAATCTCGGAAACTAAAAATGATAGGTTAATGCAATAAATTGTATTTAATAGACAATGTAATACTCCTTAAATGAAAGTAAAAAAAATATGAGTCACCATACATTTTATTAACACAAAATTACATAAAGAAAAAAACTGCTGATCTCTCCTTAAAACAAAAATAGGAAACATGAAATTTTTGAACTTTATTCCGATTTTCTTGAATTTTAATACTTCGTATTGCCTCCTCGTGCTTCCATTACTGCGTTTACGCGGTTTGGCATGCTGTACACCAAGTTCCTTATACGATTTTGGGGAATATTCTCCCATTCCTCTGTGAGAGCAATTTTGAGCTCACGAAGCGTGATTGGGGGAGGGTTTCGTTGTTTTACGCATCTGCCTAGCTCGTCCCAAGCATGCTCGATCGGGTTGATATCCGGGCTGCGCGCTGGCCACTCCATACGAGTAATGTTCATCTCTTGAAGGTAGTCATTCACAATCCTACCTGTATGAGGTCGGGCATTGTCATGCATAAATATAGCATCCTCACCTAAATTGACCATAAATGGACCAACGTGATCATTGAGGATTTCTTCCACATATCTTACGCTAGTTAAAGAGCCGTTTTCTATGATCACCAGCTCTGTGCGACTTTCAGAAGAAATTCCGGCATTCACACAAGTACAGACCCACCACCGTAGGCTACTTTTTCTTCGATGCATGCTTGCTTGAATCTTTCCCCTGGTCTTCGATACACTCTGTGTCTTCCATCGTGCTTGTAGAGCATAAATTTTGATTCGTCGGAGAACATAACTTTTGACCAATCTTCAATACTCCAATTTACGTGGCTCTGGGCATATCTTAGTCTCGAAATACGATGCCCACGCTCCAGTTTAGGGCCGTTTGCAGGTCTAAGGGGTTTTAAGTTAGATTCAGCAAGCCGACGTCTTACTGTCCATGCCCTTGGGTTACTTCCTCCGAGGCGTCGAAACTGATTGGTGAGTTCAGTTCCTGTGAGAAAGCGATTTCGAAGCATGGTGTTCACCAAGTATCGGTCTTCTCGTGCTGTGGTACACCTGGTTCTGCCCGTTCCTGGTCTGCGTAGGTTAGAACCAGTTTCTTCGTAACGTCGGAGAACTCTTTGTACTGTTGACAGCGACACACCGACAGTCCTGGCTGTATCGCGCTGACTCCGGCCGGTTTCCAGCATTGTAAGTATTCTGGTGCATTCTTCAGGCGTAAGCGACATAATTTCAGCTTGAATAATGAATATAGAGCACTATCAACATGGTTTATGTACCCACATAAATGACGGATTACAAACAAAAGCAAAACCAAATGCTGTAATTTCGTAGTTCCATCTTCGAAAGTGGCCCTTTTTCAAATTTGATTTTTTTATGATATAACTTTACAATAACTAAGAAGTTTTAATACCTTCATTTAAGGAGTATTACATTGTCTATTAAATACAATTTATTGCATTAACCTAGCATTTTTAGTTTCCGAGATTTTTAGGATTCTTTAAGTGACCCGGATTCATTGCTCTCGAGTGTATTTAGCTGTTGAAAGCGTAGCCACTAGAGCGTTGCAAGGTTGCAACGTTGCGATGAAAGTGAATATGGAAATAACTACCAGCTTCAAAAGCAAGCTGTTAACTTTGAGATATGTTTTCATTTTCAAAATTGAAATAAAAATCTTTAAAACTAAAAATAATTCATGCAAAATTTAAAAATGTTCAAATATTGATTTTCATGAGTAGAAATCACGAAGTACGCGTTGAAATCTTTTGTTTGGCAAAATTACGTCGTGACCCGATTAAAACATAGATTCCTGGTTTTTAGTGCAATAGATTTTTGTTTTATTCATCACGCAAAACGAAACTAAGATAAAAAAAATGCAAAGTCAACGTCAGACCTACCTACGCAATATAACTTTATTACCGGAAATCACAAGTCAATTATTATCATGATTTATTTCTTTATAATGTACACAAAATTATCATAATACTAAAATCTAAATAGTGCAATGTATTTAGTTCATACTATCCTGTCAATGTCAAGCTTCGGATCTGTCAATGTCTATCGTACGTTTTGGCGGGAAAGATTACGCACGACCACCATATATCCCAGGCCCCTGGAAACCCTTCTGTCATGTACTCTTCTTAGCGGAGATCGGGGCGTAAATTCGACTCTTACCCGCATCTCCTTAAACCAAATGGTAGTGTTGTCGTCGACCAGAACATCAGGGTTAGGAAGAGAGCTCATGGACACTGGAAAGTTGCATAAAAAAAAGACGTAAGGCACTCGGGGACTGCCGCGGTAAAGCATAGCATTTTTTGCTGAATTACGCATGCGCAGTGTTAGGTAATTTTCGTTACGGAATTTCTGGATTCGGTCTCCACGTTCTAAGCCCGCGATAGATGCGATGCAATAGCTTAAAACGTGCCAGTGATATAAAATATAAGATTTTCCCTCATCAAACTGAAGAGGAGGTAATTTTAAAAAAGAGTAAACACAAGATATATTTTCATCAATTTTAGTAGCATGTCAGTAGCTTTGTACTACTCTAACTTACCTATTATTATGCAATAAAACAACGTAATAAGAAAGATAATTAACTCTAAGTATACATACGAGTACTATAGCATAGGTTGATTGAGTAGTTTTAATTTAATAGCTTTGTCATAACAATGGAATATTATATTTTCCATCGAACAATAATTTTAGCTTATTATTACTTCATGTCAACTCATCAAAACTTATACAATATTAATTAAATTAGGTACTTAGGTACTTACTTAAATAATTTTCTTTGTAATCAAGAAAACGATTGCACGTTTTGTATGACTGCTTTTACTTTTTCTTTATAAAAATGTAGGTATTTTGTAGTTAAAATTGCAAAGTATATAAGTAAGAAATAGGCGTGTCGAATACACATTTTGGAAACTTGGACAAAAGTCAAATTGTCCTTTTATTTAGGTTACAAGGACGCCGGCCATTGAGCTACCCAACTTCTTTCCATCCACAATAAACCACCTTGCTAAAAAAGAGTGTAAGTATGAAAAAGATTAATAGTACATTGTTCACCGAGAGGAGAAAGTGACCGATTACCGTCGAGGGTGTCGTTTGAAGCCCGAGCCGCAGGCGAGGGCTTTAAAACACCCGAGATCGGGAATCGCACTTTCTCTCGAGTGATACATAGTGCTTTATACTACACCTACGAGGAAAATAAAAAACTAAAATTTTCACATGTTCTTTTTTCAAATTGTTTGACACTATCCAACACACAGCTAGTGGCCAGTGTCATTTTGCGAACTTGGAGATAAAAACTCACTGTAAAAACTTTTTGGCTTTTGATTTTGAGGTTACCAGCGCATAGTCTTACCCAAAATTAAAAAAGAAAAACCACGTAAGAAATGGATTTTCATACACTTTTCTCTCCCGCTCAGATGCGTTTTCTCGCCGCATATTTGTTCGATATGCAATGACGTACTTTCTACCGTAAATTTGATAAAGTATCAAGGTACTTTCCGAGCAGGTGTAGTATAAAAAAATATATATACATGTTGACTTGAAAACCTTCTCCGTTTTTTTTCTTCGGTTAGAAAGGAAAATTTGCATTCAGTTCACATTCATCACAACAAAGGTTAAGCACATTAATCACCCTAACATGGCTACACAAAAACACATAAGGTAGTGAATTAACTACTGGTAAACTGATTTTTATGAGAGTATAAAAATGAAAAATTGAGAATATTTCACATTTCCCATACTTAATTCTATATCAAATTAAACATTTCTTCTTTTAATATAAAAAAAAAAAAAAAAAAAAAAAAAAAAAACATTTTCTAGCTGTTCTGTGACATAACACTACATCTTTCTGATGTTATAAAAAAAGATAATGTAAAAAAATCTAAACAATTAGGCGTGGTGCTTAATGAAAAAGTGGGAATCGAAAAAGATGGATGGTGGATGAACGATGACATGAGCTAGAAAGAAGTGAAAATAAGCATGACAGCTGATAGAGTAGAGTGTTATATTTATGTAAACTCGTTGCGTATATTCTCCATAATATCTAGGTCATATAAGAACAATCAAGTACTGCAACACATTTCTGTCATGCTACGCTTGTTTATTGCTTATCTTATATCTAGATTATACCTAGGCCTACAATGCAATATAATGTCGCCAGCTTATCCTAACAAACTGTAGCCAATGCCAGAAAAGTAAGTTGTACTATATGTAACTACAGAGGATTGAACGTTCGTAAAAAATAATTGTTTTTTTATTCAGAAATTATAAAATTTGTATTTTTTTGTTATTTTTTAAACTACTTATACTCTTAGGTATTATTCATTTTCTATTGGGTTAAAAAGTGACCGATGAAAATTTGACTAAGTATATTTTTTTATAATTAGGTATCTATTAAAGAGGCTATTGAAAAAAAAGACGTGTGGCACTCGGGGACTGCCGCGATAAAGCTATTTCATAGCATTTTTTGCTGTATTACGCATGCGCGGTGTTAGGTTATTTTCGTTAGGTTATTTCGTTACATAATTTCTGGATTTGGTCTCCACGCTCAAGGCCCGCTATAGAAGCTATGCAATATCTTAAGAATAATACAAATAAACTACAAACTAGAATCAAACCGCTAGATCTAGCCGCTAAATTGTTGTAGCTGGCAACAATGCTGAATAATGAAAGGGTACAGGAGAGCGCGGGGCGCAAAACTGTAGATCTAGGCACAGCCTCTACAACCAGCTTTTATATAAAGAAGCGCGCTATTTCGCAACCATTCAAACTTGGAATCTCGACGCGATCCAATCGGAGCGCGGGAGAGCCAAACACACCCTTTGCGCGCGAAAAGTGACAGAACTTATTGAAATTTTTCAAAATGGCTGTTTCTAGTGCCAGGAATATAGTGAATTTGAAGGAGGGACATTTCGAACAGGACAATGCCAGGATTGATAAATATACGGTAAGTAAGAACGACTAAAAACCAAAATAGAATACATAGTAGGTAATTAATTACTAAGATCGAATAAAAAAATCTGTTAACTAAAATGTATTAAGTAAGTACTTAAGTATTTAATTTAGATTACAAGCAGGTAAAAAAATAAGGAAATATTCAACCAGTTGCAAATAATCAAATAAGATAATCGTCATAAGACGTGCTCTGTAAAGCAAATGCAATTTTTACGGATAGAGTAGGTACGCACAATATTATTATGTTGATACACATCATACACTTACCGAAGTAATTAAATGTAGGTAAAAACCTTATTTACTTACTTAATTCGTTCCAAATTCATAATTTATTTATTATGACAAATATCCTCATGGTTAAAAGTTTAGCGAATGTCAGTTATTTTAAGACCCCTATTACATCAATAAAAATATATTCAAGGACATATAAATGCAATGTCTTAGAGTCCCAAACATAGCTTGTATAATAGGTAATATGGAATATGTATACTTAGATGATAAAATGCCTTCCAAAGTTAAACCAATTCATATAATTTTCCGACACAAAAATCAATAATTTTTTGACCCAAGTGATTAATTTATCTGCACACGTAAGAACATATCATTATCACATTAAGATTTAATATATAAGACGTGACATATCAACTTTAAAAAGAAAATCGCGTATTCATGTACAAACCACGCGTGCCAAAATTAAAAATAACACAAGATAAGTAATACAAGTAGGAAATGTAGATAATATTGTTCAAAAAATAATTTCGACGCCCTTCAGGAAAGGCTAACAACGTCCACGTTTTTATTACCCATGTAGTAAATGCCTCAACGTAACCTTACTAATGAAAAAAAGAATTTTGCATTTGTAGCAAGAGTAAACATTGTCCAAAATTTGTATAATTAGTTAAGCAAAGTCACAACGAATTAATCCTATCATATAATTTATTTCTAACTACATATATGGCGTTTCTACAAAAGTCAAAGAAACAATGGACACTGTTTGAAATTTGATGATTTTTTATGTTCGCGGTCGAATGCACTGCGTAGTAGTAGGGGAGCCCACGATGCTAAGTGTGGATTTACTTGAGCGTCATGGAGACCTATTGGGTTGCAAAGCTTAGATGATAAGAAGAAAAAAATGTTATATAACATATATCTTTCATAGGTGGGGGAAGCGGCTATAGATTTATAAATATGTAAAAAAAAACTGCCGCATGGACTTTCTCGAGCGCGTCAGATATTGATACCATCAGTTCCCTACGTAGTTTTAATAACGTACTATGTTAATCTGATCGTTTGCATGGTGGGGGTGGCTGTACTTAAGAGTTGAAAATGAAAAAAAAAAAAAAGTTATCGAGCGCGTCAGATTTTTTAAAGGAGTGTTAAGTGCACCACAACAAAGCTCTAGTTCACTAATCTGACGATTTCGATGTGACGCAAACTCGTGGCCATTATTTAAATGTGCAAAAAAATTGCCGATTTGACATACTCGAGCGCGTCAGATTAAGATATATATAGTTCATCTTTATGTTCTAAGCGTACTGTCTCTTAATCTGACAATTATCTAGAGGGATTCGCCTGATCTGACAAAAAAATTTTTTTTTTTAAATTTCTTTATTAAATATTTACGGACATTTCACACATCACACTCTAGTCCCAAACTAAGCAAAGCTTGTACTATGGAAACTGCTTGCTGATAGAATACTTACATATTTTTTTTTTGTAAATACATATTATGTACATAGTAACACCCATAAATGAGCTCTTCATATATGGGTTCACTTCACAAGACAACGTGACGCGGAAAAATCTATCATTTCAAAAGCGTGGGTCTTGTGGTCTTTATCGACGAATTTTTCTTACTTCGGCTTGCGGAAATCGTCAGATTATATATTTTTCGTTATCCATGAATTATATCCTTCAAAATAAAAAAAAATTTAGCTACGCTCGAGAATGTCGAGATGACGTTTTTTTTTTACAACTTTGTTACGCTCCCCTTTCTTTTCGTCACTTCCAAATTGTCAGATTAGTGAAATATACACTTTTTACCATGTAATTAACCTACCCTATCTTAATCTGACGCGCTCGAGAATGTCAGATGATCAATTTTTTTTTACTAATCTGATCCTTTATAATTCACGCGCGGCCATACATAGGAAGCTCATATTTGGTGGAGGTACTTAACCGGGTACAAGGTACCCCCTGTATGTTTATCTGCCGCGCTCGAGTAAATCCCGAAATCCCCTCTTGGGCTCCCCTACTATAGGTACATATAATATAAGTACAAAAGTTTTGGTATAGAGATAGATAGGACTTTGAAGAAGAAAACATGCTACTAGAGGTACTTACTAATTCAACGCAGACGAAGTCGGGGTCACCATCTAGTATCTATATAAAGCGTAGCCTTTGATAGGTTATCTTTGATAATGCAACCCTCTCTGGGCTTATGCCCTAAGGTACATTGCAATGCGTTCACTCTGAGTCGTAAAGGTCATAAATTATTCCCACGCAAATGAGTGAAGGGTTCCTTTCGATAAGCAACTAAATATCATGTTTATCTATACTGTTACCTATCAAAATCTAGACCTACCTATACATGGGATTTAAATAAAAAGCAGGCCTATAATATATTATAAATTTGTATTGTATTAAATTTAGAAAACAAATGGATTAATTACTTAAAACTAGGTACACAAGTTACACTAACTAAAAGGTAATTTAGAAGAAATGCTCCGGCTAAGGGCTTAGGTCTTATAATTAAAGTTTGGGTTTCTCGGAATGAATTGCATACGGTGGTGTCAATATTTAAGTTGGAGTTATGTGGTTAAGTTGTTTAAGTAAAATTAAATTGGGCGCCATCCACTTAAACGTGGAAATAAAAAAATGAGTAATGTTTTCCCTACCTATCTGCTTAGGGTCTACCA
Source organism: Ecliptopera silaceata (assembly GCA_932527185.1). Classification (NCBI taxonomy): domain Eukaryota; kingdom Metazoa; phylum Arthropoda; class Insecta; order Lepidoptera; family Geometridae; genus Ecliptopera; species Ecliptopera silaceata. Next base: position 3,710,296 of record OW052205.1, on the reverse strand, counting down.
ACACAGGACACAGAAGCGCCTGTCCTTCGGTAAACAGAAGCCCCCTTGGCTTCGTCAGCAGAACCCTGTCTAACGCTGTGACACTATCTTACTTGTACAGCGGACAGAAGAATAGTTCCAAACCAGGTGAGCTCCAAACTCTCCGATGTGGGATGGTCGAGCTTTCTAACGCTGGTATGGTGTAAAATTATGTTTGTATGGCCTAAACCAAATAGTTGGCCTTATCCGAACTTGTGGCCTAAACAGACTGGTTGGCCCAAGCCAAACTCCCTGTAAAAAAAAGAAAATCTAGTAAAAAATCTAAGTATGAAACCGTTCGACGACGATGAATGACAACTTAAAATTGGATAAAAAATGAACTTTTACTGGTCGGACAGCTCTGAAATTTTGTAGGCATATAGGCTGTATATGGGGGAAACGTTTTACAAAGTATTTAGTTGAATTTACTAATAAAAATTATAATTTTGATAAATGTGCTAAGAAAAAAACATGTGTTAGAAAGTTGAATTTTTTAACAGAAATTGTGTGCAGAACCCTAATCCACAGGAATAAATGCTTACCTGGGGTTTAAGTCCAGGGATTGCTTGGATTTACAACGATAAAAATCGGCAGCCGGCGTCGCGTCGATTGTAAAAAAACAAGTGTCGTGTACACCAAAATTCACCAATCTGAAAATATCCTTCTAATTACAATACTGCCATCGATCACTGATGCTAATTTAGCCACTATTTAATGTAAAACTTACAGTTTTAATAAAATAAGAAAGTTTGCGACGCTAGGCTAGCGGCGAATTCAGCCAAAATGAAAAATGTCGATTTGACAGATGAACGAACAAAAAAAAACTTGATGGGGTTGCCAGCCGGAACTCTGAAATCCACCAACAAAACTACAGACTAAAAAAAACGAGTAATGCGAAATATAGTTGTTACAATACCCCCCCAATCAGAAGAATTTTGCGCCAAAAACGCGAAATTCGAGCTGGTCCCCCAGCCACTAAAGTACGACGGAGTCTGAAAATAAATTGAAACTGTGAAAACAGGAAAACGATAAATTAGATTATTCTAACATCTGCAAAGAAAACTAAGATCCTATCCTTATCCTATAAGAATAGAATTTAACCAAAAGGTTAAATAAAAAAAACTTCATGACAAAGTATGTAAAAGGTACAACACAATATTATCAGTAGAACATAAGCTCTAAAGAGATACTCCGCTATCAGCGCGTCGCACTCCGACTCTGAAAATAACAACAACAATGAATTTACAATTTATTGGAATAAGGCTTTTGGTAAGAGTTTCCAAGGAACCGCTCTATACAAGTACAAATGAAAAGAATTGGAATAAGGCTTTTGGTAAGAGTTTCCAAGGAACCGCTCTATACAAGTACAAATGAAAAGAATTGGAATAAGGCTTTTGGTAAGAGTTTCCAACGAACCGCTCTATAGGTAGAAAGAAAAATAATTGAGATAACGCCGCTATCAACGCGTCGCACTCGAATATTGGAAAAACAAACTGTACAAAACACAAACAACGTTTTGGCAAGCAAGCGGAATATGGCTTTTGGTAAGGGTTTCCAACCGCCCTGGCATTGGCTTATTTTTGTAAAGGAGTTACCTCGACCGCTCCTCTTTGCTGCCAAAAACTTCTGAAAGAAAAGACGAACAAAAACAAAGACAAAATTTTGATAAGCATTTGGAATAAGGCTTATTGTATGGGTTTCCAAAAAACCGCCCTGGCATAGGCTTATTTTTGTGAAGGAGTTACCGCAACCGCTCCCCTTTGCTTTGAAAACAAAAACCGAAATGACAACATGCACCTTTATGTTGGTCATGCATAAAAGTACTGTCGACGACATTAACTGAAAACAAACAAAAATTTACAAAATTTACAGAACTTAAAAATAAATCTTTCTTGCAATAAGGTAAACAAACCAAAACAATAACCAACCGCCAGGACCTGATAAAACAAACCAAAGTAAAACTCTCCCGTCCGGGCGCTGGTCATTACATACCAAAGTATGTAAAATCAATCTATTCTGTAAGCATCATTCCATGTTTAATCCTTCTGCCAGGACTCGTTAATACAAACAAAGTTATCTCTCCCGTCCGGGCGCTGACCATCTCACGCACATGATGTCAAGTATGCGAAGACAAAATCTTTTCAATCTAGCAAATCATTCCTAATATTTCCAACTGCCGGGACCTGTTAACACAAACCAAAGTAATCTCTCCCGTCCGGGCGTTGGTTATTACATACCAAAGTATGTAATCAATCTTTTCTGTAAGCATCATTCCATGTTTAATCCGACTGCCAGGACTTGGTACTACAATCCAAAGTAATCTCTCCCGTCCGGGCGCTGCTCGATGGAACATCAAACATTTACTCAACCATGGGGACCAGTCCATAGTTGAGGAAAAAAAACAAAAGTACAAAAAGGCAAAGCTGCACACAAAAATATCACCGACGGCGTGAAACCGTAGTGAAAAAGTCTCAACTATGGGGCTCAATCCATAGTTGAGGGAAAACAAACGAATTACACCCACGGGGTAGACGTGGTGTAATTCATAACTCACCAACGGGGTAGACCGCAGTGAAAAAATCTCAATCATGCGGGTAGATCCATGATTAAGGGTAAAAGTAACATGTTAATTCGTAATCGAACCCACTAAAGACCCAGTACATTTAACAACAAAGTATAACAAAGTTTAGCCAGGAGGTAAAACGCCGTCTGAACCATCACTCTTCAGATACTGAACATGCCAAGCGCCTAAGTGCTTGCCAGTGCTACAACTTTCCAACTCATATACTAAAGATGAACGTTTACCAACTACGCGACATTTCTCATATTTAGGTGCAAGCTTGGCCATAAAGAACTTACTGGCATCGCTTTGAGGAAAGGTTTTTTTCCAGACAATGTCGCCGATATCGTACTCACGCGCGCGGCGACCTTTATCATAATAAACCGCGCTTTTGAGGTGAGCTTTAGCGATAGCTTCTTCAACTTTTCCGAAAATATCACGCAGTACACCTAATTTGGAAATGTAATCTTCTCGCGAAGCACACGAAAGGTCTCCCTGAGACGAGCGAGCCGAACCATAAAACTTCCCGCTGGGAATGGCTTCACGGCCGTGAACAAGGGAAAAAGGAGTAAAACGAGTGGTCTCATTGACAGCCGTATTCAACGCAAACTGAACTTTAGATAAAGTAGTATCCCACGAGCGATGGTCATTCTTAACAAGAATAGAGATAGCAACGACAATTGTTTTGTTATACCTTTCGACTGTGTTAACTTGCGGCCAATAGCGAGGGGTAAAATGTATTTGAGGTATATCGTACTTCTGAAACATGGATTTAAGCTCACTACCAGTGAATTGCGTACCGTTATCCGCAACCACTGTACGTGGCACACCATGGGTCAGAAACACACCATTCTCCAAACATTGGGCAATGGACTTGCCGAGGGCTCTCCGAAGTGGATACAACAAACAATATTTGGAGAAACAACAGACAACGACTAATAAAAAGGTGAAACCTGATCGAGAGGGCGGTAAGGGCCCGACTAAATCAATACTTATGGTTTCGAAAGGACGAGAACATACCTTTGGGTCTCCCATTAGACCTTTAGGTGGCTCTTGTGAATGCTTATAAGCGGAACAAGTCTCACAAGCTCTCACAAAATTAACCACGTCCTGGTACATCCTAGGCCAAAAATAGCGCAAGGAAACTTGCTTATAAGTTTTAAAAGTTCCGAAATGTGGTGCCGTATCCCTACAATGACAAAACTCAAGAACCTCGGAACGCTTGTACGAAGGAACTACTTCCTTCCAGTCGAACTCACTGGATAGACCAAATTTATTTTTAGAATACCTACACAGCTTACCGTCTATAACAGAATAATTTGGACAAGCCTTAGAAGACCTAGTGCACTTGGCCAATAATCGGTCATACCAGAAGTCTCGAGGTAAAGGGTCAGACGGGGGATCAATGGCAAGAATGGGAACTGCTCGCGAAAGCGCGTCAGGAACCACATTGTCCTTGCCTTTACGGTGTTCAATGACAAAGTCATACGGCGATAAGCGACATCCCCATCTAGCGAGACGTCCAGTAGGATTTGACAAATTAAAGAACCACTTTAGGCTAGAATGGTCTGTAATAATTTTAAATTGAGGACCTCCCTCCAAGTACGGACGAAAATGTTCGACGGAAAAAACAACTGCCAGCGCTTCCCTCTCGGTGGCGGAGTAGTTTCTTTCAGCCCTATTCAATGATCGACTAGCAAACGCTATGGGGTGCTCCAAACCATCCTCGAGAATTTGAGTCAAGGTTCCTCCTATACCGTAGCCAGAAGCATCACAATGAACGGAAAAGGACCTAGAAAAATCGGGGCACGCCAAAATCGGAGCCGACACTAAAGCCGCTTTCAACTCTGCAAACGACTGCTCAGCCTCTTGGGTCCAAAGGAACGGAGGAGCATTCTTGCGAGTAGATGTCAGCGCGTTCAGTGGAGCAGCGATAGAACTGAAATCTCGTATGAACCGACGATAGTATGACGCAGTACCCAAGAACATTTTGACTTCTTTCCGGGTAGTGGGCGTAGGAAAGTTAACAATCGCCTGAACTTTACCAGGATCAGTTCGAAGGCCTCGTTCATCGACAACGTAACCGAGGTACTTCAACTCTCTGCGAAAAAACTGACACTTCGATAAGTTAATAGTTAAATTAGCAAACTGCAAACGTTCCAAAACTCGAGACAGCAACAAAATGTGCTCTTCAAAATCACTACTTACGATGATAATATCGTCTAAGTATACAAAAACCCTATCACCAAATTCAGGACCGAACAACTTATCCATCAACCTTTGTTGTGTAGCTGGAGCGGATGTAAGACCGAAACACATTACCTTGAACTGGAACAGACCACGACCCGGCACGGTAAATGCGGTTTTCTCACGCGACACAGGATCCAACGGAATTTGCCAAAAGGAGCTCTTGAGATCAATAGAACTTAAAAACTTAGCATCCCTAAGTTGATCGAGGATTCGAGAAATATATGGTAAAGGATACGCATCATGCTTACTCACAGAGTTCAATTTGCGACTGTCGATGCAAAAGCGGAGCTCACCGTTGGATTTGGGAGTGAACAAGGTGGGATTGTTCCAGGCACTATTGCTAGGCTCGACGACGTCTTGTTCGAGCATCTCATCCAGCTGCCTATTCAGTTCCTTTATCCTTTCGGGAGACATCGGGTAATGGCGCTGTTTGATCGGCGGCGAATCTCCGGTGTCGATAACATGGGTAAGAAGAATTGTACGTCCTAAACCTTTCTTTTCGAATGAAATTGACTCGAATCTTTTTACCATTTTCTCTGCGACAGCCTGTTGACACATAGGTAATTGCTCAAAAGGTTGTAAAAACCTGATTTCAGAAACGACAGCATCCGAAACATTAACAAAAAAATCATTGTTGTTGAAGATTTTTGGGGCAAGATTAAACGCTCTCCAAAAATCAACTCCTAGAACAAGAGAAGGGGATACATCGGGCACCACATACAGCTTAATAACACGGGTTATATTAATAAATTTTATTGGCATCCTAAAAAAACCTACAACCGGAGCACGGGAATTCGTCGCAGAGGTGATATGAGTAATATCATCACTGCGGTGAAGGGTAGCTCCCGCCTCCAAAAAAACATTACATGCATCAGTTCCCAAAATGGATATGGTAGCACCAGAATCCAACAGACCACGTAAAGGGTGACCGAGAACTTCAACACGAAGAAAAGGACGATTATCATGACAATCACGAACCATCGAGACACTCCTGTATGACGAAAAGAAAAAGGTTAATTGTTTAAGGTAGTTTTGCCAATCGGCTTTATCAAAATTAGAAGAATTGTCTCGGTGGTCCGAATAAATTAGTTTTTTAAATTATCAGGTTTCGCTTGTGGCGATGAAGGTTTGCATCTAGGACAACGAACTGCGGTAAAGCCTTGTTTACCACAGCGGAAACAAACAATGTCGGTAGACGTACATTCAGAGAGACTGTGGGTGTCAACTCGGCAGCGGGCACAGAACCTGTTTGTAGGAGTCGCTACAGCATGAACTTTAGCTTTTGAAGTTTTGGAAGCTAAATCAGGTGCTAAACAACCGCTTCCTGGTTTAGGTGGTTCGAGGAAAGTTTGTGCACGGTTCTTTCCACACTCGATCATCCTGCACAACTTTTTCAGTTCCTTTAACGACGTGATTTCGGTGGTACTCAACGGTATTGAGTATTCAGGCCTAATGTTCTGAAAAATAATATCGAACCTTTCCTTTTCGGGCACCAGGTATGAAAGTCTGCTGAAATAGTTTAACATTACTGCGACATATGCGACAATGTTCTCGCTTGGACCCTGGGTACGCACACGAATTTCCTGCATAAGGCGGCGGTCAAAGTCATAGGGGAGATACTCATCGAGCAATGATTGTTTAAGTTCCGACCAGCTGCTGACCTCGGAGCGAATACTACGGAACCAGCAGAGAACGTCCCCCTCAAACAACTCCGCAGCCGAAGCAACCAAAGTCTGTTCCGTTATACCTCGCGAAGCACACAATTCGTCCAAACGTTGTAAAAATACACGCACGCAAGTGGTTCCGTTGTATTTAAGGTTTAACGACGAAACCATTTGGTACTTCTTACATGGTACTACCGGAACCGGTAACACGATTGGGTTCGAGTCGGGTGAAACGCTTGGACTTAAAGCGGGTGAAACGTCAGACACACTTGTTTTAAAAATAGCTAACATGTTATCCAACTTTTGCAAAACTTTATTTAAGTTACTTGTTAACTCTAAATGTGTCGACAAGTCGGCGTCTTCTATGGGCTCCAACCGCGTAAGGCGGTGAAAGACATGATGTGCTAAAGCTTGAATGCGTGTTAAATTTTTCAAGCTAGGGCTTACCGAAGCCTTCAACAATTCCGACAACTCTTTTTGTTTTTCCTCGAGTGTTCGCAACTCATCGGACACCTTTCCCTCAAATGAAACGATCGAATCTGAAGGCACCTCTTTAGCCAAAGATCTTATCTGAGCTCGCAAGGAAGACACATCGGCGGCAGGCACAGCATCCCTAATACGTACTTCATGTACCAGTTCGTCCTTGTGTAGCGCCTGAAAAGCTATAACGCGTTCCTCCATGGCGAAAAGAACCGGAAATGTTCAAGTTCAAATAAAAAGTTGAGATTTGTTAAGATTGTATAAAGTTTTAAGTAAAAGGTAAGTAAACGTGCGAGTACTAATCGATACTCGACACTAAACAATGTGTGAACAAAACGCAAACAAAAAAAACTGTTAGCAATTTTTGTTACTGACTGTACCAAAAATGTAATGTTATTATTTTGATTTCAAAAGTTGTTATTTATGTTTTAGAAATATATTCAAAGTTGTTTAAATATGCCTGACAAAGTTATTCCACCAAATATGCAAATCACCACAAGTTTACATGAATAAAATATTTTTGTTTACACAAAAACAAAGTTTTAAAAATAAAACAGTGAGCAATTACATGTGCAAATACACCATAAAAATAAGGTACTTGCTCACCTAAAGTAAAATATTTTGTTATGACACAAAACAAAATAAAACACACACAACTCAAATGACACGTTTAAAAAAAATGCAATTTTTATCACAGCTGATTCGACATGACAACCATTCCGAGAAAAGCCCCACACGTTGGGTCGCTAACTGTTACCTATCAAAATCTAGACCTACCTATACATGGGATTTAAATAAAAAGCAGGCCTATAATATATTATAAATTTGTATTGTATTAAATTTAGAAAACAAATGGATTAATTACTTAAAACTAGGTACACAAGTTACACTAACTAAAAGGTAATTTAGAAGAAATGCTCCGGCTAAGGGCTTAGGTCTTATAATTAAAGTTTGGGTTTCTCGGAATGAATTGCATACGGTGGTGTCAATATTTAAGTTGGAGTTATGTGGTTAAGTTGTTTAAGTAAAATTAAATTGGGCGCCATCCACTTAAACGTGGAAATAAAAAAATGAGTAATGTTTTCCCTACCTATCTGCTTAGGGTCTACCAACACAGGACACAGAAGCGCCTGTCCTTCGGTAAACAGAAGCCCCCTTGGCTTCGTCAGCAGAACCCTGTCTAACGCTGTGACACTATCTTACTTGTACAGCGGACAGAAGAATAGTTCCAAACCAGGTGAGCTCCAAACTCTCCGATGTGGGATGGTCGAGCTTTCTAACGCTGGTATGGTGTAAAATTATGTTTGTATGGCCTAAACCAAATAGTTGGCCTTATCCGAACTTGTGGCCTAAACAGACTGGTTGGCCCAAGCCAAACTCCCTGTAAAAAAAAGAAAATCTAGTAAAAAATCTAAGTATGAAACCGTTCGACGACGATGAATGACAACTTAAAATTGGATAAAAAATGAACTTTTACTGGTCGGACAGCTCTGAAATTTTGTAGGCATATAGGCTGTATATGGGGGAAACGTTTTACAAAGTATTTAGTTGAATTTACTAATAAAAATTATAATTTTGATAAATGTGCTAAGAAAAAAACATGTGTTAGAAAGTTGAATTTTTTAACAGAAATTGTGTGCAGAACCCTAATCCACAGGAATAAATGCTTACCTGGGGTTTAAGTCCAGGGATTGCTTGGATTTACAACGATAAAAATCGGCAGCCGGCGTCGCGTCGATTGTAAAAAAACAAGTGTCGTGTACACCAAAATTCACCAATCTGAAAATATCCTTCTAATTACAATACTGCCATCGATCACTGATGCTAATTTAGCCACTATTTAATGTAAAACTTACAGTTTTAATAAAATAAGAAAGTTTGCGACGCTAGGCTAGCGGCGAATTCAGCCAAAATGAAAAATGTCGATTTGACAGATGAACGAACAAAAAAAAACTTGATGGGGTTGCCAGCCGGAACTCTGAAATCCACCAACAAAACTACAGACTAAAAAAAACGAGTAATGCGAAATATAGTTGTTACAATACTTACTCTGGTTCTCGGAGCAGTCCATTTGTAATTGGACGACGAAAATATAAGAACAAGAATAAGAATGTATTTATTGTATAACTGTGTACATAGATGTTACAAATATATAGGTTAGAACCAACAGTTTATCCGTTTCGGACGTACAATAATATGTATACTATTCTAGAATGTATTGGAACAAGACGTGCTAGGACGAGCTGAAACGTTGATCAACCAAAAAATCTAATTACAATGTGTCAAAACTCGGATCAATCGTGATTTGGGTTGCTCAAATGTTTGTCATCTGATCGTTGTTAGTAATTTCGCAGATGACAAGCGATAATTTGATTTTTTGGTTGATCACCGTTTCAAAAACCGGCCGTAAGTGATAGGACGAGCTGAAAGGATTGAACCAGTTATAGGGTTACAATTTAATGTTGAAGTGATGGTACTAAAATTTAAGCTCTTTTTTTTTATAAGCTTCAAGCTCAACAGTCCCAGGAACCGCTAGTGACAGTGACAATTTTTCTCATGCATAAAACACTATACCTAGAGTTGCAGAAGTGTCAAAAAGCCATGTTGTAAGCTCGTCTCCAGAAAGAAAGCATTGTTTCTGAATAGGTACATTATCTTATAATATTTTGATATAATAAATAGATAAATATTTTGAAGTAACGTACAGCTTACGAATTCGTAGTTTTAAGAACAGCAACTCTACCTTTTCTTTATTAGCAATCTAGTTCCCATATAACAAGCCTTGCTTAGCTTGGGACTAGAGTGTGATGTGTGAATTGTACATGAATAAGTATTTATTTATTTACCAAAGCCTTTGGTTTGGTAAACGAGGCATCTTTATGCCTCGTCTTTCTAGAAATTTTAAACAAAATGCTTTTTGAAGTCGTGATTACTTTATTCCACTGATCCTGGTATCATTACATTTAAGAATCGCAGTATATTTCCAGTTATAGCTATCTTCCTCTAGAAGCTATGGGATTTCAGCCAGTTATGACCACCATCAATTCAGCTTGTTATACAAGAATCACACTCGTCACACCTATAACATCTCATTAAATTTATTGATGTTTAATACGATGACACACTAGACACATCGTAATGACGACAATCGTCAGCATTGTTTTTGTTTACCAGCATTTTTTTATTCTTACTATACTTTTTATTATTATTACTCTAATGGGAAGATTTTTTTCTTTATATATTATCAGGAAGAACTTTTCGTGATTTTTGTATACATCGATAACATTGCAAATTTTAGTTTGACCGTTGAAATGAGAAATGTGTGCTTCGTTTTTCTATTTGTTGTTACCATTCTAACACTTTTTATTTAACCGTCAACAAAATTATGCATTATAAATATTTAACTTGTATGCATACAAAATTTTGATATGTAATCTCTCCCACGCCGATACGCTGAACGACTTTCAACAAGCTTACCACAACGCAGATTATCATTTTTAGATATTCTATTATTCACCTTTCATCCATCGTATATCAATGACACTTGTCTTGATAGTCCGGCCTTGATAATCTTTTACAAACAATTATTTTCTTTTCACGAAATTTGGTGAAAAAAAAATTGTTTGTAAAAGATATTAATAAAAAACCAAAAACATGTTTTGTTTAATTTTTCACATACATTTTGAGGTTATGTAAAAAAAGTGTGTAGGCAAAAGTTTTAGATCTTTTAATTACCTACAACTTTGCCATATGATTTTTTTCCATAGGACTTTTAGTTTTGCCGGAAATCGAGAAAAAGCGTTTTTTACCTTTAAAAGCTCACCCCCATCCCCTTCCCGCGCTCAGATCGCCCGTAAATTATTTTTATAATATTCCCTTCCTTTTCTAATGGGTTTCATCCTACTATGAATTTCTTTGTTTTTAAAAGCTACTGGTCTATGAGACGTGTTGACATTCTCCAAGTATTTTTCATGCCACGTGACTTCCCATGCATTTTTTTTATTTTCAGTTCTGTGTAGATTGTAGAATGCGAATTCGGATTGCTCGACTTTACCGAACAATGGCTCACAATCCAACACCTCAAGGTGACAATAAAAGGGGTCCATTAGGCTTTTATAGTAGCCACGGTATCAATTTACTTTGTGCTAAGAAGTAAACTGGTTAGTCATAAAGTAATGAGACGTAGGATATGTACCTACTTGCAGTCAAATGAAATGGTACGCCAAAGTCTCATAAATTATTTAAGACTGAGAGTGTATGTAATGTTAATGTATGTTAGTATTTTTTTAAAACTTGAAAATAGTTTTAAAATATATATCTACCAACGTAGGTACGCGTCGACTTGAGAAACTCCTTCGTTTTTTTGTCGGTCAAAAGATTTTGAACTCTTTATGATGCGATTATTCACTCAGTTAGGCATTATTTTGGTTTATAGTTTTCTAGTTTGACAAAACCATCTTAAAATAAGTCTTAAAATATTTTTTTATGTGAAAAGTCAGTCCGGAGTTGTGCAAAATTCTGAAATAAGTACTTACTAAAAATATATGAATTTTTGATGCTGACCGTACTTAAAGTACCTACCTACATACTCTCGTTTACAATGACCGCCTAACCAGCCCTGAACGACGTTGGAACAAAGAAAGAGATGGAGTTACCAATTAACATCACTTAGGAGCTGCATCATACATGCAATTGCGTATATGACCTACATAAAACGTTTAACTCTGGCAAAAATAAAATGACAATCGTAGATGTGTGGATACGAGTATTTGAGTTACAATGCGCGTCATTGTCTGCTCGTTCGATAAACGTTGCAGCGTCACCGCGCAGTGTGCTTTGGATATGCTTCCATTACGATAGTCGTTTATTCTTGATGTGGGTTACCTCACAATACCCTGCGAATTAAAAGCGACGTAATGATAGGAAGTCGTAGACATGAAGTGAATTTTTACAGGTGTTTCTGGCTTGTTCTAGAGAGATACCACCAAAAAATATATTTTGCAGATTTTTTTCTGCCTCTTCTTCTTCTTCTTATCGTGTAGATGCTACAACTGCATTTTGTTGTAGCATCGTGTTGTTTCTGTGACTATTAGCCACTTTAAAAAAAACATAAAGATATCAAAAGGACCACTGAGGAAACAAGGGCCAACCAAATGCTACATAAGTAATAGTTTTATTTTATTTTGTGCGAATGTGTAGCCTTTAGCATTTCTGGACAACGGTAGAATAATTATTCAATTATTTAAGTACTAATGAATATAATGAATGTTGTATTGCAATTAACGTGTTATTTTGGCGAAAAAAAACATACAATACGATACTGAGTATAAATATAAACTTGAATTTCAATGTAGAAGTTTCCCGGTCCAAGAGTGCCCTATTTTACAATGTGACAATACTTTGAGAATGTGACCTTACTATGCAGAAAATTATATCGCTAACTCATTTACGGAAATCATGATCTGATTCGCAACTGTTAACAAAAAATCGCAATCAGTCAAATTAATTCACGACAAACGAATTGAATGACGCTGTACTTTGCATCACAAATCTAAACCGCGATCTAACCCCAATTCCGGGTACTAGTTCCGGTTACTTGAGCTCTACGCTCGTGCGAACAAACCCTGTATTCACCCATATACCTAATCACAACCACGCTTGTACGAAGATCTGCCAAATCCTAGTACATCTCAACACATCAATAAGCCGAAAGACCGCTTCTTTCTTCGCATGTATAATAGGTGTTACCATCGGTAGTTTGCATCTGCGGTTGATTAAATAAAAGTATTATCTTTCTTTCTGCGTTCCATTGTTTTTTGGCCAAATATCTATGTTACTTTAATATTAGATAGTCTAAGTACACCAAACCGGGGATAGATTAAGATGACCATAAACCGCGAGCTATCATACAAATACGCCGGGCTTGCGGGTTAGATCGCAGCTTATAGTCGAGATCTTACGTGGCGAGGTTCCGGTTGCAAATTTTTAAGCGTAATGTAACTTACGGGCATTCCCAATATTCCACCTAGAGCATGTTAATTAGATCGTGTTATAACAACCCGGATTGTCGTAATAGGTACAATATTTTTACTAAGAAGTAATAGAAGATCCTATTGACTTACAATAAAGTCGTTGCTTCGAATCCGGTCTATAAATATAATCCTGATAATTCTACTTTCTCTAATTATAATGCGAGATAAAAGGTGATCTAAGTTAAGAAAATAGAACATAATAAGATAATAGTTGCTCCTAACCCTGTATAATAAATAATCTAAAATATGTGCTACATACTTACTTAAATATATCTAACAATTAACGGTCAAGGCTGCGTGACTGCACTGCACTTGCAGCTATTCGATATGTCCGAAGATCAAGGTAAGTAGCATTTCAAAGTCAAAGTCAAAATAATTATTGTCAGGTCTTAGTCTCGTGACTGTAATTGCAAACATCGTAACGATATAGTTATAATGCACTGCAAGTTACTTAGTTGCAACCAGTTTTTAATTGAAACCATAAAAGAAACTATCACGATTAAAAAATCTGTAAGGTCTACATTATAAACATATTTTTGCTCGCGGAAATTGAGCTCGAACCGCAGCTGCGTTAAAAAGTCTAGAAAAAATTGTGCATTGTGCAGTATTTTTATTAGTTAGGTACTAACGTTCGCAGCTCGTGTGTCCTTCATCTTAAGATCTTGTTAATTTGTTGGATCAAAACCTACGTGTTAATCCTGATTCCAACTTCTTCTTCTTATCGTGTCGATGCTACAACTGTATTTTGTTGTAGCATCGTGTTGGAAATATTAGCCAGACTAGACACTGCTTTGCCGTGCCTAGCTGTGATTCCAACAATATACCTACTATTCATGTTTCATTAAAATGGAATTTTCTTTTGAATTTAAAATTTGAAAATTTAAAAAAATTCACTCGTTGCAACGAAATCAAGGAACAAACATCTATTTTTAAAACGCCATTGTACACAGAATATGCCCAAATATCTAGTTATATAAAACCCAGGAAGTATTGAAAACAAACACGAACCGCATAAAATAATCCTAGCGCTGACCTTAACCTAGGCCAAAAACGCATGCGTCTCAGCCAAACATATAGATAAATAACAGATATCCTCTCATTGCCACTGCCGCTGAGAGCAAACCTCGCTCACGATCACTACCAAGGTCTAGAGTTCAATGATCGACATTCACTTACTGTGGTATGTCTTTGTAGCTTTCTGGGGCTGGCTGAGCTCAGTTGGTAGTAGCTCTGCCTTCCACGGCGGGTCGTGGGTTCGATTCCCACCCAGAGCAAATGTTTGTGTGACGAACATAAATATTTATTCTATGTCTGGGTGTACTATGTATTCTATCAGCAATTTTCAAAGTTACAAGCTTTGCTTAGTTTGGGACTAGAGTGTGATGTGTGAAATGCCCATTAATATTTATTTATTTATTTTAACAACCTGGTTGCTTTGAAAAGTGATTTACGCCATAAGCCAGCATGCAAAGATTAAAATCAATCACGAACCAAATTTTTTTTTATTGTTATTTTTTTTTTAAATAATATATTGTTTTTATTTTTAACATTAGTTATTTTAATACAAAGAACCGTAGTAGGTATAGGAAGATATGGTTTGGTTACAGGTAGTTATATTAGTATTTTAGTAATTGTTTATTTTACTTCCTGCTAGCAACTACCAATAGGTACATAATAATAACAAAAATCTTGTAAAACTACGTTTAGTAAATGCCAAATGTAAGGATAATGGAATTCAAAAACTTACGTTTTTTTTCAAATTTAACACATCATGTGTGAATAAAATATTTTTTATTCAGAATCAGTGATGTAGGTACCTAATTATACAGTAACAAAACTACTACTCTTAGCGGTGTCTTATTTTGTATTTAACTTGAACTCGACATAATAGACAATCCTCCCCCAAAAATCACTCATCTTCAGATTCTAGAAATTTCATTTTTGCAATTTCATTGTTTAACTTGCCTAAAGCCTAAAAACCCTCTCCGTTTTTTTTCACATAAACAAATATTCACGAACATTTCACACATCACGCTCTATTCCGAAACTAAGCTTAGTCTGTACTATGGGACCTAGATTGCTGATAATATGCTTCATATATATGCTTTTTTAAATACATAGGTATTTCAGGAAGAAGTCAACATTGTGTAGTGCTTGGTTTCAGATCACTTTAATCTATTAGACCATTGAGGGTCTATTAGAATAAAGTAAGATCACTTTAAACCATATTCAAATAAACTAATCTGAGCTAAGTAACACAATATACTTAGGTACTTATCATAAAATCGAATCACTGGCTATTAGGTTTAAGTACCGGTTGTTACTTGATTATAGTTCAATGGCGCCTGTAAATGCATTGTTTACTAGTAATATGTTTTTCTTATAGGTAATGGAAAATTATAGTAATTTTCATGACTTTTGATCACCTTGGTTGCGAAAAAGACGCAAAATTTGGCTAAAACTCACTTGTTTTTTTATGTATTTGAGAATAGCATATCTACATCAAATATATATACTTAATACAAAAAAACAGTGTTCATAATAATTAAAGTTGCATATGTTCTAAGAATATTGTTTGACGTCACAGTGCATATAAAAATCTGTAAGATATGTAAAAATAAACAAATAAAACTTAAAAGGTAGTTGTGTTAATAGCACTCGTGACTGTATAACAATTGATCACAAATTATGTATATTTAAAATCAATCAGCGTGTTGTAAACAATGCATTTGTTGAAATTATGCATTTTCTAAGTATTATTGAGTTAATATGCACTACGTATTAAGAAACTAACGTAATTCTAATGCAAATAAAGTGGATAAGTACAGAAATCTTTATTAATGATGGGAAAATTACAGAAAATTTCATAAAATTAGGTTGTACAATGCCTTCTATTTGACATGGTCAATTCTTGTATGTATTTTTGAGTAAATGTTTAGTTTAATGCATGTAATATTTAACTGATAAAGTTTAAATATAAATGTTAATCACGGACTGGTTGCCTTATTGCTGAAAGTGATCGTTTTTAAGCAAAATACCACTCCGTTTTAACATTTATGGCGTCTGTATAGAAGACATATTTTTCCTGTGATCCTAGTTTAAAACAGTCTAGTACAGAATAAAGCTAAGTTGTCTTTTGAACATTATAGGTATACTAGCCACTTTATCTAGATTTATTTAAATTCTAAGCTATAAATATCTAGGTGCTGTAAAATTGATATGCATATTGTTGTATCCTTACAATCGTGCATGAAGTATCGATCACGATTGTAATATAAGTATTATTTTATTTAAATTCTATAATGACAAGTTATTAATTTATTACTAGCAAAACTAAAACAAAAGATTAAAGTATATATTGAAGGAAAAAGTCAACGTACCTACTGTCTTTTTTTTAAGTCATAACGTACATTATGGTCTTTTTTTAAGTCGCAAGATTCAGAGAGATAAAATATATTTTAGTGCAGGTACTTTATTATTTACGGAAATTTATTCGTAAGATTAACGACCTAGAAATACACATAAAAAATCATTTTTGTGTTGACAAATACTGTTCGCTCGGTGTCTTTGTCATCCAAAAAAGTATCTTGTTTAAAATGTATAATTTGTATGGTGTTGTATTAAGGCCCTTAAAGGTTCATATAGTATTGTTTTTTATGAGCTATTGCATAGGTCCTATCGCGGGCCTTGCTCGTCCCACTGCTGGGCAAAGGTCTTCCCCAAGTCCTTCCATTCATATAGTACTTACATAAAAATAAAAAGCTAGCTTAACCTGTGTTATTATGAACTAGTCCTTACTGTGTTGAACAAAGACTAACGTAATATAATTGCAGTCAACCAAGGTAAAACAGCCGGACGCATATAAATTAAACTTTATGTAAAAGGGATTGAATAATACCAATGACTAACCTACTTTATAAGCCCTTGGCTAAATCTCACTTACCACTTTTTAAAGATAATGATAAATTTTAGTTTTCAGAAATATACGTATAATGTCTTTGTAACTATAATCACTTACTAAGTTACATGGTGAGGAACAAAAATAACAATTAGAATTAAGTTAAAAAACCACAGTTTTTGTAACAGATAACTTTACATATAAATATTTTAATATTCTTTGTAACTGTAAATTCCCAAAATATCTTTATAAATTATAGCTCTTTATAAAATATATGTTATTCTGATATATAAATTACATCATTGTAATGTTTCATTAAAATCCATGCAGTAGTTTTTGCGTGAAAGTGTAACAAACATACATCTACACTTCTATACAAACTTTCGCATTTATAATACAACTAGCTGACCCGTGCCCACTTCGTTGGGCATAATTCGACCGTTTTTCTCCGATTCGCTTTGCAAAACGGACTACCACGTAAAAGCCTTTTTATTTTTCAGTTTTGTATATAGCCTATGACACTCAGCAATAATGTGGCTTTCTATTGGTGAAAGAATTTTTAAAATCGGTTCAGTAGATCCCGAGATTACCCCTTACAATTGAACAAATATACAAACATACAAACTTTACCTCTTTATAATATTATTATTATTATTATTATATTATATAATATATTATATTATATAGTAATATAGTAATATAGTATATATAGTATATATAGTATATAGTATATATAGTATAATAGTATAGAGTATAGATTAGTAGGATAGAGTACCTATCATCAATCCGTTTACCTTACAAAATTCTGTAAATATTAACATCAACCGTAGGTAGGTATCGGAATCCACAACACAGGTTTTAATAACCGAGCGTGGCTTTTGTTACGACCTCGACCATGTCATCCTCTAAATATAGTTGTTTTAAGTTGTTGTAATTGTTTTACAATAAATCAATTAATTGTTAACGCCATATAACCCTTGCTAGACGTACACCGGTCTTTGGAGAGATCCAAAGACAGACAGAGACCGGTCTTAGGATCTTCTAATCTTTTCTAATCGTTTTGCAGCTTGCAAAACTGCAAGCTGCATTCCGTAGTTCATCGCTCTATGTAGCCGGATAGTAGAATAAAGTATGCGATAGAAGAATTTTATTACTTTATATTTTATAAAGGTTGGCAAAGCTTCTTTTAACAGCTCAACTAGCTACATTATTTACATAATATATGTATTGTCCCTCTACGCTGTAGCACTCTACGGCGTAGAGGATGGGTGGGCATTCGGTATATTTTACAACGCTAACATTTTATTTTTTTTAGAATTAATTGAAAGTTTAATTCGATATTACGGCAGTTTTTACTTTAAAGATTATTTGACAAAACATAGGAAAAAGTAACGCGTATGTTTTACTGATAAAACTAAAACCAAGAAGAAGTTTTGCTACATGATGATAAACCAATAGGCCTTATAGAAAAACAAATATACATCATAGTCTATAGATTAACAAATTTTAGAGACATTTAGAGATAAACTATTCGATATTAAATGCTCAATCCAAGGGTCCGGTAGCTGCAAGAATGTCAGTAATGCGTTCACTACGCCAACAAGTCTAGTTCTGAGTGCCAAAGTCGGATAATAATCGGAATGATTGGCGCTTAGCCATACCATAGTTAAACACAAATACTTACTTATTTATGTACATATATATTCCACACACACAAAATTCAGCCTTAGATAGCGAGAATCGGGATAAAAGAGTGTTGAGTGTATTTTAGTATTATTTAGTGCCAAAGTAATCGTATCAAAGATTATAATCTACATCAAAACACAACACAAACTATGTAAAATATGTCATCAAAGTATTCGATTTCTTTTACAACTTTCACTTGACTACCCTATCAGTCGTCAGCATCAGTCAGGTCAGAAGGGTTAGTCATGAGATGCGATTATAAGCCGATTGCGAACGATAATAAGAGTTGTTTTATTTTATCCAGCTCGCAGATGAGCTGCCGGCCCAACTGGCCGAACTCAACCTGCGGCCTCGAGCTATGTCCAAGCCTTCCTACAGCCTCTGCCGAGTCACACCTAGTGATAGAGACCTCGTCCTGAAGTTTCTGAGAAGGTAAGTTTCACTGACTTTAGAGTTTCATTACATTCATATGTTATTGTTATTTGTTAGTCCATATTGTTATAAGTACTTACCCTACCATTACCTCACCTTTTCTACATAGGTATTGTTTAATTTTGCCACCCCTGCTTGTGTAATTTCCTCAATATCTTCTTTTTTTGTAGTATAAGTTTATGAATAATATTTATGTGTATCAAATCTTAGGTCACACTATTGTAGTGGGTTAATCTGGAATACCTATTAAAATAATAACAAGAACAATTTGCAACATGAAATAGTAAATTAAGTACATATACGCAAACTCACGTTGATACCTCAAAACGGAAGTATTCAAGAAGATTAGCATTCTACTGAAAATGGTCTAAGTTTTGCTCACTTTTCGACCGACGAAAAAACGTTCTCAAGTCAACGCATACATATATATTTTTTTTGATCACACATAACTTTTTACAGAGTAGTCCGATTTTGATAATTATTTGTATCCTAGGTTCTTCTTCCGCGATGAGCCAATGAACTTAGCAGTGAATCTGCTGGAGACACCAGAGTCAAGATGCGAGGAGCTGGAAGACTACGCGGCTGCAACTCTTGAAGACCTGGTGTCGGTGGCCGCTGTTGATGAACACGGGGATTTCGTTGGAATTGTCGTCAACGGAATCGCGAGGAGAGAGGTAATTCTTTGATATTCTGAAGGATAAATTTTATAAAATAAATAAATATTCATGGACAATTTACATATCACACTCTACTCCCAAACTAAGCAAAGCTTGTACTATGGGAACCAGATTGCTGATAGAATTCTTATATAAGTACATTTTTTTTTGTAAATACATACATAGGTAAGTACAGTACATAGTAACACCCAGACACAGAACAAATATTTATGTTCATCACACAAAAATTTGGTGGGAATTGGCTCTGGGTGGGAATCGAACCCACGACTCACAGCATGGAAGGCAGAGCTACTACCGACTGAGCTGTGACGCCTGTACAAAAAAAGATCTTTTTAGGCAAGATCCTAATTAACTTATAGCTAGGCGACTGTTCTGCGCACCCCCTTAATAGCATATAGTAGCTTAGGTCTTAAATAAGAATGTTTACTAATTCATTTATGTAGTTCACTGAAATATAAACCTATACCTACAAATATACCATACAAACCTACATAGTTTGTATGTCCTTATATTCCAGGTACAAATCACTTCCGTGCAGGTGTTAATGTACTGTTCAAACAATCGCGACTAAGTCCGCATAATTATTGCATTTCATTCCAATCACGTAATTTGTATCCTTCAACTTAAACTTATCTTACTAATAGGTTATCAAAATAACCTCACATAGATTCTCTGAATCGATTTTATAGACATAGTTTATCAATATAATAGGTCAACTAGATCGTTTCATTAGTAGATTTATGCATTAAACTTTAAAATTAAACATTAAACTTTAAAATTAATTTATACATAAAATAATTAAATCAGTTCGTCGGTTAAAATTAAGCTTTTAAACGTTACTAAGTTGAATTGACATAGCATAACTTTTTTAATTATTTCTAAGAAAGATCTGTTGTACGTTTTGGTCGCGAGGAACTGGCACCTTAAACCACCACATGGATATAAATGATGCGTGTGTTTTTCCTGACTAAAGTATACCTATATACTTTAGACACTCAACTAAGTATATAGACATGAATGTGATAGCAAAACTTTGTCAAATGGAACTTTCTTTATCTTTTCCGAGGAAGAACTTCTTTCTATAATGGTATATTTTTTACTAAGTAGGTAGTTGATCTCATAACAAAACATTAATGTTTGCTATTGCGCGTGAAGATTTTCCAAAAAGTCGAAATCAATTTTATCGCGAAGGCGACTTTACCAGTTAGATCCAGTTAATCAGAGCAGAGATCCAAGGATAGAAAGGAACTTGTCACGGTTGGCTGAGCCACAGAATAAGCCCTAGTCGCAGGTCATAGTAACCCTATCAGACCGGAGGTCACCAACACATAAACCGTACAAACAGTGGATTGTTAGACTTAGGTTTATCAAATAATATATTGGTTAATCCAAGAACTTTTATTTTGATAGTTTTCATGTGTTGGTTTTACATCGATTCTCTACTAATCTACTACTAAATTAATGATTACTTTGTTTGTACGTCAAGATTGTATTATAATTACTTGTTTCTTTATTTCATCAATTATTAGAATAATCAGTTCTGCTGATCTAGAGACTAACATTAAAATAATTCCATCTTTGTCGCCAAATGTTTAATTATAAACGACACCTTTTTTTAGCTACGCAACATCTAGAAATCGGTTTAAAGGTACTATAGTAGTAGGTACTCTTTTGACCGATTGAAGCTTTTCATGATATGTTGACCGGGTTATCTTAAACCAACGATTACGGTTTGTAAAGATGGTGAACTTTTGCCTAGATATGCTTGAGTGATTTTGATACTTCTAAAGTTTTTCAGCAAATAAGCTACAAAGTAAATACAACGCGGAAGTTACCGCAAAAAATAATTCATCTAATCATCTTGTTGCGACAATAATGACTAAGCATGGAATTGAATTTTAAAATGTAATGCTTGTTTTTATAGTCGTTTCAATTATATATCTCAAATAATTGTATTTTAAATAGGTACATGCTACATCAAGGTCAATCGTATTTCACAGAGCTTTATCGACCGAGCGAAGTGTCTCAGTTTCGACATTGGTCAAAAATGTCTATCCTATCCTAATGTTCTGTCTTTCTGTCTGTTGTACCATTACAATATCTCAAATACCTTATTTTCTTGGAATCTTATATCTAAGTATATGAGATCGCTATTAGCGATAAGACCGCCCATGGCACCAAATTGTAGTAATGTTTTCCCTTGTGTACCTCCTCCGCCACCTTAATCGGTACCCAAAGTTGGGGATCGTGACTCCGTGCAAGTAACTTCTTAATAGTGGACCTCCATCGGTCGTGGTCTGCAGCTTGATGGATGGCGACGCGAAATTGACCCTTGTGTACCTACCTCCCTAATATTCTTTGTGTAAGTACATTGAAAAGTTTATTTATCAATCTTATTATTTAAATTCTAGGAAGTAGACTACACAGACAAGTCAGAAGAATGCCCGAACCCGAAGTTCAGGCGCATTCTAAAAGTGCTGGGACACCTGGATCGCGAGGCTAAGATCTGGGAGAAACTTCCAGAAGATTGTGATGCTGTACTGGAAGTCAGGATTGCGTCCACACACTCAGACTGGCGGGGACGGGGACTGATGAGAGTGCTTTGCGAAGAATCAGAGTAAGTTATTTGCAATGTTTAAATCGCTTGTTATTTGGAAGAAGTGTACATCTTTTGTTACTAAGAGGGACTCCTATACCACCAAAAGATGTAAACACTTTGTATCTAAATCTTGTTTTGTATGAACGCATTTTAAATTTCAACTATTTTAACAAATTTTAACTATTACAATATAATAATTAATTTTAAACTATTTGTTATGACCAATTTACTTACTAACAATATTTAATCAGTTATTTTTATTGCTGTGTGTAAATACAAAAACACAAGACATAAGTGAAACAAAGATGATTTCTCTAGTCTAGAGTCTACTTTACGTCTCATAAAAGAAAAGTGGAAGGGTTTGGGGCCTTTAGCCCAGCTGTGGGACGATTTAGGCTAGAAAAAAGTCTTGTAATTTTAATAAAAGCGCAAAATGTGCATTCTGTTATAACGTGCCAGTTACAAGTGACAATGACAACACCATTGTTATTTCTAGATAACTTTATAGATTACGACTAACACTAAATACAGACAGATATTTACTGCTCTGTTTATCATGTAGTCTAGAAATAACTAGCACTAAATCTTGCTGCATTTAAAAATAAAAATAGCCTTTATTGCCCCTATTAAAGTGTTATCTATTCTGATCTATTCAATTTGTGGGGTCTATCCATTGTCGGATGAAGGCCTCCTTATTTTTCCAGTTTTTTTTTTTTTGGGCCATTCGTGTACATTGGTTCCCCGCGATTTGGACGATGTCGTCTTTCCACCGGCCGACCGCGTGTTCTATTCCTCACTTGCTGCATTTAATAACTGCATATATTTCAACGTCAAACAAAAAATGCGTTATATTAAACTTTTTTACTATCATCATCATCATCATCGGCAGCCTGTACTAGCCCACTGCTGGGTATAAGCCTCCTCCCTCAAACGCCACTCTTTCCTTAATTGGGCCTTTTGTATCCAGGTCCTACCTAGTACGTCATTTTACTTATTATACTTGTTATAACAACTTATTGTAACATCTTTTTACTATAGGTAATGTAAAAAAATATAAAACCCGGAAGCAATACATATAAAATCTAGGTAGACTAGAGACCTAGGCTGTGTACTTAGTCGTAGCAATTCTATATTTAGAGTAGATATATTATCGTAATATTGCAATTACAATAAGGTTACCCCATTCCATTCTAAGAAGTGTAATGTTTAAATTATTTAAAATAGATAAAATAAAAATAAAATCTAGAGGTGCAGTAGTCAAATAAAAGTTATTCAAACTAAATAAATGCAGCTACTTTCAATGAAAACTGGTTCCAGTTACAAATAAGATTATAATTTGTCTTTATAAACGGGATATTTAATATGATTTGTGAGTTTGATTATTCCCCGATATTTCGGCACAGTAGGTATGCGCCATGATCACGGGTCGAACTGAAAACTATGTTCAAAACCGTGATAGTTTCAAATATTTGTTTTCTTTTTATTCTAGCCTAAATCGTCCCACTGCTGGGCAAAGGCCTCTCCCAAACTTTTAAATAAGATTATAATTATTTAAATAATAAGTTTCGTCTCTATATCTCAGCCTTAGTGCATACAATTCATACAACAATGCGTCTAATCAAAAGTCACTCAAACTGATGAAGATGTATAAAACTATTACAAGTGTTATTGTCCTATTATGTCATGCAAGGTAAGTAAGTACATGATTGTGTAACGGATTACTTCAATTGTATGCGTTCATTTATGAAGGACATTGTTTGGCACTTTATATTAGTGTTGGGAATCTTATAAGATAATCGATAGTTTTTAAAGGCTTCGACGCACGGGTTTTTTTTATTTTGACGTAAGTATCTATCTTTATCAGCTCTTAAAGTAGTGCACCTTTTCGCGGATTTTTAAATTAAAAGCTAATTAAAATGGTTCTTGGCCACAACATGATACAGAAAACTTAATACTAAGGTTAGAATTAAGTCCTCTCTTTGTATGAATTTATTTTTGTACAATAAAAAATTAGTAAAGGAATTAATTAATAACCTATTCAGAGCCCCTTACACTTCTTAGCAGTTCAAGATTAGGTGTAAGTATTTTAAAAATAGGGATCGATAATTTTATACAAATCATCGAAAGATAGCTTTTTGTTATTTTGTATCTGAAGTTAGGTACTAATTTTACAGGCTACTATTATTTATTTTGACAGGCGCCACATCTCAGTAGATAGTAGCTCTGCCTTCCATGCTGTGGGTCGTGGGTTCGATTCCCATAATTATTTATACTTATTTATTTATTTTTATCGACATAAAAGGGGTGAAGATAGGAGTGTTTATCGTAGGAATTATTAAATAAAATGCATCTCTAGTACCTATATCGTATCGCCGTGTTATCACAAAGTGCATTGTTGTCGCTCACTTAATTAATTATTAATTACCTACATGATGTCGTCTTGTTACTGTCTTCTGAACAAAGACTTTGTTACGTGTACTTCATTTAATTACGTATACATAATACATATCAATTACAGTATATCATATAAGTAGTTATCTACTAAAAGTACTAGGTAATATTATAAAGACGTAAAGTTTGTGTTTGACGACCGATGTGGCGCGGTGGGCGATGGTCCGCCTGCGACACGGAAGGTTGCGGGTTCGATTCCCACCTTGGAATAAATGTTTGTATGTTCTGCAAATATTTATTCCGGGTGTTCTGGGTATTATATGTATAATAAAAAAATATCTATCTATGTAATGTATTGCATTAAGTATGTCAGTCTTCTTGTACCTACCCATAACACAAGCTCTGCTTAGCTTGGGGCTAGATGATGTTGTGTGAATTGTCCAGCATTATTTTTTTATTTTTTTTGTGATATTGTAGGGGTAGGTACTTAATAACTGGAAGTGTTTCGTACCAAAAATCGTGTTTCTGTGTTGTTTCATTTTTCTAAATTCATTATTCTAAATAATCCTTATGATTTTACTGAGTTAACTATTAATATAAGTAAGAAAAATGCATCAACATAATACACAATATACCGGATGTATACTGCGGAAAGATTTATAATTTATCAGAAAGACTACATAAACTTCCTTACATTTTTATTGGAATCTAATAAAAACATTCCGGATATATCCGGATAGTGACAATAATTGTCATTGAGTATTCAATTCAACCAGATATAGGTATAATGTAATAAGTATACTTTCTAAAATTAATTAAGACTTTTCCGAGAACATGTGAGACATGATTGATTAAAAATCAATAATTAATAGAATATCAGATGAACCTTGGATAAACAAATCTCCATAATCGCAGAGTGGTTACCTAGTGACCTATGTCTGCTAATTTAGTAATTTTAGTAGACATCGAACAAGACTTTCAGGCGCTCTCTATCAACGGCGGATCCAGGGGGGGGGGTCATGGGGGTCATGACCCCCCCCTGAGCTGGTTCCAGGACTTAGGTGGACCACTAATTGAACATAATATTACATTATCAAAATTAAATTATACGTTCTTGACTTGACCACGACTATGTGACCCCCCCCCCTGGCGCCAAAGCTGGATCCGCCCTTGCTCTCTATAAATTAATTTCTATATTCATCGTTTAATTAAAAAAACACACGATTTCTACGTAAAAATTAGCATTCTAAAAATAAAAGATGTTTTTGTATATTTGAAAATTGTGTTGTTAAATTTGAGACTCGCACTTGTCGGGTTTTTTACACATGTGATGTTTAATGTTTCGATGATTTACGTTGCTATCAATTTATTTTATTTCTACTCTATTATACGATTATACATGCATAATAATAATTACATTATTATTAAAATTATATTTTATACAGCATCTGCTAGTGCCCTCGTGCCTTATCACTTGCACAAGAGAAGACTTGAATGCAGCCACAGGTCGTGCTGTTGAGTATATAACGCATCTAAAACAGTTATAGCATCGACACAATAAGAAGAAGAATATACGATTTTTTCTTTATTACAGACGCGTAGCAAAGTCCATAGGCGCTGGTGCAATGCGAATGGACACAACATCCGCTTTCTCAGCCGCGGCCGCAGAAAGACTCGGCTATAAGCCAGTGTACGGTACACTGTACTCCGAGCTGCCGTTTGCACCACAACCCAAAGCACCGCATCTCGAAGCGAGGGTTTATATCAAAGAGTTACAATAAATGTAAGTTTAAGATAAAAAAGTACAGTAAAAGTTTTTAGGTTTATCTGTGACTAGCTGACCCGTGTCCACTTCGTTGGGCATAATTCGACCGTTTTTTCTCCGATTCACTTTGCAAAACGGACGCCCACGTATAAGCCTTTTTCTTTTTCTTTTTTTTATATAACCTATGACACTCAGCAATAATGTGGCTTTCTATTGGTGAAAGAATTTTTATAATCGGTTTAGTAGATCCCGAGATTACTCCTTACAATTTAACAAATACTTATACAAACACACAAACTTTACTTCTTTATAATATTAGTATAGATAGAGTTTTTGGAACGAAGTTCCTTATCGCGCGTTGCGAAAGGGGGCTAAACGGAAAAAAATAAGACTAAAAGTTGTAACGACACTTTTGGCTATAGTTGTAAGCCGTGCGGCGTGCGCGTGTTTCTCTGTCTGTCTGTCTCTCTCATAGAAAGCAAGCCAGTTATTAAATAAGGACCTTGGTTCCATCCTGGTGTCCCTTGACACCTTTCAAGTGTTTTTTTTATTTATAGACAAATTAACATAGATATAGACAAATGAACATAGATGTTATCTATGTACTTTCTTGTACAGAAGAAGAGACTAGTTCAAAAGCCCTCTACTAGCATACTGTACTAGTATAAACGATAACTACTTAGATTATGTTACCCATGTAAACGCCTTATTCAGAAACAGCTAGATAAGCAATAAGAGTTGCTATAAAGTTATAGACAGGCACTGCTAAATAGGTACGCAAGATAGTCCTATGTGTGTAAACTGCACATAAATCTAAACACTAACTTCTTATAAGTACTTACCTAATTATATTTTTTTTTATTTCAGATTAACTCCGAAAGAAGTTACCTGAACCACGTGATTTTAATGTAGTGTACCAGTCACAAAATTTAGATTTAGTTAATTAGAGTTTAGACGTTTTTTGTATAAACTGTCACATTATAAGGCTTTAAAATATAGGGTAAATTTATGTTAGATCAAAATATAAAAAAAACCGAAGATGGTTTGTAAAAAAAATGTATTACCAAATTTCTGATAGAATGTTTTCTAATAAAAAATGTGCACTAGCTCTTTTATACCACATAATAATTTAGTAAAGTTTAGAAACAATAAGTAGTGTGATACATGCACTTTTAAATACAGTAGTATCTACCTACTAATGTCGCACAAAACCATGTACTAACTTTGCGAAAAATGGGCGCTTTTTCATAAAATCTAACGAAATAACCGAAGGTTGAACAAAGTATTAGCTTTGTTCAACCTTCGGTTATTTCGTTATTTTTCGTTCTGCAATTTGTTAATTAACACATAAATAAAATTAAAAAAGTTTATTTACAATAATAAAACATTTCGTCTCTACTGGATATCTCACTTACTCAAAAAAACTATCTCACTTGATGGTTTGAGAAGTTGAATTTCTAAATAAAATCTCAGGGTTCAAATCATAATTATAGTGCTATTTTCTTATCTATTTAATAAACGATAGTTTATAAAAAAAAACTTACGACTATACAGTATTTACAAAATGTACAAAATATGTATATTTAATAAAACGATATAACAATGAATATAGCCATTTCATATACATAGTTTGACTATTAGTCGCTATTCTTTGCTATTTTATTTTGATAGGCTTTACAGTTCAGTAGCTCTGCCTTCCATGCTGTGGGTCGTGAGTTCGATCCCCACCGACAAATACTTGTGTAATGAATACTGGTGTTTGTTCTATCTGGGTGTTAATATGTATTCTATGTATGTATTTACAAAAAAATATGTATTTATGTATTCTATCGGCAATCTAGTTCCCATAGTACCTACCTACAAGCTTTGCTTAGTTTGGGACTAGAGTGTGATGTGTGAATTCTTGCTGAATATTTATTTATGCTTGTTTATTCTATGTATGTATTTTATTTATAAAAAGTAAAATGTTTTATAAGTATTATACCAGCAGTCTAGTTTCCATAGTCCTACGAACTTTGCCTAGTTTGGAACTAGAGCGTGACGTGTGATATGTTCATGATTATTTATTTTGTCTTAGTAGCACTATAATTATATATTAGTCCGTATTTATTATCATGTAAGGTAGTTCCTCGTAGTATAAGTGATAAAAATCTACTATACTTACCTATATTATAAGATAGTATTTAAGCACTGTTTAGACGCAATAAAAATATTTACAAAAAACCGTTTTATTTATGACCTTTTTTGTGCAGAGCATAGAGAAACTATAAGAAGTTCGTGATGAGTTATTTAAGAATTAAATAAAGATTTAAAAAAATTAAAAGACCGATTTCAATAAAATTCATCATCATCATCATTTCAGCCCGTTGGCACCCACTGCTGAGTATAGGCCTCCTATTTATTATGCCACTCTTTACGGTCCCTTGCGACTCTCATCCACTGATTCCACTATTGTAACTATTTTTAGACGTTAAGTTTCTCTATAATATTTCTTTTGTGAAACAATAGTCATCAAATAATAAGTTCACACGAACGAAGTCAAGTGGTAAACTGGTAAACAGTAGGTTACTATAAATATATGTAAAGCGTGTTGCTTGCGCGATAGTATTTTTATCTTTCCCCGCTATTATGGTAATGCGCACGCGTCGCTCATTCAAAACATTATCTGGCTTAGTTGTGTGCGCGAAACGTACCAAATAACATTGATTTGTCATCGATTTTTACTTTAAAAGTTGTTTTTAATAAATTTATAGACTACCATAGAGGTATGTGGTGAAAAGAAGTGATACTTTTAATAAGGTAAGAAGGTTCAAATGGCAAACTCATAACTTATAGACATTTTTCAATTAGTCATATCGAAATCTTTTGTGGTTATAACACTTTATAATAACAAGCCATCTTGACATGATTTTCTAGTGGAATAAGTACCTATAAGTACAAATGTTTTTGCACCAAAATCGTGCGAGCCCTTAATTTTTCCATAGCCTTCAAATATGATCTATATGGCAAAGATATGTCAAAGTAAATAAAGCCGGCAAATAGCAGCAAGTCAAGTTTTCTCGGTTTTTGTTGGAAGGTCCAAGGATGTCTGAATACACGGTGGAACCGGTGGAGAATGACGATGTGCATGACATCATGAAGCTCTTAGAACGGTAGGTAACTTCAAGTACTCACTGATACTAGTTTTGCATATTTAATCTATCGTAAAGTTCAAATATTATTGAGCAAATAAGGCGAGGTAGACAGGTAACATTATTTAATCTTATTATGCAGTAGTACGAACAGACTGGCGCATTTTGGGAGATACCTATGCCCTGTGTCTAGCAGGAGAGGAGACTGAAATAATAGGTGATGATGATAAGGAGACCAGGTTTAACAATGTAGCTAAAGACAAGGCAATAATAATAAATAACTTTATATCAGACCATGACGCCTGTTTTTCATTTGACTACGTTTGGTTTTTTTTACAAGTTATAGGCAAGCGTTTAACCGCGATCTCACCTGATGTTAAGTGTTGATGTTGTTTGTGTCAACGAATATTTGGAGATATAAAATGAGAGTTCTTTTCAATAGGGAACCATTTTCAAAATGAATAAGACTAAAATAAAGTAGAGCAATTCTCTACTTTAGGGCTTACCTATATCTGGATACCCAATCTAAAAGGCTTCCAGGCATTTATTTACATAAGACCTGAAGGTATTCTTAAACAGAATGCGAAAACTCTATAGGTAAGCGTAAACGCTCAAATCAGCTATCTAAGTACCTGCTTGCTTATCTTAATTTGCTAAAGTAATTGATTATGCTCTTGAAAGTGATTTACTTCAGGCTCGTAATACTTCCAATCATTGCATTGTATCCATAGGTAAATCACAATATAGTAGGTATATAGTCCTTGAAACACTAGAACATTTTTTCTAGCTCTTTATCGTTAGCAGACGCTTACTCTCGGATTCCGTAGTCTGAGTTTCACTCGAACGAGTCTGGAAAACTAAAACGCAAATTTTGCATGGAGCAAAACGATATTTCTTAAACTTTCTTTGTTCTTTCCCATACAAAATTTGCGTTGAAAGTATTTGAGACTGTAAAGAATCATTTATAGTTTGGTCTCTAATAGAGACCAAACTATAAATTTGTCTAGCAGATCATTGGAACTCTACTATAGAGACTCTCTATAGTAGAGTTCCAATGATCTGCTAGACAAATGCTGGTTGTAGGTATGTAGTTTTCTCTTCTAAGGAATTGTTATAATTTTACATTTATGAATGCTAATTCCTGACCCATATGTTCTTGTTTTATATGTGTATGATATGCAATAAAGACTTATCATCTCTCATATGAAGCTTATTTATATAATATTTCAGAACATTTTACATAGATGAGCCTCTGAACCAAGCAGTAGGGCTCTGCGAGACAGAGAGGTGTGCAGAACTGGATGAGTACTGCATGCATTCGATGCTGGAAGGTCTCTCTTTTAAAGCAGTCGATGGCGAAGGGAATATTGTGGGAGTTATGATTAGTGGAGTTTGTCCTTTGAAAGAGGTAGGTACAAGAAAGCTATGCGATAAACGGTCATATTTTTGAAACAAGGTTGTATAGATTTTTTAATTATACTGAAAAATGCATGTCGTTTTAATATGTGACTTACTGTGGTAACGGTCTATCTTATAAAAAGTTAGCTCAGACTTGATGTCTTGATTACTGAATACTTTTCATATTTCAATGTTCAAATATAAAGTGTATTTTCTAACATTTCTGAAGGCCAACACAATGTAATTTTACGAAACATTACAATTAAAGCAAATAATTAATTCTTCCGTCTAGTCAGATGAAAACTTATCAACATTTACATTATAGCAACGGCGTTTAAATGAGTTTTATTCAAGTTTCATACAAAAAACAAACTAGACTTGGTTTTCACTTAAACGTTGGATATATCCGATAAGTCTTCAGAATTATCTATAAAAGAGTTTGTATAGCAATCAGTGCACTAGTTTATATTATCTATGGTCAAATCTATCTTATCTTATTTTCTATCAATGATTCCAGGATTTTTGATTAGTCATAGTACCTAATGGTCCTTTAGAGTATTCAAGAAACCGTTTGTGATATAGTTAGTTTATTTTTCGAGTTCAAGTAATAAATTAAGTACACATGTTCTAGTACATTTTTAGGATGACAACGGTAATGATCTCTTGAGCCAAGCAGAGCGATGCACTAACAAAAAGTTCCAGAAGATTCTATACATATTGGCGCGAAGAGAAGTGGGCGCGAAGCTTTGGGAGAAGTTTCCAGAAGACACGAACTGTGTAGAAGTGAAGGTGGCAGCCACTGACCCCGGGTGGAGGAGAAAGGGGATCATGAATGTTCTTGTGGCTGCGACTGAGTGAGTGAAACAAAAGATATGCTATACTGTGATTTCTTATCTCTTTCCCTCACAATCAATGCACTTCATTTCTAATATGTATTAGGTCATTTGGGTTCGCAGAGTTTAAGAATAGGCACTGAAAATCGCTACAACAGTTACCTATACATCTGTCTTCCGTGCTTTGGGATATAATCCCTATCAAGAGAAAAGAGGAAATTATTTATGTAATGTTAAACATACAAGCTTGTTATGTCAGTGTTTGCGTCTTAATGGCGCTGTGTGAAATGTCAATAAATATATTTCTTAGCTCAGTTATTAGACACCTAAAGCGATATTTTTACAACAATTTGGTCCTTCGAACCGGATTGAAAATATATCGCACGACCATAAGCTTACAAGGACTATGCTAAAGGTTTTTTCATTTCAGGAAAGCAACTGCTGAAAAAGGTATCAGACTGCTCAGAATGGACACTTCGAGTGCGTACTCAGCCATGTCTGCTGAACGACTGGACTTTACTTGCTGTTACAAGGCGTTATATACTGATCTACTGCTGGACGGACGTCCGTTGATAGTGCCTGAACCACCCCATGTTGATGACCGAGTTTATATTAAAATTCTATTTGAGAGAACGTAAAAAGATTTTACTAATATAAAAGAAAGTCAGTTTTAGAATGCAGTTGATAAGCGTTACATTCAGGAGATATTTTGGTGTAAGTTTGTGATGTAGTGGGTTGTAAGTTCGATCCCGACCAAGAACAAACATTTATAGGTACATATATTTGTTTAATGATGTTTAGTGTAGTACCTACTAGATGGCATTGTCTAACATGAATAATTATAATTTAAGTGTTTTAAGAAATATGAAACGAATAGCAATAAAATGGTGATGTTAAACTTTAAGTAGATACAATAAAGACTCCATTATGCAATTACAAGATGTTTTATTTTCAAACTGATTTATTTTACGTTTGTACTATTATTAGTGATTTACACTGAATTAAACATTTTACCAAGTTTCTTATTTACTACATCACCATGTCTCAAATGATAGTTTCAAATTGTATGCCTGAAAACAATTTATTATTGAGCATATGATTTTTTTATTAAATATTCAACATTGCTTAGGTATGAACTCATAGGTATGAACACATTTCTCAAGAACGTCAATACAAAAAACTCGCCTCTCCTGCTTTTGATAGAAAATATTTTTTATTGCATCTCATTGCAGAGGAACGCTATAGAAAAAATCAACTATTTCGTTACTTTAGGTACTAAAGTGCTTTTAACAAATTATGCCAAAGACGATGTCTTATTCCTCGTTTTTACGATTTAGGATTTTTCGATTACGTTTCGATTACGCATAATTTAGAAAATCTAATAATTGAAGCTTAAGTTCATGTAAACTTCTGTAAACATACCTTAGCATATATAGGACATAATTTTTCGTATTATTTCATATAAATTCACCTTCATGTCCTCTTGTGCGATAGCGTCGTACCATTCGTCAGTCGCCTCTGATATTCCGAACTCTGTGAGCAATGTTTCTGAGCCGTCTCTGTTGAAATACCAACTTTATTAGTATCCAGTTAAAATCCAAAATCTGATACTAAGATACACATTAGAAAAGCTTTGATAAGAATGCGCTAATTAAATTAAATCAAACAATATTTACCTGAGCACGTTGATACTACAGCTAAATCTCAACTAAGTATTATAAAACTGTAAAAGATCCAAAAAGAATTATCTAATAAAATTATAAAAATGTACACACTCAGTAAACTATACAAAAATATCAATTTATTATCTTTACTACAAAATATTTATTTACAACTATTTACATTTCATATGAAAACTAAACTCTAATACAATACAACAAGGATCAATATCAAATGTTATTCAAAATACATTGAGGTAGGTCAACCCACAATAATATTGTGGTATAGTCAAAAGATCTAAATAACATACAACTTTTACTATCTACAATTTACTAATATATGACACTTTGATTTCATAAATTAATAATAAAATATCAATTCCTTCAACTACTTTCTACAACTAACATAAACATTTTCCAAACAAAAGCAATATCTTATTGAAATTTCTACTCTATTGGCAAGATTTGATTTTGAGACAATTAAATTATCATTGATTTGATTTTTCGAATCACATTATGATTGAAAATTGTTACAATATTGCATCTACGAACTAAATAAACTTAAATAAATATTCTAGTATTACAAGATTTGCTTAGTTTGGGACTAGAGTGTGTCTGAAATGATGGTGTATATTTATTTATTTTACAAACCTAAACTGTGGGTAGTATAATCATATTTCTATCTACTTTATCTACAGAATATAAACAAAAGTATCACTTCTTTTCGCTAGCCAGAGCTTGGCCGAGAGATGCAGTGGTGACGGTGGGATTGGCTGCGGTCACTATCTTGTCCAATAACAAGCGGGTTTGTAGCTGAAATGCAATTAAATTCATTTTAAACCAAAGACAACTTACTTAACACTTAAAAATCTTAAATGAAGATGTGTTCCGCGAAAAATGTAACTGAACAAAAAAAAAAAATATTGAACTACCTAGGATTCCTTTGTCTATGGCCATTTCTTTTCCATATCAAATCGGGTCAGATGTATTTGTAAAAAAAATGCATCCTTTTTTGAAGTTCTTTGAATCTGTTAGTAACATACCTCATTCCCATTGTCTCTGGCAGTCTGTCGAACTCTGTTCAACTCCTCCGCCAGAAGCATTGACCTCTCCTGTGCTTTCGCTCGTTGGACGGCGTACATATTTCTGTAACATGTTAACATTGAGCAAACATTGTGTAGATATTATAAAAACGAAAAATCGTCAGCAAGGTTTCCTTCCATTTACAACATGTTCCAGTACTTTAAAAACCAAAAAAACGTTCCACAGCGTCTTTTTTCCCTCGTAAATACATGAAACCTAAAATGTTCTCTACTAATTGATTTGAATCGCTATTTTGTAAAAAATTACAAACTTCGCAAGTACTCGGATAGTTTCGTTCGGGAATCAGCGCGTAACAGTGATAGTTATTGCCATCTCGCTCACACTAGTCTACAGTATATCTTCTAACCTTGTCTCACAAATACAAACTTTGGAATTGTAGATGAGAATGTGTGGATATGTGCTTGTCTAAACATATAAATGTCCATAAATACTTATTTATTTTATTGTATGTTATATAGCATTGATATTTTGAAACGGTAGACTTTAGATTATCGAACCATGTTCTACCAACTGCATATTAGCAAAAATATGCTAACCTGATCACAATTAACTGGATCATGACGCCGAAGAATGCAACACCAAGGAACAAACAGATGATGTAGTAATTTGGCAGCTTTTTGATCCCGGTAAAGCCGTAATACCAGTTGTTGTTACTGGCCTTTTCTTTGGCACTGTTTGAGTTACTTTCCGCCTGGTAGTAGTAACTATAGTTTGGGTTTTTTCTTAAGCTGGAATTATAAGAATACAAATTTAATGTAAATGTAGCTCGATAATTCGCGCTATGTGATATGCTTTGAGGAAAATTGTAAATAAAGGTTTCACAATAGAGTTTTTATTTATTTATTTATAAAAGGGTCCATAAAGTTTATACCATAAAAATCTATATTATTATTATTAAACTGTAAAAGAGACCAAAATTAAAAAGGAAAATATGGAAATAGTAAATATGCAGATCACTAAGTAATTAAATGATTATGAATCTGAAAATTGAGTTTATATGTTTCTAATGTATCATGCCTAAAGCAATGGGCGGATTTAGATGAAACTTGTCATAATTAATATTTATTCCAGGTGTTCTGGGTATTTTATGTGTATCTATCTATGTAATGTATTGTATTAAGTATGTCAGTCTTCTAGTACCCATAACACAAGCTCTGCTTAGCTTGGGGCTACAAGATGTTGTGTGGATTTGCCAGCATTATTTATCTATTATTTATTTATTATTTATCTTACTTGTATGGTACATGGGTCCTGTACACATATGAAGGAGCTCCACTACTGGTAGGTATTTCAACGGTACTGTCATACTGTGCTCGGCTACCCGGCTTGCCGAGTATGTTGTAAGCTTCTACTATTCTTACAAATTTTTCTTGTGCCCTTACATCCTTATTTTTGTCTGGGTGATACTGAAACAGTGAAGTGAAATTTTACTATGTATTTAAAGAGATATTTTTATTTTCATTTTAAATCAGTGTATAATGGGAAGATTGGTTGATATTTGACACTTGTCTCTTTATCTCTCCTTATTTTAAGATGTGGCTCCACTTCAAGCCTGTTTTTTCATAACATTTTCCAGCCAATGGGATGAGACTGAATCCTAGCCCAACTCTTTAGAAGAAGTGTGCTTATAAAATTGAATTCTGTTCAGCTCTGTCTTCCATGCTGTGGGTCATGGGTTCAATCCCAACCGAGAGCAAATGTTTTTTGTGTGATGAAAATTAAATATTTATTCTGTGTCTGGGTGTTACTATGTATTCTATGTAGGTATGCATTTACAAAAAAAAGTATTCTATCAGCAATCTAGTTCCCATAGTACAAGCTTTGCTAAGTTTGGGACTGGAGCATGATGTGTGATATGTCCATGATCATTTATTTCTTTTTATTTATACTTTCACAGCAATATTTTAAGTACCTACTGTCTAGTCTGCTACTATTCTTTATCAATACTTGTCACATTGGATCTGGCTGCTGAAACCGTTACAGGCTAGGAGAGTAAATAAACATGACACAATAAAACAAAGGTTGTCTGGAAGGGATCGCTTATAGCGTTTTGTTTTTATTGTATCTCTGTTCTGTTTCTCTTTTCTGATGCACAATAAATATATTTTCTATTTCTATTCTAATCTAATATAATGTGATCACAGAGAGGAGAATAATATAATTGCAGTATTTTATTATTAGCAACATATTCGTGTATTCTGTGTATTTACCTTTTATAAAGTCCTATCTTGGTATTAAATATCAAAATAAACAAGAAAACTGCTGGCTAACCTCCTTACTCATTTGGATGAATGCCTCTTTGATATCTTTGTCTGAACAGTTTCTCCGCAGGTTGAGCACTTCATAGTGAGTTTTTCTAGCCAAACTGAAAGATAATTACGTAAATAAGCACATAAAATAAAATAATACGACCACCAAATGTTTGGACCATTAATTTTCCACAAAACTCGCCGTTACCTGTAAAGTCTTACAAACGCATTGATTGACTTGAAATCATGGGGTTTTCTAATTAAATACATATTGATTTAGACAACCCAAAACGTATAAAAATAATATGAAAGTTCATGTTCTTTATTTATTTGGCAATTTCCATTTTTGCAGCCGAAAATGACGTTTCACAGAAAACGTATGTAATGTCACGCATTCATTTTGTCATTTACGTCAAATTTTGACAGATAATTGACACTGGAATTGAATACCATCGATCAACGTCAAAACGAAATTTTTTTTTATTCAGAAATACATTGCGAATCGCTCTGGATTAATATTTTTTTTTATTAGATAAACAATTATTTAACTACCGCTTTAAAACGTAATCGCTATGTTGTCAGTCCGACTGTAGCTTCATCTTTCGTCGGTCCAATAATTTTACGCTTGGATTCCGGTTCGTGGTCGCAATACATGTGGTGTTTACCTCTAATAGGTTTGTATGCATAGAATAAGACCTTTAATTTTAAGTTTTTTGGATGTATGGTGTATAAACTGTTGGTGAACCTAAATAAATAAATAAATACCTACTTTCTTCATCGATTGTCAAATTTGTCACTTTTTTTTCGAACTACAGGGTCCCGTTTCACCAACTTACAAATTTGTAGAATTGTAAAATTAAATAGCAACATTTACCCATAATCCATTGATAATGGCAACATTTCGTGTTACAAGCGTTTCCTATTGTCGTAAATTCAAAATTTTACAAGTACAAGTAACCAGTGACAATTTACAATCCATAGATTTTTTTAATTTTATTATTGTGACAATTTGATGAATCGAACAAGTGTTTCCTACAGAAATTTGAACTTGTCAGGGATTTTGGTTACAATTTTACCTACCTTTTGACCTGGGTAGAATTGTAAAAGTGCAATATTATTAAATGGTTTCAGAGCTATAATATTCAAAAAACATTTAAAATCATTGAACTAGAAATAACAATGTTCTTTTGGGATGATGACTCGTCATCAGAAGAAGATAATACAATAACGCGGAGAAGAAGAATATATCGGGAGCGTATTAACGTAGATTTCGAAAGTGACTACGAGTTTAATGAACGATTCAGAATGAGTTCGTCAAAAATGCAAGATTTATTAGGAATTGTTGGACCACACCTTGAATATACCACGCAGCGGAATATGCCCTTGGACCCCAAATTGCAGCTGTGCGTGGGACTGCATTGGCTAGGGTCCGGAGAACAGTACCACACGGTAGGGGACATGCACGACGTGTCTAAGGCCAGTGTATGCCGTGTGGTACATACAATTGTATCAATTGCGTCCACCCATTTCTTCCCTAAATATGTTAAATGGCCACAAAATATCAGAGACGTGATTACCTCTTTTGAAAACTCGAAAGACCGCCAACCAATTACAGAGCAAAGAACGACGAATTTGAATGAATTGGAATGAATGGAATAGGGCAGAAAATTTCACTTGTTATTCGACACTTTCTTCCTAGTAAAATGAGTCTATGGTCAGATTTTTATTATTCTTTAAAAAATCGCTGTTCGTGAAACGCTTGTAATTGTAATTAGTAGCTTGTAACGCCTGTAATAGTAAAATTGTTACTAGTTAACTTGTAAGTTGGTGAAACGGGACCCTGGTTGCCATTGCCATTTCAAAATAAGTAGGTAAATAAGTACCTATTACCGTATTACCTGGGCTTACTTCATTTTAGATAGATAGATATAGGTATTTTTATTAGTTTAAGATACAACTAGGTAAGTACCTGGTACAAATAATGTTTAAGGTAAGTAATTATCAGTCGAAGCTGGCATGCCTTGGAAAAAAGCCACCGCAGTTTTCTGTAAGACAATCAAGCTGAGCCAGAGTAAAAGAGTTTTTCTATTTCATTTATAATTTTTAAAACTAGTAGGTAGATGTTGATAAGTTTTACTTTGTCGGCTTTCATACAGGTCAAATCCAATAAACTAAGGTAGGTACCTTTACTAGAGGTTTGAAAAACAGAACGCCTAGATCAAGTAGGTACCTACCTACTTACCTGAATGTTTCTGTCTGAGCGTGGAGAGAATATAACGAAAATACAAAACATAACAAGTATAGAGTGCGCCTTGCGTTTATATTACAGCAGCAGAAGTGGTGCGCAGCGGAGCGACTCGACGAGCGGGCGACGAGGCTCCGTTCGGCCGATACAGGCGAAGCGGTAATACCCGCCCTCACTGGCGACTGGCTGGAGTGAGCGAGTGACGCGCACGCTAGTATTCTCGCGTAACGCTACGCGAGAGGACGCACGGTCATGCGAGAAGCAGCTAACAGAATGGCCGAACTCGAGTTCGAAGCACCGCTCGCGCAAATCGAAGATGCCGACGACTGCCTCTCCACCGCCGAGTACCCACAGAAGACTATCAACGGTAACGACATACACATAAACAAGATCAACACCATCAAAAGTGAAATAGTCAAAATACAGACCGATTCCAACAAACTGAACGATAATGAGGAACCCAAACCGGTGAAGTGCAAACAGGATAATATGCAAAACGGCGAGGGTGATAACTTCACGGAGACTTTCTCCGGCTCGCTTGAAGACCTGGTGAACACCTTCGACGAGAAGATCACCAAATGCTTTGGGAATTATGAGGAGAGTGTGGAAAAACTAGCGCCGGTCCAAGTTCGCACTCAAGAAGAGATAATGAACGAGTGCCAGTGAGTATTTTAGCACTTAGGTAAAATGTTAATTGGAGCATGCAATTATGATATCATAGGCGAGCCATTTTAAATTTTACTTAAATTTTACCCAAATATTGAAGGTACCTACTATATAGAGGAGTAGGTATATATTAATACAGAGTTTCATCTAAAAACAGTTTTCCGAAAATTAAAAGCATTTTGAAAAACTATAAAGAAATGAGAAAATATATGTAAACAAAAGGGCGGACTTTGCGCATGGCGTTGGCGGACGGAGTATTGATCGCAGCACTGGTTGAGGTTGAGGGTGGCAGAGGGTGCGTAGCCGAGGGTGGTTTGATGACGCATCACACCCCACCCCTTTGCTACAAACTAAAATGAAGACAAAACATGGCATCAACTATTGTAATTCCACTGATATAATAGAACAATTCAAAGTCAAAGTCAAAATTACTTTACTCAGTAAAATCACAAGGATCAATTAGAATCGTCTTATTCGAATCGTCGAATCGTCATACTAGGTGATTCTAGGCGCCAGTTCCACGCGACCAGAGCCTAGAAGAAGGATTCAATAAATGTCACCAAATGATAATTATCATACTTTTTAGGAATCTAGGTACACAACATGCACAATAGTAAAGTCAACGACCTAACCAAATGCAGACTTATAGAGATAGAGGTTGCTACCTAAACAAAATTGTTGAATATTTAAAGTCATAACAAAAGTTTTTGAATCCGAAAAGCTGAATCGACAGATTTATTCAATTCTGTATTCAAAAGAAGCAATATGATACGTCTGAGATAATGTAAGAACTTGAGAGCAGTAAAGGAATTCGTTTTCTTATTTATATTATTTCCGCAAGTTACTTACTACTAAGCAAAACATATTATAACAAACCTATGTAATAATAGGTAGGTTTCTAAATGTCTTAGTAAAACGTTAGAGTTATAAAGCAAATGATTCACTAAACAATAATACTGCAAAATACGAACAACTTTAGTACTAAGTAGGCAATTTCGATTCCCTAGCATTGACGTAAACAAATTATTCGTAAAGATTTTCCACCGTCGTGATTCAATGACTGAAAGGCCATTGTGTTACCCATTTCTATTCTTTGCTTGTATCTTTGTTTAGTTTTCTCTTTCTCAAGCTTTTACAACAATAACAATAAAAGTTTCGTCTCACTAATGAATTCTGGAAACTTAAAGTTTTCCCATTTACTATCTGAGAAACAATTATGTAGGTGTGTTTTATAGGTCGATGTAAATTCCTTCCATGCCTGGAAAAATCTAATGACTGCAAAATCTCGATCAGTGTCTAAAATAGCACTTTGTTGTCAGTGTTGGGATCGTAAACATTCAACTTTTCTCGCATTAAAATTTTGGAGCCAGTCCAGACGACCTAGATGCCTGAACCTCAATAAAAACTTACGAACTGTTCGAGGGGTGTTCACGGCTTCACAATAAACAACTAACCTCTTTTGAATACATAGTTACCTACTGTAAAATGTCTAAGGATTTAACCCTAGGCTTTCACATACATACATATATATAGGTCGTTAAAACAATGAATATGAATAAAACCAAAATGTGCAGCTCTTCGCCACATCCTGTCTGACAATTTTGGACCACCTGTCGTCAATACCAAATCCGCTTACGCCATTGCAAAAAATCTGCCCATGTGAGAGACAGGTGCGTGCATTGATTCAGCCAAGATTCGGGTTCAAGCAGATGGCGTGGACACCTTGAACTAAAGAACACCTTGTCAATCTAAATATCGATGAGCTGACATAGGGGGCCCACATCTATGTATTCAAATAAGTTTTTTTCTTGCGATCGCGGTGACCAATCTGCAATTGATTGATGCAATTGGCTTCATTGCTATTCAGAGCGCCCGTCGCCAGTTCCGTCCTAAGTGGCCACCTCCGAAAATAATTAAATGTATGACCGAAGATACGAACCTATATTGAGAAATACTTCAGTTTAGAGACGCACTTTTTGCCGTAATTATTATAATTATTATTTCCAGTACAAATCCATTATTATTTAAATCACCTAGGTAATTCAATTTGCAAACACGCCCTTTTTAGAAACCTATGCTTATCTAAGGGAGTACGATCTTAGATAATACTTTACCAATTAATTAGACTCTTACCCCCTGTCATATAAAAAGTTAGCGTTGACTTTATGTCATCATTACGTATGGTAATCAATACTTCAAATCTACGCTAAGATAGATAGAGATCTTTATAAGATAGACCGTTAGTTTGTATTATATTATGTACATCATTATATTTATGTATATTTCTCAAACTCGTTTCACTTTCTATAATTGC
The DNA here is from genome assembly GCA_932527185.1 of Ecliptopera silaceata. NCBI lineage: Eukaryota > Metazoa > Arthropoda > Insecta > Lepidoptera > Geometridae > Ecliptopera > Ecliptopera silaceata. The sequence goes on along the minus strand of OW052205.1, from coordinate 3,668,246 downwards.
AATATATTTCACGATAATGGCTAAATCGTTTATTTTCTGCATGGAACACTTAGTATTCACGGGTAATATTTCCTACATTTGAATGGTCCCGGCACACGACACACGTCCGATTTTATGTCACACATTTTGAATGCGAATGAGCTATTTGCCAATCAGGGGATTGGCTACAGAAAAATATCATCATCATCTTCCTACCCTTGTCCCACATTATGTGGGGTCGGTACAACACGTCTTCTTCTTCCACTCTCCTCTATCAGACGTCATCTCAATGCTCACACCTCTTACACATGTCATCATTCACACAGTCCATCCATCTTTTCTTCGGCCTCTCCCTACTTCTACATCCATCCACATTCCTAACACTCAAAATACAGAAAAATATATGTATAATAAATCATTGTTTGCAAACTTTCACGTGGATTATAAGAATTGTAAGATATTTAAATGTTTTTTGTAAATTACAAAACATGACTGAGACTTGACTCAATATCAATCAAAACATAAATAAACCAAACTCTTTAGTACCTCCATAAAAAGAAACAGATAATAATACGCGTTGAGAAACTCCGATTTTTGCGTCGGTTAAAATTACTTAAGTTTTAATACTCTTAAATGAGATGCAACTTTAAATTACTGAAATGAATATCGTGGGTAGCTTGTTAGAATAATATTTATTTAAGTACCTAAATTATTCGGCTGCAGGTGTGTAAAATAACCTGTGACCTTATGGTTACGGCTGTATTTGCACGCACCAAATCAATTTCGTAACCACAACTCCAGATCAACTATATGTACCTATCTAGTTATTAAATTGCGTGTTTTAATCAATCAAAATGTTAATTGGTAAGCTTCGATTCAAATCTATATCTATCTATCTATACTTATAATAAAACTGTAGAGAGGTCAATTCTGTACATGAAATATATTTAAAAAAAAAAAAAACTATCAGGGGGTGATTAGTGATCGATACTGATGCCAAAAATGCAATCAGTAAAATTTTTGTCTGTCTGTCTGTCTGTCTGTCTGTATGTTCCTTATAGAAACAAAAACTACTCGACGGATTTTAACGAAACTTGGTACAATTATTCTTCATACTTCTGGGCAGGTTATAGGATACTTTTCATCACGCTACAATCTGAGTAGTGAAGGGAAATGTCGGGAAGTTACTCCGTTTTTTAAGCTTCCGTCGCGTTTGCAGCCTTAATGGTTAAAGTTACATAGAAATCATGTATGACGTAAATATTCTACATTAAATTGTCTAAAAAATATCCCGGAACAGCATATGTCTATCTTTTATGGTTGACTCACAATAACACGTGTAACTCCTGATAGTTTAGCAGTTCGGAGCATTCTGATTATACTTGTTTACTCCTACGTTTATAAGACTCTCAGTCATCCCAAATTTAAAAAAGTTAACATTATTACCTATTCAATAAAAAAAGAATCATAGAAATCGGTATAGAAACACCAAACTTATACATGAAATAAGCCATCGCGCCGTCGCACTTGCATACTCAAATCGAGTAAAGTTTGAAATTTGTTGTGTTTACCACTAGATGGCGCTACTGTGCACAAATCCTAGATCGCGCTATCGGTGCGTTTTGGCAATGTGTTATAAGTCGGTCGGTATTTAGCAAGAGTTTCGTTAAATTGAGTTATCTTGATTAGTTATTTAGGGTTGCGTATCCGATTACCGCTTTAATGACGAATAAATATTTAAAAACAAAATATTAAATATTCAAGGGGGTGCTCATAATCATAAACAAAAACATAATTTACTCAGATGGTTAGTTTTTTTTTATATATAATATTTTATAAAAAATATATTGTTGTTGATGAGTACATTTACTTGGGCCAGTTAGCGAGCTTCGAAAACAGGCAGGATAAGGAGATCGATCGCCGCATCGAGAACTCCTGGAAGAGCTACTGGGCCATGAAGGAACACATGAAAGGCGACCTTCCACTTACGCTTAAACGCCAACTCATCGACATGTGCATCCTGCACGTCCTAACCTACGGTGCGCAGACATGGTCACTGACTGAAGCACAGAAATCCAGACTCAAGATTTGCCAAAGAGCAATGGAACGTAGCATCTTTGGTTTCAAGGGCATCGATCGAGTGCGAAACACTACGCTGCGTTCGCTCACTGGTATTGCAGATGTAGGCAATAAAACCGCGAGGCTTAAGTGGGACTGGGCAGGTCATATTAGCCGGATGGACCCAAAGAAATGGTCCAAAATCGTGACACCGTGGCTGCCTGAAGACGGAAGACGTAGAGGCCGACCAAAGAGGCGATGGCGGGACGACCTCGATGCTTTCGAGAGGGATTGGTGGACGAAAGCGGAAAGCAGAGAGAAGGATTTGGGGGAGACCTTTGCCCAGCAGTGGGACGAGATAGGTTAGGAAAGAAATATAAATATAATATACTTACTTAATCTATACTAATATTATAAAGAGGTAAAGTTTGTGTATTTGTTAAATTGTAAGGGGTAATCTCGGGATCTACTGAACCGATTTTAAAAATTCTTTCACTAATAGAAAGTTACATTATTGCTGAAAAATAAAAAGGCTTTTACGTGGTAGTCCGTTTTGCAAAATGAATCGGAGAAAAACGGTCGAATGAAAGCGTTTCTTACGAACGCTGCCTTAACTATGAAAGAAGTGTTCTAAAGAAATGATGTGGAGCTTGCTAATGCCTACAAAAAAGCCACAAGTCAACGACAGCATATGTCTTACTTTTTTATTTAATAAAAATTATCTCCAACGAAGTGGGCACGTGTCAGCTAGTATAAAATAAAACTGTAGAAATCAGATCAGTATTTAGTCTAAACGTTATTGAAATCTATTTGTTGCACAAATCTGTTTAAATCTGTAGTTGTACAAGTGTCCCATCAATTTACAACTTTATCAGCTCTTCCTCTGACTCTAGAGGAAGTGCGCCCCAGATCTGCTGAACCTAGTACATACAATACATTAAAATTAGCATAGTTACTATCTAAAATTATGTGCCAAGCACTATAGTACATCTAGGTTTATTTAACATGTTCCTTACCTACGCTGTATAAAATGCAATGCTCTGTTAGCCTGTTTATTGGGTTATAGAGCGATCCGCTTGCAATTTATATAAATACAAAAGGTCCCAGACCACGTCTACTTGAGTATTCTACAAGAACTTTGTGATCTAATATGAAAGCCTTTTAAATACGTGACTCAAATCAACTTTGTTGAGCAGTAAAAGAGATCGCATCTGTAGACTTTCCAAATAGAGTTATAACGGATTTCGAAAATTAATTTCAACATCTCTTAAAGCCAGCATGATATCATCGTATAACCCTACATGTATTTGGTTGCAACTTTTTATATTCATATCGTATTACCGTAGTTTTGATAAAGCTATTGTCTTCAAGACCTAAGCGTGCGGGTTTGGGGTTAACGACCTACGCGATTTATTTGCAACTACCCACATGCGGGACTTTTCTAGCTATCAATACAATCGATAACATTCTTTGCTTGTATTGACTTACCGACATTGAATTCCTGTTTATGGTGCTTTAATCCATTAGAAAGCCAGTGTGAGTTTTACACATAGGTGGTCCCTTTCTCACGCAGTCTTTCATAAAGTTAATAGTCAGTTTGATACGCTTGTGTACGGTTTAATTTGATATAATAATTTGTTTATAAGTCAATTCATTCAACTGAAACAATAATAGTAAAAGAACAAGTGAAACACTATCAATAAGACTTGACAGGCGATGAGTCTCATCAATGCAGGGATAAAAGCTATATTAACATCATTTTAATGTTTATAGATGTATAAAAAAAATTGCCCATACCCAAAAACGTTTAAGTATCTAATTTATTTAAGTACAGAATAAAACCTTTTTTCATCGCTCCACTTCCTTCCAAAACAAGCAGGTGGTAGGTAGATACACGGCAAGGCGTAGGCCAACTATTATTCGGTCGAGTGAATCCGCCGAGACATTGATTTAAACAATTTGACAATCACTTGTTTACATAGTGCAGAATCGTACACACATCGTAACACGAATCGTAAATGTAACGTATTTAAAATACACTGCGCGCTAACGCTGCAACGTTCGACAGTAAAGCTGATGTTTACGCACAGTGTATCTCAAATACGTTACTGTTTCGATACGTTTACGATTATCACATTTATTCGTATTCACCCTCAATGCATGTGTGATGATGACTTATTTACGTTGATAGTTATGTCTTGTTTGAAACAGTCAGTCTCAAGGTTTATGTGAGTAATTATGATAATCAAACATAACGCCAACATAAATCTCTTTAGAACTAGAAGCATTATCGTAGTTATAGAGATAAATGTTTCACACTCTTCTGATTGTAGATGATCTATTGCATGAACTTTATTCAGTTAAGCTATTTGTAAACGTTATGTGAGATCATACAATGTTAAACTATCGTCTATTTTAGCTACTTATATAGGGATAACTAGTATGTAAATGCACAGTTAGATGTCTTTGATAGTTTTAGATTACCTACATTTAAGTTTAGATTTAGATTTATATGTTTAGTTTTAACAGTTTGAATTGGAAAAAAACAAAAGAATCCTCATATAAATAAGTATAATAACTTCACTCATTATAGACATCAATAGTTAGGTAAATAAATTCATGGTAATAGTAGTATAAACGTGTTGTTATGTGCGTAAATAATTCCGCTAAATAAATACGGTGTCAATGTCATGTCAATACAATGTTTTTAGAATAACACATAAATAGCTACCTACCTGTACATAGAATAGGTATGTATGAATGTCATCGAATCAATTGCCCTAAATGGCTGAGCTTTAATGCACAGTGCAAAATCAATCTTTTCTAAGTCATTTTAAGTCATATTTTACATTATCAACAGAACAACTGGCTGTGCTGACGCATCCAAACAAGCCATATGTCGTATGTATTCAGTTTCCTTGAAATCGCCAACGCATTATTGAACACCTAACAAAATATGCTACCACTGCCATACAACAAAATGAAGTATTAGACGCTTAACCTTTTTTAGGTAATTTTTTTTCATGGCTGTTTCCAAAACATCTTACCTAATAATTAGATATGTTCCTATCTAATAATGCTTCAAACATATCGCCGCTAGGGCACTTTTTTTTACTAATCTATATGATTTGGTCTAGGAATATTGATTTACATTCATAGTTTGAGTCAATGAGCAACAATTAGAGAGTTTTTACTTTCTAGGATGCCTGTTAAAACTTCAATGTTTTCATGACACAAATCTATACGTTACGCTTACGCATTTAGCACAACGTACAGTGATATTGTAATAGATCGTATTTACACGAACACCACTGACCTTCCATCAATTAAAAATAGATTCTCCCGCAACCAGGGTATGCACGAATAAATGGGAAAATCGTAAAGGTATTGAAACAGTGACGTATTTGAAAACCATTGCGCGTTTACATCTGCTTTACTGTCGAACGTTGCAGCGTTAGCGCGCAGTGTATCTATACGTTACGTTTGCGATTGCCATATTTATTCGTGGTCCGCCCTCAGTTTCGCGTACCTCGTAGTACCGAATGCTATCTCACCTTTCGAGTAACAGCCTAATCGATATATTTACTAGTAACTTCTAAACTGCTGATAGATAGTATAAATATTTTTATAGCTTCGTTGATTTACGATTTAAAGAGAAATACAATATTTTATAGTTCAATATCTTTTCTAAGTTTATAAACGACCGCTGACTCTGCTAAATGTTTTAGCGAAAATAAACATTTACTTCGTGCATCACAGCACAATTTCTTTCGCTCAATTTAGTTCTTGCAAGACTTTCTGTAACATGATTGATGATGATGATGATGGCAGTACAAACGATAAGCGACCGTCCCGTTTTTGCGCACTATCGTCATTGTCTTCTATGGTTTCTGCGAACCGTTATCTTAAGACTGTTATGGGATTGGTTTAGAAGCTTGGTCACTTAACTGTAGGATATTTTTGCATTCATTTTCATGGACATAAACATTTATCGATTAAAAAAGAAGTTTTTTTCGTTTTTAATCATCCTCATTAATATTAACCTAAGTAAATATCAAAAAGTTATCTTTCAAAACCGTATCAGAATTTAGTATAATCTTGATCTCTAAATACGCGTTGTTTATTCTATGGTTTTGTTTTCTCGCATTTTGGAATGTTTCTCTTCCATTACAGAGGATTACTTCACACGTTTCGATGTTGTTTATAAATACAGCTCGCTCCACGATTATTTTCGCGAGATTCACGTCATCCGGTCCGCCTATGACTCCATGTATGACTAAAACTGTAACTCATTTCTTGGCGTTTGAATGAGTAACTCAAAGACTAAGAATTCAATGTTGTCTTGGTTTACTTACGCTTTTATCTGGATAGTTATATACAATTCTACATAGCATAGCTAAGAGATAACAAAACGCAGAACAAACTGTCGGATGATATCAGTTCTGTAACCCATATCTTTGTCCTCGATAAAAAATACATAACCTTGCCAAAATATGATTTCAAGGACAGTCTTCGTCATCATTTCCTTCAGACATCTTGTAAAGACTTCCTCCCCACTTCCGCTCGTCAGTGCGCATGCTCCTATAAATTCCCAATAGGTCAATGACAAAAGCTGGTGTACAATCAAAGTCTGATGATTTACGACCTCGTATAATGTTTTACAGAATACATCATGCTCAGCTGTCCGCTTTGTATTTAAAAACTACGTTTATCCTCAAAAGTTGAGCGTGGTCACGTAGATTATTCTTTGAACATTGGAACAACAATCGTCTCCCATGTGCTTTATAAGGTTAAGTAAGTTTATATAGTGACCCTTTACGTGCATTTTCTTGTTCATCAACTTATTTATAAAGCGTACTTACCTACTTGAAGGCCATCAACTGCCTTCGAGTCAAGCAAGTCTTAATAATCTCTAGAGGTTCCCAGTAGGATCTAAACTATGTATTCAAATCTTCTATGTGCTAGCTATCTCGGCATCTAGAGGTGTTAGGACTTAGTAGGTGTACATACAAACTCGTTTCACCAGCATACTGTCTTGAAAGATCACGTTCGTTAGAATATTCACCTCCTATGGAGACTATGGAGTGCCTTTGCTAATCTCGGTTTTCCAGAAATAGTCTGGAATTCCCTGTTGGGCGATCGATATTAGTGTCAGCGCGGTGACTGGTATTTTAATAGGATGAATATCAAGCGACGTTTTATTGTTAATCAAAGAAACCTCGAAAAAGACAGCGTCGTGATTGGAAGCAGTAAAATGGTAGCTGACGAAACTGTAGGTACCTATCTACTCATAATATTGTTCGTGTTGATTGTATCAACGAAACGAATTGAAGAAAGTAAAGTGTGCATGACTTTGGTCTCGCTGAGACATTGACCGATTACAACAGTTATTCGTGTGAATAAACTATCTAACTTCGGCATTTAAGAACTAATTAAGAGATTGTAAATTCTAGTCTAAAATAAATGAACAATCTCTTAGTACCTACCACTAAGCTTTTTTTCCAGATAACAAAATCAAGCCTAAGCTGATGCTTAGAACAAATCGATTAAAAAGTTCAAATTCTGTCTGTTAAGATTCTGGGTCAGTTGGCATACAAAAGGGTTATTATAACAAACTGTATTAGGAGTCAAAGAAAGTCAGCTCGACGCGGTCGTTCAAACTGGATCTTTACATTCTCCGTCGACCGGTTTGACCGGCGCAAATCCTGGCAATATACCGCCCATGTATCGAGAAAACGTTATAAAACTTTTTACATAATATTCAGCAGGTTCGGGCTGGCTGAGAAATGACGTTCTTATTATTATGTCAAGTTTATGATGATAGTCCTTTTGGCTATCGTTATAAATGTCAGTGTCTCAAAACATACAAAAACAACATTTTTTAAGGGCACATCTTATGCAGTGATTATGGTCTCTTTGAGCTCATGTTATAAAAGCTTGTGTCGCAAATCAATGAAAGCAATAACGCTAGGTAAGTATCAGCAAAAAAAGCAGAACACGATATTTATGTAACAGCGATAAGGTCAGGTACAGTTTATTTATACATAAGCCAGCGACACGAGATTTGCGCAATATTTTAAAAAGAAAATGGCGCACTTGAGTCACCTGAATGAAAATACTCTGGAACAACTGCGTTACGTTTCAATTTGCATGAACAAGCGTTCCGTGAAGAGGAAATGTGGTCTAAATAAAAAGCAAATTTATGTAAAGATTTCTTATTGCTGCGATACATAAATAAACATGAAAGAGGCAGGTTAAAATATATCTTGTAGATATATCAGATGTTATATCAAACACGTTATGCTTTAATCTAAGTGTGAACTTACCTATCTTTCTGGAATATTTAAATTGAAGAAAGAAACGAAACGCAGTACGAGTAAAAACATCGCTATTGCAATGGAATAGGGCCTAATACCACTACTTGCGTCACTCCTGGTGAAGCCATAAATGTAGGCACTGAACAGACGCATTATGTGTCTTTAGGTATTATGCAGTCAGTAATTTGTCTTTAGATTTCAGATATTCCTTACGTCATACTTGTTTCTGTTCTTTCTTTAGGTCTTGTTCTTTTGTTTTTATTCTTTTTGGTCAAAGGTTTCCTGTCAGATTTTTCTGTTCTTTTCAAAGACCTTGTCTGTTGTGTTTTCTTTATTCGGTCTAAGGTTTTCTTTTGTTTGGATGTACGTAACATCTTAGAGCTCTTAATTCTTTTGTTTCATTGCCTTTATTCTTGCTCATCAAAGTTCTTTCAACTGGCTGACACAAAAACCATTCCGAAGCAATAGGTTACTCGGAGATCAAAGGGCCTGATAACAGTAATTGATCTGCGGTTAATTCGTTCCGATTCGCTCCGCTGGTAACGAATTACTTAGCATTCAATGAACCATGGTGTTTATAATGCGATTCTTCGCAGTTTATATCTTTGATACCAAGTTGGTAGTACCTACTTTATATTTTGATGGATCTTGCTTTAGAAGCATTTCTGTTAAATTTCATCGTAAACCTGACATTACTTCAAAGCCTCTGATATAGTAATGCAAGTTCTCTGCTAGTTACAACATTAATAGCATTTCGAAAAGAAATATAACTTTTAACCGGATAAACTTTCATATTATGAATAATGTTTGTGACTTTTTAGACTACGAATTTACAGATTACGCATTTACGACCAATTTTTTTTAATATTAAAGTTTTTTTTCTACCAAAAACAAGTTTGTAGATATAAAGTTATCATTAATATGAAACGTCAGATTATCAGAACTCAATATTCTGAGCACTAGCTGATAATGACGGTAAAATAACAAACCCCTGTTAGTTCGGTCACTAATAAACAAGGTTAATGAGGAATATGCGTAGTTTAAGTATCTACCTACCAAACCTAAATATGAGGGTAGGCAAAAACAGAGCCAATCACCGTTGCCGGAATGCCTCTCGAAGTTGTGCAGGAGTATGTCTACCTCGGGCAGACGCTGCGGTTAGGTAGACACAACTTCGAGAGAGAGCTAAACCGGAGAATACAGCTAGGCTGGGCTGCGTTTGGGAAACTTCTTCAAGTCTTCTCGTCCTCCATCCCTCAATGTCTGAAAACGAAAGTTTTCAACCAGTGTGTCCTACCTGTTATGACCTATGCTGCTGAAACGTGGACGCTGACAGTGGGGCTGGTCCACACGCTGAAAGTCGCTCAGCGCGCTATGGAGAGAGCTATGCTCGGAATTTCCTTAAGAGATCGAATCCGGAATGATGTTATTCGTCAGAAAACTAAGGTGTTCGACATAGCTCAAAGGATTAGCAAACTGAAGTGGCAGTGGGCCGGCCATGTTTGCCGAAGAACCGACAACCGTTGGAGCAAACGGATACTGGAGTGGAGACCGCGTTTAGGCAAGCGTAGTGTAGGACGCCCTCCGGCGAGATGGAGCGACGATCTACGGAGTGTAGCTGGCAAAAACTGGATGAGAAGAGCCGAAGACCGGGCTCAGTGGCGCGTCTTGGGAGAGACCTACGTCCAGCAGTGGACTGATATAGGTTGATGATGATGATGATGATGAAAAACCGAGGTCAATATTCCCATATCTGTCACACTTATAGCGATAAAACCATTTCTACCAGTACCTAAGTAAATAAGTAATGAACAAACACCGTTTCCTTTGTTAAATGATTAAGATCTTGCAAGTAGAAATAAATTAGAACAATAACGAGTTCTGAAATTAATATTTTAACTAGTTTACTCAAGTATATTAGGTAATTACCAAAATTGTTATAAATATACAAATGATTTGAACCAAAATAGGTTACACCCGATATATATTTATTTTATCTACCTGTCTATCAAGCGTAGCAGCCAGAATAAAATATTAATGAGATTGTTATAATTAAAGAAATTACTTAAGTACAGTACCGATAACCCTTATAGGTGTCACATGAACTACGATCGATATAAGTTGCTACCAACACATTTTTAAAGAGCTTTGAATAACTCATCAAGCTTTTGTATAGTATGTTATTTGCATTGCGGCATTTTTAGAAATCTCAGGTGAGATAAAGAGGAGAGATGAACCGAGAAAGACTTTTTTTTGCAGAGATTAAAATTGCCCAAAAAGCCTCACATAATTAATGGATGAAATTACCATAGACGCTATAAACATAAATCAAGTCTATTAAAAATAAGTAGGTACATTGATTGCTCCAAAAGTATGTATTCCGTGTTTTAGCTCCATAAAGTTTGAAGATTAAAAAAGCTGTGTGCTATAAATATAAGATACTTCGATTTCTATAATAAATCAAAAATATTAAATAAAAAATCGAATAGCTTCACCACAGGCATCAAGGGCGGTACTCCTACGCATCATAAAAGTCTAGTAACTTAACATCGTGTTCGTGTCAGCGCCGAATGGCGCCGAAGTTATAGGCTGCGCGCACGCATCAATAATTTAAAACACGATCATGTTCAATTCATTTGATGCATATCAATGTCTTGCAGACGTAAACAAAGAAATTGACTAGCATATATACATCAATCATTATTGGTAGTAATAAGATAAATCGTTCCTAGAAAGTTGAGTATAACGGCATACAAATAGCATTAACTGATTGAGATACTGAATGCGCCAAAAAGCTTACAATATAAACAGTTTGCAAAAAGCACGCGTTGTAAAACTTCCGAAATACCTACGACTCTTTTGTCTTTCAACAAAAACTACAACGAAAATAATAACAATAAAGGTACGTGATAAAATTCAGTAAGTATAATATCTTTAATATGATTTCTGCGCGCTAAGCTTAAAAAATAAAATGAAAATTACCACAAACAAACCTAGTATAGTTTGTAGCGCGTCCTTCAGTAGAATCGACCCCGACTATTTCTGTACCGATTAAACTTCAATTTGTAGCATTGGCTTTTTCATTATCCAGCACTTAATACATGTTCAGTGTCCATCACGCTTGTTCTTTTCAAGGCAAACATTGAGCTTGACGTCATCAATTGAACATTAACAGTACCTTCGTGACATATAAAACACCATTAGTTGCCACATCACCTACATATTTCCATCAGTAATAATCAAGTGTTCATTGATTAGATCCATCAAAATTGATTTAAACGGTACTTGTTTCATTCACAATGACGCTGCAGTTCAACTTGTTAGATCTGGCCAGGAGTGTGATCAGGAGTGCTTTTCTAAAAGTATAGTATTATTTATTTATTAAGCGAATCCATCGGAAAAAAAACACATAAAAATGCAAAAATACAAACAAAGGACTTAAATCTAAGTGTTCCCCAATTACAGGACACCACAACATAGTTATCATTAAATATGTATTCTTACTTGTTCCTTCCAAGGTTACTGGGTGAACTGTATTCGCTGTTGATAGAACTATGTAGATTGAATCTACGAATGGTTAACGCTTATTGCTCATTCATCTTTTTCTTGGCTCCATCTCTGGGTGAGCAAATAGTACGTAAAGGCATCGTCGTAATAGTAGGCCCGACCGACCTACATACAATCAGGCCACTTATGTAACTAGGGTTCGTCCTTCTGAATAGAGAATAATAAGTGCACTTAGACATGAAACGGAAATACTGTAATCAGCGGTTTCTACTAGGTGATTAGTGATTACTAACGGGTTTATAAGTTTTACATGTTATTACAATTAGCACTGTGCATCCTGTAAACTAAGTCTTGAGTATATTATACGATTGAAGTGTGATATAAACCTAAAATTTATTTAATAATCAATTGTAATAAGGATCTTATAAAACACCGCTAGGATCCAGGCCTAGTTTCTTGTCTGTTCTTCTAGATTCTGGTCGCGACGAAATGGTACCTGGAATCACGTAGTATGTAAGACGTTTCAAAGTGATCCTTGTGATTTTATTGAATTAATTAAACTATATAAAGCTAAATTATGATATAAGTTTAACCTTAGAGTAAGCTTTAAACTAGGCCTCAGCCCTTGCTACTTCTGCTTTATTGCATAAAGGCACTTACAAATACTTATTGTACCTATGTACATAAATCGTTGCGTTATCAAATCGTGTTTATGTTTGTAAATATTGATCAAGCGACCGCTAGTTAAATAGGAATTTGACCTACAGTGCAGTTAAGTTGTAGGCAACTGATAAACTGAGATTCGAAGACGACCTTGTGTGGGTGGAAGTCAATACTTTGATGTAAAATGTCTACAGAGTGGGTGGCATGTGGCAATAAGGTAATCGATAATTTTATTAGGTGCCGAATATGTAATGAATTTTTGAGGTCAGTACCTACTTTACACTGTTTATTTGATGCTAGGACATTATTTATTATTCTAATGTTATCAATTTTGCGAACATCAGTTTTCTTAAATAGGAGAATCATTACCGAGCTCGCCGCTAGCTCAAGATGCCAAAGGAAGACTATTTACTGAAACTAAATTATCTAAAAGATGATTACTGTTTTATTGAAAGGAAATCCCACAAATGGTTCAAACAAGCTAGACCCTGCCAAATGTCAAATCACCACGATTCATCTAGATCGATAATAATCAGACAAAACACAAAATAGAAAATAGTAAAGAAAGCTAAGTATAGAGAAATCTAACATAGGTAACTGATAATGAGACGGTGTTCGTCTGAGTGTAACAGTTGCCACGCCCAGAAAATAACTCACTCCCATAGATACGCTGAGTATTGATTAGTTTCTTCTAGTATAGTAGTATCAAAATCGATACAAGTACAAGTAAGAGTACAAGTAGAAAGGTAGAAAACCATTAGTTTATTTAAAGACGGGAAACAAAACACAAAAGGCTGGATCTAATGTTAGGAAGCTACATTAAAGAAGCTAGTATTTGTACTCGCTATTCAACTAAAATTTTTACTACATCTCCTTCTGTCTGCCCTTATCCCATCAGATGTGATCGGCACAACATATCACTTTGAAAAATGAAAACTATGTTTACTACTACAAAATACATTAAAAAGAAAAACTTAACTAGAGCGTTAGTATGCTGAGAGTTTTATATATAAACTGAACCATGTCTAATGAGCCCCGCAATAGGCACAATGCCTGTATCGCGGAGACCTTTTTACGTTTACCTATTTATTTAACAATGTTAGCCTCGTCTGACTAACACACTAAAATTTTCTTCCATTCTCTTGTACATATTAACCCATGGATGGTATTCACTGCAACTACTAGATTCTAAACTAACTAACTAGATTCTAAATCTAAAGCATCCATTTCACCATTCATAGGTATATTACAAGAAGTATACTGTACAAAGGTATATAAAAGTACTAATCACCGTTTATCAACTTGTTTGAAGTTGCCTCACTAAGTAAACTGAGGTGGTCGACTTTGAAAGGCCGCACTATATGCTAATGCGGTACCCTTGTCTGGCACAGACCTACGCTAACTACACTCTTACTTTCCGTGCCTATGAATACTAATTAGCTCTAATAAGAGCACATTATGTAGAAAAGGTTTGGACAAGATACCCACATGAAGTGTCATAAGCTTTTCGATATGATCAAACAAGTTTTTATAAAGAGTGACTTTGTTCTCGATACTTCGCTTTACTTATTCAGGCAATTTTGAGATTGTCTAGTAGCATTCAAGTATTTTTTTTTACAAGTTATAGCCAAGCGTTTGACCGCGATCTCATCTGATGTTAAGTCACGATGTGGTCTACAATATATGTTAAAGTTTACACGAATATTCTTAAAAATTGCCATTTTTATTTAAAAAGACCATAAACTTAGATCACTAGATCAATATACAGAGCTCGCTATTCTGAGAAGACAGTTAAGGAGAGAAATTGTTTTTATGAACGTCATTTGTTATTTAAAGCAACTTTCTCTTAAAACATCACCTTAGTTCTGAATTCAATAGTCCTTCACATTTCTGATGCATCATCCAATTAATGATTCCAAGTCACCACAAGTTCGAAAGCTGAAGAATGTTATATCATCAATCAGAAGTAAACAGCTCTTTCGAACAACCCAAGCTCCCTTCTTACCGCTGCCTTGTAAATTAATGTTTATAAAATAAACAATATCGACTCAACAATAATAAAAAATCGGAGAAACCAACGTTATCGATGTTGTAAATTACTTTGCTTTAACGCTTTAAACGTTACCTACGTAACTATTATGTCTAAAATTAAAAATCCATGTTATCCGTCCATGGCTTTACACCAGCCTATTACGGTTACGCCTCCCATTTTATTTTTAAACTTTTTTATAAAGGAAGTGGGCAATAAGGTTAGTCCACTACCTGCTGTCCGGATCTGTTCTTCACACCTGCTTTCTACAAAAAAATATAAACATCGGGCAACTATTTCGGGGCCCTAGACATGCCATGGAGCCGTCTCTTAGCCACAAGGCAGCAAGTTACGTGGTGACTGGGCATTTTTATTTACTTTTTTAAACAAAGCTTAGTCGCCAAGGACCGGGATGAGTGGAAGACTTTGGGAGAGACCTTTGCCCAGCAGTGGGACAATATAGGTTAAGGAAAAAAATAAATAAAAAAACAAAGCTTATTGTACCTACTCATTTAAAGATTCATTGAGATTACATTATAAAATCTTGACGATAGGTTTTTTTAATAACGATAAAGATTTCTTGGCACTTATTCCGTTAAAAATGATATTTGTCAGTCAGCGGGTATTTCATTTGGAGAGCTCTGGAGAGCTATTCGCGTCGGCCCCATTCACTCGCCGGTTAGTGACATCGGACGGCGAAATTAAAAAAAAACATCAGTAGCAAATGAGCGCCGTGGCGACTCATATAAAATTCTAAATTAGAATCCCACACGAGACGTTTCGTATGTGACGTCTGTGACAGTTATTTTTTTTCTCAAAATAAGTTGCACTTCTGGACCATATTACATAACTTTTTCATATTGAAGATTATTGTAAGCAAAATCTCTGAAAGTAGATTGTTATACAAGGTTAGGTGTACGTTCCACCCTCATAACTTAGGTACTTACCAACCTGATATTTTTATTTTCTCGTCAATATTATCACGTCCTAATTTTCGTTGAATCTCTCTTAGATTTAAAAAGATTAGTGTTCGTAATGATGTAAACTAATTATCTCAGTACCCATCTTATCTCTTGCGCGTTTATTACAATCTTTACGATCATCGTTTTGTTCAACATCCTCTTACTGTAAAATAATTATGTGTTAATGTGTAGAATTTAAAGATTTTTTTTTAACAATTGCTTGAGTTCTTTTGCAACAAATTTGGTAAATTATTTGTTTTTTTAAATGATTCTTCGTGTACATTTTCTAGTTACAAAGTATTTGATCCTCTATCTTTCATGCTTGTTAGTACTCGTCAACCAACAATAAGTAGAAATGTGTACTCGTCAACCAACAATAAGCAGAAATGTACCTAAAATGGTGGTTGGCGCCAGTTCGTCGGGGTTAGTAGGGTAGCGGGTGGGCTGTGGTTGTCCCTCGCACCGAGCCACCGCGAAGCCGATCAATAGCGCATCCTGTAGCTACCTATGACATCTTTACAACTAGCTAGTGTTTTATATACTACACATAAATGTAATACTTACCCCCTATCTTATAAAAAGTTAGCGTTGACTTTAAGTTATCATTACGTATGGTAATCAGTACTTCAAGTCTTTTTTATAAGATAGACCGTTAAAATGTAATTACTGTATATTTGTTGTACATTGTCATTGTTATGTGCCCAAATAAATATTATTATAAATTACAGTTTCACTTTTTTTTATTAGATTTATGCGGCTCATTACTGCGGCCTGGCCGAAAAATAAATTGAAAATGATTTAAAAAAATATAGTAGGTAATACAGTACAGTAATCTTGGTCGTCTATCACCTAGTCACATAAGTACCTATCCTACTTTGAACCACTTAGGTGACATCACAAAATATGTATATATCATTATTTGTAAAGAAAACCTTTGGGTTGTTTCTTTGACATAAGGTTGAACTTTCTATGAAATATTGCCCTCAAGGGAGTCTTTAGTGCACAATAGATTCAGTCAACACAACTAAATGTCAGCAAACACGTAAACAAGTACTCGCAGTAGACTTATGCAAAGAAGATTCTTTATAAAACAAGTGATGGCAATATTATCTACATATGATTTTATACTATATAAATTATACTATATAAAGTATATAAATTTTTATATACATATATCTAAACGTCTTTTACAATACCTACATAGAGAAAAACTTTTTTAATAATACAAAAAAATGTTTGTTTTTTAAACAGTATTTTTTTACAGATAGGTAGGTTAGCATAGCACGTTGTATTTTATATCGTTGACCTGTAACTGCAATGTAGCGAAGATAAAATGTAAGTCAGTCAAGAATGTAGGTATGTACCTACCTAATTATGAACTTAACCTCATTCTCATTTCTTATCATATAATTCGTTTCTCAACGACCCCAAGTTATGAGAACAAATTTTAATTAAAAAAAACTAATTATAATTTAAGACTTGTAATATCAAAATCGCTGCTTTGAATAACTATTTTGATTTTTCACATTCTGGTACTACTTAATTAGGTAGCTTTTCTTGATTTTGAGTAAGCTTATCTTAGCTCATTCTACGTTGCGTTTGATATTTGTGTAATATACCTGTTATATTTTTACTTCGGAAATAACATTAAGCTAGTTTTTAATCCAGTCTGTGCTTTGTAAACCTACATTAGATATCGATAGCCTCAAATATCTCAGGATCAGTTTTTGTGTATTGTTAATGGGATTCCAATCAAAACCAAAGACTTGAAACCAGTTAAACTTGAAAATCTCTGGAGTTTATTTAGCCCGAGGCCTTTATGGAGCCGCTACAGCCTTTTATGGTCCGTAATGGAATGTCGAGACCAAAATCCAGTCTTGTGGGATTCTCAGAAGCAGAAGTGTTATCCTGTCAGCTCTAGGTTGGAATTTATGACCCCATTTACTTTATTTTTGTTTTTCCTAATGGATATTTAGTAATGTATTTGTGTTCTCTAGTTTTGTTACTTTGAGTTTGATCACTCTTTTACATTTCTTTAGTCAAATGGTACCCAGTGGTAGGTACCTAGTGGTATATCTTCCTGTTTTTTTTTTATTTTGTATCGCTGTTTTGTTTATACTTTTTGAGGAAAATTATTATTTTACTTGAGTAAGTAGGTATATAAAACTTTACTCAATGGTTCTGCGCTGCTTTTAGTATACTAAAAAATGTATTGCAATATTTGCAATCAATTTCTGTTGCAATCATTTACAGTACTTTCTTCCTTTAACATTATTAGGTAACGCCATAAGTATAATAAATACGGAACATTGTATAACAAAAATAAATTAGTTTCTCACGCGTCTTTACTTCCGCATAAGAATGCGATGCACTGCAAGTTTACTTAGTTTCATACAGTAGGTAGTGTAGAAAGCTCTACTTAAATAAATACAATAAGCTTAGAAAATACTGATAAAGTGAGAAATGTAATATTAGCCTGATAAGGACATGTGATAAGGAGAGATGAAAATCACATTACAAAAAGTTACTTAAAAAGATACTTAAATTAAAGTATGTCAATGTGGCAGTTTGCGAGAAGAAGGCCAATAAAGTGGTTGGATTGTGTGAACGATGTGAATGTGAGAGGAGTAGCTAGGTACCTAGTTGACGAATGATAGGAGTGAGTGGAAGAAAACATGTGCTCTCTTAGCGTGGAAGGGTCGGATAAGCTCTAATTAAAGTATAATAGGTATACTTACCTAAATAAGTAAGGGCTCGTTTGTCCCTTGTGCCCTACCACCTGCACAAGACTGGACCTCATCAACGCCACAAATGAGGGAATAGAAGTGGCTAAGTTTTATTCGAACTTGGTTTGAAGTTGTTTTCGTTGTACCCGTGAGAGTCCTATAATTTGGATATTTTTAAGAGACGAGTGAATGGGTATCTTATAGGCAAGTGTGCTAAGTACATCGTAGCGTAGACCGCATCGTCACTTAACATCAGGTGAGATCGCGGTCAACTTGCCAATAACTTGTAAAAAAAAGAAGAAGAAGTAAAGGGCAAAGAAATTAAGCTAAGGAAATACTATCGATAGTAACCTAATAGCTTCCTTATTAAGTCCTTCTTTTAAGGTTGTATATTTTATTGCGGTTGTACAATGCACGATTACATGGTGTTTTGAATCGTAAATCTTTATGATGATATAGTGTATTTACCTCTTATTATGTAAGGTATAAAAACAGGCTTGCCTTGAAGAAAGGCTTGATACTGAGAATAGTCAGAAAAATACTTTAAAGGAAGGTTCTTAATTCAACTGTAGGTATGTTTTGTTACGTGACTCCAACAATTGAGAACCGATTTTGATGATTCTTATTTGTTTTATAGATTCTGAGGTGGTTATTTTTAGTCAAATCTTAATATTTATTGAGATATGTCTAATACTTCTTGATTAATTAATTTTAAAATTGAGTTTTACTATAAGTACCTACCTACTTGTCGATGACGATTGAAGTTGGTTTTGTTTATTTTGTAAATTACTAGAAGATAATGATAAATTAATATATAGCTCTCAGTTTTTGCTCCTAAATAAACATAATTATCAACTATACATTACAGTGATTACAGCGAATGCATATCAACCATTCAAATAGATTGGTTGTCATAACAAAAGCCAGTGATACATGGATAGGTACATATAACGGTGCGTACCATAAGAGGCTCGTGAAACCGTATGCTTAGGCCTTTGAGGCCAGTGGACCAGCCTTACCTGTCAACTTTTGTGACCTCAACCTGCTGTCTTACCACCTACCTACTTTTTTTTTATTTTTTGCCGTTCGCATTTTGTTTTACTCTGCTTACATAAAAAAGGTTTTTTGACGATTTTTTTTTCAACATTTGACAACTGTCAAATTCTACATTTACACACACTTATAAGTAGATTGGAACCTGTCACAGAAAACTACAAATAAAATATAGCCCAGTCATATTAGGTAAAAAAAGGGGTCAACCTCGGAATGAAAGATAATAAGCTGCAAATTGGTATGAACCTTCATTTTGTCATTCTAAATGTTGTCTCAAAAGTCACAATCGTTATCGTGTCCGCGTCTCAAGATATTCAAGGTCAAAGATCACAAAAATCGGTTTTTCGCGAATATCTGGCTTCCTATCGGTTAAATGAGATTTGCATTTATTATAAAAGTTGTAGGCTATAAAATTCCCTACAACTTTTGTTTAAACTTTTTTTTCATACGACCAACCGTTTTGAAGGTAGAGCGAAAAAACTTACAAACAAAAAAAATGTGGGTAGTTGGTAAAATGAATGCCTTAAAGCAAATGCTGGTCTAAGACAAGCAGATACTGGTCCCGGACATGTGCTTAACTCATTTTGAACAAGTGTGGGTACTTGTAAAGTCAACTAAAAACATCGCCCTTCAAGAATCGAACTGTCCGGGACCAGTATCTGCTTGTCTTAGACCAGCATTTGCTTTAAGGCGTTCATTTTACCAACTACCCACATTTTTTTTGTTTGTAAGTTTTTTCGCTCTACCTTCAAAACGGTTGGTCGTATGAAAAAAAAGTTTAAACAAAAGTTGTAGGGAATTTTATAGCCTACAACTTTTATAATAAATGCAAATCTCATTTAACCGATAGGAAGCCAGATATTCGCGAAAAACCGATTTTTGTGACCTTTGACCTTGAATATCTTGAGACGCGGACACGATAACGATTGTGACTTTTGAGACAACATTTAGAATGACAAAATGAAGGTTCATACCAATTTGCAGCTTATTATCTTTCATTCCGAGGTGAAAGCCCTAATATGACTGGGCTAATAACTAAATCGATGCAAGTTGTATGTCTGTCTACTGATAGATACATGTATTATGTGGGTAGTCTCAGATCACCTTTCCAATTAACAGAACTAAACTAGCAATACTGTATCGAATTTTATGGGCTTAAACCATGATTATATTATACATTTCTTAACTGCAGCCGTTGAAGTTTTCTCTTTTCAAACGAATTCCGTAATTAACAATTTAACTTTTTAAGTTATTTTTTTTTCATAAATTCTATAGTTATACTAGAATAATAAGTATGTGTGGCATAGCAACTAAGTCACAAAATGAGTCAGTTAAAGTTTTGAATTCGCCCACTACTAATAACAAAAACACGAACGAGGCATGCAAAATGTCATCAACACTTCTCATATCAGCTCTCAGCCATATGGCAATGACGTAACGCCCACATGATGATCCCGCCAGACCTCATGCTATTGAAATTATTGATACCAACCTTGGCTTAAGATTTATAAATGAAGTAATTATTTTTTAAATACTTAATAAAATCCCTTGGTGATAAAATTAAAATGCTCTTGTTTTTATCACTAATGTAACTCAATAGATAGTTACAAAGTAAGTAGATGCATTTACTAAAGGACTTTTCGATGCGTTCAGAATACTAAATCCACAGAATAGCAAACAATCATTGCAATGTGAATAAAGATGTCACAAATCTTGGACACCGGTTGGAATTCATATCCTGAAATAGACAAAACCAAGCGTTAGGTTATAATAAGATGAAACCTAGAACACATGTCATGTTCGTAGTCTGACATTTGCCTCACACACAGAAAAAAAAACACAAGTGCTTCAAAACGCCAACAGATGTTGATGTAGGTTACAGGCCCAAATTAGTCTACTTGTTTGTAGAAAAACAATAGAATTGAGTAACAATATCGTTAGAACCATATAAAGTTATGGTGGCCATAAAAGAACTTTGTAACTCAGCCATAAAATTCCTTTTGAGGGATGGTACAGCGTACCAGGTAACACAGTCCCACGGTGCCCATAAACCATGCCTTGTCGGTACGACAGTGAAACTAAATTTAGACACCAAAAGCCTAAATTATGCTTTAGCTTGGCTCAGCAATAAAATTGTGTATAATTTAGAATGATTGTGACTATTTGTGACACAAATAAAACACATCAAACACATTACAAATACATACATACAATACAGTGACAGATGACCGTGAAAAAACTGTTGCAGACACGTTCATGATAATCTAGGTACTTACAGACTTTACGACGATGAGAATTAAAACGTTGCAACGTAGTTTAACTATTATATTACACATTAATATATTAGTTAAACTACCGAATCAACAAGGAGTTTTGAAATAAGGAGGTTATGACGTCAAGATGTCAAAGTAGGTCGTACTATCTAGTGAATAAACAGACACATTAATGCATTACAAAGTATTGAATGAATTTCCCCTCCAGTGGAATCTTGGCAAGTGTTTTGGCACTGGGTACTGGTTCTTGCAATGTTGATGTAACTTATTCACACCTCCAAGTATCTTGCTGGACGTAACTTCTAAAGCTAAGATTTTGTTATGTGGAAAAACAAACAAGAAGCTTCAGCGCGTGGTTTTTGGTCTTTTTTTATATGCCAGCTCTTAGCAGCCTTAAATTGTGTCAGTTAGGACATTTCTAAAAGTTGCACTTGTAACAAGTGCAACGTAACTTCATTCTATATGAACATGGTCACAACTCGTGTGTTATGAAGTGACACATTCTTCAATTGAACGGTGGCGTAGCAATCTCGAATTAGCGCCAATTTGTGCCTCCGGGCACGGTGACTCACGGGAGTCGGGATAGCTGGATTTGAAACATGAATTATCATGGTCATTTTATGTTTTTATGGCATATAATTAGGAAATATGATGCTGCTACTTATCTCGACTACTTTTTACAGTATTCACATCATATTTTTTACTGATCTCGCTATTATCATTGTAGAAATAGCCATCACCAAATTCTCAAAGGCACTAAAATTTCAGACAGAACAGACTCTGCAACAGAAATAATGGTGTCAACAGAACCCCTATTACGTATGTCTAAGATCTTAGGATGGAGACACAGATAGACTTATTTGGCATCTTAAATAATTTGTCGAGTCGCTCAGCCTTATTTGTCTCATGCATGTCGCAAACTGCTTGTTTAAAAACAGTTTTTAAATAATATCAGAGCTAAGAATATTCTTTGTTTAGTATCCATAATACTCGATCTTGGATTAGATTTTTTATTCAGTTTCTAATATCAAACATGCTGCAAAAACCGAGTAAGAATTCCACTCCTGTAGCTTCCCGATTAACCATAAACAAACTTTGCAAAGCAGTTTCCTATCACATTTTAGGCAAGTACTTAGCTTGATCAAAGACGATCTATAAAATCCCCTTTCTCCAGACAACAGTACCATCAACTCGAGAGACTTCAGTACCTATACTAGTGTGACATAGAACAATACTAGTGAACGGCCTTGCTTCTCCCGAATCGGGAACCAGGCAATTGAGCTCTTCCCAGTTCCCAGAATGAATTATGGAATTAAGCTGATCAAGTTTGAGGTCTCCTACTGAGGCCACTGTGACCTTGTTTAGATGAGGTCGTATTCAATAATAGCAACATTTTGGGAACCATCTACACTTCTCTACTCAATTTTACCACAGGAATCCATTTACCCATCTCTACCCTATTTTTAAGCCATATATTGGCCTTTGCATTGAATTTATTATTTACATATCTTTATAGACCACTTTTTACTCTTTCCCGATTCCTAATTAAAGTTCAAGCTATTTTTATAAATCATTGAGGCTCAAGTGTCAAGTCCCATTATCCAACTTTTTGAACCGGGATACCATAATTTAGAGAAGTGTATTTGAAAAGATTACATTTTTAATTCTTGAGTATGTCGACTTATATCTCGAGTTATGATCATTAAGAAACGCGTAGTACCCGGCGTATATTATTTCTGATATTCTTAAGTTGTTTTATTTTTATTGTAATTTATTTATAGTATAAAATATCTTTGTCTGAATTACCTATTATATGGAATTATGATAATTGGAAAAGGGATTATCATTTAGTTAGCATCGATTCGACATCAAAGCATTTTCTTTTACCGTTATTTAGGTTTTAAGAATAGTTTCTTGATGATTTGCAAGTGTCAATAAGTGTTCTTTTGTTCGCAGAATGTGGTGGACTATCACTGGCAATTTCGGCAACATCCTGCCAATAGACTGGACCAAATCTTTCTCCAGGAAAATGCATATCCCGACCTTGAACTTGAGCGAGAAGAAGGTAAGCTTTAAACTCTTTAAACACAAACTTCTTGACTTGCGCGTAGTAAATCCTCACCACATCGTTTCGTCATGGTTTCATTTCTCCGAAATGAATTTAATTATTATTCAATGTTAGGTGTTTTGTATCCAACAATCTCTGTAATTCTATACCCATACCATGAACCGGTTTGAAAGCAACTAAAATAGTGTGAAGTGTCAGTTTTCTATTGTTTTATGGGAACTAATTATTCTGAGGCATCATTAAAATATTGTTCCCACCTACACCTAGTGTTGTTTATTGGCATGGCACTTACGAGTTCATCTTTCTACAAAACTAAGGCATGGGCCATAGCAGAAACCGTACGCTGTATTGAGATGCTCTGTTTTAGTCGTGTAAAATTCTCATGGCAACAATACAAAGTTTTATATAAAAACACTGAAGCTATTGTCAGAAAACACAAAGAGAATTTACATATTTTGTGTTTTTGCAGTGAATTCGACTGATTTTTTTGAATAATGATGAGAAAAGTGTAAATATAATATACCCAATGAAAGGTCGCAAGATTTACAAAGCAAGTGACCTATATCAGACCACTGTTGGACATATTCATGAGGTACTAAGTATAATACCTTTTTTTACAGAACTGCTTAAGTCCCGATGACGAGATCCCCAGTTCTGAGGACGAGGCTGTTGCATCAGATCTGGACATGCATGCACTTATACTGGGCGGCCTACACCAGGATCATGAATGTCCCGTCAAGACTGCTGATGAGGTGAGCAGTAGAATATTTAAAACGAGATGAAATATTTTTTTATTTTAAATTCCCTAGGGTTATGCTGAGTAGTTGGCTTTGTTACGCAACGTTTTCAACCGACTTCAAAAAAGGTTTTCAAACCAATTGTTTCTTCCTATGTTCTTTTAATTTATTTTTGTTTTCTAATATATAGGAGGGACGAATTCGATGTCCATACAAAAGATTGGTCCACAATAGCCCATGACAGAGTGAACTGGAGAAAAGGAAGGGAGGCCTTTTCCCTGCAGTGGGACACCACAGACTGAAAATGAAATGAATGAAAATGTTATCTAATGTACCTTATACCTAATCTAAATGATACTTAATCTAATGTACTCGAAGTACTCGTATGTGATATACTACATGGTTCTTGGCCTGTATTGTAAGCCATAAGCTACATTCTCAGAAGACGTGATCAATGAAGCTAGTTCTGAGTGAACTTGCGTCAGTCTATTAATTATTATTTATTTAAATCAGCTTTTATTAAAGACGTCAAATTACCTTCATGAATTTTTATCGCGTACTTTATTTTCAGAAGTAGGTACCAGCTCAAAATAACATAATTAAAAAAAAATATCAATCTCTGATTCTCACTACAATATCATCACAATAAATGTAATTAAGTACAAACTATTCCTCTTAAAGTATTTTCAAATTCATCTCGATATTCCTTTCCAGGTGATCCAAGAGATAGATGACATGATGCAGGACACTCCATCATCTGAGGGTGACATCATCGAGTACAACGAGGCTTTGGAGAAGGGGAAGGAAGTGCTCAGCTCTCCGCTGTATGAAGACAGTAAGTTAATTTTTCACTTATTTTTTATTTTTTTTATTTCGGGTTGTTAAATAAGATTTATTCACAAACAAACTTACGACTATTACAGTATTTACAAAATATAAATAAGCATAAAATACATAAGAAAATAAAATGGTTGCAAACGATCTATAGATAGTTCAACTGATCCAAATCAGTACCAATCGGAAGCGTACCCAAGATACTGGCTGCATTGTCGCGCTGAACATAATAGCTGTCATGTTATATATTGTTTAATTGTCGTTGAATCTTTTTCTCGTAACAAAACCTCAAAGAATGACCTAAACTGCTTAATCGAGAAGAATTGAAGTACGTATACGAATTGTTGTTTGCTAGCGTATGATCACGATTTCATCTGATGCTATGTGAAGATGCGGTCTATAAACATATTTTATTTTCACTGGTTTATATTCCGACAAGCGTCACAGCTCAGTTGGTAGTAACTCTGCCTTCCATTCTGTGGGTCGTGGGTTTGATTCCCACCCAGAGCTAATGTTTGTGTGATGAACATTAATATTTGTTCTGTGTCTGGGTGTCGCTATGTATTCTATGTATTTACAAAAAAGTACTTATATAAGTATTGTATGAGCAATCTAGTTCCGATGTGTAAATTGTTCATGAATATTAAAAAAATAAAATGTTCGATAAGCCTTTCCAAATCCAGGTTTTAAAATAAATGACCTGCATAACATGTCTCAAACAGGTAAACAGGTAGTTACCTACCTACACATAAGACCCGCTTTAAAAGCTAGTTTTTCCACTAGTCCGAAGTAATGTCCAAACAACCTAATGACATAATTGATTTCATAGCAAATTGCCTCTTTTTGTCACACAATAATTATGTCCTCACACTCAGTACCTAGGTTCTATAAAATTACGTCACACTACAAAAATAACACTGATCTCTGGATCTCTCAAAGACGTTTCAATAGACTGTGATACTACTTTGTTTTCAAGAAGCTGTATGACTCATGTTATTATGACTAATTACAATTAGTAGGTATCTCGTAAAATATACATACAAATAGCTACACTACACACTGCGGCATAATGTTGTTATAATTTTAGCAGGATATTTAATAACGTTCCTACCTGTGAGTACCTACCTACCGTTGGCGTTGGTGTGATGATTCTTGCTAATCTTGGAAAATAAATATTAATAATTTTAAATATATTTTTTTTACAATTTATAGGCAAGCTTTTGACCGCGATCTCATCTGATGTTAAGTGACGATTTTTTCGATATAATATCGCATTTACCTGTAAAAAATATGAGTTGGATAGGTACAGATCTTGCTATAATTTTTGTTTTATTGACAGCGCAAAAATTTGTATCTTTCTAAGAATTGCGTAATTTGATACAGCGGCTTTAAAGTCTAAATTCGATTAGCAGTTAATAAACACCTCGGTACATTCACCTCGCGTCTGCGTTTCTGCACAACGTTGACCTTTTGTTTGTTTGGAAGAAAGCATTTTCAGCTCATTGAAGTTCAGGTAAATAGGTGATTAGCTAAGATCTAAAGATTAGCAAACGTGCTTGTATGAACTTATCCGTATTTCAACCAAAACCAAGAAATATACAATAGTTTTGTGTCTAGTAGCACCCTGTGTATTCTATGTATGTATTTACAAAAAAAATATGTATCAGCATTGCTATTCAGCGCGGCAATGCAGCCAGTGTCTTGGGTACGCTTCCGATTGGTACTGATTTGGATCAGTTGAACTATCTATAGATCGTTTGCAACGGTCTGTAGATAGCTCAACTGTTTCTTATGTATTTTATACGACAATGTACATTTTGTATTTGTATACTGTATAGTCGTAAGTTTGTTTGTGAATAAATATTTATAATAAAAAATATGTAGGTATGTAAGTATATAAGTAAGTATTCTATCAGCAATCTAGTTCCCATAGTTCAAGCTATACTTAGTTTAGGACTCGACTCTGATGTGTGAAATGTTTACTTATTTAATTATCTAAAAAACAGGGTTAAAATACTCCAATAAAAGCGTTTCTAATATAAGTTATTGGCTTGCTACTTATTCTTTGTTCTTTTGTGCATAAAATTAAAATTAGTCACTGAATTGAATGAATGGGATTAATTTGAATAAAGATGGAGGAGCTTCCGGCGATCTTTTATTTTGCATCGGAGAGTCGTCTGAATGTCGAATTGCTGTTTCCTACAAAAAAAGAATGTACCGAGAATTAAATAAAGAGGTTAATAAAACAAAATATTTAACCGCCGGGAAAACTGAAAACCAAAAAAATAATACCGTTTTCTTATTCTATCATAATTACTAATGTTTTACTTATGTAAGTAAGTAGTAATTTTACCCCTATTTTCTCACCCTATCCAATGTAAAAAGAATCATCGAAATCGTAAAAAGTTATGCGTCGTTATACATTATAGAATCATTGTAACAACAATCAATCATACCTACTCTATTTTGCTACCCTTAGGTTTGGAAAAACCCAGTAGGTACCTACTTACAAATCTTGGACCATTCAGAATTTCAGACAGTCTCCTGTACCTACTCTATACTTACCTATTATAATATAATGTTTAAGCGCCCAACCCCCCCCTTTTTTGCGATACCTGGAAAAGGTTGAATCCCTACTTTTAAGACGTTTGTAACACTTAGCAAAATAAATATCTTGTATCTCTTAAACCTTCGTTCCAGAACTGCGTCAGCTCTCCCTGTCCCAGCTGAACGAGATCTTCATGGAGCTGGAGACTCTCATCCGCGAGTTCTCCGAGACCCTCATCGCGGAATTGGCTCATCGCGACGAGTTGGAGTACGAGAAGGAACTGAAGAACACCTTCATATCTTTACTGCTGGCGGTCCAGAACAAGCGCAGGCAATATCACGTGGAGAAGAAGAAGAGACCAGCGCCCAGGTCACCGAACCTGAGCAACGGCAGCTCCGAGTCTAAGGTATAGCACATTTAAAATCAAATCAAATACAATTTTAATAATACGACGTAATTTTGAATAGTCGTAACAATCCACCCTTACCTATCTAATTATAGTAATTATATTTTATAAAATTTGGAAAAATAAAGAAATAAAATCAGGACGAATTGCATCTGTCATTTATAGCACAGTATTTCATAGTTAAAGTGACAGTGTTAAAGGAGAATGGGCAATCCTCAATAGTTGCAACAATTGACAACTGACAATTTACGACCGATGTGGCGCGGCGGGCGATGGTCCGCCTGCGACGCGGAAGGTTGCGGGTTCGATTCCCGCCTTGGGATAAATGTTTGTACGATCTGCAAATATTTATTCCAGGTGTTCTGGGTATTATATATGTATAATAAAAAAGTAGTAATTATAGTAATTATGTTTGTAAAATTTGGCAAAATAAATAAATAAAATCAGGTCGAATTGCATCTGTCATTTATAGCACAGTATTTCATAGTTAAGTGACAGTGTTAAAGGAGAATGGGCAATCATCTGTAGAGCGTGGGCCACGTCTAAAAAACCTCATTTTTTCCAGTACTTAACGACAGTGATACCATTCCACCTGGACAATGGCCCACCTGACAACCAATCGCTTCAAGTGCTCATTAAAAGTAAGTTAAAACAATTGACCTAAAAATAAAAATTAATAAAAAATAATTATGATTAAATAATAATATTCAAATCTTTATTTATCGGTAGTTTAACTAATGATATGTATCAGATGATTTGTTTTGTGTCTGGGCTGGGTGTTACTTTGTATTCTATGTATGTAATTTCAAAAATGTATATAAGTATTCTTTCAGCAATCAAGTTTCCATAGTACAAGCTTTAATTAGATTGAGAATAGAGTGAATTGTCCGTGAATATTTATTTATTGTACTGGTCTCACGACTTAAGGTGACGGGTATAGCCAAATGCGTGTTTTTGGGGAAACCGAAAACTGTTTTCAGAAAAAGTGATAGCATGTGGAGTTGTGAAACTTATTATTTCCTATAACACATATATTGAACTAGTGTATTGTTACTCAAAATTTGTGCTCTTGGATATATGTAGTTTACTTTTAAATGTAAGTTTAGTACCAACACCTTTTGCAAAAGTGTGGTTTAAGATCCCATTTTTTATGGGTTTGGCAGATTTGTTTGGTACCAAACTCAGCACAGCTATTCTTAGGGTTCGTATCTTGTGACTCTAAAGAAAACATTTCTACATTAAGGTGTTTAAAGAAGAAGAAGAGTAGCGCCTTAGGAATTATAAGTGTTTGATTGCTGTGTGCTCGCAAATATACATAAGGCACTGCTTTAGAGTTTGACTATCCGAACTGTGCGCGACTCATTATGTGTTTTGCGCCGTTGTCAGCATTTTTGTTGAAATTGAAATTGTGACGTTGCCACGCTGACTGTCTAGAGTTTAACCACCACGGCAAAAACTATGCCGTGTTACAAGTTTAACGTGTGTATAGATATAATAAATAAATAATAAACTTGGAAGTTATTGACATTTTTATTTATTATGAAAAAATTTACCCTACCCGTCGCCTACCCATTACTAAGTCGACATTGTAAAATTTTAAATATTTAAACATTTTTTATTTATTTAATTTATGTATTTCGTTGACTTGATATTTATTTTATTTAAATATAATGAAAAGTGTCTACAAAATATTTTATTTTTCCAGTTCTGAAGGCGATAAATGAAGATAGTCCCACCGTGCCGACTCTACTCACAGATTACATCTTAAAGGTGCTGTGTCCAACCTAAACCCACACACTCTCTAGCTAATTCCATTCAAATTCAACATTTCAACATTTGCACTCAAACTTTAATCTAAGACTCAGACGCAATAAATAGAAGGATATTTACTTTTCCTCGTGTATAAATAAATTAAATAAACATGGAGATATTTTCCTTAAATCAAAGGGATGTCTTTATTTAAATCATTTAAATTCAATTAAATGGGTAAATCCAAAAAGATGGTATCGGTGACGTTGGTAGCATTTTATATTCCAAATTTTACTTTAAACTTGGTATTTTGGGACTTAAAAGGTATACAAGATGATTTTTTTGTGTTTCTCTGTTGATAAATAAATATATAAATATGAGGAGTCACAATCAATGCAAATTTTGAACTGACTGTACAAGTAATATGTCCATTGGACCTAAGATAGGTACCTACTTACCTCGGAATGCAATCAGACCGAAAACAGAGATTTGTGAATTCGAAGTTCTGCAAAAAGAGCGAATGCGCATAATACTTTGTGATATGTTAGAGCGAGATGGAGCGATATGACATTGCCAAGACACAAAATATCTGTTAAATACCTTCAAATTTGTTACATCTGAGTATTAAACGATAGATTCCTTCTTATTAGGTATTCATAAGAAATAATCACAGTAGTGCATAACCTTGTAATCAAATATAAAACTTTATTTAAAATAGATTCATTATCTCTGTCTAGAACTCATAAGAAACTCGTTGGTATTGCAGTACTGATATTATCTATAAAGTTAATTAATTTCAGATTTCTTGATCATTTGACAGCACTAAAATTCTGGTCGTCTCTTTCTTTATGAATGGAAATGACAAAGACAGATATAACTCTAACGCTGTCAAAAAAGTTTGTGAATGAAAAAACGCTTTTTTTGACAGCACTAAAATTCCTGTCGTCTCTTTCTTCATGAGTGGAAATGACAAAGACAGCTGTATCTCTACCGCTGTCAAAAAATATTTTTTTTTTCATTTTTGTTTATTCAATGCACTGTTTAAATGTGTGTACTAAAAACTGCTTAAATCTACAGTCTATGTATGTTTGTTTATTATTTCTCTCATGTTAGTTATAATTTTAGCAGTTAATGTCGAATATAATAATTGCCATAACACAATTTATTTTGATGATATAATTATAAATGTTATTGTTGTATTCAAGTCTTATTATTTGCATAAATGAACTGTGATATCATTACGATAGTTTATTAATTATCGCCTACATCTTCTGTGTCGTTAATTATTTTTCATCGATTCTTGTTAGGTTTTTGTCATAAGTGGTCTATCGTAGTCTTGATTTACGAGCGAGTTCAAAGCAAAAAAGCGAGCTGCAAAAAGAATATTTTACACACTCTTCCGACAACTAGTACATTTGTATATTTTTCGGACACTTCCGATAGGATAGTGATCCTAAAAGGGTTGTCAGATAAAGTTGAATGTCAAATATCTTTACCGGCTATCCAAAACAACGTATAGCTCGCTCCGCATGCGACGAAAACGTAACGCAAACGCGATGAGTAGCCACGCTCTCGCTTCGCTTTGACCTCACCCGAAAATCGATACTGCGATAGAACACTAAAAGATTCGACTTGTAAATATTTAAAGAATTTATTGAAATGGAATTGTCCTCTTAAATATAAGGTAACATCGTGCGTTGAAGAGGCTTGTAAATAATTTTAAAATATCTGCTTTTAGTCAAAGTAAGCGGGCACAAGTGTGGTAGTTCATTTCTGCGATAGCATTTACAAGGATTGTATATTTTTTATGAGATGCACTTTCTCCATGCAAAACAATATTGAAAAGTTCTACCACATTATATTTGTCTTACGATGAATTTAGGTATTTATGTATATTTATAAAGATCTTCGCTCACTACCTATATAGCGTACGATACGATATGAACTTGACAAAATTAAATTGTTATAAAACTGGTTGGTGTGAGCGGATTCGCTAGAATATTAAGCTTTATGTATTGACATTATTTTGTTAGGACACATCGAATTTTGTTTCTCTTGTTAGTTTTAGAATAGATATTATATAATTAGTCGCCCGAAATTTAACTCAGCTACGGTATTTTTATTATCATAGTGAACAAAACAGATTACACTCTTGATTAAGTGTGTTTTCTGCCTGTAAAAATGTATTGCTTTGTCGTCATTCCTTGTGAAGTCTAACGGTCTATCTTATAAAAAGTTAGCGCAGACTTGATACGTAATACCATACGTAATGATGACATAAAGTCAACGCAACGGTTTATAAGTTATGGGAAAAGGCATTTGCTCGTGAAACAATCCCATCTCTCACTCAAAAATGCCTGTAATTGCACCAGCACTTTCAATCCACACAAATTAGAACCTTATTGGTTGGAAATAAGAACTACAGTAGTAATTTCCCGGATGAGTTCTTTCATAAGAAATTCTACCATTGAAAATATTGATATTTAAAATATTCCAATAATCATGAATGTAGCAACAATTCTAGGTTTAAGTTGTATTTCTAGTCTGAACGTTTCTTAGTCATAAATCGTTATTTTTAATATAAGACAGATTAATTAATATTATTGCATGGTAAATAAATTAAATCATTGTTGTAAATTTCAATGTGTAAATTTTATAAGTTTGCCAAATTGTTGCTTACTCGCACATTTTAAAACTTAGACACTTTGTTGTGCATCAGAATGTTGGATGAACGCGAAGGTACCGACTTATTTATAAATGCTCTTGTAATTGTGACTAAAAGTTGTATGATAAACTAATGTATAGGCGACAAAGAAATTGGTTTACCACTCTAACGGCCGGTTTCTGGAAACCCAAATCACGATTGATCCGAGTTTGACAAATAGTAATTATTTGTTTTTTTCGTTGATCATCGTTCGAGAAACCGGCCGTAAGGCTGAATATCATTTGCACGTACAAAACGTCAAGGGCTATTTTCGCTTGACAGATTAATAACTGCTACGTCAGAATCTGTCATCTGTAATCCTTAGCGAATAATTATGTTACTGGGAGATGTCATCAAAAGTGGTAAACCAATTTCTTTGTCGCCTATACTTACAATTTAAGATAACTCTATATTCCTTTTAAAGTTTAACTTTCAATCAGGTGAATTTATGGCCAAAGGAACTATTCTTTGCAAAAAAAAACGCAACAATATGACCTCTATAATACTATTACCCATACTATCATTGTGGTGATAATTTTAGATTTAATCCATAACACATGTTCTGGCGTGTCTACCGTGCCTCAGCGCTAGAATATTTAGTTATCTTAAATAGTAACCCCCTATCTTATAAAAAGTTAGCGCTGACTTTATGTCACCATTACGCATGGTAATCAATACATCAAGTCTGCGTTAACTTTTTATAAGAACGTCAGTGTTTTGCGTTATAAATTAGAGTTTAGTCCAATATTCGTTGTAAACCTATGTATGAACAACGGTACTCGATTGAAATAAAGGAGCTTGAAAATATCAATGTTTTTATTATTTTTCCTGGATAGATACTATCAATAAATTATATAACAATCACATATTGTTCTAAGCCTATCAGTATGTAGTCAGTGTACATGTATACGAAATGAATGAGACATGAAGCCTACTTATATATTAACTTACAAACTAACTTAAAAAAGACGTGTGACACTCGGGGACTGCCGCGGTAAAGCTATTGCACAGCATTTTTTGCTGGAATACGCATGCGCAGTGTTAGGTTATTTTCGTTACGGAATTTCTGGATTCGGTCTCCACGCTCAAGACCCGCGGTAAAAGCTATGCAATAGCTTAAAAATAAACAACAAAATTGGGAATCTTAAAATAATGTCAAGTGATATAACAATTTTAAAGTTATGAGAATATCTACGTTTATTGGTCAGAATGTCGGTTTCCTGTTTATAAATGCTGGTTGATGAAGTTGGCGAAGCTGGTGACCCTGGCGAAGGCGGAAGGGTGTCCTAACTGGCAGCCAGTGGAGGCTACAAAAGAGCTGATTCCCAACTGTAAAATAAATAGAATATATGAACATGAATATTTGTTCTGTGTCTGGGTGTTACTATGTATTCTTTGCATGTATTTACAATGAAAAATGTATATAAGTATTATATCAGCAGTCTAGTTCCCATAGAGTTTGCTTAGTTTGGGACTAGAGTGTGATTTGTGAAATGTCCGTGAATATTTATATTTATTTATTTGCTATTTATTTAACCTAAGGCAATATTAATAAAATAATTAAATAAATTAATTAAATAAGAGTGTTACTTTGTATTCTGTGTATGTATTTTCAAAAAAGTATGTTGGTATTATATCAGCAATCTAGTTTTCATAGTACAAGCGTTGCTAGTTTGGGACTAGAGTGTGAATTGGTGAATATTTATTTATTTAAACAGTGTAAGTACCTACCTACTTGTATGTAGATGTACTAAGTAAATTATTATATGTCCTTTATTGTTTTATTCTTATCTATATTTATCATTCTAAAAAGATTAATTTCGTAAATAATGAGTAAAATATATAATCAGAGTCGCTTACAAAGATAAATTATGATTAGATAAATTTGCATTTTGATTTACAAAAGAGTAGGTATAATTTTTGTAGATCAAATCAATCAAATATTATCTACTAAATTCAATAACACGAAACGCACTTGGTGCTTATGAAATTGCTTTTAATTTTGATTCCAATCAATTAAAAAAGTTAAAAATTATAACGATGCGGACACGTGAGCGCTCATCATAAATTAGCGGTTTTGTTTTAGCCCACAGACAAGACAGGTTTTTAAATGACAAAAAAAACAAGTAGATAGGTAATAATGTCTACGGGCTGACTCGAGTTTGTGTACTTAGATGGGACTAGTGCGTGACTCTTGGAGGTAAGTAAGAGTTTTGTGTGTAAGATGTTTACCTCAACAATGCAGTTATATCGATAACTGCATTGATTACAGGTATGTCGATACTTACTAAGTTGCTTACACCTGTAATATCACGTTGTCCTAGATTGTAGATTGTAACAAAATCATTGTGTATGTATTACCTATGTGTGGTATATGCCGTTGGTGTAACATAAATAAATATCTAACTTACCAAAGTAGGTACTCCATTCCTAAGTATAACCAGAGGACCGCCAGAGTCTCCGCCGCAGACTCCGACGCCGCCAGCGCCGTTGGTGCACAAAGTTGACGATTGCACGAACACAGAGCCGAATACTGCCTGGCACTGCGCCACTGTGATCACTTGTAGGTTCACTTGGCTCACTAGCGTGTTTATTGTTACTCCGACTTGCGCTGAAATGATTTTTATAATTCACTTATACCTATGTCACAAGCTCTGTAGTGTAGATAATGGGTTTGTACGGCATTATGTATAGATCTATTTTGAACCAAGCCTGAATCGAGCATAGATGATTTGATTATGTGAAAATGAGGTGAGATTTAACTCGACCCACTCACTCCCTTAAACATCTCACGTAATTTGTGGACGCCCCCTAACCTAGGTTTCTATTAATTTCAAGTAGGTGCCTCTTTACGTAAGAATCAAGACTTTTTCATACGAGTTTTTTCGTTACAAATTTAAATTTAAACCAAGATCTTAATAATATGTATTCCTAATCAATTCTATCATCCAGTCGTAGTACTTAGATCGAAACATAAATGAATTGTATGATTATGAACAATGTTTTATCACAGAAGTAGGTTAGACTCACCATCGCTGGTCTTGCCATATCCAGCTGCAATAGTCCACTGACCGGCAAAAGTGTCGAACAGATCAAACCCAGAAGGAAGAGACACAGGTAGGATGCTGTCTGAAAAAAATTAACAATTTGGTCACAAAATTCATCAGATTTGGTCATAAGTCGTAAGGCTTTTTTGGGGGAGACTTAGTCACTACCTAGGCACTACCACAAATTTCAAAAAGATATCTATGCTTATCGTCACGGTCATCTGCTATAACCATCGTCTATAAAACAGTTATGCTTACCTATATATAATAAGTATCTACCAGATCTTACTGCGTGGTGTAAGTAAAGAAAGATCCATTTTTTAAACTAACCTATCTCGTCCCATAGCTGGGCAAAAATGCATAAAAATAAAAAAACACTCACTGCTAAACCAGACATTGGTAGGCAAGTAGATCATAGCGACATCGTTGTTAAGCGTCGCCGCGCTGTACTGTGGGTGCATGATGACAGTGTTAGTGGCAATCCTGGTGCCTCCGCTAAAGAGGTAGTGAGAACCAAGGACGACCACAAACTGCGTGCCCTGGTTCCAGCCGTCGAACCAGCAATGCGCGGCTGTGACGAGACGGTTCGCGGTCACGAGGGATGAACCGCATACCGAGTTTCCGGTGATTCCTAACAGGCTGATGATCAGACCAGCCTACACAAATAACCAATATTAAAACAGTTAACAGATACAGATCGTTTGCAACGGTCTGTAGATAGCTCAGCTGTTTCTTATGTATTTTATATGTAAATGTACATTTTGTAAATACTGTATAGTCGTAAGTTTGTTTGTTAACAGAGATATTATAACAATAAGTCATATGAATTTCTTTATCTCAATATTTCAATATGTGTATCGTGGTTTAAGCTCTTCAACATGGAAGTGCATGGAAGGAGCCTCCTCGTGGCGCACACCGGTAACAGCTAGGCACGGTAACGCAGTGTCTAGTCTGGCTAATCTTTCCAACACGATGCTACAACAAAATATAGTTGTAGCATCAACACGATAAGAAGAAGAAGAAGAAGCTCTTCAACACCCAGACAAAGAACAAAATATTCGCAGATCACATAAAGGATTAATAGGGGACATTGGGTTTCAGTTTAAAACTATAGTGATCTCAAAGACTGTGTTATTCCAAAAACTTACCAAATAAGGATGTGAGTTGAGAGGAGCACTGGCACCTCCAACAATCCTGTCACCATCATCCACACCATTCCTCGCCAGGATCTGGTCTTCTGCAGCCTTGATCCTCGCAGCCTCAGGGATGCCCACGGAATTGTGGTATCCTATCTGAGCATCATGGAATCCTGAGACCGCAACGATCAACGCTAGAACTACTGCCACAGCACGCATTTTGAAAATATAACTATTCTTTTAATTCTTACGACAATTCGATTTATATACGTGATGTTATCAAATCAACTACTATTTTTGGTACTCCAAGACTGATTTAATCCATGGATAATTATATTTACTGATAGTATATCGGATTTCGACTACACTGGACACGTGTAATCTGCATTAGCTGTTTCTTATTTTAATGAATCTATTTTATCTATAGGATTTATATGATAAGTTTGGATTTGATGTTAGGTTTGTTAGATGTAATGTCTAATGTATCTTATCACGAATTTTTTGCAATGGCTTTGAATAACATAGGATGAAAATAAAAAAAACTCAGATGGAAAAACATTTTGCAAGTCCTATTAAGTTATGGTATGGCGTGGTGAGGTGAGGGATTAAGTTCAGCAATTAACTTATAAGGATTCAAATATGATTGGTAAAGTTACAAAAAAAACGATTGTGGTAAACATAATCTATTTCCGGAGGATCAGATAATTAATATTCCATATTTATCACGCTAGGCGTATAATTCAGTTTATATATGAGTAACAGAATATACATTTTATTTATATAAGAATACACGAGTAAAAAGATTTAATCTAAAACGATGCCAGTGACCTCGCTGATCCAGGGCAGGTATCTCTGGGTCCTCGTGAACACTGAAGGTAGCTCATCATTGCAGCCGTGAGCGCTGACGAATGAAGCTACTCCAATCTAAAACAAATAAATATGAATCAACATTCACGGACATTTCATAAAGCTTTGCTTGTGATAAACGCTCTAGTCCCAAACTATTTCATTATTGCATCTATTTATTATTATTAATAGCCAGTAGTGTCCCACTGCAGGGCAAAGGCCTCCCTTCCTTCTCTCCAGTCGTCTCTATTCTATTTCGAGCAATGGCCTGCCAGTCTTTGTCAAACAAAGGCGTTTAACTCGCATTTTTAATTATTGCATCTATTCAAGAATAATCATCTATTAGTCTAATTCGTTTCAATTTATTTACA
Source organism: Ecliptopera silaceata (assembly GCA_932527185.1). Lineage (NCBI taxonomy): Eukaryota > Metazoa > Arthropoda > Insecta > Lepidoptera > Geometridae > Ecliptopera > Ecliptopera silaceata. The sequence continues at coordinate 3,630,233 of OW052205.1, read as the reverse complement.
AAAATAGTTAAGTAATAGACAAAATTATTTACTCTCATTGTATTCTAATAGGAATAGTGGAAAAAGCTCGTTTCGATCAAATAGTCAAATAAGCTTGTTTACCAAGATAGTTTCAACTTCTTCTTCGTCATCATCTATAGTCCGATGGACGTTGATTGTCAAAGGACCTCCGTTGTCTCCCTGTAAACAAGATTTGCATTTAGGCTACTATCTTTATAATTTTACAAAATACAGGGTTTTTCCTATTTGCTGATGACGCTGACAAAGATAAAATAAATCCGGTTTTTTTAATCCAGGTGAATATCAAAGCTTAATCCTTATTGATACATCCGAAACAAACGCTATCAAACAAATGTCACAAATGATAACATTAATATAATTATATATTAAAAACTAGCGCTCAATGGCAGGCATTGCCTATGTAGGGAGCAAATCAGCAAAGCTCAAATGGGAATGGGCGGGTCATGTTAGCCGGACGCCAGCCGAGAAGTGGGCCAACGACGTCAGCCCATGGGTGCCGGAGGAGGTCAGAAGGCGACGACGGGGTCGGCCGAGAAGGTGTTGGAAGGATGGCCTGGACGCCCACGGAAAAGATTGGTATAAATGGAAGACTTTGGAGGAGACCTTTGCCCAGCAGTGGGATAATATAGGTTAAGAAAAAAAAACTAATTTTATTATAATAAACTCTACCTTACAAGTGCCAGCGCCGTTACGGAACCCACAAACAGTGTTGGGAGGCAGTTGGTTCAGGTAGAAGCTATTGCACAGTGGATCTGTCATCACGCTCATCAGTTTCTCACGAAGCGTTGGTGAGATGAACGTTACACCTGGTAAAAACAGAAGTTAAAAGTAAAAACACTCTAATATTATTTTCTGTCATGATAAATGACGATGTATACATAAAGGTACTTGGTGAAGATACAGAGTGCTCAGTCCGAGGTTGCATTTTAAACTCAGAGCAGAAATAAAAGTAATAAGGTAATAAGGTAATAATAAGGTAATAATAAGGTAATAATAAGGTAATAAGCATTTATTAGTAATAAATATTACAGGTCCAACATCGTAGATACATATGTTCATGTCTATTAATTTAAGTACAATGTCAATGTGAAATTTAAAAAGTAAATAGTGAAGTGTCAATCGTAAACGTATCGTAACGTTAGCACATTCAAGACCATTGCGCGTTGACGCTACAAAGATCGGCAGCAACGCGTAGTGTCACTCGAATATATTTTCGAGTAATTAATAAAAATTCTAACATCACATTTATTCGTTCTCAAGCCTCTGATATTCTAAGAGTCTTACCACTGGCTGCAATGCCCCAGCCTGATGCAGTGCAACCCTGACCAGCAAAGTTGTGAGATACAGTGTTCAAGTAAGGTAGACGGACTATATCGATGGTATCTGCAATAAATTAACCAACCATTTTGTAGATCCCATATAAAAAGTTGTTATAAATGCTGGACAAGCCTACTTTTAATAATGATCTTGACATGTATCACCAGGGTATGGGTGGCTGCAAGTGATGATGTTTTATCTAGTTTACCTAAGTAGGTATATACAACAAATACTTATCTGTTTATATTATTCATGCTAGATTATTGTGGGGTATTAAAAAAGTGTTTGGGTTGCCTCAAATTTCCGGAGTAGATACCTACTCTAATTAAAACCATAGATACACTTTATTCAGAAAAAATACAAGGAATGCTGTCTGGCCATATCATAAAACAGTACAAACGTGTCCAGAGTTCAAAATCTGGGACAATTAGATAGATGTATCCTTACCAGTAATCTGTAATACATTAGCCAGTCGAAGTAGCGCGAGGTCGTTATTGAAGGATATGGGATCGAATTCCGGATGAACCACTATTTCTGCCACGTTGACTATCCGCCGGCCATTCTCATAGCGATCGTAGAGAGAGTGCGCTCCGAAGATCGCCTGGTTATCACAAGACGATTTAGTTCAAATTCTGCAATTACTGGTAATTGCAGAATTTGAATTTGAACTAAATCGTCTGTCTGGACCCTACTACGTCCAGTCGTACCTAGTAGGGTTCAGATGGTATCCCAAGATTCTTGAGGTGGAATTCTAATGCTGTACAAATAATGGACTTGTTTCAGTTTGTCAAGATTCTAGAAAAACATTGATACCAGCTAGTTTGCCTCTTCCAAATATATTAGATTCCTAGGTCCTAAGTGTTTAAAACCTGTTGTCAATATGAAACAATTTATAAATCTGTATCTGTACACAATCATGTAAATCATGTAAAAATGAAGCAGATCACAAAGATTAGAAAATCGAGCAGGATTGGAACCTCCAGCCTTCCCTTATACCTACATGGGAGTGTGTTTGATAACCAACTACGCCACCGAATCCTAATTCCACTCGACGAATAGGTATAATATACTACTTCTACTAGACTCTACTCAAGTAGGTATTTATTTTCACGGTATAAGTATAAGGTACCAGTACAAACCTGAACATGATCGACTTCTCGTTCGTCGTGGAAGCAGCAATGAGCTGCTGTCAACACCCACTCCTGGTGGACTAGCGATCCGCCGCAGAAACCTAGCTCGCCCGTCGTGCCTACTCGCATGTACAGTGCTACCTGGAAGCAGACATCTAGAATACAACCTATCTTTCAAAATTGAAATAAATTTAAACGTTCAGAAATATCCAAGTTAAAAACAGAAGATTTATTTAGAAAATTATTATGAAGATGTTCAAAATATATGAAAACTTATGAGCATAGATAGCTTATTATTAGTTATTATTCAAACATGAGCACTATTACGTTGAGTATTAACACAGTTACATAAGACGGTTTAACTCGAAAATAAATTGAATCCTTCAGGCTTTGGTAATTTTCAGTCATTTTAAAGTCAAAATGTAGCATTCTAATCTGAAAGAATATTTGAAATCGCTTGAGTTGATTTTGAGTTAAATCGTTAAATTGAATGTCCCTTTTTCATCACATTAGATTATTTTATTATAGAATTATTATTATAGATGTTTAGATGGTATCTTACCTGGAAAGGTCTGGTGTTCCGTTCAGTTATATCTCCAGCAGCAATCCTCGCGTACCTTGCATCGCAGTCACCTTCACACAACTTTGTAGCACTCAATACGACCGGCAGAAGAAATAACACTACGTTTTTCAACATTTTCAATACTATTTTCTTGATTTTATCAAGAGGACCTTTCTATTCTCTTGATATTTACAAGTGTATTCTCTAAATAGGTAAAATTAAGTGTGGGAAAGTTATCTTGGAATCTCGAGTGCTTGATGTCGGAATCTTTATCTGTAATCGCGTCTCGATAACACAGGTCATTGATAAGGAATTATTTGGTGACCCACTCTTGTACCTATCTAACTTAGTGGTCTTTACAGAACAAACATTCTAGGCTGCCATTAAATAAATTTTATGACTAATTCCTCTTTTTAAATGAAATGTTATGTGAGTATGGTGCTTCGTTTTGCCTATAAACTATTTGAAAAATGTTAATTCTATAATGCAGCTAAGTGGTGTAGGAGGGTAAAAAAATACAAGTTGTTTAAAAACATCATTTATTATATTTTCCTCAAAAAAGTAAAATTTTAAAATAAAATACATAGGTATTTTAAACATAAGTTCACATGCAATAGAGTGAAACATTGTGGCAGAAACACGTTCCACCCAACGCCACTCACAAATATACAATAAGACGTAAACAAAATAAAACGTGTACCATAATATTAAGATGTGTAATTTAGATAATACGTATTGCTTACAAAATATAACAATTTGTGAAACTTGGCAGTAAAAACTAAATTAAAAAACGTTTAAAGTAGTCACGACACTTTAGAAGCACTTATGAGGCATTAAAGCGAACTTACAACTCGGAATACTTAAACTAAGCGTCGACTGCGCCGAGTGTAAAGTCGCGACGCATCCGTGACGTCACATTTACTCCAACTACGCTTACTATTCAACAACGATCTAGGGATAAATATTTGATATAATTTAAATGCGACATAATACGGACAGCGCAGCCGACGGTCGCATAGAAGACACTTTATAATGGAAATTATATCTAATACGTCGCTTACGTTATGTATCTCGTATAGCCCCGCTGTTATGTAGCGAAGCAGTCAACACGATCCAAGGAAACACGATCCAAGGGAACACGATCCAAGGGAAGTCACTATTGAACGTAAATGCGGCTACGATCCGTCTTAGCTAATAAGTCAAATATCAAATGCGATTATCAAATTCCGATTGATATTGGTCGATAGGAAATATATTAAAAATCTTTAGAGTTATTTATTTATTATGAATTGGAACGACATACATTTCTAATTCGAATGAATTTATATTACACTAGCTTCATTTTACACATAAATAATTAAAATATATAATTTTTATTCTGAATTTTAAACATTTTAAATTATCTATTCGTAAATAGCGTCGCATTTAGAATTTCTAATATAATAATATGTATTTCAATAGAATCGATTTTTTATAATATAACAATTACACTCTCGGGGTGGGATCCATACTAATCACCGAATCAATAAATAGTAGGCGAAATCCAAACACTCAATACAGTCTCAAGTAACGTTTTGTACGCAACAAAAAAAATAATGGTTTTTTATAAATAGTTAAATTAGTTTTCGTGTAGAGAAAACCGCTCCGGTCGATGTGGTTGTCGACATGATTTCTTCATTAGCAAAGCTTACGAAAGCAAGCGTCGTGAGAAATCGTCCGTCGTCAACGTACGTGCTTTATGTACGAGCGTACGTACCGAACGTACGGCGAGGACGCATACTGCATAATGACGAAACTTGTATCAGCACCACTCGCGATCCCGACTCGTTAGCTGTTCAAACAAAGGTATACGTTAATCATCATTTAACTATTGACAAATGTTATGGGTTAGTAGACATATGTAAGGTTAGACATCTTTTAAAAATATGTTTGTGAACCAGCGATAAATAAACCTATTATACATTTTATTTTAAAACAGTTTTTAAAACAGTACAAGATTTTAACAGACAGCCAAAAGTATTGAATTAAAGCTATAAAACCCAAACCACACTTGCGAACTAGAAGTTGAAATATAACGAGGCTTAAGAAACAAAAATAGCTACAGACACAATGAAAAGTATAAAATGAATTACATTTGATCTATTTATGTCCACTTCCAGACAAAAATGACTGATCTAACATCTAAACATATTCAAACCAAAATAAGCACACGATAGTTACTAAACCAATGAACATAGAGGAATTAATCACAAATAGACAGTACCAAGTGAGAAGATCATAAAGATATGAATGACGACATAGACCTATAGAGCTGTATACACACATGCGACAAGCGTGCTGTTACGTCACGACCTAGGCGTTTCGTCTACGGCGAAAACACAAAGCTCAAGGATTCAGCTGACTTCCTCTTGAGTGTGTTGGCCCTTGAAAAGTAAATTTTATTTTGGCAGCGATACATTTCACCGAGCTCCATGGATCATGGATCTCACATTCTTAAGCTACATGTTAGGTATAGTTAGTTAATATTCTATCAATCTGGTATATAAACTAGCAGACTTCTGCAGTAAAATATAGTCAGGTTTGCAGATCTATGTACTTAGTAGTTCGGCTCGGCCGGAAACACCCGAAGTTACCGGTTGACTCTCTAGCATGGAGGAGCATCGGTTGGGTTCGGAGAGCTCTGATTCGATCGGTTAAATTTGTCCCCTTACCGAGACTCAGCCGGAATCATCTTCCTTTCTTTCAAGATGCCTCTCGGCTCGGCCGAAGACACGCGAAGCTGCCGGAAATACCCGAAGATGCCTGACGCTCATCTTTCCTCGACTTCGTAAGAGCTACCAGTTACTCGTACTTTTAACTCGAGTTCAATGGAGAGGAACATACTTTTACTTGACCGTGAAAAAGCGCAGGTTGCCTCTTGGCTAAGTTGAAGACACACAAAGCTTTCGGGAACATCCGAAGTTGACCTATCTCTCGGACCTCGTAGACTGCGCATAGGGTGTAGTGCGATACTTCATGAGCGTGAAGTAGCGCGACGTCACTCGGCTCGATCGGAAACACCCGAAGCTGTCTTTCGTACTCTAATGTAGGATGTAGTAGGTATAGGTGCTTACTTCTTCTTGAGCGTGAAGAAGGAGCGGCGCTTGGGCTCCGCGTTGGTGGGCGCGGGCAGCGTGTGCGAGCGCGGCGCGGGCGCGGCGGTGCGCGCGCGGAGCCCCTCCAGCCACCACGACATCTCCGTCTCGTCGTGCGCCTGCAGCAGGAACTCCGCGCCGTTGCTCGATCTATATTACACATAATTGCATTACAATTCAATCAAAAAAAATGAATATGTGGTTGGATTGTGTGAAAGAGGATATGAATGTGAAAGGAGTGGACTCGGATTTGACGAATGATAGGAGTGAGTGGAAGAAAAATACATGTTGTGCCGACCCCACTTAACGTGGGATAAGGGCAGGGGAATGATGATGAATTCAATCAAAAAATACTGCCAACCCAAAACTTTCTGTTACTGGAGTTAGGCTGGGGTGAGGTTAGCAGGGGGGCAGTGCACAATACACCCCATTGCGGGACGTTAGTACATATCTTATTCTCCAAACCAGGATTTAGAAATCAGAATAAAAAAAAAATTAAAAACCATTTTTTTTATGTATAAGCCACAACAACCTCTTTTCAACAGACTTCAATAGGAGGTTCTGAATTCGAATGTACATATGTTATTTTTTTAAGTATGATGTGACAATTGTGAATCGATCTCGATGAAACTTTTTCTGTTTAATAGAGGTTGTCCCATAAAAAAATTACTAAAATATTACCAGTTAACGAAATTTAACTTTAACCGACAAAATAAACGGACGAGGTATTGTGTAGTTTTATAAATAGATTTACATTTACATACATTAATTGTGTATTGTAACTTCAAGCACAGAACTATATATTACCTGATTCGGAAGACGTGCTTCTTCTTCGTGTAGTTAGCGGCGACCTCGACGACGGCGCCGTTGAGGTCAAGAGGTGGCTCCCCGCGCCAGTACTGGTCGGGCGCCGCCTTGGCCAGCTTCTGGTCCTTGTAGAACGACATGCGACCTTCCTTCGCTACCACGAACACCTTGTCCCATGACCTGGAGTGTTTGTTTTTAGTATTATTTTGCTGAGTCTCATAGGTTATATAAAAAACCGAAAAATAAAAAGGCTTTTAGTAGTGGTAGACCGTTTTGCAAAGTGAATCGGAGAAAAACGGTCGAATTATGCCCAACGGGCACGGGTCAGCTAGTCCCAAATAAACAAAAAGATTTATGCCCTGAATAAGTTTAGCCAATAAATCGTTTGGTACGTACAAAAGCCGAATCTTTTGTTTTGTTGCAATTTGTTATATAAATATATATTCATTTATCAGTATAATTTAAAGTTAAGTTAACTTTCCGATATTGCTTTTTATCAGGTTTAATGTTGTTACATAAAGAAACTAGACGAATAATACGAAATGCTAAATTTATCAAAAATGCTTCATTTTCTGAAATAAATTTATGTTTAAGTATCTATCTTTATCATATCTTTCATGTTTGAAGGAAACATTGACTCTTCTTCAAAACTTTATAAACCTTTTAGGAAATATTTATTCAAGTTGATTTTTGGATTGTATTTTGAAAAATGGTATTTTATTAATTGTATTTGGTTATTACCTGTTAGAAGCCCGTTTGGCGGCACTTTCCCATTCGTGTTTGCGTGTTAGCATTCCTTCTACACCTTCATCCTCTCCCGCGGGACTTGCACCTTCTAAATTATAAAATTACATTCTCAATCTGCTCTTGAAAAAGCGACTCAAAACACAACCGCATAGATATCAGTTTTACTTAGAATCGCCTCAAAACAACACTAACGGCCGGTTTCTCGAACGATGATCAACGAAAAAATCAAATAATTACTATGTGTCAATCTCAGATCAATCGTGATTTGGGTTTCCAGAAACCGGCCGTATGTATCTATCCCTGTCTGTCACTAACAACAAAAAGAGAAAGCACTATTTCTTATGGAGATTTTCTTTTGACGGACGTTGAGAGGCGATTATAAGTAAGGTCCAAGTTGCTATAGTAACATCATCGTCTTCATTGGGCCTTTCATATAATCACAAAGATCAATAAATACAGTAAACGAATTGTATTGCACTTTGGCACATTTTGTGCAACTTAGTAGTGCTTTAGTTTGATGCATGGTGTAATGTGTAGTTAGAGCAAATCTTTTTTTCTATCATCTTTTAAGTGTTTACTAACTACCCTATATACTGTCTACTTAATCGTGATAGGTTTGATACTGAATTTCGGATCTAAATGATCCTAAGTCATTCTCAATGAAAGTCGCGCAGGGTATATCATATTTATTGTAATAATCACACCTAGAATAAATCATGCGCGAACAACACAAGCAGCACACTTAAAGCATTCGTCGCAAAATGTTATGCATAGTAGAATGTGGATGGACTATAGATCAACTTTATTGACTGAATAATAAGATTAATATTTTTGAATCTAGGGGGTTTATAGGCCTCGGCAATACCTTATTGTATACAGTATTGTAATGTTTAGTCCTGTATAACTTCATTCAGATTCCGATTTGAATATAACCAACTGATCTTCTAAATAGACTGTGCATAACTCAAAAAATACGTCCAGCCTAGTTCATTGCTTTTGTTTTGTTTTTCATTTAATTATATGAACACCAAATAACATACACGGGAACATAAACGTTTTTACAGTGTCGCATAGATTTTTTTTAAAATCTAACACATTCCATTCAATGGTCGATTTTGACAATCCTATTTAGAGTAGAAGTTTATCCCTTTATTCTTTTTTTTTTTTTTTAGTTCATGACTCCTCATCCACAATCCACCAAAGTATACCTTCGTCATCGCTATGATGAGATCCGGCGATAAGTTTCTTCGCGGAGCGCCATCTGAAGCTTCTGAAGGGCGACTTGCTTCTCGAACGCGACTTCACCTTACCGGAACTAGATGGCGTTGCTGGCGTTGAACTTGATCCAGGTGCTGAGCGTGTGAATTTGGGATAGTGGAGGGTAGGAACGTGCAATGTAGGAAAATACGGGAAGTTGTTTAAAGTGCGATTGGGACAACGAAATGAAATGATTTTAATGTGATATAAAATATTATATGGGTTTAAATAATGAGTAAATGGAGGGGAGGAGGGAGAGAAACAAAAAAACAAAAATCAAAGCAACATAAAAACAAAACTGCTGCGCAGCAAAATAACAGAAGCTTATTATTCATGCTGCTGGTTGTAAGGTTCGCTGTCTATCACATTTAACGATTATAGGTCAATAACAAAAACACAGATGTTAAAGATTACATGCACAGTACATTACACATACTATCAACCATGCTATCTCTAAGTAGTACTACATCTAGCTGATTACTGAATATTAGGCTGTGTGGTTCAAATCTGCACGAAGAATTGATCTGCTTTACTAAACTTCTAGGGCTCTTAGGGTGTTTTACTTCTCACAAAGTGACTCAAAATCTCACATTATTTAATGATCAAACAACATAACTTTTTGATCTAAGAATAATGATCGGACTTACAAAGACGCAATGTACTCTAGTCTTACACTAAGCATAGCTTTGTTTATAGGAACTGGAAAAATACTCAGATCATTTGCAAAAAGATAGAAGATAAGTAGGTAACGACTTTTCATTTTGAATATTACATTTTTACCCTGTTCTAATGTTGTATCTCGAACCTGGTTAAGACTAAAAGACTCACCAATAACAGTTTAAACAAGTTTTAGTTTTCAAAACTGACTAGAGAAACCAATAACATTGAAGTTACGACTTTTCGAGCAAAAATGAACCATACCACCATAGCACTAAGTGTTAAACTTACTAGAAAGCCTTGCCGGTTTGGCCGGCGTCTGTTTGGAGGGCGTTGCGGACGAGGGCCGGGCCGGAGAATCGGGCACGGACACCGGAACCGGATCCGGGACCGGACTACTCTCTGCATGCGACACTACGTGCTATTACTACTGTACGTGCACATTCTACATGCTAACATTACATGCATTTTGTATGCCTATTGATTTCATAGTTTTTGTAGAATATCTGTTTTTAATAATGTAGATAGATAGATAGAAAATTCTGTATTGCACCTTAAAGTAGTGTATACAGGCGAACTTAATGCTACAAATAGCATTATCTACCAGCTAACCTTTGGGTAGTGGGAATAATGTATTTTCAATCTATTGTTAAAACTGATGTAATGTGTGAAGTATGCAAAACAAACAGCTTTAGAAGAAATATGATTGTGAATTTGAGAATTATGATTGTGAAAGAAGGACGCTTATTTTTCACTTTCCTCACTTTTTTTTGTACATTCAAAGAACTGAATTGATCAGTGGTTTTTACAAATGTTGGGTTACTTACAGTTTTAAGTTATTTGATGATCCCTTGTTATTCAAAAAGCACTTTTAAATACTGTATTATGAACAAAAATATGTAAGTAGATCACACTGTTATTTTGAACTGTATTCTATGCGTAATAAGATTAACTTTCAAATACTAATAGGCTTACAAAATCTTACTCCACTACATATTAAAAGTACACTAATACATAGCTATTAATTAAGTTTTACGAGTAGAGAACGAATTGCATTCCAGTTAGAATTTATACCTTTTCACTATAACGTTTAATAATTTTATTTTCGTCAATACTTGTCAAATGATAAAAAGCATTTTAATATAAAAGCAATATACTTTGCAAGCAATATAATACTTTGTTTAGTTTTGTGGTGTGCCCATTTTTACCCATACACCGAATTTAACATATTTACAATAATTAACATTTAACTACTGTGATGTTGAATATACGAAACACATTTCTGATTGATTATTTAGTAGCCAAAATAATTCACAGTAAGTCAGTTACATGTAAAAAATATTAATGTTCATATTTTTATACAAATATACACAAAAGTAGCTATAAACAAAGCGGTGCATGATAGTTAGAGCTAAAACGGAAAAGCAAAGAAATTTTACACCTACCTTGATCGAAGACACCAGCTTTAGAACAGTTTACAGCATATGGAGAATCACAGAAATAATAATAGCGATCTATATAAAATGATAATATAGAACAGAAGACAGACATGAGAATGAGTATCAAACCATCACCGTGAGTAGCTTATGATAAACATAAATAACTATAAATTGAAACATAAGTCGATTACATAATAAATATCGATGAGTATAAACTATAAATCGAATGAAGTAAGAACTAAAGTTGAGATCTAATGAGTTTGAAGTAGCTGATGAAAGTGTACCATCACCTAAAATTACTAAACTAACAGTGAAGTGTAAATATTGAAATCGTGCAACATAGATGTGCTATTTCGTCCCAACTACTCTTTATAATCCTACTAAATAAAATACGCTTTTAACTGTGATATCAAAAGCTAAAAGCCGTAATACCCAGTGGCGTCTAATAGAGTAGAGCGCAGTGTAACCCGACTAAGTTTAAAATACAGTTTACTACCGTCAAAGCTCATGCCAATGGGGTAGTATACATTTGTATTGTAAGCGCTCGTATTACCTGGCTGGGAGTGGGGTCGCTCTTGGGCCTTCTCAGCCGCTTTAGTGGATGTTCTCCTTACGACTACGCGTGTGCATGTGTGGACAACACATTGGTAAGTAACGGCCCTTATTCGCGCATTGCTCAAACGGCGAACGGTCATTGATTAAAAGAAATTATACTAAGTTGAAGACGAGACGAATTGTGAAATTGTTTAAAAATAAAAACGTTTGGATATGATAGATTTGTTTATAAATCACTTCAGTCATTTCCTTGCGTTCTAAACATTCCACGTGTCGACTGCGTCTTTTCAAGCGCGTCTCAATTCCGTTAGCAGATTGAGCAAGCGATGTAAAGGGTATTATCGTATAGACACACGGAAAGCGGCAAGCGTTGCCGTAATTTTCGAGCATCGCTGTGCGACTGTGCTTTATTTCTTTACACATAAGACCTATTCATTATTTTTAAATTGAAAGTGTTATTGCAAACTGCAAGCAACATTCACCGGTTGCGGTGAAAATTAGTGGAAAATTTGTAAATTGTAGAAAAAAGTATTGTCCTCATTCAAAAGTGCTAGAAGATTTTACACATGCGTGCACTTTGCAGTCCGTGAAAGTTAATTTTGATAAACCTTTCTGTGTTTTTGATTAAGTACTTAAATAACTTTTAAATCCTACTTAAATAAATACACTATTCTAGTTACTTATAAATAAGTAGTAACACTAAGCATAATAATTCTTGATTAAATTTTTTATGTTTAATACCTGTTTGTTTAATAAATATCTTATTGACATAGAAGTATTTTTTATAGATCACAGCAACCTACATAGTCCATAGTCCTATACAGTTCTACATTCAAGTATTTAAGACCTAATCTTGTTTAATAAACAAAATCTGTTACTACCTTAGTATTTTTAATAGATCAACAGGTAGATCTGCATAGTCCATAGTCCTACACATCTCGTCCTATTTGTAAAGTTTTTTTAAGAACAAGGTAGCTTTGCATAGTCTATAGTCCTACGTATATCTTCTTAGATGGAACCTTTTTTTAAGAACAATATTTGTGGACAAAATGAGTGTAAAAACTGAGTTTAAAGATGTAGTGTAAATACCTTGTGGTTGCGATTCTTGTGGCGTTTCAGCGCGGTCGACCGCGTCGTGTGCGGCGGCGGCGGCGGCCTCGGCGGCCTCGCGCTCGCGGCGCGCGCGCTCCGCGGCCTCCGCGGCCTCTTGGCGGCGTTTCATCTCTTTCACTTCGAACTGGAATTATATTACATACATTTCAGTCTGTTGGCATCCATTGCTGAGAGCGTTTTGGGAATTAGTTGTAATAAGCCGGAAGGGAGGATAGGCCTCTTTTTTACGACATTATTTCCGGTCCCTTGGAATTATATTACGTGTTTTATATTGAGATATGATTTGGATGTGTAATTTTAGCTTCGATCATAGATATGTCCATGTGTAGATATATATTTTATGTAAATTAGTTGGTAGTTTCAAGCTACAGTTGAGTTGGACGCAAAAATTTAAAAACTACCTACTTTTTGAATTGTAACTAGTTAAGCACGATCATATCTTTAGTTATACGAGCGATAGGAGTTAAATACATAAAGCTTCTTTGAAATAATTTAGTTTTAGTGATAAGATTATTAAATTCGATACAAATACATCAACTTACTTGTTTAAATTGTACTTTAACGCAGATAAATCGACGACGTAAAACTTACCTTACACACAAAAAAACAGCTAAAATAACATGCAATTTCATGCAAAAAGCCTACGATTTTGCGCATGCTATTTACACAAACCCAAACTTACACGATTTAAATACTCATAGTACCATGCAGCATTTGGGGACAAAAGATTTTTAGTCTGGGATACGAGTGAAAGGGAGGGATTTAAAGGAACGCTCTTCACTTCTTTACCGAGGTCATTGACAGCCTTGTCACTACTTGTCAAACCAGGTATCGATAACACACCAACTTCACCCTTATTATCACTACTAGAAGATTTACTTTTCCGCGACCATTTACGGATCATACGCTTCAATGTTTGGGTAAATGACGAACTGCTTTCTCTCTGTTTTAGAAGTGAAACACTCGGATAAATGTTGCAGTAAGACAACTTTTCCCATAGTATAAAGTCGACGCAAGCGAGATAGATGTTAGGTTTCTCCATCACATCTGGGAATTCAAAGAAAACTGAACTGTATATATCAGCTGTTAGAGGTGTGTTTAGCGGTGACATAGTCGGGCTACTCGTTTCGGATATAGTCGACAGGCTGTTTTTAACCGACCCAGTCGACCACAAATACGAATCGTTTTTAACGAATGGCTGTGAATAATTTATGTTCAGAGTTCTTGATTTATATTTCTCCGGTATTTGATACCGATCGCTATCACTTATAATCTCTTTGACTACTTGAGCGACGGGGCGTGTTTTAATGCCAACGATTTTAGGAGGTAAAGTTTTTGATTTGGATTTGGGAGGGGGTTGGAATGTGAAGTTGGATTCGTCAAAGTTTTTCCATGGCTGTGACATAGCCGCGCGTGTATCCCATAATGCCCCTTCCCGTAGTTCAAGCTAGTGAGAGAAAATTTATTAGAAGTGCAAACCAAAACCAACAAGCAGAAGATAAAAGTAAAGTAAGGTTGCTTATTACAATAAAGTAATTAATAAAAATCAAACAGTAAAACTACAGTAAGTAAAGTATACAGGCACTAACATTAAACTAATACCAATAAATAGACAAAAAGTCAAACACCACCACCTCTATAGTAACTAGGTTTATTCATTGAAATAGCGAAAGAGGAACGCCTTGTTCAATCCAAACCCGATCATGTAATTTTTTATTCGTCGATTTACATATTCACTTTACATACACTTTACATATTCCGAAACGATTTACAAACACTTAAGACTTTAAACTTTAATGTCTCAGAGAAATGCATGCCATGTCATCAGACGAGCACGTCAAAGTCAAAATTACTTTATTCAGTAAAATCCCAAGGATCATTTAGAATCGTCTTACATACTAGGTGATTCTAGGTGCCAGTTCCACGCGACCAAAGCCTAGAAGAACGGGCAAGAAACTTACGACCTGGTTCATGCCGTTTTTTATATAACGAATAGATGCTGCAACAGTTAATACATATAATATTATTGATATGTTTTATCATACAGTTGTATCCAGGTGTAACGCGATTGTCAATTATTTTCTTACGATTCATAACTTCCTTGTTGTTCCTTCACAATTTCAATGAATAAAACCCATTTAAACTACCAAAACAATAACACATTTTTAGCTAACCACGAGCTAATATCATCAATAATCTTACTGTAGTAAGTCTTTGCAGTGCGCTAAATCTGTCTTCCTGCGCAGCGGCTGACTTTTCGAACGCCTCATGTTTCTTGATGAGCGATTCCACTTCATCTATAGTATGTCCTAGTTCTTGCGACATTAGATACGGCTCTTGGGCTATGAGCCAAGCTTCCGCGACTGCTGCATCGCGGGCGAATTGGTATACTTCCAGAACTGGAAATTAGATGAGGAAATTGTTAAGTTGTGTATTTTCGTTTACAGAAACATCCCATAATTGATTAAAAAGTTAATAATTTGTAGCACACAAAAATTATAATAATTGTCAGAGAATATAAATCGAAAATAAGAAGTGACACACTTGTCTAATTTAGATAGATTCTATTACCAAACCGCGAACTATACCTCTGTCATTGGTCGGTGTAATGACCTATATTTTATTATATTGTTATACTAAGGTAGGTAGTAGCAGTGTGCTTGTAAGTCCTATCGAGGATTGTATCTCCTATCTCGATACTATTCTTCTGACCCTGTAATTTTCCCGCCTAAACGTACGGATGACATTGACACATCAGAATCTTGACGTTGACAGTTACCAGTGCACACGGTAATATATTTACTGGGTATATACGTTTGCTACACTAATGCTTCGGCTACATTAGCGGGCGAATATTCGTATCGTGTTGGCGCGACAAAAACATCGTGTTCGGGTATAGGCGATCTTCTTGTCTAAATACTACGCGATGACACGATGTACCCGGCCACATACATCGCGTTAACACGAATATTCGCCGTAGCCTGCTAATGTGGCCCCAGCATAACTGAAACATTTAAGTTTATAATACTCACTAAGCTGCAAATTCTCCCAGCGTTCTTCCCACCGTCTCAACAGAGCATTCCTCTGGTTAGTAAGCTGCAGTAACTTCTCCTTGATATCATTAGTGGCGTAGTGCTGACGCGACAATAACTCTTTGCCGAGGGAAATGCACGCGGAGAAGTTATCTTCGCGAGTGTCGATCTCTGCTTTGAGTGACTGGTGGTTGTTCATGAGTAGTTCTACTCCGCTTACGTCCCTGTGGAATTAAGAAACATGTAGGTATTGTGAATTCGTATAATGTCAATCATACACCGAATTTGTTGAACATTATTTTAGGAACTAGATTATACGTTTAGGTTGTGATTGTGTAAAAGTAGATACTTTTGTAGTAGCTGTGGTCACTTCAAACATCAAACAGCAATTATTTGCACTTGGTTCCAAAGCTATTACAGGTTTGCATCCTCTAACTTCACTTTCCACGCTTGACAAACTTAATAACCTCTCACGTAAATAAATAATGCTGGACAATCCACGCAATCTAGCCCCAAGCTAAGCAGAGCTTTTGTTATGGGTACTAGAAGACTGACATACTTAATACAATACATTACATAGATAGATATTTTTTTATTATACATAAAAAATAACCAGAACACCCGGAATAAATTTTTGGAGATCGTACAAACATTTATCACAAGGCGAGAATCGAACCCGCAACCTCCGCGTCGCAGGTGGACCTTCGCCCGCCGCGCCACATCGGTCGTGAAATGTGTCTCCTGAGAATAGTTACCTAGGCTTCTCTCCTGTGTTCATCTGACGGACCACGTCATCCATCCACAAGGTGAGCGTTCGCACTTGGTTGAGGAACCGGTAGAGATCATCTGCGTCTTCCAGCTTCGCTTTCCGCGCTTGGCACGCGGCTCGGAGCGCGGCCCAGGCGTCCGATACGTCGGCCGCGCGGCGGGTGATCTCAGCTGCTTTATCGCCGGCGTAGGACGCTCCGAGGCGGCTGCATTCGGAGGTTATACCTTCCACCTGGATGAGGAAATTATGTTTTATGAAGTGTAGTAAAGAAATTAAAAGAGGTCATCAAAGTTCGATAGTAAAGAAATACATTAATGGGAAGTATATCGCGGTCTCACTATTATAAAACAAATGATGCGGAGGTCATGTTTTTTTAAAACTATTGTTAATCGTTATATCTACAAGAAAATAACGATATAATAAAATTAAATATTGTTGTAAAAGAATCTTGTATGAGACCAAGAAATTGTACATTTTTTTTCTGTTTTTTCAATAGCCTTAGCTCTTTTCTCAAATATGTATTAAATATAACACGGTCGAATAGGGAAAAAACCAGCTTGTGTTTAACATTTTTGAGGTTAAGTTCACTAAGCCAGCACCTAAACTTTTGACGCCTATCCATTTGGTCTGATCATCGCTTGAAGTTTTACTGAAATCAATACAATCGACCGAATTCAACGCTCCTATCACTAATCACCTGTTGTTGCAGAGTAGTAAGATCCTGCATGAAGTTGTGATGTTTCCGCTGCAGAGCGCCGACACTGATTGCGTCTCGCCCCAACTCGTCGCTGACGCCTCGCGCCTTCTCGTTCACACGCTGAAGGGTATCCTTGCAGTCGTGGAAGTATTTGTGCAGCTCGCGAGAGGCTGAGAGCATCTGGAAATTATACAATAATATAATTATACATGTTAATAATAGATTAGTAACATGTTAAATTACTACGATAGGCACGATTTGACTTGTCAGCGCCATCTGTTGATTTGTTTCACAGACTTATTCGCAGTTTTTCATGTAGTGTGTTAGATGGCGCTAAGATAAAATACGAATGTAGAATGTAGCTGTATGGGAATTCATTCTAGCTTAAAGCACTGGTGAATTAATTTAGTAGCAACCCCGCCTGCCGATCCTAAGACGTGAGTTCAAATCCAGTCTGGCCCCAATTTTTTTATAGGGCGTGGTTATAAAATAAGTTCGATGACATATGGATTTATTTAACTGTTTTCAAATTGAGAACTTCTTCTTCTTCCTGCCCTTATTCCACTAGGTGGGGTCGGCACTAAACTAAACTAGAACTTAAAAAGATTTATCGATAGTAACCTGTGTACGGGTTTCGATGAGCTCCAAAAGGTCTTGCCAAGTCTCCTTCAGGCCTTCCTTCCATTGTGCGATGGTGGCGTTGTCCGAGTGTCCCATGGCGATCATCTGATCTGCGATACGTTCAGCCGTGGCCACGCGTTCTGATCCAACCGCCTGAGTTTCGCGGGCAAACTCCTTGAAACGCTCCCAAAGTAGCTGTGATAAAAAAAAAACACATTTTTAGTACATTATCTCGATCGATCGAGTTATTTATTGGTATAGGGATGGATTATTAGGTGTCTGTCAATAACACTAAATGTCGGTCATAGTTCACTAAAATAACAATGCCTATAAAATAGCAATGTCTATAAAAATCTACTTCCTCACATAGCACTGAAGATTTTCTAAGTAAAATACTAAATTGCAGGAAGACATTTTGAATATATGACAAGGTTTAGCGAGCTTTGCTAAAATTCTAACAATCAATACATTTAATAATCGCTTTTTACGTATAATGCTTCAAACTTGTCACAGCAAAACGAACCATCACGTCCAATCAATAAGCTTCAATACCGCTTACCGTAACATGATCGTAATCCTGTCCGAGTTCTTGAGAGCTAGCGACCAACTCTCGTTCGGTGATCCATTGCTCGAGGTCATCGACCTCACGCGACAGTTGGAACAGACGTAAAGCCTCGTCTAGTTTAGCACGACGTTCTCCTGCCAAGTCTTTGAGACCTGCGTATAGCTTGTCTACTTGAGATTGCTTCACGGATATCTGTTCGCTGTAAAATATATATTACTTAAGCAATTTGTATGTTTGTTATCTTTTGTAGAGCTTCGAGTGGTTATCAAAACATAGAGAAGTCATTCTGAGCTTTTTAGTCGCTTGTTTCGAGAACGTGGTAACTAAGTGGACTTTTTTAAACTAGCTTTCGTCTGTGACTTTGTTTGCGTCCCGCTTATTGTTTATTTTTCAGGATAAAATGTGGCTTATATGCTAATCCATGTGACAAATTTCAGTTTACACCAACGTTCATCTGAATCTATGCAGGTTACGACAGAATTGATGGAGGAAAATCGTTTCATTTTCGTTTCGTTTCATATTCATAACATCAAATAATTCATGGACTGACAATAACAAGATCATTGAACAGCCCAATTCGTCTGAATTCATAAACCTTAGAGCATTGACCATTCCAAATGGCCAGACAGCTATCAAAAGTTTCGATGCTGACCGTATTTTCCCGCTACTTAAACATCACACCAAAACTCGACACACGCGTTGTATGTATATACAATACACCCATGTATAACTTAGAAGGCCTTGCAGTGGGACAACAATGGCTAAATAATAATAATAATGTATATAACTTACCTCAAAGGATGTTCTTCAGATGTCAACTGACGTACAGTCTCACCCAACTGCCTGATAGTCTGCGCGTAATCATCAACCGCTTGTTCAAGAATCTCGTGTTTCTTCATCAGGTTCTGCGCAGAGATTTCATCTTTGCCGCGATCTTCTACCATCATGTATAGCTCTTGTTCGCTCATCCATGCCTCAGCCTCGTTGGCGTCGAATAAATACTGCTGTGCTTTCTCCCATTGTGCTAGGTTATTCTTGCGTTGTTCGATGGCATCTGTTCAGGAATTATAACGTAAAGTTGTAAGCATATCTCGTACGTTACCGATGAACATGTATTTTGATTGAGACACATCAGTCTAAATTTAAATTCCATATGAACATTATTCAAAGAGCATCAACAAGTAATATAACAGATGGCTTTGACAGAAGTTTAGGAATAAATAATTGTCAGTTTCCAAAAGTATCCACACGTTTTCGAAATAAGTTGATTTATAGAGAACTACATAAAATTGCTATACGTCATATGCAAGCAGTTAATAACAGTGAAGATTCCATACAGTTTGCAAACCCAAACTAAGCAAATAAGTAAGTATGTAAAAGTATGTATGTCTCACCTTTCAATTCTCGCCACCTCGCAGTCAACTCCTCAATAAGTTCCTTGAACTCGGGCGAAGCCTCATGACTCTCATCGATCAGCTTCTGTCCGTTCGAGATGACGGTCAGAATCCTCGGCTCATGGTTATCGGTCTCGGTTTTCAGAGACTGGTTTTTCTTCTGCAGCATCTGCACGTTGAAGAGAGAGTTGCCGAAATCTGTGTTGGTAGCTAGCGGCATCTTCTCGTGCACCCATAGTTTCTCATCCTCGACGTCGCGACGGAATTGGAAGGCCTCCTTCTTCTTGGCGAGTTGCTGCTGGCGGTCGAACAGCGGGGCTTTGAGTTGCTCGAAGCGCTGCTCGACGCCCTTCTTCTTCTCCTTGATCTCTTCCATCTTGTCGGGGACGGTTTTCTGAAGGTACTCCGCCTGGGTCTCGAGTTCGGTGACCTGCTTCGCTTTGACGGCCATCTGTGTCTCGATCATCTGCTGCTTCTGCATGAGAATGTTGACGGAGGCGAGATCGGTTCCGGTATCGGTGTTCTCGATCTGCTTCTCGAGCTCGTTCATCCAGGAGTCGATGTCGTCGCAGGTCTGGTGGAGCAGCACCTCGCGGTTGGCGTCGAAGAGGCGCTCGCCCTTGTCCTTGGTGGTGACCTGCAGGTTCTCGAACTGGTCCTGGAGCTCGTGCATCTTCGGGGAGATGACCTCGACGAACTCGGGCTTCTGCTTCATGAGCTCCTCGGCGGCGTTCTGGACGGCGAAGAGGCGCTCCTTGTTCGCGGCGATCTCGGCCTCGAAGGCCTGGTGGCGCGTCCACTTGGAGTGGATGGTCTTCGCGGAGCGGTAGGTGTCGTCCTGCGCGGTGACGTTCTTCTCCTGCACCCACTCGCCGAGCTCGTCGCAGTCCTGCAGGAACTGGTGGAGTTGGAGCTGGTCCTGGAGCTTCTCCATCTGCTGGAGTGCCTTCTCGCGGTTGGCATTGCGGCGGCCCTCGATGTTTTCCGCCTTGCGTTGGATCTTGTCGGCGTCGAAGTGGCGTTCCTCGACGAGTCGGTTGGCGAACTGCACGACGGAGTTGATCTTGTCGTCGTTGGCCTCCATGGTGGTGAGGAAGGCCTCGTGCTCCTTTATCATGTTCTCGGCCTGCTCGAGATTCGTCGGCGGCTCGGTCTTGGCTAACCTGTTGGCACCAAAAACTTGATTTATAATAATTTATTATTGTAAGACAAAATGCTTACCTCGAATTTTCTTTATAAACTAACATAGACACTTCCTGCATGAAAACGTAAAAAAATAATTGTAATTAGTTGAGCAGAATTTAAACCAGCACCGTTATCTCTAATACGAGGATACAGAAGAAACCACTCTACTAACTTGCATAAACTGCTTAATTCTAAATCCCCCTCATTATTGAAAATTACTTCCAAAAATTTCAAAGCCCCTGCTATAAATCTGAGCTATACTCTAAAGACGAAACAATCTCCAGGTGTACCTGTGCTCCTGGTGCGACAGCAGCACCTCAGCCTGCCTGGCATCTCGCTGCAGCAGCTGCAGTTCCAGGCTCTGAGTGAGGAGTTGCTGCCGGTTCTCCCACATCTGCTGTAACTCAGCCCAGCCCTCGCGGAGTGCCTTCAGACGCTCTCGAAGGAACATGTACTGAGGATCATCCTGGGTCGATGGCTCCTGTAGGTAAAGGTTTTATTAGTATCAGCTGGTTTTTTTTAGTGTGGTTTTCCTATTATCAGCTTATGCGAGAAACGAGGAAGAAAACAGGCAACATGCAAGAGGAAAAGGGGAAGATATGACTACAAAGGCACTTTTTGACAGGTGTTACAGCTCAGTTGGTAGTAGTAGTAGCTCTTGCAGTAGTAGCCTTCCATGCTGTGGGTCATGGGTTCGAGATTTGCTCAGTGTGGGTCTAGACTCTAGACCCACAGTAAATATTCACGGACAATTCACACATCACGCTCTAGAGTCTAGACTCTAGAGCGTGATGTGTGAATTGTCCGTGAATATTTATTTAGAGTTGTCCCATCTTGCTTCTTCGCTAAAAGCTTGTATCTTTTTAAAAAAATATTAATAAAAACTGCTAAGTAAATTTAAATAATTACGGCAGTGATCTTCTCTCCATACTCCATCATCTTAGCATATTCATCCTTGTAGTTATCAATCTCTTCCTTGATCGTCTGGTGTTGAGATAGTAACTTCTCAGCTTCGGACAAGCTTGATGGTGTATCTACAGGAATAGAATAGAATAGAATAGAATATTCTTTATTGCACACCACATAATACGAAAATAACAAACAAAAAATACCTTAAGGTAATATAAACAACTCGTATTCTGAGATAGAAGAATTAATTTATTCATTCGTTAAGAACGTCCGAAATTTGATGTTAAGTGGTAACCTCGGCCTATAATAATGCATTATTTCACCGAGTACATCGCTTGTAAGGCATAACAATGCATTCATCACTCGAAGATAATCTATTTTTTTTTAAATCTAAGTTTCTTATACAAAATATACATGTATGACATAGTGATTGGTATTATCTCTCCTTTTAAGTCGTGAAAGCTGTATTAGAACAGCCCCTCTTATTTATGGTCCAACATTAATAATAATATATGTAGTAAGAATAGAACTAACCTTCGGAAGCGACATCTGTCTGTGTCTTGGTCAGCCACGCCTGGAAGTGATCCACGGAGCGGAGGAAACGATGCAAATCTCCAGCCTCTTCCAGTTTAGAGTCGCGCTCTTTGAGCTGTACACAAATGTATTGAGTTATTGAACTGATATATTTATCACATAAGAAGTAGCTTGTGGTACGATAAAGTACATAAAACTTTGATATATCAAATAATTAAATTAATTTGGAAGAAGCGACTGGTACAGAAAACACAGTTCTTCAACGAACAGCTTATTATGCTCATCATTTACATATCTCTAGAGACATTTAAAAATAGGCTTTCTGAATGCTAAGTTACCATAGAAAAAGTGGCTACAATATGAATGAGTTATTCACACAACAAAAAGCTTGCTACATTATCTACTTCTCTCTGTTTCTCTAGAGAGATTTCAAAAACAGATTTTGTTACCATATGTATTAATGTTACCATATTTTTTTACCATTCAGATAATTCTTACCATCTGGGTGAGTTGTTCCCAGTTATCGGTGATAAGGTCGATGCGATCTCGGATCAGTTGAGCCTCGGCCGGATGTTCGCCTTCGATGGCGCTCGCTTCGCTCTCCAGAGAGGAGATGCGCGCTTGTATGGCGGCCAAGTCACGCTCCATGCCGGACAGGCGACGTTGTAGGGTCATCACACCTGAGAAATGTTTTTAATTTATGTGTGTTGGTTAATCTATTTGAGTGGCCAAATAAACAGTAATTTGACATAGTACTCAAATAACTATAGTTTTCCTAAAAATTGTCATCATCGTCACAAGCCCAGTTAAAAAGACAGTTTAAAAGTATTGTATTCATCTACTTAAACAACACTTAGCAGAGTTTATTTAAATTAAAAATATTTTCTAATAATGTTAACACCTGTAATGGTATATTCACACTATCTCAGAATGTAGAAGACTTTAACTTCGTGTAGATATTGAGAATATGCCATTGATAGCACGTATTTCCAACTCAGTTAATGGATATTTTTTCTCTTGATTTTTGCTCATTAGTTTCCTAAACTTTTAAATATTATTTACCGTTGAGATCCATCTCAAGATTGTCGGTCTGTTGCAGGATACGTTTCTTGTCTTCGATCCATGACACAGTTTCGCGGCATTCGATGTGGAACGTCTGCACGCCTTGAGCAGACTTCAGTTCGTCTTTCTTGGCTTCAGCCTACAAGAAAATTGGTTTTGAAGACATGGATAAGGGACAATATAAATGATGTTGGATGTCTAAAAATGCAGAGATATGCAGAGACAAAAATGCACTACTTTTGTAAACAATAAAATCAAATAACAATTTAAAACATACTGGAGAAATAAAAAAAGAGAAAACTATTCCACGAAAGCTGTCGCGTCGTTACCGTTCTTATTATAATTTCAATTTCAAAACGTGTCCTAAAAGCTATGCAGATAGAGCTGTAACTTTCGATTCAAATTAATCTCTTTTCTTTCTGTAGTGTTTAATTCAAAACTGAATCTTAACCACATATACTTAATAAATAGAGTTGATAATTTCAAAATGTGGGACAGTGGGACAATATAGGTTAATTAAAAAAAAATAAAAAAAATTCAAAATGTGCCCTAAGGGCTATGCAGATAGAGCTGCAACTTCCGATTCAATTGTTTTACTATTCTTTCTTTATTGTCTTAATTTATTTTTATTTTTTTAACCTATACTGTCCCACTGCTGGGCAAAGGTCTCCCCCAAAGCCTTCCACCTATCCCGGTCTTTGGCGATACTCCACTTAATTTAATAATGAACCTTATTGTTTTAGCAATAGAGTTGTTACCTTCTCGCGCAGTGCGCTCCAGGCTCCGTTCAAAGCGGTCTGTCGCTCCTGTATCTTGGGCGCTTGCGGGTGCTCCACGTGAATGAGTTGCCGCGCTAGTTGGTTCACGACAGCCACGCGAGATGCATTCGCGTTCATCTCCTTGTCAAAGCCGTCATATCTGAAGGAAAATGATATAAATTAACATTTAATTGTGAATGTAGTATTGAGCACCGCATCCTGCATTTCAATCATTATGTTGTGGGTTCAAACCAGGTTGTATACCAATATGAAGAAATATATCGTGAGGAAACCAGTTACAAGCAAACCAGCAGCAATGACGGACTTAAAACCTCTTACATATCACTGCGAATTGTAATGTTAGGAAGTGCATCTGACTATTCCCCTCATCACCTTGATTCTTGAGATGACAATGAGGTACATAGAGTTGGTAAAAGAAAAGTATCAAGAAATCTTAAAGTATGTTTACCACGACTGGAGATAAAGTCGTGATATTATCGTCATAGAGCTGCTATAGGTAGTCAAAATGACACCATAATTATACCTAGATGACAATACCACTACTACCTACAAGACCTAAATTAACCTAACAAGACATAGCCGGGAATACATTACCTGTGCTTCATAATCTCAACGTCATCGATATCTTTAGGCGGCAGCATTGTATCCAACATGCGATGTTTCTCCGCAATCCATTGGTCAGCCGCGTCCGCCTCCGCTAGTAACTTGAACAGCGACAACGCGTCCAACAGACGTTGTTTACGTAGACGTGCCAACTCGGCCAGTTCCGAGTGACGGGAGTCGATGGCGCCCAGGCGTTCGAGAACTTCGGGACTATTCGCATCTTCGGGAGATAGCTCTTGGGCCTAAATAAAGAAATACAGAGTAGTAGATACAAACTAAGTAGGTGTTAGAATAGCATATTACAGTGAAATCACAGTTTTACTACCTGTGTAATCGTATACTCAGGTTTTAGCTTCAATTTGACAATCAACTTTTATTGTTTATTGTGTATTGTCAACACGCAAATCTCAGTAACTCTAAGTTAATTATTTTTTTTTTGTCTTTAATGAATAACTTTTAAGAATGTATTTTACTGTTCGACCGACAGTGGCTCCATCTTTAGTCGACCTATCCGATAACCAGAGTTGGATTGAGTTCAATCGATGAGAAATTTAGTTGTTATAACAGTCTAATTCTCATAACTTTTAGGGACTATTTAAAACCTCTGTAATTTTTTAAAGTGTAGGAAGTATTTTTAATATAAAAATGGTACACTAAGGTTTAGTCGATAGTCAATAGATACCTGTTGTTTAAGCTGCTGGATAACATTAGCGTAGTTCTTAAGTTCATCGGTAACATCCTTGTGTTTCTTCAGCAGGCTTTGTACTTGAGCTTCGTCCACTCCCGTGTCTTCGGATGATACCAATCTGTTGAGGGTATATTGATTATTAACACATTATTTATGCAAAATTAGAAAAGAAGAAACCGCAAAGTTAATAACATAGCCTAATAGCAATCAGATAAGTGTCATGTCGGAAAATGACAGGTGACAGTTCAGTTGATACTAGCTCTGCCTTCCACGCTGTGGGTCGTAGGTTCGATCACCACCAAAAACGATCGCATTATTACGCAAAAATACCAACGTTTTTCCCGTACAAATCCTGCTTAATTTGGATCGACATGGCATTGTGTGACTTTATTTATCTACAGTTCTTATCTTTATGAACGTCTGTTTAATTCAAAATCGACGCGACGATTCAATATTGTGTATTACAGCAATTCGAAATCAGCTTATTTATCCATGTTAAAATTACAAAATGTACGATTTTATATATCATATTGTTAATATAACTAACCTGAGTGTATCCAACATCCAAGTGTCGATATCATCAGCATCAGCGAAGAGTTGGTGGTAGCGCACAGCCGCATCCAAACAGTTCTTGCGCAACGATACCACGTCGAGGAGGTGGTTCCATTGAGATAAGATGTCGCGAAGACGCTCCTGTGTTACATATTATTGATTTTAAATATTATACAGGATGTTTTATAAAACAGCCCAAATATTAATTTGGGTAGACGATTTTTCACTAAACATTTTCAGAATTTTGAAGTAATTTCGATTGAGTAATTATAAATTAATGAAGGATTAAGGATAATTTCTGATTAAGTTTTCAAGAGATAACGCAATATTGTTTTATTTTCATAAGATCCCGTTTCAATATATTTTTCAATAAAATTTTGCCATAAAGTTTTCTATATCAAAATCGATTGAAGAATTTCATTTGTGATAAATGAAATTTGATTTGAGCATATCATCAATGTTACTGCAAACAATATTATTATTTCCGAATGTATTCTCCCAAAATTTCTTAGAGATGATTCAGCAGAAAGATTAGCAATCTCAACTATCTGAATTCAAGTGCAGTTTGAAAGTTCTTTGTGTAAATATCCATAAATTTTATTATTATAACAGTTTCCATACCTGAATCTTGTCAGCCCCGAAGTGCCCTTGCGATATGAGTTCGTCCCCGACGGCCGCGACGCCCATCAGTTGGACCTCGTGAGCGCTCACGTCAGCTTCCAACGCCTTGTGCTTTGATATCAGCAAGTACACTGCACAAGAAAATTTAAGGATCAGATAACGTCAACTTAGTGTTAAGGATAAAACAATATTATAATTTATAGATTATGTAATGACTTTTAAACGAGGTGCTTTTGGACAGGCGTCACAGCTCAGCTGGTAGTAGCTCTGCCTTCAGTGCTATTTTTTCTCTCACATCACATTTGTTGAATGATGAAGACACTAATGTTTGATCAATGTAGGTGTAACTTTGTATAAATACATGTAATTTATAAACAAAGTAATTTACATTCAAGTTTTTTTTTTACCTATTTCGTCCCACTGCTGGGCATAGGTCTCATTTCAATTACTAAACATTCAAGTTCTGAAAATGGAATGGTGCAATTTATCGCGTGAGCACAAGTTTTAGTTATGCATTACTATTTGGCACTAAATACTTTGTTAGACTAGATAGATACATGACTCACAACTGACAACTATAAAATGATGACATTAATATCAAGGTTATTTGTCACACAAGGACCATGTCACAAATACATTCCCTAAACCAAATACTCAAGTTCGGTGATGATTGTAATGGACCTTGGATGGACTTTGCACTTTGGTGTCATTATAGATCAAATCTCACAGCATGGACCATGCACATTGTATGTAAAAACTAACCAGTAGTAAGATCATGTCCGATATCATCGACCGACACAATCTGCTCCTTCTCCTTGATCCAGTTCTCCTCGTCAGCCATGTCCCAGTAGAACTGCCACAGCTTGCGACTGTCTTCCAGACGCTTCCTACGTTCCACTGCTAAGTGAACCAACTCAGCGTATGCGTTCTCCAACTGTTAAAAAATAGTTAAAAGTAAATACAACGTCTTAAATAAAATACACACTACTACTTATGCGTGTATGTAGAGTCTACATACATACGTCTACATTGTAGACAATTATATTAAACTCAAAGTCCCAAAAAAATCTATCAGACTCGCAACTCATTTGGCAATCCCATTTAATTTCACAAATTACAGGCAAAACTCTTTTTTCAGCAGAGCAGTAATCGCATTCAACAACCTGGTCGACATCCCTGAACTTGACCTGTTTGATAGCAAACCTATTAAAATAAATAATATTTTAGCCAAACGCTGGTTTGGCATGTCATCTTCGTAGATGTTAATCTTCTTTTGTTATTGTTTTTTCTTATTTTTGTGTTGTTTTTAATCTTTTCTGTTATTTGTATTCTTTTCTGTTGTTGATTCAAGCAAGCAAGCTATAACATAGTGTCAACATGCGAAAACTTATAAGTGGTCCATATTTATAATTTTAGATTCAACATACTTTACATTGTGACTGTTTGTTTTCCTAGGAAATAAAAATAAATAAATAAATAAATAGTGTCGACGCAATATTAATAAACAAAATTGTAACTATTTATTGGGTATTCGGATAAAGCTTGTCTCAGGCAACAATATCGTGGGGCACTACGATAATAGGGACATATTCGGATCATATAAATCATATTGTTACCAACATGAAGCAACAAATTAATCTATGCTCTAAATAAAACGAAAGAATGATTTTGAAGATGAATACATAAATAAGTTTACAAACGACGTACCTGTTGAATTCTTTCGACGGTGATGGCAGGATCGCAAGGACGGTAACCTCCTTCTTCTTGTTCCAAGAAGCGTTGGGATTGACCGACAACCACCTGTTTTAGAATACATATTCTAGGTAAATGAGCTACACCAACATACAACATGTTTTGTTGAAAACATAAAAAGTTTTGAAATGTTTGATAAATATTTTCGAAGCTAGCTACATTTTTAGGTATATTATGTAACACTGTTTCGTTCTAAAATTGAAATTTTGTTTTCACGATATTAGAGTCAAAACCTATTTCATAAAACAAACCTTCATCTTCTTGCGTGTCAATGGATTAGACAAACAACCATACACCAAGTTCGAGCAGAATTTCTCCACTTTAATTCCTTCCTCTGTGGCGTTAACATTAGAACAAGTCGACGGTATATAATAGCTCACTTTATTCTGGTTGTATGTACCTTGACGCGTTCACCGAGAACATTGATATCAGCTTCAACCAATGCGTGTTTCTGCAGTAGATCTTCGACGCCCATCAAATGCTTGCCGTAGTCATCCGTCAATAGACGCATCTTTATCTCTTCCATCGAGTCGAGGATGTATAGCATTTCCTGTGTAATAGTAATTATATTAGGCCAAAAACATATACCCCCTATCTTATCTAAATGATCCTTGTGATTTTACTGAATAAAGTAGTTTCTACTTTGACTTTGACTTTATAAAAAGTTAGCGTAGACTTCAAGTCTTCATTTCGTATGGTAATCAGTACTTCAAATCTGCGCTAACTTTTTATAAGATAGACCGTTAGTATAAGTGTAAATAGTGTTAGAGTAGCATTTGGATCGATATTATAAAACTACGACAGAGATTTCGTGTCCTTCGAAACCTTCAAGAAATAAAGTGGTATGCTTTATGATAGGAATGTCTTGATGATATTTAGACATTCTAAAACTAATACACTATTTTGGTCCGAGTTAAAATAAAAGTTGAATTTTGTAAAATTCAACTCATTATTCGTTAGTTTTATAGTTTAAGTAAGACTGGCAATTAGCCAGTTTATGATATCGATGTGAGTGACAAAGTAAAAAAAATATTGCCTTTTTTTATTTGTTTACATCTCAAGATCCCAGCCGTGAATGTATAATACAAGCTACGAGTATGTTAGTTCTCATTTAAGCTATGCCCTAAAACTAGAAAACATTAAATATATTTCCATAAATAATATATTTATTGAAGTGAAAACTTCTTTAGCGGCGCTGGGTGGGTAAAAACTTTCAAACTCGCGTCAGGGTCACGTGACGTTGATAAAAAGCGTAAGATCGAGGGAAAGGGGAGGAACTAGTATCTCCCACTCTTTCTACCGTGCCTGAGTGTGCTCTGTTTAGGCGGCACAGGGCGCTTGCGCGAATGTGTCTGTGTCATTGTGATTGTCATTGTCATTATGACGTCTGTGGTTATATTTTTGAAGTGAAAACTTAAAAGTGAAAACACAACGTTAATATTGAAGTTTTCACTTCTGCCGGCACTCCCGGAGTGCTACCTTTTTTTTTTATATTAATCCTGGGCAAAATATGTATAGTTAAGTATAGTAAGTGTAAGTAAGTGTGTTACAAACCTGGAAGTTCTGTTGCAGTTGCAATGAAAGTTCCAATCTCGCGCGTCTAGCTCGCAGCAACTCGAGTAGATACGCCCACAGGCGCAGCACGTTGTCGCGACGGGCGCACACGCGTTCCATGTCGTGGTATCTGCAAACAATTACCATCTTTAATGATAGGAGCTTTGAATAACAATTGGCTTGACGAAGCCAGAGGAAAGATAAGTTCGGCTCTTACACATCTCTGAATTCTTAGTAGTATTGTAGAGTCTAGTTGTTGATGATCTACACTGAAAGGGACTGATTTCAGGAAGCGCTCAAACGTTGATCATGCCCAACAGATGTCAAAATTCAGAATTTCAGACGCTAACCTCAAAAGTTTTGGTTCAATGACGTATAACATCAACCAGTTTTCTAGCGAGAACTTTGCTCAACTTGCTGATATTTTTAACCAAACTAAATATGAAGTCACCAATTGTTTTTTTAGAAGCTAATATTATGATTCTAATTTAACAAGATTTTTAACCTCTCAGCCTGCAGTTCAGAGCAGACAGCAACCACAGCTTGGACTCGTTCCTCGTAAGCGAAGATATCTGTCTCGATGGCCTCGTGCTTCTTAGCAGCGGCCTCGACAGCCGCGAGGTCGAAGCCGAAATTATCCTGGCTGACCAGGCGCTGGTTCTCAGAGAGCCAAGTCTCGCGCATCTGGGCTTTACGGTTGAATCTGGAAAGGATATAAATAAAATAAATAATGCTGGACAATCCACACAACATCATCTAGCCTCAAGCTAAGCAGAGCTTGTGTTATGGATATTAGCAGACTGACATACTTAATACAATACATTACATAGATACATATTTTTTTATTATACATATAAAATACCCAGAACACCCGGAATATTTGCAGATCGTACAAACATTTATCCCAAGGCGGGAATCGAACCCGCAATCGAATTTTGAATATCTTACAAAAATATATTCATACAAATAGTTCCACAAAATAATTAACCTCCAATAAAATTGTCTAATACTGATTATGAGGCACATTTTAGGCAAAAGACCTGCTTGCTAGTAAGTAAGCGTTACTGTTCAATCAAATAAAAAAACCTTAGTAGCCAGACTAAATATAATATAATATCTTTCACCTCGCAGCAAGCTGCTCCAACTTCTCCTGTCTGATCAGCTCTTCGCGCAGAGCCAATTCGCGTTCATGTTCAGATTTCTCCAGTCGCTCCCAGGCACGGTTGATGTCGTGGATCAATTTACCCTCCTTTGGCGTGTACGGCTTTTGGTTTGCCGCGCGCATCCGGGATTGAAGAGTGAATAGCAGGACTTCCAAGTTACCCTTTTCGACGAACCTGGGTATAAGAAATTCATGTTTTTTAGATTATTCGTTGTAAGTTTACTCGCAGACTTGGCCATTGGAAAATAGGTTGTTAAATCACGAATCGAAGCGTGTAGGCCGTCTGAACAAATTGTTAAGATTACGAGAATGCGATGGAATAAGAAGGCCAAACATAGTTTTTTTTTTACCTGTGTTCAGCAGTATAATTGATATAAGTCAGCCAATAGAAAGTTCTCTTTATAAATTAAGTTTGACGTGATTTGTGAGTTTTATTATTGAAATATTATGTTGTTAAAATATATACTCACTTGGGTGGTTTTTCGACAGTTCGGTAGTTGGCGAACTGAATCAGCTGTTGACGGACGCCTTCCAGAGAGTTCGCGAATGTTCGATCGCCGAGAGCTTCGATCGTGCGTTCGATCCATTGCAGAAGATCACTGTCAAAAGATACATTAAAATAAATTAATTATTGTTTAAAACCTTTGATTAAAAAAAAGCTTCAAAAACACCTAGTTAATTTTATTTATAAAAAAAAATAACACTCTTAAGCACACACATTAGGCAAACAGAGCATGCACTTATGAGGATATAAATTATAAATCCTATCATCTTTAATTTACAGGCACATAATAGCAAGTGAGGGTATTTCATTCCATTTAATCAACAATTAAAATCAACAACAAAAAAAAAATACTTTTATTATCAAACCACACAAAACATAAAGCTTATAAATAAAATGGTAAAACATAATTATTCAAGTGAAGTAAAATGTAAAATAAATTAACATATATTATTAAAATCATCAATTAATTGACAGTATAGAAACATTCCTTTAACAATTTCTTCGTTAGTCTATATTTAAATGTCAATATTCACGATGTCCTTCAGGTCGAAAGAAAGTGTGTTAAATAGTTCTTAAAACTACCGTCACTCCTCAGAGACTCAAACATTTCTATTTCTGCCCGCGACCACAGCTGTGTCAGGAAAAATAACAATAAGATACGCGATAAAGCCTCATTATAATCTCTTTATTATTATCGCCAAAGGTTTACTGGAAGAGAACTCTTTTCAGGGTTAAGCTCGCCTCTGTACATCTAATCTATTTAAGATTTTTTTTTGTATTTACTTTGTGTGCTATGAAGAATAAAGAATATCCCCCTATCTTATAAAAAGTTAACGTTGACATTATGTCACCATTACGTATGGTAATCAACACATCAAGTCTGCGCTATCTTTTTTTAAGATAGACCGTATCTCTCTACTATTAAATTTAATATCACATACCTATTCAGAGACTCGTATTCTTGCTGCATTTTTTCGTTCTCCATAGCGATGCCAACAACTTTTCCAATCCTCTTGCCTTGCACGGTCTCTTGCTTCAGTTTGCTGAAGTAGTGGTAGTAGGTCACCACGTACGTGATTATAGACTTCTCGTCAGGATGGTCGACGGCAATGTCTATACATGAAAGAAATAAATAAATATTCCGACCTAAGAAATTTTCCGAGAAATATGACGACCGATGTGGCGCGGTGGGCGATGGTCCGCCTGCGACGCGGAAGGTTGCGGGTTCGATTCCCGCCTTGGGATAAATGTTTGTATGTTCTGCAAATATTTATTCCGGGTGTTCTGGGTATTATATGTATAATAAAAAATATCTATCTATGTAATGTATTGTATTAAGTATGTCAGTCATCTAGTACCCATAACACAAGCTCTGCTTAGCTAGGGCTAGGGCTAGGGCTAGATGATGTTGTGTGGATTGTCCAGCATTATTTATTTATTATTATTTATTCATGGACATTACACACATCACACTCTAGTCCCAAACTAAGCATAGTTTGTACTATGAGAACTAGATTGCTGATAGAATACTTTTTTATATGAATAACATAGAAGACATGGTAACACCCAGACCGAAAAAATATTTATGTTCAACGCACAAACATGTGCTCTGGGTGGGAATCGAACCCACGACCCTCGGCATGGACGGCAGTGCTACTACCAACTGAGCTATGACGCCTGTCTCAACACGGAACCAAACCGAATTCCTCTAGCTACCATGAACAGAATTCATGCGCCCATTTCAAAGGCAAATATGGTTTTAACAGCAACAAATGGAATGTCAATATGTAACAATTACCCTCTCACACCTACATTTAAAATACAATTAAAAAGTAAAATTCTTACCTTCAGCATCCAAAAGTTTGGTAAGACCAAGCTTCTCCTCGGCGACGTTGAAGGCATTGTTCAAGTTATGCATAGGATTGCTCCGGTGCAGTTTCTCAAACTGTATTAGGTCAGGCCTGTAGAAGACAAAATCATATAACATTATGTATTTATTGAGTTAAACTTGTAGGTGTAATAAGAAGTTTTGGAATAATAATATATTGATAAGACATGGTAATTGATGTCTGGTTCAATTATTAGATGAATAAAAGTTTTTTTTTTATGACATAAATATTTGAAATGGAACACGAGAAAATAAGATATTTCTATCAATGGCATTTTAGATTATAGTTTAGTTTTCTTATTAACGGAATATGAATATGTTCGACCCGTGCATGCAACTGTGCCGAAATATCGGGAAATAATCAAACTCCCAAATAAATATTCCGTTTATAAAGAAAACTATGTTCAAAACCGTGATAGTTTTAAATATTTTATTTTAAGACTAGCTAGAATCATACTATCAATGATGATAAAGAATGAATCACATTATCACTATTCACGAACTTGAAAATTCAAGTTACCTGTGTTTATGAATAATAGCGTTGAAGGCCAGTCCATCGCGCCAAGAGGTCGTGAAGTTGCGTACATTAACGTTGTTGTAACCAGCTGTCTTCATCTGACACCACAGTAGTAATGCATCCTTTGCGGATTTTGTCTCCTTATTGTCTGTTTCTTCGATCGTAATGTCTTGGATCTGTTACAGATAAATAGTTTAATTTCTTGGTTTCGTTGAAGTGTTTTACAAGTTTGGCATGTTTGGAGTTTTCTGTATATTTTTCAGGATTTCAAAGTTTGTATTCTAACATACTATAAAAAGTATTTGATGATAAATACTTAGATGGGCTATAGGTACATTTATAAGCTGTAAAACGTCAAATTAAATAAAAAATGTCAAGAGTTATGTCCGAATAATTTTACTCTACGCCATTATATTTGTCTATAGAAAAGCTCAAAAAATTAGCTCTTTCGTCATAAATTTATTCCTAGATGTGGTCTTTCAAAGGAAGAGATAAGTGTTCTATTAATCTGACCCTGACTGGTGAAGTTAAAAATGCTGAACAATTAGTTATAACAAGATGAATCCTAGTCCCCTTCTTCAATAAACTACTTTTTCGATATTTAAGCATGCAAATGGCAGCAAGATGGAAAAAAATATTTTTGACAAGAATTTCTCTATCTTTCAGTCAATAGAAATAATAGAATAGTCAATTGGAAGAAGTCAATGGTTAACTTACTTGGAAGCGCAGGATGATGGTCCAAATAAGACCGAGATTGAGTCTCGGATTTCCGTCCACGATGTCATGGGAGCCCATATTCTCCAAATGGACTCTCTGCTCACGAAGAAACTGCAACGCCTTGTCTACGTTTTCGAGACAGTGAATACGCATCTTGCCTTTTGTTGGACGAGGCTGAAATTAAAAGACTTTTGAAAGACCTCTCTAATACTATATCTTACTTATCCTACTTACGGCCGGTTTCTGGAAACCCAAATCACGATTGATCCGAGTTTGACACATAGTAATTACATATTTGATTTTTTCGTTGATCATCGTTCGAGAAACCGGCCGTTAATATTATAAAGGCGAAAGTTTGTATGGATGGATGGACGTATGTTTGTTGCTCTTTTACGCAAAAACTACTGAATGAATGTCAGTGAAACTTTACAATAATGTAGTTTTATACATCAGAATAACACATAGGCTATAATTTATAAAGATATTGTGCGAATTGTCACAACGATTATAAAAAAAAGTCGCGAGCACTAGCTAGTAATCTGATAGAAATATATCTAATACTAGTGGTTGATATTGCAACGTTAGCAATTTGCAAAAATAGCATCAACTATTAGCTTGGAAGTCTATAAAACCAACTTTGCGTCATACAAATAATTAAATTAACATTCACTATATTTTTCAAGCGGGAAAAGTATATTTCCGCGTGCAAATCTTCTCATTTACATAATGCTCGCTATCTGCATGCAAATGAGCAGGTTTCACTCACAATTTTCGTATTTGCATGCTTCGCCTGACTATATTATCACAATCACGGGCCCTTGCTTAAACCAGGTCAAGCGAAAAATAAAACTTAGGCTACAGTACATTGAACTCTCTACTTCATCTCTTCTCTTGGTTGAGACGT
The DNA here is from genome assembly GCA_932527185.1 of Ecliptopera silaceata. Taxonomy (NCBI): domain Eukaryota; kingdom Metazoa; phylum Arthropoda; class Insecta; order Lepidoptera; family Geometridae; genus Ecliptopera; species Ecliptopera silaceata. Next base: position 3,594,484 of record OW052205.1, on the reverse strand, counting down.
ATTTCTATTGATATTCTGTACATACGGATGTTTTAAAAAATCTGTGTAAAAATACAAATAGGTACAACAAATAAAAACACTGAGAAAGGCTTTTCATATAATTAAATAGTTTCTGTGTTTTTAATGACTACTTAACATGTAGACTACATTACAACACTAGTTTAATAAAATATTTTTCTGTTTAAGGGGCCATGGACAATATCCGTCGGTTCGAGTTTAGGTATTTAAAGACGCGCGACGCGGCTCACAGCGCTCGCGACTCGCGAACGTACCGTCCACGCGATATTCAAAGACTTACGAATTTGATATTTTTACACTACTTCATTACTTCCAACATTAAATATCAATGATATTATTCATCGGGATTTAATCTTGGAAGTATGAAATTATGTGTTTAATTGGTTTGCTATATCGTATCAAGAAACAAATATTAAAAAGAAGATAAGATTTCTAAATAGTTTGTACTATTTTCTATCACCTACAAAAGTGTGACTTGTAGCCTCGAAACTAATATTAGATTTCTAAGTAGGAATATTTGTGAATTTGAAAAAAATTGCTAAAACATATCCGTGCGCGCTACTGTTCTTGCTAGAGTGTTTGCCTTAGTTCTAACTTATTTATTACTTTAGCGTATCAGCACTGCTATTCAGCGCGTTGTGTTACGCACTTCTCAATATATTTTTTTTGTGCTGAAAATACAAGACGAAGGTTTATTGATGAATTTAAAATATTTTCCTAAGTTCTAAACATGGCTTCAAAACATTATTTCATTGCCAAAAATAAAATGAAAATTCAGATTTAGTTAGACAATGATTGAGAGAGTCGATTACCAGTTTCAAAATCCTCAGTTTTTATTTTTACTACTTCACCAAGATTATTTTATAATATTTATTTTATTTTTATTCATTTATTATTCCTTGCACTGTTTTCATCACATACATTATATGTATCAGTACCATGCATGGTGCATGGTACTGAAGCCAGTTTTGGTAGGGAATGAGTCTAAAACGGACCTACATGCATAGGCTAAAAGCGACGGCGTGAAGTTTTACCATTTTGAAATCCAAGATGGCGCGCACAAGTTTTAGTCAAATTAGCGATATGGGTGTCATTTTCGGGGTTTTTTGGGATGCTGATTACGAATATGGCAACCATTTTGGAATCCAACATGGCGCGCACAAGTTTTGGTCAAATTAGCGATATGGGTGTCATTTTCGGGGTTTTTTGGGATGCTGATTACGAACATGGCAACCATTTTGGAATCCAAGATGGCGCGCACAAGTGTTGGTCAAATTAGCGATATGGGTGTCCTTTTCGGGGTTTTTTGGGATGCTGATTACGAAAATGGCAACCATTTTGGAATCCATGATGGCGCGCACAAGTTTTAGTCAAATAAGTTATATGGGTGTCAGTTTCGGGGTTTTTTGGGATGCTGATCACGAATAGGGCAACCATTTTGGAATCCAAGATGGCGCGCACAAGTTTTAGTCAAATTAGCGATATGGGTATCATTTTCGGGGTTTTTTGGGATGCTGATTACGAATATGGCAACCATTTTGGAATCTAAGATAGCGCGCACAAGTTTTGGTCAAATTAGCGATATGGGTGTCATTTTCGGGGTTTTTTGGGATGCTGATTACGAATATGGCAACCATTTTGGAATCCAAAATGGCGCGCACAAGTTTTGGTCAGATTAGCAATATGGGTGTCATTTTCAGGGTCTTTTGGGATGCTGATTACGAATATGGCAACCATTTTGGAATCCAAGATGGCGCGCACAAGTTTTGGTCAAATTAGCGATATGGGTGTCATTTTCAGGGTTTTTTGGGATGCTGATTACGAATATGGCAACCATTTTGGAATCCAAGATGGCGCGCACAAGTTTTGGTCAAATTAGCGATATGGGTGTCATTTTCAGGGTCTTTTGGGATGCTGATTACGAATATGGCAACCATTTTGGAATCCAAAATGGCGCGCACAAGTTTTGGTCAGATTAGCGATATGGGTGTCATTTTCGGGATTTTTCGGGATGCTGATTACGAATATGGCAACCATTTTGGTATCCAAAATGGCGCGCACAAGTTTTGGTCAGATTAGCGATATGGGTGTCATTTTCGGGGTCTTTTGTGATGCTGATTACGAATATGGCAACCATTTTGGAATCCAAGATGGCGCGCACAAGTTTTGGTCAAATTAGCGATATGGGTGTCATTTTCGGGGTCTTTTGGGATGCTGATTACGAATATGGCAACCATTTTGGAATCCAAGATGGCGCGCACAAGTTTTGGTCAAATTAGCGATATGGGTGTCATTTTCAGGGTTTTTTGGGATGCTGATTACGAATATGGCAACCATTTTGGAATCCAAGATGGCGCGCACAAGTTTTGGTCAAATTAGCGATATGGGTGTCATTTTCAGGGTCTTTTGGGATGCTGATTACGAATATGGCAACCATTTTGGAATCCAAGATGGCGCGCACAAGTTTTGGTCAAATTAGCGATATGGGTGTCATTTTCGGGGTCTTTTGGGATGCTGATTACGAATATGGCAACCATTTTGGAATCCAAGATGGCGCGCACAAGTTTTGGTCAAATTAGCGATATGGGTGTCATTTTCAGGGTTTTTTTGGATGCTGATTACGAATATGGCAACCATTTTGGAATCCAAGATGGCGCGCACAAGTTTTGGTCAAATTAGCGATATGGGTGTCATTTTCAGGGTCTTTTGGGATGCTGATTACGAACATGGCAACCATTTTGGAATCCAAGATGGGGCGCACAAGTTTTGGTCAAATTATGGGTGATATGGGTGTCATTAATTTCGTCCCAAAAGACCCCGAAAATGACACCCATATCGCTAATCTGACCAAAACTTGTGCACGCCATCTTGGATTTCAAAATGATTGCCATATTCGTAATCAGCATCCCAAAAAACCCCGAAAATGACACCCATATCGCTAATTTGACCAAAACTTGTGCGCGCCATCTTGGATTCCAAAATAGTTGCCATATTCGTAATCAGCATCCCAAAAGACCCCGAAAATGACACCCATATCGCTAATTTGACCAAAACTTGTGCGCGCCATCTTGGATTCCAAAATGGTTGCCATATTCGTAATCAGCATCCCAAAAGACCCCGAAAATGACACCCATATCGCTAATTTGACCAAAACTTGTGCGCGCCATTTTGGATTCCAAAATGGTTGCCATATTCGTAATCAGCATCCCAAAAGACCCCGAAAATGACACCCATATCGCTAATCTGACCAAAACTTGTGCGCGCCATTTTGGATTCCAAAATGGTTGCCATATTCGTAATCAGCATCCCAAAAAACCCCGAAAATGACACCCATATCGCTAATTTGACCAAAACTTGTGCGCGCCATCTTGGATTCCAAAATGGTTGCCATATTCGTAATCAGCATCCCAAAAAACCCGGAAAATGACACCCATATCGCTAATTTGACCAAAACTTGTGCGCGCCATCTTGGATTTCAAAATGATTGCCATATTCGTAATCAGCATCCCAAAAAACCCCGAAAATGACACCCATATCGCTAATTTGACCAAAACTTGTGCGCGCCATCTTGGATTCCAAAATAGTTGCCATATTCGTAATCAGCATCCCAAAAGACCCCGAAAATGACACCCATATCGCTAATTTGACCAAAACTTGTGCGCGCCATCTTGGATTCCAAAATGGTTGCCATATTCGTAATCAGCATCCCAAAAGACCCCGAAAATGACACCCATATCGCTAATTTGACCAAAACTTGTGCGCGCCATTTTGGATTCCAAAATGGTTGCCATATTCGTAATCAGCATCCCAAAAGACCCCGAAAATGACACCCATATCGCTAATCTGACCAAAACTTGTGCGCGCCATTTTGGATTCCAAAATGGTTGCCATATTCGTAATCAGCATCCCAAAAAACCCCGAAAATGACACCCATATCGCTAATTTGACCAAAACTTGTGCGCGCGATCTTGGATTCCAAAATGGTTGCCATATTCGTAATCAGCATCCCAAGAGACCCCGAAAATGACACCCATATCGCTAATTTGACCAAAACTTGTGCGCGCCATCTTGGATTCCAAAATGGTTGCCATATTCGTAATCAGCATCCCAAAAAACCCCGAAAATGACACCCATATCGCTAATTTGACCAAAACTTGTGCGCGCCATCTTGGATTCCAAAATGGTTGCCATATTCGTAATCAGCATCCCAAAAGACCCCGAAAATGACACCCATATCGCTAATTTGACCAAAACTTGTGCGCGCGATCTTGGATTCCAAAATGGTTGCCATATTCGTAATCAGCATCCCAAGAGACCCCGAAAATGACACCCATATCGCTAATTTGACCAAAACTTGTGCGCGCCATCTTGGATTCCAAAATGGTTGCCATATTCGTAATCAGCATCCCAAAAAACCCCGAAAATGACACCCATATCGCTAATTTGGCTAAAACTTGTGCGCGCCATCTTGGATTCCAAAATGGTTGCCATATTCGTAATCAACATCCCAAAAAACCCTGAAAATGACACCCATATCGCTAATTTGACCAAAACTTGTGCGCGCCATCTTGGATTCCAAAATGGTTGCCATATTCGTAATCAGCATCCCAAAAAACCCCGAAAATGACACCCATATCGCTAATCTGACCAAAACTTGAGCGCGCCATTTTGGATTCCAAAATGGTTGCCATATTCGTAATCAGCATCCCAATAAACCCCGAAAAGGACACCCATATCGCTAAATTGACCAAAACCAGTGAGCGCCATCTTGGATTTCAAAGTGGATATCCAATTGGAATATTTATATCCGTATGATCATAAGTATAGAAAAAATCTAAAATCATTTTTGATTTCACAAAGACTCAAATCTATAAAAGTTGCCTTTCAAAGGTTGTTACGAAGAGAACGCTCGTAGCGAAAAGGCCGCCCAATTGTCTGTTACTAACAATAATATGAACTTTGTTCAATACGGAACGTCATTGTGGTATCAATTAAAAAAAACGTTTTTATACTTAGGATCAAAACCACACGGTCCCACTATATTTGATGTCGATTTTGGTTTTATAATTATTTACGTAATATTTGAAGATCGCGACGAAGACCGACATGACCGCTCTCTCTGACCGCTCGAGGCGGACTGATTTACGACGCGGTGCGCTCCTCGATTTATAGGTTGTTTTCAAAAAATTGTATAAAAATAAGTAATAGCTACAAGCTTCCAATTTTTTTTTATTATTATCAGAAAAGCCTGAATTTTTATATAGTTGGTATATTTCAGCTGTAGTCTCTATAATCTTCGTAGAAATAACGGATATATTGAAGGGTAAAATTTTATAATATGCTTTTTATCATACCGTCTTTTCAATATGACATTGTATGAACGTATGTTAGTTTTTTTTGTAGCTTCTACTCACGGCAAAGTGTTCTTTCATATTTCATTTTTTATATTACTTCCTTATTATTATTTTGATCACAATCACCATCGAAAGTACGCTATTTTTGCTAATTTTCGAAAACCTTGTCTACAAATTAATTAATTTCTCAGTTGTTAATTAATAAATCATTTTTTTTTTCAATACATTCTACTTTCGAAGAATCATTCTTTGATATGCATATCTTTTTATAACCGTGAAAAGTTTCAGTTCATAAAAACCTTATTCGAAACCTCGCCAATTTCACAGAGCTCAATGAAGGGACCCTTAAACGCAATTTTTCCATGTGAATTTAAATGTATATATGACCTCAATCAATAAATTCCCCTCGAGTTATGAATTGCTTTTTATTTAGCCAGTATGCTACTGGATTTCACAAAGAATAACTCAGTAGCTCGCAAAGGTATAAACAATCGAATTTTGTTATGGTTTCGCTAATTTTAACACTGACCCAACTGTGGAGCGCTATGAAGGTTATTTATTGATTTGAAAGGAAGTTGAATTTTCGTTTATTTATAATCGATTTATTTGTTTTTATATTTATTGGTCAAGGGCTTGAGTTGGTACCGCTATTATTTATTAGAAGTTAAGAACACTATCACACTTTCAAGACGGGATATACATATAATTGGCACTAGATGCATCTAGATACTCTCTAGTCAAGCAGAAAATATGATGGTGACTCTTATAAGTTCCTGATGGAATACACTTACCAGTCTCTCTCCGGACAGAACTTCGAGCAATTTGATGAGGTTCTTGCCATCTCGCATGTCTACGTAGAGGTCGCCGATACGGCACCCCACACGGACTAAATGGGAGTTCACCCATTTTTGGAAGGTCTTCTTCTGTACGCTTTCTCGTTCGTCTGTGGAAAAGAACAGAAGATTTTTTTAATGCTAGAATCATTAGTTACTAATACATTATTTGAATCGGAAATAATATTTAGAAACAGAAGATAAGCTAACAAAAGCAAGATTAATTTAGAAAATTTGAAGTAATGGAAAGCTTTATTTGGGGACTTTTAAAATTGTTACGGGAAAACGGACCTTCGAGCCCCAAAAAATAATGCACATAGTACAGCTTCATCGAAAAATACTAAGTAAAACAATAAAGAATGTTAACACATCAACAGCCAGTGAGGTCGACCGCGGTGCGGTGACCAGATGGCCGGCCTTACTGCTGGCCTGGCTGCCGTCAGCAGAGAGTCACGCCCGTCCGGAGTCGGCAACGCCATTGCAATAACTCCAGAGGAACAATACTAGACCAAGGTGTTGTGTTCAGTAAGTAATATCCTAGTAATTCGAGACGAGGATCAGATTGCTTTTCGCACGCTTCAGAGCGGAAAGCTCAGTCCTAGATGTGCAACATGCACACACTGGTCTTTTAGTTATTTTATTATTTCTTTCAAAATTTCAAATTACTTAATAAATTAACCAACATACACCTAATATTTTCTGTACGCACGCTAAATAATCCAACTGTGCCAAAATTATGAGCCTTTTTGATCATGATAACTGCTATTTTTTAACACGCATCACTCTGTAAAACGAACAGTGTTTTTGCTCTGCCACCTTATGTAGGTAACATTACAGAAGTGCCAGGGACTAAACCACACATACAACCATAAATACCCAGTAGATACTATTTGAATAAACGAGGAAACACAGGTTTGTTACACTTATTTATGAATATCACGCTCGAACTTCACTGATAATTAAAATACCATTTAACACAACAATTTTATCACAGAACTAACCTCGAAGCTCCACAACGACCTTGTCATAGTACACTTCCAAACCGGGTACTTCAATATCTATACCCTTTTTAATCAGCTCGTAACAATCCGTAGATGTCATGTCGCCAGCACACCGGCGACTGGTGCCCACTGCCTGGCCAGTATCGAGCGAAAGACGGGAAGAATTAGAGCGACAAAATTCAACAACCAGTGGACAAGGATATTCGATACACAAGCTTCAGATGTCGACAACTTTTTGACCGGTTTATTTAAATAATAATTTATTATTAGCACATTTCATCTAATCCTCATACTGGTTAAACGTCAATTTTGTAAATCAATCATAATAATTATGAAAAATAACACAGATCAATCTGGAAATACACGTTAAACCGTAAACAGTAATTGGGTAACTGAGAAAAAATGTGCGCGTTCAGATAACTACACTTCACATCACTGATAAAGAAACCTTTTTATCTAGAGGCGCTGAAATAATATTCAGTCATGAAGAGCCATATTGTTGAACTACTCTACAACTTAAAAGGAAAACCGGAAATTGTGGTTAATAATAATCATTAACATAATGCTATTTATGGCACTTTTTACAGTATTTAGCTGTATAAGTATGTCCTAATGTCCGTTTTCATTTTGGTTCTAACATAAGCAAAATCTTTGTAAAAGCTTAGATTTAAGAAAGTACGCCGATAGGTTATATCTAAGAGAATCAGAGAACCAAAAAGGATTTATCGAATACACTGGGTAACGTCTATATGAAGATGACGATTAAAATCATAGGCAGTATTCTGACATAGGTTGAGAGAATAGTTTCAGAATTGACGAATGATAGCAGTGAATGGAGATGAAGAAGAAAACGTTTTGTGCCGACTTCACTTAGCGGGGGAAGAAAAGTGATGATGACATTATCTTTGTCTAGACATTGACATATGAAGATTAAAACATACCTGCTAACGCTTTGATGCGCGATCGTTCGAATAGCCTCGACGACGAATTACCACCGTCGTACTCGAACTCGTCGATGATCTCTTGCCCGTGGCCGACGGATGGGTCCCAGCGGGACACCGATATGTCGGTCGTCATAGCGACCAACTGTACTTCACCACGCCACACTCAACTAATCTGCAACAAAAGGGAAATAAGGTTAGATACTTCATTCTGGACTACGATGGCAACGTATTATAATCGAGGGAATGAACCGAATCGACTTAAATCGTGACAAGGTGTATTAAGATCTAATTACACAATTAATAGATGGCGCTGCATTTTACCGATTAACAGATTGCGCTATAACAACGTTTTGCTTGACACGATCGAAGTTATGATGAGACTTAAAACAATGATTACTTCAAAAGTACTTGTCCGACCTTCATGAAATTTATATAGGACCACCCAGTACTATCGATTAAAAAAAGAATCATTAAAATAAGTTCATAATTGGCGGTGAAATCGTGTTACATACGAAAAATAGATATAATGAAAATTAGGTTAGTTACTGCATTCTGGACCATGCAACGGTCTTTAATCAACGTAGTATTAGTATATCGGGAAAACTAAGTCACATTGCACCTTTTTTATCACATTCACAAATAACCAAATGGCTCTCCACACCCAAAACACACTACCAAACTGCATATAACAACTCCATATTTTTTGTTATTTGATATGACATCACGTCACCGGTGATAAGATTAGATATAACTTTTCGAGAGTCTTGTGCTTGTAGGCACACTTGAACGTAGCCATTGATTTAATTCGAACCGGCTATTACATTTGTAATATGGGTTTGTGTAAGCCTATATTAATATTATATTTATTGAAGAATAGTACCTCTGAATATCCTACTAATATTATACAGACGAAAATTTGTATAGAAGTATGTTTTATTGTTTATTTTTTTCCGTCAAAAATATAACGATAGCAAGACAAAGCGGTCACCAGCTAGTATGATACAATGGTGGTTGGTAAAGAAGATACGAAGAGAGCGAGGGTTTGGGTTACAGCAATATGACATGTCTCTGCTAAGCAATTCTAGCAGTTCCTTACAACAATTAACAATATTTAACAGCCATATGCAAGTGTTCCTGCAACTGCAACAGTTACGAAATTAATCTGCTTAGTGATATTACCACTGTTTGCTCGATATTATCGCGAGTTATTAGGCGTGACTCACTAATACTATGGTGTTAAACTGCACGGTTACTCAATTTAAATACATTTCCTTATTTTTTTGGGAAGTTATTATCCACATTAAAAAATATTTTGATAGTTAAATCATAAAACGAAAAATTCGTTTTATGAGCAGCAGATTTAAATAGGTAATACACAACACAACCATAGAAGCCTCTACGGGCCGATCAGACTAGTAGAGATCGTGAGATAAGAATAGTTTGTGATTTTCAATAATCCACTATGTACATCTGAGTCGTTTAGGCCTTAGATTACAATTATTATGCTTTTTAACTATGTATAACGTTTTGCAACGGATCTATATATGTATGTATAGATAATAACTAATTGTTACGATGACTCTGACCTTCAAACAGACAATAACCGAACTTCATTGACGAAGGCTCTTTCAGAATCAGTACAGAATATAGTACGCCTCACTGGCACACAGTTGTTAATAGATTTGTATGTTGCCGAGTAATTTGTGTATCGAAATAGTCAATTAGTTTCCTTTATTATAGTTATTTTTTTTTTAATATCTATAAAGAGTCGAGCAGATTGGAAATGTTATTTTTTTTTGTAATTTTTCTGCATGAAGCACTTTAATAAACATTATAAACTAAAAAGATGTTTGGTCGGATGGTGTGAAATGATATAAAAGCGAGAGGAGTAGATTCAGAAATGACGAATGATAGAAATTAATGGTACAAGAATATATGTGCCGAGCCTCATCTAGCGTGGGAGAAGTACAGATAGAAAACGATATAAAGTTGTTTGAGGATCAACCTCTGAATATGATCGTATTATATTCAAGTGCACTAAATATGCGAATATTTTTAACCACTAGGTAATTACAAAAACATATTTCCCAGCATTGTTAAGAGTCCCTTCATTGAGTTCTGTGAAATTGGCGAGGTTTCGAATAAGATTTTTATTAACAGAAACGTTTCACGGTTATAAAAAAATATGTATATCAAAGAATGATTCTTCAAAAGTTGTATGTAGGAAGCAAAATTTTGATTAGTTAATTAACAACTGAGAAATTAATTAATTTGTAGACAAGGTTTGCGAAAATTAGCAAAAATAGCGTACTTTCGATCGTGATTGTGGTCAAAATAATAATAATGAAGTAATAAAAAAAATGAAGTATGAAAGAACACTTTGCCGTGAGTAGAAACTACAAAAAAAACTATCATACGTTCATACAATGTCATATTGAAAAGACGGTATGAAAATAAGCATATTATAAAATTTTGCCCTTCAATATAACCGTTATTTCTACGAAGATTATAGAGACTACAGCTGAAATATACCAACTATATAAAAATTCAGGCTTTTCTGATAATAATAAAAAAAAAATTGGAAGCTTGTAACTATTACTTATTTTTATATAATTTTTTGAAAACAACCTATAAATCGAGGAGCGCACCGCGTCGTAAATCAGTCCGCCTCGAGCGGTCAGAGAGAGCGGTCATGTCGGTCTTCGTCGCGATCTTCAAATATTACGTAAATAATTATAAAACCAAAATCGACATCAAATATAGTGGGACCGTGTGGTTTTGATCCTTAGTACAAAAACGTTTTTTTTTATTGATGCCACAATGACGTTCCGTAATAAACAAACTTCATATTATTATTAGTAACAGACAATTGGGCGGCCTTTTCGCTACGAGCGTTCTCTTCGTAACAACCTTTCAAAGGCAACTTTTATAGATTTGAGTCTTTGTGAAATCAAAAATGATTTTAGAATTTTACTAAACTTAGGATGGAATTTTTTGATCCAAGATTCATTTTGGAATCCAAGATGGCGCACACTGGTTTTGGTCAATTTTGCGATATGGGTGTCCTTTTCGGGGCTTATTGGGATGCTGATTACGAATATGGCAACCATTTTGGAATCCAAGATAGCGCGCACTAGTTTTGGTCAAATGAGCGATATGGGTGTCATTTTCGTAGTTTTTTGGGATTGCCATATTCGTAATCAGCATCCTGAAAACCCCCGAAAATGACACCCACATCGCTAAATTGTCAATAACTAGTATGCGCTATCGTGGATTCCAAAATGGTTGCCATATTCGTAATCAGCATCCCAAAAAACCCCGAAAATGACACCCATATCGCTAATTTGACCAAAACTAGTGCGCGCCATCTTGGATTCCAAAATGGTGGCCATATTCCTAATCAGCATCCCAAAAAACCCCGAAAATGACACCCATATCGCAAAATTGACCAAAACCAGTGTGCGCCATCTTGGATTCCAAAATGGTTGCCATATTCGTAATCAGTATCCCAAAAAACTTCGAAAATGACACCCATATCGCAAAATTGACCAAAACCAGTGCGCGCCATCTTGGATTCCAAAATGGTTGCCATATTCGTAATCAGCATCCCAAAAAACCCCGAAAAGGACACCCATATCGCTTATTTGACCAAAACAAGTGCGCACCCTCTTGGATTCCAAAATGGTTGCCATATTCGTAATCAGCATCCCAATAAACCCCGAAAAGGACACCCATATCGCTTATTTGACCAAAACAAGTGCGCGCTCTCTTGGATTCCAAAATGGTTGCCATATTCGTAATCAGCATCCCAAAAAACCCCGAAAATGACACCCATATCGCTAATTTGACCAAAACTAGTGCGCGCCATCTTGGATTCCAAAATGGTTGCTAAATATTTTTTATATGGCAGGTAATATAGGTACCATCAACTTATGAGCCAAGGAAGTAACCTAGGGCCCTTAGAATTCATCATCATGATCAACGATTTGCCAACAGTTGTCACGGAAGCCAGATGTTTACTATTTGCTGATGATCTCAAATTGCTTCTGCCGATTAATAGCGAAAGTGACTGTGGACGCCTTCAGCAAGATGTGGATAGAGTAGTGGAGTGGAGTAAAAAAAACCAACTTCAGTTTAATGTCGCTAAGTGCTCAGTAATTACTTTTAGTAGAGCAAGATCACAACTACACTACAGCTACAAAGTGGACGGATCACAGTTAAAAAGAGTTACATCGGTTAGGGATTTGGGGGTTCACCTGGACGCTGAGCTCCATTTTAGAGATCATGTGGTGAACATCTGCAAAAAGGCCTATAGGACTTTGGGGTTCGTGCTCCGTCGGGCAAACGGCTTTACAAATTACCGAGCTGTGAGAGTACTGTATGACGCTTTGGTACGAAGCCAATTAGAATGCAATGCTGCAATATGGGCTCCCCACGAATCAAAGTATATCTTAATGCTAGAGCGTATACAAAACAAGTTTGCCAGATACCTATACTGGAAACTGTATGGTGTATACCCTTTCTACCCGCTGATGTATCCAACCTTGTTTGTATTAGGCATGGTTGGATACAATAAACTGGAAGTCAGGAGGGACTTAGCACTCGCGCTCTATGTGCTGAAGGTGTTCCGGGGTAAGAGGGCCAACCCGGTGATATTGGAGGCGGTGGGATTGCGCGTGCCCGATGAGTTCGTGCACAGACGGAGGCGACCACCGCTACTGGACGTGCCACGAGGAAGGACTAACCTGCTGAGTAAAGCGCCTCTAACACGAACCATTCTAACACTGAATCGGGTAGCGGAGACTGTTGACATATTCCAATGTCCTCTGAACGACTTTGTAAGGGCTACTCTGTATTGTTTATGTTATATTTAATTGATTTTTTTTTTAATTTTTTTTTTTACATTGTATTGTACTTGTTATTGTTTAAAATTGAATGTTACATTTTTTATTAACTATATTTGTAATTTTTGACTACACTATTGTATTAGGACTCCTGTAAAGATAGATGTAAGGATGAAATAAATAAATAAATAAATAAATAAATTTATAAGTACTAAGACGGTGCTCATTCTAAAAATTTGCAAAGTTTGAGGTCAATAAAAAAAACATTTACGCTTATTTGTAGTTTGATTTATTGTCTGTATTTGATTAGGAATAATACATTTTTTTTATTAGTTCAAAATAATATATGTATAGTATAAGTATAAATAAAAAAAATAAAAAACCATCAACTTTTAAATTTCTCATATTGATATTCTACAAGAAATCACGACAACAAAAAGTCTATTTTTTTCAACGAATTATACCTACTTACAAATGCGACATAGCAAACCAAACACATAATTAAATATTGATGAATAATATCACTGAGATTTAATGTTGGAAGTAATGAAGTACTGTGAAAATATCAAATTCGTAAGTCTTTCAATATCGCGTGGACGGTACGTTCGCGAGTCGCGAGCGCTGTGAGCCGCGTCGCGCGTCTCTAAATACCTAAACTCGAACCGCCGCATATGTCAAGGGGCCTTAACGATCAGCCAATGCGCAAACATTTGCGCAACTTGAAATAAAAACTTTCGATATCACATCTATACCTACTTTTTGTATTGCTTATGTGTGTCATATCTGTAAGTAAATACTATTGAAGGTAGCAAACTGGTAAGTATAACAATACATATATTCATGAGACAGTAACATGGAAATTGTGGTATTTTCTTTGGACGACCATCCAAAAGAACAAGTTCTCAAGATCAATGAAGCTATCCTATCCTAAATATTACGTGTTTAGATGTTTAGTTTCAATCATGGTTCCATCTAAATAAAAAGCAAATTGGAATTCAATTCTTAAGTGGAGTAAGTTACCTTTAATAAACCAATTTTCAAACTTCGTGGACTCTGTTGGACTACTTCCGAAAACCAAACCGGAAACAAACTTTAGCCGCAAATTATACATTCCACATAATTGTATTATTTTCCCATTAATTGTACCAGATAGCAAATTATCAATCGTAAACTATAGATGGTAACGATGGTAAGTAATTGTTACAGTTTCGCACTTTCCATCACGTAGCGGATCGGTCACGCACAGTTTCGACCCATTTACAACAATAAAATTGTTGCGAGTTCGTAACTATAATTCGGCCGTTTTTAGAATGCGTTCCTGACACATCGCGATTGAACTGACGACGTAACTTTGTAATGGCGTTGCAGTTACGATAAAAATATTTTTGCTGGTTGTTTACCGTTTTAACAATTGATGAGCATTAAAACAACGTTATTTTATCAATAATCAATGAATGTTATAATTTTGTGCCAAACTTAGAGTCAAATGACTTTGTAAACAATATTTTTCTAAATATATACTGCGTTATTACAAGGTTATGTCAGCGCTTGATATTTGTAGTGCTGTGCTAAAAATAAAACCCAATAATAGTATCGTAATCCGTTCTTATACAGTTACGGTCTATCTTATAAAAAGTTAGCGCAGACTTGAAGAATTTATTACCATATACGTAATGATGACATAAAGTCAACGCTAACTTTTTATAAGATAGGGGGTTATCTAAACTAATATTATAAAGAGGAAAGATTTGATTGTTTGTTTGTTTGTTTGTTTGTTTGCATCGAATAGGCTCCGAAACTACTAGACCGATTTCAAAAATTCTTTCACCGTTGTGAAGCTACACTATCCGCGCTGAACATAGGCTATATTATATTTTCAAAAAAATTAGGGATCTTTACTAAAACTTCAATTATGTAACCCAAGGTGTAAAAAAAATACCTAAGAAATTCCTTACATCGCGTGCGCTGCGAAAACTATTGAAGATAGAAAGAAATTATGTACTACGATTTTGTAGAACACATTATCATCCACAAAAAAGTCAACGACAGCATATGACTAACTATTACAGATATGTCACTATAAGTGTTTTAATATCGAAAAAATATAATTAAAATGACGCCGTTAGAAAACGTTCTTTATTTGTGCTTTGGTATTAATCCTTATCTAAATAAACTTCTTCATAATTAAGACTGGTTCAATACCTTTATATGACTTTTTAAATTATTTAATTTGGACATTCCATTCGAAAGATATCACGAGTTCAAAAATGTAAGTATTGGAAAAAAGTCAAGCGGAATAAAGCAGGCGCCGCGCCGGTCACGGAAGTATATGCGGGTTCTATTGTTTATCCCACTATGTGGATTGTGGATCAAAAGAAAACTTATGAGATTAACAGTATGTACATATTATGTTAAACTCATAATTAGTAAACTATTGTAAAAAATTTCGACTACCACAGCACTTTTGCCCATACGTCGGCATATTAATAATATTTTGGATCAAATTCCTTATAACTATGACAAATACTATCCCTCTATCTTATAAAAAGTAAGCGTTGACTTTAACGCTTTACGTATTAGTACTTCAAGTCTGCGCTAACTTTTAAGTTAGACCGTATAACTTTAAATAAAATACCGGCTACCGCAGCACTTCTGCTTACACGTCGGTATATTAAAAATAATTTGGTTTAAAATCCTTATCAACTATGACAAAAACTCAAATATTTAAAAATGTATGCTACCACTTCCGCCTATACGTCGGCATACTAAAAATATTTTGGTTCAAAGTCCTTATCAACTATGACAGATACAAAAAAAACTGTGATATGTACTAAATACATATTTAAAAAATCCGACTGCCGCAGCATTTCCGCTCAAATTTTCGGGTTCAAAATCCTTGTCAACTGTGACATGTACTTCAACATTGTAAAAAAATCCGGCTACCGCAGCACTTCCGCCCATACGTCGACATATTCAAAGTATGTGGGTTCAAAATCCTTATCAACTGTGACATGTACTTCAACATTGTAAAAAAATCCGGCTACCGCAGCACTTCCGCCCATACGTCGACATATTCAAAGTATGTATGTTCAAAATCATTATCAACTGTGACATGTACTAAAATATTGTTAAAAATTCCGGCTACCGCAGCACTTCCGCCCATACGTCGACATATTCAAAGTATGTAGATTCAAAATCCTTATAAACTGTGACATGTACTAAAATATTGTTAAAAATTCCGGCTACCGCAGCACTTCCGCTCATACGTCGACATATACAAAGTATGTAGGTTCAAAATCCTTATCAACTGTGACATGTACTTCAACATTTTAAAAAAATCCGGCTACCGCAGCACTTCCACCCATACGTCGACATATTCAAAGTATGTATGTTCAAAATCATTATCAACTGTGACATGTACTTAAACATTGTAAAAAAATCCAGCTACCGCAACACTTCCGCCCATACGTCGACATATTCAAAGTATGTAGGTTCAAAATCCTTATCAACTGTGACATGTACTTAAACATTTAAAAAAAAATCCGGCTACCGCAGCACTTCCGCCCATACGTCGACATATTCAAAGTATGTAGGTTCAAAATCATTATCAACTGTGACATGTACTAAAATATTGTTAAAAATTCCGGCTACCGCAGCACTTCCGCCCATACGTCGACATATTCAAAGTATGTGGGTTCAAAATCCTTATCAACTGTGACATGTACTTCAACATTGTAAAAAAAATCCGGCTACCGCAGCACTTCCGCCCATACGTCGACATATTCAAAGTATGTAGGTTCAAAATCCTTATCAACTGTGACATGTACTTCAACATTTTAAAAAAATCCGGCTACCGCAGCACTTCCACCCATATGTCATCATATTCAAAGTATGTATGTTCAAAATCATTATCAACTGTGACATGTACTTAAACATTGTAAAAAAATCCAGCTACCGCAACACTTCCGCCCATACGTCGACATATTCAAAGTATGTAGGTTCAAAATCCTTATCAACTGTGACATGTACTTAAACATTTAAAAAAAAATCCGGCTACCGCAGCACTTCCGCCCATACGTCGACATATTCAAAGTATGTAGGTTCAAAATCATTATCAACTGTGACATGTACTAAAATATTGTTAAAAATTCCGGCTACCGCAGCACTTCCGCCCATACGTCGACATATTCAAAGTATGTGGGTTCAAAATCCTTATCAACTGTGACATGTACTTCAACATTGTAAAAAAAATCCGGCTACCGCAGCACTTCCGCCCATACGTCGACATATTCAAAGTATGTAGGTTCAAAATCATTATCAACTGTGACATGTACTAAAATATTGTTAAAAATTCCGGCTACCGCAGCACTTCCGCCCATACGTCGACATATTCAAAGTATGTGGGTTCAAAATCCTTATCAACTGTGACATGTACTTCAACATTGTAAAAAAAATCCGGCTACCGCAGCACTTCCGCCCATACGTCGACATATTCAAAGTATGTAGGTTCAAAATCATTATCAACTGTGACATGTACTAAAATATTGTTAAAAATTCCGGCTACCGCAGCACTTCCGCCCATACGTCGACATATTCAAAGTATGTGGGTTCAAAATCCTTATCAACTGTGACATGTACTAAAATATTGTTAAAAATTCCGGCTACCGCAGCACTTCCGCTCATACGTCGACATATACAAAGTATGTAGGTTCAAAATCCTTATCAACTGTGACATGTACTTCAACATTTTAAAAAAATCCGGCTACCGCAGCACTTCCACCCATATGTCATCATATTCAAAGTATGTATGTTCAAAATCATTATCAACTGTGACATGTACTTAAACATTGTAAAAAAATCCAGCTACCGCAACACTTCCGCCCATACGTCGACATATTCAAAGTATGTAGGTTCAAAATCCTTATCAACTGTGACATGTACTAAAATATTGTTAAAAATTCCGGCTACCGCAGCACTTCCGCCCATACGTCGATATATTCTAAGTATGTAGGTTCAAAATCCTTATCAACTGTGACATGTACTTCAACATTGTAAAAAAATCCGGCTACCTCAGCACTTCCGCCCATACGTCGAGATGTTCAAAGTATGTATGTTCAAAATCCTTATCAACTGTGACATGTACTAAAATATTGTTAAAAATTCCGGCTACCGCAGCACTTCCGCCTATACGTCGACATATTCAAAGTATGTATGTTCAAAATCCTTATCAAATGTGACATGTACTAAAATATTTCAAAAATTCTGGCTACTGCAGCACTTTCAACCATACGATATTTTGTGTCGGTTTTTTTGGGCGTTCATAATTCGGAGTAAAACAATGTTATATTAAAAATTGTTTTTAAAAAAATCTCTTTGTCAAAATAGCAAAAGGAAAGTCTGTTAAAAGGGCTATTAGGTGGCTACTCTAAGGAACGAGTTTTTTAGTCGTGGCCCAGGCTCCACAGCGAATTGCCCTTTCTTCTTTGCGGTTACCGCAGCACTTCCGCCCATATGTCGACATATTTGTACGATTTTATAAAGGCTACCCGTGCGAAGCCGGGGCGTGCTGCTAGTACTTTATAAAATAATACGTTTTGTTTTTCTTTTTAAGAATTTGAAAATAATGGACTATAAGATAACTTTTATGATATATAAAAATAAAACTACGTACGCACATTCAATTCAATGTACTTTATTGCATAGAAATACAGATTGTAACTTTGTAACAAAGAATTACATTTATATTACCTTTTTTTGGTTTCCACTTAAATAACTAAAACATAAATTTTAAATGATTCCGCCAATTTAAAACGAAAATAATCCTAAAAATAATCCGGCGATTCACTTTGGAGGAACGGTAACGAACTCAGTGTTATGTTGTGCCCATCACTAGACGTGACTAATTGACATGTGTCAGGAACGCATTCTCTGAGCGGCTAGATTATAATAATGAGCATTTGCACACTAATAATCACATACACATCTCACGATTATTTTTCCCATAGAAAATAACACCAACATGTGAGATATTACATCACAATCGTTAAACAAAAACAACGAACTAAAAAGCTTGTGGGCCAAGTTATAATCAAATGTAATGTATTCCAAAAACTGGTTCAGTAAATTATGTGATGTAATTTATTAAGATACAAAAATTACCATCGTAATTATTAGGCAGAAAATTAAGGCATACGTTTCAAGTTAGCAAAGGTACTCAATTAATATTTACGACAAGAAAACAGATTTTAAATTAGATGCTGTTTATTTAAAAACAATATGAATTTTGTTCAATACGTAATCCGTTGATTTGTAATATAAATCAACAATGCCCCAGTAAGTTTAAAGCATACTGATAAAAGGTACAAATCAAGAAGTAATAAAAGTAACAAATCAAGTGTATCGAATAGGCAGGGCGCGGTCGTTAACCTCGCCGAAGCAGGCATGGCGTTGTCGATCTACTCTAAAGCCTGCTAATAACCACCATTTTGAAACTACGCTATTGGTACACCAAGTTCATGGGTAAATAGTTTCAAAGAAAGAATTTTTAACAGTATGCTTAGGAATCAGATAGTTCTGCTCAAGAACAGGAGAACGAATGAGACATATATAGATAAGCAACTTTCCAAAGTCCAAAACATGTAAAAATTGAGAGGGGTTAATAAATTAACTTATTCAACCTATAATATCGAAGGGGCCAAAGACTCCCCCAAACTTTTCCTATCCTCCTGACCTCTAGCGGTTATCCACTATTCCGTCTTATATACACTCATTAAGACTTTCGCTTGAGGAAGAAGGGTTAAAGCAGTTGGGTATAGATACACCCAATCGCCTCCAAGAAAATGCCTCCCTTCCTCCTCCAAGCCCTAAACAAAGTATAGACATTATGAGCCCCCTCATGTCTACCACGTCTAGTAAATGACTAGACGACACGCTATCTGCATTGCGAGGGCTATAGAATGGCATGGCGTCCCCTCGTCATCATACCTCACACAATAAGTCGTTGAGATCGCCTTGACTTGGCGCATACATATCCCAATACCTATGAGTATTATTTTACACAATATTGTGTAGTAAGAATACCATCATTAATATTGATGACAGGTATGTTATATGAAATGGAACTCGAGAAAGTACATACTATAAAACAAATCAGCTATATAATTTTGCATTCAGACGACTATATCTCGTTTAATTTTGTCAAATTTATTCAGAGCTTTACCTACATAATATGTATTTTGTTTACATGTTTTTCAATGAACTATACTTTAAGCTCCTTATGTGCTTATGAAATCTGTGGATTTTTACTTTCTTACTTATATTCATTTATTCAGACTTTTCATTCATCATTTCAACTCCCTTATACAACCACAGGAAACTACGCGATTTCAATCATATAGTTCCGTTAAATTTGACGCTTAACAAAGTTCTTGCGTCAGCAGCAATAAAGTTTAATATAGATTGGCACAAGGTAACTGTTATTATGTACGGATGAATGTAGTATTTACGGTCCGTAACAGTCACAGTACAACGAATGCCAGCCGGGGTATTCATAGATGCAGTCTGAACCGCCGATTTGAAGATTTTGTTTGTTTTTTTAATTAGTCTTCATCTTCACTAAAACTGCAATTAACACGATGAGTGTTGAAATTAAGAGCATTTTGCATATTATGTACCTACTTATTTCTAAAACACCTTTATTTGAAATTTTGTACCATTTAAGTTTTCTAGAATACTTATCAAAAGTGTTGTATGTAGAGTTTGTAAACTGAGTGTTTACGTAGAATTAAACCAAATTAAAAAAATATATTCATTTCTTCTTATGTAAAGATTTAACCTACTACTAAAATAATAAAATCTGCAGTGGCACGATTTCCAGTTTCCGATGAGTGAGCTTCTGACATCACATCTGCTAAATATAGCGCCATTAACGCGGCAAAAGTGCTGTAGTCGTTCGCAAGATTTTGACTATTCGTTTATGTGGTAGCAAATCTTCTACAATCTATAATACAGTGTAATGTTTCACGTTATCTGCACTGTACTCATTATTTTATCAACAGTCGCAACGATAAAACTACGAAACCACAGAATAAAATATTTGTAAGAAACTAGTTCGGTGAGCAGAAACATGTGAGCCGTCGCGCTCGAGCAAACGATCCATTTTCCTTTTGTTGGAATAGGAAAATGGAGCATGCCTAGACAAATGAAGGCTGGAAATGGTTGGAGCGGACGGAGTTGCTAGATAACAGGCACTTCCCATGCTGGTGTGCCGGTGGGCGGACGAATCTATTAACCCAAATATAGAACCGCGCCCGGGCCCACTCGCGTGACTTACTCTCACTAAATTACAATTTTATCCATCACTATGCTTGTTTCACAGGATTGGCTGGCACTAAGTAGGTATTATGTCAATTAGTTTTCTGAAAACACTTGTCTTTCAAAGTTTCAATGGCTCTGATAACGAACTATTACGATTGTCGCTGTTAATTATAAAATTACCGATGTATAATATTAAAAGTTTCATAAAATCTAAATATGTATTACAATTATCTTAAAAGAAAATCAAGGACAACAATATAAACTCTTGAAACGGTTGAGAGCTTAACTGAACACACTCTTTAGACTTCTAAACGAAAAATACCACTTTTAGCCTAAAAAAACTAGACATCTGTTATAGAGAAGCTCACACCCAATTAGCCACTATGTAATCAAAGGCACTGTTGGCTACCCTTCCGTGAACATTCCCCTCCAAAACAGCCCACAACCGTTACAAATAATAAACAAAGGCAACGCTGACACGAAACACGACGCTTCGAAACAGAAACAAAAGGGATATCCGGTCTACATCAAGCATCCAACGTGAAAATTTTAGAAAATAGCACCATTCAATCGACAGTTCAGTTCGCTTTGAAAAATGTAGGCCTGGAGACTAATGAGCTCGATCATTTAGTAGTTAATTATGACTAATGCGCGACGTCGTCAACCACAAACATTCCGGAAATATAGGCCGAAACTACCTTCCCAAACGTCCAGCTTATCAGATTTATGTGAAAACGAAGGCCATCGTAGACATCCCACACAAATACTTACACGTTAGTTATAGACAGAACACTAAGTAGGTTCACATTTCTGCCACCCTCGGGGTTGCTATGCTACCCAGTGTGTGAGGTTACAGGGTGGAACGGCTAATGTCAGTCAGTGACCGGACTCTACCTACACAGTACAGTCCACAATCTTTTGTCAGGTCGTTTCGTTTTATATCATGAAAGTCAATACTCTATTTTTAGTTCACCTAACTATATTCTCTGAAACGAGGCCGTTGATTTCGGAAACGCTTTGGTCATCATGTTTATGTCTACGTTCATGATTGTACTGCTTATTTTAAAATTTGCATCACACGACTGAGAGTTCAATCTTGCTCTTATCGTTTCTTTTCTCGTGAAATCACAATGGAGTACCAGTATGTTTTCAATTATTGATGTTATCCATTACCAAAGAATAAAAAATAGTACTAAAGTACAGTTTATCAGCCTTTGGTCATCTATTAAAATAGAATCTGAGACGTAATGGTTATAGTTACACCACCGCATCACACTCCTGTGAGGTACAGAAGTCAATGAGTCTAGTGTGTGGGAGTCGTCACTGAACTTTGTAGTAGGATGCGCCTAATTTGTTGCCAACTACAAATCTAATAGTGTGTACCTCTCGGTCTGAAGCATGGTCGCATACGTTTTTTGTTCAGCGAATGATCCTATTTACATTTACTCAGCTAATGCGTTCCATTATTTATATTTTTAGAAAATATACGCTAGAGCTTTATTTGTCAAAAACCTCTAAAAAAAAACACGAAGCCTTTCTTGTCAGAATTCGTTAAGCTTCTCATCGATATCAAATGACGCTTGCTTTCGTGGAACTTGAAGTACATTCCTACAATATCAATTTATTGAATGATACGCAAACACAAAAGTGAATTTTGACACTATCAGAGTCAAACGGAGGATAAACAAAATAATTTATTTATTGTAGTCGTGATGTAAAAACAATCGGTGGACAGTGCCTCTACCATGAGCTGTCACAGTAAAATCGCCTGACTTTACTACAGTAGTTACGTCAATATTAGTATGACGAATTTTAGTACCCAACTATCCGCCAGAGGCGCTGTACAAATCTTCATACATTTTTTTAACTACAGACGCTAGCGAGTATAGTAAATATAGTATAGTAAAAACTCATGGTAGACCTACAGGTAGATATCCAACGCATCGTGTCGCCTGATATTGCTTGCCCATTGTTCTAAATAAATGTGGTGGCGTCAGAACAGAACATCAGCAAAAGTCATGCAGAACGAATCATCTTTACTTTAGTAAAGATCGTGATCGATCTCGCCGCCGTGACAGACTAGAAACTTGGCAATGAAGATAATAAGAAACGCATAAAGCTTTAGATAGTGCAAAGTTTGTTCTGTCAATTTGGCAGTATAGACTCATAGCTGGTGGTTTGTGTTGGTATGACATAATCAGGGTGACGTCAGCGGGCGTCGGCAACTGTGGCGAAGGCCGGCGACGCCGCAGCCGTTTTGTTTGCGCGACTAGAACCGGTTCTATAGGGACACATGCACTGCACGTTACTTGTGTATCACGCGATGCTTCGTAAGGTGTGCTGTGCACATTGAAGAAATTCTCTCGAGATATTTGTAAATAGGATGCGTTTTTATAACAATAACATAGATTTTTTAGTTTCTTAATATGCTCACTTTTTTAGCCCCAGTCAAACCACTTGACGTTGAGAATTCTTCTACACGAAATGTATTTGGTTTTCTATTTTAATAAACTAATTTCGACGATAACAGGAATTTTATCATTAAAATATAAAAATAAAAAATATTCCTTTTTTATCAGCCACACCCAAATACAAGATGTTCGCCTCGAAAGCGATGACGCTGCCATCTTATTTAGGTCAATAAGTACAACTCACGGATACTATAAAAGTTACGCAGCTGCAGTTGGTTCATAAGTGCAGCATAACTTTTACAAACCAGTGAAGACTGAACCCTGGGTACTTTATTATTCTTGTTATTTTATTTTATAGTTCATTGTTCTATCAGAGCCTGAGAATAGAACGCATTTCGCAACACAATTCGTTGTTTTTCTCATAATCTTCTATCTACACGAAGATTAAGACTAAAATAAGCAGTCGGTCATTGAATTCCCCCTCGAGGAATATTTGAAGTGTTGCCAACTATCATAAATGATTATTTATCACTGATTTCTTTTTGGTAAGTTGAGTGTACTTGTTACTACTGTATTGATAGCATCGATACAGTAGTAACATAACAAGTAATATAATCTGCACGAAGAGAAGTCAATCAATATTAATTTAACAAATCGATTCTCGGTCGGTTGGCCCCGCGGGCAATAAAACAGGTATTCAGTTACATACATATACGCAACTAAACTACATACCATTAAAATGGGGACAAAATGGTGTTCTTTTTGAGATGCAATACATGCTTGCAAATAAATAAAAGCGCATGACTGCTGAGTCAATGTTCTTTATCTTTTCACGGTATATTTTGGTTGTGCCTGTTTATTTATCAGATCAGAAAAGTATCTATAGAATGCCAAGCAGGGTAATTTTATATTCCTAGAAGAGAAAATAGGTGAAGTGAGGACACACCAGTTATTCGTGCTCATAACGCACAATGAATTATTCAAAGGCCATGATCTTACGTTGAATTCTTAGCGCAATAGACATCGCACGTAAGCGCACTTTCCATATTGTCAGTTACTTCAACAAATCAACACCAGAAAGCAGAAATATAATAAAATTATTTACATGAGTGCAGACAAGTCCCACACATTTTGGCAGAAATACAAACAAGCGTTCGTCATTGAGAATTCAAAACAGACGATTTTATAATACTTGATTCTTAACCTATCTTCCACATTGTGGGCTCGATACCCACAAAGATTAAACATTTGTTAATAGAAACTGATTTGGCAAACAATCACTTATTGATTGTATGATACTGCACTGCGATTGGAATAAGGGCTTTTAAGATAACACAGAATGCAAAGCCCAGATAACATGAAATAAGGTCAAATCCACTTGAGTGCTCACAATTCCAAGAACGTAGTGAGACAGGGAGGGAATAATGAAGGCAGCCATTGTTCAAATAAAACCCGGCGAAAACGAAAAGTCCCCCCGACTGTGACCTCTATACCAGTTTCAAGTTAAATTTCGTAATGAAAAATGTTTTGAGAGCAAAGGTGAAAATTTTAATTAAAGCTACTTTTCTGAAACTGGATCAAATCATTTTTGTGGCCGTAACCGTAAAAGTAACAATTTCTCAGGACTTTAACCGCCTGTGTAAAGCTGTTGTATTGTATTATTTTTTCCTTTGTAAGCTTTTGAATATTACACAAACACGACTATCATCAGGCAGGAGCCTTGAATAAGATGAGTTTATTATTATGTCATATTCAGAAGGGGACGTTGATTGCTTCGATGGCAAAGGCAAATTACGTAGTCATAAACAGCTAATCAACAGCTTCATTCAGTCAAGTTCAGTGATCAACGTTCTTGCTCGTGTTTGGCTTTGGGCTCACGATATTTAAATTGTAATCATCATTACGCCGTTATATTTAACTCTACATCCAATGATAGCTGACATTTTAATGTTTCTTCATGTCAAAGGCAATATGTTGTTCCCAATTGGCTACATGATTGTAAAGACATGGCTGCATTGTGGCTAGATGATATGGTATTGGCCATTATTGGTGAAATGAATATCTTCTTAAATATCTAACTTCACTCTGACAGGGCATTAAGCGGTCTGGCCAGTAAGTGGCACGTTTCCAACCGGTTTTTCCACCGATACCATACATCCGACCGCTAGCCATAAAACTCCCAAGCCGCGCTTCCGATCAATCTATCTGGATAGCCTTTTCGATTTATCAATCATCGTCTCGTATTTTGTTCTAGAAATCACTTAGGCAAGCAATCGCTCCCTCTGATTGTATGTAAAACTGCAATCATCTCGTTGCTGACCGAAACAAACGCAAATTGATTTGGTATGTCGCAAGCAAACGCGTTGCAAAAAATGATTAAAATCCTTCAAATCAGTTTTAGTCTTACGCCAGTAGTTTGTATGTACAGAAAGCGGTTGTTACGTGAGCCGGTGAGTGCAAGACATGGACTGGATTGGAGGTCGTCGACCCCGATAGAGCGGGACTCAGGACTTCACTGCCGGAATATTAAAAGCTAACCAACTGCATCGAATAAATGGAACTCTCTTATGAATGCTTAGTGTAATAACGAGTGATTTATTAACATGTCATAACTTCAGCTTGATCGGTTGTTATGATGAATAAGGGCAATTAGTATAAGAAATTTCAAAATTATAATAGGAATAAAAATTCCTTACACGTGCATTTGGAAAGCACAGCAAACAATAAAAGAAACAAACCAGTTCCACAATGGGCCACTGTGGGTTACCTTCATTAGAAAGGCCTAGTCAGGCATGGCCTCGCAATTCACACCATTAATGCTCAGGTTCTCGACCGTGAAAGGGCTGTCGAAGTTTTTAACTTTGATTGTGGAGCAATTAGATAGAGCAAAGAAAGTTGGAGCACAAAAGAGTCTCATTCTTGGTGATCAAAATGTCAGAAACTTAATGAAAAAAATAAACAAACCGACCCAAAAAGACTAGACCCAATAAAACGAAAAATTAAATCTGTAGCCCACACCTTTGTCAGCATTTCATGAAATGATTCAGAATGCGTACTAAGCGTCTAAATATAGATATCTTTGAATTACAGTCGAATTCCTGAGAATCCGATGTGAATCCTTATGGTGTCTACTATTTTTGAATATTCTCTTCAAACTACCTTATTTTATATGTAAGTATCCTCAAAATATTACTTTATTAATAAATGGGATTAATTAGTGATAATACTATTTATTAAACCAAGAAAGACAGTACTGATATAGCACTTAGAACTACATATAACAATATATGTAGGTATGTCTAATATAACATTTTTTGTCTAATATAGCAATTTTTTTGAATACGCTGTCTCCACTAAGAGCTATGCTTTGGAACTCTGAGTATCAGACAAGAAACTCTATTTAGATACTACATATATCAAATATTATTGAGGTGTGGTATTAATATATTCAATATTCATAAATGATAGTCCTTTATATCACCGACAATAATAGTATATGACATGTGTAAGAAATAACCGTATAAGTCTAGTAATATTTCAATCACGTCCAAGGTTCCACGCTGTGCATTTACGATTCACCTGTCAATAAAGAACATTTGCTTAGGCAAAGGCAATATATATCTTAGAATCTCAAGGTCTTGTATTATCGGTCATGGAGCAGGTCGCAAGTTAGATAACATCATATAAATAAGATTAAATTATAAAACTATACTAATTAACTAAACATTACTATTCGTATTTAAATATTTACCAACTACTAATAATTCTAACTTTGTGCTGTCTTTTATGTTGTAGATCAATCAAATTGACGAAATTTTGGTCGAATCTCCCTCTGAAAACTGACCATATTATTATTCCGCACTCCCCCCAATGTTTATGACACTAACATTCAACGAACTCGACACTGGCAGAATTGTGGCAACATGTCACAAAAGCCATAAACCAAGAAGTCAAGTCAAGTCAACATGAAATAACTAATAAGCCAGGCTTATAAACTAATTAATTAGAACCAAACGAATTTAACTAATTTTCTCAATTAATTTGTGAAGAGATTTTATTGCTGCTCGAAACTGAAACATCAGTCTATATCAATCGTCAGATGTGATCACAATAAATAGCCGGTTAATTAAAGTCCTAATAGAAATAATCTCGAGTCAAAGGACGAGTCATAATTTTTTCTATTGTGTCAGAGCTACGCTATGTCTCCAGGTCAATTAAGAGGTCATACGGGTTGATAACTAAGTATAAACTAATTGCTTGATAACGCAAAACGAAACTGCTATTAATAACCAAATAAACCTACATGTTAACCACAAAATAAACAGTTATAAAAACTTACGTCACCAAGTAATGAGCTTTGAAATGTTGCGAAAGCCAAAAATATTCTTTGATTCGATGGTATCTCTATTGATAATACTAATAGATAACCAATCGTTTATAAAATTTTCGCTAATCACTTTTGAATATAACTACCTACCTAAAGTATTTTTTTTTACTATAATAAAGATGCCATACTAGAGTGGTGATGGACACTGGTGACCAATCAAATGTTGAAGATCAAAACGCCCACAGATCAAATGTAGCATCAATAATACTGTCAATTTTAGAAACCAAAGTTATTTATAAAGATAAAACCGTAAACAAAATGAATGGACATCGTGAGTGGAGCATGGACTTGACGATGAGCTCACCTATTATTTTTTGTCATTAGCATTATCATGGTCAGACCAACATGCTTGACCGCTTGACTCATTACCACAATAAAGATACCAGTATTATGACATTCGTTCTAATAGCTAAACAAAAGGGAAAATATCGAAAATAAAGAAATGCACCAGCACGCAGATAAGATTAAGGTTGAGATAAGAAATGACATCATATTATTCTAGCGCAACAAAAATGATGTGTATGAATGATATCATACGAATGAAGATGAAACAGTACCAATGAGCCACTTTATTTAATCTTTTGAGCCTTGAAAGTTATTCGGGAACACCGCATATGGCCGCAGACGATAGTTTAATCTTTGTTGACACAATTACTAGATCATTTTTAAGAGTGACTAAACTGAACAAAAATGACATAAAAATGGGAATTGGCTATTTTAGTCTATAATTAGGTTAAACCAGGCCAAAGCTATAATCCTAGCCGTCCAGTATCAGTTAGTACATCACTGCGCATGACCTAGATGACGACAGGGGGCGGGGCCGGCTGTTCAGCAGAATACTTACCCGGCAAATGCCTGAAGGAGCAGTAGGAAGAACAGGTCAATACGATCAATGAACTGACAAATTGGTCTGTCTCGGCCAGTGACTCATGTAATGGCTTTCTTCCTTCGCTCTAACCCGGTAGATAGATAAGGAATGTCGGCGAACATATTCAGATTAAAAGTTCATGCAACTTCAACAACGGAAGTACATAGCTTTCTTCAGAACTTCAGATTGAGAAATTATCGAATTTTTAAACACATTTTCAAAAATGACTTAATCTACTTTGGAGGACTTCATAAATCTCCAACCAACCTGTTTTAATGATATAAAACGTGGGCGATAGGCATCCGCCTACGCAATGAAGAACTTAGTTCCAAAGAGATTTGTTCTAAAGTCAATGAGAACACACGTCCGAAAAGCGGAGCGTTCCCTAGTAGCGCTTCACAGATGAAAAGGTTTGACGAACAGTGACATCACGAGTCAAACTATTGATCCTTAAATTACTGACACAGATACAGGAAACCTAATATTTCCATCCAAAACTGACTCACCCAATAGAGACTATCTCATTTCAATGGCACATCCAATAGCAAGGTTCACTTCACTGTAGTTCTGATATCAAACTGTAACGAACAGACGCTGAACGAAGTACCGACGCAGCACGGAGGCTTGTCGCGAGCCCGAGTAAACGGAACCGACTGAACGACGAAACAGCGAATGTATCGATCGCACTCCTGGCGCCGCCGCCGGCGGGCCGCATATTCCTGGTGCACGCACGTCCCACCCCGGCGACTGCCACCCCACATTATACACCCCTTGATAGGGGAATAACGTGACCAGTTATAAAACAAATTAATACTACCTGTAAATGACCTTCAAATTACGATCAAATTCGGACTGCCCAAACCGCCTAAAGAATAACATTGGCATACCGTTAAAGAATAGTATATTTGTGGAGAGTTTTGAGTCAAATCGTAGATCCAAAATGTTTTGGTCAAATTTGGTTCTGAAGAAATACCTCCTAACATATTCTCTATCCGTAATCTGGGATATCCATAATAAAATCGGGCACAAACAGTATTTTCTTCCTCCCCCACTCAAGAAATCGACCTTGTCGCGCCACGCAAACCCCGTTACTTAAGACGCCAGGGGAGCTTCTTAGGGGAATTACATGAGAAAAAGCCACTAAAGGAATTATTTAGGTACACTTAGTAACTAAATAATACCTTATACAGAAAACTAACTTTAGTCTCCGACGTAGGAACGTCAAAATAAGACGGCAAAACGGTTTTATAATAATGATTAGTAGACTGATTTGTATCGCCTAGTGGCAAGATAAAATATTTTCTAATGACACCAAAACCGCAGTTTTATCTTTCAGATAAAGTATCTTTGTTTGCGATACGACTGCTCCATGACAAATATTTCGTAGGTAAATCTGGTTAAAAAAAAACTTGTTACGCTTTCTGGAATAGAACCCTTTTTTAGTATGCTTTTAGAAACAGGTAAAAATGAGGTTCCATTTTATGATTTAATGCCAAGATGTTTCCTAAGAATGAACCAAGCTCATACCACCTTTTACACATCAAAGGTACAAGGTACTTCAGTCGCCATTCTGGTCTGGTGTGGTAGGCAGTAAGCATCTACCCTGAGGCATTTGTGTCTAGGATCTCAGTACACATTGTCAGAGCGGGCTATTCAAATGGAAGATCTTATGCTTCATCAAAATGCTGTTGGATCATGTGGATTATACCGTGCTTTGAATTCCCCAACTTTTGTAATAGTTAGTTGAGGGAGGTACGAAATGAATGTAACTTTCTCTACCTGATCCTGTACCTATTGGTACACAAACACATAATAATTGATAATAATTTTTAGTATAAAAATTTAAATTATAAAATTATAAAAATTTAAATACATTTAGTATAAAAACATATTGCCCAGTGTCTATTTGATATTTAAAATGATGAATAATCTTCCAAATATTTATTCATAGATTCGTCTGAACTTTAGTACTAATAGAGTACATAGATACTTTTTGAAGTTTTATACTGGAGTTTTCAGAAGTATAAGTACCGAAAAATACTAAAGTATAGCCGTGGGTTTTAGCTACCTACAACAAATGATGGGCGTATCTAGTATTGCCACACCTAAATCTATAAAAACTGGACTTGTTTGATGGTACACACAATTATACTAAAAAATAAGTATTTGGGCTTACAACATACATATTTTTTGACGACCGATGTGACGCGGCGGGCGAATGTCCGCCTGCGACGCGGGTTCGACTCCCGCCCTGGGATAAATGTTTGTACGATCTGCAAATATTTATTCCAGGTGTTCTGGGTGTTTGATATGTATAATAAAAAATATCTATCTATGTAATGTATTGTATTAATATTAAGTAGGTATCTCAGTCTTCTAGTACCCATAACACAAGCTCTGCTTAGCCTGGGGCTAGATGATGTTGTGTGGATTGTCCAGCATTATTTATTTATGACACCATTCTTATTATGCAACACTGTAGAACAACTACTATGTAGAATTTGATACCAGATTATATAAACTGCTTTATCAGTAAAACAATATCTAAATCTGTTATAGATAACTTCAATAATAATCTATATTTTTAAAATTCTATTTTAATCAACAATATATTCAGATTTTGTTAGAATGTATGCAGTTCATGTTGTATGACAGTAATGAGAGATGATGTGTAAAATGTCCATGAATATTTATTGATTTTATTGAGAATGTTTTCCATTTATTTATACTTTTATCCATTAAATCTGTGTTTGTATACATTACAAACCTTAATGTTACCTTCATCAACAGTTTTTGACTGTTAATCAATATAGTAACATACAGAATACATAGTAACATCTGGGTGTTACTATGCACACTATACTTTTTAGGTATTTCTTATTCTGTGTTCAGATACAGAATAAGAAATACCTAAAAAGCACATAATAAGAAAGGAATACTATACATAGACCAGGCTCGATAGGTTTTAAAAACAAAGAAATTAATAGCAGGATGAAACCCATTAGAAAAGGTAGAGAATATTATAAAAACATAAGGAAAAATAATTTACGGGCGATCTGAGTTCGGGAAGGGGGTGGGGGTGGGCTTTTAAGGGTAAAAAACGCTTTTTCTCGATTTCCGGCAAAACTAAAAGTCCTATGGAAAAAAGTCAAATGGCAAAGTTGTAGGTAATTAAAAGATCTAAAACTTTTGCATAAGTACACACTTTTTTCACATAACCTCAAGATGTATGTGAAAAATTCAAAAAACCAAGTTTTTGGTTTTTTATTAATATCTTTTACAAACAATTATATTTTTTCACTAAATTTGGTGAAAACTTACCTCTTTATGTTCCGAATACGCTGTAATTTATTCGATTAGAAATATATATTTTTTTCACCTTATTTTGATAAAATATCGAAAAAATATCCTTATTTTCAATCGAAAATTCATCCGTCAAAATATCAGCTTTCTTCAAAAAGTTGATATGTTTTCTGTTCGTTGAAATATCTTCTTTTCGATAGTGAAAAAAAATATATATGTTACCATAGAAAATCTTCTCAGAAAATGCAAAAAAAAAAGTTAGTGAAAAAAAAAATTGTGGGATAAAACCCATTAGAAAAGGAAGAGAATATTATAAAAATATAAGGAAAAATAATTTACGGGCGATCTGAGTTCAGGAAGGGGGTGGGGGTGGTCTTTTAAGGGTAA
The DNA here is from genome assembly GCA_932527185.1 of Ecliptopera silaceata. Taxonomy (NCBI): domain Eukaryota; kingdom Metazoa; phylum Arthropoda; class Insecta; order Lepidoptera; family Geometridae; genus Ecliptopera; species Ecliptopera silaceata. Next base: position 3,561,818 of record OW052205.1, on the reverse strand, counting down.
AAAACGTTTTTTCTCGATTTCCGGCAAAACTAAAAGTCCTATGGAAAAAAGTGAAATGGCAAAATTGTAGGTAATTAAAAGATCTAAACCTTTTATATGCACACTTTTTTCACATAACCTCAAGACGTATGTGAAAAATTCAAAAAACCAAGTTTTTGATTTTTTATTAATAGCTGGAGAGCTAGTGAACCCTGCGAGTAACGGTCTTCCTGTAAGGCTAGAAATTTGTACACTTACGATTTATAGCATGCTAAGAGCACTAGCCATGATCTGGCAGGCTTCAGCCCTGTACTTCATCAGCCACATAGTTATTTAATTGTAAAATAATTTGAGTTTCAAAACTTGTTTCTGTAAGCTTAAAAATTTAATAGGATGGAGTTTATTTATTGTAAATCTTGAAAAAAAAGTTACAGACGATTACAATCAGCAATAGTATATGCCAGATCAATTAGAAAATGCACATTTGATGAGGTAAAATAAACTTTATCCTGTATACTTAAAATTTTTATATGTTTTCAAGTAAACGTCTCAGAGTAAATATGTACAATGCCAGACGGTTTTGAACAGCATAAGACCTTGCCAGGCGAGGGGACAGCTGCTAAAGGCGTGCGAGCCAGAGGTGTTGCGTGAATGCCTATCTTTCAGTTTTAGTTCAGTTTACAGTGATTTTACTTATTTTTTATGACATATCTGGCAAGCTAGCTTGCGGGCCACCTGATGAGAAGTGGTCACCGCCGCCCATGGACACTTGCGAACACCAGAGGCGTTGTCAGTGCACAACCGGCCTTTGAGATAAAGATATACCCTTCTTTTGAAGGCTCCCATGTCGAAGCTCCAAATGTATGGTTTGAAATGTTCAAAATTAAATAATGCACGTTATGAAAAGTTCCTTACTACGTACAACTACGTACAAAAATAAATTAAGTGGTGTGCAATAAAGTGTTTTATATCTATCTATCTATCTACAACACAAATAATCCTAAAGTGCTTATGAAAAAGTAGTAAGCTATGATTCATCGAATTCACCACCCTGCCAACGTGAACTACATCAACAATTATTGAGAACTGCCTACATTACCTACAAATATATGGCGAAACTGTAATTTTAAAGAACCATTCTTATTCCTGAAAATAACGGTTGGAACTTAATTGATAGTTCTTACGATTTTAATTGGTTTGAGAGGAATAAAGTTCCATCTTCTATACCTATACGACATACTTTTACAAGGACCTGCTGATACTGCCACAGCACAATCGCCTGAAACTGAGGAATACATTTCAGGTAACATACAACTATTTTATCCGTAACATTTAATATGCAGTCCTATGTAATAGAGCTTGATATTTAATTCTTAACAACCTTATTCAAAAAATACTAAAAATTATTACGGTAGGTACATAAAAATATTTTTTCACTATTTTCAGATGAGGAAAACATTGTTAAAGAATCAGATGATGATGCAAACAGTAGTGCAATCTCGGATGATGCTGGAGAAAATGAATGTTAAAAATAATGTAGATTTCATAAAACCCAATAAAATACATTGCATTTACTGTACTTATGCTAATAAATATGTTCATAAAATTGAAACATTAACATTTCTTATTTGCACTCCCTTAGCAGCTGTCCCCTCGCCTGGCAAGGTCTTATGCTGTTCAAAACCGTCTGGCATTGTACATATTTACTCTGAGACGTTTACTTGAAAACATATAAAAAAATTAAGTATACAGGATAAAGTTTATTTTACCTCATCAACTGTGCATTTTCTAATTGATCTGGCATATACTATTGCTGATTGTAATCGTCTGTAACTTTTTTTTCAAGATTTATAATAAATAAACTCCATCCTATTAAATTTTTAAGCTTACAGAAACAAGTTTTGAAACTCAAATTATTTTACAATTAAAAAACTATGTGGCTGATGAAGTACAGGGCTGAAGCCTGCCAGATCATGGCTAGTGCTCTTAGCATGCTATAAATCGTAAGTGTACAAATTTCTAGCCTTACAGGAAGACCGTTACTCGCAGGGTTCACTAGCTCTTGGACTATAATATCTTTTAAAAATCTGATTTTATATAAATAAAAATGTAACTAATCAAATAAACTACAGCGTATTTGGGACGTAAAGAGGTAAGTATTCACCAAATTTCTTGAAAAAATCCCAAAACTTGGTTTTTTGAATTTTTCACATCAATTTTGAGGTTATGTGAAAAAAGTGTGCATACAAAAGGTTTAGATCTTTTAATTACCTACAATTTTGCCATTTGACTTATTTCATAGGACTTTTAGTTTTGCCGGAAATCGAGAAAAAGCGTTTTTTACCCTTAAAAGCCCACCCCCACCCCCTTCCCGAACTCAGATCACCCGTAAATTATTTTTCCTTATGTTTTTATAATATTCTCCTCCTTGTCTAATGGGTTTCACCCCACTATTTTTTTTTTTCACTAACTTTTTTTTTTGCATTTTCTGAGAAGATTTTCTATGGTAACATATATATTTTTTTTCACTATCAAAAAGAAGATATTTCAACGAACAGAAAACATACCAACTTTTTGAAGAAAGCTGATATTTTGACGGATGAATTTTCGATTGAAAATAAGGATATTTTTTCGATATTTTATCAAAATAAGGTGAAAAAAATATATATTTCTAATCGAATAAATTACAGCGTATTTGGGACATAAAGAGGTAAATTTTTTACCAAATTTAGTGAAAAAATATAATTGTTTGTAAAAGATATTAATAAAAAACCAAAAACTTGGTTTTTCGAATTTTTCACATACATCTTGAGGTTATGTGAAAAAAGTGTGTATGCAAAAGTTTTAGATCTTTTAATTACCTACAACTTTGCCATTTGACTTTTTTCCATAGGACTTTTAGTTTTGCCAGAAATCGAGAAAAACCGTTTTTTACCCTTAAAAGCTCACCCCCATCCCTTTCCCGAACTCAGATCGCCCGTAAATTATTTTTCCTTATGTTTTTATAATATTCTCTTCCTTTTCTAATGGGTTTCATCCTGCTATTAATTTCTTTATCTTTTTGTCATTTTTCAAGCTATCTACCCCGGACTAACATGATTGAATTGATGTTTATGTCCTTGACCTAGAAAATGCTGGTTTTTCAACATTGTGTAGGCTTACACAATGTTACTTATCTGGCTTGGATATTTGAACTTCAATATTACAATCTTGAGCGAGATTAGTACCAAACACTTGTAATACCAAAATTTTCTTTAAAGGAGAATGGGCATTTTGGGCCACGACTTTAAAAGACGCCCCTCAGGGTTGCCACATAATACGTTTGAAAGAGCTTCAAAGGCCTACGTTTTACTATAATTACGAAAAAAATCCGTCCTGTGGAAATTGAGGTATATTAAAAAAACTGTTTTTTACTTAATATCGAATTGCCACGAATTCTGACAGTCCTCACAAATGACTAAGGTGTCGTTTGAAAGGACATTTAAAGGACTTCATTTGGTTCTAGATGTGTCAAAAAATCCAACCTGTGGAAATAGAGTTATACCCGATAAACATGATTTTAAAAAAAACTGACGTTTGGCTCACATCCAGCGTTACCACAAATATGGCCGATACGGCGTTTAAAAGAGCATTTAAAGGACATTTTTTTAAGACATGTAAATTAAAAATCCATCCTATAAAAATAAAGTTATAGTGGAAACACTTTTGAATTTATACTAGGGGCCGTTCAAATATTACGTAAGCAGATTTATTACAATCATTTACCCCCCCATCCCCCTTGTCAGCAAAAGTAAGCAAAGCTCTTACCCCCTCCTCCCATGCTTACGTAAACATTTTTCAATTATAAATGTATTTTTTTTATATTGTAATTATAATGTTATATTTTTTTTATTAATTTAATATTTTTTTTGTGAGGGTTGCCATTTGTGTAAAAATGTTAATAACTACCGATGACGTAATCATCATCTAGACTCCCCTACCCCCCATGTCATCCAAAATAAGCAAAACAAAGACCCCCCCACCCCCCCATAGTGCTTACGTAATACTTGAACGGCCCTCTATACTATTTTGCTTCGTTCTCTGTAACCCCACATCTATTAGATATAATACGTTTGAAAGAGCATTTACAGGACATCATTTCGTTCTAGAAGTGTCAAAAAATCCAACCTGTGGAAATAGAGTTATACCCGATAAACATCATTTAAAAAAAAAACTGACGTTTGGCTCACATCCAGCGTTACCACAAATATGGCCGATACGGCATTTGAAAGAGCGTATAAAGGACATTTTTTTAAGGCATGTCAATCAAAAATCCATCCTATAAAAATAAAGTTATAGTGGAAACACTTTTGAATTTATACTATTCGATTTTGCTTTGTTCTCTGAAACCCCAAATCAATTAGATATAATACGTTTGAAAGAGCATTTACAGGCCATCATTTGGTTCTAGAAGTGTCAAAAAATCTAACCTGTGGAAATAGAGTTATTCCTGATAAACATGATTTTTTATAAAACTGACGTTTGGTTCACATCCAGCGTTACCACAAATATGGCCGATACGGCGTTTGAAAGAGCATATAAAGCATATAATTTTTAATGTTACAAAAATGAAAAATCCATTTTATAAAAATAAAGTTATAGTTGAAACACTTTTGACAATTTCAACAGCTTTTTACATTTTATCGAAATGTTTCGCCCATCTGCAGGTGAAGTAGACACACTTCACCTGCAGATGGGCGAAGATGGGTGATGCCCTGGGGCCTTATTCTCTATATTCCTTCCCCAAACCGTGCTACGTCACAACGCGTTCCAGAGGGCTTAGTCCGAGGTTGCATTTTAAAACTTCCTACTCTCGAGCCGAGAGTCGTCTCTCGGATATCCATACAAAAATATATGGACATCCGAGAGACTATTTTCGGCTCGAGAGTAGGGAGTTTTAAAATGCAACCTCGGACTAAGCCCTCAAAACGCAAACTTCAAAAATGATTGATTTGTATCTATATTATTCGAATCACGCATGACACGTTTTGAAACGAATAGTTTTCATAACGCGGCAGACTTCGACACGTTTAGTTGACAGTTCAAACCGTACCGTGTCGCGGTAGGGAATGACAACTAAGGCTTACGCCATACATTTTTTTCAGATTCCACGCCCGTTGTCTTGCCTAAGCCAAGTAACGTGCGTGGTTTGCAATACAATAGAGAATAAGGCCCCTGTTAATGCTCTTTCAAACGTATTATATCTAATTGATGTGGGGTCTCAGAGAACGAAGCAAAATAGAATAGTATAAATTCAAAAGTGTTTCAACTATAACTTTATTTATAGAGGATGGATTTTTGATTGACATGCCTTAAAAAATGTCCTTCATACGCTCTTTTAAACGCCGTATCGGCCATATTTGTGGTAACGCTGGATGTGAGCCAAACGTCAGTTTTTTTTTTAAATCATGTTTATCGGGTATAACTCTATTTCCACAGGTTGGATTTTTTGACACTTCTAGAACCAAATGATGCCCTGTAAATGCTCTTTCAAACGTATTATAACTAATTTATGTGGGGTTTCAGAAAACGAAGCAAAATAGAATAGTATAAATTCAAAAGTGTTTCAACTATAACTTTATTTTTATAGGATGGATTTTTGATTGACATGCCTTAAAAAAATGTCCTTCATACGCTCTTTTAAATGCCGTATCGGCCATATTTGTGGTGACGCTGGATGTGAGCCAAACGGTAGTTTTATAAAAAATCATGTTTATCAGGAATAACTCTATTTCCACAGGTTGGATTTTTTGACACTTCTAGAACCAAATGATGCCCTGTAAATGCTCTTTCAAACGTATTATAACTAATTGATGTGGGGTTTCAGAGAACAAAGCAAAATCGAATAGTATAAATTCAAAAGTGTTTCCACTATAACTTTATTTTTATAGGATGGATTTTTGATTGACATGCCTTAAAAAAATGTCCTTTATACGCTCTTTCAAATGCCGTATCGGCCATATTTGTGGTAACGCTGGATGTGAGCCAAACGTCAGTTTTTTTTTAAATGATGTTTATCGGGTATAACTCTATTTCCACAGGTTGGATTTTTTGACACTTCTAGAACGAAATGATGTCCTGTAAATGCTCTTTCAAACGTATTATATCTAATAGATGTGGGGTTACAGAGAACGAAGCAAAATAGTATAGTATAAATTCAAAAGTGTTTCCACTATAACTTTATTTTTATAGGATTGATTTTTAATTTACATGTCTTAAAAAAATGTCCTTTAAATGCTCTTTTAAACGCCGTATCGGCCATATTTGTGGTAACGCTGGATGTGAGCCAAACGTCAGTTTTTTTTAAAATCATGTTTATCGGGTATAACTCTATTTCCACAGGTTGGATTTTTTGACACTTCTAGAACCAAATGAAGTCCTTTAAATGTCCTTTCAAACGACACCTTAGTCATTTGTGAGGACTGTCAGAATTCGTGGCAATTCGATATTAAGTAAAAAACAGTTTTTTCAATATACCTCAATTTCCACAGGACGGATTTTTTTCGTAATTATAGTAAAACGTAGGCCTTTTGAAGCTCTTTCAAACGTATTATGTGGCAACCCTGAGGGACATAATTTTTTTCGTGGCCCACGCTCCATACAGAATCGCCCATTCTCCTTTTTTGTTTTCCTACAACCTGAGTATGAACATGAGTTTTGTTGATAGACATGAAAGGTTTGTGCCTAGAGATATATCCTGCTTCACAAATTAGATTGATATTTTTTATTTTACAATTTTTAGAAGCACTTCTACTAATTTGTTTGAATATGTGGCTGGGTTTTTGAGGTTCATGGCTAGATTGTTTAGACGGCGAGCCATACACTTAACATCCATTTTAAGCTATGTTTTTATGTGTGTTCCTATCTAACAAATGAGATCTATAGATCAGTGTTATCATTTTGTTTACGGTGTTTGTTAGGACAAACTCTATTTATAAAATAAATGGTATTTTAAAAAGATTCCATATTCAGATTGAAAAATAAGAGAAGTCTATCAAAATACTTGAATAATATATACTTATACAGATACAGAAATAAGACAATTATAATGAAAAACTCATCAATAGATATGGATAAGCTCATGAAAAATATAAGTACCAGACATCAACGGAAATAGCTATAACAGGTTTGTCTGTTGCAAATCAATAGAAAAGCAAAACTGTAAAAGGTAGTCATGTATTGAAATAAATGTTATATTCAATAAATAAACACATTTAAATTAGCTATTTACTTGTCCAGATATTCAGTTCTGAATCCGACAGTCTATCAGATCAAAAACATTTAATTTTTTATTTTCAAATTTAACTTGTCTTGTCAACATATGCTAATTACTACTATATAGCAAGTAGCAAGTAAAAACTTTTGTCAGTTACTATAGAGATACCTACTTACCTTCAATATTTGGAAAGAGCTCAAAGGGCAGCGTTGGTAGGTGTACCCACTATTTCGGCGCTATGCGGCACTTTCATTTGGAACAATAATGACGAAATAGATTGCTAAAATTAAATTGACACGCCAGAATACATACCTTCTGTTCTATTTCCCGGTATCTCAGCACAATCCACACAAACTCGTAAGCACACACTAATTAACACTTTGGTTTGACTACGGGAGCCGAATCGAGAACCAATCGTTCCAATTTGATCACGTCACAAACACTTGAGTTTTCAAACCAATTCTCAAAACTTTTAACATAACCCGTCCACTTTATAGATAAGTTTATAAATAATCGCTATTCATGTAGAATTAGTTCAGAATCATCCGTGAATACGAGTACGACACGGCATCGAGGCGAAGCGAAAGACCGATCGCGAAATCTTCCAACTTTGTTCATGTTCCGCCCATGTCGGTCAAAGATAAATGAAGAGATAGATAGTTTAAACCAAAAAAATATTATTATTGGTATTTAGACATCTAAACAACAATGACAACTAAATGGCGTCGTCTCTTTGAGCATGTTCGCTGCTGAACGTTAGGATATTATGTTCTGGTTCTGTGGCTGAACGTGTCCGAGTAATGCATTGCACTACGTCTAGCACTAAAAGTTTTTAACTATCTAGTTGCTACTTTGGTTGGAATATCTAGGTACTATTTTAGTCAAAATGAATCAATGAACGGATATTTTAATGTTTTTATTGTTCGAACTCTCAAGCCTTGACTACATATTTCTACTGTTCGTAAATAATTTCATTGCAAATACACAGATCGGACATTCAAAGCTACTTAGCCTAGTAGGTAATATCTCTTGCTTTGAATGTCCTATCTGTGTATTTTAATCTTTGAGCTCGCGCCGGTTGAAGATGATGTCATCGCGTTGTTGACTAGTGATGTGTCGCTTTCTTTATGTCAAATAATATCTGATGATCGATTAAAACTCTTCATTTATTCTGGTGATTATGTTATGAAGCTCTTTTAATTTTCCAAGTAGATATATTAATCGTTGGGTAGAAAATTCGTTATGTAGAAGCTCCATGCTAATGCTCTATCCTGTAACAACTTTCCCAAACTGTGAAAATGCCGATAATAAAACAATACAGACATTCTTTTAACAAAATATTTGAAAATAATTTAACGATATTAAAATAAATTATTTACAGAATCATTAAATACCACATTTTACCAAATACCTTCATATATTATTAAAGGAGCTAGAAGTGACTAAAGTAAAGCTAACATCGATTTTTCCGAATATCATCGATCCTCAATGGTCCCCTCCCTACATGGTGGATACATTTTGCCCACAGAGTAAAAAGTCTATACGACATCTACTGGCAAGTAGTTAAACTAAATAGCAACATTTCGGTGTTTTCGGTTTGCCGGTTCACTCAATAGATGGCAGTAACTTTACTTTCTAGTTGCGGTTAGAAGCTCCTGTCTGTTCCGCGTTTTTGTCTACAGAAAATTGAGCTTGTTGTACCGAGATTACTAGCTCCGATTTTAGAAAAATGCAATTTATACTTCACTGGATTTGATTCCCGGAAGAAAAGGACAATAACCTACCTACAAATCCAATTAATTCTTAAAAAAAAATTTACAATAAAATAAAAGTTTATTTGTTTTATAGATTTAATATAGTGTAAAAAATAGTCATCACAAATTATAATGTTTTACTATAACTAATTAAATTAAGTTATATCAAGTGTCGAGGCAGTGCTAATGAAAATAATTTCCAATTTCCCACAACCCATAGCCCCAAATTGGCAAATGGAAATACTTTCAAAAAACTTCCATAGTATTCCAAAAGCACCGCCTCAAGTGACAACACATCGCTGTCAAGTTATACAAATAAATACCACTTAATTATTAACACTATGTGTACGTTTCGAATCCATGGAAATAATCATTTAGGAAAACCTTTTAAAACAGTCTTAATACATTTAATACTTTCAACCTACATACTTAATCAAGAACAGTTATTTGTTTGAAATAAAAAGTATCTAAAAAAAAATGCACGCTCATATTGTATTATCCAAATTAAAAAAATAATGATTTTTCTTTTATTAAACGCATATGAATTTAAGTAGGTAAGTTGCCAAAATTTCCCAGTAAAGGCACTGATAAAATTTTTACAATAATCAAAACCGTTTAGAAACATCGCTTTGCTCACAAACTTGTTTAGTTGTATTGTAACTAAAATCTAGTTTGTAAGTAAACTTTTAACTTTAAAAAGCAATCTTTCCCGACGGTGAAAGCAACCTTTCAAATTGTTTATATTTGTCAGCCGTATACCTATTTGGCGCGCACAGGCACCAAAAATGTATATAAAAAATAATAATATTCAAATATTTAGGTTACCTCCTCAAAAAGCTCTTGAATATGGCCAGTTATTACTAGAAGAAGAGTGATGATCGAAATAAGGACTATCAGTCAAAAGGAGTTTACTACCACTGAGTCCTGAACTTGAACTCTCATTGGACGAAAACACGCTCTTACTTCCCGTGTAGAAAGAGAGAGATGTATGCAGCGGTTCTCTACTTATACGCCTTCTCGCTCGCACAAGCGAGATGAAAGCTACAGCGATCGCACAGAGGAATATGACTCCTAAGATGCAGAACGCAAGAGCCATTTTCCCTGGCGACATGCATATCGTTTTATCTCCGGGTGAAAATCCTCGGACGAATTCGTCTTCTTCCGATTCTATTCTTCTTGAACCTGGAAAGCAGAAGTATCATGTTAAAATCATGTTATCCTCCAAGCTAAACTTATTTCTTCTACAAAGCAGTGGTGCTCGCATTACTGTGTGAAGTGCGAACATTCTTGATTCAAGAATCTTGAATAATATTTTGCTAATACTATAAGAACGTACGCCATTTCACAGCTCTTCCTAGTTTGGGTTCCTATGTCATCCATCTTAAATTATTAAGTTATAGAAATATCATCTTATGTTATACATATTATACTGTAAATTTTGTTGTTCAATAAGTACTTATATCTTATCATAAATGATAAAATAAATAGATAAGGTATTACATAAAAAAAAGATACCTCGTATAGAAGCTTCATCCTCCAATTCAATATTAGGCGCGTGGACCTCTATACTGTTATACACCTCGAGTCTATCGATCACTATTCCCTTCGCATCCTTATCCAGTCTCGCCTTCCTCAGTAACCCATCTCTGGTTTTCTGGGGTTTTTGCAAAGCTCTGCAATCAACCACCGGACATTGACCTTTACATAGTTCGATACCACACGTTAAATGCAGCTTAGCACGATCGGGGAACTTAAACGCTGAGAAAGTCGTCACAGCGTGTTGATAAGTCATGATATTTTTTAGCACGTAATCAGGATCGGTTCTGGATAGTTTTAAATTCTTGCTTTCGTCCAGATTTTTGATGGGATCGACAGGTTCCAGGTCGGAGAAGTCGATCTCGCTGCTTTTGTGCTCGTGGTGGTGGATGGTGGGTTTGGTGAAGATGCCTTCGTCGATGGGACAGCCGGCTTCATCGAGTAGCTTCTGTGAGGCTTCGCCCAGCCCGTCGTGAGCCACGCAGTTGGTCACGCGAAGGCCGACACCGACTGAAAATTAGATAAAGTAAGGTGAAAACAGCATTAGAGTATGCAACCCTTTCAGAGAGCTTGTGAAAAGTAAGACTAGTTGCATTGCAGGCTATGGCAACTGGTAACAATTCGTACCTTTAACCTCTAAAACGTACATTTAAGGAAAACAAGTTAGAAATCCTTCTACGAAAAAAGAAGAGCTTTCGCTGAGCAACCTTTGGCTCTAAGATTATTTTTTTCTCAAACTAAAAATGCTAGTACAACTATGACAAATTGTGGTATTCAGTATTATTACATACTTCTGTTTAGATCAGAAATCTATTCCTCATAGTCCTCTAGTCCGTTTTGCACCATTATTAGATATATTTACTGAAAGTATACATAACTTCATACTTTGTAAAATATTTTTCTTTCTTTCCTCATGAATCTCATTTTTTTATGTCCTCTTTTAGCTCACAAACGTTTAACACCTATTTCAAAGCGCAGGTCAAGCTTACCTGGTAAAGTGCATTGTATCAAAAGCCTCATTTGCTGTCCGACCTCCACGGAGGCCGGTTCACTGGCCCCCGCAGCCGGCGACAGTTCCATCCAGGCCCGCGCCGCTTCCATCAGCCATTCTCTCTGCTCCAACTCCAGAGCACTTGAGAACCCTTGACGGTTGCGACCCGTTCTGTGGTTGTGAAAACTATTTTGATGAATATTATTACAATATCATTGAAAAAGAACAGTACCCCAAGTACGAGTTTGTGCACACACGGATCGCAGAGACGCAATCGCCGAGCGCCATCGATTTTGTATGGCGATTGCGTCTCTGCGATCCGTGTGTGCACAAACTCGTACTTGGGATACTGTTCTGTGGTTGTGAAAACTTGTTTGATCAATATGGGAGATAATATTATTGAAATGAAAAAAAAATATTTAGACAGATACAATTTCACATTAAAAGATACAAACAGAAGTGTAAAAAGGCCTCTCAGCATAAACTAGTGGTAACGAAAGGTAAAACTATAAAAGACATGATTGCAAATAAATATGGATCAAATTACTTCGATGATTTGAAGATCAGGAAGTTGAGAGAAATTAATCAATCGTTTGATTGACTTTATGTCATCATTACGTATGCTAATATAATCAATACTTCAAATCTGCGCTAACTTTTTATAAGATAATTTTATATAGATAATTTTATATTTTATATAGAGATCTTATAAAAAGTTAGCGCAGACTAACCAGAAAATAAGATAGACCGTTATTTAATATCTTTATTTAAATGTAGTAAAATAATCAACAATTATTTACCTCGTTTTCTTCACTTCCAGTCCATTAATTTCGCGTAGCTTCGAGCTGATCACTGTTTCTAACGCTGAGCTGTTTATGCGAACAGCCTTCGGTTTTAATTTGCATCTGAAATTGAAATATATTGTGTTCAATGAGCTTGTTTTGGCCATTTTATTTTATCATACTTTTAAGAGGAGCTGACAGGCGTTACAGCTCAGTTAGTAGTAGCTTTCTATGCTGTGGGTCGTGGATTCGATTCCCACAGAGCAAATGTTTGTGTGATAAACATAAATATTTGTTGTCTGGGTGTAACCATGTATGTATTTACTAAAAAAAATATTCTATCTGCAATCTAGTTCCCAGTAGTAAAATCTTTGCTGAGTTTGTGACTAGAATGTGATGTGTGAAATGTCCATGAATATTTATTTATAACTATAGATAGAGAGAGGTGGAAAGAGAGGGGGGAGACCTTTTCCCAGCAGTGGGACAGTGTAGGTTGATAAAAAAAAAGATTTTTAACTAGTACTTTTTGAGTTATCCTTGAAAATGTATATAAATATGTATATAGTACTTGTGTTATCCTTAAAAATGTATATTTCGTATCAGTTGATGACGATTTTTGTAAAAACTATAATTTTCAGCACACCTGACAAGAATCTCCTGATCGGAAGACTGCTGCAGCTGCTTGTCCATCTGCACCACCAGCTCGGCGTTGTAGTACAGGTCCTCGTCGTCCTCCGGCTCCGAGTGAGTGCTGTTCAGAGGGGAGGTCCTCACGCCGCATGCATTTGACGGCAGGTGGAGGGACACTTTACTCTGAAGGTTTCCTGTAAACATTTACCAATACGTTATTATTATTTATATAATAAATAAATAAAGTTATATAGCCGATCGATGTGGCGCGGCGGGCGAAGGTCCGCCTGCGACGCGGATATTGCGGGTTCGATTCCAGCCTTGGAATAAATGTTTGTACGATCTGCAAATATTTATTCCGGGTGTTCTGGGTATTTTATATGTATAATAAAAAAATATGTATCTATGTAATGTATTGTATTAAGTATGTCAGTCTTCTAGTACCCATAACACAAACTCTGCTTAGCTTGGAGCTAGATGATATTGTGTGGATTGTCCAGCATTATTTATTATTTATATATTTTACTAGCTGACCCGGCAGACTTCGTACTGCCTCAATCGATAAATAAAGTTCAAATTGACTCTACATTTTGAAAACGTTTGTATGGAAAATAGAAAAGGGCTATTTTGAGGTTTTTCCCGGCAGTTATTCGATTTTTTTTACCTTTTAAACCTCCCCTATGCCTCCACGAACAAAAAGTGTACAAAGATGAGCTTAACCCTAAATAGAGTTCTCTACCAGCAAATAGAATAAAGAAACAGGGCAATAAATATATAATTAACTAAGTAATATAAATAATTTTATCAAACATCTTTAGAAATTGTTTTTTGTTTTCAGTGAAAAACTAAGTACAGGCGACAAAGAAATTGGTTTACCACTTTTGATGACATCTCCCAGTAACATAATTATTCGCTAAGGATTACAGATTGACAGATTTTGACGTAGCAGTTATTAATGTCAAGCGAATATAGCCCTTGATGTTATGTACGTGCAAATGATATTCAGCCTTAGAGTGGTAAACCAATTTCTTTGTCGCCTATACAATAAGTCAGCCAGTAAAAGTTTTGTAGCGTCATAATCCTTAGTCAGAGTCCAGTTTCATTGCACTGGCTAGGTAACTTAATCAAGGTACATTAACCTACTAGGCGGTAGAATCAACTCTATAATATCCTCTCTATATAAGGTAAGCTTTATAAGCTCTCAGTAAGTCGCCTAGATGCTTACTTCCATAGGATCGTCTTCGACAGTAACCGGCTTAGTAAGATAGGGGTCGCATTCTCAATTTTCAAACTGGATCTAATACCTATTACCTATATTTATATAATCTACAGACTGTACGTAGGAGGTAAGTCCAAGTTTAAGTGCGCCTCGAGACAGGTTTTTCGGTTTATGGTCGCCGTAGTATTTCTATTCTGCTGTCGTAAAAGTATCTATCTACGTCAACACTTCTAACTATATATAACTTCAAATTAACATAACATATCTAACATAAACATTTATTTATTTATAAAAACAGTGTTCTGGTAGGTACTATGGTAGGTTACAAAAATAATTTCAGTAAGTTATATTCTATGAAATATAACACCTACTAGGTACCTAGAGGACTTTTGTTCCCCTCACTAGGTCTCAAAAGAGCCTGTATGGCGGGCTAATTATATATCAAGAATCAAAATTTCTTTATTCAGTAGAATCACAAGGATATATATTACTACATTTCGGCTAATTTATTAGTACCTATACCAAAGCAATTTCAAAGACTTAGGTAGGTCTTGAAATCGTTATAGTAGAGTCAGTATTTTACCTTGAATCCTGCATTCCCTGGAAAAGTCCTTGCTGAAGACGACTCCTTTGAATGGCTGTTCCATTTCCAGATGCACTGTCATAGCACCCTTGTCACAAGCAGTCGTGACGTCCACCACCTGGTTCGGTCGACTCTTCTGCCCAGGTGTGGGAGACGCGAGGCAAATCAACAGTATTGTACGCCACATTTTGGCGCGCTCTGAAATAAATGATCAAAAAATGGTCAATATTTAGCGAAATAACAAATAGATAAATATTCAAGGACATTTTCACACATCACACTCTAGTCCCAAACTAAGCAAAGCTGGTACTATGGAAACAAGATTGCTGATAGAATACGTAGGCACATACATTTTTAAAAATTAAAACATAGGTACATAGAATACATAGAAACACCCAGACACAGATCCAATGTTAATGTTCATTACAAAAACATTTGTTCTGAGTGCTCAATAGAATCAATAAATTATTTTATTAGCGTTACAGTAAGCCAATTCGTGCCTTACTGTAAAATACGTTCAAATTGACAACCGCTGGATATCTAAAATATATTGTCTGCTAAAGACAACAGTTTAGCGCCACTTATTTATAAATGGCTAGAAAACCGTTGTTTCCGTTCTGACGGTGACTTCTGATACTCTACTTAGATTATACTTAGAGTATAACAATGATATTGTTTAGACGAGCTTAGACGCCTTATTATCTGATTGCAATTTTTTTTAATGTAGGTAAAGTCCGTGAGCTATCTGAGTTCAGATATTGGACACAAATTATTAATTTAACAAATTAATTTAGTAGAAAAGATCATTTTCCAAATATTTAGTGCAATATTTCTTTCAAAACAAATATTCACAGGTCATCCAGGTCATGTTGATATCATTTTGATATAAATGGTACAAATAATAATTACAATAATTAGAAATAAATACTTAAAAAACGAAAATTAATAAACACTGTACCTAACTATACGTTAATATTATCATCAAGTTGATGACCTATGTATTGACCTACCTATACCATGTATTGTAATGACCTGCACTGATATACCTACCTAATATACTAGTACCGGTACCAATGTAGCAAAGCATTTTGGGCTACAAGTGCTACAACCAATCACTGTCTTACTTTCGACAAGCAAATTGAAATTGGTGGTCAGTAGTTTCTCCAAATTAGCATTCGAATATATTTCAAATCTGTTTTACTATCGGTACTTTGGGAAGTTTTGTTCCAATCATAAGTTCAATGTTTTTATTTTATACTTTCACTGCGATATTCATTTACTCAAATATCAACAGCATATTGGTATGTAGAGCTTTCAGCTTTGGTCATATACTTACCTACCTACTACAGATTTCTGTGAATAACAAATTTTGTACTGGCACCTAGAATCACCTAGTATGTAAGACTTGTGATTTTACTGAATAAAGTAGTTTTGACTTTGACTTTGACTTTTGTATTCTTAATCTAATCTAAACAGTCTTCATTCCATTAGAAAAGGTGTTTCTATGCTGCATCATGTACTACCCTACCTGTAAACCTACCACCCTACTCTTATCTTCTTTGCGAATGGACATTTGGTGTGACCCCGCTTTACAGGCTGTTGTCCTAGTGCGGGGAACAGAATCAACGGTAATGTTTAATTACTGTGCCTTTAAGGTTGTATTTAATATGCACTTGTCCCAGCCACCTTCTTCTTCCTGCCCTTACCCCACCTAGTGGGACTAGGTGGGGTCGGCACAACATTTCCCAGCCACCAATGTTTAAAAACAAATATATTTTACTTTACTTTTTAATCATTTGCGTAAATGGGCATTGGCAACTGGCACCTTTTAATTAGTCACATAGATAAAACTAAGTGAATAGATAAATTATACGGATTTTATAGCGTAATAATAATAATATTCGCAATAGCCGTGCCCGCGAAATAGCTAGTAGCCATACCCGTGTCCGTGTCGGCCACCATAGTTTCACAGTTCGGACCATCTTTTAATTGTAATTCTCTAACTCTGTAATTCTCCGATTACGTTTTCCTCTGCTATCCAAATTCCGTTACTATCCCAGGCGTCAGCAAAACAATTATATAAACCGTAGAATTGCGTAATTTTAATTATAGTACAATTAGAACTGTATACGAGTGTGTGACCATTCATTTTACCGTGTGGCGAGGTTGCGTGCGAACTGAGATGTAATGTATTGTGATCTTGTTTGCCACCATCTTGATTTTAAAGATAAGTTTATAGGTAACTGTAAACTGAATAAAACAGTTTTGAGACGGATTGATAAAATTAAATGTATCGCATGGGGACCATCGATCCTGATACCTACTGGTAGATAAAGTCTAGAAGCGATAAAAAATTGTGATTATAATGAACTTTCATTTGTAATGAGTAATGAGAATTCCCCTAATTCAGATCATAATCTCCGACAAGGAAGTTTTCTGGCGAAAATATAAAACTTTAACCGCCTGATGAAAGCAATCGAAAAACATTAAACAAAATATATTTGTGAAAACAGGTGTCGCATACACGGTGCACTGCGTAGACGCATTCAATGACAATGATAGGATTTAATTAAGTTTCTATATAAAAGACCTAAACGCGCACCGCCCTCTACGCGCCGTAGCTTATAGGGGCTTAGTGTAAACTTACAAAAAGAAAATTTACGGTAAGGTAAACTAAAAGAATGGACAAAATGAATCATACATAGGTATGCTAAAAGAATTTGCCAAGGTCCAAAAACATAGTTTCCGAAATCGAACGATAAGTATCGTAAAATGGCAAATGAAAAGGCAGAAAAAAAAAGTATCGCAAATTGAATTGAAGATATCAAGTGAAAGCATATCAAGCACGAGTCGTGCATGTTATCTTTATCGATCAGATATCGATGATTTGGAAGTCGGTTACCTAGAAACTTCACTTTTCTTTTATACTTAGCTGTATGTACCTACTATTCCAACTAACCAAGACAATATAAAAATACAAATTATTTACGAAAATGACTTTAATAGTCACCGACGAGGTATTTATCGTGAAAATACTTAATCATATTTTTAAAGATATGAATATGAATACTAGAAAAGTACAATCAAATTTATGGTCCTCTGAAATATAGTCTACTAAACTAAAAAGATTCATCAATATTAGCAGAATGATCCCATAACATACATACAAAATTAACATAAGTACACACGAACTGATAACCCCCTTTTTTAAAATCGGTTTAAAGCTTGTAAAACTGTCCCACGTCTATCCCCAATAGGCACTCTGTTAAATCTTCTTAGTATAAAAACGACAATATTATTTAAATTGAAAGTCTTTGGGTCCAGTGGAACAATGTCGATTTGAATAGTGTAGGTAAAGATTTAATTTCTTTGCATCTGGGTGTTACTAAAGGTGTTCTATGTATACATTTTAGAATTCTATCAGCAATCTAGTTCTTATAATACAAGCTTTGCTTAGTTTGAGACTAGAGTACGATATGGGAAATGTTCATGAATATTTATTTATATTTAAAGATAAAGTGAAAAACATTTTATTTTAGCCAGTATTTTGGGTACACTTCCGATTGGTTCTGATTTGGATCAGTTGAGCTATCTATAGATCGTTTGCAACGGTCTGTAGATAGCTCAACTGTTTCTTATGTATTTTATATGTAAATGTACATTTTGTAAATACTGTATAGTCGTAAGTTTGTTTGTGAATTAATTTTTATCTCATATCTCAGAGCATATGCCTACTTCTAAGTTTCATACAAAGAAGTGCCGCTGCTAGAATAGTAACTGACCCCTCACGATATGATGTTTTTCTTCAATATTCGAGAGCACCGGCATTGCGCACATAAAACGCATCCATAAACATTTTCTAATTTCGTTTTGAAGCTCCCGACGGCGGTCTATTTCATTTCTCATTTGTAAGTACAATCAAAATCATAACTTGATAAGCTTGACGATATGAATTAATAAATGAATGAAATACGCAATGTACACAAAACATATCAAAACAAGTTAAGTTTCTAATACACAATGGGCGGCCTTATTGCTTTTTAGGTTTGGTTGGGCATACTCGTACTTATGTATTATACTTATTTTAGCTATAGATGAAGGCATTTGAGCCGAACAAAGTATCGTAGGTTTCGTTAGAAATGGACTTATAATGGGTTTTAAAATTTAAAATGTAAAAGTTTAACCTTTAGATACCTTAGCCGCATTAATGAAAATTAAGTGTGCACATAACCATCTGCCCACGTCTGACCGATGTAAAAATACCGGAACTGTACCTAATGTTAACCGTTTATCAACTTGTGCAACCGACCGTACCCTAGCCACCTACCTCCAGATTGATGACTGCCCACGGCAACACCTCTGGTATCTACCCAGCATCACTCGTAGTCGTAATAACTTGTCAGTGCGTTTATAATTCAAGTTCATTGCTACCTCTGTAGAGGTAATGACCAATTTTCTAAACCGCACGGATATAATCGATTTGTGTTGAAATTTGACAGTAACCCAAATTGCGGTCTACGTTTGTAGAAATTACATACAACTGTTTACTAGAATCACGTCAATATTCTGTTATAAAATACAGGGAAATGGGGTAAAAAGTTTATGATAAAATTATGATTTATGAGCCCACTCAACCATAATTAACATAATTTATGATATAAGCACGGAAGACAGGCTAAGAGAACACTGAAGAGAGTTTAGGTACATAAGAAACTTTATTCACAAACTTACGACTATACAGTATTTACAAAATGTACATTGTCATATAAAATACATAAGAAACAGTTGAGCTATTTACAGACCGTTGCAAACGATCTATAGATAGTTCAACTGATCCAAATCAGTACCAATCGGAAGCGTACCCAAGACACTGGCTGCATTGCCGCGCTGAATAGCAATGCTGATACGCTGGGCCAGATACTCAACAGCCCTCGGGTCACGCGTCCATTCGACTAGACGTCAAGAAATAGACAGTTCAATAATTCTACAGAAAATTATTCAGACACAGGTGACCTACTGAGTAAACCACAAAATCTGAGACACATTCAAGATCCAATTTAACCCAAAGCTCTGGTACTAAAGCCGCAATAAATAAACGACAATGTCATTAGTCGCTCGTAATTTCACGACCCGTTATGAAAACTGTCTCCGAGTTACAATTTGGAATTGTGAGTGAAGGTGCTCAGGTTAATGGTTTGGAATTATCAACAGGTTGAAGAAAGTAATTTAGAGAGTGAGAACTCTTTATTGGTACACAAAACAATTACAGATAACAATACAAAAAACAATAATAATGGTTGGTTACACAATGGGCGGGCTTATCGCTGAAAGTGATCTCTTCCAGGCAACCGAAAAGTTTACGGAGACACAGCATGTGCTCAACCCGATAATCCTTAAAGTCTAAAAGGAATGATCGTGAAAGCCTTGATTAGACCTCTGAATGTTTAAACGTGCGATCATATTACATTTACATAGGTAAAGCAAGATATCTAGTTGGAAATAAAGTAACAAGAAATAACAAAGATACAATTCCTATCTCCGATTCACGATTGTTCCCACCGCCATTGTTATTGCTTCGACTTATCGAAGAGTTTCACCTTATTGTTCCATCTCTTGGAGCTCACGTGTGTTTGCTAATTGGCATAATCATTTCACTCTAGGCTTACAAAAACTTGGAATGAAGGTCAGTTCCAGACTTCCTATTGCTATGAGCTTAGGAGGAATTACCACTCTGAGTAGATGTGAATAAGGCTTACGGCCGGTTTCAGGAAACCCAAATCACGATTGATCCGAGTTTGACACATAGTAATTATTTGATTTTTTCGTTGATCATCGTTCGAGAAACCGGCCGTTAGTGTTGGACTTTTACTTTTATTGTATGATAAAAGATAGGTAGGTACCTTAACGCATCTGATGAATGTTTGATTTTGGAGAGGAACGAATCCTAAATTCATGAATTTTATATGCGCAGAAGGTAGAGTTGTGCGAGACGAGCTTTATGACGTCTATCAATTTGCTCTTTTGAAGATATTGTTTATGGTATCTTCGTCTATAATTTTATGGTGAATTAAATTTACCCAGTAGTCACCTAGATGAAATCGTGAGGAGACTGTTAATCTAAGCTTAGCTAAATTAATCCTTTCTAGGTTACTTTACTACCGATTCAGATAATGTCGCAGTTAGCCTATATTTTGGCGGAATAGCGACCGTTTTGAACCTATTAAATTTACAACTGGTACGCGAACGTGAACGTTCTAACTGTTACCCACAATGACGACTAACCTGAGGTTTTCCGTTATAATACTTACAAGCTAAAATTGTAAAATAACGTATATTTTTAAACTAAGGAAGCTTAATTTGGAAAACTGCTTGGAATCCTTAATTATCTACAACTTCAATTTTTAAATTATGCAAGCAGTCATGTAAATAAATATAAAAAAACAAGAATCTTCTTGATGGGTATGTTTTCTTTATTAAAAAACACAGCATACAATATCTAAAGCTAGGTAACATTGTACGTATGCTGAGTCAAAGTCATAATTGACTCTGATCCCTACCAGTTTGCTACGATTTACATTTTTTTATTTTATTTTACCCAACATGTTTATATTATTTATGAGTAGCGTTTGATGGAGGAGGCTTGTACCCAGCCACTGCTGGGCCCACTGGCTAATACGGGCTTATGATGACGATGAACATGTTTTAACACCTTTTTAAATATTTATATTCTTAGCGACCGTCTTCAAATTAACCTACTTGTCAGATCATCTATCGTAAAACTCGACCAGGAAACCAGAACCGAAAGAAGTTCATCATATCCGAAGGAAGCAGAAAACCGGCGAGCGCGGGTTCTAAACCGTTATGGATATCCCGCGTTCCGATAACATGAGTCCCGTTCATTGCATTATAAGTTAATTAACTTCTAATATTGCGGTGATCATATTTTATTAGACGTCGATTTATTTTATTACGCGTACGGTATCTAACATTAGCAACTGTCCTAGAGAACCACTTTTGGAATAAACTATAGAACACTATGTATCTAAAATATAGTCATAAAGTAGTTTTTTACGGTCTATTTTATAAAAAGTTAGCGCAGACTTGAAGTATTGACCTTTCCCTAACTTCAAAGGTTTGCTGGAAGAAAACTCTTTTTAGGGTTAAGCTCGCCTTAGTACATAGCTCTGTTATACCTAGTCTGCAAGTTATCTGTGTGTACAATTAAGAATTGATTACCATACGTAATGATGATATAAAGTCAACGCTAACTTTTATAAGATAGGGGGTTAAACTTTAGAACTCTTAATAAACAGATATATTAAATGGGATTTAATCGCGTACCTTATTGTTATTATTTCTGACGTTCCCGACGTAATATATCTCTTTCGTATTAGTCATAAAGTGATAAATATAATCCTAAGTGATTTACAAAAGAATGTAAAGTATAACTTGAACATTCACACGGAACCAAGCAACCGCAGCGCAAGCCACAAGTCCGCAAGAACTGTTAGCAGCGGTATCGTCAACACAACACCCGTTCGTGCATCGCATGCAATATTCATAAATCTATTAATTACAATAATTTCAATCGTATTTGAAAATAACGCTGTTGATATAAGGTTAGATATCAAGGTTATTTATTGTATTATGTTGGTTAATATTATAGGTCTTAAATTAAGATTAGAGCCGAAAATGATCCCGCTCTATAATATTGTTGCCTTTAAGGCATTAATATTATATCTTTTTTAACGATATGTGACAAGTGTGATTTGTTTACAAGAAGAATGTAAATTCTAGCTAATTATAATGGTAAAAAAAATATGAACCACTATTTTTTCGTGGCTTAAAAATAGTAAATAGCTAATAGAATATTTAGCGTTATCTGAAGAATCATCTTCGATTTGGGCGTAGTCGTGATCGTAGTCTATTATTTGAACTAAACACAGATATAACTAATTTCTAGATGAGGAACAATATTCACTTCTGTCTGATGGCAAATCTAATAAAAACCTGTATGTTTATAACTATTTACTTACATACTAGATTTAGAATCAAATCTAGTACATAAAATTCAGCAGCCTTGGCAGCGTCCTAGACTCCTCAGCGGCCGCACGTCATATGTGAACCTACCGGAACACTTTCACTATCATCGTCTGCATGTGATGCTTATATAACTGAGGGCTTCTACTGCAAAACGCTTCCACGCTTAGTAGACCATGATCGTATTAGCTAGTGGATCGTACCAGAGAGAGAGAAAGAAGAAGATTTATTTAACACAAAACACAGTGTCAATGATGCTTAGGTAAAAAAATATGGACATTTCACACATCACACTCTAGTCCCAAACTAAGTAGATCTTATACTATGGAAACTAGATTGCTGATAGAATACTTATATGTATAAGTAAGTACATACTTTTTTTTGTAAATACATACATAGAATACATAGTAACACCCAGACACAAAACAAATATGTATGTTCATCACACAAACATTTGCTTTTGGTAGGAATTTAACCCACGACCCACAGCATGGAAGGCAGAGATACTACTGACTGAGCTGTGACGCCTGTCACAGCTCACAGGTAACTTATTATATCTGGCTATTGGAAGATTGGACCATTATAGATTTACAATGGGAACTAACAACAATGAAAATGATAGGCCTAAATACAAGTATTTAGATGGTGCCCGTATTAGTGTCAAAGTTCCTTAGGTCGCTCTTAATCTGGCCATCGGAAGACTCTATTAAAGATCGGACCAATAAAGATTTACAATGGGAACTGACAACAATGAAAAATGTAAGCCAGGTCTTTTGATATTCTTAATTCTTTACGATCTATTAGGCTAGGTTGAATAAAACAAGAATACATTGGAAAATCCTTTATTAAGTCGTTATAAATATATAAGCCGGGCACTATGTTGACACTCTTATTTCTATATGATCTAAGCTACTAGACTAGGATTGAATAAAAAAGTATACATTGGATAATCCCGTATTAAGTCTTTATATCTTATCATGGCAATCTATTGTTCTTCCGCATCGACTTTGGTAAATCAAACTGCTCAGTGGGTTGTCTCGCACGACAGGAGTAGCTTCAGCATTTGTATCAGAAGACGACTCCCACCAATCTTCTTCTACTTTCACAACAACAGTGTCTACTTGTTCTTCTTCACTCTCTTTTTGCGCCTCACTCTCTACTTTAATCCGTTGTTTTCTTATAATAGATAGAAGCAGCTCTTCTGTTTCCAAAGCTGTTTCCAATGGGAGCTGGCGTAGCTGTTCAGCAATAGTTTGCCCAAACAGATGAAACTCATCTGCATTAGGCGGAGTTTCTGGAGTAATACGCACGTTAATTCCTTTGTCTACTGTGATCGGTTTGTATTTTTCTTTAGCTTCATCATCTTCCGATTCAACGATCTGCAAGGGCCCATACCCTGTCTGAAACAACCAAATATATTCAGTTAGGCAAGCCATTTAACGACTTACTGGAAAACTTTTTGTCATACTTATTAAGTAAGATTTAGATATCATTCGAGTTCTCTCAAACAAACAGAACTATTATAGTTCTGTTTTCTTTACTTCTGTGTTGCAAATAAACTATTATTCTACTCTATTCAATCTGTTTCTCTTAATAAATTCAACAAAGTAGATAGGTAACGTAGGTACGCTAAATTACGTGGCACTTTGCTTACAGCTGTGGAAATTAATGAAGCCAGCCAGACGCATGCGTATTGAAAGTCTAGACAGAATCAATCACATCAACAAAAAAATATTGCGAACTGTCGCACTTAGCCTATACCTACATTTACATACGAAAAACACTTTAGTATTATTAGCATATCTTATCAATGACGGACCAAGATCCGCTAATTTGATGTATAGGTAATACTTATATTTCAGTGGGCTCTGAGTCTGGAGGCGCGTCTTAGGAAATCTATGTTGATGATGTATTAATTAAATATGATGAATGTTCTGTTAGATAACATCAATTATCAATTAAACAAAATACGTTATGCGAACGGAATAGCAATATAAATGTACTGAGACATCAGATGTAGGCACACCTTTTATTGATTTTTACTCCTAGACTAGTGATTCATAACCAGCGGAAAGGGCTCGGCGGGGTAGCGATTCGTATTGTCATTATCACTTTTATGCGAACGAAAAGAGATGGAAAACATGAAGCATAAATCAATAGCCAAGTACTAATGATAAGTGAGATGGTATGATAATACAGACAGAACAGGTGTTTAGTATTGCAGTGAAATTATATTTTTTTCAGACAATACTTTTGCAGGGCAGTGCCAGAATATTGAATTGGTTGTCATCAAATTATGAAGAATATAAAATGAAAATTCTGGACCATAGAAGTATAGGTCCGTTAAGTAAAGAATATCTTGTAATTTAACAAATTACAGATCAAACTAACATCAAAATTACAAAAAACTGTGATAGGTCGGGTTACCTGAACTTTAATGCTATTTTTCATTTCAATTATTCTCAAACTAAACGCAAAACTATTCTAATTTGCCAATATTAAAAATGCTGCCGGTCTTTGTTTACTACTAAACAACAAAGACCGGCGTAAGTTTAGGTTAGTTTCTGAAAATGCAACAATCGCATGGGCGTCAAATACACAGAACAATGATACTCGGAATCACTTACCTCATTCTTCTTTTCTCCATTAAGCATTTCTATGATGAAGTTCATGTGTGACAGCCACTTAATTTTGGATTTATAAACTTTCCCTTTGCGGGGCTTTTTGGCTTTCTGCAATTCATTGGTTAAAGTGTTCCTCAGCACACGTATTCTTCCAATCACCTCCAGCGTATTTACCATGTCCAAAGCTTCCTTGATCTGTGAGTAGGCCGCTTCTCTCGCGTCTCGGTTTTTGTACAATGGATGAGACGGATCCCATAAGCACCTGTGTTGTTTATATTCGTCGATGAATTTGATATTTCTTGATGGTTCCCATCGAAAAGTGCTGAAGGTCGCCATTATGGTGGTACAACAACTCGATCAATAAATAGGGGTGAATGTTTGCGACGGGACGCGCGATAACAGGACGTCTGTCCGGTACCAGTGCTGGCGCGTCATTACTTTCGTTCCGTTCGTTCGTTCGTCACAAAATGGCGGAGTAACCCTCCGAAAATCGATCTTGTTTATCCCCCGCGTCCCGCCGTCACACAGGCACCGACACAGCAGCTACCCGTGTGATACACGTGCTTACTAGACGGCGGCGGCAGATAGCTACATTTTTCTCCCTCGTGGTGTTGATCGTAGCTTTTAAAAGTTGATTTAGCCTGTTGCGACTAAGCACTTTTATAGGTAAAACATATTATACTTAGTAAGTACAAAAAAACTTAGGTATTAGTTAGGTGCTTCGTTAAAATATCAAGTTCAAGAACTTAGAGTATCTTATACGAGACCTCTAATTATGTTAAAGGATAACACAGGATAATAAAAGGTGACATTTACATTCATCACATGAACACATTAATATCAGACTCGCGCAGTAAATCAGTTGAAATGTGAGCATTACGTAGAGTCGGTATGTCCCGCTAACTTACTTCCATCATCAGTCTTATCACGTACTGGCACATCTACTCCACATAACTTTTAATTTTTACGTCAACAGTCCTTAAACCAAGTATATAAGGTTGAAGTTACTGTGTTGTTTGTAAATCAATTGATATTGTCACCGCGTAGTAACCGACCTCTGGCTGTGACCTACAGAACCTTGATTCGGGTTGGGTGAAAGTCGGGAAAGGCTTAAAATAAGAGCATGGTAGGACATTAGGAATTTTAATAGATACTTACCGGCGTTAAATAAAATAATGTATTTTTGTACCAAAATGTACTGTAGACTTTGGACCGTAGATGTTTCTTGATGTAAACAACTATTCTTAGAATATTTGAGTGCGATTCGCAAGTGTTACAAAGTTTGGTTTTGTTTTGTTAACAAAACATTGATATCTAATACGTTTTCGTCAGTGGAATCTATTGTCTGTAACATTGTCATACTAATCTAAATTGAGATTTCTATCAACGATCTGCTCTACTAATAAGAAATGAATTATTAAACTACATAGATTACGTTGCTTACGCTGAAAGTGTATCTGTGTATGTCTCCAATAGAGTTCAGAACGGTCACCGACTGGTTGGACCAGAGTATAGATTTGGAAGAAAACAGGCAGCACAAAATTATTCCTTAGTTTAGGGTTTTTTATATATTTTATTTGGAATCACGGCCAAATATAATACATAAAACTAACAACTGTATTGACGAGTGTACGAGACTCGTGTCGTTTGTACAGCTCTCTAACTAATAAAACCTAATCTAGATAGCATCGACACGATAAGAAGAAGAAGAAGCTCTCTAGAACTTTTTTTTTCTTTTTTATATGTAGGTACAACCGTTTATCACCAATGACGTAAGTAACAGGTAACTTATTGCCCTTTTCTAGGGCACGACAGAATACCGCTACCTGGCCATGACCGTAACCATAGAATGACTGGTGTATTGTGATGCATTACGACTTACCCATTCTCGTAATACTTAGCTTCGGTACTAGAAATACTGTTTGTCACTCGGAAGAACTGTTTTTTAAAGGACTTTCAAAATAAGTCAAAATATAAAGTAATAACCGTCTCACGATTGTAATCACAGCCAACGTAGGTAAATAAATAAATCTTTTTCCATCATAAGTCTTATTGGGACCGTGAAGCAGTTCTTACACTTCATCTAATAGGTATTCTATTAGAATTAATTCCAAACAAATGCAATCCGTTCGATCCGATTGAGCAATCTACTTATATTTGAGAAATGGAGGAATTTGGGGCAGACCTTTGCCCAGCAGTGGAAAAAAAACTACCGCCTACAAGTAGTTGTCAAGTACTTGTTCTCGCGTGTTCATTATCTATCTAATATCTACGTGCTGGCCGTGACCGTAGCTGTACCGAAAACAATCACGGAATGATAGGCATGCGTCTTGACTTGACGCCTCTATCGAGATTAAATTTAAAGATAATTCATTGTGACGATGCAAGATATATTCCGTCTCAACAACATAAAAACAATAATAATATTCGTGTAGACTTGAGAACCTCCTCCGTTTTTAAGTCGGTTAAAATCGTAATGGACTTTGTTAGTTTGTCTGAAAAGTTATAACACAAAATCATCATATCAGCTTGTAGCCATTTATGTAGCCCAATTTTGGGGCAAAACCAATTTTTTAAGTCCACAGCGGTCAACAGCAATTAAAAATCATCATGGAACATTTAAATATTTTTCAGTTGGCTCGAACTATGAAGGTATAAATAAAGACGCGTCCAGAAACATGGTAATGGCTTTAAAGAAAGGTAATAGTTTTGGTACCATGACGAAGCAAAAGCAGGAACAAACAACTCTATTGACGGCCCACGGACGTTTTACTCCTTTCGTTCGACTCCTTAAATTAGGCCACGCATTCCTTTGAGTTGGATGACTGACAGATTTTCTCTCTAGGTCATCATTAAGTCATATAATGAAAGTAATTCATTCAAATTCAATTAAGTATTTCTATTCCTAGTGTAATGTTTCGTTTACTTAGAATTAGAAAGATGGAGGAAGCGTTACCGAGTGAGCGTGACACATTTTAATTTTCAAGGAAACTAACATTTTTCTATAGGAAATGAATGTTTCACATTCTAGCTAGACAACGCTAGCTGTAAAACTTAATTCCTTACTACCAGTTAGAATAGAATATAAAAAAAAAAAGCTAGCACTCCGGGAGTGCCGGCAGAAGTGAAAACTTCAATATTAACGTTGTGTTTTCACTTTTAAGTTTTCACTTCAAAAATATAACCACAGTCGTGATTGTGTCATGTCATTGTGTCACATTCGCGCAAGCGCGAATGTGACACAACGACGAAGACAACGAAGACACACTGACACATGGCTTCGTCGTCATCGTCACGTCACGTCATGTCGCCACGTCATCGTCACGTGACGATGACGTGGCGACATGACGTGACGTGACGATGACGACGAAGCCAACGAAGACACAGACACATTCGCGCAAGCGCCTGTGCAATGTGTCTGTGTCATTGTGATTGTGTCATGTCGTTGTGTCACATTCGCGCAAGCGCGAATGTGACACAACGACGAAGCCGTGGCGACATGACGTGACGTGACGATGACGACGAAGCCAACGAAGACACAAACATCAGGTGAGATAGCGGTCAAACGCTTGCCTATAACTTGTAAAAAAAAATGTGTCATTGTGATTGTGTCATGTCGCGCAAGCGCGAATGTGTCTGTGTCTTCGTTGGCTTCGTCGTCATCGTCACGTCACGTCATGTCGCCACGTCATCGTCACGTCATCGCGCAAGCGCGAATGTGTCTGTGTCTTCGTTGGCTTCGTCGTCATCGTCACGTCACGTCATGTCGCCACGTCATCGTCACGTCATGTCGCCACAACACTATTTAATTGTTTGAGTCATACGTCGCGTGACCGCAAGTGTGTTCTTTTGTCGTCTCTTGTTTTACGAGCAATGTATAAAAATTAAATAAGATCTTACGCTTTTTCGACGTCACGTGACCCTGACGCGAGTTTGAAAGTTTTTACCCACCCAGCGCCGCTAAAGAAGTTTTCACTTCAAAAACTTTATTTTAGTTAGCTTCACGTAAAAACAACAATTTACTTAGGTAAGTATATTTACTTTACAGTTGACTTACACTAGATCAGTTTTCAGTATGCATAGGCCATAGCCCTAGAGCCATGCCAATACTAAGCAAGTTTTTTTGGTAGCAATATTAGGTTTAAATCCCATATAGAGCCACAAACTCCAGCAAAAAACAAAAGAACCAATCCACCATCAAGTGTGGGCCTGGAATATACTTAGATTAGGTAAATAAGTGCCTATGCATGCACTTAAGCCTAATCGTAAATTTACAAATCGATAGCATCGAACCATAGCCGCCTAACTGGGTAGGCAAGGTAGGTACACTGGTCTGTAATGGTACTCAGCTCAGAGGTAATGGTCGGTACATAGATAGTATTGTTACTATTTATTCTATGGTAAGGTACTGGACCGTTATTCGTAATGCCAGCTAACTCGGCCAAAGAGTAATGGCAAACAAACTCAAAGGTAGAACCTGCATAGGGTACCTCCCACACAGAACATTGTAACGAGCAGCTGCATGTAACATATAACAATTGCTAACCTAAGGCACAGAAAATATATAAGTCTATTATTATGTCTAGAAATAAAAAAGCCTAGAGCTCTATTACACGTCTGATTTGCAATGCAATTCCGCCCTTATGTATTGGCTGTAGGGTTCAGCAGAAACCCTCGTGTGTAAATGGAGAAGTAAAAGCTATCGGCATGTGCAGCTGACTGTACCTATCGTGGTACTACTCTAAGCTCGTGCAAAACAAGCTAAAACAAAATAAACCACGGCTTCCTTCACGACTCGCCGTGAGAAATCTGCGGATTTGTGCAAGGTCTGTCTGAGCAGGAACTCTGGCGTTCGATTTAGTTACTGCATATTTATTTGTGTCAACCTGTTTTATAACCTTTGCGACATGCTAGATTAAATCTAATAAACCATTCTACCAGAGCTTTTGCAAGTTTTGAATAAACACAGTGATCAAGGGGCATTTATTCCTAGCACTTCAAACTCTCCTCGAAAATACTCGTATGTATCTCAAATCATCGATCTATCTATGTCCTACAAAGGAAGGCTGTGAAATAAAGACTGTTATTGAACATAAATACCCAACTACAAAGTACAGGTATAAATGCTATTCATTTGCATGGTGTTACAATAAGAACTTAACAAGAAGTTCTCCCACTGCTATTAACGGGATATGTACAGGAAATATATATTTAACTCATTCGTTAGTGCTATTGTTAGTCCCTAGGCTACAGACTTATCTACTAACGACTACTAACATCTTTACCATCGAGATAGAAACGAAACTTCCGCTATAAACCAACACCAAAGTTCTTGACTTATCAAGCTTCGGTACACCTGTCTTCTCTATGTTAGTAAGTAAAAGCAAGTAAGTATTGGCGCAGTAAATTCATGGAGGTTTCGCATCTATACGCTTATCTGATATGTTATAGCTCGAGATCTAGCTTTGTAGGCCTTATTAATTAAAACTATCGTGGCAGGATCGTGAAAGTTAGCGACAGAGTGTGGGTGAATGTTCCTAGGTGGCCTGGAGTGGAGATGCTTCAACATCAGCTTTTAAAATGGAACATGGAAATACCTAGAGAGGTCATTGAAATCAAACTTCGAAATATATCAAAACATTTTATGCATAACTCCTAAAGTTCGTTCGATGTTGAGACTCAGCAAAGACAGTTCGGGTGCTGATAAAAGAAAGAAAGGTGAAAGAAAGATCGAGGGTTTTTAGCATTAGCACGTTAGCACGTTAATTAATTCCTCATTACATACCCTAATATAATAACAATCTAGCCACAACACGGGCTAATGAGTATTTTTTAATCGATTTAATTTGCAAGCGTATTGAATAGGATAGGTCAGTTATTCATGCCTCCGGCTGTTAAATCCTTCGTTAATTTAAATTTACTCTCCCAAAAGATTAAGGCCGCAATTAAATGTGAAATGTAGCCATGTTCAATGCCACCCATTGTTCAAAAATGCACTATTCTATCTTCCGATCCATGCATTGTCCATAACGAGCTAGCCGTCTACAAGCTGTTCTATAGAATTGTACTGAGTCTCTACCTCCTATCAGCTCCGTTCAGGTTGATCGCACTTGACTGCGAAGTGAATAGAGAGCACAAGTCTTCCGCATACGTATCGCGATCTTTGGGTTTAACGGCCTGAATATATCATGGTAATGATTTTCTTAGGGGAATGTTCAATGAGATAGAAAATTGATTTATAAAGGTTAAGTGAAGGCGTTAATAAGGATTACTTACTGTTTAACTCAGAGCGAAGCTTTATTTTCATACTTCTAACATTACAAAAGTAAAGTAGATATCAAGCGTTACGAAGCCATCGCAAAAAAATAACTTAAAATTAACCACAACCCAGAAAAGCCGCAGCAAATTGTCTAATCTTCCGTAAATCACAGTAGCCAATCACTTGGACCGGTTCAGTCTGGTATGATAGCAGTGGGTACTAGTGGTATAGTATCAGAGGCTCTTCCGCAAGTAACGGCACCCGACCGCCCTTCGAGATTGCGCTGAGTTGGGTCTAGGTTAATGTTACTACAAGTCCGGGATGCTTGCTCTTGGCGACTTGCCTTGAATATTTTATAGGAGGTTCTCAAGACTAGTATTGCCAGACAAATCATAAGGATATTTAAATGCGTTAAGAAAACGGTAAAGACAAACGTCTATACTTAGATAAATATAACTAATAAGATAAATTAAAGTTTTTGTATCCCATCGGATTTTTGATATAGACCAGAATCGTTTCAACCAGTCACTTCAAAGCCTGGTCAAAGTATTGAAAAATCTAGTCTTACTTCAGTAAGAACAAGGCACAACAGGTTTATCTCAGCTGCCTACCATAAGCTGTAAAATGAGTTACTTCCCCATTGTTCTAAGGAACCACGTATCATGATCGGCCCCTCCTCTAAACATAGCATGGTTGGAGGGTGTAAATTGCTTTTTATTGCCATACCAGCATACCAAACCACATATTTCTACAATGTTTGTTAAAGAGAATAGGAACCCCAGTGATTATCTAGAAAGATCCAACGTTATTTGAACTTTACAAATTAAAAAACGTAACTTTAAGAACTAATAAAATACGTTTGCTTAGGCTCTGGTCGCGATGACCTGGCACCCAGAATCACCTAGTATGTAAGATGTTTTAATGTGATTTTATTGAATAAATAATGTAATCATTGAGTTTGAGCACGATTTATTTATTATATTAGTCGCATTAAAGCACGGTTATCCTTTCAACAAACCACTGCACTGATACAGAGAAAAATGAATTTATACTTCATTTAATAGTCTAATATAACTTATACAAGCAGCCCTACTCAGTAGTTCTACATTTTCTTTTTGGATACACGACTAAACTCGCAGAGATACCGAAGGCTTATTCGATTATTCGTTTATTCCCGATACATAATGGGATACTGTGTCGATCCTGTAGGGCTCCGGTTTTGATTTATTGAAATAAATTCAATTCAGGTTGTCAGAGCCGGTCTGTACAGAGCAGCTTAGTTTTAATCGCAATTTATGTTTGTCTGCTTTTTAACAAAAAGTACTCCGATTTTCTTGGTCTAGTTCAGTAAATATCGTCTTTGCATATACACAGAAGTAACTTAATTATCGTCTGTCTGGTTTAGAAATTAGATATTGGTTTGATGAAGGCAGTTTCTTGAACATTTTTTGTGAAACAAGTGCCATACCAAAGGTATATACATATTATGGTCAGACTAAGCAATCGAACCCGGCATTTATCCTATACACCTAAGGTTCATACTTAGGAATGTTTTTTCAATAGGGTAATATACCCGAACGGCGCGGCGACTTGGCGAAGTATAAAAGTCTCTGAATCTAGTCAGCAACATTAAATCGCAGCATTTTCTCAAGATATTAAACCAGCACGACTTCCCAGAAGCGAAGCGAAATGTACAATCCCGGTACATAACGGTGATCCCATTACCCGCGGTATGCGCCTAGAGAAGTATGCGACAAACTACACCCTTGAGCTTTTAGGATGCTGTTCACCTACATAATTAAACCAACTGTAAGTTATCGGTTAGATTTAGCAGCGGTTTTACTCTAATACTTTTACATCCCGAATAATCATGCGACATTTCTAAACATCATCGTTTTAATGTCTACAGAATGATTTGATTGACAGAGATTTTGGAAACTTTCCCCAAACCTCTCTTTTCTCTTTTGAAAATTGGTCTAAGGCACGAATGTTTTGTGTGTTTTCGCGCTCGCAATCTATGTATGTTTATATCAATGATATGTGAGACCATAACTCAAACCCGTAGGTTTACATAACGGTGATCCCAACAAAGCAAGGTATGCACTAGCGCGGTATGCGACATAGCCAGTACCCTTGGGCTTTTTGCCGATAACCTACATGCCCATTAGCAGCTTTGTTTTTGTCCGCTACGTCATTGGATAGAAACTGAAACTCTTGTTCAAACATTAAAACACGAAGTACATGATGTCTAATAAAATATTCTTCAGTGTAATAAGTACCTATGCATACTCCTTGAATAAGAGATAATTCATCACGCAATAGTATTATAGGCGACAGGCAACAAGCATCAAAATTATTCAACACGGAATCTGCAAACAAAAACCAACTTATTCAAAAAGAACCAAGAAGTCACTCAAGCGACAAGACAAGTTTAACGTCCTACTCCACGCGCTATTATATCAATTAGTATAAATTACTGAACTAATGATAGCAATTATGCAACAAAAACTAGGATTTAAAATGTCCTCTTTCCTTCCGACCTTGTTCCACGCACTTTGCATTTTAAACTCTACAACGCAGTAATAAGATTGCGAAAAGATTATGTAAGTGAGAAAGTTGAGCTCGGCGCATCTCCATTTCAATGGCATGTTATCAAATGCTATGTTTAAAATGCCGGTTCTAGTCAATCTCGGTTTATGCAGATTTGAGGACGATGACCATACGACTTGCGAGCTGGAGAAGGCACCGAGTCAAGTGGTTACGTCAAACCACTTTGCGAGGGAGGATCTCACCTAGGACTATACAGTACAAAGTGCCAACTTATCCTTTCTTAAACCCGAGAAGAATAAACAAAACATTTTATTTATTTTTACTGTCAGTAACTCATTTGTATTTATAGTGAATATACTGTTATATAGGTAAGTACTGTTTTTATGACTAGAAAATTGGTGTAGAGGCGCTGGTTTTCTGTGGTGCCAAGTTTATTTTCTTCACATTCTTTGAGTAATATGGAAAAACAATACATGCGATTTTCTCCCTGTCTATGGACCAATCTTTTTCAGGTAGGTTCATTGGCAATATTATGGAAAATTCTCGCGTCTAGTAGTCTAAGGTCTGCGAGTACAGGCACAGAAATAAGTACACCCTATCCAAGTTCATTCACCACTCATAAATATGCTCATAAAAAGATTGTCTGTTAGTAACTTCTGGACGAGATAAATCGAGATGATATAATGAGATAAAACTTTACATGCATTACTAAGGCTTTCTTGTAATAATCTAAATCGTATTTTTACACGCATTTTACGAGCAACCCGACGAGAAAACACGAGTCCTGGGAGATTTTCTATTAAAGAGGCTTTCAAGTGATTTTGTTAGGAACCGTAGTGCTTAATAGACTTGCAAAATTGTAGGAACCATGAGGATACATTATTTACACTAATTTCAAAGTATGCAAGATAATGTATTGCGCAAATGTGCATTCGATATATTCACAGAAAGCTACTCAGACTGAACGAAAGACAAACATATCGCGTAATAAGTAGCATACCTACTCTCTTTGAATTCAATAAGTGATCTAGAAAGTATTTTTCGTGTTACTTAAAGAACTTGCGTAATTGTGTACTTTAAGTTACAAAACAGTTTAGCTCAAGATGTTTTCGTGAAACCTAGTATCTAACGTGTCATCCTTTTAAATTGACTTCAAAATAGAAATAGGCAGTTCTCAATTCGATTGTATTTTTATTTTAACGAATTATAGGTAGGTACCTACGCGATTACTCCGCCAATTATGAACCGATTTTTATTACTCTAATATGTATTGTTTAGTAGATCATACTTCAGAAGTGACCCATATAAATGTCATTAAGTTCCAATTAGTACTTTTTGATAAGTAAGTACATACATATTAAATACAGCTCCTTAAACGCATATTTATTATTAAGTACTTGTAAATTCTTCGACAGTTCAGTTTTGTAAAAAATATTATTTATTACCTATATTATTGTTCATATAGCTTCTTGAAAAAATAGCATAATAGCTATTTTTTCAAGAAGCCTCAGCGGCGTTGGACTTGGTTCTCATCCGATAAAACCACCAAAAATGAAATAGACTTTTGTCTTTCTTCCAACAAACAGATAATTAATAATATCGAAATGCTTAACAGCTTAAAATTCAGCTCAGATCACCGACCTTTACGAGTAACAATCAAATTCAATTTAAAAATACATCGACTTAAAGTCATCCAAAGCACTATTAAAAGATTAGATAAGTTAAGTCTGCTTCACAGTAAAGATAATTTCCTCTTAGAATTAAACAATAATTTCAGTCTACTACCAATTGAAAACACAGATGATGTCGAAACACAATATAAAAATATTCATAGTAGCATTAAAAAGGCTAGCGAGAAGATAAAACTATGCTCAAAAAAGGAAAGCAAACTCAGTAACGCCACAAAATCACTCATCGAAGACAGACAAAAACTTACACTATATTCACAAGAGTATAGTCGTAAAGACAAGGAAGTAAAAAGAAGTATTAGAAAAGATATCAGAAGATATAATGTCACCACAGTTCAAGTAGCCCTAGAAAGTAACCGAAATTTAAAATCTGCAATAAGAGGCACGGAGTTAGGAAAACGCACTATTATGAATCTAAAAGACAAAAATGGCGTGAAGCAAAGCGATAGATCACACATCCTTGCTATTTGCACAGAATTTTATAGAGAACTTTATACAGACCACTCCGAGCCGACATGCCAGCAAACCCCAACAACCTACTCATGTTCCGAAACTGTAGAACCGATAACAGAAACTGAAATACATCGCGCCTTTCTCAGCATGAAGTACAGTAGAAGTCCAGGACATGATAACATCACCACTGAGGCCTTAAAAATCGGCGAACCAGTTCTTCTCCCTTACATAGCAAACCTTTTTAATTCTATACTTATCACAGGAAATTTCCCAAAACATTTTTGTCATTCAAACATAATTTTACTACACAAAAAAGGCGAAAAATCAGATATAGGCAATTACCGACCTATCAGCTTAGTTTCTCACCTATATAAATCTTTTATTAAAGTCATAGAAAATAGAATCTCCAGCAAACTGGATTTAAATCAACCAGTAGAACAGGCCGGGTTTCGACGAGGTCTTTCTACAACGGACCACCTCCAAGCCTTAAATCAAATTCTGGAAAAACATATTGAGTACCAACTTCCATTGTATCTCGCTTTTATTGACTATTCTAAAGCATTTGACAGTCTTAACCACAATTCAATCTTCCAGTCTCTTTATAACCAACAAATAGAACCGACTTATATACAACTTCTTCAAAACATCTACCGTAACAGCACTGCTGCAGTTAAACTGCACACCTCCGGACCATCTTTCCCCATACAGAGAGGCGTCAAGCAGGGAGATCCACTGTCTCCTAAACTCTTTACTGCGACCTTAGAAGAGATCTTCAGAAAGTTGGCTGACAGCTGGGAAGAGAAGGGAATTATCGTCGGGGCAAAAAAGCTGACTAACCTCCGCTTTGCCGACGACATCGTTTTATTCTCTTCTTCTGCGGTAGAACTCGGTGAAATGATTAACCAACTAAACAAGGCAAGCCTCGAAGTCGGACTGAAGATGAACATGTCGAAGACCAAGCTCATGACCAACAGCACACACCGCAAAGTGGATATAGAGGGCGCAGAGATTGAGTACGTCCAGGAGTATCTTTATCTTGGCCAAACAGTTTCTCTCCAGCAAGCAAGACAAGAAAAAGAAATCGTCCGACGAACAGACAATGCTTGGAGAAGCTTTTGGTCAATGAAAGATCTGATGAAGGGCGATCTTCCACTATCCCTTAAAAAGAAGCTCATGGACGTGCGCATTCTCCCCATCCTCACTTACGGTGCCCAGACTTGGTCTTTGACTGCTCGTCAAAAGTTTGCACTTGGAGTATGTCAACGAGGCATGGAGCGCAGTATCTTAGGAGTAAAACTGTCAGACCGCGTGCGAAATAGTACACTGCGCTCCAAAACAAAAATCATAGACGTTGGCCTCAAAGCCGCCAACCTGAAGTGGAACTGGGCTGGACATGTCTGCCGTATGCCAAGCGAGTTGTGGGCAAAAACCACTACAGAATGGATACCACCTAACGCAACCCGACGACGTGGAAGGCCCAGGAGGAGATGGCGCGACGAACTAGATGCGTACCTACCATCTTGGCCTGTAGCAGCATCCAACCGCAAAGAGTGGAAGGAGGGAGGGGAGGCCTTTGCCCTGCAGTGGGACAGTCATGGCTGATTAATAATAATAATAATATTATTGTTCATAGAAAAATGACAAATGGATGTGAAACATGGAAAAGCTATGTAATTAAACTTGGTTACGACAAATTTTCGCGCTAAGTGAGCGTGAAGATAAAACACAAGTAATATCAAGATTCAGACAAGACACAGTTGTGTAATAATTTTTTCTTACATGTATCAATTACCATATTAGTAACACATTTTTGTGTTTACATCTTTAACTTAGCTGAGTATGTCGAAGTTGTGTTGTACAACCCTGAACTCCTTTTCTTCGTGCAAAATTCGATGCGCTACTGAAAGTGAACGCTTCCAAATTTACATAAAATATATTGCAGTAAACGACCTTAGATATACTGTAACCGCAGATACTGCTAGCTTTTGTTTGAACAAAGTTACTTCACTGTAGGTATATGCGGTCGCTTGACCCGAAACTCTATTCTGAAGTGTGTTTGAAGACTGAGAGCTGAGCACTAATAAATGTGACAATGGTAAACTTAACGTATTTAATATACACTGCTCGTTAACGCTGCAGCGTTCGACAGTAAACCTAATTACGACGCGTAGTGTATCTCATTCCCTGTTTCGATACGTTTCGATGGTCACATTTATACGTTTTACTATAGATATATAAGTACTTGGTTGTCAATAATGTGGTAGGTAAGGATTACCGATGAGGCACAGACGACCCAAATGTAATAGATTACAAACTAAAGACTGCTAATACATACGGTATATCTTATAAAAAGTTAATGCAAACTTGAAGTATCGATTACCATACGTAATGATGACATAAAGTCTACGCTAACTTTTTATAAGATAGGGGGTTAGTCTTTAGTATGGTCTCACATGGATTAAGTACATGCTTTTTTTCTGATTTCAGCAACAAAAAGTATTTTAAACGGGTTGCAGTGTCGCTAAAAGAAATACGGAACGCATTCTTGAGATAAACTTTGATGTGTTTGTACCTTAATATTACAGAAACTACCTAATTGCCTAGTGATCCTTAAATAATGAATTATTAGCACCAACTAAAGCAAGTAGTGATTTTCCCATTGATAAATTATTAGATATTATACGATATCTTACTATTAGAAAATATGAAGTCTAATCTGAGGTGCATAACGTAATACGTAAACGATTTCGGAAATACGTCGATTCGCTTCGCTGCAAGCAGTAATTTACTACGAGTAGGTACATTAAAACTTTCAAAGGGCATGTAATCATACCCGTAATAGTTTTAAATATAAATTCTCTGACAAGCCATCCTCTATTTGTCTCGATTCTTGTTGCTCACTAGCCTTTTTGGATCGCTTTATTCCTATCTTCAGATCAAATTACCGACTGGATTACTCTGTTTTATTGCAAGATTACTTGATTCATTGCTACAAATAGCATGAAATAAAAGGATAATTATATGCATTCATGTTAACATTTGCAGAATATTCTTTAAAAACTACGATATTCTTGAGTTGAAAGCGACGCGTCAATTTATTTTTATGCCTAAGGTTTATAGCAGATTCGATGGCTGTTATTAAAGGCAATAATCCTAAGTAGTATCTGTAAGATTTAGAACGATGCACGAGTCTTGCAAAACATCCTCTGGTCTGCCTTCATCGGCCATTGTACGCGTTGCCTTCAGACCCATCCAGGCTGGTGCATTGTTCGTGTTACAACACTGATAGTGATATATGGCGCCGCCTTGAGGTTAAACAATTGGGGCTATTTACGCTGTCCTTTGAAGGTACAAGCGCCTTTATCCCCAACCAATCTGTTTTGATGCTCTATTGTATTTTGCTACGATTTTATCACATTCTCCGTGTTCGAAACCTTAAAACAGAATGCAACAATGCGTGCAACTGCTTTGCAGCAGAAAACAGTATGGTGGTGGTTCCTCAGACAATCTCTTTTACAAAAAGAGTCTACGTTATAACGCCGTCGGAAAAAAAATATTGGGAATATCTCTACGCAGACATAACGACGGATTAAAATACTACATATTTCCATGGTAAAAAATGACGATCTTTTTGCTGAGAATCTTTCTGTACAACATACTCCCGGATTCTCACTGCCCAGACGCTATCCGATTAAAATTTCGTCGCAGCCGACATCGCTATGTTGGCTACGCTTCCTCTTCCTGCAACAGTCAGCAGCGTGGTGAATACTAAACAGCAGACAACTATTACCCGGTCTGCTGGAACGGAACGGTTTAGGCACACTGAAGAGCTGAGAAATGGATAATGTGTTTGGTGGGCTAATGACAAGTGACATATCGTTAGATTCGTGACGAAGTCGTATAGTTGGTCGAGGAGGTTTGAGTTTGCAAAATTTTTGAACATTGCCTACCTTAGTTTTACGCAATAGTCCGAGATGAATCTCGCTCGACTCACTATTTCTTTTGAGAAATGCTTGCTTTTAGTGAAGTACTATTTTTATTAAATATATACATATATAAATATATATATTTGATAAATCCCAGAAACTATTAACCAGTTGGTTGAACTAAAGAGCGAGATTTGTAAATATATAAGTGCATTTCTCATCGCACTGCTACAAGTGCGTAGATATCTGCTATACAACAAAATAAAACTAATTTCAAGAGCATCCAGCCATTTAGATGTCTAGGCAATAAAACGAGTAGATTTGAATAGACTTGACCACAAGCGCCGCTGCACTCGACCATGCAACAATTAAACTGAGCTTTTTCACTTTGCAACCATTCCAAGATTTGTTATTGTGTTGTATATTACATTGTCTGTATGTCTATTCAAATCTATCTCAAAGAAGATATGTAAAAAGACCGAATACATTACGTTATGCAAAATATATAGCTGCAGTTTATTTAGAAAAAGATGATGGAGAATAGCTTTGAGACTGAGGGCTTAGTCCGAAGTTGCATTTTAAAACTAAACTATCCATTAAAAAATATAAGGACATCCGAAAGACGACTCTCGGCTCGAGAGTAGGGAGTTTTAAAATGCAACCTCGGACTAAGTACTCTGTACATTTCTGAAGTAAATAGGTATAGTACTTTCTAAGTTTGGAAAAGTGGGAGCGTCTACTAAAGACTTTTTTTTTGCAAATACAAACCGCGCAACACCACCGTACCATAACCTAGAATAGAAAACAGAAATAAGTCTTACCTATTATGTTATTTGATACACAAAAAACTATTGATTTCTGCGTAACTTTCGCTAGGTAATCTATTACTTTATAAAAACGTTATTTTGTTACAACATAACAAATCTTTCACGGAATCTATTTCTAAAATTTATTTTTGTTTCAGATTTTAATTGTTTTTTTTTCATCATTTTCGTCTTTGCATTATTCTGGCAAGTTTAAGGCCTCACAGGCTTTGAGAACTTGCCTTATGTTTTCGTATTTTGTTTTGTAAATACGAAAATATAATATTATTTCGCTCGTTCTACTGCAATGAATCAAAACGAGAACTACAAGCTGTAGTAGCACAAAAACTAGGCGCTCCAGCTAATCTGCTATCACGGACAATAAGGCAAGTTCTCAAACCCTCCGAGAAATTCAAGGTCAATTCTTTTTTGATTTTTAAAATGTAATAAAACTAAGAAAAATTCCAATTTTAGAAATAAGTTCTCGACTGAAAGATTTTTATTTAATTTATATTTATTGAATGAAAATTATCTAAGGTTTTTATTTTATGGCAGCAGTTTTTTTTTCTTTCAAATTTCAATTTAAATCAAATCAAATCATTTCAAATCATTTATTTATTGCTTGTGGGTCTAGGTACATTCATAGATGGAGGGTGTGTTAGGTAGCGTCTCTAGATCCTGCTAATTAGCATACAAACATTTAAAATTAATAATAATCTAGATCATTAAAGTATACAAAAATAAATTAAATACACATGTCAAATTAATTACCAAAGGAAAATAATAACAATAATTACAAATAAATTAAATCTTCATCAAATCAACTTCACTATTTTGTATTTTATTTTATTCTATTTTGTGTTACCGTATCAAGTGGTTACCCGCCACCCATGAACACCTTTCAAAATAGTTTAATTTCTATAGGGATACAACAATAATGTTTTTGTATGCAATCGATCCTCTAAACAATCGATAATGAGCGAGAATCTTATATAATTTGCTAAATAATTATCTCATCATGAACAAAAACAAAGATCTTTTCGAATAAAATTCAAACGATGGCTTTAATTACATACGTAATTACCAACAATCCAACTTCTACAAAATTCGCACGAGAAAATTATATTTCCCTTAACGTAATTTAATTCTTTAGAGCAATTACCTTAGGGTAATACACTAGACGTGTATTTCTGCATTAGACACAACGTTAGTATTATGCCAATCCTGTTTCACTTACCACTATTATGATTACTGAAGAGTCCTCGAAATCTCCACAATCACTGCACTATTCAAAAAAAAGTGGTAGAATGCAGGTTACTTTTTTGCATTATTTTTACTTTTTTTTTTATGTTGGATACATTTTACGCGCGCGGAGGTTTTAATTTAGAACGCACGCGCGTCGCGCCGTCAGCCGGACCGAGCGCTCGTCTATGAACTGAATATTTTCTTTACTCCCACCATCTTGGAAGTTGAACGCAAAAGCTCAACTCGACCATAGAACACACTTGACTGAAGTTTATAGTAAGTTTATAGAACTCATAACGGACATTAAATCACAGCGCTGCTGCGTTTAATGGTAACTAACAAAATAAATACGAATAACAATTATGAGAAAATTTATTTTATATTCATTTGGTACTGTACTGACTACTGATACACTATGTTATAATTATACATATCGTCTTATATACACTACAATATTGTCTGTCTAAATAGATTAAATATGTACTAACATGTTATAAAAAAGAAGTTAAGAAATAAACTATAAAATAATTTATCACACTGTCAAAAAGATCAATTGTCAATAGGAGAAAAAATATAAAGAATTACTTACTAAGAAGATTCTAGGACAGTAGCTTATCCCTTTTATTTTTATATCTAGTTATAACATAATAATTAAAATAAAATAGTAATATAATAATGTTGTCAATAAATTCGTAATAATGATATCAGTATTTTTATTAATTACCTACTACATATCTAACAAGAAAAATGTACTTATTTTAAAGGGCAGATTATATACATAACAAAATTTTCTACTAAATATATATGCTTTTGTAAATAAATACATAATAAGAAATGTTTGTTGAATTTATACATAAATATTTACAGTGAAGGTTTAAAAGTAAAGTTAAGTAAGTACTTACTTCAATATAATTTTCATTATAAACGGGATATTTACCATGATTTGTGAGTTTGATTATTTCCCAATGATAATGAAAATTATGTTCAAAACCGTGATAGTTTCAAATATTATAATACTTCAATATGTCTAAATAAAGTACATACATAAGAAATTTAAAATATTACATTTCTACAGCGTTTTACCTATAATTTGGAATAAAATGAGTTCAGTTTTTGTTTTTCACGTAAAAAATTATATTCGAAAAAATGCTCAGTCTATTTTTCTAACACCTAAATTCGTAATAGTTTTTATTCAATACAATTTTAAATCAGTTAATCTATCGTCAACCTCATCAGACATTTTTTATAAAAAAA
This sequence comes from Ecliptopera silaceata, assembly GCA_932527185.1. Lineage (NCBI taxonomy): Eukaryota > Metazoa > Arthropoda > Insecta > Lepidoptera > Geometridae > Ecliptopera > Ecliptopera silaceata. Next base: position 3,518,247 of record OW052205.1, on the reverse strand, counting down.
AAAATTCAAGACAAATTCATTCATTCATTCTTTGTTCAAAATTAAAACCTACTTATTTATTTCATTCTTTTTTCAAGTTTAAATTTATTTAATAAAAGAAAAAAAAAGTAAAGCTGTAAATTATAAAAATATTTGTGACTTGTATTAGTTATTTGATCAGCCAAAACACGATTTTGGTAAAACAATAGGTACCTACAGTAAAACATCAAACAAAATAAATCCCATTACATTATTTAAATTTCAATGCACTAGCGAACTATCTTTTGTAGTGTGCTAAGGGAGTTAAATAGTAATCCAATCTAGTGTGATCGTACGATTACAAGTTGGACAGTGTAGCACACTATAGGCTAGCTTCATAATTATAATTATGTAGGGGTGTGAAAAAACACCAGTAGAGAATAGAGTGAATATGTAACCTATAAACCTAAATAAATTAGAGAAGAGTAGTCACAGATAAGTTGAGAAATATTGCTACAGAATAATTGTAGCTAAAAATACTTACATATACTTAGTTAAAGAGAAAAAAAAAGTGCCTGAAGAAACGGCTAGCGTTTAATAAGTAGCGCTGTAATAGCCGTTAGTCTAAGACAATCAAGTCCATTTAGAAAATAGACACCCCTACACAATAAATAAATCATGATCTATCAACACAACTTGCTATAATCATCATTTAGACGAGATATCGAGTCTAGCGAAATTATCTCATGTTTTTACAAAAACAAGTGATAATTTCGCTAAAAATGATTGCATGTTTTGTGGTAAACTGTAAAAGTATATACATATTTACGTTTCCTCGATATTCGGGTTTTCGGAGAACAGCTGACTATCGTTGTATGTTCGCAAGTATTTCTTGGTAGTCAGATACAGTAGTAGTCCCCACTTCATCATTAGAAACGCCCAGACTAGCCTGATGATAATACTTGTTGCTACAGGCAAAATCTCTGAAAAAAAAAAGAAATTTAAAATAATTACGCGATTGCTAGCTTTCTTATGTATGATACAAGCTAATACACAAATACTTTATACTGAAAGCTTAAAAGAAGTACAGTAGACTCAGTAACAGGACTAACTTTGTGTGGGTCATGAGATTGATCCCTAAAATGTATTGAAAAAAATTAAGTGTCCTATCAGTTATCTAGTTTCCATAGTACAAGCTTTACTTAGTCCCCTGCTAGTGACTAAGTAAAATATAGATACTTCGTATCACAGGTGTAGTGTAGATTATAATTGTAGGTCAAAAGCCACATTAACTATGCAGCACATTTTGATAATTTTAGTTCATATTTAGTGATCTTTGTTTCAGTGAACTTGAACAAAAATTGATAGTGTTCATAATGATTATAATATCGTCAACGCGACTTCAATAGCGCGTGCGAGCAACTTGCAATACTGTGTATTTACAAAAGTCGCGAAAATTCGTTATTGCGCCATCGATTTCTGAGAGTCTTGGTACCTAATGGAATTCTTTCTCTTGTAAAATTGATAATACTGATACGCGGTATTGCAAATTGCTCTTCGTGTTAGCGGCACCGAACTCTGATGCGGCTAACATGATCTACCGGTCCATAAATAGGGCTTTTTAGAAATACTGTTTAGGCGGCAGATACCGTAAGGGTACGATGGAACTGGCATAGTGAGCCAGCGACAAAAAATCCTAAAACTTTTTTTTTATCCTATTTCGGTCCAGTGCTGGGCAAAGGTCTCGCCCAAATCCTTCCACTCATCCCTGCTTTCCGCTTTCGTCCACCCGTCCCTTGCAAAAGCATCCTAAAACATTATGATAAAAAAAGTGCTCTTACGTGGTATTGCAGTCGCATCAGCGATATACATAATACTACATATATCTTACCAGTTTTGTAATAGCACTCCAGAAATATATAGAAGCATGTGAGAGCTGCGCCCGACACAAAGCCCATGATGCCGACATCCCCGATATACTGCAGTGCTTTACGGGAGAAGTTCACATGCAAAGATTCCTTTAAGTAGTGGCAGTGTAACATCAGGGCTAGTCCAGCATTGATTGCTGTAATAAAATATAATAATAATTGTCAGTTAGTAGGCAGTTTTTAATGTTTTTATTTATGAGCAGTATTTAATACAGTATTTGATTATTTTAAAATCATTATTTTTCCTTTTCGTCATGGTTTTTATTAAATACCTACTGTTTTTCAAACAGCCAATAACAATTGTGGTGCTTAAAAAATCTTATAGATTATGTGGAATCTTACTTGACACTATATTTAACCTTTGGCAAGATAGTTAATCTTGCACTTTTTATAGCGTTTTTTATTACCTAGCATAGCAGCAAACCATCTATGAAACTTAGTACTGTATATAGTTTGTTCTAGAAACATGTAATGTTTACATACACTTAAGACAAGTGTAAAAAATTGGCTATTAGAATTAGACCCACTTTGAATAAAAATACTTTAAGTATTTTGGGTTTTATGCTGGTAATCACCGAGCAGGTAAATTATACGTCAGCAATATGTAGGCACCTACATGCAAGATACGAAATTGGGTACAGTACAGACAATGTATTTTGCTAGCAACTAGTTCAACAACCTACAAGTCTATTAAAATTACTTACCGGAACATAACGCCCACATCCCAGCCTCGACATTAGCGTATACAATGCAAAAACATATAAATGCCGACAATCCCAGTAGGACCCCGATTGCACTCAGGGCTATGTGGATTTTTGTGCGTAACATCTTTAGTAGAACTTTAATTTTATAATATAAGACTTTAGCGGGTTTATGTACTTAGTTTGCAATTTTTTTATAATACTACACAGGACGATAATTAACTAGTAGTAATATCAACACGGTTTTACCCTATTAAAGAGCACAACAAAACAAATCAGCAGAAGAAACAAACAAAGAGAATAACTTTCATTCATCATTCGTAGATTATTTTCATTCATTCAGTGCTGCCAGCTCAACCGGGTTCCGTCAAAAGTCACTCTAAATAAAAAAGTAATTATTTGTGCACAATTGCCCTCGCTCAAATACAATAATTTATTTCCTTACATTTATTTTGTTATTCAGATAGTTATATGCTTTTTGACCTAATGGTATGAATAAAACTACATAGATAGGTGTGAAAAATTAGTTTATTTCAAATTTAGTAACAATTAAGTACTTAAGTAGGTTAATAAAGTTTTTGTCTTCTACTTATGTACTTAGTTTAGCTATCTACGATTTTAAATATGTAAACCAACGTGGATGTAAATTTTTCATTTGTTCTTTGCTTAAATCTGCCAATCTATGGTTATGGGATATATGACTTATCATGTTGCAACGTTGTGCGTACCCTCTGCCACATATAGGACACTTATATGGAGTCGCCCCTGTGTGTAATCTCATGTGCCTGTTTAGATAGTCCCTGTGGAAGAACCGAGCTCCACAGACAGAACACTCAACTGGCCGTAGACCTGGAAATAGTTGGAATAGCTTGTCATAACATGCTTTCATGGAATATTACAGGCAATTTTAGCTTCAAAATCTAAATGTTATACATAGAGATATACATATTATGTATAAAGACAAATGGGCATTTTGTGGCAGCCCTGAGCGAAGTTTCTTTTAGTCATACATCATAGTCTAAGATACGGCTGCAGGATTACTGCGCTCATCTGTTTTTTGCTGGAAACCAAATTTTTATGTATATTTATAATTAGGAGAATATATATTTATCAGGTTGTCTAGCAAAATTTGGCCGCCAGTATGTTTAATTAAATTATTTTTAATTATTTTTTGGGAACAATATCGTTCACTTGTTTTTTAAATCAAATAACGTCTACATCATGGCAATTAATATGAAGACTCAAAAAAATCAGCAACCCTTATTTGCGGGTAGATTTAATTAAGCAAACATATATGATAAAAAATGAAAAAAAAAATAGCTTTAATTTGATATGCAATTAATAAATAAACGTTATGCACGTATAAATATATCGAAATCATACCTGTTTATACCTGGTTGCGAAGAGGTGCGGCCAAGTGCGCAACGGCAACCGTGATTTTTTTTGAATCTACATATACAAATTGCCATGATGTAGACGTTATTTTATTTAAAAAACAAGTGAACGATATTTTTTCCCAAAAAACAAAAAATAATAATTTAATTATACATACTGGCGGCCAAATTTTTCTAGGCAAAGGCAATCTGATAAATATATATTCTCCTAATTATAAATATACATAAAAATCGGTTTTCACCAAAAAAACAGATGAGCGCAGTAATCCTGCAGCCGGATCTCGTACTATCTATCATACATTGTGCATCCTTCTTATCAAATATTTAGCATTTAATAAGTTAAGATTTTAATATATGTAATATAATAATAATACAATATAATATTTTACCTGTGTGTGCAGACCTTTCATGTATAATAAGAGATTTCCGAACACTATATCTCTTATTACATTTCTGACATACATGGGTTTTAGTCTTACTCTGTGTGTGTACTGTTTTTATATGAACAAGCAGTTTATGTTTTACTGAAAACCTTTTTCCACAGTTATCGCAAACAAACTTTTTTTCTCTATGTACTGCTCTTATATGGCGTTTTAAATTTCTTTCTGTAAAGAGGTGTGAAGATTGAGGGCATTGAGGACACTTGATCGGTTCCATTAAATGTTTGTTTTTCTTGTGTTCCATCATCGTGGTGTAGGATTTAAAAGTATTCCCACATATGTCACAGAGTTTTGGTAAAACCTCTTTACATTTTTCAAGTGTCTTTTCTATTTTTTTTTCTCTTGGTTGTTTTAGAATTTTATTTTTCAATTTATTTGATGTTAAACTGTAATTAAATGTTGTAATTGTGAATAAATAAAAAATAAATAAGATGATCTAAATAATGGGTATAAAACATAAAAATATTAAACCTTTTTTCATTGAATTCAACTAAGTCATCCGAAATTGATGATCGTTTATTTTGAGTTTTTTGAACACACTTCCTAGCAGGTCTTTTTGTAAAGTTGATATCCTTAAGTTTCTTTAATTTTGTTTCAATTTCACTGAAGTTTGAAGATTCTTGTTGGTTTTTGACACATACCAATGATATACATTTCACTTCATCCAGTGATTCTGTACAATCTGCATTTGGTTCAGTTTTGAATATCTTTATTTCAAATTCTTCGTCAAATGTTTGTGCATCACTGGCCTCATTGCCACTGTGGACTTCTTCTTCTTTAACATCAAGGAGTCCACTTTGTAACAACTTGCTACTTGTTTTGTACTTTGTAATGAACTCATACACTGAATGCAGTGTGTTATTGCATTTTTCACATATATTTCGAGGATATCCCTCTATATCTTCTATCTAGAAAATATAAAAAAGTCAAAATATGGTAAGCACATAGGTTTAAAGTATAAACATTTACATATTAATATGTATAATCATTTTTGGAGGGAAAATATAAATTTTCTAATATTTATGCTTCTAAATATATTGAGTTTTTGAACCAATTTTAAATTTAATAAATACTTACTTTTTCTTTTAAACATTGGGACAGTTTTGAATGAAGACTATCCTCATTGAAATTGCTCTCAAAAATTGGATGTTTTGCCCCATCTACTAGGCATATTCTGCACTTATCTAGGTTACACATTTTGTGCTACAGATTTGGTGAAAACTGAATGTCTAGAATATAAAATTACGGCGACACTGCTGCATAAAAACATTACATTTGTTCAGGAAAACAATCATAACATTTATTGTTTGGGTGCCGTGATTACACAACCAAGGAAAACATAGCCACGGAATGTACAGCCCGGAATTGGTGACCATTTTGGCATCCGATTCCGGGCTGGGCGTTCCGTGGCTGTGTTTTCCATGGTTGTACATTGGGTCCGGTTAATGTACAACCATGGAAAGCACGACCCGGAATGTCCAACCACGGAATGTACAGCCGTGGAAAACACGACCATGGAATTGAATTTTTCGTTTAGCCGATTTTGTACAGGTAGCTAACTATGCCACTGTCAAAATATGACTTTAAACTTATTTTTTTTCACGTGTGATGCGTCACAATAGATGCGAGGAGCGAAGCGACGAGCTTTAGTTTGATATAGAAAACCGCGCCAGAACCTACATGCGTTTAACCATTTGCCAGACAACAATTATTGAATTGGATTGTTTTCTTTTCATATTATAATCTGTGCAGTTTATCTGTATCAAAATGGGATAGTAACATTTTAATCTTTGGTTTCATTTAAACGAAGCATAGGCTAGCTAGGCTTTCGACCAATCAGAGCAATGGTCGCCAATTCCATGGTCGTGTTTTCCACGGCTGTACATTCCGTGGTTGGACATTCCGGGTCGTGCTTTCCATGGTTGTACATTACCGGACCCGAAAAGAAACAAACGAAGAGAATGACTTTCATTCATCATTCGTAGATTAATTTCATTCATTCAGTGCTGCCAGCTCAACTGGGATCTGTCAAAAGTCACTCTAAATAAAAAAGTAATTATGTGTGGGCCTTTCGCCATCACCAAGATGGCGGAAGGACGTTGTAAATAAAATACGAAAGAAAAAAAATCACAAAAATACCGTCCAACGTTGCCCATATACTTAAAATACGAAAAAAAAGAAAAAAAATTAACAATTTACCGTCCAACGTTGCCCACAAACATAAACAAGCCTTGCAACGTGACATTGGCGAAATTGGCTAACCCCCAGACGCCATTAAATAAAAATTGAATTGAATTGAATTAATTATGTGTGCAAAATTGCCTTCGCTCCTATCTTGAAATTCAATTCATATCCTTAAATTTTTGCTATTCAGATAGTTATAGCTTTTTTGACATAAATGTATGAAAAAAGCTAGCACTCCGGGAGTGCCGGCAGAAGTGAAAACTTCAATATTAACGTTGTGTTTTCACTTTTAAGTTTTCACTTCAAAAATATAACCACAGTCGTGATTGTGTCATGTCATTGTGTCACATTCGCGCAAGCGCGAATGTGACACAACGACGAAGACAACGAAGACACACTGACACAGACACATTCGCGCAAGCGCGAATGTGTCACGTCATGTCGCCACGTCATCGTCACGTGACGATGACGTGGCGACATGACGTGACGATGACGTAGCGACATGACGTGACGTGACGATGACGACGAAGCCAACGAAGACACAGACACATTCGCGCAAGCGCGAATGTGTCTGTGTCATTGTGATTGTGTCATGTCGTTGTGTCACATTCGCGCAAGCGCGAATGTGACACAACGACGAAGCCAACGAAGACACAGACACATTCGCGCAAGCGCGAATGTGTCTGTGTCTTCGTTGGCTTCGTCGTCATCGTCACGTCACGTCATGTCGCCACAACACTATTTAATTGTTTGAGTCATACGTCGCGTGACCGCAAGTGTGTTCTTTTGTCGTCTCTTGTTTTACGAGCAATGTATAAAAATTAAATAAGATCTTACGCTTTTTCGACGTCACGTGACCCTGACGCGAGTTTGAAAGTTTTTACCCACCCAGCGCCGCTAAAGAAGTTTTCACTTCAAAAAAACTACATAGATTGGTGTGAAAAATTAGTTTATTTCGGTTTAATCATAAGTATGTATACTTAGTAAATAAAGTTTTTGTCTTTTACTTATGTACTTAGTTTAGCATATTTACGATTTTAAATATGTAAACCAACGTGGATGTAAATTTTTCATTTGTTCTTTGCTTAAATCTGCCAATCTATGGTTATGGGATATATGACTTGTCATGTTGCTACGTTGTGCGTACCCTCTGTCACATATAGGACACTTAAATGGAGTCTCCCCTGTGTGTAATCTCATGTGCTCCTTTAGATAGACCTCGTGGTAGAACCGAGCTCCACAGACAGTGCACTCAGCTGGCCGTAGACCTGGAAATAGAAGGTGTTCTGTGTTAAAAGATAATTTCAGTTGGAATAGCTAGTCATAACATGCTTTTATAGAATATTACAGGCAATTTTAGCTTAAAAAATCTAAATATTATACATAGAGATATAGATATTATGTATAGAGAAAAATGGGCATTTTGTGGCAGCCCTGAGCGAAGTTTCTTTTAGTCATACATAATACATTGTGCATTCTTCTTATCAAATATTTAGCATTTAAAAAGTTAAGATTTTAATATATGTAATATAATACAATATAATATTTTACCTGTGTGTGCAGACCTTTCATGTATAATAAGAGCTTTCCGAACACTATATCTCTTATTACATTTCTGACATACGTGGGTTTTAATCTTATTCTGTGTGTGTACTGTTTTTATATGAATATGCAGTGTATTTTTTATTGAAAACCCTTTTTTACAGATTTCGCAAACAAACTTTTTTTCGCTATGTACTGCTCTTATATGGCGTTTTAAATTTCTTTCTGTAAAGAGGTGTGAAGATTGAGGGCATTGAGGACACTTGATCGGTTCCATTAAATGTTTGTCTTGCTTGTGTTCCATCATCTTGGTGTAGGATTTAAAAGTATTCCCACATATGTCACAGAGTTTTGGTAAAACCTCTTTACATTTTTCAAGTGTCTTTTCTATTTTTTTTTCTCTTGGTTTTTTTAGAATTTTCTTTTTTAATTTATTTGATGTTAAACTGTAATTAAATGTTGTAATTGTGAATAAATAAAAAATAAATAAGATCTAAATATTGGGTAAGTATAAAACGTAAAAATATTAAACCTTTTTTCTCTGAATTCAACTAAGTCATCCGAAATTGATGATCCTTTATTTTGAGTTTTTTGAACACACTTCCTAGCAGGTCTTTTTGTAAAGTTGATATCCTTAAGTTTCTTTAATTTTGTTTCAATTTCACTGAAGTTTGAAGATTCTTGTTGGTTTTTGACACATACCAATGATATACATTTCACTTCATCCAGTGATTCTGTACAATCTGCATTTGGTTCAGTTTTGAATATCTTTATTTCAAATTCTTCGTCAAATGTTTGTGCATCACTGGCCTCATTGCCACTGTGGACTTCTTCTTCTTTAACATCAAGGAGTCCACTTTGTAACAACTTGCTACTTGTTTTGAACTTTGTAATGAACTCATACACTGAATGCAGTGTGTTATTGCATTTTTCACATATATTTCGAGGATATCCCTCAATATCTTCTATCTAGAAGAGTCAAAATATGGTAAGTATTTATGCATTAAGTAAAGTATTAAGCATTTTTTGGAGGTAAAATAGAAATGACTAATATTTATGCTCACAAAATGTCTGGAGTTTTTGTACCAATTTTAGTACAGATAAATACTTACTTTTTCTTTTAAACATTGGGACAGTTTTGAATGAAGACTATCCTCATTTAAATTGCTCTCAAAAATTGGAAGTTTTGCCCCATCTACTAGGCATATTCTGCACTTATCTAGGTTACACATTTTGTACAGGTTTGGTGAAAACTGAATGTCTAGAATGTAAAATTACGCAGACACTGCTGCAAAAACATTACATTTGTTCAGGAAAACAATCACTACACTACATTTTGTTTGTTTGTGACTTTGTGATGAAACTGAACCACAGACTAGTCACGACTAGTGCACAAAGCAGACAGAACATGCTAGCCACAGACTATTTCTAGAGCATATATTTTTTTTATTTTTACTACATATTTGTTTGTCAAGAACATGACAAATAAAATAACTGACGTAGCTCCGCAGTTTTTTTATATGCTAGCGTGAAGTGCAGGTAAGTGCCAAACGCTGCAGCCGAGCATTGCATTGGCGTGCTAGCCAATGCAATGCTTGGCTTCGCAAGCAAGATGGCTATCTATGTAATACATTATTAGTTCAGGTAGATATGGTTCATCAGTGGACTTGGGATATTAACGAACAAAAAATAAGATAAAATAAACAAAGAGATCCAAGTTTATTTATATTTAAAATATTTGTTTCCCAGCTTAAATACATACGTATTTCTCATTGTATTAACATAACATAAAATTCTAATGTGTTGGTACCATGGTACCTAAATAATTTTAATATTTCTTATAAAGTGACAATTTTAACTTTTAGCTATTAAACTCTCACTATAATCTTCTATTGCTTCGTATCCCAATGTCACCATCGCTATGTTAAACAGTGGACTGTATTTATACCTAGATTCTAAGATCAGAGGGCTTAGTCCGAGCTTGCAGTTTAAAACTCCCTACTCTCGAGCCGACAGTCGTCTCTCGGATGTCCTTATATTTTTGTATGGATATCCGAGAGACGACTCTCGGCTCGAGAGTAGGGAGTTTTAAAATGCAAGCTCGGACTAATCCCTCAGTGGTACGGCTACAGCTTTTCACCGTTTCTCATGCCGATAGTGTGGTTAAGTGAACGCTAGAGTTACAAACTAGCATACTTCTGGGTTAGGTCAGATAGGTTCGGGCGGGCTAAACAGTGCACCACTTTAGTCCGAACCTACTTGACCTACCCACAGTTGTAACCATCCACTTTGCGTCACTATTAAACCCTAACGGCCGGTTTCTCGAACGATGATCAACATAAATATTAAATAATTACTATGTGTCAAACTCGGATTAATCGTGATTTGGGTTTCCAGAAACCGGCCGTTATACTTTTTTGTGTAGTTGAGTCAATTTTACCAAGTAGATGTACCTTATATCACCAACAGAGTTTAGCTAAGATTTCTTTAAATGTTTGAACCAACTAGGCTTTAAATTTTTAATTTGTTCTTCACTTAAATCTGTCAGTCTGTGGTTATGTGCTATGTGACTTTTCATGTTGCCACGTTGAGCATATCCTCTGCCACAGATAGGACATTTATATGGGGTTTCTCCAGTGTGCAGTCTCATATGCTCTTGCAGGTATTCTTCATGGTAAAACCGAGCTCCGCAAACTGAACATTCAGCTGGCCTTAGACCTGAAATAAATAAATAAATACTATTGAATGTCTGAAAATACAGGAGATTAAACTGTTAATTCTCTCATAGACCTACTTTATTAAATAATAATAATCCTTGTAAGAAGACAATCCACACAATTTTTCTTGATGGCAAGTATTGATGTGAATGTCCTAGAATGTATGCCTATATAAAACCTATTTACTTGAAGACATCACTCTTCCTGACTTTTTTTATGTTAAAATATACTATAATTTGAATTGCATACCTGTATGTGCTGATCTCTCATGAATAATAAGTGATTTGGTATTTGTGAAACACTTTTTACAAGTTTCACATTCAAATGTCTTTTTATTTAATTTTGTATGAACTGCTTTGATATGTGCATTCAATCCACCTTTCCTGCCAAATCCACTTCCGCAGGTATCACAGACAAATTTTCTTTCACCGTGCACTCTTGCGATATGCTGACCTAGGTAGTGTCCCGAGTAAAGACGAGACGATTGTGGGCATTTAGGACATTTTGTAGGTTTATTAATATGCTTGTCTTTTTTATGACTCATCATTCTGGAGTAGTTTTTGAAGACTTCACCGCAGATGTCGCACAAGCTAGGTGGAGGTGGTTGTGGACAGGTTGGTTTTGATGATCCAGTAAGCCCTAACTGTTTCAATGGTTTTTCTTCTTTGGGTTTTTTTATTTTTTTTGCGTTTGAACTGTAAGCAATGAATGTAAAATTTAAATTCATTGTTCAATGCTAAGTTATGTTATTGACATTATATATACAAATTGTAAATTTTTCAATTCAAGACGTTGCATCCCATCTATGGGGAATGTGTGCCACTTACCTACTCTAGTACTTTTCTCTCAGTTACTAGTCTTACCTAAAATGTACCAAATTGGGGCAAATAAAGTATTTATGATTTATGAATGGTCAATATGAGTCAATGCAAAATCAAGTTTGAAAATAACTTAATTGTAATTAAATTGTTTTGTGGATTAATATTATCTATATTGTGCATACTCAAAATGTATATAGACATCAGATAACTCACTAACAAGAGCATAATAATAAGATATTACCACCACCTTTTTTCATTCCATTCGCACTTTTCTTCCAATATAGCCGAGGCAATTTTTCCAGATTTACGTTGAGATACTCGTGTCGGCTTTCTTTTAAAATTGATTTCCTTTAAGCTCTTTAGTTTTGCCTTTACTTTGGTTAGGTTTAAGTCTGGTGTTTTCACATGTGCTGGAGTAGACAATATATTATTAAATGTTTCTATAGTGTCTGGATCAAACTCTTTTTTGCATATTCCTAATTCTATGTCATCTGCGTTCTGGCCATCAGACTCGTTGTCACTAAGTGCTTCATTCTTTACAGCTATGTGTATACTCTCTAGCAACTCACAGCTTGATCTATACTTTGTGATGAAATCAGCCACGATTTTTAGTATGTCATTGCAATGGTCGCAAATATTTCGAGGGTATCCCTCTATGTCTCTTATCTGGAAAAGTAATAATCAATCGTTAGAAATATCTATCTTTTGTTTTTTTATGGTTATGGTGTTTATTTTTATTTTTATGGTGTATAACATAGGAAGATGGGTACTGTAGTATGCCCTAAACTTGGTACTATGTTTAGATAACCTAAGTACTAATATTTAGATTGCAGTAACTAGCTAGTAAAAGTTTATAAAACCATCATAAGACCTGTCGTACTGTATGGATCGGAATGTTGGGCAACCAAGGGGACGGATGAGAGGAGAGTGCATGCAGCAGAGATGCGAATGTTGAGATGGATGTGTGGAGTGACAAGGATGGATAAAATTAGAAATGAGTACATAAGAGGAAGTTTGAAAGTTGCGCCCATAACGGACAAGTTGAAGAGTAATAGGTTAGCGTGGTATGGGCATGTCATGCGGAGGGAAGAAAGTCATATTACAAGAAGAGTGTTAGATATGAATGTGGATGGATGTAGAAGTAGAGGGAGGCCAAAGAAAAGATGGATGGACTGTGTGAATGATGACATGTGTAAGAAAGGTGTGAACATTGAGATGACGTCTGATAGAAGTGAGTGGAAGAAGAGGACGTGTTGTACCGACCCCACATAATGTGGGACAAGGGTAGGAAGATGATGATGATAACTAGCACACTTTGGTTTAGCTGATCTCAGTACCTACCATCTATTTGTTTCGTTCGACATGCCCTTAGACGTGCTCGATTGAGATCTGAATACGATATATTTGTTTACCTTTTCGTTGAAACATAGGAAGAGTTTAAAATGAATACTTTCTTTACATTCAACATTTTGAAAAATTGGTAAATTAGCCTCGTCCAACAGACATATTCTGCATTTATTTAGATAGGACATAACTGAGTTTTCTTTAATTCAAGGTTCAAAACATCATCTCTGCACACAACAACAACCAAATTGTTTGAAAAAACAACACACTGATTAGGGATGGGCAAAAATTATCGATATATCAAAATATCGATATTTTTTCTGAAAAATATCGATATATATCGGCGATATTTTTTCCAGCGATATATCGATATTCGATATTTATTTTCAGATATCAAAATCGATATATTTTTAAAGCTCTAAACAACGATTGCTCCTGATGTCAATAACAGACAAATTCTTTTTTGAGTAATGTTATGTTTAATGTGTTTTTTTTAAGTCAAGCAATGTAAATCCTGTTTTTTTTTAATAAAAAAACGGATGTCAAAACAGCCAGATGTATATTTGCTTTAAAATTTCTAATATTTTGGCAATTTTTATAAATATTTGCATATTGGGCAAAAAATATCGAAATATCGATATTTCTTGGACGATATAATCGATATATTTGAAATATATCGATACGATATATATCGATATTTTTTTTCGGTTTGCCCATCCCTAACACTGATGAAATCTTCTTCTTTTTTCAGCCACGTCAGTCAAATGATAATGTCAAGTAAAGCAAGCAAAAAAAAAGTTGTACAGGTTAAATACATTTATAAATTCCAAAGACAAGAAAACTAAAAATTACACAGACATTCATCATGCTTTGATGACAAACATTTTTTGACCGTTTCTTAAACATTAGAGATTTGAGCTCTAGAAAGATGAATTTAAACCCTATCTTTGTTGTTGATCAGTGCACTGTGTACTCCCAACAACAATATGTGTTATTTATGCTGCCATTTATTAATAGAATGAGTTGGTTAGGTCTTGTGATACTATCTGTGGATTTTCACATTCGTTCGATCGAGATCACAAGACCAACCATAGACAATAATTTATCAAATTATTTTCTGTCATCAGGTGATTTGGGTTTGGTTACAAAAAATCCTGAAAAAGGATAATTCGCCAGTAAATTCCTAAATCAAAATGTCGGGAAAAGATAGATTAGCGATTTTCCCATCTCGGGGGTAAGTTTTTATGTTGGTTATTCATTCACACTATCGAAATTTAGATATGTGTGATCTTGGTTTTACTTAGCTATTTTTGTGGTTTTTAGTGCTCAGATGTTGATAAAATTCCGTCTGGCTGGAGCACAAAAAGGCCATGGACTTCTCAAGAAAAAGGCTGATGCCTTGCAAGTGAGATTCCGTATGATCTTGGGAAAAATAATTGAGGTATGTAGTTACTAGTTTAATCAATACTTACATTTTTCATTGACACTCAGCTGTTTCACTTGAGACAGTGGTTTATATTGCAATCAGCTGTTTTTTGTTAAAATATCTTTTCTCTATACATTATCTAGTATGTGTCTTAATAATTTGTAGATTGTGTCTATCACTTCTGTTATTTATAAGCTTGTTATTGCAGACTAAAACCCTTATGGGAGAAGTGATGAAAGAAGCTGCATTCTCACTGGCTGAAGCTAAGTTCACAACTGGTGACTTTAACCAAGTGGTACTGCAAAACGTAACCAAGGCTCAAATCAAGATTCGGTCAAAGAAAGACAATGTTGCTGGTATGTAAAACATTGCACTGAAAGTTAATAAGAAAAAATAAGTGTTGTTTGATAAAAAATTCAAAATTTTCTTTATTCAATAAAATCACAAGGATCATTTAGATCTTACATATTATCATAACACACAGATATAGCATTAATCTGCTCATTATGTATTAGCATGGCAACAATTAATTTGTTTATTATTGAGTTCATTCATTTCATTACACTATTTGTACATAATGGTTACAAATCTGAATATAAAGGATAAACTAGAGTTTTATAGTTTATCCTTTATGTTATGATAGTAAGAGCCCCCGCAAACTGCAGACTTTTTATCGGCCGATAGTTTGGTCGGCTTCTTTTAAGCAGTATGAAGATGTATGCAGATGCGCACATTACAGTGATTCAGTCTTCATATTAGATACATGATTAAGACACCAATAAAAAGTCTGCAGTCTGTGTGGACTCTAAAACTCAATGTGCTCAAGTTTCAGTATTAGCATGTCATATTTTCATAGTAGTATTGATTAAACTCAAGTAATGGGGTCATGGCTGTTATCCAAAAAAATTAACAACTGAAATATACTGCAGTGTTACTCATCTTTTGTTTAGAGTTATGTATTAGCATTTATAACAATTAGTATACATATATAAATAATAAGGTAGATATGAAGACTCAAGCCACAAACTAGCAATGATTTAGAATGTATAGTGAAATAGAAAGCTGATAGAATGTAAATTCAATTTGTCCAGGGCCCTGATCGTGCTAAATTGTAATGTAAATGGTTCTTCTAAGCAGCAGCTAAGGTTCACCAAAGTTTTTATTTTCGGATTAATAAGCATAGTATGATTTGCATGTAATTGTAATTTATGAAAATATATGTAACAAGTGCTAGAAATGACAGAAATCATCAAAAACATTTCTAAATTAGACCAGTCTCAATTTATCCCACTTTCAAATACCTACCTCATCATCATCAACCTCATCATCAGTCCACTGCTGGACGTAGGTCTCTCCCAAGATCAATACCTAATTAATCAATACCTACCTACCTAGTCCCTACTTACATTTCTTTTATTGACATCCCCAGGTGTGACCCTGCCTGTCTTCGAGTCCTACCAGGACGGCTCAGATACTTACGAACTGGCCGGTCTGGCCCGAGGTGGTCAACAGCTCGCAAAGCTCAAGAAGAACTTCCAGAGTGCTGTCAAACTGCTGGTTGAGTTGGCGTCTCTACAGACCTCCTTCGTTACTCTTGATGAGGTCATCAAGATCACTAACAGGCGTGTCAACGCTATTGAACACGGTATTTTTTTTTATGTACATATAATGTACTTACATAAATATTCTTGGACATTTTTCACACATCGCACTGTAGTACCAAACTAAGCTATGCTTGTACTATGAAGACTAGATTTCTGATAGTAACTGTAGTAGTTGTGACATTTTAGTTTATTTAAAATAAAATGTATATAATTATGATATCAGCAGTCTAGTTCCCATAGTTTGAGACTAGAGTGTGATGTGTGAAATGTCCATGAATTTTTACAATTATTCATTGTTTCAAATGGCTTCATTACTTGATTGGTTACCTGAGTTAGTAAACAAGTAATCAAAAGCCAGTTTTTTACTTGACAAACGCCAGAAACATACTATAGAGGTGCAAAAGGAGATTTTTGTCAGAAATATTTGGGAATTAACCGTTTCAAATATAGTCTGATATTTTCCCAGTGATCATTCCTCGTCTGGAGCGCACTCTTGCTTACATCATCTCTGAGCTGGACGAGTTGGAGCGTGAGGAGTTCTACCGGCTGAAGAAGATCCAGGACAAGAAGAAGATCATCAAGCAGAAAGCTGAAGCGGTATGTATCTAAATGTTACCAACACTTTGACAATACACAACTCATTTCATTCAAGATTGGTAGAGTTCGTTGTTTAGCGATAAGACCGCTCATATAGCTTGTGAATAATATTTATCGTGTTATTACACGAAAATTTAATAAAAAGTTAAATATATTTACGAATGGTATTTTAGTATTTTACGTTTTTATGAATGATTTCATCTAATAGCTGAACGCTGAAGCTCACAGACTTACACCTACGTGTGTCTTTTAAAGCAAAGTAGCTTACAAAAGCTTTATGTCGATGCGTTATTAAACGCTAATTTATTGCAAAGGAAGCTCCTGGTTTTTTCTTGAAGGAACTTAGGGTTATTGTTGGAAATTCATTATCTACGTTATACAATAAGGTTTAAAAAAGAGATATATATCTAGTATTTGCCAGCATAACATTATTTAATAAATATTTTTTTACATCTTCCACAGAGAAAGCAAGCAATGCTTCTCGCCGGACAAGACATACGCGACGGAAACACCGCGAATCTTCTGGACGAAGGCGACGAAGACCTTTTGTTCTAAACACTCATGTAGACCCTTTCCCTTGTAGCCGGTTTAGTAGAATGCAGTCATGTCATGTTCTATCCAAAGTCGAGCGGTGTATGACCTTTGCCTCGCACAAATTAAAAAAAAAAACTTGTCTATGCCCAAATATTTTTGGCGCGAAGAACGTAAATCTAAAATTACTTCCCAATTATTGACTGCATGCATATAAATATTGATATTACAGTGTCCGTAACGTTGTAAATAATATCTTGTTGTCACTGTTGAATACCTAATTGTATCTAGGTACGCGGTCTAGGACTTAGGTCAAACGGATCAAGTATTTGGCTATTTGCTTGGGTGTGTATGTAAGCATTCCAGCGGTATTGTCTTTTCAAAGCTTTTATGAATTAGTATGGAATCATTATAAGTACAGTTGCTAAGTATTTATGGTTTTGATGTTGTTGAAATAACCTAACAAATATTATTATAAGTAAGCAATCATGTAAATACAATTGTGATGCGAAATATTACAAAAATATTATTGAATCATTTGTTTTATTTGAAATAGTTACATTTATGGACTTGTAACTAAGCCTACTGATAGGTAGAGCAATGATAAACACATGTAAGTTACTAGTTGCACCATGGAGTCAAGAGTACATAACAAAATTCATTATTTGACTAATGATTTTTGGGTACAAGATAGTATCTATTCCTTCGTTTTTGCAATAAACCGAACTCTACAGCGCACCTCAGCATGGCTCCAATAGATTTGCCGGTCTGACCTGGATTGTCGATGGCTCTGTAATGCCTCTTCAGGAAGTTTATCACTCTCCGAGACGTAAGTCCATCCTTGGACGGTATTTTATGAAATGCCCATAGGACGATAGCGGCTGGGTTCGACCGTCTTAGACCAGATTTGATTCTGTGATAAGCTATAGTCGAACTCGTTGAAACCTCAGTCTCGTTGGTAGCCACGCTGCTCGGTGAAGGAGATCGGTACTTCATTGTTCAGTTTTCATGGAACAGGTCCTGCTAATAGATTTTTGGGATGTTTCGCCAGCACGGCGAGAGAAAATAAGTCCGCCATGAGGTTGTCATGTCTTCTTATGTCATGTCAATAACTTTGATTCACAGATTATAATATTATAGTAGATACCTACATTTATGGTTCATAAGAATTTGCATGGAATTTGCTCTGGTAGAGAAGACATAACCTGCGTACCTATCCATGGTGTTTCATTGGTAGGTAGTAGGTAGCAACTGCGATCTAGAATGTCATCGGTCCATCGGTTAGATTGCCTTACGTTACATTTGCCGATCTCATAATTTACTACTTACCTTTCAGAACTCACTTCAGAGATATGCCGGTGGCGATCTAGATTTCACATTCATGTAGATAGGTATAAAGTAGCTCAAACTATACCTGCCTCAATTTCAATTACATCGGGTTAATAACCATTGAATAGAATTCATCCCAGAATTCGTACATAAACCGTTTTCTGCAGACAAAACCCAACGAGAAATTAACAATTAGCTAAGCATCTAAATTACGTACCTCGCCTCACCGCTGAGACCGACCGGTCGATCAGTGCACCAACTGATCCAGCGACTAGTCGGGTTTACGAAGCGACACAAATACGAAAGGCACATATCCGGTAACTGGTGAATTATAGCAACTTCGTTTACTGACGGGTTGTGCGATGAATTTGGAGTAAGCTTTTGTGATGTATCGGGTATTCAGGTAAGAAATGTAATACAGTGATTTGTAACTTTTTCACATCATCTTTATTCAATAACAGCATTGAGTTTACATAGCAACCTCTTTATTAGGTGAAATGACAACCACGAACCGATACTTACTGGTAGATAAAGTGCCAGTTAAGGATTTGTTCAGTGCTTTATTGTTATTTTATTTACACATTTATTTATGATCTTAGCAAGAAGTTTTTTACAATATACATTATTATTATTTTATTATTATTACCTATTTATATCCTAAAGAAGGACTTTGAGTCGCTTAGCGACTATGTCAGCCCTGTTAGGTATACTTAGCTATTAACAAATCTACTTTATTGATATTTTAAATAGGTACCAACTTACTAGACTTGAAAACTATGTATCCGTAACTGGTATAGAACTCGTATAACATAATGTCTCAGTCACTATGATAATTTCAAAGCACAAAGATGGTTGTCTAAATAGAAAAAAAACAGAATCAAATAATTTTTTTTTTATCGTAGAGCCTCTACGGCGTAGCATCATGCCTGAAAGTAGACGCACTACTTATATTTTATTCTGTGGCTTTCCTTTGTCTTTATATGTATTATTTCACTCTTAAGTATTTTTTTAATAAAATTGTATGTTGCTCTATTAGAAGATGTATAGGCACATTAGGTTTCTAGGGTTAATTCGTTATTAAGTTAAAGAACTTATAAATCTAGTAGGTAATCTATGTTGTTTGTGTCCCTATACCTACTCTGAGCCCAAGAAATGAGTCAATGTATAGTGCGTTCTACAAAAAATAATCTACCTGTCAGTAAAAAACAATGGTGTTCAAATGCCGGATTTCTCTTATTTAGTAGAATATTTCTCCATAGGGCGAGCGGGGGTTAGAAGGGTGGCTAAGGGTGGCGAAGTGTGGTTCGCTGTTAACGTCGGGGGAGATCAATTCCTGAAACAGGGTACATTTTGGAGATCACGTTAAACTGGATAATCGGTAGGGACTGATTTTTTGGCGGAACACGAACTAACGGTCGAATCGAATAAAAAACATAAAATAAAAATCGAATTTATATTTATTTACTTATTTTTAGTTTATATTTATCTAAGTATGGAATTTTTATGTTGTCACTGAAGAAATGATAAAAGGTTGGTATAATTGGTTAAAAAGAAAAAATTAAATAGCCTTTCAGTAAGTAGATACCTACTTACCTAATATACATAAGTAGGTACCTACTTAAAAAACAATTAAGATAAATAATTGTATTGCAATCTTAACATCAATTCAGTGCCTTTTCAAAAGGTAAGTATTAGATAAAATATTAAGTACTCTACCTACTCTGTTGTTTTACTTATTTAAAAGTATTCCGACCATTCGTATATAAACCTATTATTATATTAAGTCTAACGAAGTGTATTTGTACTTAGTTACCTATGGGCTAAAGCAGAATAAATATCAGCTTAAACAAAAATAGAGCATAATATAAGAACAATACTTAATTTTATTTTATTTCATTAAAAGAAAAAGTGATAAAAATGTAATAATTATAACTATCTAGTAGAAGTAGTAGCAGTCCCTATATAAAAAATATAGCTTAAACTACTCAGTAAAGATGTATCGTAGCTTTTCAATGAAGAAAGAATTTTAAAGTAGGTACATTTTAAAATTGGTCGAAATAAGTAAACAAAAATAGTTTTTCAGTTAAAAAGAACAAATCATTCCTTCCTTCCAGTACGTATGTTTTTAGCAGAGATTGTTATTTTCGTCGCACGCTAACCTCCTTTCTATCCAACGAGAGAATTAATACATAAAAATATAATAGAATCACCGTAGTAAACGGGCAGGGTAATAAAAGGAAGGTAGTGTTACCTAAAGTAGCAAAATTAAACTCCCTACGAAAAGATGAATGGAACCCTCAAAATGATCCCTTTCCTCATATTTAGATCGTGATGTTATTTGACTAGCTTAGCGGTAACCGAGGTGTTCCGACTTTTTTGTTGGATCTTTTTGATGTAGGAAGTTTTAACTTGTCTTTTACAAGCTTATAACTATATAAAATCAAGATTAAAATCTGAATTAAGATTATTTCAAATCTTTTAACGAATTAGATAGTAGTATATGAGTAGGTATAGTATATAATAATTTATATCAATGGAAAGTAGTCTTCTTCTTATCGTGTCGATACTACAACTGTATTTTGTTGTAGCATCGTGTTGGAAAGATTAGCCAGACTAAACACTGCTTTGCCGTGCCTAGCTGTTACCGGTGTGCGCCACGAGGAGGCTCTTTCCATGCACCCATAGAAATATGTATTATAAAATAATATTAAATATTTCCATATAGAAAGTAGTATGTCAATAGTTTGGTATTGGTATAGCTCTTTGTGAATGAATTTACAATCAAAATTTCATTTGTCGATTCTATCAATAAAAGATAAATAAATATAAATAAAATCTTGCAGCGAGACACAATAGGTCAAATAAAAAGTAAAAGTTCGGGAGATCTTTTGGTCTCCCAAACTTTTACACACAATTTGGTCTTCTGCGATTCTCCATTCCATCGAGCTCGCTCGTCACAAAAAAAACTACATTGGTAGTTAGACATAACCTACAAGGAGGTTGTATAAAAAATAACATACTTTTTGCTACATAAGTTCTCATTTCAAATCAGTGCAGCTGAAACAAAGCAAATCTTTACTGAAAGGTTTGTATTTTTCCGTTTTTTCAACGGGATATAAACTAGCTCATACACGTTACATACACATAAAGAGGTATAGATTTGTTGGGTGTTCAACACGTTTGCGATATTCACATAGATTTATCGCACAGAAGAGAAAATAATGTACTATACCTACTATATACGAAGATTAATAATTGTATAATGAGATGAATGCTGATCGTCTTATAGATGTGATTGTAAAAGTAAGTATTTCATAAAGTTGACTAAGATAAAGCTGAAAAAAAAATCGATATTGTTTAATTTCCATACCCAAACTCAACTATCATTTTTCTTGTGACCATTAGTAATCATGATTAGTGATCGAAACGTGTAATTAAGCATCTATGTATTATGTTCAATTAAGTGACCGTGGTATTGTTTAATCAAATAGAGTAAGTATTTATTTACTTTTAAGGTTTAATGGAATAAAAAAAAAGGCTTTGACTTGACAATAAAATCACAGATTTTTTTATTTCAAAATTCTCGCTACGAACTCTACTTCGATACACCAACAGATGGCGCTAGCAGTGTACAAGATGCGGCAAAATAGAGTATGTACCAAGTTTGGTAAAGCACGCGACGCCATATCAATAATTTATTTGACTATGTAAGTAAGCATCTAGAGGTACGTACCTGCTAGTGAATTAATATCTTGTAATCACACAAAGCTCTGTTGCAAGACTTGTAAGCATCTAGTTAGGTACTTTAGACCGTCTAGAAGTCTAAGTCTATGATTGGGTACGTTAGGACTTCTAAGAATAATAAAAAAGACATGTGGCACTCGGGGACTGCCACGGTAAAGCTATTGCACAGCATTTTTTGCTGGATTACGCATGCGCAGTGTTAGGTTATTTTCGTTAGTTTTGTTCATTACGGATTTTTTGGATTCGGTGTCCACGCTCAAGGCCTGCGATAGAAGCTATGCAATAGCTTAATAATCAGTCATAATTGTATATTTAATTTAGTATGTTGGGCTTTTGCATCTCATCAAGATGTTTTATACAGCTTAATGAGCCATTTTTACCCATTTCCCGTTATAGGAAATAGAGTGCGTATTTAGTAGGTTTTATTTATTCTTTAAATTATTTTATTTATTCTAGGGTTAGAAAGTATCGCACTTCTAAATATCGCCACGGAAAAGGTCAACATATGGGTAAAGACGGTGAAACGCGTTTACTAATAAGGGGAAACTTTTG
This sequence comes from Ecliptopera silaceata, assembly GCA_932527185.1. Classification (NCBI taxonomy): domain Eukaryota; kingdom Metazoa; phylum Arthropoda; class Insecta; order Lepidoptera; family Geometridae; genus Ecliptopera; species Ecliptopera silaceata. Next base: position 3,495,435 of record OW052205.1, on the reverse strand, counting down.
ACATTTGAATTGGCCACGTCCACGCCCCCACGGGGACTCGAGCTAATGAATGAGACTTGTGAATATGGACGTACACGTAACTTAGTTTGAACGATTTGGATAACTATTCTGCACTTTTACTCGTACGGTATATATGTAGGTAGTTGTAGGTTCTATATCATTATACATAGTTATTAATAATTTAAAACTAAGTAAGTATACATTTATAAACCACCTTTGTTATCAGGATATAAATCCGCATTTTTATTATTACTTACTAATAATAGTCACTAACATAATCATCGAATTTTACCAAAAAAATAATTTAATGAATTGACCTATTATATGTTGTTCCATATTGATTGTAGGTACTTATTTGAAAGATTGGTACCTACAAGATGAGATAATATTTATCTTTTATATAAAAATATTTATAATTTTGTAAATTGAGCAAACAATTTTACTTTAAGTTACTCGTAACAAAGATGAGCTTAACTCTAAAAATACGCTCTAAACCTCATTAGTAATTTTATTTATTTATGGGTTTATTTATTGTTAATTGGTGACAAGCAATTTTATTTCAAGAAATTACACAAAGATAAGCTTAACCCTAAAATACGCATTTATCCACACAAGTGTCTTTTTAATTTATGTGTTTATTCAAAACCTAGTTGAGCCGCCATTTTTTTTTGCGTAACCCCACTAATCAGTGGGTCAACGCTATACACACAAACACAGAACTTTTGACATTTGGAATGGCCACGTACACTCTGTTTATGTTCCCCCGTGGGTTTCGGCCCGTTATTTTTCATCGACACGGTATCATGAGCAGCAAATTACTTTTAAACTTGAATTTTTGAAGTGAAAACTTCTTTAGCGGCGCTGGGTGGGTAAAAACTTTCAAACTCGCGTCAGGGTCACGTGACGTTGATAAAAAGCGTAAGATCGAGGGAAAGGGAGAGGAACTAGTATCTCCCACTCTTTCTACCTTGCCTGAGTGTGCTCTGTTTAGGCGGCACACAGACACATTCGCGCTTGCGCGAATGTGTCTGTGTCATTGTGATTGTCATTGTCATTATGACGTCTGTGGTTATATTTTTGAAGTGAAAACTTAAAAGTGAAAACACAACGTTAATATTGAAGTTTTCACTTCTGCCGGCACTCCCGGAGTGCTACCTTTTTTTTTTTTAGGTATCCGATTACTAGGATATACATATTCCCTAAAGTTTACTAGATAAGTAGAAAAGGAGTGCGCAGTTAAAGATGTAAAAAGTTAGCATTGACTTTATGTCATCGTTACGTATGGTACCTAATCAATACATCAAGTCTGCGCTAACTTTTTATAAGATAGACCGTTACTGAAACATGATAAGATAATATGTATTTGTTTATGCTAATGAGCTTTAGGATTAATAAAAAATAAGAGCTTTAAAACAATGTGCAATGTGCTTGGAATAATATTACAATTAAAATATCAGTTTCAATATACATATTTGCAGCACAATAAATAAAAATAAATTAAATAATATATTAATATTATTAAAATCTTTATTCACATTCAAACTTACGGCTACTTATACAGTATTTACAAAATGTACATTGTCATATAAAATTCATAAGAAACAGTTGAGCTATCTACAGACCGTTGCAAACGATCTATAGATAGTTCAACTGATCCAAATCAGTACCAATCGGAAGCGTACCTACCCAAGACACTGGCTGCATTGCCGCGCTGAATAGCAACGCTGGGCCAGATACTCACCAGCCCTCGGGTCACGCGTCGCTTCGACTAGATGACCAGAAATAATTTTGAAAACATATTAATATTATTTAATAAGTAGGTACTTAATTTTATTGGTCGTTACGTGGAACAGGCACCTAGAATCACCTAGTATATACGATTCTAAATGATCTTTGTGATTTATCAGAATAAAGATATTGATTTTGACTTATTCTTTCTTATAAATACCTACTTACATAAATATTTATGAACTTTTGGAACCATCAAACTAAGCAATGCTTTAAGTAAGGCCTGATATGTAGGTACTACGAATACTTAGTAGAGGTCATTCCTTTCTCTCTGTATTTGGCACTCGCAAAATAAAATATCTCGTAAATCATTTACACATGACGTCAGTCCCGAGAAAAATTAACATACCTTGTAGTATATATACCAAGCAATAAAATACTTTAAAGTTTAACTTCTGCAATTATTAATCTCCATTGCAAAATCAGCTTTATTCTTAGCGTATTTGTGTTCGATATTGAGCGCAAAGGTCCATTGTGTCCCTTTCCACTCAGGTAATAATAAAATAAAGAGATTACATCTTTGCGTAAGCAACAATAGGGCCTCCTGTTATTTTACTAGGGCTCTGTTTTCAAGGGAAACTCACTCTTAGTGTGTTTGAAAAAGGTTTAAATTCGTGTAGCAGTATTGTAGATTTGATTATAACAAAGTCTGATTGTTTTGATAGGTAATCGGTTGTTCCGAAGCGTTTAAACCTGTGGGTACCTACCACCTGTTAACTCATGACTTGATTGCAATTATTGATAGGCTCTACTTGTGTTTAAATAGTTTAGATTTCTATCCTATATCCATATTGTTCTAATAGATTGGTTTAGATATTTTTAGATAGATTTATTGGATCATTGCATTCATTGCATATAATTAAAATTTTGAGATTAGAACCATGACCCCCTGGGGCACTACAATATTATTGCCTATAAGGCAACTTTTTGGTAATTAAATTTGCTATTGATTTTAAACGAAGTACCAACTTATGATGAAAGTAGGTATTGGGCAATTTTGTATATTTACGTTTTTTATGACATTAGTGGCAGATGTATTTAAATACACAAAGATTTAGAAAAAAACATCTTTACGTTTATGTACATTCTTTTGATAGTTTTGTCGGTATGTTGCGGTTCAATACTAAGAACAAACATTTGTGTGATTGTAAACATTGATGTTTGTTTTGTATTATGTACTTAGATTAAGTATTCTATCAGCAATCTAGTTCACATTGTACAAGCTTTGCTTAATTTCGGCCAAAATGGCGTTGTGTGAAATGTTCATGAATATTTTTTGGAGAATATCTACAAATTATAAGTTACAATAACATTAAGTTTTTGCAAACATTTTTGGAAAATGCTTAGACTTTCAAAGTTCATACTTGTTTGGAAGAAATCGCTATCAGCGATAAGTGCAAGGCTTTTTTATTTAATTAATTTAGATCTGTGATGATCTTAGTCAACAATGGAGTATTATCTGATTCATTGCATTAAAAAAAAATAGATTTTAAAGTAAAGTACTTAAGTAAAAAAAATCTTTATTCAATAAAATCACAAGGATCATTTAGAATCGTCTTACATACTAGGTGATTCTAGGTGCCAGTTCCAGTAAGTAAAGATTGCTTATTGACTGATCACATGCTTCACATTTGAACCTAAAACGAAATAAAAAATAAAACTAAGAAACGGATGCAACCGAAGAATGCATGTCGATAGTGATGTGATGTGACTCACTCCATCACCGGCCACCTCGAAACACAACCCGACCAGCTCCACCAGCCCTCTCATTTAATCAAAACTCCCCCTTATTTCCCAAGAGATAGAGTTCTCAAGATGGGACGCGGTAATCCAGTTTATGATAGCATAACCGCAAAATTATGCTTGCTGCTCAGAAACTCATTTCACGAAAGTAACATTATCTATTGAACTCTATGGGGTAATACATAAAGGTTATTATTTGTTGGTGTTTTTTTTGGTTGGAGGTAGTTTGAAAGGAGTTATTATAACTGAAGTTTAGACTACATTCCGTCGGTGAGCTAGGTGCCGTATTGTTCACTGTGGTTTGTAAACTGTTTAGCTAGTTATCTAGTTTTTATCAGCTAGGGCTAGGTTAGTAGGCACTGAAAAAGTTAGGTTAAATATGAAACTTATTATTTAGAGGCTGAATATTTGTATGTCTATAAATCTTCACGGACTTTTCACACATCTAGTCGCAAACTATAGCTCTTTGCATATTATTATATTTGGCCAAACCGGACATTTATTGTAAAAGGACATTAAAAAAAGTATCTATTAAACTTGTAAAACATATAGCGTAAATTGTGCAGGTTGAATATCCAAAATAGTATTTGCATAGCGCATAGCATCTAGTTCCAAATTAAGCCAAGCATGATAGGAACTAAATTGCTGACAGAATACACCTATATTTTATAATATGTATATTGGTTAGTTCCCTGCATGGTTAAACAACTAAATACAGTCATTTCGAACGGTATTTATTTAGAATTTTGTATTTATTTAGAACATAGTGTAATCAATATGGGTGATCACGTAAAATATTAGTAAAATGGTTCACGCGCGGGATAATAATGATTTTAGGCACAAATCGGAACAAAGACCAATTTTTGCTTCATCAAACAAACAATCAAATTTTATGTCAGCCATTTTTTGTAGAGTATAATGCAGCTTATTTAATCATATCTAGAATAGGATATCTAGAAACAAAGAGAGTGTTTTCAAACTAAGCAAGTGATTATTTTTTAAGCTATTGCATAGCTTCTATCGCGGGCCTTGGGCATGGAGACCGAATCCAGTAATTCCGTAACGAAATAACCTAATACTGCGCATGCGTAATCCAGCAAAAATGCTATGCATTAGCTTACCGCGGCAGTCCCCGAGTGCCACACGTCTTTTTTATTTATAAGAACATGGCATACCAGACTCTCTGGGTATGGTAGGCCATGGTAAAAAGGTGGTATATCAGACTTTGACCCTGCACATTTATTTATTTGTATATGCCCGCCCTGTACCTCTACCATGAGTTGTCACAGTAAAATCGCCTGACTTTACTACAGTAGTTACGTAAATATTAGTATTACGAATTTTAGTACCCAACTATCCGCTAGAGGCGCTGTACAAATCTTCATATATTTTTTTAACTACAGACGCTAGCGAGTATAGTATATATAGTATAGTAAAAACTCATGGTAGAGCTACTGGTTCGCACTTTATACCCTCATTGCGTCTGACACTTCGCAGCCGATCGATAGATAACATCGTAATGATGTTGGGGGCTGTAATTGATACACAATTTGTATTCCTTTGATAACTTAATTATTCGCCCTGTGGTTTTAGCTTCGTTACTTTTAGTTTTAATTTTTTCAGGAAAGCATTATAAATCTGAGATAACTAATAAAATTTAAGAAAAAGAGTAAGTTTACTAAGTTTTTTTCTATTGCATAGCTTCTATCGCGGGCCTTGAGCGTGGAAACAGAATCCAGAAGTTCCGTAACGAAATAACTGAACGAAAATAACCTAACACTGCGCATGCGTAATCCAGCAAAAAATGCTATGCAATAGCTTTACCGCGGCAGTCCCCGAGTACCACACGTCTTTTTATTATTTCAGAATAGGATTCCAGATGCGGTCATTAATATAGGTTCAAATGTACGATAGAAAGAAAGAAAACAAGAAATATTTATTTACACTATGACCCCGTTATACATATATGACATTGAAACATTTAATAAGTGTAAAAAACCATTGGTTCCTATAGCGCTGGTTTTTAGTGAAAATACTTTAATCCACAAGATAAAGGCTGACGAATACTATACCTAGGTTGAACTAAAGTTGAATCTATAATTCTCTACTTCTTTTTGATCCACAAGATAAAGGCTCACGCCTACTATACCTAGGTGGGTGGATTAACGTAATGATCCGTATCTAGGCGACCGCGACCTTTGCCTAACTTTAAACGTTTATGAACACTTTGAAGTGGTGACTTGAGTATTCAAGTTTTGGAAATATATTTGTTTTTGACTAACGTAACAAACTTTCAAAGATTTTTAGCAAAATAATAATGGCTATTATTTTATTTACAAAATGGTATCTATCTTATCAGAGGACATTGGAAAAGGTTAGGTTAGCATAGGTCTCCTACCTATATATGCTTTAAAATAGGCAATCACACAGTAAAGATAATTAAATGTGACTGATGAGACTGATGAGAAACTGCAGAAAATATTTTGGGAAAATGAATGCCTCCTCCAAACAACCAACAATCTATATATCTATTTAGTCTGTGCAACCACAGACTAAATGTATATATATCTAAATATATATATATATAATGAGATATATATATATATAATGTAGTTTGATCAAATCTTCTTGAAGGTTGATGAAGTCGTGCGCCGCCTGACCGCGAGACAATACAGCTAATCGCAGCCGTTCTACACTCGAAGGTCTATGACGAACTAAATTACCTACCTAACTAGTTGGTAGTTCTGCAAATTTGTTTATGGTTTTGTTGAGGTCATGGCTTAAGTTTTGCTGCTTTTTAAACAATGAAAAAGATGTCTCAATTTGACTTGAATTTTTGGTTTTAAATGTAAGTTTCGCGTTCATTTTGTTGGTTCCAAATCAATTCTAATGATTATTTTTTTGTTGATTATTATTTTTACAGTTTATCAATTATGTATTTACTTTAAGCTAACTTTAAACAGCCCGTATTTACTCACAGATCTGTTTTCATCTTTATGTATTGAAATGGGAAAAATTCACTGAAGACTCTACCACTTAACTACCTTAATAGTTTTAATTCGCTTATAGTTAGGTACTTAACTAATTCTAACAAGTTGTAATACAAACTTTTATGTGCGATAAGACTGCCAATTGTAAAGCTAGTAATAATTTTAAGGTTATGTGTTTTAGTAAAAAATATATATCAATTAAGTTTGTATAATAATTTATTTCAATTACCTACTCAAATCTATTTCAAAAAGAAACAACTTAGTACTAATTTATTATTATATATTTATAGATCGTTTGTCGTTACGGTCTGTAGATAGCTCAATTGTTTCTTATGTATTTTATATGACAATGTACATTTTGTAAATACTGTATAGTCGTAAGTTTGTTTGTGAATAAAATTTTTACTTAGTATTTATTCCAAACCAAAACTCTTAAAGCACTTATCATTACATCTTAAAGGCCAAGTTTAAATATTGACGATTTGACAAGGCGTGACCCCTTGATGCTTAAGAGCCCTACAGATAAACAAGAGTTTGTAAAGGTCATTGAACTCAGAGTGCACCATGCATCCGGATAGGGGGACAATAAAAACTATTTAGAGCTGTTTTTGGTTAGTAAGGTGACAATGTCTGTGAAAAAGTAAGGATGTTTATTGAAATGCTGTCAAATTGACATTTGACATATTGGCAGGCATAGACTTGTCCACAGTATGCTCAGCGCATGCGCGTCCGCCATGTTAAAAACGCGGCAATATGAAAGTTTCGGGCACTTTTTATAGAAATGGCTGGGCAACAAGCATTATTACCTTTATTAGTGCAATTAAATGAAAAATTTATTGACGGAGCTTTGTTAGTGCATCTTACCGTAGAAGCCCACAACTTTGTTCAGTTACAACGATGGTTAAAATGCCATGGTCGTCCTCAAGGAGGAAATAAAGCGAACTAGTTGAGAGGTTAGGATATTAATAATTAAATAATAATGAGTAAAAGTAAATACAATAAATAATAATTATAATAGAAGCCTCTATTTAAATGTATAATTAATGAAATATATTTATTATTTAATTATCACTAAGTATTTGTTTTTCTTGCACAACTGATGGGGTCTGGATATTCGGTTATTGGACGAGATTCTCCTTCAAAATGAAGTGAACAAATAGATATAATGTGTCTTTATTTAAATTATCAATTCCTTGAAATCGACCATCACCTCGTTCACACAGACCCACAAATCACATTTAGGACATTTGTGACAAATTTTTAAGTGTTTTTTTTATGAGTTTCCGTCTATATTCAAAACAAGGTTTTGGAAAACTAATGAAATAATATAAATTCTCCTGAAAGGATTTCCCTACTACGCGTATCACTGCGGCATACTCCATAACAATAACGTTTTATTGCCCTTTTTCTTAAGATAACATTATATATTTTAATTAAAATACTTGTAATATAATTTTATCATGTATGCACAATAATTTGAATTGAACTGATTATAAAATGATGTTTATTATTACTTGTTTTATTACTATTTTCTTTTAAAACCGTGCACTTCTCATACATTTGTAAATAAAGTGCCCGAAAAACATGGCGGAAGTTGGAGCATGCGCACAAAAAATTTTCAACTATTTGAAGGCCTATTACAGCTCAGTTGGTAGCTTTGCCTTACATGCTGGTCGTGGTTTCGATTCCCGTCAATAACAAACAAAACATCCACAATAAACCTAGCCTCATAAATTCACAAATTTAACTTTTTTATAATTAGCTTGGAGAAAATATCAGCATACTAGACTTAAATGCGTCTAATGAAACAAAAAAGTAAATCGCACAACATATAGTAAAATCAGTGAAATATCAGTATAAAAAGGCACCACATACGAAATACCCACGGTCCTCTATATTTAACTTATTTGTTCGGCCGAGCCGCTGTCAACAACAAAAATCAGTCAGCGAAACCTTCTTCACAAACTATACAATACAATACAAGGTAATCGGATTTCTCGCACTTCAAGATATTTCTTGAAGTGTATCTAATACAGTATAATTTTATCTAGCTACGTTACATTTAAAATTATTGGCTATATTAGCTAACACTGATATGAAACTGAAAGATGAGTAAAGTATGTAAGTAAGTATGTAGATACTTAATTAAAATTAAGGCCAAAAAATGTTTTTACTTTGTAAGTAATTGTATTCTAATTTCAGCATAAAATGTTTGTTTAAAACTGTACTTTGTCGTAATATTTAATACGATTCCTTGGTTTTCACCTAATTACCTACAAAACAAATGACAGCCGACTCGATAATAAAAACAAAATCTTGACACGACACTTGACACTACAAACTCGTTTGTTGATAGGTAGAAAGAAAAGAAGGTTTAATTAAATAAAGAGGATATCTTGACTCGACACTCGATACTGTCAAACTCTTTTGTTGATAGGACGGGCAGAGAGAAAAGAAAGTATAAATAAAGAGGAAGAAGATCAGTAATTTGGCGCCAAAACAGCTATAACCTGTGGGCATGTCCACCCTACTCAGTTCTATGGGATATCGATTATTCCCGCGTTGCGCAACTCCCCTCCCGGCGCGTTCCGCAAACTTGTGCAAAAAGTTCGCATTTTGGGAAACTACTTAGATATAAACATGTGGTATTTTCGATTAGAATACCTTAAATTACCACCTAGAAGCACATATTTTACCTGTTAACTTTCTCAAACTTTAAGGGCTTTTATTTTGGCGGTTTTCTGTCGAATAAGTAATATAAAGCGTGAATAATCATAAAACAATCGATATTTTGGATACTTTTAGTACATTTGCTATGAATGAATAAAACCTCTATGTTATACACTTTAAAAATAAAAGAAACAACAAAATTACTTTCAAAAAAAGAATAAAATGTAAGAATCGTTTGTTTTTTCGTGTTACATGAGATTTTAGACTCGGAAAAAAAATGCTTTGTCTTGGCTTAGTAGATTAATTCAGCAAGTCTAAAACCATTGTCAAATGTCACGCACTTTCTAAGATTACTGTGACAGTGTTTTACCTATTTAAGTTCGTGATTCATTCATTCAATTGGAATGTAATTTGTACCTGCTAAAGTTATGCGGTATCGCGGTAGAAAACAAACGGGGAAAGCGGTGGCAATATACGAACGACGGAGCTTTTAGACGCAGTATTGCGCTCTTTATTACTTACAACCATAGATTATTTCACATTTCAATTTCAAATAGCCTTTATTAACCTAGTTTACTGATGTGGATTAGTTGAACTATCTATAGATTTTTGCAGATTGGTCTGTAGATAGCTCAACTGTTTCTTATGTATTTTATATGCCAATGTACATTTTGTAAATACTGTATAGTAGTAAGTTTGTTTGTTTAACAATATTATCATTTAGATACCAGTAATTAAAGAATTATTTTGCTTTCCAGCATAGGCCTCCCCTAGCCGTTTCCATAATTCTCGATCACGGGCTTTCCTTAACCAAGAGGCACCGGCTTCCCATTTTCGGAAAGGTCTTCGGAAGGTCTGCCTCTTTTTCTTTTTCTCATATAGCTAATGAAGTAAACCTTTTTGCAACAAGCATTTCGTTGTGTGAAGCCAAAAAATAAAAGTCTACTATAATTATTTTTATATCCCACTAAATGTTCTGTTGAATGCCAAACGTGTTTAGGTAATAAGTACTAGAATAAATTATTTTGATAAGTATTTTTTTGATTTTATTCTTTACCCTTACCTAATTATTTCGTTTATGGGCTCACGGGCTTTTGTCAATTAGTAAAATTATTAGTTACTATGTATTCTATGCATACGTATATAAGTACAAAAAAAATATAAATGTTCTGTCAGCAATCTAGTTCCCATAGTACAAGCTTTGCTTAGTTTGGGACTAGAGTGTGATGTGTGAATTGTCTGTGAATCTTAATTTTTAGGAACTAGATAGACAATATAAAGAAAATTTTGACTTAAATCTCCATAAGTTTGCACAATCAAAGTCTACCTCATGTCTTCATGGATCGCTTGTAGGGTAAAACCTTAATACCAGTCCTCACGAATGCAGAAGGCGTCCTCCGGCGAAGATATGGGTTATTGGATTTTGGTACGCTATATAAATATATTAGGATATGGATATTTTGGATTATTCACCTACATTACTAAATTTTGGATTATTCACGTAAAGCTATTTATTGCATAGCATTTTTTGCTGGATTACGCATGCGCAGTGTTAGGTTATTATCGTTACAGAATTTCTGAATTCGGTCTCCACGCTCAAGGCCCGCGATAGAAAATATGCAATAGCTTAAAAGTTTTTGGAAAAAATGATTAGGGAAATCGGTCAGATCTTTTAAAATTTGATTAACGACAAAATGACACTGGAACAGATAAACTTGTAGAAATAAGGGATGAGTAGATATTGAAATCCGATATTTTTATCATATTTTTGTAAAATACCTTAAGTAATAGATTAAAAATGAGCCGCAGCATGATGTAACAGACATCCGACTTGGCAATTTAGTTCGAATATTTATGCGGGTATTTGATTAAGATTGAAGACTAACGTTTTTTGCAAAGAAACCGCTGAAAATAGGTATAAGTATTTATTAAGTTTGATTTTATTTATTCACAAACAACCTTACGACTTTTGCAGTATTTACAAAATGTAAGTACATAATGAAATGAAATGAAATATTTATTTATAAAATAGGCATATAAAATACATAAGAACTATCTAGCGATCGTTGCAAACGATCTATACATAGATCTATAGAGCTCAACTGGTCCAAATCAGTACCAATCGGAAGCGTTCCCAAGATACTGGCTGCATTGCCGCACTGAATAGCAATGCTGATACGCTGGGCCAGATACTCACCAGCCCTCGGGTCACGTAATTAAGTCGATCGACTTTGAAATTTTATGAATCAACTTATTGTGTACAACATTTTGCAAACAGTTCATTAGATCCGTTTTTTTCAAAGTACTTACATATTTAATAAATTGATAGATTCATAGAGCTGGTAATAACCTGCTTTTAACTGAAGTTTATATTTATTTTTTGTATATGGCAATAAATCGCCTTTAGGTTTGTTCATTTTAATCGTGAAAAGTGCTCATGAAAATGCTAAGACGTAGCTTTTACAGTGAAGGAGCTGACGCAAAAAGTCGAGATCTTGTAATTGAAATTCCTTGAAAACATTATTCTACTAAATATATGAATCTTTTTAAATAACATTTGCTTATCGTTTTTCTATAATCAACATATAAGTATAGTTTAATTTTGTTTATGTACTTACTTCAAACTAAGCAAAGTTACTATGAGAGCTTGCATTGCGAATCGAATACAATTTTTTTTGTAAATCCAGACAAAGAACAAATTATATCCGTGTTCATCACACAAATTGTTCTCAATGGGGATCGAACCCACGTACACGCAGTGAGCTGTCACAGCTCACAGCCTGTCAAATTAATATACTTAGTTATAATTATAAGTACTTATCTGTATAAGATAAGAGTGTATAAGAGTAATATACATATTTTATGAGGCTTTACCTGTGTAAAGCCTCATAAAATATGTATATTTCGTAAAGTAATAAGTAATTCATTTAATATATAAAGTAATTATCAATTCTCAAACAAACAAAAGCCAGTAATTTATCAATTATGCAAAAAATATCACCATAAAAACGTATTATGACAAAACGACAAAAGCCAGTTTGGCCGAGAACATATTTTATTTCGTGCGAAACGGTCGTTGGATCAAATGCTCAACTGATCGCTCGACTGGTCGGCCAACCCGGAGTTCATGTTACGAGTAGGGTGAAATCTGAGGCCTATATCTTATTGGTATTATTCGGGATACACATAAATTACTTAAAACGGCAATTGAGACTTGGGAATATCATTTTTTTGATTACGTATCAAAGAGATCTCTTGAACAGCGTTAAGTACCTATGTATATCGCGATATGAGTAAAAAGAAAAACGCTGTCTAAATTATCAAGATTAAATCTCTGTTTATTTGTTCTTCATTACCAAATACCAAGCTATAGAATTTAACGAAATCCCAAAGAAAAGTGATAAAAACAACTAGGAAAGTTAAAATATCTAAAATAACAATTTTACTGCAACACGACGATTATACGCAACCAACCTAAACCAGATAAGCTAGATCCCCCCTGCTTCTTGTTACGCCCAAATCTTCCTTCATAGCGGGTTCGCTATGAGACGCCAGGGATCTTGAGTCCTGGTTGTAACAACTCACCGTAACATTTTAGGAAAATTAACTTTAAGGGGCTCCTCAATCTAAACCTTTAGGAGATTAGGGCACATGAGCCTGTTCATTACGGCCAGTTGTGTGGTTTCTTCTGTATTTATGCACTAACACTTGTAAATTATTCCTGTCTCCTATCGTAAGCTCAACTGATATCACTGCCAAGTAATAAAGCTAGAAAACAAAAGAATATCGTAACCAACACTACGTGGTACGATCTTCTTTTTTTTTCAAACTTGACAGGTGTGTCAAGTTTTAAAAAAAAGAAGTAAATAGAACGTGATTTCAAACTTGCCAGGATTGAATCAAGGGGCATCATTACGTCACAATTTTGTCACAGAATACTTATGAATGAGTATGAAAATGATTTAAACCTGGTAAATTATTAGAGACCGATCGTCCACGAAAATGTCCCGTTGAATAAGCATTTTGAGCACGGCCTAGGGGTAAGTCCCTAAATCAGTCAACGTCCACACAGCTCGCGCGGCGTTAGCCAGCTCGATTACTTATTTTGCACATCTACCGACACGATTACGATAGCTTTACTATATAAAAAACAAATACATTTATGTTCAACATAATTTATTTATTAGAAATAGGAATGCAATAATACTTACTACTTGATCTATAAAAATAGTAGTATGTATAGTTTAAACAAAATGTTTGGTTGAACCCTATCGTTCAAAATTTATTTTTAAGTAAGCTATTTTTTGTTCAACAGCAAAAGTTGCATGACGAAAACCATTTTACAAAAAATCTGACCGATCTGACAGCCACTGAGTTACATTAACCTAACAAATGTATTTGACACATTTGACAAGCTCGACTGCCGTTGCAGTGTCACCATGCAGTTTATCTGACACGATATGATACGTTTACGATTGTTTAGACCCGTCGTGCAAGAAGTCAGTGTGCAAGGCGAGCAGCGGTGCGAGAAGAGTGGAGGAAGGTTGTGAAGCGAGCCACTGCCCCCCCATGATGACCACGACCACTCTGCCAAGAGTGTTACGACTAAGAAGAAGACCCGTCGTATCGGTGTCAGTAATTGTGCAGAAGGTTATCACTGGTTCTTTTTCTGTTTTGGATAAATAAAGTGGGCCTTTCAATAACACGTGAATATATCTTTGGGTTTAATATTCTAAGTAGATGAACTATATTACTTAGTAGTTTACTTAGTAGCTTCACCTAGGTTTTATATTTTGATGATCAATCTTGCCTTTGGGTAAAGTATATAAAAAAGTTAACTGTCATTTTTGTCTGAAAGAAATGCTTATTGATTTTAAAATGTATAACTTATAGACGGTGCCCGGTAAATACATAAATATTTAAAAACAGAATACTTATGTTAAATATGTATTCAAGGGGGCTCTTATACAAAAACATGATTTACTTTGTTCGTTTAAAATGGTAAGGTGAAAATAGTGAATTGAAAAATTCGACTCTCATTTGCTCTGTTTTATTTAATTATCGAGTGAGCGAGTGAAGTGTTTCTGTTTCGACTATTACCCCCTATCATATAAAAAGTTAGGGTTTACATTATGTCACCATTACGTATGGTAATCAATACATCACGTCTGCGCTAACTTTATATACGATAGACCGGAAAGGTACCTAAGTATTACCTATCAGCGTCCTTTTTGATGGTGGTTTTGAAAAGTTTTGTCATATCATAAAACAAACAATAGATTATTGTCAAACGTTGATCAACAAAAATAACCCGCCCGGAAACCGGTGTTCAGATTTCACTGATTACACCCTCTGTAGTGTTGACTCTATGGTCGTGTATAATATGCGCCCTTGCACCGTGCAGCCGAAGCTATTTGGAACAAAATTAAATGGTACCGAGTTCCGTAATATTCCGAATGGCACCGATGTGTTTTTCAAAATTAGAAGCCATATTTTGTAAACTAATTTTTTTATTTGGTCTCAGGGAATACTATACTATATTAACTTATTTATGAAAAACAAGCCCGCGACTTCGTCTTGCTGTCGTTATATTTTTGTCAATTCGCACAGTATCTTTATAATTGTGTGTTATTCTGATGTATAAACTACATTATCGTAAAGTTTAATTAAAATCCATTCATTAGTTATTACAATACATCCACATGGTGAAATTAAAAAACTATTTTTACCCGGTTTCGTTAAAATACACTTGAAAATAAATATTTACTAAATACACAATATTTGTTTTTAACTAAACAGCATTCTACATAAATATATAAGCACCTACCCACACTAAATGTGGTCCGACCATCACCAATCACAAAACCTCCGTAAGCAAGCGATATTGCACGCGGACACCCTGAGAACAAGATCGAAAGTTTCAAACCACTTTCATATTTATCAACCTTATTCCCTTTAACACAAAGTATATTTTCCGTTAATCCTGCAATTTTATAGACAGATACCACCTTGTTTTGAAGACTTTATAGTGTTGAGAATAGAGTCGTTATTCCTTTGTAAAGCTGCTAGTATTGTCTCGAACGACAATGCCCCAAGCGTAGGGCGATATCGGTAAATATTTTTAACACTAATCATCTCTATATGAAACTTGTTTATGCGATATGATAACACGATTAGTAGGAATTTGAGGTTTTATAGTATTTCCTTGGTATTTTGGGACAATAGAAATATTCACGGACATTTCACATGTAATTTTAGAAGTTTCTATAATTAAGTAGAGCGATGTACTATTCTGCTACATTTCCGTGTTGCAATTGTTTTATTTATTCTTAAAAGTAAGTCAAAAGCTTCAAAGTTAGGATCATACTTGAAGTATTAGCTTTTAAAAATAAAACTACTACCTAAGTTTAATCAAAATCGCTATAATAATATGTGCGACTCATTACTACAACAGCAAACAATATAACTTTCTTGATCTGATAAAAGATGGCGCTGGTTGTCGTTTGTACGTAGTTTATCTTCTGACTAAATATAAATACTTCTTAGTGTTATATAGTTTTTTGTAAGTACTTATAATAACAAATCAGCGTTAACGACCTTTTAAATAACAAAACAATGACCTTGAATTTATTTTCTATCTCAAGAACTAATATTTATTTATTAACGGTCTATCTTATACAAAAGTTAGAGCAAACTCGATGTCTTGATTACCATACGTAATAGTGACTTATTTTCAACGCTAACTTTTTATAAGATAGGGTGGTAAGTATATCAAAATAAATCAATATTATTTGACCATGAAGTATCTGGACAAGTATTTACATTGCTTTTGTATCTTATCATTTAACAAATAATTAATAAGTATATTTCAATGAGCAGGGCCATTTTACTGATACAGTGACGTCACAACCCGCAATCCTCTTAAGGTTTATAAGTAAGTATTTAAACTTTAACAAATGGCTTAGCACTCTTTTAAAGTCCTACGGTCTATCGTATCGTATCGTATCGTAGTAGTACCCCTATCTTATAATAAGTTAGCGTTGACATTATGTCATCATTACGTATGGTAATCAATACATCAAGTTTGCGCTAACATGTTATAAAAAAGACCGTAAGGATGTATGATAAAGGAAAAAAGATCGGTGTCACCAGCGCTCTACATCAAAATTTTTGTGAATTTAAGTAGCAAAATGCAATTTAAATCCTCGAAATTGCAGACAGAATCTAGATGTTAAATAAATGTAGGTATTAATGACGACCGATGTGGGCGATGGTCCGCCTGCGACACGGAAGGTTGCGGGTTCGATTCCCGCCTTGGGATAAATGTTTGTATGATCTGGAAATATTTGTTCCGGTTGTTCTGGGTATTTTATATGTACTTATAATAAAAAATATCTATCTATGTAATGTATTGTATTACGTATGTCAGTCTTCTAGTACCCACAACACAAGCTCTGCTTAGCTTCGGGCTAGATGATGTTGTGTGGATTGTCCAGCATTATTTATTTATTTATTTTATTTATTTATTTGTATATATCTATCTATGTAATGTATTGTATTAAGTATGTCAGTCTTCTAGCACCCATAACACAAGCTCTGCTTAGCTTCGGGCTAGATGATGTTGTGTGGATTGTCCAGCATTAAGGCCGGCGCAGACCGGGACGGCGTGGCAAGGGATTTTATTTTTTACTAATGGACATTCAACCGTACTGTAAACCGTACCATTATTTTTTATTTGTACGCATAGCGTGACCGTGAAGATGACTCTTTATCTGTCTCGGTTAGATCTAAATTTTAGGCAAATAGAAGGTCACGCGAGCACGACATCGCGTGCGATGCTACGTCACTTCCTTCCTTATGTAGTTGACCATACTATATACTTAACTTTTTTCACCATGACATCATTTTGAGATTTAATAATAACGGCCGGTTTCTCGAACGATGATCAACGAAAAAATCAAATAATTACTATTTGTCAAACGTCAAACTCGGATCAATCGTGATTTGGGTTTCCAGAAACCAAAAGAATAAAAATCTAATAATAAATATAATTTAAATAGTATTAAATCCATCATCAATCTAGATTCAATTAAATACGGCTTGGTTAGTTTGTATTATAAAATTTGAAAAAATGAGAGAGAATTGATTGATGTACTTATGTTTGTTACTTTTTCACGAAAAAACTACTATATATACTTACATAGATTTTAATGACAGAAAGTGCAAAATCTACTGTATGGATTTTAATGAAACTTTACAATAATGTAGTTTGTACAAGAATAACACATCCAGTAGTTTTTTATGAATTTTAATGAAACTTAACAATAATATAGCTTTATGTGTTATTCTTATGTATAAACTACATTATTGTAAAGTTTCATTAAAATCCATACAGTAGATTTTGCACTCATCCATCCATACAAACTTTCGCATACTTACTTACCTATTAAGTATTACCCGACGCAATTAATTCTCTCTCACTTTTTCCAATATGTACCTATTTCAAACTAACCAAGCCGTGTATTTTATTGAATCTAGGAAGTAGGATAAGATTAGTAGGATTGAGAACATTTTAAACCTACAATTACATCTACATCTATGGAATTTTTTTTACATTGTTCATGGTTAGACATCTTGAGGGTGAGTGACCGCGTCTGTTGTCACGTGACCGCCGCGCGGCATCGACGGCGGCATACCGCGTTCGATTTCCGGCCCGAACCACCCTTACTCTAAACTTGTATCTAATTGTCTGAATCCCCCTTGTTAGTTGGATTTTATTTTGGAACTAACGCCAAACTTAACTTGCGTATTTGTTTGTCCTGTGCCAAGGAACATCAAAGTCGTTCAATCTTTAATCATATTTTTTTCTTAATAAGTATACTTAAGTACTTACTTTTTTCGATAATCATACAGTAATTAATAATCAGTTCAACGCCGTCTTTATAATCTCCATTTAAGTTTAGTAAGTAAGATAAGTACCTACATGTACTATGTATGTCTGCAGGGGTAAGTTGTTCTAATTTATAAACCGTCCCCTAACACCTGCAAGTAGGTTACGTAACCAGTAGTTATACTTACTTACTCTTCCGACTATTGAAAGTATAATATAATTATTTACTTAGCCTTTTTAATGAAATAAAATATTTGTACTTATGCATAAACTTACGTTTTTTATACTTACTTAAGTACCTTTTTTTATTAATGAGTATATTAATTAGAGATCGCCAGAGATAAAGACAAAAGTATCTAGAAGAGGTCTAACTACCTTATTCTTTAATATAAATACAGGGTTAATTAAATAATGACCCTTATCAGTAGGTAACAGAATCCATTTGTTTAATAATACAGGGTGTCAGGGATAAAGTTATATAAAAAAATAGATACCTACTTACTTATGTACTTTGTTATGATTTTTTATAAATCGAGAATGAGTAAGTAATTATTTCAAGTAGGTAAGTACCTATCTAACATAATGACATAATTTGTAAAGAATCAACGTTATCTTCGATAATATAAGCTCTTTTCTATTGTGAGCTGATTTATAGAAGACTAAGAAACTAGTAGGTAATACAGGTAAAACAAAGTCAGCAAGTAAGTAAACATTCAAACGAAAGTGTTTTACGAGTCTTGTAGCCGCAGTGTCTGCTGACCTAGAAGATTACTGAAATTACTCGCGAAATTACAGACAACTTCAATATCAGCTCAAGTCTTATTCAAAGCGAATAAGGTTCAATTTACAACGGGTATGTTCCGCCAATTAGTGCTATTTATCAACGAAATCTCCCGAAATTCTCTCTATGAACAAAATGCTAATAAATCATCTAGCGCTTTATAAACGCGCCATGATTTCAAACCCATTTTAACCTGTCACGTGGTACACAGATGGAACCAATCATCAGTAATCCTAGAACTCCACTCAAAACGTCAACTCTTATCAATCTACAAAAACGCGTTTGTGAACAAAAGTGGTTTGGAAATCAACAAGATACAACGCAAAGCGAGTAGTAACGACCTATATACAAATACCGTAACTCCATCCTTGATAAATAGAGCTCTACCAGTTTTTTGTGCACATCGATGTCCACATCTGCGTTTTGTTTCAGAGCGTCGATGAAAAAAAGCAATGGAAAACGCGCACGAGCGAGACGACAGAGTATTTTCGCATGCGCTACGGTCGTCTCGAGGGCATAAGTTTCTATTATGTCACAACAGCGTATGTCAATACAGTTTGTTTTTCAATTTTCCGTCTTAGCAGTAGGGAATAAAGTTGGTTATGTAATGCAGTATGGAAATTATAGGTTGTTTTGGAAGTGAAGATGATATACTGCCGCCGCCAATCGGCCGCATTCGGGTGCCGTCGCCGCGCACGTGCACATGGCGGGAAGGGGACACTACGCCCGCCAGTGTTGCCACACGCTTCCTCACGATATCGCCGCCTTTCAAACATACTCTAGCACACACAAAGAAATTAGTTTTACGACTTCTGTACAGTAACTATTTTTACTCTTTATGTAGATAAAGCGGTCGGTATAAAAGTAACACTGGTACGCCTTAGCAGATAATATGGAACATAAAATTGGAAGTAGCCTTCTAAAAGAGTCATAAAACTGTATATTGAATAGTTGAGAAATTTTGTATGATTACTTATTTATCTATGATAATAAGGAGAAAGCGGGTTTATTCTACAAAATAAATGTATATTCCAAAAAACATACCGTCTATTATTATATTAGACACCGTTATTGTAAAAGCTACAATGGTATTTAATTATTTCATTGAAGAATGATGCAACCCTAAATATGCAATAAAAAACAATACAGGTTACGTAGAACGTATCGCACCAATAATAATAAAAAATAATAAATAAATTCTTTAATGGCGCAGAGTTTAGATGAAAGCTGCAGTTCTTATTTCAAAAATCTGAATTCATCTGTTTACGCGCAGCTTCGAACTCAGCGTTCCAAGTTTAAAAGTTCATTACAGTTCAATACTCAATGCTGTGCGTTCATTTCAATATGAATTTTCCTGTTACATGATTATTTTACTTATCTGTGTAATAAACGTAATTGTGATATAGATTTATATACTTACTACGACCATTGGAAATGAGTTATGTAAATACTCACACAGTTTAAGTAGGCTAAAATAATAAATAAATAATGCTGGACAATCCACACAACATCATCTAGCCCCAAGCTAAGCAGAGCTTGTGTTATGGATATTAGAAGACTGACATAAGTACTTAATACAATACATTACATAGATACTTAGATATTTTTTATTATACATATAAAATACCCAGAACACTCGGAATAAATATTTACCTACAGATCGTACAATCATTTATCCCAAGGCGGGAATCGAACCCGCAACCTCCGCGTCGCAGGCGGACCGTCGCCCGCCGCGTCACATTCACATCGGTCGTCAAGTTAAAATCAAGTTAGGCTATCGAATACAGTGTTTTTAGAATCGATTTGCGTGATTTTTTCACTATAGGTAAAAGTACTTGAGTGCTAGTCTAGTATGCCAGTACCAACATAGGGTTATTCCTAAGTGCTCCGAGAATCGCATTGTCTGCTTAGCAGGTGTGTAGTGGGTTCTAGAAACTGGTTTTGTTAGGTAACCTTGTTGACATGGTTTTACACGCGTTTGATATTAATTACTTGATATTAGTTGTAAAAAAACGGTAGGAACCAGGTCGTAAGTTTCTTGCCCGTTCGTCTAGGTCTCTGGTCGCGTGGAACTGGCACCTAGAATCACCTAGTATGTAAGAAGATTCTAAATTATCCTTGTGATTTTACTGAATAAAGCAATTTTGACTTTGACTTATTCACAGTCGTAAGATCACGCTAGATCTACTCGATTCAGATTCCGGTTTTATACACTAATGATGCAAATTTTAATGGTTTTAATATCCCCAATAAAAATTAGAATCATGCAAACATATTGTATAAAATATGCAAACATTTTAGATTTTAATTTGGTTTGTGAGGCAAAATAAACTATTCTAATTTGACATTATCAAAGTTTTCCTGTAATTATAATGAGTCAGAACAAAGTAAGTATAAAAAATATATAAAAAAACCACTGGTCTTATCCAACAGTGATAACTTTAATTAAAATACAAATTGGAACATATGAAAAGCACCAATCTAAACTAATATTATAAAGAGGAAAGATTTGATTGTTTGTTTGTTTGCATCGAATAGGCTCCGAAACTACTGGACCGATTTCGAAAATTCTTTCACCGTTGTGAAGCTACACTATCTGCGCTGAACATAGACTATATTATATTATCAAAAAAAAATAGGGATCCTTACTAAAACTTCAATTATGTATCCCAATGTGTAAAAAAAATACCTAAGAAATTCCTTATCCGCTATCCGTGCGAAGCCGGGGCGTACTACTAGTTATAAAATAAAAAAGTAAGAAATCTTCCGAGACCAAAAAAGAGTCGAATCGAAAACCTCGTTTGTTTGAAGTTGGGTAAAGGTAACTCGCGTAAAAACACGTCCCAATAATAAGTATGAGTGTACAATGTGTACACAAGTTTTTAAGTCACCTTGTGAGTTCAGTGAACAAGATAAGTTGACCCTGAAAAAAAAACCTTGTTTGTTTGTGAAAGGATGATGCTTTTAGATGATTAAAATAATGTATTTAATATTGATCTCTTCTGGCGAGATGGAGCGACGATCTGCGGAGTGTAGCTGGCAAACAGGCGTCACAGATCAGTTGGTAGTAGCTCTGCTCTCCACGCTATGGGTCGTGGGTTCGATTCCCACCCAGAGCAAAAAAATAAAATAATAAATAAATAAGTTTGTGTGATGAAGATTTGTTCCGTGTTTGTGTATTACTATGTATTCTATCTTTGTATGTGTTTACAAAATTATGTATTCTATGTACTTATAAAAGTATATATTAACTTACAATGATGTATGTATTATATCTGCAGTCTAGTTTCTATAATACAAGCTTTGCTTAGTTTCGTACGATTGGATATGTCAAACGTCCGTGTATATTTAATTTATTTTGTAAGTTTTAGTAGGTAGTAGTAGCTTGTTAAAAATCTCGTCCGGGGTAGTACCTACTACCTTCCCATAGCACAAGCTTTGCTTGGTTTAGGACTAGAGCATGATGTGTGAAATATCTAATTATTTATTAGTTCTCTGACTAGAATTTAATATAAAATTATTCTAAGATGTCGGAGGCTATTAGCTAGAAAATATAATTTATCAAAACAGTTCGACCTCTCATGGAATTCTAGTGGGATTACCGAGGTGAATCAATCTATACAAGGTCTGGCTTGCTGAGACCTAAATCACTGTCTTAATCGCAATATAAAATATACTTTACACAGTGGTATTAAGAGTCAATTCGGCTTGAACAAATTGCAACGATTTGTTCGAAATTTTCAAAATTGGTTGCGTTCCATAGAGTGAAGGAATGAACTATTGTGTGGTTCACTCTTTCATTCACTCTTTAGATGAAAGAGTATACTATCGTGTAGTTCGCCTTTCATTTACTCTATAGGTAAGTACCTAATATATGTATTAAAGGCGACAAGTCATAATATCAATTAAAATTAATCGCCACATTTACAAATGAGAATGAAGTTTATTTAAGTTATTGGTATCTTTTGATTGAGATACTTCTTCTTCTTTAATATTTAATCCAAAGGGTCTTTAAATAAAAAAATATAAGTAAGTACACGAATATCTAAAACACCGTTGATTTTATTATAATATTTAATCTAAGCTATATAAAAACCCGAAGTAGCACGAATGCGTGCTCTCAGTAAATTATAAACGAATGATGCCATCGGAATACATTCGGTCTACCTACGGATAACAAAACAACGGCTACCTGATATAATGTTGAACACAGACTAGGAGAAGATGAAGAATGCAAAAATGTAACTTACTGCATTTTAACAATAACTTTTAAAGTTATTAAGTGGACGAAAGCGGAAAGTAGGGATGAGTGGAAGGATTTGGGGACTTTGCCCAGCTGTGGGACGAGATAGGTTAGGGGAAAAAATATGTATTTTAGAGTTAAGTTAACCATTTTGATACTCAAAGTGAAAGTCATAAGATCATAGAGATCATAGAGTCAGATATCATCTATAAAGACTTTTTTCAGTAAAGTCACAAGGATCATTTAAAATCGACTTGTAATGGTGTTTCTAGGAGCTAGTTCCTCGCGACCAGAGCCTAGAAAGGGCTAAGATCTAGAAGAAGGGTAGGCTTGTTACTTTGGTAAATTAATTACAAATAATTGATTAAACAGTATTTACAAAATGTACATTGTCATATAAAATACATAAGAAACAGTTGAGCTATCTACAGACCATTACAAACGATCTATAGATAGTTCAACTGATCCAAATCAGTACCAATCGGAAGCGTACCCAAGACACTGGCTGCATTGCCGCGCTGATAAATAAATCATAGCATAACTTCTCTAGACAACGTATTATGAATCAATCAACTATTTACGCAAGCCTTCAACTATTCAATGCCGAAGTTATCACATGCAAATTGGAACTCAAGAAATATTTGAAAGATAAAAAAGATAAATAGATCAAATATATATTTTATCGTTCTTTTTTAATATTCTGAGATAAAAGTCTTTCAGAAAAAGAGACTTTCTCTCCCGTTGGGTCTGTTTCCAGCTTTTTTTGCAAATGACTGCCCTTGAGCTTAAATAACTAATTCCGAATAAAACGGTCTAAATGTTATTCCAATGAAGCGATATGGGCATGGAGATGGCTTCCTGGAAAACCGATAACGTTTAAATACGCTCAATCACACAAACCAAAGCTCACGCAACTTAGTTCATTCTCGATGAGAAATTATGCGTCCGATATCCATGATCAGACAATCAATTCGTTTCTACAAAAATTAACTTAAAACTATATACCAGGGGCAGGGGTCTCCAATTAGTTTCGCTCGAGGTCCATTTTAAGAAAGAAACCTTCGCGGTCTACACATTTTATAGAAGAAAATAATAGTCAACCAAGGTAGGTAATTATAATTATTACGGAAATTACATTGAGAAAAGTGTAATTTTTTATTATTGATTATCTTTTTGAAGTTTGGAGTGAAATTGGTGAAAACTATTTACATTACTTGTTACTTCGCCGGAATTTTTCGAATTAACGTCAACAAATATACTGCGGGGCTTATATTTTTTCGGTCCGCATACAATGGGTCGGCGGTCCGTCATTTGGTGACCCCTGCTATAGACACAAAAGTAAACAAATCACGTAAAAAAATTTAAACATGTCTCATAGCGTAACAATAAAATAAACATGATTATTTAACGATAGGGCCTCAAAGGGCGTACAGACAGGGCTTCGGCCGATATAAATATTCAGGGAGGTTAAGTTAGGGTGAACCAACCCTGTGGGCTGAGCACGAAACAATGCGACAATCGTAAATGTAACGTATTTAAGACACACTGCGCGCTAACGTTGCAACGTTCGACAGTAAAGCTTATATTGACGCGCAGTGTATTTCAAAAACGATACTGTTTCGTTATCACATTTATTTGTGCTTATATGTCTGATAAAAATAATCTTCTTTAGTAACAAGGTAACTAACTACATTACAGAATAAATTTCACATTTTGCATACTTAATAATGTGTCTCATACCTACTCGTTGATAGAAGATTCTTTATTGTACACCAAAGTAATAAAATGTAAAATGTGCTGATGATGACGATGATTTCTACAAGTACAAATACATTTATTTACCAAAACAATTATATCGAAATTTTCTTTTTCTATCTAAGATTCTATCAATAAATATTTAGCGATAGCGATAATTAATATTAATAAATAAATAATGCTGGACAATCCACACAACAGCATCTAGCCAAGCTAAGCAGAGCTTGTGTTAGGGTACTAGAAGACTGACATACTTAATACAATATAATTACGATCGAACCCGCAACCTCCGCGTCGCAGGCAGACCATCGCCCACTGCGCCACATCGGTCGTCTATTTTTTTATCATTAAGCATATTATGGTTTCTTTATCAAAAAGTTAAGTTAGAGACATTGACCTTCTAGTTTGTTTTATTTTAAACTAATTTGTAATATTCAATTCAATCTAGAAGATAGCAAAACATTAGATTTATTTGCCCACTTTACGGCCGTGTTCGGAATAACCGCTTAGTTTTTATGTGGTAGAATACGAGACGATCTTTGCCTCGAGGCGAGTACGAGTTTTTTTTTTCGTTTCAGTCGGCTGCAGTAGGTCCGTAATCAAGACTACCTGACTCTCTAGATAAATAGCTAAGCGTCGTACGAAAACGCTCTCTGTCAGCTTGACATTTAGTGACGTTAATACTGTCAATAAATCTGTCATTATTTGTTATTATTAATGAAATAAAAAGATGAAAACACATAAAACAGAAATGTTAAATAGAGGTAAAAACAAACTTTTCAGCTCTTGGTGTACTATACACAAAGATTCAATTATTCCGTTACCATTCATCTTGACTCTAGTTTTATAATAATTAAACAGTGTTTTCTTTCTGTTTTAATTGAGTTGGAGCTCGTTAATGCAAAATACTTAACTTGGTGATATCGGGGGTCGAGAGTTTTCTGCAGTTATTTTTAGTAGCTTGGACATACAACGATTATACTACCAGAGTTGTAATTTGACAGGCGTCTCAGCTCAATCGGTAGTAGCTCTGCCTTCCACGCTGTGGTTCGTGGGTTCGATTCCCACTCAGGGCAAATGTTTGAATGATGACCTTAAATATTTGTTCTGTGTCTGGGTGTTACTATGAATTCTATGTATGTATTTACAAAAAAGGAAAGTAAGTGTAAGTACATACATAATACTTTTATCATTATTATAATATCAGCAGTCTAGTTCCCATAGTACAAGCTTTGCTTAGTTTGGGACTAGAGTGTCATGTGTGATATGTGAAATGTCCGTGAATATTTAATTTACTTACATTTAAAACCAAAAGAAATTAAAACTTGTCTGGGCTCATGACGAGATCAGGTATATTCTAACAAGGTTAATGTTTTGTCAGTGTTTTTGAAAACGACGCCATCGCCATTCTCGTCAATCTAAGCATGTATTTCCACGTTCGTTACTTTCGTTTATTTGACGCATACGCTCAGTCGTTTGTCTATGGATTTGTGTTTGAGAAGTGAATATTCTGTGTTGGCTTGCAATGCAGTAACTTTGACTGTAAGCTCTAGTACATACTTATTTCTATCTCTCTTCTTTATTACCTACTTCTTTGTTCTTTGATTGATGGGAGATTTACTTAACCAACTTTACTTAAAATGAAAATTGTAATTAATAATGTATATTCATTAAAGTTTAGTTTGCGGTATAGGTACTTACAGAGTTATTGCTTTATAATTTTCGTGATTAAATGTGCAGGTATAAAGTAATAAAATCTCATTTTTGAAGTGAAAACTTCTTTAGCGGCGCTGGGTGGGTAAAAACTTTCAAACTCGCGTCAGGGTCACGTGACGTCGAAAAAGCGTAAGATCTTATTTAATTTTTATACATTGCTCGTAAAACAAGAGACGACAAAAGAACACACTTGCGGTCACGCGACGTATGACTCAAACAATTAAATAGTGTTGTGGCGACATGACGTGACGATGACGTGGCGACATGACGTGACGTGACGATGACGACGAAGCCAACGAAGACACAGACACATTCGCGCTTGCGCGATGACGTGACGATGACGTGGCGACATGACGTGACGTGACGATGACGACGAAGCTTGTTGGCTTCGTCGTTGTGTCACATTCGCGCTTGCGCGAATGTGACACAACGACATGACACAATCACAATGACACAGACACATTCGCGCTTGCGCGAATGTGTCTGTGTCTTCGTTGGCTTCGTCGTCATCGTCACGTCACGTCATGTCGCCACGTCATCGTCACGTCATGTCGCCACGTCATCGTCACGTGACGATGACGTGGCGACATGACGTGACGTGACGATGACGACGAAGCCAACGAAGACACAGACACATTCGCGCTTGCGCGAATGTGTCTAATGACATGACACAATCACGACTGTGGTTATATTTTTGAAGTGAAAACTTAAAAGTGAAAACACAACGTTAATATTGAAGTTTTCACTTCTGCCGGCACTCCCGGAGTGCTAGCTTTTTTTTTTATTAATTTTTATTCAATCTATTGTGCTACTGTATGGCAATATGACTAATAGCAAATTCAATTATTATCTAATATCCAAATCACACTTAAGATATATACTTACCAAGTTTTTTTTATTAATAAATTTAATGAGTCTAGTTTAACTCCAGACTGCATTCGATTTCAAGATTTTCAAGTACAATTCACGACAAGCGACAAATAATAATTTTCGTCAGTGCGTCCACAAAACGCCATAAAATCTCCGCGAGCGACTCCCTCGTAAAACAAAACGAATTATCGACTTAGACTGCGACATTTTATTACTAGACGCGTTATTAGCTTCCATCGCAAAAACGGTGTTGGAAAACATCGTTTGAAACCTATTAGTGTTTTAGCAACGGCGGAGCTTGAAACCTGCCATGTATGGAGTACAAACGTAGAACCTCGATAACTCAAACCTCGGTAACTTAAAAACCTCTTTAACATCAAAAAATTATGTGTTCCTACAATTAATATGTGTACACAATTTGCCATCAGAGCCCAATCGTTTACCCTTGATAACTTATAATATTTTGTGTTTCCCTTGGACTTTAACTTATCGAGGTTCTACCTATGAAATGGAATGCGAAGTATATGTTTCAAACTTTGTAAAATATGTATAGTTCCAACTGTTCTCATCAAATGTTTGGGCATGCCTCTGACTACTCCTATTATCAAAAGATATAAAGGTAGGTATTAAAAGATCTGAAATGTTTACAGTACCTCTACCATGAGTTGTCACAGTAAAATCGCCTGACTTTACTACAGTAGTTACGTCAATATTAGTATTACGAATTTGAGTACCCAACTATCCGCTAGAGGCGCTGTACAAATCTTCATACATTTTTGAAGTGAAAACTTCTTTAGCGGCGCTGGGTGGGTAAAAACTTTCAAACTCGCGTCAGGGTCACGTGACGTTGATAAAAAGCGTAAGATCGAGGGGAAGGGAGAGGAACTAGTATCTCCCACTCTTTCTACCGTGCCTGAGTGTGCTCTGTTTAGGCGGCACAGGGCGCTTGCGCGAATGTGTCTGTGTCATTGTGATTGTCATTGTCATTATGACGTCTGTGGTTATATTTTTGAAGTGAAAACACAACGTTAATATTGAAGTTTTCACTTCTGCCGGCACTCCCGGAGTGCTACCTTTTTTTAACTACAGACGCTAGCGAGTATAGTAAATATAGTATAGTAAAAACTGATGGTAGAGCTACTGTTCCTCGGAATAAAGTCATGCCAGTTACAACCTAACGTAGGTAATCAAACTATTTATTTATATTTTGTAAAGGTGAGGTGAAAAAGAAAGTAGTTGCTCATCCATCATACGTTACTCTGTTGCTAGAAAGAGATAAACATAATTCTAGCAGTTCTATTCTTCAATTCTGACGGCCGCTGTCATGTAACCGAGATACTTTTTGGTGATATAATAAAAGATGGGTACGCTGCCTAACTTTTCACTTGCTGTCTGTATATTAACAGCGCATCTAATATAAAAATATCTATAAAATGAACTTAGCGGATAAAAGTATTTTGTTAAAAAGCTTTCGATAAATGCTTAACAATACAATACAATACAATACAATACAAAACATTTATTCATTCAAAAATATACATGACAGATGACACACACAAAAAAAACAAATACAGAAGGAGAAGTAACAAGTAAAAAGTAGGAATCTTAAAAATTAAAACAGAAGGTAGGCGTGGGTATGCCTACGCATGGGTACGGGACGCTGCCATGTACACAATTGCATGAATAGCTCTGTGCTCAGCATGTGCTGGGAACGAGTTCTCAGCGCTGGTTTTCAGCACAAAGCTATGGTGACGCACGAACTAATTAGTTTAAAAAGTAAATAAATAAATATGGTGCATACATACTAATAAACAGGAAGATAAAAGAGATAAATAATAATAATTGCAACAACAATAGGGCTAAATTAGTAAATGTAAATTGATAGATAGATGAGTGGGATCGTAATAAAAGAACTAAAACTTATATGTGACCAATTATAGAACCTAAAATTAAAAAAATAATAATAATAATCAATAGATATAAAAAGGTAGTAATGAGAAGTGTTTTAGGCAGAGGTGTATTATAGACTGAAGTGTGTGAGGAGAAAAAATAAAATAAATTAGGAAAAACATTATGCAAGCATAAGTCATATTAGCTTCCGCGAGTTCTGTACCACAGTGCCAGTCGAAGAAGCATACACGGGAAAACGGATATTTTAGCAATACTAAATAAAGCCTCTCTGAAAGAAAATAAAGTCGGTGATTGATAATTAGGGAAGCAGAGGTGAGTGTATTATTCACCGAGCAGCTGTCTTCTGTAAGTCTAGTAATATTTTTTTAAATTTTAATCTAAAGTTAGACCTACACCGAAGTGTACGTAATGGTGGCGGAAGAGAATTCCAGCACTTCGTAGCACAGAAACGAAAACTACCACGAAATGCAGCAGACCCGTGTCTGGGGGTTCGCAATAGCAAAGAAGACGTACGGGAAGTATACCTATTGTAGTCTCGAGCCCAAACAAGTTTCGAGAAGAGGTATTGTGGTTGCTTAGTAGTAACGACGCCAAACATTAATGTTGCAAGATGCAAAACCCGTCTTCCCTCCATTTTTAATATATTGTGCTGATTTAAGAAAGGTGTGATGTGGCTACGCGGAGGAACATCAAAACAAAACCGAGCGCAGGCATTCTGAACAACCTGTATACGACGAGATGTTTTGGCAAGAAGACGAGGACCGTACACACAATCGACATAGTTAAACTTAGAGAGTACAAGCGAATCAACTAGCATAATGCGAAGGTCTGTGCTCAAATAACTTCTGATTTTATACAGGACTTTTAATCGGTAAAAACTGTTACGGACTGTTTCAGACACATGTCGTTCAAACCGAAGCTGCTCATCCAAGATCAGACCAAGATTTCTCACTTCTAGAACACGTTCTATGATCTCTCCGTCGATAGCCAAATTAGGGCTCATATTCGAGATTTTCAATATCTGCGTTTTGGTTCCAAGTACCATATATTTGGTTTTTTTGGAATTGAGCAGTAGGGAGTTGGACTTGGCCCACGCATTAATTCTTACAAGGTCTTCTGTGATTTTAATCTCTGCGGCTCTCAAATCTTCTGGCTTAAAAGACAGGTACATTTGGATATCATCAGCGTACACGTGGAACTTACAATGTTGGATGCAATTCGTGATATCAGCACAGTAGAGAATAAACAAGACGGGACCAAGTATAGAGCCCTGAGGTACGCCTCTAGAGACTTCACGCATCTCAGATGCTACGGTCACGCCATCTTTATTTATTTCCACAGATTGAGCTCGATCACTCAGGTAGGAGTTGAACCATCTTATCGCACTTGTTTCAAAACCATAGTAATTAAGCTTAGATAGCAAAAGAGAAATATTGATAGAATCAAACGCGCGTGAAAAATCTAGAAGAACCAAGATTGTACCCAAACCTGCATCCTGCGCCGCAAGGATGTTATCAGTTACGTCCAGAAGAGCAGT
Source organism: Ecliptopera silaceata (assembly GCA_932527185.1). Lineage (NCBI taxonomy): Eukaryota > Metazoa > Arthropoda > Insecta > Lepidoptera > Geometridae > Ecliptopera > Ecliptopera silaceata. The sequence continues at coordinate 3,464,541 of OW052205.1, read as the reverse complement.
ATTAGTACCCCTATTCTTTCTGAAACCACAAATCAAAAGTAAACTTAATTTAATCAAAATTAATGATAATTTATTTATTTATTGATGCTTTTAATACTTGATAAAACATAAGATTTTTTTATTGTGTGTGGTTTCTATACTGGTTTATGCTCATGACTTTGGTTGTCTGGTCTTCTCTGTAGATCCTGTATTTCGTGATAAAGTGGAATATTCCTTTTATACTTCGTAATCAGATAAGGGGTTAATTGTGGCAAAGTTATAATAATACATATGTATAAAAAATTTTTTTGTGTTCATTTGACACGATGATGAAGAAGAAGAAGAACTTTGTAATCATCCTTAAATGGGTCAAAAAGGATTAAAATCGGTTAAGTACATTATATTATTACATCCATAAACAATGCATTAGATAGGTAATAAAGAAAGATGTTTCTTTACTTGCAAAGAAAATCTAAAGAGGACGTGCCTTGTGCGATAATCACATCGTGATTAATTGCCAATAATTGCTTTACTATTTACTATAAGTAATTTAATGTTTGTTAGAGGAGAGTGGAAGAAGAAGTGTTGTACCGACTCCACATAATGTGGGACAAGGGAAGGAAGATGATGATTTACTATAAGAAATTTAATAATGATTGTAACCTAAGAAACGATGGATGGATTGTATGAAAAATGATATGGATGTGAAAGGAGTGAATACTGAGATGACGGATGATAGAGGAGAATGGAAGAAAATAACATTTTGTGCCGACTCCACCTAGTGGGATAAGGGCAGGAAGAAGAAGAATTTAATAATGTTTTTTTTCATTATAATATTTCAAAACTAAACTCTATTAAATTCTATATAAGTAAAAGTATTTTCGAAACTTAATTCTACAATCCACAAATGAAGTCTAGTTCAAGTTTGTTCATTGAATTCGAAATAAACTACCCACGTCATTTGTTACGTAGAAACCTTGACAGACATGTCCTTGGAACAGACAGACAGGACAATACACAAAATAATGTCAAAAAAAGTGAGGTTAGGGTCACTACCTGCACCACAGACAGTATAGTACAATGTTCAACGATGACGGTTGAATATGTTGATTTCATTGATATGAAGTTTGATAGTTTCCTAACTATCATAGTTTACGTATTAATCCGCAAATATTTATTCCGGGTGTTCTGGGTATCCGGGTTCTGGGTATTCCGGGCGACCCACAGGTCGTGGGTTCGATTCCCACCCAGAGCAAATGTTTGTGACCCACCCCGATTATGTATTTATCTTGTCTTACGAATCAAACCATTTTTGATTTTGGTTACAAAATTAAGTAAGTATCTACTTATAAAAAAATCTACGATTTTGACTGGATTCAAGCTTCAATAAGTAACTATATTATTAAGATTTTTTCGATTTTTGTTATTTAAATATCCCTATAAAATATAATATTTAAGTTACTAGATATTATTACTAAATTAAGTAGATATACATTACTCCAAGGATATGTGAGTTTAGTACTAAGGTTGATGACGTATAGCGAAGCGTATGCCAGGAAAACGAACATGATTATCAACGCGCACAGCTGGTAGCGTGCCCGCATTATTACGTCAACCGAACATTTTAACAAAACTCGTTCCATTACCCTTTTTGTACGACGCAACTCTCTGTAACTGATGAGAAGCCAGCAATGGTTACGCAACGCTTGGAAATGTTCGTCGCGAGCACGAGTTAATGTATCGTGGTGTTAGTCACTCACACAGAGACGATACAAATGTTGTAAAGTCATGTAGAACACTTTTTCTTTTTATGGAAACACTTTTAAGTGTATTTTTGTTGAGTGTTACAATACTTAGATCGGTAGAGGAATCTGATTGTGTATCCCCTTGATATATTATATTGAAACGTAGATAGAACGTACAATAAATGATAATACGCGGTAATATGCACCTAGTATGTAAGACGATTCTAAATGATCCTTGTGATTTTACTGAATAAAGTAATTTTTGACTTTGACTTTGACTTTAATAAAAAATAATACTACTTTTGATCGCGAATATTTAAAATATAAGTATACAGTATTTTATTGTATAGTATAGTATATGTCATGTAACCAAGTATTTAATAAGGTAATATGACTAAATAAATATGTATTAATATAAGTAAGTAGGTAAAAAAAAACAAATATTTTAGCTTTTAAAGCTATTTTATTTTAAGTTGCCCTTAATTTAACCAAAGTATTGTTTTTCTGGCTCATCTGTAAAGGATTAGGGTTTGTTGTATGAAAAAAAAGGTAAATGTATCTACTTTAAATCCATATTTTTCCTTCACAGCTTAGTTATTTTATGACTGTTGTTAAAACAAAACAATATATCATAGATAACATATTATTATATTGATATTGTATACTTACCGACTTATTTAGGTAAGTAAGGAAGTTTTTTTTTGTTCATTTTTAGCATAAAGGTTGTATTATTACCATAAAGTTTGTTCAAACTAGTTCTAAAACCTTATCTTATCTGTAAATAAAATAAATAACGTTTGAGATAACAAAGTGTCCATCACGCTTAGTAAATATTTTGGCTTATCTAAAACTAAACTAATCTAAACTTTTTTTTAGACTGACTTTTCAAAATTTATTTATTTTTGTTTACAATTTTTTCTGAAGTAATTAAGATCGCATCATGAATTTGACTAATAACTTAGTATAATAAAATCATAAATATTGTAAGTTTGAACACAATCCGTTTATCTAACTGAAATGTTTACTACTTTTTAGGTTATATTTCGAAATCAACGTCCTTAAAAGCATGACATTAAAACTTAACTATTAAAAAACAGATAAAATTCTAAACCAGATTACACTTAAATCGAAATACGTGTAAATACGAGCAATAAATAAACACGTGGTAAATTGCGATAATTATAATAATAAAAAGTGTTGACTAGTTTCAGCTTGCTTCGTAAGCCACAAGATGGCGCCACCGGTATCGCAAGCAGCGTACGATGTATCGGTAGAGTCGTGAAATGGGGAACTGACGAAGTAGAGCAATCAAGTTTTCTCAATTATCAAGTTTACTGCCCGTTCTTGTTTTGTATTCCGATGTGATTTTAAAGTCAATAATGGTTTTAGAGGCTTTTTCCATTGTTTTATGGGTATTTTAACTACGTGCAATGTAGGGTGTTGATTATGTAAGTAAAATTATAGATGGTTAGGTACTAGGTTATATTCGGGCTTGCGTTTCTTTCCGGGAATAACTTCTACATTAGTAATCAGTACAAGAATTAATAGAAATATTGTATTAGGTACTTTCTGAAGTTTAGATACTTAAAGTACTTACTTTTATATTAAATGCAATTCTACAAATATTCAAATGTGAAAGTTTGAATATTTATTTGTTGCCTAACTTCGCTTTTGCCTAGGTATACCTATTTAGATAGTAGATACAGTTAGTGAATAACATAGGCTACTTTATATCCGTGTACCAGGAAAGCAGACGCGGGCAGAAGGTAGTATCGTAATAATGAAAAAGTTCTTTGTTTGGGCAGGTAGCGTGTCCGGTGTCAAACTTACGATAAAAACGAACGAACAATTCGATATTTAATGGAATAGCGTCTGCGATACATCCTCTGTTTTTTAAATTAGGTTCTTTGGATTGCGAAATTCTCATAGAAATTAACTTTTTGAGGTTAAAGTACAAACGTAATCCACTTTGAAACACTTATCTTATTAAATCATACAAATTACGTCTTATGAAAAAATGTTTTGCAAGTACGTAGTTACTACGTACTTGCATTTATTTATACTACGTTATACTACGTCGTAGTATAATCTATACATAATCTCATAAATATTTGTAGACAGTTACGTAAGCAGAGCCCGAGCATCAACACAATATTACAAAGGCGAGAATGCATTCGAGCACAGAAATGGGACTTCCGTTTTATGACCGAAAAATAAAACCGGAATAAAACAACTCTCAACTCACTCTCGATACCGTGTCACTGTGAACTCATACTTACCCACAAATCCTAACTCAGAATGGAAAGGATTATGAATCCTTTTAATTGAAACAAAACTCAACTCTTTTCTATAAAAAACTTTCAAGGACTTTCTGTGAGTTTGAGTTTCAATTCAGACTTGAACAGTGCTGTAATTCCCGCCATTAGCTCGGTTCTAGATCTTTCGTTTTGCTTCATAAAGAACCACAAAATCAAGCTTTACGAACTAATACACATTCGCTAGACTTCGCAAGCATCAATAAACCAAATGGACAGATCATTATGATCCTCACGATTAATATAACGTAATTAAACCTTTCTTGTACAGAAACAAGATTATTTACGCAAAAAGTAATTTCTAAAAAATTCCAAACGAATCTCTTAGAAAAATCACCCGCATTGCGTATTTTGAGAGTTCAAATTTGAATGGCGCGACATAGAGGCCAATGCCACAAACACATGTTGGCATCGAACGACCAGCTTACTAGAGCTGCCTCGCCCCGCGGTTCCTTCATAGAATATTCAGGGCAAGGTGCAGGTTGGTTGGTTTTTGGGGGTCTGGGAGTGTTGGTTGGTGTTATAGGAGCAAAGGGGCGCAGAATGGGAATCAATGAACTCGGCCGAGCGACCGACAAAGGACGTTTCAACGGCCAGGTAATTATCCTAATATCAATCCCTTTTCCATACAAAACTAAAGATGATCGTCAACTTAGTTGCTCGTCAACTTTTTAGTTTTTACGAGCTCTGGGGCCTTATTCTCTATGACATAGGAGATTCCTTCCCCAAACGTGCTACGTCACAACGCGTTCCAAAACGCAAACTTCAAAAATGATTGATTTGTATATAAATTATTCGAATCGCGCATGACACGTTTTGAAACGAATAGTTTTCATAACACGGCAGACGTCGGCCCGATTAGTTGACAGTTCAAATTGTGGCCAAAACGTAACGTGTCGCGGTGGGGAATAACAACTAAGGCTTACGCCATACAGTTTTTTCAGATTACACGCTCTTGTCTTGCCTAAGCCAAGTAACGCGCGTGGTTAACAATACAATAGAGAATAATGCCCCTGAACGACCGCGTGACGAAAGATTAGCTTTTTTATCGTTTCTCTATAGTTTTCATTTATTAAAGTTATTTTAGAAATTGTTTGCTATCAATAAGTAAATATGTAAGTAAGTATGGAAGTTTATTACCGTGTACGCTTATCTTATTATCATTTTTACAGTTTTATTGTTGTAGAGTTTTTATATACTTAATTAATAACTATTAAGTTAAACTTTTAGTTAACTAAAAGAACAACATACACATACGATCTGTTTGTCCGTCCATATATTACTAAATAATAGACAAAAGTTTAAAATAGTTTGCATGATCTCAATAAAGCGTAGAACAAATATTAAAAAAAAAACCTTTTTTCTCGACGCGGAACCAAACTCGATTTCAAACTCGATGCCGCGAAACCGAAATGACAATCGATAGATATAACATTTACAATGTCATTTTTAGGTTTAGAATATCTAAAAAGGTTTTATTTAATGACGTTTACCATTTTATTACATGGCACTTCGGCATTTAATTTTTATTAGGTAAGTATATCTAAAGAAATTTAGGAACCAAAGTGTAAGTTTCTATATTTTACTAGATGTATAAAGCTATTCTTGTATCGTAAGTGCCTACAGATTTGCTATACTTACTTATTTAACATCTTCTTGGTTTTTTTTATAATTAATGGAAACTAAATACTCAGGGACATTTCACACGCCTTATCCCAGACTAAGCAAAGTTTGTAGTAGGTATAGTAGGTATGAGAAAGTTAACTTATTGTTTTCGCCAAAGAATAAAACTAAGTTAGTCGTAGTACCTAACAATATCTCAGCTTAGCGAAGAAAAGATCATCAATATTCGAGCACTTGCCTAAACAATTTCAAAATAATTTGTCTCTCAAAGTTGTATAGCTCTGCCGTTTGGCTCCGTCTGCGTTGAGACCCTTCACAAGGGTGGCGTCACCCTTTCTTATTACCCGCCTTCGAAATAACACCCCTGTAGTACTCCGAATCCAGTGATTGAATCTTGTATTTTATTCTTATAGATAATTGATTAAATTAGAAGCAATTATGCATTTCAAATGGTACGCAGTGCTTTTAAAACAGTGACAAAAATCATTGTGATTTAATTAATAAATAAATCATCATCATCATTTCAGCCCGTTGGCACCCACTGCTGAGTATAGGCCTCCTCTTTATTATGCCATTCTTTATGGTCCCTTGCGACTCTCATCCACTGATTATTGGCTCGCTTGACCTATTTTATCACAGATATCACACGCTCTAGTCCAAAACTAAGCAGAACTTGCATTATGGAAACTAGCTAGATTGATGAAAGTAATAAAGTAGAATATATAAGAAATATTTATTTTTGTTAATACATAAACCCCAGACAGAGTAAACATTAGTGTTTTCAGAAACGTTTGTTAAGGATCGACCTCACGACCAATATATAATATATATACAGGGTGTAACAAATGAGGTGGACCAAAAGATGAAAACCAAATGCGGAAATCAATCAAATAACGACTCAAACTAGTATTGTCGTACGAAGAGTCTACTATTAAGTTACAAGGTGAAAAAAAATACGGTTGTAGCCTTGATAGTTTGGGTATATTTGGGAAATCTAACCTAAAATATGTTAATGAAAAAAAAATCATTAAAATAGGCATTGAGCTCCCCCGTCACCCTTTTGCTCTAGGTCCACCTCATTTGTGTAGGTATATATAGTACACCCTGTATATATAGTATGAAAAGCAGAGCTACCAACTGAGCGGTGACGCCTGTCTTTGTGAGCTAATATAGTATGCCCAGGCACTTCAACATCCATATCTGCCCCAGCTCATATAAACTGCATCAATAGACAGGGGATTACACATTCTATATTTGTTTTACTAGAAACTTTAATAAGGAGTTGTAATTTTTTTATTTTTGCATAGCAACACACAATTTAGCGTCAAAGCAGCTGTGACATGGTAACATGCATCATTGGATCGCAGCCAGCACTATCCAGACGTACCTAAAACACTCCATTACTTCGTCTATTAAATAAATGCAGTTATGCCTTATTTTTCAGAAAAAAACATGGTATTATCCTTTAACTGTTTCACTGATTGGCGCACTATGTTTTTTATGAAGAAAATATGCATTGTTCTTGGTAGGAAGTGTCTTAATAAATATTTTATGTTTCATAAATATTTGCAGAATTTCAGGGTTTGATATAAAAACCGTGATTTTATGTTCAGAATAGTTTTTTTAATTTATCCTCCTTTGCGACAGGTTAGAAGAATTTATCTGCAAAAGGTTTTCATCCCATCTAAAAAGCCCGTCAAATGAGAAGTGGTGTCCTATGAACCTCAGACCCGTTCAGGACATAAATCGTGCCATAGCCAACACTGTCCCCCTTGTGATAAATGAAGTACTTTCTTACCGTTTTCAAAATAGGGCGTTCTCAATTTACATCAGTTGGTACTTTTTTTCGTTCAAGGTACAGTTATTGCGATTTAGTTTTGTGGTAGGCTTACTAAGGTCATTGGTCGTTTTAGTCAGTTTTTTCATGGAGTTTGATATAATTACAAAAGACCGGCCGGAGCTAACCACTAGCTAACCCCACATAATCACCCAAAAAGCTTTGCAATTCGCAGCAGAGCTCGCCCATTATTTAAGAAGATTAAAGACGGAATCATGTGAAGGGTAAAAGTGGTCGTTGTGGTCTGTTTGTCGCAAATCATTTGATTTAATATAGAATCGTGGAGCGAGTGAAAGCGTGACGTCACAGTTCGCTTGGATGGACGCTCACAACGCACGCCACGTTATTGATACCGCCCTTAGCTTGCTAGTTAGTTAACTAAGTGATTAGGTACTATTATCACTTTAAACCCTCCATAAATTAAGAAGTATCGATGAGGGGTGTAATTAGTGAAATCACTTATACTCACCCTATTTTACAATACATGATTCGCTGACGCGGAGACTATCGTAGTATTTCTTTGAGAATACGTTATCTCCAACCTCGCTAGCAACGAGGTCGAAGACGTCCCATGGGCTTGCAGAGCCTTAAATAGATTAAAACCTCTTAGTCGAGGTCATACCATAGCGGCGCCCTTGAGCTGGTTGCCACAACCTAAATATTATAGGCTAAGCTCCCTCCGTATTTTTTTCCACGCTGTAAAATGTTATGAGGCCTTAGTAAGTCCTTTCAAAAAAGAGATCACTCACGGTTTCTGCGATTGCCAAGCCGTTATTCAGGTTATACAGGCGTCACAGCATGCTGCGTGGTGTTCGATCCCGACCAAGAATAAACATTTGTAAGTGTGTAAAATATTGATGTTTTTTGAAAACAAAATAAAATAAACATAGAAACTTATAGTTCAATTTCGTAGGACAATTCAAGGCATCGCAGCGTTTTCGGACTACTACATTCAGCATCCTTTGGAGTATTTTTAATTATGGCAAGTATTTGTAACTCCTTTAATTGATAAGCCTACTAATATTATAGGATGGATGTATGTTTGTTACTCTTTCACTCAAAAATATTCTAGATCGTGCAATTTTTTTGTGTTTGTTTTGGGTTAGTAATAAATCTTATCTTTATCTTTACCTCTATGGCGTTTCTACAGCCTTAGGTATGATACAACATAAGGGTAACACTACACCTGAGACGTTTTTAATTATCGAAAGTAAACATTCTGGAATCCGTTACGGGAGTTCATAAATGTAAATTGGAGGCGCGCATCCCGTTTAGCGCTCCCCCCTCGCAGGGTTCCCCTTACCCCCCTACGAAACGGGGCCAGAGCGCTTGTTGCCAGCTCAGCGTTATTTCGCTAGATCTAGCAGTTCTAGAAAGCTTCGTTTAATCTAAACTAATATTATAAAGAGGAAAGATTTGATTGTTTGTTTGTTTGCATCGAATAGGCTCCAAAACTACTGGACCGATTTCAAAAATTCTTTCAGTTGTGAAGCTACATTATCTGCGCTGAACATAGGCATAGGATATTATAATGATATTTTTTATATAGGCTACCCGTGCGAAGCCGGGGCGTACTACTAGTTTTTCAAAAATTTGGAATACAATATTAAAATCGCCCTCAACCTACTTTTACCAGTTGAGCGTCATCCGTGATCACCATTGTTCGGTAGTATAAGAGTCGTCAGATGACCAACAGCATTAGTCCATTCGAATAAAAAAATCATTAGTAATACTTAAAACTATTTATTAAGAAATTTTAGTATTCGTACATTTTTGATATAATAATATTAAAATCAGTAGATATTACGTAACTGATTTTCATAAAATAAAACTTTAGATTAGAAATAATAAAACTTTTTAAAGCGAGAAATATTTCGATTTAATGATTAAATTATAATAAGATTTCGTAATATGTATTCCGGGTTTCGTCATTGAATACGTTTTCACATAATATTAAATACCTACCTTCATATTTAAAAACCTTCAATAACCTAAATAAATAACACGTGTCTGCTGTGGAGGGCTTATAATATATTTAGTAATATTCTATTATTTAAATCTTTGTATTTAAAAATACTGTTTACCTATTTATTTTTTTATTTTGTAGGCCTAATATAAACAGTTCTATCCACAAAGCGCAGTAGAGTTGGCAACTATACTTCGAACGAACAAGAACTAGTATTGCGGTACATCACTACAATATCGCCTTTGTTACTGGATTGCTAGAAACTTTTTACTAATACTGTATTATATTATAATTTGCTTCTAATTTTTCAACCCTATGGGTCCGTCGTTCTAAACTTCCGCAAATCTTCCGTAAAAATCATGTTCCGATATAAGTATATAAGTAGATATTATTTAAATCATATCATATATGATATATACTTATATATCATATATGATATTTAAATCATATCATATATGATATATACTTATATATCATATATGATATGATTTAAATAATATCAAAAATAATAAATGAAACTGAATGGTTTTTTTCACACTGTTATGTTATTTTGTAACATGATTTTTATGTTGATCTAGAATATTGGTAGAGAAGCATAGAAAAATACTATTTAAAAATAATATAATATCACTACACTATTGTAATCGTAAAAAAGGGATCTTGTTATTACATTTCTGTTGTCAACGTACTTGTAGCAGTTTTTTAAATTTAAATAATTATAATGACAGCTTCACTATCCTACTATAAAAACTATAGCACACTTAACAAGTTTCTATAAATATGTCTTCAATATACCAAACTTAAACATAATCACGATTTAGGACAGTATTCTAATTACTAACGTAAGTTATTCGAAGCGGCTTTCATGAGGTATAGATATAAACAGCTTATAACATTTCAACTCCAAATACGAGACAGCTACTCGACGAAGCGTAGACCACACGGACTGGTATATCCATCCAACATTTGAATTTCAATCTTATTTGCATGATGTAAGATTCAATATAGCTTGTAAGCTATCTTTGAAACTAAATATGTATCAAAGAAATTGTACCAGCTCGGTTACTTTTGACCGAATATTCGAAACGCTAGCTGATTTGCAAAGAAGGCGTGAAAAGTTTTTTTTTAAAGCGCAAGTCGATTCGTTGTCTATTCTGACAATGGGGCGGTCTGTTAGTTATTCAGTGGCCAGGTGGAATAATTAATTACCCTCGGAGGCATTCGCGTGGTTAACGTTACGTTACAAGGGATTGGAACTATACTTTACCGAGTTATATTTTTCTATTGAATAAGCTCTGTCTAGTGATGCTAAGTTAATATGATTACGTAAACTTGTATTTGTATTTATTAGCTGATGAGGCTGTTTCTTATTACCTGACTATTTATAAAATTTGTATAATTTGGCACCAAGACACCAAGTTTTAGTTCATTGATCTAAGTTTATGTAGATTTGATTTAAAACTATATAAGTACTTTTGTATAAGTATAAAATGAATAACCCTCAAGCTAAGAAAAGCTTGTAATAAATGCATTAATTAATACTTTTTTTTCATTAGCTCACTGAACTATTGTACACCGATATTTTTAGACTCAAATTTTTACGATATTATTCGCATCAAATAAACTTAATCAGATCAATTGATATGATTTTGTATCGGTAGTACATAAATACCGAACAGATCGATTTATCAAATACAAACAATGCGTTGTGGGGTAGATTGCTGATAGATGGGGGCCGCGCACGAACAGAAGCGCCGATAAAACTTACGGAGAACGAATCCAAAATATCATAAATTATGATTCTTACTTATCTACCTTATTTTTTGAAAGTTCTTCTAAATGTAGGTATAATTTAGTTTATTATTTAATTTAATTTAGTTTAATTGTTCTTTGTAAGAAGGATAAATATTCACGGACATTTCACACATCACACTCTAGTCCCAAACTAAGCAAAACTTGTACTATGGGAAGTAGACTGCTGATAGAATATACCTAATACTTATTTACATTTTTTTTAGTTCTCATCTAGTAATCTAGCTTTCTACCAATTTCTACCATTCACTTTCAACTATAGTACGCACTTGGTGTTATGTTATACTTATGCATGCAAGCGAAGCCTTCTAATAAGTAACCTAGTCTAGCTCAACTCGAGGTAGAGCTAGTTATTTCTAGATCTGACTAGGAATTCTTATTACTTTTTAAACATTATTTGTTTAAAAAGTATTAATATTTATATATGTATATATCATCGTCAGGCGTCACAGCTCAGTTGGTAGTAGCTCCTTCCATGCTGAGGGTCGTGGGTTCGATTCCCACCAAGAGCAAATTTTTGTATGATGAACATAAATATTTGTCCTGTGTCTGGGTGTTACTATGTATTCCACGTATGTATTTACAAAAAAATGGATATAAGTATTTCTATCAGCAATCTAGTTCCCATAGTACAAGCCTTGCTTAGTTTGGGACTAGAATGTGATGTGTGCACTTGCCGTGAATATTTATTGTTATAAACTTTTTTACGTTTATGAATAATGATTTATTAGCGTCATACGTATAGCATTGTTACTTTTGTAAGGAATACTTCGAAGTCTGTGAATCATGATGACTTCATCACAGGAATTTATTCCCTTGTATAGACTAATTTGATGATTACTCATATCTATGCTGTAAATTACATTTTGTGCCATAGATGTGCTTACAGGTCGTACATACTTAGAATTATTGTTTGAATATAAATTATCTTTAGGTAGATACACCTTAAAAAAACTTCAAATATAGCTACTCACTTGTAGCTACTAATAGACCTAAGCTAAAATAAAAAAGTACATGCAAGCAATAAATAAATACAAATACACTTACATACAACGAAAAGTGGCATATAAAATATATTTCCAAGAATAAAATATAGTTCCAAGAATCTTCATAGATGGAGCTACTCTGATAGGCACTAAGCTATGCATCGATATTTTCTTGAGACCATTATAAAAATACTTAAGTATAAAAAACAAACAAATAGTAGGTAACTAGGTATAGATTGATACTTTACCAATGATAAAAATATATAAATCAAATAAGTTGTGTTCTAAAACGTTTATTTTCTAACAAAACATAAAACCATGCCATTAAACATTTACCAATTAACTTGATAGTAAAAATATTACCACCAAATAAAAAGGATAAGATGAGCGCTTTGACATTGACTGACAAACAGGCATGACAGCAGGTCAAAGCCTAGCGCCATCTAGTTTGAACCAGCAACACATGGGGCCCGAAAAATTATCATTTTATGTGTCTGTTCTATATATTGATAAATACTTAATAATAAATAAATAAATAATGCTGGACAATCCACACAACATCATCTAGCTCCAAGCTAAGCAGTGCTTGTGTTATGGGTACTAGAAGACTGACATACAATACATAGATCAATATTTTTTATTATAAGTACATATGAAACACTCAGAAAAAAATTTGCAGATCGTACAAACATTTATCCCAAGGCGGGAATCGAACCCGCAACCTTCCGCGCCACAGGCGTACCATCGCCCACCGCGCCACATCAGTCGTTAATAATAATAATGATGTACTATTAGGTAGGTATTTAGAATTTAAAATCTCTGTACAATGACCTCGGTTTCAGTTCGCGTTTCGCGTCAACCTTGCTCTTGCAAAGTGACCTATTATTTATCGAAAGTAAAATTTACATTTAGTAAATTCGTTCAGTAAATGAAGTTATATTGTCTGGCAGACTTATCAAGACAAAAGTACGAGTAAACTGTACCCCAAGTACAAGTTTGTGTACACACGGATCGTAGAGATGCAATCGCCGAGCGCCACCGATTTTGTATGGAGATCCAAGCAGCGTCCCTAGCAGATTTCTTGAGAAGCTTGGATTTCCATACAAAATCGGTGGCGCTCGGCGATTGCGTCTCTGCGATCCGTGTGTGCACATACTCGTACTTGGGGTACTGGTTGATATTGCCTTGACATTAGCACTACACGTGTTGCATATTTGCAGAGGTTTTCACCTTCCTACAAGAATAATTTTGATTCGTTTTACCAACATGTGACAGACGTCACAGCACTCACAGCTCAGTTGGTAGTAGCTCTGCCTTCCACGCTGTAGGTCGTGAGTTCGATTCCCACTAAGAGCAAATGTTTGTGTGATGAACATAGAATATTTGTTCTGTGTCTGGGTGTTACTATGTACTCATCATCATCATAGGCAGCCCGTACTAGCCCACTGCTGGGTATAAACCCTCAAACGCCACTCTTTTCTTAATTGGGCCTTTTGCATTACTATATGTACTCTATTTACTTACAAAAAAAAATCGAGTAAGTATATTTGTATTCTATCAGCAATCTAGTTCCCATAGTACAAGCTCTGCTTAGTTTGGGACTAGAGTGTGAAATAACCAAGATTATTTATTTATTCGTATAAGTTAGGTATTTAGGACATCAAATCTCGGTGTACAATGACCTCGGGCGGGTGTCGTTCGCGTCAACCTTGCGAGCGACTACGGTGTGGCAGGCATTTGTCGAAACTTTAAATTTCAAACGATTCGGCCAACTCGACACTATATCCCAGCCAGATCCGTTTCAAATCACTTCAAAGTCAAAGTCAAAGTCAAAAATTACTTTATTCAATAAAATCACAAGGATCATTTAGAATCATCTTACATACTAAGTGATTTCTAAAAGAACGGGCAAGAAACTTATCGTTTTTTCATATGATCCTTCTTACAAATAATTATAATTAAACTGTATTAAACTGAAGTTCCAGTGACTTCGGATTCGACACCACGCAGTTTAAATTATTGTACTTAATCAAGGAAGATTATACTTTAGTAATAATTTTTATTTCAAAAATCATGTAGTGTGAAAATAAGAATTTATTGATAAATCTGAGTGTTTATTATTGTTAATCAATTAATCCTAACCTAACCAAAGAGATCTAGTCAAAAACAGGGATCTGAATCAATTTGTATGATTATGTTTGTATGACTAATGTAATAGTATTCGAGTCTTATTACGCTACTTGTTACTCGTTTTCTTTCTATCTTTTCTAGACTAGGTACATATAATTATTTAATAGAATAAATGTGGTAAAGTTGTGTAATCCAAATGAACAAAAGTGCAAAATATTCCTTAGTTTGTTGGTACAAGAGCTCACCGCATTAATAATTACAATATTACCGACCGACTTTGAGGCCACTATGTAGGCGTGAGCGGTACCGTCCGCATGCGAGAGAGATAGAAGATATTCCGATTTCAATGAGCGATTTTCCAAATAGCTTTTTAAAAAAAAAAATAGTTCAAAAAGAGTCGATAGATGGCGCTGGACACTTAGTGTATATCAAAATCCCTCTTTTTTATCTGTATAATCTATTGGTAGCTCTGTCGTGTAGCTGTCATTATCATCCTGTCACGTCCGTTTCGGTGTATTCAGCGTTTTGATAAATTTTGTTTGCTTTTATTTTAGCATTCGTGTACCTTCTTGTGGATTTTACTTTTGACGACAACAGACTGTATACTGGTTTCTGATTTCTGCCACGATTGAAGACTTTTAGCTTTTGTCAGACAGTTTTGAATTTTTTCTAGGACAAAAATTTCACACCACAGATAAAATATAAAAACTTTTTGTGTTGACAATTGACATTGAAATGCATTTGACGTTGAGCGCCATCTATCGTGTATTCTAAGAACACTCCCTGGAAAATCGCTCATTGTTTCTGTGCTTCATTGGCACTTCTTACCTAAATAATATTATGGTAGCTAATCTACTCACTTGACGTACATTCATAGTTAGGTTAGAACAAAACCTAAAACTTTAACTTAACCTAATAAAAAGAAGGTTCTCACTCAATTAGCCTGAAAACTTATTTCTAGATTAAACGATTTTTAATAATTCTTTATCTATTTGACAGCTGGTGATTTTTATAAACAGGCTCATTTGCAATCACATTTTTACTTTAATTGATAATTTTCGATAATAAAGCAATTTAGGGTCCTCTTCCAGCGCAGTATGTAATCGAAAATTTTGAACAGTACCTACCAAATAAGGTACAAATTGCTATTTAGCACTAATTAGGTTAAAAATCATAATCATTGCTAGCACAACAGCTGACATAGAACATTCACTTTCTCTTATAAAATGTATGTTGTTTTCTAAGTAGCATCGACCGTCATTCGATGGTTAAAAGTAAAGTAGACAAGCGACTATATTCGTTATTACTATCTAAATAAGGTTGTTAATCGCAATCAGTTTGCTATGCGGTAACAGTCGTATACCAGCTTTGTCGCCTAAAAAACAAAAGACGATGCAGTTCGATTTTGACGTAAAGAAAAGATGTCTGCTCGTAAACTGACATAGCTATTTTTTTTTAACCTATTGTCCCACAGCAAAGGTCTCCCCCAAAGCCTTCCACCTATCCCGGTCTTTGGCGATATACCTAGCTATTAAGTGACTAAAATGATTTATGTACTTACCTATTAAATGTATATGTAGGTATGTGTTTTATCAGCAATCTAGTTCCCATTGTAGAAGCTTTGCTTTGTTTGGGACTAGAATGCGATGTTTGAAATGTCCGTGAATATTTATTTCTAGTATGATAATGTATCTACTAATTCGACTTAGTAAACAATAGATTAGCTCTTTCTAAACGCCGATGTGCATAATTCTATTAACAATCTATCCTGTGATGTGTAGTTTATTTGGTTAATTAAGTTGAGCAAGAATATTGAAATGCAAAATACATTTACATAATTCATTAGGATACTGCTAAGTGGTGTTAGTTTATCGTTAGCTATTAGTACAAATTTATAGATAATAATTACAATTTTGAAAGATAATATAGGTAGATATAAATTAATATTCACGGAAATTTCACACATCACACTCTAGTCTAGCAAAGCTTTTACAATGGGAACTAGATTGCTGATACTAATATAAGTACTTTTTTTTGTAAATACATACATATAATGTACATAGTAAAACCCAGACACAGAACAAATATTTATGTTCATCACACAAACATTTGCTCTGGGTGGGAATCGAATCCACGACCTACAGCATGGAAGGCAGAGCTACTACCAACTGATCTGTGACGTCTGTCGAATTATAAAACATATGAATATTGTGAGAATTAAAAAAAATATATAAATACGTTTATTCACAAACAAACTTACGACTACACTTACGACTACTGTAAACCGACTTAGGTATAGGTACAGTATTTACAAATCAGTTGAAGAAGAAGGCCAATAATCAGCAATAATAAGTTTCATAACCCACTATTAGAAATCCTATCAGAAACTTACCATTTTGACCGTTTCCTAACCAATGCCTTTACTTAGACTGAAACAAAAGGTCTATTAGTTAGTTTGTAAGGGTTCTATAGTTCAGCAAGTTTGTTGAAGGTTAAACTTTTGCAAATAAGTAGATGAGTAGATACTAATTCTTCTGTAGATAGCTCATCTGTTTCTTATGTATTTTATATGCCAATATTTTTTTTTAATTAACCTATACTGTCCCACTGCTGGGCAAAGGTCTCCCCCCTTTTCTTACATTCTTTTCTATCAGCCGCCGCTTCCCACCAGGCTCCGTCATCATAAGTATCCAAGTCGTCACGCCAACCAACGTTTTCTTGGTCTGCCTCGGTTTCGTCGTCCATCCGCAGGCACCCTTGTGTGACGACTGTGGCCCATCTATCTCCCTGCATACGGCTTATGTGTCCAGCCCAATCCCATTTCAGCTTAGCCAATATACATTTTGTAAATACTGTAATAGTCGTAAGTTTGTTTGTGAATATATATATTAGTTTTATTTATTAGTTAGCGAACAAAGCTAGACCAAACAATCAGGCAACGGACCTAGTAGCTACTTGTGTATGCATCAAGCAGTTGTAACAGTAAACTTGTGAAAGTGCCAGACAGTCGGACACTCACGTAAGAAGTGGGCAAAAAATTTCATAATTGGTGCACTAGATAAATAAGCTGGTCCAGTGCAAATAACGCAATGTCTGCATGTAGATACCTAGTTTATTTTAGTAAATAAATAGTCACAATATATAGTAACGTAATTATTAAAATAAATGATTGCTACTGATTTGGATCGGTTGAGCTATCTATAGATCGTTTGCAGACAGCATAACTGCGTTTTAAATTTTATAAACATATTCATTTTGTAATTACGTTAATTGGATTGTATAATATAACTAAGTTCTTAAAATAATGTTTTTAATAAGATTAATTTGACGATAAAATGTCAAGGAGTTCAAAGTGATAATTAAATCGATACTTAATTAAGGATTTTTTAATATAATAATAGAAGATATTAGTCTACTATTGAACCGATTATAGGTATTACCGATAATATTATGTTAATGATTTCAGGCATTGATAGTTAGAATACTAAGTACCTATACAAGATACTTAAACTCAATAAAATGTATCCAATAAAATCATAAGGATAACTTTGAAAGGTCTTACATACCTACTAGATGATTCTAGGCGCCAGTTCGTCGCGACCAGAGTCTAAAAGAACTGGCTAGAAACTAGACCTGGATCCTAGCGTTTTTTTATATTATCAAAATAGAAAAACATAAAAAAAACATATTATGAGCTTGATATATTA
Organism: Ecliptopera silaceata; assembly: GCA_932527185.1. NCBI lineage: Eukaryota > Metazoa > Arthropoda > Insecta > Lepidoptera > Geometridae > Ecliptopera > Ecliptopera silaceata. Next base: position 3,446,441 of record OW052205.1, on the reverse strand, counting down.
TTAATAATAATAAGTAATTATTACATTCAGCTTGTGAGAAAATTATTTGAGCCCTACACAAGCCCTAGTTTTTTGTGTATTAAGTAATTAAATATAGATCGTTTGCAACGGTCTGAAGATAACTCAACTGTTTCTTATGTATTTTGACAATGTACATTTTGTAAATACTGTATAGTCGTAAGTTTGTTTGTGAATAAAGTAAGTAATTAAATAAAAGGCCTTAATGTAAAGTATCCTTGAAGAAATGATTTAAGTTCTTATAAACTTAATCCGCCCATCAAAACTACTAAACAAAGTCAGGGTTGACCTCATTTAGATTCTATCGAAACTTCTAGAAACTAAATACCCTTATAATAGCTTGGAGTACAAAAGGGGGTGAAATGAGAAAATAATCTAACCATTTGACATCAGCCCGGTCTAAGAAGTAATTTAGGTCATTAAAATATAAAAACTAGATTTAGCTAGCCGAGTTTTGTCTATAAACAGTAGCACTCTTTAGTAAGTATGATAAATAAAATGTACCAATATAAAAACTCATAACAAACGTATAAGAACCCTAGTGCAGCCAGTATCTTGGGTACGCTTCCGATTGGTACTGATTTGGATCAGTTGAGCTATCTATAGATCGTCTGCAACGGTCTGTAGATAGCTCAACTGTTTCTTATGTATTTTATAAGCCTATGTACATTTTGTAAATACTGTAATAGTTGTCAGTTTTTTTATGCATAAAGTCAACTTTCTAAAAATTTTTTGTAACTTAAAAAAAAAAGAACCCTTGTATCTGAGTTTAGTTCTTACTTGGCTGTTTCGACTCTATAACGTCCTAAACATATAACTTTAATGTTAAACACCCTTGAAGTAGAAAGGTTTACGTATGTAGAGTCTAGTAACAATTTAAGCTAACAATTTACCCTCAGTATTGGCTTCAACTGGGTAATGAAGCCTTACCTAAAGAAAACAGAATTAATTTTAATAATAAACTATCATGTATTGTTTTGTAAGAACTAACATAATGTTAGTTCTTGCTCCCCCATAAGGGGAGAATGAATAAATGTGACAATCGTAAACGTATTGTAACGTTAACATATCACAATGAAGACACACTGCGCCGTGACGCTGCAACGTTGGCAGTCAAGTTAGCGTCAACACATGTTCACTCGAATAAGTACTTAAATGTTCTTGTTAAATCGTAGTTGTCTGGAAGAGATCGCTTATAGTAATAAGATCGCCCAATGTATATCTCAATACCGTTCTTCGTCTTGTCCAAATTGTAAATTTAGTTGTGTGCGATTAAGTGTAAGTATTCCATTCTGTAGCTCTACCATGAGTTTTTACTATACTATAAATTGTCTGTAGTTAAAAAAATGTATGAAGATTTGTACAGCGCCTCTAGCGGATAGTTGGGTACTAAAATTCGTCATACTAATATTGACGTAACTACTGTAGTAAAGTCAGGCGATTTTACTGTGACAACTCATGGTAGAGGTATTGTTCTTCTAGGCTCTGGTCGCGTGAAACTGGCACCTACAATCTCTTACGGCCGGTTTATGATCAACGAAAAAATCAAATAATTACTATGTGTCAAACTCGGATCAATCGTGATTTGGGTTTCCAGAAACCGGTCGTTAGTATGTAAAACGATTCTAAATGATTCTTGCGATTTTATTGAATAACTTTTTGACTTTGACTTTGACATACACGTCACCGTTTCGATGCGCTTGCGATTGTCATTTATTTGTGCTCGAACTATGCAGCTGCATTTACAAATATCAAGAAGGTTGTGATCTACAAGACATGATGTTTGTCACGTAAATCGTACATTATCATAGTGACCCAGCAACAGTACATCCGCTATAGCGCGGTCACACGGAGTTCAATCGTTCAATCCTACTGGCTCTGGCGTGCTATTATTTGTACTGTGAACGCGCTCGCGCATTGCACGCGAGGGAAAGAGAGAGTGGGGGACTGACATAGTGTGTAATTGCCAGTAGGGTGTCAATGACAATGCTCTGGAAACTACGATACTTTTACATAGAATATGCGTCTATAAACTTTAGAAATTGAAAATGAAACTAGAAGTTATAAAAGGGATGGTACAATAGGTAGGTATGGCTCTACGGTATCATAGTAACACTGATAATCATGTCTAAGCCTAAAGTGAATAAGCAGGTACCTATACTGGTTTGCTGTTCTTAGAAGCTGTAAAATAAAAATATAATTAATATAGTAATGTAATATGTAAATGTAAGTAAGTAATGTAATTAATTTAATGTGTTACAGGAAATATGAATTTCCCAAAAAAATCAACTTTATGTGAATTTCAAAAGCAATTTAAAATTAGCCGCGCGACTGTGCTCAGAAATTATTTTTTATTTCAACGGTTCACAGAATAAATGCAAACATCATCTACGGTAAACACTTTTAGTTGTAAAAAAACTTATCGTGCCTTTTAACTTTTCATATAACACATATTCTCGTCACATATTACCTACTCTTCCTGCCTGTCAAAAATCCACAACAACTTCAAGCTTGATTCGAGTAGAACTATGTCACTCTTATCCCCTTGTGTCGGTTTGACTTTGCATCATCATTGTTCCAAAAAGTCCTACTGTATTGACTGTGACAGGTAAAGAAACGGCGTTCAAGCACAGGTGTGCGTCGAACCAGCCGGCTTCATCAGCTGTTCGGCTCGTGCGAGTTTGAACCCGCTGGCTGGCTCCACGCCGCCACTCTTCCAACCCATACCGCCATATTTGCCTCACTTGCAGTCACTTATCAAAGCAAAATGAATCTTATCACTCTTGAAATAAGCTTCAAACCAGTTTTGTATAGTTCAATTTTTTGCAATTACGTTTTTTTTGCAGGACAAAGGCATCCGGCACGAGAAATGTGAGTTATGAAACGTTAGGGCTACCTATGATTGGCTTTTTGACGAATTAAGCTGTCGTGTTAGTGTTTAGATATTGGCTAAGTTGAATAATACTGTTTGTATTGGAAGTAGAGCTTCTGTACGGAGTAGATACTGTTATGCGAGCACTCTGGGCCAGTGCCCGTCGATTGGCGCTCGCGGTCACACGCGCGCTCCGCCTGCCTCCAACAAACTGTCAGTGAGTGCATGTGTACGGTATTGTCAACCTCCTTGTATAAACAGGTAGGTTAAAAACTTTTTTCCAAAGAATGAACGCATAGGTTGGTATTGCTAGCTATAAAGACAAAGAAGCGATAAAAATGTCGAAACTGGTTTTCTGTGGCATCTGGCACGCACTAATTGATATAGCATCAACTGACGTTTGTAATTACCGGCTCGAGCCCGCGAGATACAATTTGTATCAGTTTTATTTAATACTATAGTATTATGGATATCACTTTCTTCTTGAATATCTTTTGATCTCAAGAAACTTTGAAAACGAGTTATCAAATTACTGTAACATAAAACGTTTATTTATTATTTTTGCTACAATCTTTTGATGTGGCCTTGCTTGTAGTGACTGTAGGGTACTTCGCAAGGCCGTTTCTCCAAACCTTAGTTGACCTCATTTTTCAGATAACACAATTGCCTGCTTAGTGCGAAGTAATAGCGTAGAACTGGGTACTTAGTACATACAGAGTACATGATAAAGTGGGTATCGAGAAAGGGAAAAAGAGCAGTGAGGGGTGAGGGGAGGGGGCTCCGTGACGCCCATGACGTAACCAATTGGTATGCGATAGTACGAACAAAGAAATTAGCATTTAATTAGATATTTAAAACGTATCTTCCGAAGCTGAAGGAAATTTCTACTTATATTAATGTCTGTTTTTGTTAGATCATGAAAAATGCGTACAAAGACAAACGAAGATCAAAGATTTTGTTATAATCCCTAAACTTGTGAAAGTCTGGAGCTATCTATAGGCCAAGGACTTATTATATAAACAAATTTAATAATAAAACGAGTAAAGGTTTACTAAGTTGTATCTACTACAAACATATTATAATTTATAATATAACACATTATTATAAAGTTATTTAAATATGAAAATGAACAAAAATACTTTAAATTTCTTGACCGTGGTCGGGATGAATAGAAACACAAAGTAATAGGATGCTACATCCTCTCAAATATTGTCATAGTTTTTTTTAAGGTGACCGTGACGATTTAGACTACAAGTTAAATTGAGCTTTATACCATTACGATAAGGTTCATATAATCTATAGAAGGTTGTGTTGGATTTATTTCCAAAGACGTGCCGTATGCTGAGGTGATAGCAGCTGGCCTTGTTAGGTACTTATAACATCGTATTTAGAAAATAATAAATTATTATAAAAGTTAATCTAAACCTGACAAAGTAAATCACCTTATTTTTCATATGAAATGCACAATTAAACTTAATAGTAAAGGAAAGGGTAATTAAAATGTTTTTATTTATTATTTTATTTTTGTGTTTATTTTATAAATCAATAATGTGCATTTCAAAATAATAGTACAATATTATTTTATCTATTTTACCGTACATATGGTTTACTATGACATAGTCTCTGTTTCTATGTAGTATTTACAAAAAATATATAAGTATTCTATCAGTAGGTAGTCTTGTTCCCATAGCACAAGCTTTGCTTAATTTTTTGCACAAGCTTTTTTGAGCGTGATGTGTTGTGTGATAAGTCCGTGAATATTTATTAATTTAAGCGGCCTATGTTATAAAAAGTTAGCGCAGACTTGATGTATTGATTACCATACGTAATGATGACATAATACGCTAACTTTTTATAAGATAGGGATTCTATAACATCACGGCTCGCGGCGTCGCGTCGCGTTGTGTGATTGTGTGTAACGTGACGTAGACACAGGCACCACTATGAGTTTCTCAAGCGTTAAGTGTACTGACCCTTGATGTACAAGTCCACTTAGCAAGTACTATCGTGAATAATTACAATTGGTAATGAGTTATTGAAGCTTTAGCGGAAATGAAGGTATAAAAAAATGATTGTTGTCTATGTTTTTCAACAGACTTTTAAAAAAGTTCTCATTTTGGCAGTATGTTTATTTTGAATGTGGTGCGATTGTGACGATTGTAGTTGGTATTGTTTATTTTTGAAAAAATATAATAAAATAACGCTACTCTGCCTACCTTCTAAAAGTTAGGACTATTTTTCTGAAGTTGCATGATATAAAATACTCATCCTGTTAAGTTTTTTACAAAGCTTACTAAGTTTAAGTACTTTTACTTAAAACTCTAAATAACGAAATGGATCTATAAAAAGACCGATTTGAAAAAAATATTTCGTATCAAACAAAACAATAATTAAAAGTTTTTAAAGATTATTTATCACTTAATAAATAAATAAATTGTTTAGTTACTTACATATTTTAAAATGATGCCGTAATACAAGTTATTAAAATTTAAATTCAAGTAATTTTTAATATTAAGTATAACTTACGCAATATTAATGATTTCACTACAGTTCACGGTTAATGTTGGTCAATATATCGGTTACATGCACATCGTCGAAAGATAAACTAGCAGATAATACTATTACTGATAAGAGCGACGATGTGCAAGTATAGCAATAATTCTGCAATATGACAGGCATCACAGCTCAGTTAGTAGTAGCTGCTTTCAATGCTGTGGGTCGTGGGTTCGATTCCCACCCAAAGCAAATGTTTGTGTAATGAACATAAATATTTGTTCTGTGTCTGGGTGTTACTATCTCTGTATGTATTTACAAAATATATTTTATAAGTATTCTATCAGCAGTCTAGTTCCTATAGTACAAGCTTTGCTTAGTTTGCTACAAAAAAGTGTGTAAGTATGTACTACATTGTGTACTACAAAAAACCTATCAGAAATAGTCAGAATGAGAAAAAAATAGTATGAGATTTAACATAAACAATACCGATATTGTTTACAATCGCGTTCTACCAAACCACTCGTCAAATAACAAAATATTTTTTATTTACAAAGCAACCAAACATATTGAAATCATACATAACTTGTAGATAGGTAACCTACTCTGCAATTATATATTTTAGTTATTAGTATTTTATTTTTTAATATTTTTCTTGTAAGGTACATATAATGTCAAAATAGATCTGTCGTGTCTACAATAAAGAATAATTATTATTATTTTAATAATCATATAAAAAAGTAGAGATCGCGAATGAGGGTAAATATAATAATGACCGTCTCGAAATAAAGTGTCGTTTTGTGCTCGACGAAGGCACGGTAATGAGTGGCGCCACCGTGACATATTTACTATATTACATTACAGACGCTCAAAAACAAATTATTCTATTATTTATTTCTCTCTCAAAAATGTATGATAGAACTTAACAACTAGTAAAAGTAAAAAAAAATCTTTTTTCAATAAAATCACAAGGATCATTTAGAATCGTCTTACATACAAGGTGATTCTAGATGCCAGTTCCACGTGACCAGAGGCTAGAAGAACGGACAAGAAACTTACGGCCTGGTTCGTTTTTTTATATGATCCTTCTTACAAAAAAATACTTAAACTAAATTAAATACTATAGTTCCAGTGCGGTGTCAATTTAACTTAAAATTTAACCTACTACTATTTTCATTTCACTCTTTATTTGACCCCTTATTTATACCTTCTATTTTTACCCCCTTACAATTACCCTCTATCATTAACCTCTATTTCAGTGTCTCAAGTTCAATAAAGTCATAATATTAATTGTCATTGAAATCATTTTACTTTATAACCAAACTTCAAACTCAACGCAGACCGCTATACCTAAAACTTGATTTAAAAGCTGCATAGTCTACCCGTCTAGACTGCTACGTACAGACAGATGCCATTCGTTTCGTAAAGTCTAGAATACTCGTAATATCGGTGCGGTACCTAGATTACCTAGGTATAAGTTCTTTTTATAATATACACAATACAATATACATCTTTTTTTTTTAATTGAATAATAATATGATTTTGATTGTAATTTTATAACTGTATCTTAAATGTGTGAATATTGTGTGCTAGTATTAATTAATGTAATTGGTTGTCATAACCGTTTTAGTTAATATAAATAAATAAATTATATTGATTAAACTGGTATAATAGTTACGTGACATTGATAAAAATTGTTGAAAAAGCTTCTATAACACAAATAAAATATTGCACCTACATGTTTTTGAAATTATTATACAATAGAACCACGTATTTTCAAAACAGAAAAAATAACACTTTCAATACGTACCTATATGTGATAACGATTATTCTTCTACATAAAGATTAGAAAATCCCAAAAGTTTTGAGTCGAGCAGGACTTGAACCTGCGATTTTTCTTTTCTATACATTTCTATCTTTGTGATGTTTTCATGTTAAGCACCAAAAAATTATAATTAATTCATATTCATATTTTCAATAAAAGTGCTTAGTACCTAGGCATTGAACTGAGTAAGTACGTACAGTACCTACCCATTACAGAGCATTGTGTTATTGAACCCCCGACCTTTGAGAGAACAGTGCCACCAGCCTACACAAATTCTCTATTATATTTTTCGGTAAATATTGACAAGAACTGAATTAGAAGAGAAAATCTGTGTTGGATTTCATTTTGATTTCCAGTTTATCTACCTACGACTAAAAAAGTTAAAAAATCTGAAAGCTGAGATTTTTTTTCTGACCTAACCAAAAATCTGAATTTGAATGTACTTGTATTAATATAATATTTTGTACTCATGAAGTTTTTTAGGTGATCTGATTTTAATAATTATCTACTTTACTCTTAAACTTTTCTTTATAATTATTAGTTACATTATTACGGTCTATCTTATAAAAAGTTAGCGTAGACTTGAAGTATTGATTACCATACGTAATGATTACATAAAGGCAACGCTTACTTAGATATATATAAGATAGGAGGCTAGTATTTAGTACACACTTCTAACAGAGAAATAAACATTGAAGTTTTCAGAGCAACAATTAAGATTAATCAGTGCATCTTCGAGTTCAAATTTCGGCAAATTACTTAATTACCAGCTATTTTCATAAAAACCAGGCGATACATAAAAAAAAACAAAGCTACAAGTAATTGTTTTCGTGGTAAAACTCATCAATTTGTCTCAAAAAAAAGACCTTTAGTTTATACACTGACTTTTTATACGAAACCTTTTTGGCTCGTTTTTCAACTAATTATCATTCCTCCATTTAACGAATCTTCTTTGTTTTTTTTCTTTCATTATTAGGTTGTATTTTGAAATTCGTATCGAATTCTAAAGCCTAAGACTTAGAAAGGATAACTTGTGTTTTGACTGTTTTTGAGGGAATAGTTTGTTAGATTATTTATATTTTTTCTTATAATTAAAGAAATGAATGTCGTGTCTACAAATACATATATTGATAATGAAGTTGCAAAATTTTTTTTTTATTAAATTGTAGTTTTGTTACTCTGTGTCTATGTTATTACTCATGTTAATTTATCTATTATATTTTATTCCATTTTATAGTATTTATTGAACATTTGCGATTAGATAAAGAAATAAAACTACTTACTTACATAAACTTGAGATATAAAATAAATTAAGCTTCTATTGACCCCACGTATGTCGTAACTTTTCAATAGACTAACACGTGAAAGAAAGTACATCAACGGTTAATTGACAGCAAACGTCATTTCAGATGTCACATACCTCTATTCAAATTAAAAATTCGGACGCAAAGTGCATTATACAGTACTTTGTGGATCTAAAAAGTAAAAAACCCAGTTATTTTCCATGGCCGTTTGACTCAGTAAAAGTCACAGGCAAACGCTAATTGGTGCTGCTGTACTATTTCTTTTAAAAGCGGAAATTTCGGAAACAATCAGAGTATTAGAAACTTTATTGTACACATTATTTTTATTTTTTTAACTTATTTCGTCCCACTGCTGGGCAAAGGTCTCCCCCTAATACCTCCATTTCTCTCTTTCTTTTGCTTCTTCCCACCATTTATAATACATAGGTATATAGTACATATTAATAGAAAAAAAAGGTAGCACTCCGGGAGTGCCGGCAGAAGTGAAAACTTCAATATTAACGTTGTGTTTTCACTTTTAAGTTTTCACTTCAAAAATATAACCACAGACGTCATAATGACAATGACAATCACAATGACACAGACACATTCGCGCAAGCGCCCTGTGCCGCCTAAACAGAGCACACTCAGGCACGGTAGAAAGAGTGGGAGATACTAGTTCCTCTCCCTTCCCCTCGATCTTACGCTTTTTATCAACGTCACGTGACCCTGACGCGAGTTTGAAAGTTTTTACCCACCCAGCGCCGCTAAAGAAGTTTTCACTTCAAAAACTTACATATACTTACATTATAGAACATTTGGCGACTTTGGAATGAGTGAGGGAAAACGTAATGATAACTTTGGTTTGATAATAAGTTTTAAGCTATTGCATAGCTTCTATCGGGCCTTGAGCGTTGAGACCGAATCCAGAAATTCCGTAACGAAAATAACCTAACACTGCGCATGCGTAATCCAGCAAAAAATGCTATGCAATATTACCGCGGCAGTCCCCGAGTGCTACACGTCTTTTTTATTCTTATTAAAATAATGTTTTTATTTGCTGACTCTGCTACTCAGTTTATAACTTTTTTCACCTTGTCTCGTGTATGTTCCAAATAAAACATTTGAATTTGATTTATTAAGTATTTTATCACCAATCTGGTTCTACAAGGTTTTTTGACAAAATTGCTGGTTACTTTAATTATTTTAAATGTAGTTTAAGTTGTTAAAACTGATGAAAATTATACAGTTTTTAGTTTTTTTTATATTCCAATAAATTTACAATAAGTACTTACTAAAATATCCAGTAGAGTTTAATAATAAAAATGCAAGTGACAGGACCTTCACAATCTAATATCTAAAATACAACTTGCAATATTTCCCACCCAAAACGGGTTAAAACCATCTGATGGAACTTCGCAGTATTCTGTGATGGAATTTATACTCTTTGTTACGCCACAGACAATGTCATACTTACTACTACACTAGGTTACGCCAAGCATGAGCAGTAACTATCGTTTAATCTGTGGTTATACCGTTCACTGTGCGGATGAAGTATCGCCTAATCTGTGGTTATACCCAGCAGCGTGGTACGTAGTAACTATCGTCTAAGCTGTGGCTACGCCAATCGTAGTGCGTTGTAATGTAGCTATTGCCTAATCTGTGGTTATACCCAGCGTAGTACGTAGAAACTATTGTCTAAGCTGTGGTTATACATAGTGCATAGTAACTATCACCTTAGCTGTGGTTATACTTTTGCCCGCATCGCATCCGAACCCCGCAGTCACCGCAGAATAAGTAACAGTTAGTACGTGGAACCGCTGAAGGAAAATATCGTGAGGAAATAAATTTTATACCTCTATACAGTATAGTATAGTAAAAGTGTAGGTGTTCTGACAGAGGTGATATGATTTTATTTATCCTAAGTAGGACAGGCGTCACAGCTTAGTTGGTGTTAGCTCTGTCTTCCGTGTTGTGGGTTCGATTCTTACACAAACATTAATGTGATGTCGATGTTGTTTGTGTCTTTGGTAACTATTTATGTATTCACAACAAAAATATATACATATGTAAGTACTTACTTAAGTATTCTACCAACAATCTAGTTTCCATAGTAGACAATAGTAGCTTACTTTGGACTAGATAACGTTTTGTGGTTAGTCCATTATTATACAAAAAAATAGGTCATGAAGTGGATATGACATAGTCATATAGTTAATGCTTGGACGTGACTCTGACTACCTTCCTATATATCTAAAATCTATAATCGATGTTATTCATTGCAGTATCGGAAAAGTTTCGGGTTAGTTCTGAGAAAATTCTCAACTCTTTAGAATAGAATAAAGTTGGTTCTTGGAATAACCGTTCTACATAATCAATAATCTGTTTTCAGAAGTCGCTCAGATAGTACTAGTTAGTGCATGATAAATAAACCTATTTATTAGTGCACCTATTGTAAGTAATCCGATTAAAAAATACTTAGAATACTGAGAATACCTATATTTTTGAATAGAAAATTATTAACATTCGTTTATCAGCTCTAGGTAGGTACTTATATCTTTGAAAATGTAGACACAAAGATTTCATTATAAGAGCACAAAAATATCGACAGTAGCATCATGTGTTGGTTAAAGTTTTTTATGAATAATTAAAAAAAACATACCTACTTATGCATAAGTTTACCTAAATTAGTCCAAATATTCGATCAGTTCCGTCGAGAGTTCAACAAATTCAATAGGAAACAGTTGTTCAAGTTTAATAAACCTACTAATTCCGAGTAAAAAACGCATTTCTCATAAATATATAATGCAACAAAGTATCCGAGGTTTAATATAATTGCCTAATAAGTAGACGAATCACGTTTCATCGAGTCGCAGTACTCGCTACTCTGCGATTGTTGACAATCACCCTGTCGACACAAAACAAAACGATCTGTAGCTCTACCATGAGTTGTCACAGTAAAATCGCCTGACTTTACTACAGTAGTTACGTCAATATTAGTACATATGACGAATTTTAGTACCCAACTATACGCTAGAGGCGCTGTACAAATCTTCATACATTTTTTTAACTACAGACGCTAGCGAGTATAGTATATATAGTATAGAAAAAACTCATGGTAGAGCTACTGGTGCACGAATAAATGTGACGCAAACGTATCGTAACGTTACATTCAAGACACACTGCGCGGTGACGCTGCAACGTTCGGAAGTCAACCTAGCATCAGCGCGCAATATCACTCGAATAACTTCAATACGTTTCCCATTGTCGCAGTTATTCGTACTCGGGCCTCTGTACCATTAACCCTGTGTAATAGAATCGAGTTGTTTGCCACAATCAGCACAAACAACATTGCCGCGTGCCTTCTGCTCCAGCCCACTATATTTCATTACGAGAATTCGATGGACGGGCCTCAATATTTTACCGTCGCTGCATACCCGACCTTGTTCGGCGGCTGGTAATAACATAAGTTTGTTTGCGCTTGTTTTGCTTTGAGGAATTGTTTTCTATAATCCTCGTGTAGATCTGATTTCTTTCAATTACTATGATTTGACTGTTCTGATTTTTATTTTTAAATGCTGTGTAATTATTGGTTTTGAGAACTGAATGAATCTTCTGGTTCCGCAAAACGAGGCGACATATCAATATGTATTCATATTTTCGTATCATTTATTTAACGGGACTGCGGTTCTTTTTAGTGCATTAAAAAAGTTCGTGTCGAATTGGACCGGCGAAATAACTTGAGTGGCGTAACCAGTTTTTGTACGATACTAAATTGAATAGACACAATGAAAAGTTATTCATATTTATTTGAAATGAACCAAATTTATTTAGACATGTAAATTTCAGCCAGAATAAAATGTGTAAGTAATGATTTGCACAAAATAACTATTTACTTAAGTACTTATTTGGAATCGAACATTTTTGATTTGATGTCATAAGATTAAGATATGCTGGAATATAAAATGTAAACAAAAACTTTTGTGACATAAACCTGTGCGTTATTTCCTGATATTTCAACATTTTCGACCGCACGATGCCGATGGTCGTAAACGCCACAGCAAAGCGCATGCTGTTTTGAACTTTATTCATTCTTTTTACAAGTGTATTTAAAGTGACAAGTGTCAGACTGAAACGTTTTATTGCCATAACCGGTCCGCGCGGAAGTCACATTTCGATAAGTAACGTTTTACAAACAATAAGCGGAATCCACTGTAATATAGAGTAATCTGTTACCGATCACCTTTTTGTTATACGTAAAACTCGTGTTCGAAAGCCCAAACTCATAAAACCATCGATAAAAGAGCAAAAACATGTCTATATTCAAACGCTCCAATCATTCGACGCGTTGACGACTTGTAGGAAGCGTTGCGCGACCTTAGTGACGTCACGAGGCCGCTCCGCTCTCTCTAGGTGTCTCGGCCCTACGACAGATAACATAACAGTTAGTACCGCACCAGAGTGTTTATTAGTGATGCCGTGGAATATGTAATAGTTAGTGGTCGCTGGGCGAAGTATTGCTCATTACGTATTTATTGAGCTTACATTGCTCTACTTTTGGTTGGTGGTATATTATAGTGTCTTCTCTGACAGTTATATACAGGTTGGTTGAGGCTTTGGTGGGGTTAAGCGTAGTAGGCCTAGAAAATCACAGGTTTTTTAAGTCACAAAAAAGGATATACAATGTTGACTTTGACTAGTTGTTAACTGTGACTTCGTCCGCGTCCCGTTCGTATTTTTAGCCCTTAGATTGTTTGGACTAGACGTTATATTATTTAGTAAGAAAGGAAGGTCATATTTTTTTATTTCATAAGGAAACTCAAGTAACATCAGCTATTTATTCAAAAAGTAAATAAAACAGATAAATTGCGCAGATCAAACAATATCCCAGCATTTAGACCCGACCCGTGGACATAGTTGAAATTAATCCAGTAGGTAAATATAGGTGTAGTGTATTGCTTATTGGTCGGTTATCCTAGCTTAGTGGCATTCTGTGAATAATCCGATTGACTGTGAAACGGTAGCTCTTGTCTAGGGCTGAGCACGATCAAATGTGACAATCGTAAACGTAACGTATGTAAGATACACTGCTCGCTACTGCTGAGATGTTTAATAGTAAAGCTGATGTCGACGCGCAGTGTATCTCAAAAACGTCACTGTGTCGATACGTTTACGATTGTCACATTTATTCGTGCTTACCTCCCAGTACTGGGGCATTACCTACGAGTACCTTCATTCTCGAAACGGAACCAATCTCGATTCCAGATTGAAAGACTAATTACTGTAATTGAGTCTTCGACATGTTTATGTAACTAAAAATATCTTGCTATAACCAATGTATTAATGTTTAAAAGATTAATATGACAAAATGACGACCGATGCGTCGTGGCGGGCGAAGGTCCGCGACGCGAAAGGTTGCGGGTTCGATTCCACCCTTGGTATAAATGTTTGTACGTTCTGCGAATATTTATATCGTGTATTCTACGTATTTTATATGTATAATAAAAAATATCTATCTGTGTAATGTATGTCAGTCTTCTAGTAGGTACCCATAACACAAGCTCTGCTTAGCTTGGGGCTAGATGATGTTGTGTGGATTTTCCAGCATTATTTATTTATTTATTATATTTAATTGTTGAATACCACGTCGCATCTAAATCGAGTTTGGTTCCGAATTCAGAACGTAGAGTTTGCCCGTTGTGTTGACATATTGCAATGCGTAGGTATTGACTCTACAAATCCAGATTGGTTTAATTGAATAGATAACCTCACTGTGTAGATAAACTAGGTAACTGTTGTGAACAGCTTCGGTTTCGTACGTGACGGTGGTGAGCTTTCAGTTAGTGGATCAAACATTGTGATAACGTGCCACGGCTTGAACCAACATAGTTTGGATAGGTTCAGATTTTAAGACATATTTTTACGATCGTGTACGTTGTTACAAGTTTGCTTGTTAGTAAAAATGTGTAATATAGATTTCTTTGTTTTGTGTTTATAGGGTAAAGTCAGGATAGATGCCTCACTTTTTGAAATCACCTCTTTATTTCAAATCTACTCATATACCGTAAAAAAAAAATATCAATATTACTAATTGGGTCTTTCGTCTTACATTACGGCTTATTTTAGATGGCCTAGCAATTACTGGTTAGGCAAAAAATTAGTTTCTGCAGACCCATTTTTTGAGGATAGGTGCCTACCCTATATGGATAGATGCCCCGCCATGAAAATGTTAAGGAGGTTAGATGCCTATGGTGTGGGATAGATGCCGTATGCAATAAAATAATAGAAATATGCATTATTAAAATTTGTTTTATTGAGGCATATCAATCAACATGTTATGTTAATCATCTTCAAGTAATATAATCATCAAGAATGTAACAAAAATAATTAACAATTTTCAATTAGCTTAATCAAATAAGTAATAAAAGTTTAAAAAATCAACATAGTCTCTCTGTTCCACATTCCACCACTCGAGCTTGAACTCCCGCCTTTCTCATGTATTTTCGTGGCATGGTTCATCTGAAACAGACAATTACAAATATACTTATGTACTAAAATCTTCATTATATCCATAAAATGAAATAAGTATAAGAACATAAAAAAATAAGAAAATATATAAATTTATAATGTAAGTATAAGGATATGAGGGATATACGCCCTTAGGGGCATCTATACCGCGAAAAATCGAGGCGACTATCCTTTTTGATATGGATAGATGCCCTTTTATATATTCACTAAAATAAACACAAAACAACAACTATATGAATATGGATGTGTAATTTAATAACCTGTGTACTGATATAACAAAAATTGTATGGAACTAATTACTACTTGTAAAGTTATGAAGCTGTAAATACTTACATAAAAAAGTCAGAGCTGTTTGACACATTCGCCGCGGAGATTATTGCACACACGAGCGATACACATCCACTTTGAACGACGCACTTGCGGGGACTGAGGTGTGTGGCGTCTGCGCTCCCGTTTTAACTTATTAAATCATATGTAGCTATTTCGGAAATATGAGTTTTAGAAAACGAGGCACCTATCCCAATGCGGCATCTATCCCGGTTTTACCCTAATGATTCACGATACAAAGACGGTAGATCTCTATAAACGCATTTTTTATATCATAATAATAACTCTTTTCTAAATGTAACAAAAAAATTGACAAAAAAAAAGCCTTACAAAACCTTGTCACAATGAAAAAGTTACAAGCCAAAACTATCTCATTGTGTTGTACACATAATCAGCAATTATAAATTACGAAGTGATTCAAAATAAAAATCTCACAGCATAGCTCCCGCGGTGAGAACGGGAAAGGGATAGCCGGAGGGGATCAAATTAAAGCTTTATGGCACCCATACGGGCCGAACCCGCCCGAACCCGCCCGAGTTCGACCGAATGCTGGAGCCAGATATTATAGCGAATAACATTACAGGGTTATGTTATTATAAAACCTTCTGAATATATTCTTGGTGATCCCGATGACTTGGTCACCGTAATTGCTTAAACAATTGAGTGATCGAATTTCGAAAAAAAAACACCGGACAGATACCCACACGTCACCGGCCAAAGACGTCCCTTAGTGCTGTCCATTGAGGGTTTTATCTAGATTTAAATCCCTTCCCTGGCAATATCCCAAGACGAAGTACTGTCCCCTTGTAGGTAGGTACGTAACTTTAGTGATTGAGCGCCATCTTCGCTCGCCATTTTTTGGACATAGAAAAGAGTTTTTGGACAACCATCAGCATGTAGTCGATTTAAAATAAGTACTTATTATGTTTTTCATGATCCTGTCCTGTCCATACTAGGTTGTTTGGTAGAGATCGCTGCTTAGCGATAAGGCCGCCCATTGTATGTCATACTCTAGGTTTAGTTTATTTTTTACATGTTTATTTTTAAGTTGTGGTGTGCAATAAAGTATTTTCTATCTATCTATTTAATATGGATGGGGTAAAACAGGGGCTTAAGTAACATGAAAACATCTTTCAGATAAATTGAATTGAAGAATTGTGTCATGCAGTTTTATGTTTGTATACTTACTTACTAAGGAAAAACCATGAGGTTTAGTTAAAGGTCACTTGTAGATGATACGGATGACAAAAATAATTTATTTTTCATGGTGACGTAAGTTATTCCAAAAATCATGTATGTACTTATTTACTTACCTGTATCATGTTTAATTTATTTTTATTCGGCCGGTTTCTGGAAACCCAAACTACGATTGATCCGAGTTTGACACATAGTAGGTAATTATTTGATTTTTTCGTTGATCATTGTTCGAGAAACCGGCCGATAGTGACGTAAGTTATCCCAAAAGTCTACTTACCTGTGTCATATTGTTGTGTTTGAAAGTGAAACTGTGAAGTATCTAAAGAGTTTTGCATTTTAAGTTTCCAATCTTGAGTGAATGTGCAGTATATTTGCATTTTATAATGACTGTGCAAAAATGTGTGGATCTTTTCGTCACAATCTTATAGCTAAAGAGGTTCAAGAGATGACCATGTTTTGTCTAGCGCGTTATTTAATTTCCAAATACTTTAGGCAAGCAAAAATCTGGCAATACTTAATACATTTATTGTTGTCATATGGTGGTACATAACATGGTAATACAATGTAGGTAGGTGTCACATATAAACCCTGTTTAAAGGGCATTACAATACACTCGTAGCTGGAAGAGAGGCAGACCGAGGTTCGTCAAAAGTATTAGATAGTAATAATAAATAAATAAATAATGCTGGACAATCCACACAACATCATCTAGCCTCAAGCTAAGCAGAGCTTGTGTTATGGGTACTAGAAGACTGACATACTTAATACAATATATAATAATTTATAGATAGAGTCCATGAGTTAGCTTGTGTCGCGAATGTTTGTGTGATGAACATAAATGTTTGTTCTGTTTCTGGGTGTTTCTATGGATTTATTAACAAAAAAAATGTATATATGAGTATTCTACCAGCTATCTAGTTCCCATAATACAAGCTTTACTTAGTTTGGGACTAGAGTGTGATGTGTGCATTCAGAACATTTATATTCACGGAGTAATCTTGTACATACCAAAAAATACGATTAGTTCAATTGAAAAACAGCTAGGCACGGTAAAGCAGTGTCTAGTCTGGCTAATCTTTTCAACACGATGCTACAATAAAATAAAGTTTAATAAAGTACAGTAGCATCGACACGATAAGAAGAAGAAGAATTGAAAAACCTCTTTTTGAAGTCGGTTGAAAACGGTCGTCTATAAGACTTCTACGAAGTACTTATCTAACATATTATCTACATAAATCACAGTTCATTATAGGCCTTAAGTAAATAAACATTTTCTATGATAAGGAAGTTATTAAATGAGATTTGACGAAGGTTCCTGTGTATTGATAGTGTTTATCCTTTTAACATTAACCTTAGACGGAGGGCAACATTGTTTTATGGGTTTCTTTGGCATTGGCGTTTTACTGGCAAGAATTTAACTTGTTTTGGAAACTTATAGTTTTTTGTTTTAAACCAAGGCCAGCTCCTAAATGACTTGTTCGACGTCAGAATAAATGGTCTAGTATCGGTATCTTGGGGTTAGATGATGATGTTGGATTGTCCAGCATTATTTATTATTTATTTATTTTATTTATTTCTCGATAATTTAGTCTCAAAATCCCTATTGAATAATCCCAAGGATGGGGTTTTTGAGATCTTATGTAGGTACCTATCTAGATCCCCATGATTTTGAAGTTTTGATATCCAATGATAAAAAAATGGGACTCTTGAGACTAAAAGTTTCAAAATTCCTATTGTGGTAGAGTTACACCATTTTTATTCATGTACTACACACCTTACTACATTACCATTTCCTACACACATTTTTTTTTTATTTTATTACTGGTGTACACTATTTTGACAGAGTATTCCCGTAAGTCACAATAGAGCAGACAACAAATTAATTATTAAAGCACTTATACATTTCTATGTATAAAAATCTTAAAATTACTGATAACGATTAATCAGTGCGGTGATAGTCCTTCCTCGAACAAACTACATCAGAAGTAGTTCTACTAAAATTCAGGAACGGTAAAATATCAGACGAAGTACCCAAGTATTTATCGCTAGCCGTGGCCTTGCTAGCGTTTATCAGAAGTAAAATCAATTATTGAATGCAGTAAACAGAGGAGCGATCACGAATCAGTGACTGTTGTTAATATATCGTATACGAGACACACTGCGTGGTGATGCTGCAACGTTCCGCAGTCGAGGTGACGTTGACCCGCAATGTGTTTCGATTCGTTTACATTGTCACATTTATTTCAGGCCTCAAATGATAACTTGGTACATGTCAGTTGCAAAGATCACCAAAAATCCAGTCATTTACTTCTTTTTTAATGCAGTCATTGTGTTTTTTTTATGATTAATTAAATGTCAAATGGGTTAGTGGCAACAACTTTGTATACTAATTTAGCCATACACCATGTTTAATAGATTTTATTAAAATATTTACTTACCCTTTTATTAGGTAGGTATTAGTATTACCTACTTAGGTAAATATTCAATGAGCACGTCCTCATTATTAAAGGCCACTTTCCATCGGGTGGGCAATCAGCCTACTCCATCATTTAAATGTATTTACTTGTATTTATTTTGCAAAATTGATAGGTATTAAAACGTTTGCTAGGTTGCCTATAATTGAAACTAACTAAATCTAATTATCCATGTGTGTCTTTTGTTAGCAATCCTCAATGAATAAAATAATGAATAATGGTTTTGTGGAGGTTTTGAAGCAGTTCTATGAATACATAAAAACGCGTCCGATTTCTGAACATCACCGACCTTGAAGATTTTACACGAATTTGTTAACGACGCTGAAAGTATGATTTGGGAGTTTCGAGTGAAATCAGTTACTGCAAATTAATTCTTTCTGTGTGTACTTAAGTGAGTACTGATATGACGGATACGGAAGAATGGAGGTAAAAAATGTGTTGTCGCCGCCAAGTAGGATAAGGGCAAGAAAGTAAAAAATTAAGAGTATATAATAATATAATGTCACATACAATAAAATGTTCAAGAAAATACAATTAAAAATACAAATGTTTCCTTATGTTACCGTTCTTATCACACTTGGTCAACAATACATAAAATCATTAGCTTAGCCCAGTTATACCCAATACCTACCTATTCTTCGCAAATGACTATCCAAACTCAATTAAGATCGCGTTAATGACATATTTCTCAACCGGCCTTGCCTCACGGCACAAATAATTCACATTAAAAACGTTCTATTTACCTCACTTTGTTCGACAATGTATGCATGCCCTCATCCGTTGCTGTTTCAATAACAATAAACTATGGAGAAGCAGAAGTAAGCAGGCATTGTATATGGTTTTCGCCTTACGGAATGGCTGTGCGTAGGCAGTGCGTAGCGATTTGGGTGCCGGGGAAATGACCACGATAAACGACCTACAAAATGCTTGCTTAAAAGTGGGTCGACCTCGAGCGACAGTCGTACATTGAGAAGGTACTGTTTTTTGTTATGAGTGCAATAAGATGGTATGTTTTATTCAATTGTTGCATATTTCTGGAGGTTTTCCGATACCTAACGCTCGTGCGGATGACGTAAGCGTTTGAAGGTGCTTTTGCATGGAATCTTTGTGACCTTTTAAAACTTTGTCTAAGGATTCAGCTTTTTGTTATGATGATGTGGTATTTCTGACTAAAGATTTAAATCTTTTAGGTATTAAATACCATGTCTATGAGTGTCTACCATGTCTGGGCGAAATAACTTTATTCCTTTTTATTTATTACTGTTAGTCCATATTGCTGAGCTCTAGTTTAGTTATTTCATTTTAGTAATTTTAATAATAATCATAAAACCAAATCTTGAAACACTAAAAATTGTGTGGTTAGAGTACCTATATTAAAAAATCATAGTACTTAACTTAATCAATTAATAAAAATATATTATAATTGCCATGGTAAATGCTGTTAGATTTTAAACAAATTAAAAACTTAGAATTGTTAACGTCCGAGTTCATTGGTCTTTGAGTTTAGTTAAATAATTTGACCTCTTTTGGTTTACTTCGGTGACGTACACGTAGCACTGACAGTAACAAAAGAAACAAGATATAGAACCTCTTTTTAAAGTCGTTTGTTGATAAAGATAAATATGTAATAACGATCGGATTTGGGCTGTAAGTTTCTTGCACGTTCTTTTAAGCTGATTCTGGTCGTGTGGAAAGGCACCTAGAATCACCTAGCATAACGATTCTAAATAATCCTTGTGATTTTACTGAATAAAGTATAAAGAATATGATTCATATTATATAAGAGTTATTGTTATTTGCAGGAGCAGAATCTGTTCGAGTACGGCTGTTGCACCGTTGCCGAAACGCCGGGAAAATAATAAGGTAGGTACGTGATAAATACTTTATTATAAGTTTTGATCACATAAATTAAAATATTTATTTATATATAAACACTTATTTTTAGATACAGTTTGGTTGGGCACTAATCTCAATTCTATTGAATCGAAACATGCCTGCAATTTTGGCTGATGAGTGATATTTTCTTATTTTTTTTTAAATATTGATTTTAATTGGAACTCGATATTTTCATAGTAAACAATTATGAATTATTTACACATTGCGTATTACTCTCAAATTAAGCAAAGCTTGTATTATAAAAACTGGATTGCTAATAGAATATTTATATGTAGATATGTTTTTTATAAAAGACTCAGACCAGTTATAAACACGTGATACATCGAGTCAGATATCCTGCCCTTGATTTTTGCCCTAAAATCGTTCAAAGCTACAATGCAAAATAATTCGATTGTCGATTAACAACCGCAATCCCTTATAATTGTTTGAAAAACTACCCTCGGCCTTATCGTTAACGCAACCTCTCACACATCCATGCATTATCATCCTTATTATAATGAAAATAAGGTAGATTATAGAGATAGGGTACAAAATTAGGGTCACAGTGGTAAAGTCTGGTTTGCAGGGGTATTCTGTGACAGAAGTTGTTCGATTAATTGTGTTTTCGCCCCTATATTCGTAACCGGGAATTGTTTAACTAAATGATTTCGTTCTGATATTAAAGCGTGTTAGTTTCCGCCTGCGAGTTTATCCGCTTTCGTTTCGTTAATCGTTCGGGATAAATAACATATGTGTTAATTTTACAAACGTTTCAAAATTTTATGTAAATCTGAACAGTCATGACGTCATTGCAGACCAAACATATCGATAAACCTAAATTATCACATTTATTTAGCTAAGTATATTAGAAATTCGAAGCACTGTGGGCTTGTATTTATCGCAAAAATAGATAGTATAAAAAAAACGGTAGCGTTGTAAGAGTCGTCAGACGATTAACAGGAAATAGACCATTAGAAAAAAAGTGTAGCATAAAATTACTAAATAAATGGACGTGACTCTGACTACACCATAAAATCTAGCTGTACCATGTACCAGGATTGCAGAAGTAACTTAGAGGTACAGTAAAATAGCCCAACAAGGTTACGAAGATTTGCGTGAAGTTATTTCGGGCTATTTTGCATCAAAGAACCCTGAGCCAACCCTTGACGGGACAGGATATTGCTTTATAGCTACACCTACCCCCATTGTGAGACCTTTACCATTTTGAGTAAGTCACTAACCGCGCTAAGTCGATGATTAAAAAACATTGCAGTTTTATAAGGACTTTACGGAAAAAAGTCATATTTCATAAAAAAATATTTCATTTCATAAAAGTGGCTTTTAGATTTCTTAGTAAGAGGAGCGTGAAATAGCCTAAACAGAATTTTGGCGCTGTTAAAATTTTAGATTTAATTTCTCGATAATTTTAACTCCAAATCGGTCAATATCAGCCAGTTCAATAGAAAGCTGATCATACGAATAATCTTAATAAAAGTAAGTAAATCGTAGATAAAAGTGTATGAATGAATGTAATTTTATCTAAGTAAGTACATTCATTCATTCATAAATAATGAATGAATGAATGATTCAAATGTTTTAATGACATTTTAAAACATTTGAAAATTATTACCTATTCTAGATTTTTCAGTTACAATCTTACAACTAAAGCATTTCTCTAAAACCTCTTTCAAATGTACATTTGCGAGTTTAGTCGAACGAGGCCTTACAAATCTTTTGTCCGGTTTGGACGGTTCGTTCACAAATTCATTGTCTGTTTTTTATAGGTATAAAACACGTGTTTCAAGACTTATTTATTCAGGTAATATTCTCATGCGGTTTACAATAATCACAGATTTTTGTACACTGAAAATAATAAGCGTTGTATATTTTTTTACTACAAAGTTCGGTGAGTACCAATATTTTATATAAAAATTAAGGCTTCTAGAGATCGTATTTCCTTGATATACATACCTATGTACCTACTTATAATATAGAATAGAGTAAGCACAAACATGCCAATAAAATAAAAAATGCCATACTCTACCCGCTCTACATTTAATCAAAGAAATCAAACGAACTCATAAATATAAAACTGTTCCTGCGAAATAAATTATCCATGAAACAGTGTAGTTAATAAACTTTAAAATACCGTGCCCTCTCTGACAGTTTATCGGCGTGATAAGACGACCGGCAGCCACCTTTAAACCGGTCTCATAATGAGTCTGTGCCCTTGACTGAATAGCTGGTATTGTCACTAGTGATGAAAAGAAACGGAACTCTTTATACACTCAGATACAAATATTAGAATAGTGTACGTAAGTTAAGGTAAAAGATAAAATTAGTAATGCTGGGGCCACATTAGCGGGCTACGGCGAATATTCGTGTTAACGCGATGTATGTGGCCGGGTACATCGTGTCATCGCGTAGTATTTAGACAAGAAGATCGCCTATACCCGAACACGATGTTTTTGTCGCGCCAACACGATACGAATATTCGCCCGCTAATGTAGCCGAAGCATAATAAAGAATTATGTCAAACGCAGTCAGTAAACATGGTATAGAAAAATCAACCAATTCAATTTCAGAACGAGAAATTAAAAATAATTCCAATCAATTTGAAATTCGAAGTCAATCTAATCGAATAAGAAGGTTCTATTACATTTCAAATAAAAAGAAACAAAATGAAATTTGAATTTGGAACGCAGAAACGTGGGGTTATTCTGCACCACACATCGCAGTCATTAAACCCGGCCGGTGTCCGGTGGTCAAGCATTCTGTAGATGCGCTAACGGTTCGCGGCACGGACTCCTGCCAAGCGATTCACGCATGGCCTAGCAGTACTAAACTTCTAATTCTCGAATGCGTTGATTTATGTAAACGGGATTTTGCGTAGATTCTACACAAATCGGTATTTTGCTCAGTCGTAGTGCGATGTTTGTGGTTTGATGACACAAGGGAAACTTAGTGCGGATTTTGACTGCGATTACAGCTATATTACTGTGAAAATGTGTTAATATATTGATAGAAAATGTGCTGTACCTTAAGTATTATCTAATTACAACTGCTAACTAACCATGTAAGATTAAATTGCCAATAAAATATCAATAAGTAAAGTGAAAGTATGTGTATAAACTTTTTGTTCGATTACACACTGGAATAACAAAGAAGTAGAGAACAGATTGCACTATTCAATTTTCGCTGTTGCCTGCGGCGTATTTTATATAACGGGTTTCATTAAAGCTGATCCAATTTTGTATAAAATGCTTTTAACTGCTAGTCACTTACACTATATTATTGATTCAAAATGACGTGACATATCTTTTATTAAGTATCCAAATCATACTTTAATTTAAATCTAGTCCATCCAAAGGTTGTCTGGAAGAGATCGCTCAAAGCGATAAGGCCGTCCATTGTATTCACTTAGTGCAAACACTGTTTTTCTGTATTCTCTATTATTTCCTTGTGTGTACAATAAAGCGTTTTCTATCTATCTAAACATACCCACAGAAAATATAAAGTAGTATGCGTACAGGGGCCCTATCCAGAAGGGGCAAACTTGCGTGACGGAATATCCTTTCAGTTGCAGGTCAGTTTTGTAGGCATTTTTTGTGGATTGACGTGGCTGAGCTGTTCAAAATATGACTGAAATGTTTTAAATAATGACTGAAATGTTTTAGATATGACTGAACTGTTAAAAATGACGTCAACGAGCTGGCGCATGCATCTCGCTCGCACTTGCAACGGGGCTTCGCGGGCGCATATTTCTGTACCGCTCTAACATGTCTTCATACTTGTTCGTTTTAGGGGTGTCCATTTTGAAAAATCATCGTTGTTTTTTTAGATTCGATAAATCAGAACTAACATCGATGTCGTCCAATTGAGTTTAAGAGCTCACACAAAGATGAGATTTTATTGTAATGAGTTGGTATATAAATATAATATAATTATACAATACACAATCTACTTCAATTTTATTTCGTCCACAAAACCAAAATATGTTATTCACAATTCGTTGTTTGTAAACATTGAAGCCCGCCATTTTTTTAGTACACATATTTACATATTTACAGACAATATTTTTATTATATTGTCAGTCCAATAATAAACTTTTCATTTTTAAATAATCAAATAGGAAAAAAATTAGTAAAATTATAATGTTCAAACTGGAATTTTTATGAAATTATTTGGATATAATTATTGACTCGATGTTTTTCTACTAAAAACTGAAAAAACATCGATATTTCGAGTATATCAAAAGCATTTCAAAACATCGGATCGATTCGATGTAGGTATCGCATTGTAAATATCGATGTTTTCGATGCATCGAAGTTTATCGAATATTCCGTCCCTATAGTTTGTTTACATTTATTATTTATAACCTAAAGATTTTGCATTTTCATTGTAACTTTCGTGATTGTTGTATCATAATATTGTTATGTGCCATCATAATATTGCTGGCTGCCTTGGACTCGATTGAGCGAAGAGCCTTCAGGATAATAGGTAATACGCTGCCTGCGTCTGTTTTTCCCAATCATTACAACCTAGATCAATTCAAGGCCAATATAAATAGGTGTCTTCTAGACCATCCTGCTCCATCGTCGGCTTCATCGGCGCTTTCCATCAGGCGAGATTGAAGCCAAAGGATTATAAAAAAAAAAATATGTGAGTATGTGAAAGTTTTAATACATACATAATTGAGAAAATGGTGAAATCTTTGTAAGTATTTCACGGAGAATAAAAACCTCAGCTTTGGCAAACCTACACCGGATTTGCGCATTTCGCAAACAAGTATGTTATTGAAAAGTGAATAAATCAGTGTACTACCTAATTATGGAAGATTTTAATGTCAAATCTAATCATAAACATGAAACGTATGTCGGGATTGTCCTGTTTTTCAATACTAGGAGACTGACATACTTAATACAATACATTACTTATATAGATAGGTATTTTTTATTTTACCTACATATAAAATAACCAGAGCACCCGGAATAAATATTTGCAGATCGTACAAACATTTATTTCAAGGCGGTCATCGAACCCACAACCTCCGCGTCGGAGGTGGACATCTGTTGCAGAGTTTCTAACATGTTTGGTCACCACTTATTCATGTTTCAGATGCACACAAGATGCTGGTGCCCAGTATGGGTTAGCAGATCAGAAATCAGAACACAACAATTTAAGACTAAGACATGAATCATTCTATTTAATCGTCCAGGTAGTTGATTACTTCACTTGATAGGTTCATAAATATACCTATAACAAACTAAATCAATCATTGCAATAGGCATCACAGCTCATTTGGTACTAGTTCTGTCTTCTCTGTGGGTTCCATCCCCACCAAGAATAAATATTTTTTAAAAGTTCAATAAGTCTTTATTGGTAAAACATTTTTTTATTACTATTAGTAAATATTAATGTATGTTCTGCTTTTGGGTGTCAACATGTTACATATCTATGAATTTATTCATAAAACAGTATATGAGTATTCTAGTTGCCATACAAGCTTTGTGAAATGTTCATAAACATTTTTTTAACTTGTTTAAGTGTAATGAAATAAAAGAAAATGATTTATGTTCAGATTTCAAGACTGTAAAATATTTTAGTATTGAACTCTATGCGTATTAACTCTATTTACAATACACTTCATTTTATTTCAGGTAGGTATATCTGGGATGTGACACGAGCAAATTTCGGTTGCCAGGAAGAGATCTCTCTCAGCGATAAGGCCACCCATTCTGATGCCTATTACTACTTGTTTAAGCTCTTTGTTTTTATTTATGTGTGATGAACAATAAAGAGTTATCTATCTATTTAGAAATGTTTTAATAAAATAATACTGAAACATGGTTTTATTGAATTACTATATTATTTCACAAATGAAAACAAAGATTAGTTTAATAGTCATAAACAGATTAGGATAGTGAAGTAGTACCATCATGGTAATTTGCATATTCTGAAACAAAATAATATATACTTAATAATATATATATCTCAGCTCAGTATTGGCATTAGTTCTGGCATCTATGCTAGGATGGTGGGTTCAATCCCCACCACAAACAAACATTTATGTGATTACTTGTCATTGGTAAAATATTTATTTATTACTATTTGTGAACATAAATATGTGTTCTGCATTTGGGTGTTAATATGTATTAATTTTTAGAATACTTACTTATAATAGTATTCAAGCAATCTATTTCCCATACAAGTTTTGTTTAGTTTGGTTCAAGTGCATGCCTTGGGAAATAAATAAATATTTTTGGACAATTCACACTTCACACTCTAGTCCCAAACTAAGCAAAGCTCTTTATGTATGGGAACTAGATTGCTGATAGAATACTTACATACTTACATTTTTTTTGTAAACACATTCATAGAAACACCCAGATTCAGAAAAAATATTTATATTCATCACACAAACATTAAAATTTGCTCTGGGTGTGAATCGAACCCACAACCCACAGCATGGAAGGCAGAGCTTACTACCAAATACTTACTGTCAAATGTTCATGAATACTTGTTCAAGTCTAATGAAATAAAGGAAAAAAAAATTAGATTATGTACAGATTTTAATATCATATTATAAACTATGTAATCATTCTTTACCACATATATAAGATATAATAATAATAAAGAATCAAAATGGTTTTATTCCTTGAATTCTAGTCATTTTACAAATTACAACTTGCAGATTAATTTTATATAGTCTTATACTGTCTACTACACAAGTAGAAACTTCATGGTAATCTGCATAGTATTCTGAAACAAAATAATAGGTAAGAAAGTTTTGTAGGTATGTACTATGTGAATGTGAATGATGACGTGTAAGAAAGGTGTGAACATTGAGATGACGTCTGATAGAAGTGAGTGGAAGAAGAGGACATGTTGTACCGACCCACATAATGTGGGACAAGGGTAGGAAGATGATGATGTACTATATTCTTATCTTATGTTATTGTACCTACATTTTAGATGTAACTTTATGCTACTAATCTCAATGATGGTTTATCTTAGCAAAAATTTATTTCAGGATAGGTACTGAAATTATGTTGTCTCTATATAAATTTGCCATAAATATTTTAAATATGATGAGACTAATAGGATTTATAACTACGATTACATACAACTAGTTAGGCATTTATGTTCCTTGTTGTCTTAGACTATTTAAAAACAAGTGTTAAGTAAGAACTAAAAGGATGAAGCGATGATATTACTTTGAAGTTATCTTGCCCATACCTACTTAGGTTTTTTTCAGAAAATGTGTAGATGGTAGTCCTGAAAACCTATAAAAATTCACAGGTCAGCATTGAAATCGCAGCTAATTGCGTTTTAATTTTAAAACTACTTTGAAATTGTCACAAAACATTATAATTTTCGTGTTTGTATGAATCCATGAATTCTGCAAAATGAAACCAAAACAAACTTCGGCATGTCACAATTCTGTCAAAGTTAATTTACAGTCAAAATATCAATAAAAGACGAAGAAGAAAACTGAAATGTTATTTGATCAAATAAAAGCTCAAAAACATTTCAGCGGTCTGGATAGGCCCCCAGGTAGATTAATCGAATCAAATGAACTCAAACTCTTTGTTATAGTCACGCATCATGAGTGTGTGGATGCAAATTCTGTCGCAAAACTTGAGCAGCTCGCCTTGAAACGCGTTTAAAGCGAAATCGACGCTGTAACCTCACTCTTGATGAAAATCAAACGATTTGAACACTTGATTATTGTTAGATAACGGTTGATAAGAACCAAAATCTTCTCATGAAGATATATCTTCTCATGAAGTTTAGATATTATTTGGTGAGATATCAATTTACAATTTGCGGAGTTACAAGTCTTGGGTCCTCGCAAATTACTGTTGAGTTTTATCGTCATTTTTTATCGCTGTTTCCAAGGTTTTGAAGGAAGTGCTTGGATTTTCAATCATTCCAGCACATTTATTCTTCGAAAGTCATCATGATACTTTGATTCGTTTATGGTTCGTACTGTTAAATCTGGAAGAGCAGTAACGCTTGAACCATTATGTTTGAAACCTAAATTGCGATTATAATATTTACAGAATTAAATTTGTTTGAGATTTTTAGACATTATAATTGAAGGGCACAGGGGCAAAAGGGTCATTGTCAAATGTGATTCATTGTGAGAAAAAAGGAAAAAATGAATTTACTTTGTTCGTATTTAATTATTTATTACAGTAGCACTTAAAACTATGTTTCATAGCTTAAATTATAATTGGGTTTTCTATTCTTTATTATTTATTAATTTTAAGTAGATAATTAAAAAAATAAAGTACTTATGTTTGCAAAATATTACCTCAAACAAAGATCATAGCCGATTCACATACGGCCGTTTTCTGGATCTTTCAAATCACGATTGATCCGAGTTTGACACGTAATTATTTGATTTTGAAACCGGCCGATAATATTATAATGATGGCTTGATAATAATTATCAAGAGCATCAATATAGGTATTACATAAAAGGCCTTCCAAGGCCTTATTAAGTACTTTTTAGTTCTAAGCAATTAATTTCAAAGTAAGTTCTGAATAAAATGCTAGTTTAAAGGTTATTGAGCTGACATCTGGTGGTTCAACAAGATTACAGTGATGCGAATGTAGCTACGCTTGCCAGCTGTCAGGTGTAAAAATATTATTATCCGATCATATTGTACGTAGCTCAGAATAAGGCTTCAGTGTGGGATTTCTTTATGTGACTCAAATGTACAGCAAACGTATCGATATTTTTTTTTATTTGCTCTTTTGACAAGCTAACGTCATAATACTATAGTGCCATGTTTTCCGTTTTATTTATCTTTAGTAGTATGGACAATTTTCGGCAGGTATCTATCAAAGCTACGAAAAGTATAAAAATTCTATTTCATTAGTGGAATTTTTTTTCCCGTAAGAAATTATCTATATAAAAACAAATTTTAGTAAGTCATAGAATATTGACAAAAAGTGTTAAACTTGGTTCTAGCATACATTGAAAATTCAGTATGAAAAAGAAAAATTGTGAATAAAAAATTACCTACTACAATGCAATTAGAACGCGTCGTATTTTGTTTCGGTGAAATAATAAACTTAAATTGTGTTAAAAATTATATAACTTATTTTACTTTCTAAGGAACTACAATCAAAATACTATTTAACAAATCGAAATAATA
Source organism: Ecliptopera silaceata (assembly GCA_932527185.1). NCBI lineage: Eukaryota > Metazoa > Arthropoda > Insecta > Lepidoptera > Geometridae > Ecliptopera > Ecliptopera silaceata. Next base: position 3,416,380 of record OW052205.1, on the reverse strand, counting down.
TAGCATCGTACACGCTGTCGGAAAAATACTTATTAAATAATTGCCATAATTAAAATGTTTCCGACATAATTTGATTAATATACTGAAATCAATGGACTGTAAGAATATAATGGAAAAATACTTAAATGAAAGGTGAAAACAATGCTAATATAACAGCACCGAGTGACTCAGAAGGATTGATTAATGTCATCGACTCTTTAATGTACGTAACTATAAATGTTGCTCATCAAAGATAAGGAAAGTGTACGACTTGCTATTAGCATATTGTAATAGTAATCGGGCGATGTACCAACATTACTATAGGTATACATAGGTATAGACGAGGGTTCGCCTTCGTTACTTCTTTATCGTTTTTGGGGCTGCCACAGTATAAATAGTATCTTCTACGTGTTTTTTGTCGCCCCTAAAACACCACGTGTGAGAAACACAGAATAAAAATGTTCATTTAGTCTTACCTCGGGATGTGCAACGTAAAAAGCTTTGATATTTTGCTCAAAATAGGTTTTGCCAAAAAGTATGGACGTTATACTCTAATTAATGTTTAGATGCGTTAATTACATACTTCATTATCGAAGTCAGTGGTTAAATTACCTATCCATGTTTTATGAGAGGCCTTTTTAGGTTATAAACAGAATTGGATTGGAATCGTGCCTGTTTCGAGAGTTTCCATCAAAATGAAAGAGCTCGGAGCCACACCCTCGCTTTTGCGACGAAATATTGTGTCTTACTTATCTGTGTTATAAATTATTTAGGTAGGTAGGTACTTCTAAGTATTTAGTAGAAGATATTTAGGTACACTTCAACTTAGATAACCTTTTCTTTACTTTTAAATTTAAGTAAGTAATTGAGTGTGCATTGATAAAACAAACTGTTCAATAATTTTAATTAAAATTTTGTTTTTGCTCAAGTTGGTAGTTTTTTATGCGGTTAATTAAAAAAAACGGTAACAAAATATAAACATCAATTACAAACAAATGTGCAATAGTGCATGTAAGTCAATGCAGATCTTCATCCGCAATTCCAATCCAGAATGGTTTATAATACATGTAAAAACGAAGAAGACAATAGAGACAGAAGGCGAGATATACCTATACCTACGCTTCACCGCATCGCATGGTATTGCCAGAGAAAGCGAACTATACTCCAATGTATCTGATTCAAACATTGACAGTGTGGCCACTATTTTACGAAAATATAATAATGAGGTAATTAAAATAATCGAGAATTGAATCGGAATGAAATGAAATGACCGAAGGTAAAGCTAATTCAGCAATTTGGTTGTCAAGATTTTTATTTTTGGACGGAATGTGAGCTGTCAAAGTTTCAATAATATTTTTTGAAGTATCTAATGTTTTGATGCTTATTTATAATTCTTTAACTTTTTTTTTGGGAGTAAGTAAACGATACATAACAAGGATTTTATTTATGTAAAAAATAAACAATTTATTTATTGTTCATTTATTAAAAGACAACCTCATGAAATGAAAGAAACAAATAAATTGTGAACGCGATGGTTAGACAATGGCTGAGTAAACGCCCAGCGCTCACAAGACACAAGTAGATAGATACTGACAGAGTGAACTGGTACTGAGTGAACCAACCAGACGAGACAGGTATCAAATCCCCGATCTACAGGGGCTTTTACAGCACATTACAGCATACCTCATAAACCACGCAAAGCGTCGAGAGGGGCACGTTTTAAACCGAATTTGTTTATATATTCGACCTTATTGCTGAGAAATTCGAATTTAAAAAAGAATATGCCGAACTGGCTGGTTGTTGGACTGTTTATGAATGTGATTTTGATGACGTCATGCAAAAGAGGTTGGATTGTAATAAGCGGGTACTTATAGGTATCTCTCTTACACCATCTTAGTCATTATATATGTCATACATAAAATATATAATATTTTCTATATTTTGTAAACCAAAGAGTAATGCAGTTTTTTTTAATCATTCAGCTATCTCTTTAATGTTTTACTCCATTTATTAGGACCTTATTGTACCTAGACATTTATTATTTCGAACGTAAAGCAAACCTTGATATTCGTTGTTCCGTGTATCTGCAATGTAGTTTAACTCGGTTTGGCACTAGATGGAGCTGTGTGAAATGTTAATGAATATAAATTTATACACAAATTCGCGACTATTACTATTACGATATATACATAAAAAACAGTTGTGCTATCTGCAGACCGATAAAAATATTTTATAATACATAAGTAAGTACTTTTATAAAAAAAAATTGTACCAATAAAAACGAGCCAGTTCATAATAAGTAATTTATTAACATAAAATAGGTTTTTAAAACTAGTGTTTTATAAAAGTAGTAGTACAGCTTTGTTGTAGTGTAGCATGCGTTTGGCAACGTGCCACCTCGCATGGTAATATCGCTTAAATTAACATGCCCATTTGTGCTAAAAGTGTGAAAAATAACATAACTAACGAGAATCGAGATGCTTTTGTTCAAACGTCACATGAGAAATTTAAATTGAATGGGATTGAGATGGAAATGGAATTGGAATTGCGATTTTTTTTTATGAATTCCAAATAAAAAAATATATAGCTATGGATCATAATATAATTGATTGCTTGTGCGAACAGGTAGCACTGAAAATATGATTTTATTCATTCACAAAAAAATACTCATATTTTCCATGGCGATACAACAAGTTCGATATTTTCCAATTTACGCGCAAGTCTGTGACAAATCCAAATAAAAAAGGTTAAAAAATTAATACCTACGAGCGTGCCTTTTGGATAAAATTAGATTCCCGAGCTAGGAAAAAATAAAACCACACAACATGCCAGATCTAGGCCAGGAAAGTGATTACTCTTTCAAGAAGGATTAACCCACACAGACGAATTCAGATTTTTAAATAGATACATAGCATAGCTTTGTTTTTTTTTCGCTAAAGTAAATTGGTCGATGATAGCGTTGGATGACAGCTGTCATGTCATGTCATTTTTGACATTAAAACATAACTATTAATTGAAAAAGCAACAGAATGTCCCACTTCGGTCACCCATCGATTTTAAAAATAGAAGCTCAGTGCGTTTTCGATATAACAACATGGCATGCGATGAGAGCATCCTTCCTACGCTTTTGGTTCTTATTTTTATAAACATACGGTTGATTATTGTGTGTTTAGCTCACAAGTTATAACATTCGTGAGCGCAGGCTGAATGGAATTCGTACGATATGCTCTCCTACGTCGAAACTCGAGTTCAAACAAATAGAACGGTCGATTTACGCTTTGAATGCTATTATGAATCGGATTTGACTGAAGTTAGTGAATCGATTTTTGAACGTAAGCCGAGTATTTAATTATATTAGAGTACCTTCGAGTTGGTCTTCGTGAATTAATCAAGACGGTAGGTATTTGTTGGATAACTTCACTATGATAAAGCGGTCTCGTGATAACTAGTAAGTAGTATACCTACTTCGGTATCGCAATTCGGTCGGCCGACTCTAACATAGGTAAGCATAATATGAATGTTTACACTACTTACATAACAATGATAGTTTTGTATAAGTATGTAATTGGTAAAATTGAAATAAAAAGCAAACGGATAAGTATGTTAAAGAAGTACTTACCTACAGATAATGATTTTAGTTGTAAAAGAGATAAGATTACAGTATGGTTGAATTTGCTTTGAATTTTAAAAGTGAAATTTTGAAAGTGTTCAAAGAGTTTTGTATTCCAAAAAAGATTTTTGACTAGTTCCTAACGTTTTTAGTTTAAGTACTTAGGTACTTATACAAAAATTAAATATTAAAGCGAAATAAATATAAATATAAAATAAATAAGTACTTACTTATATAAAATTCGGTATTGTGTCTAAGTAAAACTTGTCGCATTAGCGTAAAAGTTACGTTGAAAATACAGCAATGAAAGCAGGTATCAAGTGTTTTCATACTGTTGGTTGCAATCCATCATCCTGGGGGCATACCCTGGATTCTGGAAACGAAACCAAACCCGATTTGATTCTTTGGCTACTGCAAAACGGAACTTATAGGTATGTCATTTGGTTTATTTTTGAATTATATAGGTACGTAAGTGGTCTACTATAGTTGAACTTCGTTCACAATAGGCCATATAGGCCTCAGTAAAATGAAAGCCGCAAAAAGCAAATAAGATTTTGGCATAGGTACAGTCACGAGTTTTAATTTGGGACCCACCTAAGGTTGAATATCGTGTGGCAAACTGACGTTATTTAGTGCTATAACGTATACGTACGTCATACTGAAGTTTCGACCTTAATGCATTATGAATGTTCTAACAACATTTAATGGAAAAGGGTCCCAAATTAATGCTCGTGACTGTACTTAATAAGATATCAAATATTCAATAAGTATTTAAAACTATTTCAAAAAATATTACTTTTCAAAGAATACAAATAATTGATGTCGAACTTTTCTCCTTTTAAGGTATCCAGTTATTAAAAATCGGGATTGGATCCGTGTCAAAACTGAGCAGTATTGAGCTACCATTTACAGTTGGTACGCCAGCGATACAGATACTGACATTATTACTACGCAAACACAGATTATCATACAGTTCGAACGACCACAGATTGAGGCAAAGTCACTACACGCCGCCGCAGATTGTCGCGAAGCTCTACGTAGTCAAACTTTACTGGATAGTGGCGAATAAATGTGACAATCGAAAACGTATCGAAAACTGTGACATATTTGAGATACATTGCGCGTCAACATTAGCTTAGCTGTCAAACGTTGTAGCGGTAACGGGCAGTGTATCTTAAATACGTTACGTTTACGATTGTCACATTTATTCGTGCTCAGCCCTTTCGCAATATCAGCCGTGTTGAATTGTTCAATATTACCAGGTAAAGAAGATTATTTGAAGAAACAAACTTTTCGAGTGAATTTTGACCGTGACGACAGTTTATTCAGTTCATTAATAATGGAAGAGCGAAAATTGCTTTCTGTAAAATGACTATACCTAGACAAATAACTGTTATAGCAAATTGCTTTCAAACTGGTCTGGATCTTTTGACTATTATAGCGGTGTTTTTTTTTCTTTTACTTTTTATTTTATATCGTTTGCAATACTCTAAACTAGATATATCTATATAATACTTTGTTTTTTCTAATAGACTCATTTTTTTGTATCTAAACAATACAATGACAGAAAATAAACTATTGATTATGAGACTGGTTTGTTTTAAAGTACCAGGGCACCAGAAGTGCTGTAGATATCAATCAACAGTGACCACTTACCGTCAACTGGCGACATGTGGGCCACGCTTTCCCTAAATGACTCCCTATGTGTTTTCATATGCAGTTACTGTTATATTACTGTTCTACTCTACTAGAACTGACTTACTTTGCTGGAATACTTGAGTATTTTATGTAGAAATGTAATGATTATTTTATATGCAACGTTTACAGCTCTTTTTAAAACTGTCGACTTTTGTCTAGTAAGTAAAAGTAAGTAGGTAATAAGTTTGGTCTAGTAACTAGTCTCTTGTAAGTAGATAATATACCTTAAAGATTTAACTAATTTCTTGTCTCCTGAAACATAGTAGGTAGGTACAAATATGTACATACTTACAAAAAGACCAGCGTAAGTTCCACAACTTGTATATGCTGAGTTGAGGCCATTTTGAAACTCTATGTACCTATATATGTTTTATTTTATTGCTTTATTATGTTAAATGTTAATTTTAAGTTGTTCTTTATTACTAGTAAGTTAATGTACCTAAGAGTTTTGAATAAAAATATTTTGATTTGATTTGATTTGAAAAAAAACTACTTTTTAATTTTTTTTTACTCTGTAGTACCTACTTCCTACAAATTGTTTAACAAAACAACATGATTCCACTAATTTGTATATCAGGGTAGTCAGAAGCAAGTCCAAGACACATTCACTAAGTGAACCGTTCGCAAGTAAGTACTTACAAAAAGTTTTTTTGTATCACTACCGTAGTATATACTTCCTACAAATTGTTAAACAAAAGAATGTGATACCACCAATTTGTTTATAAGGGTAGTCAGAAGCAAGTCCAAGAGACATTCACTGTGAACCGTTCGATTTACAGGTGCATTCTACATACACTTGGATTCCGCATACCGTATTGATGTAATCACGTTACGTTCGAAAAAACTCATCGGAGCGGAGAAAGTGACGCCGCTATGCGAGTTCATATTTCGGTTACATTTACGATTTGCTCGAGAATAAGGATCTAGATTTTTGTGACGTAATTTTTACGGACGTTTTTTCTGATTACATAACAGGAGACCTATTTGAGCTAAAAAGGGTGTTCGTGTAAGAAGATAAAAATATTAAGTTTTGCGATTTTTTTCTACGGTGTCGAATGTATTATTGTAAAATAAATAAGAGGTTGGGATCTGTTTGTTTAGATTCTTTAGATTATTGTACTAATAGATATACAGCCGGTTTCTCGAACGCTGATCAACGAAAAAATCTAATAATTACTATGTGTCAAACTTGGATCAATCGTGGGTTTCCAGAAACCGGCCGTAAGTTGTAATAAATGAATTTCAACTTTATTTGGACCAATAATAAAATGTTACAATAAAAAAAAATATACTAAAACAGTACAATAGAATAAGATGGAGGGACCTAAGCAAAAAAAAACCTAAAAGCTTCTAAATCATCCAGGTTTTTTCTGCGTCAATAATTACTGGCGCAATACTCGATCGGTTGGCTACAGTGGGAAAGTGACGCTCGCTTCAAGACCGTGAAAGGTACTCGATCACCAGTTTGTGTAGACCCCCGTTGGCCCTCCCGCGGCTCACAGCCTGTTTCATTACCTTGATTCGTGAATAGTAATCGCATTATTGACGTGACAACGTCTTATAATTCGATAGAGCCACGAAACACACACGAAAAAACATGACTCATGAGGCGTTCTGAGCCGTTCTGAGGCGATCTGGGGCGTTCCATGAAGTGACGTTGTCACGTTCAACTATCGTCGTCAGTAAACCGACTTTACAGACAACCATTTTTATTGATAAGAACAATGTTTTATAACTAATAGACTTGAGTACTATTCTTCTTGATACCAAAAATAGGGAATAATATGTCGTGAAACAATATAGTGAAGTGATATTTAGTAGATTGTGTGTAGATTGTCGGTTTGAAGCGCGGTACTAGCAGTACTAATTCGTCGGAGCTCTCAATATATTGGACACGTATACTTACGACACCGTTTGGAATTCGAACTACTTTCGCATAATCTGTCTGAGTGGAACATGGCGCCCTATTTAGGCAGTGTTTTTGGTATAACTTCAATAAATTCAGTTTCAGCAAAATTATATTTTTATCATATAAAACTACATTACTATTTATTAATGTGCTTGATAAACTTGGATTGAAAATAAAAAAAAACAGAAAATGATAAGAATGTTCTAAAACAGGCTTTCAGTCGAATGAGAAAAAAAAACCTTATTGGTAATTACAATTAGTAGGTAACTCGTTTCTATAACGTATCCCTCTATCCTTTTTCACTCAAAATTTGTGAATTTAATCAATATAATGTGTTTTATTTTATTTTTATAAAGTATTTAAAAAAAATATATTATTTGCATTAATTTTAGTAATAAAGTTTTACACAACAGTATAGCGCTGATCTACAAAATAATGATCTAATATAATAAATAAATATCTATAACATGACAACCAACTGTTCAACAAGATTTCGCAAATACATGATACACAGTTTTATAGTTAAAAAAAATAACAAAAGAATCTCGATGAACGAAGTCTCAAAGGGTAGAAATCTGTTTAACGTTAGCAATATTATAAGCGCTAGTTTCATATATCCAGCAAACAACTTCCGAGCTTTGTGCGATATGAACTTTGATTATGTTTATTTATTTATTAACAAAGAAATCACAAGTAAATAATAGTTATTTATTTTTTATACAAATATTTCTGTTTTGTTTTTTTATTTTGAATTCGAAATTATGGCAATCTTTTTGGTAAAACTATAATATTCTTTTTGGAAAAACTATAATAGGTATTCGCAGAAAAACAAGTATAGGTACATGAGTATTTTTTTTTATCTGTGTCTGGGTCCATGTATTCTACGTAAGTATTTTCTTACAAAAGAAAATGTTTATAAGTATTCTATTAGCAATCTAGTTCCCATAGCACAAGCTTTGCTTAGTTTGGGACTAGAGAGTGATGTGTGAATTGTGTATATTTATTATTTATTTTATTTGGATCATAAAAGTGTTATGTTTCATCTACTTTAATATTCACGATTATCTGTAAAGGCTTTGATTGTGAATATCGAGCTGAAAAATAATAGAACATCGTCATAAATAGCTCTCATCGTGTACGTTCCGTTATAAATAGAATCAATTCAATGTTGTACTTTGTGAGCTATTTTTAACCTCTAGCAACGTTCCGTATCACAGCTAGTTACTACCTGCTAGTTTAGGTATTTGTATTTTGGTTATGCATTATGTTTTTATAAGTAACAACGTTTTCTCTCTTTCTTATAAAAAATAAAGAGAAAAACAGAAGGCCATTTTTTTTCCTTTTTATGTGCTGAAGTCTTCCTGAAGTCATCTCGCATCTTGTATTTCTGTCAGAAACAAAGTATTAAAGAACATTATATTAGGATAGTTTTGAACAGTTTACTTAAAGTAATGAACTTTAGCCTTAAGCTTTACTATTCACCCTTAAATCGTTTCTAAGAGAATTAATAACTGAGCTCCGTCCTATTTTCAATTGAATCCCTTATTCCATGAAATAAACGCACCTGCCCCTCTATAGGGCCACCACATCTAAACACGCCTCAGATTTCCTACCAAACTGTTTCGCTTGTAGGAAGAGTGCGACTAGTCGACCGCTCAGTTTGAATACCCTGCACGGACAAAGAAAACGGATTCGCAATCGTCCAACCGATCCGTCGACTGGTCGCGCGACTCGTCGGGTGTTGCGTCACGGATCGCCCGACTCGTCCAGTATTTCGAACCCACCCACTTTAATTTACGGTGTTGAAGAGAAGATAATAGGCGCTGTTAAGTTTGTTAAAAAGCCGCCTTTTTGACAGTGACATTATTTCTACGCATCTATCAGTCGTGTTTTCAACTTTTCAACGAGTATAAGACTTTTTACCTTGTAAAAAATGACGCTGTAGATAGGTACGCAAAAACAACGGAAGAAATAAATTATACTTATGTTATACACATTCGTAGGTCGTGATTATTATTCATACGTATAATGGCGGTTAATTAGAATCTAAAGAGGCCAGTTAGCGAGTAAAAAGCACGATATCACACACATCCAACGAACACGTATATACCTACCTAGTCGTATAAGGGCATACGGTGATGGCATACCGCTACCTCGCTCATTAGAACGAAATAGGGCGCTGTCAAAATACTTTTTGTTAGACGGCTGAGCTCACACTCGAAAAAAACTTGGTCACAAACGTGACTCGAGTATATTTCCGAATTATTTTCTGTTGAAAAATCTATGGTATTGAAACTATTTATTTATTACGTTTATACCTATCTAGAAATAGAATACTTAGCGGTAAAACAGTAACTCGCTATAGGCGAGTTTGGACTTTCGGCTTTTTTAAATGTTTTGCCCGTTCTTCTAGGCTCTGGTCACGTGGAACTGGCAGCTAGAATAACCTAATAGTACGTAATACGATTCTAAATGATCCTTGTGATTTTATTGAATAAAGTATCAGTATATGAATTTGAATTTATATTAAGTTGATTGTTCATCTGATACTAAATAGTAACACCTGAAGTACAGTACCTCACTAACCCCGTCCATCGAGAACAATCTACCTGTTCAAGTTAAACATATATCTAAATGATGAGGTCATAGATTACTTGGTAATCTATAAACACTAGGTTTATTGAACAGTCCTTGTCCGGTTTCGGTCGGTTAGTGCAGTGAACTCTACTGTCTGGGTCTAGATCACTTCAGACTAGACATTTACGCAGATTCGTTGAGCATTTGTAAGACGATGTAACGCTGATGACAAGCTAAATCGAAATTCATACGAAACTTGACGGCTGACATCGTTATAACTACATAATTTATCTTATATATTCTATCAGAAATCTAATTCACATAGTGCAAGTTTTAGTTAATTTGGGACTATAGCGTGATGTGTGACATGTCCGTGATTATTTAAACTTTTTTAATAATTTATTTATAGATCTTTTATAATCTTATAGATCTTTTATAGCCGATCTATGAATTAGTAAAATATAAATAAAATCAAAAAATAACTCAAACTTAATAGTTTCAAAAACTAAATGAACTGTGATTATTTAATATTTACTTATTACCCATAGATAATATAATATAATACTATATTTTAATAAAAAAATACAAAGAAAAGGGTTTTTTAATTTATGGTGTTTCACTAATAATATTTGTTGTAAGTATGTATCTTGAAGTAAATAATTTTTTTTCAAACTTACGACTATACAGTATTTACAAAATGTACATTTACATATAAAATACATAAGAAACAGCTGAGCTATCTACAGACCGTTGCAAACGGTCTATAGATAGTTCAACTGATCCAAATCAGTACCAATCGGAAGCGTACCCAAGACACTGGCTGCATTGATGTTTCATACATTATTAATAACGATTATAATACTGTCATAAATATAAGACTAACCTTTTATTATCTGAGTGAAACTATCTTTCTTTAGTTTACGTGTTAGCAACATTTTTATGGATATTTTAATTGCATTAACGGTACCGTAAGCTGTTCGACTATATCGCAGTTTTTCATATATTTTTGTATTTATTTAAAAAAAATGTATACAAAAATGTATACAAATGTAACGTAAAAAAATTATGACAGTTTTTACGTTACAACTACAATAATTTAGTTTAAGACTTGATTTTTTTTATTCCGAGTCTGACTTCAATCTCATTTATTGGAAAGGTAAGCTAATAACTGAGCAAGGTAGAATAAAATATTATTTTTATATTGTATACTTATATATATTTAATAAAAATAAGTATAAAAATACCTAAACGATAAATAAGTGAGTGTGTTATAATTTGAATTTGGGCACAATTTTTTTTATTTATCAGTTGAATTTTAATGTCAAATAAAAAAGGTGAGTTCTACAATAAAAAAAATTTACCTTGAGTTTCAGCCAGTATTCTGTAGTTTTAAGTTTATAGTGGAAAATTAAAAGTTAAATACACGTTCGCAAGGTGAACCTGACTGAATATATTATGAGCGAACATACAGAATACTAATTAGTGCGTAATTGACTACCACTGATACATTTGATAGCATGCGATCCAGCCGTCTTGTAACGCTATACTAGTTTTAGTATTTAATTTGAGTAACTCTTGAATTGTAAACCGATTTTGATGATTATTTTTTGTTTGATAGATTTATATTTTAGAGGTTCTATATAGGTAAATATTTAGATCTGATAAGTACTTTTATACTAATCTGAAAATAATGTTTAAGTATTACTTGTCGATGACGTTTAAAGTTCATTTTGTTAATTTTTTTTATTATTCTAGTTATTTGTTTTTTTTTATAAGCTTGGGTCGTTACTTGATTAAAATGACCACATTAGCTCTGTCACTGTTTGAGACCTGTTACAGATATTAATGATTTAAAATGCTGATTAAAGTAATATAGCTACACCACACATATAAATTAATTAAATAAACGATAGTTGCAACGCACAACGTTGTCTTATTGCTGAAAAAGATCTCTTCCAGGCAACCGAAGCGAGATATGTAAAGATAGGTTACATTTAATTCTTATTATTCTAATGCTCTTCTCATCATAGTATGAGAGAAAAGGACAGTAGTATAATGTACGCTTGTTGTTAGAGAGAGACAAAACACACTTACGGCCGGTTTCTCGAACGATGATCAACCAAAAATCAAATAATTACTATGTGTCAAACTCGAATCAATCGTGATTTCCAGAAACCGGCCGTTAGACTTGCAGCTGCGTTTGGTACGCATTGTCAAGAATTTATTTTCTTTGCTGTATAAAGATCCAAAGTATCTTTATGACCTGATTAAATTGGATTGATTTCAAAAAACACCAGGATTTTTCAGACCTCTTACTCTTCAGTGACGAAACGGAACTTGATTTGAGATGCTTTGCCTAATGCGAAAGAAAATACACAAAGAGAATTATACTTTTTTTAATATAGGCAAGTAAACTTCCGATTGGTACTGCTTTGGATCAGTTGAGCTATCTATAGATCGTATGCAACGGTCTGTAGATAGCTCAACAGTTTCTTATGTATTTTATATGCCTATGTACATTTTGTGAAAAAAGATCTTTTTTACTAGTATGTAAGTAGGTACATACTTTTTTTAATCTTAGCACAATCAAAATCCTTAATAACTTTGATGAAACATTTTGTGTAATCAAAATATTTTAAATTACTTATCTAGTTTTAATCGTAAAAGTTACTATCAAATGTTTGGTATTGACAACTACTTTGCTTTTGCGTTTGAAATCAAGTTCTGTTTCATTACTGGGGTCAAAAGGCAGTCAGAGGTCAGGTCAAATAGCCTGAGCTGTCAAAAGTTCAGGTGCTGGCTGTCGAGAACATTTTGCTTAAAAAACACTTAACATTACCCCATTTTCTATCAAATGAAAAATTAAATAATCATACTTACATATAAAATCTGTCAACTTATGGCTAACGGGTAAGATGAAATAAGAATTATCTCCAAATCTATTTACAAATAACAGTCAGGAGTCACCGACATTTGGCAATAGCATCCAAAATGACATTGCGTCTAAAAATACGTCTTTTCAATAAATCCCACCAGGAGAGCACGAATAAATGTAACAATCGTAAACGTATCGAAACAGTGACGTATTTGAGATACATTGCGCGCCAACATCATGTTTACTGTCAAACGTTGCAGCGTTAGCGCGCAGTGTGTCTTAAATACGTTACGTTTACGATTGTCACAGTGCTTTGACTGCGTGCTCTACGTGTTTGAGCGTCACAAAGTTTATTATATCAATGAACCAACGAGTACCTTGTCCGTGCATTGTTTCGAGACTTTCTCCACATTTGCATTTTGTTTAAGCTTTTGAGGTTAAAGTGTTTATCCGTATGTCGTTATCGTCGAAGATTGAAACTATCTTTTACTTATATATAAAAGTAATCAAATGAATTAATGAAGCGTTTAGGAAAGCGTAGTGTAGGACGCCCTCCGGCGAGACGGAGTGACGATCTGCGGAGTGTAGCTGGCAAACACTGGATAAGAGGAGCCGAAGACCGGGCTCAGTGGCACGTCTTGGGAGAGACCTACGTCCAGCAGTGGACTAATATAGGTCGATGATGATGATGATGATGAATTAATGAAATAAAGTTCAGGAAGCACACTAATAATAATGTTATAAGTTTATTTATTTACGTCAAACTCAAAGTGAATTTACTTTATTTAATGATTTTATTAACAAGGATCATTTAGAATCGTCTTACATAGGTACTTACTAATTCTAGGACCCAGTTCTAGGTGTTATATTTGCATTTATATTTGCTGCTATGGAGAATTAAAAAGTTAGTTATTTAATTCAGTAGGTATAATAACAAAAATTGATATCACAAATTTTTGAAAAAAAAACAGGTGTTTTTTTAACATTTTCTTTTGTTTTAAATATTCGCTGTGTAAAATATAAATTTCAATTAATTTTCTATTATTTAAACTTGTCTATACCGAATACCTTTTTGGGCTTAATTTATTGATGTACTCAAAAAACCTAAGCATTGTTCTCGAATCTGACTAGAATTTTAATTTTATGTCTAAAACAATACAAAGTTCTAGAGTTTATTGCACTAAGACACTATTAATTAAGCAGACAATTACACGAACCGTAAATAATAAACTTATGTTACTAAGGATGTATTATGGGTATTAGGTACTATGTATTGCATGGATCTTATTATTAACAATTATTCTTATTACTTTACTGAAATTTACTTATTTCTGTCACCTTCTTCTTCTTCTTCTTCTTAATGCATAGTGAAGCTGTCTTCTAATAAGCTTATATCTCTTTTCCGTTCAAAATAAAAATAAAATCTTCGATAATAATATTAGATATACATAGGTTAGTTACTTAGACGGTAATATCGCATAATTAAGTTTTATGGAAAAAATCTTACAGTAAAATGATTCCGTTTTGTAATTAATTCACACCATAAAGACGAACGGACAATCTAGTCACTGCTCTGTGTATAAATAGTCTCATTGCATTTACGATGACGTAACGCAAGGTACTAACTATGCCGTGAACTGTGGTGACGCGTAGGCCACGAGCTGAAGTATTTTATCTCTTAGATGGTTAGTATGGAGATATTATAAATAATAAGTTTATTATAGATTTTCTTTAACTTTCGCGTTCAGAACTCACAGTAAAGAGATAATTACGTATCTAATAGAAATTAAAATTTGTACTTCGCTACACTTTTATATACTTACCTAATTATAGTTAAGTTTTGAATTTGGGAAATAAAAAATATCTATTGCCTTACTATACAAAAATGTATAGTAAGACAATAGATATAATAGAGTATTGTCGGTTGATTTTGAGACATTTTCGAAGGTTATAAGGAATCAAAGAAAGTAATTACAAAGATAATCCCATACCTTATTGTTTTCTGCTAAAAGTACGAAAGAATGTAAAATTATAGATAAATAGAAAAAAGACAATAGTGGAATGAGTTAGTTTATAAATTCCTAAAACTATGTTAAAGAGAGCGGAAACAAGTAGGACATAAAAGAGATATTATTTGCAAATCCGTGAAACGAGATACGACAATAAAAATACTGATTTATAAAAATACAAATAGAAAATGTTTATTTACTCCATAACACCATATTTTTTTTTGTTTTATTGACTTATTATTTTGTAATTTAATAATTTGAATCCATAGGATCCTGTGCTAGTTATAATACTAGCACAGGATCCTATGTATCCTAACTGTGTTACAGGAGCCATAATATATTACAAAAAAGAGTATAAAAAGGCCACAACACAACTATCACTTGCTTTAGAAATAAATAAATATATTATTAAGTATATAAATAAGTATAAGTATTATTCACAAACGAATATGTAGTATGTCACCGTGTTTTAATAAGTGCCGCTGTTTTATAAAACGGCTCGATATTTGATTAAGCAACGAATAATCTTCAAACGAATATTCGTATGTATAATATTACGTTTAAAAAATCGTTATTTTATTAACTGTCCGCGTCCAACCGTAACATTCTATATTCCAGTGAGTAAAACCGAAAACCATTACCATTAATTTAAAAAAATGATTTTGAATATATAGCTTTATCATTATTCTATAAATAACTTCAATATTAAAACCTTTTAGATCGCGTGATGGGTAAGAGGTACGAGTAAGACTCACGTATACCGTGTATTGTTTTATGTCGTACGGTGCGGATTTTATGATGCCATTCAAATCAGAATAGCGCATAACTGGGACTAACCGGGCTTCTCAAGGGGGTTGATAACTTAGAAAGCTTTATACTTAATTATATGGTTTAATAAGTAGTAGTTTTTATATACTTACTATATTATGTTTAGTCAATTTAAAAAAAAAGGTTGTCGATTCGACTGTTTGAATAAATAGGTAAGTATGACTAATGGAACTATTTTCAAAATATTTAAGGAATTTTAAATCAAAAACATGCCCTAATCTTTTGAGTTTCGTCACAAGTATCAAATAGAAGAAAAATATTTCTCAATAATTTATTTGAAATTCATAATTTATTTACAAATAAACTAACGACTATTACGGTAGGTACTTATTAACAAAACGTACATTAGTATTTATAAAATACATTATTTGCTATAAAATATCTATGTAATATCCTTTCTAATAAATAAACTTTTTCTTAATAGACTTTACGGATCACGTCAATTCAAGCTGTGTTGTTTAGCCAGCTCAGTTCTAGACGATTCTAAACATTACAGCCATTTTTAAAATCGAGCGAGATCACGCTATGCTTTTGTACACCACAACATATTGTCTTTATTTTCTTAATACGAAAGAAAATGTGAAGCGGTTACATGGTTACAAGCATGATTATTATAAAAAGGAATTGTTGCCTAAAATGATCTCATATCGTAAAAATGATAAAATACACAGTTGCACCAAAACGATGTATAAGTTTGAACTTGAATTTGACACGAAGAAGGTTGAGGCGTCATATTGCGATTCCATTGAAAAATATTGAGTCATTTAATTTGACTTGTTTAATGACTTTTATTGCATCGTGATAAGGTTCATTTTGTGAATAATGAGAAGCAGCTAAACAGAACTGGAAGCGCATTGCTATGATATCACGGTAGACCCACCTTCAGGTAGGATTATTGCATAAACAACAAAGCATTTAAAAACAATGGAAATTCTTTTCTTTATATTCATGGTTTGACCATAGTAGGTAGACGATACATACCTCTTCGAATCTTTTGGCAACAATTTGATTCATGATTTGACCGAAAAAGAGGTAAAGATACTCCTTTAAAGTCTCGCGACCAACATTTGAAGTAAGAACAGTGCCTTTTTTTATAAACAATTGAATTTGATCTCTGTAGATGTATAGTTTGACTAGTCGTAGGTAAGTGAGTAGACATGATACACATACCCCTTTCGAATCTTTTGTCAAAAATTTGAATTAAGTAAGTACTTACTTTTTTTAACAATAGAAACTCTTTTCTGTGGACGGTTTGGCCAGTAGTGGGTAAGATAGTAAACAAGATATACATACTCCTTTCGAATCTTTTGACAACCATTTGAATTAAGAACACTGTAGGTATTTACTTTTTTAATACAGTTGCTCAAAAAGTGGCATATTGCAGGGACGTTTAGCGTTCGGGAAGTGGGCTATTACGCACTAGTGCTTTTTTTTTACCATTACCGCACTAGTGCTTTTTCTTTACCAACTGTCAAAATAATGTCGATTAAAAAGAAAAACCAACCATGAAGTTTTTACTAAAAAAAAATCAAAGAAGTTTTTATGATTCATGCAAATACGTATATTTCTAAAAAGAAGCTACTAATTTGTTTCATTATCAGATTTAATGATTTGATTGAATGAGTTAGGTTGGGTTTCATTTGATTTCATCTCATTAAATTTCATTTTCATTTCATATCAATAAAAAAATTCTACTGAAGATTTGGCTGTATGGGCATAGTTACCTTTGCTTAGCAGAATGAATGAAAAAAAAAATCTCTTCTTATATTCTACGGTTGGCGCCATTTTGTAGAAATTTTCTTTGCGAGTTTAGTTGTTTTTATTATTATTATTATTTTATAAAATTGCTTCATTTTTTCGCAACTGTATTAAAAATAGTCGTTCAGTACACGTTCGGAACCGTCATTGCAACTTGTTCCGACTGTCAACACTCGCCTTCGGCTGCGCCTCGGCTCGTGCAGACATTTGTCGGAACTCGTTGTAATGACAGCCTTTCCGAACTAGTAATGAAATATACTATTTTGAACAAAAGAAACTTGTATCTGTAGGCGCACGATTTAACCAGTCGTAGGTAAGAAGGTAAACATACTCCTTTCGAATCATGTGTCAAATATATGAATTATGAACTGTAACTTTTTTAAAATCAAGGACTCGAGTACTGTCGTCACTAGAAGCGGCCTCGTCCGTATCGGTGCCACGAACGGTCCGTCACTATTTTCGTGCCGCCTCGTAGGGTTATGCCAAACTTTTGCTCCGTAAATTCAAAGTTTAACAAAGGTTTTGGGCCTCAAATTGTATGTATCTGACATTAAATGGTATGATTTTAAAATTACTTAATATGATACCTGATACCAGAATCAATTTTATTCAATAAGTAAATGTAAATTATCTATGAAGTAACATGGCCTAAAAACACTTCAATTACGATAGTATGAAACATCGGCTCTGGCGGGAAACCAGGCAGTTGGTTGTAAGACTATTCTGAATAATGTCTTCTGTATAGATAGATATTAGTATGGATATTATAAAATAAAACAAGGACCGACTTATGCTGATAAATTGATGATACAAACAAAGTAAGTATATCATCAATTATCATGTATGATAATTTTAAGCACCTTTAGTATCTTTGTATCGCAAATAAATAATTTCTTTCTTTCAAATATAATTTAAAAAGATATATAATTGATACAAAATTGATAAAAAAAAGCAATAATATTGTTGAGAAAAGTTGTAAAGCGACAACCCTAGTCCATATCAGTTTTGCTACCGAGAGTTCAAGTCTTTTTGCTCGAGATCGGTGCGAGCCGTAATCGCGACTCGATTAGTGCGAACGCTCACAACAATGCATTCTTAATCACTAATGTTATTACTAATGGCAATCTCATTAACTCACTACAAACGTAATCGGTCACTTATAAAATATAGTCAAATGTAATTTTAAATGTATTCTATAGAATCTCAGTTGGAATGTAAGTATTTTTCATTTTTTATACTTATAACCTTTTTTTTTAATTAATGCATTTTTAATTTAATAACGAGTTTATTTTTCAGTTATCTTTTATACTATGTTATGCTAGTTGAATCTTTATTTTTTTTTTCTAAAAACTTAACCGAAAAAAAAACAATCTAGTGTGGGATACTTTTTCACTTGAATGTTTATTCTTATAAATAAGCGTACACGGTTCAAATATCTCCTTTTAAGGGTGTTGACTTTTTTTATAAATAAAATATATTTGTCCAGTGTCATTAAAGCAGAAACATCGTTAGCTTCTCTGTTATGTAAATAAGTCACAGAGTTATAAAACGACCAAAAAAGGCCCTTTTTCCCACATTTATTTGACTTTATTTATTTATTTGAATATATCTAAACAAAGCCGGCAAGAAAAGTTGATGCCGATAGTGAAAGTGTATGTTGAATAACTTTCTATTAAACAAAGGTTTTCTTTACTAAAGTAGATATAAACCATTTGTTTCAATAATTTTATTAAGTAGATTTTATAATATTTCAATACTAACTACTAATTTGTCAGCAATCTAGTTTCCATAGTAAGTACAAGCTTTGTTTGGTTTGGACCACTAGTCCCAAACCCAAAGTTGTACACTTGTGATGTGTGCAATGTCCGTGAATATTTATTCGATAAAGTCATGATCTCTTCTTTCCCACTGATGGGCAAAAATATTTATTTTTTTAGATGTTTCGAGCATAAGAATTTTTACACTAAGACCGTTTTTATTGTGTGAAACTATTTGTAACAGAACTAATAAGCTTTTCCATAATACAACATCTTGGAAACTCAAAATCACGGAATTTTTGGTGGGAATCGAATCCACGTACTGCACAAAAGGCTATTTTTTTACTTAAGTACTTATATAAAAAAAATCTAGTAGTGTCATTAGAGGTGAAAGTTTGGAACTGATTTGAATTAGACGCAGTCGAAATAGTATTTCGACTATTTTTTGTTTTTTTATTTCGGATATCAGAATGTGTACATTTTTGGTCTGCTGCCTTTATGTAATTATGACGTAACTTTGAAATACTGTACTACATGCTGAAGAAATTACAGTATTAGTTATAGCATCATTAAAAACTAGTCCGTAGACGTACTACCACCGTACATATTGCCACAAAGCAGTGAAGCTCGCATTATTGCGATCCTTTTTTTTCAAGTGCACCCTTACCATAATGCGACAGGTATCACAGCTCAGTTGGTAGTAGCCCTGCCTTCCATGCTGTGGGTCGTGGGTTCGATTTCCACCCAGAGCAAATGTTATAATGAATATAAATGTTTGCTCTGTGCCTGGGTGTTGCTATTTACCTATATTATAAAAAATTATATATGCATTCTATCAGCAATCTACTTCCCATAGTACAAGCTTTGCTAAGTTTGGGACTAGAGTGTGATTTTTGAATTGTCTATCATATATTGTTATAATATATTGTTATTTTTTATAATAGTTTCTTGCAATCATCCGTAAACAAATCGTCATATTAATGAGCCATACAAGATTGAACGCAGCGCAATGCCTCCAATGGACGTGCTTAGTAAGATACTATCATAACATCAATTAGGTCGCTGTACCATTAAATTGTACAACAAAAATGAAGTATTCGATCTAACAAATCTAACAATCTTGTTTGTCTTAACATTTATTTTCTAATAATGTAAGAGATACGTATCCACCCCTTGGATTTCCACCCTAGCTTTGGCCCCCATGTCAGACAATTTATATCACCACTGAAAATGTATCCCTTTTAGTGCCTACTGTAGTATACAATACCTTGTCTTGTTTTCAATGTGTAGAATAATACTGAGTAAAGCATTAAATGAGTGTTTAATAAGACGAGAAAAAAAATTCCTATGTAAGTACCTTATGTATAATAAAAATTCACGAATAATTCACACTTAAGTTCCAAACTAAGAAAAGCGTGTACCTACTAAAACTAGATTGCAGTATTGGTACTTATAATTATAAAAGTATTCTATCAGCAATTTAGTTCCCATACAAGCTTTGCTTAGTTTGGGACTAATGTGTGAATAGCGTGAATATTTATTTATATTTAGTTATTTATACATATTTTTGTATAAACATATAAACACTCAGACACATCATCACACAAACGATTATTCTTAGTGCGAATCGAACCAACGACCCACAGCATGGAAGGCAGAGTTACCAACTGAGCTGTGACGCCAATAGATTAACTAATAAAATAATTCTCCTGTTAAAATTACGACTATACAGTATTTACAAAATGTACATTGTCATATAAAATAAAATACATAAGAAACAGTTGAGCTATCTACAGACCATTACAAACGATCTTCGTTCAACTGATCCAAATCAGTACCAATTGGAAGCGTACCCAAGATACTGGCTGCATTGCCGCGCTGAATAGCAATGCTGATACGAAAATGTTAAAATTAATATCAACCTGTTAAATATACCACACAAGTTTGCCTTCCACACCAGCATTGTTGAAAAACATTACAAGATCACTTCGAATTGTTTGTCTTCATTTTGTCTTGTGGAAATCTATAAACAAACCAACGTACCAAATAAAATGAACCGTATTGCAAAGGGAAAAGGTTTACTTTTGTTATAGTCTCAGGAACGTAGTTAATCGGATTTTAATGCGTTCTTATTTAGGGCATATGTACGATTTTTGATAATTAATGTACCTACTCATTTAATTAGTATGTAAGACGATTCTAAATGATTCTTGTGATTTTATTGAATAAATAAATATTTGACTTTGACTTGACTTTGACTGAATTGTTGAGCTCGTTTTAAATAAGGTGTTTTATAATTTCTTAAATCACTTCTTTATTTTGAGAAATTATAATAAAAGGTAAGACCACCTAGGATAGCACAGATATAATATTATACTAGTTGATGCCCTTCTACGTCTTATTATCGTTATATTTTGGCTAATTCACACAAAACCTTCATAAATTATTAATTAATGCGTAATTATAATGTATTATGTACGTATTATTGTAAAGTTTCATTAAAATCCGTTCAATTATTTTTGCATGAAAAAAGTAACAAACATACTGAATTTCGTGATTATATTATTGGTAGAACTAACGGTTTGTTTGAAAAAAAAATTTAATAAATTGAAGACGCTGTATTTTATTTTATTATAAATATTCAAAATGAAATGTAGGAAAAGCGATAGAAGTGATGAAAGTAGAAAATAATCTACCGCTATCCAATGTTACCCCACTTTGATGCCGTGAAAAACGATTATAGTGCGCGTCTATTTTCTGAGCTATGAAACATTTTACAGCTAAATAATACTATTCCAAGTGATAAATAGTATCTTGCTAAAATAAATCTTTCGTCTTATAATCACTCAGTGGCGGATTTACCAATAGGCTAAGTAGGCTGGAGCCTAGGGCGGCAGATTTAGAGGGGCGGCAAATTTAGCCCAAATTTTTTTTTATCTTACAGAAAAAACAAAAAAATTATACATTACGTCCGTAATCCGTATATAAAAGATTACTAAACGCACTGTAAAATATAGGAACTTATGCGATCATGAATTTTAAAAATATTCCAATAGCGTGTCAATCTTAATTTCAATTTAAATTTAGTAACTTTTACCCTAATTATGAAAATTATATTTAACGTGTAAAATGTTTCAACATTTAAATATTTATTTTGTACTTGGTACGTATGTATTTGCTTAGTAGTTTTTGGGTTGAGGCGCGGGAAGAGAACAAATGACTTGACCGTTCGCTAATGGCTGATTTACACGTATCAAGTTGTCTAGAAATTTACTACATTTTAACTTCATTTTAAGTGACTTAATCCGTGTAAACAGTGAATTTAGTAAGAAGTTGCAAGTTAAAAATTAGTTGCAACTAAACAAGGTAGAATAGAATTTTGTCTATTTTTCGGTTAAGTTGGTGGGCGTGGCTAATCACTTGACACGTTTGGACAGGCAACATTTAGTTAAATTTAAGTGAAAAGCATAATGCACTGTTGATGTTGGTCGTCCGCTAGGGGTGTATTTGTTCTGTGGTCGTCCATCTTGAGCGAATAAATGAGTTTAACTAGTTATTTAGTATTTTTACGTGTAAACGGTTACTTAAAATTAAGTCGCTTGAAATTTAGTTAAAAATTTAGTTAAGACTTGGCAACTTAATACGTGTAAATCAGCCATAAGAGTGTCTGGGCGCGAACGCGTCCTAGACCAGGCTCGATAGCTTTTAAAAACAAAGAAATTAATAGTAGGATGAAACCCATTACAAAAGGAGGGGAATATTATAAAAATGAAAGGAAAAATAATTTACGGGCGATCTGAGCGCGGGAAGGGGATGGAGGTGAGCTTTTAAGGGTAAAAAACGCCTTTTCTCGATTTCCGGCAAAACTAAAAGTCCTATGGAAAAAAGTCAAATGGCAAAGTTGTAGGTAATTAAAAGATCTATAACTTTTGTATACACACTTTTTTCATATAACCTCAAAATTGATGTGAAAAATTCAAAAAACTAAGTTTTTGGTTTTTAATTAATATCTTTTACAAACAATAATTTTTTTTACTAAATTTGGTGAAAACTTACCTCTTTATGTCCCAAATACGCTGTAATTTATTTGATTACAAATATTTATTTGTTCACCTTATTTTGAATAAATATCGAAAAAACATCCTAATTTTCAAGCGAAAATTTATCTGTCAAAACATCAGCTTTTCTTCAAAATGTTGTTAATATATTTAAAATATATTTTTCATACATTTTGTCATTTTTTTTTATATATTTTTTCATGGGTTTCGATTTATGCATTTTCTGAGAAGAATTACTATAGTAACATATTTTTTTTTTCATTATCGGAAAGTAGAGATTTCAATGAACAGAAAACATTTTGAAAAAAACTGATATTTTGACGGATGAATTTTCCCTTGAAAATTAGGATGTTTTTTCGGGATTTATTAAAAATAAGGTGAACAAATAAGTATTTCTAATCAAATAAATTACAGCGTTGGTTTTTGAATTATTCACATAAATGAGGTTATGTGAAAAAAGTGTGTCCTTATACAAAAGTTTTAGATCTTTTAATTACTTACCTACAACTGTGCCATTTGACTTTTTTCCATAGGACTTTTAGTTTTGCCGGGAATCGAGAAAAAACGTTTTTTACCCTTAAAAGCTCACCCCCATCCCCTTCCCGGGCTCAGATCGCCCGTAAATTATTTTTCCTTTCATTTTTATAATATTCCCCTCCGTTTCTAATGGGTTTCATCCTACTATTATTTTCTTTGTCTTTTTGTTATTTTTCAAGCTATCTACCCCGGACTATAACGGGAAAAAGCCAATGTATTGGACGTTATAACACAAATCATAAAGTTGCAATTTCAGAATAAATGTAATTAAAATGATTGTTTTCTAAACTAACGTATTGAATTTCAAAGGTTGATAGGGGCGGCAAAAATTAAATAGCCTACTAGCGGCGAATTTGTAAATCCGCCACTGTAATCACTACACTAGATAAAGCGATATAAAACACATCAACTTTAAATGTTTATACTTCTTTAATAAAAAAATAGTATAACTAAATAAATAATGTACTTACATATTCGTAAAATATATGAAAGCAGTTGAGCTTTCTGCCAACAGTCGCACACGATCTAAAGATAGCTCTACTGATCCAGAATATAAGACAAATATACAGACAAAGATAGATATATAGATAGAAAATACTTTATTGCACACCACAACTTAAAAATAAACATATAAAAAATTAACGAAAACTAGAGTTAATATACAATGTTCGGCCTTATCGCTAAACAGCGATCTCTACCAGACAACCTAGGAGACAATTTGCCTTCTAAACCGAGCATTAATTTTTAACAAAAAGAGGCTGAGGTCGAACGAATCAGCAGAACTGAAATGATATGGTTGTAACCCAATAGCTTAGAATAATAAATATTCGTGACCCAAAACCACCTACTGCGAGCTTTGTAGTTTGCTTAAACTAATACTTATTTCTTCTAAAGTAACTGTTTTATGGTTACCCATAAAATAAGACATTTGTATCTTAGCTATTTAATTATAAAACAACTAAATTCAACTAAGTATCTATAGATTGTTTGCAACGGTCTGTAGATAGCTCAACTATATCTCATGTATTTTATATGCCTATGTAGGTACGTTTTGTAAATAAGTACTGTAATAGTCGTAAGTTTGTTTGTGAATAAAGTAAAAAAAAACAAATTCGATTTAAATGAAACTGGGAATTCGTATAAATTATTTGTAACCTAGGTAAACCATATGTGATTAAAAAGTAACCTAGATACCTATATATACATGCCTACCTAGGTTAAAATATAGGATTTATCTTACAAAAAGGTGTTTCCATCCGTGGGTAAAGACAAAGTCAGGGACGGTAATAAAACGAAGTTAGTAAAGAGGTCAAACAGATTTGCAACTAAATAAAATAATCGAACATTGTAATCGTAGCGCGAATTGATAACCTTACTTTTAATGAAGTGTGTAACCGCACTTCGCTTATCACATTGTATATTATATAGTAACTACTAGCTGGTACTAATTGTGCGAATCGATAATAGCTTCAGCAATATTGGCCAACGTCATGCTCGGCCGATAGATTCTTGATAACATATTTAGGAAAACAATGCCCGCTCATAGTGTCGCACGACCTCGAAAATTTATCGGTCGTTGTCTTTACAGAGGTTTTATTTTCCTATACGTCACTCGGTAATGTACAACTTATATCCAGTCTTAGCTATGACTCGTGTACTGTAATTCCTTCACCTTGACGTGATTAGAAACTCGAGTCGCACGGCACGGGACAGTCGGGACGCTGAGCTCAACCTATGACATTTAGCGGCTCATGCAGGATAAAAATATCAGGAGTGTATCGATAAAATCCGGGAACTGACTATTCAAAATGTCAGGTTAACATTTCGCACGTGCCTGCGCTCTCGTTTATTTAAATATAATGGAGTCTTGAGCCATCATCTATTAAAAGCATCGATTTAACGAGCGGAATGAGATGGTATAGTAGTACTTCGTAAATATGGGTCGACCGGCTTCGCGACTCGCGGCCGGCTCACATGTAAACTGGCTTGTGTAGAATGTGAAGCCAAGTAGCTGGCTACTCGGGGCAGTCGCACTTCAGTAATGAATTAACAAAAGGTGTAATGTAACGCGCTACGGTAAACAAATACTTTTTGTTACAGTACTGCCACTGGCTAAGTACATTATACATGTACTTCACGTCACAATCGCGGTGATAGGTATATCGCTTGGGATTGCGACAGCGGTTGACCTTGTCTACGAAACTTTTGGTGAACTCCTGCGTCGCGGTCGGACGCTTAAACCGTTGTTTTGTTCATGCGATGCTTGCCTATCTCAGATGTTGGAATGAACTCGTTTCTCAGATCGTTCTATAACCTGCCAGCTGTTTCCTAGTTACGTAATGTCAGCTTCACAGTCGAAGCTAGGCCGTTGCACTGGTTGCTTCGAAAATCGTATTGCAAAAGGTGGTCTGTCGCGGGAGGTACAGTTTGGCGGCAGCACGGGCCGCGGGCGGAAGTTACGGTGAACGGTGCCTCGGTGGCCTTGGCGGATCGGCCGCGCGCCGAAGGTGAAAGTCTTGACGGCTCGCAAAGGCCCGCAATTATTGAACCTCGACCTGGCATCCTCCTATATTCGGGTTACGACAAGCCATCCGTCGCAGTAGCGGTGGCATACGGCCCGCTCGCTCCCGACTTCCGCATTCCGTATTGTATTTACGGATGAAATGGGTGCAGCCCTATTTACTATCTTTTGTAGCCCTTTGTTTAGAGGGTTACCTGAGTTTTAGTTAGAAGTATATCTATCCAAGTCTCTCCTTGGTATGGATAGTCAATATTGCTGTTTAGGTTAGCATCCAGAATCTATTTTGACTCGTCTAACTATCGGAAGTGGTTTAAAAATACTTAATGATTGTAAGGAGTATTATTAATAGGCTAGCATTCAATAGCACCTTCGCGCATGATTGGCTAAGGCGATTTGAGGGTCGGCTCGCATCTGCCTCGACGCTTGGCTCCTATTCAAATTTAAATGTATTCATCTGCCGAGTGCAGCAAGATGGACTCGCTTCTGTGAAGTTTATGTATCACTATTTCAGTAAGTTCACCTTCAGTTGGAATTTCGACGTCAAGCATCTGTGACACGTTGTATACGTGTTACGTTCGGACAAAACTGTTTTTGCTAAAGATTAGTAACTAAGATGAGTAATAAGTAATTAGCTAAATATGTTAATTTTATCAGTACTTAAGTCAAATTACAAAAAAGTTAAGCTTCCCTTCATGTCTTTCCTAAACACCACGGCCCATGACACAATACATTATTCGTAATATAAATAAACATACATGTACTTTTTACGCCATTTAATGCCGAACTAAGTGAAGTTTGTATCACGGCCATTAGATTTCTGATAGAATGCTTATATATTTTTGTAAGTACATATTACATAATTGCACTCTGTCATATAAAAAACCTTAATATTTTTTCATTCACCCAATTTGTCCTTGTTGAGGATCAAACCCACATCATGGAACACAGAATTAACAGAAACAACGGTGACGTCACTGACGATATCTATAAACCATGATTACATTTTGAAAATCAAAAGAAATTATGGAAAAGCAGTTTAAACAGAGCGAACCACGCGCTTTCAATATTATTAAGTAAATAAAACATTGAGCCCGAACTCCGAAGTTTGTTAGACTAAATAGAAGCCTTCATCTTTGTACATCTAAAACATTGTAGGGATCCAAAAGTAATGAAGGTAAAGTTATTATAAAATTGCGCGTGGTTTTAACAGAGATTCAGTAACAATGAACAATTGAATCACTGACTACTAGCAATTGTAAATCGATCAAGCGATTGGCGTGGAGAAAATGGTGCAATACTCAAGTCCACGTTAAAACTTATCTATTAAATAACTAAAGAATAAAATTAAAATGATTCTGGTCTTTCAAGGTAAACATTATATTGAGGTATTCTATTGCTTCGTAAAGTCTTAAATAAATAATGCTGGACAATCCACACAACATTATCTGGCCCCAAGCTAAGCAGAGCTTGTGTTATGGATACTAGAAGACTGACATACTTAATACAATACATTACATAGATAGATATTTTTTATTATACATATAAAATACCCAGAACACCTGGAATAAAATATTTGCAGATCGTACAAAGTTAGTTTTAGTTAGTTTATCTCAAGGCGGGAATCGAACCCTCAACCTTCGTGTCGCAGGCGGACATTCGGCGGGCCCGACGCGCCACATCGGTCGTAAAATGAAAAAAAATAATTAAGTAATCGTGTTCAAAAGATATCGATGTGCCTACTCAAATTTGCGTGGCAGGACTTTTGTACACAGTACGTCTGGTCTAGGTCATGCACCTCCAGGTTCATTGTCATCATAATTTCTTTAGTTCGAACAACTTTGTAGGGCTACCCAAAGCCACAGACATGAATACTATTATAATATACTATTCGAATGTTATCTATATCAACACATTATCAAACTATCGGTAAATAGGTATCTACTTATCAGCGTAATCTTGTGGTCTATCAATATATTGATAGTCGTTAGATTCCTTTCTTTTTTGTTATCGTTCATTATTATTTATGAAGCGTAGGGATGAAGGCAGATGTCCTCCCTAATACTTGCGTTCCCTACTTTTACCGGCTTGGCGTTGCCTACGTGACTTACGGCGTATTGCAGTGCGCTTGTCTTGTCACCCTGACTCACAATGGCAAATTGGTAATCTATGCCTGACTTTTACTGCCAATCTTATCATTAACACAACTTTTGCTGTTAGTAAGAAATTAATAAAAAAATTGCCAGGCAGCGCGAGGACAACTTATGAAAAATTAGTCTTTTAGAACAGGAGTAATTAAGTTTGATTAAAGTTAAATAAAAACTTCGGCAGGCATTTCTAAGAATTGCAAAACCTAATTCGGAAATACTATTCAGAAAAGGTCATCACCAGCGACACCCCATAAATAAAATTTATCAAAAGGCACACGGATTAGAGTGTGGATAATGAGGTATCCTTCGCAAGGGGAGCCTCGGAGGATCCACAGGGCACAGGCTCAGGGCTGCGTCCGCCCGCCTGCGCGCCCTCTGTAAATCACCAGAACACAAGTACGGGATGGAGCACGATCGCAGTTTGGCGAGCGAAGCCGGCACCACCACACGTCCCGCTCTCGATCGCGACTCGCTCTCGATTTAGTTATGTACTCGTAGTAGCTACGCGCCTGTTTGGACAAGTGCTAAGTTGATCGTTTCATGTGATACAGCTCGTTGAGGTTGCCATTATGTTAAATTTAACCGTTCGATTATTAAATTGTTTCGTGTTGTATTGTTGTTAATTGAATTTGGATCACTTCTGGGTGTTGATCTCTTTGTTGGAGTTCCGGTTAATTGATAAGGTAATTTATTTTATCGCTTTCGTTTACTTTTTATTTTTTTATTTACAAACTTAATAACTTAGCTTAAGTATTATGTGACTGAAGACAAAGAAGCCCTTTTATATACAAATGTGTAAATTCTTATATCTTGACTCTTTCTTGCATAATCCGTTTATGGACTTATGATTTAATTGCTGCAATAAAATAATTACTTACCTACTGACGTAACTATACACTACCCTTTCTTTGACAATATTTGGTAACCAATGGAAACTATTTCTAATTCTTTATCCTACTTTTAAGAGTTTATATTTTAAATTTACAAATCGATAAAGTTCATAGTATAATTAAGTAAGCATTTACAAATGTTTTATTTAAAATCAAATATAGTTTTGTATTAAAATAAATAAATTAAAAAAATGTGTGACAGACTTTTCATACTTAGTAAAAAAACAAGTCATTGGCCTCTAAAATACTGAATGTACCTACAAGCAAGCTTGTAGTTGATCAGCCGAGCGTAATTAGTGCAGGAGCGCATGACACTTATCTAAATGCCCATCATAAAGAAACGTCATCGCGCTTTACACTCGTTATTTTATTTTAAAATCAACACGTTTTTCAATTTCTACCTGACCAAGCCCTTTTGTTCAATGCGCCGTATGCTATCGCCGTCTCGCTCGCACCTACACCGGATTATGCGAGAAAGCGTAGGATCAAAAGTTCCACTTTTTATTCTTATTTAGTTTCTTAAACCTAAGTATTTAGCTTTATTAGAATCTCCTTGCTTGTGTTGATGAATGTTTGTTACTTTTTAGTCTGTAATGGTGTGAAGGATGTTTTTTCTTTGTTAGATGGGGCGTTCCTTCGTTGACATGCATGGTCTTTATGGACTTGAAAAATAGCGTACATTTTTATGCCGTTAGATAAGCATTTTTTATGGAAGTCGCTTTAGTGGTTCTCTCGTCCTCGGTTTATTTGTTTGAAATGGCTTCGTAATTATGTTGAAAGAGAGATAGTAGGTAGTGAAACATTTTTGAAAATAATTATTGATTACGCATTTCTCATTGCTATTTTAGCATATCTGTAAAGTTAGAGTAAGTGTAAGTAATTAAATAAGTACACATATTTATTTACTTAATTAAAATATCACATCCCTTAGCTATTATTTGTTTCAATATTGATATTATACCTACTTAGGTACTTACTCAATATTTTTTTTCTTTTTCCAAAAACTTTTTTAATTGGTGCTAATAATTATCCTTTGTTTTGGAAATCATTAAAAATGTTACATTGTTTTACGGTTAGGATAGAATCACCAGTGTTTTAACTTGTAAATACGATAGTTACTATTAAAATGTAAATCAAATTGAATGACCTTTGGACCATGACAAAGATTCCAAGGATTGTAAGACCTTACAATTATATTGAGGAAACGATTTTAATTGAAATTGAAATTGTAGCAGCACTTGACTTCATGACGACCATTTCTAAGTATCAGATGGTATCTTATAAAGGAAGTTTATTCAGAATTATCTATTTGTGGGCGTTGAAAACCAGGTTTTGTATCGAGAAAATTGGTAATCCGTATTTTGTTTTTATCATCTTCCTCTGATCCGAGTGAATTCGAGGGAGTTAGAAAAGGACGGTAGATTAAGATGCGGGTGTCTCATTTTCTCCTCGTATTATAAACTTATGTGGCCTGGGAAAGGTGCCAGGAGCTTTAGTAGCGATAGTAAACTTGGTGAGGCTTAATATAGTATAAAACTTATCGTGATTGTTTAAAACACCTTTACTGTGACAAAATACTTTATGCCAAAGTCTAAAATTACTTTATTCAATAAAATCACAAGGATCATTTAGAATCGTCTCACATACAAGGTGATTCTAGGTGCCAGTTCCACGCGACCAGAGCCTAGAAGAACGGGCCACATAGTTTAAGTGTAAGTTTCTTACACTTAAAACTATGTGGCTTCTGTAGACTGAAACAATCAAAAATATCATATTTGTTTCTCCATATTATCGGCTAGAACTCACAGCTAATTTGTTAGCACTAAAGCAATATAATCAAACGTTATAAATATCTCCCACACTGTCAATAAGTTTAAAAGTGCGTCAACTGCGCACCCATTAAGCGTGATTTATTCGCTGTGCGCAGTCCATTGTTCGCTGTGCACTACTAGAAATTAATGCTGTTAGATCCACATCGGTAATGTATAGCATGTGATTTTGATTAGTACATCCGTTTGGTTCCGAAGTGTTGGGCTATTATAACTCGGGGGAATAGATTGGTTGTTTACATTATATCGGTTGGGAAAATACCTTTAACGAATGTACTTCGTCTAATAAGTTTTTTTTAACGTCGCAGTTGTATAAGTTACTTAGTTGGTTAACATTTGAGTTGATTGTCATGAGATCTTGTAAAATGATATAAAATACTCTTGAAAATAATAGTTTGTTCAAAAAATCCGTTTTTTTTTTCAAATCCGGTAACTAATAAAACTAATTTTAAAATCAGCGTTAGTATAACATCCTAATTGAGTGTTTTTCAATGAATAAAGATATTCTTAAACGAAAGACTAGAATAAAATGTGAATATTCCAACATCCACTAGCTTTGTGAAATAAAAATTATAAACGGTTATTAACCACGAACGTATCGTGGGCTCGCGTGATTCTTGCCGTTTCGGACGAAATTGTTGTCCTTGTTCGCAAGTCTTTGATGACCTTTAACCCAAAATATTTATCTACTAGTAGTACGCCCCGGCTTCGCACGGGTAGCCTATATAAAAAATATCATTATAATATAGCCTATGTTCAGCACAGATAATGTAGCTTCACAACAGTGAAAGAATTTTTGAAATCGGTCCAGTAGTTTCGGAGCCTATTCGATGCAAACAAACAAACAAACAAACAATCAAATATTTCCTCTTTATAATATTAGTTTAGATAAGTACATACTATTATTACTTATCTATATATATGTATCTATGTACTTCTTTCTTCTTTACGTGGCTTCTATCCGTCAATACAACAGGCGATTCTGCCAATGATTAAATATCAGTCAAGTCAGTCAAGTCGGCTGTCATTTGTTAACCTAAACTGATAGAGGTTATGTCAGTTTTGATTTGACAGCTGTCAACAGACCTCAGTATTGTAGTGCTTTGCTTAGTTTGAAACTAGATGGCGTGGTGTCAAATGTCCATGAACATTTGTTTGTACAAAGTTTATTCTACAAACGATAAAACACATAATATTCATAATTAATTTAAGAATCGTTTCTAGAATAATAGGTGTTTTATTGGTTAACTAATAAAACTGCAGACAAATCTATTAAATAAATAAGTGCATGTCTTATATATTAATATGTAAGTAGAGTACTTATGTAGATTAATCTACTTACAAGATCATTTATAAAATGTTAACTCGTTTGGATACGAAACGGGTAGGTACATTTAAATATGCAACGGTTGATTTTAGTTTAACATTTTCTTTATATTTTTGCCAACATATATATTTACCCCTTATCTAATAAAAGGTTAGCGTTGACATTATGTCATCATTACGGTAATCAACACATCAAGTCTGCGCTAACTTTTTATAAGATAGGGGGTAAATATATAGATATTATGTTGGCAAAAATATAAAGAAAATGTTTGAAAAAAAGAGAAAGAAACCACTCAATTTTTGCAATGATCTTTAAATACAAATCATAACCTAATTGTTCATAAATTAGTTACAATACAAGTGTCAAGCTCGAAGTGTCAATCGAAAGCTCAATTCATCTCAAACTTTAGAATAGTGTCAAACACCCTCTCACACCATCGCCAGCAAAGTTACATCGCGATTGTACCTAGATTACATTTTCACATGGTCGTACTATCCGTGTTGAATTCGATGTTGGACACATTTATAGTGTTTCCGGATACACCATGTATTTGCATCTCTTTCCCGCACTATACGTGTGAGTGAGACATGTCGTACGGTTTCATCCTTTATCAGGCAAAGACATGGCGAAATGAAGTTGAACACAATATTTTCGAAATACTTCAAGCTACGTCTCTGTTTCATGAAGTTAGGTATTGGATTGGTTAATACTTCATTTGTGATCGACTTGGTTCAATTAAAATAAATTGGTCAAGGTTATACTTGCTTGCGTAAGTAGGGTTCCTGGTAAAAGAACCAGTGTGGTGGCAGACGCATCGTGTTATATTACATTGTTCCTAATTAAGGCATTTTTTTTTAATTTGCCAAATAATACTTAAAGATTTCATTATTATTTTTATTATCAAAACTGTATTTAGAATCACAATTATTAAAACTAGAGTGTTTAATAATTTATCTGGGATACATCTACTTATGTATCTACTCTGTGGCATGGGGTGGTGTGGTGACAAACAGACGCCACAGAGACTTACCAAAGTTAGATTTTTACGTATTTTCTCGACCGAGCTCTAAGTTTGTGCAAACTAACATGAAGACAAATAAACAAAATCGTTAAATAAAATTTCATTTGAATATTATTTAATTAAGTGATTTTTTAGTTAAGTGCATGTTAAATTCTAAAAATGTAAATCCGTTTTTGGCTGTCTGTATTGTAAATTAGTTTATTTCTTTTTAATCTAAGAGCTGTGGATTTTGTTACACAATAAATAAATAAATTGCCAAAAAAAATATTTTCGGTAAAAGTTTTCAGTCTATAGGTTAAAATTCCAAAATATATTTACTTAGGTAAGTTTCGCTACAAAAATAAAAGCCTATAGTTGCAAAAGTTTGAAAATATATGTCAATGTCGTCTAGCAACTGGTAAATTTACAAATTTTGTCTTGTCGAATCTACAAAATCCCTAGCATCTACAATTTTATTGCATTGCATAATACCGTTGTTTTAGGTAATTGGTAGGCAAGTGATACTGGCCACATTTTAAACTTGTACTCTGCCTCTTTCTGTCCTGTAAGTTTACAGTTGTTGTCTCTGTCTGTCGCGTTGCACTCATCAGCTGATGCTCGTATATGTCGGTGCATTGCTAACTTTCCGTAGGTAATAAATTCCTAGGCAAAGTGATATGGTTATACAATAGACGATCTTTGTTCAGCAGACTGCTATATAAATAATTTAAGTCAATTTTTGAACTTACGCGCATCACCGTATGAAAAAATCTTTACTTATCTACTTATAAATAATCATTACATAAGTACTTACATATTTTTAATAGAAAATAACAGAGTTGAATTTCTAATACTTAATTATAAAATATATTATAAAATATATTATGTAATATAAAACTTTTTTTAAATTTATTTTTATTAATATTTTTGTTTTATAACTAATATGACATTTAATTTTCTATGAAATATTGTAGTTATTTATTACAATGAACTAAAAATTCAATTATGTACTAATTATCTAAAGTCACTTGATTTTCTAAAGTCATTGTTACAATGTGTTACATAATTTGTTTTTTCATCTTCATTATTATCACTAACTCAGATATTTCCACTGTTGACCAATATTATCGTTGAAGCAAAAAGATAAAAATCAGGGCGTGGAATTTACTTATTTAATAAAATCATAACTATTTTTAGAATGTGCGCATCTAAAGGTAATGGAATCCATAGATATTAGTAAATTATAGAGCCTATGGCAGGTAATTAAGGGCAGGTAGGTAATATAAGAGAAAGCTTAAACAATGAACACTGTCAAAATCATTTTAAAATGACGTAGTGTCACAAAATATTGATAGATGACAAAAGAGGTTTTAATAGAGAAAATTATGTGAACAAAACTGTAAAAATCATCATTATAAAAAAATAAGAAGTGTTTATTTACGAATAACTAGAATATATAAAATTCTTTGCTTTTAGGTAAAAAAAGTAACGTAGAAAATATCAGGGAACGTAAACATGTTTTGAAAATGGCATGCTTTTTGAGGATATGAAAATCTTCAAGACTAAAAGGATGAGCGTATACAGGGCGTGATTTTAAAAAGAAAATAAAATGGATACGCTTAAACCAAGACTTGCTTAAAACAAACAAACATATTTTATTCTAATACAATTTGCATAATGAACAAAGAGCGGTTGTTAACTTGCTATAAATGAATAAATAAATAATAATAAATATTCACGGACAATCCACACATCAATCTCTAGTCCCAAATTAAGCGCACAGCTTGCTACTATGGGAACTAGATTGCTGATAGAATACTTATATTTAAAAAGTACCTACCTACATCTTTTTGTAAATACATACAAAGAATACTTACATAGTAACACCCAGACACAAAACAAATATTTATGTTCATCACGCAATCATTTGCTCTGGGCGGGAATCGAACCCACAACCCGCATGGAAGGCAGAGTTAGTACCAACTGAGCTGTGACGCCTATTATAAAGTAATGAATTCATGAAAATATCTAGTTATCATCAAACAATCAGTCTTACATATGTCTATCTAATTATAAACGAAGTAGCCACAAATATCTCACATGAACTCAAACAGGAAAATAAAAACGAGGTCGTGTTATCATTAAAACCACAACTTCACTATGCAGCGAAAGTGGCAACAAACCAATCTACTTTGTACAGAAGTTTTATATAAAAACTGTTGTAGATATATGTACATATAGATATATATTGTACATATGTAGATGTGAAATAAAGAACTATGGAAAACAAAACAATTATTCAAGTATTATTTTACTGTAAGAAAACCTATATAATGTAAAAAGATTCATTTTTAATCCGTTCTATTTGAAATACTAGTCACATAGGTCAAAATATTTTTGTCTTAAAGAATCACCACAAATATTAACTTTTAAAAATTTTTAAAATGGAACATAGAGATCACGATGAAGATAATTTGTAACAGACATTATTATTTAACTAGCCGCTTCGATATCTGAAATGTCAAAGTCAAGACTGATAAAAAAAAACGTTTACGTCTGTGGTGTTCTTCAAACACATCAGTTGGCTTGTGCGAGACAGAGAAAAGAAAGTGCAGGTAGGCAGCGGCAGGATTTATTAGGTCGTAACCGGTGGGGTCGGCAACACCCGGCGCGTCGTCGCGCGCTCGCCACCAAAATACAAATGTTTCAAGCGCGAACTTCGATTTAGAAAAATAATTCATTCTATTAATCTCATACTCAAAATCATGAACACATTTCTTTAAATTTAAAGATTTTGGTAGGTATCTGTATAAAATCCTGAGAGCAACAGATAGTTTTTACAAATCGAAAACATGCTGTGCAATAATGCAGTCTGAAGAATAGAGTCTTGTAAATTAAGTATTGTCAATTCTTGAGTTACTGGATGTTGCAAAAACTTTGCTCAACAAAATACAGTTCAGTTCAGCTTCAACGCAGCTGATTATTCAATGTCTGATTTACAAAATGGCGGTCAATTCCAACTCATAACAATGATGTTCAACCATAAACCAACCTCTGGATTCATACCTGGCAAGCGGCTATTTTGGAACAAAAACACGTACTCTGTAACGTCTTTTCGATAATAAGATTGTGAGGGAACGTGTTCTTCTGAGTCTATTTTCATGAGTTGTAGCCGACTTAGGATTTTAACCCGCGGTTTGAAATCTAAGGCAGCATTTTTTCAAACTCCATTAGAGTTCAACGATACACATTTCATACTCGACTTGCGTTCCGAGAAAGAGAATCGCGGAGTTTTTACCGTACACTTTATTGCGATAGAAATTCTTGGTTAGCTGCCGTAAACTCCATGTAATTCGCTAAAACTGTGGAGGAATCTGCTAAAATGTTCCTTTGTAAGCAGCGTTACAACAGGTTGTTCAGTGGGATGTAACATAACCAATTGTAAAGGTCGAGAAGACATTGTTAACCCCGAGTGCTCTCGCGTTCTTGTTATCCCGAAAGATGGCTTTCCACTTTCAAAGAACTTATCGGTACCTCACACAATTTATTTTAATTACATTCTTTGTTTGAAATTATCTCCGCACTCTTGTTTGCGTTCGATTTAGTTGTTATTGTATCTTCGATGGCCTTCACAGCTTGTTTTTATACATTTTGCGTATAATCTTGTACGGTCGTCATGGGTAAAATTCTGCTAGCTTTTGTCATTATCCTTTTAGGTAAACAAAGTTCGAGTCATGACCACTAGCAGTGAATAGCGTCTAAAATGACGGTTCATGCTACGTCATCCGTTTCCTCTGCGCGCGTACGTAGCCGTACATGACGCAATTGGCTTTTTCAATGTCTTATCTACCGTGAGGCATGTTGTCATTCGCCGAGTGACCGCGGAGCTGCGCGCACGCCGCTCTCAGCGCGATTTATTTTTGTTTCACTTCAGTCTTTTTAGTTCTTATACGACCGAGGACAAAGTGACGAATTGCGCGCTTTTATTGTGCCAGTGTTTTGAACTTGTGACATTGTAGGCATCCACAGATTTTGAGCGTATTTAGAGGATTTCAGTGAATCATCCATAATGCTTATGTCAGGATTCTTCATCTTATCTTCGGATTTGCCTCTTAGGTGGGTGTTACTTATACATTTTGCAAAGCTTTGTGCTTTTTTCGATTCGAGTTAAACCTGTTGACCAATCTGCCGTTCGGAGATTACAAATGGAGAGCGGATTATAGTGAACCTGATCGGCCGCTCGCCTCGCGCATTGTTCCGCGCCTGACCTAGTACTTGCCGTTTACAAATAATTAGAGCTCTTCGTTATTTATGACGTTATTTAATTTTATTACTGACTTTATTACATTGCCTACTCTTCAATCTGAAGAAATACTAGTTACTATTAATCAGTAAAAAAATACTAAAAATATGTTATACCTGCTGACGTTTAACTAGTTTGATATATGACTTTAACAAGTTTTACATAACAGTTATTCGTGCTTTACGATTTGGTAACTCGCTCGAGTAGATCTGGCGCTAATCTGGCGCGTGTGTTGTTGCAGAATGACGCCGCAAGAGGAGCGCGAGGGGTCGCGCGGGGCCGAGCTCGCCGACGCCTTCGAGGACGACATGTTCGGGCCCCCGCGCACCGAGCCCGCCGCCCGGCCCAAGCTCTCCATGATCTCGGCGCGGCTTCGCGCTAACGAGGAACGCAAGCGCGTCATCGAGATCTGCTCCCAGAAACTGGAGAACATCGAGGACCCCGCGCGCGACCTGCGCCGGTCGGTCTGCATCAACAACACGTACTGCAGGCTGAGCGAGGAAGCGCGCCGGGAGAAAGAAGCGCGGCGGCGACGCGCTCGCGAGGAATGCGACGACTCCACGTGGGTCGGGAAGAAAGCTAGGCGCGCTGTCGAGGACGAATGCCTGGCGTTGCTGGACGCGATCCCCGAGCTGGGCGATGCCAACCTCGGGTGCGCGCAGCTCGCGCGGCAGCAGATGCCGCGCGCCGACGCGCTGCTGCCCGCGGGCCTGCTGACCGTGCTGGACTCATGACCGCGCCACGCCGCGCCCCTCAACCCTCCCCTGTGATGTGAGCGCCCCGAGGACGCCCGCCCCGCCGCGGCCGCCGACGCCGGCCCGGGCGCGGGACGGGATCGGTCCCTCGACGATGACGACTCGGAGATCACCGGACTGCTATTCCACACGGTCCGCCTTTAGCGAATTATGTTAAGACTCTAAAGTAGTACTTACTTTGCTAGCGTGTTTTTTATTATTTTAGTGAAAGTTGCTCATGCGCCGCCGACGGGCGCGGTCCAATTAGTGTTCAACGATTATTCTTATCGAACTGAGGACACTGGTGAAGTGAACCGACCACGACGCGGCATTTGACGTTGTTCCAGAGTTATTGTGAGAAGTTCTATGGTTATTAGAGGCATAGTTTTAAGATAGCTATTATGTTTTACATATTATTATATTGTTAAACGAGTAGTTTGTAAGAGATACTTAGTGCAAAACGACTGGGAACGGTTGCAAAGATGAGAAGCAATAAGTACTTCAACGTTTATTAGTTCTGTAAGCGATAATTGTATGCTTTGAGCAGCTTTGAGATTAGACCGGCTGTCGAAAGTAAGTCAATAAGGTCAGCGATGAGTCGGGCACATCATGAATTGGTGCCGTAATTTTCCTTTAGTAATAAAGCGAAGTGAACAAAGGAACAAGTAATGGTGTGTTTGTCATCGGCTTGGGATTTCTGTTTCCTTATCAATACTCGGTCGCGTGTGTCAGCAGACTATGGCCGCCCGGTGCTTGACCACGCTGCATTTTACAAACAAGTCTGAGTTACTCTGAGTGAGTTTGTTGTATGTTGCCTCATAGGGATTTATTTAAATCAATTTTATTTCTTGTTTATTTTTAGTTGGTAATGTTACCTTAGTGCTTATTATCACCATTTTACGCTTTGTTACCATAACATTATTATATTGGGTTCCAAGTGTTGCTAGATGTGACGTATTTATGTAGGAAATTCTTAAATTGTTTACTTAAATAATACTTATTTTATTGTAGAAAAATATAGCACCGTTCGGTGCCTTGAGCGGGGATCGCGTGTAATACTGCATACTTATCAAACGGTTGTGCAATTTTGAAGCAATCAATCGATTGTGCAATTTTCTCGACGAACGTTGAAGTTCCTTTACTTTTGAAATCTTAATTGTCGCAAAATATATCGGTAGTAGCCCGTTTCGCCCCCTCTGAATAGTAAATAAGTACCTGGAGCGGGCGCGGGGTAGCGTTAGGGGGTGCGCCTGTCGCGGGCGCGGGGGGTAGGGGGGGGTGTCCGGGGCGAGGGGGGGTGAAGGAGGGGCTACGGGTGTGAGTCTCCGCACCGGTTCCCAGCACTACTGTGATATTAGCCTAGCCTGTGTGTCGTATTTGTGCTAGTTTTCCCCAACATGTTTGGATATTGTGCTTGTTTAAAAAAAATTAAGCTTACAATCCCTTTCTAATATTGATAATTTTATACGGAATAACCGGATATTAGTCGTTTACCCGACTTTACAAATGTTGTAGATGATTTTGTTCCGTTGTTGTAGCATTTTTAATGACCATAGATTGAATTGAATAATTATTTTACGCTTTTACATCCTGCCCTTATTAGGGAATTGTGTGATTATGTAATTGGATGACAAAAGTACCATTTCATAGTTGATAACTGGATAAAATATTGTAAATAACAAATTTATTCATAAACGCACATTTATGGTAATAGTTAAGTAAATTTTCAGTCCGACATTCTCTAAGCCACGTTTGATGACTCGCAATTTATCTCAGAAACCTAAAAGTTTGTACCTCCAAAATTTGAGTCGGTCAGAAGACGTGACTTCTAGAATGGGCCCGGTCTTTGTGAGATTGTTAGTGAATAAATGATTGATGCTGAGCCTCTAGTTTTAATCTGAGTGCATTCGACGGACACAAACATAGAAATAAATATATTGAGAGCTGATTATTAAATCAAACATGTCTCGCTCGCGCCGCGCAAACAAGCAGGACGAAATGAGCAACACAAATTGTGTATTTTACAACCGATACCTTAAATAAATATGTATATCTTTTGCAAACGCAACTCTATCAGTAATTTCGAATAAAACGTGGAAATAATAAAATTTGCGTTCAAAAGTTGTTGACTTTTCGACTTCTGATAAGCATATAGAGCAGGTCATTCTTTAGATAAATTACTTTTTGCACTTATTGGTGTAGATAGTGATGTGTCAAAATATACGACTGTTATGAAAAAACTACGAACTAATGGACAGTTAGGTGGCTCTATCACGTGTCCACGGAAAGGATGAAAAAAACTGCCAAACTCAGAGATGTAACATAAACTAAAGTATAAAAACAGTGGTTTTTCTACTCCTGATAAAGTTTATTCCAAAGAATCACGTAGTCTACGTCTCTGAATGCAACAATAACGGCCGGTTTCTCGAACGATGATCAACGAAAAAATCTAATAATTACCTATTATGTATGTCAAACTCGGATCAATAGTGATTTGGGTTTCCAGAAACCGGCCGTAAGTAGTTTAAATATATTCAGTTTTACGTATAATGAAATATTAATACTTTATCGATTTGCCTGGAATTTCTATAAAATAAGGAAAACCCATAAGCATGTGATAAACTTAATAATTGAACCAAAATATCGAACTATAATAAGGAAAAGTGACGCGTTAAGTTAACTATAACGCAAATTTATATTCAAAAACTGAATAATTCTAATTATTAAAATATAATTAGTCCTCTGGAAAAACCTGTTCATATTTCAAATAATTCTAAACTCAACGATGATTTACGAATACTTACCAACTTTTTTATTTTTATAACATGCAAACTGCAAAAAAAGTTTCTATACTTACTGATAAATGAGGTTGTATATGCACCCTGAATATGCAACCTTTTTTATCAGTCTTCAGTCTTCAAGCAGGACTGACGTAAAATATGAACTACAATGACTGCAGTCAACACTTCCTATTCTTGTCTATGAAGCCTTCTAAGGACATGAAATTACACGTGTAACATGCTTTAGGTAAATATTAACCATGAATCGATATTAGGTTGACATTATTTTTCCATGAGAAATTACTTTAGATATTGAGTCCGCTTTTCATACGAGCGTAACATACTCTTATTTAAATTTTGCCTATGAATACAATAAACTTTAGACAAATTAATTGCAGTGACTACAAAAATTACTTTTAATGCGTAGGTATTTACGAAGTGTTTTAAATATCATAATTTTAAAATCTAGCCGTGTTCTGCATACGGAAAATTTATTAAAAGAACGACATATTTCTGTACCTTATTCATACATACATATATTTATATAGACAAGTACAGACACAAGACAAAAAGTATGTTATTTAATTATTTATGTGTGCGTTCCACGATGCACGGAGGCAAAGCAGAATTGTTTAATTAATATAAATTAGGGAAGTTTTGTAAATGTTATCATAATTTTATTATTGTGATTAGCTGCTATTTTATAAATGTTTCCTGTCTAGCTAAGAGAATCATTAAATAAATAAAATAAAACTATATCCTTGTGATTTTATTTACACATTACTTATCTAGAAACAATGCAACTATTTAGATGTTGATAAATCCCATACATAAATTAAATCCACTATCCATAGTAGGTACTGTGAAAATGGTGTTCTGAGGGCCTAGTACGAGTTTTGCACATGCCTACGAACGTATCGCCTTCGTATCGTTAGCCACCAATTTTGTATGGAAATCCAAGCTTCTCAAGAAATCTGCTAGGGGCGCTGTTTGGATCTCCATACAAAAACGGTGGCGCTGGGCGATTGCGTCTCTACGATTCGTGTGTGCACAAACTCGTACTTGGGGTACAGGTCTTACTTTTATACATTTATCTATTTGCTTGGAATTTCTATAAAATGACGAAAACCCGTAAGTACCTATGTGATAAACATAATGATTGAAACAAAAATTTCGAACTATAATGCAGAAAAGTGACGCGTAAAGTTTACAATAGTCAAGTTTACGGCCGGTTTCTGGAAACCCAAATCACGATTGATCCGAGTTTGACACATAGTAATTATTTGATCATCGTTCGAGAAACCGGCTAGTGTATTATTCAAATTCTCCTAAATCAAAAGGTTCTTTCGATTGATTAACTTCTACTTCAGCAAACAATGACATCTCCCTCCGCGTCAGTTAAGACGAGGGGCACATTTAAATAATGCCCAAAGAATCCCTAGAAAGTATTGAAAGTCAAGAGCCTTTCCCCTGAGCTTAGCTAACGGACACCTCTTCTAGTCAGCCATTTTGTCCAGGTTGAGGTTTTTGAATTACTGAAATTTTCTACTAATTTATGGTAAAATTCGATGAGATGATGTTATGTAACCACTGATGATATGGATGTTAGGTTGGGTTCAATGCATTGACGCACTAAACACTTACTAGGGTACTTAATTTACTGGGTGGGAATCGAACCCATGACCCACAGCTTCGAAGGTAGAGCTTCTACCAACTGAGCTGTGGGGTGACGCTTGTCACACTTTGTTTTTGTGTGTTTGGATGAGTTACAGAAGCAACCAATCAAAGTAAGTCATGTTTTCATTGTACTTAATATTTTTAATTACTGTTTTAATTCATAACAGGAGTTACATAAGGGAAAACCTTTGGTTGAACTTTAGCGACTATGACGAAATACATCCTTCAGTCAATGTTTGAGGATAATGTTTTGAAATTTGTTACTGCGCGAAACCAAACAAAATGCTTTGAAATCCAAACTTCGGATAAAAAACTTTATGTTTTCAAAATGCAAAGTACCTATGACATAATAAAGCCTTTTTATTTTTTTACAAAAGTTTGGAGTTATATCCAATTACTTACTAAAATACATTACGGTCTATCTTATAAAAAGTTAGCGCAGACTTGATGTATTGATTACCATACGTAATGATGACATAAAGTCAATGGTCATTTGCCTTATCTATCCAGTTATGTCCTGCGTTTTTTTTTTACAAATGAAAAAATGATATAAAAATACTTAGAGATAATAATTTTATTCACAAACTCGACTATACAGTATTTACAAAATGTACATTGGCATATAAAATACTGAACATAAATATAAGAAACAGTTGAACTATCTACAGACCGTTGCAAACGATCTGTAGATAGCTCAACATATTCAATTAGAGATAATTATATTTACGGAAAAAAAGTGAATTAATAAGATTGCAAATGCACTTGGAGCACAGACTTTGAAGAAAAAAAAAATTTTTGAAGAAAGGCTTTGATTTTTCTTAAAATGTGCTAAACTGTAAGTGTTAAACTGCTCTTATAATGATTAGATACTCATAATAATGAGTATCTAATCATTATAAGAGCAGTTTAACACTCATAATAATGAGTATCTAATCATTATAAGAGCAGTTAATGATTTAGATTTAAGTGTTTTTCTGAACACCAAAAAAAAATACTTGATTCCTAAAATCTACTTAGACAAAAATCTCAAAGATGAATTCAGCTTTGAAATTTCTCTGGCATTCAAAATAGCTTATACGTTTACAACGGCCTGTAGATAGCTCAACGGTATCTTAAGTAGGTATATTTTGTAAATACTATAACAGTCGTAAGTTTGTTTGTGAATATAGTTTATTATAATATTTGATAGTAATAAAGGATTGCGAAAGAGGGTAGACCGGTATGTCTGCCAATGACTTTTATATCTACTTACTTGCAAAGACTTCAGTTCGACCCGTGATCATGGCGCATGCAACTGTGCCAAAATATCGGGAAATAATCAAACTCGCAAATCATGGTCAATATCCCGTTTATAATGAAAAATATAGTTTATTATGTAATATTACTTAGCGTTTATTTAAACCCGAGCACGAGCAAAGAGATAGTTATGACTTATAAGTTTATGCCGTATTGAGCAATGAAATGATACGAGTGTCTTCGTATCC
This sequence comes from Ecliptopera silaceata, assembly GCA_932527185.1. Lineage (NCBI taxonomy): Eukaryota > Metazoa > Arthropoda > Insecta > Lepidoptera > Geometridae > Ecliptopera > Ecliptopera silaceata. The sequence goes on along the minus strand of OW052205.1, from coordinate 3,372,093 downwards.
CATCGAGGGCCGCCCACTGTGTTCTCAAAAAGAATGGCGACGAGGCCAAGGCTAGCACAACTAACATCTTAGAGCGTTTCTCGTTTGTTTTAATATTTAATTTATTCAGTGTTTTTGAATTATCTACATATTTCTATACAATATTCATGGACACACAACGGAAATTATGATTTAGCAAAATTATGATTTAATTATTGCTACATATATTATTTACTGGTTACATGAGCATGTTTTGGTATTTAGTGAATTTATTGAATTAAATATTTAATGTAATCAATTATATTAGACTTTTTAATTTGTGTATAATCCAAAATATAACGATAATAAGACTAAGTCGCGGGCATCATCTAGAAATTTTTATAAGTTACACAAAAGGTTATCTGGAAGAGAATGCTACTTAGCATTAAGTTCGCCTACATACAATGTTTTGTAAATGTCGAACTAGCTATGGCCCGCGACTTCATCCACTATACTTTCGTCTCCTTTTCATTTATAAAATAGTCAACGTTTTAAATTCAAGGTAAGTACATCTAAATCGGATTTAACTGGTTATTACCATTGAACAAACCACTAAGAATACATAATTAATGTATTATTTGGATAAAGATAATCTTTTTTTAATGTCAAAAGTAGATTTAAAGAGTTTAAAATTCAAGCCGTGTTCGACAGATTATTTCAAACTTGCTTTTTAGAAGACAAGGGGGTTATCCAGCAAGGGGACTTGCGTGACCGAATATTCTTTCAGTTGCAGTTCAGTTTTCGATGATTTTACTATAGTAACTCATCAGTATTTCGTGGCATTTTTGTGGACAGACGTGACTGAGCTCTTAAAAATGACGTCAATGCCGCGGTTTAGCACATGGCCTACCTAATTTGAGCATGGCCTACCTGATTTTTCGTTAATTCTATCAAACGGTACGAAAATCGATCATTCAAAATATCAATAAAAGACAAAGAAGAAAACTGAACTGCAATTTGATCAAATAACAGTTCAAAAACATTTCAGTTGTCAGGATACACCCCATGGTCTAAGGAAAACCTCGTGCTGCTGAGGAAGTCAAAATAGTGAGAAATAAGGTCTTTTCCGTAATTTTTATCAGCACAAGACTACTTTCTCGGTCGATTTCACAGCCACTTGCATAAGAAACCGGTCTTTGTGATTTTGTTATAATACCACACTTGTACAATCTGTACCTACCTAGTTGTGTAGAAAAATGTACACGTTCTATTGTAGTTCTATTGTAACGACAGGCGTCACAGCTCAGTTGGTAGCTCTGCCTTCCATGCTGTGAGTCGTGGGTTCGATTCCCACCCAGAGCAAATTTTTGTGTGATGAACATAAATAATATTTATTTATTGTTGCAATGGACTGCGATCTCATTGCTTTGTTTTAATAACCGTATGACATACTTAGTTATGTTCACCGAATTGTTTCTTTAGTTTTTTTAATAACAAAAGCCCTTTTCGCCCTTATTGTTTTGTATTGTTTGTACGCGCGGTGAGGGCTTGTCCGTGAGATCAAACTATTCGACTCAACGCTCAAGGGAAATTGAACTCTATAGTTATAAACTACGGCTCAGAATAAGTTATAGTGTGTAGATTAGGTTTTACTGCCGTGCCGTCCGAATGGCCATTCTAGGTCTCTTCGAGCTAATACGCATATTTGTACTATATCTGACGGAAAACTAACGTTTTAGCCTTAAAAACTAATTAACTTGTTTTTATTTTTAATTCCATTGGACATATTGTACCCCTACCTAATACAATAAAAGTATGGCGCATACCTTACCCTACCTTATACCCCTATCTTATAAAATGTTAGCGTTGAAATTATATTATTATAACACTTAATTTTTTTTAGCTACTACCTAATATGTTAGAATTACTTAGCATAAGATTCGATGTAACATATGTCATTATGTCATTGTAACAAAATAATAATAAATAAATAAATAAAAATTATGTCACCATTAGGTAGGTACGTATGGTAATCAAGACATCAAGTCTGCGCTAGCTTTTTATAAGATAGACCGTTTAATATCGTCCTACACAATTCCTATAGTATTACGTATTACGTAGTAGGTAACTAAAATAATAATAGATTTTAACTTCCTACTCGTTTTCAAAGATATCGTGTAAATACCGTATTTTTAGCAGTAAAAAGTGAAAAAGTCTTATATTACACTGAAATCTTGATTTAGCAATACCTGGAAGCTTCTATCTTCTAGAAATGGCCGCGAATATAATTTACTTAGCCTTATCATTTAGTGTCAATAGTTGTCAATATAGATTAGACGAGCTCTTATCTCTATTCCATAATTTTAACAAAAAATCTATGTTGAAGTGCAAAATTTCGATTTAATTCAAACTTGTGCTTAAGTTTATAGTTGTAAAGATAATACATAATTATAAGAAATATTAGTAAAATGTATTTTGTGTATCATATTTTAAGAGCTGTGGAATTTGTTTAATAAATAAATACTAGCCACTTCGACTTATTTTCAATGTAATTTGGCCATTTTTATTTCATAATTTACTCAAGTGTACCCAGCAGACTTGCAAATAAATGTGACAATCGTAAATGTATAAATGTTAGCTTATTCATGTCTTGCAAATAAATGTTACATGTACCGAAACGGTATTAGATTCACAATAAACTGTCAAAAATTTCCACCTCATATTAAAATCTCAGTTTAAATTCAAATAAAACGAGATACTAGATAAACAAAGAAACATCAAAATCGGGTAGTCTAAGAAAAATATTCATACATAACAAACATTATTTATTTATTATTATTATTCATATAAAACATTAATTTTATAAATAAAAATTCAGCGTCAGTTATGATGTTAATGAGGTTAAAACACTATTGAATTGAGAACCTCCTCGTGATTTGTAGTCGGTTGAAAACATGCAGGCATTGGCCGCGAGGAGTTGGCGGCGCAGTGCTTAGATTAACCTAGTTTTAAAGTCGATTCAGATCTGATACTAGTGGTCTATTGAATAAATGTGAATAAATGCGTATTGACTTTGACATTGACCACACTTTGACTTAGCAGTTGCAAGTACATATTTGTTAAATTCTTGTAAATGTATCACGTATGTATCTTATAAGCAGCGTTGTTGTTGTTTTTAAACTTTTGCCTTATATTATTATGTATTATTAATGCAAGTCCAGTTATGTGCATAATAGCAATAGTATCGCATTCCAATTGAAACTAGAGCCTACATCGAGAAATGCCACCAAACTATTGATTATCATCAGCCCCAAAACAGCAAACGTGTCGCGCAACATTTATGAGAATTTATCAACAATATATCAAACAAGTGATTCGAACCGCCACTATTTCTGCGCCTGCCCCATAATCTTCGGATCGTCGTAAGGGTGGCAGCAGCCCCTTTGCACTATGCATTGTACTTAACATAGGGTAACTTTTATGGTCGTCCATTACAACGCGACCTGCGACAAATCATTGAAAACCTTTGCCGCGTTCCAGGAACAATGGAAGTGGGAAGCGGGAGGCGGCTCAAGTAAGAATGGCCAGGATGAGTATTGAAGCTGTATGTGATTTAATGGATGGAAAATAAATTGATTTCGCAAATGGCCGAGCATTTCTGTTGGTGACTAATTAGATGATTACGCATGCCAATCGAGACTTATAATTAGTGTTATTTAAAATTCAAGGAACAACGCACTGTGAGCACGTACTTGTCAAATGGATTTTTATTCGCTACAAGCAAATAGTCTTTCGCATTAGTTTTTATTACTATTTATAAGTATTTATTAGTTTTTAGGATCTCATTATTAAAGATCACACAACTGTAGTTTTATGTCTTGTCAACCAAAACGATAGAATAAAAAAATGAGATAATATATATAAATCTCACACAGCAGGTACGCAGGTGATATTTGAATAAAACTATCCATGAGAAGATGAATATCATATATTCTCAATGCATAATTAAGTAGACGTTATCTGCTAGATATACCTACTTTGTTGCGTTTGGTATTTATTTGTATTGAAAGCTGATACAACAAACTAAATAAATTAAATACTTATAGCATTATTTATTTATTTAATAATATTGACGGAAATTTAACAATTCGTACTCTTGTCCCAAACTAAACTAAGCTTGTACCTACTATGGGATTTAGATTGCTTATGGAAAACTTATATACATTTTTTTCGTAAAACATATGTATATTTTTACCTAAAATGTAAGTATACATTAAAAACAGACATAGAAAATAAGTAAGTACATAGATGCGATGTAAATGTGATGTATGAAATGTTCGTAAAAAATATAAATAGCTTACATACGAAACACTGCGATATTTACTTAAGTATTCAAGTTATTTTGGATAAGCCCATAACATCCACAAAATGAATCAATATTTCACAATATCGTATCAGTAACTAACTACATATTAATGAAATAGATGTAATTACCAAAAAGGCTATGTGGTCAGCGGAAAAGCGGTTAGCACTAGTTTTAAAACACAACTGGATAAAACTCTGAGCAAAACCAAGTCTAAGTTTTACTCGAACGATTCTCGAAAATTAAAACGTAAATTTTGTTATGCAAAACCATATTTCGAGACAAAAAACGATATTTCGACCCAAAAGTACGTTATGCGCCATACTTGACTAGTTCAAGTAAAACTTATACTACGGGCTCTGAAGGCTTATGTACCTACCTATCATCAGAATCATCACACTATCCAATTTTCTCAGCGCTAAATTAATTCACTAATTTAAACTACAAACAGGCAGGGTCCACACTACCAAACTAAATTAGATAGCTTTCAACACAATGCAATCTTTTTTATGTATTATCTTACCTAGATATTATTATAAAGTAATTCTCAGCCAAGTTTCAATTGATTGCGCGTTACGCTGTCTTATGATTAAAAAAAAACAATTTTTGGTCCTTGTATACATGTATCTACCTATTCTAATATAAAAAATATGTAGTCTTCCCTATAAACGTATCTCTGCCAGAACAATTACATGGTTTTTTTTTTCATTTCATTACTACTCTAATGAAAATATCCAATCCTTGAAATACGGCTCCATCAGTTCATTTTTTTCTGGTGCTAACAGTCAGAATTCGAGTAATTCGTCGGCGATTCCGTGACCGCCCTGTATACCGAATGAACTAGATACTGCTCCAGCCTTAATTGGAAGAGGTTTCAATGACGAGCTTTTTCATGAATCTGTTTATACCTCATTGATATTGCTTTGATCACTCTTATACCTTGAGATAATACTATTTATTTTTGTTTCAAATAAATAAATAATGCTAGACAATCCACACAACATCATCTAGCTCCAAGCTAAGCAGAGCTTGTGTTATGGGTACTAGAAAACTGACATACTTTAGATAGATATTTTTTATTATACATATAAAATGACGTTTAGTTGTGTCGGTTTATGTAGTGGTCTTAAATTAAAAAAATATTCACGGACATTTCACACATCACTCTCTAGTCCCAAACTAAGCAACGCTTGTATTATGGGAACTAGATTGCTCGTAGAATACTTATAATATTTGTCAATACATACATGAAAGTACATAGTAACACCCTGTATGTATCATCATCATCATCATCAACCTATATCAGTCCACTGCTGGACGTAGGTCTCTCCCAAGACGCGCCACTGAGCCCGGTCTTCGGCTCTTCTCATCCAGTGTTCGCCAACTACACTCCTCAGATCGTCGCTCCATCTCGCCAGAGAGCGTCCTACACTACGCTTGCCTAAACGTATGTACATATATGGTGATAAAAAACAAAACTGACTTCCTACTTCCTGTAAACAAGACTTCTACGTGAACCGATTTGAAACTAAACGACAGGCATCACAGCTTAGTTGGTAGTTCGAGCTTTGCTTAGTTTGGGACTAGAGTGTGATGTGTGAAATGTCCGTGAATATTTATTCATTATATTTGTATTTTGTCCATAAGTCTATATGTGGAGTGGATTAAATAATACAAGACAAGAGAAGAAGAAGGAACCTCTGTTAAGGTAAGCAATGTGAGCATGAAGTTAATAAGAATATTAAGTTAATATAATAATATGCAAATAAAACAACTTAGTTCAGTAACATGAATCGAAAGTTCTTGGTTTTACAATACTTCTTATTTATTTTGTACAAAATTAATTATTCACAAATAAACTTACCATTATTAGCATTTACATAATATACATAAATATTTATAAAATACGAATCAGTTGAGCTATCTGCAGACAGTTGCATACTATCTATAGATAGCTGAACAGATCCAAGTACCATATATAAGTGTCCTGTTAACTGTAGTGCATCGAGCATCATTAAATAAACAAAAAAATAACATTACTCATTTGACCTAGATAAGCTATGCTATTCATATCTAAGTGCTCATGTGTAGGTAACTATTTATACAAAGACAATTAAATGAAGTTCATACAAACCAAGAATTCGAACCAAACTAGAATATCACAAACATCTTAAAACGCAACGCAGACGACAAACGGTCGTTTAGAATAATTAATTGCCTAAATTGTCGGTGAAATTGAGTATGGTTCAGTATTGGAGCTAGTAACGCCATCTATTAGAAGAGCTTGAAACTAAATCTAACCTCCTGAAACTATATATGCTCTCAGCTTCAAAAAAGTTCAAAAGAACAGCAACAGATGTCGCTTTTAACAATCGAAACCTTTTGACCAGTATAGAATTAACAGTTCCCGCTTTTATCTCAATCCAAATCTGAACCATTTTGAGGCATGAAGCCGAAAACCTCTTTGCGTGAGGTATTTACGTGAGCAGTGCTGCCATCTTGGTTCTTCGCCGTGATCTCCATAATGTGATTACAACCTACTTTAGTCCTTTTTTTTTTCACATAATCATTACAATGCCGCAATAAAGATGTATACTTACAAAAATTCAGCTCTCTAAGATTTTTTCCGCAGATTGAGGTTTAAAATAGCTAAAATGACTGGACTATTTACTGACTACATTCAACGACACGACACGATTTAAACAATAATATTTAAAAACGACATTTAGCACACATAATATTACAATGTAGTTATTTGGTGATTATTTCATGTTTTTGTACCTTGTATATGAAATGCTCATTATTTTTATTACTTTGAATCGAAGTGCAATAGCCTATTCGTCATAGTAACTAAGTACATAGGTAATGTGCCATACAAAAGACCTAAACGCGGTAAGTTGTGCTACGCTGCTACGAGATATTAATAAAATACCCAATATGTAAAAAGGCTCTAAAAGATAAGACTTTCTTAAAAAAGCTCTCTCTCAGTTTGATATGAAGAGTTGTTTGAAATAATTCGCTTCCTAGCGATAAGATTGTCCATAGTACCTACTGTATATTTTTAAGTAATTTTTCTTACTAATTAGTTATAAGGTGCGCATGCAAAATAGAGTATTTTCTTTCATGTATTTATTTCCTTGAAAGCTCCTATTTAATTCAGGATTATATTCTAATTCCGGGACACCCTGATAAGGACGGAGGGGAGGAGTAGGGAATTAGCGTAAACGCCAATAACAACACCAATTTTAAATGTCTATTTATTGATTCAATTTGAACTTCGAACTCACAATAAAATGCAGCACGGTAACACAAAAAATCTTCAAACCATTTATTAATATTATGTAGACAATTACTTATTAAAATACGTGAAACAGTGACCAGGAAAGATACAGAAACCAGATTTTAAGTGACTAAAAACACCAATACTGTTGACAAACATCAATTTTAGATCGAGACTACACCGACAAAACTGCTGTTTTTGAGCAAAAGTTTGTTAAAAAAAGAAGTAAGTGGTCGGCGTTTATTACATTTAAAAATACATAGCGGTTTACTTGATGCCGGATTAATCTTACCTTATACACAGTGAGTAACTTACGAACGTCGTACGAAGCCACGGGCGGGCGTCTACTCATACACCCTTTACCACGACGATACACCGAACTTCAAAAAGCTCAGAGGGCTTAGTCCGAGGTTACATTTTAAAACTCCCTACTCTCGAGCCGAGAGTCGTCTCTCGAATATCCATACAAAAATAAAAGGATATGCGAGAGACGACTCTTGGCTCGGGAGTAGGGAGTTTTAAAATGTAACCTCGGACTAAGCACTCTGCAGACAAGAGTCACGGCTCCAACTCAGAACTGTGTCATAGTAAAAAGTGTCGAGCGACACCGTGGCGCATCTGATATGACTTCATTTGTAATCACGCCACCACGCCCGTAAACAAACATTAATAGTGTATATAAATTAGCTTATGTAATAAATAAGCTTAAATGTATAATACTGAGGCAGAATTACATCTTATCTACGTAACATTAAGAGTGGTACGTACGTGGGAGTAGACACGAGCACAAGCCCTTACGTTATACGGACGAATGCGATATATAATAATATTTTGCTTTATAACTATGTATTTGACGCTAGAACATCTATATAATGTATTACTTTTGTACATCTACTTATATTAACCATACATACACTTACTAAGCTTTTATTTGCTTCTCCTTGACCGAGTACCCAAGGTGCGTCACAACCTTCTGTTATGACTAGATTACAATGCTCACTATATGACTTTTGAGTTGTAAAAACCATAAGTGGTGGTGTAGATGCACCGAGTGCCGGTGCGAGGGTGACAGTGACTGTGACTGTGACAGTGACAGTGACAGTGAGAGTGAGAACACACGATGAGTACGCGGCGCCAACTGTCGGGATGTTGCGTCTCGCGGGCGAACGGAAGTGGCACAAAGCGACGGTCCAAACGATACGAGTTACAAAAATACCAGAATTGTGTAAGCTCCTTGTAGAATACAATAAAACGGGATAAAAGGGAAGAAAGGTTCGCCCGCGCCGGCTTGGCCGTCCCATAGCTAAGTACACATTAATTATTAAAATATATTTTCGCATTTTATTACATAAAATTCACGTTTATGATCTACCTACATTAGAAAAGTAAATGAAAGCGGGCGTTAAAGAGTAATTTAGGGTCGAAAAATTAGTACGCGGAGCCTATATACACAGCGTACTTATGGACGTTTGTTCCACCCGCCCGAGCGATAACACTCAACGAACCTCAAGGAAACCAACGCTACGCACACACACTAACTAAACTGAGATCATACAGAGACTACTCAACGAAAGCACGAACAAAGAAATCTCATTGGATATTATCGCTCATACAGCGGCCTCGAAAAACTTAACTAAACTACTACACGGTGACACTTATGAATCCTAGGGTACTAGACGAAACTTAGATCTAACCTTAAATAATAATAAATTATTTTGGTGCAAAAATAACAAAACAAATCATCTTAACAGTATCTGACTGGATGCGATCAAACGCAAAAATTATGTTCCACTAATCACACAAGCATATAAACGAATATATTGTTATAAACACGATTTCTCCCACCAGTATTAACTCTATACAAATAAGTTCCATACACATTCATTCCATAAATAATTACGAAGACATTTGGGTCGAAAACCTTCTATCTTTAGGGTACCCAGCATACGTCACAACTATAATTTTTATATCCATCCTTTTCCTTGCATCTGCTTAAAGAAGCTCTGTGACCCATTTTTTGAAGACACTAGCTTTTTCATATAGAACTGACTGACTAGCTCAACTATGAAGTAATCTACTCACTGCGAAATACGTTCACATTGATGCTATGTTAATGTATTGTGTTATATTATGGGGTAGAATGAATCAGACTTTGAAAAGGATGAAAAATTGTCCAAATTAGTTTTCAATCAACACATCCTGCCGATGACACAGGTTTACGCCATTTAGCGTCTGCTACGAGCTCAACTGGTGGGAGATTTACAGAAAAAATGTACCGAAACGAAATTGTAGGCAACTTTTGGTACTCATTTCATCTGTACAAAACAATCTGTGAACAGTATGTGACGCCATTGTTTCTTCTGATGATATAATAATAATTGTGTTGGCAGATTCATGTTATGATCTAGGACGCAATGTCAGGATTTCTAACAACGTGGCTGTTTTAAGATTTGCCTGTACAAGTTCTGAAATGTTCTGATGTAGATAGTGAAGTAATGTTGCCTACTCCGGTAGTGTTTGATTCTACTCCTTGACCTCGAAGTACTTGTAGGTGGGGTTCTCGTAGCCGTTGATCTGCATGTTGGCCACGTGTCGCTCTTCAGGGGTCGGGGCCACAGCGCCTCCGGTCTGTTCCACCTGCGGATTGAAGAGTTTAGACAATTGATTGGAATTATGAATTAATAAATCTTTATGAATTATTATAGGTTTGATTTTGGAGGAAACAAATCTTGAAAGCGGATTTCAAGATTTAGTTCCTGTTCTGTACTTGTTTCCCTATCTTTAGAATTTACGAAACATAGGTGTAGTGAACCAAGTCTCGATATTTATCAACATATTTTGATCAAATTACGTTCATCAAACAAACATTTGCTTCGGATAATTAATAATTTCTGCCTTATTTAAAACTAGACTGTAATATTAGTGTAATGTAATTTTAAGACCGAAAGCAATAAGAATCGAACCCACGATCCACAGCATGGACGGCAGAACTACTACCAACTGAGCTGTGACGCCTGTCGATGTGTTTATTGTGTGGTTAGTTACCTGCACGAAGCCCTGCGCGGCGGGCGCGCGGTCGCGGCGGCGCGCCACGGCGAGCGCGACGCACGCGGCGGCCGCCAGCGCCGCGCCGCCCACGCACAGCGCCGGGTACAGCGCGCCCGCGCCGCCGGCACCGCCCGCACCCGGGTTGCCGGCGCCGCGGACTGTGAAACCCTGCAAGAAATATTATGTATCAACATCAAACTTTGGGGTATAACTAGCAAAATCTTTGTAGACTGTGAAATCCTGCGAGAAATATTATGTATCAACATCAAACTTTGGGGTATAACTAGCAAAATCTTTGTCGACTGTGAAACCCTGCAAGAAATACAGGTAAACAAAAAACTTTAGGGTAGGTATAATTAGCAAAATCAGTATCTGCGTTGTGGACTGTGAAACCATGCGAGAAATATTATGGATCATCAACAAACTTTTGGGTATAACTAGCAAAATCAGTATCTTTGTGGACTGTGAAACCATGCGAGAAATATTATGCTACAAACTTTGGGGTATAACTAGCAAAATCAGTATCTGCGTTGTGGACTGTGAAATCCTACGAGAAATAATATGTATCAACATCAAGCTTTGGTGTATAACTACCAAAATCAGTATCTGCTTTGTGGACTGTGAAACCCTGCAAGAAATACAGGTAAACAACAAATTTTAGGGTAGGTATAACTAGCAAAATCAGTATCTTTGTGGACTGTGAAACCATGCGAGAAATATTATGTATCAACAACAAATTTTAGGGTATAACTAGCAAAATCAATATCTTTGTGGACTGTGAAACCATGCGAGATATATTATGCTACAAACTTTGGGGTATAAGTAGCAAAATCAGTATCTGCGTTGTGGACTGTGAAATCCTGCGAGAAATACAGGTCAACCACAAACTTAGGGTATAAACTAGCAAAATCAGTATCTGCTTTGTGGACTGTGAAACCCTGCACTAAACATCGTCGAACATAAACGTTTTGTCAAAAATTACCCGTATATTATTTTTAGCCAATTGATAGTTTAATTATATTCAACTAGATTGAGATATCATCAGCAAATGGGGTGCACATGTGTTCCGTGACGGCAAGTCATTTACATATAGCAGAAAAAGTAAAAGTCCTAGAACACTACCTTGTGGGACTCCGTAATTGTTTTCTTTTGAGCCAGATTTATAGGTAACTCATCATACTTATAAATGCCTTTAATCTCTACTATACTGGGTCTGTTGTTTGAGATATGCGCTAAGCCAATCATGTACAAGCCCTCGGTGCCGTACTATTCGCATCTCATTAGCAATCTGCTATGACAAACGTAATCAAAAGCTTTACTCAAGTCAAAAAATATTGATAGAGCCGGAGCCAAAGGAGTAAACGAAATCATTTAAAAAGATTTGTGAAAACTTACAGGTTGCGAGTGCTGCAGTTCGTGCTTCATGGCGTGTGCGGGGGGCGGCGGCGCGCGCTCCTCGGCGTGCTCCAGCGCGGCGCGCAGGCCTTCGCCCTCCGTCTGCAGCACCACCTGCACACGTTGGAACACCTTGTATAATTAGCTTTCACATTTTAGCCTTAAACTCCTTATTCCAACTGTTTTATTATCAGAAGTTTTTGTGTGGCTAGCCATATCAAATTTGAGAAAAAACATTTTTTTATGCTTCAATTTTTTTATATACCTACTAAGCCAGAGTACAAAGTTTTATGTTTTAAGTAGCTGGTGCCCGCGACTTTGGACTCTAGAGAAATATGATACCTAATCAACTAGAAGACCAGATATTTTTTTGGCCTGGTGTCTGGCCAAATGATTATAAATGAGGTACAGTAAACTGTGATTACCTCGCCAGTAGAGCGTCGGCTGGTAGACTCGCTGACCTCAATGGTCTCTTGTGTGTCGATCTCAGGGGCCTCGGTTACAGTGCTCGTCATGAATTCCTAAGACAGAAATCTTGTAAACCAATCGAAAGAATTATTTAAATCGTGGTCATGTTTCGATAGAAAAGCTAAAATTCTCGAAATCCAGCGCTGTTTACGGTTCGGTTTTATTGGCTTAATCACCGCTTAAAGATTTTAGATAATCGGATATTGAATGGATGTACGTAAGTACTCTCAATGAGTTATTTAGCTAGTTTAATGACTTTATTCTCAATGAAACTTATGGCATCTTCAATATGTAATGTTCGTTAAAAATATGTACCTAGGTATTGTTCGTTAAAGTTAATTGTTATTAACATTAACATGTTATTACTTATTTTTAGAATTTAAATTGACGTGTATAAGAGACGAGAATAAATAATGATTTGATTTAAACTTTTGAATGAGTTATAAGTTTATTTGGTTCAAAGATTCCGTAAGAAACCATACCCTGAATGAGCTTAGGTGTATCTGTGCCTCTACCATGAGTTGTCACAGTGAAATCGCCTGACTTTACTACAGTAGTTACGTCAATATTAGTATTACGAATTTTAGTACCCATCTATCCGCTAGAGGCGCTGTACAAATCTTCATACATTTTTTTAACTACAGACGCTAGCGAGTTTAGTAAATATAGTATAGTAAAAACTCATGGTAGAGCTACTGGTTTAAAACACTTACAGTGGAAGTGGTTTCCTGTGCGCGGGTGGTGAGGTCGTGCGGCGAGGGTGAGGGTGAGGGGGAGGGTGCGGCGGGGGAGGGGGGCGCGCTGGGGGAGGGGGGCGCGCTGGGGGCGGCGGGGGGCAGCGTCACGTCGGAGTCGGTCGGCTCGCTGGCTTCGTCGTCCGTTTCCTCGCTCTCTTTCACTCCGTTAGACGTCTGGAGGAGAAAGAGTTGTTTGAAATAGGCTGGTTTGATTGAAGTCGTAAAGATGATGTGATGTTGATCCAAAGCTTGTCACAGCTTACCTGAATATGGTTGTCTGAGCCAAAATTGTATATGTAGTTTGGGGTTTCTCAGTTTCTCAGACAAATGTCTCAAAAGTTTACGCTAATTTGATTGCCTGTTAGTCTAGTAACCACGATGTGACTCTTTTGTTCTTTTCGTATTTGTGTTTCTCAGCATGACATACTGCAACCTGCTATTCGAACTTAAGTTCCTTCTGGTTACCTAAAAATCTTTCACTTCTACAACGGTAACCTTAAAAACTCTAAAGAGAATGGAACAGATTTTTTTACATTGAGCTAGTAGTGTAAAATACCTTGACACGTTCTGCCTGGATGTCCTGCCTCTGCTTGGTCCTCTGGTCCCTCTTAGCGCTGAGTTGGTCTCGGGCCGCTTGCTCGCGTTGGACTTCAGCCTCGATGCGGTCTAGAAGAAGTTCCTCAGCTTCGGGGGTCATTGACATCAGGGAAACGGCCATGTCATCCTTAGATTGCATTGACTGTAATAAAACGTTATTTATACAAACGATAAAAATGTTTATGCAAATATATTTTGGCATCATCATCATTGTCCTGCCCATATCTCGCAAACGGAGTCGGCATAAAAAGTTTCTTCTTCCACAACAAACTCAAAAAACTTTATTCAATAAAATCACAAGGATCACTTTGAAAAGTCTTACATACTAGGTGATTCTAGGTGACAGTTTGTCACAGCCAAATAAATATAATTCTTGTTGTAAAGATGAAAAACGTCCAACTAACCTGGACGTAGTCCTCGATAGCAGTTCCAATGCTGGCGTACAGATGCGGGCGGCGGCGGAGAGCAGTCAAAGCGCGTTGAAGGGCTCGGTCAGCATCCTGCAAATTATTGCACAGTTTGTTTAGCAGATTGAAAAGTGTTTCTTCTTGAATCATTATTTCAGCATTTTCTGAAAAAAACTAGTCATTTCAGATAAACTTTTCGATAGCCCTTCGGCTTTGCAATTGAACACGTTCTACTCAGAACGGATTTTCTTAGCAGTGCTGTTAATGCAGAACTACTAAGCACAGTGCTAGTATTCCATTGGAAAAGACTTAAGCCATAGTTACGTTCGATGCTAAGTATATTTAGATTTGTTGCGCTTATTTGTTGTATTGCTCTCAAGCATGTGACAGTATTTGTGCCTTTTTTGAGAAGGTATCTTCAATCTTAGATCTTCAAGCTCCCGGCAGATTCATAACCATCATTCCCCTGCCCTTATCCCCCGTTACGTGGGGTCGGCACAACATGTTTTTTTTCTTCCACTCACTCCTATCATTCGTCAACTGTGAGTCTACTCCTTTCAAATTCATATCCTCTCGAACCACGCTCACATTCATAGCTTATTTTGTAATATGATTTGTATCCCTTCTCTTTGTAGCACCCGTCAGATTATGAAGAGTTATAATAGAAAGTTCTGCCCTCGGTGCCCGACCATGCACTGAAGCTGATCTTATGAGGGCATCCGATAAAGCCATTGAAGTTGCCACTCACTGGAGTAGAATAGTTTGAGGATGAACCATTGATACGACGAATGAATGAATAAATAGAATATACCTGAAGTCTGTCTGCAGCACTGCTCCTCTCAGCAGCAGCAGCTTCTTTTCCATTGGCGGCGGCGCGGCGCCACGCGGCCAGGGCTCCCGTGCGTTCAGCGGCGAGCGCTCGCACCAGCCGCTGCAGGCATTTCTGGACACGGTGGGCCTGGAACATGCAGAGTGATCGGTTAGTACTTTGATATAAGTACTGAGAACTGTAAAGCGATGGTGAAAATTTGGTCAGGTCTACTTATTTGATTTTAAGTAGGATAGGATGGAATAAACTTTTTTAATACAAGAAGAAGAAGTAAAAGAAACAAGTATAACCGCATCATAGGTTTAACACTAGCAGTGTTAAACGTTCCCTGATTTTCTTTTGCTGCACATAGTCCAGATAGAAACGGTGCAATGCTGGTATTCTAACATAACTAAGCAATGTAAGTGGTAAGGCTTCACAACGATTGAAAGGAAAATTAGAATGATAAGAATTTTTAAGAAGACAATAAATATCAAGGCATCGTAATCAAACTAAATAAATCTAAATGTATTGAAGCATTCTTTGACTGTTTTGGAAGAATATACATCAAGGGTACAAAAATTTACGATTGAGCCGATTGAGACCCCAAAAATTATGGTCTAGTCTGGCTAATCTTTCCAACACGATGCTACAACAAGATACAGCTGTAGCATCGACACTATAAGAAGAAGAGGATGGTATCTTACATTGGGCGGAGTGTCCCGCAGAGATCTCGTGTAGCATGAGAGTGCGGTGCGGCGCCGTTGAGCCAGGTGAGCCAGCACGCGCTGCTGGTGCAGGGCGGCGAGGCGGCGACGTTCAGCTACACCTTCCTCTTCAAGACTCTATTAACAAACAGACCAGCTAAATTTGTGGTGTCCTAAATAATTGGCAGCCAGGTAACGCCGTTCTGCCACTCCTTCCTCCTCCAGAGTCTATTAACGATCAAATCAGCTAAATTAATAAAATAAAAGAAGAAGAAAAAATTTTTGGTGTGCTAAATAATTGGCTATATCATAATGTATATAACATAATGATATTTAAAAGGAAAAAGCGGAAGGCAGCCAGATGACGGCGTTCAGCCACACCTTCCTCCTCCAGAGTCTATTAACGGACAAAACCAGGTGAGTTTGTGGTGTCCTAAATAATTGGCTTTACATCTATTGATATTTAAAAGGAAAAGGCGGAACGGCTGCCTTCCGCCTTATATGTGACGGCGTGACGTATGTGGTGACGGTGTTCAGCCACTCCTTCCTCTTCCAGAGTCTATTAACGATCATACCAGGTCAATTAATAAAATAAAAGAAGAAGAAGAAATTTGTGGTGTCCTAAATAAATGGCTACACACATAATAACATTTAAAAGGAAAAGACAGAAGGCAGCCAGGTGACGGTGTTCAGTCACGCCTTCCTCTTCCAGAGTCTGATGAATAACAAACCAGGTGAGTTTGAGTCCAATGGACCCAAACCAATATTATCCATTGGATATTTGTGACCTAATATTACCTCTCTGTCCTCCTATCCTATTTCAACCAAACCCTTTCATTTATTTTTGTGTGAAGAACATTAAAATCAAATGACGTAAATGGTGCTAGTCTCAAACAGAAATATATTTACCTGGACATTCGACTGGAACTTAGCGGTCATACGCTGTCGGAAAGTTTGCGCAGCAGTGGGATCGGTGGCCATCATTGTCTGGTAACGGTCTTCGAGCTCAGACCAGTCCTTCATCACCTTGGTAATCTGGAAGATATAATATTCGTTATCAATAAAGTTAACTTAAATCTGCTACTTGAGTTGATTAGATTTTATCAGCAAAGCAGGAGTCAATTTAAAAATAAAATAAATAAATAAATATTTATGGGTATGTCTCACATCACATCTAGTCCCAAACTAAGAAAGCTTACACTATGGAAACTGATATGCAGAGGAAATGTTTTAAAAGCTTTTTCTAAGGACAATAGTAAGAAGGGGGTCCCCCCACCTTTTTTTTTGCGATAACTGGAAAAGGTGAATAAGTTTTTAAGTGCCTCCCTACTTTTTAAGACGTTTGTAACACTTATTCTGGCAAAATAAATATCTTGTATCTTGTAAGATTGAATTTCTGTACCTTTTCACGGTGCGTCTCTTCGAGTCGTTGTTGGGCATCCTTGTAGCTTTGGTGCTCCGTACGAGGGTCGAAATGCGAGAAGTAAGGGTCGGAGGTAGCAGTGGATGACTGTAAGTTACAAAAAAAATAGTTTTATGTGAAAGTATGACTATAGGAAATACAGTTGAATTTTTAGTTATGGTCTAAATGCCGTAATATTCCATTGAGTAAACTTTGCGTCTGTCAATAGTACAAAATGTTGGTCATTCGTCAACGATTGATTTTACCTTTAGCAACTTTTTCAGTTTTTCATGTTGTAGAATATGGCTACAGGAACATCAGACATGTCACAATATTTTACATTTTAACGTCTCTCAGTAATGAGCTCTGTGGGGCATTGGCACCTATCCTATTGGCACTTACATAAAAGGACCCACAAACCCTTGTTTCACCAAAATATCTTCAAAAAATTCAGTCGCAAGCTCTTGTATCTCACTTTAGACTAATCCTCTTATATCATCAACTCTATTATCTAAACTTACAGTAGTAGTAGTGGTGGTGGTAGTAGTAGGGGTAGTAGTGGTAGAAGGAGCAGGCGACGACTCAGGACGGGGCCAAGCGTTATCGTCTCCATCGGTATAGTCATCGTCTTCAGCATCGTCATCGCGGGAGAGATCGGCATCTTCATCTTCATCCATATCTGCTAGGATTCAAATATTTGTGATTATTTATCAAACTTTAAGGTTATCTGCGCGGAATACTTTAGTAATGACATGTCTTTGTGTATCTTGTTAATTATGAAAAGAAATGAAATGCATTGAAATTTTTATTGGTGCACTGAACATTTGTTACAATTTTTTATAACGAACACTGGAAACTGCTGTACTATAAACTGTGTTGCAGTATAATAGAGATGATCATGGATAAATGTGCCAATTCTGTGTGTGACACCTAACGTTTTGGTACATTTACAATAGCCGCATTTATTGAAGCTTATTGTCATATCAAAACCATACTTGTTCCGTATAAATAAGATATGACACTGCAGTGATGCATTTTTTTATTTAAATCCTTCTTTATACATTAAACTACTGAAGAGTCGTATTAACTTACCGTCATCAGTATCGTCGTCGTCATCATCATCGCTCAAGTTCAAAGTGTCATCATCATCATCATCGAGCGCGTCATCATCATCGAGCAGATCATCATCACGTTCGTCCATAGCTGCTGAAGCGGCTAACATCTCTTCGGCTCCGGGGCTGACAGGCACGCCGACATCCATAGGCTTGTGCATTTTTACGTTTTCTGAAATATAAGATGAGGTTATTTAACTTATGATACTTTGTATCTATGCGTTTACTACTCATAAATAATGGAATATTTTAATGTTCTGTTTGTAATTGTGTGATAGTTATGGGAACCGTTCAACGAATTGCTGGTGTCAAACTTGTGAGTTTTCAGTAATTGATCTAATATCTTTAAAAAAATACAGTGTCATGTTTCCCTTTACTTGACTATAACATCCATAGTCTAGTACAGGGAAACTGGCTCTCCAGATAGACCTGATTAGCTTTGCTTTAAATCCCCAAGAACCTTATAGAACTTACCCTTGAAATGTTTAGGGCAGCAGACAAATTCAACTCCAGAGAACAGGCTGATTCCGCAAGGTAGAAGCATAGCGAAGGTCCTCAGCCGAAGGTTGCGGTTGATGCAGGCGCGGCCGGCGGTGGCGTTCCAACGCGCAAACTGCCAGCATCGGCTCTGATTGTGGATATGGTCGAACAAGCAGCTTTCAGGGACGAGCAGCGCATCCGATTGGAATGGACCTTCTGCCGCCAAATACTTCATTGTAGTTCATTTTGAGAGGGTACAGTGTTACAAAATAAAAAAAATGTCGGTCTAAGACTACGGCTATTGTAACGTAGCCGAGACGTAAAAATAACAATAAGGGTGGTGATAAAAACCCGTGTTTTATAAATATTTCTTTACTAAAAATGCGAATTCCGTGACGATATAACCTAACACTCCGACCGGCGATAGCTTTACCGCGGCAGTCCCCGAGTGTCATATCTTATTTTTCTAGAGACAACGTACCAAGACAGCGGAAAGGCTTGACCCATCTGGTGACCTTGCACTTAGCAGCATTGCTGGATCCCAGCTTGCACCAGTTGCTGACCTTCACGTAGTGGGAGGCTTCGACGATGTTCGTGATATCATGGCTGGGGAAGACCTGGAAACAGAATGAAGAAGTAAGTACTTATTATTCATATTTTAATTAATATGTGAATTACACTTAGGGAAAATCATAAAGATTAGAAAAAACCATAAAGTTATTAGATCAAGCCGGATTCGGAAAGGGAAAATCAGCTCTCGTCTATGTGAAGTAATATTTTTTATCCCTAAAAATAAAAAAATGGACTAACTTTGATTTCGGGTTTGTGTGTAAGTTTTACAACATGAAAGTAATATGATTGATATGCTATATAAAATAGAACATAAAAAATGCATCGAAGTATATCTACTAATTCGATTAGCGGCAAAGCCGTTTAGTTTCTACAGTTAATGCTGCACGGTCAGTTAGTAAAATATTATAATTTCTATAGGCATATAACTCAATGTTCCATAAGTTCATAACTTATAATTTTAATGATCAAGAATATAATAAGATATTATATTTATTCACAAACAAACTTACGACAATTACAGTATTTACAAAATGTACATAGGCATATAAAATACATAAGAAACAGTTAGGCTATCTACAGACCATTGCAAACTAAGTATCTATAGATAATAATAAGTTGAGATAACCTTAAAATAATATGTTTTGTAAGTGTACTTTATGTGTAGCTTTTATGCAAATACAGACCTGTCTATGTCTATATGATCTTCCTAAACTCGTCCCACATAAAACATGATTTTATATAATTATTTTAATCATCATATTGTACATTCTTTCTATCAGTAACCTAGTTCTAGAGCAGCAATCTAGTTCTTTCTTACTTTTTCTTAATTCTTTTTTGACTTTAATTAATAAGAGAAGAATAAAGTGAGTTTGGCCTAAATTACTAAGTACCTAGCAATCACAAACTACGTATATGTAACTCGATATTCAAATGTGTTTAAGGGGTTGGCTTATTGTCCTCGATCTACCCCCAAACCCTGCTTTAATCATATAAGGGTTACAATAGCCGTAAAATATGGTTAGTTACATAGTGTACCCTGTGTAATTATGCGTTCAATTTGCGCTGTAATGCAAAGCAAATTTAATATTAGTCTGAAGCAGAGAATAGTGAAAATTTAACAGCTTTTTTATTATCCTACTCATTATATAAAGATAATCTTTATTCTAGATTGATAATCTACTAAAACCCGTGCAATAGCTAAAATATAAATGTATTTTTAGGGATATTAACCATGATTTGTGAGTTTGATATTCCGTTTATAAAAGAATCTATGTTGAAAACTGTGATTGTTTCAAATATTATGTCTTAGCCCATTTTATTTTTAGCCGTATGCGTGACCGTATGTAAGTGTTAAAAGTCATCGATAACATACACTTTATAAGTCTATAAAGTCATATTATAGTCGACTGAGTATTACATGTCAGCCAATTAGACTTGGCTAAAATATGATGTGAACCAGCTATGCTCTGTGAGCTACAACGCGTAGTAATTATCGTTAACTCAATTTCCCCTTACAAAATTTACAGCATTACGTACTCCCTGATTGCATTATTATATGAAATATTATTACCGGTATAGTTTTATGTGTCATTAAAGTATTTAAAAAGTAGTTAACATATTATATTAATACACTTATTTACGTATTTACAAAATGTACATTGTTATATAAAATACATAAGAAACAGTTGAGCCATCTACAGACCGTTGTAAACGATCTATAGATAGTTCAACTGAAAAACAATGTACATTTTGTAAATACTGTATAGTCGTAAGTTAGTTTGTGAATATATACTTAATTTATTTATCTCTGCCTTATTTACGTTAGATACTGAATAAAATAAAACGGTATTAGTTTAATTTGCATAATTAAGGGCTAGAAAGCGACGCGTGAAATATTAATTATTGAAAGTTATGTTCGGATATTTCTCTAAAATATTTAGTAGCTAAAAGTCATATATACCCTAATGAACGTCTTGATATTTTTATTGTCGTTATGTTATCCATTGAAAACTATGAAAAATCATCATCATCTTCCTATACCCTTTTCCTACGCTACATGGTGTCGGTACAGCATATCTTCTTCCACTCACCACTATAAGACGTCATTTCGGGGCTTACTCCTTTCCTACTCATATCATCACACACAGTCCATCCATCTTTTCTTTAAAAATTACGTTTCTTTATTTTAATATACCTTTTTGCAGTAATCAAGTATTTCCATCTTGTCCTTCAAGCAGGTGTGCGACTTCGTGGTGAGGTCCGGAGTCCATCGTCCAGCTGCCGACATGTACTGAGGGTGGTAGGTACCGCCAGACTCGCAGAGGACCGCAACTTGCGGCTCCGCGCCTGTGCTGGCCTGGAAAAACAAAAAAAAATTATCAGTCAAAAATATTTTTTTTAACCTATACGTACTGTCCCACTGCTGGGCAAAGGTCTCCCCTAACAGCCAGTTCACACTAGCCGTAAGTAGCATATGACTAAAAGTCGAATGCTCTGGTCACCATATACTTTATATGGAGCTGTTCACATTGGATGAGACGTGATCATTAGGTACATCAGACTTTCGACTTTTAGTCATATGCGACTAGTGTGAACGGGCTGTAAAGCCTTCCAATTATCCCGATCATAAGCATATATAAATAAATATTAATGGACAGTGAACACATCACACTCTAGTCCCAAACTAAGCGCAAAGCTTGTACTATGGGAACAAGATTGCATACAGAAGACCAAAAAAATGTTGAGAGGCGTCAAGGGACACCCGGATGGAACGATTGATTCCTCTCGATTGATCGTTCCTTTCGATTGATTAGTATTAATATTTATTATGTAGAAAAAACCTGTGTACACTCAACTAAAATAATCGTCGCGACACCACACGGTTCAATGCGAAACTGGCTTGCTTTCTATAAAGAGAGAGACAGGACAAAGAAACATACGCGCACGCCGCATGGCTTACAACTATAGAAATAAGTATAGTTTTTTTAAAACAGGCTAACCGACAGGCTAAGGCTAACAGACATTTTACAACCCAGCCTTTACTCTTTACAAAAATACCGCTACTGCCAATCAAAGAACCCACGACTTTACTATCTAAAGTCAATCACTCCCACTAGACCGCCGGTGCATTAACCACTAGTTAAATTATCTTAGCGTATTTATTTAAGTGCACGAATAGCGAATCTAAAATAGATTATGTACCGTTTAGCAGTCTAGTCTAGACGTGCAATGCTAGACGTTTATTTTAGAAAAATATAAGACCAAACGGTTCAGCTTTAGAAACGAGCAATGTAATTAAATTAATTAATTCAATTAAATAAATACAAGCTTATTAGGTATATCAAGTGGCTTAAACTACTGATATTATCTTTTAAGTTGCAGGCAGCAGTCTTTATCTTGCTTAAAAGATTTTTATTATGAGGGTTTAACTGCTAGCTTTCGCTGGCAGTTCGCAATAATTCCGCGATTTTTGCCGATGTATAAAAACTAGTTTATTCTATAAAATCACACGGTCAATTACGATCGTCTGTGATTATAAGCATTTACCAGTTTATCGTAACTAGAGAAAAACGGACCAGAAACTTAAAGCCTGTTCGGGCTTCTACTGTTTTTCGTACAAACAATCTTACTTTTGTATGATGAATGTACTTACTTAATAGAACATAACACATGTAGGTTTTTATATGTTTTGCAACACCTTACATAGATTAGGTAAAAGAAAGTAAGACATTTTACTTACAATTGTCTGTTTTTAAATTCAAAGTTTATTTGCTTATAAATATTCATACTTGACAAGAAAGGACAATGCCCAATGGGCTATGGGAATCTGTACCAACTTGCATTAATTTGAATTTACTCTCAAAGCCCTAATTTTTATTTACCTTTTCGCTACCAACAATATTTTTTTCGATGTTTAACCGCATTTCAAAATATTTAAAAATGTATTTTATTTTATATCATGTTTGCCTTCTCAGCTAAAGCTTACTTGGCAAACAAGATTTTTATGCTCAATGTCCACTCACGAAAATAGGTGACAGCTGGGATCGGAACAAAATAGTTGACGTGCGGAAGGCTTAGTCCGAGCTTGCATTTTAAAACTCCCTACTCTCGACAGTCGTCTCTCGGATGTCCTTGTATTTTTGTATGGATATCCGAAAAACGACTCTCGACTCGAGAGTCGGGAGTTTTAAAATGCAAGCTCGGACTAAGCACTCGGAAGTAGGAAATTGATAATCATGTTATGTATAATTAATTTTAATTTTCTAAACCCGGTTAAAAAAGACTGTTAAAAATTAACAAAGTACACGTATAAATAAAATATTAATTTTGATGATAATTAGCTTTTGATGCAATCTGGTACAGGGTTTGGGCATGATTCTTTGTACGAATGAGAGGTGAATGAATATAAGCAATTTACTTCTACCTACTTAAAAACGTAGGTAAGTATAATAAACTTCAACTTTACTACTCAACATTTTCAACCTCAACAATAAAAGCACGATATTCTAATCTTCTGCACGAATTGAATTAATTTAGAAGGGCATTACCCTGTAATACAATACACGCCAGCCCTTGACGAGTTTTTCGTTTTGTTTGCTGTATTCTGCATTTTTGGATGCGCAGATAATGGATTGTCGGCAAACAAGGGAGCAATGTTTACTGTATTTTACAGAATGTGTTGTTCAATTCATGGTGATTGACTGAATGCTACTGTCTACTGAAATTATTCGGTAATTTAATGAAAACTTACTTACATGATTTTCTATTTTTAAAGAAAAGAAAGTTGAAAACTAAATACAACTAAAACAAATGAAAATTAAAGTTTGCAAATTCATGTTCAATTTGTTTTGAAAAACTCGCGTCGGTGCATTCCAATTTCAAAAATAGAACGTCCTAACCACGAACGAAGGAGTTTGTATAAATACAGATTGAAAAGAGTTTGCATTGCTGCCTTATTTTTGTGTAAAAAGTTTTATTAGTCTATAGTTCGATTTTTAAAATCGAATTAGATTTTTTTTTCTGTCTCTCTAGGTAAGCGCATTTGCCATTTATTTATTTATTTATCAAGAAATAGAATAAGATTTTGTGGTGTAATTTTCTGAATGTTCAAAAGTTTTCTTCTTGCTAATAGCGGTTGCTTGCATAGTTTGCAAGGTAATTATTACAATGTCATTTGCAGCTACTTCGTTCACGGCTGCAACTTTGCTCGTTAGCGCTTGACAGACAGAAACTGACAAAACTTTGGATTTGGAACACTATCTTGTAAATTGCGACCTAGATGCGAGATTCGCGATATCCCGATATTTTGATGATAACATTAATTACAAGACGCACAGCGCAGCTTTGTAATATTGAATTTTCAAAAACTTCTTATGAAATGAACGATGTATGGAACATATTTCAATCTAACAAGCTTGTCTGTATCAGAGTTCAAACCAAGTAAAACCTCTGACATAATTCAAACAAGGTCTGTACGATTTCTTTGTATTTTTTTTACTAAAAGAGAGCAAGGAGGTTCTTAATTGAACTGCCTGTATTTTTTTCGTATGTTACGTGATTACGTGACCATACCAAAAATTAATATTAATTTAGTTTTTTTTATGATAGATTATAAATCTTTGGGGGAGACCTTTGCCCAGCAATGGGACAGTATAGGTTAAAAAAAAATGATGGCTTCCACGGTGGTCATATAAATTTGCTTAAGATACCCTGACAAGATATACCTATAGGTACTTACCTATGTTTAGAAGATGTTTGATTTAATATAAAAAAATGAGTTTAAGTTAATTACGTGACGATGTCGATTGAAGTCAATTTTCTCCATTTAACGGTAAAAATATTTTATTGGTTTCACAATTTTTTAGCTACAGTAGGTACTTAGTATTTTTAGGTTTATTCTTAGTAAAAAAGGGCAAATTAATTTTTCATCCAATTTGTTGATCAAAGCAGAGGTTATTGGTAAAGTCCCAAATTACTATTATGACCCAATAACTTTTCTAATTAATGTTTTAGTGCGGTCTTCGTAAATGTTTATGTTATTAGTCTTGCTCATGCCATAAATAATTAATTTTACCAAGACTACACAACTTTTGACCATTAATTTCGAAACATCGAGAACAAACAAAACAACTGTAAAACTCTACTTGATTTGCTTTCTTACAATTTTTATAATGACAACAACTATTCCTAAAGTATTAAAAATGACTTTTGATTTAAAATTTGAAAAAAAATGCGTGTGGCACTCGGGGACTGCCGCGGCAAAGCTATTGCATAGCATTTTTTGCTGGATTACGCATGCGCAGTGTTAGGTTACTTCGTTACGGAATTTCTGGATTCGGTTTCCACGCTCAAGGCCCGCGATAGAAGCTACGCAATAGCTAAAAAAAACAAAAGTGCCAAAGCAATACAGTTGTATGTTGAAAATAATGGTCTGGTAAAAAATGTTCGGTTGCTGGTCCAACTTGGCAAGGCGCGTTATTGCTAAAGTTGTGAGCCTTACAAAGTCGCGAGAGGTTTTCTAAATAGGTATAAACTGCTTTCCTGATATTTATTGTTTTAATAAGTTTTTTTTTTCTATTTAATTTATTTTTCAGATTACTCCAAAACTACAAATAATAAAATCCTTTTTTTCTCTCTTTCACTCAAAAGTTGATTCGATGCAACGGGATATTGTTGAAGAATGAAACTTGTCCAGAACCTATACATAGGTATTTGTTAAAAATTCACGTATTATTTTTAATATTAGAAAAGTAAATCGTATTCTAAACATGTACAATATGTAAAATATAAATAGCACTAAATAAAAATCATCAACTTAAGCAGTTCATACTGTACATCATACTAGTTTTATTGTACGTTGTGGGACGTACGATTTTTTTTATTCATGCTGAGAGAAATAATGAAATAAGGTCACGTTTTCATTCTCCAGGCACGTACATCCTCTGAAAACTCTTGGCTCCAGTTCAAGACAGCATTATGGACTTCTAAGAGCGGTACCTTCAGAATATGAATAAAACTTTTATCAAAGGCATACTTATTATAAAATATCCGCCCGGTCTTCGGCTCTTCTCGTCCAGTGTTTGCCAGCTACACTACGCAGATCGTCGCTCCATCTCGCCGGAGGGCGTCTTACACTACGCTTGCATAAACGCGTAACGTAAGTAATAATTGTCAGTTATCAAATCCAGGTAGCCATTAAATATTATTGTGAAAGGACTCGTAGGCAATTTAAACTTAGTCAAGAAACTTTGAATTTATGCAGAAACATGCAGATTCTCTTCAGACACTTGTGACACTAAAGGGGTACTGAGGGTTGTCACTAATTAAAATTTAACTAATCAAGTATTAGATTAAAAGTATAATTTTGCCTTACAATCACGCTGATAAGTAAATTTATATTTTTTTTGTTTGTTAATTATATTTTTTTTGATTAAATTTTCGCTAATTTTTGTTGAATATCTCTAAACTAATAATGAATTTTTGATAATATAGAACTAAAATTTCATCTTAAGAACTCATAAACTTTTTAAAGCTTCCAAAGAAAGAAAAAGAAATTTAACAAAAGTATTTGAAGTCTTCCCACTCGTGTAATTCAAACACTTTCAACTTACAGTTAAACTTTTAATGGTGGCGAACCTCGAACCATTTTGAAACTTATTCTGACCACATAAGGTCTTGTATGCTAGACTAGACATCCATATAAAAGCCTGCCAATAAGACCTGCCAAGTCTGTCCGTGGTGGACCGCACTTAAATGCTCTTCGCACTTCTTCAGTGTAATACATTTCTTCCACAAACTTTTAAAATAAAAATGTTAGAATGGTTGTTGAAAATGATATTTCAAATCGATTTATTTACTAAACTGACAGCATGATTTATAGGATACTTCAGTAAGTAGCTCTTTCATACTATTGTATGACTTTTACCTACTTTCACTACCATTTTTATTGAAAAAAAATGTTATACATACCTATAAGTAAATGTAATGATTACATTACATTTACTTTTATGTATGTATTCTATATATTATGTATCTATATAAATTTATTTGTAACTCTCAAACATAGGTTATATGCATTAATGCATTTCATCATTTATACCGAGATATTCTGGATATACGAACAAAAGTTGTAGCTGATAATTGAAGCTAGTTCTGCTAATATAAAATAGGTGACTAGAGAACTTGCGCTAACTTGCTTGAAAAACTGTATGTATCTTTGGCATATAGATTTACGGTCTATCTTATAAAAAGTTAGCGCAGACTTGATGTATTGTTTGCATAATATCAACGCCAACTTTTTATAAGATATGGGGCTAATGTCTACAACGTATATAATGTAGTTTTATGGAACAGAAGAAGACAGATGACTTTCCATTCAGGAATACAACTCCAGAATTCCGGGGAAATTTTATTTTCCTCGCGTCATAAAAGGCGAGATTAAAGCTATATTCTTTATATCTATGATAAATGGAGTTCGGAGTGACTTGACTGCAGATCGTTTGTCTCCGAAGGCTGAGTAAGACGCTATTTACATATAGAAAGAAACCTCTCTTTCTGTACCATAAATAAATATTTATGGGCTTTTCACAACGCCATCTTCTGATCATCATGATTCTTTTTAAACCAATATCAGTAGAAAAAATCGTTAAATAAATCGTCTACTTATTTATGTAATAGCATCCTGAGGCACGGTAGAATGATCGTATATCTTATATGTTTAGTTTTTATTGAATTCATATCTAATTGTAGACATCAATTATTACGAATAACTCATTTTAAGATTTTTCGCTTAATATAATAAAGTTTTAAATTAAATATCATTCATGAATTTTACAGAATATTCAGTTGTTGCGAGTACCTACAGTATTTATGAATCTATCCAAAGACTTTTTTAATTCAAACTACAACACTATTTGACCGAAACTAAACCTAAATAAATATACTCATAGCAAGTCTCGATATAAAGTCTTTCAAGGTTGTATTACGTTATAATAATTACTATAAAATGCCCCAATTATTACCTATTATAACTACGTGGTCAGCATAACTACGTCCATATTTACTTCAAAGAAATAAAAAACCTCGAAATTTTGGAAGGAATTTAAACGAGAACAAGAATTAAGTGTGTCACGGTCGAATGTATTGAGATTGAGAGAGATATTGAGAGGTCTTAAGACCCTGAAGCTCAAGGAAACATACATACACGAACTGAAATAAAACTTAGAATTTTAATAAAAGCTCTGAACAAGAGGCCAGCACTAGAGTAAATAAACAATCCCAAACATAATACATAATGTACCAATAATCTTTAATAATTGCACCTTGCTACCACTACAACATTGTATTGTAACCCCAGTACTGAACTCACTTTAACTTAAGTCCTTTAACCGGCTTGAAGCAATAAATGAATCGCATATTAAATTACGTAGGTACAGCTTGTCAAATACACATTTTTTTTTGTATATAGATTAACACCCAGACACAGACCAAATATTTATGTTCATCACACAAACATTTGCCTGGGTGAACCCACGACCCACAGCATGGAAGTCATGCTACTACCAACTGAGCTGTGACGCCTGTCGGCTTAAAACCAAACTCAATAAAAAAGAAAACGTTTCAAGGGTTTTACCATTTCTTTACCGAAAAGGTAGAGAAACGGTTAACGCTCGCCCTAACCGATTTACGTCTTGACAAACAACATTCGACAGAAAGGTAGGTCTAGACACACCTATTCATCCACATTACAGCTTAGCTTCTAAAGGCTAATAAAAGAGCCAGTGAACGAAGGTGCTACTACCAACTAAGCTGTGACGCCTGTCGGCTTAAAACCAAACTCAATAAAAAAGAAAACGTTTCAAGGGTTTTACCATTTCTTCACCGAAAAGGTAGAGAAACGGTTAACGCTCACCCTAACCGATTTACGTCATTCGTCGGATGACGAATGACGTAAATCGAACAACATTCGAACAACATTCGACGGAAAAGTAGGTCTAGACACACCTATTCATCCACATTACAGCTTAGCTTCTAAAGGCTAATAAAAGGGCCATTGAACGAAGGTTTTACGTTATTTTTAGAATAGCGGTGCCTTTCGTGATATCGGTATTTAACGATAAGATAGTTTTATATAAAAACTGTTTAGTAGATTAAATTTAAGTTATAATCAAAAACTAAGCTAGAATTTCACATTGAATTTAACAATTAAAAATCTTTTGATCTAGTGATTGATGTAGTTTTCTAACGACATAATTTTAAACTTCGATGTTATTATTTTATTGAATTTATATAGTAGTTGAAATATCCTGACCATTAATATTAAAATAAAACAAAAATAACTAATTTTTAATTTTCCTGCTCTTAAGAAAATCACAAACATTTCATCCCAAAAGTAATTAAGTAAAGTAATTAACATAAACCGAATTTAAACTTTTAAGCTTTCGTATTTGTAGAAATAAGAACAAATCACGGACTTCATATAACGGTCACTGTTTGACAAAAAAACCAAAGGTTTTAGTTAGACCTTTTTATCGATTTTCCATCAGCGCCAAACGCGAGCTTGTCATGCACAACAACACAACTTGAACCCAACTTCGAAGTCGCACTGAAGTTTTGGGCAAATGTGGAAGTTAGGTACAACCAAGGTACACACGTATTAATATCTACGTAGTATAACTTAAGTAGAGGGAGGCCAAAGAAAAGTTTGATGGACTGTGTGAATTATGACATGAGTATGAACTTAATCAACTAATGACATGAGCATCGAGATGACGTCTGATTGAGGAGAATGGAAGAAGAAGACGTGTTGCACCAACCCTACATAGGACAAGGGTAGGAAGATGATGTAAAGTAAAAAAGTTCTTTATTCAATGAAATCACAAGGATCATTTAGAATTGTCTTACATACTAGGCAATTCTAGGTGCCAGTTAAATAAAATAAATAAATAAATAATGCTGGACTTCTACTTAAGTTCCACGCGATGAGAACTTAAGTAGAAGTGTGCAAATAATTAAACCGTATTAAAATACCAATGTGGTTCAAATAAAGTAATACATCGCACAATGGCCACTAACTGCCCAAAGCAAGAAATAATATGAAGATAAAAAATGTAATTAATAAAAAAAGGCAGCATTGTCTGAACCAACTTAAAGCACACATATTTGCGTTAGTAAATTGTAAAAGAATTTACGAAATAATTTCACTAGCTTTAATATAATAAAAATTTACATTTTAACACGCTCCCCAGATTAAAAGACTTATCTGTACTCCAAAAAAACATTATGCATAGAAAAATATTTCCACTCGAAGCAATATTTTTTTAATATCTCATTGTTAAATCTGAAAGCTTTGAATTAACGTCAACAACAGCGTCAACCATTATTTATAAGTATAAGCTAAACCCAACTCTGGGCCTGGTCCGGGGAGAAAAGGCCACACGGTAGACCGTTGTTTATCACTACTGTCAGTAAAAAAATGCAAAGATCACATGCTGAATTAATCGTTGTTTTTCTGTAAAATGTTGTTCTCATTTAACTGTGTTTTAAACAGTTTTTTAAAAACGGTAAATTTACCATAATTTGCGAGTTTAATTTAGATATTTAATAGTTTCTAATATTTATCTCTAGATTTAGTTCGATTTACCCGATTTCTTATTTGAAAGCTATTGTTTTTCGTGTTATTCCATTTTGATTTTACTAAGATCTGATAATTTGTTTTTAAATTACCCTTAACAATGCATATTAATTAATTTATTAATGCGTAAACAAAACTTTTCCATTTTCTGTCATAAACTATGTAAGTGGAATTTAGGTTAGGTTAGCCTCGCTCTGACACTAATGTCCTTAGAAAATAAAAATATGCAATTTTGTAAAATATGAATACTACGAAACAGTTGAGCTGTACGTATACACAAGGCCCAGTGTCCGGGGTCTCAAAACCCGGAAGTGATCTCCCGATGGGACGCGCCTTTTTGCGACCAACTGGCGGGACAATGGCCCTGTCAAAGTAATTTGGGATTACTTACGTACAATTTTATCTTGCGTTAGTAATAAGTAGGTAATGAGCTTGACTTCGTTTTCCGCTACTTCCGAGCCATCTATTCAGTTAGTAAGTAGCTATTTATTTTTATTGTTACAACTATTGGTTGGCTGTTTTCACAGAGAAACAAAACACTGTGTTTATAATAAAACCCTTTCTTGCCATTTGCTGCATTATGTACGTTCTTCTTCTTTCGTGTCAACGTTCTTTCAAATTTGCATCCGCTATATTATATCTATTAAAAAGTTTATATGCCATCAAGTCTAATATTTTTTTTATATCTTTTGTTAAAATATTCGAAAAATATATTAATGTAATTATTTTATAAAACCGTTACGCTTTTCTAGAACAATAAAATAAATTATCGTGCAATATAATACGACCCGTTGATATCCGCATTCAAAAACATCCCCCACCCCCCGAAACAGAGAGGTTTTATATTTTAATCACGTCTCGACGAAAATCCTCCCTTACATTCATTGACTATGTTACACTTAGACGTTACGATACGACATTTTTTATACACTTATCGATAAGCATAAAAATATATATTTAAAGTAAGTGACCTACATTTTACACATGATATCTTACAGCCTTTGGCCTATCTTCCCTATTTCCTTATAATAAGGTTTTATATGGTATTATATTCAATAAATAAATCAGATTTGGTATATTAAATTATTAAACTCAAAGTCAGGTTTGTCAACGTGGAAATTTGCAAAATTCCAAAGTGATTAATCATGCTTTATTCCCTTTGGGAGTAGGGTTGGTCCGAGTTGAGGTAAACCATCGATAATATGATATCGATAGTCGATGAACGATACTGCGGGCATCATGAGGCTATTAGTTAATAGCCTGTGAACGGCGTCTGTCCCAGCGATGACAGGATAATTAATATGATTCTCGTGAAGAATTATCTTGGCTTTTGTGATAAAAAATACTGGGACATATTTTTCATGACATAAAAATGAGACGTTGAATTTTCATAAATCTTTTTCATAAGTGGTCGTGCTTGGTCTGAAGCATAACAGCCATTGTTACTTAAACAAAAGCTAAGAATAAGATTTTTGTAATACTTTGTTTTGTGACGTTGTGGACGACATATATAATTTACTCGTTTCCTTTTCTTGAAAACTTAACAGTTTGTTACTTATATTAAAAACGTTATTATTATGACTGCCAACAGTGACAGTTAGTGAAAAACACTGCTGAACAATGCAATACCTTCACAATTGATCAAATATCTGGGGGCCTATCCAGACCGCTGAAATGTTTTTGAGCTTTTATTTGATCAAATAACATTTCAGTTTTCTTCTTCGTCTTTTATTGATATTTTGACTGTAAATTAACTTTGACAGAATTGTGACATGCCGAAGTTTGTTTTGGTTTCATTTTGCAGAATTCATGGATTCATACAAACACGAAAATTATAATGTTTTGTGACAATTTCAAAGTAGTTTTAAAATTAAAACGCAATTAGCTGCGATTTCAATGCTGACCTGTGAATTTTTATAGGTTTTCAGGACTACCATCTACACATTTTCTGAAAAAAACCTAAGTAGGTATGGGCAAGATAACTTCAAAGTAATATCATCGCTTCATCCTTTTAGTTCTTACTTAACACTTGTTTTTAAATAGTCTAAGACAACAAGGAACATAAATGCCTAACTAGTTGTATGTAATCGTAGTTATAAATCCTATTAGTCTCATCATATCTAAAATATTTATGGCAAATTTATATAGAGACAACATAATTTCAGTACCTATCCTGAAATAAATTTTTGCTAAGATATTTCATTTATTTTTTCATTTATTTATTCTTAAACAATTATAAATCGTATTAGAATATATATATCATTAAAATTACATACATCAATAAAAATAAATAAGCAGTGATAATTTAAAAATAAAACAATATACATTAATATCCTACAATAAAACTAAAAATTACAAAATGTCAAGTGAAATAAAGAATGCTAAAGATGTCAATGAAATAAATTTTACAAATGTCAATTTTATAATAATGTCAAACCTTACAAGTCATAAATTCGTCCACAGAATAAAAACCCTTCTCCAGTAAAAACTGTTTCAATTCCCGCTTAAAAACGTTCGGACTTTCAATTTCTTTCATAGCGGTGGGTAGAGCGTTAAAAAGTTTTACCGCCTGATATCTCGAACCATGCTTTGCGACATCCAACCTAGGACACAAAGGAGCTTCAAGGTCTTTCCTTCTAGTGCTTAAACGATCTATTCTTTTTTGTTTTGTTTCAAATTTAAGCGGATTTTTGACTATGTCCATGAGGACCACTAATATATAAAGACTGGGTAAAGTTAATAATTTTAAATTGTAAAAGTGATCTCTACACGATTCCCATGGAGGTATCCGCATTATGGTACGAACTGCACGTTTTTGTACGACAAAGGCCCGATTCATGTTGTATTTATAACTATTTCCCCAGAACTTCACGCTGACGATGAACCATCATTGAGATTAGTAGCATAAAGTTACATCTAAAATGTAGGTACAATAACATAAGATAAGAATATAGTACATCATCATCTTCCTACCCTTGTCCCACATTATGTGGGTCGGTACAACATGTCCTCTTCTTCCACTCACTTCTATCAGACGTCATCTCAATGTTCACACCTTTCTTACACGTCATCATTCACATTCACATAGTACATACCTACAAAACTTTCTTACCTATTATTTTGTTTCAGAATACTATGCAGATTACCATGAAGTTTCTACTTGTGTAGTAGACAGTATAAGACTAAGTATATAAATTAATCTGCAAGTTGTAATTTGTAAAATGACTAGAATTCAAGGAATAAAACCATTTTGATTCTTTATTATTATTATATCTTATATATGTGGTAAAGAATGATTACATAGTTTATAATATGATATTAAAATCTGTACATAATCTAATTTTTTTTTCCTTTATTTCATTAGACTTGAACAAGTATTCATGAACATTTGACAGTAAGTATTTGGTAGTAAGCTCTGCCTTCCATGCTGTGGGTTGTGGGTTCGATTCACACCCAGAGCAAATTTTAATGTTTGTGTGATGAATATAAATATTTTTTCTGAATCTGGGTGTTTCTATGAATGTGTTTACAAAAAAAATGTAAGTATGTAAGTATTCTATCAGCAATCTAGTTCCCATACATATAGAGCTTTGCTTAGTTTGGGACTAGAGTGTGAAGTGTGAATTGTCCAAAAATATTTATTTATTTCCCAAGGCATGCACTTGAACCAAACTAAACAAAACTTGTATGGGAAATAGATTGCTTGAATACTATTATAAGTAAGTATTCTAAAAATTAATACATATTAACACCTAAATGCAGAACACATATTTATGTTCACAAATAGTAATAAATAAATATTTTACCAATGACAAGTAATCACATAAATGTTTGTTTGTGGTGGGGATTGAACCCACCATCCTAGCATAGATGCCAGAACTAATGCCAATACTGAGCTGAGATATATATATTATTAAGTATATATTATTTTGTTTCAGAATATGCAAATTACCATGATGGTACTACTTCACTATCCTAATCTGTTTATGACTATTAAACTAATCTTTGTTTTCATTTGTGAAATAATATAGTAATTCAATAAAACCATGTTTCAGTATTATTTTATTAAAACATTTCTAAATAGATAGATAACTCTTTATTGTTCATCACACATAAATAAAAACAAAGAGCTTAAACAAGTAGTAATAGGCATCAGAATGGGTGGCCTTATCGCTGAGAGAGATCTCTTCCTGGCAACCGAAATTTGCTCGTGTCACATCCCAGATATACCTGAAATAAAATGAAGTGTATTGTAAATAGAGTTAATACGCATAGAGTTCAATACTAAAATATTTTACAGTCTTGAAATCTGAACATAAATCATTTTCTTTTATTTCATTACACTTAAACAAGTTAAAAAAATGTTTATGAACATTTCACAAAGCTTGTATGGCAACTAGAATACTCATATACTGTTTTATGAATAAATTCATAGATATGTAACATGTTGACACCCAAAAGCAGAACATACATTAATATTTACTAATAGTAATAAAAAAATGTTTTACCAATAAAGACAAATTGAACTTTTAAAAAATATTTATTCTTGGTGGGGATCGAACCCACAGAGAAGACAGAACTAGTACCAAATGAGCTGTGATGCCTATTGCAATGATTGATTTAGTTTGTTATAGGTATATTTATGAACCTATCAAGTGAAGTAATCAACTACCTGGACGATTAAATAGAATGATTCATGTCTTAGTCTTAAATTGTTGTGTTCTGATTTCTGATCTGCTAACCCATACTGGGCACCAGCATCTTGTGTGCATCTGAAACATGAATAAGTGGTGACCAAACATGTTAGAAACTCTGCAACAGATGTCCACCTCCGACGCGGAGGTTGTGGGTTCGATGACCGCCTTGAAATAAATGTTTGTACGATCTGCAAATATTTATTCCGGGTGCTCTGGTTATTTTATATGTAGGTAAAATAAAAAATACCTATCTATATAAGTAATGTATTGTATTAAGTATGTCAGTCTCCTAGTATTGAAAAACAGGACAAGCCCGACATACGTTTCATGTTTATGATTAGATTTGACATTAAAATCTTCCATAATTAGGTAGTACACTGATTTATTCACTTTTCACCTTCTTGCTTCAACACTGATACTGATCGGACGTGTGTTACGGTGCTGCCTGTCTGCAACACGAGCTGTGGGACTGCGCCCCGAGACTTCGCCCCGGAATTGGAGCTTCGCCCCGTGACTGCAGGAAACCGCTGTCGTAGCGTGAGTCTCATCCGTCTTTTTGCTTTTTGCGGGGAACCGAACTGGCGTCCGCCTGCGTCTCGGCCGAGTCAACTACTGACTGAGCCAGAGAGTCAGTGAGCGGCCGTGGTGAAATTATCTACCACATGCAGCTTTGGCTACACAGCGCCTGTTATTAAACGCATAGATAACGCCTGCGTATATTGCTTTTGCAAGTCACACCAAGAGCCGGTGCGAGTAAAGTACTAGTAGAGACAAACACGTAATGCAGCGTTCCCCACCTTCTGCTTCTTTTGCTTCACCGTTGCAGCATTGTTCATCGGAGTCGAACATAGCTCAACCTCTTCCACCGCTCGGTGAATCTCAATCCTTTACCGATTTGGCAATTCGAAATCGTGGTAGCAGAGAACTTAAACGCAAAAATGAAGATATTACAAGATCTGATATAATCGAACTTTTCGCCTCGCTTAAAAGAGAACAGGACGAGAAGTTTTCAGCCATATTGAACTCAATTAGCGAGGTCAAGGTTTCTATGGACTGCATGTCACGCCAGTACGACGAAGTACTCCTTAAACTTAATACATTGGAGGAAAAAAATAAAACCAGTGACACTAAAATCCAGTTTCTTGAAAATAAAATAGACAATCTAGAACGGCAAATAAAGGGTACAAGCATAGAACTGAGAAACATTTCTCAAGACCCAAAAGAGTCTAAAGACGACCTGAAAAAAATTATATTAATAACCGCTGAAGCACTGAACTTGCCTTTAGACTGCACCACTGATCTAAAAGATATTTACCGGACTAACTCTAAGTCAAAAAATAATCCCATTATTGCCGACTTTACCACTGTCCTAGCGAGAGACGCCTTCCTGGACTCGTACAAGAGATACAACAAGGACCACCAGGGTGACAAATTCAGTACCCAAACCCTGAAACTAAACGGACCAAGGCAACCGGTTTATATCTCCGAAAATCTCACCCAACGGGACCGAAAACTCTTCTATCAAGCACGTGAATTTGCCAAAGCGAGTGGATATACGCATTGCTGGACATCTTTTGGCAGAATATTTCTCAGGAAGACAAATGACTCGCAGCGTGTGCGTGTTTTCGACGAAAGAGACTTGAACGAACTTAGTCAGACTTAAAATACTTATGTATACTACTAATTTTAAGTAATTTTGTAATTAACTACTAAATCTAAACCTAATTTAACTTTAATTACCGTACCTACGTTCTATTTTTCGTCTTTGTCATTCACTACGACTCTATCACACTTTATCTTATATATAATCATACACCTCAATACACATTCACTCACCATCACACCCTTTATCACACTAAAATTCAACTATGAGTAGAAACGTTACAGAACTCTGTCGAGATCTAGATGAAGCTTCAATATCTGAGTCATTTTCATGTGACGCTGAAAATTGTACAACCTATTTAAGTAAGTCAAAAAACCAACTAATCCTTATTAATCAAAATATAAGAAGCATAGGACAAAACTTTGATAACTTTTTGATTCTGCTAGAACGGACTAAAATACAGCCAGATATCATTGTACTAACTGAATGTCGACTTCCGCAAAATAGTTATATACCTAGTCTGAACGGTTTTGAATCGATAAGTACCACTAGAAATCCTATCCAAAATGACGGCATAGTCGTCTTCATCAAAAACAAATTCAAAACCAAATCTTATGAACCCGCATTCCTGGAAGCGAACTGCTTGGTAACTGAACTAAATAATTCAACTGCTATTATCTCCATCTATCGCTCGCCATCTTATCGCCATAGTGATAATTTCATAAAGTCTTTGGATGAGTTGTTACTGTCGCTAGCCAGGTTCAAACATCTTATAATCACGGGTGATATAAATATAAATATAACAGACAGCACAGAGCATCCCCACGCACCAGAATATCTGAACCTACTGGCTTATCACGGATTACTACCAGCACATACACTCCCAACCAGGGAATTAAATTGCCTCGATCATATTGTACTCAAAACTGATAAAAAAGCCACCACTTTTGTTATTAAAAACTCTGTCACGGATCACTATACTGTGGTACTGGCCCTGGACTCTACCACTCCGAAGCCTCAAAATAACCTTCCAATACAAAGACTAGATTATCCTTCAATCACTAATGATATAGCCAGTATTGATTTTCAGGAAATCATGACTATAACGGATGTTAATATTGCCGCAGAAAAACTGGTTCAACTGTTAATGCAAATCATTCATAATAACACAACTTTAATAAAGCGCTCGCGCAGACAAACCCCTCTCAAACCCTGGATTACTCCAGGATTAATGCGTTGCATGAGACACCGTGATAAACTCCATTCCAAACTAAGGAAAGATCCAGATAATGACGCACTTAAAACCACATACAAACGTTATAGGAACTTTTGTAACAAAATTCTCCGGAAACTCAGGCATAACTACGAAAAGTCATTACTTGAAAAAGCTGGCAAAAACATCAAGAAAACATGGGAAATTATCAACGATATTACACATTACAAACCTAAGAAATCTTTTCCCTCTGCACTCATTGGTGGAGATAACCCGATTGCTAAGCTTGACTCCACAAACAATTTCTTTGCCAATGTCGGGAAAACTCTAGCCGAAAAAATTGAAATCGTTGATAGTAATAATTTAGATACAAATCAATTCAAGGCAAAGACTACACTCAACTCTTTTGTATTATTGGAAACGGACGAAATGGAAATCCTCCGACTCATTGACTCCCTAAAATCGGTATGCTCTGTTGGATGGGACGGCATATCCACACGTATAATAAAAGAAAACAAGCTTTTACTTTTGCCACCACTCACTCACATATGTAATTTATCCTTTGCATCACATGTTTTTCCGGATGTGTTTAAAAAATCACTAATTCTCCCTGTATATAAAAACGGTGATAAAATGCTACCCTCCAACTACCGACCGATATCTATTTTGCCCGCGCTGTCAAAAATCATAGAAAAAGCTATCAACAATCGTTTAGTAGCATATCTGGAAAAATATAAACTCTTATCAAGCAAGCAGTTTGGTTTTCGGAGAGGGAAATCCACCAGTGATGCCGTATCAGAGCTCGACCAGTTCGTCACTTCATCACTAGACGATGGTGATAAATGCTTAGCTATATTCCTAGACCTTGCGAAAGCTTTTGATACGGTATCAATTCCCCTGCTCCTTGGCAAATTGGAGGGTATGGGGATCCGTGGAGGCGAGCTCAAATTGTTCCAAAGCTATCTCACCAATCGACGACAATGTGTCAAAATCCACAACTACCTAAGTTCAGAGGCAACAGTGACTAAATATGGAATTCCACAAGGAAGTATAGTTGGACCAACACTATTTTTGATATACATAAACCAAATATGCCAGATGGAATTAACAGAAGGAAAATTACTAGCCTTCGCAGATGATACTGTCCTACTCTTCCGAGGCCACAGCTGGAATGATACTTTTAAATGTGCACAAGAAGGATTTAATAGGATCGCTATCCTTCTCAATCTGAGCTTACTTACATTAAACAGAGAAAAAACCAAATACCTTGCATTTGCTCTACGAAATAACAAAGGACCGGACACAAAAAATCTTTTAATTAAAGCACACTCAATGAGCTGCTTAGCACATCGAGTCACGAACTGCCACTGCCCCTCTATCAATTCTTGTGAAAATATTAAATATCTGGGTATAGTCATAGATGCAAAGTTAAATTATGTTTGCCATATTAAGAAACTTACGTCCAGGGTCCGTAAATTAATAGCGGTCTTTAGAAATATTCGACACGCGGCAAACGAAGACCAGTTAAAACTTCTCTACTACGCACTGTGCCACTCTTTGCTTATGTACTGTGTAACCTCTTGGGGTGGAGCAGCAAAAACACACATGTTACCGCTTGAAAGAGCACAAAGAGCAGTTTTGAAAGTAGCTTTCTCCCATCCGTATAGGTACCCAACAACACAGCTTTACCTTGAATGCCAAATACTCACCTGCAGGCAAATATTCATACATCAAACGATATTAAGACAACATTCTCAACCTACTACTGTAAAAAGCTCTGGTAGGCGACCAGACAAAATTTTTTCAACTCATTCCTGTAGGACTACATTTGCGCAAAAACACAACTCGTTTTTAGGTCCACACATCTATAATAAAATAAATAGAAACGCTCAAATACATGCCCTCCCATACAATGAATGTAAATCAAAAGTAAATAAACACCTCCAGGCATTAACATACGACCAAACAGAGAACCTATTACTTACAATAAAATAATTATACTCTTCTTTCATGGTAATATGTACAACTTTTTACTCTACCTTTTATTACTTAACCTAAACCTATCTTGAAACTATTTTACATTATAACAAATTATTTATTTCAAACACTTCTCCTTTTGTCACTCCCAACTAACGCACCACACAAACACTCCAATACCTACCACACATAACATTCCCATAAAACTCATATTCAACATGTCAGTATTTTCATTTATCTCTGTGCTTACCTACTATATATAATCTAACTAGTTAATAAGTATCTTGAAGTAAGCTGTATTTAGATGTTAAGGTTTTTATTTCTTATGTTACTAGTTACTTATAAGAACTACAAAATAATAATATGAATAGTGGATACCTACCAGTCTTCTGGTAAGAAACACCAAACTGTTACATAGGCACGCTAACGCAGGACGGCAGCACAGTACCTACCGCCAAATGAACATAAACGCCTTGAACTAGCCAGAGCAAGAGCCCGCGCTTCTACATACAAGCTAAGGCTTAGTTAGAGCGCGGAACTCCCATGTTTCGAGCTAACAAAGGGTCTTTGTTACATACTTAATTTCTGCCTTATTTAATAGATAATAATAATAATAATAAGATATTTATTATTATTTAAAACTAGACTGTAATATATTATAAACTAGAGTAATGTAATTTTAAGACCAAAAGCAATAAATATTTTATCTATTTTATCTTTTATCTTTTTTCAATAACATACTTGTTTGCGAAATGCGCAAATCCGGTGTAGGTTTGCCAAAGCTGAGGTTTTTATTCTCCGTGAAATACGTACGTAATAACGTTTGGTGCGAATGGATGGTAAGTCAACAAGGAATGGGTGATACTGGGCCGTACGTCTGCTTGTACGGTTATAGAAAGGAGATGGCGGTATCAAGTCGTGCAGTTCCTGGGCACATTCCCCGAAATGTATCCTATAGAAAATGGATAGGCAAGCAACTTTACGACGGTGTTCGAGACTATGGATCTTAGTCTCCGCCATATGTTGCTCACCTATTATCCTGAAGGCTCTTCGCTCAATCGAGTCCAAGGCAGCCAGCAATATTATGATGGCACATAACAATATTATGATACAACAATCACGAAAGTTACAATGAAAATGCAAAATCTTTAGGTTATAAATAATAAATGTAAACAAACTATAGGGACGGAATATTCGATAAACTTCGATGCATCGAAAACATCGATATTTACAATGCGATACCTACATCGAATCGATCCGATGTTTTGAAATGCTTTTGATATACTCGAAATATCGATGTTTTTTCAGTTTTTAGTAGAAAAACATCGAGTCAATAATTATATCCAAATAATTTCATAAAAATTCCAGTTTGAACATTATAATTTTACTAATTTTTTTCTTGATTATTTAAAAATGAAAAGTTTATTATTGGACTGACAATATAATAAAAATATTGTCTGTAAATATGTAAATATGTGTACTAAAAAAATGGCGGGCTTCAATGTTTACAAACAACGAATTGTGAATAACATTTGGTTTTGTGGACGAAATAAAATTGAAGTAGATTGTGTATTGTATAATTATATTATATTTATATACCAACTCATTACAATAAAATCTCATCTTTGTGTGAGCTCTTAAACTCAATTGGACGACATCGATGTTAGTTCTGATTTATCGAATCTAAAAAAACAACGATGATTTTTCAAAATGGACACCCCTAAAACGAACAAGTATGAAGACATGTTAGAGCGGTACAGAAATATGCGCCCGCGAAGCCCCGTTGCAAGTGCGAGCGAGATGCATGCGCCAGCTCGTTGACGTCATTTTTAACAGTTCAGTCATATCTAAAACATTTCAGTCATTATTTAAAACATTTCAGTCATATTTTGAACAGCTCAGCCACGTCAATCCACAAAAAATGCCTACAAAACTGACCTGCAACTGAAAGGATATTCCGTCACGCAAGTTTGCCCCTTCTGGATAGGGCCCCTGGAATAGTTTATATTTTCGAAAATATAACACCAATAGATTTTTAAGAAAAAATATAGTATTTCTATTTGTATTTTTACTGTGCAGCTTAGATACATTTCATAACTTTCATAAAAAAGAGCTCTCATAATTTTTTGTTTAACCCTAATTTTTATTGGATTTGTTATAAACCTATAAATCAGTACAGCTAATTGAAACGTCCCAAATCACAGCGCTCTGAAACAACCCTGATTGTCGTACAATA
Organism: Ecliptopera silaceata; assembly: GCA_932527185.1. Classification (NCBI taxonomy): domain Eukaryota; kingdom Metazoa; phylum Arthropoda; class Insecta; order Lepidoptera; family Geometridae; genus Ecliptopera; species Ecliptopera silaceata. The sequence goes on along the minus strand of OW052205.1, from coordinate 3,329,400 downwards.
AATAAAGCCGGCCTGCTCTCCAGCCCTGATCATCGATAAGCTGACCATGACAACTCTATCCACTCATGCTACCGTATTTGTGCGTAACACCCTCACTCGTATTGATTTTATATGCGCGCGCACCTCTTTCCAGCTACCCTCCTTTCCCCACCCCTCCACCGACAGGCGCAGGTTAGGGGTGGCAAAAAAGGAACAAGGGTGAAGCGACGATACGAATCGAACCTTTTTATAGGGGCGTCACAATCCCTAAGGTTAAAGCAAAAGCTTGAATGTGTCAGCCACTGAGTGTTTGTAAACTTTTTAATTTGAACGATGTGTTTTGTCTCTGTTTGTGAGTTTTGCGAAACAAGTATTATGAGGGATATTTTGGGATTTAGATGAAAATATATTATAAGGTTTATTTAAAACAACCGTTGTATGTCATACGGTCGACGGTGATTTATCAACGATACTTTTTATTACGGAGTTCAAAATTTGGTTTTAAAAAATTGCTTGTACGATTTTATTAATTGCAAAAAACTTTGATCTAAAGAAAATATATTATACGCGATTGTTCTATTAAGAAATTATGATAGCTCAATGATCTTGAAAGTCAGAACCTTATTTCAAATTATATAAGTACTTTTATATTTTATTTTAAATACGACTTGACTATGTTCACGTCACTCAAGATAAAATAACTGAAACATTTTAGAATTATTTTGCTAGTGGAATTTAGCAGCAAAAGAATTCTCACAAAGCAAAAACGCTAAATTCATCACTTGTTTTGATAGCACATTCAATCTGTCTTTTGATCACGAAGCTTGGAATTCCCGAGGTACATTCTATATTTTCATAGCGTTTAACCACGGCAGGGTAGGATGACGTCATACAATGATATCAAAGGAACCGCGTTTCTAAATGAATTGTTCGAGTACGTTCTAGAACTATTTAGATAGATAGATAACTCTTTAGTGCACAACGGATAATACATAAAAAATAATAACTTTATTTTATACAAAAGCGGCTTTATCGCTGATAGCGATTTCTATTAACGATGTTTTATTTAGCCTACATATTTTTTGTTAATAAAATTATCATTTTGTTAATAATATTATCAAAGTCGTCTATTTTATTTGTACGTACGTTTAATTACTTGAAGGCATGTTTATGTAGGTATCGGATATCAGTTTTGTCAAAGGTGCTTTGATGTACCTAACATAATTTAGTTTTAAAACTACAATTTATCGAAAAGTTATGTCAATTATAACTATGATTCCAGTATTTTCTAGACCCATACAAAATTATAAAAGCAATACTATGAAATAAATAAATCCTATTTGTATAATGACTTTATTTACAAAAGTTATAAATCAGTAATTTGCTACCGTCTAAATTTATCTAAAACAAATTGTGCTTTTTGTAAAAGCTATAAATCTATTTTGTTTAAAAAACCTGCAGAATAATTAACCTACTGCAGTCATCTAAATTATAGGTTACAAGTCTAGTCTAGATAACGCCTGGAAATTTATTGACTGAAAGCTAGATTGATTGACCCCGGTCGATGTGTCCATTGTAATTGAATGGTTGTGTCAGTGCATCAGGCATATTGCTGCAAATTAATTGTTTTTATGTATAAACACTTTTAGCTAATACAATTATGTCTAAAATGTCCAGTCATTGAAACTTCAGTTATTTTCATTATAATGATAAACAGTTTTTTTAAATCTCGATTTTTGATGAGATTTTTTCGATAGAAATAGTGAAAGAATGCAACCAGCTTTTTTAAACGTAGCATCCCTGAGGTAAGTGTTTTTTAGTCATAGCCCACGCTCCACACAGAATTGCCCATTCTCCTTTATGAAAAAAATGATTTTGTTAGATTTTATTTCTATGTAGTGGTGTTTGTGTTGGGTTGTCCGTGGCATCACCGAGCGGCACTGTTGGAAGATCAGTTATACCTTGATCACACGTACCGAGTAAACCGGCGAGACAGTGACGTATTTGAGATACACTGCGCGTCGACATCAGTTTTACTGTTGAACGTTGCAGCGTTAGCGCGTAGTGTGTCTTAAATACGTCACTGTCTCGCCGATTTACTCGGTACGTGTGATCAAGGCATTAGGTGCTGTTACAGTGTTGTGTGTATGTATTTACAAAACAAGTATCCAAGTATTCCTATCAGCACTCTAGTTCCCATAGCTTTGCTTAGTTTAGGACTAGAGTGCGATGTGTGAAATGACGTTCTTCTAGGCTCTGGTCGCGTAGAACTGGCACCTAAAATCACCTAGTATGTAGGTAAGACGATTCTAAATGATCCTTGTGATTTTTTTTATTATTAGTTCATAAATTGAAACATGCGCATCAACTGTCATAATAGTAGAGAATAAAGTAATCTTGATTTATTTGAATTTGACTGTAAAGTTTTTTATTTGTATTATTTTTAGTTCTTGCCTTACTTGATTATAGCCTTGATTATACCTGTATAAAATAGTTTTATAGCTGTAAAATATTCCAATTTCCCTGACTTTCGCCCAGAGCCCGTTGCAAACATGTTAATTTATTTTACTTTACGGGGTGTTCCGAGCTGGACCGTCCGCGCCGGAGAAATTGACAATTTCCTGTTTTACTCTGTAGACCGGAACCATTTACATCGTATGTAGTTGTGCCTGAGTGCACAATTTACGTGTGCCATTTTAGCGATTCACTTTTATAAATATTTTTAGGTATATTCGAAATGTGATCTTTTTGTTTACAAATAAAAAAAATGATAAGGATGCTAAATAGAGTTATGACTACATATTTCTTATGACATGTAGGTACGAGATAGGCAAAGTAAGATTGGTATTTAAGTAGGTATTCTGATAATACAAAAATAAATTCAATGGTGTCTACATTTATATCATTTACGGCCGGTTTCTGGAAACCCAAATCACGATTGATCCGAGTTTGACACATAGTAATTATTTGATTTTTTCGTTGATCATCGTTCGAGAAACCGGCCGTTACTGAGGTATAAGTCCGCATAAATTTGATCCAAAAGATGTTTGTTTTTCTAAGTACAAGAAAGAAACGGCAATATATTTTGTGTTCTAATTACTTTAGTTCAGGAAACTAAACAGAATTGATATCAATATAAATATAAATAAATAAATAATAAATAAATAATGCTGGACAATCCACACAACATCATCTAGCCCCAAGCTAAGCAGAGCTTGTGTTATGAGTACTAGAAGACTGACATACTTAATATTATACATTACATAGATAGATATTTTTTATTATACATATAATGCCCAGAACACCCGGAATAAATATTTGCAGAACATACAAACATTTATTCCGAGGCGGGAATCGAACCCGCAACCTTCCGCGTCGCAGGCGGACCATCGCCCACCGCGCCACATCGGTCGTCCAAATGATACGCTAATATCGAATTACCCAATTACCTGTTATCCAAACAGAAACATATCAAATTACTTTCTACCTTATTATTTACCTGCTAAAGTAGGTACTTAATCATCAGATAGGTAAACAACATCGACATGTTAGTAGCTAGAAATAATAATGGTCGGCGTGCTTACATAGACTTAGAACGGACTAAGCAATTGCCTCACAAAATTGTCATATTCAGCCTATACCTCTTCTTCTTCTTTTTATGTGTCTTCTGCGCGTCAATATGACAGTCAGTTGACTTGTCAAGTCGGCTGTCTTTTGTTTATAGAGAAATCGTGGAAAATTTTCTCTTCAAACCTTTGGGAAACTATTTCCATCAAATCGTGATATCACTTATTCATTATTAGGTATATATGGCGACTTCAAGTAGAATTTTGATGGAATTTTAACTAACAATGGTTAAAATTCCATCAAAATTAGACAACAACACTTAACCTAACCTAAGAAAAACAATTATAATAAAAATACTAGCTTTTATAAAAAAAATACAGAACTCGAATCCAATAAATATCCCGTTTCTGTAGATCTCTGTCAATATACTACTGGGAGCACTATTTGTCTCTCGCTTTGCCACCCATATTTACTTAATTCACTATGGTTCACACGTCATACGACAAATGCTAAATGTATGAGATGTCGTGTCGGCATCGTATCTGTGTGGAAACAGCCAGGCGCGATAGCTGGTTAATATTTGAGAGGAAATATTGGTAGATATGTTGATGATAAACAAATATGGATAATGAGTTTTGTGATCCGCGTGATTACAATTTCTGAATAAATATTTGATGGTATTATGGATTTAATCAGATGTGGTATTATTTTGGACTAAATAATATGAATTTATGTTTAGTAATTAGATCTAACATCGTCACCCCATGGGTGCCGGAGGTCGGAAGGCGACGGCGGGGTCGGCCGAAAAGGCGTTGGAAGGATGACCTGGACGACCACGAAAAAGATTGGTGGTATGTCGCCAAGGACCGGGATGAGTGGAAGACTTTGGGGGAGACCTTTGCCCAGCAGTGGGACGATAAAGGTTAAGGAAAAAAAAAGAATTAGATTTAATTAAAGTTTGTATTTAGGTCTAAGGTTAGCTCTAGGTTTACAATTAAAGAAATTGACAAAATTATTTATGATTTTAGGGTTCAACAAACATACAAACTCTAAACGAATTGTTTTATAATTTAGTTTATTGTCCAAATTTGAACACAATAAAAATATGAATACGTATTGTAATCTCTTGACATTTATATGTTAAAATATCGTGTAGTAAAATAAGTTGTAAATAAAAAGAAATCGTTCTCAAAATGTATATTTAACAATAGTTTATCTAGCAAAGATTATCACAGTATTTCCAAAACATACATTACAAGTTACAATACATAAGAAACAGGTGAGCTATCTACAAACCATTGTCAACAATCTATAGATAGCTCAACTGATCCAAATCAGTACCATCGGAAGCGTACCCAAGATACTGGCTGCATTGCCGCACTAAACTGTGTGCAAAATTAATAACCGAAATGAATGTGGAATCCCAGCGGTTAGCTCAGAACTCCAATTATGCAGCCAAGTTAATGTTAGCACCATTCGGTATGCATTATGTCTATATTTGACGAATTCTAGAATGTTCTACCATCCTAATGCGTTGTTTCATACTTTAATAGGCTTTTGAAAATGAAATTTGTGTTAAAAACGAGATAAGGAAAATTTTATATATTTTAAGCAATGATTTACGTAAATAGGCGTACATTTAGTTTAATTACTGCAATGACGATTAGATATTAGATTATATAAAAATATATAAATAAATATTCACGGACATTTTACACATCAGACTCTAGCCTCGAACTAAGCAACGCTTTTACTATTGGAACTGGCCTGCTGATAGAATAGATAGAAATTGAAATCCATGAGTATTTCTCTTATATAACATTTTCTCTCACAAAAGCGTTATATCTATAACCTTGTGGTTGCTATATGCGTGTATTTATTTTATCTTCTCTCTCAAAATGCTGTATAAAACGTGTGATGAAGAGACTACGTAAGAAAGGCTCGGAAACGCGGATCTCGCTCAATATTTGGCACGTGATCTTATCCGCAGATCATCGCCCGCCAGCACCAACTAATAACAATTTATTTCTAAATCGCTTACATGAGCTGGTGAGGTCAGGTTGGCCTGCATTGCGGGTATACTTAGCTAATATATGCATTAGAATATGACCAGTTTGTGAGGCCCTGACAAAGTGGTAAATGTAGGGGTAAATGAAAGACCTTGGCAGACCAACCTTCTGGTCGACTGAGTAGTTGAGTGTGATTTAATTTAGTAAAATAAATACTGTATTAGTTTGTGAATATAGGATATATCTAATTAACTTTAGAAAAAAAAAGTAATAAGAAAACGGTTTTAAAATATCTAGAAATGATTCTAAGTGATAAGTTCTCGCGACAAGAACCAAGAAAATTACGACCTGGTTCGTAGAGTTATTTTTTGTACGATTAACTAAAACAGAAAACTGAAGCTAACCTAGTGGAGCAAAAGCTGTACAGAAAATGTAGGATAATACTTAGATTCTTTTAATTTTCGTTGTGCCTATGACTTTAATGAATTATTTTTCTATTAAAAGCTTTTGCTCTGAATCCTGATTCTTGCTGATTTCTTTAGCTTATGATATATACTAGGGTACGATGTGTAAATGTCCGTAAGTATTTATATCATAAATATTAATTTGGATAAAAGCTTATAGGTATGTTATATGTTTATCGTGATTTTTTTTACTATTTCGAAACTATCAACGGTCTATTGCAACATTTGCAACTTAGTCGAAACATCGGGAAAAATAACAACAAGGTACACGATAAAATCTCGTATCACATATTTCTTTACTATGAAATCTGATCGTTAAAGTTTAAAAATTCTGTGTTATCGTGTAGTCGTATCGGTGGTCGTAAAACGTCCAATCGAAACTTAGATTTGACTTGAAATCTGAATTTCCTTCGAATCAGATTCAGTCCATTTAAGTTAGATTCGTTCAAGAGACTTCACCAAATCGAATCACGACTATTTGATTGAAAACTACCTATTGGTTTAAGAGTTAAGTTTAGATCTTGGACGTTCAGTTCGAATGCTTCAGGTAACTTCAGTAACTTTGATAGTTGTAATGTAAATTTTGATTAATCAAATAGATAATTCGTTTATACAGCTTATGTATATACTATATATATTATATATCGAGTAGCACACAAAAAACAATAATAAATAAATCAATCAATATTCATGGACATTTCACACATCGCACTCTAGTCCTAGAATCGAACCCACGACCCACAGCATGGAAGGCAAAGCTACTACCAACTGAGCTGTGACGCGAATGACAATCGAATTGAGACCCTCCTTTATTGAAGTCGGTTGTAAATAAAACACAAACTTCACCTATTTTAGGCATTATGTTTTTTTTGGCGATTAGTGTTACTCAATACTCAATACTCAATATATTTATTGCATTCATAATGGTACATGTCAGGTTACAAATATTGTTAATGTTAGTTTCACACATGAACCCTCTTCAAGGGTATCGCAATATTAATGTCAAACTTAAAATTAAAATAATCTTCTACAGAATAAAAACAATGATCAATAAGTACATTAAATAATTTTCTACTAAATAGATGTCCTTTTAATTCCTTTATATGATTAGGTAATTTATTATAAATTTTGGTAGCCATGGTATAACAGTTACGACTATATAATTTAGTTTTGTGCGCCGGTATTGCTAATCGATTTTTATGTCTATTACTGAATTTGTAAACGTCTTCAAATGAGTTATTTATTCACAAACAAACTTACGACTATACAGTATTTACAAAATGTACATTTACATATAAAATACATAAGAAACAGCTGAGCTATCTACAGACCGTTGCAAACGATCTATAGATTAATAACGGCATTATGTTAAATGTCGATGAATATGTATAACAAAGCAGATTGTTATGCAACTATATTAACAACTATACTCAGTATGGGTCTGTTTGTCCCAGTAATTGATTCATCTAATAACGTCTTGATAAACTTAACCCATCTATCAATGTGTTTGCTCGATGTCGGGGTCACCAAAATGTCAAACTGATACATGTGTGTTGTAGTGAATAGATTAATAACATAATATGGCAAAGTGACTAATACATACATAAATAATATTGTTTTAGAAATAATGTTACCTTTGAAAATATTATAAAATATTTTATTTTAATTTACGACTTATACGCAACGGAGTGGTGGATAAATGCAGGAGATCGTGATGAGTGAATGAGTTTGGGTGAGACCTTTGCTTGACTGCAGTAAGTAATAATAATTAAAATCTGCAAAGTCACACGCTGTATAAGTCATTTAGAATTTATGCAAATATGTTTTATAGCTTTTTCAATAACTGGTATAAAGGCTAGTGATCCTAAATATTAAGACACTTCTACGGCGTAGACGCTGCGTAGACTTAACCTTTACAGCATGTTACTGTACGATCTACGCCGTAGACGGTCTACACTATGAGTATCTTCGAGTGTCAGAATGATGGGCTTATGAGAGAAAGGACTGGGCAGAAACCCCACAAAATTGATCACTCTCTAGAAAAAGACAACTACTGGTCGCATGATTCTTTGTCTCTCTCACACTTAACCGCCCGTATATCGTTTCGACTAAAAATTAGTTATATAAATATGTAAGTACATATCACATAAATTTTTACACAAAACATTTTTGGGCTGATTTTGTAAGAATATCCGGTAGCATTTTTATTGTTCATAATTTTTATCGAGTTAGAAAAAAAGGAATAATCAATCAATCAAATATCTATATTCAATAAAATCACAAGGATCATTTAGAATCGTCTTACATAGGTGATTCTAGGTGCCAGTTCCATAATAATAGAAGTCCCTCTTATCCACAAAAACTAGAACACATAGAATGCTGAGTCCCACTCCATTCTCCATGAATAAAGGATAGTTGAATAGCGCTAAGAATAGGCCTTCTTAGAACGACTCGGTCGAATTGACTTTGTGACCGGCGGAATTGAATCGACGCACAGTTCGGCCTATTTCGAAGCCTTCGGGAGCTATTTGCTTTAATTCAAAGACTTTTCTTAGATAAGTCAGTTTTTTGTGGTTCTCAAGATTTTTAGGTTACCCTTATAATGGTTTATGAGGATTAATAAAATATCGTTATTAATTAAATTATGTTAAGTTTAGTTAAAAAAATGGTAAAATAATCATTTAAAATAATGGTTATTTTACCATTTTTTTAACTCTCTCGGAAATAAAATATTCTTGATTTTTATTCTAACACCGTATTAATTCTAAAAACAGTAGATTCATGGTGAGTGTCCTTAGGGTTATAGAGATCGTGGTTATTCCTAAAAAATGTGATCGTGATCTAAAAGTTAAATAATATATAATCTTCATATATTATTCAAAAGCAAAGGGTCTGACCGGTCACCGTGACTTTGAAGAGACCTTTTATCGAGATCAATAAAAACGAACAAAATATATAAAATATTAACGGTCTATCTTATAAAAAGTTAGCGCAGACTTGAAGTATTGATTACCATACGTAATGATGACATAAAGTGAACGGTTACTTTATACATATAAGATGGGGGTAAAAGTGTACCTCTATGGACATACCTGCAGAGTCGAGTCTTTAAAAAGCTTGTACTCTGCATACAAAATCAATCTACACTGTCGTTCATTGATGCCAAGCGCATTTATCTGACGATACTAATAGTGCTACTGACACAATAATGAACTTTTAAGTCTTATAGTTTTCTTATTTCCGGTCCATCCTAAGGTTGTCTGGAAGAGATCGCTTTTAGCGATAAGGCCATTGTGCTGTAGTTAATGTTTCTTGTGTGTAAAATCCTCTTCTGTGTGCTATAAAGTTTTTAGCTATCTATCTATCTACTATACTAGTTACTAAATATACGATACTATTTGCGCCCCCGCAAACTGCTGACTTTTATCGGCCGATAGTTTGGTCGGCTTCTTAATCAGTATGAAGATGTATGCAGATGCGCACATTACAGTCATTCAATCTTCATACTGATTAAGAAACCGACCAACTATCGGCCGATAAAAAGTTTGCAGTCTGCGGGGACTCTTAGTAACTACTAGACTTAACACATAATGCACGTAGCCTAATGTCCACAGTGCAGTAAATCGCTGTTAGTCAGCAAGTTCGGTTTGTCAGCGAAGTCCTGGCAGTAACCGCACACGTGACTCGCAAACGGATTACTTGCCTTTCGACACTGCACTGAACAATAGTGTGCGGTATCGGGCACTAGATATCGAACGTGCCTCGGATTCGGCAGAGATTAAAGTAAGACTAGCGAGAAACGGGAAGTTTTCCAAATAATATCCAATCTTTCATAACTGCTAGTTAGAATAGACGGACAGCACGTATTGAGCCCGTATACCCAAACTTGGGTAGGTACATTATGTACTATTAAGACCTAGCTGTGTACATAATGATGAATATGAATAATGACTGACTAAGAGTAGGTAGTTGCGAAATACAGCCAAGTAGTTTTAGGCAATTGTTTCGATATTTGACTAAAGGTAGATTTTTACTTGACAGACGCTAAAACGTATAGAAATACTAAGGGGATTTTAAGCAGGGACTTTTGTGAATAAGCCTTGTTTCAGCTCATTCCTTGCATGCAGGGAGGTTGAGTACGAATAAATGTGGCAATCTTAAACGAATCAATACGTATTTGAGATACACTGCGCGTCAACATCAGCTTTCCTGTCGAACGTTGCAGCGTTCGACAGGACAGCAATCGTAGCGTATTTAAGAAACAATGCCTGTTTCTTAAATACGCTACGATTGTCACATTTAATTGCCCAGTCCTCTGAACTGATGTGAGTCTGATGAAATTGCTTATAACAATGCATTTCAGTCATCAGTTAGTTTTCATTATAAACGGGATATTTACCATGATTTGCGAGTTTTGACCTTACAGTTCGACCCGTTCGACCCGTGATCATGGCGCATGCAACTGTGCTGAAATATCGGGATAGTTTCAAATATTAAATGCATTAGTTGACCAGATCATGTTCATCAAAGACGTGTCCTGCGAGGTATTGCACCGCGTCCGACACTCTGAAACGTAAGGATTGTATCTGTCTGTCTGCGATTGCGATGTATGCGTGATTTAATTTTTTTTTCCGTAATAAAATCATTAAATAAGAGCATCAGATATCGTGAACCAATTAAAATCATTATCATCGTATTACTTTTGCTCCGCACTGAACGAATTGAGCTGTAAAAATAAAAATACAAATTGTTATTTTCGGATCGCAATGTTATTGTATTCAAATAACAGACAAAACCTTTTATTTTTTGAAGATTTCTGTGTAACATTACAATCACATTGATGTTTGTTCTGTATTTATTTTTGTTTTTACAAAAAAAGTATAAATATAAATGTGTATTTTTTTTTTGTTCTCGGTAGTGTTTGAACCCACGACCACGCATAGAAGGCAGTGCTACAAATGCTACTCTGTCGCTCATAGTACAAGCTTTCCTTAGTTTGGAACTAGATAGCGTTCTGTAAAATGTCAATAAATATAAAAATCACGCAGGTATCAACAGAAAGGTCGGATGTTAAAAATTCAGAGATTCTCACGGCTTATTTTGCGTATAAATACTGTTGCGAGCTATTTTAACAAGTATTTTATTCGGGTAAATACCCGAACCGCTGTCAGGCTCGTGTCAAAATGTCACATACACGCATATCGCGAATACCACTGTGGGTACTCCACTCTGACTGACACAGCTTTTAGAAAAACAGCTCGATCAATTATGTTTGAATAATTGATTAAACAAGTATATTTTTTACAAACAACAAATACTTTTTATGGACTAGTGTTAGAATAGAATATCTTAATTGTCACAGATGAATGCACATTAATGAAAATATATTTAAAATGTGTACTCGTCATTTAGATATTAAATACTTTTGGTTCAAGCTTATTTAGGTTGAAAATCGAAACCTAAGTCAAATATTTATTAAAAAATGACACACGCATGCTTTCAAATAAAAAAATAATCTAATAAAATCAATTGACGTACAAAACGTTATGAGCTAAATAACAACCAAATTGAGAACCTCTCATTTTTGACGTGACAACGTCTTATAATTCGATAGAGCCGGCTGCACGCACGAAAAAACATGACTCATGAAGCGTTCCGGCGTTCCGGCGTTCCGGCGTTCTGAGGCGTTCCATGAAGTGACGTTGTCACGTTCGACTATCGTCAGTAAACCGACTTTACAGACAACCATTTTTTTTAAATTAGATTGAAAAACAAAAAATAAATTGAAACTACGTTTTTGATCGCTTATACCGGTATTTTTTTTATAAACATTCTAAACTCACGCTAGTGAAAAGTGAACCAGCTTTCCAAAAAGGGATGTAGAGTACTGTCACTGTCACATAACACTTCTGAAAGGGGTACTTACTTTAAGTTTGAAGACATCACTGTACGCCTAATTAAATAGCGCGGTTACAATTGAATTAGGTTGAATTTAATCACATATGTTTATATAATACTTATGGTATGTAAATAGACATTGTTATAGTTGAAATTGATTAAATTTTGATCTATGTATGTTAAAAGTGTCTGGATAATGTGAGATACTAGGAAAAAAATGGGTTGAAAAATGTTTGTCTTATGACAGATTTGTCGTTTGACTATGAAGGCTTTGAGTGTTTATTTGTAAAAAAAAAGTATTTTATCATTTATTTAGTTTCCATAGTAAAAAGTAGTGATTGGTTCGAACTCGATGACGTTGTGTCCATGATTATTAATTTATTTAATATAAATAAATTGCCACAAAAACTTTTATTGTACCTAATAAGCTAACTTGTTTTTCATTAGATACTTTTCTTCTTTGTCTTCTATACCTATATCTTGAGATCAAGTTAGAACTTATGAAGGTCTTACAATTAAAAAGCAATTTGTGCTTCAGTCGTAGTTAATTATATTATTATTAATTTATTAATTATATTATTCTCACTATAACTATAGACGAAGTGAGAACAAGACAGTTATAAGGGTGCTTTCACAAAGGTGAATAGAATTCTATCTTCGTACCATAGACATAGAGAAAAGACAGAACGTTCCCTATCCATGTATGTAGTAAATATGGCAGGCAAAGCGTGACAAAAATAAAACATTTTTTTTTTGTAAATTCTCTCTTAATCTGTTTAATAAGTAGTAGAATTTGAAAGAAGAATAGATCAACTGTGACGTCCATCAAGAAATAAATTCGTCACAGCTCAGTTGGTAGTAGCTCTGCCTTCGGTCGTGGGTTCGATTCCCACCCAGAGCAAAGGTTTGTGTGATGAACATTAGTATTTGTTCTGCGTCTGGGTTACTATGTAGGTATTCTATGAACGTATTTACAAAAAAATATATATACTTAAGAATAACAATTCTATCAGCAATTTAGTTCCCATAATACAAGCTTTGCTTAGTTTGGGAGAGTGTGATGTGTGAAATGTCCTACAATATAATATTTTTCATATGACCTCTGCCCGTCAAATACGTAGAATTCAAAAATTAAGCAGCTGACGCTATATACGTCTGATAACAAATAAATCACGATTTGACTTAAATTTTCCTTTATTACAAGGAAATTCTGAATTAAAAGGAAATACCAACAGATACGCCGGTTTAATAAGGAAGTAGAGTGCCTCCGAAGCACTCACGTCATTAACATTCCCCCTTCAAAAGCTATTAACGTGGAGAGTGTGATATACAGGCATTTTGTACCTCTATTATATTGGGACACAAGGTCTACTCTGCAAAACGTTAACGAACCTCCATTATTGATGTTTCAGATACATTGCGCGGTATCGCAGAAACGTTTTACAAGGCGGACAAAGCACCAGGCGGCGGCGCAGTGTAAGTAAATTTTAATAATAATAAATAATGCTGGACAATCCACACAACATCATCTAGCCCCAGCTAAGCAGAGCTTGTGTTATGGGTACCTACTAGAAGACTGACATACTTCATACAATACATTACATACATAGATATTTTTTATTATACCTACTTACATTTAAAATACCCAAAACACCCGGAAAAAATATTTGCAGATCGTACAAACATTTATCCCAAGGCGGGAATCGATCCCGCAACCTCCGCGTCACCACACCTTTGCCCGCGCCACATCGGTCGTCATTTAGTATCTAGTTTTCATCTATCGTTTAAGAGAGTAGGCCCCCAGTACAGTTCGTTGGTCTCTAATGTATTGAAAGTGCTCTTGAGTGAACTTTAAAGGTTACTCACATGATCGAAATAGGGTTTAATTATGTATCAGTGATGTTTCTCTAATAAATAAAATGTTGCTAGAAACACAATTATGTTTAAATAAAATGTTATACGTAGATAAGTTATTTAAATAGGCTTTTTAGATTACATTCAAATTTATAAGGGTCGCTTTGAAACGTCTAACATATGATAGTTCCAGACCAAAGTCTAGAAGAACAGGCAAGAAGCTAGGCCTAGATCCTAGTGGTTTTTTATATGATCCTTATTACATTTTTTTTTTTTTTTACATATGGTATACTATTACGACTATTACAATTATATTAAAAGCTTATAATACGTCATCTTCCCTATATTTATTTTCAAATGACAATTCCACAGATTGCCTTATTTTACAAAAAGGTGACTCACCATAATCCAGCTACGTATTTAAAAATAATAGCTGAATCATGCACCCCTTTTGTAAAACAGGTAGACGAATTTCGGCTTTACGTTAAGCTAATAAAGTGTATTTTTGTAAGTCAATAAAAACTTAGGGCTGCACTTAGGCACAGACATTGCAAGACCGTGATCAATAATGTCTAGACATATAAAATGAATCAACGATTGTACCAGAGGCAATAATTATTTAAGGATTTGAACAAGTTTGAAATATTAAGCACTTGAAATTTTGATCAGATAAGTAATTTTGTAAGTTTTGTTCGTTTATAAAATTTTAATGAGATTTGTTTATAACTTTGACAAACCGAATTTTGCCTGAAAGTGATTATTGTTTTCGGTTATTTTAGGTAAGTTCGTGCGGCATGTATATTGTATACTTACCTATAGCTTCGTACTGTATAAGTGTGCTTGGACCTTTTTTATTATAAATCTTATGAGCGTTCTAGTAGGGGTTCCCCATCTTCTGAATATTAGTCGTAGGTTCGATTCCGATTGTGTGCCGATGAATATAAATATAGCTGAAAACTTTCAAGGCAACTATATTATAGTAGGTATGATACCAATCTATACTAATACAACTGAAAACTTCAAAGACAAACATATGATATTTTGTATTATCACGATTTATTACGCTAAAACTTAAATTACATAATAAACTATAATAAAAAAAATCTGTTCTTTTTCTAATCATTTTAAGCAAACGTATAAAGATTTGTTTTGTTGTGTTTTTCACAGCGCGTACAGAGCCACCGCGCAATGCAAGTCAAATGACTGTGAACTTATAATTTCGTTGGCTTATTTTTCATAGTTTCATAGTAGAACCCTGGAAAGGTTCATTGACGGGTACCTTAAAGACTCCAAAACGCCACTAGCTTACAACTGACATTATATTTAATAGCTCTATCCCCGACATTCTTGAAATGTGAGTCGTTACGGAAACGAGCCGGAACCCTTATGAAATAGCCTGAACTTTATTATTATTTATTTTATTACAAAACTGCGACTATCACTCTGAAACACTCTAATAAGGATTATTCCGTTGAGTCACACCTTTCTGTCACACTGTTACACATTGGAACAAAAATTTCCGAGTTGCAGTTGTAATCGTACCTTTATTTATTGATGTGTGAATTTTCCGTGAATATTTATTAAATAATATAATGTATTTACAAAATCAGTTAAGTATATTTGTTTCTTTTTGTTATTAATTACCATCTTAGAAATAGACGACCAGACGACACAGACATAGTAGACTTTTAGATGAATCAGTAATAACTCATTAGTTAATGATCTATTCGGTTAGTAGCGAGCTATAATTAATTAACTTACGGTGATGTATATTTAGTAAATACATACTTGATTGCAGAACTAAATATGGGTATGTATTTTAAGACCAATGTTATTGCACCTAGTTTTTACGAACAATAAATATCATTTCATTTCATCATTTTGTCATATCATTTCATTTCATCATCAATTGAAACGACCAATCACGAACCAACTTTACAATTCAGATGATAGTCGTCCGGTGTGGAAAAACACCGAAATAAACTTCCGATTGGAGCAAACACATTAAAAAGCAATAGATTGGCAGCAATTAACGGCGGGTCGAGAGACGTACTCGAATCAGAGTTGAACGTGTAAAATGGAGCAAAACGACCGTATGCAATTTCCGAACGATGGCGCTCGAGCGGACCTCGTGTAACTACATACTTACACCGAAATGTGACGCTCAGTTTAAATTTTGAAGTACCTAGACAGTTTCTCTATGAAAGGTATAGTATATTTACCATGATTTGTCAGAAGAAAAATATAGAAAAATATAGCCGCAACACCAACACATCGCAAAAGTTTTCGTCAGCGCGTTCTAGCCTTCGAAAAACTATACTAGCGCCATCTACTTAGTTATAATTTCGGAACCAACACTTTTTTACTTACTAATAATTATTAGAACCTAACTGAGACAGTTATTTTTCCGATATTTCGGCACACCATCCATCCATACAAACTTTGATATAATATTAGTAGGATTATCTACGTTACATATTATTTAAAAAGAGGATAGGTAGATTAATGAATATAATGCCTGTATATAAAAGCAGTGATTGACTGATAAGGAACATCAATCAAGGTTATTATAGGTAGAGGTTATCATGCTATCTACTTGTTTTTTTTATTTTTTGTGGTCTTTGTTCATTTTTTTTTTATTTATATTATTCATGTTTTGTAAATATTAGTAGTATGTGTAGCGATTTAGATTTAATACTAGATTTAAGTTATTTAGTATATAATTCTGTTATGCTGCCGTATTTAATAAATAAATAAATAAATCACTGACTCAAATAAAAAAGTCAGAAATAAAAAAATAAATTATTTACACTAGATTTTTAAATTTTGTACCGTTGAACTGGCTTACACAGCGACCTACTTGTGTTTATTCATAACACTATGACTAATACAGGGGAGTTCAAATGTTGCGTGTTGATTCCCGAGGGTTTCAAAGTAAGGGGGAGTATGACCATGTTTAGACTACTGGTCGAATGCGACTGAATGTTATTACACAATAGTCAAACTTGAACGTTCTTAAAAAAAATGAGCTTTGATTAATTTATGAGAGTAAAGAATTTGAGCAAAGAATTCGGATTATTACATAAAATTTTGATTAGTTCAAAGATTAAAGCTGCTTTTTTTGTATTGATAAATAACTAGAAGTATTTTTTATCTTTCAATAATCAGTTGTTGTTAGTTTTTTTGCAATACGTTTGATAGGTATTATGGTGGTTATAAAAGTGATCCAAATAACTTATAATATTCGAAATTTTAAAAACCATCGGCGTAAGTTCCTTTCTTCTTTTGCGTATATATTTTAGCGATTCGAGAAAACGTAATTCAACAAACTGAAGCAAACACAAGCGACGCACGTTTCCTTGCCGCTCATTTACATAGAAATCGAAACCCAACTACAGTACAGTACAACTATGTAGAGTAGAACGAATTAAATACATTTGTTACGTGACACAAATACACGAATCAACTTTACCTACAAAATTATTGTGATAAAGGTACTGCTGAAATGTGCACTGAGTATTATTGATGTTGGTAATGAGTGGTGGTGTTACTTTATGGAAACGGTGAGAGAATCTAACAACAATAATACTAACGGTTATTCATGAATTTGATGAAAACTAACTCAATGTATTCCTACTCATAAAAAAACTCTTTATAATCTTGTTTAACCTAAAAAACAAACCGACGAGAATAAACTTACTTAAGTAAATCTAAGTAGGTACTAATCTAAGCAAGAAAAAGAAATCGCTCAGTGCACTGAGAATCACAATCATAGGAGCAAACGGATACTGGAGTGGAGACCGCGTTTAGGCAAGCGTAGTGTAGAACGCCCTCCGGCGAGATGAAGCGACGATCTGCAGAATGTAGCTGGCAAGCACTGGATGAGAAGAGCCAAAGACCGGGCTCAGTGGCGCGTCTTGGGACCTACGTCCAGCAGTCGTTGATGATGAAGCAAGTAAACTAATCTACTTTCGACGTTGCTAGCACATTTTACAAACGCGTCCCAGCAAGAGAGTGACAATCTGCGGAGTGTAGCTGGCAAACACAACATGAGAAGAGCCGAAGACCGGGCTCAGTGCCGCGTCTTGGGAAAGACCTACGTCCACCAGTGGAATGACATAGGTTGACGAAGCAAAAAAACGAAGCTAGTTCGACGTTGGTAGCACATTATACAAACGCGTTCACCCCTCCAGGTGGGGTAGTCAATCGGGGCGGCACGCAACACGGATACTTACCCTATTGTTGAGCTGCCCTATGTAGTTACGTGCAAAACGCTGTCATCCGCTTGCCCGCTCGAATGGAATCGAAACTATAGAGACACCGATTCAGGACAGCTCGGAAAATTATTAAAACAAACATTAAAATATACCTATTTAACATTCGTTCTAGCGTCTAGCATTTGATTGAGGTTTGGTGTGGCATTAGGTACTCTAACGTTCAAAATAAAATCCTATATTTGCTTATTTAACTACAAATATGTTGCCTATTTAAACAAAAAACTTAAAATACCTACGGATTGAAAAAAAAACATTAAGTTTATAAAATTTATTTTAACATGATGTTATTTACCTTTGTGACTAAATGATAGAGGTAAATCTTAATAAAGAAATGGTACAATAGTTTAAGGATGAACAAATGCCAAACTGAATCCGCTAATGCAATTAAAAATTTCACAATTTAAATTAATAATGAAAGAATGTCGAGGTTCAGCCCAATCGATTGATCCCGAATCAGGGAGTAGGTGAGCAATTTGGTCGGAAATTCCATTTTCAGCGGACAGATAGGATATAGCTATAGTTATGTTAGGTATGGTTAGATGTCCCGTATCGGTCGCAATCGGACAGGGCTTTATTGCATGTTACCGAGAACACGGTTCCTTTACAAAGCCGTGAAATAATCCTTTTCTATACTGAAATTCAATTTTCGTTGTTCACTGCTAAGATATAAAGCTCAGAATGCTGTGTTTTAATAATATTAGTAAGAGTGTTGTGCTGCCATTTACTAGTCCAGTACGGTACAGTACAACTAATATAGGTAATAATCACGACCGCCAACTCTAATTTACATTTTTTTTCTTAGTAAATTTTAGAATCGGGTTGCTGATTTATCAGTTGTTCGTTCACAATAAGTTTTAAATGCAAACGTTTCATAAATATTTTTAGTTTTTAATTTAGGTTCAGATCAATTACGAAAATGTATTAATGTATTCTAATTATATGTCATAAGATTATTTAATTTTAAATTATAAATAACAGAACATTGAATGAAATACACCCTCAAATATCTTTATAAGCCAGCTTCTATATTATGAATTTTTCATTAAATATTATAAAACAAATCTGATCTACAACTTAATCTTCGTTACGGCAGACATCTTCAGAATTTGTTCTCAGATCCTTGAGAAT
This sequence comes from Ecliptopera silaceata, assembly GCA_932527185.1. NCBI lineage: Eukaryota > Metazoa > Arthropoda > Insecta > Lepidoptera > Geometridae > Ecliptopera > Ecliptopera silaceata. The sequence goes on along the minus strand of OW052205.1, from coordinate 3,310,224 downwards.
TTTCCACGAAATATTTTATTTCAAAGTTTATTCTGCCCTAAAAAGGTCGGCCATTGACAAAATGAGTAAATAAATAACCATAAAGACGGTTAAGTGACTCTTTTAAGTAAAATACAAAATAAGTAAAGCAAATTTCTAAATTGTAAGTTCAAAGAAATATATTTGAATTTATTCTCAAAGTTATATTTAAATATTTCACGCTATCTTTGAATGTAAAAACCTTTATGAAAATCGTTTTAAAAAGGTGTAGGTAATTGCGGAAATGCCCGGCAAATATGGAAATGCTAAAGTGCCTTTTCACATGCAGCAGGCCTCGGTGTGTATAAATTGCTGCTCAGGATTATAATTCTACGAAGTATGTTATTTATTTTATTAATGTTCATGCATTTTTTCTTACATAAGACATAACAAAATTTATAACTGAATTCTATAAAAAGTAAACGAAATGCTATTATCTTTGAAATATATTACGATGTCAAACCACAGTATTTTATTTATTAGTATGTTTCTCATTAAAATCCTCTTTTAAACATGAGAAAACATCGAATTCCAATTATTTTAAAAAATAATTAATTAATGATAATTTTAAATCAATTGTGATTGTTTTTAGAATAAAAAAATGTTTATAACATTTCAACAATCTTCATGCCCCTAACTTAAGGGTAACTTGGATATTTTTGCGTCTAACTTTCAGAGTAACTTAAAGGTAACTTGGCAGCCGTGTGCATGTGAAAAGGTGGTCGGGACGGAAGTGAGCGGCCGGTGGGGCCGTCCATTACGTACATCCGGCGAGCTTAATTAGTTTCCCGTCGAAGTGTCAATTGGAACAACTTCATAAATACACAATAACTGCTATTTTTTTAATTGAACCTTTATTTATTCATTTTAAAAATGAAATAACATTGATGGTTGTTTATAAACGTATGTTTTATGGGTTTTTCACAATGGATTAAGCAAAAAAATTAAATATATTCATGTACATTTCAAAGAACGCAATTGAGTCTTAACCAAAAACTTGTACTAAAATCAGATTGCTGAGAAAATACAGTATAGGTAGGTATATTTTTTTTTTCATATCTACACAGAACTATAATGATCATGTTTATACTAATATGACCATGTTTATACTAATATGATAATTTTTATGCTAATATGATCATGTTTATACTAATCTAAGATTCAACTCCACTTCTTACAGCGCAAGTTTTACATAAAGACCTAAAAATCGGTTTCAAGAAATGACTTTTTCAAAACTAAAGGAGTATACAGAGCCACGTCCTCTACTTACATGCAAATAACCAGCCTTTACTTCTTGGTGTTTTCCATCACCATTCACACTTAGCTATTTAACATTTTTTAGGTAAGTACATTTTTTCTATTCTTTAATTCCTGTCCATCCAAAGGTTGTCTGGAAGAGATCGCTATCAGTGATAAGGCCGCCCATTTTACTTATAAGTTCTGTGTAATATTTTTTTTCTGCATTGTATATTTCATATTTGTGTGTACAATAAAGTTGTTTTATCTATCTACATTCAGAGTCAAACTGCATAATCAACGATAATTTCATCAGTAAACATTAATTAACACGCGTAATGAACCCGATAATGTGTTTTCTATCACCATAAATCTAGATTAATAGTTATTCAATGCCTGTTGACATGCGGATTTAGTGTTTTAAACAATTCAATGATAAAACAAATCAACCCACCTGATGTTGCATAACTTAAAACTCAATACATTTATTGACTTCATATGGTGGTACACTTACTTTACACATACTTCATTGGGTGTTACTATGTATTCTATGTATGTCTTTACAAAAAACAAGGATAGAAGTATTCTAGCAGCAATCTAGTACCCATAGTACATGCTTTGCTTAGTTTGGGACTAGAGTGTGATGTGTGAAATGTCCATGAATATTTTGTTCTATATATTTATTTATTTTGTTCATTAATAGCGAGTTTAGTGAGACATCCATCTGTAATTTCACCTACGAAAATCATCAAAAACAAATTCAATAATCTAGCTTCGGTTGCCTAGAAGAGACTGACTTTTGTGTGATCGGTTTTTAAGTTTAGTTTTCTGTAGGCATTTTCGTGTGGTGAATCATAAGGACACAATGATAGATAGATGAATGATATACGTCTATCTACCACGGATCGGATAACTTGCCTTTAGAAGCAATACGTGGAACACGACAAAAACAATCACGGTGGTAGTAGGCCCGGACGAGCTCTAAACCTACTACTACTAACCTTAAATCTAGAATAAAAATCATTTTACTTCGTTATTCAGCACTTTGTGTCTAAAAGAAACTCATAAATATTAATTACAACACTTACACCTTTTTAGCGGAAAAGCTGCGCTATTTAAGTGCAGCGGAAAATTTCCACTTTTTCCACCTATTTCCAAATGCCGGTACCGTTCTTTCACCTAACATTTATTTCCCGTTTTCCGGAATGCATCTCATTTATTTTGGAGCTGGCATTTTGCCTCGTTTATTGTAACAGTATTTCCGTACATAGTTTTACAAGGATCCCATCCTATGCTCCGTTTTACGGGATATTTTTACGAGTTTTGTTAACCCTGCTGCCTGTCTGATCGTTTTGCATATGAATGAGAACGATTTAGGTATTTGTGGATTTTTCGGTTCTGGGAGGAATATAAGAAATCATCTCATTACGTTATTTTATAAGCTAGAAAAATTATCGTTTTCAAAGATTTTCTGAAACTAATTGTTTTTAAATCAATGCGTGTAAGTACTATTGTGACTTTTATTCGATAAAAAAAGAATTCATCTTAATTCGACCATATTTTTCATGATTTTTTATTTTAAAAACTGATTCTTTTCATTTATGTTTGATCAAGATTTGACCAATTGTGTTATCTTTTATAATACTAAGTAGTATTTAATATAACGTAGTTCACATCCAAGTCAGGTCACATTTTATGAAAAATGGTACCTTTCCCTGCTTGCCACCGCGTCACGAGTACGAGTATACATAGCATAGTGTTACAGTTTTCCATCAGTTCCCAATCATCGGGAGGGTGATTGAAGCCTCCAATCTGTCGCGGTTGGAGTATCCTGAAATTCTGCGGTATTTTTCGTCGTGTAAATCGGAAACCGATGCGTTTACATTATCTCAAGAGGCGTATTCCATATACTCTCACACGAGCTTTTTAAACCCAAGTATTTAAATAACCTTATTCTTAAATAGACTATTTATTCTGCATGTATTTTTGGTTTTACTTTACGAAGCTAGTTAATATTTTAGCAGTAGAGGCTTACAACCTGTCTCGCTTAAAATATGCTATATTTCATATCATTTAGTAGGTCATCTATTGAAACTGGCGAGACCAAACGCTATTATTACTATTATGTTGAATATTTAACTATTTACAAGTTTATAATAAGAAAAAGCTTTGCATGAAATCATAAAGGCCTACTTGCTTCAACATCTGCAAATATAATAATGCCGTATTTGCACTCGTTTCCGAATATATTTCTCACCCCTTATCTGCAGGGTATTCTACTAAAAAACCTATTCATCAGTCGATATTCATGAGTTTCCCGGCACGTACCAGTTGCGAGAATAATACGGTTGAATGCCGATTGCGATTGTGAAAAATACCGCAGATGGCGATAGCGATCATGGTTACGCCATTGTCTACATCTAATACTGAACACGGGTACCGTCTGGATAAACGTAGGTTAGGAGAAATCTACGGACATATGAGGTTTTTGGCTTATTCTCAGTAGGATGGTAGGTTAAGTCAGTAGGGTTTATTTCTTTACGGTTGAAGTATAAATGACGTAAGTGATGAATAGTTTGTACTTAAGTATGTGATGTACAGGGTGTAACAGAAGGGGTGGACCAAAAGCAACAGGGCGATGGGGGAGCTCAATGCCTATCGATATAACCCCCATGCATGTTCAGCGAGATTCAGTCGTTCAAAAGTTACTCGCAAACATATTTTAGGTTAGATGTCCCAAGTATACCCAAACTATTAGGGCTACAACCGTAGTTTTACACCTTGTTGCTTAATAGAAGGTCTATTAAGCAACAAGGTGTAAAACTACGTCTTACTACGTCTTACTACAATACCAGTTTGATTCGATATTTGTATGACTTCCAAATAAAAAATAATCTTTACAAAAAAATCCGAAACCTGAAGTTCCTTGAAAAACTTTAAACGCATTTTAAACGAATAACAATAATGAAATAAAGAAACGCATTATTTAAAACCACAGTTTCAAGATTAGATATACTTACATATTTTCATATCCCCAAGTTACGGATTGTTCTGAATTGCTCTGAAAGGCTTTTTAACTACCACCGATACGATACCTACACGATAGCTAATGTACATACCACCTGTCCGCACGAAGCGCTTTCTCAATATTGACCTTGTCTAACCTAACTGTTGTTTTAACTACTGTTTTGTGTTACTCACTGCCGTGTAAAGTGTTTTTCAGAGAGATTTTCAAAATTAAAAAAAAAAACAAAATTCTTTATTGACTAATAATAAAATAACATTACAGATACATATATCTAATACGTTATTCTATTTAAAATTAAGTACATATCTACAAACATAAAAATAATAAAATTAGATAAATTTATAACCTTAAAAATAGACTTATAAAATAATGAACCTGGGACAGCCGTGCTATCCGCTAAAAACCTGTCTGGACTTGATGGCGTGCCGTGCACACCTGAGGCTGATCTGCACGTGGGAGTCAAATAGAGGTAGATGGTGTTCAATTAGCCCTCACATGATTGCTTGTTCTATCCACATACTAAACAAAACATACATCTATATTTTCTTCAAAACCTGCCATTATTTCTCCTTCTGTTCTTCTTTTATAATAATTTGTGAAAACAATATCATCATCATCATCAGCAACCTAGCTGTCCACCTAGCTGGACGTAGGTCTCTCCCAAGTCGCGCCACTGATCTTCGTATCAAAAACAATATATAAACGCTGTGACAGTTTCACTGATTCCAATGATTGTTAACGACACTGTCGTGTCGGCATCGTTACCGATATCGGTTGGTGTGAAAAAGCTCACAATCGCAGAACATTGCCGAGAAAGCCGAACATCGCTTTAGATTTATGAAGACTCGTAAAAACGTTCTAGTTGAATTAGTTGCCAAGTTCTGAGTTACGGGTAAACTTCTACAATTCTTGAGTTTAAGCTAGACACAAATTTTAGATTAACAACGTATTTCTATGCGGATAACTTCTTCTTCTTCTTCTTCTTCGAGTCGTTGAACAACCATTTTGAGTAAAATCACTAAGGTTGGACCACCCCTGACCAATAGTTGGTTGCGAACTGTAAACTTCTACAATTCTTGAGTTTAAGCTAGACACAAATTTTAGTTTAACAACGTATTTCTATGCGGATAACTAATTTGCTGTTTTGCTAGGTTGCGGAAATTGTTTTAAAACTTCACTAAGTTTGTTTCATAAAATTTAACAAATACATGGAATATTTTTAATGCTTCTTGCACATTTATTTTATCTTTTTTCTTTATTAGATCAGTTGAACTATCTATAGATTGCAACGGTCTGTTGATAGCTCAACTGTTTCTTATGTATTTTATATGACAATGTACATTTTGTAAATACTGTATAGTCGTTTTGTTTGTTAATAATACTTTTATATAGTACCTTAATATACATGACTTTTTTAATTGGCTTAAACGTATAATTGCGAAAGAAAAAAAAAATAGCCTCAGATCAAAAAATACAATTTGAATGTAACAACTAATAAATCTTATCTTATTTCCAAAACCACGTATATTAAATTAACTTTACAAGACTGAACAAAACTAAGTTTACACCTAAATCAAAATGCTAATCAGATCGTCTCCATTACTCCCTCGAGCTCATAAGACCTAAAAAGTTTTTTGAGAATTACTATTCAGAATCAGTCTCACAATCTTTTATTTTTATTTCAAAACACATTTTATATGGCCCATTTTATATTCTTTTAAGCTTGAAATAATAAATAAAAAGAAAAATGTCCAGTTTTATGAAATTTGTTTTTACTAGACATTTTTAATCGTACACCATAACTCTTACTAGGCATATCAAGCTGAACGTCTAGTATGAGTTTTGGTGTAGGTATTACAAAAAATCCTGGTTAAAAAAAGATTTCATAAAATCTGACCGGAATATCCAGCTGAATTGTAATTCTTTATAAGAAGGATCATATAAAAAAATAGTAGGAACCAGACCGTAAGTTCCTTGCCCGTTCTTCTAGGCTCTGGTCGCGTAGAAGTGCCAGAACCGCCTAGTATGTAAGACGATTCGAAATGCTCCTTGTGATTTTATTGATTAAGAATTTTTTGAATGCCACTAGGCATTCAAAATCAAAAATTTTGAAAAATTCTAATGAATTACGACGTAAAATGTCTGGTAAACAAAATGTTTTTTATTGCCAAATATCCAAAACCACTACAGAATGGATACCACCTAACGCAACCCGACGACGTGGAAGGCCCAGGAGGAGATGGCGCGACGAACTAGATGCGTACCTACCATCTTGGCCTGTAGCAGCATCCAACCGCAAAGAGTGGAAGGAGGGAGGGGAGGCCTTTGCCCTGCAGTGGGACAGTCATGGCTGATTAATAATAATAATAATAAATATCCAGGGATCTTTCGCTACTTGAACGTAACTTGAAATTGGCAGGTGTCCATCGTGTTTACCTCTCGAAGGCCTTGATCGTGTTTTATTGATTAGTTGAGCATCTGTTCGAAGACGTTGCTTAACTTTTCCTTATTTTTTACAAAAACGGACAAAAATTTTGCGTAAAATAAATGAAAATATCACGTCTGAAACGTTGTAACCGTAAATTTTAGTAAGCATCGGAAAAATGCATGAAAATTTCCTAGCATTTTTATTATTCTCTACTGCTTTCAAGGAAGTATTCGACTAAAAACTATTTTATTGAAATACGTGGTTGATTTCAATATAATAGCATTTAATAAAACTATGAACAGAAGAAAATAAAAATGAAAATTTATATTTTGAGCCAAATATTTGTATACTTATCGTATTAAATTATTGAAAAAAGATTACGAAGCCGACCAAATTATCGGCCGATAAAAAGTCTGCTGTCTGCGAGGGCCCAAAAACGTCATCTAATGTACCTAAAAGACTCTGAATGTATCACAAAACCATCATACCCTTTATACACGACATTTAATTATTCTCACTACGTTTGTGGACTTCATCCATAGTCAATGCGATGGCGGGACCTGGCGGACCTTTTAGTTGATGAAATACAAGCAATTTTCAACCCTAAGCTCTGGACATTTTATTGTAATTGTTGCCTTATTCGTTTGACGCGATGAGCTTAGGACTGATTTGGACCTGTCTCAGATTAGATTAACGGCTTTACATATATTTTGAGTGTTTCTGGTTGGATAATCTACAAATTTTAATTAACTGAATTTGTAGATTATCGCATCGGAAACATTTTCAAAATACTTATATAAACTTTGTGTGAATATTATAGTTGACATAAGTACCATAAATCATATATTTTTTTAGATATAATTTTGATAAAACACACTTGTTATTAGATATCCCTAAGGCCGTATTACTATTGTGTGTTATAACAAAACAAAACATAATATATATGTCAATTATCAAAACTTGAATTAAATCCAAAAAATCATCATTATAATAAATAACAATTCCGTGTGGGTCCTAGTTATCCAAAAACAGAAGAATCCAGCGTACATTCGAAACCTTATCCAAGTCATGAAATATAAACAAAACATTTATCCGCATTGCCTTGTTTCTGTGCCAAAAACCCGCATACATTGCTGCTTTAACTAGCCCGTAACTCACAATGAACGTTACTATTCCACGAACATTATACAGATACGCTATTCAAAGCAGTCTCAATATTGAACGAGACAAAGAAAACGTATGGCAAAGACAACATCCCACATGCTATAGTCTGTTCATTATTTCCCACCCTTTCCCGCCATTTTGTTGGCAAAAAAGTAGAACGCGTTTTGTCTATGCTTCTATTTTTTTTTCGACGACAAAGACGTGCCTTGTTGCATCGGCTTTTCTGCTAATGAAACTTTTTGGTTTGAACAGGCAATCCAATAATTAAACGTGGAAAGACTGCAGTTGTAGCGAAACGTGTTTTCTTACTTTGGCAGTACGTTCTGGTATGTTGAGCCAAAGTATTATCGCAGTTGTTTGGTGCAAAAGTAACATAAGTTTCTTAATTGTTTATTTGGTAATTCAATATCAACTAAAAACATAAATAACTAATATACACTATGAAAAAACCACTTGGCAACACCGAAAATAATATGAGTGAGTAGCAACAGTACGGCTTAACTTTTAAACTAGATTTAAACTTGATATTCGAACTATTTATAAAATCTAAATTTGTAATTAATTTCTTTTTTAGTACAATTTCTTTTTGAAATGTGAGTTTCGATTCTACCAGCGCAGTGTAACGTCGTATTTTATGAGTGCTACGCGAAGCTCTACAAATGCCTACGAGATCGTACCAGCTTACTTACTACAATATTTTTTATTACTTTTTTAGAACTTGCCCTATTATTCAGACTCAATTAAACTTCATCAACTAGATAAACCTTTCCTAGAAATAAGCGAACATTTCTTAGTTATCAAATGATTGGAAAAAAACTTAGGACAATGGGATAGCCTGGGTTTTAATTAAACCATTTGCGATAAAAGGGGCAACTTTAAAGGGATATTGTTCTCAAAGATAGGTACTGCTTTATTGTTTCTGATCTCTGTTGAAATTGAATATAATCCCCAGGCATGGTCGACAACCTTTTAAATCTCTTGTGTACCTAACCAAAATAGAAATGCCAGAGCCTCGTTTAAATATTACATTTTCCATACATGTTGTTTTTCTTTACTGTTTAAAACTAGTAAACAAACAGAAAATCACTGTTTCGAAAGCCCACTGCCTGTTTTAAAGCCAACCTTTACAAATAAGAAACTACCCTCAGTATAAATTATAGTCACGATAAGGGTCACGATACTACATTATGCTGTTTGCATTATTTGTGGAATTTACATATACTTTTATTCTACCTTTACCCTATAATAGACTTTGAGTCTTATCGTTATACAAATAAAGGTTGAATTTGAAGTATAAAGACGCTGTACCTTTGAATAGGGTATATAAGGAGAATTACCCGTTCATAATGTAAGTCTGAAGTAGTAAGAAGGTCAGACGTTATTTCTAAGGCTGTTGTAAAAGAGGTTCTATTTAGTATTCTTGTTGTCACTTTCATTTTGGTACTCGAGCTTTTTGTAAGAGGGCTTCTGCGGAGAAATACCTACTACTACCGTACCTATTTCTGCCGTTACTCGCATAGTTGGAGTTATTTTTTAGCTCTTGAGCTCTAATATAATATGTACAAAAAAACACTAGGTATATGACTAAAACTGATATGAATGAAGCCGAATTTTCCATCACTAGGCGGTGGCCTAGTGATGGTTGAGAACCGGTGGGTTCTCAACGTTTTCTCATGTTAGATATTGGAAAAACACAACAAAGGAAAAATACCAGAAAATAATAATATCCAATAAAGATTTCAAAAATGTTGCTGTTATTGAAAACTATAGTCTGTTCCACGAAACGTCGTAAACTAATATAATGTTTACGCGATTGTTGGAACCAAGTTTCGGAAAGTTCTCGAATGTGCCAGACAACCAGCCACTCGCATCGCGCTGGAGATAAAAACTTGGACGGAGTTTGGGTACCTAGCTGGTACCTAACTTGGTGTGCTCATGTTTGGAGATGAACTAGCTGAAAGTTTACCTGGAACTTTTGTTATTCAACTTTGTTCTGTTTCAGCGAAGACAGGTACCTAGATGTTAAAATAATGTTTACACATAAAGTCAGGTTTTCTTACAAGAGTCACAGCTCAGTTGGTAAGACTTGTCAACAAAAGAAAAACAAAAGACAGTCTAGGACTGCCTTTTGTTTTTTTTTATTAGAGAAACGGTGAAAACAGTTTTGCTTCCAAATAGCATTGTAATTAAAACGTTCACCCAAATTAACATACCAACGCACATATCCATAATCATAAACAGGAATACAGAAACAAAAAAGTAAATGGCCCATTACCTCAGGCATCAACAAAAACCTGCCAAACTCACGAAAATAGTGTCGTTAGCGTCAAATGGTGCTATTCTACAAACGTTTTGTACCCTCCAGTTTTAGGGTGTAGACAATGACTGACAGCAGACAAAGAACTTGCTAACAATGAACTTGAAACTTTGCGGTTCATTTGTTTTGACTGGAGATGATGGATAATTAGAGAAGTTAGTCATGATTGAATTATTAATCCTAGACTTCATAACAATTGTTAATTTTCTTTCTCGTAGTTCGTTATCCAGCCCGATTTAAAATTGAGGTTGGATAGCATAATATGGCATGTCAATCCACGCCACATCGGTCGTCATTACTATTAACAACTTATAAGTATCTAGGTATATCAAAAAATAAAATACCAAAATTAAAAACGTTTTATCGTTTTAATATAAAACATTAACAATTTTTCGCTTATTCGTATTTCAATACCTAAAAACCAAAATCATAAAAACGATGGAACATAAAATATTCTGCTCAAAAAGCAAGCAAATAAAATTGTATTTGCCACATGCTGCACTCGTGGCACGATGGAATAGAAATTACTGTTGGACTAGCTTAAAATCTGAAACTAGGTATAAATATCTAGCTCTAAAATCCACCTAGAGCGGTATGCAAATATAATTAAAAAGGTATGTGCTAGAGGAAAATCCGACATATTCCGACGAAACTGAAAATGCATTGCTTGGTTTATGAAATCTTTTTTTTATAATATTCATGTTCTAAATGTTTAAAAAAATGACAAAACACTCATAGTGTTACATGTAGTGTCTTTTACACGCAGATTAAAATGTTACTATGATCTACGAAAAAATACCTACTAAATTAATGTTTAGCAATTTGGTATAGATCACGCTGATGTGAACAGCTTATAGATGAAATATATAATATGAAAGTTAAAAATATGGTAAGAAAAGTCTTCCGAGAACGTAATTTTTGTCAAAACTTAATTGCTAGGCTGTCGAATGCTAATGCGCACTTGAGATTCAAGGCAGAATTTAGTTTTCTTTATAAACTGAATATATACCATGATTAGTGAGTTTGAGTCATGGTAATATCCCGTTTATAAAAAAAAACTATGTTCAAAACCGTGATAGTTTCAAATATTACAAAGCAGAATTGTTCAACGAATCGTGAGGTTTTATTCAGTTTAAGGCTGAAATCTGGCTCTACTATTTTAAGTCTATGAAGGAAGAAAAAAAAAGGCTGTCCAATCTTCTTGCTCATCAGCGTATAATTAATCGAATCTTAATTAACTTCAGTAATTATTCAGATCATATTTCACAAGACAACACAACTGACAGTGATCAGCACTTAATAATCGTTGATCTCAATACCGCTACACTAATCTCCGAGTAATTTGCCTTGTCATATACCTACATAATAGAGCAAGTCTACACACCAATAATAATCCCTACAATATTGAGAGCTCTATCAACTATGGATCCTATAGTTGAACACAGTCTGAGGAATACAGCTAGATTAAAGTCAAAGTCATACGATATATCGTATAAAAAGTTAGCGCAGACTTGATGTAATGATGACATAAAGTCAACGCTCACTTTTTATAAGATATTCTTTATACAGTAAAATCATAAAGTTCATTTAGTATCGCCTTATGTGATTGATTATGGGTGCCAGTTCCAAGCGACCAGAGCCTAAAAGAACGGCCAAGAAACTTCGCTCCGGTTTCTTGCCTACTGTACCCCATGTACGAGTTTGTGCACACAGGGATCGTAGAGACGCAATCGCCGAGCGCCACCGATTTTATGGAGATCCAAGCAGACCCTAGCAGATTTCTTGAGAAGTTTTGTACCTACTTACTTGAGATATTGGAAAATAAAAAGTCACCAAACATTTATAAGTTATATGGTGGAAAATAAGACGTTTTAAAAGACTACAATAGTGACTACTCATATTGAAACAAAAGCGAAGATTGAAGTAGAAATAAAAGCTATGGCATTTTGAAGGTATAGTAATATGAAGTGAATGGGCTATTGTCTTTCTGGCTGTAGCTTGGCACTTGGCAAGCTAATAGGACCGGGAAATATCCGGGGAGGAGCCAATCCAATTAGCTGAGCTTCGATAATCCCGGGAATTTTTCACTTTCATCAAATTACGACACGAAACAGCTTTCAGATGCGAGGAGTAAACTAATAAAAAGCATTTTACGGAACAAAATCATGCTCATTTGTATCGAGACTCAAATATGGAATAAAAAACGTTTTTAATAAAAGCAATGGCAATACATGAGTACGAGTAGATATACGAGTAGATATACGAGCAGAATATGTAAAACATAACGCGAATAATTATCATTCGGTAAAAAATGCGTTATTCCATGAATAAACATGAAACGTAATTTTGGAGCTATTCGATAATATTTAAACGAACATTTTGTAAATTAATGCATACGCGCACATTATGCCGTAGTCCATTGGGTCGCTCGTATAATGAACCAATTAGTTTATGAAGTTCCATCAAACAAAATCCAATCAAATTAGTGTCGTACGATCTTTATGTGTTTGTTGAACTATGATTTCAGATGTTTCAAATATTCCTTCATCTATACTAAGCCCTTTATTAGAAGCAAATCCAAGGGGTGCCGGTATTGGTACCTTAGAGATGTTAGTAATTCCTTCACATCTATTCCCAAAAGAAATAGCTACGTCAGCCCCTAAAGAAACACATTTTTCTTCCAAAATAGATTAACTGGGAGGTGTTTATCAGCGTGCAATGCGTACATAATACATAGCCCCATAAAGTTGGTAGTTTCGAGGGGATCCCGCGATCCGGGACTACGGAGGTGTAATCGCTCCTACGGGACTCACTGTCACGTCACTGCGATAGCAAAGTTCAAAGATAGGGCTGTTAGATAAAAAGAAAAAGTCGCAACGATTTTTTTCATGTTTATAGCAACATTTTTCATCTATAAGTACACTCTTTTAAGGGGTCTTATTTGGACAAACCTTTTTATAAAAGAGTCGGTTATCGAAGTAATTTACACTGGTCTCCCTCTTAAACTTAAATTAAACAAAGGTGCTTACAAACTTAATGCTAAATCGGTTTTTTTTTCTTGCCAGTAGTCGGAAGTTACATACCAAAGCGATCGTTCTCGAATATTCGATGGAAAATTAGTTCCGTCGCTGGGAGGGTCGTTCACGGAAAATGAATAAAAAGCGACAGCGTATGGCGTAGATAGCATAGTAGATATTGGAAAACGTGATGGATTTGGTTTTAAGCCCGGTATTGGTTTTCAATGTCTGGTCTGATGTTTTGAATGATATGAACGCGTCAATTTGTAACGGTTCAAATATTTTGTGATTGCTGGATTAGGACGATTGCTATTAATACCTTTCAATTGAAAAGGATTTGTAAAGATACCTTAATTTCACGGTCCACGTAATCACTAATTTATCTGAATCTTGTGAAAATTACAAACCAAGCAAATTTAATCTAATCAAAATACTACATTTACGACTTCAGATACATTTATTCATTATCATCATTATGTATGTTAAATTAAATATTGTCCGATCTTAGGACTATGTTAGTTGTACAATTACATAATGTACCTATCCCAATTAGGTATTGAAACAGGTTGGAAAAGAGCGAACCGATTTTAAAGCATGGAGAAATTAATAAAATTATGTAAGTACTTAATAAAAATAAAAGATGTCAATATCTGTCCTCAATTCGATTTAACCATAGATCTAAAATAGAAGACTATAAAACACTAAAAAATTTACAACTTGGCATAAAATAAAACCATACAAACCCTTTTAGTTCCGCAATGTAATTGAATATTATCTTCCATCAGAATGTCTAATAAGTCAATATAGATATCTGGCCCAAGACAAATTTAAGGTCGGACAGTAAATTTTTTACTACCTTAATAAAAATGGCGTAAAATGTGGGCCTTTGAGAAAGCCGACAACGTCAGCGTTACATGAGGACGATAGGGCAAGCTGAACATAATTTGATAGCGGGATTGCTTTGATCTCCGTACGAATTAGGTTTTGCTGAACTCGAATTTCCTTTTCCAGGACTTTTCTCGAATACTACCTACTCGTAACATGACACTGACAGGAATATGTGACATGCATTTGTTTACTGCTTTATAATATTAGCAAAAAATCACCATCGTCAATCGCCTGATCATATCCCACGTTAGGTGGAAAGTAAAAAAGTAGCATAAAATTTAAAATTCCATATTCCTTAAAGCGATTTTCTGTTTTGTCGAAAAAAATCTAAATAAACTGAACTAATTTAGAAGTGAAAACTGTCGAAGCAACTATCGGAATAATGGGTTCATTACTGTTTGCCGTCCACTTTAGCACACAATAAATAGAAACTACGATTTGTAGTTAAAACGAGGGAAGCTCCAGGGTTTTTTGTGCTAATCGCCACTTACTCTACACTTTGGTAGAGCAAACTCAGATAGAGGTTTGTGTTTGGAGGGTTTTACGTGATTGGGGGAATTCTGCTCTTTAGTTAGCTAATACGGAAGACACTTTCGTACATTAACTAATTATTTGATAGTACAGAGAAAATAATGGTAGCTATTCTGGTTCTTAAATGTCACGAATTAAATATTCTTATGACTAATGAAGAATTTTACCATTCACGTCAATTCTTCTGCAAGTATTTACTGTGTACTATTATAATAGTACACTATAATAATATAAAGCCGTTTTTGTAACGTTTTTAATCGTAAATATTAATATTTTTTTAATCGTTTCAACACATTTTGTTCAAATAAGATAGAAGCTGAATAAACGCATTGCGGCTACAAATTCTTATTATTATGAATAAATACATTATATTTCATCTTTTTCAAGAAAAGTCAAAATAATTTTATATCAAAAACTCAATTACTTAATCTAACCGATCAAATACATCTCTGAAAATATACCCACATCATAAAGACAGTAAATACACCCAAAAGCAGAATCTAATAAATTATGCCTATATTTTTTGTAGACCCTACCTTAATGTAGGCTGTAGCTATTTGTTTTGCTTATTCCCTCCTGTGCGGGGAGATAACAGCACTATTTCATTGTAATAGCTCAATGACCCTCCGGGGTGCTTGCTTGATGGAGAGCATACAGTGAGGGGATGCAGTTAACTTGATAACGTCATCGATTGTCATCATAGCGGTGATTTCGTTTAAGAATCACATGGTTTATTATTAATCTTTGCTTAGTTTGTGACTAGAGTGTGTATGGTTAGAGTTTAATTTCGTTTAAGAATCACATGGTTTATTATGAAGAGTTTATGTGTGACTAAAGTGTGTATGATTAGAGTGTAAGTGTGACTAGAGTGTGTATGATTAGAGTGTAAGTGTGACTAGAGTGTGTATGATTAGAGTTTATGTGTGACTAAAGTATGTATGCAACTGGGGTATTTCTGCAGTGTAAACAGTAGGTAAAATATTAAAGCAATCCCACAACTCAGTAAAATCTACAACAGAATTTGTTTTTTTTTCTATGTATTTATTGCGAACAGTAATAGCAACATTATTTTTACTTTTTGTACTTTTCAAGCCAAAATGCTAATATTTTTTTATATTTTACGACATTTGCTGATATTTTCTAAATAGACTACGAAATAAAAATGTAATCTCACGGGTCCATCCGGGAATACAATACAAAGCCGTAAAAATGCCACAACTTTATGCATTTACGACTTCTCATTTTGTACCAAAAATCGTAAAAACTGACCTTTATCTATTGAAATGTACATTATCACGACCGTTTTATGAAAATTCTTCAGAGTATTGCTACCTATTTGTAAAACTGTTCCAAATAAATATGCAAATAAGCATTCAATCAGCAATCTAGTTCCCGGAGACAAGCTTTATTTGTCTGGGACTAGATGGCGTTGTCTGAAATGTTCATAAATATTTTTATTAGTAACCCACAGGCAACAACAAGCTATCGGAATTGAATTTATTAAACTAAGTGATACGAGTTTCTGAATGTATTTAGTTTAGGAGAATCAATATACGGTATTTTATCGGATTGTGACTACATATAAAACAATATTTTATGTATTGAACTCATCTTGAGTGTAAGATACATCAAGTACGAGTATATCAAGCCAATAGGATGTCTTAAGATTTTCAGAATGTATTTACAGCATCAGTCAAGAAACTGAAAGGCGTGGCAGGAGATACCTACAGTGTAAACTAGGGTAATCATCACCTCTCCCAACTTAACCTATTTGCATAATTCTGAATAACTTAGACAACTTGAATCTTACAGAAACTTTTTCATTCAAAAACTTAGAATAGATTCTGAGCGATTCGATCGAAGCGAGAATTGTTTCAAGTTTGTTCGTTTTAATTAAAGACAGCCGGGATACTTCACCAAGTCCTGTCTTCGGATTCTCTTACCTGGAACACAAAAACGTTTATTACCACCGGCACTTGTTAAATATTCTCGAAAACTTATTACAATGTCAATGGTATTTTGTATAAAACCAGTTAATATTTTAAGAACAGTATAGTAGTAGTACTTTATGTATTTATGTCCATTACAACCTCCTTGAGGTTCTCCTTGAGGTTGCAAAGATAAATAAATAAATACTTATAGCAGGAAACAGCTGCTAACAATAGGTATAGTCTAAGTTGATACAAAAAGTAAATAATATCTATCAGTTCAACAAACTTACTAATCAAAAAATTTCAAAGAGTGCCTCTAAACTGCCTAAAAATTCCTACCAAAAAATGCATTGTTGGCTGAACATATTGTTTTTGTTCTGCCAAAATACTCGTACAATAGTGCCGGAACAAGTCTACATATTTTCTGAGCGTTGGTATTTTATCCGAAAAGAAAATAGTGTGCACGGAAACAAATAAAACAAAATGGCGGAACTAACGGCACAGCGCTCACGCTTTCACGCGCTACGTATATTTTTATTAAATTCTGAACGTTTTGATGATAATTTTTGGAATATTTCTGCAATACTTCACATTTTATCAACATAGCTCTTTTACGGTTTTAAGTGGCGCACAATTTGTGCAATAAAAATCAGCATTAACATGATAAAATCTACTGCGTCGTAAACTGTGCAAAAAGACGAAAATGCTAATAAAATCTACATTCTTGGTAAAATCAAAGTACAATAATTGTTTAAAGGACCTGAAAAATATAATACGGAAATTGAACAGAAGTACCTAAACGCTATATATAACGTAGTAGGTATAAAACGCTAACATTGATAGAGGAATTTATGGATAAAAAATATTTTTCATAAGTATAGGTAGGTACTGTAGGTATAAGCCTACAGATTAAACCCACAGATAAAAGAATGAACGAACAAATAAATTACACCAAGTCACGCAAAACGCTAATTCATCAGGATTCGATTATTGAGATTGAGAACCCAGTGTTTTAGATACAAATCTTCAAACTTTTTTTTTTAATAAATTCAGCATTATGGCACTAAGAAGGTCATCATATGTATGCACAAATAAAACATGTAAGTACTTAAATATAAAAGTATCCCATCATAGTCTAAGATCCGGCTGCAGGATTACTGCGCTCATCTGTTTTTTGCTGAAAACCAAATTTTTATGTAAGTATATTTATAATTAGGAGAATATATATTTATCAGGTTGCCTAGCAAAATTTGGCCGCCAGTATGTTTAATTAAATTATTTTTAATTATTTTTTGGGAAAAATATCGTTCACTTGTTTTTTAAATCAAATAACGTATTATAAATATACATAAAAAATCGGTTTCCAGCAAAAAACAGATGAGCGCAGTAATCCTGCAGCCGGATCTCGTACTATCAGCGTTCTAGTACAAGCTTTGCTTAGTTTGAGGCTAGAGCGCGTATTTTTATATACTCATGAAATAAAAAAGGCTTTGGGGAAGACCTTTGTCTTAGACAATACAAATAAAAAAAAATTAAAGCCTAAAATATATATAAGTACTTATACTTACAAGAGAATATAACGGGTCTTTATCGCTAATATAGTCAAGAATAAATTATATATTTACATTATTAGAAGAATTACCCTTAAATAAGTTTACATTCCCCTTTGTAGAAACTTGAAGCGCCGCTGGAAAATTAGTTTATAATACGGAAAATTGCAGAGACACCGCCCTGGTATTTTCTACTCAAAGGAACTTTACACATTTACTTTAAAAGCGAGTGCTAGAACGATATTAGCCTGGAGAAAACAATTTTGCTTATAGTTATTACTGAGATTGTTGAATCTTTGTTATTTTAGATTGACTATGTGCATCTCTTTCTTAGTATTTATTTTTTACAAGTTATAGGCAAGCGTTTGACCGCGATCTCACCTGATGTTAAATGACGATGCGGTCTACGATGTAGCACACTTGCCTAGAAGATACCCATTCACTCGTCTCTTAAAAATATCCAAATTATAGGACTTCGGAAACACAGACATAATAACGTATCTTGTGTTTTTTGTTTCATTTTTAACGGCATATTGAAAAGAAATCAATTCTGAAACTCTGTTGCATTGAAAAAAGCTGCAATAAGCTTTAGAAATGCGCCAGTGTCATTTCGCGGTATTCTGAATTATAAACTTTTTAAACTCCGAACTTAACTTACAGAAATAATACAAAACAAAAGAGATCCGTTGCTTCAACCTCTTTGCAAAAATAACTTGAAAAAAAGAACAGAACTTCATTCCGCGTTTTTCTTCACCTGCAAAGTTAGCAAGTCAGTGTTTCCTAACTTCTTAGCCAGTTCACAAAGGCTATTCCATTCGGTCGTGTTGTAAGATGTTTTTATCCATTTGTACTGAGGGCACTGAGGACCCCTCTCCCTCATGATTGAACGCCTTCCCAAGTTGGTTGCTTGGCGGTTAAAGATTATAACTTTCTTCAAAGCGAAGTTTATACAATCTTAAGCTAGGATTTTATTTCACTTGTTGAGGCAAAATGGGTTAAACTCTGTTAAAATCTTTATCTAGTTACAGCTAAGCTATTTTAAGCTTTTGATTGATTTAGTTTAGTCTACAGAGCACAGATTATACATATTTAATTCGAAAATAATTTGATTTAAATATACTCGTACATTACCTATAAATTCAAGTACCTACCTAATTAAATATATATTCAAGCTGAAATAGGAATAGCAAAATAAGCATAGATCCAGTCAACCGTTTTGAAGTCTCTAAACTTCAAAGCATGATAAAGTCAGAAATGGGAAACAGGACACGTGTCCCGAAGGACATGTTCAATATCACAAGGCAATGAAGCCACACTGTTTATTCCCCACTTTACTATAAACGATATATTGTCTGTATTTTATCCAACAAACTCGATCAGCCTAGCGCATGCTATAAAAACATTACCATATCGCTTGCGACAGATATTCGAACAAGAAAATAAGCATAAATATAAGCAAGCAAATATCGACTTTATCACGCTGAACTTAAACATCAACCCAACCTAAGGGTACAACAGTTTATGCAATAATATTCCCTAAGTTACAATATAATACAGCTCAATGTACAACGATGGTTAAACTTTATCGATTTATAAGTACTTAATTACGGTAGCCTTTACTTAGTAACCTATAAAGCATTTGTTCAATCGTAATTCTCTGGCAAACATTGGATGAGAAGAGCCGAAGACCGGGCTCGGTGGCGCGTCTTGGGAGAGACCTACGTCCAGCAGTGGACCAATATATGTTGATGATGATGATGAATTCTCTTGAAATATAGTTATCTTTGTTAATCCAAAATCCTCATATACCCTGAAACTTCATTTACGCAATAAGTTCCTAAATAAATGAGCATTCAGTTTGCTGTCGTGTGTTTACACATTCCCTGTTTGTATCCAAACTAATTTTCATGTCAGTATTGTCAACTGAAAATACAAAATCATTTTACGTAGAACCAATTATAAATTAAATATAAAATGTAAAAATATGAATGAAAAACTTAGCAAACGACTAAATTAATTCCTGCTCTACCATCATTCGTTCAGCTTTGCCAAACGAACTGAGAGTTTTCTTTGATAGCAGACATCAATAAGATGTCAATTGAACGGAAAAAATAAGAAAACCTCTTCTCAAAAAGCAATGAGTTTATTTCAAATCCAAATATTAAGTGGCCAAATAATACATGGCAAATGTCCTTTGCTTGTAATCAGATCGATATGACTACAATATCTAAGTAGTTGATTCTTACAACTTATGTGTCTTTTGAAAGTTTTTGGTATAATTCTAACGTGCTCCGTGACCTTATTCATTAGCAACCTTTACTCAGTGCACGTTTAAACATTATAAATAGCACGGCAACGTCCCTTACGACCGACCTCCACGACAGTTGACGCTCGACTGAGCACGGTTTGCGCGCAGTCGGCTGTAAACTCACCGCTCTTTACAGACTACCCGCAGTCAACAAAAGCTTTATTAGCTGGGTGTGAATGGTGTTATGCGATCATAAGGGCTTATTAATATAATATTTTTCATGTTTTTGTTTTTTTTTTAACCTATACTGTCCCACTGCTGGGCAAAGGTCTCCTCCAAAGCCTTCCTATATCTTTTTCAATACTAAAATACATTTTTTCAAAAGCAAATTTTTAAGAAGTATATTTTAATTTCCTGCCACTTAAAAGCAGTTCTAAAAAGACTTCTTAGTTATAAACGAGCACAGATATTTACGGGTTAAACCCAAGGTATTTAACTCCATTATAAAAACTATTCATTTCCTGTGAACTTCAAATGAATATAACTCGCTATTGAAAGTATCGATTTATATGTTGTCCCTGTCGCACACTCATCTACTGTTGATTGAGCCTTTTTATTCACACAACAGCTTTTTATTCAATTAAGTATTGACGAGGTTTTATTTATTATGTGGGATTGCTCTGTTGTTTGTACAACAATCACTCGGAATGCTTTTTATTTTCAATTATTTTGATATTTTGAAGAGCTTTACTAGACACATTTTGTTTAGTTTTTAAATAAATTCACATGATACCAAGATTAGTTTTTTAAGTTAATGCATAGCTTCTATCGTGGGCCTTGAGCGTGGAAACCGTATCCAGAAATTCCGTAACGAAAATAACCTAACACTGCGCATGCGTAATCCAGCAAAAAATGCTATGCAATTGCTTTACCGAGGCAGTCCCCGAGTGCCACACGTCTTTTTTTTAGCACTAAAGTTCTTTTTGTTCTTTTTGTCCAGCTATCGTTACAGCTGATGAAAATAATGGATATAATGTAATGCAGATTAAAAAAAAGGAATCTGTATTCATACGCGTAGCTGCGTCTAGGTATAATTTATCTTGGCTCAGTAGATTTATAGCCGAGCTGGAAGTAATTTACTACAGGAGCCAGGACCCAGAACCGTGACTGGGGAAGTGACAGAATTATTTTATTACTTTTTTTCGTAATCGACTTTGAAATTAAATTTCCTAAAAAAGTAAAAAACTAAAAGTATCTTTTGTCCAAACGATGTCATTAGATACTTTTTTTATATTTATAATCTCCAAAATAAATTGTCCCTTTGTCATGTTTTTTTTTTTTTTAATGGCAATCGTCCGGTTCGGACATTTATGCCAGCGTCACGTCATTTTTTAGTTTGGCAAATGCGATTGAGCAAATTATCATCAGGACCAGTATGGCGATAAAATTTTTAACTTATTTAAATTAATGCAATAGATGAGAGCTTTATGTCATGCTTTAGAGTAAACACACACAGCTATTTTCAATGAAGGTTCTCAATTGGCTGATGTATGGCATGAAATATACATTATCTGACAGATGTATCTGACATCATTATTGTATATTTTGCATCCATAGACTACCTATGTTACGTATTAACATCTAACTACATAGTCTGTGCCTATGTTACTGAATTCAGAGTACATACCATTTTAGTTTATTTTAAAAGTAATTTCACAAGATATATACTTTCTTGATGGAGGATAAGCCACATAAATCGAGAGATTTAGATCTTATTTAGATCTTGTGATGTAACGTGAAAAATAGGGAAAGTTTTCGGTTTCTAACATTTTCACAAGGAAGATACGAGCACAAGGATATTTTTGACAGTTACTTAGAAAAGGGTTTATGTCACGTTTCACTATTGTTATACTTACACAGTTTACTCGCTCTAGCGGCAAATTCAGAAACTGTACTGAAACTGTTTTGTACAGTTTTTGCACCTTTCCAGCACATATAAAAAAACAATCTCAAAAATTGATACAGGGTTACACAGAAAATTATTGTTTATGTTCGCAAAATAGCTTAAACTAGTAAAAGATATAACAGTTCAGCCGCAATAAAAAAAACCCTAAAAGAAAACTGTTATTTGGTTAACAAAAAAAGTGCGTAAAACGTTCAAATGTTCATTGTATTTATAAGTTTGGTTTTACTACATTAGCCTGATCTTACAGACTAAAAAAGATTTATTACCTAATATTATTTAATTCACATAAAAAAAAACGCTGTCAGTTTTAGATAGGGCGTAATAATCTAAAAAGTTAGCGTTGACTTTATGTCACCATTACGTATGGTTTTCAAGACATCATGTCTGCGCTAACTATTTATAAGATAGACCGTTATATAAGGTTTAAATATATTTAAATTGCTTAAGCATAAAATAATGTACTAATAATTTATTATCAAAATAATATGACTCTCATGTTACCAAAATATTTTAAGGCATTTTGTTACTGAAGTGGGAGGTTTACCATCTACCACACTTTCTGGTGAAGTTTGAAGTTCCTTCAGAGATCGCAAAGTTATGTAATCTAGGCTTATAATAACAAAACAGATGTTTAAGCTTGAATACTAATACATGAGGCTTTGTTTAAGAAACAGAGAATATTAGATATACATTAGGCCCATAAATAACATTTTGTCAAAAATATTAAAGAAAGTATCATATTTTACCTAGAAAAGGATATATTGATATATTCCGAAAATCTACAGAGCGCTTTTTTATATTTTTATCATGTTGACAAAGAAATCTCCGAAAATAACAGAAAATTGATTTTTTTATGTTCTGTGATTTGGAGCGTACCATATATATACACGTAGGAGTGTTCGAATTTCAAGTCAAAGTGTTCAATGAAACGAATCAAGCGCGGTTGTCGATAAATTCATAAAAAGAACGAAAGAAAGTTTTTTTTTTAATCTTACAGCAGCGATTGGCCTTTTGATCGTTATTTTTTTTATGCATTATATGCAAACGATTGACCGCAATCTCATCTGATGTTAAATGATGATGCGGCCTACTAGTATCGTCAAACTAAAATACGATCTATCAACAATGTATAAGTACAATTATTGAATACACATACCTAAAATTGAATTTCAATGACACATGGACATAGCTTTAATTTGGGCGCCTGTGGCAACCGCATCGTTTAGTTTGCATTACGTGTCACGTGACCGCATGCCATGTATCGTGTTGGGTTGCCACTGCCACACACGGTCCTGTCATATGGCAACCTTTAATTATTAAATAACCTATTATTTTGTTCGTAACTAAATATTAGTTGCAGAAATTTAATAACTTTTTAATTGCTATTTATCTATTTACTATCTAACAATAGTTTGATAGAGTTATTTTTGACAGTTTATATTATATCATGATACTGTAATCAGTTACGCATAAAAACTAATTTTGTAGCATTAATTAAATAAGATTTATCTTTTATTTTTATCTTCAAGATATATAGGGGAAAAAAACTATTTCTTTCTTGTGCTGAAATTTAAAAGAACCTCAATCGATAACTAAACTGACGGCAAATAAATTCCTATGAGTTGATATAATCTTTTTGGTATTTAAAAAAAACATATATAAATTGATAGATGCAAATGCAACTTATTTAATAAGCCCACGCTTCTCCCACACACCATATTTCAGATAATAATCCCACACATCAGATAATAATACCAGTTCGAGACTTCACCTAGACACATCTACATTAGCACTAACACATACCTGGAATATTTTTTTATTCCAATTAATTAGCAATTACCAACCTTGATAAGTGAAATTTGAATAATACAGTATCTACCTAATTTAAAAACCATAATCTGTAATTAGTGAAAATAATTATCAAAATCTGGATTTACCTAAGTATACTGATCCTAAATATATAACCTACTTAGTATAAAAAAATTCTACTTATTGCGTCATATTGATTATATTATATTATGTGAAAGGAGTGAAAACTGAGATGACGGATGATAGAGAAGAATGGAAGAAAAGAACATGTTGTGCCGATCCCATCTAGGGGGATAAGGGCAGGAAGAAGAAGAAGTAAATTGATTTTAGTCCGGCCTCCCAAAGTTTAAATTAGCTTAGTTCAAGAAAAAGTAATACAACAGGTAATCTGGTTTTGTAAAAAATTTTGTAGAATTTGATTATCCAACAATGTAGGTTTTGTTTCGAAAGCTGTTTGATTAGGACGCGTGTGTTTCCAAGCAAAAGTTATCGAGGTGGGGAAAGGTGGTACAATGTGGGCACAGTGTTTGATTTGTACTTTGCTTCTGTTCGGAGCGTTTTTTGGAAAAAATAATTTAAATCTTTTCATTTTATAAATCGAGTCAACTTAGTAATTATTCACATATAAGTAGGTAGCTCTATAAATAATTTCTTTTTTATATGGATCTTCCCGTCAATACGACAGGCTACTATTACAAATGATATCGACTACACGGAAAAAAAATCTTGCGGGATTTGTTTTATTTGTTAATGCTGAATTCAAGAAAATATTGTTTTCCCTATATAGGATGCAATATTATTCTTGACCAATAGATATATTCTTCATTTTAGAGTTTTTTTTTTCCGTGTATGTAACACAATATGTGCTGTCCAGCCGTCTAGCAACCCTGAGCCAGTTTTACAAATCGTCAGAGATTTTAAGCTGCTCCAGATTTGGCATAGGAACAACTAGTTGACCGCGCCATGTAGTGCCGTATAGAGACAGAGTTAATAGACGAAGTTTTAACTAGGACCCAAAACGGTTTACGACAAGTGAATTAGTTTGGGTCGTATTCATTTCAAAGTTTCATGGCTTTTCTATTGAACCGTAAAACCCTAGATTTCACATACTGTATAAAAATATTTTTTGATAATTTTGTTATATGATTTTTTCTAAGCTTATGAAAACTACAGTACGTATAGAAGTTATATACGCTCATTATTAATAAATAGATAACTCTCATTATTTATAAAAAATGAGATAAATTCTGTATTGACGAACGTAATTTAATTATACACTTTTTACATTTTAATTGCAAAAATAGAATTGTTACCAAACCACAGAATACCCATTATTGAACCACAATACCACGGAATACAAAATATTTTATTGTTGTTCACTTTTGTCATCTGTCTTGTTGTTGCTAATTATATGTGTATTCTATTCTATCGTATTCTTCTTATAATCAATAGATACTTTGTATTGCAAAAATGGATAGTAGAGCGGTATGATTTATAATAAAAAAAAGAAGATTCCATTGTAGACTTCAAAGTCATTCAAATATGATCCTTGTTTGTATAGAAATAATGTTTAAAGTATTCATAGATTGCCTGTTAAATTATTCCAAAGCATACCGACATCTTTTTCACCTTAAACTTCTATAAATACTTAATAATAGATACTTAAAATAAATTATTGTAAACAAAACATAAAACCATCCATTAAAATAGCTTTTAAATATTCTAAAACGATGCTTACAATGGATACCGAACCCACGCCCTTTAGATTCTTATCGCTATACCCCTAGATAACACATTAAGAACTTAAGCCTTAAGCTATAATGAAGGATTTAATGTTATTTTGTAAAATTATACTTTATAGCCGGACTTACCGAACGTGCTAACAACCAAGTAGGTGGGTAGGTACCAGTACCCCAAGTACGAGTTTGTGCATTCACGGATCGCAAAGACGTGATCGCTGAGCGCCACTGATTTTGTATGGAAATTACTTCTCTAGAAATCCGCTAGGTGCGCTGCTTGGATCTACATACAAAATCGGTGGCGCTCGGCGATTGCGTCTCTACGATCCGTTTGTGCACAAACTCGTACTTGGGGTACTGGTATAGCATACCTACTTGGTACATATACCCTAATAAAACGTCCAAGTTTCAAGTTCAAACTTTTATGTCTTTGGGGACCAATTTCATATGCAAAACTAACACAATATGACGGAGTTGATGTAAATTGAAATCTGTGTGGTTCAGTAATAGGTTTTGGTTATTTTTTTTTAAAATGTTATTTTGTAACATAACTAAGTTACCTACTTAAACAATTTATTCCTATACAAACTTACGACTATTACAGTATTTACAAATTGTACATAGATTATAAACCATAAGAAACAGTTGAGCTATCTACAGACCGTTGCAAACGATCTATAGATAGTTCAACTGATCCAAAGTAGTTACCTATGTACTTGGTTATTCCAAATTATAAGCACGTTTTCAAAAGATTTTGTACTATACTGCACTCATCTAAGACGTAAAACTATTAAGTTTAATGTATTCTACCAATAAGTCTATTTTTAACCGACGAAAAAAACGGAGGAGGTTTTCAAGTCAAAGTGCCACAACTTTTAAGTTAATTTCTTTATTCATTTTATGGCAACACTGGCACCCGAACCCTAATAACCAGAATACTTCTTTGAGAAATAAATGTCTTAAACCGGATATCACTTTGCAGCAAAAAAGGCTTATTAAGAACCTTAATACTACCAAACAATAACAGCGTAAAAATACAAACCTGATATATTTCGCAGCGTAAAAACGATTAAACAAATGATATACCACCTTTATTTGGTTAAAATAGTGGTTTTGGAATACCGTGCCAAATTTTCCGGCCAGTAAACGGTTTATAAAGCTTTTAACCGATGCAACTCAATTATAAATCCATCGCGTCCAAAACTCATCATGCTCAAGCACAAACAATATACGCTCCGAAATGTGTTCTCATATGCAAAGAAAACAACGAAATAGAATTTCATTTTGTTCATCTTTGGGATTAGAAATTGTCCGGCTTTTAGAGAAGTGAATTCCGGCTAAATATGGCAAAAAAGGATGTTTATTGATTGTATTAGTATCTAAATAGGTTTTTAAAATATGGTCGAAACTATCGCATCACAATTTACAAATATTTATTGTTTGTAAATTGGATTAAGCTTTGCAAGTATTTGCAATAAAATTCAAGTATAACTTCTGTGTAGTAATATCTCATGCAAGAATATTTGAAGTTTTCAATTACCCGAATACTCCAGTTTTTTCTCTTGGCAGCTCAACTGACGCAGATTAACTCTGCCCGTGGAGTGAAAACACGCAAAAAATGGAAGCCACTTTAATAAACCCTCATATTACCGCAGAGTACCCAGAGTCTACGAAGAGTAGGTAATAATATAGGCCTTATAGTATTACCTACTTTTCATAGACTGAATAGATGGAAAGAAGATACCTTGAAGAGAAATATCTTTTTGTAATAATTTTGACTTGGTACATTGGAATATTTCGATTTGTAAATTTATTCACAATATTACGACTATTACAGTATTTACAAATGTACATAGGCATATAAAATACATAAGAATCGGTTGAGCTATCTACAGACCGTTGCAAGCGATCTATAGATCAACTGATCCAAATCAGTACCAATCGGAAACGTACCCAAGATACTGGCTGCATTGCCGCGCTGAATAGCAATGCTGATACGCTGGGATGTATAAAATAATTTTGACGACATTGGAATTTAAAGAATTTTTCGACGTTACTAACATAAACTTGAATGCTGGTGAAGTCTTAGTTTGTAGACGGCATCTACAGATTTCTAACATCCACATAGATTTTGCATATCAAAAGTGAACGATCAACATTGAAATCCTATTCCAAGCAAGAATTCAAAAGCGTAGAATTGCATAATACTTCGACATTGGAATTTGAATTCTGAATCATCAGGTAAATTCTACGCAAAGGGTGAAATATGAAAGCATTTTATACAACTAGACTCGAGGGATATGTGAGACGTGACTCTTCGCGTCTTTCGATGAACTGCGAGCACCTTTATAGCAGTTTCAGGGTTGTGTCAGATAACTCCTTCAAACTGTACGCCTATACGCATTACCAAGACAACTATGCTACAGAATTAGTTCCCAAAGTAGTTAAAGCCTATTGAATGCAGACTTCCAATAAATATTCATGTACCTTTCACACATCACAGTCTAGCCCCAAACTAAGCAAAGCTTGTACTATGGGAACTAGACTGCTGATAGAACCTATACACATTTTTTGTGAATACATACATAGAATACTTAGGGACATCCAGACACAGAACAAATATTTATGTTCATCACACAAACATTTGCTCTCGGTGGGAATCGAACTCACGACTCACATGGAAGGCAGAGCTACTACCAACTGAGCTGTAAAGCCTGTCACACTTGGCTAGTGGATTTTCCATAAAAAGATTGAATTTGCCAACGAGAAAGTTTTGTCTACTTCGGAGTAAACAAACATGGGGCGTGAAAACTGGGAATTAAAGCGATCTGGTGGAGCGGAGTCGAGCAGACTCCCAGCTTTCGAGATTTATCGTGACAGCGACCACGAGCTCGACTGGTTCGCGTCACTTTGTACGTAAAATACTGCCGTTTGCGGACGCTGATGATGACTGACAATGGCCATATATTGTGCTTTAATACCCAGTGCCGTTATCCATGAAGCTTTATTGCAGTTTGCAATTTTGTATGTACTTATCTCCACTTTACCGTCGTTAATCGTTCAGTATGTACTGCTGCGTATAGTTTAATGAAGCGGAGGTCGTTTATCAACATTAATACCTACTGCAATTTCATTTAAATAAGCGTTAGTATGAGCTGAATTTTCATTATATAAGAGCCTGTACTTAGTGTTAGTCAAAATAAAATCAAGCAACTTGCAGTAGCCTATTATTAATCATTACAGATTTGAGTCATTGTGCATCTTTTTTGTAATCTGTCATCTGTCAATCTAATTGCATTTTCTCGCTAATCCTCGCCAATGCGTTAACTATGATTTCTTTGTTCAATTATATTATTTTAGCACTCGCTTTCCCACGTATAAATTTTTTCTTGGTTCAGACAAAATCAAAGGTATGTAATATCCATTTTTCAGCAGCAAACAAACAGAATCCCCGCTATGAAATTTTATGGGAAAAGTCTAGACGGGTGACATAAATTGAAACTACAGATGGACGATTCTATGTTGTTCGTTCTGTTATATGAAAATAAATGGCGCTGCCTGCATTTTATTGGCGACGCATAAATTACCTCTCAGTTCATTTAATCAATCGGCTGCTAGTCGGGTGCTAATTGATATCTAAAATTAACAAGTGCAGTCTTTATTAACATGATATTGAGTTAGCTAATTGATAATTTATTTTCTGGTGACTTTAAATACTAACCCGTGCCGAAAAAGTGGAAAAAAAATATTTTCTATCAAGAATTCCTGATTACACATTTTTTTGTACTCACAAATTCTTTTCTTGTCTAATGTTTCCTTATGTTTTTCTTAATAAGTCAAAAAACTCAGCTAAGAAAAGAAAAATCCGGAAACGTTGAAATCAGAGTCTTACACGGAAAATTTGGACACAATCGAAATAAAAAAGCTGCAACGTAACAAATATAAATGAAACAAAAATAAGGCATAAAACTAACTACTTATATGACTATGTACATTTTGTAAATACTGATATTAAAAAAAAAAAAAAAAAAAAAAACTACTTAGGTGTTAGAACTGTCCGTCCCGTATGGAAACAAAACGGTGTGAAACATAATTAAAAATATTGTCTTCGTTTGTTTTTAGATAAATATTAAAAAGTGTCTCCACAGATAAGTCCTATTATTAAAACGCCAGGTTTTTATAATCAGCAGATTATTTCAACGATTACTATTTAGGTGTCATTGCAATGATAAATTAGATAAATGACAAGATATCCGTTTGTGTTTAACACGACCGCTTAAATGGAATCAGGGCTTTAACTTATTCTTATCTACATCGAAATCAAATACAGCATCTTAACTATGAAAACAAAGATACGAACATATTTTATAAAACAAATAACAAAACTGGTTTAGCTACAAAGCTCCTAGACGTAAGACAAAAGGCTAATGTTTCTTAGCCTGTTAATAAAAACAAACCCACTAACAATTTAATGCAAAGCCTTTACGGACCTTAAAATTTATCACGATTTTATCTAACAAAAACAACATTAATGCTATGGGCTCAATTATTCCCAGCTTAGAGAAAGCTGTTACAGAAATAGCAGTGACCAACTTCAAACCCACGTCCTACGCCCTCGCAGGTACAATCGCGTTCAAAGGACTTCATTTGAGTATAGAATTGACGGTATACGTATCTTAATGGCACGTTTCAATATTCGAAACCCACACAATACATATTACGTATAAAATGCTTGAAATATTCACAAAAACTTGTAATATCAATGAATATCGATACACGTAGGTGTGTTATATTCAGTCTTTCAACTGAAATGTGTTGAGAAAAAGCGAATTATGAATAAACATTTGGAAATCTGAACCATAATTGTGACGTGGGCAGGTATAGATGTAGTATTTTTTTTTCTCACTTTTTTGATAATTTTTACTCTATTTTACTTAATTGGCGCGAAGTGAAATGATCTAATAATAAATATAAAACATACCTATATGAACCATATTATATTAATGTACAATCCAAAAACGATTTTATTTCATTTCAATAATGAACGCGATTGTATCTCTTACCCAGAGATGCGCTGAGCCACTTCTGCCCTTAGGACTTGCGTTGGTGGGTCGTTTAGGTCTAGTGTTTATATATTGCCGTAAGGTCGACGGGCTCTAGCAGATAGATCAAGCCAGATACAAAAAAAATAATACACGTATGTATAGCCCATCGCAATAAGTGCGTAACTTTACTGAATTTAGGAAAAAGGTTTTGGTTGAAATAGATTTTGGTTAGTCATCGATTGACGTGTCAATGTTTTCAACTGATAATGATTACTATGAGGCTAAAACGAGGTTCTAAATTTTCGTTTCTTACGAAATTACGCCGTTGTTTGGTACATAGAAGTACATTTAAAGTAATTTAAAAATATATTTTAGATCGATTAAAGTCGATAATTTTCATTTTGAGTAAAAATATAATTGTTAATAAATTATATATTTTGTTTGATTATAAAATGAAAAAGCAGCAATTGTAATCGATAGATCGTGTTTTCATCAAATATTGATAGTCTATGGAGATTTGGTACATTTTTTAAGTTAGATGGGTGGCAACACAAACAAAAGAACGGCTCTCTCTTCTAAAAATGGCGGACCGAACGCCACTTGTAAAAAGTTGAATGTTTGAAAATTAATGTAAAAGTATATCTAATTGAAGTATTGTGATTATATTGTTATTACTACTATCCATTTGTTTTACTGATTTAACAAATCAGAAGTGTGCACCACGTTCACTCCATCGAAAAGGTAAACTAGAGATTGAAGATTTTCCTGGTGAGTTTTCTAGTATTTTTATAGATTTTACGTAATTTTGTTTTATGTGAACAAAATATACATGGATTATAAATCAATATAATGTTCGATGGATGTAAGGCAAATTTCGGCTATCAAATCAAATTCTCATGAGGCAACAGAAAACTTTATTATTTCTTTTCAATTCATAGCAGGTACTACCTGTACCGATAGTGTATCTAGTTACCTAAAAGCCTATCTACTATTCAAATGCTATTTCTATGATTAGTACCTAAACTTCTAAATATGCCTAAACACCAGCTTTTGACTGGGAAAAGAAACAAAAACTAGTAAAGTTTAGTTGCAAATCTAGATCATAGATACTTTTTAGAGTACATTCTTACCCTGACATATACCTAATGGAACTATAAACTTAATATTTGGGACAATTATTTTGATATCAAATAACATACCACTGCGGCAGCAACTATAAGAAGTTTTTCAGATAAGTACTTATTTGTGTACATAAGTATAATATTATTTTACTTGTGTGGTGTATGGTATGTAACATGTAACCCATCTTATTTTAAATTATGAACAAGCTTACATCGGTTGCATATTGGTGGGATTTTTACTAAAATGATTTACTTATTTGTGTGCTGCCCGAATGATCAGCAGCATGGCTTGTCTTTGTACCCTTTATTATAAATTGGCCATACAATATTTCATATTTCATTAGTAGTATCAAGAAAATTTTTCATGGTAACATAAAATACTTAGTAAGAAAAATATTTAATTACCGAACATAATTATTTAAAAATATCTATTAAATTCTGAGTACCTACTTACAGAAGTATATAATAGAATACAGTGATGCAGTATATTTATATGTTACATGAAATGAAGTATTATTAAGTTTGGAGACTAGCATGAATAATAAATAAAATAAGCAAAAGTTACTGACCCGCCACTAAGATTGCAGCTCACCTTTAGAACTATTGGGCATGTAACTTTATTGTTTCTGAATATAAATGGAAAAATATATAATTGAAATGAAATGAAATGAATGAAATGAAATGAAATGTTTTGAAATGTTTTGAAATGAAATGTTTATTTGACTCTCAGAACATACAGTGCTTAATCTAATTAGCCTACGTATCAGTAGCAACAGACAGGAGCTTAGCCTGTCCGTTGACATCGACAGCATGTTACATAAAGCACATAACTAAAGTATGGTGCACTACGAACCGGACTAGATTATCTGTGCCCCGGTGCGTAGTGCCCTCCTGCGAACACATATATTTCATTGGTAGAAATTTACCCTGTCGATCGAGTCTACACTGATACAAATCTTAAGATTTGGTCTATCGACTCGATCGACAGGAATTTAAATTAATACCAATTTACACAAAAATTGATGCAAAAGCATACAAACTCAGAACTTTATAATTAGACCATTGATACTCGGTAAGGCAGGGTAAGTAAGATGACGCTGTAAAGTTATATAGTTTAGTGTAGTGTAGTTATTAGTAAGTTAGTGCAAGTAAGTGATAATATTATAGTGTAACTAATGAGGGGGAGTTGGTAGGGGTGAAAGAGTAAAAATAAAATATAGTGTAGTACAAGTGCAGTGTGAGAGGATAGGGTGAAAGTGTAAATAAGTATATTGATTAGTAGTAGTTCCTACTAGTTAGAGTAAGTTAGTGGAGGGTTCGGTGTAAAATGTAGTGTAATGTAGTTGGTAGGGGGCGAAGTGTCTAGGGAGAGAGCTTGGAAGGATTTGAATAGTGTTTGATGTAGGTAAAGTTTGGTAAGTATAGTTTTGTGCGATTGTAGCGTTTCTTTATTATTATTAACTACTGTAAAATAGAAAAAAGCTTCTCCGTATCGTCATACGACATGCTCAAAAGCCACTTTTTTACCGTGGACTTACAGCTTGCCAAGTTTAGCATATTTATTGATAGAATATTATTTAATTTATTATATAGATGTATTGATAAGAATTTAAATTGATGCTGCATGAAGGTGGTTCTACGAGCTATGTTTAAGATACGGGTTCTTCTTTTTTTGCGTATATGTGCTGGGTGTAGTGGGATTTTTAGATGGGTTCTCAAAATTATGTTTAATATATAAAGTTGGCGAACTGTAAGGACCAGGCAGGATGCATATACGTCTTTAGTAGGATGTCGAAAACGTTTGAAAGTCATTGTTTTTAAGACTGATCTCTGGGCACGCTCCAGAGTTAACATATGACTTTTGTAGGTTCCGCCCCAGGCCGGAATACAATAGGATAAGACGGACTGACAAATAGAGATATATATTGAGGTAATAAGTGATTGGTTCATGATATGTCTAAGCCTCTTGAAGATCCAAATGAGTTTACGGGTGCGGGAAGATAAAAGTGTAATATGAGGGAGCCATGATAGACGTTCGTCTAGTATGACTCCCAGGTATTTGATGTTGGAAGTATTGGAAAAGTGGGGACAATTACAGTTTGAATTTATTATGACAGGGCAAGAGTGGGCTTTAAGCTGCAGATCTGTCGAAGGACCATTATTCGAGCGTAACATGAAGTTAATATATTTGGTTTTTTGAATGTTTATAGTTAAGAGATTCAAATTCAGCCATTGGATTATGGTCGCCATGCCTAATTCAGCATTGTGAAATGTTTCGTTCCAAGTCTTTCCCTCAAATATGACCGCAGTGTCATCAGCATATGTAAATATTCTTGCGTTTGGGAGTGACATGCGGCAGAGATCATTAATATAAATGAGGAAAAGGCTTGGCCCGAGGATGCTCCCCTGTGGTACTCCATGGGAAACTGGTGCCTCAGTACTCATTAAGTCACCCATTTTGACTCTTTGTGACCTATTGTTCAGAAAATCAGTAAAGAGTTTTAGGCATGTACCTCTTACTCCCAGCCTCTCCAGTTTCTTCAACAGAATAGGAATAGATACAGTGTCGAAGGCCTTGGCCAAGTCCAAGAATACACCTATGCACTTACGTTTGCTATCCAAGGCCTCCGACACGGTTCCTATCAGACTCATAACCGCATCTTCTGTGGACCTACCCGCCCTAAAACCATATTGTTCATCCGCTAAAAGGCTATTTTTATTTAGAAAAGACATAAGCCTCACATTAAGTAACTTTTCGAAAATTTTTGAAAGTGCTGGTAGGATTGAAATGGGTCGATAATTATTAGCCAAATGCTTATCTCCGTCTTTATAAATGGGGTGTATTATTGACCGTTTGAATGCTGTCGGGAAGGTGCCTTTTTCTATACACATATTCAAGAGTTTGGTAAGAGGTCCAGACAATACATGGCGTGCTTCCTTTAAAAATCTTGGAGATACTCCGTCCCAGCCCGTGGCTGAGTCAGTTTTCAAGCCTAGAATAATCCCTTCAATTTCCGCTTCGTCTGTTGGTAAAATTACCAAGGATTGTGATAAGGAGTTTACTGTGTGTACATCAAAAGGGACATTAATAGGACATGGTATTTTAGCAGCTAACTCAGATCCAATAGAGACGAAGTATTTATTGACTGCTTCAATCGATTCTTTGGGACTGTTTTTATATTTAAGTAAGTCATTGAAGTCATTCTGGTTTTTAGATGTATATGTAATTTTCTTAATAGTCTTCCAAGTAGCTTTAGGTGAGTGTAGACTTTTATTAATTTGGTTTCTTTCATGTGTGTTTTTAGCTGCAGCTACTACTTGGGAACAAAATTGTTTGTAACGTAGGTATGTTGTTTTTATTATTTCATTATTCGAGTCGAGTTTAAATTTATTGTGGAGTTTATCCTTGTTACGAATGCAGCGTAAGATACCTGGTGTTACCCATGTTTTTATATTTCTGTCTTTTTTAGGTATATGGATCGTTTTTGTGTTCTGTCCAATTAGCTTAGTTATGGTATCAATTATAGAATAAGTTATCTGTTCAACATCATCATTGGTTAATAACGCATCAAAGTCTATGTCTTGTAGTTCGGAGATAACTTTAGGCCAGTCTGTTACGGTGCGTTGTTTTGGTGTTTTATTTTTACGAACATATTTATTCAGGGAAAGAACTACTGGAAAGTGATCTGTTATAGAAGTCTTAATTATAGCGACATATGCTGGTAAGTTGGTTTTGAGAAGTACGTGGTCAAGGCAGTTTTCGTCCCGAGTAGGCAGACAATGTGCTGGTAAAAAACCTAACTCTGCCGACAAATTCAGGTAGCCATTAACTTTATCGTCAAGTGCATGGTTTCTAATGTCCAAGTTGATATCACCAATGATAATTATATTTGGAAATAGTTTAAGAGACGTAGTAATAGATTCTAATGAAGTTAAAAAGTTATCAATTTGGTGAAAAGAGGGAGATCTATAGATGCAAATTAAGGCGATGTCTGATTTTATTTTTAGTATTAGGAAGTTGGCACTGTCTGATACGGGTTCTTCAATTGTGTATGTTAATTCTTTAGAAATGTAAATGATTACACCATCGTTCTGATTATGGCAGTTCCTTGAGAAAGCCGAATTATATCCGTCTAGAGTAGGTACGCCTTTATCATAATTCAACCAACATTCGGTAAGAACAACCACATCGATTGTGAAGTTAAGGCGTGTTAGTAAAATTTCAAAAGATGTTAGATTTTTATATACACTGCGAATATTCATGTGAATAATTTTTAGACTGTTATTAAGATCACCGATGTAAGATACGCAGTCTTCCACTTCACACAACGTTGACGATGCAATTTTAAGTGAGTCGAGATCTTCATTTAACTCATTCGACGTCATATCTAAAGTATAAAAAGTGGTGCTTTAATATATCACAGTAATTATAGTAGCGATTCGGTATGCGGAAAGGTGAGTCAAAAGCAAAACTGTAATTTATTTTTCTCGAGGAGCTTAAAGATGATAGTACTATAGGTAATCTGAATGATTGGCATAATTTGATTGATTGTGTGATATAGTGCTGGCTATGAAGTTTATAAATGAATAAGTTTTCAATTTGCATGCGAACGGGAGTAGTGTACGTGATTACTAGGTTTGCGGGATTAAACTTACAAAAATACAACATTACTGCATCAGAGATTCTCGTAAAATAAGGTAATTGAACTAATCGACTCGCTTTTGAGTATATTTCAGTAAAACCATAAGCTTTCACCATCATCGATTCGTGTGAGCGGAATTGCTTGACAACATAATTAACTCTGATAGAAACCACGAACTTATCGCAATGTTTTAGTAAATATGTGGTGTCAATTATATATTTATTGTGTATTATATTCAGCGAATTTATATTTATTTGGTTGGTTAATTTATTCATTATGTCAATACCATGAAAAAATACTAAAAAAACCAATAGTGAGGAATAGCGGTAGATGAAACTTTTAACTAGTCGATGTGTACGGGAGGTCGATGCACTCATAATAACACAACTAGTGAATAATAATAGTTGGATATTTTTTATGAAGATCATTTGTTGATCGGTTGGGCGCTGTGTTAGTTTTGCAGTGTCGTCGGCACGATCGGGATGTCTGGGACAGGTTATATAATAACAAAAGATTGCATTTTGTTGTTCAGTTATACTTATGAATGAGGTGGAGTGTGTTTTGTGTCTCAGAGTTGTGAAAATAAATATTAGTGCAGTGTTTGTGTAATACTGTGTAAAGTAGCAATCGATAAGTGGTAAGTTATATGCACATGTGAGAATAGCGTAAAACCAGTCGTGTTGTTTATAGTTACACCAAGTAAGGTAAGAAACTAAGCCCATAAACACATACATAGTATATATAGTATATAGTAAGAGTTGATAGTCTACATGTTTAGTTTGTTTGCGCAGTCATTTCGAGTTTCTTAGCCGTTCCACCTGGTCTTCGTCCTGCAGTAGAATCGCCGGCGATCCCTCAGCTTTCCTTATGTATATACGTCCGTTGGCCGTCCAGCAGAATTTAAAGTTTCCAGACTTTTGTAGTTCTCTGCCTAGGAAGTATAGACGACGGGCCTTGAACGTCAGGTGCTCGCCCAGATAGACAGGGCCGGACAAGTCCACAAGGCCTAGATGGGAGCAGCTCAATCTGTTTGTAGGATGATTTATATTATGTGACTTTGCCGCTTTGAGTAATTCGTACTTACTGGCGGAGTTATTCAGCTCCGCTACTATCGTCTGTCGTCCTTCCTTTTTAGCGGCCGAGCGGTAGGCGTCGCGCACTTCGAGACCCTCGATTTTTAGTGCCTTGGAAACAGTGTAAATATAGTTTTGAAGGTCCTTCTTAGACTCTTTATCCTTCAAGGGAACATTGCGGATTTCAATGTACGTGCTCTGTGCTTGGCGAGATAGATCTTCTATCTTGTTTTCCAGAGAAATAATGTGAACCTGCTGCGCTTTTAGAGTGGCTTCTAGGCCTATTTGTTTTTGTGACATAGTGTCGTAT
Organism: Ecliptopera silaceata; assembly: GCA_932527185.1. Lineage (NCBI taxonomy): Eukaryota > Metazoa > Arthropoda > Insecta > Lepidoptera > Geometridae > Ecliptopera > Ecliptopera silaceata. Next base: position 3,272,162 of record OW052205.1, on the reverse strand, counting down.
TGTTGTGAGAGAAATTCGATAGATTTCTCTATTCCTGAGCTAGTTCTTTCAAAAGATTTCTCCATCTTTTCAAACTTCGCATTCATATCCGATCTAAGATCTTTCATACCCTTTAAAAAGTCCTCTCTTAGGGCTCTAAACTCATCCTGCCAGTCTTCTCCAGCTCTTTGACGCTTAAAACGCGAAGTTATTGGAGCCGGCCGGCCTTTAGGGGATGTTATGCCTTTTATTCCAGGGAGATCGGAGTCCGAACCGTATTTTTCCGGAGTGCGTTGCATTATATCGGTTTAAGATTGCAGTTTAGGCCTAAATATTAACCGGCGTCTTGAAAAATGTAGGCAGGGGGCGTGTCCTAGTAGTGACACTTCGCTGATGCGCGTGCGACAGGATTGGCTTGCGTCAATTGATGCACTTGAGGGTGATGGGTTGAGAAATTTACTATTTCACTCACAATTATGCCAAACTGGGTATCTTTGTCCTTCACACACTTCAACAGTTGAAATTAATTTAAATACGCGAGTGCACACGTCTGCTCTTTACGAGTGTCCGCGAGGAGAGGAGGAATTGTAGCACTGCTTCAAATAGAATGATAATAAATAATATATACACTTGATTTTATAGTGTTCACTGAACATGCTCAGACATTACAACAGTATTTACATAAGATATATATATATTTAATAGCTATACTTTAATATTAAAGAACCTGACTTTAAATATGATGAAGATTTACAATTATTGTGGTTTAAGTTAAATACTGGAATTATTTTCAGATACTCATACTGTGTCTCCCTTTTATTTACCTCCTTGAACTTATTAGATCCACTTATGAAAAGATGCCCTCCCCTACAAAAAAATCGAAAGGCCGCAAACATAGACATGGTAGCTCAGATTCAGGTCGAACACCTTCTCCTGTAAAGCGTGGTAGTAATTCGCGTAAAAGCAAACGCTCTCATAAATCTAAACGTCAGCGTCAGCGTAGACTTTCTGATGTAAGCTCCAGTTCAGAGAACTTCATCAGCCCATCTCCAACTAAGCGTAAAACTAAAAAGAGTGGAACCACAAATCCATTAGAAGAGTTAGTAAATTTACTTAGTGCGAAGGTTAGCTCTGTCGTTCCTAGTTCAGTAGGTTCAGGCTTACATGGATCTCAAAATGTCATACCTGGGTTTGATACAAATGGTAAATCACAAACTATGAAAAACTGGTTAGCCAAAGTCAATGAATCAGCTCATGTATTTGGATGGACTGAGCGGCAGACAATTTTCTATGCATTACCCAAATTGGAAGGATTAGCAAAAAAATGGTACGAAGGTTTAATAACAGTGAAATATACATGGGCTGAATGGCAAACTAAATTACTTGCTGCGTTTCCTTGCGAACACAACTATGGTGACCTATTAACTGAAATGCTGGCAAGGAGATCTCGTAAAAACGAAACTCTTGAAGAATATTATTATGATAAAATGACGCTTATAAATAGGTGTGAACTTACTGGGAAGCGTGCAGTTGATTGTGTAAGTCACGGAATATACGATTATAATGTGAGGATGAACGTTCAAGGTGGTGATTTTAAAGAACCAGAAGAAGTACTTAAATACATACGAAATATAACAAACAACGCTATCAGAAAAACACAAAGTTCTGCCGATGGTGGTTATAGTCAATATCCACAAAATAAGACCTATAATAATCCAAATAAAACAGAACAGTTTTCTACATCACTGCAATGCTATAATTGTAAAGAGTTAGGCCATGTGGTGACTTCTTGCACGAAGCCCATTGTAAAGTGCACGAAGTGTCGCCGATTCGGTCACACTGATCAAAATTGTAAAAATTATTTCAGTAACCGAACCGATGAGTCTCGTACTTTGGTAGGACCTAATATTACTACTGCTTAAAATGTTTTAAACATAACATACGGACGGAAATGAGTGGATAAATATTACAAGCAAGTGTTAGTAAAAAAAAATCAATCATTTCTGGCATTTGTGGATTTAGGCAGCCAATGTACTCTGCTTATTTTAGCCGTCAGACGACCGCAGAAGAACACCATTTCCACTCATACTAATTAGAGACTTTAGCTGTAGTGTTTCGCTTAATTTATTTAGGGTTTATCTGTTAGGTATTGAATTCAAGGTAGTGACAGATTGTAATGCGCTTCAAACAACGCGTATATTTTAGGTATTATCGATGCCTATTCCAAGTTTTTTGTACTTAAAGCGGTAAACGATACTCGATGAAACTCAGATGCGACAAAAAGAGATGCAAAGCTAGAAAGTACGAAGTAGGTGACTTAATTATCGTACTAAAGAATAATAAGACTCCCGGTGAGAATAATAAACGGTTCATATAGAATATAATATTATATATAGAATAAGTGTAGTTTATGATCGTTACTATGTCAGTAGTAGGTATTGAAGGATACTCAAAAACAAAATATACTAATGTTTTTGTCGATTGACAAAATTAAACCATGATGTAAATTAACAGGATCTGAATCTGAAAGCTCGTCTAGTGACAATTACTGAACCGTTTACAAAATAATATTTTAGTTGTAGGGGAGCGATCTTGGCTAATATTTCCTAAATTTTCCTGCACTTATCTTCCATTAACCATTACCCTATTTGATACTCTTATTTATCCCATCCTTATTTGACACATGTAACATTGAACGGAGACCGTAACACCTTGTGAGTGAAAAGCGGTGGATATAAAACAAACATGTCTTGAGGGCGTAACTCCTTGTGTGGGTAAGCGTCGACATGAATATACAACAATGTCTTGAGGGCGTAACTCCTTGTGTGGGTAAGCGTCAACATGAATATACAAAAATGTCTTGAGGGCGTAACTCCTTGTGTGGGTAAGCGTCGACATGAATATACAAAATGTCTTGAGGGCGTAACTCCTTGTGTGGGTAAGCGTCGACATGAATATACAAAATGTCTTGAGGGCGTAACTCCTTGTGTGGGTAAGCGTCGACATGAATATACAAAAATGTCTTGAGGGCGTAACTCCTTGTGTGGGTAAGCGTCGACATGAATATACAAAAATGTCTTGAGGGCGTAACTCCTTGTGTGGGTAAGCGTCGACATGAATATACAAAAATGTCTTGAGGGCGTAACTCCTTGTGTGGGTAAGCGTCGACATGAATATACAACATTGTCTTGATGGCGTAACTCCTTGTGTGGGTAAGCGTCGACATGAATATACACCAATGTCTTAAGGGACTAACTCCTTGTGTGAGCAAGCGGCGATATATTAAATCCTTAATGCCATGATGGCAAAACCCCTTGTGTGGAAAAGCGTTGATATATTAAGTCCTATATGCTATGATGGTAAAACCCCTTGTGTGGATAAGCATCGATATATTTTGTCCTATATGCCATGATGGTACAACCCCTTGTGTGGAAAAGCGTCGATATATTAAGTCCTATATGCTATGATGGTAAAACCCCTTGTGTGGATAAGCATCGATATATTTTGTCCTATACGCCATGATGGTACAACCCCTTGTGTGGAAAAGCGTCGATATATTAAGTCCTATATGCCATGATGGTACAACCCCTTGTGTGGAAAAGCGTCGATATATTAAGTCCTATATGCCACGATGGTAAAACCCCTTGTGTGGAAAAGCGTCGATATATTAAGTCCTATATGCCACGATGGTAAAACCCCTTGTGTGTATAAGCATCGATATATTAAGTCCTATATGCCACGATGGTATAACCCCTTGTGTGAATAAGCATCGATATATTAAGTCCTATATGCCATGATGGTAAAACCTTTTGTGTGAATAAGCGTCGATATATTAAGTCCTATATGCCACGATGGTAAAACCCTTTGTGTAAATAAGCGTCGATATATTAAGTCCTATATGCCATGATGGTAAAACCCTATGTGTGAATAAGTGTCGATATATTAACTCCTATATGCCACAATGGTAATACCCCTTGTGTGAATGAGCGTCGATATATTAAGTCCTATATGCCACGATGGTAAAACCCCTTGTGTGAATAAGCGTCGATATATTAACTCTTATATGCCACGATGGTAATAACCCTTTGTGTGAATACGCGTCGATATATTAAGTCATATATGCCATGATTGTAAAACCCCTATGATGATATATAAAGTTTTATATGCCATGATGACAATACTCCTTGTGTGGGTAAATGTCGACGTATAAAGTCCTTAATGCCTTGATGGCAAAACTCCTTGTGTGAGTAACCAACAAACAACTACGACGAAGCTTTATGCGATCATGATAAAGACTAACTCCATGAGCCTTGCCCAAAGAAGGCCAGTGCAGCGTATACTGACCTGGTGCGTTTGGTATAAAATCTAAGTGCTGCGCTAAAAGCGCTACCCGTGTTTAAATGGCCTTTCTAGTGTAGTGCAGTGTTGTGAATATAATGACTAAGGAGTGATTGTTCAACGAGAATCCAGTAATCAATATAAAGACTGATAAGTGGTGATAAGTTAATTAAGTATGAATCTTAGCTCAGCCGCATTCGGTATTTCGTCTGTTTTAAAGTCCATTATCTTAAATATTTAAAATTTGTATTAATGTTTGCAAGTATCTCGTAAGGAATGTTAAATAAGAATGGGGTCATTCTTATAGTAAAAAGGATGGCCGATTGTGCAAAACATTCTAAATTGATTTGATTTGAATTTACTTTATTACTTTAGCTAACTTAGTCTACTTTCTGTTTTTGATTGTCGTACTTGTTTTATTATTTTCGAAGGTTATTCTGTAATTTGTTAATGTGGTGTATATAATTTGCACGAAGCTTGTTAATGCTTATTTACATGTTTTATATTGTAGGACTTTGTTGTGGTATTTTATTTTATATAGTTACATGTTTACCTATCTTTGTTACTGCAATAACATCCATAACTTCATAATAACATGTTAATTGGGCTTCTTTCTAAATAACGTTGCCAGCACTCTTGTATGACACATATTGCCGATATAATAGTTAATAGGTATTGCATATTATAAATTAATATTAATTTTTTTAACTAAATTTAAATAATATTTGTCATAGATCAATAACTTTAGACTTACTTCGTTACTTTGATGGAACTTATCTATATGTCAGAATGACTTTATTCTTATCTAGTCTTATTACTTACCACCAGTGCCTAGAGACAGGCACTTGTCAGGATGGTCGAATGTTAATAAATTATATATTTTGTTTGATTATAAAATGAAAAAGCAGCAATTGTAATCGATAGATCGTGTTTTCATCAAATATTGATAGTCTATGGAGATTTGGTACATTTTTTAAGTTAGATGGGTGGCAACACAAACAAAAGAACGGCTCTCTCTTCTAAAAATGGCGGACCGAACGCCACTTGTAAAAAGTTGAATGTTTGAAAATTAATGTAAAAGTATATCTGTTTGAAGTATTGTGATTATATTGTTATTACTACTATCCATTTGTTTTACTGATTTAACATAATTAATATTTTTGAGAGCGTTTGCACCTAATTCAATTGAATATTGTGGAAGTTCACAATATTAACTGTCTCTCTTGGTTTCGCACGATAGTAATTTTAGTAGTTAAAAATGACAGTATATTTAAATCACTATACATATATACTCATTATAGAGCACTATTCAATCGGTAGGTACAGTAGCTTTGGCAAAAATGACACAGTATATGTATAACAGTAAGAAAACTCATTAACGAGTATCTACTCGTAGGTCACGCTATATCTAATCAGCCTCTAGGCTAGGCTGCATTAAGGCTCTATCGTGTTCTTAGTATCGCCAGCTCCGGAGATAAGCATCGCACTAACGACTTGACGGCGAACGACGGTTCATTATGACGGCCATCGTCATACACTGAAGATGTATTTGAACTTTGAACTAAACTGTGAACTAACAAGAGAGAGTTAAACTAACAAACTCAATTAATATTTTGATAAAATCTAATAAAAAAAGATGATGTTAAAAAAATAAATAAACTGGATTCGTTGTATTTTTTAATGATTTGATTACGATTGTGCTTTTTTGTTGATTTTTTTGATTATGTACACTACATTTTCAGACACTTAAAAACTGGAGCAGACTCTCAATTCGACAGTTTTTTCTAAGTATACGCGGTCAAAGTATTTCATCTCAACATAGAATTCACGGTAGGTATAGGTAGTCACATAACAAATCTAACTAGAAAATGTTCTAATCATTATTTCTAAAGCTAAGAAGCTTTATTAAATAAACAATTTTCTCCCATTTAAATACAATTTATTTTTTTAAGCTATCCGTCATAATTTTTTCGTTGTATAAAACTGTTGTTATTGTAAAAAAATAAGAAGTTTTTCCAAAAAAAAGTCTTGTTTGTCTTATAAACGGATATTTTTATAAACTTAGACCAAACAACACAACATGGAGATGCGTTCAGTGATTAATGCCCTCTTCGTCTTCTTAATGAGGCTTCATTCGGTTACATAACGATGTTATAGACACCTATAAAACACTCGTGTTTCTTAATAGCCCTAAAGTGTAGATCTTATCATTCATTTATCTCGGGATTGTATTTTGATAAAAGTAGTCAAATATGTAGATGCAAATCAATTCAGAAAAAAACGGTTCTATAGGTTTGTTTTATTCAATAAATTTTTGGACCACTCGTAAGTTAGTAAAATAAATGTGATTTAAATTTAAGTTTGAATTTTGAATAATAATATAAAAATCTATCAATATGCATGTCCACGTGATCTATTCTCAAACTAAGTAAGCTTGAGCTATGGGAACTAGTTTACTGAGAATAGGTGAACATATATTATTATTTTAAGTATTACATACGTAGAAAATATATCAATATTAGCTAGCACATAAATGAATTGTTCTTGGTGAAGATACAGTATTTACAAAATGTAGATTGGCATATAAAATACATAAGAATTTAAGATTTGATTAATTCTACGTACCTACGTAATACCGAACTCAGTAATAAAACACCTACTTAGGCTATATATGCTTTTCACATAAATTAACAGCTAAAAAGATTGGTCAGTTTCCCAGATTGTCAGCGTTTTATAAGTGAAAGGTCACATCATGAATATGTAAATTGAAGGAGTCTCTGCGGGCAGAGTGAAAAGTTGTGAAGCACCAACACTGAGATAAGCCGAGAGGAGAGTCCTTCAGATAAGGATGTCGCCTCAAGCCGAGAGATACGAGAAAAAGTTCGTGTAAGCCACTTTTTACGATGATTTTCTGTGATATCGCATTCGGTTTTCACTTTTCGGGATCAAATGTACTAGGAATATGTGTGTACTTACTTTAACTTCAAGAAATATTTGGGCTTATAAATGTAAAAAGTAAAAGTGTTTTTATTGACATAAATGTTTCACAGAAGGAGTTGAATCCATATAACATAGAATATAGTATTTTAAGTGTATAAATAAAAATCAAATATTAATTGAAAAGCTAGAACAACAATTGTAGAATGTTCTAAGAGCTCTTATTTTTTAATATCTTAAACGTACAATAAACATTTACATACTTTAAAATAAAATGAAATTGAAAGACATAAGTACAGATTCATATTTAAGCAATCTGATCGCCTTATCTATCTAAACATCATCTCTCCGAGATTAGAGTATATCACGCTATGTGTCTCTAAATGTTCTCTTTTTTTACTCACTTTCTCTTTTTCAAGAAACGACAATCTATATTATCTTTATTGATAGAACAGGTTGAAAAAAACAACACTAATCGCGTCCGACGCTACCTGCTTTGTCTTTGCCCCACACCAAAGCTTCCCTAATGAATATAATCTAAATCACGTTGCCCTTTTCTTGCTTAAATATTTAATTAGGCCACTAGGTGCTGCTTGAATGGCTTAATTATACAAAATATTGTATTTTCCAGTAATTTTGTGCCGACGGAAAATCCGTTTTCATGGAAATGCGCGCGCGTTTTGCATATAATTGGTTAAGTAGTTAAGTTTGCTTGCGTTTAAGTGCAGCTGTTCAGGAAACTGCAAGAAAATATGTTCGAGGACTTGCAGCTAATGAAATAAGTTTAGATATGTATGCTGCGTTTACTCCATTTGCTCGCTTAATAAGATGTTAAATTTTCCAGAAATTTCGAAACTGCTTTTATGTACCTAATACGTGAATGTTGGAACTAGCGTTTTAAAACTTACCTCTAAAATTCAGTGGGCAAATCCACACCTCAAAATGGTTTTATCGTGAAAGTTTACAAACTAAATTAACTATGTACCTATACTGTGAAATACTCGTTATAAATGAAACTTAAAACAAAAAAGTAAAATCAGTGTCGAGATATAAAGTTCATTAAAAATTCATCTGCAGGGATCGAGAACGAAGTTCATGGCACGCTCATAATCTTGATTCCCTTAAGAGCGACTTTAATTTAAAAATTCTCAGCTTTACTTACTTCGGAAGTTGATTCTTAAAGTTTCAAATTGATTTTGGTGTAATACGCTGTCAATCGCATGGCTCGTCTCATCGTGAAGGGATCAAAAACCAAAGATTCTACTACCATCACTGGACGTTTCATAACGTTGATGATAAAGAATCGTCATTTTAATTAAGTATAAAACAATCAGCACAAGTAATCTACAATTTCCTGAGTCTAGAATAAGTTGTGCTGTGGGTATCTGCGACTGAAAATTTCTGGTTGTATATAAGACTTAGTTTAATATGAAGCAGCAAAATGAGGTAGCCTTTCCTCACAATAAAACCAAACAACTGTTAAATCACCACAACACCCTTCTTCATGCAAAGTTCACTCGACTCTCAGAAAGCACAGTTGTAGTTTATTTAAAAGTAGTTAGATAAAGAGATTCGTTTAATAGGTAAAGTGAGTCAGTGTGTCAGGGCCACGTCATACTTCAGTTAAGAACCCAAGTGTGGCTTAATGAGGACTGCTAGTAAAGCAACAGAGTAAAACTGAGGGAAATTCAAAACGAGAGGTAAAGAGGTTTTATTCAGAGGAAACACGAGTTTTACGGTTTACTCAGCGGTGTGTAATAAAAAAAACCTACACTGCAAAGCAGAAACAGTTCTGGTTGGTTTATTTTAGAATGATGGTACCTGTTCTCAACGCGCAAGTAAAATGTTTATTTCCTAAGAACCCAAAACAATGTAACAAGCTTAAATATGAACAAAAATAAGTAGATAATTCTCTTTTTCCTAATCAATCACAAGGATAAGAAAATATGAAAAGAAATGGGGCTCCAAACTTTTTGACAAGGTAAATTACTCAACTGCCGTTCATAATATTTTCAGGGATTTCGATTTAATAGAAACATTTTTTTTATTTTTCTTTAGGAAATCAGTTTTGAACACATAATTGTAAAGGCAGTCAATGAACGAAACCAATGTGATCTTATAAACTCTAGTGGACCTTTATTTTATCGCTATTTCGATATTAATCTTTCTGTTACTTTATCAGATGTTGAACCCGCATCACTCGACAGAACGCTAGTGAAAAGTCCAGATTGCTTAAATAAGTAATACAAGACAGAGGTCCGAGGGACAATAACTCAGAACTTTGCTCATAAACCGCGGGTAAACACAGTTTAAATCAGCACAGTATCGCAACTTCTTAAGTAAAATAAAGTTTGCGAGCAAGCTAGCGACAAATTGGACTCTTTGACAAAACTAAGAGACATTCCACATTGTAGCAGATGAGAGATAAAGGATATTACACTCTGTAAAATGAGTTTACTGTGGTATGGTTAACTTTTGGGCAGAATATATTCGTTTTGTTTCAGGTCAGAGGAACTCGAAATTGCGACGGTTGCTATTTTCCAACTGTAGTAACTTGTTTGATCATCTGAGTATACAGAACAGTTTGAAAAATGACTACTAAATTCATCAATAAAAAATTTCTTTACTTACAGGATTTTAGACAATATCCCTCACTCACGTTATAATGTTACAAATTTCCAACAAATACGAACGATACTCTACAACATGAAAGCATAAGCATAATACTAAAATAACTTTATTATTACGTCATTGCTGGCCGTTAGTGGCCACTAAGCTCGCCAGTACACAATATTTGAATTTAGACTGAAGTCTTTCGTCCATTGCGCAGTTCATTATAAAGGACGATGGCCAAACTTTTAATGAGAAGACGCCCTTTGCAGATAACCCTGTACAAGTGTACAGTAAACTCAGCAGTCCTTAAATCTATATACATAAGGTTCATTTTATACAGTGACCTTAGTAATCCAGAGCTAATTGATTCGTAGAACGGCGTGCCCTTCGAGGATACAAGGCCATTGGAGCTTCATTGGGAATTGGTACCGTTGGCTGGTGCCGTTGTAATAATGGACTGGAATTTCTAATCAGCTTAAACCTCGCTACGTAATAGATTTTTGTGTTGGGGTATCACTTTTTGCTCGTTGATAACTGCCAACCTGTAAAGTCATAGAATAAGCTGACGCTATTTTCATAAATGATGAAAAAAATATCGTTTTCTATTTGTAGAAAATTAAGATAGAATATCTTTAGGTAACACAATGCATTCCATTGCACGACTGCAAATTAGATGCTTCCTAATATAAGACAATGCTCTAGCGCTGATAGTAGTCCTTTTCTAGAAAACCATAACCATCTACACAACTTAGGTAACTAAGCACGATCATGAATTATTGAATCTCTATTTCCTTCGTAAGTAATCATTAATTTCCTGCCCCGAACATCCGAGAAGTTTCATGAGCGAATTATGAACGCTACACTTCACCTAAAACGCGTCTAATTGGGAAGTTGGGGGCTTAATTTGGGCACAAGTTTTCCTTGCTCCCTCATAAATTCCTTCAAGTTTACTGCCCGCCTGCACTTATCATGATACGGCTATAGGAGACTTATGCTGAATACGTGCACAATTTACTCGTATATTTCCTGAAAAAGCCAGTTTCTCGTAATTTTTACATGGTAACTTTATGGTATGTCTATGGGTTGTTTCTTTGCAAGGATACTAATGTGTATTGCAAACTGACTTTTTGCTTATAGTCGGTGACTATTTGAGTTCTTATAACAAGGAAATCGAGGCTTCACTGGTAGATATATGTCTATCTGATAACTCCAGAAAGGAGGGAGAAATGCTGACGGTAACTTAAGTTTACGGCACGTAACCTCTGCGTCAGCACACAAAAGTTCCGTGCAATATGTACCTACGAACGATATAAACACAATTTTTGAAGCATTTACGTCTCTAAATCTGTGATCTAGCGGTTCTAGGTAGAAACCCTTAAATCAGACAACTTTGTTAAAAGCGGATACTTTAAAACTTATTAAAGATGATGCTTATAATTGAGAATGATGTAAGGATGTAAACATTTTGACTAGAAGCTTTTACTACTTTTTTCTCTTTTAAAGCTTTATTCAGGGCTACTAAGAAAATATTAGAGGAACAAAAAACTGCATGCATATAAAAGGAAGAACAATGAGACCCGAGGAGCGGGTGGTAAAATAATGAAAGTAGATGGTTCCACCATGTTATATGGGCCACTACTTGCACCAGTGACAATTTTACAGCTAAATGGCTTTTTGAAACGGCTGTTCACGATGCTTTCTAGAAGCCAGGGAATTCTGTAGAAAACCTTCTTATATTTTAGTGGTAATTTTGCAACGGGATGTACTGCTTCGTTCTTACGCTGGTGGTTTATTTTTTTTATAAAATGAATGTTTAAATAAAAACTTACCAACCAAGAGGCTTAATATAATCGGGCTATCAAAAATCACGCACGGCGCCTTATCTGCCGATTACTATTAGTGTCCCTAAAATATTCTACGTGATTTGACATCTACCTACCTCATTTACTCTAGAACTCATATTGGTAGAGCTGTTTAGGAATCAAAATATGGTAATTGGATGAGTTTGATGAGATGCACGTTTCTAGCAAACCAATTTCCAAAAACAGATTTTTTTTATAACTCCAACAATGAAATCTTTCTGTATGTGTGACCCAAAAATCGGCAAAAGAAATAAACAAGGGATGAGTCGGCATTTGCTTGAATACACAATGAAATCGTTACGTTATTATTTTAGGGATGTGTGCTTTACCTTCGCCGACTTTGTAAGTAGGCACTTTGAATCACGATCGATATTGCTTTGAATAACATACGCTTCAAGTTACATAGGCACACTCATTTAAGACACGATCCTAGGTAGATAATAGAAGCTGGAAAATTTCATACGATACTAGCTGATGCCTCCGGCGAGATGACGCGACGATTTACGGAGTGTAGCTGGCAAAAACTGGATGAGAAGAGCCGAAGACCGGGCTCAGAGGCGCGTCTTGGGAGAGACCTACGTCCAGCAGTGGACTGATATTTGTTGATGATGATGATGCCTGCGGCTTATTATGGTTTTATTTGGAATAATTCACACATTATTTTTATTAATTATAGCCTTTGCGTTATTCTAATATATAAGCTACATTATAGTAAAGTTTCATTAAATTCCATACAAACTTTCGCGCTTATAATGATAGTAGGTAAGATAAGTAGTAAATAAGATATTTTGACAGCGAACAGTTGAGATCAAAAACCGATCACATAGATCTTCAATACTGAAAGCAAATATTTTTAATCTTAAGTACACACTCTGAAAAATCCCCAATCATTTCTCATTTTTTTTTCTTTGTCACTGTTTGAAAACTGAGTTCGGTTAACTTTGTGGTATTTCTTCCAAAGCTATTTGAAAGTCTATCGGCACGACTGGCCAATAGGTAATCGGAAACTCGCCGGGCTCAATGCAATCTACTTCAGAAGCAAAACGAAATAGACCAATGGATATCTTTGTCGGAACAAAACAAAGTTCTCCGGAGCTTTCAAAATCGAAAACCAGTCTAGAAATAGTTCAGGGAATAGTTTGGTTTTGTTTGAGCAAACAACGTAGAATGCGTTTTAGTTCTATGTCCTCTTTTCATATAAAAAAAAACAATGTAATTTATTTTGGAATACATTTACAGTAGAACAAGAACAAAAGATGTACGATGATAGCTAAAGAACGAATGAATGAATGAAAATACTTGATTTCACGCTAAACTAAACAACAAAAAGAAATCACAATAACTTAGTATTATGTAATTTAAGACTAAGAGCCATACACATTTTTTTTCTTTTATTTATCTTTAAATACAAATATTAAAACTAAATATACAATGGGCGGTCTTAAATCTAAAGAAGTAGTTCGTGACAGTGTCGTAGCAAACAACGCCAGATTCCGATTAAAGCCATGAGTACGCATTAAATAATAGCGTTACTTTATTAACACGGTTTCCATAACTAGGTATGTGCCAGAATATCGCCAGTCATTTTTTAATTGGAACACAAATTATTCTGAAAATGTGCTTGGATTGCCGTTCCCGAACCAGTGACCAGATGATTGCGTGAGCGAGAATTTCGACACCGACATTTAAGCTGTCGGTTTTCAGTTGCAACTTTATTTTTTGCATATCTTGAATGTAGAGCAACCTACTTGATGTTAACTCAATGGTATTTTACACGTGACATTTTTTAATGATAGTTTGATGTTATGATCTAATGGAATAATCTGTCGTATCGTACAACGTACGGGTAACGGTAGCGTTACGATAACGATCTTGGTTGATTATTATAATTATTTTAATCATGAATCGTCCCACATCAGAGCAAAATGTAAATCAAAAAAACAGGTTTACTATTACGATTGAATTATGTCTATATTTTGATAAAATAAAACGATATTCGTGAACAAATCCCTCTATATATTCTTCTAAAAATATTAAGATTTTCGTGAACAAACCCCCAAAAATATCACTGTTAGTCTATCACACCGAATGTAACAAGAGACAAAACTGCGCAAACATGTCGCAATGTACACCCAGCGAGGTGATCAAACAATACTGTTGCCACAGGGTCTAAAGTAAACTAACAATGTAATGCAGTCTTGTGATTTATACCAATAGGACAGAAGAAACAACTCTTCTTTCAGTTCTTATTATATCATGATTATTAAAAAATAAAATAGAAAAAGATAAGAAATCTGCTTATGCTACGGAAATACAGTTTTTTTTTGTAAACACAGATCAAGCGTAAAATTTTCATCGTGATTTTTTGCAAATTACGTTATTTGTAAAATTAAATATCTGTGTAAAACAATCTATACTTTAAGATTGTTTTACACATAGTTACACATATTTAGAAACTAGCAGTTTTTGCTTAAAAAATAAATTAATTTAAAAATAGTTTATGGATCTGCGCGTCAGTCCCAGTTGTGTGGAAAAATGAGGGATAACTCTGCAGATACTGGTTGAATCAATAAAATAATTTGCAAAAGTATATCATCTACCGCAAAAACTGATTAGATATCATATCTTTTGTTCAATATTTTTTGAAAGTATTCTCACAAAGGCAATCTAGCTGTTCCCGTGCAAGATCCGGTCGTAGCTCGAATAATGCGGTTGCCTGATGAGACCACCCGGCTGGAATACTGATGAGCTGTTCATCCGGGTCGAGGCATTAATCTGCCTGTTGCATAATATGCTCAAAGGACATCTAATGAAATTTACTAAGGTATTTATAATAATGAACTCGACAGAATTGTTGATGGTTATATCCGGATAATCCGGATCTGAATGAGCTATGAGATTATGTCTATAAATTGACTATATTGACACTACGAAGCAAGAATAAGAAAAATAGCTTTATATTTAAATACAATTTACACAACTAATTTTATTTTATTAAAGTTTGGGCCACTTTTATGGTCTTCTTTAAAGGTCTCCACTCGTCTCTGTTCCTTTCTTTTCTTGGCTATGTTTAACCAAGTACATGGATAATCTCCTCCATCCATCTTTAAAAATGTTTAATGTGAGTTAAGACACGAATAAGAAGTTGAACAGTCTATAAATGTATGTGTGATATTCATCTGTTCACTTGTATTGCAGCCATTTGTAGCTCATAACCCACTCAACCATTTTAACAAATGATGTGTCAAAAGACCTGACGATCCGGGTTACGTACGCTATGTGACGTCATCGTTTGTTGAATATGACGGAAAATAACGAGATATTTTCAAGTGAAAAAAACTGAAAAGGTTAAAGTATTATGTTTGGTATCAAATCAAAGGACTTCGATTTTCACACTTAAGGACTTTAATTTTTTTTAATAAATACAGGACATTAAATTGCTTATTTATTCACCTTCTTCTTTTGTTTTTTTTTTATATTTAAACCATCAATTAGTACTGCTTGATTCCACATTTTATTTACGTGAAGAAATTATCAATTTGATTTAATTCTACGCGTTTAGTGAAAGCGCCTTTGTGATGATGTACAACCGTTATAAAAATTTCGATTTGCACCCAAATCCCGAAATCCATCTTCGTAAATTCCGTTGTGTTAGAATTTATTAAGGTATTCCGATGTAAAATAAGAAAAATAGCGACAGCGTGGTTCAAGAACTCTGATTTATATCCGGATTGCATCATTTATAATATCCGGGTACAGCGCTTAAATGACAGTTGGTCTTGTTGATAAAATAATTGTGTTTTCTCAATGTTCTTACTGCAAAAGACAAAAAACCGGTTAAAAAGACGGTTATTGGTAATGGTATAAGTCACTTATTATAGTTTGAGATTTTAGTAATTAATGAATTACTAATAGTTACGAGTAGGTACATCCAAATTAACGCAAAAGATTCAAAACACAAAAATATTGATTGAATGAGAATTAATTTTTTTTGGGTATAAAGTGGTCCAGCTGTGTCGCAGGCGCTGTGACCGAAGAGATGAAGGGATGTGCTCAGCGCGCCAACGTGTGAGAATTGAAATAATTTCACATTCTTTCGCTTGATTAATTCTGCACGTGCGATACGACTCCGGTGACATTTTCAAGGTATATAAATTGTTTCAGGGTATATAAATTGTTTAAATTGTTGCTACCGTGTCGAGCTTAAGAATTATTTTTTTTTTATTTAAGAAAATTCTCATTTCTTGTTACACCTACAAGCTTACCGTCAAATGCTTGTATCTTGAAATGTTTCAATGAATATTTCAAGTGTTGTGAAAGTATACAATGATTTTCCAAATAGGTAGGATCAATATTACCGTGTCCTACGGAGTTTGAGGCTTTAGCCAGTTTAAGTCTTACATATGTCAGACCTATACTGATACCTACTTTTATAAGCAAGCAGTAGGTATGCATCCTTGACAGATAATCTCACGTAAAAAAAAAGATTGATAAATATATTAGGTACAGCAAATATCAGAGGGTTAGTAGGTAGATAAATAAGTTATTATAACTGAAATTACGACAGAAATAACCTGATAAAACGACATTTTGTTATTCCGCCCCCGCTTCAGCAGAGTGAATTTATCAAACAAGGTCACGCCTCACTTTTATAGGGACAATAAAAAATATAACAGCACGTCCATCTCGCAGATTAGATCTGGAATGAGGATCTTGTGACACCAAACTTGATAAATGTTACAAAATGCCGCAAATATTGTTCAATGTCATGGAAAAGTTAGAGCCGAAAACTTAAGCAAAAAGAACGAATGATTTATAATATTTGCTTATTCAAAGCCTTATTTGAAAAACAAACACGTGATTTTCCTAAAAAGACGCCATTTTTTGAATCAGTGTTGGCATAAAACAACCGTCCTCGCCATGTTAAAACAAACGTCAGATTTTAAATCACGCGGATCCAAACAAAAGAGAGTTTTTTATAATAAACATGAGCGCTGTATTGTTCGCAGCGTCCCACAAGGCTCATTACACAGAAATTAGGTTAGGAGAGGCTCTAGAAAAATAATGAAAATAATGGCGGGACTCCACGGGATGAATATTCAAGATGGCGTCATGCCTTCGTCGGCGGGATAATTAAAAATAATTATAACTCTGTGACATACTGCAGCTCGTATCTGTAGCACGAACCCTTCTGAATTTCATAAACAGGACACGTCGTTGATAAGGATACGAAGAAAACAAATGGTTACTTCGTGTGGTGAAACAAAATCATGAAATATAATATAACCTTGGAATTTTTTATTGGATTTGGACATGCCATGGTACCGATTAAAATGTATTTTCTTTCAAGGTTCTTCCTGAATCTGAAGTTGAAGCAAGCTTACCTGTAACAAATAAAAATCTTTAATTAATTACATTAAAAATGTGGCAAGTACCTACACCTAGTAAAATATACCCAAAAATCTTTAAAATATTGTTAAGGTGCTGTAGAATGAGATAGAGATAGATAAAGAGGGAGATAGTTGAATATTTTTTTAACGAAACTAGACTTGAATTTCGGAAATGTCCGTGCATTTCTGTTCTAAAACAAATGTCATCTCGTTCAAAAACGTGAGTATTTCGTGTCAAAGGGAAATTTCCCCAGATGCAATGAATCACAATTTACTTAATTTAGGTAGCACACGCTCTGGGTGGCGGACCGGCACGTTTCTACAACCTATTTCACATTCAAAGGCGCGCCAGGCGAAGTGCTAGATAACTTTATACCAACGTCGCGCGTCGCTAACAGAACACACAAAAGCTACACAAATAAATGGAGTGGTGTGACTTTGTAGCGACGTCCTATCAGGCAACGGCGGATCCAGGGGGGGGGGGGGGGTCATGGGGGTCATGAAAATTGGCTTCTTCTTCTTGTCGTGTCGATGCTATCTATATGTCTTGTGAGGTGTTTTGCCAGCGCTACAGCACCACTTGTGGTGTTACCTGCACCAAAGAGTATGTGAACGCAGGGCACGACGGGCACACCAGCAGATGCTGCATTGATTGTGTTACAGCCGTTCTAATTTAACAGAAAAATATACAATAGAATTGCCGTATTGGTGGCATCCGTGTTGATGTTAACAGGCCTTCCTGGATGGTTGCCAGTGACGTCGGATGCGCAACCCTGCTGTATAAGTTCTACAACATTTTCATGTGCCATATTTTTTGCCCTATTTGGAGTCTTATTTAATCTGTATTTGCAGGATTTCCAGCTTTGTACAGTTTTTTTCTAATTTATTATACTTATTTTAATATGAGTTTTGTCATAGTCACTGCGTGAAAAACACCTATTAAAATAAAGATTAGTAACAAAAAAAAAGTGATGTAAGTACTTACTTAAGTTCTTTATTTTACAACAATCGAGATTTCTATGTAATAATAACAATAAATAAAGAGATTATCTTAATGTAACATTTCCGATCATTTCATTCTGCATTTAAAATGGTGAATTAGTTTTAAGAATCCAAAGTTATTTTATTTTTACAAAACTAAAAGCAAACGCTGAAAAGGAAATAGAAAATAAATCCAATTTCAATAAATACGTAAAGAGTTCGGTTAGAAATATTTTTTTAATTGACCGTCTCGACTTCCGTCGGCCACCGGAAATGAGTTTTACCGCCTTCCCCCACCCTCCCCCTTTTATCGGTGACCCCAAGCAAAGAGAAGAACAAGCAAACGCACTTAACTTGTAATCCATAACGACATTTTTGTCAGAGGATCAATGCAGTAGGTTTACCCCCTATCTTATAAAAAGTTAGCGTTGACTTTATGTCATCATTACGTATGGTAATCAATACATCAAGTCTGCGCTAAGTTTTTTAAGATAGACTGTTAGACTTTTAGACCTTCAATAATTAATACTGTACTTAATTACACCGCCTTCCTGTCTATCTTTCTTCATCTCACTTCGGTTGCCTGGAAGAGATCGCTTTAAGCGAGAAGGCCGCCTGTTGTGTAGCCATTATTAATGTTTTTTGTTTTGTTATCTGTATTTTTTTTTTGGTGTACCAATAAAGAGTTCTATCTATAATTACCAAGACATATTTTCATATTGACGTGACTTTTTCCTCAACTTCCCTCGTTATTTCACTTTTTATTGTCAATTCTTTTTCTTTAATTTCCCGCCGTTCATGACGCAAACAATGATAAATGAAACGGCACTCGCAAACAAACCTAAATCATAACTTTTTCATAAGATGATAAGGAAATTCGCAAGCGAATGCTCTCATGAAATCCAATTACAAATTCAAGGCACGGTCACCGCCAAGCAATAAATTTCTCCAAAACAATAATGGATGCGTAAGCTGTATCTTCCGCCGACATTTTGCGGCAGGCGACTGAGACCGCGGCCATCGCATTCCGAACCTTATTCCTATTAACATTAGCATTTTTGTACAACCATTTCTCTTACTCAACACCAAATGAAACTTGGCCCTAGATCGCGTTGCGGTCCTGTATACCCCAAAAATATGGCGCAAACTCCGCTCGGTGAACTTAAAGTCATACCTTGGATTGCGGCCAGTAGTTTCCATGTTCGGCCAAATTGAGATAGGATTGCTTATTCTGATTTATCGGGTATCGTAAACATAGATCGCGTTCGGCTTTGATTATTGCGAAAGCCTGTTTATCTTGCCATTTATCTTATTTTATTGGCTTTGTCAGCAACACGCCTGGAGACCGCTATTATTAGGGTGCTATTTTCCGGGTTGTATTTTTAGCAATAAGTTACTTCTGACACCGCATTAAGTACTTGTTATCAAAAAAAGAACATCAATAATAACAAACTCCGCATTTATATAATCGGAGAAATATTATTTGATAAGCTGAGAACAGAGGTAGTATCAACCGTCGCATCATTTTGTGCCTAAGTAGCTACAATTAAATTAGAAGACACAGCACGGAATACCTGCATAGAAGAGACAAAACGCTAGTGCGCCGCGCTACGAGCCCTCGAGTCGCGTGGCGTCGTCGAGGGCCGGCAGTGATTAGAGCGCGCTAACAAAGCGACGAGGGCTCTTAACCTACATGCTCAGTTTCACAGCGGTGGTGTGGTGACACTCGCTATACCTCTCGCAGTTCCTATGAGCCTAGTAACCAGCCCACTCGCACACGGCTAATCTCACTTATGAACATTTTTCTCATGCAACTACGGCAAAGAAAGAAATAATACAAAATGTCATGGAGACAGAGACAATATCTCTCGCAGCGCTAGATTTTATTTAATGAAACTCTCAAATCAAGGTCCAACAGCGCGGAATAATAAAGAAGAAGGGGTGCGCATAATACAAACGACGCGACATAAAACCGGAGAGCCAGCGATATAAAACAACAGACAATGTTGCAAAGCCAACACTTTTAGAACGAAGACGCTGCCGAAATATTTCAGTTTTATTTAACAAAACTAGGGGTACTTGTGGAAGCTTTTATGGCATCAGAGAGCAGCAATAAAATGGCGTTTAATAAAACGGAACAGCGCGAGGCTGGCACAAGTGTTGGTGCGAAGAGCGTGAACACGAAACACGTTGACACTTTGCAGATATTGATTCGCATTCTCATTTCTGGCCGCGTGTACCGAACTTTGATTCTTTCAGCACATTCTGGCAGCTTGTCAAGCAATAAACGGCTATCTTTGCTCGTTTACGGCAAAACGGAAAAGCGATACGTCGACATGCGACCGTATAAAAAGCTAGGAGCTGAGTAGGTACCCAGCGACGGATTTCGGCAAATGCTTCGGTAATTGCAAACTTGAAAGGTGCGACACAAGTTTGCGCTCGTAATTTGTTCGTAAACTTGGATAATGTTCCCTCTGACAAGATAAATTCATTAAACGGTACCTGTTTCGAGAAGATAGGAGGATGAATTGACCGTGCGCCTGTAATGACGTCGTCAATTTAAAGCATATTGCCTGTTATTGTTATTTTATTCGCTCGCTCTAATCCTGATGACTATTTCCACACTTTGACCGGCTCAAATACGATATCACGTGTATAAAAGGATGACTGTACTGCAAGATTATTTATAGGAATAATTCAAAACGATTAACGTGAACACTGCTCTAAGTTCACTGCACCACGCTACATTATTCAGCACTTAAGTAACAACTTTCTTTTAGTGCATAAATAGCTAACACTTACAAGAGCGCAGAATGGTCAATGTACTTCGACACATTAAAGTTTTAAGTATCCATTAGGGCGGGCACGGTGAACGTACGCGTCATCGCCTTCTTTGTTTGCGGTATCCAGTGCAAATCGAGTAGATATGAACTCATGATCTTGAGCCGATAAAGATTTGCTACTCTTTTTAACTATGTAATGTATTGTAATGTATGTCAGTCTTCTAGTACGCATAACACAAGCTCTGCTTAGCTTGGGGCTAGATGGTGTTGTGTGGATTGTCCAGTATTACTTATTTATTTATAACTTGAAATTGATGTATTTGGGATGACCTTTGGTGGTCTAGTCTTATTATTGGCTGGTTTAGTCTTATTATTCGTCCTATGTTTAGTCTTGATTAATTGCGCGCAAAACTATGTTTAATCTTGCCTTTTCTTGTCTTATTTAATATATGGAGAAAAAAGAACGAAACGTCAATTAAATAATTAAAATACCAACGTTATTACATGCCTTAGTCATGGAACTTTGGACTTTTAGGTAAGTATATTTCTAAAGAAATCTTATTAGTCGCAATTCAATAAATAAAATACTAAATGTCTCAAAGAATGTAATATTTCCTTTTTAAAATACCAACGTTATTACATGCCTTAGTCATGGAACTTTGGACTTTTAGGTAAGTATATTTCTAAAGAAATCTTATTAGTCGCAATTCAATAAATAAAATACTAAATGTCTCAAAGAATGTAATATTTCCTTTTTAATCTATACTAATATTATAAAGAGGTAAAGTTTG
Organism: Ecliptopera silaceata; assembly: GCA_932527185.1. NCBI lineage: Eukaryota > Metazoa > Arthropoda > Insecta > Lepidoptera > Geometridae > Ecliptopera > Ecliptopera silaceata. Next base: position 3,250,488 of record OW052205.1, on the reverse strand, counting down.
TATGTTTGTATATTTGTTAAATTGTAAGGGGTAATCTCGGGATCTACTGAACCGTTTTTAAAAATTCTTTCACTAATAGAAAGCCACATTATTGCTGAGTGTCATAGGTTATATAAAAAACCGAAAAATAAGAAGGATTTTACGTTTGCAAAGTGAATCGGAGAAAAAACGATCGAATTATGCCCAACGAAGTGGGCACGGGTCAGCTAGTTACTCATAAAGACATAACTTCTTTCATATTCTCGATTCTCCGCTTCATTTGGTTCGTTCATCTCAAATTCTTAGCGTTTTTGTGTTCTCAACTTTCGTAGCGAAAGACGTAAATCTTTTACTGCGGATAGCGACATCGCAGACGACAATTTAATGGGCATTGTGACTGCAGCTTTATGGTCCGGAATTAACTACAGCATCTAGTGGTTAATGTGGAAAATGGCTACAAATGGATAAGTGAAATGCTTGACCTGCTTCCCCTAACTGCTAACAAATATTCGATTGGTGTTTGCAATCAGAGATAGTGCTGTCTTAGCGGACTGACCACGCCTTGTTTCAGAAGCGTCTTCTTCTTCTTCTTTTTTGTTAGTTTTGCCAGCTCTACAGCACCACTTGTGGCTGCATTGGCATCCTCTTGTTTCAAGAGCTTATATTTATATTTGAAGATTTATTCTTCTTTGATCCATCTGATACTAATATTGTATACCAAGTCTTTACTTTGTATCTCATTATCCATTTTTCACAAATCCCCGCAGAGTTTAACGAATCATTTTTGATCCCCTACTCCTTAACCCAAATCAACCTATCCGTCCTTGGAGCGACCTCTATCAAGACTTTATTGAAATTCCATTTGCGCAAGAGGTAAATAAGTCCAGTCTGAGAGGCTTCGTATAATGAGCCCGTAGAACCCCCCAGGGGATAATGTATGATAATACATACCAGGGTAGATCTGCCCTTGATGTAATTGGTACGGAACACATAACGTAATTTTATTGAAATGAAACATCAAATCTGTTGTTATGAAAGCGGTATAATCAATCCTAGTTGGCGACTGGAAGACTATAAGTCTAGCTAGATGGTAGCGTCATTGAGTGAATACCTGAGTTTGTAGTACTAAACATAAGTAAGAATAAAGATTATTTATTTACCTGATTATAATTTGATTTGCTAATAATCTTCTTCTTCTTATCGTGTCGATGCTACAACTGTAGGTATTCTGTTGTAGCATCGTGTTGGAAAGATAATAATAATATGATAATGATGATATGATCATAACGTAATAGTTTAATAAACATATCAAATATAAATACAATCTGGTTATCGACCAACGTCTCGTACAATAGCTAAATCGATTTTAACACAATGTTCTAGCTCGCCGAAATTCAATACCAATACCAAGGTCTACAGAATTGGATTAGCTCCATAGACATAATACCATAGGCTCACAGGATGTGCATTGTCTGCATGTCACGGTCTGCTGGATTGTTTACCTTTGAACTAGTGGATTTATTGACTGGCTGTATTAATACAATCTACATTTATTTATTTATTAGGTCTACCAACAGTTTCTCGCTTACATGCTAGTTTACATAAGTACTGAGTATTTTGCTACATGAGAAACCAATAACAGGTAAACACAACTTGCATATAACTTGCATATATCTTAAATAACAATATATTCACGGACAATTCACACATCATACTCTTGTCCCAAACTAAGCAAAGCTTGTACTATGCTAGGTCTCATAGTACAAGCTTTGCTTAGTTTGATTTCTGATTAATACTTACATACTTTTTTTTTTTAAATACATATGAACTTGAACACCCAGAAAAAAATATTTATGTTCATCACACAAAACATTTGATCTGGATGGGAATCGAACCCACGATGCATGGAAGGCAGAGCTACTACCAATTGAGCTGTGACGCCTGTCTTGTCTGTTTCTTTATTTAGTTATCGTAACGAGACTTTACCATAGGAAAGGTCAAGTGGGGGCGACTATGCGGTATGCTTTCTATGTGTTTACACACTTGACACCTACACAATATCGGCGGAGAGCTAAACTCATACTAGAGGCTCGACACCATGGCTTCGACAATTATCTACGTTTTTTCTCAAACTAGGTACCTATAGATAAACCATTTTAAAAGTGCACCGTGGTTACACTCACAAACAAAAATTGTGTAGGTACAAATAAATTGGTTATTGTCATTGATTGTTCAGTCGCCGTCTTAGCAGGTATGATTTTTTTGTGTATAGAACATTGCATAGTATTGTAGAATATTTTATAGAATATATTTACATAAACTATGTCTCTATTTAGTAGGTATTTTTTGCATTTTAAAACAAGTAAACTATTTTTAATTAGGGAGATTGCAGTTTGTTTATTGCTACTAACTTTGTTATATATACACTTAGCTTTCATTTAATTACGTTTGATTTAAAAACTCGTTGGCGCCCGTCTTTGTTTAGTGAATTTTAATTATTATTTTAGTAGCAATAAGAATATTTCCAGGAAGACTACTGCTATTGAAATTGTATGGGTAATGAAATTGTATATGGCCGTCCTTCTGTAGGACCATGAGTTTTTACTATACTATATTTACTATACTCGCTAGCGTCTGTAGTTAAAAAAATGTATGAAGATTTGTACAGCGCCTCTAGCGGATAGTTGGGTAGGTACTAAAATTTGTCATACTAATATTTACGTAACTAGTAGTAAAGTCAGGCGATTTTACTGTGACATCTCATGGTAGAGGGAGGATTGAAATGATTTTTTACTTTGTAGTGAAGTGGAAGCGCAGTGTAAGTATCTCAAATTAGGAATAAACTTAAGTTATTTTTGTTTAACCGTCAAAAAGAACAGGAACGGCATAGACACGACGTAAGCATTATATAAGTTAGCAATTGGTTATTTATTCTTTTATTTTATGATGTCACTTTATTAATATTCTTTGTCTCTTTTTATTTAATTATTTTTATTTTATTTGTAAGCAACTTTATTATTCTTACCTATTATGTATGTTTTTCTTCACTTTTGCTCGTTAGGTTTACTTATGTAGGCACATAATAACTTTTACTTATACAATTATGCTGTTGATTTAAAATATCCTTTTCAATTTATCTTTTATTTATATTTATTTTAGTCTCTTTACTTTTGTTTCATTTAGGTAGTAGTTAAGTCTCTTCCGTGACATCACCGAATCGGCTCTGGCGGAAGACCAGCGTTGGTTGTAAGACCGACATTTATGCTGAGCCAGAGTCCGTTTTGTGATACATGTTGTTTGCATGATAATTTTAGGATCTTTTAGTTATAAGTTTTTTGTAAGTATCACAAATAAATAATTTCTATTCTATTCTATTCTAAATTCGTCACTGTTTCGATACGATCACGATTGTCACATTTTTTAGTGCTCATCCCTCAGTTCTTCTATAAGACGGAATTTAGTCTTAAATATAACAATAAAAATTTCCTTTATTCAAATCTAATGGAAAATCTTGACTGATTTATTAATAAAAAATAAACTGCGAGTCAATACAGGGAAAAATGTTTCTCTTATATTATTTTATCGTTTTGCAATGTTTTCCAGCGTTATACAAAAAATAAAGTAATTTCTGTTACAAAAGCTACGAACGAAAAGCATTCTTGAATCCACTTATGAAAATCTCTGAATAATTTCTGATGGTTTTGATAAAAACGGCGACCGTTAAATACGGTTGCATTTTAAACGTACGCCATTTAGTGACTTGAATAATCACTTAAATCATAATTTAGTTAACAGTAGGAATCCTGCAGTTAGGAGGTTCTCATTTTGACTGTGTTTTTTTGTATGTACCTTATGTTACGCGATAACTTCGCCAATTGTGAACCGATTATGATGTTTTTTTTTGATAGATCATACATCAGAGCTGGTCCCATATAGGTATGGTTAAGATATAACAAGAACCTTTTGTAGAACGTAATCTTTAAATTGTATATTACTTGTCGATAATTATTGAAATTGGTTTTGTTTATTTTTGTAATACTTTAAGTATTATGCTTCCACTTATATTATTTACTGAGACAACTTTTATACTCTGGATATAAATATTTATTAATAATTTCTGTTGTCACTCTCAGAGCGCATTCACAATATCCAATCCGATATCGGGATCGGCGTCCGACACCGATATCGGGTCGGATCGGATAAATCAGAATCTTTTTCGTTAGCACTGTGAGAGTACATTTTACTTACCCCGATATTGGATCGGCGGCCGACACCGATATCGGATTGGATAATGCGAAAACGCTCTCACAGTGCTAACGAAAAAGATTCTGATTTATACCACAACGCTAGATAGCGCTGGCGTCTTTTAAGAGAAGTAAGGACTACCACGAAATTCATTTTTCACGGCTCCCGACTTAGAATAAAATGTTCAGGATTAGTTTATTTGCTGGTTAGGGTGTCGTGTTCAGGTCGTCATGGTAACTGGAGCAGAAGGGCCTATTTCCCACTCGAATGAGCCCCGACGTACTAACTCTGGTAGGTACAATGATGCTATAATCAAGTTTCAGAGGTTTCAGAGGCCCAGGCTTCGTCTTCAACTTGAAGCATGCTTACCCTTTTAGTTTTTCTGATAATTTAATGATGTGTTGTGTGCGCTGTTTTGTAAAATGGCAAACAAATTTTCTTTTTAGAATATTACCTATAAAATGCATCGCGCGCCATTCGAATTCTTTGCCTATACCTAGTACTTATATCCAATATTGAACTTAGTCTTTTCTTTAAAAGGTACTTTTCGTAGATCTTTTGAGACTAGGTAAAAATGAAAAGACGATTTACGAAGTAAACCTGAGAATGACTACATCCTAGGTCCTAGTGTGTACTAAGACTTACCTTTTTTTAAGATAAAACGTGTTAATCCCAATAAGCATAAGTTTATTAACAAAAATCGCCTAAATCGAGAGCGTGGTTGTATATGTGGTTGATACCGACTCTAAACTTCATCCTACAGCTTGTACGTGTAACTTTAACAAGGTAGGAACTTGTTGAGGCCAGCAATTTGCTTGTTGGTTTGCTGTTGTTACTTTTGACAACGATATCGTAGTTGGGTTTGCAACCATATTCAAAGTAGCTGTATTTTAAGTAGCCTGAAATGAACCCAGTATTTTAAGTCCTAATACTAGGTATTCCGACATTGTAGGACTAGACCACAATGTAATTTTGAGGCGTATATTTAGTTCCCAGAGATAATATAAGTATACAGTGATATGATATATATTTAGAGCTTTTTATCAATATTTCAGGTTAATTAACTAACTTCTTATGCTTAGGTAGTGAGTAGGCTGAGAGGGTTGTTCTAAGGAGGCAAAAAAAACCTGACACTACAGAATCCCCTTCATGGGATCCTGGATAAAAAATAGCCTCTAACGCTGCATAAATCTATGCTAGTCAAAACTAGATACTAGGTCTTATTAGGTCATGCAATTAATTTTTGCTACTTATTCAAGCAAAGTCATGTAAGCCTCCGTAAAAATACTACAAGTAAAATAGTAGTAACCTAGCAAGAAACTGTGGGACCGCAAAAGAAAAAACAATTCTACCGGTAATCCGGACTCGTTCCCTGGGGCCTATTCGATGAAACTAGAAACACTTGCCGCCTATTCGATGAAACTAGAAACACTTGCCTCCCACTTTCAAATGAAATATAATATGCTACGCGTTGATAAATTCCTATAAAATTCAATAATTTCGCAAAAGAGAGGGTTTTTTCTCATTTGGCCATTTAATAAATTAATGTCACACATATATCACACAACGCTAGCCCATAACTAAGCAAAACTTGTAATATTCCCGTAATACTAGTGTATTACGGGACCTGTTTATAGATTTTTTTTTTAAATATATCCACATTTATTATTAAAAAAAAATCTTGTGTACTTCAATCTGCTTTGCAAAAAAATAAAAACTTTCTTAACCGACTAAACAAGACTCGATAAAATAATTATTATAATTCAAATCACACAATTTTGAAGTAAATAATAGATACTAATACAAACATCAGTTTTATGTTATGAACTACTTAAAATAAATGACATGATTTTTTTTCACTATTCGTTATTGTTCGCGGTCGTAGTCGCAACAAACTATTTGCGAAAAACAAAAGCAGAGTGATTCTTTGAACGAGGCTCAGATCTATAAATACCTTCATGAAGCGTTGAAAGGACTTGCAAGAACGGGTACTAGCACCGTTATTATTAAGTACATATCTATACAAGTGTATCTAGTCTATAGTCTATGTCTATGTTTCTGTTAGCCACTACAAACTGCATTCTTGATTGTCCTTTTATTGAACTGTGGGAACATTTCAATGTTTTTACAAATACTGAAAGCCGGTTATTTTTTCTCTTAGTAGTGTTAGAATAAATTAATTACTTTAATTGCTACCTAGCTTATTAAGCTAGGTTAGAAGTTATATCAAACAAAAATATTTTCGATAATATTACTTACTTATTATTGTTGTAGAAAAAGCAAGCTTTATTACGTAATTAATAATATATTTATTTTAAAGTAGTAATATAAGTAGTAAAATAATTTCTTTATTCCTTACTTTCATCAACTTGTATTTTAAGCACGACTGTAATAATCTAGTCTCCCAAGACATGCGATCATAAAATATTCATGTAAAAATTCATCACAAATTCTCTTCGTGCTAAAAATAAAAGCATCTAACCACTATACTTTCTCAACTACACAGGCCCTAGGTATTCTTGCGAACAAAAGACTCGCATAGAACTTACACAGACGAAGCAGGCGGGCTTCTAAACGAGCGATTGAAGAGATATCAAAATATCATCAAGGAGTTCGAATACGTTTTGAATATAAAACGTTCAAAAATGTTACAAACTCTTTGGTAACAGCTCGTTCTAATCGCTGTCGTTGTTCAAAAACAGGGATAGATATAAAACAAATAATAGTAAACAGAATTTGCTATCCTCTAGATATGTTCAAACAAAAGTATTTGATCGTAGTGAGATAGAATTCAAACAGAAACATTTGTGAAGTTATATTGCGCCGCTGATGAAAACAAAGTTCAACATACAGTGACCTCATTTTGCAAAATCTTATTCAAGAAACAAAGTAAGTTGCGCAGTGTCTACGTTGCTACAAAATACTCTCAAATTTCCATTTGAAGCAGTCACAATCTCGCTTATTTCGTAGCCATAATCTCCGTAAAGGCTTAGCATGACTGCTGCGCCATCTTTGCCCGGGATTAAATTTCAAAGAGGTTTTCCTCTACCGTACTACCTAGCTTAGGTTGTCTCAAAAGTACAATAAAGGTTCGAATTTTACATTATAAAAAACAACTTTTGTAAAAACTACAAAGAAAATTTACGTACCATAAAAGAATGAAGTTTTCAAGTTGGTATTGCTATCAATATCCATTTCGTTGCACAATACTTCTCGTGAGCAGCAATGAGCGGTTGAACGAGCATTCCGCTGAAGCAAAATGTTGATAGATCTATCATTAATTGACAGTTTTGTGATAAAACTGACAGAAGCGCAACTTAGTTATTAGGAAAGTACAATGCCCAATGGACTATGGGAATCTGTACCAACTTGCATCAATTTGAATTTACTCTCAAAGCCCTAATTTTTATTTACCTTTTCGCTACCAACAATATTTTTTTCAATGTTTAACCGCATTTCAAAATATTTAAAAATGTATTTTATTTTATATCATGTTTGCCTTCTCAGCTAATGCTTACTTGGCAAACAAGATTTTTATGCTCAATGTCCACTCACGAAAATAGGTGACAGCTGGGATCGGAACAAAATAGTTGAAGTGCGGAAGGCTTAGTCCGAGCTTGCATTTTAAAACTCCCTACTCTCGAGCCGACAGTCGTCTCTCGGATGTCCTTGTATTTTTGTATGGATATCCGAAAAACGACTCTCGACTCTCGAGTCGGGAGTTTTAAAATGCAAGCTCGGACTAAGCACTCGGAAGTAGGAAATTGATAATCATGTTATGTATAAATAATTTTAATTTTCTAAACCCGGTTAAAAAAAACGGTTAAAAATTAACAAAGTACACGTATAAATAAAATATTAATTTTGATGATAATTAGCTTTTGATGCAATCTGGTACAGGGTTTGGGCATGATTCTTACTTAAATTCATTAGTCAGGGAAAGTACATTTAGGCTGGTCAATATCCATCAGGTGTATTTTAGCATGCGGTACTGCAATCAATATCCATTTGAATGCACACAACGCTTGGAAGTTCACAACGCGTGCAGTGGAGCGCACGATCCGGTAGAGCAGAATATCGGTTCATTGGAATTTCAACCAAAAGCGCTTATATGTATTACAATATGGTATGAAGTGCTTGACATTTGTGGAACGATTGAATGGGAGTGAATGAGTCAGAAATCAGGAGAGAGAATTTAAAAATCGATAGAGTATTTTATGAATTGCATTTGCAGGCGGAATCATTATACTCATTGAGATTTAAATGTCGAACGATCGAATGAGTCAGAAATTAGAAGATCGATGTTTAAAAATCGATAGAGTATTTTAAATGAATTGCATTTGCAGGCGGGACCATTGAACTCATTGAGATTTGAATGTCGAACGATCGAATATGAGTGAATGAGTCAAATGAATGAAACAAATTAATCAAATGAGCTACAACAATCGATAGGATATTTTAAATGCATTGATAGGGAATTATTCCAGTAACGAAACTGAACTCGGTTTGCATTTCCCACATTAAAATGGATAAAAGTTTTCCGAGGTCATCTGCCAAATAAATTCAGGACGATCACTGTTATATGCCAAATTCGCTTCGTGCTCCAGTTTTCCCTGGATGGATGAAATATACCGATAACAGATCTGGCTAAAGTTTTACTTTAAATGTTATTTTTAAGTATTGTAAAACAGAATGTTTAATTATTTCTAATGGGGCGTCTAAACGGGCCACACTTCACGGCAATTTGTGGCTGCAATACTGTGGCCGGCAACATTGCTACCAATACCAGCCACACTATGCAATATTTTAAGGATGGCCCGGCATTATAGCCACATATTTTTTGACATTCGTCGGCCATTGTTGCTGGATTGTGTGGCTTATTAAAGGGTTCTGAATCAAAGGCCATACTATTGCAGCCATATTGCAACATGTTGCCTGCAATTGATTGCTCAGCCATAAAATGTTTTATTGATGGCTGGGCAATGTTTGCCAATAATTGCAGCCACAAATCGCCGCAAAACATTGCCCGTTTAGACGCCCCATAAAATATGGCCAAAAATTAACTTGAAAGACACTTCATCTTGACGTGACAGTTATAAATCGCGATATATAAAACAATTATCCAAAACCAGATACTTAGTTGAATAAGAAGAAAGAAGGCGTTTCCCCTATATTAAAACAACTAAGAATTAATATAAAGTACTAAGCATCTGTCCAATATCTAGCAAATCTTAATATGATCTCAAGAAAGCAAGCCAAACTCGATTTGCAACATCTCATGAAGACGATCGGAAAGACTGACAGGTGAAGTCAAAGCTTACTTTTTTGTCTCTTATGCGGCGAATAAACTGGTTTATCGTAAAGTATGCTTGTAATGAGTCAACTATATTTAGTTTACAGCTACTCGATACTCCAATATTCATAGTGGCTTTGCAGTTTATGTTATTTTTTTTAAATGGCATTAGTCTAGCTTTCAAACGTGATAAAGAAATATCTCTTCCTCTTCGTAAGGAATAACAACATAATAAATAAAATAACAGAAGAAAAGTACTTAAACCCAAAACTGCGGAGGTTTATTCTGCTGTTTCGTAGTTGTAAATCTACGAGCTAGCCCCAACAAAACCCATTCAAACATGAACGTATTAAGGTTCTTAGTCAGCCTCCACGGATTAATTTAAGCATTTTAATGGCTGAATTTAAACTAGAATTTAAAATTGGAAAAATCTTACACCGACACCGCTAAGCCGGGGATTTTCACAAAATAATTTCTGGCAACACCGGCCATGCAGTGTTGCCGCTCATGCCTTTATTTTCCCCTCTTAAAGGATTTAAGGTTTATAAAATGGCATTGTTCAACGGTCGGCTGCCTTTGTTGGACGCTGCGATCACAGATAAGATTCGCGCTTTGTGACTTGATTAATTGCAATCCCGCGTTGATGAATTGTTCTTGAGATAAACAAACAAGCTGTGAAACAGAATTTAGTAGCCAAATCAACGTTACAAAGAAAAGGAGCCTCCTAAGTCTGTGGGCAGCAATCTGAGAAGCACGCTATGGTCATTTGAAATTTTGAATCGGAGCCATAATACAGGATACGATGTCGTATCGTGACACGATTGCTATGTCGTGTCGTTGACGTCATGCTTGGCAAAGACTCACGACACGATGCACCAACAGCTTTTACGACACGACATTGTGTCGTAGGTTCATAGAATGAGGACCACATTTTTTAACGTTTTTGTTTTAACAACTTAGTTGATTTATCGCATAATAGATTGCGGCCTATTGCGTATTTTACATCAAAACGTTTGTAGCTCTAAAAAAGTAATTTAAATCGCAATATTTTTTTTATTGGCAAATTGTGTCCTCTAAGATACGAAAATTAAAAAGCTCATCATGTCTTCGGCGAACAGCTTAAACCTGAGTGAAAAGTTCTATATGAGATTGCTTCTCAGAATAATGATCGGATAAGTTTACCACGATGGTGGTGCCAAACTACTTACGTTTTAAATGTTTATTAAAATAGTTTCCAAAATGAAGATAAGATCTTTATTTCCAGTAAAATTTACATAACTAAGTATTTATATCATGTAGGTTATGAATAGGAATATGAATCATTTATTGTAAAACTGTGTATAAAGAACTTATACTAAGTATGAATGTTTCAACAGCCTACCCATTTCGGGCGTAGGTACCTACAATATTTTAAATTAAATTCAGGGACTTACAATTAAGTATTATTTTGAGTTATGTTAAAATATTATTGTATATTACTATAATTATGTTATTTGTAGGATATTTCTGACGAAGATATTAAAAATGAGCACAAATTCGCTCCGCTTTTCACGCGAAGCTTCGATTTGAAAGCTTGCGGAGTAGCTCGCTTTATATTCAGATCTAATGCACTTACAATGCTGAGATACAGATTGGAGTGCAAATCGGCCATGTTTGCACGTTTCTATCTATTTATCCGATCTTTCGGTAGCATTTACGGTTTTGTGCTTATATTAAATTGGATTGGTATTTTAGACGATAGCATTTTGTTATCTGAGACCTAAAAGCTCTTTAAGATTTGAAACAACATTTTGCTTTTTAAGATTATCAACTTTGTTTAGAACATTTTTCAATATTCTACATGTGGCCAGCTATTGTCAATTGTCAATCGACCATCTCATACTGTAACTCTCTGGGAACTTACAACTAAGTTTTTTGCCCGTTTTTCTAGGCTCTGATCGCGTGGAACTGGCACCTAGAATCACCTAGTAAGTCTATGAGCTGTATGCTAAAGTTTTCTACCAACGGACTTAAAAAAAACCGGCCAAGTGCAAGTCGGACTCGTAGGGTCCCGTACTAATAAAATCATGTTTTTGTATGAGAGCTCATTTTTTTTTGTTATTCGTAGCTTTATACTGAAATTTCAGAATAGTCGATGGACTTAATACAAAATTAGTTCAAAAATTATTCAACCTAAATCGGGTGACCAAAATCAAATCGTAAAATATTTTTTGGCAGGCAAAAAAAATTTTTGTTAGTTAAGTAAGTCAAACATGTGCCTCCGTCGTTTCTTCTAGAAACCTGTAAACGATAGTAAAAAACACCCAGCGTGCTGAGTGGAAAAATGCACGAAAAAAAATCCTAGGTTGCACATCCCGCCTCTTCGTTTGGTTGACCAATAAGCTGTACTATGATCATATTTTAATTGCTGGAAAAAGTAATAAAACAAAATATACTTACCCTGCGATAAAATGCAATACCTCTTATAGCACGTCCAATGTAAATATTACGCCGTAATATATTAATAAACTTATTAACTCCAAGTTCAATGAACAGATTAGTATCAGGGGTAATAAAATCAATATTGAACAGTTGGCCTTGATAATATAAGGCAGTAATAAAATAAGGTGTGTCTAAAATAATAGCTTTTGAAGCCGTAAATCATTCTTAAGCTACCTGTCAAATATTCTTAGGCTCATTTAAGCTTTTCTATAGTTCTGTACAACTTAAATTGTTTAGCGCTTGTTCTAAGCCCATGAAAATTCATCGCTCTACCTAATGCTACAGCTAAATAGTTACGTAATCTATCTAATCTTACTAAACACGTAACAAAAACCGAATAAACGATCACAAAATAACTTTTATGGCATCGCACTGTTCTAAAGGAGCGTTTCAGTTACTATTTAACAGCCGCCTTGAAAACATTACCAGTGTTCAATCGATTTTCGACTTAGTAGCCCGGCTAAATACCAACAGCGCCCCATACATTGTAAATTAAAGATATCTTACCTGTCCAGCGTGGAGGACGTCCAAAAATATGGCGAAAACACTAATAAAAAGCACGGCGCGCGACATTTTTGCGGCCGCGATGCTTCCCAGGACTCGACTGGCGACTAGACGTGAGAGTCAGACGTCTAAAACCTGCGTACTAATCGTGGTACGCCAATGTAGCCGTACCTAGCGTGGTATAGATCGACCCTCCCGGGAGGGACAGGGATAGCAGCTCCGGCACTCCGAGTGCGAGAGGGATGCAAGAGAGAGGATAACGCACGCGCAATACTCCAAAACGCATCGCACAATGAGGACTCTATCGAAGGGAATGGCGAATGCCGTCTTCGTCTGGCTTTGTCTGGATTTTCCAATGATTATGCGTCATTTTTTATCGCTATTATTACCTAAGCTAAATACAATTAGTGTTAGAGAATTGACAGAAAAATAATTTTACTTGAAATCGGTTTCGTGTGTCATAAAGCAATGTTTTTTTTAGATCCTCTGTAAATTCTACGGTTATACCTAAGTTCATAAAGCGCAAATCGATTTTTACCATTCCTTGAAACTATTTTAGAAGACACAAGAAATGACGTCACGATATAATTGCACACGTGATCAAAACCGACCAACAATATTTCTATTCTAGTGGTTTCTGGACTGAATAAGTAAAACACTTCCGTGGGTAAAACTGCAGGCTTTTCTGACAAGCTCTATTTCTTTAAAAGCAGGTTTTTTTATAACTTACCCTCTAACTCAGCCTAGTTCAGAATATTGTCTTATTAATATTTGCATTATTATTGAGTTAGAAAAATCTATTATATTATAAGAAGAGGAATTCTTAAATTAGGTCTAAAAAGTCTTCAATCAAATAAAAAATATACCTTTTTCGTCAAAACATTCGTAATAAAGAATATAATTTTTGCAATGTTTTGCGTATATATTTTTGAGATCTCGAGATCGAGAACGCTGAAAATCCAAGGAAATGACGTCAATGTTTTGTACATTAACGTCATTTCCTTGGATTTTCAGCGTTCGGTGTGAATGCGCCCTGCGGAAAACGGACACGTCATGCGGGGGTTGAGTCTGACTCATCAACTTCACGCTCGGCCTGTTTTTGTGAGGGTAATTATAAGGGATTCTTGTAATTAGCTCATTTCAAACTCTTTTTCAGAATGCATGCGATTAACTTTTTTAATTCTGGTCACATTAAAAAAATCTTAACAACTCTTTTTTTTTCTGCACACTTTTTTATTTTTTTATTTAACCTATTGTGTCCCACTGCAGGGCAAAGATCTCCCCCAAACTCTTCCATTCATCTCGATCTCCTGAGATGAGTCGAGATTGTCTCTCCACTATTACTACACTTTTTCTTATTATTATTTATTATTTAATTCTTTATTGCATAAAAAAATATTTTACAATAAGCGAACTTAATGCTAAAGCATTTTCTAACAGTCAACCTAAGTGGTATCAATGATGGGGTTGGTTTTTAGTCTCAAGAATACAACCAATCTTAATTTACAAGCAAGTACCTATCAATTAAGAGTTTTTTAAACCCAAGTAAAATAATTTAGGACCTCGTTTTGAAGGTGATCTTAAATACAATATTCAAAATTATAATATAACTGTAATTAAAATCATATCAACCTTTGAAATATCTTTCGCCGCGCCAAATGGAAAATTAATAACCCAGGCCCAACTTAGAGTTCTCATCTCAAATTAAAATCTGTCCTATCAATTTACGAAATCCGTTTGATCCACAATATTCAAATTAATTGAGTAAGGATCGAGTGGTCTGCCCGCGCCAGGGCAAGGCGTCCAATAATCCATCCGTCATAGACCTCGAGTGGGGCTCCTTGGGGAAGTGAATCCACACCTATAACAAATGCTTAAAAGCTCAGCATTGCTTGATAAATCGTTGGTTATATTGCTTGATAAATGATAGATGGAAAACATTTTTGGATGTGTGAAAGCTAATCGGTCATTAAACCAATCTTCACGATTGGATATCTATTTGTTACCTTGCATAGAATAAAGCTTGTTTTTTTGTAGAACGCACAATGTCTATGTTACTTGTTATAGAACAGTATAAATAAATAAAAAAAACAGCTGAAATGCGTTATTTGTCAAAATATGTGGTTTTGGATATAGACTACTAAGCTTATACGAGTAGCTCTCTTTTTGCTCAAAAATGTATTAAGATACCTAAAAGCAAAAATACCTAGAACTTGGCTGTGATTCAAATAATGTAGAAGTTCTATAATTCTTAGCACAAACCTAAAGCTCTTTTGAAAGTACCTACGTCTAGTCTAGAACTCAAGTTAGTTATTTAAGCATGCGTCAAAGGACCTGGATGAGACCCGTATCTCCTTTCTCGAATTAAAACCCATCTCTCGACGATGTGCATTTTTTATAAAGAAAAATATATTTTCAAGAATTGCGGTCTAACCATCAAGTTTAAATACACTCGAGAGCAATGAATCCGGGTCACTTAAAGAATCCTAAAAATCTCGGAAACTAAAAATGCTAGGTTAATGCAATAAATTGTATTTAATAGACAATGTAATACTCCTTAAATGAAGGTATTAAAACTTCTTAGTTATTGTAAAGTTATATCATAAAAAAATCAAATTTGAAAAAGGGCCACTTTCGAAGATGGAACTACGAAATTACAGCATTTGGTTTTGCTTTTGTTTGTAATCCGTCATTTATGTGGGTACATAAACCATGTTGATAGTGCTCTATATTCATTATTCAAGCTGAAATTATGTCGCTTACGCCTGAAGAATGCACCAGAATACTTACAATGCTGGAAACCGGCCGGAGTCAGCGCGATACAGCCAGGACTGTCGGTGTGTCGCTGTCAACAGTACAAAGAGTTCTCCGACGTTACGAAGAAACTGGTTCTAACCTACGCAGACCAGGAACGGGCAGAACCAGGTGTACCACAGCACGAGAAGACCGATACTTGGTGAACACCATGCTTCGAAATCGCTTTCTCACAGGAACTGAACTCACCAATCAGTTTCGACGCCTCGGAGGAAGTAACCCAAGTGCATGGACAGTAAGACGTCGGCTTGCTGAATCTAACTTAAAACCCCTTAGACCTGCAAACGGCCCTAAACTGGAGCGTGGGCATCGTATTTCGAGACTAAGATATGCCCAGAGCCACGTAAATTGGAGTATTGAAGATTGGTCAAAAGTTATGTTCTCCGACGAATCAAAATTTATGCTCTACAAGCACGATGGAAGACACAGAGTGTATCGAAGACCAGGGGAAAGATTCAAGCAAGCATGCATCGAAGAAAAAGTAGCCTACGGTGGTGGGTCTGTACTTGTGTGGGCCGGAATTTCTTCTGAAAGTCGCACAGAGCTGGTGATCATAGAAAACGGCTCTTTAACTAGCGTAAGATATGTGGAAGAAATCCTCAATGATCACGTTGGTCCATTTATGGTCAATTTAGGTGAGGATGCTATATTTATGCATGACAATGCCCGACCTCATACAGGTAGGATTGTGAATGACTACCTTCAAGAGATGAACATTACTCGTATGGAGTGGCCAGCGCGCAGCCCGGATATCAACCCGATCGAGCATGCTTGGGACGAGCTAGGCAGATGCGTAAAACAACGAAACCCTCCCCCAATCACGCTTCGTGAGCTCAAAATTGCTCTCACAGAGGAATGGGAGAATATTCCCCAAAATCGTATAAGGAACTTGGTGTACAGCATGCCAAACCGCGTAAACGCAGTAATGGAAGCACGAGGAGGCAATACGAAGTATTAAAATTCAAGAAAATCGTAATAAAGTTCAAAAATGTCATGTTTCCTATTTTTGTTTTAAGGAGAGATCAGCAGTTTTTTTCTTTATGTAATTTTGTGTTAATAAAATGTATGGTGACTCATATTTTTTTTACTTTCATTTAAGGAGTATTACATTGTCTATTAAATACAATTTATTGCATTAACCTATCATTTTTAGTTTCCGAGATTTTTAACATTCTTTAAGTGACCCGGATTCATTGCTCTCGAGTGTATAACGGTAATCAAAACTTTAGCATGGTTTCTTGTGGTACTGATATTTCAGTAAATTTTAAAAATGTTGTATTTAACTAAAACTAGTCGCATATAGGACTAGGACTAGGACGACCGATGTGGCGCGGTGGGCGATGGTCCGCCTGCGACGCGGAAGGTTGCGGGTTCGATTCCCGCCTCGGAATAAATGTTTGTATGTTATGCAAATATTTATTCCGGGTGTTCTGGGTATTATATGTATAATAAAAAATATCTATGTATGTAATGTATAATATTAAGTATGTCAGTCTTCTAGTACTCATAACACAAGCTCTGCTTAGCTTGGGGCTAGATGATGTTGTGTGGATTGTCCAGCATTATTTATTTATTTATTTATTTATAACTTTTCAGTTTCAGTTGTAAATAAGTTGGTTGTAAATTTCGACTAAGTGTTTTGAACAGTATAATGCTTGTAGCTACATAAGGCCTATAACCATGCTTAGAAGTGTCAAAATGTCGAAACAAAATAGGGTATTAAGCTGGTCACACACGAGCGTTCCAAATGGAGTGCCGTGGCGCGAAGCCGGGCGGTATTGGAGCGACGAAGGAAAGAATCATGATCGGGTGTCGCCATTCACGTCGTTCCGTTAGCGCGCTACCATGCCATTTGTCTCGTTGGAACGCTCGTGTGTGACCAGCTTTAATTTTTTCTAATTTTTTCAAGGGCTCTTTTCGATAACGATCTTTCAGATGATAAGTTGGTAGATAAGTATACGTACAATTCAAGATAGATCAATATAAAAAAGTTGGCAAATCCCGACTCATACAATCTTCGCGAAACGTGCAATATCTTACAAACCTTTTTCCATACCTTTTAGTACAAATACAATACTCTGAGCCCACAGTACATAGAGCACTTTACTTATTTATCTGTAAGTACATAACCTAATGTCCTTTTCTTTGTTACATACGTAAGTAGGTACAAAATGTTACTGAATCACGTAAAGTTTCGTAAGGCTAAAAAGTTGTTCATTTCTTAAGAAGCCGAGGGAATAACAAGTATTTCCCAACTCACTTGGGCTTTTCTTATTCTTCACAGTGCAAATGTTAAGAAAATTGTGTGACCCATTAACTTAGGTCACGTTTTCACATTTCGGGATCTGTTAATAAGTAATTAATTTTGTTAGTGAGTACACATTTAAAACATTAAAGTAGTCTACCTGGTATTTACCTTGAATTAGTTAGGTCAAGCTTAAAATTAAACTGTTTTAAAAATAATACTTACCTAAGTAAATTTAAATAAAACTTTTAAATATAAGTAGGTAAAAGTAACCACTGTTCCAAAAGAAAAAGTGGTTACTTTTCAAAAACAAAATATTTTAAAAAATATTTTGAGTTGAATAGTAATGTAAAAAATCATAAAAGCGTCAGTCATATTATGCTATACAGGTAAGTATAGCATAGTAGTAGAAGTAAGTAAGTACTAATAAGTACGACCTTATTGGATAAGAAATTAATAATAAAAGCAGAATAGGTACAATATATTACTGTGTCAGCTTATAAATAATTACCTACTATTAAAAAGATTTATATCTATCTTCAACGTCGATATTTCCCAAGGCCTTCAAAGCTCCCGACTATAATACCTAGATTAAGTACAAACTGAGGCACGTGCCTCACTCCTCACTTTGTTCTATATTTTTTTAAGCGGAAAAGAAAATCTTTGCAAAACGTGTCACAAAAAAACTTAGGAAACTGCTTGTCTTTGGTGATGAGGGTAGGTATCTACCTTTCTATTAATTGCGATTTATTTCACAAATTCATTTGCATTTAATCTTTATTCTCTCGCAAGTTTGCTATAGTTATAACTCATAACCTAAAAATGAAATGAGTCTTGGCGCCCACCCGGGGCTAGAAATAAGAGTCTACTTGGCTCTAGAATTAAGGTAAGTGATACAAATAAGGCCTACCTAATTTCAAACACTCAAAATTTGATAAATTATTCGAAGAAGGTGATAAATAAAAGCGTGGACTTCTTTTTTGGTTATTATTTTATTATGAATTAAATAAACATTATATAATCTTCAATAAAAAATCAACTAAAATGAGATAATTGTAAAACCATAGCTTTAGGCCTTTTTAAATACTAGCGACTTAATTAAGCCTACATATTTAAAGTATAGGAATATTGTTTTTAAACTATCAATCATTATAAAATTATGTATTTCTGAGTTTTTTATCACGTTTTCATGAGACTTTGACGTACAACTTTTTAACTATGTGACTAAATATTATACTTAAATTGCTTGTCAGATTTGAAGTCGTATATTAACAAGAAATAAAGAATACTATAATCTATTCAAACAAATATTAGAAAATGAACATATTTTCTCAAAAATATTATTATTAAATATTTAAATATGAATTATTTTGAAACATTTAATAATAATTAAAAAAAATATTAAGCCTATTAAAAAAAAGGCCTTATTTCGTACTATATACCTCATACATGTATAGGCAATAATTAATTCACATATCATAAATAATACAAAATAAAGAAAAAATAACCTCGAGGTTATCGAAAAAATAACCTTTTCGATGAGTCATAATGTAAACCGTGTAATAACTTGAAATAAAACTCTAAAAATACCGTTATAAAATACGATAGAAATTACGACAAATTAATAACACGCAATGAAAACGGCCGTCGTCCACAACAACCGACGAGCACAGGCGTTGTGATCGTGAGCGGGCCTCTCGCGCACTATTTGCCGAGTTGTGGAGGTGTAGTCTATACGTTCGTGCAATATAATATTTGATTTAAATACACTAAACGACTTTTTCGCACTATAGGCCTTATTTGAGCATAGGCCTTATTTGTATCAAGTACCTTACTTTTTCTGTTCACCTAGGTTAGGTTAGTTTCTCACAAAACTGGGAAAAAATCTAGCAGTAACAACTTTTTTATCTGTTTGTGTTGTCGGTAAGTAATTCGTCCGGGCTCAGCGAGCTCAAAATCGTTAGTATTGATCAAGTTCCCGTGCCTGTCTATCTTAAGCCATAATCTGGAATCGAGATGAACTTGTGGTTTTCTTTAATTTAGTACCTACGGCTGATACTTATTGATGAAATAATTAAGCAATACAGATTCACTATTATAGAAAAGTTAGCGCAGACTTGAAGTTCTGATTACCATACGTAATGATGACTTGAAGTCAACGCTAACTTTTTATAAGATAGAGGGTTAAACTTTTCCTTATTTAACAACAGGAGCGACAAAAAAGGTCCAAACAATTATTTCATAAAATCAGGCTTTATAGCTCACTACAGGCCTAAAATATAGCTTAATTATTTAACTAGGTCGGCCATATAACACAAAAACCTTCATAGCTACCGCGTAAAACCTTGAAACTCATCCCCGGAGCGGAGTAACATCCCCATTTCCCAACAATAGACGTATGAATAACCAGATTATCGACGCGGGTAAATTGTATGAAGCAATAAGGTATTCTACCTTCGCGTTATTAGATTGTAGCATTGACGAATGCGATGGCAGTTGATGAAATTTGCTGAAATATTGGGGAGCTCGTTCACACAACACACATAATTACCTAAGCCGTATTTTGGGATACAGATAAAAAAATTTGAGCTTCAGTTGGTCCGGCAAAACCAAATATCTTATTAGATAATAGGTACCAGGGTCCCGTTTCACCAACTTACAAATTTGTAGAATTGTAAAATTAAATGGCAACATTTACCCATAATCCATTGATAATGGCAACATTTCGTGTTACAAGCGTTTCATAATGTCGTAAATTCAAAATTTTACAAGTACAAGTAACCAGTGACAATTTACAATCCATAGATTTTTTTAATTTTTTATTGTGACAATTTGATGAATCGAACAAGTGTTTCCTGCAGAAATTTGAACTTGTCAGGGATTTTGGTTACAATTTTACCTACCTTTTGACCTGGGTAGAATTGTAAAAGTGCAATATTATTAAATGGTTTCAGAGCTATAATATTCAAAAAACATTTAAAATCATTGAACTAGAAATAACAATGTTCTTTTGGGATGATGACTCGTCATCAGAAGAAGATAATACTATAACGCGGAGAAGAAGAATATATCGGGAGCGTATTAACGTAGATTTCGAAAGTGACTACGAGTTTAATGAACGATTCAGAATGAGTTCGTCATAAATGCAAGATTTATTAGGAATTGTTGGACCACACCTTGAATATACCACGCAGCGGAATATGCCCTTGGACCCCAAATTGCAGCTGTGCGTGGGACTGCATTGGCTAGGGTCCGGAGGACAGTAGGTAGGTACCACACGGTAGGGGAGATGCACGGCGTGCCTAAGGCCAGTGTATGCCGTGTGGTACATAAAATTGTATCAATTGTGTCCACCCATTTATTCCCTAACTATGTTAAATGGCCACAAAATATCAGAGACGTGATTACCAGATTTTATTCTTATGCCAACATGCCGATGATTGTAGGGTGCATTGATGGCACTCTTATAAAGATTGATGCCCCTACAATGAATGAAGAGCATTTTGTGGACCGCCATGGAAACCACTCCATCAAACTCGAAAGACCGCCAACCAATTACAGAGCAAAGAACGACAAATTTGAATGAATTGGAATGAATGGAATAGGGCAGAAAATTTCACTTGTTATTCGACACATTCTTCCTAGTAAAATGAGTCTATGGTCAGATTTTTATTATTCTTTAAAAAATCGCTGTTCGTGAAACGCTTGTAATTGTAATTATTAGCTTGTAACGCCTGTAATAGTAAAATTGTTACTAGTTAACTTGTAAGTTGGTGAAACGGGACCCAGGTAGAGATACGATAAAAACTTACAGCCACATCCCAAAGCCAGCACAAACAATAGACTTAACCATTTTGTCCCTACCGTATTACAACTTAAAGGTATTAATTAAGGTATTAACTTAGGTAGGGTAGACTGGGTACGGTTGTAACGGGGTACGATTGTAACAGCTTAAATATTTTAGAAACTATACGCGGTACGGGAAGGGTACAAGGGGAGAGTCATGCGGGCTGCAAGTCCCGACATGTTTCTCAGTGTTGTGTCGCACTCCGCGCGCTTATTACGTGTACAGAGGGGGCTATTGTGTTTTGCCGAGCAAAAGTAAGTATTTTTGATGAATTTCTTTATGATTTTATTTGATTGTTTGTGTAATAATCGTATTTAAGAATTTTAACTCATAATTGTTGTATTTTAGAGATTACACCACGCTGGTTCGATTTAGTATAGGTTATTATGTCACGTGCCTGCGTACATGCTGTTACCAAAATGGTGGGGTGGGTGCGGTTGTAACATTTTTTGTGGGTACGGTTGTAACATTAGTTTTATAATATTTTTTCATTGCAGATGCCTAGAAAACGTATAAGAAAGACTTCAAGAGGTGAAAGCGACTTATTGTTGTACAAAAACGCTTATGATGAAGTCAAAATAGGAGCTTAAGAAAGACAGGGATCTACCCATTCAATCGCGAATTATTTCAAGATATTGATTTCGCACCCTCGTTCGTGACAGACAGGCCAAATCCAAATGCTACCGAGGAAGTGGCCGAATCTAATCAAAATAACATCGGACTTGGGACTGATGATGAAACACCGCCGCTTTCACCTTCGTTATTAAATGAAGACCAGCCTTCAACCAGCGCAGTAAATCCTGCCGAGCCTGAAAGAAGAGCATCTTCAACCAGTACAGCTCGTCCACCTGAGCCTGAAAATGAAGCAAACGAGATTCAAGCGGCAATAACGCCACCCAGGCCTTCTCCTGTAGAAAACAATCAAGAGTCACAAGTTATAATACCGAACCTGGAACTAAATATCTCTCCTCGTGATGCTACTATACCTCAGGAATCAGAAACTATTCCGTCCACTAGCAGGAAATCTGTTTTCTCGCCTGAGGTATTGCGGCCCTACCCGAAAGCTCCTGCTAGAAAATTAAGAACTAAAGGTAGAAAAACCAAAAAGTCTGCAATCTACACAGACACTCCTGAGAAGGAAGCAATAAGAAAAGAATATGAAGAACGACAGAAGCGATTGAAAACTAAACAAACGAAGAAAAAGATATTTGAACCATCCACCGGGAAGAAAAATAAAGGGAAAGGTAAAAGGAAAAAAAAGGAAGGCTAACACACCACCAGATTCATCATCAGAAGAAGAATATTATTGCCTTGTTTGTCTAGAACTGTATTCAGCGAGTCGATCTGGAGATAGCTGGATACAATGTCAAGGAGGATGTAAATTATGGTCTCACGAACCTTGTACAGAAGGGAGTAGATATTATATTTGCCATAATTGCGGTGAGTCTGATTAATTATAAGAAGTTTTTTTTAGTTTAGAGTCAAATCTTGTTGATAAATGATTATTTGTTACTTAATGATTATTTTTGTTTGGTCGTTTTGATTAAGAGAATATAGAAGAAATATTGTTTTTGTTGATAAATTTATACTCTTAAAATAAATAAAAAGACTAAAGTAACATGTGCCTAAAGTTTTGTGGTATTGTATAATTATTTGTTAAAGCGCAAAATAATAATAAAGCTGATCTAAATATGTAAATTGTTCATTACTTCTGTATGTTACAATTACCCCCCAGCACTGTTACAACCGGCCCTGGCATGGGGTCGATTGTAACAGTGATACACAGTTTACAAAACTACTCATATCTGTCAAACTAATTTACTTGCGCCTCTGGTTTCGCTATCAGTGTAAAGGTAAATGACTAGGCTGTCATCTGAAATGCTTGAATCGATGTTCATACCCATAATGAGTATGCTGAGGGTGATCTAATAAAAATTGTTACAACCGTACCCAGTCTACCCTATTCATTTGAACCTAGTTACGAACTAAACGTAAAAGTAAACGATAGCTCCCTATATAGATACGGTTTTCCCAAATTGGATTAGTTCACTGACAGCCCATCCTTTTATGATTTTGTATGAACATTCTCGTATGGGTGTTCAAGCACTCCATCTTAAACTTGGCAGAGCCTGTACCAACCCGTGTTTTGGCCTTTATTCGGATTGTTTCTGGGTCAGCTTGTTTGGCAGTCCGCTTTATTGGAATGAAGAGCAATATGAAGGAAGTATCTATGTACTAGTTAATGGGCGTTGACTTTAAAGTGGAGTGGAAGTAAATTGAATTTCGCTGAAAGAGTGGATTTGAGGGGTTATTATTTCAGCTAACATTATTATTTCAACTGACTATCTTTATTATTGATAACCTTATAATCATTACCTTATATCATTATGTACCTTCGATTAAGTTCGCATACAATTTATTTGACGTTTTTATTTCATTTGGCGCCCAACGTGGGGCGAACATTTACTTGTCTGCATTACACTAACGTATAGCCAATGTAACCTTTAGCAAATGCGACAAACAAAGCCTTTTTAGTACATAGTTTGTCTTCATTTTCGCATTCGTTCCCAGCTTTACAAGGCTGATTGCATTGCAAACTGTCTGGGCAGCTTCCAGAGCGTGACGTCATCCGGGCGCATGCAAATATCTTTGAATTCTAGAATGTTCCCGCCTCAGACGCCGGGGGATATACCTACCTATAGACAGATGCACTAATGGCCTCGCTTCGGAAATGCGATGCGGTATCTATTCCATTACAGGCGCAGGCAGCGGCAGGCATTTGCGAAGGAGTTTTCTTTTTTGTAGTCTGGTTTTTCTCACGTTTTTTTCTTTTGATCATATTATTTTTCGTAGGTAAGTTTTTTATTCACAAAGCAAATGAGGATATAAACGGGCTACAGTGTATTTAAGTGTTTGATATCGCACTTTTAACTTAAAATTACATTCACTTTAAATCTATGATATATTAATTAATTGTTATTATTTGAAACTAAATTAAGTGAGGAAAATGGTCGTAGAGAATAATTAACATGCAACATCAGCGTGAATGAAGTAGCTAAACAGCCAAAATCGGTGAATCAACGTACAAAATCACCGTAGTTAGGTCCACACACCCCATAAACTTCAGCTATAAATCAAAACAACCATTAATTCCGGCTTCCGCGACATTTCGCTAATGTCAGGCCGACCCTTATGTGCCTATGCCTACCCCTTGCGAGTGGCAATGGCCACCCCGTCACAAATCGTAGCAATTAAATGTCAGACTAACTGCATTGTCTGCATGTTTGGATGTGGTTTGGGTAGATAGGATTCGTTTCAGTAGGTACCTACCTGTTATAAGTAGATATGTAGTTACTTACCCCCTGTCTTATAAAAAGTTAGCGTTGGTATACCTATACGTGCTGGGCGTACCTACTTTCATCTTGAGACATAATTTAGATTCATCTTGTACAAAAAATATATAAAAATTAAACGCTTATAATACTTATACTTGCATTCATAACGCAGACAAGAGCTTAGCTCTTAAATAAGAAGAAGAAGAATATATTTGTAACAAATAAAACATGAATTGTCGTTGTTTATCCTTCTTGTTTCGTACATTTTGCTAATAGCGACCCCTTCGTCTACAAACCACCCCACAGGATACAAATTGTTGTAATTAAATGCCAGACTCAATGCATGTTTGCAGTTTGTACATTCTGTACACAGTGTAACGGTCTAGAGGGACAATCACGTATTTAACATACACTGCGCGTTACAACAGCTCTAATACCGAACATTGCAGTGTCACCGCGCAGTGTATGATACACTCCCGTTAGTATACGTTTACGATTGTATTTTTAATGCCCTTTAGCACTATAAGTACTAATTCAAATGGCCGCCTTTTCACGAAAATAGTGAGGGAAATTGAATGAGATTATATAACCAAAAAATTACAAACAATAAAATCAAGAGTAGGTACCTATTGTTTATTTAAATTGAGTTGAGTGACAACTGTCAAAGATTGGATATGATTATTTATTAGACTATATTAATTTTGTATCTCTACCTAAATAAATACAAAAACTAGTTACTTATACTGCAACATCCGAATAATCGTTATTTGTACTTACTTACTCATAATTATATTTCTGAAGACTGAAAACTATTAGGTAAACCTTTTTTGATAAATAAATATTTTATTTATTATTATTTTTTGCAAATATTTATTCCGGGTGTTCTGGGTATTTAATATGTATACTTAATAAAAACATCTATCTATGTAATGTATTGTATTAAGTATGTCAGTCTTCTAGTACCCATAACACAAGCTCTGCTTAGCTTGGGGCTAGATGTTGTGTGGATTGTCTAGCATTATTTATTATTATTATTATTTATTTATTTAAGGATGTATTGTTGAAATAAGCGAATATGATTATTGTTAATTGAAATAGCTTTAGCATTATTGTCATTATCAATTTTATTTTGATCATTACAAAAATAGATATCTAGGTGTATAAATCTAGTGCAAAATGTACAAATCGATTGAGCTTTTAAAACATTTTAATTAGAATTAATTAACAATAGTATATCATTTTAAACTTACCTATAATAAAATCAAGTCGAACAAATAAATATCTAATTTTTATGTACTCTTTCTAAATACATTATATACAACATTTACAAACGATAACTTTTGAAATTGTTTTAAATTATGTTTTATACACAAACAAGTTAATTACGAATCGTAACAAAAAGCCGACCCAAATAGATATGACCAAAGATAATGTCTATCTATACAAAGTATAAAGTTATAATAACATAATATATTACGACTTATAAAACACGATACAATTTATATATTTATATTTGTGCATGCTGTGGCATTCTTTAATTGAATGAACACGTAGATTTAAGACTTAGCCATAAGATTTGTTTCAATTTGTGTTTTTTTCATTGAATGTCCTATTTAATAAATAAATATATTTTTTGAAAAGCTTATTAGGCCAAACCTAGGCTGTTTACATAGAAATTATAAAAACTAGCAAATACAGGCATAAATAGCAGGAACGAATAACCCTTTGTCAGTCGAATGGTTAAAATTTATAGCCTGTTGCAAAAGCACGGTCCCACGCCCAATAAAGTATCCTTTTAGCTAATACCTACCATTTTTCCTTGATAATTCGGAATGTATAAAAAATCCCTTCTTTGCTTGATTTCAAAGCCTTCAACGGTTGCTACTTTCATAAATACATTGTAACGACTTATTATTTACATGTTAGAAAATGTTGGTATACCCTACGGTTTTAGTTCATACAACCCGCATACTCTGTTTGCAGGCAAAGCTTTATCTGAAACAAATAATAGAAACTTGTCAATAGATGGCGCTATAACCAATAGTCATGGACTTTTTACACAACGCAGCTATGTGTTATGGGTACTACATTTTTGATGTAATACTTTTTATTTGTAACTATGTACTAGATAAAAACAAGGCAATACGTGCAAAGCTGATTTCTGCATAAGTTAAATCACTCATCATCATCAACTTATAGTCCACTGAGCCCTGTCTTACCAAAAACACTGATTTAAACGTGATAGATGTTATTTTAACGTTACAGACGTGTATATTGCTTTAACTACTTTGATTTATTCATATTTTCACAGCAAATAATAAAAAATACTCACCAATCATTTTAGGGTACGGCAAATTAAGGCCGTCCATAATCCGCGTAAACTCTTTCAACGTCTTCGTTAATCTTGGATTATACATTTTTTCCTCGCCAACTGTTGTGGCTGTTTGCCCTCTATAATCATGAGCTGGATACAGTATGTAGTGGTCGGGTAGTGTGAATATCCTTTGGTGAACAGATTGGTACAACCTTTCTGATGAACCTTCTTGGAAGTCTGTTCTGCCGCAGCCTCGGATCAGTAAAGTGTCGCCAGTGAATGCTACGCCCTGGAATAAATAAATAAATATTCATCAACATTTCATACATCACACTCTAGTCCTAAACTAAACAAAGCTTGTATGATATGAATGTGAGAATGTTTACTACATAAAAAAATCATTTTAGTCATAGACTACTACTACTACGACTACTTTGTTAGATTGAGTTAAATTTATTTTTATTCCTGTGTAATAGTAACGTTCTACTATACTTCTATAAGTACAATCCAAACACAGAAGAAACATCAATGTTTGGAATAACGAATGTCTGCTCTTTGCGGGATCGAACCCACGACTCCTAGCGTGGTAGTTTTACCGCGAATTATTCAATGAAAAATAACCTACTATTATATGATGCCTATTTAATAAATAATAATGAATGAATGGACGAATGAATGAATGAATGGACGAATGAATGAATGAACGAGTAGTAAGGTAGTTAATAATACCTGTAAATGGCAGATATAAGTTAAACATCCGTTAGTGTGTCCCGGGGTGGCTGAGGCTAGTATCCTATGTTCCCCGAAGCACACTTCATCTCCGTCCTTCAGATGCAAGTCGGCCTGAGCTCCGGAGTCCTGACCGATGACACTCCGCACTCCAGGTAACAAGGACTTTAACTTGCCTGTCCCCGTTATATGATCTGCATGCATGTGAGTGTTCACTGGAAAGATAATTATAAAAATTTATGCATCTTGTTAAACTTATTGAATATTTTATAAATTGAAACCTGTGGTGGTCAATTTTTGTTTTTTGTAAATCATATACTCATATATTCTTCATTCCATAAAATCACAAAGATTAATTAGAATCGTCTTACATTACGGTGACTCTAGGTGCCAGTTCGTCGCGACCAGTGCCTAAAAGAACGAGCAAGTAACTAAGGCCTCCTCAGAGCCTAGATAAAAGAACAAGAAACTAAGGCCTGGATCCTTTATTGGAATATTTGATCATACAAATATTCCAAAGATGTAGATGTAGGTAGACCAGGTTGAAAGTTTCTTGCCCATTATTCTAAAATCTGATCATCAACTGGCACTTAGAAATCTTAGAATAACCTAGTACCTATGTAAGACGATTCTGAATGATCCTTCTGACAAAAAAATGTCAGAGGCTCCATCCTCTCTCGGTCCCACTGAAAACCAGCGCTGAGTGGTGACCATCTTACACATCTGTTCTTATATAATTTTTTTTCAATGTATGTTCTATGTGTATAAATGTTTTCTATTCTATTCTATATATTGGACGAGATTCGTCAAATACTTACTTGCATACAACAATCTGAATCCAAGTTCATTGAGCAATGTGGCATCTCGCTCTGCGTGTTCTAACACCGGGTCTATTAGCACTGCCTCGCGGGTTTGTGTGTCTGCTAGTAGATATGTGTAGGTGCTGCTTACTGTGTCGAACAGCTGGAAAAACATTATAAATAAATAAAAAAGATAAGATAAAAATATTTATTGCTTTTGGTCTTAAAATTACATTACTCTAGATAATATTACAGTCTAGTTTTAAATAAGGCAGGAATTATGTAACAAAGACCCTATGTTAGCTCGAAACATGGGAGTTCCGCGCTCTAACTAAGCCTTAGCTTGTATGTAGAAGCGCGGGCTCTGGCTAGTTCAAGGCGTCTATGTATATTTGGCGGTAGGTACTGTGCTGCCGTCCTGCGTTAGCGTGCCTATGTAACAGTTTGGTGTTTCTTACCAGAAGACTGGTAGGTATCCACTATTCATATTTTGTATAAATAATAAATAAATGATATTTATTTGTTCGTAAAAACTAGGTAATTATATTGGTCTTAATTTAATCTTCATATCTCTAGTTTAACCTGAGGCTTAGAAACGTCATGCATAATAATAATAATAAATTGATAGAATTTAATATATGTACAATAAAAATGATTTCAAATTAATAATGTCAACAAACTAATGTCCAATAAAAAAAAATTATAGAATTAAAAAATTGTTCAGTAAGAATATCTTAGTAGGTAACTTAAAACAATGCATAAACGTCGTGTAGTTATTTACGTCCTTAGTTAAATAAATACTCAATGTGACAGGTCCTAATTAAAGCACTGTACAATCATCCAAAAACCTTGAAGTAATAACATATTTACTAATAATAAACTATAGTAATTTAACTCTTTACAATTTACAATTACCATATATAATAAAGATAACTTACAGAATAGGTAGGTAAGTATGTCAATAACTACTCAGATTTTCTAGTACATAAATACTTTTGCAAGATTCTTATATATTTCAAGTATTTTTTTTTATTCCAATTTATTTCATAGTTTAATATATCAAGTAAAAATATTTACAAGATTATTTTTTTTGTTTCCAATTTATTTCATAGTTTAAGTTTTAAAACAATAAAACTTAAAATCTGTCAAATTGTAAGAACTTCTTACAAAAGACGAATTTTACAGAGAGCTAAACTAAACAGCCTTGTAATAAACCTTGTACATACCTGTCTAAAGAAGAAATTGGTTCCCATAGTTGAAGAGAGAGTCCTAACTTGTATGAATTTGCTGAGTCGGTGCGCCGCACTCGCAACGTTCAACGATCTAACTGCCAGCATCCTAGAACCAATCATTATTTATATTAACACTAGCTGTCTAGCCCACGACTTCGTGTGAATTATCATTGTTATTTTGATAATTCACACAATATATTTATAAATTATAGCCTATGTGTTATTATGATTTGTGTGTGCCTATGTGTGATGTATAAGCTATATTATTGTAAAGTTTTTTTTTTAAATCCATTTGGTAGTGTTTGCGTAAAATAGTAACAAACATACATCCATCCATCTATACAAACTTTAGCGTTTATAATATTAGTAGGATTACATCACTATAATTGCATAGGTATTACATCTTTTGATAAGATAATTGAACAAATAGGCAAAGAACTGATTGCTTATGATGCAACATAAACTTCATATTGTTTAATCTTTGCCACCTCATCTTTGTGGCCTAGGTGTAATAGTATACCTAGATATATGTAACAGTTTTACGTTTTATGACGACCGATGTGGCGCGGTGGGCGAAGGTCCGCCTGCGACACGGAAGGTTGCGGGTTCGATTCCCGCCTTGGGATAAATGTTTGTACGATCTGCAAATATTTATTCCGAGTGATCTGGGTATTTTATATGTATAATAAAAATATCTATCTATGTAATGTATTGTATTATGTATGTCAGTCATCTAGTACCCATAACACAAGCTCCGCTTATCTTGGGACTAGATGATGTTGTGTGGATTGTCCAGCATTATTTATTTATTATTTATTTATTTATTCTTGAATTATTTATATTATTCTATTATTTATGGGGAAGATTAAGTATACTTTTATCCCAATTTCAAATATATGAACTTACCTAAGTGTCTTTTTATAACTTAACGTTGAATTCACTGTCAACAATTGTTGTGCGCAATAAAACTGGATGATAAGAAATTATCACTGATATCAATAATCATTGTTTTCAATGTCAATTTTGCTAACTGATTAATGCAATTTTTTTTATGTAATATCACTAGAAATAATATATTTAAAAATCTTTATTATATTAGAATGTACTAGGTATTATGTAGATCCTAGTTTGCCTATAGACAAGATCTATCTAGGATCAGCTTGAATACACACAACTTTATATAAGAATGAGCTAATAACTTGGCACAAGATTTATTTATGTACCTCGTTATGTTACGTCAATAGTCATGTTTATGTTACCGTTGTTTGCGACTTTAATTTACAGCTGATTTTGATGGAAAATGATGTTGAATGCAGGGAAAAGGGGTTTTTGCTGCATTTTGCTGCATAGCCTTTGTGAACATTTTCTGTATGCATGCTACTTATCATCATCATTAACGTTTATCAGTACACCGCTGGATTTAAGTATCTTCTAAGACGAACTATTGAATCCAGTCTTGGCTTGCCTCAACTAGTTTTTTCCAGCAACATACATGCTACTTATATGTCAGTCTTATTGTGACTAAAATAAATTATGCATCAGAAAAACCTAA
Source organism: Ecliptopera silaceata (assembly GCA_932527185.1). Classification (NCBI taxonomy): domain Eukaryota; kingdom Metazoa; phylum Arthropoda; class Insecta; order Lepidoptera; family Geometridae; genus Ecliptopera; species Ecliptopera silaceata. Next base: position 3,219,118 of record OW052205.1, on the reverse strand, counting down.
TTTGTATCTATGCCTGATAAGCTTGATAAAGTATCATTGTTCATAATGTTTCCCATATTTTTTATTATATCAGACAGAATAGCAATTTTATCATTCAAGTTTGACAAACTTTATTCATACCTACTCCGGGGTCTGATGATAGCCGATAATGGTTCTCTCATTATCGGTTTTCATCAGACCCCGGAGTATTATGAGTTTTTCATTAAAGAATTGTAAAGAAGTAGACCAGGTTGTGTCTAACATTTATACGTCTCATACACAAACGCCACTTTACCTTAGATATACACGGTCGCGCGATGGTAGTAGTAATCTCCAGAGATCTCTTGAGTAATAATTTAAACTTTGCTTGTAAACACACTCACACACCAATCTAGGTAGGTACCAAAGCAAAATTATCAATCTTACACCTATTACATAATCTAGCAGGGAAAGTACTAATAAAATACTTCTTTCTGATATTTATAGTGTATGTATAGTAATGAAATAAGGCAATAAGCGAAGACGAAGATTAAAAGATAAACAGAAAAACTAAACTACGCCTGGCCTGCGCCGTGCCGCGCATATAATATCAGCTGTTCAATGACGTTGAAGTAAGATACATTATGACAATGACATACAAGCCGAAAGTATTTCTCTTTTCCTGTCTGGTTTTTTTTTACACGTTGAACGAATGGTATTATTACAATCAGTGTCAAATGGCGTCAAAATTTAAAAATGTAGAGTTTACATTTTTTGTATTTTTAGATTAATAAATTGCAAAAAAGATACCTAGAAACACAAGATTAAGCTATTATCTGATTTAACAAACGTAAGTACTTTTACTATACATTAGATGAATCCATGAATATGAATAGGATGGAGGCCAATAAAAAAATACAGTTGTTATTATGGTTCTTACAATTAAATGAAACATAATCTAAGTTGAATTAGCTTTGTTTGATCATTTTAATTAAGTACCTCACATTCATTTCTATCATGTAAAGAGTGGCTTATCTATTTTAAGTTTGAATCTGATTATTTCTTGGATAATTTCTTTTTCTAAGATCGGAGTATAGGTTTTCAGAGCAAATTAACTCATGATAAAAAGACAGCGTAATGTCTAAAAGTCAAGGTATTCCTTCGCTCACCTCGCTAGACAGAGTTATCCACGTAAAAAAAAATTGTAACATTTTAAATCTAGCCACACCTATGGCCATACTGGCGACACTAGCTCACGCACACCTAGAACTTCGTTGTTATTTTTCGTGTTTCAGCTGGACCAGCTGTTTGTTGTATTTCTGTCTCAACTTACTCAAGCGTTCCGTAATTACTCTGTCCTTTTTGTCCGTTGAAACGTCATTGACCTCCTTCATCCCCACCAATATAGTAGTCAGTCGATATTTTGCTGTTGTTTTGGTGTGTATGTACGCAGTGAACGAAAGAAAACTTTACAGCGCAGTGTGCGTCAAAACACGAGTTTTAATTGCGTCCGTCCGTGCAATGTAAACATTTGATACGACTTGGTCCATCATTGTGTTTCAGTGCGTTTCGAAGATTGTATGAATATTTTCAAGGCCCACAAAAACAATAATGTGAACAGCTGATACATTCATTAGCTCGTGAAATTTGACGTGGATGTGTACCTGTGAAGAGGTGGAAAATTACTACGAAATCATAGTGCAAGAAGTCTTTGTTTAGAAGTTTTGGACTGGACATTCAATTATTCCGCAGGTCAGTCTTTACTTTACTGTTTAACGAAATAATTACTTTAGTAATGTTATGTAGGTACCTATCTGATTACCTAGGTATGTTGTGACTAAATATTAATATTATTTAATAATTCAACAAAAGTGATCCAATAAACAGCGTCAAGTGTAATGATAGGCAAGTAGAGCTTCTGACATATAATATACCTTCCTACATCATTTTGAAAAACAGAGATTCAAAAATGTGATTACTTTTTAACGAAAAAAAATACTTTTAAACATGAAAAAAAACTAAGAATTTCGGTATCTCTTTAGTACCTTCCGGTTCTTTAGTTCTAGGTACCTTTCTAAATATTTTTCATAATACCTAGTAGGTTGGCTAGTATACTACTACATACGTACCTACTATGTTTCCTGCTTTCGCTATGGTTTTAGACCTACGTACAGAGGTCTAACACCATAGCGATTGCACGACACTTTCGGTAGAAAGGAGGTCGTGTTGCTTTTTACCACTAACTTGATCTAACGTAATAATGTCCCTCAATCTTCTCTTAATGTGAAAAAAAATATAAAAAAGTAAACAAAGTGCCAAAAAGAAATAACCAGCATCTAGGTATTCCAAAACATGTGACTTTGTATACTTACTGAAGTTATCACCCTAGAATCTACAAAGATCCTAGAGTATTCAAAGTCACAAATCTAGAAAATCTAGGGCCTAGATTTTCGTTATAAGATTGCCTGGAGTATAGGTATAAACGGAAATTGAATGTCTTCATCTTCGTCACCTTTACCCATGTCCAAGACAAGCCACCGCCGTGCCATCTCATCCTATATCTTCCGGTTAAATTTCCCCATAAAATAACTGTAAATGTTAAAAAGAAAATTGCGCGTGCAAAGTGCAAGTCTGAGTTTTTAACAAATCGCTATATTCCCATTAAAATGACTGAATGCAAAAAAAAATAATTGCGCGCGCAAAGCAATTAAAAACAAGAGTCTGAATTTTTAACAAATCAAAAAAGTTCTATTAAAAATTCGGCACCATGGAGGTAATAGCTGATGTTTTGAATTCACAAAGAAAGAGTAGGTACACTAATGTTCCAAATTCAAATTAACTTTATTCTCGTATAAAAACGACTACTGCGCTCAGATATCGAAGACCAAAAATACTCTCCGAGGGAATGAAATAAAATATCAACTGAAAAATATTTTACCAACTCACACACAATCGACTAAGAGAATAAATCCTTATTATTTATTGTACATAGCATCATCTACTCCATCATTTAGATACTACGTAATTGCTATGCCAGACGCTCCCAGACTTCGATATGCATTAGTTAAGTGCTAGACTAGCTAGGTACCTAATACTCAAAACGCATTGTGGTCTGGAGGGCTCTTGGTTCGGTGCCCTCACCCGTCTCGACTAGCATGCCACCCCCGTACAACGATATACAACAACAAGCATGAATATTGCCAAATAAATAATTCTGAAGCATTGAAGAAAATCTGTTTTCTTAGCACTAACATCGACATCTTTTACCTTTGTCCAACGTTAAATGTAATCGGCACAGTATGTTTTCATTTTTGTAAACAATAGAGGAATAGAATGAATTTTTTTCTATGTAAGTATGTACTTACCAAAAAGTAAAGGATACTTTTCCTGAAATGAATTTTATTATTGTTATTTAGCGAAGAATAGGTGTTCTGCTAAGCTGACTGCATTTGTTAATAAACAAGACGTTTGCCTACGATTTTGATCCTGATTCTTTCTACAAAGCTTTAACAGGCTACTTTGAGGGAGTCCCAGTTTTTAGGCGTCTCAAAATAGTTTTGCATGTCATAGCATTCATTCTACGGATTAGTTATTAAAAACGAATTTACGAACACTAAAGCTCTACCCATGTTAAGGATATCTATTACATTAATTACATTCTGCACTAGATGCTTATGTTTTTATATCCCTTTGTTCGTTCCGCGATCACTTATTGAAGGAGAAAAGTTTTTATAAAGTCAAAGTCACTTTATTCAGTAAAATCATAAGGATCATTTAGAATCGTCATAAATCTTTAATATTATCCCTTATACGGAGTAGCATCCTTTATTTCCAGAACATTTAATCTAACTGCATTCTTTAGTACTTGGATATAAATAAGTATGCATAGAAGTTCGACCTTGTCCTTCAGACAAATTGAATGGCAACCTCGCCCATGGATTCTGTTTACTGCTTCAACATGTTTTATAATAATGAAATTCTTTGTGTCGTCCTCCCATAGTCCAGCGATAATATGCGTTACTATAATAAAGAGGTCTATACTCAGCAGTGAGTGCCAAAGGACTGAAATGATGATGATCATGATGATGGGAGTTCCTGATTAGACGAAGCAATACTTTTTGAATAACTTTGCTTACATCGTCATTAAAATAAACTCCGCCTTTACCTAACCTATCTGATATCAAGGACATCTGTGCTATGGACTTTGTTCACATGAAATTAAAATATCTTATTATTAGAGAGGGGGGAGACCTTTGCCCAGCAGTGGGACAGTGTAGGTTAATTAAAAAAAAATAGTATTCAGTGTGTAACAAAGGTTAGTTTATTTATATATTCCAAATTCATTTAATCGTGTATTACCAGCTTATGACCATGAGGAAGTCACTTAGTTTGACAAAATTGTAATGATTCGTTTTTAATGTCCAGTAAATAAAAACAAAACCAGTTAATTGGCTTCAAGTAGGTACAACCTTGATCAGAACTTTCGCTTTCGTCTCTACAGAATCCTCACTAATGTAATACCGACTTTTTTTCTGTTATTATTGCTCATTGCAATCAAATTACAATTAGTCACAACAATACGTAGTACCGTGTATATAAGTTAATAGGAATTAGCGTTTTTTTTTGCGTTGTTAAAAAATATGAACTCGTAATTACTTATCATAATCTTACATACCTAATGCGTAAATGGCACAGGCAAATATAAACTATACAAAATTAAATATAAAGTTTAGTATGAAATGATTTACCTACTCGAATAATACGTGAATATTATGTAATACAAATACAAAAATCGTTTATTGGCATAATTTTGTTTACAAGGTTATTGAATCCATAAGCTCCCGAACTAGCGTAAACTGTGTTTCAGGAGCCAGTGGCTTCTCCATAATACATATGTTTGAGTACAACCAAAAAAAATAATATATGTGATGCGCAGTACGCGTCTACGCGTTTCATATTATGCGATCAATTAAAAGATCATGGTCAACTATGCCCGGGACACGCTATGCTTTGACATAATAAAATTAACTTGTAAGTAAAACCACAAGTCAATTATTAACTAAGAATAAAACTCTACTCTCTACTATACATTTTTAACGCGTAGAACCAGACATTTGTATATTGTACAACAATTCAACGTAACTGCAAAGTTACTAAAATAAATTATGTTATATTTAAATCAGGGTTAAACGTTGCCTATCTCGCAGAACAAAAACCTTCAGACGTAGGCGGTTAGATAAACGGAACTTTTTGGACGGAAAATCTATAACTGGGTCAAACATTGGACCGAAGCAAAATTTCCACCTTGAGAAACTATCTACAAATTGCTCTAGTATTTCGCCTTGTAGACTAGGTACAACATTCACTAGACCTCTTGCTCCGAAACAATATATTTTGTAATATTAGAAATGTAATAATGAATAAATTAATATCAAACTACACGGTTTTGTAACATAATTTTCTTTATAAACGGGATATTTACCATTATTTGTAAGTTTGATTATTTCCTGCTCGTACTGAAGTAATCGAGTTGAAATCGTAGTAAAAGACCGCGAAAGAGAGTAGACTGGCATGTCTGCTCATGACAATAATTTCAATATATTTTGATTAGTGTTCTGAAGATTTGATTGTTTGTATCCTTTGTTAAAAGGTTTACAGGACAAGGCTCAAACTTTATGCATATAGGAAAGTATAGATAAATTCAGTGTTTAATTCAGGTTAACTGTCCACAGACCACATATGGTCTGTAGAGCTAATTCCATGCCAGTCCAAAGGACCGTATGTGGTCTGTTCGCCCATACAATTTCTAAACCATCTGACACTGTGGACGTAAGGAAAAAGTCTACTTATTAATGCGGACTTGGCAGTATACCGACTTTTCATAAAAACATTACTGGACTTATAGACCATTCCTACTCTGGAGCCCGGACAGTTAACCTGTTATGAAAGTATTTGTCTGCTCTCGCATTATGTTCGGATTGTGCTCGATGACAAGGCTACGCAATCCAATGAACATCAAATGTTGGCTAATGGTGAAGCGCAGTGCAACATTATACGCGCTGTTTCAAATCTAGGGCAGATTTTATGTGACGTGTATACCTAAATCAATGCTATGTTCATTGCTTAATCGTAATACAACGTAATCGAGGTACAACGAAAGCGAAAGAGTTGGTTACACCAAGTCCTTATTCCATTGTATTAGGTATGTATTTCCTTTGAAGTTTTTATTGGTATCTCGGTTTACTTAGCTATCTTCGTAAGTTCGCAATACCAGTGTTGAATGAATATGTATGAGAATATGATAATTATTGTGTGAGCTTAGCTCTTGCTATGACAACAGAAGGCTCAAGAATGTAGTAGCCTTGACTAAATCGCCTGAATTCCGTTCTGCCTCTACCGTTGGCAAACGTTTCCTAGTTCTAACATTTTTGTTAACCGCAACTTAGTAGGTACCTATTTGGTGTTGTGCAATTAAATTCATTATAAATACAAAACAAATATGTATATAAAAAAGCATAAAAATAAAATTATTAATCTATTCACATTTCCATCGTAAAACCCAAGGTCCGTAATTTTGCGCAGCTAACAATAGATTATTATCAGTAGCTCTACCATGAGTTTTTACTATACTATATTTACTATACTCGCTAGCGTCTGTAGTTAAAAAAATGTATGAAGATTTGTACAGCGCCTCTAGCGGATAGTTGGGTACTAAAATTCTTCATACTAATATTGACGTAACTACTGTAGTAAAGTCAGGCGATTTTACTGTGACAGCTCATGGTAGAGGTACTGTAATGACACGGTACATGAAGTGTGATTAGATTACCAAATATGTACTAAACTATTTTGGCGCAGATCCAATACAACTTCAATATTGTGACCTCTACTACGGAAGTAACACTACGTACCTACTTATATACGCTGTCAAGTTTTTTACTGATATCTCTAATGACTTTCGTCATCAAGTTCCTACTTATAATTGATTATTAATTATTATTATTATCTATTGTACTTATTCGACAGCAGATTTGGTTGACCTTGATGCAACCACGATTCACGACTTGAATCAATCTAACAGCTGTTCAGCCTGTCTAATCTACTTAATATTATTTACCAGTCAAATGTACCAATGCATTAAGCAATGCCATTCTAGTTATTGTTCCCTATATATAGTTTTTAACTGCAGTTCTATATGTAGTTTTGTAGTCTACGAAGCCATAAGCCAGTTATAAAAGCATTTTGGTTCCTACTATCTTTTAATTAAACAATGCGTGTTTTGTGCGATACTTTGTTTATACAATCGTACTATCTACGTATCTAGATGTACCTATGTTTAGGTTTTCCTTATTGTGTTCCGCTCCATGGAGCTACGAACCTGCTTTGCAAGGTGTTCGATTACTAATACCTACTTATAAATTTATTTAGTTGGTTGCGCACGCGTTCAGCTGTGCAGGATGCCTATCATTACTATTGACCAATTAATCAATTTCAATAATTCAACCGTTACTGACTTTGTTGTGTAAATTAATAGAACTTCTAACTCTCAGCTAAAATGACTTCATAAGTCTAACAAGACTAGTAGCTGCAAAAACTTGTTGATTGGTCAATTAGTCTTCATACTATTTAACCTTGTCGAGATAACGTTGAAGTGGAGCAAAGATAAAGAAAGTGATAACAGAGTAATCTAACCAACCAATACCAAATACCAATAGAAAAAAAACGCGAAATTAATCTAAAAAAAACAAAACACTGTGCGAGTGAAAGTAAAAAACTAGTTTCATTGTTGCAGGCTCCACAATGCCGTCGCTTCTAGAAGCCCTAGAGCGTAAATATGGCACGAAGGGAGAAGTGAACCCACCTATTGACGATATGCCAGTCGCCATATTCGTGCCGAAGAGATCTCCTAGACTCAGCGTGCCGACGTTGCTAGTCCTCAATGATTGCGACATAGACTGCGCAGGAGATGCCTGCGGTTTGGCTGACAAATGCGCAGATGTCGTTGAACTGGATCTTGCCAATAATAAACTCTCGGAATGGGAAGAGGTAAGAATCATCTCATGTTAAATATAAAAACGAAACTCTACATATTGTAAAGTATACTGTCACAAAACCACTTCAAAGTGTAACACGTTTGCCGCCGTAAACATACATTTCCCATGATTATGACAAGTTGGTGACGATGCCAATTACAAATCGGATTACGGTTTTCTACGTGCGTGTTACGTAAGCTCTCCTTAATAATAGTGTTTCTCAACCAATTGAATTGTTCATAAATTTGTTCGCAGATCTTCGCAGTTCTGGAACAAACGCCTAGAGTAAGATTCCTGAATCTGAGTTTCAACCGTCTCTCAGCTCAAATTCAAGCCGCTCAAGCGTTACAGCCCAAATGGGATAGCCTCAGCCATTTAATTCTGAACTCCACTTATGTTGGATGGCCGAATGTCCACGCGCTACTCAAGGCTCTACCTGCTCTGGAAGAGTTGCATTTGAGCCTCAACGAGTACTCCTACGTAGACTTGAGCGGTCAAAACGTAAACGAGAAGGATAAATGTGAAGAGTGTTCACGGCTGAACATCGCAGACTTGCCTGAACCAGTTCACGACTCGCTAAAGAAACTACACTTCTCTGGAAATCCTGTATGCAGCTGGAAGGAGATATCGAAGCTTGGCTACGCTTTTCCCAGCTTGGAAACTCTATTGGTCAACGATTGCAACATAACCACTCTAGAACCAGACCCGTGTGACAAATGTGGGGACAATAACGGAAATAAAAAGAGCCACGATGCTTTCAAGTAAGTTCCTAATAGTTCTTAGGTGTGTTTGGAAACAGCTGACTGATATCTTTATCGCTGTAATGTTGGTCAATTGGCTTAATGCGTCTACTGACTTTGACCCACTGAACCTCGAAATTTTAGTCTCTTGTTATTGGTTTGCGTAACTTTGAATCAAAGTTTTTGTGCGTTTGACCTCTATTAACTGCGCGTTGGTCACAAATAGGCCTACCTTTTACTTCCTGTGGAATTTACTTTATGTTTTTGCAGGCGACTTCGTTTCCTGAATCTGAACAACACCGGCTTAGCTACATGGGATGAAGTGGATCGACTGGCCCAGTTTCCTGCTCTCAAGAGTTTACGAGTGCAGGTAAGATAATTCAAGCTCATATCTTGCCCGTATTTCCAGAGAACGGCCTGTATAGATACCTAATCGTCTTCAGATATTGAATAAGCGAAGCACTAATGTTTGCGAATGGCGACCTCGAAGTCGCTCGCTATCGTACACATGGCCGGAAAAGACGATGCTATTAGTATTTCGCAGCTGGCAGTGCTGGCACCTAATCGAGGTTGCTGAATCTATCCTCATTGCTCGCTCAGATCTTCCACTATAATGTTACTCAACTTTGGATTACCGGCGCCAATTAGCACGCGTCACACATTGCAACTATTACCCTTCCGATTGCGAATGCGCTCTGGCACATCTACATTTTCTGTTGTAATTGTAACCGTTCTAATTGCATTTGTATAATGTTCCCTGGGGAACTTGTGAATACGGGTGAAGGTCTTCCCGATTTAGATTGCTATTGCCCAAAGGTTGTGAAATCGGGAGAACGCTGGGCTCGAGTTATTTCGTCACGTCCTCGCTTCAAAGATTGCGCGATAAAACAGGAACGTGTGGATTTTAATGGTTGTAGCCTTGGACTCTGCGTTTGATGTGCAGTTTATTATTTAACTGCGTAATATGACGCCTGTTTGATAGATGTAGGTTATCTGGTTAGGTAAATGAGCTTGCAATTTTATTAGTTATTATGTTCATACTCCTACTTACACCCTTTGTTTTCAAAGCGAAGCTAAGTGGATAGATTGTTATGTCCTTTATTCTATTTTCATGACACGTCCTTGCAATAATCACTCATAATGTCGTTTACATTAGAAGTGTTTTTCCATGCAGTTGATATTGACCGTCACGCATAGCAAATGTGAAAGTGTGTCCATGTGCCGAAGTACTTTGTGTTTTAATTTACGCAAATACGTTTATGACTACAAATTATGATGCAATAAAGTGTTTTGTTAATTACAAAACATTTTACTCCAGTCACGGCAAAAAGCAACTATGTACAGAGGGCTTAGTCCGAGCTTGCATTTTAAAACTCCCTACTCTCGAGCCGAGAGTCGTCTCTCGGATCTCTCTCTCTACTTCTTACAAAAATATAAGGACATCCGAGAGATGACTCTCGGCTCGAGAGTAGGGAGTTTTAAAAAGCAGGCTCGGACTAAGCCCTCAGTACACTCATAATAATACCATGCCCCTTCTTTTTGTGTCGATGAGATATTTCATGTAATGCGTCCCTGCATACAGTTTTAGCTGTAACCTCCAACTTATTCTTAGAGTCTGTTGTAATCTCGTGTGTAAAACATTAGTACAACATTGTAGTAGACTTTGCAATCAAACTCTAGTGAAAAGAACCATGTTCTTGTATCTACGTAGCGAGACTTTGAAAAGTTACTATAATTATACGATAAACATCCTTGTAATAAAGTCAAAGTCAAAATAACTATATTCAGTAAAATCACAAGGATCATTTGGAATCGTCTTACATACTAGGTGATTCTAGGTGCCAGTTCCACGCGACCAGAGCCTAGAAGAACGGGCAAGAAACTGTATCTGTACAATCTTATCTCTTTTTGTGCCTTTAATTACAAAAACTATTTTTTCAAATTCTATATTAATAATGTACATTACATATATCTTATTGAGTAGTCTGTACAGACCACACGCAGCTCAATAATACTGATTAGTCGTAAAATTCCTTAAAATATACTTAAAATAAAAGTGAAGGGTACAGATGATTCATATTGATTTCGTTTAAAATGGCAATAATCCGTTGCACTCAGGTCATTCGCATTAACGGCTGAATTGTCTTTTGTCTCTGACCTTGCCTGCTTTAAATGCACCCGCATTGTATCGAGCTTCATACCTGTCAGGATTCCTTATCAGATCCCTCTTAAAATATTTATTCGCAATGCGTTCTTCCGACTTTCAGTCTTAAAAACTTTTAAAAGGTTTCAAATTTGCTACTGTGATTAAAATCAGTATCAGCTATTCGTTAAAAATATTACGCTAAACTACTTCGACTGATAATTTGTTCACGCTTTTGCGTTAATTATTGCACTGATAGATATTGCAGAAACATTTTATAAAGCAATCTACTGTTGGAATAACCTTAGATGAATTTTTTGCTAAAATCCGGTGATTGATTAAATTTCAATTTGGGTTCAGTTTAATCGCCTGTAGTGGTTTCGGTTCCGCTGAGGAAAGCTACTGGCTATCTTGTACATACATTAGTTTTTTTATTCGTCATAAAAAGTATCTAACTGATTTAATATGTATGGATCTAACAAACACTTATTTATTTTGATTTGTTCTAATAATTAATGCTAAAAAGCATTATTCCTAGCTATTTTTCTGTCTATTTTCTGCTTAAATTGTCATTTACGGATGCAGTTGTATCGCGATAAAATTGAATGTCTTTTTGTAAATATCTTGAAGTGTTCTTTGAAATATCACGTTCAACTTTATTTTCCTGTTCAACATTTACCACAATCATTATGAGTGTTTACTTTGACAACAGTACACCTTTTTATCACGTTTGCAACCAAACTTATGATGTTTTTGCGTCTTAACTTATTTTGTTATGTATTTTTACGTACCTAGTATATCTACCTAAGCGTTTCATTATTTATCTTGAAACTGATTTGTTATGCTATGCACGTGGATTAGTAAAATGTATTGTGTAAACAAACTAATTGTAATAGCAAATACCTTTCTGATTTAATTATTTGCTTGCTTCTTTTGGGTTTATGTAGGATGCTATTTTGCTATTCTCTGTAATTTTTTGTAATAAACCTACGCTTTGTTACCTACTTTCCAGTATCTAAACTCTGTTAACTACTTTTGAGTTTCTAGAATTCTATGAAACTATCTCTGTCGTAGTGCCGCACTTGGCATCATTATCACTTAGAATCACTTTGTATATTAGACGATTCTAACTGATCCTTGTGATATGACTTTATATTTCGATCTTATCGGCGATCATACCTCAGCCTATGAATGCTTTGCATGTGATGAAGAGGTGTGATAATACTAAATTTAAGACTATAACTAGTATCATCACAAATTTACCTCCCCAGTATAGACAATTTTATCGATTTATGTCTATTTCATATATCACAAACAGTAAAACCTTCGTTCAATACCCTGCCGTCTAACGCTTAGATTGAAAAATGGCCTGTCTCGGTCAATAATCCTGCAGTCAGTAGGTACATGATTCACTATTAGAATGACTCGTGCAACCCGTTGAACGCAACTCCCACGCCTTTTGCGTCTGGGATCAACTTAGAAGTAAAGGGCCTTGCGCTCGTCGTATATCGGTAGTTAAATAGCATAATCGTTAGTCAAAATGTTGATATACTACGTGATTGAATAATCCCAATTTACCATATTTTTTAGATGAATGCGCTGATTATCTGGTATAAAACTGATAATCTGGGATTAATTATTATTTTAAATAGTTACAATCTTGATTTGATAGATTTTAACATGATGCTCTTATAGCTTTGTGTTAGCTTTGGATAATGAGTACATAATGTTCTTTGAGTCTATCTTTTACAGTTTTATTCGATTAAAGTAGTAAGAGTAACCCTATAATTCCATTATGTAGCCTTTATTAGTACTGCAGTTGTATTGAACCGTGGAAAGGCAAGGGAGTAGGGCTCATACCAAATTAATGCACACGGAAGCCATGTCACGCCGTGTGACCCAGAAACTCCCCCCTGTACAAGCAGATAGGTGCACGTGTTGTTTTATAGAACTCGATACAGAGAATTTAAGTTTTTACTATACCTACTTACTTACTTAAATTATTAGTTGTCAATTTTTAAACAACTTAACTGTATCTGTAGTTTTTGCAAACATGAGAAAAGCTAGGTAGCGAATGGAATACGTATAGTATTCCAATTTCATCCAAATTGGATCACTGATTCACAAACATCTAAACATTCACATTTATAACAATAGAAGATTTATCTAAAAGATATCTGGGAGCACAAGGCCACTATCATGCCCGCAGTGACCCAGAATTTCCCTGTATTGATTAATTTTACCGAGAATTTCGACTAGGTAAGCTTGTTAAAGAATTTAGATCTCCCTGTCTCAGCATGTGGTTTTTCCTACGACCGAGTTACTGCCTACGAGAGTTTTTCTTACGATTTTTTCAACATAGAGCCCATTATTTAAGCACACCGCTGAATGCCAGCTCGCCAGCTCCCCAGTTCCAATTACACAATAGCAGAGCTGAGGCTGAAAGCTGAAACACTTTGATGCTCGCCCGTGCCTCTTGCTTCTGTCAAAGCCTTAATTAAACTGCGCCCTCGCCTCGTCCGTCGGGTTTTGTTTATGTTTCCGTTGCAATTTGACACGGTCTGCTGATATGTTTGCTTTGTCGAGCTTTACGCAGTTTCGGGTAAATTTAATTAACGAGCGCTACTAGTCTATAAGCAGTTACTGAAAATCAATTTCAACTTTCTTAACTACTGTAAGTACTTTATGCTATCCTTCACCTTTTGTTATAAACCGTTTGTTAAAAGAGACATCTAGTCTTATGATAGTTTGCCAAAACTTCAAAACCTTGACTGCTCCTAACCGTACCAATCAACATAAGTCATAGATCGTAAAATATTTATGGTCGATACTACAAGAGGGATAGCCGTGTAGTGGCGACGCCACGCCGCCGCCGGTGACCTATGAATACATTTACTTAGATGTCCATGCCTACGGCATTTTGTGCTTTTAGGTCAACTGCCCCCACTGATTTGTCTTCTCACCTTTTCTATCATAACTGTACGATACGGCCTTAATCTCTTTTTCCAACAACTAATGTACAATGTTGCATTGGGTCAATATTGGCTTTCGTATGTTCTGAGTTTTTTTGATTTTATTTAGTTTTAGTCACGTATATTACGTCTTATTTCTATTCTGAGTTTGTTATTGTAGGAGTAGGCTATTATCTAAGTCAGCACGTTTGGTGTCCATCAAACAGGTTCTGCGTAGCATCATGACGGTATCTACTACCTACTCGCTAGCTACTGGTAACCAACCAGACTAATCATTCTGTCGACTTTCATTGTCAAGCTATCATTATTAGCTACAAAACTGGTTCCGTTGTTTTAACATACGTAATTGTGGCTAATTATTGTAAAACTGGTTCTTTATTATACGATTCTGATATAATCAACATCAGTGATCATGATCTTCAGACATGAAGTACCGCAAGGAGCCGGAAAAAAGAGCTTATTGCCAAAAACTGAGCTCTTAATTTTTGACGATTCTGTTGCAGTCCTAACAGGAAGGGTCAAAAGTGATAACATACAAGTAACTGACGCATCTCACGAGATGAGATGTTATAAACTCTTTAGCCACGGAACTGGTTTGATTGCAAGTTTTTCCTCTAAGGAGGTACGGTAAAGAAATCGTAAAGGGCATTAGCGCAAAATTATCGAGTAGATCGCTGGTTTTTTATCACGAGATAATTTCCGTTTACACACAACCGTCAATCTGTGTGGTAGTTCCACACAGATTCACTAAATAAAAAAAAAATTGTTTATAAATTAGATAAGTTTTCTTCTGTTTAGACAAAATTAGTAGGCCTTTATGGTATCATTTTTTTTAAATGTTATATGTATGTTTATCTTCTTTAACTATCTGCTATATAAATAACTATCGGGCAAGATCTTTGCGACCTGAGCCTTGAAAAAAATCAAGTTAATGTGTATGATTTATCTCATAAGGGAGACTTCAAAAAGCTTCTAATTAAAAGCTAAAAGTACTTAGAGTGGTGCTACTTCTACTAACTAGACGGCAATGCTTGACGTAAACTGCTTAAGTTACTAATAGGTAATTTGATTAGCTTTGCTGCTCTACATTTTACAGAAACGTCAATATCGCTTCTCGCAGAGTCGCAGACATTAAGTCTACTAGCATCGACGATCCATTTTCTAGGACACGCAAACTTCATTAGAAAACAAAGGGTTCACGATATTCTCATACGTCTTAAGTTTCCCAGATTTCCTTTGTCTATTTTCAAGGATAATAGATTTCCTTGTTCTTTGTCCGTGCAAGTTGGAGCTGGTTGTCTTAAGTTGTTCAGTAAAATGGCTCGTGTATATAGACGGTTGACGCAATCGTAATCTGTGTATTCTGCGTCATCGGTAAAGGGCTAGACTAGACGTGACTACCTATAATCACAATCAATAGGTAGTGTCTGTCTGCATCAATAGAAGAAGTACCTACTTTCATATTATTTATATACCAGGCTAAGAAATCATAGCACATAAGTACATAAGTTATCCTCTATAGACATTATTCTTTAATTATAAACCAAAGGTGAACGGGTACAATACAAAGAGATATATGTTTTTGCGACATCGATACGAATATGTGCAGTTTTTTTATGCATTATTGGCATACGCTTGGCCGCAATCACACCATGTTAAATGATGATGCGGCCGACAGTGTAACGCGTTTGCTTAGATAGAACCTATTCACTCTCCTCTTGAAAACGTCCTAATTATATATATCTGGAAACAATAAGCACTCTTAAACGCAGTGAACCCTGTTTTAATTTCGAAGGATGCAAATATAAAATCGATTTACGAACCAATGATACAGAACGGAGCTGACACCGCTCGACACGGGGCATGCCCTCGAATTTGAATATGTGAAATGGCCGTTGGAGGTTGGTCGTTATGACAGGTGAGTCAGGAACTGACCAATCAGAAGAGACTTACTTTTTTTTCGTCGTCTAATGAGATGTTATGTAAACGTAACCTACAATATCCTTTCTAGCCATAGTATTGCTAAACACAAAACAAATCTTAGCAAAACAAGCTAGTAAATACTTTAGATACTTAATTGATAAAAATGTGATGATGGACACAGACACTTCTTTCTCAAACTTATTCTCATTCGTCGAAAAAAAAACACTATGACAGTAGCTCTACCATGAGTTTTTACTATAGGTACTATATTTACTATACTCGCTAGCGTCTGTAGTTAAAAAAATGTATGAAGATTTGTACAGCGCCTCTACCGGATAGTTGGGTACTAAAATTCGTAATACTAATATTTACGTAACTACTGTAGTAAAGTCAGGCGATTTTACTGTGACAACTCATGGTAGAGGTACAGGACATACGATACGATGGTGAATTCTACAGGTTTTGTTCTGTACATGCAAAAGGCGAATCAGCTTTTCACTTTTAGGCGAAACGAGTTTACTAAGACATACGCACTTGAGGATGTATAGGAAGCAGCATCAATTCAACTCTATTTACAGCAACGAGATGCTGTTTTTCATTGCATTTAACTTATAGAGGATGATAATGAAGCTAAGTAATTTAATAATACGTAAAAGGACTAGAATGTAAAACCTGGTATAAACACCTAGCGACCTTAGGTTGGTAGGTAAATCGCACGGCTTTGCTGACCTTGAAGAGTCTACTTGTAGACTATGAGGCTACAGCAAATAAAACTGTTGATATTGTTTTGATCAACAGTTTATCCATGACTTCTTCATATTTCTTGTAGCTAGTGAAACCTTACAAAGCAGCTCGTTCTTAAATAAATGTATGATTTCATTATTGATCCTAATATGGAAACCTGATCTTCGCGGTGCCTCGAGACGAGCAAAAACGATAAACCTGCCGTTTTTGTTTGGACGATGATCCTTTGCTTACAAACTGCGGCGTCGTGACAAGCAATCGTGACTAGATTTTATTCCCGGAGCCAGTTCTTTACATGGCTCACAAAGGGATCGCAGTACCTATATGATACTTCCGCATGACTGCTTTTTTTTTAAAGCTGGACAATCCACATAACTTCATCTATCCCCAAGCTAAGCAGAGCTTGTGTTATGGGTACTACAAGACTGACATACTTAATACATAGATACATTACATAGATAGATTTTTTTATACTTACATATAAAATACGAGACGAGACGAGATATCTGGTATCTCTACGCTCTCCTCTTAGTCTACCTATATAAATTTTTGAATTTCTCATCCTCTTTTCCAGGGTTGGCCGTTATGGGAGCGCGTAGAGTCGACAGAACACGAGAGACGATTGCTCCTGGTTGCCAGGCTGCCTCACATCAGGACCCTGAACGGAGGCGGCGCGGTGCCCGTCGAGGAAAGAGAATCTGCTGAGAGAGCCTTCATCAGATATTACATGGAGAAGCCGGAGTCTGATCGACCAGACAGGTATCTTATCTTTACTCATCAATTAAGATCACAGATCGCAAAGACGCGATCGCCGAGCGCCACCGATTTTGTATGGAAATCCAAGCTTCTCAAGAAATCTGCTAGGTACGCTGCTTGGATCTCCATACAAAATCGGTGGCGCTCGGCGATTGCGTCTCTACGATCCGTGTGTACACAAACTCGTACTTGGGGTACTGATGATGAAATTTATTCGGTGCAGTAAGCAGGGTAGATGTAACGTATTTAAGTTACACTGCGCACTAATGTTGCAACGTTCGACAGTAATTCTAATGTGGACGCGCAATGGGTCTTAAATACGTCACTGTTTCGATACAATTGTCACATTTGTTTGTGCTAACCCCCTAGAACCTTAGCTTATAACTTTACTTGATAGGATCGTGTTCTTGTAAAAATCATCATCATCAACCTATATCAGTCCACTGCTGGACGAAGGTATTTCGCAAGAAGCACTATCTAACGCTGTGTAAGAACAATATAGGCATACAATTTCAACATTAGGTTATGACGGAAAATCACACATGTCGAACGAAGGTCCTATCAATAAGGAGTAGTGTAGGCGAAACTGCCATCGACCTGACCTGAATGACTTAAGAATTATGGTAATAAGTGCAATTTGTAGATAGTTTAACAACATTCAGTAGGTGTGACTCCAATCAAATCATTTGCCATAATTTACTTACCTACATGCACACAACTATGAGTACCTGAATGCTTCCTACTCTAGATATATCATTTTTTTTAATATAGTACTGTTTGAGATCATCGACACGAAGAAGAAGAAAAAGCATATAGTAACAGTTTCAAACTCTAAACTTACTTAAAAGTTGATCATTCCTAGAACTGACCAGATTCCAACTGACTGATTCTTGTTGAGAGAGCCAATTACCTATGACCAACTTATATATTATTGAAGACAGTTGTAGCATCGACACGATAAGAATAAATTGCGTATCAGATCCATTTTATCATCACAATAATCGTTCATCTCCAGCTATCTACCAAAACTAAATACAAATATATATTTTTAAATATAGAAAGTTTAATTAAACATCTTCTTCTTCTTGAAATTGTTTTATGGTAATGAAAGATTTACACCCTATCTTATAAAAAGTTAGCGTTGATTTTAAGTCATCATTACGTATGGTAATCAGTACTTCAAGTCTGCGCTAACTTTTTATAAGATAGACCGAATTTGTAGAGCTCGACAAGAAATGGTTTCTTGATTTTCAGGTATTGGGAACTGATTGGAGTGCACGGCAAACTAGACCCTCTCGTGTCCGTAGACCTGAGGCCGGAGAAGCGAGTTCAGATTACCTTCACGTGTGGGGATACCAGCGAAGTGAGGACCGTGGATGTTTATAGGTATGTTTACATATGATTCTTAGAATACTAAAATATATATATTTTAGATATATCTATTAATTATTATAATTATTATATATTCTTTGGTAGATATATCTACATTAGTACAGTGATGTAGGCACGCGGTGTGTTGTCTTACAGAGTACATCCATATTGTACCTATACGTGTAATAAATGTTATCTTGTTAATAATAAATATAAATAATATTTAATAATAAATATGAGTATTTTGAGGGCACGGGTAAAACCGTCTATATGTTTCGGAAAAACAGATCAGAAACGGTCGATCTTTTTTTGCTATCAGCTAAAATACTGTACACCCTTCAGGAAGTCAGTTACCCTTTAGTTGAAAAAAGAAAGAAATAAAATACATAATTTATTTAACCAAAAAAAGACAGTCAAATTACAAGCGGGATTAATGATACAGATATAGAAAATTAACAAAAATATTATAATGAATGTCTGAATATAATGAACCTATAATTCATATACAATGTAAACTCTTTATAACGGTATCCTTTATAACGATAAACTCCCTATAACGTTGGTTTTCCCAAAGCGATTAGTGTTGACGAAAATTTGGTTGTTTTTTTGTTCACTCCATTATAACGATAACTCTCTATAACGACAAAAAATGCTCAGTCCTGCTCGTTAATAAAGAGTTTACACTGTATTTATTATTCATATATTTCTAAGGTTAGGTACATATAAATATTTCTATATAAAGAAAGTTCATACTCCTACAACAATGTGTTTTTTAATCTTTTCAGAACTGTATCGGACCTAAAGACGCGTTTGGAAAGGTTGGCTGGTTTTCCGGCTTCTAAAATGAGACTTTTCTACGTCGATCAAGAACTGAGGGATTCGCAGGTAAGACTGTCACAAAATATACAAAGTCAAGTCACCTAACCTTAAAATTAATATACTCACTAAACTTTAGTCCAACAAAGTCCGGTAACAGCTAGGCACGGTAAAGCTGTGTCTAGTCTGGCTAATCTTTCCAACACGATGCTACAACAAAATACAGTTGTAGCATCGACACGATAAGAAGAAGAAGAAGAAGTCCAACAAAACATTATATTAAAAAATCTGATTCAAATTGCAACGGTTGTCGATACAAATTATCAAAAAATTGTTAGCATATTGCTGAATTAGCTTTGTTTAATTTTTTTCGGTCTTTTTATTTCATTCTTATGATTTTAATTGCCTTACTACTATTTTTTCTGATTCTGATTATTTAATGAAGTACAATAAATAAATAAATAATACTGGACAATCCACACAACATCTTCTAGGCCCAAGCTAAACAGAGTTTGTGTTATGGGTACCTACTAGAAGATAATACAACACTTTATCAAAATATGTATTACAAAAATATAAGCTTCGCAACCCTTTCCACTAACTAACCATCAACACCATCAACACCATCATAAAAAAAAAAAATATTTTAATTTGGTGCCTTTTCAGGGTCCCGAGGAGATGAAGTACCCTACAAAGCAGCTTTACTCCTACAACATGAGTTCCGGCGACGAAATCATCATCGACTCCAAACTGAAGCATTCTGTATCTGGAAATTCTAACGCCTGAGCAGCTTTTCAACACCCTATATATAAACTATTTGGACCGCACTTATCAAAATAAACTAATGTAGTCTAACAGATGTTGTGGTACGTAAACTGAATTCGAATCACACTGCGCGTCAACGCTTTACTACCGAACGTTAGAGAACATCCCGCAATGTATATCGCATGCATGTTACGATGCACTTAACAGTAACGATTGACTTATGATTATAATTTATTCGTGATATGACTCCTTTAGGAAAGGATTAAATAAATAAATAGACTATACTGCTAGTATGGAAATTACGAATAACACTTACACAGTCTATACAAAACTTTTAAAGTAAATCAAGTTAAACAAGCGAAAATGTTTGCTAAGTGCGGTCTAGATACTAATATCTTTCAAAATTACCTATTAGCTAGGTATATGTATAAACGCTAATAAAAATAGGCGGTACTATGCAACGTTTCTTAAATCAATGCTATTTTAAATCAATTCCTACTGCTTCCTACTTTCGTCTACCCAATAAGTGGAAATATTTCAAGTTTTTTGTAAACTATAGTTTTTTTTCATAGCTTACACGGCTTTATGAATATGTCGAGGTTTTAATAGTGAAGAAGTAAACGGTTGTCACAAAGCATTTAGTTCTAAGTTCAGAGATCTAAACGCGAGTTTAAAAAATTAAGAGTTAAGTTACTAACCCCTAGAACATTAACCCCCTATCTTATAAAAAGTTAGCGTTGACTTTACGTCATCATTACGTATGGTAATCAATACTTGAAGTCTGCGATAACTTTTTATAAGATAGACCTAATACTTCAATGTTTCACGAAAATACACAGCGATTTATATTTTTTTATTTATTTGTACTAGAACTAGTTTTTTTTTATTTGCAATACCTGAGTATCTGTGATAATAAATTATGTATGAAATTGAGAAAATTATCATGTAAATATCACTAATAGCTTGTTTAAATACCATTGATAATGTGATTAATAAACTGCCATTTTAAAAGGATTTACATTTTGACTAAAATTTAATAAAAAAATAAGCAGATATCCCTGATAAATTAAATATAATTTATTCTATATTATTATTTCTTGTGGTTTTTACCTCCTGTGTAATAGAATTCTACTAACTTTTGTTCTTGTATGCCTAGGTTGTACCTAGACCTAGGTCAACATCATTTTTATTTTGTCTAATGAAAGCTACGCCATTAGGCACTGGATGGTGCCAAATATCTTATTGTAGTATCGCAAATTGTTTTTGTGATAGGTGTTTGTGATTTTAAGATGCCAATTTATCTACGCTGGTATATAGGTACTGGCAGCCGCATATTTAGCTTCGTACACAATGCATAAAATATTAATTTAAACTTAAGATTTTAAAAGGCAGTATTAAAAGTGATTATTTTGACAGCCTAGATTAAAAATAGTGTAAAATGGGAAATTTCATTTAAATAAATTAAGTTACTGAACTTACAATGTGTTTTATTCAATTTTTTAATTATTTTAAATTATAATACATATTTCTCAGTTATTTATATAAAGTTTCTTGCCATAAACAGCTAACATTGCATTTTGAACGTGATTTATAACATGATGGTACACTTCTGTCCATTCATGATTATCCATCTCCTTAGTGTTTCTTCTTAGGAAATTTAATAAAATATTCAGTTTTTCTAAATTCTTGTTTACAACCATTTCCTGCATGTATTCCGCTATAAGGTTTATGTCACAAGGTAATGGTGTTTGTCCACTGTCTAGCCAAGCCCTCAATAATTCCCTCACTTCCCTCCATGGAAGTCCTATCAAACCTCTTGATTTATCTCTTCTTATTTCCTCTCTACTTGTGGTAGGTTCTACTTTAACTTCTTTCTTTTCAATCCTCTCAACTTTAACCATTGGGTCTTTGTAAGGAGTGTCCTTTGAAAGACTGTGTCCTTGCAGGAATTTATCCATTAATTTATTTGAAGATTGATTTTTAACATGTTTTGGGGGTCTACCTCTTCTTTTAGTTACTGGGGACTTGGCATGTCCAATAATGGGGGATTTCTTAGGTGATACTTCTATTTTAGGTTTTTTGGGAGATAGGTATTGTTCTATAGCTTTAACTGGTATGGGTGCATCAATAATTATTTTAGAATCTTTTGTTTCATTCCTGACTTCTGTTTTGATGGGTTTAATAGTATTCAAAAACTTGCTCATAGCTCCTTTGATTTGCTTAGTGGCTGTTGACTCTAGTTTAGTTACTTGAATCCCAACACCTCTCATTTCTTTTGGATCTATGTTAAGTTTCTTACAAATTGAGATAGCTTCCTTTGTAATGACTTCAACATCATTAGTTGCAGTGTTCAATGAAGTTGATTTGTTGATTATATTGCAGAACCCATGGCCCATGAACTTCGCTGTTTCCACTGGCGCCTCTTCCGCTCTCACCATTAATTTTAAGGTGATACATTTTCCGATCACTTTAAACGGTAGCATCCTCATATTAACCTCGGCAGAAAGTTGTTTTATAAATTCATAGCATTGATAAATGTTTTCAAATCTTATTCCATAGTTGACTTCAGCTGATACAGATTTTCTGACTGTGTGAAATGTTAGAGGGTTTGCATCTCTGCCACGGCACTGGTCAAATAGCTGTGCACCCGTTTTGACTCCAAGTTGGCACTTGAGAGCAGGCAGTGACATTTGCTGCAAAGAACCACAAGTACTATGCCCTAATGACTCCAATTTTTGGGATATCTGTCTCCCCACACCAGGCAAGTCTTTCAATTTGATATCAAACATAAAATCTTCAACAAGATCTTCCGTCAGAAAAAACTGGCCATCGGGCTTCGCTTTTTTAGTGGCTAATCTTGCTTGTAGTCTATTTCCACCAAACCCTGTTGAACATGGGCAGCCAGTTTTAGATTTAATCTCTTCTCTAATAGCAGTAGCAAAATCATGTGCTGATATTCCCATTTCCTTCAAGAGCTCCGTGCAATCTACATACATTTCGTCACAAGATACTGCTTCTATATCCAAAGTGTATTGCGCTATGGTATTGTATAATGTGTAGGCTACTTCTTTATACCCTTCAAAGTCATAT
Organism: Ecliptopera silaceata; assembly: GCA_932527185.1. Classification (NCBI taxonomy): domain Eukaryota; kingdom Metazoa; phylum Arthropoda; class Insecta; order Lepidoptera; family Geometridae; genus Ecliptopera; species Ecliptopera silaceata. The sequence goes on along the minus strand of OW052205.1, from coordinate 3,195,807 downwards.
GGTATGGTGCATATATCAGGGCATAGTTTCAAAGCAGCTCCCATGAACATGCCATTTCCAACTCCTTTGGCTCGAGCCTCGTAAGAACAAGAGGCTATTTCACTCATTGAGCCATATTTATCATCTTCATCAGTGATATGATCAACGCGGCTTTCAAACTGAACCTCATCTTCAGGGATACCTGCAGCTTTTCCCAACTTCTGAGCTTGTTTCTGTCTATACAAGTTGAATTCAGTGCTTCGGTCAACGCCTGGTCTTTTAGGTCTAGCTTGGCCCCCTTTTGAATGGGTAACCGCAACAGGTTTACTCCGAAGCTCTGGCCTATTTCTTAAACCCACAGATACAAAGAAGCAGTCCATGTCTATATGCATTATCGTTTTACCTTTTTCAAACTTGATTGCAGTATAATTAGGAACAGACAGATTACCTGCGGTTTCTTTTAGTTTTGATTGAGCAGGAAACTTAAAATCACTTTGTTCTCTCAAATCATTGACATGTTGTTTAAAGCATGCACCTAGTTGTGATATATGGTGTAGTCGGGAGTTGTTATAGAATTCAGATATGAAGTTAGGATCTGCTGCTGTCTTGGTACTGGATGTCTGAAGAGTTTTAGATACTGAAGCATCAGCACTTTTTATAGTAACATCTTTAGTGTTTTGGTTGTCATCTTTGAGTGTTAGGACTGTGTTGTGTCCATCAGATAAATCTGCTGCCTCTGAGCTATTGAATTTGCTTATGTTCAAGCTTGAATTTGTGTTGTTCTTTACTACTTTATCAAAGTTCAACTGACACTGGTTTCTAGAGTTTTTATACAACAAATAATCTTTGTAATTAAGCAAACGATTTGAAGATATGCTTTCTGTGATCCATTCTGGGCGCACTACCTTTACAAGAGACATGTTCTTCACTTTAGTATCAGGAAGATTAGAGGCTATGATGAAGTCATCACTTCTCTGGTAAGTGTGGTATACTCCACCATGTTGTGCCATAAGGGTCTTCAGTTCGTCAGCAGAAGGATCTGTGAAGCCATTAACATAAATACTAACACCGTTGAATATGTTCGACAAAGCAACTTCTTTTTCTGATCCTGCATTAAATTGGTCTTCCAGTTTAGCAATTTTTGCTTGCATGTATCCACCCCAAGCTTCAAACCCGTTATCGGGAAAGTTATCATCACGACGTCTCATTTCAATTAAAAATGTAATGCATTAATTAAATTCCGTGACGGACGAATGTGTCTGCTGTTTTGTCTATAAACATTTTCATTTACACAGATAATGAAATGGCTCCATCTACAAAAAAAAAACGATATATTGACTGCATTAATTCGGTCAAGCAAGCTACTATAAGACAACTCAGCCCGCTGGCTCGACCAAGTGACTAAATTGTTCTACGATATGCATCCTATAGTCTGTGATTATTCCGTTTGTTTTGTTTTCGACATTTCAATTTTCGTTTTGTTTCAAAAATACGAAGTAAACAAACACAATAGTGAGCAGACGCAGAGTCAGAATTAGTTAAATAAAACGTTTTCCAGCTGGAAAATCAATTCAAGAAATAGTTGTATCAGACAGAAGCATTCTCCTGTGTGGACAGAAGTAAAAAGTGATATTTTAAACTGGGTTTTAACACTGAAAATTCAGAGAAATTCTTTAGTTTCCTGATTAACTGTTCCCAGAATGTCTGCTATTGAAGAGGATGCAGTAATAGTGCCATGGGTTGGCCCATTGAGTTGTAAAAATACATTGACAGTGATTGTCCTTTCCCTCAATGTTGAAATTATAGAAAGGATATCTGAAGCTCTTACTGAAATCCATGGCAAAGGTGATTTTCAATGGAAATTAATAGTACTGCGCTCATTTCACTTGGACGATGTGGTGAAACAGGCTGGACTAACTGGCAAGATGGCTATTGACTTTGTTATTCTGGCAATTGATACAAGTAGAATGTTCTGTTTGGAATGGACTAAAAGTATAATGAATCAAGTTCACCCAGACCTGAGAACCCGAAGAGTCGTTTTAGTGAATGCTGGTGGTTTACCTGTCAATGCAATGGCTGTGAGTGCTGATGAACTGATGTCTCTTCAAAGTGATTTTAAAGTAGACATTTTAACAGCTAATGTTCTATCGGACGAAGCTACATTCTTAGCAAGAAGATTGTTAAAATATATGGAAGTCTCAGTAGGGGTGCATACTGGTATTCCTAATTTAAATGTATAATTTTGTTTAAAAACTTAATTAATGAATTCACCTGTTAGGTCGCTGTCTTGCATTGTATAAAAAATCAGTTTAATAAATTTATGTGAATAATAATTTTTACTAGTTTTACTAAGCTACAGGGTGGTTTTCGAGTGTGCATGAGCCCGGCAAAAAGATTGTTGATATTATTTGTGCAGACATTCAATGCAGAATAGGTGCAATCTGAATCAAAATTTAGGTACCAAAAAAACATCAAAGCTATAGGCCTTATGGCTGATTTACACGTATTAAGTTGCCAAGTCTTAACTAAATTTTAACTAAATTTCAAGCGACTTAATTTTAAGTAAACGTTTACACGTAAAAATACTAAATAACTAGTTAAACTCATTTATTCGCTCATTTATTGTTTCTTTAACACCAAAATTTGCAATCGCCATAGCGGAAACGCTATAGCGGAAAGACGATGTTGTTCTGCTTGCTTATTTCTGTAATTTAAGCTTTTAATATTTCATAAAATTCAAACATTCTTTAATGAACTTTATTGTCGTATCTTCCGTCCACTTCGACATATTCGAAAGATTTTTATTTATAAATTAAGCAGGAACTACGTTGCAATCATTCCGCCAGCTTAAGCTTTTCACTTAAATTTAACTTAATTTTGCCTGTCCAAACGTGTCAAGTGATTAGCCACGCCCACCAACTAAACCGAAAAATAGACAAAATTCTATTCTACCTTGTTTAGTTGCAACTAAATTTTAACTTGCAACTTCTTACTAAATTCACTGTTTACACGGGATAAGTCACTTAAAATTAAGGTGACGGGTATAGCCAAATGCGTGTTTTTGGGGAAACCGAAAACTGTTTTCAGAAAAAGTGATAGCATGTGGAGTTGTGAAACTTATTATTTCCTATAACACATATATTGAACTAGTGTATTGTTACTCAAAATTTGTGCTCTTGGATATAGTTTACTTTTAAATGTAAGTTTAGTACCAACACCTTTTGCAAAAGTGTGGTTTAAGATCCCATTTTTTATGGGTTTGGCAGATTTGTTTGGTACCAAACTCAGCACAGCTATTCTTATGGTTCGTATCTTGTGACTCTAAAGAAAACATTTCTACATTAAGGTGTTTAAAGAAGAAGAAGAGTAGCGCCTTAGGAATTATAAGTGTTTGATTGCTGTGTGCTCGCAAATATACATAAGGCACTGCTTTAGAGTTTGACTATCCGAACTGTGCGCGGCTCATTATGTGTTTTGCGCCGTTGTCAGCATTTTTGTTGAAATTGAAATTGTGACGTTGCCACGCTGACTGTCTAGAGTTTAACCACCACGGCAAAAACTATGCCGTGTTACAAGTTTAACGTGTGTATAGATATAATAAATAAATAATAAACTTGGAAGTTATTGACATTTTTATTTATTATGAAAAATTTCACCCTACCCGTCGCCTTAAGTTAAAATTTAATAAATTTTTAGTCAACTTGATACGTGTAAATCAGCCATAAGACTAAAACCAGGCACATGGGTTCTCAGCATAACATCTGGTAAGTTTTCCCTGTTAAAAATACAACTCCTAAGGTCTTGAATGAAAAAGGAAACAAAACAGACATTTCTGAATCATTTATTATACTTTGATTGTACTACAAAATAATAGGAAGTTCTCTACAGTTACATACAATTATCATATATTACATAAATAATGAAACATTTACTGCAGTTCTCACGCACATGTAGCCATCTCAATATTCAACATCCATTCCTACTTCCCAAGAAAAACAATAATAAAACTATTGCAAAAGATGCGCCAAAGATAAATGAATAACATATCCTTACAACTAACTGAATACTGCTCATTTGTTAACCACCTGGATCATAATAACTATAAATAATCATAAAATCTGTAAAATTGTGATATTATGACCAAACAAAATTACTTATAAAATCTTGTCCCTGAAATGCACTGAATGTCCCATGTCACATTAAAATATACTAAAATAACTACAAGTTACAATTAACATTAAAGTCACGATAGTGACTCGTAAAAATAAACGTATACAAAAATTTAAGATTAAGCAATATCACAACTAAACCACCTGCAACCAGCAGGGAAATAAATACAATGAATGTCCATACAACCAACCAAAGGTTCATTTCGCACTTGTGAGTAGTGTCGCTAACTAAATAGGAGAATAAGCTATGCTGTGCACTCAATAATACAGTCAGTTGGCGCAGTAAATATAGCTACTCATAGAGTCATACTAAATATGATCATAAAATACTACAGCAAAATCAATGTCTAAAAAGAAGTTATGTCATAATTAATTTTACGAATACATTTGATAATAATAATTTAATTTAAACCAGTTACATAAAAACTAACAGTTATGATTCTCATCTCATAATTAAAACGTCATAAGATTGGTGTTTCATTCTCTAAGTAGATAAATATAGCGTTAATTATATTTCTATCACTGTTAAAGGTGATGATTGCCCTCCACTGAGTTATTATGATACCACACAAAGTTTTCTAGCTACAGACATATAAGTAACTTATCCTCTAATTTCCTGTACTGAGAGATATAGTTAAGTTATACGAGACATAAAAGTATCTCATAAACTACAAACTTATGTCGGATTGGAATAGCGCAGTTGGGTGCTTGGTCGCGCTGAACAAACTAGATGTCGATTCTTCTAACCTCGGACATAACAATGGTTACCTATATCGGGTAAAGCCACGTTCTAGCACAAGTGTCATATTTGAGCGTTCATTTTAATCTAACATTTAAATATGACGGTACTTGTGCGCTCTTATTCCTTCGCCTAAGGCTTCCGCTTCCGTGATTTACCAACAGATTCGATATGTGGCGGTATATCCTCAATAACTGTTTGAGATTTCCGGTTACAATTCTACATTTGAAACTATACTTTTATTATATTGAGATTCTTGATATGTAGCATCAGAGCGTAAGCCTCAAGACGAAAGCTACATACAAGGGGATAATATTTTGACTGGGATCCATTGATAGAGAGCTATAAAATTAGGTACCGTTTACTAATGTTGCATTTTTGAAGTGTGCGAGTAATTTTCAACATTTTATATTGATACAAAGATAGGGATCCCAGGCTCGTTGATATCCCGCAATTTGGCCGATGAGTCCAGTGGGTCCGAGGCCTGTGTAAGTGAAAGATCAGCCGAGTCGGGCCCACGTCGCTCTGCAGTGTAGCACCTATAGTTCACTGTACACATCTGTTCACTCAAGCTGCCCATCTGTTAAAAAAGGATAAATATAAATATTCATGGATATTTCACACATCACACTCTAGTGCCAAACTAAGCAGAGCTTGTACTATGGGAACAAGATTGCTGATAGAATACTTATATATGTACTTTTTTTTTGTAAATAATATTTTTTGTAAACATAGCATACATTAACAACCAATACCACCCAGACACAGAAAACATATATATATAATATATAAACATAAAAAACACATGTTCATCACACAAATATTTGCTCCGGGTGGGAATCGAACCCACAACCCACAGCATGGAAGGCACAGCTACTTCCAACAGAGCTGTGACGACTGTGTGTCCGTGAATATTTATTTTATTTTAAATAAAAAAAATATTCGACGACTCACAGCATGGAAGGCAGAGCTGAGTTTGACGCCTGTCAATTTATAAGTTGTGTCTCACCGCCTAGTCCGAGTCTAGATTGACGACGTCTGCGGGCGGCGGCGCGAGGGGCGGCGGCACGCGCGGCTGCAGCGGCGGGCGGCCGCGCGGTCGGCCCCCCGGCCCGCCGCCGCCCGCGCCGCCCACCATGATCTCGCGCGCGCGTTGCTGCTGCAGCGCCATCGCCACGGGGTCGCGACTGCCGAGCCCGCCCGCGTAGTACTTCGATGTCGCACCCATCTGTTGGATTTAGTGGAACTTTTTAGAAGGTTCTAGATCTAGAATGTTAGTACCACGCCACAAACGAGGGAAAGAAGTTGTCAAGTTCTATTCGAACTTGGTTTGAAATTGTTATCGTGTACCAATTGACACGCAAGAAGAAGAAGTACCACTGAGATCACATGGGGAAGGTTGCCAATATTTTATGAAGTTAACGCAATTGGAGTATTTTTGACGTAAAACAGCATGACCAAGTATAGAAATCTGTTAAAAATATATCAATTATAGTACTATCTAAGCAAAAATCTCTTAAATTCAGTACAATAACCTACGCATGAAATAAATCAGTTTTATAATGTTGGTTGGTGGTAACAAAAAAATGTCTCATAAAGACAAATAATTTGACATCTGACAATTAGAATCAAGTAGAGTGAACAAAGATTAAACCGCACTTTGGTCTTTGGTGGGCATGATCGTACAGGTTGCAAGATCAAAGCGTGCATGTGTACTAACGTTCTGTTGCTGCGCCATTAGCTGCTGCAGCCGTAATTGCTGCTGCTGCTGCTGCTGCCGCTGCCACGGCGGCTCGTACTGCAGCCCGCTGGCACCGCCCATTCCCGCCATGCCGCCACTCGCTGTAATATAAATACTCATTATTTTATGTAATCATTCAACCAAATGGGTTATAGTATAGTAATGATGTTGTGTGGATTGCCCAGCATTATTTACTGATGTAATGCTCTTATGTAACCTGCTTTTAGTCTGAAGACTGGTTGCAGAGTAATAAATGAAAAAATAAATGAATAATGCATGTAATATCATTGACAATAAGTGTAATCACAGTGAATGGAAGTGACGAACGTTACAGCACTAAGAAAACATTATCAAATTGTAGAACTCGAAGCGAAATAAATTGGCTGCAAAATTTTGTCTAGTTAGTAGTACTTTTGTAGTGCATTCATTGATCGCTCTATAAATCGATTAGTGTAATTCTAACTGATTATTTGAAGCACAGATATCTCTAAAATATACAAAATCCCGTAAATCTGTTCGAGATAGGTTAATACATGACATGTTTCATCCGAATTTGTTCTTCTGTTGAGGTGCGATTGATTAGACCGTCATACAAGTAGATAAGTACCGATCATACAAATAGATTGGCATAAATGACAACCAGTGTATCGAGACACATACACTCACCAGGGTTCATGCCACTCTGCGCCAGCATTGATGGCGTCATGTTCATTTGCTGAGAGTACTTGTAGATTTCAGACATCTTTTGCATCAGCTGAGAAACACAAAAAAGAATTATTGCTAGCTTCCAACAAGTTTCTGAAAGCTTAGTTGCAGTGGTTACAATGTGAAGCTTGAAATTTTAGTTTTTTATTGTGTATTAAGGCTTAGAAAGCATACCAAATTCTTCTATTTTTTTGTTAGATATTTTATTACCGAATTATTCTATACTATACACATACATCATGCATAATATAGCTTGGTAATAGGAGCTATGCTATATATTATTGCTAAAGTGTGAATGGCGTACGTCGTATCATGCTATATATTTCGACTAAACTACATTGGTGCATGAGACAATACGACATAGAACTTACGCCGTAATCATATCCACCGAACATCTGAACAAATAAACGTTTATCGTGATTTTATACGCATTATATTAACTTACTCAACTCATATTATGGTATTAGGTTCTTTACTTATTTGATGTCTTATAAACTGACTTTAACTTTGCACCAATTTTATTATTTATAGCTTGTAATATCTGTACCTGCCCTATACCAGCAAGGGGCCTTAAGCTGGCGAGCACACAGCACGCCTGCTTTAATTAAGTAGTGTAAAAATTAAATTATACAGTATATTAGTAAGTAATTGGATATAAGATAAAACTTTTTTAAAAACTTAAGGAAATAAAAAGGCTTTATTATTAATATCTGTACCTAGTTGTTGTTTTTCATTGAAGAGTCCAAAACGCTAAGATTTTATACGGTGATTACACATTTACGAATCGGCCACTTTTGCATAGGTTCTATGTACTGAAATGTTGTATAAAATCGCTAGATATAAAATAATGTTAATTATGACATCTTTATCTTGAATATGGATGGGTCAGTATATGTATATTCAGTAGAATTCAGTAGAAGGTTGAGTTGTAAAAGAGCTTGTCGAGATTAAAAATTGAATAATTATTGGTTTGCTGAGGTCTACAATACGATCAGGCATCAAGATTACCTCATGCTTATCTTATTGTAAACAATACTTTGCCTACCAAGTGTTTGTCTCAACTATCTAAACTAATATTATAAAGAGGAAAGATTTGATTGTTTGTTTGTGTGTTTGCATCGAATAGGCTCCGAAACTATTGACCGATTTCAAAAATCTTTCACTGTTGTGTAGCTACATTATCTGCGCTGAACATAGGCTATATTACAATGATATTTTTTATATAGGCTACCCGTGCGAAGCCGGGGCGTAGTACTAGTTTTAAATAAATAAGTGTTACCGCAGGATTGGCGTTGTATATCATCGGTAGCATGTCCCGGATCTGGTTGTCGTTGACATTGGGCATGTCTTTGCGAAGCATCGCCGAGAGCGCCGCGTACGCTAACTGTTGCTGTTGCTGCGCGAGGAGATTTGGCACTGTGGAGGAAAGATACAATAATAATAATTAGAAGAACATCTAAAGAGGCTCTCGCTAGAAGGTTGGCTCCAAGGGCAGATGCAGAAGGCAGTGATCCTCGACAAGGCACGTATTGTCCGAAGGTTCCTCAATCTGTAGCCCTAACCACCGGTAGTTTGAAAAACCTAGGTTTTAAGTATTTGTTATATGTATTTTTTTTAGAAACACACATGTATATTGTAAAAACTTTTTACTAAGATTTTAAATAAATGTGTACATAATAATTATAATTACCAGAGAAACTGAGGATTTCTTAGGTTTCTCGAAAATCCTAGTCGACATTAATAAATATTCAAAGCACAGTTCACACATTTAAAAATAAAACACTACATTCTAGTCCAAAACTAAGCACTACTATGGGAACTAGATTGCTGATAGAATACTTTTATAAAATTGTTAGAATATGAAGAATCCATACCCATTCCATTATGCATAGGCCAGGGCGAGGGGAAAGGCGCGGGTGGGGGTCTATTCTTCTCGTTTTCAAAGTCTTCCCAAGCAGCCTTACGTTCCTCCTCACTGAGAGTTTCTTCCTCTTTGTTTTCGAGCAAAGAATCGTGCTCGTGGTACTTGTAGATCTGAAAACAAATTGCATAATTAGTGAATAGATTTTGGTAGCATGTGGTTGTAGGCTATTGGATATTTTATCTGGAAAATGTATTAGATGTCAAGTTTACTGTAGTTTTTTATTTAAATAATCAATCATTTGGCTCCAGATAACATAGATGCTCAAACTCAAAACATTTAACTTTTTTGTACTTAGGTACATACATAACTTTGCGAGTAAAAGTCAAAGCAAAAGTCCCGTTTTATCGATAAGTTTTATTATGTAAAACCTTGTCTATGCAATCTGGTCTCCGCGGCTTAGCGAAATACGAAAAAGATAACATTTTAAAGTTTAAGTGAATTTAATGGACGTAAAATTATATAAATAAATATTCATGGGCATATCACACGCCACACTCGCTAGAGTGTGGTTTTGTAGTAAGTAAGTAAGGAAAGTAGTAAGGAAAGCTTGTACTATGGAAACTAGATTGCTGATAGAATACTTATATAATTAAATACAAACACATACATAATAACACCTAGACACAAAATAAATTGTATCTAAACATCTATGATCGCAGGGATGTTACACTTTTTGGAGAGTTAACAAACCTGTGCCTCGTGCTCTCTCAGCATCTCCGCGAACAGTCTGTCTTTAGGCAGCGGCGGGATGGGCCGCGGCGACGGAGGCTCGGCTTCGAACTTGTACAACTCAGCGAGGTCGTTCTCTGCGTAATGCCGGTCGATCTGTTGCTCGTCTATCACGCGCTTTGAGATAGCTTGTTTTGTCACTTGCCGCTCGTAGATTTTCTCTTCCATTGTGCCCTGGGAATTGAAGATGATTTAAAATGAAATTTGATATATTTTTTTACCGACTTTAAATCTCAAACGGAACGTAAGACGTAATCGTATAAGTCGATGTTATCAATTATTATCTCGGAATAGTGTTTTTTTTAATTCAGTCGAAAACAGATGACTGTGATTGTGAGTATGTTTTAATTTTGTAAAAATTCGTTGATGCTGTCAAAACATCATAAGCATCATCATTTCAGTCCGTTGATACTCACTGCCGAGTATAGACCTTCTCTTTGTCACGCCTTTTTCGGTTCTTTGTGACTCTCATCCGTGTTTAACGGCGTCAACACAATTTATAGCTTTATCTATCAAGTAGCACTCACCATAGCCAAAAATCTGTACACGTAACAGGGTTTTTTCTGCCCAAAACGATACACTCTGAATATGCTCTGCACATCATGCGAAGGGTTCCAAGATACGTCGAAGATAACCACACGATTCGCTGCCACCAAGTTAATGCCGAGACCCCCAGCTCGCGTTGAAATTAGAAACAATCTGTAAAATAAAATAGCGTTTGAATGTCCTATAATTATAAATGACTTACTTTAAAAATAAAAGCTATTTGTAATATAAGTGCCAGTTCCATGCTCTATGCCGTTTTCGATCCCCACTCAGAAAAACGTTTGTCTAACGAATAGGATGGAAAGGGTGAGTAAGTTTTCAAGTTTCTTTCCTGCAATTTATGACCAAGTTGGAACACTTATTTTGGCAAATAAGAATCTTGTTTCTTGTGTGACTGCAAACATTCGTTGGATTAAAAATATCGAATTTATATGTAAATAAACTTGATTCTTCGAGATATACGAACCTTGCTCTAGGGTTGTCTTCTCTGTTGAAATTTTTGCACCAAATAGATCTGTTTTCACATGAAGTTGAACCATCCAATCTGAAATAATCTATGCCGGGCGACCATGAACCTGAAAAATTACAAATTTAATGTTAAATAATTTATTAAATATTATTATTTACTATTAAACAGGACCGTAATTTCTTTCTAACTTTCTTGTTCGTTCATCTAGGATTCCGACGCGAATAACTGACACTTCGAATCAACTATATAGCATAGATGGTTCACGTGATTTATTAGAATAAATAACAGTAGTTGACAGAATTCTTGACTTATGTATCTAGCATCTACTACAACTACAAGTAAACGATAAGGTATACCTGTCACCATAAATACTTGTGTAAAAATACTTACCAACATGATTTCCAAGTTTCTCGTCTATACGACCTTCTTGCGTCGCTTCATCAACTTTACCTAAGAAATGTTCTATCAGATCTAATGAATATAGGGATTGCGAGAACACCAATCTGAAATATGGACAAAAAAAATGATTATGTCAAGAGTACTTTCGAATACTTATGGGATTAAAATATATTGATATTAAACTAAAGTGAAACTAAGAGCGAAAAAACAATGTAAAAAGGATATCACTCAGAATATTTATATTTGGAAATGTATCAACATTTGTAGACTTCTACAGACCCCCAAAATAAAGGGCTCTGTAATATATTTTAAATATCTGGTTCCCGCTACTTCGCCTTGCTATATTTTTATAAATTATAGCCTATGATTCTATTCTGATGTAAATAATATTATTGTAAAGTTTCATTAAAATCCATTGAGTGAAAGATTAACAAACATACATCACCTCATTGCAAACAACCCTCGCCTTCATAATATTTTTTTGTTAAATAGAATAATTACATATGTAATGTATTTTGACATATAATTTTTATAATTGGGAGGCGGGAGGCTCGCGCGCTCGGCTACTTCATCAGTCAACAATGTTTATCATATTTATTGCTTTGTTTAACTGAATGAGAACTTAGTGCCTAGACAAACCTAACATAGGCTTAAAGGCATTATTAACAAAGAATATGTATGTACTTATGTTAAAATAAATAAATAATTATGAAATAAATGATTATCTGATTAGTAGATAGGATGTCTTACAGTTTATCTCCAATGGTCTCGCACTGCCGCAGTATATCGAACAGCAAAACGAGTTTGTGTGAGTTCCTCAAGTCTTCTAACACATCTTCCTCCACCATTTTGATCCACCACTCGGTCGGGTTTTCATTTTTAACTTCCATTATGTCGCTGTTTTTATCATCATCTGGGTCTAGTTCAACTGGAAAAATCAATGTTTTATTAAGGTTGTTCGTGACGCGTGTTCAAAAAATGAACTAACTGTGAAAAAAAGGCACCATCTGTGCAAAGCACTAGGTATTAAGTTATAGCAAAAGTATCTAGAGCGCCATCTAGTTACTTGAACTAAATACTTGTGTAGAAAGAAATAGGAAATCTTTTTTCTCCTTTTCTTTTAGTTATTCTTTTATTTATCGTTCTTTGTCATATTTACATTCGAAGCGGACTTGTCAGCGTAAAGATTGTAATATCTTGCACCCGTCTCCCGTGCAAAGAAGTTTGGTTGAACCAAAAAGGTTTCTTTCTTATAATTTTAATGCATTCTACATAGCATAGGTGGATAATAACGTACAAAAAAAAATAGCTTTGGATTTTTTTCCACAGCTGTGGAAAAAAATCAATTTATTGTAAGAAAAGTAAATATATTTTTTACCATAATATAGTTGTAAAAATTTAAGTACTAAAATACTTATTTAAAAACGGCTCATAGATAAACCTTACTGACTAACACACTTTACAACAATAGTAAAGTATACTTTAGATGCTAGCATACACTTTTCTTATATAAAATGAAAATAACACTAGTACACAAAAGTAATACATATTGATCTTTCATCTGCGGCAATGGTCCCCTATTTTACCGCTAGACTAATCCAGACGTCCAGAATACTAGAGCCAAGAACTGTCATTGTACTGGGTCACCATGGTAAGGATGTATGAATTGAAGTTGGTCGCCTTCTTCCTACTTCAATCCTTCATGATACGGCAACGGTCTCTTCACGAAGATGTTTTCTTATCACAAGGTGAATGTTGGTCACGGTGGTCTCAGCCTATGGTTCTTGAAGTACTTTCTTCGCGTCAAGGATTTTTGCCTGCGAGTAACTGAATGCCAGGATCTGGGCTAGACTGCCCAGACAGCTTCCATGAAATCTAGCTTACATTGCATTAAAAAAAGGCACTATTTGAGATATATTACAAACTATTTGAGATTTTTTTAACAACAAAATGTTGGGTGTTTATGACTGACATATTTATTTACTTACTACTAGTTGTCATGACAACCAAGAAAAAAGTTAAATGTACCACGTAACAACAAAAAGTTTGCTACACATTGTATGAGTATAGTTTTGTTTACCTACTCATATTTCGTAGCTCAATCGTAAATGTAACGTATATGGGAGATATACTGTGCGCTGTTTTTTTGCATCATTTTGTGCAGAATTAAATATTTAAAAAAATATATATACAGGGTCTAACAGAAGGGGTGGACCAAAAGCAACAGGGCCGATGCAGGAGCTCTTAGCCTATCGATATTACCCCCATGTATGTGCAGCGATATTCAGTCGTTCAAAAGTTACTCGCTTTTTATGTTTTTTTTTTTCATAATTTTATTTTAGGTTAGATTTCTCTTGTATACCCAAACTATTAGAGCTACAACCGTATTTTTTTACACCTTGTAGCTTCATAGTAGACCTTTCGTACTTGATAGTTTGGGAAAACTTGGGAAATCTAACCTAAAATATGTTAATGAAAAAAAAACATAAAAGTGCGAGTAACTTTTGAACGACTGAATATCGCTGAGCATACATGGGGGTTATTTCGATAGGTATTGAGCTCTTCCATCGCCCTTTTGCTTTTGGTCCACCCCTTCTGTTACACCCTGTATAATAAACCTCTTTTACCCTGTTCGGAACAGCGGCTATTGTAGCTGGATATTGTAGCATTATTAACTGTATAGTATGAAAATAAAGTTCGCATAATTCTACACCATAATAAAATCAAAAAGTGTATGTACTTAGTATGAAACAAAACTAGCGGTAATTAAATATGTACTGTACACGTAATATATGAACCACCTGTGTTGTAATTTCTCGACAATACATTACATAGATAGATATTTTTTATTATATATATAAACACCCAGAACACCCGGAATAAATATTTGCAGATAGTACAAACATTTATCCCAAGGCGGGAATCGAACCGGCAACCTCCACGTCGTCAATGCCACCGCGCCACATCGGTCGTCAATGTTTAGGTATCTAGTAAGTATACGACTACGTCATTCGCTCGAATACTTACAATTATCTATCAAATACAAAATTCAAAGGTTTGTTGTCAGCTCTCCAGTCGTAGGAAAAGAAACAAGACAACAAAACTAAATCTATCCCTTTTCTTCTTGAAAATGCTACGTTGCCAATCTATTATCTAAACTAAAATTCTAGAAAGGATAAGATTTGTCTGTTTGTTGGTCACTATTTAATTCAAAAGTACACGTCCTATTTTAAAACTATTTCTACATAAGGATCTTTACCGAGTAACATAGACTATTTTACGTACAAATTGCAATATGAAAAAAACGTTTCAATGTAAAATAAAGTGAACGCCAAAAACGTTGCCGAGCCGAAATATACAACGCGTGCCGTGTCACGGGTCACTAGTAGTCAGTCTCACTACTGCTAATATTATATAACTGATAAATGTCACTGTTCATAAAGTTTGGTTATAAAAGTGTGGCCATAAATGTATTTCCTTGCAAACATTATTATCAAACTGTTCGTTTTTTAATGTTCTGTAATTATAAATATAAAGAAAAAATATTTCATTAAAAAAAACGTTTATTTGTAAGAAAAATTACAAACTTCCAAATAATGCATTGAAATATAGGTAAATAAAACCTTTTTTTTTTGTTGTCAAAGTAAATAAAACCAACCTCGTAAGGCAACCTCGCTGACATAATTGTCATTGCTAGCTGTCTGTCAATTTAGTCGTACATAGTTGTTTTTGATGAAATTTTATCTTGTAAGTATAATAATCAATTGTGCCAATTAGAAACTCATTGTGGTAACAGAAAGGATCCGAAGAAACATTCACGCTTTGCGATCACTCCGATCAAGCATTATGATGTAACTGCCCCACAAACAATCTATATCCTTTGTACGCAGGCAAGACAATGCACCAACAACTGCAATTGAAGAATCTTAGCGACGCCACAGAAAACGACATAAATAGCCCGTAGCCCGTTTTTGGGCAAAACATATTCATGTGTTTTATTTGTTTAATTTATAGAGCTGTAGAGAGTCTTACTATTGAAATATTAAATACATATAAACATATTCCTGAAGATATTAGCAGTTTTATTAGAAGGTAACCTATGTAATAGGTATCTACTGCATTTTATTGCATTTAAGTTCAAAAAAAAATCCAATAAAGTAGGTTTTATAGTAGTCTGTAAAAATTCTGCAGAGCCTCTGCTCTGCAGAAAGACACAGATAAATATCAAAAAAAGGAAGCAACAAATAGTCACATTTCTGGCGGAGATTTGAACTCGAATACTCTGATTGTCAGTCCACAGTACCTTGAACTGCGCTATTAGTTCTTATTACCTGACGTCGAAATTATGAAACGCTAGCGCGTTTCAAATATCGGAAACATTTTTGTGTGTCAAAGTAGATAGCAAGCTTGAAATTCCTCGCCAGCCTCTGCACGTTTTTCCTACTAAAATTACAGTATTTTGTATTGATTAATTGGTATCTATTAATAAGTTTTCGCAAAGGTGAATTTTGATAACTAAACGCAAAAAACCATTAACAAATCAGAAGAAAAACCGCAGTTTTTTAAACTAGCGACATCTTTTGTTGTTGGGCTACCGTCCTGACTGAGCGCTTGGGCCTTAAGTGAAGAATCGCAGTGAAGTAAGTTAAGAAAAACAGTTGAAGTCTGAAACTCGGTGATGAAGCAGGTGTTTGTTAATAAATACATAGAATACATAGTAACACCTAGACACAGAACTAATATTTACGTGGGTGGGGATCGAACCCGCGACCCACATGGACGGCAGAGCTACTACCAACTGAGCTGTGAGGCCAGTCAAAGATATAACATAAACTATGTAAGATTCCTCCTGTCACTATCTACACAAGACGAAATGGCAATCGATAAACTCTTTATTGTACATATCTTATAGCTAATAGCGTTTATCAACTTGCGACAAACGTTGGGCCATTTTATATAAGCCCAACAAAGCGTACTAACTTGGATTAGCCCTGGTGCCTCGCCGCCGGTACGCTGCCGTTGTATCTTTATCTTTCTCTTTATCTTTGTCCTTCCCTTTGCTCTTTTTAGAGGACTTCTTCTTCTTGCTTTTCTTTCGGCTGTCATCGCTCAACTCTGACGAATCGTCAGTTGAATCGGCCGAGCTGGACTCCTGGTGGAAATTACCAAAATTGTATATGAGAAAATAGGGGGTTATAAGTTTCGCACTTAATTACCAATGTAGCATGCATTGGATAAAACCTTTTGTTTTTACAAAATAAATCTTTGATTTTAAAACAATCCTTTTTACAGATATTAAAAAATGCACCGCAATTGTTTAATGAAACATTGGTATAAAATAATTAATCTTGAATAGATTTAAAGTTATAAAAATAAACTTACATCGGGTGTAGAATCGTCATCAATGAAATCAACTAACGATCCCTCAGAGTCTTCTTCTTCTTTATCTCTCTGAAAAATTAAAAACAATTTTAAATTACCAGAAAAACAAGATTTTTTCATAAATTATTTTTGAGTACCGCACTTTTTGGTAACCAAGTTAGTTGCCAGCCTATTCTAAGTTGTATTATTTTGGCATAATAAAATGCATCTTCCTTTTAATAAAGCTTACCTTCTTTTGCTGCATAATTTCATATCTTTCCGAATTGTACTTCAATACAAGCGGATGCGTCCATATCCTCTGCAGCGATTGGAAATCCGGGAACAGGAAACCGGACGACTTGCCAGGAAGGGGTCTGTAATTACATCAATTAGTTAGATATGTGGTGTAACACAATTTACAGCTTACAAAGCACAAATATTTTGTTCTCAACAATTCGTAAGTCGGACACTTATAATAGATTGGTGGTGAATATAAGAAATTCAAGATAATAGCGGCTCTAGCGATGTTTTCGAATTTCTATTGGTGACATTGTGAGAACATTCGGTCATTGTACCACGTCAACAAGTAAAACATTTTTAATTTTCATGTTGTTACATTTTTGTTGTCTTGTCAATCCAAAGGCTGGTAGTGATTGCTATAAGCGATAAATCCGCCCACTGTATCACTCGTTGTTTTTATAATCCTAAGTATGCAATGAATGTTACACGCATTTCAATGTATGTATGTAGTTAGATAACTATCTTTTTGCAGTAAGACAATTTAAATATGTACTCCTAAAAATGAATATTTTTGTGTCTGTTTATTACCTTCTCGAGAAGTTGTCCAGATAATGTTGGTAGAGCTTGGTCTGTACCTCAGTCAACGTAATGAACAGAACATATTCGTGCTTCGGAGGTAGGAAAGGAGCTAGCACTCCGTAATCTCTTCTCTGAAAATAAAAAAATAATAAACAAATATTATTTATCTTGTGTATTTCTGAAGTATACACAGTTTTAATTATTAATTTATTTAGTAAATAGTATAAAGTTTAACATAAATTTAGTAAAAAGTATAATGTTGGCAACATTACTTGGCGTTGACTTAGCCATCCCTTAAAATTATCTTTTATGTACACTGACACTGGCCAGCGAGCAGAATTTAACCGTAAGAGTTTTTAAATTTTACCGCAAGAGTTTAAAAGTGACCTCAAGTGTTTTAAAACAATTTAAATAAAAATGATGTCTGTATGGTGATCTTTGTTTGCCAATTAGGCTGCCAAATCGTACATTATTTACTCTTCTTCCATCACTGTCTCCCATAAAACTGACAGTTAGCAGACATAAATGAACTAACTATCCACTCTTGATTATAATTACTAATTACATTTAGGTAATTATGCTAATTACTAATTAGTACTATAATATAGTTCTGACCTGCACAGCTCCATCTAACATCTTATGAAGAACGTGCGACCGGCGCTTCATGATCTTGATATCATGCTCCGTAGAGTCAGTGTATTGCCCGTTGGTGATCGGATTCACGAATCTATTCAGATATTCGTTATACTTTCCAAGTAGATTGGGTTTCACAAACTGCACCATGCAGTAGTCTGAAAAAAATAATGTTAATACATGACAAAAAATATTTACATATGCACAATTTAAACATAGTTCCAAACTAAGTGATACTATTACGATGAATAGCCCAATAAATCTGATTTCAGGAAAACGCTCAAATGTTGATGCCCTGTTGTTGTCCTTTTTGACTTCTCGACGGTCAATATCTGAATATATGTTGGGATAAGGGCAAGGGAATGATGATGCCGTCGCGAAATCAAAAAGCTAAATACGTTCAAAACCAGCCGATTTTCTATTGAAACATGACAATCACGGTAATGAATGATGAATAGAACTTACATTCTTTGAGATTATTCTGCAATGGAGTACCGGTGAGAACGATACGCCGCAACGTCCGCACTTTGTTCATGGATTGCGAGAGACTTGTCTTCTCGTTCTTTAGTAGATGACCTTCGTCACACACTACTAGATCCGGACCTGATGAAAATACACCAATAAGAATTTTTTTACAAGTGCTGCGATACTACACACTAATTTTCAAAATTGACCTGTAGTCACTGCCCTTAGAACATATATTCTATAATTGGTATTGATTGACTTATGTTATTTATTTATTTCTTGGAAAACATACAGTACTTCAAACATAATCATGTTATGAGTAATTAAGCTCAGCTACCCACATAAGTCAACGATTCGTAAGAAATCAATGCAATTTAATTTAAGTAATGTCTATAACTTAATTATGATCCCACTTGATGTGGTTTTGAAGACTTACCAGGATCTACAAGTGCCTCTTGAAAGTTCTTAAGCATTTTCTTCCTAAACTTCTTGTTGTTATCTGCGGATAGATTTCTGAACATCTCGTATCCTAGGACGCACACGCCGCCGTGCTCGAACCATTGTGATAATTGAAACGCGCGCTCGCTGTTTTGCTTGAACCTGATAACATAATAAATGTCTCTCTATCTCAATTATAGTTCTGTGCGTAATTCTATCGACAAGCAAATTCGAATACTCGCATTGATGTGTCCCGTTTAAACCCCATTTAAAAGTATAGAAAAGTAATATCATCATCTTCCTACCCTTGTCCCACATTATGTGCGGTCGGTAATAGAAAAGTAATACATAAGGTGTAATTCGGTAATTACACGCAGATAAGACCGGGCTCAGTGGCGCGTCTTGGGAGAGACCTACGTCCAGCAGTGGACTGCCATGGGTTGGTGATGATGTGATGATGACGCAGATAAGACTTCTTTTATACTTAAACACTTCTGTTTTTGACACAGTGCAATGCATCTACAGTATATCTCACAGTATATCTGCAGTAAGTGTGCGAAAAAATCTATCTGGGAGACCGAATTGAAGCATCCAATAATTTGAGGGATTTTCGACAAGTAGTGTGAAGAAGTGATATTACCTGGATAACTCATAAACATAGATATCGCTCTCCCGTTCAGCATGTTTGAGCCACATCTTGAACTCATTGACCCAGTTGAGCACGGTGGAAAGTGGACATACCACCAACACTCGGTGGACTTTCGTCAGCGAGTCATGCGCTATTAACGTGTGGGTCAGAGCTACAACCTGCAAAATAATTATAGGTTAGAATTGTTTTATGAACTTCTTATAACATGAGCTGGATCTGACATTGAATATAACAAATAGAGTCTGTCAAGCGAAAGATGGCCCTGATAAATCGCGGCAAATTCAAAAACTATTAGTATGGCAATACATTAAATAATAGGATAACTTGGAATTACATAATTTGATACTTTGATATTATTCTAAATAAATATACTTACATAATTTTTGATGATGATTATGAATAAGTAGATGATATACTATTGCCATACTAATAGTTTTTGAATTTGCCGCGATTTATCAGGGCCATCTTTCGCTTGACAGACTCTAAGAAAGAATATAAGATATATCATAAGAAATATTGTAAGTTGCTAAGTTTTTTGGGAGCGTTATTGTTTTGCTGCGTAATGAAACTTAATGTACAAAAACAAATTAAATTATATAATATTCATATATTAAAGTATATATTTTCTCTCACAAGGTAACAATAATGGTAAACTTGAGACCAACAGTACCAGAGTTGAAAGCTAACATTTCAAAGTAATATTAAGGTTTAGAATTACAAACAAAGATTCAGGTACACACGAATCAACAAGTCTCCAGGCACAGTAGACATTCTCTAGGATAGTAGGTAATCAAGATACCAAGGGCGGATCCAGCTTTGGCGCCAGGGGGGGGTCACGATCAAGCTTTGGCGCCAGGGGGGGCTCACATAGTCGTGGTCAAGTCAAGAACTTATAATTTTGTTTTGATTATGTAATTCCCAAACGTTTGCCATCATACAAAGTTATTAAATATTGAAGGTACCTACGTAGTTACATTAAATCTGTATGGTGACAAAATACCTATATAAATAAAATAATTATGTTCAATTGGTGGTCCACCTAAGTCCTGAAACCAGCTCAGGGGGGGGTCATGACCCCCATGACCCCCCCCCCTGGATCCGCCGTTGCAAGATACCTTGTGCATGTTTAAAAGTAATCCAGATATAATATACCTGTAAAGTTTTGCCGAGCCCCATGCAGTGAGCGAGAATACAGCCGGATCCTTTATCTTTCTTTATACGCTTCACGCTTTCGAAGCATGCGTCCCACATGAACTTAATACCGTTTGCCTGAAAACAATCATAATATTCTATATAAATATCTTGGGTACGCTTCCGATTGGTACTGATTTGGATCAGTTGAGCTATCTATAAATCGCTTGCAACGTTGCAACGGAATGTCAACTGTTTCTTATGTATAAAATACATGCCATACATTTTGTAAACATAATATCGATTTTTATACGTGATATTTTTCGTCATCATACATTTTACATTGGTTGTAACCTTACTTGATTTACTGAACTTATGATGATATTCAGGTAGAACTTACTTTGAGTGTGAAAATAGCATACCCTTGTTTATCCACATTAACGATAATTTATGCAAGTCACGTGACTTCAGACCTTACACAATACAACAAGAAGTTTATTTATTTAATGTGATGAAAATCAAACATACCTGATGAGGTTTCAGCTTCTTGACCAGTCCTTGATCGACTGCAATCAGCGGTTCTTTAGTCTCAGGGTCAAAGTCCAAGACCACTTTATCAAGGATCACTTCATCAGGTTTACCAGATTCGTCAAATTGTAGATTGTTGTACTACAATGGTAAAAAAATACGTTAATAACTAGTATTATTACTTATTGGATTCTTTTTAACAGGTTTCTTAACATAGGCACCTCTTTGCTACATCCTTTTAGATACTCTTCAGACTTTTGAATGTCGAATCATAATCATATTTCTGTTCTAATAGAGTGGCCGTAATTTAACTACCCTCCAAATGTAAGTATCTAAGACCTAGTTCATAAGTTTAATTTGGGAAATTACTTTGTAACAATAGAAAACTAATCTCCAAATTACATTAACTTAAGTCGGTCCAGGAAGTGAACTCGATTTTAGATGAGTAAGTTACGGCAAAATCGTAATTACCATATAATCGACGATATTTTTTTACAATATCTAAAACGTATCAGTGACTAACGTAATAGTATTAATTAAGGTTTTATTGTAATGAACATACCATTTTCTGTCTTTCTGCAATACGCGCGACCCTCTCCTTTTCTTGACGCGCCGCTTTTTTAGTCGCCTCTTCCAGTTGATTCTTGCCCATGACCTGCACAGAATAGAAAAATTGTGAGGTTCACAGTGTTAAATTATTTACCAAAAAATCTTTTTGAAACACAAATAACCGTATTTTTACGAGAGATTTCTAAGAAATATAAACTATACCTTTCTGATATTCTTTCGTCCATGTTTGTTCCTGCCTTCATTTTCAGAATCAGATCCAGAAATATCGCTATCGTTCACTGGTTTGATGCGGCGACGTTTCTTTTTACTAAAAAAATAATTATGTAATAAACATTAGTAAGTATACTAAAGTGTTTTTTTTTATTTAACTATCATATGATGGAACAAGCTGCCCACATAATATAAACGGTAATTTAAAAACTGCCACCTATTCCCTTATAACACAAAACACAGCAATACGCAGCGCTACTTAGAGACAAATAGACATGATAGAGCTTCCATTAACGGTACTCATCTTTTCGTATTTTTTACCTGTTCCTGCTTAGCTGTGTGTTAATATAGGAAGATACAATAAGCAAGACTTACCCAGCATCCGAAGACCCCGCAGAACCGTCACTATCAGAGCCCTTCTTCTTCCGCTTAGCTCGTTTAGTGACCTCACTATCATCTGAGTCTTCAAAATCACTGATCCGAACATCCTCATCTTTATCTTTCTTACGAGACGCGCCAGTTTCTGAATCTGATGACGCAATGGCGTTGGCTTTTTTACGCCTCGCGTTCAGTCTGGAATATCAATATTTATAAATATATCACACGAAGTCCTAAACGAAGCAAAGATTGTAAATGGGAACTAGATTGCTGATATATTACTTATTTAATTATTTTTATTGTTATATTTACATGACCACACCTAGACATAGAACAGATTAGTTTACTCTTATCAAGTAATCATCTATTACATACAGTCCTGGGAACTGCGCCGCATTAAAATGATCCTTGCGATAACACAACACAGTACATTTTTCTTTGACTTTGTCTCTGCTAGGTATAGGCCTCTTTTAGTAACATACATTAGTATACTTATTTAATTCGGTTGTCTGGAAGAGATCGCTTGCAGCGATAAGGCCGCCCATTGTGTAACCATTTTTAATGTTTTTTGTTATCTGTAATTTTTTTGGTGTAACAATAAAGAGTTATCTATCTATAGACGAGCTACTTTCACTAATGTCACACGAGAACAACTAGTTTTTGAATATTCCTTACCTTTCTTCTTCATCAGAATCTTCTTTTACTTCATCCTGAAAAGGGAACAAGATATAAAAAAAAAATCTACGCTGAAATAACGCATAATTCGTTGAATGATTTATATGAAGGATTAACCAACGTTCGTCACCCACGTTAATATGCTAGAATCTTCATTAGCATTAAACTTTAGATACAAGGTACTTGCCTTGACAGAAACCGAAGAGTTGCTTTCTTCCAACAAATCAGCTTTTAGATGCTCCAAGCCTCCATTGAAGCCAGGAAGTGTCACTGGTGGAAGATCTGAAATATCCATTTATGATAATTGCTAGAATTTGAACATAGTCTCTTTACTTTCTGTGTGATGTGAATGTATAACAATAATTTTTTTTATTTTATTTTATAAGATAGGATACCCAACACAGGTTAACACTTTACAATTTTAAAGTAGTATGCTTAGAAGTATGACAAGAGTGTTCCCATAATTATAGGGTACCACAGCAAGTGCAATAGAACAGACAACAAATTATAAAAAATAATATATTTCTACCTATAGTTTTTACAATTTATATTAAATAAAAGCTCTTTTTATTTTAAAGAAACTGTTATACTTACGAAGCCAGTAAACTTCGGTAGTTCTCTTTTCCGAAAAAGGAAGTGACCTATATCATAATACCTTAGTATTTATTACCTTCATCAGCAGCTCCATCTTCATCATGAGAAACAGCATCAGAACTGGTATCCGCTTCGAGTATATCTTCACTGATCAAGCCCGTCTGTTTAACTTCCATTCTAGTTTTTGTAGTCGAGTTGGAACCCTGACTTTCTGCAGTATCGGAGTCCCGTCGACGAGTTTTGTTTAGAGTACGGAGGTTTGTTAGCCTAAAAAATTATTTGGTAAGCAATAGTTCAATACCTACAACAGATTTTAATTCTTATCTACCTTATAATAAGGTGGAACATCGTATCGTATTGTTTCTATAGGTGAAACCGTGAAACATAGACCTACACATTGTATACTGCAATTAAACGGAACCTGGCCGAACAAAGGAGATCGTATAGGGAAGTCGATGACCGACGTTGAAGTAACTATATCCACAAGTGACCAAGCAATAAAAATAAATGCCTATTGTAGTTCAGTGCGTGATGCTGATGCTATACAAAATGTGACATGACATGTCCCTAAAGATTAGTTGTTGAACAACTTCGCCTTTATTCACTTTCTTAAAAATTTCGCAGTTTTATTAATTCTGTTGAATTGTATCATAATAACATGGTTAAGAGGTGGAGGAGTTCTGGTTTTAACGATACCTAATAAATGTCTCCATTTCGTAGTTATCGTTATACCTAACAAGTTATAGTTTTTTTTTTTAATAAATCTTAGTATTGGATTTACGGCCGGTTTCTGGAAACCCAAATCACGATTGATCCGAGTTTGACACATAGTTATTATTTGATTTTTTCGTTGATCATCGTTCGAGAAACCGGCCGTTAATGTCCTACCTATAACTGTATCATCCACCAACAAAGCTCATAGGTATATTAAGTTGTAACCACATTCCAAGAACAAAAAAAAAATCTATGTGAAATCAACATGGCACTATTTTAAAATTGTCTTGAAAATTGCTTAAACGTAAACTGGACTAAACAAACAAAAGAACCCATCCCATTTTATCACACAAATATTTACCCATGAATATCTTTGTCAATCTGGTCTGGAGCATCTGAACTGTGGCTGCTACTACTACCAGGCTTCGTCTTAGAACGGACCATCTGAAATCGTTATTGACTTTGATTTATTAATGTCGTCAAAGACTATGTTTAAGTGATATTAGCTATGCGAAATCTATGGGTCAAGTGATGTATAATTTTAGCATAATAAAAACACCATATAGTCTTAAAATTTTATATATTTTTAAAATATCTAATGCTTAAACAGTTATGATGGAAAAACAACTTTTTATACACTTAAACTAAAGATCAATTTGCTTAGAAATAGTTACCTATTAATAAGTATTTCAAGTATTGTACTGTTGTAAGTATTTACATTTGGATATATGAACTTATAAACAGCAAAACCAGAATGGTTAGATATAACAATATAGGGATCAATCAGGTGATTATATCTTCGCAATATTCACAAGTAGGACTTTTATGTTTGCTCATTCAATGAAGACATGAATAAGGAGACTAATTCTAACACTAAATAAAAGTTAATACATAAATGCAACTTCATTTTTTATATGAGATGTTATACTTTTTTCTTGGATGACCTAACCTTTCTACTACTGGATGTTGATTTATGGTCATCATTGGAGCTCCCATGTTTTTCTTCTTCACTCTCCGAGCTTATGACAGACTTTTTACGTTTCTTGCTCTTTTTGGAGTCTTTAGATTTTTTCTTTTTTCTTGTTTCTAATAGAGCCTCTGAAGAACTGGAGTTCTGTGAACTTGGGCGCTGCTCATCTAATTTCTTGATTTCCAACTTGTTTTCATCGTCAGAGAAATTCTCAAGCAAAGAGGACTTGATTTGATTTAATGTATTTTTTAGTTGTTCATCTTCAGTTTCAGAGCCAGATGAATATCTAAGAAGTGCACATTTAGCTTGAACACTCTCTCTTATGCGTTTCTTTTTAGATTGAGGTGTGAGATCTTTCCTCTGGTCAAGTGGAATTTTAGTTTTACCATCAGAAGAATCACTCAACAGTGATTTTTTGGCATCATCATCATCATTGCTTGCTGGTAGGTCTTTTTCTGGGGTTTTAGGATTTGTTATTGGTGATGGTAAATGCTCATATTCACCACCAGAAATATCTTTATCCTCTGCAACTTTTTCACTGGCTCCATCAGAATCTGATTTATTAAGAAGGTAATTTTTTGCAGCTTCACTATCACTAACAGTTTTACTTTGATTTGAACTGGACTTTAATTTTGAACCATGTCTGTCTTTGTCAGTATTTAATTTTAAATTAGTTATTTTATCGTCTTTTACACTTTCTTGCTTAGTACCAATATCATTAACATCTTCATTTTGATCTGAATCAGAGTTTAAAAGCGCCTTTTTATTCTTGTCTTCCTTTGAATCACTTTGTTTATCCAAGTCATTGTCAGAATCAGAATCACAAAGTAGTGAACTTTTAATTTTGTTAACTTGGGCAATTAATTCATCATCCCCATCATCACTCAAGGCCATTAATTCTAGATTATGTTTTGATGTATTTACAGAATCTGCTACAGATTTTTTAGTCTCTTGTACATTAGAATCTGAATCATTATTATCCAATTCACAGATAGTTTTACCTTCTTTTGTTATTCTTTTCAATTTATTTTTAATTAGAAATACAGTATCTAAATCGGGTAATTTATTAACATTAATATTAAACTTTTTGGCCTTAAATGCATTGACTTCTTTTCTCCTTTTGTTCTGCAACTCATCTTTTTTCTTTTTTGCTGTTTCTAACATTTCATTTTTTTTATTAACATCAAACTCTAATCTTTTTCCAACCTTTTTAATATTTTTAGTTACTGGTGACTTAGTTTGATTTTTTTTAATTACATCTGGTTTTAGGAGCTTACTGAGGCTTACACATTTGATAACTGGTTTTGTATCATTTGTCTCATCTTTACTGTTAGATGTATTAGTATTTGCGCTGCTACAATCTGATACCTCAACGTCATCATCAGTGCTTTTCTTCCGTTGCTTATTTATATCTTCACAAATTCTTCTTTTCTTAGGCTCTGGTTCATCAGTAGATTTATTAGTTATGTGTTGATCGGAGCTCATTGGTTTATCTTTTTTATTTGTGCCATTACTGCTACTATTATCACTACATTTCTCATTATCATCATTGTCAGATACCAAATTTTTAGAGTTACTTTCACTTTTATCATCTTGATCATCAAAATCTATATTATTCCTGCCTTTTTTTGGTGAACTCTTTATTTGATCAGATTTACTATTAAGTGATTCTTCACTGTGACTTCTGTTTTCTTTTGATAATGATGTGCCTGCCTTCGGTTTATTTTGGAGTTCCTCTGTATTACTTTTTGTTTCTGCACATTCCTGTGTATGTTCAATTTTTTTCAACAACTCCTTTTTTCTTTTTCGATATAGTCTACAGTCATAATAAACAGGATATTTATCTATTATCGAGGCTGACATCTTTTTTGCAAGAACCTTGATTGATCTGTAATGTTTGAGTGATATTTTGTTTTTAATTTTCAATTTGCGGGATTTGTAGTCAAAATAGTAATATTTAGACTGATCATTCTTTTTTTTGTCCTTCTCGACAGTCTTAGAACTCGATGATTTCCCGCCATTCTTCGCAGACGCTTGAGAAATGTCAATATGCTCTAGTACTTTACGGACACCGGTCTCAACATTTACAAGGGATTTTTTCGATAGCTCACATATGAGTAAGACCTTATCCGCGGCTTTTTGTACGGCTAGGGCGTTGGTTAATTTATCTTTTCTGATCTTCTTGTCTTTGAGATTTTCAGATCGTGTACGAAGGTTTGATCCAAGCTTTGATAAATAGTCCATTGCTTCGCACAACACGTCTTGGACAGGCATTTCGGCCGCCATTTTACCAACACAAGATAAAACCAACAAGATTATTTTGGTACTTCGATAATTCAGAGAGAATTCCGCATGAAAAATTACTATTTATATTCAAATTCACTCAATGAACCAAAATTACGAAATCCCAAAAATGCATCACTTGACTGACAAGAAAGAAAAAGCGGCGAACGAAATGAAATCGAATAATAAAAAAAACCATAGACTAAATAAAAACGTTCCTTTTTTACAATCGGTAAATTGAATCGACTCGCAAACTACAGAAGATTGAGAATAAATAAATAGTGATTGTGTTATTGGGAAAATAAATTGACCTTAGCTACTTTTTATTTTCAGAATAATAGAGTATTTGCAGATAAAACCCGATATAATAAAATAACATACACTTGAAATGGAACGCATACTGAGTAAAGACTTCCGAACTTGGTTGGTTGTCAATCGATATACATAGATACACGACAAAATAGCGGCAACTAAATACACAAATTATCATAATATCGTTTATGTTTCGGTTCTCATTTTCAGCTTGTAAACTGCGCAGTACGGTATTTCATTCTAACTCAGGGTTAATAAATTATTAGCGTCACCTAGGGTGAAACCCAGTGCTTTACAAAAAAAGTTACTGTGCTACCAATTTTTTGTACTCACCTTTCATGTAAATGGCTGATCCAGCGTTCTATTGAGTTATACAAAAAGAATAAACTTATTGTTGAAAGGTACACATCATTGTACACAGTTTTTACGGAGAACTAGTAAAAATCATACACATATTCTCACTTTATGACCGAAAAATCGGCAATTTACGCAAGGTAGGTAAACTATCCAAAACAGTCGTGAAAAAGAACCATAGACAATACAGATCAGGCAGAGAGAGTAGATTTAAAAGAGATGCTCGATTTTTTGTAGATCAATATCAAATCTATGGTAAAGCATTATGGTTAGTTTATATTAATCATCTGTGGGTTGGGTTTTATTTAAAAAAAATTACTCAGCAAGTCACATCACAGAATCACAAAACAATCCCATCGCACGGAGAAATAGGCACACATTTTGCTTTGGTCTGTGCTTAGAGGGCAGAAAAGTTGTGTAATACGACGAACCAAAACAAATTTGTGTTAAGCTGCTTTAGTAGTTTCGCTATGATTTCGAACATGGCTCTGAGAAGCAAAGCTCTGAGAGCAATTACAAGATTTTACAGTGAAGGCCCTGGTCAAACACAAGGTTCATCATCACTTGGTAAAGTAAATGCCAATGTTCCTGGTTTGAGCGAAGCCTGCGTCCATCCAGCAACACAACCCGTTGGACCTAATGTCGAGCCGAACAAGACTGGAGCCTACAAAGTCCCAGAGTACTTCTGCTATGACAACACTAGCTACTTCGAGGCGGAAATTGAAATGTCAAAGTACAGGTTGCCTCAACCCTCTGCTTTGAAGAAATAGATAAGAATGTGAAAGTTGCCACTCTAGTCTTGGATGTCCTAACAGTTGTTTAAAATGTGTAGAATAAAATTTATTTCATTGTTACATTATTTTACTATACTTTTTGATTAACCTACCATAATATAGGTAAAGACCTGGAAAGGTCTATTTAGGAATAACCGTTGTTGTTCAGGTTTATGAAACTAGATTTGACATCTACACAACCTTGTTCTTTTTAAGTTACACTAAAAAAATAAAATTTTGAATGAAATAAAAGATTGATATTATGTATGTACTATAATTTATTTGCATAGACCTCCATACAATATACCTACAACTAATTAACATAAAATGCAACATTTTGAAGTGTATCATTACTATTAGACACTTATAGAAATGCTTGGTTCAATATAAACAAATGCACTAATAAGCAACTGAAGCAGCACCGCTGATAATGACAGCAGCTTCATCTGGGGTAAGAGCGGTCGCCGGCTCCAGGCCATCAGCGCACACACTCTCAACCTCATGTTACTTCTTCTTAGTGAGCTTTTCTGACAAGTCGTCGAAGGTTGGGTCTTGTAAGTTGATCATCAAGCTGTTACCAGGGAGGAACACGCGGTTCTGAGACTGAGCGAGCATTCTTGAGATACTTTGGGCTGCACGGATTTTGCGGAGTTTAAGGTACCCTGGGTTCATGCCCATAGCTTTACCCAACATCTCCGCAGCTTCTGCCTCACCCTCAGCCTGAACAATCTTTTGTTGACGCTCTTGCTTGGCTCTCTCTACTACGAAAGCTGCTCGCTGGGCTTCTTGTTGCGCCACTTGCTTGGCTTCAACAGCTGCGGTGTATTCTTTGCCAAAACTCAACTCTGTCAGAGAAACATCATCCAAAATAATGTTGAAATCGGCAGCACGCTCGACCAGTTCTCTTCTAATGAGAAGTGATACTTGCTGACGCTGAGTGATAAGTTGGGATGCATTGAATTTTGCGACAACTGACTTCAGGACTTCATTGCAAATAGATGGCAATACTTTTTCATCATAATCAGTACCAAGCTGTCTGTACATGATGGATAGGTTGTTGGCATCAGGGCGTGATAAAACTCTCAGGGAGATGTTGACCATTTGCAAGTCTTTGGAACCAGTAGGGGAAGAAATTTTTCGGGGACGTGACCTGATGTCGTATATGATGGGATATTGGAACCATGGCATTCGGAAGTGCATTCCTTCAGTCATAACGTGTTGTTGCACTCCACCTATTCTGTTGAACATAATAGCACGATGACCACCTTCCACTGTAAAGACAGCTTGTGAGATACCGTACGCCGCCGCACCTACGACCGCCGCCACTTTCAGACCGATGCCGAGGCCAGGAGGTCCACCTTTCGCAAACTTCCCTGCCATGTCGTTTATTTTACTTTGAGCCATTGCTGAGAAAGTTAGATGTAGTGATTTGACCCGATTTTACACACTTTATTACTAAATCCAATTCGACCAAAACCTCCTAACCTCTTCAATCAAAAATACTCCAAAATTGTGCAATAATCAAAGACAAGCCGATGTTTTTTTATAAGTACTACAGACTATATATTTTAGTATATTGTTCAAGTCACAGATAAGTAATATCCGTTTGCTTTTGCACAGTGTATTGTCAAAAAACCCTTCCTTGTCATTTGGCTAGGGGCATAGACAAAAGATATTCTACCCCATGGCATATTTTTGCGTCAAATGCCATTGTCTAATGACTGTCAAAATTTGTTTTCATGAAGGAAATTTGCAATTTATTTTTTCGCTCGTCTCGTTTATTAAAATTCTCTTAAAATTGAATTTTGTACGACGAAAGAGTGTTTTAGAACTTCTCTAGCCTTTTATAGGCTAGCTTCATAGCTCAGCTTTGTCCCAGCTACTAAAATAGGTAATACTGTGAAAACATTGATGATGGATTCCTGCACTGGAGTGGAACAAGATTTGGACAAAGCTCTAGCTAAATTTAATTCTCTTAATGATAATGCCAATCGAATGCTTCAAGATGTTATCGACCAAGTTGAAAGTCTTAGAAGAGAAATTTCTAAACGTGAGTATTTTTACCTTTGTTCTTTGTGTTTGTCACGTTGACCTATTTGTATACAATGACTTTCGTGTTGTGTACCTACTCAAACGATATTTAAGTATGTATTTCATTAATCTATTGATTATCTATATTTATAGTTATATAATAAAAGTTAAATCTTAGGGTAAAACCCAATACAGTTCATGGAATGATGTTATAATTACATTTTATTTGCAGAGCCCCCCAACGACCCTCTGACAGAACCTCAATCAATCCTAGTCAGTGAAGTAGCCAATACAATAAAGCAATCTGTGTTCCAAATGTCTACAGGTAATTTAACACCAATTAATGATCACAATCATTCATCATAAACCCCAAGTTTTACCAAAAATTAAACATTTTATTTCATTCTACTTTTCTAGTAGTCTTGTATTGTCATTTAAAGCACATACAAAGGTGATGCATTGTACTGTGGAAATCATTAAGTAGCACTTAGATGTTAAGTGAGAGCTGATCAGGAAACATGTCATCTTTTTTTCTTATCAATAAAAGTCCCCGTTACAAAGTACCATTAAATGTGTTGCCACACAAATTATTGTTATAAATCTGAGTTCAAGAAGTCAAATTAACACAACATTTCTTCAGAACACAGAGAGTTGCATGCCTCGGTGTCAAGAGTGGGCAAGTCTATAGACCGCCACTTCATTGCTGATTATGCTGCTGTAGCCCCGAGGGCAGAGTCTTTCTGCTCGGATGCCAATCGACCGTTAATGCACCAGGCTATAGCCCAGCATTTGTATAGACAGGTAAATGTCAAATTATACTTAGGTATAATATGTTTGCATAATTAATAATAATATAATACTCAAGGGTCAAACACAAAAGGCAGTGAATTAAGTGAGTTAGGGCTACAAATTTAAAGAATCTCCAGACAATGTGTGCAGGTTACTAACTGCACACAAGGCCTAGGGTGCCAAGAAAGCATTGTTATAGTTTGAAAGCATACTTTGGGATTCAACTTAATTTTAAAGAAATTGGGGTGACCTTTGCCCAGCTGTGGGACAGTATAAGGTAAAAAAACATGTATAGGCACATGAAAATGTAAATGAACTTAAAACCTGCCTACACCTGTGTAATATTACAAATGTGAAAGTTTAGAAGTTTGTGTGTGTAACTATCAGCCAGAACTGTCAACAAGATCATTATCATCAATCACAAAAAGTTACTTATTAGTTCTTAATGATTAATAAATGAAATTGGATGCAGTTATAGTAGCACAAAATAATAAATAAAAAAATAACAGGGCTTAGAAGACGTCGGCGACGTATTCGTATCGGAAGGTGAAGTGACAGGAGTGGAACGTGCTTGCACATTTGCTTTACTGCAACGCTGCGCCGCGGCTTTAGTGGAGGGTGACCCGTCACTAGCTCTCGAATGGGTGGAGAAAAGAGCTGAGGAACTGAAGCATTCGCCGCTACCGTTTGCATTGCATAGAATGCAGGCTTTGAAGGTAATAATTTTATCTTTTTCTTGTGGGTTTGATCCTCACAAAGATTAAACATTTGTGAGGTGAACATTGACATTTTGTTACATGGCTGACATTGATGTTTGGAATGCTGAAAGCTGAATGTTAATTATTAAATAATTGTTAAATAGAACAGCATAAAGTTGAGTTATAAAAAGATGAGATGAAAGATTTGAGAACTTGCAAATCTACTTTTTAAACCATTAAAAAAAGTAAGCGTTTTTTAAGTTGGCTCCAACAACCTTAGGTCTATATTTCACCGGGACGCCATGGCGGCGCAACCAGTCGCCGCCACCGACAAAATGTATATAGCTCTATAGAAAGTTACTCACCTGGTGTTCGTTTGGTCGCGCAACCAAACGTTCATTTTGTTGGTGTCGTCATGGCGTCCCGGTGAAATATAGCCCTTAAAAAGAAGTAGATGGACTCTACATTCCATTTGGTTAAAAATACGTTTTATAAATATATTGAATTGAAGATCTGATGGTTACGATGTTGGCAGTTGGGTCGCGAGGTGGGCGTGGTGGCGGCGGTGGAGTACGCGCGGCGCACGTTCCCCGCGCACGCCGCGCGCCACGAGCGGCAGCTGCAGGCCTGCGTGTGCGCGCTCGCCTGGTGCTCGCCGCGCGCGCACGCCGCGCCCCCCGCCCACTACCGCGCGCTGCTCGACCCGCGCGCCGCCGGTAACTATACCGCACTATACACTGTACTGTACACGTGTGCGCGCTCGCCTGGTGCTCGCCGCGCGCGCACGCCGCGCCCCCCGCCCACTACCGCGCGCTGCTCGACCCGCGCGCCGCCGGTAACTATACCGCACTATACACTGTACTGTACACGTGTGCGCGCTCGCCTGGTGCTCGCCGCGCGCGCACGCCGCGCCCCCCGCCCACTACCGCGCGCTGCTCGACCCGCGCGCCGCCGGTAACTATACGCACTGTACTGTACACGTACTGTACACGTACGGTACACTGTACTGTACACGTACTGTGCACTGTACTGTACCCTGTACTGTACCCTGTACTGTACACTGTACTGTACACGTTCAGTACACTGTACTGTACACGTTCAGTACACTGCACTGTACACGTTCAGTACACTGTACTGTACACGTTCAGTACACTGTACTGTACACGTGTGCGCGCTCGCCTGGCGCTGAACGACATACACAAGACAGAAATGGATGACGCAAAAGCGAGCTTAACCCTAAGAGGCCGCGCGGCTGGCCGCAAGGGTTGCGATTTGCAACGCGGCCAAAACGGCGGCGGCTACGATCCTCAGTTGCACGCTGTAGTTCCACAATACGTGCGGCCGCCGCGGCTAGTGCGCGCACACTGGTGATTTAACTACAAAACAATTGATCTCAGTGGCCGCAGCGGCCAGCGACCGAACACTGGCCGCAAACGTGTCGCGTCGATCTCGCTGGCCGCTGCGGCTCGGTGTGGCCGCTGGCCGCGTGCGGCCAGGTGCGCGTGCTCTATGGCGATTTCATACTAATGTATGTATCTCGATGGCCGCTGCGGCGTGGCCGCTGCTGCGCTATTGCTCTAAGAGTTTATTCGTATGTTTTCCAGGTGCGGAAACGTCAGAGCTGTTCATAAAAGAGGCTTGTTCACTACTCCGGCTGGCGCCGCTGTCTCCGCTGGCGGGCGCGGTGGCGGCGGGCTGCAAGGTGCTGCCGGCGCTGCACGACATCCGAGCCAAGATGTCGCATCCGCACGTTATAGCCGCCTGGTCGGATGATGAACTGCCTTTTGAGGTAACTAAATATACATACAAAACAAATGTATTTGAAAAAGAACGGGCTTTAAGATATTTCACCAACAAATCAACAGTTACGCCTCCTACGAATTTTAAACTACACTAAATTTTAACTTCGAATTCGCGTTGTTAGTCTCTTTTAATTTTTTCTGAATACTTAAGTATTTTATGTAGGATTTAGGCAGGTTACAAACTATATTATATACATTCCAAGTTTCATTCCAATCGATTTACTCTACAACTTGAGAAGCTAAACATCCAGACATGAACTGTATAACAGACCTGTGACAGCATGCTAGGATGACATTATATTGTTAAAATTCATTCAACAAATTAATTCTTCCTCATAAAATATTTAAAAAAAAATCTTGACAGGTTGATCTCGGCGAAGATGGCGGTAACTACCACTCTGTGTTCGCGTGTCCCATTCTACGGCAACAAGCGTCCAATCAGAACCCGCCGATGAGGTTACTTTGCGGTCACGTGATATCACGAGATGCGCTAAACAAACTCGCTACTGGTGCCAAGTGAGTATAGAATATTAAATATTCATTAGCATTTTACACAACGCCATCTAGTCTCTTAGGAAGCTGGATATGGGTACTAGATTGCTGATAGAAAATGACTCAGAACCAATACCATAATATTGGTGGGAATTTCACAGGAATCTCTACCTTACAGGTCCCCGTGGGTAAAATCCCCAACCAATGTAGTTAGTAAATAAATAAAAAACATGTCTATACAACGAGCTTAGCATTCACATATCAAAATATGTTTGCCGTAAAGTGATGGATGCATCATTCATGGACAATTCACACATCACACTCTAGTCCCAAACTAAGCGAAGCTTGTACTATGGGAACTAGATGAACATAGTATGTTTATTTTTCTGTATAGGAATATTTCGTTCGCGTCTTATACTACCTGGCAAGGCCACGGTTGCACACATTTCATTTTTATCATCTAAATTGTATAGCCATCAATTTAAGTAATACATCACTCTAGCTTTGCATTTTTGTACTATGGATTTTGTTAAAAAACATTCTGAAATCATTGAGATATAAAAAAGGAGCTAAAATGTATTTGAGAAAAGCGTTTAAAATCATTTTGTTATTTTATGCATGTCAGTTGTTGAATGTGTTTAATAAATCAAGCCGTATAACCTAAAAATATACTCACGCCTGTATCTGAGCACAATTTTACCTTTCCATTTTTAGAGCTCCAATACAAAGTCCATTATACAAAATGTTTGCCTGAAATGCATGGAACTAATTAAATATTATTTGACATAATCTAAGTAATCTTGATTACGTGGTCACATTATTACTTATAAATATATCCAACTAGTAAATATTTATGAATGCTTAGGACCTTGCCAAGAAGTATAGAGATGTTACGGAGTGCTAAAGTTGATTTAACTTTGCGCAGGATAACATTTATAATGTGCCTGAGAGGAATAAGCAGGTGAGTACTTTTTATTTTGTGTATATTCCGTAACATCCATATCCTTCCTGGGTGTAGGCAAACATCTCTACAATCATTTAATCACACTCATTTAATAAAATATCAACTTTTATCTGTGCCTTGGGATGAAGTCATAACTCAAGTTAATTTTAATTTAATGATTGTTTTAAGTAAATAATAAATATTTTATATTTAATATATTTATTTCTAGCATTTTAATCATATCTAAATTAGTATTTTATTTCTCAAACTTACATCTCAAACATTACCATTAAAGGAAACGAATTCAAGGTACTATCCCAAATTTATAACGAATTTGATTTGTACTGATATAATCAACTTTGTTACATAATAACAAGCATGCAAACAGAGTTGTATCGCAATATATTATACTAAAAATAATTGTGGTATTTTGCTTCGCTGTCCAGTAGAATCTAACGGCCGGTTTCTGGAAACCCAAATCACGATTGATCCGAGTTTGACACATAGTAATTGTTTGATTTTTTCGTTGATCATCGTTCGAGAAACCGGCCGTTAATATTGTGTTGTACAAGTAGTTTTTTATGTAAACGCAATTCTATTTCAAGCTAGATCCCTCAGCGTTGTCTATGTGATGTAAAAAACTTTTTTTCCCAGATTGAAATGTCCTTACTGTCCCATGGAGCAATCGCCGACAGAAGCCAGACAAATTTACTTCTCCTGAGCAAGTCAACGTAATATATTTCTTAACTGAATAATATACGGTTCAATTTTGTATGCCACTAGTTCTTATGTTCTTCTTTTAGAAATTATGTGGAATGACTGGGAAGTTTAGATTCGAAGATTTTATATTAAATAGATGGTATTCCTATGAACTATTGTTTCAATGCTAGTAGAGTTAGAATATTTATAATATTTGTCGTTTCGTAGGATTTTTTTGTCTTAGATGTAAATAAAATTGTATATGAACATATAGTAGGTTTGACAGTAAAAATAATTATTTTGTATTCCATCGAAGTTATAGAATATATTAACATAATATCTATTTTTATACAGTGTTGATGATTTTGTAATTAGCTATCATGGCTTGTGCCTATGTTATGTTACTAACACTTAAATATAAATGTAGTTAAAAAGAAAGCTTTTTAACGGTTAACTTTTCGATTTCCTTCTGAACAGGTCTTTAGAAGGAAATTTTTCCACCATTCTGCCAAGTTGTAAACCAAAATCCATAGATTCATAAAAAATGATTTATTTTCAAATTTCATTTTTAGTATCTACTAGTTGTACTAGGTTTAGTCCTGACAATAGAATATATATAACTTAATATAGCTTAATAGTTTTTGTAACAAAATGTTTATTGATTTTTATTCCCGTGTCTAATTTCATAAGCAATAACATACATTTGACTTAGCATCTTAATGGGTCATGGACGCTGCGTGATGTTTTTCAGGATACGTCCTCCGGGCTCAGTGAGGCCTTGAAGACATGTTATAGATGTTTCCGTAACTTATTCGTAACGCACTAATAAGACGAATAATGTATGTTTGCCAACATGACTGGTTCTAGACCTTTGTTCTCTGATAATAAAATAACTTTGAGTAAGTTGTTCGTTTTATTTATTGAACGCGCCTTTTGCGCTTCATTTACACTTTTTTCGTGATATCTCGAAAATTAAGATTTTGTTAACCGCGAAATGCAAGTTTATGCAAGATTTTTATTTATACGGTCTATCTTTTAAAAAGTTAGCGCAGACTTGAAGTATTGATTACCATACGTAATGATGACAAAGTCAACGCTAACTTTTTATAAGACAGACCGATAAACTTTAGTCGAATAATTTGCGCTACTTTCAAAATACAGAGCTCCGAAATTAGTGATGTCTCTTGTCAGGTTTTGGCGAAGGTTTAATAAAAAATACTGAATAATATACAGAAAACATTTATTGATTATAATTTTTTGAAACAAATACAATACCGAAATAACATTTTATTAACCTAAAATAAATTATTTAAAAGGGTTTTCATTTCGTTATAAATAAGTGAGCCGCAACAATAATAATATCATATTGATATAACCTTTTGAAAAGTATATTCACATCACAAACTATCAAGAGTTTATTAAATCTTTACAACGAAAGTTTATGATAGTAAATAATTTATACAACTTATTATATAAATCGCAAAGTATCACACAATAATAATAATTATATGTAGCATCTACCAGCAAAACACTACAATAAGTCGCTAATTATTGCTGTAAAATTTCTTCTACATATTTAATTAAAACACCGAAAGATAGGCTAGTGTTTCGTATTGAGGAAAGAAGCCAATGCAATGAAACCCGTAAAATAAAAAACTTTATATGCGCAGGAAAAAACATTTCATGCATTTAAAATAAATACAAGGAGCAGTGTTAGACACCGAAAAAGCTAAAATAGCTATATTTTTATGATTGCATTGACTTTTTTCCTCGAATAATACTAATCTAAGAGAAACCGATAAGTAAGATGGAAGACGCCTCTAAATACAGCAAATGTATGCATTTTAGCGATAAAATTACATTAATATCACTTACAACCTAAATCTACCTATGCATTACATATTATTAAATAACTGATAGAAATCTGCTTTATTATGGTATTTTTTAAGTATTTGGCACAAATTTTGCCTACAGCAATGTGATTTAGCAATGATTTTAATCTCTGCCTAAACATTGTGTGAAAATGTCGATACAGGGTGTTAAATAAAGTTATTTCGAAATTATTCTCGGTACTTTTATATGAGTAGTGACATTATACATAACATTTTTTTTAAGGAGCTTAGATTTATTTGAATTTTTGATGTGTCAAATATCAAACTTAGAAATTTTAGGTCTAAAAAAATAACACCCTGTAAGCGACAAAGCACACAATAATATTTTTCGGAATTAACAAGTAAAATCATAGATGCATGTTGAAAAATAAATAATAATAAAATTCTCTCTAATAAATAATATTGCTTCAAATCAGTCATGGCCTCAGTCTAATTAAATCTACACGTAATTTAGTTTATTCTCATACAAAAATGTGAATAAAATTGTACTAACGAAGCAGATAAGTTAATTTTAAATATATTATGCATACTTACGAACCTAATATTTTTTTATGAATTCCGTAACATTAAAAAACATATTCATTGATACAGGGTGTCCAAGATGACATTTGTCGTATAAATTCTGTATTTCATCATTATTTTGAATAGTTTTCCTTATATGCTACTTGGTGTATTCATAAGGCAATTTATGTATCGACAAATGAGTAGGTTTGCTTGTCTGTTTTTAATGTCGCAAAAATTCACCATGACGAAAGAAACAGAACATTACAGGCACTTTTACACCGGCCTCAGAAAATTTACAATATTTTGAATCAATCAATAAAGTCTACTTTTAAAAATTAGAAAATCTGGTGGATCTAAGCAGCTGTTTTAAAAATATCCTTACTAACAAACTTTACTTAAATAATTTAATTAAAAAAAATAAGCTAGGATTGCTACAAAGTGAACTGGCTAAGATTATAAGTAGGTACTATAGTTTATCTGGATATACGAAAGTGAGTACAACTTGTCATCAGATACCTATTTTAAGCTACGTCGCAACATTTTAACTTTGTAAATATAATTTTATACTGTAGGCTATAAGAAATAGATCACTTGATTCATGAACACAAAATTATGGTTTGCTTATGACTATGAAAATCTATTCTATTAATATTCACAGTATCACTTAGAACACTGTTCTTGATGTTATATAAACATTTTTGATCGCCCTGTATACATAATTTGTATATTACTTAGCGTTCAGATCACAAGTACATAGTACATAATAAGATATTATATTTTATTATTGCTCAGTTTATAATACGAATATATTTTATTATAATTTATTAACTTAAGTTATTATTCTTAAAATAATAGCGTTTAAAATTCATATAATAACGCGAAGCGAAATAAATAAATATTTAAAACTTATATTTAACTGCACCACATTTCTGTCAGTAGATAATATATTTGTTTTATTTATGCTGGCAACTTGTGGCAGAACAAAACGATTTTACGACAGAAATATGGCAACTTTTTAAACTATTTTTATTATGATTGACTCATTAGTCTCGGAAAACCTAAATGCACAGGGAGAACGATTTTTTTTTTATTTAAACAATATCCGTACTACATAGTTTTAGTATCACATCTAGTTTATAGTATCTACATAAGAGATGTAATCATTCTACTAAAGTTATTTTCTCACCTAAACTTTTATAATTTTGACTACTAAGGGTAAGCTTATTTTTACTTGAGTTTGCTTATTCTGTACACTCTCTGTCCCACACATTATAGGTATATGCTTAAGTGGGACAGAGAGAGAGTAAATCCGAGTACCAACAGTTGAAAACAGCTGTTTGTTGGTATCACAGCTACTGTCATAAAATGACTGGGTGAATGTGATGCACAATTTACAATTCAAGAAAAGTAGTCAACACAACAAATAATATTCACATATACAGTAAACAAAGTCACCTAAGTTTTAATTATTTTGATATATTGATATCAAGATGTTTGAATCTAACCATGCAAAGTTCACAGAATATATGGACAACCATAAAAATATTCCTTCATTAATTTGACTTCAATAACTTTAGTTGTCATACACTGTGAGATTGTATTCACAGTATACTCAAAGTTTTTGAATGCTGTAATGTTTTGCAGAACTAGCGTGGTTAGACTATGAAAAAAGTATTGATTGTCTATGGACTAGAGATTGGTAAACTTGTATCGCGACTGCAGACATTTTTGAGTTCCTAGAACTTAATGACCAACAATAAATAGAGCTTTGCCCCGATGATATAACGCAATTCTTAAAACTTTTTGTTTTGGTAACTTATCGAAAACTTACAAAATACATCCTGCTAACAATTTAGGTCAAGCCAAGATAAATAAGTTCAGTTTTTGAACACCAACAAGACTTTGTCGCTATTCAAAAGTTCAGAGATAATATTCTGATGATAATTATATTTAGGTATAATTAATTATCAATTAAATTTTATAATGCACGCACAACTTTCTCGAAATACATAAGACA
This sequence comes from Ecliptopera silaceata, assembly GCA_932527185.1. Taxonomy (NCBI): domain Eukaryota; kingdom Metazoa; phylum Arthropoda; class Insecta; order Lepidoptera; family Geometridae; genus Ecliptopera; species Ecliptopera silaceata. Next base: position 3,154,683 of record OW052205.1, on the reverse strand, counting down.
CAGCCAAACTATACAGGATGTATAAAAACCAGATAAATTAACAAATTATGAAAATTTTAATATATGATGAAAAACATTGTTTTTCAACCTCTATATTGTACTTAAATATTTATTTTTATAATTTCAAGTTTCATTTTTTATCCAGTGGTCTGGTAAGTGGAAAAAAATTGTGAACATGACCCTGACATAATTATCTTGTGGCAATAAATACATAATTATAAACCAAGAGGTAAAATCAAATAACAAACTCATCAAAGTATTTTTTTTATATTTCGAGAGCAGTCTGGCTACATCCTGTATTTTCATGATTTTACTACAAACCTGCTGTACTGAAGGTACCTAATTTTTTTTATTGAGTGGTAATTACCACATTGGAGTTATCTAAAAAGCCGATTTTGGAAAAAGATTATCAATTACACCAAATTAGTTTAAAACTATTATTGCTATCATCTTTACAAATTTGGTAATCATTCCAAAGATTTATTCCAAATAAACATTTTTTTTAAACTATGGAAAACATTTTAAAGTGTGTTGAACTATTCTGTTCATCAATATGTGGTAATGTTTAAACAGCATGGTTCAATCATCAATTTCTTACTTTAAAAATTGCACCCATTGCGCTATTTATGGCCATGGAAATTATTATCTAACCTGTAACCAGATTTTATATAGACAGTTGATAGAATTAAAAAATAAATATATAAAAAAATCCATTTCACTACACAAGTGATAATAATAAAAGCTTGAAAACAGACTAGTATTGCTATTTTGTTGTGGTTTTAAGCCCGCGGGCGTCACACACGCATGTAAAACTTCAAGTAGAATATCTCGTTGGTAATTACCGCTCAATCGCTACCTATTTACCCGACGCTCCTGTCAAACCGTAGCGGCGACGCTCGCTAGATGGCGCTAGTTGGATGCAGGTCTCCCGAGCGGGCTAGCTCGGCGTCGGCTCCGATTTCACGCCCGCCAGATTGAGCAGCGCCTCTGCCGTGCGTCGCTCTTCGCAGCCGCTGTACGAATGCTCGTCGCGAGCGCAACGGGATATCACCAGGTGTGCCGCTGGCGGAAGCTGAAACAAACGAACAACGTTATATGTACTTTTATCGGTGATTTGATTGTCATTTGTTTTTATTTATTCTACGTGCCTCACTGCTGGGCAAATCTCTCTTTCATATTTGTCTACCTCTATAAACTCTATAAACTCTATAAACTTTTATAGCAAAGGGTATTTTTATCACTCTTTTCGAGTGCACATGACTGACTGTATAGGCAAGAGCGGATCCAGCTTTGGCGCCAAGGGGGGTCACATAGTCGTGGTCAAGTCAAGAACTTATCATTTTATGTTTAATTAGTGGTCCACCTAAGTCCTGGAACCAGCTCAGGGGGGGTCATGACCCCCATGACCCCCCCCCCCTGGATCCGCCGTTGTGTATAGGTAGAGACAGAGTCTCGTTAGCAATGAATAAAAGAAAACTGCACTCGACCTGACATTTATTATTACTAATTTCACGGTTATACTAAATATCAGTATTCATACCTGTGACATAACATTGGGTCCATACTTCATGGCCAGCACGGTAGCAGCCGCGAGATACTCGTCCGCGCCGGGCTCGGGCGAGCCGGCGAGACGGCGCGCGAGGAACGGGAATAACGACGGGTCGGGCGAGTTCTTTGTGCTCGGTGGAGGCGAATCCGGCGCGGTTGTCGGGATCGGCTGACGACCGAATGCCTGGGGGGAAATAAATTAGTACAAATGTTAGTTATAGAAACCTAGTATCAAGATGATTTTGAAGTCACTAAAATGCAATATTTTTTTTTTTACTTTGTGTACGAATTGAGAGGGTCTTGGGGGGTCATGTCCTCTGTGACTGCGTCTGTCAGACGCCATGTTGTACAATGTACAATCGATTTTAATTCTAGAAATTATTAATCTTAACAAATTAGAAAGATTTAAAAAATATGTATCTGCGGAAGAACATTTCATTGTATGTTTTTTGATAAACTCATCAGATTTATAACATTTCCGTATGCTAACGTTATTCTCTTTACAAGTTATAAAGAAATAAAAAATCAGAAAGTGTATGAAATAATGAACGGATGATGTCTAATGAATGATAAAAAATAAAATAAAAAACATTGTTCTTACCCTGTCTATTACCTGTAATAGCGAGGCACGGTGTTGTGGGTCGACCGTCCACAGTGAACCTTTACCAAGACCGGGAGCCGCAGCCACCTAAGGAAAACAAACTTATTTTATAGTAACTATATTTATTTATTTTATTTAGTATAGGGGGCAATTACCGAAAAATCGCCGAAACTTGCTTACGTAATTAATGGACTGCAGTATCGCAAAAAAGGAGGGAACACAAACGGTTTATATAAGTACACGCCACATTTGGACTATTCAGCTGTATCTTATTGTGACCTTTGTTACATTTGGTATTTTTAATCTGGTTTAGTTTAGACTTAGAACCAGGGTACCAATTCTCGCGCTTTAGAGATTCGACGAAATCGACGTAGGTCGATAAAAGATGGCGGATGTCGAAAAAATGCTAAATAAGCTATTCTCGTGATGTCGCTAACAGACTTATGTCGTAAGAAATCTTTAGACAAGCAACGAGTGGTCCCGAGCGTTAGAGATCGAATGTCGAAGGATAGCAGCCATTTTCTAAGGACAACTCTGCCTGTTTTGACAAGAATAGTGGGTTGGTATCTACTCTCACTCTGTGTGTGATTCAGTTTCTGTTGGTTTCCTATTGTGGTGGGTCCTAGCAAATATTTTACGATGGTTGATGAATTTATCGTTGAGTTTTTAACGCTTTCCATCTCAAACAATTTTCGCCAATATCAAGTTGATATGAATAATATACTTAACTGAATTAACTAAATAATATACATATAGATTAAAATAAATTTATTTCCAGAAAAATATGTAACATCGAGTCAGTAAAAAGTTCACTTCACTTCTTCTTTTTGGCTTTTGTGGCTTTAGTTTCATAAACCGTAGAATGGAGATAAAATATGGAGAAATCGTAATATAACTAAAGCCACTAAAATCCGGCTCGTCTGAACGCTTGTGTTGCCCATATTCCTATACGCTGCAGAGACGTGCACTCTTAGGGAAAGTGAGAAAAAGGTAGATGCCCTTGCGATGTGGTGCTGGAGAAGAATGTTAGGAGTATTGTGGACAGAGTTTCGCACAAATCAATCCATACTCCAAGAACTCGGCATCAAGCAACGTCTATCGTCTGTTGTGCAATCGCGTATCCTCACTTTCTTTGGGCATGTGTCTCGTCGTGGGGGAATTTCCATTGAACGCTTGGTGGTGCAGGGCAAGTTCGAAGGCAAAAAAGCGCGCGGTAAATCACTTATGAGATGGACAGACCAAATAAGAGCAGCCATTGATCTTCCCTAAATGTATATTTGAATATTTGTTATGTATATTTTTATTAATATGATGTAAAAGTTAAAAACATGACGTTGTTATTTGACTTGACGTTTGATAGCAAAGGCTCGTTTATACAGGGTCAGTAACTGACTACAAATTCGAGGCAAGTCAGTGCTGACCCGAAAAAAACCCTGTGCAAACTGATTTGAAGTCAGTACAGTGGGTTGAAGTCAGCGCTGACTTGAATATTCGGACACGAATATTTTAAAGTCAGTTGAAGCACCCCGCCACCCGCGCACCCCCGCGCCAGCCAAATAAACTCCGTGTAAACAAACAAGTCAGTGCGTGGTTAGTCACTGCCGCTGCGTTGTAGAGTGACCACGTTTTTTTCGCTGGCGATAAAAATGACGCGTAAGCTTGGCGAAGACAAAACCTTAAAATTGGTGCAATTATATTGCGAAAACTAGTGCCTTTGGGATAATAAACCCCTAAATTACCGCAATAAAGAAATGCGGTCAACGGCGTTGCAAAATATGGCTCAACAAATGTCGTTTATTTTTAGTTATCTCATTTACTACCATTTCAACAGCAAAATTGATATAATTTTTTCAACAAATAATTAAATCGTCGTTTCAGTTGTTTTCGCGAATTCATTTTTCCCACTGACTTCACACGTGTGCTCACCTTGAGAAACGCACCACTACTTACTTCATGTAAACAGTTAAAGTCAGTCGCGGCGCCGACATTGGCGCTGCGACTGACTTGTCTACTGACCCTGTATAAACCAACCTTAAGACTGAACTGACAGTATAGAGTTTACTTACCTACCACAAAGTTTCGTACTACGCAAGTAAAACATGTAAAGGTAGTCATACATTGGATATGATAATTTTTGGTTTAAAAACCATTTTTTTCTGTAATTATTTACTATAATTTGATATTCCATATTATAATCATTTCATAATCTATGTTGTGTGAATACTTGAGGCCACAAATGTATATAGATTCAGATTTAACAAGATCTTGTTAAAATAACAGCTGAAACGGAACGTATAATTGGTTTCTCTACAGAAATGTCGTGCCACCATTTGTCGAATCCTAGTGGGAATACGGTTTTTTGAATTGTCAGACATTTTCGTGAGATTTTGCCTAGACATTCAAGCTTCGTCAAGATCTCTATCTCGCCAAAATCGCTACAATCCGAGAATTGGGCCCCAGAGGTATTGATTCAGAAATTCTTAGTTTTCTTGTCATCACACTCATTAGTTTAACTTTTAAAGGATGCAAGAAAAAGGGTTATGCAATGCAATTTCTTAAACGCTTATTTTTGAGGTGACCTACATTACATTCAACAGTGGTGTCGCGCTGCGCACGAGGTTACAGATAAAACAGTAAGTGTATTGAGTACATTTTAGTTCCGTCGTGGCGCACGAAGTGACAGATTAAACAGTAAGTGTATTGAGTACATTTTAGTTCCGTGGTGGCAGCACCGGTATATTTTATGGTCAGTATTCTATAATCTGTGTGCTACTTTCAAACAGAGGGTGGACATAAATACCGGCGCGCGATCTGAGACAAGGCTTTTTGCTTCTGGCTCTTGGAGAGGCGAGACGGGAGTGCTGAGCCAGAGGAACTCGGAACTACGAAGGAATAGTGAGTGTCTTGGATAACCATGTAAGTGCTAGCTAATAATTCATTACTATTCTTGAAAGGGTAATGAGATTATGAGAAGATACTTTCGCGATAAACTCAATTGTCCGCGTTATTAATATCCAGTTTATAATTGTCGTAATGGATCAGTTCGGTCGATCTGGGAGAAAAAAGCCGAGCAGACAGTGCGAGGCTGGGGGGTCTCTGAATGCGTTCAGAGACCCACTCAAGCATAGCTTGCTTGAAGGTAGGGCTCCGGACTCGAGAGTGAGTCCCGGTGCTAGCTGGCCGGGATAGGAATGATCTCTCGAGTGCCCAAGGGTCCAGGCAAGGCCGAAGGGGGGTGTATCTCTGAGCCCTCGAATGGGACCGATCAGAGATACAGAAAGATCGACCCTATGAGCGGTAGCGGACTGGTTGCTTAAGGGGATGGAGGCGTAGCACTTGGGATAACTTCCCAAGCTCGTTCCGGTTGTCCGAGAAGGCTGTACAGTCCAGGATAGTCGCGTAGACTGTCCTGATGATGGCTGGAATCCGGGCACTATCTGGGCGTCGTCAGATAGTGTAGAGACCAGGGTCGATCGGTGCTTAGGGCAGTCAAATCGTGTGCGAAGCAGTTACATTACATTAGTAGATATCGACTCATAATCTCATCCTCACGTATATATATATATATTTGTCGTGCAATATAAAGGCGCGACAAAATGGTGGAGATGCAGGGATATGAAATCCTTGGAGATTGAACAACGAAAAGTTTTTTCGTGTTGTTCCCAGAAAGTGGTTAGTCCGTGGCTGACATGAACCAACCGTTTGGTGGTTGAATTGGGTTTTTCATTTACTGAATTATATCCAGAAGAAAAAAAAAAATATAATAAAGAAAAATAAAACTATGGTTTTATTTGATTGTCCTTGAATTTCCCCCAACATGATAAAAACAAAATGGCATCCTTTGAAAATATGTGTTGTTTTATTACTTACATCCTACTTTTTATTTTTTACGTAATCGTGAACTTTTTTAACGTGTTTTATTAATTTCGTCATTTATTAGTTTATATTTTAAACTAGAATAACGAGATATTGATATATGCCTCTTTTGCATATGTTATTTGAATATCTCAATCCATTGACATACGTGCGCGCACTCCTTTTAAAAATTATTAGACGGAACGTTCCGGGTTTAAAGTTGTTAATCCTGACATTTATGGTTTTTGTTATAATTAATTACCTATTGAGATAATCAATTTGTGACTGTTATCTTTTTTTTTAAGGTTAATTGATAGAAACCGCTTAATTCAGAAGTTGGATTGAATTCAATCGTTCCAGCCTAGCTCTGGCCTAAAGCAAAGATCAGTTTTCATTATTTAATTGTACCGTCAGATTGTGATCTTTCGCTATTTGTGTGATTTAATCATGGCAACGTTCGTACTTTCCTAGTGAGGTAGAACTAAGCCTGATTTAAACAAAAATGCTAATGATTTTTGTAAGTTTTCAGAGAATGGTGTATTTAGAGTGCTAGTGCTGCGACCTTGGTGCCGATGACGACAGATGAGTGTGCTACCAGCTCGTTTGTCACGTCTGCGCCGCAGTCTCGCCAGCACGGGTTCTAGCAATGCCCTGGCAGTCCCAGTTGCAGAGTGCGCGACTACCCCCAGCAGCGTCGACTACGCGAGTACGTGTGTGGGCCCCCTTGAGTGTGCTTACTGTTTGGACAACCACCACTGAACGCCCCATTGTAGTGATGAGCGCGTTATGCAAGGTCAGATTCAACCATTTACTTTGATTTTGTACATCGATTCTAGTTTGCAAGATATCGATTTTTAATGTGGGTAGTAGGTAAACGAACGCCTTAAGCAAATGCTGGTCTAAGACAAGCAGATACTGGTCCCGGACAGTTCGTTTCTTGAAGGGCGATGCTTGTAGTTGACTTTACGAGTTTAGTTTACCCACACTTGTTCAAAACGAGTTAAGCACATGTTACACAGTAGTAACATAATCGATTTCGTAAACTTTCAGTAAAATATGCGTTGATAGCTATACCACATAATGTAGATTGCGCTAGGTGTTTTATTTTGCGCCTTTGGTGAGTTTGGGAAACTATTGGTGTAGTTCAGCGTGATAAAAATAACTCATTAGTATGAGCCCCTGATGTGATATTTGCCGCTGTCATTTACAGCATAATTGATTTGTTGAGTTTTTGTTAGTAAAATACAAAAAGAAATAACGACTATCGCTTCAAGTCGTTTCTATGAGATCTTTTTAGATTATTTTGTCCGATAGAAAACTACCCGTTATTCCGTTAGGTAGAATAAAGTTTTGTCCTAAAGGCTAATCTAAGTGTAGTTCTTTTGTTCATTTCTAGCAATTGTGCAATGTAACAAATTTAGGTGTCGTTAGTTAGTACTAATTAGTACATGTAGCTAAGTGTTTTGCTTGCGATAACATCGAAAGAACACCTTTCTGTCGAAAACAAGTGACGTCATTTTCGTTAAGAGATAAGATTGTTGCAGCGATAAGATTGCGTCGAATCGCTCATTCTTTTTGATGAGGGTATTTTGGAAATAGTGAAACTTGCAATATTCTTGTAGAAAAATGTCGTAAATAGATTTGATGGCGAAGTAATCGTTTTATCTGTTTAGAGCATACTTCAAATCTATCCGGTAGGGTAGACAGTGGACGAGATTAGTTATTCTGAGTCTAGTAAATATTTCGTTAGCAAGAAATGTTCTTATCAAGTTTTGCGAGGTTGTTGATACCTAGGTAACTAAAACATCGAGTGAGACCGTTAGTTACTAGGCATGGGCATTTTTGGATTTTTTCACAAACCGATACAAGACCGATTTCGGATTTTGAAATCGATTTCAAAAACCGTTTTTAAAAAATCGATTTCGGTAGCGAATATCGGAGCGTATTTATTACGACAAACGCAAAATAGAATTCTTTCGGTTTTTGGTTTTCGGTGCAAAACTAAAATCACGAATGCGTGTCAAAACTATAGAAAACTAGAACTTTAGATTTTGATTGTTTGCAGTTTGCGTTATCATCGTGCGTTTTCTAAAAACTGTTTTCTCATATTGGAATATCGATGCGATACGATTTCTGCAAGCGGATTTCAGTTTCGTTTTGATATATCTGTCTCATGCCTATAGTTACAGTTTTTTGTAGGTGTTGAAATATTTGTCTTCCGTCAAAAAGTGTTTAAGTGTCAATGAGGTTTGCAATCCGGATATTCGTCGTACCCGGATAATTGTTAGTTGGTTTAGTCCAGATATCCGTTTGTTTTTTGATCAGAAATTCTAGATCCGGATACATAAGGTAGACTAGCTGGTACATACATACAGTTGTGTGTTTATAACATAGACGTTCCTTTATTTTTCTACGGTGATAGGTCGTCGACGATTTATTTAAATAAATTAACATAACTTAGAAGTTACTGGAAGCAATATTATTTCAGTTACATAACGAATTTACTGGTACGAAGAATTATATACCTGCTAGGTTTTGAGATTTTAATTAATTAACGCATTCAAGTTAATAGAAGCAATATTATTTCAGTTACATAAAGTATTTACTAGCCTTCAATTTTACATTAATTAATTTTACTAAGGAACTAGCTACCTATATGTTTAACTACGAATTACATAAGCTACTACGAATAACATAAGCTACCACGAATTACATAAACCACCACGAATTACATAAACCACCACGAATTACATAAGCTGCTACGAATTACATAAGCTATTACTAAGTACCTATGATCATGTACCTAACTACTTACATGCAGATAGATACTTTTCTTTTGATTTGAGCTCTTACATTGTTTGAGTAATCGTTTCCTTTAGGACCTTTACTTACTACCTAGTTAAAGTTGACTTTATTTTATAATTTGAGCGAATCTTTACTCTTAAATCAGTTCAGCATTGGTTTGGATTTATACGTTATGATACAAGTTACGTAGGTACAATTAAGTCGTATCTATTCGAACGGGACCAAACTAGTACCTACCTATTTATAAATACTAATACAGAGTGATACAAATTAAAAATAAACTACAATTTAATGCAAACAGTGAGCAATAAATAACTTCTAGATAACGGTAGGATCAACAGCGTGTTGTGGTACTGGTCAACCCAATCATATCTCTTAGAAATCTAGACTTGTAATTTTCGTTTTAGTTTTTGTTGGTACTTTGCAAAAATTCATATTGTGTTGACGAGTTGTACACTTGTTTGTGCACAGTTGAAGTTATACAAAATAGTTTGAGAAAAGTGTAAATTTGTGTAAAGTCTGAAGTTTGATCATTCGTCCATAGAATGTAGCGAGGTCTTAATCTACTATGAAATGCTGAACGATGCGTTAGTAGTCCGTTAGTAGTCTGGTTGAACATATTTACAGTACTTTCATACCTGGTTTTCTTCTTTCATCTTTGATTTTTATACAATGGAGGCAATACTAGTACGTTCGTAAAAAAATATTTCATGTTAGCCAGTGTTGGTTACGAGTCTGAAGTTGTGTGTGAAGAGTCTGAAGTAGCTTTGATCTATTGTTAATGTGTTGGCGTTAGCGTTTTTATTTTAGACAAAGCTGTAGTAAACGTGTGTGACGTTTTACTTGGGTTTACAATACCAGGTTGCAGATAAGAGCGACTTCACAACTAATTGACATTGAAACCAAATGTTTTTGTTTTGGTTTGGATTTTGATGTTTTTGTCTGTATAAGACGAACGTAATCGTGGCAATCGTGGAAATTGTTTACTTTGAATGTGTAAGTGTACCTGTTAAGGTCTCATAGTAAGCTGGTCGAATAATGTTTTTTCCATGAGATATGAGAGACTAAAGCGTTAATTTAATTTTCTACTACACGAGTTTCGAGTTTTATAAGTTGAAAGGAGAAAGAATGGTTTAATGATTTGCCCGCTGTTAGTAATTTGATTTTATGTATCTGTCATACATAGGAGTTCTATGACAATGTACTGATGCACATGGCATCGTCTTATTGAAATAATTATCAAGTCACATCAGTCAATCGTCAAGTCTACTGTTTGTTTTGAAGTTAAAGATGTTTGTGAGGATTCACTTAAAACAATTCAAAGTTGTTTTCTTTATGTCCGATTTTTGTTGTAAGAAAAGGTGACATCACGATGTTCCAACTCTCTTTGTATTCGAGTTTTTACGGTTTACTAAAGTTTTGTTTTTAACTTCAACGTCGTTTAGTAGTGTGTAGTGCTTGCAGTGAAGCAGTCGTGCATTGCAGTGAGACACTCCTACTCTGCTAGTATTTTCATAAAGTTTTATGATCGAACAGTTGTAGGTACAACTAAAAGTCATGTGGTGTTTACCTGTAATGGGTTTGTACACATAGAATAAGAACCTTTATGTTTAAGTTTTTTGGATGTGTTGTGTATAAACTGTTGGTGAACCTAAATAAAATAAATAAATAAAAGGTGTGATGAGTTTTGCCGTTCCCGTTTCGAAATGTGGAAGAAAGTTCTTTCGTGTCAAATGTAGTTGAGTTTGACGATTGTTTTTCAAAAAAGTATTTATGTATGTACATGTAAAATATTTGAAATGTTGACGAGATTTTTAATGTTTTGTAGGTTAGACTAAGCGAGAGTTGTCGAAGATTTTACCGACTTCTTTGTGTCAACAATCGTAAATAGATCCGACAGTGGTTTTGTCGAATACTTATGTTAACGGAATTTTTATTTTTATTTGAACAAACTACATAGTTTGTGTGTAGTCAAATACTTACGAGCCAGTTCTTGTTATTTTGACGCTCTGTTACTAGCGGACTACTAAACTACTCCGGTATGATGAAATTAATGAAAATAATAAATGAAACTAATCGTTATTACAATTTTGTACAGGTTTTCATTGGAGATGTAAGATGTAAAAGAAGATCGGACGTGGCAAAAAGAGGTACACAATGGTAGGTAATTGGCTTTACTGTCTTTGCGACTGAGCAATGGTTGCTCGGTGCGGAGACTGGTCATTCACTTGTACTGTGTGTGTCATGTGTTCGAATGTAAGTACATCATGTTACATCGTATAAGCTTGAAAACTACTTGAACTATGAAAACGATTCTAATGTACTGGGTCGAGTCCCTTCTCATTGTGTTGTTGGGCATTTTTGTAATAAAGTTTTCAGGTAGACCTGGTATGACATGCTAACAAGGCGCCTACAATCGCATTCTGTCTTCAGGTGTCTGTAAGGATTTAAGGGTGAACCGTAAGATTTTGTAAAAATGAGTGTAAAGTACGATTCAATCTCATGAGAGATTTGTGTGTTGAATGCTGAATCAAAACGTAAAGTAGACTCAAACATAGATTTTGGGCACTTTCTTGATGAAAACCCGTGAATAAATTTGTGTTTGTATGGGTTTTGATTTAATCATTTAACGTCGGAGCATACACACATAAACGTGAACTAAATCAACACGTAAAGTAGACTCGAACATGAGTTTTGGACACGTTTTCTTGATGAAAGTCTGTAAGAAACTATGTGTTCGTATGGGTTTTGATTTAGACTTAACTTCGGAGCGCGACATGCAACTCGGTGCCTCTGTCTGTTGTTAGAAGATATGCAGGTTGTCTGTATATCTTGGTTAGGTAGGATAATGGAATAGTCCTAACTGTGTATTTTCTGTTTCATTTGAGGAACATCCTGTTGGTTAATCCCAGTTTGTTCCAGGCACCCTTCATGAAAGGTGCCTCAGTCAACCGCGTGATGGAGCCATCTCTGCAGTTCGTGCCTGCAGCTCAAGCGTTCAGTTCGTACCTGCAGTTCGTGCCTGTTGCGAGACGTCGAGGTGGTAACACCTCTCTAGTATTGTCTAATTAGTAAAATAGGCTGTTACTATGCCCACATTTCTCCAAATGGATGAATCACAGTGGCTATCGAACCGTCATTATTGCTTGAACAGAACCTTTTTTTCTTTTCGGGAGGTTCTCCTGGACTCCTGTCCAGGAGAGTTTGAACTTCATGAATGGTCAGAGCTGGCTAAGTCTCATAATGACTTTATAGAGATAGAAGATAAACAAGAAGAAGAAACAACTGCTAATAATAACAGTTTATATGACTATAACGTAACCAGTGGTTACACAAATGGGATACAACTTGAACATTTCCTGGATGAGCTGGCGAGTGGGAAGATTCCTCCTGTAAGGGAGTCTTGATTTGTTTATAGACTCTAGGTCTACTTTGATGTAGTGGTTGAATGGTAACTATTCAACCACGCAATTCAGCATGGAATTATGACACTATTTTGATACAGTCTATTGGACATCTATATCCACGGGAAGATGGTTCAGAACAGAGTCTCCAACACGTATAGACTGTTATAAAGGAACTAGGAGTATAGTGAATGTATAGCTCAAGAAATACATCCAGATTTAGAGTCAATTCAGGTACCAGATACTGAATTGCTCCTCAGCAAGAAACAACAAGTACTCGGAGATGATTGGCAAGGCAGACAATCTAAGTGATAGTGACAACGCCAATGGAGATAACCTACATGTGGATTCAGTAGTTTTCAGCCCTGTTCAGACAGCAGATAATTCGCCTCAACGAACTACCGACGTTAGAGGAAGAGGCGAGAGAAGCGCCGCCATACGTGCGAGAAAAAAAATTTTCTGGAATGGACACTTCTTCTATTTGCCCTGCTGAAGTAACACCTTTTTTGTTGTTGGGAGTGTCGCGCTGCGCACGAGGTTACAGATAAAACAGTAAGTGTATTGAGTACATTTTAGTTCCGTCGTGGCGCACGAAGTGACAGATTAAACAGTAAGTGTATTGAGTACATTTTAGTTCCGTGGTGGCAGCACCGGTATATTTTATGGTCAGTATTCTATAATCTGTGTGCTACTTTCAAACAGAGGGTGGACATAAATACCGGCGCGCGATCTGAGACAAGGCTTTTTGCTTCTGGCTCTTGGAGAGGCGAGACGGGAGTGCTGAGCCAGAGGAACTCGGAACTACGAAGGAATAGTGAGTGTCTTGGATAACCATGTAAGTGCTAGCTAATAATTCATTACTATTCTTGAAAGGGTAATGAGATTATGAGAAGATACTTTCGCGATAAACTCAATTGTCCGCGTTATTAATATCCAGTTTATAATTGTCGTAATGGATCAGTTCGGTCGATCTGGGAGAAAAAAGCCGAGCAGACAGTGCGAGGCTGGGGGGTCTCTGAATGCGTTCAGAGACCCACTCAAGCATAGCTTGCTTGAAGGTAGGGCTCCGGACTCGAGAGTGAGTCCCGGTGCTAGCTGGCCGGGATAGGAATGATCTCTCGAGTGCCCAAGGGTCCAGGCAAGGCCGAAGGGGGGTGTATCTCTGAGCCCTCGAATGGGACCGATCAGAGATACAGAAAGATCGACCCTATGAGCGGTAGCGGACTGGTTGCTTAAGGGGATGGAGGCGTAGCACTTGGGATAACTTCCCAAGCTCGTTCCGGTTGTCCGAGAAGGCTGTACAGTCCAGGATAGTCGCGTAGACTGTCCTGATGATGGCTGGAATCCGGGCACTATCTGGGCGTCGTCAGATAGTGTAGAGACCAGGGTCGATCGGTGCTTAGGGCAGTCAAATCGTGTGCGAAGCAGTTACATTACATTAGTAGATATCGACTCATAATCTCATCCTCACGTATATATATATATATTTGTCGTGCAATATAAAGGCGCGACAAGTGGATTGATAAAGGTTGATGATGATGAAGAATGTTTGAAGCGTGTAACCAATATTTTTGCTTTGATAATGCACGTTTATAGGTTAGAGATAAAACAAAAGAAAAGCATGCCATCTCTGCAAATATTTGAAACACGTATTGTGATATTTTTTCTGTGACTCATCAAAAAAAGTAGCATGTCATCATTACTTATACTATACTAATAAACAAAAGAAAAGCGTTCCCACCTCGCTCACCTTATGGAAGCACTTATTCAGAGACAAATTATGCCGCACACTGTTCTTCCATCCTTGTGGTGCGTTCTTGAAATATGGAAAATGGTGGATTATCCACGCGTATATCTCTTTCACTGGTAACGCCCTCGTCGGTGCCGCTTCTATGGCCATGAAGATTAGGCAGGAGAATGAATAGGGAGGCTTCTGATGGGTCTGGAGAGGGGGCGTGACGGGGGAAGGGGGGGAAGAAGAGGCTTTGATAGGGGTGCGGGGAGGGGTCGGTGGTCTGATAATTGGCGGCGGCGTTGTTGATTCTGTCTGTGAAAGAAATATAATAATTAATACATGGAAGTTTTTGCCATTGTTTTGCTGCAATTTTGAGGCAATGGTTACCGTTTGGCTTATTACAAAATTGAATTTGTCAAGAAAAAGTTTATCAATAATAATTTTCTGCAAAAATATTGAAACCACAATCAGGTCAACGTAGGTAGATATATATTAAAAAAAAAAATTCTATTACCCATCTAGTTGTCGCAGTAATAAATTGTATAATTTGAGACTAGAAGGTGTTGTGTAAGTTCATAAATATTTATTCATTTATTTCACCGTAAAGCACAGTAAATGAGACTGCTAGAAAGTATAATTTATATTAAACTTGGCTTTAAAAGATGCAACAGTAAATTGCAAGTAATAATAGGCCATACCATTGCTCGGTGGCAGTAACAAGGTCACAAAAATTAAGGCTTCCTTTATAGCGTCATATTACATCATTAAATAAGGCCCCTCCATACGCACAGCAACTGAACGTTATCAACTGAGTAAATATTATGTTGGTTTGTTTACTTATTTACGTTGTATGTACTCACCTTTATAATAACTTGACTGCCGATCATTTGTGTCGAGTGTTTTGTTTCTTCTACGTCGTTTTTTGTTAGGTTTATACCTGTAAAGATACCACAGATTAGATAGTTTGTTTAAAGAAATGCTTTTAAAATGTTTGCAAAGTTTATAAAGTTGCATATACTTGTGTGAATGAAATGGTTATTACTTAACATTGGGTAGGTCATATTGTTTGTCATAGGTTGGGATTTCAAAACACAAATGTGATACATAATGTTAAAGACAATATTCAGAATGAGCAAAAAGTAAACTGATGAAGGTCACCTAGATAAAAATAGTTGAAAAACTAACTAGAAAAAAAATCGAATTAAATTATATCTAGAAAAATGTAGAGTTGACATATTTTGTAGATTGATACAGTACGAGAGATGATGATGAACTATATATATTTGGATGCAATATGCTCCTTATCACTTGCAATTGCAAAGAATATCATAAAATTGTATTTCAACGTTTGTAAACTTTTATATCATTTACAAAACAATGTCACTCAGTAACAGTTATCTAGTACTTGTCGATCGATTGGCAAGAAGTAAATACATACTATGTGCCAATCGTAAAAGGATAATCTAAGGTGCGATTTCCGCAGTTCACGTTGTATAAGTAGGTAAGGGTATGAAAATATGAGTTTTGACATTTCGTAATAATTGGCGCGGCGGCGGCGCCCCGTCGGCGCCTGGCATTCGTATCATAGTGATGGATGGATGACTACAACACAACTTTGGAAACATTTTTGTTCGAGTTTTTTGTAGTCAGATCTTAGGATCTGGCTAGACTTGAGCCAATTGACTTTGTCATAGATTGCGCCGCAATAACTGTGTCACTTTGATAGAGCGATAATATGCTTCTATATGTCAATCGGTCAATAGAGACAGTAGTAGTAAACTAATATAAATTTAATTTGTCTTCTGAAACACGAAACTAGGTACAAATGCTTTAGATCGCACATGCATTCTTGATCTATCAAGTTATAATAATAAGACAAGGGTCTAATATTTTTTACGGATCTCTAGACTGAGCGTACTTTCTTGATGTATCAAATTATTTTGAACTCTGAGTTTACTTGTTTGATAAATACGGAGTTTACTTGGTCGATAGAGACAATAAATAACAAGACTTCTTCTAGGCTCTGGTCGCGCAAAGCTGGTACTTAGAATAACCTAGTACATAGCATAGACGATCTTTCTGATTTTACAGAATAAGTATTAACTGAGTTTGACAATCTAAAACCAAGTGAAATAAGTATACTAACCTCTGAGTAAGTTTCTATCTTGCAACCAACTGAGGCTTGTGAGGTCATCGTCATGTTCCGCTGGTGGTAAGTTGCCGGCGTTGCCTCCGCAAGCCGCCCTGATGATGGAGAGCATCTCGAATTATTCTACTATTAGCTAGTGCCCGCGATTTCGTCTTGCTATCGTTATATTTTTGACAATTCGCACAATATCATTGTAAATAGCCTATGCGTTATTCCGATGCATAAACTACATTATTGTAGACTTTTATTAAAATTAATTCATCCAGTTTATGCGTGATAGAGTAACATAGAGTACATAGAGTGTGAATGTGTATCTTCTAGGCAAGTGTACTACATCGTAGACCGCATCGTGAACTTAACATAACGTGAGATCGCGGCCAAACACTTGACTATAACTTGTAAAAAAAAAACATACATACTTTCGCCTTTATAATATTAGTAGGAAGTAGGATTCGACATGAAACTGTTTTGGTCGCGTCACTGAGCCCGGTCTTCGGTTCGGCTCTTCTCATTCAGTGTTTGCCAGCTACATTCCGCAGATTGTCGGTTTATCTCGCCAGATGGCGTCGTACACAACGCTACATTTAAAATGTTTTTGTTGAGAATACTTAAATATGTTAAGTAAGTTGACTAAGGCATTGAATTTTATGTGTACAAATATTTGCACGTCATGAATCATACAATATGTTGGATGGGTACCTTCGCCTCACTTAAACGCTATGCAAAACTAGTTATTTAAAATAAATATATGAGTTTACTTTGTAAAAAAAAATGTTTAATGTAATTTTTAAACTAGGGCCCAAATATTTTTATTATGTTAAAGCATGTTTTGTATAAATGGCAATAAAAGATTTGATTTATATATTGAACATCGGATAAATGCGATGAAGCTCATAAAAATGTGGCGCCTAAGAATTTAACAAAATAAAACAAATGGCTATCCTTATCCTAATCGTAGTAGTAGATATTTTATCGATGTCTTACCCACTAACCTAGCAGCACCTAGCATAACGTTATCACTACGTGGCATTGATGGATGAAAGATAAACAGAAAACAGCATTTTAGATAGCATAATCTGAAAATAAAAATTCGGTTCGACTTGCCTTGAAAATCGTTTTTTAGAACATATTCGCTCAAGCTTATTTCACCTTTATACATAGAAGCTGTATCTACTATTAATTTAATCGTTATTAATATAATAGTTGATCTTTGAACATATTTGTTTCTAGTTATCTTCGATACAAGCATTAAATAGGTAGGTTGAGTCGCACGCAAAATTATTATTAATATGACACAGATTCTAAGTATCACTGTGCGTATCACCATTATAATTGACTGTACGCAAAGTACACTGTAAGCAAACCGATACAGGAGTGTAGACCGCGTTTAGGCATTGTGTAGTGTAGGACGCCCTCCGGAGAGATGGAGCGACGATCTGCGTAGTGTAGCTGGCAAACACATCATGAGAAGAGACGAAGACCGTACTCAGCGGCGTCTTGGAAAAGACCTACGTCCAGCAGTGGACTGATATAATTCGATGATGTATGCAAAGGTGTCACAAAGTATATTCTAAAAAAACCACTGTGCTAGAATTACAGAGATAATTAGCCTATTAAATAGTGTCGTACTGGCAGCGTGCCAGACGTCACACTGAACTTAAAGGGAGAACGAATGCGGACAGAAACTATGCAAAATCAGAACGACAGAAACTTGTGTCAACGGCACACGAAGACGAGGAAAACAAATAAAAGCGACAGCGAAAAACTAGCGGTGAACCAAAACTCTGTAAATATTAAAATATGTAACATATTTTTGTTATTTTCCCCCGGTATTATTGTTATTTTTCCATAAGCCCTGGTAAAACCAATCCAACTCAGGTACAGTCATCGTCATAAGTTCAGATATGATTTATTTTTTAATTTTAGTAACTTTACCAAATGGTTTGTAACAAAATAAAATTGCTTATACATAACATCTTTTTTTCATAGCCATTCCTGCTAAAAATTCGATATAACTAAAACCATGAACATATCACACAACGTCTCTAGTCTGCAAGGATACTTTATTCCCAGTCATTTAGTCCCTAAGTATGTTTATTTTTCCAATTATTTATTTAAGTTGGAGAAGTTAGTTACATTACAATATGTACACGACATCATTATGAACAATTTGACATTCGGAGATCCTACAAGAGGCCACATAACCTAGTAACCTACATTATACATCAATCAAGTACAATCGGCAGTACTTTGCAAGGCATTTAAGCTGCCCTCTGACATTTAAAAGGGTCACGGAGCACAGAAATAGGGTAATAATGCACCCTCAACGAGCTTAAAAGCCTTGTAAACGTGTCGAGTTAATTGTGAATGCAGTTTTCGAAACAAGTTAACTACGTATTTCCAGCTACGGAGCAGCTTATTACTCGAAAGATGGCGTAAATTATTTTACGTAACTATTAAGAAGTGATATTATAACCATAACTATCAGTGTATTGAATAATATCGATAATTATAAATGATTATTTATTAATATTTTTTTAAACTTTATCTTGAAAGCGTCGTCGTAATCGCATTGGAAACCTGTTCGGCTCCATCTGTATGAATTTGTAAATAACTCGTAATAATTACATTTTCAATACAATCTAAAATCCCGTTCTATGAATAAATTATCAATAATATATTTACTCGTACAACCAAATAGATATTACGCATTTGAGTAAACATTTTAAATTATGTCGAAGCTTAAACTGTACGTATAAAAGCTAGTTGAGAAATGACAAACAGAAAAGCAAGTCACTTGTCTACTTTGGAATTCCCTTTATAAACAATGCAGCATGTAAGTACCTTTTTATGACGTCAGCTGTAATACCACGACATCATTTTAACCTGCATTCAGATGAGTAATGCAGCTAGAAACTCGCGGATAAACAACTCTACATGCATGTCATAATCAGCTTTCAAGTAGTTTTGCAACCGGAGTTGTTTTTAATGGTACGATTTTATAAACCACTTTCAAACCTGTACTCTTTTCCATACCAAAAACCTTATAACTATTAAGTACATAAAAGTTATCTTAACTACATTAATATTTAGCTTAAGGCCCAAGCGCTCAGTCAGGACGGTAGCCCAACAACAAAAGATGTCGCTAGTTTAAAAAACTGCGGTTTTTCTTCTGATTTGTTAATGGTTTTTTGCGTTTAGTTATCAAAATTCACCTTTGCGAAAACTTATTAATAGATACCAATTAATCAATACAAAACACTATAATTTTAGTAGAAAAAACGTGCAGAGGCTGGCGAGGAATTTCAAGCTTGCTATCTACTTTGACACGCAAAAATGTTTCCGATATTTGAAACGGCGCTACCGTTTCATAATTTCGACGTCAGGTGATAAGAATGAATAGCCCAGTTCAAAGTACTGTGGACTGACATTCAGAGCATACGAGTTCAAATCTCGCCCAGAACTTTTATTTTTTGTTGCTTCCTTTGTTTCCCAAAATTTAATTTTTTGAGATTTATCTTTACATTTTTACAGACTACTTTAATACCTACTTTATTGGTATTTTTTTTGAACTTAAATGCAAAAAAATGCAGTAGATACCTATTACATAGGTTACCTTCTAATAAAACTGTTAACATCTTCAAGAATATTTTTATATGTATTTAATATTTCAATAGTGAGACTCTCTACAGCTCTATAAATTAAACAAATAAAACACATGAATATGTTTTGCCCAAAAAACGGGCTACGGGATATATGTCGTTTTCTGTGGCGTCGCTAAGATTCTTCAAGTGCAGGTGCAGCTGGTACATAAGTTGGTACATTGTCTTGCCTAGAAGACAAAGGATATAGATTGTTTGTGGGGCAGTTACATCATAATGCTTGATCGGAGTAGTAGTAGTAGTATTCAAAAGTCATCCGCGTGGATCGCAAAGCGTGCATGTTTCTTCGGATCCTTTCTGTTACCACAATGAGTTTATAATTGGCACAATTTATTACTTTACTTGCAAGATAAAATTTCATCAAAAACAACTACGACTAAATTGACAGATAGCAAGCAATGACAATTAGGTATGTCAGCGAGGTTGCCTTACTACAGGTTTTATTTACCCTGACAACAAAAAAAAGGTTTTATTTACCTATATTTCAATGCATTTATTTGGAGGTTTGTAATTTTCCTTACAAATAAACGTATTTTTTTTAAGAAATATTTTTTCTTTATATTTATAATTACAGAACATTAAAAAACGAACAGTTTGATAATTTTTGCAAGAAAATAAATTTATGTTGGCCACACTTTTACAACCAAACAGAACTAGCAGTGACACGTGACGCGGCACGCGTTGTATATTTCGGCTCGGAAACGTTTGGTAGACTTTACGTTCCCTGTAAGTATTTTACATTTATACGTCTTTTTCATATTGCAATTTGTACATAATTTAGTCTATATTACTCGGTAAAGATATTACATCCTAATGTAGAAAGAATTTTAAAATCGGACGTGTGCTTTTGAATTAAATAGTGACCAACAAACAGACAAATCTTATCCTTTAGAATTTTAGTTTAGATAACAGACCACAGTGGAAAGCATGGCAACGTAGCATTTTCAAGAAGAAAAGAGATAGATTTAGTTTTGTTGTCTTGTTTCTCTTCCTACGGCTGGAGAGCTGACAACAAACCTTTGAATTTTGTATTTGAGAGATAATTGTATTAGAGTATTATAGTATTCGAGCGAAGAGCGAATGACGTAGTCGTATACATACTTACTAGATACATAAACATTGACGACCGATGTGGCGCGGTGGCGCGGTGGCATTGACGACGCGGAGGTTTTGGGTTCGATTCCCGCCTTGGGATAAATGTTTATACGATCTGCAAATATTTATTCCGGGTGTTCTGGATGTTTATATATTTAATAAAAATTATCTATCTATGTAATGTATTGTATTAAGTATGTCAGTCTTCTAGTACCCATAACACAAGCTCTGCTTAGCTTGAGGCTAGATGATGTTGTGTGGATTGTCCAGCATTATATTATACCTATATACATATTTGTAATTTCTCGACAGGTGGTTCATATATTACGTGTACAGTACATATTTAATTACCGCTAGTTTTGTTTCATACTAAATACACTTTATATCCAGCTACAATAGCCGCTGTTCCGAACAGGGTAAAAAAGGTTTATTATACAGGGTGTAACAGAAGGGGTGGACCAAAAGCAAAAGGGAGATGGAGGAGCTCAATACCTATCGAAATAACCCCCATGTATGCTCAGCGATATTCAGTCGTTCAAAAGTTACTCGCACTTTTATGTTTTTGAAGTGAAAACTTCTTTAGCGGCGCTGGGTGGGTAAAAACTTTCAAACTCGCGTCAGGGTCACGTGACGTCGAAAAAGCGTAAGATCTTATTTAATTTTTATACATTGCTCGTAAAACAAGAGACGACAAAAGAACACACTTGCGGTCACGCGACGTATGACTCAAACAATTAAATAGTGTTGTGGCGACATGACGTGACGATGACGTGGCGACATGACGTGACGTGACGATGACGGCGAAGCCAACGAAGACACAGACACATTCGCGCTTGCGCGATGACGTGACGATGACGTGGCGACATGACGTGACGTGACGATGACGACGAAGCCAACGAAGACACAGACACATTCGCGCAAGCGCGAATGTGTCTGTGTCATTGTGATTGTGTCATGTCGTTGTGTCACATTCGCGCTTGCGCGAATGTGACACAACGACATGACACAACGACACAACGACACAACGACACAACAACGACACAACGATGACACAACGACAACGACATGACATCGTCACGTCATGTCGCCACGTCATCGTCACGTGACGATGACGTGGCGACATGACGTGACGTGACGATGACGACGAAGCCAACGAAGACACAGACACATTCGCGCTTGCGCGAATGTGTCTGTGTCAGTGTGTCTTCGTTGTCTTCGTCGTTGTGTCACATTCGCGCTTGCGCGAATGTGACACAATGACATGACACAATCACGACTGTGGTTATATTTTTGAAGTGAAAACTTAAAAGTGAAAACACAACGTTAATATTGAAGTTTTCACTTCTGCCGGCACTCCCGGAGTGCTAGCTTTTTTTTTTCATTAACATACTTTAGGTTAGATTTCCAGACACATTCGCGCTTGCGCGAATGTGTCTGTGTCTTCGTTGGCTTCGTCGTCATCGTCACGTCACGTCATGTCGCCACGTCATCGTCACGTCATGTCGCCACGTCATCGTCACGTGACGATGACGTGGCGACATGACGTGACGTGACGATGACGACGAAGCCAACGAAGACACAGACACATTCGCGCTTGCGCGAATGTGTCTGTGTCAGTGTGTCTTCGTTGTCTTCGTCGTTGTGTCACATTCGCGCTTGCGCGAATGTGACACAATGACATGACACAATCACGACTGTGGTTATATTTTTGAAGTGAAAACTTAAAAGTGAAAACACAACGTTAATATTGAAGTTTTCACTTCTGCCGGCACTCCCGGAGTGCTAGCTTTTTTTTTTTCATTAACATACTTTAGGTTAGATTTCCCAAGTTTACCCAAACTATCAAGTACGAAAGGTCTACTGTGAAGCTACAAGGTGTAAAAAAAATACGGTTGTAGCCCTAATAGTTTGGGTATACAAGAGAAATCTAACCTAAAATATGGTAATGAAAAAAAAAACATAAAAAGCGAGTAACTTTTGAACGACTGAATATCGCTGAACATACATGGGGGTAATATCGATAGTCTAAAAGCTCCTGCATCGGCCCACCTTTTGGTCCACCCCTTCTGTTAGACCCCGTATATATATTTTTTTTATATTTAATTCTGCACAAAATGATGAAAAAAAACAATGCCGCGTTAGCGCACAGTTAGTCCAGTCATTTTAAGTTTTATTTTAGGGTTTAAAATAGCTAAAATGACTGGACTTATACGTTACGTGGACGATTGAGCTCCGAAATATGAGTAAACAAAACGATACTCATACAATGTGTAGCAAACTTTTTGTTGTTACGTGGTACATTTAACATTTTTCGTGGTTGTCATGACAACTAGTAGTAAGTAAATAAATAAGTCAGTCACAAACACCAACATTTTGTTGTTAAAAAATCTTATATAGTTTGTAATATTATCTCAAATAGTGCCTATTTTTAATGCAATGTAAGCTAGGTTTCATGAAAGCTGGACAGTCTAGCCCAGATCCTGACATCCAGTTATTCGCAGGCAGAAATCCTTGTCGTGAAGAAAGTACTACTAGAAGCATAGGCTGAGACCACCGTGACCAACATTCACCTTGTAACAAGAAAACATCTTCCGATATGTGAAGAGATCGTTCCCGTATCATGAAGGATTGAAGTTGGAAGACGGCGACCAACTTCAAGTCAACATCCTTACCATGGTGACCCAGTGCAATGACAGTTCTTGGCTCCAGTATTCTGGACGTCTGGATTAGTCTAGCGGACCATTGCCGCAGATGAAAGATCAATATTACTTTTGTGTACTAGTGTTTTTTTCATTTTATATAAGAAAAGTGTATGCTAGCGTCTAAAGTATTATTTACTATTGTTATAAAGTGTGTGAGTCAGTAAGGTTTATCTACGGGCCGTTTTTAAATAAGTATTTTAGTACTTTATTTTTTACAACAATATTATGGTAAAAAATACATTTACTTTTCTTACAATAAATTGTTTTTTTTTCCACAGCCCGGGGGGCCAAGCCCCCTAAGCTATTTTTTTTGTAAGTAAGTAATCTACCTATGCTATGTAAAATGCCTTAAAATTATAAGAAAGACACCTGTTTGGTTCAACCAAACTTCTTTGCATGGGAGACGGGTGCGGGGAAAACTGAGAGATATTGCAATCTTTACGCTGAAAAGTCCGCTTCGAATGTAAATATGACATAGTACGAAAAATAAAAGAAAAACTAAAACGAAAAGAGACAAATGATATCCTATTTCTTTCTACACAAGTATTTAGTTCAAGTAACTAGATGGCGCTCTAGATACCTTTGCTATAACTTAATACCTAGTGCTTCGCACAGATGGTGCATTCACAGTTAGTTCATTTTTTGAACACGCGTCACGTCTCACCTTAAGAATAAAACGAGGATATACTAAGCACAGTTCTAGCACCACAATAAAGCAAAGTACTTACGCTGGCTGTGTCATTTCCATGTCAGATTCATCAGAAACGCCTTCAATATCATCGAAGTTGTCGATCACTCGGCCTGAGACCTCGAGACGTCTGAGGGATCTGCCACTGGACGCAACGTGTCTTGCAATCTGTCTGATGAGCCGTCGGGGCAAAGGTAGTGTGGCACGAACACCTCTAGCCGGGGAACCTCCACGTTCTCCGCGCATTGGCGCCATCTGAACACAAAAACGGTCTATCTTATAAAGTTAGCGCAGACTACCATACGTAATGATGACATAAAGTCAACGCTAACTTTTCATAATATAGGGGGAAAGACTTGACAATCCGCCTTTGTCATCCTCTCCTGAAACCACGCGCATCGTTACTGAATATAAACAAGCGTGGAGTGTCAAAGTAATTCGACTTCTTGAATACCTGGTTTAGTCGATATGATACAACGTATTTTATTGAACTACATAGCAACTGTTGTAACAAGTTAAATGTGGTTAGTACAAGATTATGTTACATTCTGTTATAAGCTTACAATCTCAACAGATAAAGATAAACAAATCACTGATAGCATACGAAATCTGGTTAGATACATGTTATAAAAAAAACCCTGACGTATCACGTGACGTCAATATATCTGCAAAACGGCACAGTTATAAAACTGCTAAATTTATTTATGTGTCACATAATTCAGCAGTTTCGTAGGAAAAAGACTTTAAAAGTTCGTTAACATATTGTAATTGGAAACAAAAGCTTTATGCGAATTACATCATTTTGATAAAGGTTCTCAATTCGCAGACTTCATACGCAATGGACTGTAAAATAATGAAACCTTGAACCTTTGTTATTTATACAGAGGAAACGAAGGCGCCATTTAATCAAGACACTGATTATTTTCTATTTCCTCATGCTTATAGTTTCTAAGAGGTAACCGTGGGTATGTATAGTATAGATACAGACTAGTATTTTTTTACCTAGATAGTAAGTTATCGAGTTTAATTATTGTTTTATGACCGTTTACGGTTGTCACATTTATTCGTGCTCCTCGCTTAGCTCTACCATACTATGGTAAAGCAAACAGTGAGTTGTAGTTGATGGTTTTAAGCTAGAATGTTTCTCTTCATTATTATAATCAGTTTTTGGCTTTGTTTTGTGCCTTATTAGAGACATTCACACCACATACATTAATAGCCTTATGGAATTAATAAAACTATTTAATCTAAATCTTAATCTAATCTTATTTAAAAAAAAATCTAATGTGCTTTTTTTAACGTAATAGCGATGCTAGAACATAAAATTGTAAGATAAATATGGATTTGTTTGTTTCAAATGCAATTATGTACAAGTTAAATTTAAGTACCTTTTAGGTACTAGTCAGCCTATAATGTATGTACATAATACCTGTATGACGCAGATAATAATCCAATACCCAATCTAATAAACTTCGTTCTATTATGTAATCAACACGACGCGACGCAAAAACATATTGGCTTACCCAATACCCACCTACTTATCTCAATTTATCAACAAACGAACTCGTGTAGCCAATGTTATTTTTACTGAACCGTTGCGAAGAAACGAACGGAACGCAATTTTTTTTTTAAATTTATTGATGAGACGACACACGATCACATAATATTGAGTGACCTTGGCATAGTAGCGCTGAATGTGTTTCGGTAAAGCGTGGCGTTGGCGTGGCAGCGTCTGTGGAGCACGCATGCCGAAAACAAAACCTATTATCTAACAGTATCGTTTTGCAGATATATATTTACAATCTTACGGTTTATTTATGATTTTAAAACTTAACGTTTTTAATACAAACTATATTTAAAGACGTCATAGCGCAGTTGGTATAGGTATGTGGGTTCTATATCCAAGAACAATATTTTTAACACACAAATATTTATTCTGTGGTTATAATATGTATAAGTAGGGACCTATATAAAAATGATAATCAGGATTTCATATTTTATTCAGTGGATAGGGCTGTGTAAAATGACCATGATAATATTTTTTGTGTCAATTTATCAGTGTGTATTTATATAAAAAAATGTGATAATGTGATAAAAAGAACACTTGTGAAGGAAATATACTTAATATCTGATGATAACAGTTAGTTGTTGATATGCTTAACACTTTTGTTGTTGACTGTACTTTGTTTCATGATAGAATAAAAATGTGAATGACATAATATGATAATAGCATGATATTTAAAAGATAAATATTCTACTTATTAGTTGGAACATGTTTAGTATTTTAATTAAAAACAAAATTAGAGGGCACAAACACAACTCACAATTTAAATAAAGACTTAAACCAAATCAGGAAAATACAAATACTCCGAATGAATGTTAATGAAGGATATGTTAATACCACAAAATAAATATTCCAAAGTTTTGAACTGATGCAACTCAAACCACAATTTTATCTAACCACATATTTCAATGTGAGTTTAGATAAAGTTTCATGAGAAGTTATGAAATGTAGCAGTTCCATGCGAAAAATAAATGTTGGTTATGTGATATGATAACAAACATAATATTGGGGATGCTATTTTGAGGTGTTGGGCTGGTTAAGGTGAAGTTGGCAAAAGACAATGCACAAGACACCACAATGCGGACATCCAAAATGAACAGTTAAGGCATATTTTTCTAAATATCACATGACAACCAGTCATAAATTCACTATTGCAATTCACTCATTTGTAAGTTTAACTTAAAACTGTATTTATTATTGTAAGTGATAATGTACTTTCATTATTTTCCAATTAAGTTAGTCATGCTATGTGTAGTGCATTTGATAAATAGTTAACAGGAATCAGGTATTGCCGCAAAAACATGGCTTATCAGAAAAATGGATTTTCCAACTATTCATAAATTTTGTATGATTCAAAACCTAGGACATTGAATGAGCATCAAACAGTAATACTTAAATAACATATTCTGATACTAGTTGTCTTATTTGGAAATAAAATATATACATATGAAAGAATCATGCCCAAACCCTGTACCAGATTGCATCAAAAGCTAATTATCATCAAAATTAATATTTTATTTATACGTGTACTTTGTTAATTTTTAACCGTCTCTTTTAACCGGGTTTAGAAAATTAAAATTATTTATACATAACATGATTATCAATTTCCTACTTCCGAGTGCTTAGTCCGAGCTTGCATTTTAAAACTCCCTACTCTCGAGTCGAGAGTCGTCTTTCGGATACCCATACAAAAATACAAGGACATCCGAGAGACGACTGTCGGCTCGAGAGTAGGGAGTTTTAAAATGCAAGCTCGGACTAAGCCTTCCGCACGTCAACTATTTTGTTCCGATCCCAGCTGTCACCTATTTTCGTGAGTGGACATTGAGCATAAAAATCTTGTTTGCCAAGTAAGCTTTAGCTGAGAAGGCAAACATGATATAAAATAAAATACATTTTTAAATATTTTGAAATGCGGTTAAACATTGAAGAAAACTGTTTGCTACGGCAGTGATGCGGCCGTGCTTTGGTGGTGCCTGATAGTCTAGGATCTACTTGGAATTTATTTATAGCCTATTTCTGTTGCTATCTAGCTGACCAATTAAGTAAAAACGACTGGTTATAGGTATAGGTGCGTTTTTATTCAAAATAGATTTATGCAGCCGTGTAAGTTGTAGGAGTCGCAATGCGAAGTGAAGGGGCGAGTGATGCTTGCGCAGCCTTATATTGAACCAGTGCAGCGCCCTCTGCAGTGACGCGTGAACATCCCGGCGGCCTTGAGAGCACCTCTCAATGAACAGGTAGGTACTCTGGTGATGCTGGCTCTCGATCCGCTCCTCCGGCTGCACCATGGACGTTGACCTCAAGCGGGCATATTCGTGAGAATGCCCGCTTCACCAATCCGTTCGTCGTACGAATCTCCGCCACCCTGGTAACTCCATCTCGTCCGGGGAATAGAGTTCCTGTGACCCGGCCCAACCTCCACTTGAGGGGAGGTAGACCATCTTCTTTAATGAGAACCATAGTTCCAGCCGTTATGTCTTCTTGTTGATCCTGCCGTTTAGTGAGTGTTTGAAGCTCCGACATGTAGTCCATAGACCAGCGCGTTTCCAGAAGGCTTGCCGCAGCTGCTCGAGTCGCTTGAAGCGCGACAAAGCGGGCAGCGCCGCGCTCGTGACATCTCGCTCGGCGGGGTAGTCAGAGGTCGGCCAATCAGGAAATGAGCTGGTGTGAGTGGAGTAAAGTCGGACGGATCTGAAGACATAGGATACATAGGGCGGGAATTCAGGACAGCTTCAATTGTACCAAAACTGTATTGAATTCCTCATTAGTTAAATTTACATTTCCTATCACGCGAGAAATGTGGTGTTTGCAGGATTTACCCCTGATTTCCACAATCCGCCAAAATGAGGCGAGTAAAATAAAAATCAAGAATAGGTTGACTATTGTTTCGTATAAAATCCGTAAATTCCCGAGCGGCTCCTACAAATGATCAGAGAAAATCTGTAAAGGTTTACCTCTGCGAGAAATAAATATTTTTAAAGCTAATATGTAACTTTCTGATGATAGACTAGTAGATAACAAGTTCTAAATGCAATGCTCGAATTGTAAAACACACAAATAAACAAACTGTTATGTTCACGTCTAAATAAAGGCAAGGTAAATTTATGTTTACTACACAATAACTTGGGAAGTTTTACCGTACCTACCTATGTAAACTCAAAGTTACCTAATCTACCACCGACACGCATGATTATTTATATGTATATATTTTGTCTAAACATTATTTATACTAGACAGACAACGATTTGATTTTAAATTAAAATTTTAATTAACGCATTATTATTTGAAACGATTCTATTTGTGCCTACCTAGTCAGATAACCTAAAGACCTATCTAACTCCTGGACGCTAAGCGAACCTGTATATCGCTCGTCCCTATTTTATGTACGGGCATTGTGTATAAAACGCATCACATACCTATGCACACGCACACTGTAAAGTAAACGATTTAAATTAGAAAATCATACAAAATCAATTAACCTACTTAAAACCTCTGTACTAGTTATACTAACTAACAAATGGTTTCAATTCAGGCAAGGTAGTTAATTATGCGAACTATCCTTATGATTTTGTGACTAACTTGTTACCTATTCGCATAAAAATGTGGGTCTATCCCACCACACAACAATGTATAATATAATGTATAACTCAACTCACTCAAACTTGTACTGCTTGACACTAAATCGGCGGGATTTTGTTTGGTACGTACATCTTACCAAATCGCATTACCAGTTAAATCATTTATTTCTACTACATGATTCAAAACAAACGTTTTTAACAGGTAAGGAGACGTACGTAACCACCTAAGTACGATAGACGAATCTGACTAGAAAACTACACTATCGAACTGTAAATGCAATGATTTGATTATTTTTTTTCATATAACTTAGCACTGTACTAATGCGCCGCAAAGCTCGAGCCTAAGGATACTGATTTGCTTTAGAGGAGCGAGTCGACTTCTCGAACATAACAAATGACGTCACATGTTATTGAAATAACATCGTTAAGCGATGTACCGGACGACGATTTTTAACTCGCATTGAAAACTACGCTCAATTTAGTTGTTGTACTTTGTTCACGTAATAAATAAATAATAAAATAAAAGTTTGTTCGTAATTATTTAATTACAAATTTTAAATTATTACACCATGATGTGCTAAAAGTAATGAGGCGAAGCTAAAACGAAGTTGTCAATGCGTCATGTGTCCTAAGCTTAAAGTATTCCTGCATAAAGCCGCTATACAAACTTTTTATAAGCGACGTTCTAGCGATAAGAATCTACTTTAAAACTATCACCTAATGTTTCGTTTAACTGATCGTTTTTTTCTAACGTTTGGGCAAAATTACATTCAAGTCGATTTATGCGCGACTTGTTATTGTAAACGACACCTGAAATAATCCACCCTAAAGTAGTATTTTGCAAGTATGGCCCTTCTGGTAGGCGAATCCTACCATCAAGTAATAAATCCCAGAAGTAATCTGCGCCTATGATAAGGTCGATTTGCGACGGAGAATGAAACGTTGGGTCAGCTAGGTCTACGTTCGTTGGCACGTCCAACGATTCATGACCTAAACTGACTGACGGCAACGAGTTTGTGATACGGTTTAAAATAATACAATTTATGCGTGTATTATAATTTCCGTGTAACGATTTTAAATGTATATCACAGGACTGGTTAGACTGACTGACTAATTGACCTATTCCTGTGATTTGAACAGTGGACTGTATGGATTTAGCGTTTAATTTATTACGTAATGCTTCGGTAATGATGCAATGCTGACTTCCACTATCTAAGAGCGCACGAGCTCTAAAATAGTGACCATTGTCATCACCGGCTACCTCGACTATTGCAGTAGACAATAGGACGGTTTTTACTGCGGTTTCGTTGCAATCAATATTAATGCGTGAATGCTCGACCGTATGTAAAACCGTAGCTGTACTCATGTTCGGTGTGGAGTTCGGTTCTGGCTGCTGCGCCGTGACCGATAGTGACGCGAATTCTCCACCATGAAGCAAGCTGTTGTGCCTCTCATTGCATTGCCTGCACGGACCGAAACTACAATCAGATAACTTGTGACCTGATCGTAGACAGTTCACGCACAGCCCATGACTCCTTACAAATGCTAATCTATCCTGAATAGACATATTGTGAAACTTGTAACATGCGTATATGGCGTGGCCCGAATTGCACAATTTACAAATGCGGGTAGTTTTGTGCGCTGTGTTGTTTCGTGTCGACACGAAACTTTGAACACTACTTTGTTGAGTAGATTTTTTAGTAGGTTCATATGCTACCTTGCTACCTATAACCTGTGAAGCGTGATGCGCTTTTATCATTTCCAACGTGTCTGCCTTGTCCTTGAGAAAACTTAATAAGTCGTCTAACGTAATACGCCTATTTGACTGAGAACTCTGAATGGTACTTTTATATTGTTCCCAATCTTTTTCTACAAGTGAGTCTAACTTCGATGCAACGATGTATATGACGAGAGTATCCCACGTGTCGGTGGGTTCGCCTAAAGTCTTCAAAGCACGTAAATTCCTAAGAACTGTATCAATTAACTTCCTAATATGAAACGAAGACTCTTTCGTCGCCTGCATTGAAAACAGAGATTTCAAATGATTATGCACTAATAATTTCGAATTATCATACCTATTGGTAAGCAGATCCCAAGCTACCGTGTAGTTATCCTGCGTGAATTCTACCGATTTGATAACCTGTGCCGCATTACCTTTTAGGGATGATCGCAAGTAATGAAATTTCTGAATATCGTCGAGTTGTTTAGACTTGTGAATCATAGAAAGAAAGGAATCTCTAAACTCGAGCCAGTTATCGTATGAACCGTCAAATGAAGGTAGTTGTATGGTTGGTAATTTTACTAACGACTGAACATTGCATTTAGAACAGTTATGTTTAGTCTCGCTACTAGTGCTACTAGAAGTACTAGACTGAGCTAACATACTAATGACAGTAGCCTGAATCTGATAGTACGAACTTTCGAAAGCTTCTCGATTTTCTAGCTGCTGAAAAATATCACTTTCCGACACTAGCTCTTCGATCGAGCTTTGAATGCTATTAAATTCATTTAATAACGTTTTGGCTACATCACTACGCAATTTAAGTTCTGCTAATTGTTTTTCAGTTAAATGACTACTACCTACCAACGAGTTTACAAATTTTACGAACAAGGTCAACCTGCCCTTGATCGTACCACGTTTTTTGTTAAATTCAAGAATAATATCGTGATTAAGATCTGAACCTAGAAATGTTGGATTAGGAGATTTGCTACGTTGAGACACTTTATCGACACTCATTATGGCAAGTTGTGAAAAGGGGGTACTCACTGTTTTTCCTGACACACCACGCGTACTGGCTTCTTACTGCGGAGAAAAACAGTTTTAGTACAATTGAAGTAAGGACAAGAAGTTGGAGATGGAATTGGAACGATTTGGCCAGACCCTTCCTTGTAGATCCCACGATGATTGATGATGATCCGGTTCCGAAGGTCCAATGTTTGCTACGGCAGTGATGCGGCCGTGCTTGGGGGTAGCCTGATAGCCTAGGATCTTACTTGGTATTTATTTATAGCCTATTTCTGTTGCTATCTAGCTGACCAATTTAAGTAAAACGACTGGTTATAGGTATAGGTGCGTTTTTATTCAAAATAGATTTATGCAGCCGTGTAAGTTGTAGGAGTCGCAATGCGAAGTGAAGGGGCGAGTGATGCTTGCGCAGCCTTATATTGAACCAGTGCAGCGCCCTCTGCAGTGACGCGTGAACAAAAACATTGTTGGTAGCGGTTAAACATTGAAAAAAACATTGTTGGTAGCGAAAAGGTAAATAAAAATTAGGGCTTTGAGAGTAAATTCAAATTGATGCAAGTCGGTACAGATTCCCATAGCCCATTGGGCATTGTCCTTTATTGGATGACAATCAAGTTCTTTTTTGTGATTAGTTAGATTACAATAGTTTAGTTTATACTTTAATGGGTTGTAAAACTTTTTGCATAATGTACTTAAACACAGATAACAGATTCAACAATATTAATGTTAGGGCCGGTTTCTCCAACGATGTTCAATCGCTCATTCATCTGATCACCGAGTTAACTTAGCAGCGCTATAAACTTTGATTGAATTGCAGAAAGGCGAATCAAACATATTTGGCTACAGATTAACTAATCACAGTTCTACGTTTGTTTGATCGAGGAAAATATTAATTGATATGGCAACAACGTTTCTTTTCACGTATTGTTCATTCATTTTTCGGTCTGTGTCATTGCTATAACGTCTGTGGTTATATTTTTATTTATTTTGGTTATCTTGTGATTTCATCTTTGAAAGTGAAAACTTGATTTATTTAGAGGATTTTGGAGTATAAAATTAACTGTTGTTGAGGGATAAAAGTCCTATGAAGAACATAATCGATATCTAAGTATAATTATACCGTGTTAGTTCTCTTTACGTGCCATTTACAATTTAGTGACTTGTTGCAATGTGTTTATCTATTTTCAGAAATAAATCAACACAATAAAACCATTCTTACTTCATGTCGTTGGAGCTAAAGGTACTCCAGAAAAGTACTACTAAAATGGGTCCTCAATAACAATTAAAATAGTTGCGACAGCGCTTCCTGATATTATGATATTGGTAAGTAAAATCTTTCAAACTACAGTGTAGATACAATTTTACTATGTATTCGTATTCATTACTATACTACGCACACATCGGTACATCCCTACATGGAATTATATTACCTATTTACTCGACAATTAAAATATATTTCAGATGAAAATACACTGAAATTAATCCAAGAATGTTATCAGGGTGGTGAAGTCTATGCCCATAATGTATATTATCCTATAAAATATGGTTCTATAAATTAGTGCAAATGATTATTCAATATGTTTAAACTTCTTTATTACAGATAAAAAGGCAATATGTCTCGCAGGATAATGAAGCTACACAGTACAGTCTTCTCCAGTTTGGCAGAAAGATGCCTACAACATGCATACCTGGAATGAGAAAAATTTAAAATGATAATAGTTTAAGTTGAACACAAAAATACAAAGTAATAATACTCCCAAACAGTTTGCTTCGGTGTATTTTTACAAATAATGAGACAAAAATAAAATAAATGTAATATTTTAATGATTGTTTTATTTTAATGAGGTTACTTCAATTAGGGTTTCTATGTTAAATTTTTATTATAAATTCTGTGGTTGGAAACGGCTCATAAATAATATAACTAGAAATGTACTGAGCCTGTGTCATATCACTAACCCGCTGAGGGTTAGTCAGTATATAGTACATGTTGTTAAGATGATGATTCTTTAATTGGAATTAGGTACAATAAAATATATAATCTCACCTTACTAAATATAATGATATTATAGGGGAAGCACACTGAAGTATCATTAACATTGTCCGCCACATTCACTGCCATTTTTTCTTCAGCAAATATTCAATAGCATCTTCATGCTAGAAAGCAATTATTATGTGTTAAACCACAAGATTCAAGTATTATTACATAATAGTGCTTCCTTTCTCGCTATTTGAACTCAGAAACATGATCTAAAACAACGTTATGTTGATTATGAGATTAATAAATCTAGGTTATCACATAATATTATAGGTACCTACTTATGTTTTTGTTATTACCTGAATTATTTTTCTGATCTATTATTACCTCAATATGTAATAAATTCATATCATTGCCCATAAATTATCTTCGAAGAAATAGTCATCACAGAAAATGCAGGACGTATAAAAAAAAACGTTATAAAACTCATCACAGGTCGTAATATTAGGGCATCTCATATCGGAGCCCGTCTTGTATATTAAAACTTCAGAATTAGCGAAAAACATAATAAAAACTTCGAAAATATATTCAACAATTCGTCGCGATTACAATTGAACAGCCGCTAATCGCTCGATTTTTTAGATTAGTTGACATGCCAAGTTGACAACGGTTTTACCACGCATTCTACCCTAATCATCCTTCGAGAAACTCAAATTTGGATTTTACATGGCATTTTTGATTGCTTGCTTCGTTTAATGTCAAGTAATCTGGTGTTCAATATTTCGCAGTTGACAAGAGTTCGAGAAACCCAAATCACGATTGATCAGAGTTTTGACACATTGTTATTTGATTTTTTCGTTGATCATCGTTGGAGAAACCGGCCCTTAGAGTTGTAATCTTAAGTTACCATTTAGACTAATGTTAATTAGTTGATTTTACTACAGCAAAGGATTTTTAATGTAGGTACCTACAATTGTATATTGAGAATTGTTTAGGGAAAATTTAACTATACTGAAGCATTAGGATGGTGATAATAAAATTAAATACAAAAACATTATAATTACTAGCAGTGCTTGAAAGTGGGGCACTATCTTTGAATGACATATAATTAAAATAGAATCCTACAGGAAGTAGCCCACAAAATGTAGGCCATGAAAAGGTCCCCAGATGTTATATTTAGACACCCTGACTTGCAAGTTTGAAACAAAGCTGCATCATATTTTTTTACCTGTTCAACGCAGCAGTAATTAGCAACAAGGTCATGCAGGTTACTCAGTTCAACAACAAGAACAAAGTACACTTGGGAATTATTCTTACTGTAATATGCAATGATGTTATGGCTAGCAGGTGCCCTAGCAACGTAGGCAGCGCTAATGCGATGCACGCGACCGTGTGATGTAATGCTGGCGATTTGGTAGTACCATGTGTTTTTGTGTTCATTAGGTCAGTGGTGGTATCAACAATGTGTTGCTAGGAAACTGGTGTGCAGTGGAGGAGCGGGCGGAGGCAGCGCGGACCGCGTGCGCGCTACGTCGCAGCCTGGCGACGTGACTCCGACGTGGACAAACAGCCGCCGCGTGCACGATGCACGTGCATTTCCAAGGGCTATTACATAATGTCAACGACAGGCCACGATGCCACGCGGAGGACGCCACTCATCAACACCAACAACCAGTCCTTATTTAGAAGAAGCGCCCTCGAATGCGTCTCGTCTCGACGTAATTCATGCGTTCAGTCACATTTTTAGAACCGCATGTAAACGATACCACTACACATACTACCGATAGACTACCACCCGCACGCGACGCACAACACCAGGAGCACCAAATCAAAGTACATAGTCGAAAATGCGTAGTTTAATAATACGAAAACATATTGTCTAGTACTGCTACCAATTTGATCGAGATGTACGAGTGATGAAATGAAAATCTGAGACCTTAATTTTTTTTAAGCCACGCATACCTTTTAGTTATACTGCCTGATGATAGAAGCACTATTTGCATATGATTCACAATAAAAATAGCATTCCACGACCTCTGTAATTGCACTCAAATCAAATCAACACTCAACAAAACACCTTTCTTCCGCGACACCCAATCATACCATAAATAAGTAGAGCAACCTACAAAAATAAACATTTGAGTTTACGTCTTTGGTCACGTATCCGCTTCCGCATAGAGATGCATCATGCAAGTTGACTCCATAGACAGACCATTTATACTCTATAGAGTCAACCTTTGGTAGTTAAAATGATGAATGGTAGAACTTGGTAGAATAATGACAATGTTGGCAATAATGACGTTAACCAAAAAGAAGCAAACACGTTAACTTGACGTGGACTATAATCGCTGGTTCGCTTTTCAATTCAAGTAAAAATACTTATTTATTGCTCTCACTTAATTATTCCTTCGAATTTCTAAGAGAAAATACATTTAGATAGTAGTCTACATGTTAGGGTTCTAAATTAAAATGGTCCATACTAATGTGAGTGAATACTTCTTTCTAAAAACTGATTTGCGACAACCAACATTCCGGGATTGCAGATTTTGTTTCGGTAGTGGCTGATGCTCGATTTCCGTGTTTATTTTACAGAAAATGTATGGAATCTTGAGTGTGGTGTGGTTGTCTCTAATGCTGAGTCAACAAACGGATGCTGCAGCTGTGATATCAGTGGATTTGGGTTCAGAATGGATGAAAATCGGCATCGTGTCACCTGGTGTACCGATGGAAATTGTCTTGAATAAAGAGTCAAAGAGAAAAACTCCAGCTGTCGTAGCAATCAGAGACGGCGTGAGAACGTTTGGAGAAGATGCTGTTACAGTCGGCGTCAGATTTCCTAAGAATGCATACAAATATTTGTTGGATCTGATCGGAAAGCCTTTCAATCATCCAATGGTACAGGCTTACAGGTCAGTATTTTAAAAATACACTACACTTTCATAATGTATTATTGGCTACACTGTGATATTAACATAATGTGTTCAGTAGATCACAATCAGGTAATTTATTAATACACAATAGTTTTATTAGTTATGAGTTCAATGCCCTTTTCTTGTAGCAACTTTTTGTAGTTTAAAGTAATAATTGCATCATATTGAGTTTTGTGTCATCAAATCATTTAAATATTCTTCAACAGGGAACGATTCCCATACTATGAAATAGTAGAAACTGAGCGTGGAACTCCAGAGTTTGTCCATGATGAGAACACAAGGTTCACTCCTGAAGAGCTTGTGGCACAACTATTAGCTAAAGCTAAAGAGTTCTCGGAGATCAGTCAAGGTACAGTATTATCCTTGTTTCATTTTATTTATTGTCTCTTAGACAATTCACACATAAGACACCTAGTTATTAAAAAAAACAAATGTTACCTATTGAGAGTCAAGTCTAAGGAAACACAGAAGTATGTTAATAAGTTACTGATATTATTTCTATTATGATGACTTAACTACAAAAAAGGTGAATAAGTTTTAAAGTGTCTCCTACTTATAAGACCAAACTTGGCAAAATCATGCATCATATTTCACAAAATATACAATATTTTTAATATTTCTCTTACACTTCTAGATTTATTTTAATCCTATATTTAATAAGTTAATTGTAATTTTATTTCATGTAATTGTGTTTTCAAATATCTTTTGTGTCTACCAGGTCATCCAGTAAGCGACTGTGTGATCACGGTGCCAGGGTACTTCAACCAAGCTGAGCGCCGAGCTTTACAAGAGGCCGGGGCTCTAGCGGGACTTAATGTACTGCAGTTGATAAATGATTACACTGCTATCGCTATCAACTATGGCATATTTAGGAGGAAGGTGTGTATTTTTGCTATTGACTTGGCTTGTGACTTGTGACTGTATTCCTCTCTTTGATTTTATAGGATAGAAGAAAGGAAAGTAGCCTATGTGTTATTAACTACACATGTTTGAAATTTCATCCAAATATGTTGAAAGATAAGTTTGTGGACAAAAAAGGGGCAATAACTATCTTCTAGCCTAGAGTTAGACATGACAGCAATGTTGTCTAGCTAAATGATGATGATGATGTAATGCTAGTTTTCTCTAGTTTCTAGATAACTTGACATTGGAAGTTTTGCTTGTATAATTTAATCTGTAATGAGGGGGGACAACAATATTACAATTGTAAACATATCAAGTCATAATGGGATATCCGAGTTACACTACACAGTGTGATCCAGTTAACGCTGAAACTCTTAGATTTGTTGTGTCCCCATAACACTCAATTCAGCTAATAAATGAAAGTGGTGAAAGTTAGTTTTCATGCAACTTTCTCCAACTTTCGTCCATAATGTTGCAATACTAACAGTGTTCTGAAATGTTTTATAATTTTATCTAGCTATCCATGTAAAAGGTACTAGCATTTTTAAAATAATTACTGGATGAATGCAACTCGCATGTTAAAACAATTGAAGGCTGTGGTCAAAAGATCTTTGAACCTAGAAAATTTTTAAGAGCTTTCCACCACAGTCCCTTTCTAAGTGACAGTAACTTTGAATAGACTAAGTAGCCTGATGTCAGGAATCTCTCAAGCGAGCAAATTACCCATAATTTATGGTTTAGCCATCAAGAAATTCAACCTAAAAACGCTATACATCAGTGGAGTGAGCATGAGTAAATGTGACGAAGCAGTGACGTATTTGAGATACACTGCGTGCCGACATCAGCTTTACTGTCGAACTTTGCAGCGTTAGCGCGCAGTCATTCTTAAATACGTTACTTTTACGATTGTCACATTTATTCGTGCATCCCTCAGACGTTTTTCTATTGAAACATAACAAACTATAGTTTACTATATCATGTGTACTTGCATCGAAACACAGCATTAGCGAGATCCTACACAAAAAGTTACCAAATAAATGTACTTTTCAGGAGATCAATGAGACAGCATGGCACGCGTTGTTCTTTGATATGGGTGCTGCGTCAACCAAGGCCGCTCTGGTCGAGTACAAAACTGTCAAGATAAAGGAGAAGGGTTACGTTGAGACTGTTCCACAGCTGCAAGTCTTGGGGGTTGGATTTGATAGGTATGATTCATTCGAAATTTTTCTACCAACTGATTTATGACGCCTGTCGTCTACCTGTTGACCTACATATCTGAAAACTCTTGAAAGATTGAAAATGATATTCTTTATTATGTTTACAAAATCTAGGATAGTCTGTCAATGTAAATAATAAAAAAGGCCCAAAATTGGTTTATCTGGTAACTTTTTTAGACAACAAAAATAAATCAATGCTAATATCATTTCACCTCCTTTGCTTCACCAAAATCATGGTAATACTCCTAAATTGTAAATAATGTTATGAGGAATATTTTTACTTCATTATATACCTATATCCCACAAGTATAATGAACCAACTTAGAGTCTAAATGCGGAAACGGGAGTATTAATATGACTTTAATAGCAATTGACTATTTGCCGTTGGTTTTCCATAAATTAATAAACTATTGGCAGAACTCTGGGAGGACACGAGATGACCCTCCGTCTCCGCGAGCACCTGATCAAAGCGTGGGAGGCCAACGGTGGCGCTGACGTTAGGACTTCGCCCCGTGCCATGTCAAAGCTGCTTAAAGAGGCTGAGAGGTTGAAGATAGTGTTGTCAGCCAATACGGAGCATTACGCACAGATTGAGAGCCTGCTTGATGATAAAGATTTTAAAGTTTTGGTAAGCAATTTTTTTTACTCTCAAACTGTTGCATAGCATGTATTGTATTAAACATATATTTATGCACCAACAAACTTACGACTATTACAGTATTTACAAAATAACTTAGGTATTTTAAATACAAATCAGAAAATCAGCTATCATTATCAGCGTTGTAAACAATTTATAGATGGTTCAACTGATCCAAATCAGAATTACTTGCAAGCATACCCAAGATGCTGCATTGCAGCATTGATTAGCAATTAAACTGATAATGACTTCATTAGAAAGTTGACCATGGCCCAGTAGAAATGTTCTTATCATACATTTTTTATGATAAGATATTTAAGGCATTAAGTATTATGATTACACACATATTGGTCACATAATTTTTATGAATCCATGTAAATCTGATTTTCGGTTAATCATGGAAATGGGTATTAGAAGATATATATTTTCATAATATAAAACTAATAATACCATGGTTACCAACATGGTTTACTTTTACTTGTTATTTGTTGTTATTTATTTTCTATTCTCACTTCATTTGGATATTATATAAGTAACATTTAATTATTCTAAAAAGTGCATGCTTGACACGATTGATAATTCATTCATTAATTTATCAATGACTTGGATATTTATATGAATTAAATATTATTCTAAAAATTGCATAATATTCAGACACAATTGATAATTCATTTGTTAATAAATGATATTAAATTATTTATCCGCAGGTGACCCGTGCGGAGTTCGAAGAGCTATGCTCAGATCTGTGGGCGCGTGTGTCGGGGGTCGTGCAAAGGGCGGTGGCGGCGGCGGGCGGCGCGGGCGGGGGCGCGAGGCTGGTGCTGGCGGGGGGCGGGTCGCGAGCCCCCGCGGTGAACGCCGCGCTGAGGGCCGCCGTGGGTCATGAACCCGCGAGGTCCATCAACGCAGATGAAGCCTCTACTATGGGAGCTGTTTATAGGTGAGATACTGTCGTAGTCATCGAATGTTCCTGTGGTTTCTGAAAATGAGTGTTGCATGAACACTGTAACCAGAAATCAAAATGGTTCATTTGCTGAATGTAAGTAAAAGCTAACATTGGTCTTAAATGTAAGTAATGTCTATGTAGCATACAATACATGCTGATCTTATACAGGGTAGTATTTTGAGAAAGGTTATGATGACCAAATCCGAAATGGCGAGAGTTAGATAAAAGTCATGAAAAGGACCATGCCCTCGATTTAGAAAAAACAAGTGCATTACTTTGTTTGAGACAACATTATGTGCATATCCTTTATATTTCACTTGGTTTAAAATGTTAGTGCGTGAAGTGCGTCACGCCCGAGACCAGTCTGAGTTTTATTCGAACGCGTCTTAAAAAAATAAAATGCGCCTCGAAAGTTATTTTTCATACAAAATTTACGGTTTAGTTTTCGAGACTATTTCGAGTATCTGCTCTGGTTCTAGTTATAACATGTATTTGGTCTAAATACAATTGCCTACAAACTAACTTTTATCTATGACTTTGTTTAAAGGGCGGCGTCACTGGCCACAGGGTATAAGGTAGCGGCATTGAATGTCCGCGATGCTGTATTGTTACCTGTGCAAGTTGTATTCACAAGAAACGTTGATGGAAACGAAAAATTGGTAAGTACTAGTATTTTTTTCGAGCCTAGAGTTCCCATATTTTTTTGGCAGTACAGTTCGTATTTAACAAATGAAAAAGTCTTGCGTATAGATTTCTCAATAGGATAAATAATATATATAAATAGGATAGAAGGTACAGAATTTGTGTTAATAAATATCGTATAAAATCGCAGACGTCATATAACTTCTAGTAACTACTCAAGTAGTTAAAATTGTTGATGATTTATTTTGATAAACATTTTTGTTTATTTTCAGGTGGTAAATATTTTAAGTTTATCCTCAAAGATAAGATTATTTATCAAAGCTTCTTTAAAATGATAGTATGGTTTGCTTATTTATGTGATCAAATGCGTGTTTTTCTTCTTTTTAATAAAAACGGGGCAACTTATAAGCTGTATCCATATTCTGTCGTGTGATCTTTGTTAAGTGTGTTACTGAACCGAATGGATCTCGGAATTAACTCTATTTTTTCCTGCGTTCATTTTCTTTAATTTTTAGTAAACCCAACATTATTTTGAGCTTTCATTTGTCTTTCCAGATCAAGAGAACCCTCTTCAGTCCAATG
The DNA here is from genome assembly GCA_932527185.1 of Ecliptopera silaceata. Classification (NCBI taxonomy): domain Eukaryota; kingdom Metazoa; phylum Arthropoda; class Insecta; order Lepidoptera; family Geometridae; genus Ecliptopera; species Ecliptopera silaceata. The sequence continues at coordinate 3,112,716 of OW052205.1, read as the reverse complement.
AACCCCTACCCACAAAAGAAAGTAATCACATTCAACAAGCACACAGATGACTTCGTTTTCAACGTAAACTACGCAGAACTAGACCACATTCCTTCGCAAGAGTTGCAATACATCGGCTCTTTGAACCTCACTCAAGTTGTATTGTCCGGAGTCAGCGACGCATTGAACAAGCATACAGGTGATAATGTAGAACACAAAGGAATCAAGGCGCATTTCAACTTGGACGACTCTGGTATCCTCAATCTCGCCAACGTTGAGTTTGTAGCTGAAAAAACTGTCACAGAGGACCTCGATGAAAGTACAATGGCTAAGATAGGCAGCACTATCAGCAAACTCTTCGGTTCAGAAGCGGAGGCTCCAGAAAAAGCTGATGAAAAGACAGAGGAGACCCCTCAAGAGGAAGCGCAGAATAAAACTGAGAAAGTCAACGAAACAACGACCGAAAAACAAAACGCTACGGAACCTGAAGCTAAACCTAAGCCCAAGGTTGTGGTCCTGAAGGAGCCTATCGTAGCTGAAGAAGAAATATTAAATATGAAGCCTCTTAATGCCGAGCAATTGAAGAAATCTAAGGCTAAGATCGCAGAACTCAATGCTATCGATAGAAAGAAAACAGAAAGAGAAACTGCGCTCAACAACCTGGAAGCGTTCGTCGTCGACGCACAGATGAAGGTCGGCATGGACGAGTATGCCGTGTGCGGAACTTCAGAGCAAATCGAGGAAATTATGAAGATATGCAGCGAAACATCAGAATGGCTTTACGATGACGGATACGAAGCGGCAACAGATGTCTTCGAGGAAAAGCTAGCTTCTCTGAAAGAAAAAACAAAACCCATCTTCTACAAACATTGGGAGCACAGCGAGAGACCAGACGCTATAGCCGCTATCCGAAACATGCTGAACCACTCGCAAGAATTCCTAAAAATGGCCAAGAACTTCACCAAAGAAGCGAACTCCGACAAGGATGTATTCACTGAAATCGAAATCGGAGTACTCGAAAACAAAATCTCAGAAACGGAAAAATGGCTCAACACCTCGATCAAAGAGCAAAATGAACTAAAAAAGAACGATGATATCAAACTAACGGTAGACAGTATCAGAGAAAAGATGACAAGCTTGGACCGTGAAGTGAAGTACCTTCTAAACAAGCTTAAAATCTGGAGGCCTAAGAAACCAGTGAAGATTGAAACAGACAATAAAACCGAGGAAGTAGTCACAGAGCCGAAAGAAAGTAAAGAAAATGGTGAAACTCAACAAGAAATCCCAGTGACAGAGACGGAAGAAAAACCAGTGGAAGAGACAGAGACAAAAGAAACGGAGCCAGAGGAGATTCTTCAGATTGATGACGGTCAAGACCAACATTCCGAGTTATAATGAGTGTTACTATTAGACTAATTTATTATCTATCTACATTTTTTTTATGTTGAAAGTCGTGTGGCTTGTTCGCATTTCACGCAAAGTATGCTTAGGTTTTTATGTTTCTCACTATGGTATGATGAAATCAATCTATTACTACAATATGATTAGTTTTTTACCTAACAAGCCCTTATGATTTTTGTATTAGTTCACGTTTTATTATTTATTAATAAGTTTTATTATAAATTATTAATGCGTGACCTATTCAATAAGGACTAATATTGTTTTGCGACTTTAGACCTTATTCGCCGATAACCTGCCTATGAACGGTTCCGAATTGAATAGAATGCAAGATTCTAATTCAATTTCGGAGGGCCTATAAGGTGTTAATATTTTGTTTCGTAGTCGCGAAAAGTGAACAAGTCATAAATCTATCTCATATCGCGTCTTTCCTCGATTCCATATAGTTATTTATTGTCTGTGGTTTGGTTATATGTACTTTTTATTTATTTTTTTACAAATGCGGCTCTTCAACGTTTGATATGTGAATGCCCCAGGATGGACGATTGATGTATTGTATTTATTGTGTAATGTGATATATTAAAGGCTATAATAAGTTTGTTAGAGTATTATACGGATCTGCTATGGACACTACATGGAATATCAGTGGAAGTAGAAAAAATAGCACACTTTTTATTAGGGATATGTATTATGATAATAAGCACAAGTTTTAGTTCAAACTATGTAAGTACTTATTTTTGGATCTAGTGTCGATAGCAGGGTACAGTTTTGATGTCAAATATTATAACCACAATATGTGAGATTTGTTCAATATCCAGTCGCAACTAAAAAATAAATTAGGTATACAATGACAGAACAAAGTTTTATTTTATTTTAGTACCTACCTAATCTTTGTTTTCTTTCATGAAATACCTAAACATACTTAAAACTATAATTTAAGTAAAATATAGAATACTTGTGTACATATTTTACTTTTAAAATATTGTACAAAGCACAGGGACTCGCAACTCTTATAAACAAAATGACAAGCTGAAATTAAAATAGATGTGTTAGACGTCCATTATTAAGTTGAAGTCGTTAGCAAATAAATATAAACTTATATGTTTTTTTATTTACGTTAACGACTTCAGCGGCAATAACTTGAGGATATTGCGGAACGATGTAAGTACGTTTCAGATTACGATGCTAATGCAATAAAAATATCTTTGTAGGTAATGTTCGTAATTAAATAAGTTACTTTACGCCTTTTTCTAGCCTAGATGGTTTTTAATAGAGGTCTCCTTGCAGTATGATGTTCATAATGTTACCATGTAACAGGTTAATAATTAAATCATTTTTTACTGAATGGCCGGCTACAATTCAAGGGCATGCATTTTAAAAACATAATCAAGATTTTAGTCGCAATCGCAACTCTCAGACAACCCGTAGGGTATAACAAGGTACCACATTCCGCGGCAAAAACACTAGCTTTATCTCCCCAGTCGCATGTCGGCTGCCATCTCAAATACATTTTAAATCATACAATATCTTGACAGGCACCTAAAGCACCATTACCAGTAACTTGTTTCAAAAGGGCTTTTGTTTTTTTTACTCCCGAAGGAAGGAGTCGGCGCCCGCGCCCGTGCACTGGCGCCTTTCTCTGAGTAAACAGGACAGACAGACGTATCCGGGACCAGTTAAAAAGAGCCAACACAATAGCATACCGCGTCTCACACAGCAAGCCAAATGAATCCAGTTTGCTTGTTATACGCCGGTCTATCGGTCGTGTGCGCCGGTCGTGCTAATTATTTCGGCAGTGATGTAAACAAAAACCTTGTATTTCTGTGTTATTAAATATACATTTCTGACAGAGTGTATGGCGAAGTATGTGTTGATACAGTTAGTGTGGTGTTGTTGAAGGATTTTCGGGTTATTTGGGAGTAAAAAGGTAAGAATAACCAAGAATGCAGCCCGTTCGATCTTGCCTCCCTCTTGTAGGAATGCGTCCACCTCGCACGGCCCATGCGCACCTTACGTTTATCGAATTTTTCTTTTCCCTCCTAATATTTCACGCATCCCACCCATGTATATGCTAAGCATAGTAACATGCTCTAGGATCCAGGACCTACCTATATGTTTACCCATGCCGAGCCCAATCCACCTGTGTGTGGATAGGTTTACGTTTACACAACGCATTTTTTAATTAAAATGTTTCCATTTTTTTACGTGCTGTAATATTTTAAAATATATATTAGTACCTACTTAATGCAAATTGGATCTACCTACTTATTCATTATTAATTACCTTAGTGACAGCAAAATCGGTAGTAACTCAGCATGCTCATCTAGCGTACCCAACTGAAATAGGAAGGTATCTAAAAACGGAAAATTACCTGTACCTTAAAAAATGTAATTACTTGTAAACCGCCGCCGCCGGCTTTCTTTTACTAGGGGTTTCGGATTCTGGCGATGAAACCCTGAGGTTTTGCCAAGTCCATCTTATTTGTTTGGGATTACTTACCTAACGACGACAATCATGCGTTTGAAAACTTTGCCTGCGACTAATATTATAATTCTCAAAACAGGATTCATCCTCATCTTTATTTAGCCTTAGATCGCGCGATCACGAAAATGAATGCATGACATGTCAGCTATGAAATCGATCGACAGTGCCTACCTACCTATCGCTGCATATGGTAATTTGGAGCTTGTCGATTTGGGCATGGTTGCTGATTAATTTTCTAGGAATAGTAAGCGCTTGGTTTGGTCCGGATGAATTCTGATTCCGAAGTCCTACTGTTGATATTCATGTCATAGACTTTGGTTGAACTGAAGGAAGGTACCTATCCTCCAACGGTTTCAACGTTATTGAGCCTGCTGGTTTCTGTCGTCTATAAATTTCTTGGTGGTCTGCCACGCTTTCTTTTTAGCACCTTTTCTGATGTAGAGTAGACTCTAGGACTCAAACTTCTAGATATTTCCAAATAACTAGATAGATGCATTGTGTTGATTCCTGCAAGTTCCTGTGCTGAATGAATGACGTAATTCTTACGGTATTAGTCTAAGGATGATGTTTGTTACTGATTATAAATTCATGTTTTTGTCGAGCCTTCCATTTTTGGCACGGGCTCATTCCTCATGCATAGCGCTGGACAAGAATTAATGATTGTTGTAATAAAGTTGTCCCATCAATGCTGACATGTAGGTACCTACTTCTGCTGTGCATAATATAAATATAATATTCTTGCCTCTACCATAGTTATTTTAGACCTCATGACCTAGTTTTATAATGTGTTTTTGTAATCTTGCTTATATATTATCATGTATTAGCTTTGGCCGCGTGTTTGGTTAAAAAGTAGGTAGGTATGTTAGTTAAAACTACAATCTATCTACACAGTAGTGTTGGTTTCGTCAAAAACGGTCCAGAAGTTGCAACTTGCGTGATTGAAGGACTAAAATCGAAACCATTGAAACGTCTTGGTTATATTAACTATAAAACCACCTGTGTCCTGTCTATTGTAAAATTTGTTTATTTTAAAATGGATTCGATTTTATAAAGTCACTCTTTAAAAACTCGAACGCTCGCAGTCTCGTTGTTTAGATAAGTTCTAACCTCTTATACCTAGATAGTGTCTTGGTTTTAAATTCGTGCTTTTCGAGACCTTTCTTTATCCTTGGATCTCCAGACAGCTTTGAGTTTGGTGAACAATATACAAATAAATTGTGATCTTCAGTTTTGCTTGAAACCATTTTACCTAAAGATCTACTTCTTCCAAGTTATAAGAACTGGACTTGACTATGAATGCACCTGTAACGCTGTGTAGAAAGACTAGAAACGTTCCCACGACTTTCTATGATCTAAATTGGTTAGGCATCTTGCATCAATTGGGCTTGAATTGGTCTTAAACAATACAATATCGCGTCTATTCGCGTACTATTTCTATCAATTTGACTATTCAGTTCATTGTCTTATATGTTCTTAGGACTATCATTGAACACCATTATTTTAACCAGAAACGGTACAGTTTTACGAGATACCTTCGTACCTACCTACTTTGGTAGTCGTAATGAATGTACATGTACACAATTAATTATGACGTTCGTATAAATAAGACGCTGAAGTAATAAAACATGATTGATAAGACAATGTGTACGTGATTACACTCAGTGCGTCTTTTTGTGATGAAAACACGGTTACTCTGACTTAGTAACACTCCAGATGACTGAACACGAATAAATGTGACTATTGTAAACGTAACGTATTAAAGATACACTGCGCGCTAACGCTGTAACGTTCCACAGTAAAGCTGATGTCGACGCGCAATGTATTTTATATACGTCACTGTTTCGATATGTTTACAATTGTCATATTTAGTCGTGGTTACCCCAGTGGTTATCTTCTGGTAAGTAGGTACGTTTTTCGGCATCGCTGAACACCTGAATCTTTATTGACATACGTACTAGGTTATACACATGCATTTTAATTCTTATTTAAACATCCAAATTATAAACCGAAATAGTTTTATAAGTTTAATGACTGAACACAATCAGTGTACTCTTAGTAATATTTTAAGTAAATGTTTGGTGTTTGTCACTCACTCACATTGTAAAATTGTAACTATTGGTCTGATTTGTATGAAACTAATAACGGAATAGTATCTAGTGATATAAATAAATTTACATATAAAATGTAGAGTAGAAGAACGTATGAACTTACTTTATTTCACACATTTTTGCTAATGATTCAAGTGTAAATATCCAAGATTCTTACATCAATAGCCCATACGATACGCGATGAAAATTCCTATCAAAAGATAATCTTCGCACCGTTTCAACGTATACCTACAGTCTACAGCACACAGCATCCGTTTTGTTAGAGCAAACTGGTTGTGTTATGAAATCCGATTCCGAGCTATGCAGGCCGACCAACCAATAAAACGATCGGGAGATGGGAGATTGGCATTATGTTGAAGGCATAGAGTTTTTTTACTTGAACGTAGGTAGGTAGGTACTGCCAGTTTTTTCCAGACAAATACGAACTGAGCAAAAGATGAAAACAGATGTGGATACTATAGTTTTGGTATAACATACCGTACCTAGTTAATTTTAGAAAAACACTTATAATATCAGCAATCGTTTCTTTATTCCACTCCAACAACACACCAAATTTTTTTTATACCTTCTACCGCCTTGGAAGCTGTCAGCGCCTTTAAAGGAGCGTTGTCCTTTAGATAGACTGAACAATAGATTTTTATTAAAAACACCATTTGAGCTTACAGCGAACTAAACCAACCAAACGTTTTATACAAGACTAGATACCGATCTATAGGATCTCTTTTGTTCTAATTGAGCATCACATGAACGCTATCGCGTGTCGAAAAACGTAATCCTTTAGCTCCTCGATAGTCACTTATAGCCTCTTGATGAACGAGGAAGAGGCGACAAGGACCACCGTGAAATAGGAAGTGTGCCGGGAAAAGGGAACAGATCCGATGGTAATCGCAATCCATTGTTCAGCTCGTGTAGAGAGCCGCCGCGTGCTCAACGAGGTAATGAGAGGGTGCTAGATACGCTATTTTGGAATACTTTGGAACTACATGGCGAAACTATTTTGAAAGACGTGTCTAAGCTTTATCTTCCGCTTTACGGGATGCATGGATGTATTAAAAAAAAATACAAATACAAAAATATTTATTTCGGAACAGTTAAAGTGTAGCAAAAACAAATAAGGTACGATGATAGCTACAGTAGTTCGTGAAAAACTGTGTCGTAGCGACCAACACCCACCTCCAAATAGTGTTGCAGCAATCTGATAAAACAGAATTTATTATTTTTATTATTAAGTAGGTTGAAAAAAGTTTGATCTTCCTATGATGTAGACAGATAATCAGGGCATATGCTGAGACACATTTGCTGCTATATCATGCCTTTCTTCATTACCTTGGTGATAAGGCAGCAGTTTCGTGTTTCGTGGAAAGGTACTTTTAGTATTGCAGATATTGTTGCTACACGGTCCCTACTATAAGTTGGCAAACCTTAATATTTTTATGGGCAGGAGCCAGTTTAATATAAATACTTGTCGCTTGTTTTTATGGACGATTAAAACCGAATTAAAGGTAGTTTTAAACAAGTATAAAATTAAAAAACTGACAACATATAATTTAATTTAATTAACTGGGTTAAAATTTAATTAGTGTTAAAAAACCAATTAACTTTCAACGCAAACAAATGACGGCAAATGGTTTATATTGTTAAGATAGAGGTGCGATGGTAAAATATATTAACTGAATTTAGTTTTGGTTAGTCACTTTTTGAAAGTATTGACTACATTGTTTTTTTTATTCGGAAGACAAAGACTATTATTAATGTTTTAATATGTCAGATACTTTTCGGTAAATCTAAGTAGGTATAGAAGATACCTAACCTGGAAGATTTTCACCAATAGGTAAACTGTGGAGAAACAAATAAATACCTCAAGATGCAGATTTTTGCGAACATAAGAAACTTGCACTTTATAAAATTTTAACCAAAGAACTCTAACGTGTTTATAGCCACAGCAGGAAAGTACCTACATCTGTAGGCACCATGTTATAACGAAAGGATGGTCAATAAAATTATAGGGGGTAAAGTCGGTGAGCTTTATGCGGGCCTGAGGGCAAGTGAGAGAAAATATAAGGCTGCGTTATCTAGCGAAGTTGTAAACATATTTTTAAAGCAACATTGCATGAAGTTATTTCCTCAACTTATACCTACAACTTTGCTGTTGTACCTTGGTTGTTTTCACCGTTGAAGATCCGTTATAGTTAGATGAACTAGGATAAGCAGAGCTATCTTCACTATATTCTTTGGTATTGTAATAACGTAAAATTGTTATAGAAATAATAAATTTCAAGTACTTGCTAAGTTTTTTATTGAAATAATTAGCTTGTAAAAGTTACAAAGGGTAATTTTGCAGACATGTGTCCTATACAAAAACCAGTTATGTACCTACTTAATATATATATATTTTCAAGTTTTATTAAAATCGAGTCACTGGTTGCGCCGAGTGATGAATCAAAGTCAAAAGTCAAAAAAGTCAAAAATTACTTTATTCAGTAAAATCACAAGGATCATTTAGAATCGTCTTACATACTAGGTGATTCTAGGTGCCAGTTCCACGCGACCAGAGCCTAGAAGAACGGGCAAGAAACTTACGGCCTGGTTCCTACCGTTTTTTTATATGATCCTTCTTACAAAGAATTACAATTAAACTAAATTAAGTACTGAAGTTTCAGTGCGGTGTCAATTTAACTTAGTAATGATACACTAATGAGTTTAAAAAAAAGAAGTATAATAAAGCTATACGTAAATCAAAAAGACAGCACACTCCATGTGATGAATAAACATCCATGAAACATTCAAAGATATTTTATCATTATACTACATTAGTATTACATTTCTTAGAGACATTAGCTGCGCCAGCAAAAATCATTTGAGAGTAGGTGAGGGCTCCGAATAATTTCTGAACTTTCCGTCGGAATGTGCTTGTAAGACAGGGGTCCACGAATATATCACACGGCCAGTGATTCCGGCCGCCTTTGAAATTCTTCGATTTCTCGTCTTACCCATTTCTCACGAAAAGGTCCAAGAAGCTACCATTACAATGTGGAAATACATTGGTCATTGTCGAAATAATCTGTTTAACCGCTCTACTGCTCAACCAAATCAACTAAGATATGATACTTTTTTGACCTAAGGTTTTTACAATATCGTAAACTGCTTCTTGTTAAATCGTAATATCATATATTAAGGCGACGGGTAGGGTGAAATTTTTCATAATAAATAAAAATGTCAATAACTTCCAAGTTTATTATTTATTTATTATATCTATACACACGTTAAACTTGTAACACGGCATAGTTTTTGCCGTGGTGGTTAAACTCTAGACAGTCAGCGTGGCAACGTCACAATTTCAATTTCAACAAAAATGCTGACAACGGCGCAAAACACATAATGAGCCGCGCACAGTTCGGATAGTCAAACTCTAAAGCAGTGCCTTATGTATATTTGCGAGCAAACAGCAATCAAACACTTATAATTCCTAAGGCACTACTCTTCTTCTTCTTTAAAAACCTTAATGTAGAAATGTTTTCTTTAAAGTCACAAGATACGAACCATAAGAATAGCTGTGCTGAGTTTGGTACCAAACAAATCTGCCAAACCCATAAAAAATGGGATCTTAAACCACACTTTTGCAAAAGGTGTTGGTACTAAACTTACATTTAAAAGTAAACTATATCCAAGAGCACAAATTTTGAGTAACAATACACTAGTTCAATATATGTGTTATAGGAAATAATAAGTTTCACAACTCCACATGCTATCACTTTTTCTGAAAACAGTTTTCGGTTTCCCCAAAAACACGCATTTGGCTATACCCGTCACCTTAAAACAATTACAGCAAAAAATTAACCGCAATAAAAATATAGTGCATCAACAAACATTTACACCTTGATAATATAAGTTTACTTTTTCATCGCCACAATATGGAGACCATCCAACTTTCACTCAACACCTCGCAGATTGGAGCAGTGCTGCTGCGATCAGAAATATGCAAGAAATAGCCACAAGACACGTGAAATTGGATCTTTGCCCAGCTGTGGGACAATTATAGGAAAAGCTTAAGTAAAAGCTTTCCGTTATAACCCATTTGTCAGCTATCAGATCTCATTAAAAGCAACGAAGTATTTACCATCAGTAGGTAGGTCATCTACTTACGAAGACAATGCAAACAATAGGGACAGATAACATCGATTTTCTTATGTTGTTATAAAAGCAGGCATAGCATACAATGCAAGTTTCATTTATAACTTCTATATTCTTTACGAGCTTTCGCATTTTCGTTCGCATTCAGTTTGACCTTTTATCCTGTAGTTCGTGTTGATTTTTTGGATAAAAAGTAAACTAAGCTAATCCTTGTTGGTACCTAACCTAATCCAAATGGCTTTATTGGTGACTAGCTGTTCCCCGCCGCGACTTCGTCCGCGTGCCGTTTTAAGAGATTTTGCTATAACCCATTGCTATCTTCCTAGGAGGGAAATTGATGGTAAAGAGCAGTCTATGACGGAAAACTTAGTATCTATACCTACTTATTAATAAAACCGGGCAAGTGCGCACGAAGAGTTCCGTACCGTATCTATCTCCCGTTGCCCTTATCAATATCGAATAAATAAAAATCACGTTTATGTTTAAGCCCCCTTTAATATTAATTATTCGTGATAGTTATAGAATTGAAAATAGACAGAAATCAAAGACTCAGTAATAAGATCTAGTTTTACCCTTTGGTTTCCGAACCCTAAAAACCCAATAACGTAATGCTTCCATCTTGAACACATTCTCGTATAAAGAATGATCGTATCCTTTTGTGTTTGGTCTTTTGGTGGAATTCTGGCGGATTCTTAGCCATCTTAATTGCTGATTCGTTATCAACACATAGGGATGCTGGACATTCACCAATGATATCTTTCATGATCTTTCGAAGCCAAATAATTTCTCTAGCAGTTTCACTTGCTGCCACTATTTCTGCCTCGGTGGATAAAATCGCTACTGTGCTCTGGCGTTTACTGTTCCAGGATATTAGACCTCCAGCATACATGCAAAGAATGCCTGAGGTAGACCTTCCAGTTTCATGATCTCCTCCGTGGTCAGCGTCACTGTAACATTCTAAATTATGACTATTTCCTGGCTTGTAAACGATGCCTTCTTCTATAGTCCCTTTCAAGTTACGCATTGTCCTCTTGATATTGATGATGTTCTCCCTTGTAGGTTTATCTAAATTTCGAGATACAACACTGACAGCAAAGGCTATGTCAGGCCTCGTGCTTGTCATCAAATAAGCTAGTGATCCAACAGCTTCACGGTACGGGAAGTTCATTGAAACTTCATTAACATCTTGAGCATTATTTGCTTTTAAAATTGGTGTTGGCACTGGCTTACATTTCTCCATGCCAAACCTTTGCAATATGCGAACGATGGATGCAGTAAAATAGAACCATCAGGGTACCTTAACCACGCTCTGCTACCATGTTAAAGTAGATATAAGTACTGCAGGATCGAATAAAACCAGTTACAATAAATAAACGAATATTATTAACGTATACTGTAAAGAATATTTTTTAGTCAAGAGTGAAGATAGTGACATTGATGACAATCAACAACGTTAGGTTGCTATGGTAACATCTAAGGTTGGTGATAGATATTAAAGGAGTATCTATTCCTAACAGTAACTTCTCCCGTTTTCCCAACATTTCCCTTCACTACTCTGCTCCTATTGATTGTAGCGTGATGAAAAGTATCCTATATGTTGCTCAGGAGTATGAAGAATAATTGTACCAAGTTTCGTTAAAATCCGTCGAGTAGTTTTTGTTTCTATAAGGAACATACATACAGACAGACAGACAGACAGACAGACAGACAGACAAAAAATTTACTGATTGCATTTTTGGCATCAGTATCGATCACTAATCACCCCCTGATAGTTTTTTTTTTAATATATTTAATGTACAGAATTGACCTCTCTACAGTTTTATTATAAGTATAGATAGAACGACAAACATAATCTATAAATAGCTCAACTGTTTCTTATGTATTTTATATGACAATGTACATTTTGTAAATACTGTATAATAATAAATATTTAATAAGTTTAAAAAAAAAAAGTTAAAAAGACAAGATATTTCTAAATAATAAATATGAACATGGAACATATCACACATCACATTCTAGTCCCAAACTAAGCAAAGCCTATACTATGGGAAGATTACTAATAAGTAGAATACTTAATATTCATAATCTTATTTTGTAAATACACTCATAGAATACATAGACACAGAACAAATATTTGCGTTCGTCACACAAAGAATTGGTCCGGTCGGGAATCGAACCCACGGCCCACAGTAGCTTACTACCTGAGCTGTGACGCCAGTAAATAATGAAAAAGTTTGGGAGACAAGTACTATGAGGATCATTATCCACAGTCGGGTAAAGTAGAGCGACTTAAGTCTGTGAGTAGCTACGAACTCCAAACCCCAACTGCGTGTGGTCCGTGCCTTCTATAAAGGTAGACTTTCGACCAGAGCGGCTCCGGCGTCACTGACGCAGCGATAGTAACGCGGCGATAGAGGGATAGTATTATGCAGTACGGAAACGTATGAACTAGCGTTCGAACGCTGTACGAATCGCTGCGTCAGTGACGCCGCCGGAGCCGCTCTGGTCGAAAGTCTACCTTAAGTAGGTATGTATATTATGTGGTCTCTAATATCGGTGACACCACGACAAACACGCTTTCGGTTATATTGATTTTGAAGGCATTAAACTTAATTGGGAATAAAGCCATAGAAAAGATTGATACCTACGTATACGTATCAGTGTTTTCGAATAATGTTTGGTAAAATATTCGTTATTGAAGATTTGTTGACATTCCATACGGCGCTGTTTGCCCATTTCGATATTAAGTTTTCAATCAATTGTAAAGCTTGCATAAAGCTAAAATATTGGAATAAAATTACTAGGTATTACTTTTGGAATATTATAAAAGCTCTAATTTTGGTAACCACCGAAAAAAACAGGACTAAAAGTTATGAAATAAATGACTTTAATAAGGACAATGCTCATAATACGAAGGAACCTATTACGAAATATACCAAATTAAGATACCCAAATGATTTTATTTTTAACTATTTCTTGCATCATGTAAATGCAAGTATTTCGGTGACCGATGAAGGTCGTTCTGTCTGCAGTATCTCAACTCTTCTACATTCTTGTTCGTATGTAGTCTTATTTTTTAAATAAAATCAAGCAAGTCTCGTACAAAGTACTTATAACAAAGAAGGTGTAATTAAAAGCTTTGCAATAAAAAAACTGTTTTATTGTTCACGTGTTGTGTGGTATGCGGGCTTTATTGTTCAGCTGGTTTTAGTTGAGACCATTCGGATTTTTAATTTCATTTTTATGTCTCTTAATCCGCGAAGATGAACGAATTTTAATTTGTAAAGGGCTGAGATGCTATGAAACTTTATATTGCTTCACGACGGTTGAATTACGAAAGGTTTAATTAGCATTTTTAACTTACTAGCTTCATTCAATCAAATCGCAATCACCGATAAGGCAGCCCGTTGTACTGAATGATGTTAGTTCTAAGTTTTGTTGTATATTGCCGTTGTGCAATAAAGTATATATATATATCGTTTCATATAAAAACCCCGGTATCTTTTTTTTTAAATAGTTACAAGCTTATATTGCAACTTAGCATATTATTAATTTAATTAATTACTTACCATGAATTGCTTTTAAAGAAACACGTAAATATAAATAAACGTTGAAAATGTATTCTGGACTGTGTAGTTATTATGATAATATTTGTATATGAAAACTTATCCGCTTAAAACACCTGTTGGCAGCCGGAAATACAGCATTCTACACCTTTCAGGCATTCGCACGGGAACGAACAAACTTAGTTTTAGAGCTGTTGATGAACATCGAAAATTTATACTGCAAAATAGAAAAGGGATTTGAAATATGAACTTGTTATAATCAAAGTCAGATATCGAATGTAAAACGCGTTGCATCGATTGCTGTTTTTTGTTTTGGTGTTAAAGTTTGTCTGTTCTCAATCGGATAGTTTATTTGAACTGTAACAGCCCAAGCCCCTGAATTTCATATAAATATGTAGGTTTATAACTACAGAAATGAAAGCCGGAAGATATCCATCGTTCAGACAGGTGACAAGGTTGGGTATGCTAATAAGAACCTAGAAAGCCGAGTTCGACATGTCATTATTAAAGCTGAAGTCCACGGTCTACCTGAGGTTCCGGCAGTGTCAATCACCATAGCCCTAATCCAAAGGAAGTCTTACCATCCTAAATTCCGTCTACAACGGATGAGTCAAAGAAACGTCAGCACGTACGTAAATTATGTCCTCGAAAGCTGAGTAGAATTCTAATGTCTACTAACTGTAACAACTTGTCAATGTGACATCCAACGATGACATCTGTATGGTAATGTTTGTGTGCGATGATTGTAATTAGGTAGGCGCCGGAGTCGATGCTTAAAACATGAGCATCTCTTATAATAGTCTCGGCGATAAAACCTTTTTAGGTGATTTTTATAATACAAAATCATGTGTTCTAGAGATATGCACATTTTTACCAATAGACGCGGTGTACCCCTTAACTTCAAACACAAAAAGATAGGGCACATATGTACCTATATATTATTTTATATTCCAATATCAAAACATAAAATTGTTCAGGTATATCAAAAATATTATAAAGCGTGCAACGCACCTACAGTGTAAAATATCTTAGCCCGTCAGTAAAAAACATCCATAGTTGCAAAATGTTACATTATTTTGACTGTTGTTTTTAATTTCAAAAGCTATAAAGTCCTTGGTAAGGTCATTGATTTTAGGTACACATTACTTTATAATTGGTTAGCAGGTAGGTACCTCCTAGAACCACGCTCTAAGCCGGCGGTGAGTCATTGAGTGTGTTTGGAATTAGTTATAAGTTCTATAGATTAAGATTTTAATATCGGACTTCATTATGAACGGTAGAGTTACAGAGCTTGGATTTCATTTCCTTGAATTGTTTTAATATATTTCATTGTAGTGATCGGTCGTAACATTTCAGAGTCTGTTCTAACAAAGAAAAACTCTTGACTGCATTTTCTTGGAGCCGAGAGTCACAAGTCGGATATTTTCTAGCAAACTTAGCACTTACAAACTAATAAAACTACTGTACAATACCTGGAGTAGAAGAATCATTTTATCCAGTAACAGGGGAACTTCGCATTAGGTAAATGCCTTTCTGAAGACTTGAAGATTATGTGACTAGAAGAACATAAACTTTTGCAATAAACTTTTTACGTCTGAGTATCTCATACGAAGCTTTTCCTGGAATCGATATCTGCTGGTCGTGACTCGACTTGACAAGTTTCATTTACACTTTTCATTTCGCGTAGATGTTTCTAGAAACTGCAGATGTGGTTCTAGCTGATCCTGTTTTTACTGTTTTTTCCTATTGGTTAATTATGGGGTGTTTCTTTACTAGACTTGGGCAGTATGGTGTCAGATAAAAGTGGGCTTGGTCCAGTTGCAACAATCTTAGGATATCGTATAAATATTATTAAAACATTGAAAAGTCTTTTAGATGTTTTTTTTCACACACATTAAAAGAAACGCGAGTCAAATCTAGTTTGAAGTATTTAAGATAATTTGTTAAATACTTACGGTCTATCTTATAAAAAGTTAGCGCAGACTTGATGTCTTGATTACCATACGTAATGGTGACATAATGTCAACGCTAACTTTTTATAAGATAAGGGGTTATTTTATTTGATAAATTATAAAAATATCACCACTTAACAAAACATTGTATTATATTAATAAATTCGCAGAACCCCTTATTCTTAGTGCGTTCTAGTTTCAGTCTTAGCAAGAAACCACTTATATTTGATCTCCTTAATAGATACCTAGACAGACGTCTTCAGATCTTACGTGGGAGTTTATGTAGATTTAGAGGTAAAATCACAACACAAATGATTAGAATATTCAAATTTTGTAGTTTATTTATATATCAGAAGTTTACAGTTGAAAATCATTCAATTTAACCGCATATTTATCAGATTTTAAAGTAAAAGCCAATATAAAGGCGATATAAAACCTTAGTCCTCGAGTCGATTCGCACTTATCTAATAAATAAATAAATAATACTGGACAATCCAACACTACATCATCTAGCCCCAAGCTAAGCAGAGCTTGTGATGTGGGTAATAGACAATAAGTACCCAGAACACCCGGAATAAATATTTGCAAATCGTACCAAACATTTATTCCAAGGCGGGAATCGAACCCGCAACCTCCGCGTCTCAGGCGGACCTTCGCCCGCCGCGCCACATCGGTCGTCTAAAGGTTCGTTTGTATAAAGGCGATAGTCCGCGAGTCGCTTCGCACTTATCTGGTTTGTCAAGCCTGTGAAATCCAGCAGGTGCAATCTACAACAGACTGTCCAATAGCAGTAGCTCTACCATGAGTTTTTACTATACTATATTTACTATACTCGCTAGCGTCTGTAGTTAAAAAAATGTATGAAAATTTGTACAGCGCCTCTAGCGGACAGTTGGGTACTAAAATTCGTCATACTAATATTGACGTAATAAGATCCGGCTGCAGGATTACTGCGCTCATCTGTTTTTTACTGAAAACCAAATTTTTATGTATATTTATAAT
Source organism: Ecliptopera silaceata (assembly GCA_932527185.1). Classification (NCBI taxonomy): domain Eukaryota; kingdom Metazoa; phylum Arthropoda; class Insecta; order Lepidoptera; family Geometridae; genus Ecliptopera; species Ecliptopera silaceata. Next base: position 3,096,096 of record OW052205.1, on the reverse strand, counting down.
TAGGAGAATATATATTTATCAGGTTGCCTAGCAAAATTTGGCCGCCAGTATGTTTAATTAAATAATTTTTAATTATTTTTTGGGAAAAATAGCGTTCACTTGTTTTTTAAATCAAATAACGTCTACATCATGGCAATTAATATGAAGACTCAAAAAAATCAGCAACCCTTATTTGCGGGTAGATTTAATTAAGCAGACAATATGATAAAAAATGGAAAAAAACATAGCTTTAATTTGATATGCAATTAATAAATAAACGTTATGCACGTATAAATATATCGAAATCATACCTGTTTACACCTGGCTGCGAAGAGGTGCGGCCAAGTACGCAACGGCAACCGTGATTTTTTTGAATCTTCATATAAATTGCCATGATGTAGACGTTATTTTATTTAAAAAACAAGTGAACGATATTTTTTCCCAAAAAACAAAAAAAAATATTTTAATTAAACATACTGGCGGCCAAATTTTGCTAGGCAACCTGATAAATATATATTCTCCTAATTATAAATATACATAAAAATCGGTTTCCAGCAAAAAACAGATGAGCGCAGTAATTCTGCAGCCGGATCTCGTACTATAACTACTATAGTAAAGTCAGGTGATTTTACTGTGACATCTGATGGTAGAGGTAAGTACAGTACCTCTACCATGACTTGTCACAGTAAAATCGCCTGACTTTACTACAGTAGTTACGTCAATATTAGTATGGCGAATTTTAGTACCCAACTATCCGCTAGAGGCGCTGTACAGATCTTCATACATTTTTTTAACTACAGACGCTAGCGAGTATAGTAAATATAGTATAGTAAAAACTCATGGTAGAGCCACTAGTCCATCTTGAATGGCTTAAGATCAAGTAAAAACTGGACGGGACTCACCAATGCTGTCAGACGAGTAAGTTGCCTCAGGAAATACCAGCACAAGATTTATTGAATGGGAACTCGTCTTCTAGTTGGTGATAAAAAGTTATTTGGAGTTATGGAATTTAATGTTTGATGAAAGCGTACTAAGCTCTTCAGTTATACAAAGTTTTTATGAAAACCAACAGAATGGTAAACGATTTTTGGAATTTACGCATTAGAAAACGTATAAGTCTCACAGTAAATACTGTAATAGTTGTGATTTTCTTTGTGAATAAATGTCTTGTATACCTAATAAAATCGAGAATTTAGAAAGAAAGAAAGAAGAAAGAAAGAAATATTTATTTACACTAAAACACGTTATACATATAAGACAAAACATTAAAAATTTAGGTGATTCTGTAGTGCAAAGCGGTTCGATTTCGCATTTTTATATATCGGTTCAGATGTATTCTGCAAATGTTTGTTGAAGGCTTAATAATAAGGTTGTTTTATTTTCAAAATAAGGTGGGTGGACCATGGAAGGCCACCCTAACGATTAAACATTTGTAATTAGTTCATTTACGAGATAAATAAAAGAAACGAATCATTAATAAACGCTTTGTTTCAGTGTGTATCATATAAATAACTTTTTTTTAATCTAGATATAATCACTACTTCTTGAACTTAACTTTTATAAAGCTCTTCCTAACGGCCTTGTAAGGGAATAGGGCTCTATACAAGGCCAATATTATAAATCAGTCGTTTAACTTAAAATTAGAATTGTAATAATCAAAATATCCGATTTTACTAAAACCACAGAAAAAGCTCTTTCATTTAAATGAATAGTTGTGGTCCTTAACATTATAATCTTCTTTAAAAAAATTCAAAGAACATTTCTTGAACACCATCAATAACCAAGGATATATTAATGGAAACTATATAAAAAATATAGTAATGGTTATTACATCGATAACAAATAAGTTTCCAATAAGTTTTACAATGAAATTATAAATATTTAACCGTCAAATCTTTGATTGGCCTTGTAAGGAACCACCGGCTTTCATAGGAACACTACCTTTATTTTAACTACAATCGAAGCAAAATTATTATATTTTTTCTTTAATATCATAAAAAATCCATAAGTAACAATTCACAGTAAAAAAAATACGGTAATAATAGTTAATTTACATAAAAACTGACTTCTAGCTGCTAGCAACGCTAGCTAGCAAATTACGATTTGAACGTCGCTGACCGAAGTCAACTTAGCGAGGGAAATTACTGACAAACTAGCAACGCGAGCGACTCGCCGCCGCGTCTGTGTCCTTGAGTTCGATGGGGCTTATTGTGAGTGGAAGGAATTTGTCATCACGTGACTATAAATATGATTTTTTTATAGTTGGCCTTCAAAGGAGCATGGCCTTAAATGGTCCACCCACCTTACGATCTGATCACGATCTGATCTTTAGCTGTATATCCGTAAAACCCAGTATAAAATCATAATATGACTATTTGGTGTTTTTTTGTATTTAAATTACAAATTATATAAACTACATAGTAACTAAGCAAACGTCGGATGAACGCATCCCACACCACAGCATCAAAATAATTAGTTTCAACTTACCACGCAACTTTTACCCGTAAACGGTTTTAGTAATTGAAAATGTCTTCATAAATTGTAACAAGCTTGTAAGAATACTTCCTTAAAGTGTTTATGTACGATAATGTTGCAGTTTCTTATGATTATCGTTATTAATAGATCGTTACATCAGTTCACTATCAACGGTTCCTCTATCGGCTACCACATTACACTAATGGATTGTAATCTCCTGCATATTTCCAACGACCTAGTTTAATTTACAGCGGGAGATATAGCCTATTTAGCGGTGCTCTCATCAGAGATATACCTACCAAGGAAATATGAAAAAAATATATACATAGATATACTTATCTATGTACTTATATATTTTTTTCATTTCATAGATACCTACTAAGTAGGTATCTATGAAATGAAATGAAAACACTTTATTGTACACTTACAACTAATTATTAAGAAAACGAAAACATAAAAACTAACAAAATACAGTACAATGGGCGGTCTTATCGTTAGGGAGCGATTTCTTCCAGACCACCTTTGGATGGAAAGAAACCTACAAAAAGAGGGTTAGCTGTGCACTTTAGAATAAAATTAGAATATGAATTACATTAATGATTATATAGTATAATACTATACATAGATAAATACAAATATATACGTAGGTATATATATGAATATTCATAGACATTGCCCAAGAACTGACACTCGTTGGATACAAATGGATACTGGAGGGAAGACTACTTTTAGGCAAGCGTAGGGCACCCTCCGGTGAGATGGATCGACGATCAGTGGAATGTGGCTGGTAAAAATTGGATGAGAAAAGACCAGCAGTGGACTGATATAGGTCGATGATGATAATAATGATGAGACATTATACACAACGCCCTAATACAAGCCATGCTTAGTTAAGGACCAACTAGGTAGTCCCAAACCAACTTGTATCATACAATTTTATAAAAAGTATCCGATAAGAAAAGTATAGAAATGACAGACATGTTGGCAGCCTGGGCCAGTCGCGTTTGAGGATAAATGACAACGAATAATGAGCTCCTCGCAACGAGAGACTCCCAAGCTTTGAACTTTTAGAATGCTTTGTTCCACAACTACAAAGCTTCGAAATAACAGTAACTAAATAAAATATCCTCTCCACATTCCCGCCGCGTTCATAAAAATAAACAATTTAATTAAGAGTGATGCCAAGTCGCAATGAAAACAAACGCACGAGTTTCTGGTGAAGTTGCAATTCTGTTTACAAATAAATAACAGTTGAGTAGCGGTCGGAAGATGTGTTTTGGGTTGTAGGCACGTATGGTTTCCGATTTCGAACAGATTCCAATTTTAAAACATTGTTTTTTTGTTACAAACTTCTTTGAGCAAACTACGAAACTACGAAGAAATGAGTAAGAAATGAGTTTGATTCAGAAAAGGTTATGCTTTCGGGCTCTCTTACTGATTCGCGTTATGTTAAAGCTCTACATTGTAGAGTCTAACAATGTTCTACTGATTTTATTGGTACCAAATAAAGAATTATAATGAAAAGATTAGAACAACGCAACGTAGCAACATGTGTGGGTTGTTTTAGCGTCATGTGGTTTTTTTTACTTTTTTAAATAGATAAGTATTTATTTTATCGCAGTACATACTAACCACAGTATTGCCGACATTTTTATGCGTTTTATTGCAACCAATCGCTTTTGCATTTAATTTTCCTATAGTTTACAATCCTAGGAGCCATTTCAATTAAAATACGAGTTAAAACAACGTATCTTACAATTACCCGGTGGCATATTTAACCTAGACAATGAACAATCTTGTTTGTCTTCAAAGTTTTCAGGATTGATTACATTGAGGCGAACAATAATCACCGTGGAATTAGAAACGGTTTCCTTCACCCGTTAGTAATTTATGTTATTTTGTAGCCATTCGGAAGTTTTATCGTCAAATAAATTGTTGTTCGGTGTTTGATGTCAGACTGATGTTAGAAATTCTTAGCGACTTATTTCTGTGGAATTTTCATAGCTTGAAGATGCTTTATTTTATGCCCTTGTACATAAACCTTCGATAGCTTAAATTACTTACAAATCTGTTGAATTGAAATGAAATTAAAATACTTCATTGTATAGGCGACAAAGAAATTGGTTTACCACTTTTGATGACATCTCCCAGTAACATAATTATTCGCTAAGGATTACAGATTGACAGATTCTGACGTAGCAGTTATTAATCTGTCAAGCGAAAATAGCCCTTGACGTTTTGTACGTGCAAATGATATTCAGCCTTAGAGTGGTAAACCAATTTCTTTGTCGCCTATACATGTACCTACCTTGTACCTTAAAATTATTGAGAAAAACACATAAAAAAATACAAATAAACAAAATACGCGAGGGAGCGATTTCTTCTAGACAACCTTTGGATGGAAAGAAGCCTACAAAAAGAGGGTCAACTTGGTGCACTATAGATTAAAAAAAAATGTTGTTATAATTTATGTTGCTGTTAATAAATGAATTCAAGGGTTTTTAAATAAGACCCACTCTTCAAGTATAGAATTATTAGGACTCATTTATGACACTTTCAATCCAAGCTAAGACGCGATAAAACGAAAGCAAGCAGATGAATCGTGGTTGAATTAAATTAATTCATAGTTTATAATTAAATGACAATTTTCAAAGCTATTGAAATAGCGCAATTGGACGGCAATTGAATCTGATAAGGGGGAGTAGGAATTTGCTCGCATTATAAGGGATTTGCTCTAAGCAATATTCGATTCATCTTTTAAGTTTATGCTAAGCCTTTCTTTGAAGATAGAGACTACTAAATAAACTAAATAATAAATGATTCAGGCGTCACAGCTCAGTTGGTAGTAGCTCTGCCTTTTGTGCTGTGGGTCGTGGGTTCGATTCCCACCAACACGTTTGTGTGATGAAAATAAATATATGTTCTGTGTCTGGTTGTTACTATGTATTTACCAAAAAGTATATAACTATTTATCAGCTATTTAGTTACCATAGTACAAGCTTTGCTTCGTTTGGGACTAAAGTGTGATGTGTGAATTGTCCATGAATATTTAATTATTTAGTAAATGGCAACTTTCTACTGAATAGTACGAACGCAAGACTAGATAAATATACTTTTAACTTTTGTAAACTAGATATGATTTATGATTAGGTTTAATAACTCAGCAAATATCTGATCTTTTTGTGTTTATTTATTCTCCGTGAAATAAAAATAGTTTTTAAAAATGAACATTTTGTTTGAGTACAAAGAGAATGATTACTATTACATCAAAAGCTTTGACAAAAAATGAATAAGTAGTTAAGCTTTTTCCCCGAATATTATTTTCTTCCAAAAATTGTTTTCCACGTAGTTACGTCGGAAAAAATACCAAACCAAAAAAAATTCTAACGAAACAATAGGTGCTTCTTTTTATTTGGAAACTCTATGATTCAGACTAACAAATGCTTAATAATAAATACGAAACTTTTCACACTTTTAAAGTTATATGTGGGTAGATCGTTGAAAAGCCTCATTCATCTTGTTACAGAACAACAAGCCGTTAGCCGATGTAATAAGGATCAATTTGTATTGTTACAGACGGCATGGCGCTACAAATTTATGTGCTGCTCGTGACTGCATCAGCTGCGATATACGCCGCCGGTAAGTGCAAGAATGTACAGACTCTATAGTTGGACAGCAACATGGCATTACACATATTTGTGTTATTGAAATATGTACAGTCAGGATTATTAGTAACTGAAATAAAAATTGTGACATTTTATTTTTTTATGATAAATGTAAGTTGAATACTTATCTTCTCAATAATCTAAGATATGATGAGATCATATACCTAGACAAATAAACATTAAAAAAAAAAGATAAATACACTCGAGAGCAATGAATCCGGGTCACTTAAAGAATCCTAAAAATCTCGGAAACTAAAAATGCTAGGTTAATGCAATAAATTGTATTTAATAGACAATGTAATACTCCTTAAATGAAGGTATTAAAACTTCTTAGTTATTGTAAAGTTATATCATAAAAAAATCAAATTTGAAAAAGGGCCACTTTCGAAGATGGAACTACGAAATTACAGCATTTGGTTTTGCTTTTGTTTGTAATCTGTCATTTATGTGGGTACATAAACCATGTTGATGGTGCTCTATATTCATTATTCAAGCTGAAATTATGTCGCTTACGCCTGAAGAATGCACCAGAATACTTACAATGCTGGAAACCGGCCGGAGTCAGCGCGATACAGCCAGGACTGTCGGTGTGTCGCTGTCAACAGTACAAAGAGTTCTCCGTCGTTACGAAGAAACTGGTTCTAACCTACGCAGACCAGGAACGGGCAGAACCAGGTGTACCACAGCACGAGAAGACCGATACTTGGTGAACACCATGCTTCGAAATCGCTTTCTCACAGGAACTGAACTCACCAATCAGTTTCGACGCCTCGGAGGAAGTAACCCAAGTGCATGGACAGTAAGACGTCGGCTTGCTGAATCTAACTTAAAACCCCTTAGACCTGCAAACGGCCCTAAACTGGAGCGTGGGCATCGTATTTCGAGACTAAGATATGCCCAGAGCCACGTAAATTGGAGTATTGAAGATTGGTCAAAAGTTATGTTCTCCGACGAATCAAAATTTATGCTCTACAAGCACGATGGAAGACACAGAGTGTATCGAAGACCAGGGGAAAGATTCAAGCAAGCATGCATCGAAGAAAAAGTAGCCTACGGTGGTGGGTCTGTACTTGTGTGGGCCGGAATTTCTTCTGAAAGTCGCACAGAGCTGGTGATCATAGAAAACGGCTCTTTAACTAGCGTAAGATATGTGGAAGAAATCCTCAATGATCACGTTGGTCCATTTATGGTCAATTTAGGTGAGAATGCTATATTTATGCATGACAATGCCCGACCTCATACAGGTAGGATTGTGAATGACTACCTTCAAGAGATGAACATTACTCGTATGGAGTGGCCAGCGCGCAGCCCGGATATCAACCCGATCGAGCATGCTTGGGACGAGCTAGGCAGATGCGTAAAACAACGAAACCCTCCCCCAATCACGCTTCGTGAGCTCAAAATTGCTCTCACAGAGGAATGGGAGAATATTCCCCAAAATCGTATAAGGAACTTGCTGTACAGCATGCCAAACCGCGTAAACGCAGTAATGGAAGCACGAGGAGGCAATACGAAGTATTAAAATTCAAGAAAATCGTAATAAAGTTCAAAAATTTCATGTTTCCTATTTTTGTTTTAAGGAGAGATCAGCAGTTTTTTTCTTTATGTAATTTTGTGTTAATAAAATGTATGGTGACTCATATTTTTTTTACTTTCATTTAAGGAGTATTACATTGTCTATTAAATACAATTTATTGCATTAACCTATCATTTTTAGTTTCCGAGATTTTTAACATTCTTTAAGTGACCCGGATTCATTGCTCTCGAGTGTATTACACACAATAAGATATTACCGAAGTAAAATAAAAATGCCGTGTTAGATACATCACAAAAGAGCTAGGTTATTTTTAAAATACAAGAAAAAAATAGGATGTGTAGGTGCTTTGCTTATGTAGCCAATTAGTGTACAAATTAACCAAATTATCCTATCTAGAGAAACATCTCCGTAATAAATAGATTTCGTGTAAAATATATTCAAGCCGCGTTTAAATAATTGAATAACATGAATCAAAATATTTGACTATTAATAAGCCTGTTAAATATTCATCAGCTGTCTTGTTCCTAAAGCGAAGCGAGAGCTTTTATATGTGGAAATATTGCTATGTCCGCAATCAACCATAGATTTAGCACGCTCACTTCCACCGAGGAATTTGAATAAAATGACCGGTTGTATAAATCACTGACATCTAGCCATCTAAACTCCGAACCGTGAGAATCCACCGTTTTGGTTGCGACATATAAAACTATTCCACGAGATAATTATGAAGCAATTCAAAGTCCTAAACCTGATTACGTTTAATCATTGAAATTAATTGTTGGTGCAGCACAGGCAGCGTTTATAATTCCTGACAAATTGGGACCTGTTCCTTTCATTGGAACCGGGGCTAACTACTCGGCCGTTCGTTCATGGAGTTCGTTAACCATGCCTCGGCGACTGCGCCTAGTCTCTGATCGCAGCCAATCGGACCGGCAATGAACGGAGTGTGAAGTGGTACCAACATTTTTTTTTCCTCTATTTTGGAATCGTAACATGCGTGACGGGTAAGCTGCCGGATACCGCAGGTAGCCACTCACACATTCACACCCTGCTTAGTGTTAGTAAATAGATAAACATTATAGATATAGATGAAGGGTTCTGCATAAATTCTACTTATATTTTAAACTCTGTTAAAGACGCAGTAAACTTTACTAAAATGTATTTCATCGTATTAAAAGTTTCGCAACTCTAGCAAAACTTTGGCCCATTGAATTTCGTACATTAATGTTATGGCTCGTGGCGGACTTATTAATGAACAAACAAAAACATCGCCTATTTTTTCCAAGTTACTGAACCGTGGAAAGTAAAGAACTGAAGGAAACTTAAAACTTTGTCTACACGAAATCTACACAAAACGCTTTCTTTTAGTATCTATTTATTATGTTTTAGTTTTGTATAAGATAAAATATTCCTTTGGAATTTAACAAAGATCTTGTTTATTTTAAATACCATAATTTACCTGGGCTTTTAAAAAATATTATAATTTAATATAAGTAAGCATGTATTTTTAAAAGCTAGTTCACATTTTTCGATGATGTCAGGATACCGGCTGTACCCTAAAACGCATTATTTGTCAGTGTGCGTGTGTGTATTTACACAAACTTAATGCTAACTCGTCACAATGTTGTCCAAGTGTTTGTGTTAAGCCATTAGTAGGTTCTGCCTTCTTACCATTTATTCAAGCATCTGTCAAGATTTGTATCGAACAATATGTCAAAATTACACTAAAAGATTATTTTTTCTAAACATTCTTCAGTCGGTTTAGCGTAGGTAGAAAATTAAGATAAAATGTCTTATCTTTAGCTATTTTTAAATTCAAAAGGATATTTTTGTAAGATAAATATTTGACTGACTCAAGTTATTTCACGGTATTCTTCTTAATAATATTTATATTTGTATGTTTGTTACTCAATTACGTTGCAACTAGTAGAGCAATTTGTATAAGTCTTGGAATATAAGAACTCTACTAAAGTATTTATATTTCAATAAAAGAGTAAATAACCAACCACACAAATAACTAACAAGTTAAAAAAAGCGGCGGAAATCGCGGGCGATAAGAATACCTAAAAGAATATGTAAAAAAAAAAGAATTAAAGATATAGAGATCGCTATAGCGATAAGACCGCCTATTGTACATTTTGTTTTTATTGTATCTCTGTTCTGTTTCTCTATTACTTGTGTACAATAAATATATATACTATTCTACATTTGTAAATAAGTTGTAATAACTAAATGCTTTCGATATTTGACACACATCTTCGCGTGTCGGACCAGAGTTCATTAATCTGATAACATTTGACATTGTTCAAAGAAATTGTAGCTTATCTCTACTGCACTGTTTATTTTTATAACAAATGTATTTGAACTTCTGGTAAAAAAATATACCTGTCTTGTAACTATGTTGACATTTTACAATCTGTTGTAGCTAGTCTGTTTTGATAATAAAAAGTATTAACTCCACCTCGTGTTATTCTGGTCCTAAAAGGCTTTATAAAAATCGTATAAAAAGCCGACTGACTTTGTTACAATTTTAATACTCGTCTATCCATCTATCTATTTCGAACGTGCTGCCGAACCCGTCCTCTCGTCTCGGTGATTTCAGGAGCGACCACTCTCGTTTGACCGCCTATGTGCAGATCGAGAACTAAGAACCGAGTTCACCGTGGCTCGAATTCCCACCACCATCTCTACATCGCCATAGGACTTTTGAAGCTCGGAATCCATGTTCATAGCAAGGTTCATTTGCGCGTGAATTTTATTTAAAGTGGACAAACGGTTGCGCCGGTGCAAGCCCACTCTCTTGTCCCATGTCACCGTTGTCCGATGGACCAGTTTTCCAGTACGATCGGTGATGACTAGGATGTAGTGACTGACCGCAAGCCATTAGATAGATCCTGGCAAGCGCCCTTAAGGGATGTCACATTCCCTTACTGCATTACAGTAGCTAGAGTAACCAATGCAGACGTTGGTTAAAGATGGGGATCGACCAATAGTTGCTCTACAGGTGTTGGTAGATACAACCACCTTCTCTAGGTTTAGCCCACTGACGTGGTTTCCCGAGGTGTGGCCGCCGTGACTACGGCTTCTTGGAGCCACTAGAGAAGATTTTGTAGAGGTTAATTAAAAACGGAACACTACTACACCCCAATTATTATTGTACTTTCATATTCAAACCAGAAATGGATCGGAAACTGAATAAAAATTAAAGAATTCCAAACCCTCGGTCATTGCCTGACGTTCACATAAAATTGTTAGGCACCGACAATATCAATAACTTAATACATCTCAATTAGTGTATGCAGATTGAAAGAAAGCTTTCATTTCATGTAAATAAGGAGTTTATTCGAATGCATTGGAATCCCTTTATAACCTTTTGTTGTAAAGTGAATGAGTCATCCGAGATCGAAATGTGTGGGTAACAAGGTATCAAGGACATCAGGATTTCTTATTGCCGGTCTGGCTTTTGGTATGCAAATAAAAAATGGTTTAATTGAGCTCGGTTTTGACGTATCATCCCGAATAATTTCGATACTTCGTTATTGATCTTTGTCGGGTTTCTCGTGTAATTGCCGAGTTTTTGGTTCGCGTCCAATTACTTTTGAGTTCAAAGCAGCATTTTTCGATCTGTGTTTTCTAATTGAAGTACACAGTAGAATATTAAAGTCGCTTAGCTTGGACTTTTTGAGAGTAAAGATAAATGTTTTTTAACAGTACGGTTATTTAGGCTGGACACTCAATGTATCCTTTTTATACAGTAACTTACAAATAATGAAACACTTTTCAATGTATGACTAGTTCTATTTTTTTTTCTAAAACTGTAAATCTGTACTAAATTTTTTTTCAATCAAAATCTATTCAAAAACTTATACATACGCAACATAATCAATTTTTAAATTTTTTTATAGTGATGCTGTGTGTTCGTACTTGTGGACCATACACGAACAAAAACTGTAAAACGGAATACATAAAAATGGTTCCAAGTAAAACTATATTTTAATGGAGCATGGGGTGTTGGTTGACATTTTCGTTTCGCCGAACGAATCATCCAGTCCAATATTCTCTATTTTAGCTCGTAGTTTTATATTGGTCAAGCGTGCTGTTCTAAGAATTGATTTGGTAACAAATGAAACAGTAGTAAATAAAATAAAATATTCTGAGAATAAGTCGCAGTACAATTGACTTATGTGTAAATGAGTATGATGCTAAGTGGCTCAAATACTTCGACACCATTTCCGAAAAAAATATAGTACCTTGGCCTGAAGTAACCTAATATTATGAAATAGGTATTTTTTTAGGCTATTTCAGGCTAGTGAATACATGGACCGTACTAAGCTAGATGATAGAAGCAGAGGTTAACATTTTATCCTCTTTGAGATTACTTACAAAGTATGTAATTTCTCATCCCAAACTGATGCCTAGTTTGTCACTCAAAAAGTCAGGGCAAAAACTCAAGTCGCTTTAGATTTACAGAAAAAAACACATCAAAAAACTCAAGTTTATCTTGCTTTTTCTGTTCCAGAGCTGGATATGAGTTTCCTCAAAGATCCGGAGTCAATCACCGCGCCCGTGGGAGATAAAGTAACCTTCGAGTGCGAAGTGAACGTTCCTGCTGAATCAGTGGTCTGGCGTTGGCGTGCAGACGATAGCACTAAATGGGCTGATGTGATAAAGACCAGCGATGTTGACATACACACTACCAGCACTTATGGTAGGCTGGTGGTTCATGTTACAGAGGATACGCATGCAGCTGATTATCAGGTTAGTTTTTTTATGAGAATAGTTTTTATGCAACAAGCATACGGCCCATGAGATTATTATAAGTTGCCCTTTGCCTATTACAATGTTATTGCTCATAGAGCATTGTAGACATGCTCTGTAAGCCTTCGCGCTGCGATTAGCTTGTGCTTTATGTTCCGGCACTTTTTAAATGATAAACAATGCTAGCATTACTATTTGATGGCACTTTTCAACAAGAAACTCTACTTAGGCGGCAGGGGATATTTTTACCCAAGCCCCTATAAACAAAACACTGTATTGTCTGGGTCTAGTTTAGACGGCTGGCTAGATCAGTATCATACCTTTCAGCTTAGCCGGTCTATAATACAAAAGGCAAGGTCAATAATAGCGAAGCTGCGGGTTCAACGACTAATAGCTCTACGAATAATATAAAAATATGCGCAGCGCCATTTCTTTCAAACGGCGAAGGAAAACCTCCCGAGAGAATCAGGTTAATTTGTTAAGTTGCGAAAGAATCCACAGCATGATTTCAGAGAACATATTTTATACATAAATTCTGAAAGTTATCAGGAGCAGATCAATTTTGTACGTTCCTTATGCTAATATCCTGTCATTTTGATTTATCGACTTCGTAAAGTTTGATGTTCAGTAATACTTTGACCTACCTTTGGCTTATAAAATGAGGAATTCCACGTCGGAAACTTCATTGTTGATTAACTTTGCGATTGCGTTTGGCCATGGAATAACTGAGAACTTACATCCCCTGATGTCTCTATAGAAAAGACTGCCAAATGAAGCACTCACAATATCTAAATAATTTTGTGGAACTCAAGACGCCTCCGATGATGTTCCGAAGTTTCTTGCCCGTTCTTCTCGGCTTTGGTCGCGTGGAACTGGCACCTAGAATCACTTAGTATGTAAGACGATTCTAAATGATCCTTGTGATTTTATTGAATAAAGTAATTTTTGACTTTGATGCACAATTAGATGACATTGTAATTGCAGGAAACTGGTAGATGAAAGTCGTATATGAAACTTTATGAGGCAGAAATTATATCCATAAGTTAACTTTACGGGTTAATATTATGAAAAAGCTATTTCTCACAACAACAATTAGTCTATGCTTGTTGTAAGTACCTATGTAGTTGATCGAAACTTGTAGATGGGGTAGTCTTTATGAAAATCTATGGGGGAGGTAATAGGCAGTGAACTTTACAGGCCTATGAAAGACAATTTTAAAGGCTATGTTATATGTGTTTGATCGTTTGTTTCAGTGCGTTGTATCCTTCAGTTCTATAATCCTGGTGTCAGTACCAGGCAGGCTGAGCATAGCACGGATAGATTCCAGTAGCAATACTCCGGAGAAGCGTGTGGTCACCGCACCAGTTATGAACACTGTGACGCTGCATTGCAAGGAGCCAGTGTCTGATCCACCTGCTGTTCTGACCTGGTGGAAGGAAACTAGCAAGGTATATACTATGTATTCTGTGTATTTACAGAAAAAAGTATAGGTATTCTATCAGCAATCTAGTTCCCATAGTACAAGCGTTGCTTAGTTTGGGACTAGAGTGTGATGTGGGATTTGTCCGTGAATATTTATTTATTTATTACTGCAGCACTGAACTGGCTGTTAAGAAAGTCCAAATGTTACTGTGATGTGAATAATTTGTGGATTAAATATGCCTACGAAGTCGCGGATATCAGCTAGTGTCTGTACAAAGTTGCTTATTGGTTAGTGAGTGATGTTTTATTTTGGAAATATTATGTATTCTGAGATATTATAAAAGTTTTAATGATAATTAAATCCTTGTCGTTCAAACCAAAAACATCCCTAAACATTCGTATTAATAAAATTAGCTTTCTTATTACAGGGTATACAGGGTATACAGGGTTTCTTATTTACTCAACAGTTGAATACTGAAACTAGATCCGGTAAAGGAGAATGCGCATTCTCCTTTTAAACGAAATTATCTTCGCCTATAGCAATGCATTGTACCCTGTGAGCCTTCGCAATGCGTTCATCACTCAGAGACGTTGACATGTTAGTCTCATGTGCTTGTAATTGCGCCGCCTTCGAATGGGACATAGCAATGCGACATCATTTGTTTCTTTGCTTCTCAGCATGATTCTGGCGTCTGTGCTGTAAGCTGTGGGTTCAAATCCCCACCAAGGACAAACGTTTGTGTGATTAGAAACATATCACACACAATTCGTTTATTGCTCTCATAGGTTAAAGTTATGTTGTTACAATAAATATTTGTATCACATATGAATCGTCGTGTATGAGGGCATCCCAATATTAACAAAATAATATTATTACAATATTGGAGGCAGACCGTCTAGGTGTTACCATATATATAAAAAAACGTATTTTTAACTTTTTATAAGCTTAAAAAAAATTGCGTTGACATTATCACCATTACGTATGGTAAACAAGACATCAAGTCTGTGCTATGCTAACTATTTATAAGATAGACCGTTAGTATTTAATCAGTAAGTAGTTCCTATACAAGTATGAAACTAAAACGTGAAGTGTAAATCTGTAAGTAAATAAAATGATTCTGTCTTATATCCAGGGTTCAAGAAAGCAGTTAGACACACCCCACGGAGTCCTAGTAATCCACAATGCGACGACCGAAGACAGTGGGACTTACGGGTGCAAAGCGACAAACGACTTGAGTGGCCAAGCAGTGGACTTGCCAGAGAAAATATACTTGAAAGTGCAGAAAGAAGGTCCTAGTGACGTTAGGTAAACCCTTACTTGACTTTGCAAGAATGATCATCTGAAACTCGGAAGAATATTATTTAGATTTTTCTACACTTTTGCGATTAGAACTCATACTAAATATTATGTACTTACTTAATCCTGTATATGATAGGTATATATATGTATATTATACAGGAATAAGGTTTACATAATAAAATCCCGAGGTGAATAGAAATATAAATATATCTCTTCACCGAGAATATTTCTATTAGTTAGTGAATCCAAAAGTAAAACTAAGTTAGATGTACAAAGGCGGGCTTAACCCTAAAAAGAGATCTTCTATAGTAGTGAGATGTAGTAGAAAAAGAAGTGACGACTTATACATATTGAAAGATATTAATCAGAATATGTAGTGATTTGACAAAAATAGTCGTGTAGACTATTGAATCTAATTGAAAATTTTCTCTCAAATATCTCTCTCAAGTAGTCAAAAGAAAAATTTGTATTAAAAGAAACGGTTCCTGGAAGGTACACAGACCATACAAGCCTATTTTGGCTTAGTGTAGATTTTGCCTTAAACCAAAACGAATGTTATGCCATTACATAATTAACGTTTTAATGTACCTACTTGTAGATAAGATCTATTATTCTCTTTGGAACAATAAATTTGATTTGATTCTTAATTTATATACACCACTATTTTATAACTACCAAAAAAAAAACCCTACACTCAGTGTCTGTTACTAATCACATTTCGGCCGTTAAAACTTAAAATAATTAATTAAAAAAATATTCTTACAAAAACATAATATTGAGTTAACCTTTTATTCGTACCGTCCTACTACATAGCTACTTATGTTTTCACGTTAAAAATCTAAGTATTCATAAATAGCTCTCAATCAAATCAAATCTAATCGAGTAGTTTCTAGTATTGTGACCATAAATTTGTGCCAGTTTTCGGTTAAAAAGAAAGTACGATAACTTTGTGCTAGTGCAATAATAAATACTTTTGACAATGCCATTATCATTAGTAGCCTCTGCTGCAGCTATCATTTTTTTTATGGTAATTAAAAAAAATTGGTGTATATGTGAACTAAAATAATTCTGTGACATTTACACATTGAAAACTAGTATGACCTTAGGCGTTCGAAAACTAGTATATTCCTATAATGATCCAACTTCTAGCTTTGAGTTCGAGTTTCTAACAATTTTGACTGAAATTAATAGTCTGATAATATTTTTGGACCACTGATTGAAAACCAGAAGGGCCTGCGTCTTATGTATAATCCCGTAAAGGGATAGGAAGGGACATTGAATATTGGAAACTTATTAAGTAGGTACATTTTTATGGGAAATTTGGTGTATTTCCATTCCCTTGAGACTTGGAACGTTTATTGGATGTTACAAAATATGGTAGCGCATTGTGTGGTTTGGCTTTAGAAAAAATATTTATTTATTAAATATTCTTATAAATGCAAAAACGAATAATATATAAATAAATAACGAAAGTCATAGGTATTATAGTTTAGTAATGCATTGCAGCTGAAAATCATGAAGGCACTTAAAAGTATTACGTCTTTAAAAATATTGTTTTAAGTTCCATAATCAAGTGTCGTTTTAACGAATGTCATAGTCTTTTTTTTAAATACGGTATGATATAAATAATAATAACGGTTTGAAACTGATTTCAATGAAGATGTTACTTCTTTTAAAACTACAAAATGCTTGTCTAAAAGTTCATTAATCAAGTTAGCGTAAAAAAGCGACTACTTATAATACTACCCCAAACTCTTTATTTTCCAGGATTAAATAATCTATTATTATAGCGATAAGACCACCTATTGCCGGGCTAATTTTACTATAAACGCTAATGTTTTTTTTATCAGTCCTCAATAAAGAATTTATTTATTTATTCTAAACATTTAGAGCAGTAAAAAACATTTTTTTTTATATTCCAGATTTCTAGAAACAGAAGAATACGTCGGTAAAAAGGACAGCGAGGGGGTCCTTACAGCGCCAGTGAATTTAAACGGAGTTCTTCGGTTATGGTGCGGTGCTATCGGCACTCCCCCACCTAAAGTGACGTGGACTCGCGAAGGAAAAACCGCAATGAAACCCAAACACGACAATATGCTCGTCGTGACGCAGTTTACTGCTGATGAGGAGGTATGTTTACATGATATGATTAGTTTATATCAAGATATATTTTTGGAATCTAGTTTCCATAGAACAAACTTTATTTATTTTCGGACTAGTCCACGTCATATTTCTCAATATGTGAAGAATGTAATTTTCTTCTGAGAAATTAATTATCTATACCTAAGCATATGTCAAATGTCCGTAAATATAGATTTTTTCCAAATATATAGTAGAATGTCAGATTGTAAAAGCTCTTTCGAGCGTACTACGTGGCAACGCTGAGTGATGTTTTTTAGGTCGTGGTCCACGCTCCATAGGCAATTGCCCATTCTCTTTTGCTTTACCAACACCATTTCAACCAACCTTTATCTGTAGTGACCCACACTATATACAAAATTGCCCATTCTCTTTTGCTTTACCAACATCAGTTCAACCAACCCTTATCTTTAGGGCATCTACTCCTGCTCAGCGAACGGTATCCGCCGTTCCTGGAAGGTCATGGCCCTGGAGTCTCCAAGCTGGGACGGCATCATGAGGAACCTGACGGCATTCGAAGATGGTAACGTGCACCTGCCTTGTGGAACACCCCATGGACAGCCCCCGCCTGACGTCTACTGGGTCCTGAATTCTCAGCTCCTGAAGAATGGGAAAGGTGTTAGGGTTACAAGTAAGTTCTTGAAAATATTTTTGATATCTCTGACGACCGATGGGGCGAAGGTCCGCCTGCCACGCGGAGGTTGCGGATTCGATTACAGCCTCGGGATAAATGTTTGTACGATCTGCAAATATTTATTCCGGGTGTTCTGGGTATTTTATATGTGTAGTAAAAATATCTAAGTATCTATCTAACACAAGCTCTTCTTAGCTTGGAGAAAGAGTAACAAATACGCATCCATCCATACTTACATAATCTATAATTGATCTCGTTATCTGAAAAAAAAGGTAGTATTATTATAAGCCAGCTGCTGTAATCAGCAATTTATTTTTTTATGAGTAAAATAATGCCTACATGATGTTAAACAGTTGCAGCTATAAGAATACAAAAAAATAATAATTAAATGTTTTTAATTTAAAATATCAGTTGAAACCACATCCATTCCTTCAAATATCCGTGTATTTGTATATCGTTAGGGCTCTAGGGCAACGCCAGCTTTGCCAAAATGATAAAGGTATTTTGTAGCTCACTTGAATGTGAGTTACTGCCCACTGCCCTGGGAATATCACGCGTGTGGGAATACAATACAAATAAAAATTATGTTCTACATGTATTTGATACATGAAAGAAAACATGAAATTATTACAGCATTTTTTATGTTTCTGAGCCTTTTAAAAAGATGTTTACGGGTCGACGGATCGACGCTCTGACACGATTCGAGCGGTATACAATTCCTTTTTTAAATAGTCAAAAACGATTTGTACTCGTGTAAAGTCGGAATCAACTCAATATCATTTATTTGACACAGCCGAAGATCGATTCCATTTAGGTTACAGACCACAGAACATAAAAAAACATAAAATGCTAATAATGCACTATGCGACTTCTACTGTTTTTTTATGTTCTATGATGCCAACAATACAATTTTTTGGCGCCAACAACCATATTTCGTTCGTTTGACATATTTGTTTTTAATCACTACACTTATGGACTCCCGCCATCTCCAAGATGGCGGGAGGACGTCGTAAAAAGAAATAATTGTTGTAGTGTAAAGTGAATGCTTTAAGATTCGAAGACGTTGTAAATAAAATAATAAAGAAAATAAACTAATTTAAGAGAAAAACATTTACGTAAGACTAGGCGGTATGGTTCTAAAACTTTAGCCTGCTCCGAAGAGCAAATAAAAAAAAAAAAAAAAAATCACTACACTTATATTTTCATGCAAAAGCGGCCACATAATCCGTCAAAGTTTGCACATGATTCTTTATTATACTACTTATACTATAGGTATCTATAGGTAGTAACCGCCCTTTCCGCTGTTTCCAACAAAAATAAAAACATTATAAGAATAGGGATATTGCCTGCTTTTAGTAAAGGGCGGCAGTTTCCATTACTCGTTCCCGTCCTTGAAGATTTAATCCACATAAAAAGTAACGTTGTACCGTTAGCTAATATAGTACTTAGATAGTTTTGTTTCGAAACAAATTCAGATCCAATTTGTTAACATATTTGCTAAATGGATTATGTCAGATGAACTAATCGAATCTGTCTCTCGAAGATTGGGAGAGCCTTTGGGTTTTATCGAGATTAAATAACATTTTGTTCGTGATACATTGAACATGTTATTTTTTATTATGTTACATTTTTGCAAGGTTTTATTGATTTTCTTATTTTAAACTTATTACTTGATAACTTATTACTTGTTTATAGATATCTCATTACTTGTTTATTTAAGAGATAGATTGAACAAAAATTTAACTTCCGAATGTCGGTACAGTATGGTATGGTGCCTATTTATTACTAACTGCTTTTTATAGTAGGTATAGCTTATAAGTTTCAGATAATATCAAATTAGTATCAGATATCATGATATCTGCATTAGGTCTGTGATGATTAAGTTAAGTTTAAGTTCCTAATTAATTTATAATAAGTACTTTCATTTCTTTCTGTGTTAATTATTATGAGCGATGCATGTATTTGGCTTACATTGTTATTAGCTTGTAAATGATTTTTTTTTACTGTGTATGCTGTTACCTATTAATAAATATATGATGGTAAGTATAATAATAAAAATAACTAAATATACTTAAGTAATAATACGTTTAATGTACAAGATAGGTACCGTAGCGACTTATATAAAAGCACTTATTGAACAAGAATCATCTAATAATTCTTGAAAGCCTTGTTAGGATAAAACTCCTTTGATAGGATTAATATTGCCTTGTACAGAGCTGATCTGAGGAAAAATATGGTACTTGTACTAGACAATTTTACCTAGCAACAAAAATGTTAGTTGATAATATCTTGTCAAGTAATAACAAGAAGCTTTTTTGCAAGAAAGTTACGATAGCAATAAAAACGGTGAAGTGAGAGTAGAACTCGCGCACGATGGGTTCCGTAACAAAAAAATATTTTTTTACAACTGTAATTTATTTATTAAAAAATGCTCAACAAACTTACAGTAAAAAAGCAAAGCGTTTGTTGAGCCACTTATTGAATTGAAATAATTGAATGCTTAATAATTGAATATTTAATAATATATATTAAAAAATAAATTAATAATATAGTGATATGAATAATTGAATGAAAAACATAAATTATCAATCAACAAAAGTAAGAATTTGTTATTTAGTCTCTTTTGTGTCAGGCGTCACAGCTCAGTTGGTAGTAGCTCTGCCTTCCATGCTGTGGGTCGTGGGTTCCATTCCCGCACAGAGCAAATGTTTGTGTGATGAACATTTTAATGAAGGAGGACGATGTGTGATGTGTGAAATGTCCATGAATATATTTATATATTATCTGATTTTGAACAGATACGGATCTATACATCGATCATTTGGAGAAGCGTCACGCCGGCATCATCCAATGCTTCGCTTGCAACTCTCTCGGCTGCGCGTACGACGCTTCGCTACTCACTGTGGTACCGCTGCAGATATCCGATCAGGTAAAATAAATAGACAGTCAGTCTCATGCCCCACGTTGGGCGCCATTTTCGCGTACGGCTAACCAGATGGGTGAAAATATCGTGTGGTTCTTAAAGTAAAAATTGTTCTATGGGTTTTAATAAAGTTTATTGTAGTGATTCGCAAAAGACACTCAAGAAAAACTTAGATTTTAAACTTAAAGGTCACTCATAACCAAAACTTATCTCTACCATCGACACAGATGACAAAACCATAGTGTCGATGTTATCTCCTCTATCGCATAGACCAGCCTCGCTCTATTCGTCCAGGAACCTTTTAGGTATCTTTATAGGGCGGGTGGCAAGGCTTTTGGAACACGCTATAGTGTCTATATATTAATTAGCGTTTATACGTAAACTCCGATCATAAAATTACAGTTGAATCCTCATAAAACGTTGAATTTTTGAAGTATTTTTTAATTATTTCTGCAGGATTATTCTGGAGAAGACACAAGGATAAAAGAGTCTCCGCAGCCGCCTAAGAGACATAACCGGAAGAATAACCCTAGGAAACATAAACGTAAGTATCCACAAAAAAGTTTTTATGGCTCATAGCACGAATACCAGAGTCACACAAATCAGGGGTTCCAACTCTCTCAATTATAAACAAACCACAATAATCAACAACCTATTTTGTTGCAAACTTGTAACTAATTTCGTTCTACACGCTAACGCGCCTAACAATTAAATAAAAAGTAGGTACTTATACTATTAAGTATCTATTTTTTGACTAATGATCTCAAACTGAAAAGAAAATCTGACATAAAAAATCTCTGATTTTGTTTTTCATGACAAAAAGATTAGAAAATGAATAAACACGCTCGAAAATCTTAAATATTTATTACGAAATTACCAAACCTAGTTACACTCAGATATGTCATGGCTTGGAAGGTACACAAATGTGTTACAGCAACAGAAAAACGTAAAAGGGATTTATTATAATGTCGAAATTATCGTGCGAGTCTCACAGATTTTGATTTATTTTTATGTTACGGAACCTAAAATTGTGTGATATTGTACGCTGGTATTTTGCGGCGGAAGATTGAATAATTCCGTGCTTCAGTAATAAGTAATAACTTTGGATGGTGATACAATAAAGTTATATGGTAATTCCTGCGTGTGGGAGACTTAAAAAAGATTAGGCTAAGTATTGAAACATAAAACAGAAACAAAGTATCTATAAACATTTTTTTGTTATGTTTTTGCTACAACTGCAGTAATCATCAAAAAGAGTAGGAAACTCAAAGTTGAAAAGCACGGTAACAGCTAGGCACGGTAAAGCAGTGTCTAGTCTGGCTAATCTTTCCAACACGATGCTACAACAAAATACAGTTGTAGCATCGACACGATAAGAAGAAAGTTGAAAAATGATAGAAAATTATGATATACTTAGTTTGATCAGTATATAGATAGTATATAGTACATACAGTAGTATAGATATGTCAGTCCACTGCTGGACGTAGGTCTCTCCCAAGACGCGCCACTGAGCCCGGTCTTCGGCTCTTCTCATCCAGTTTTTGCCAGCAACACTAAAGCTACTAAGGTTTTTTTTATTAAAAATATTCTTTTGTTCTAATTATATGCAGCGATAATGATACCTCCGTCTCGTCCCAACGTGACCCGTCTCACTGATGACAGCGTCATGGTTTCCTGGTCCAAAGCACCCAACCACGGCCTTCCCATACAATTCTACAAGGTAAGACTTCTTAGATAAAACTCTTATTTTTTTCTTCTAAAAATATTAAAAAAACGTTATTATAACCTAGACTTCCTAGATAAAACTCATATTTATTCTTCTAAAAATGTAAAAAGTATTATACTTAACCTAATATATTGGCGAAGCAAAAAATGGGCCTAGTATCATTTATTTATCTAATGTTAGTTACAAAATGTCTTAAATTAAAATACCTACATATGTTCCGAAATATTTCATCCTATTTTCATAGATGTCTAAAATCATTATGGTTTATTTATTATTCATGTTGTACGAGGCATTTTTGAGACCCACTTTTTGATCATGATTTAAGTCTTGTTGCTAG
The DNA here is from genome assembly GCA_932527185.1 of Ecliptopera silaceata. NCBI lineage: Eukaryota > Metazoa > Arthropoda > Insecta > Lepidoptera > Geometridae > Ecliptopera > Ecliptopera silaceata. The sequence continues at coordinate 3,073,201 of OW052205.1, read as the reverse complement.
AACTTGTCTTATCTAACTTGTTAGATGTTGTGATAATTTTTGAGTAATGGCAAAGACATCTTTTGGCGCCGAAATTTACAGCACAGCCAGAAAATTTTGTTTATTTCACTACTTATTTAAAGCTCAGCGAGTATTTTCTGTGTTTTAACAGAAAATCCTCGATGGCACAATCACGTGGTATTTTTCGTTCTATTTTTAAACTTGGCGGCAAAATACGAATATCAAACTTTTTTGTTTCATTACTGTTGCAATTCTGCCAGTGCCTTTTTTTTTACAAGTTATAGGCGAGCTTTTGACCGCGATCTCACCTGATGTTAAGTGACGATGCGGTCTACGATGTAGCACACTTGCCTTTAAGATACCCATTGCCTTTAGCTCTAGTATCAAAGCCGTTTTCAGGAAATTAACGCAAAATATATGTATTATTAATGAATCAAAGAAAACGAAAACACTCACACTTAATTAAATTACTAAAATGTTCCAACTTACATAAGATACCTACATATACCTACAACAAACGTATAACAGGATAAAGTCAAAATTTGGGCCAAATTAATGAAAATGACATCGGTTTTGAAAAATATACTGAGATATCAACGATCGTACTGTTGCTTTTTTAAAAGTTTTTATACCTTACAACGATTACGTGTTTCTTTAAAATAGTGTTTATCTAGGTTCAATACAAAGAAGTATCAAACTCTAGCAATGTCCAATGGAACACGGCTACACACGAAGTGCCCACACATATCCACTCCCTGGCTATAGACGGATTGGCTCCTGATAAGTATTACAAGTTAGTTATCACTTTTAAACTTTTCTTTTATAAGTAATCTTATATTAAATAAGTCTTATAATCAATAAGTATAAATAAATCAAATAAAAATCTTATAATCTTTTCTTTAATAATAGTGCATAGCTCAATAAAAACAGCTCAGTTAGCTATTCCTTTCATACTGTAGGTCAAAATCGATCTATATGTCTTTTGATCTACTTGAAGGAAGTTTTTCATCACACAATCGTTTTGAAAAAAAAAGTAAACAAACATTCTATCAACAATCTGGTTCCGATAGCGTTGCTTTATTTGACAAAAAAAAAAGTATTGCTGGACAAGCCACATAACATCATCTAGCATAGCTTGTGTTATGGGTACTAGAAGACTGACATACTTAATACAATACATTACATAGATAGATATTTTTTATTATACGTATAAATACGTATAAAATACCCAGAACACCCGGAATAAATATTTGCAGATCGTACAAACATTTATCCCAAGGCGGGAATCGAACCCGCAACCTCCGCGTTGCAGGCGGACTTTCGCTCGCCGCGCCACATCGGTCGACAAAAAAAATAAAGACAGAATTGTGTTTTCTGCGTTATCCTAGACGTTAAGTTGTAACTTGTTTTAGATTCCGAGTAGCCGCAGTGTATTCAAACCAAGACAACAAACAAGGGAAGAGTTCTTCGAAATTCTTCCTACAACGGGGCGGAGCGCTACAAAAACCGCAACCCCCGGTGCTCCAGAAAATCGTAGCGATGTCGCCTTATAGTCTACAGTTAGAATGGATTGTAAGTTCTGTTAAAAAGCCGTACCATACTTAATTGGCGCAGCCGGTAGGATATACTTTGGTTTCTTACTATACTTATTTGGAAAAGATAAAAGGATATATTGTGGTGTATGAAAAAGTATAATTAACTCCAAATATTTTAAACTTTTTAAGCAGGTTGAATAAGTTGCAGCTAAAAAAAATATTGGTTTGTTTTTGCTAAGTGCTGACTATAATTTCATAATGCCTACTATAATTTCATGTCTTCTAATTGTTAATTAGATTTAGTTTTGGTTTATGTTGGCTGCAAAAGGTCTTAAATTACCCTACCCTTGATACCTTAAATTTATTTAAGTCATATTTATACTTATTACACGTCTACTATATTCGTTTATTTGTGTGGAAATTATAATGCTTATGTACGTATTGTTGTTTTAGTGGTCAAGTGGTCCTCACAATATATCAGCGGGTGGTTTCTACGTGTACTATCGCAGTGTCAGTTCAGCTGGCGAATATGAAAAAGTGGTCGCGAGGGCTGAGGCGCGGTCACTCGCACTTGACCATTTGATGCCGGACACGGGATACGAGGTCAAAATGCAGGCGTATACGTTACAAGCGCCGTCCGAGTTCAGTTCTATACTGGTAAGTATTTTAAGGCCTATTATTACAGGATTCTGTTGAAGTGACAATGTTGATGTTATTCATTTAATATCTTGAAAGGAACATGAAGCTTTGTTTCTTGAATTATTAAAAAAAAAAATTGTAGAATTTTAATCTGCATTAAAATGAAATATTTGTAAGAATAGAATAAACTTACAAAATATCGTAAACGATTTTAAAAATTCCTTCATTATTACTGAGTAACATTCACAATAAAATTTAAGTTTATATTATATACTACTACCCGTGCGAAACATGCCGCTAGTAGTAAATATAAGTTTACATAAGATTTATTAATCTGAGCATTCTATTTCGGTATTTTCTCTAAATATGAGAGCGTATACCCTCTTCTGATTCTCTCCTCTTAGAATCTTCATTAATTCATTCAATTCATCTTTCGTTTCGTAAATTAATTTCATCATCCTCCGTTCTAATCCAAACATCTATGCCACAACCAGGTTGCGAAGACCCAGCGGTCTCCAACCGGTTCAAGCACGAGCGAGGCCCCGCCATCCGACGTGGCGGAGTCTCGGAGGCCCGACGCGCTGGTCACTGCGGGCGGGGCTATCGGGGCGGCTGCGTTGCTACTCATACTGGCTGTGACGCTGCTTCTCTGCAGACGAGCAAAGCGAGTACCTGCTGACAGTAAGATAATACATAAATCTTTGCAACTTAATGATACAGATAAGATTACAAAAAATAAATAATGTAGGTATCGAGGTAAGTGAGTCGTGCAGGATATGAACCCGCAATCTTCCCATCGTTAGGTTGCGATAACCAACTACAAACTGACTCCTTTACATTCAATTACACTCGACGAATAACTTTAAGGGATTTATTTTAACTGTATGACTACCGTAAACTTCATCTACATTCAGGTATTTCGACCAAGACTGCTCGATCACCGAAGTTGCATTTAGTTGAATTAGTGCACTAAGTTAGAGAATTAAGATAAGATTCACAATTAGCTTGTTAAATGCTCTGATCACAAACAAAAATAAGCACCTGATTGCAGATTATGCTAAATGTGACTTACTAATAATTGAAAATTAAGATTTATCGCATCCTTTTGGCTGCGCCAGGTTTGTAAATTTTTCAACATTTTCAGAAGAAAAAGGTTCGGTACCAGAAACAGGCGGTAACAACGGCTACATTCCAGCAAATGCAAAGGTTCCCATCACCATCACAGCAAATCCTATGCATTCAGAGGTAAACAATATTTAATTGTGTTGAAGTTAGCAAAGATTGCGATATTTTGTGGCATTATATGTGGGAAAATAAATTTTGAACCGTTTAGTATCCGCTATCAGCATTTTTGAAAGATTTTTAAACGTATTTTAAATGGTTTTGTTTATACGTCTGAAATGTATTTTTTCTCTAGCTCAAATAGATATTTGAAACTGAATTAATTTTGTAAAGCCAGCATAACTTGAGATTCCATTTCTAAAAGTTTCAATGATTTCATAGTTTACTTAAACTAGCTTTTTGCAAAGATGCCATCGTTAAACTTTCCTTGCGTTTTATTATCTGAACTCAATATATTTTACAAATCTTTTGTAAGCATAAATAAACTAACAAACTTTTAATAAAGTTTATTCATTTCTTACAGAGCGGAGATGGCGGAGTAGAAATGGCATTTTTACACAACAACAACACTGGGAATAATGACGATACTTTACCACATTCTAGAAAGAACGGTCCAGCTAGACAATACGTGTAAATACTAACATTAACCCTTCAGTTAAGGTCGATTACATAAAGAAAACATTTGTAAAAAATTTTTACCATTTTGGTAGAAAATTTACCATTCTGGTAGATTTGGTATTTGAGATGTGATGAATGAAAAGATGATTTGCCATATTCGAGTGTACGAAATGACAGTACAAATGCATTTGTAAAAATCTAGATTATTTTAATCCTATGTTGCGTGAATTGAAAAAAAAAATTGGAACATAGAACATAGTTCGTTGGTTTTAAAATTTCGAAATATTGACTTCGAATTTTGAAAAAATGTTTTTCTCGCTCAGTTTTTTTTTGTTAGAAAATAAATGATATTTAGGTTAAGGCTACAATAAGTTTATTTATTTCTAATATTTTAAGTATAGATCTGACATTGATCAAACATTTAATTGCACGAATCTCTTACGTTTACAACAACTTTATTTATATTCAAGGCAATGTACTTAAAACATGTTAATTGTAAATAACTTAACAACAGTAAAAAACTAATTTTATTTGTTTATTTTATGTTTACTTTATTTTAAGGTTGTGATTTGATGCAGGCATTTAAACTACACAAAAATATATAAGTAATAGACGAGAGTTTGTGACTATAACTGTATAATAATTATTATGATTTATATCTGGCTCTATTACAATATTTTGTATGATTATTTTATGTTTCGTTCTACGCTTTACCTCCAAAACCAATAAACAAGATGGCGGGTTTCCAGCCTAACCTAAAAAAACAATGCATAAATTACTCGCTTATAAGACTGACGATATTGATTGTAATTTACGCTTTTATACAGTAGTTACATTGGGTGCTTTTCTTTCTGTACGAATTGTGGAAAATAAAAGACCTATCAAAATCTTTATTGTTCACATTATTTCAGATCCTTGGTCGTTTGGCCGTATCCTATATTCTAGCCACATTTGAGGGTTAATACGAAATAAGTAGGTCACGATATTGACACAAATAATACAGTTATTCCTAAACTAGGGTAAGATTAGTCGATTATACAGTGAACAAATACATATTTATATGTTAGGAAAATATATATGATATTGTACCGAATATTATTCGGCCATGTCATGTTTTTGTCGTCAAAGATACTAATTATCGTTTAGATACGTATGAAATAATACTTACACAACGTTATTACAATATTACATTATCGGATCAATACATGAATAGACATATATTATGATTTTTTTATTTATTGTTATAATGTTTTTTAGATTTAAATTATGATTCGTGAATTTTTACATCATTATGACGTTGGTTACATAACATCACAATGCAAAAAAAAAAAAACATTTTGACAGGCGTCAGTCGCAGCTCAGTTGGTTAGTTCCTCTGCCTTCCATGTTGTGGATCGTGGGTTCGATTCCGTAGTATCTATAAGCTATGCTTCGTTTGGGACTAGAGAGTGATGTGTGAAATGTCCATGAATATTTATTTATAAAGTTAATAGTTTATTTAGCCTATTTCTTAATAATTATCTCACTTTGTTTAAAACGTTTCGTGTGTTTCAAACAATGAAAATAATCCGTTACTCTTAAGAAGCTTACAGAGTCTATAAAGTCATCTAATTGTTGAGAACAGATGTTCTGTTCTTAACGATTATATAATTAAACATCGCAGAAAACTGGCAGGGTTGTGGGGTTCACACCCACACAGGGACACTCTTTGATATAAAAAATAAAAGACGTGTGGCACTCGGGGACTGCCGCGGTAAAGCTATTGCATAGCATTATAAGCTGGATTACGCATGCGCAGTGTTAGGTTATTTTGTTACGGAATTCCTGGATTCTATCTCCACGCTCAAGGCCCGCGATAGAAGCTAAAACGCTGCAAAAGCATACATGTATTACAACAATGAGTAACAATAATAGCGATTTCTACCAGACAACCTTTGATAGATAGACCTATAGTGATAGACCGAACTTAACGAAAGTGGGGTAGAATGGGGTCCACTTTTCATAAAGATGTCTGGCAATTAAAAAAAAATACTTTTACATATTGCTCCTATAAAAAGCGAAAAGAGGTATTCAGGGAGCTCAGGTCACAACTTTAGTTTATTCGCTATTTTGAACTTTTTCATTATTTTTTATAGAGAACATCTTTCACATACGCTGCATGAAATATGCTTGTCGGTTTTTACTACCTTTGTTTTAGCCTTCTAGCTCAAAATATTGAAAATCGACAAAACGACAGAATATAATATATTTTACGCTTAAGTGTTCACCCATCTGCACAGAGATTGCTTTACTCATTATCATCAAGTGCTTTTAACACAGAAAAAAAAATGAAAAAATGTTTGTATTAAATAAATAAATAAATGATGCTGGACAATCCAGACAACATCATCTAGCTCCAAGTTAAGCAGAACTTGTGTTATGGGTACTAGAAGACTGACGTAGGTACTTAATACAATAATAATTACATACATGTATTAAATATGTAATATCTGGGTATTTTATATGTATAATAAAAAATATCTATCTATGTAAGTCTAGTACCCATAACACAAGCTCTGCTTAGCTTGGGGCTAGATGATGTTGTGTGGATTGTCGAGCATTATTTATTTATTATTTATTTATTTATACATAGATATTTTTTATTATACATACGTATAAAATACCCAGAACACCCGGTATAAATATTTGCAGATCGTACAAACATTGCAAGGCGGGAATAGAACCCGAAACCTCCGCGTCGCACCACCACATCGGTTGGTTGTGTTGTTGACATGCAAGAAGAAGAAGAACCACATCGGTCGTCAAAAATATATTAATATTTATAAACTTAAAAAAATAGATACAGAAAAAGTTTAATCCATATAGGCTGAGCTAGTTATAAAAACTGTTTACAGGAGCCAGGACATTTAAATGCTTTTCTTAAACTTTAATTTAAAGTTTTTCAGAGCGTGATTTATGCTAAGCGTATGCACGCCAATTAACGGAGGCTAATATCCATTAGCCAAGCTCGTGTTGTTTGGCTTAATGGTATTCTCTAGAAGGAATGTATAGCTGATAAGTGTGCGGTAGCTTAACTGGCATTCTAGGGCAGGATAAAACCTATTTAAGCCGCAGTAGAGCATTTTATGCATAAGTTTGTATCTACATCTGCATATCTATCTGATAGACATAACTACATCTGCATATATCTATCCGATAGACATAACTACATCTGCATAACTATCTGATAGATATATACAGCTGTCTTTTGCGCACTGAATGTAAGGTAACTGTCAATGTCAAAGCTTTGACCTGTCAATGTCATTTGAACACGATGGTGTCTGAGATGTATTTTTTTCCAGAGTTCGGTGTAAGGTGTAACAGTAATCCAGTGATAATAAATACTCGATTTTACACTGTCGATTCTGCCCCTTAATTAAAGGTGTTGTATAATTAATTATAATAAGAGAGAGACCTTTGCCCAGCGGTGGGAATATATAGGTTAATAAAAAAACTTAATAAAGAGAGGTTCTTATAGAGACACAATAAGCTTATGTTTTTATAGTAACTTAAATTGGCTCTAGGGTCTCAAAAGTTACTACGCAGATAAATATTTTACTGTTGTCAGGTGTCAGTGCTACTCTCCTTATTCGTAGCACATCTACGAAAGTGCTACGCACTTAACGATCGCTACGACTCTCGTACATCTACGAGAAAGCTGATTAATTTATTTATCAATCATTTGATAGAAACACGTTGAAACATTAGACATAAATTGTGGGAAACTACGTTTTTCAGCATCACAACATTTCGAAGAACAAACAACTTGTATCATGATAGATATTGATATTAGTACGGATCCGGCTAATGCTATGAATTCTATGAACTTATACAAAAAAAACTATTAAATGTGCTACCTGGTTATCTTATTGCAAGCTTTACTTAATTTTAAACTAGATGGCGTTGTATTTCTACGGTGGATAACAATTAATTACCATTACGCTATGTGTACATTTTATATTTACAATATTTTATTTCAATAATATTTATTGAATACAATATTAAAAGCATTGTTTTCCACCTTAGATGGCGTTGTATATTTTTGGTAGCAGCCTCCGGTATACTTTCTCTTCTAAACCATTTCGCACTGTGACAAATTGTATTCTTTAGTACTTATTCCGGCCAATTAGTAGAAAGTCGCAGCACGTAGCGACCACTCTGATAATTAAACCGGGCCGATGAACAAAATAATTAATTTTACTCCATTCATTGTTTTGTCTCGCTTGTCTCTTCCAACTTCTAATGAAACAAAAAACGAAATAAGTTAGAGAAACGTGCACTTTTCACTTCTAGTTTGTGTTCATTCTTCGAAAAACTTGAATTCCATATTCGTGAAGATTCGGATCTTTTCGTGATACATACATCGGAAAACATACGCTGAGTCATACTTTGTATATTATTATATTCCTTTAAGTATGCCTGGAAGAAATATCAGCGCTAAGGCCCAAAATGTTTGAACTAAACTAGGTTAGTTCCAAGCTGATGTGGCAGTGGGCCGGCCATGTTTGCCGAAGAACCGACAACCGTTGGAGCAAACGGATACTGAAGTAGACCTACGTCCAGCAGTGGATTGATATAAGTTGATAATGATGATGAAGTTATTTTTATTTGTTTTATTTTTCCTTTGAGCAATAAATTATTATCTATCTATTCCTGATTCCTGAATCGAAATCTATACCTATTCATTTATTTCTGTTCTTCTGATAGGACAAGTTTTTATTTAGCATCATACGCGTGAAAACATTTAATTACTTAGTGATTAGTTTTTTAAGATTTTTTTAATACAGATTGTAACTATTTTTCTAATAAAAATAAATAAATTAAATCCCACTAAGAAATCCTCTCAGGTTTCCAAGAATTGTATTGTGACAACTGCATAGTTCAAAATAGTGTTTTAAGTCGACTTTTCGTTCTAATACTACCTCATTTGAGCGTAAGTAAAGCTTAAAAAGACATTTTGCATTTGCAAGTCACAAACTAAGTAGCTTCTTAGTGAAAAGTTGCACGCAAATCGCACTAAGAACTGACTCTTTGGTTGAACTTTGAATTTTTTTTGCATTTGTTTGAGAAAGTTTTAGCTAAGTTATCTTCTAGAGTACGTACGTGTTAGGTTTAACTGATGATGCTAGGTAAGTAGTTTCTTGTTTGTTTAGGATACTTTAGGTTATTTTGGGTTTAAGTACATTAATCCTTATCTTTAACGTACCCAAAATTACCTAATAAAGTAGTTGACAATGTTTAGTAAATAATAGTTATAATAATTTAAGGACATTTTAGAACGCCATTTGACCTAAACTAAGAAAAGCGTTCAATATTAAGTTAATAAGTAAATAAAAGATTAGGTAGGTACCTACATAACCTATAACCTACGAAAAGCATACCTGCACAATTATGTAAAAAAATATAAAAAAAGCACATCTACAAATAAAAAACTAAGTAAGTAAATGTTTTGCAGATGTTTACTGAATTTTGATTTACTTAAATAAATACTTTCTTTCTTATTTTAGACCTTAAATCTCTTTGTTTCAAGAAACAAATAAGTTAGCAAATTATCGAAAGACAAATCAAACATAATAATAATGTCTTAACGATCACTGATCTGTATATTATCTAATAACGTAAACACATGTCATAACTAAGTTACTGTTGGTTTACACTGCTATGTTTGGTTTCTCAGTAGTACCGCCATCAAGTACCTAATCTTGACATAAAGCCGTCATAATTGCGTCACATTTGATGATTTATAGCGTATGGTAATGACCATGGACCTAATTTATTTGTATAACGTTAATTACCATAAACTTAGGAGAGTAAATCTGTCTCTATTAGTGAGGTAATTACTTTAAAGAGATTTCATATCTGCTCCAGCGTTGTTATATAAAAGCTTTTGAAGCCGTTTTGTTAAATGAAAATGATTTATGTATTCAGACTTGATAATAAAATGACTCGCTTTTTTCATCTCCCACTCATACTAATATTCTAAACTAGCTTTCGCCCGCGACTTTCTCACGCTGTTCTGTTTTTCTTGTTTTAAAAGTAGCCTAAACCATATTAATTAAAATCACGTAAAATAAATATTACAACTCCCTTACGTCTGTCTAGTTTTATGAAGTTACTCACCTCCTAGTTCATCAGGAAAATCATGATTTGCGAAAGAAATCTGAGAAAAAAAAAGTAAAGCGTATCAGTATCTTAAGTACGCTACCGATTAGTACTGATTTGGATCAGTTGAACTATCTTTAGAACGTTTACAACGGTCTGTAGATAGCTCAACTGTTTCTTATGTATTTTATATATTCCTATGTACATTTTGTAAATACTGTAATAGTCGTAAGTTTGTTGGTGAATAAAGTATTTTAACTAAAGTTTAAGTTGGTCCAAACCGCACCGGCATCGGCAAACCCTCATCTTATTCACTAATTCATTCGAAAACTATTATTTACGCGCGAACTAAGTTTTATGTCATAAATTTAAGTGGTAAGTTCTCTCGCTGTCTGTATTCAGTGACAAGCTCTTGGGAGTTTTCAATTGTTAGGTATTGTAACCATAATGTTGGGATACTTCAATAAGTATACCATATTACTTAGCATTCAAATTCCTTCAAATCGATCAGTCACTTTACAATGAACGAATTTTCACAGTGCCATCAGGAGTCAATAAAAAAGCTTTTATTTTAAAGAAAAGAAAGAAACATTTCGAACTTTTACTTTATAAGATAGGGGTAGGACTTGTGCAAATACCTAGCTAAGCCCCTAGGTATTCAAAATACATTGCTAGTCTGTTATTCCTCTAGTCTGGACAAACGAAGCGCACGTACATTGGTATTCACATTGGATGCTAAATATTTATTCAGCTTCCGTTTCACAAAGCCAGGTAGATATTTACAAAACGTCTCAAGAAACCATAAATCCGCCCCAGAGATGCTAGGATTATTTACATAGGTCTAATTTCCATGTCAAAACAATAAACTATGATAATTTATTTTATTTATCCCGATGTACCATGATTTGTATTCATCCTCGCCTTGAGACCCGTTGCGGTTAGTGTTGTACTTCTAAGATAACATGCCGGAAAAACTTGTAATTTATTGAAAACAGACGCCATTTTGATTTTAGGTAAAGTTAATAATAATAGCTTTAGTTTTGGCTACGAATATTCTAGAGATTCCACACGTGATACTAGGTAAAAGATGGTAGTAGAATGCCTAAGTTACTTATCGCTGATCTAAATTTCTTTTTTATTGTACTTAGACTAGACTAACACTAGGATAGATGAAAGCTACGTGTAAAAATCGTGTTATAGGAAATCGTTTCATAAATTTAATAAGTATGTTAATATAATGTTCTATTTGCAAAAAAGACGGTACCTACTCTGACTACTCTACAAGACAGGCTCTACCAAACCGCATCATGTTTGCCTAGAGGGTCTGACCGCCAAGTACAAAAATAGTAATGAAATTCGATGAACCTACTTACTTACTTAACTTTTACAACATGAGCTTTACCTAAAGTTAGCACTTGGTTCTAAATAATAAAGTTAATTAAAACCATTTAAAAATTATATTGTTTAAACTCCAATCGAAGTTTTTGATAACAATTAGGTACTTACCGCTGGGACCGGACGAGTCTTTGAAGCAAATACCATTCCTGTAGCTCAGTCAATTTATTGGCTTCTTACGTTGAGAATAACAATGAGTAGGTACCTATTTTATTAACAGAAAACGATCAAGGTTCTTATTATACTTGGCGGTCATACAACCGCTTCTTACGATTACGTAACTATTTAGTTATTTAGAGATTTGTTAGAAATGTGGCTTCATTGTTACATTACATGCCTGTAAGACGACAGTCCTGAAACTAATTATAAAGTACTCAAGTTCAATTAACAAATATTTACGGACTTACAACGCCATCTTGTCTCTTAATAAGTCAGAAAAGATAAAAACATATTGAAATGAATTTTTGTTTATGTGAGATCTTTTTATGTACCTATATTAATAAATAAATAAATGTTCATAGCCATTTCACACATCACATTCTAGTCCCAAACTAAGCAAAGCTTGTACTTACTATAGGAACTATATTGCTGATAGGATACTTATACTATAAGTAGGTACTTGATTTTTGTAAATACATACATAGAATACGTAGAAACACCCAGACACAGAACAAATATAGAAGACAGACATATTTAATACAATACATTACATAGATAGATATTTTTTTTATTATACATATAAAATACCCAGAATAAATGTTTGTGTTATGTTCATAACACAAACATTTGCTCTAGGTGGGAATCAAACCCACGACCCACGAGCTCCGGCTGGAAGGCAGAGCTACTATCAACTGAGCTGCGACGCCTGTTAAAAATAAAAAAAGCTACTCTCACAATAGCGCTACCAAAAATACCTATTCTATTTTACAAGGTTTATTCGATAGATATTTCAGTATATTCAACCTACAAATCCCTCTGGACCACACTAAACAGATACGGTTCTGGCTAGGTATTCCGTTATTTATAGACTTGTTAGTGACGTGGTTGCTTCGTAACGAACCTATCTGCAAGTCGACAGCGCGGTGAGGCAGATTATGCTAAAAACTAGGTAGTTAGGACAGGCGTCACAGCACAGTTGGTAGTTGCTCTACCTTCCATGCTGTGGGTCATGGTTTCGATTCCCACCCAGAGCAAATGTTTGTGTGATGAACATAAATATTTGTTCTGTGTCTGGGTGTTACTATGTATTTACAAGTAAGTATATAAGTATTCTATCAGCAATCTAGTTCCCAGTACAAGCTTTGCTTAGTTTGGGACTGGAGTGTGATATGTCCATGAATATTTATTATTAGTTATCGACTTGAAATAGAAATGAGCCGGTAAGCCGCAGCTCTAGTTATATTGAGATAAACTATTTTAAATGTACGCGCGTTCTCATCAATAGGTACATAAATTGGCCGAAAGATCCAGTTCTTTATTTCTGTTCACATGTCAAGACGGTAACTGAACAACCAATGACAAAAACCAATTTATGTGTGCAATAAGTAAGTACACAAATTTATGTGTACTTACAATAAGTAGGTACACCAAAACTGGTCTGTACCTACACCATTTTTGCGTGGGACGCGTGCATTTTTATAATAGGTTTTAATAAAACTTGAAATTCATTTAACTAATATTAAACAAAAACATAAGCATGTAAAAAATTGAAATTAGCTCTATACTGACGTTAAATATTTACGCATCTACCTGATGGAGTAATATCAGTTTCAGTTCAATGTAAACGATTCTTTTGTTTGATTTAACACCTCTGACCACTCCACCCTGCTTCACCCAAACTGAAATAGATATAGGCTCTTACTGGCTGAGTGGCTCTCGTAACGTTAGACATTGTAATATGTACCGATGCGTACATATATTCTTCTCAAATACCTTTATTTGAACCGGTAGAATTACATAACCAGGACATAACATAGAGGTAGAAAATACTCATTCGATGTTTATTAAATTAAAAAAAACTACTTCAGCAAAATGAGGGTTATAAGATACAGATTATTTTTATGCGAATTCAACTTCATACTGAAAGAAAGACCTTCCAGGGCGTATAAATAAAACCGTATTCGTTCAACATTTATGCTTATTTTAGAAAATATTTTATACAAACAGATCTTTGTTAAATTAACTATTTTCACACGAGAGACAGATTATGTATATTTTTTATTAAGAGTGCCCTTTACAATAAATAAAATAAATAAAAAATTTATTCATCAAAAGTAGAATGTACAAAGTAATATACATATAAGTACAACGAACGTAAATATATGTTACAAAAAGTAGTACATAATCTTATTCGATAGATCATTCATTTCCAAGCAAATTAAAAAAAAAAGAGAATACATTACAATATATAATATTATATAATATACTATGTAATCAAAAAATTGTACTGTTTGTGAAATTCTAAGTTTGACAGAAAGCCCTGAAGGTTTGCTACTTCGAAATGTACTACTTAGCTGTCAGTCTTGTGGTAGGTCAAACTACACTAAAAAATGTGCTGCAAGTTTTCAAAATTATGGCCGTATACTCTTTATGTTACGTTCCAAGGCACCTACCACAACAGACTAACTAAAAGTTATTTCGTGTTGGACGGTTTGTTTGTTCAAAAACTCTATTCTTTTTGTTGTGAACACGCAAACAACTTCAGACTAATAAAGTACGATTTATTACCGTGAACGCTTTTTAAAACTTTTAGTTTGAGAGGGCCTGAAGGGTTTTTTACGTCATACTGCTGTGTCAATATTCTTTAAAGAAAATAAAAAATATCAATAAAGAAATGTCGTTAATTGAACAATTTAGTTCATAAAAATGCTTTTGTTGAAAAAATTGTTATGCAAACGGTTCTTATCTATGCTTTTATAAAACTGTGAAAGAGCCCAAAATTAATATGAAGATATGGAAAAAGTAAATATGCAGATCCACTAAGTTCGTTAACGATTCTGAATCCAAAAATCGAGTTTGTTTGTTTGTTAGTAATTAAATAAAGATAAGTCAAGGGTATGTATTATGTAACCTCTGTGGAGATTGTGATGAATATATTATAATAGATTTTAATACAGTTGATTGACGTAAAAATGTCGCCTACGTCTCTTTGGTTTACGGCTTAGGTACTAAAAACTGAATCTGCATACATTTTTTTTCACCGTAACTTCAAGCTGCTAAAATATAAATAATGCGAATAACTGAATGATCCTCGTTATGAATAACGACGGGTTTTATGTATTGTTATAAAATGCGGTATTATAGACGCGCATTTTAATACACTTTGAACCAGTGCAAAATAAAAATGTGAATTATGCTTAAAACGGCAGTTTCTACGCTTTTATGATGTCTGGGGATAAGTACCAAGTCATCTAATATCTGAGTTAAAATTACTTGAAAGTGCCTTTGTGGATAATTTAGGTAGATACTTCTAGAAATGGGTCAAAACCAAAAAAAAGTGAGGTACTTATATTTTTTTTGTACCTATTGTCTTATCTTCAACTAATCATAAATCAATAAGAACTAACTATAATTATAATATTATTATGAATACTAAAGCTATCTTTAGTATGAAGTTTTACGTGTTAAAATGCTCACAATAATAGCTTTCTAACGTTTAGTCTGGTTTTAAAGTCAATAACGGGTTGAGCTTATGAGAGTGGTTTCCGAGGCAAACATTAAGTTTGAAACTCTGATTTCACAAAAGCACATTATAGTAAATTAGTTTAGAGATTTCATCACAACTAAGTAAATAGTAAACAAACACTTTACATAAGTAACGTATGTATACGTTACTTACATTAAGTTATGTGGATTAAGGGCAGGGGAATGATGATTACTTATATATAGTATTTTGATAAAAAAACATTATATTATTGGATTTATTAATTATTCGAAATTCTTATTTAATTAATCATTGTCACGTGTTGTTGAACGCTAAATATATCTGTTTAGACTATTAAGTCTGAACGGATATATATTATGCAAAACAGCTGTCATATATTTATATGACAGCTGCTTTGACAGATGTAGCTTAACTGTCAAAGTTCGGAAGTTCCTATTGGAAGACAACCTGGCAAAACGATGTTAGTCATACAATAACCCAATTCAGTTTGATATCGAAATCCATTTCGAATCAAATTTGGTTCCATGTCCAGAATGTAAGGCAAATCGAGTTCTGTCTCGATTTTAGGCCTAAATAAAAAGGTCATACAGTCAAAGGAACGTACAATAATAGGTACCTATTCTAGCATAAAATCAGGATGGCCTTTCATAAGGTCTTTTATTTTTAAATCCTTATCTGACTTTCCCCACTCATACTGACATGTGAGTGACGTTATTCCGATTATAGCGTTGAGAATAATGTCCGTTTCAAACGTTGTTACAAAAACAAAAGATTGAGTGATCTTAAGACTGAGTAAAACCACTCCGAATCATCAGATCTTGAAGTATCAACTGAAGGGTTAACTTGTTCAAATAATTTAATATTTCAGATTTTCAAAGCAATGATGCTTGTGTTGGTTAAAAGTTCCGGTTGAAGAGCAAGGCCTTGGAACATATGTCTTCAATCTTAAGTGGAGTGTTGGACGAAGTGCCTCAAGCATTAGTATTAACTAAAATGTTATCACAAAATAAATGAAATAAATATTCACGGAGTTTTCACACATCACACTCTAGTCCCAAACTAAGCAAAGTTTGTAGGTACCTAGACTACTTATACACATTTTTTTTGTAAAAATATGCACACCTACCCGGACACAGGACAAAATTAAATATTTATGTTCATCACACAAATTACACAAACATTTGCTCTGGGTGAGAATCGAACCCACGACCTACAGCATGAAAGGCAGAGCTACTACCAACTGAGCTGTGACGCCTGTCAAAATACGCTCAATAAACTTGCTATGTGAGGTAGTAGCCATCTGTTCTATTACTTACAAAAAACACCAAAGATCCGCTTAAAAATATTCGCTTATCAAGAAATATCAAGTAAAATTATATCACAAAACACGATCAATGGTCTTGCTATGTGAGGTAGTAGCCATATGCTTTTTTATTACCTACTTATAAACAACAAAGTTCCCTAAATATTCGCTTATCAAGTAATATGCCTGTTCTACTTAACTTTGTTCGCAACCATCCGCCTGTGAGCTTAAACAGCTATATGGTTACTTAAACTCGCCCAACTGAGGGCATATTCTCGTATAAATCCTCTGGGATATGTTAAATTCTAGGCTTTATACCAGGAGTTTGAAGACAGACAGCGGTAATGCGCTATGTTGGTAACAGCTGTTTTCCTTGATTAAGTCATAAATATGCAACATGGGTGCTACCCCTATTCAACTAGCATAGTTCCTTTACATAGTTTTATTAATTTTTCGTACGCTACCCGGCATTTTTACAAGCGGCCGTCCTTATTTATTTATTTATTTATTTATTTATTTATTTATTTAACATAAGTACATACATATTTTTGGTTAATAATGCCTTTAAGCCTATGTTAGGTTTGTCTAGGCACTAAGTTCTCATATAATTAAACAGAGCAATAAATATGAGGTATGCCTTTAGGTATGCCTGTGCATAGAAATTGGTAGAGAATGCCATTATTGTGCCGTAAGCATAAATTTAAAGATGCTTTGGTTACATGCGCAGTAAGCAATATACTAAATAGTAATTCGATTCCATTTTCTTTTGAACGGATTATTATAACATTTTATTCGATAT
Organism: Ecliptopera silaceata; assembly: GCA_932527185.1. Lineage (NCBI taxonomy): Eukaryota > Metazoa > Arthropoda > Insecta > Lepidoptera > Geometridae > Ecliptopera > Ecliptopera silaceata. Next base: position 3,055,985 of record OW052205.1, on the reverse strand, counting down.
AAGAAAAGTAGGGAGTAGGTCGCTGCAACCTAGATCTAGTGCGTTCGTGCTTTTAAGCGCAAGCTATGTAGTGAAAACAAGGCCCTTCTGGGGCGTCGATGAAAGTCATTTTAGTCTTTGTTCTCACTTAATTTTTACATAAGTTTACAAAATTTATATCGCACCAGACATCTAGTTTCATTGACAGGTCAGTTTAAAAAAGACAGATAATAAATCTATTATTATAAAGAACGCCCTTTACAACAAAGTATTGCAATTGCCACACTGAAGTGGAACAAAGATATGATTAAAATATAGTGAGCTTTCATTAGTTGGTTCGTGAGTGTCATTCTAAGTAGGTACAATCAGTACAGTAAACTAGGAAGAAAGGTTTTTTTTAATTTAAAACCATTAAAACTATAAACATTGAGTTTTCTTAAAAAACGCAGTAAAAAGCAATATAGTAATGAACACTTGATGATACATTCTAAACCAGTTGTCTACTTCTTACGCTGACTGTTCCAACCTACTTACCTATAATACATTAAACTCTTAAAATAGAAGCTTAAAAGCTTCGTAACAAAAATTAATGAGACTTTAAAATAAGCTGAACTAATTAATGGACAATGGAGATATTTTAAAATTATTTAAAGCAGACTGCGGTGCGGCTGTAAAATTGTTTAAAATTAAATAATTTTAAATAGCTTACTGCGGCGACCCTTTGTCCCGATTTGTTATTTTAATAAAAATAAAAAACTCAATTCTTAAACAAATTAGTAATTTTGGCATTCGGCTTCGTTTACGAAAAGTCTTTTAAGAACTATAAAATAAATAATATCTGTATATAAAAGCTATGCTTTCCACATCAATAATTTAATTTATTTGATTTGGGACGGCTGAGAAGGCTTTGGAAGGATGACCTTAACGCATTCGAAACGGATTGGTGCCAAGGATAGAGAGAAGTGAAAGGGTTTGAGGAAGCCCTTTGCCCAGCAGTGGGACGACATAGGCAAGAGAAAAAAATGAATTAATTTTAGATAAAAAATGCCAAATAAAAATTAGCTGAAAACTAATAATAAGCTGAATCGTGACCTGGTTCCGATGAAACGCCCAAGTTTGTCTTCTATACTGCGCTGGCATAAAACATGTCGATTTATTATATTTGCATATCAAAATGTCTCATCATCATATTTATACAAAATGGTTTGACTGGAGTGTCCTCTATTCCGATGATTTCGCTGTTTGACACGTTTGAAGTCGACGCTTCAAAATTCAGGCGGGGTTGCTAGAATTTCAAATTAACGTAAATTTTACTATCATAACAGAACAGAAAATAAATCAGTTAAAAATACAGTTTACGAACACCGTTATAGCAAAATTCAGACTCCTTGAAGCGTTTTATCAAAAATAAAGCAGACTTAAACAATTCCAATTGAAAATGGCGTATTTGAGTAAATAAAAACACGCAAACAGACTGTATTAAAAATTAGAAGGATTGTCGAAAGTAAATGCCGATCTACGGGATTTAATAACGCGGGTATTTGAATATTCAACATCAGGACTGAAAATGTTAAATTTTGTACATAAACTGTATTGTTTATTGAGAAATAGTGAACAGCATTTAGCATCGTCAGTTTCAAACGTGTAGCAAAATATTTGAAGTAACGCCCTGGGTTCCGATCGTGCTAAATTGTAAAGCAGCTACGGACGACCGATGTGGCGCGGCGGGCGAAGGTCCGCCTGCTATGCGGAGGTTGCGGGTTCGATTCCCGCCTCAGGATAAATGTTTGTACGATCTGCAACTATTTATTTCAGGTGTTCTGGGTATTTTATATGTAAAAATAAAAATCGCCTTCACCTTGGTTTGATTGACAAATATCGACAGCAGTAAATAACGGTCACCGCATTTAACAAAACCCATGTTTTCAGTTTACGGCTTTATATAACTGGTTATTTATCGTAATAATAAATGCTATTTTGATTTTGTTATTTAAGAAGCAGATAACATTCAAATAACTTTAACATTTAAACATTTTTGATTACTTAAGACTGATTTTATTTTTAAAGAATTACAATCAACTATGTTTTCGTGTTTGTTTCAGCACTTTTATATTTTACGTTATTATTATGATTTAGTATTATGCATATCTATCTATCTATCAACAAGCGTTAAAACAAACATCAAACATGGGAAAATGTGCTTTTATGTACTGTTGGCTCCTTTTGAATATTTAGTTCAATGATCTGCGTAATTATTGCCGTTCAATATTAGGTCATTAGCAATATTTACATATCGATTGCCGATAGTAGGTACCTACACGTACGCATTACTCGGATAACCGTCGATACATGGCATTTTAGCTAATTACTCGCTAATGCTATGCATTTGTATACGAATTTCAGCTTTGGAATATTTATGGTTGCATGCAGAGCATTGCATTTGATTTAAGTACCTATACATAATAAACCTATATCTACCTATTTATTATCATCATTAGCTTTAACTCTTATTATTATTAAGTACACACGAAGCAGGTGGTTTAGGTTTAATGAATAGATAATCTTACGTTAACAGTGCATTATCACACAGGGAACAGTAAGTTTCTTGCCCGTTCTTCTAGGCTGGTCGCGTGGAACTGGCACCTAGAATCACCTAGTATGTAAGACGATTCTACTGTAAAGTCGGTTTACTGACGATAGTTGAACGTGACAACGAACGCAAAGGCCTATTGTGCTTCTTTGTCGCTCGTTCCGCGCTTTCGCTTGCACTTCATGGAACGCCTCAGAGCGAGGTAACGCCGCATGAGTCATGTTTTCGTGCGTGGAGCCGGCTCTATCGAATTATAAGACGTTGTCACATCAAAAAATGTGGATGTGTGCATTTAGTATACTGAATGAATAAGTACTAGGTACCTATACCTACCACACGTTAATACGTTGTACGTTAAAATTACAAGTATTTTAGATTTATGGTTTATTTCTAAGACCATGTTGTACATAGTCATGCTTACATGTGTAAAGTTTCGAATTTCCACATATTGCATTGAGCGTGCGATTGCCGAGATTCCCATGAGCGCTCTTACCGCCGCGGTGCCACAGCTACTGTAATGGTTGTACAACATTTGTTCGTCATGTAACATGCAGCTAAACTTTGAAATTGAACTTAGTTTCTGGATGTGCTGACAGCTATTGCTATTGACCGATGTTTTGTCCTATATTACGGACTTAAAACTATCCTAACGAAATAAATAAATGACGACCGATGTGGCACGGCGGGCGATGGTCCGCATGCGACGCGGAAGGTTGCGGGTTCGATTCCCACCTTGGTATAAATGTTTGTACGATCTGCAAAAATATCTAATAAAAAATATCTATCTATGTATTGTATTAATTATGTCAGTCTTCTAGCTTATACCCATAACACAAGCTTTGCTTAGCTTGGGGCTGGATGATGTTGTGTGGATTGTCCAGCATTATATAATGTATAAATAAATAAATAATAAATATGCACGGACAATTCACAAATCACGCTCTAGTCCCAAGCTAAGCAAATAGGCAAAGTGGATTCTCTAGTTTCTTGCTAATTAAGAAAAGGTATACTTACATTATTATCTAGCGTATTTTACGTCGAATATACCTTCACATATATACAATACATGAGATAAAGATCTATTTATTCATTTGTATCATTTATTCTAACCTAAATAGAGGAAAATAATAAATAACAGTCTTATGTTACTAATTAAGGAATGAAGACGTGTCTCATTACGAACTTTTTATTTATTATAATAAGTTCGTGTCTGCTGTCTATGAGTAAATAGTCATCATCATCAAGTCGACAAATCTGAAAAATCTGTAATAATGGGTCAAAATCGACGACCAATGTGGCGCGGCGGGCGAAGGTCCGCCTGCGACGCGGAGTTGTCGGGTTCGATTCCCGCTTTGGGATAAATGTTTATACGATCTGCAAATATTTTTTCCAGGTGCTCTGGGTATTTCAAATGTATAATAAAAAATATCTATCTATATAATGTATTGTATTAAGTATGTCAGTCTTCTAGTACCCATAACACAAGCTCTGCTTAGCTTGGGGCTAGACGATGTCGTGTAGATTGTCCAACATTATTTATTTATTTATTAAAATCCAGTAAAAAATACGCTTTCTGCTTCTTGTGTGTCTTATATCCGGGTCACAGCATTTAGAACTAAGAAAACCAGCTCAGTGCAATAACACATGAGCTGCACAAACCCGTCGTATTATTGTTAGCGGTTGCATCGCCTCCTTCAAGTATGTTGCATAGCTTAAAGCAAGGATTCCAGATCCTAGAACAGAAGGCTGAGCACGAATAAATGTGACAATTGTTAACGTAACGTATTTAACACACACTGCGCGCTACCGCTGCTACGTTTGACAGTAAAGCTGGTGTTGACGGGCAGTGTATCTCAAATACGTCGCTGTTTCGATAAGTTTACGATTGTTACTGTTCTTCGTGTTCCGTCCCAGAAACCACATACAAGGATAAATGTGTGAGTGCCTTGTTGGTGAAAATAGACCTTTGTGTTGTGGGGAGCTTACCTATTTGTTTTGGCTTGTAAGTCTGGCTGAAACTATAGTTGTAGGACTTGTAGGTATAAGACGCAGTTGCTATGTTAAGAGGGCTATTATGCATTTTACAAGAAAGTGGCTTTTAGGAAAACATTTGTTTGCGATTGCACAAACCTTTGGAATGTTTTATATATTTCAGTCACTACGTGGTAGTTAAATTAGTTTTATCATAATCTTTTTTAAATATTTTAGTTGTAGGTTCCTAAGGTATATTGCGGATTTTGTATTTTTTACTGAAGTAAGTAGAAATATTTTTAAGCTATTGCATAGCTTCTATCGCGGGCCTTGAGCGTGGTGACCGAATCCAGAAATTCCGTAACGAAAATACCGAACGAAAATAACCTAACTCAGCCCATGCGTTATCCAGCAAAAAATGTTATGCTATAGCTTTACAGCAGCAGTCCCCGAGTGCCACACGTCTGCTTTTATTTCAAAATCAAAACTATAACAAAGACTTTTAATTTTAAATTAAATGATTTAAGTTCCCAGTTCATCAATCATCGCACATCTTAATCAGACATGCTCATACAAGCTCGTAACGATGAAGTTTCTAATGTTAAAGTTACTGAAGTTTATACAAGCTAGTTACTAGCTGTTTGCACTGTGGAACATGTGTTTCTTTTGTACTATTACAAGTTTAGTTTTGAAAGAAACTACCAACTGCTCAAGACAGATAAATAAAAAGAACAATTTTATTTCCAGCAACTTATGCTAGCATGTTGAATAAACACACTCAAAGTCTTTTTTATTAGTACTTAAACAATATCTGTCAGATAAAAATGATTCATGGTAATTTGATAAGATTTTATTTTTAAATAAGGAAATCTATTTGATTTAATTTCAGATCCAAAAGAAATAGTTTGACACTAATCTGTGCCCTTTTTGCACGAAGTGTAAAAATAGGGTAGGTTTTTCTTGAGTTATACTCTAGCTCCAAATTTATAAATAAATAAATCACGTGTTACGATTTTTCTCAACTGGTGGCTCGATCTAGTTTCTTTTCCAGGAACTAACTCGATTTTATCAATATTATTGTTACTTTATTTTTACAGAGATTCACTAGATGGCGCTATCCGTCATTTTTTTTGTAGAAGAAATTGTCTATCGTTCATTCTATGATTCGTTTTTAATTGTCGATGCTAAATCCGCCATTACAGATTTGTCTGACGTCATCGGACACCCTCAAAATTTACATTTTCAATAAGCAGTTTTTTTAGTTGTTCGGGCATTTGATTTTATGCCCAAATAAGGACATTTGTGGACTCTAGAGGTCGTATCACGGTCATAGCAGTGGGAGAGGCAGAGGGTATAAATAGAAGCCCTCGCTGGAGGCTCATTCTTTCCTGTTGTACATCGTTGTCGGGCTGACAAGTTCCAGTCGAAGTCGCTGGAGGTACACGCTGTTCTAATTCGTCAGCGATTCTCTAGTCAGTGTCATCAAGTGCGGAATTATGTGATTTTCAGGACCGCTGAGTTCAGCAGAGAAGCCGTAAGCCTGCCGCCTGCAGCCTGCCATTTTCAAGCTTACATAGCTTCGCTATTATCTCTGAAAAGGAGATACTTCGTTTAACCTCCAAAATCAGGTACGTAAACGAAGCTTTCACTATATTTTGCAGGCTTTAAAATGTGTTATTTAGGAGTATAATTTCTGTGTACATTACCGTATAGGTTAACTATTGTGTGGAAGTTTGGACCAGCTACATCGTGGCTATTTGATCTTACGCTTACTGCTTTTGCTCACATGCGAATGGTGATTTCCAGGAGGTGCTTGGTACGAGCTACACTGCTTGGTACGAGCTACACTGCTTGGTACGAGCTACACTGCTTGGTACGGGCTACACCGGCTTTGTGCGGGCAGCTTGCCTCGTGTCCAGTACAGGCTAGCCTGGCTCCGCTTGCCGCGTGACTAGTGCCGCCGCTGACCACGCGCCCAGCTCGTGCAGGCCTGCTGAGTGTGCAAATCCGTGCCGCCGCGTGTCGACCAAGCGTGAGGCTGTGATTGCGGTTCTCACCGCGTGGCCAGCCATTTCTCCGGTCGGCGACGATTACTAGCCCACCCCGTGTCAAAAGTCGGTATTTATACACCCTACGGGGTTCCATTTTTATTATCGGATGTAAATCCTGGCGCCCACTTTAATCTGAAGCACGTTCCACGTAGATCATAATTGTTTTACATAACGTTGAATAATTGAGGAAGTAATTTAGTAAATAAATATAAGTTTTCTGTAGTAAAAGGATAAATCATTGCTCATACTTTGTACCCTAGAGAGAGCTCTCTAGAGCTAGTCGGCAATCTTTAATTTATGTACTTAGAAAAATGATGTATTCACTTTAGCGTTAACCTTATTTAACCATATTTCAACATTTTGTATCAGGTAAAATACTATATTTTAATACAGTTGGTTTTGATAGGAAGTTTTATTATGGTAGTTTGATAGGGAGTTTTATTGTTGTAGTCTGATAGGGAGTGTAATAATTAAGTATTTACCTGTACCTGTAGTTGTAAGATAGGAAATTTATAAAATAAAATACCATGTACCGATTGATCCAGTATTTTATTTAAACATGCCACTTTAGGTAGGTCTTACTTCTTTTTAATTCGTAACACACGAACATTTCACAAATAAATCTGGCTTTATAACGTCCATCCACCTGAGTTCTGGTCTACCTCAAGGTGTTCGTACTTGCCTTTCAAAAGAGGCTTCGGCTAGCATTAATAAAATAAATTAAGAAGACTTTAGGAATAAGATACCTATTTAATATCCCAATGTTGCCAGTCTCCTAAGCCTCTACTTAATTTTTAATTCATCAATGTCTGTACTTTTCGTAATAAATCTTCCCAAATAAAGATAGATAGAACTTAGTCTAGACGCTAGCATCAGCTTTTTAAACAACTTTATAAGGGTCCCGGCTATGGATGGGCGGAGAGTATACACCCAATCTACCCATTTGGGTATATACCTGGGTCATTGGGTGCATTGAGGGTATATACCCGTATGCACCCATTTGGGTGGGTGCATTCAATTTCGATTTTCAAGAACAAAAAAAATAAAAACAAAGTATGCAAATCTGTTCTAACCATTATTTCCTACGAAAAGTGCCTTATAACATTTTTGGATTAAACGTATATTTTGAAAGTTATTACAGATTTAGTATTTTTTTTGTATGGAAATCAATGTTCAAGTAGCTTTGTATTCGAATATTGAACTTTTCGTGACTGATAAAATAGCTTTTCTTGAAGTGGTACTTTGAATCATTTAAATTTGAAGAGAATTGATATCGACCAAGCACCCAACGATCGAATATGATCGTTCATCCGGATTTTCGTATTATCCAATGGGATATCACACAGCCACAGCCAATCAATGTTGCTGAAATCCCTCTCAAAGTTGTGTAGGATCTGTCTACCTTGCACTGTGTGCTAAATGATCCGAAAATCAGACATCGCTTTTTTATTTTCTTAATCGAAAGCATAAGCCATTTTCTGGCTTATGCTTGAATTTTGGGAGTTCCCAAAGTTCAATTCATTTCTGATTTTCTGAAATTTCTCGAGCTATGATTTCTGTTTTTTTCTATGATTTTATAGAATTCCCTAATAAAAGTAACTTTTATGGAAATAATGTTTTTAAGTTTCAGTTATGGCATGCTAGAAAATCAACTAACTGCTATATTCGATATCATATGACATGTTTCTAGATGAGGCATAACAAATATTTTTCTTTCGTGTCAACATTCCTTCAAATTGAATCCGCCCAGAAGGTTGCAAATACTATGACAGATACCGTAGCGGAGATCAAGTCGGCCTCAGTACATGTAGAGGGGCAGTTCAGTAGGTGGCTGCATGGTTTGGGGAGCAGCACCGCAGTCACACTGCACTTGAGACTGGTTTAACATTCGCCACTTACACAGGTTAGTTTTACACCGACCCACTTGTGCTCGCAACCTGTTAAGAGATTTCCAAATAGCATATGGTAAATCATCTCCAGGCGGTAAGTGCTCTTCAGGATCCAAGAAGTCTGAGGGAGGTGGCCATTTACTCTTCCACAAATCCAGTCTGTTCTCAAGGGGGTGACCCTGCAACGTCAAAGTGCACCACAGGAAACTCTTGCGACTTTTGAGCCTACTCGGAACCACATTATAGCCATGTAGAGGATGTCGGGGGTCGGATTCCTGCTTACGCTTCTCATTCGAGCAGGCAACCTCCATTCTAATACTTAGAGGAGCTATGCGTGCCAGAGGGTATAGCAGATTAAGAGGCGGCGGTTTTAGGCAACCCGTTATGATTCTGCTGGTGACAACATCCACGGCGCATGAAAACGCACTCCGATGAAATACAGTACCGGTAAACTTACCAGCGGAGTAGTTGAGTGCAAGACCCGTAGTACGTAACACATGCGGAGCGGCCCCCCAACGTGTTGATGTTAGGCGGCGAAGAAGATTGTTCCTTGTACTGACTTTTTCTTTGGTCTTTTGGCAATGATCCTTGAACATGAGGGCTCGATCCAGGGTGACACCCATATTACACACCCGTATTTTGGTTTTGTTGAGTGTTCTATAGGTACGCCGTCCGTGATATGTTAAGGGTTCGTCTAGCTATGATGATTATGGAGATGGAACGCACAGGAGGAAGTCTTTGATGGATTTGAGTTATCGAACTTGAAAGTAATATTGTGGTGAAAGAATTAGCCAGCCTAGGACACTGCGTTACCGTGCCCTATCTGTTTCCGGGATGCGCCACGAGGAGGCTTATTTCGTGCACCCAAACATTATTTTATAACAAATATTATCATTATACTTTCGATTACGCAAGACAAAAAATACTATGTCTGATTTTTATCTAGGCCATGTTTTTAATCAATGTATTCTGCCCATACTCACCTATGGCTCCGAGACATGGCCAAGGAATACATGCATAAGATCAGAGTTGCGCAACGGGCAATGGAGCAAGCCATGCAAGGAATAACACTTCTAGACCACATACCGAATACAGAAATCCAACGTCGCACAAAAGTTGTGGACGTAGGTTTGCGAATCGTGAAGCTGAAGTGGTAAGTGGAGATAGGCGGCCCACTTAGCAAGAAGAGACGATGGAATGTGGAGTAAGGCGATAACGGAATGGTCGCCAAGGGATGCTCGTAGACTAAGAGGCAGACCTACAGCTCGATGGTCCTAAGACATTTATGAACGAGCCGGGAATCAGTGGATGAGAGTCGCGAGGCCTAAACTCAGCAGTTCGTTGGCAACTGAAATGATGATGGTGATGTCTGCTTTTTGAGTCGTTTTGCACACTCAGATGCTGCAACTAGGTAGACACAACTTTGAGTAATAGGTCAGCCAGAGAATTCAGCTGGGCTGTACTGCTTTTGGGAAACTTCGTCAAGTTTTCTTGTCGCCCATTCCTCAGTGTCACATACAATCGTGCTTGAACGTTTGTTGCTGAAACGTGGACACTGACAGTAGAATTCACAAATCCACACCTGAAGATGCGATTGTGATAAACAAACGCAATAAACTTTAATTCACACTCAGTGAAATACGACGCATCATCCATCGCATGTCGTTCCATTTTGGCAAAGGGCGTCCTACAATTCGCTTGTCTTTTATTTTTTACCTGTGACTATTCTGTCATTGTTACCTACTGCTTGTTAAAATAGTAGGTTATGTTAAACTGAGTAATTTTATAAAATAGTCTTAAAAAAAACCTACTTTTAGCAGTGGAATGGAATGTTTACATTGATGACGATGAGGATAATTTCAAACTGGTGACTATAGGAGGCACTCAGGTATAGTAGGCTCATAATCAAAACATCAAATTGCTTTCGAGATTACAGTTCAAGATCCTCAAATCTAATTAAGTATTGCGAACTACTATTTCTGACACTTTTGATGGTTGGCCGTTAACAATTCTCCTCTAACTTTAATGATTAAAAGTGTTATTTATAGAAAATCTATTTTACCAGTCTTTAAAAGTTCAATGTTTGAATAAAAAGCTACTTAAACATTGATTTCCATACAAAAAAATACTAAATCTATAATAACTTTGAAAATATACGTTTAATCAAAAAATGTTATAAGGTACTTTTTGTAGGAAATGATGGTTAGAACAGATTTGCATACTTTGTTTATAACAATTTTTTTCTTGAAAATGAAAATTGAATGCACCCACCAAATGGGTGCATACGGGTATATACCGGGTGCATAAATGGGAATATACCCAGTACTGGGTAAATATACGGGTGCGTGCCCATCCATAGTCCCGGCCGATCTGCGTTTGATTTAGCCACGACACGATATAATTATTTACGATAAATGAATAAATATTCACAGACCTTTCACACATCACACTCTAGTCCCAAAGTGTGCAAAACTTGTACTATGGAAACTAGAATGCATAGTATAACACCCAGACACAGAACATTTTTAATTTTAACATAATTATTATCATTTTATATTACTCATAACTTTTAGTTATATTACATCCCATTACTTGTACCTACATATTAAAAAAAAAATGTATTCTATCAGCAATTAAGTTCCCATAGTAAAAGCATTTCTTAGTTTGGGACTAGAGCGTGATGTGCAAAATGTCCGTGATTTTTTTTATTATGTATTTTTATTATGGTCGTATCGGTAGTATGAAAGCACCAAATAAATGTAGTATTTTCAATAAAATTTAAGTGAGTTTATTGTTCTTAGTATACGATTGTTCAAGAGTACTAGAACAGTCTAGTAATCCTAAGTTTTTCAATTATTGATGGTTACTGAACACTGGATATAAAAACAATTTACCTATCAAATTAAAAACAAAATCGCATAAAAATAAAAGCGGTGACCGAAGTTTTAATACCTATTTCAATTGTTGTAATTACAAAATGTACATTGTCATATAAAATACATAAGAAACAGTTGAGACATCTACAGACCATTGCAAACGATCTATAGACATTGTTGTCGAATACAGACAAAAATTCAGTAATTTAGATTACTAATAGGTTCTTTATAAGTCAACATAATAAGGGTTTTTTTTAAAGGGATGATGGCCAAGTCTGAAAGCATGAAGCTTAGAATAAAGTTGTGAGTCATGCCCTCGATTTATAAGAAAAAAGGTACGTTACCTATTTCATTTTATAAATCTTTACTTCTGTCGGAAACTGACCCGAATTATGGAGATTACATTAAATCAGTAGTTTATTATTGAACTTATGGTTTGATTTCAATCCATCCGCGATTATATATTAAGCTAATTATAGATATATTTACGCATATCTAATAAAAAGTTTTTATAACTTTCACAATAAAATCATTTGTTTACATTAAAATCCGTTATCAGCACTTGTAACCGTCAATCTGACAATCCTTCGTTGTGCTATGTAAACCTGAAATATTCGAGTAACACTGCGCGTCAACTGTAAAATTTTGCAGCGTAACTGCGCAATGTATATCATACATCTCGATTATTTTAGCTTGACTAAGCATTTTATCCATCAAACAACTACCAAGGAATCTTTTCCCCGTGAGTGCGCCCCTAAATATCTGCATCAGTATATCTACTTACTTACCAACCATGCTTCTCGCAAAAATGAATGAATGAATGAAAATTCTTTATTGTACGCTTTAAGACTCAATAAAAGTACAGATTAGAAACACAATAAACAAAATTTATAATGGCCGTCTTATCGCTAAGTAAGCGATTTCTTCCAGACAACCATTGGATGGAGAAGAAATAAATATATTTCATTTAATTTCAAAGCTATTTAATATATTTTCATGAATTGAGTTGATTACTTAATTATACATAATAGATTTAATGCTTGAATTTACTTCATTTGACGAAATACAGTCCAACACAAATGTAATTAAGTACATTAATTATATCACAGTTAAATTCCAATAAATGTCACACATCATTCAACGAGATTTGACGTGGGACAGCTTGATTGTGCATTCATTATATTCAGTAATAAACTATGTTAAAAAAATTTAACTATATTAACATATAATAAATTATATGTAATTTTATTAAAAGGTAAACAAACTTACGACTAATACAATACTAACAAAATGTACATTGGCATATAAAATAAATTAGAAACAGTTGAGCTATCTACAGACCGTTGCAAATGATCTATAGATAGTTCAACTGATTCAAATCAGTACCAATTGGAAGCGTTTATTTATTTTTTCATTTATTTTAAAGTAGGTACCTATCTACTTTTACTTTCATATTCTATCCTACTCCTACTAAAGGAGTAGGACGACTCAGTTCATAACGCGACAATTGTAGTTACATTCTGTTGTAATTACCCGATGTACTCACAATTTATATTTCCATCTGAAAATTCAAAATATAATGATAAAATACGCAATATTTGAGCTATATTGTACTGAAGTGATATTATTTTAGCTCGCTCGTAACAATTATCACAGTTTCAATTCAAACAGCGTTTGATGTAACCTCGGTTCATTTTCATTTAGGTTCCTTTGAACCCAATACTTCAACCTTCGTATTTAATTTAAATAATATAAACGAGCTTTTAAATAATTATCAGGAATGCGCCAAAAATATGTTACTGTATTGCATAAAGAATCATCATTATTTTTTGTAAATAGGTTCAGAAATAGAATCACAGTACTACCTAAATACAAAACAAACTATCTTTATTCTCATACAAACAATGTAAATTTCTTGAACGGACATTGCGCTAAAAATACATTATTATTCTTATTTATCTCTTTCTTCATAGCTATCTTCTTCGTAAAATTTTAAACTAAACTGCAAACGGAATAAAGAATATTTGAATTTTGAGTTACACAATTTAGAATCCTTTGCTATTTAGAAAACCTTTGGCTTTCTCGGAAGTACTCTCATATCGAGACACGAAAAGCGTCCTTGGAAATTCCAAAACGATGCTCTCAAAGATAAGTATTTGAAGAAATGAACGTTTTCCGATAAATCGTACCGGTACCTATCGAAATTTGTACCTAGAGGGCTTTATTAAAATTCCTAAACGTACTCGCGCGCAACGGAATTTCATCTAAAAATTCACTACAGGTTATGTTCAAGTTTCACGGTAAATATACGCCTACTGATGTATTGCGTGTGTGAAATTAATTAAGAGCTAAAAATAATTAAACAGTCAAAATGGCGTAATCTTACGCAGGAGGGTAAGTAGGTTACGCATTAAGAAATGCTTAAGACCAACGCCCAACGACCTGTTGTCTGTATTGGTGTAGTTTTTACAATGTTGGTAGTAGACGAAGAAGACCAGTAGCTCTACCATGAGTTTTTACTATACTATTTATGTATACACTATACCTACTCGCTAGCGTCTGTAGTTAAAAAATTCGTAATACTAATATTGACGTAACTACTGTAGAAAAGTCAGGCGATTTTACTATGACAACGCATGGTAGAGGTACAGTCTTGTGTAGAGATTGTTTTCAAATAACACAAATGTCTCGCTATAGAACCTTCATGTAATACGTCATTACACCTTCTTAGCATTGATATAAAAATTGATAAAAAAAGAATTATCAAAATCGGACTACCTACTCTGTAAAAAGTTCTGCAAAGATAAAAATATACGTTTCGACTTGAAATCCTCCTCCGTTTTTTCGTCAATTAATTAATACAAAAAGAATGCTACAATTAGTCAAATCAGCAATTTCTAGAAGTTTACAATAACGGTGAAATTCATTTTTTCTCACATTTTTATTAATAGTTATTTTGAAAATAAAAATCTATATTGATTAAATTGAGAGAAAGACACTAGTTTTTTTTAAATAATAGAAGAATTTTATCAAAATCTGTTCAATATATTTTTTTTTAATTGAACACTGTGAGCTTATGAAATCCTTACTACTTTTCTGTTTGAAAAGAAAAAATGAAATTAGTTAACATTCTATTTTTGTACTGACATTGGCAGTTTGCTGACATGTCAGTACCAGCTAGAACACATCTATACACATTTCAAAATGTGAATCACCGAGAGGAAATTACACGTCAGACTTTCTAAGTAAGTATATACTAACGTGTTTTTATTGTACTATTTATTAAAACCACAGATATTATCACTTATTTATCAATATTTATTGACGACCGATGTGGCGCGGTGGGCGATGGTCCGCCTGCGACGCGGAAGGTTGCGGGTTCGATTCCCGCCTCGGAATAAATGTTTGTATGTTCTGCAAATATTTATTCCGGGTGTTCTGGGTATTATATTATTAGGAGACTAAGAAGGATTTATTGCAATTTGAGACGTCACTTGTTCAAAAAGTATAAATAGAGAGCCACGGCGAGCATAGATCTCTTTGCTCGGCTGACATTCGAAGGGAAAGGTCTTCTTTTTTGATAGAGGGCTTTTGGAAGGGAATGGTTGAACAGGTGATCGGTGTAATTTGCAGTAAGTCTGTTATTTTGTCGTAATTGTGCATAGTAATTGTTGTAAGGGTGTTATTCCCTGTTAAACTAAAGGTTGTTTGTTATGTTTCCTGATTTGATTGTTATTTGATCTTAATTGATAAATTAAATGTTTGTCAGTAATGAGGTTACTGTTAATTTTATTCTAAAACCACTTCTAGTGCTAAAATCAGAATAGGGATTAGTAAATCTGTGCCCACACTAGTTTTGCTTATAAATTTTCTCTTTGAAACAAACAGCTTTTGGTTTGACATTGTGTTGTCAGATTATCTTGTTCAAAATTAATTGAACTCGTTGTGCCGTAAAGGCAAAGGAGTTTCGTAGTTCGTAGCAAATTGCACCGACACCGTTATAGACCTCCTCCGTGATCCCGCCGTTTTGGGTGAAATCTAGTAGGTCATGAAGTACGGTACCAAAAATACAGTAGAAGTGGTATGTGGGTGGGGCACGCGTACCCCGAGCTTTGCGTAGTATCGCAAACTGTTTCTGCCACGTCCATTTCACGCACATCAGTCTAGATCGAACCGTCACAGTGATAATAACTTAAGAAAAATTACCAAAATGCCTTATTGCGCTGTCCTAGAGTGTACAAACGGCAGCAGAACTAAAACTGTTTCAAATGGTTGTATGTCATATTATCGGTAGGTCTTAATTTACTTAATTTTGATGAAAATTTTAAAAACATTATTTTATTGTACAAGACAAGTACAAATAGACTTTATTGTTTATTCTATAGGGTCTACTTTCTTTGAAACTCGATCATATTATTCTCGAAGATTCCAACTACTCACATGTCACAGTCCGCTACTCAATTAGGTATTGACGTTATCGATAATGAGTTATCGATATTTTAAACTTACAATGTTCTATGATGTATCAGAGTTCAAACTAAAAGGTCTGAAAATGGCTGTAAACCGGGTTGTCTAAATGTTGTGTCAAGTGACGTATTGGACAAAAGTTTAATAGGCTTAGACGAATGAAAAATAAAATAAATCATACCTAAGTCGTAGAACAAAATATGTTGTCCGTAATGACCTTTACTATAGGTACCCCCCTTTCGGGATTATAGGGAATGTTAAACAAAGGTTTGAAATACGTTTTCAAACGTGGATATGGGGAATCTATTATAAATATTCAAATTGATAAAGGTTTATCGACCTTAAGTCAAAGTCTGAATGTCGATATATAAAGCAAGGGCAGTAGTACAACCCTAAAAATGGACGAATAGCACAAAAATAGTAATGAGCTCGTCACGGAATTATCAATCTTATCGTAAGTTACGTTAAAGTAATAAAGATTTATTAAATGCATTTAGTGTTGTGACATCTAGCGGCGAGTAGCAGAACTTGGTAGTGAAAGTATTCCGTATGAGGTAATACGTAAATGGATTAGATAATAAACCACTCTATCGTCATATGATTATTGTTAATTTTCAAATGAACGAAGACTAATGTATTACTTACTTTCATTCAACCAATCACACGACGCTTTTCTTAGTGTGACGAAATACAATTGACCTGTGTCAATGTTAGTTGGGGTACGCTGGTTCCGGTGCTAATGAAATACTATGCGCCTTCTACTGAGTTTTTTATGTTCTGTGTGAAGTACATAGACTAAAAAATAAATGTTAGAAACGAGTATTGGCGGGAACTGAGGTCAATGAACTTTAAAAATCATGAGCGTTTGGAAATACCCTCAACTAGTTTCAACGTGATTATTTTATCCCATATCGTATTTTCTACGGTTAATATAGGCTGCTGTGCACTCTTTGGAAGTTAATCAAGTTGGAAAACGTTCTAGTATACTTGAACGATGTTTTGATTTCATTGATTAAAAGTGCTTTCTATCTAGTAAATAAGTCATGATCAGGTTGGGCCGAGCTGTTGGAAAATAAGTCCTTCTATCGTTCCTATTAATATCAAACAAGCTTTTTAATGTTTATGTTTTGCAGAGTACTTTATCGTTAAAGAAATAGGACTGAACACCGTATCCTTATTCAGTCTGATAGTAACCTGTTCTGGCTGGAGCTTATGTAAGAGCTGAATGAAGACTTATAGCTGGTATTCATGCGAGCTTGTAATTGGTGGTCATTGGAAGCATTGTTGTGCAGCATTGTAGTCACCATTTTATTGGCTAGTGATGGCCGAACGTTGTCTTATTATTTTAATTTTAAAATTATTTACAGAACAGGAACAATATTTAGAGGTGCGGTTTTATTGAGCGGAATCCATGAGTTTTGCAGATCAACCACATTGATTTGACACGGCGCAGATGGCGTAACGGACTGATGATACTTCTCATGGTTTGATTTGATATAAAGACAAGTGTAGGTCTTTTGTATAACTAAATAAATAAATGTAGATAAATAAATAACCCAATATGTGTTAAAAGACTGTTATTATTGTGTACAAGAAGTGTAACATTTGTTGCGTTACATACCAAAAGGCTTTTACTTATTTTAATGTTACAGGCACTATCCTGGTTGACTATGTCATGTCATATGTACGTGTGGCATGAATGTACGAGTTCGTGCTAGAGCGCAGAGCAACAGTTGCACGGCGCTCTGCTCGTGCAGCGCCTCACCGGCGGCTGCACTGCGCTGTGGGCGTGCAGCACCTCTCCTGCTGCTGCACGGCGCTCTGCTCGTGCAGCGCCTCACCGGCGGCTGCACTGCGCTGTGGGCGTGCAGCACCTCTCCTGCTGCTGCACGGCGCTCTGCTCGTGCAGCGCCTCACCGGCGGCTGCACTGCGCTGTGGGCGTGCAGCACCTCTCCTGCTGCTGCACGGCGCTCTGCTCGTGCAGCGCCTCACCGGCGGCTGCACTGCGCTGTGGGCGTGCAGCACCTCTCCTGCTGCTGCACGGCGCTCTGCTCGTGCAGCGCCTCACCGGCGGCTGCACTGCGCTGTGGGCGTGCAGCACCTCTCCTGCTGCTGCACGGCGCTCTGCTCGTGCAGCGCCTCACCGGCGGCTGCACTGCGCTGTGGGCGTGCAGCACCTCTCCTGCTGCTGCACGGCGCTCTGCTCGTGCAGCACCTCACCGGCGGCTGCACTGCGCTGTGGTCGTGCAGCCCTTCACCGGCGGCTGCACGGCGCGTACCACACTTTTTGTTTCATTCCGTCATTTATGCCTTTGTTGGTTGTTATCCATTTTCACAATAATCAAACCTAAACTCTTTTACAAACTCAACTGACTACAAACTTAACTGTCGTCGTCCCTAGCATAGGTAGGTAAAAATCGTAATAGTCCCTTACTTTATCTCAATAAAAACAATCCTCCTGTCAATGGATAGCGATCCACATTGTTGTATGTGTCGGGTTGAGCAAGAGGGTTGGATACGGTTACCGAAGATGATGCGCGTACAGACTCATGTCTGGCAGATGCATTTCTCAGTGCATAACAGGTGTTGTCCTGGCAGATGCATTTCTCAATGCATATCAGGTGTTGTCCTGGCAGACGCATTTATGCGTGCAGACTTATGTCTGGCAGACACGTGTGTAGTTAAATTGATCGGTGCGTACGTACAGGTATGAGAATGAATGTGTCTCAAGACACTTGTCAGATGATGTTTGCTAACTTGACGAGTGTTTGTGAAGGAATTACTTAGCTGTATATGTGATTGAAACTTTGAAAGAGGGCCTTGATTGATGATGAATGAATGAATAGGCAAATGCCTGTGATGTTGTGACCTAATCCTTGTTTTTGCATCAACAGACCCTGATAACGATGGTTCCGAGGCAGGTCCTTTGGCTGTTCCTGACAGCCATATCAAAGGTGTCTCCGACAAGAACACCTCCTCAACGATGCGGCCGAGGTCGGCGCATAGCAGGATAGGCCGTATTAGGAGACTAAGAAGGATTTATTGCAATTTGAGACGTCACTTGTTCAAAAAGTATAAATAGAGAGCCACGGCGAGCATAGATCTCTTTGCTCGGCTGACATTCGAAGGGAAAGGTCTTCTTTTTTGATAGAGGGCTTTTGGAAGGGAATGGTTGAACAGGTGATCGGTGTAATTTGCAGTAAGTCTGTTATTTTGTCGTAATTGTGCATAGTAATTGTTGTAAGGGTGTTATTCCCTGTTAAACTAAAGGTTGTTTGTTATGTTTCCTGATTTGATTGTTATTTGATCTTAATTGATAAATTAAATGTTTGTCAGTAATGAGGTTACTGTTAATTTTATTCTAAAACCACTTCTAGTGCTAAAAATATGTATAATAAAAAATATCTATCTATGTAATGTATAATATTAAGTATGTCAGTCTTCTAGTACTCATAACACAAGCTCTGCTTAGCTTGGGGCTAGATGATGTTGTGTGGATTGTCCAGCATTATTTATTTATTTATTTAAGTACTAAAAAACATTTGAGAACTATGAAACTTAAATAACTGGTTTTGGTATATTATCGAGAGGTCTTGAACTGTGAGGTAAACGGCAGATTGTTAATTAAAACTAAGATAAAATGTTTGCACGAGCTTCCCTGACAGCTCACTGAGAAGGCGTCTTTGGGGCTTTTTACGGGAATTCCGCGGGGTAAGTGATTTACTGATGAGAGGTCTATAGCAGGGGTTTTAGCACTGATGTGTTGAACAAACCTACTTTACCTTGCATATGTATTAGGCACTATTGATAGAAACACGATTGTTGACACCGCTGCCCGCGGCTTCGTCTTGCTATCGTTATATTTTAGACATTTCGTACAATATTTTCAAGTAATTCTGATGTAGGTACTCATAAACAACATTCTTATAAAGTTTCATTAAAATCAGTAGTTTTTGCGTGAAAGAGTAACAAACATACATCCACACATCCGTCCATCCATACAAACTTTTGCATTTATAATATAAGTAAGAAGTAGGATAGTAGAAGATGTGCTATTGTACTGCACTTCTACAAACGAAGCGAGGTCCAAGACAGGACTGCAGGAACTGATCGGGTCTTGCTCGTCTCTTTCGCTATCCACCACACTATCGGGGATGCTAGAACACTGCTGCCACCAACCCAAAGTCCTACTCCGCTACTTTAAGGAGTTGGGCTGGCTGGGGTGAGGTTAGCAGGGGGGTGAGGTTAGCAGGGGGACAATGCATGGAGCCACAACCCAGCATTGCACGGGCCACCAACTGCAGGGGATGTCCTTAATGTTCCAGGACATCCACCTAACAGAAGGGCTCGTCTGAGACAAGCAATCCCCGACAGAGCCGCGGTTGAATCTAACCGGGACCCCGTGGCTCAGTCAAGTGCCGATGCAGTGTCGAACCAGTCGTCAAGTGACGATTGGTTTGACGATGCACTGGCACTAAGGTGAATGAGGGTACATCGGAGGGTTTTTAGTCGGTATGCTGTCTGTGACAGAGAGTCCGACATCCCCTCATATTCTCCCCGAATATGAGGCATGCGTCAAGCATTTTCCCTCCGTAAAAAAAAAAAAAAAAAATGGTAGCACTCCGGGAGTGCCGGCAGAAGTGAAAACTTCAATATTAACGTTGTGTTTTCACTTTTAAGTTTTCACTTCAAAAATATAACCACAGTCGTCATAATGACAATGACAATCACAATGACACAGACACATTCGCGCAAGCGCGAATGTGTTTTCACTTTTAAGTTTTCACTTCAAAAATATAACCACAGTCGTCATAATGACAATGACAATCACAATGACACAGACACATTCGCGCAAGCGCGAATGTGTCTGTGTCATTGTGATTGTCATGACGAAGACAACGAAGACACACTGACACAGACACATTCGCGCAAGCGCGAATGTGTCTGTGTCAGTGTGATTGTGTCATATCGACACAACGACAATGACAATGACAATGACACATTCGCGCAAGCGCGAATGTGTCTGTGTTTTCACTTTTAAGTTTTCACTTCAAAAATATAACCACAGTCGTCATAATGACAATGACAATCACAATGACACAGACACATTCGCGCAAGCGCGAATGTGTCTGTGTCATTGTGATTGTGTCATGTCATTGTGTCACATTCGCGCAAGCGCGAATGTGACACAACGACGAAGACAACGAAGACACACTGACACAGACACATTCGCGCAAGCGCGAATGTGTCTGTGTCAGTGTGATTGTGTCATGTCATTGACATTGACACAACGACGAAGACAACGAATGATGAACGTCACGTTCGATGAACGTCACGAGTCACGTGACCCTGACTGAGTTTTCACTTCAATAAGATGGAAGCGATACAGTTAAATACAAGTTAGGCGAAACGATTCGTACGATATAATAGCGTCTATCTGGTTATGCGCGCGCGGCGAGCGATACGTGTTTCCCGTGCGAGGGTGCTCAGAGCGTCTGTCGGCTGCCGGCGCGCGAGTGCCGCTCCTCGGTCCTCCGCCCCCGCGCTCCGCACCGCACCGCGTGTTGGCAGCGCCTTGTACTCGCCTTGTACGATGTCGCCACAACACTATTTAATTGTTTGAGTCATACGTCGCGTGACCGCAAGTGTGTTCTTTTGTCGTCTCTTGTTTTACGAGCAATGTATAAAAATTAAATAAGATCTTACGCTTTTTCGACGTCACGTGACCCTGACGCGAGTTTGAAAGTTTTTACCCACCCAGCGCCGCTAAAGAAGTTTTCACTTCAAAAAAAAAAAAAAAAAGGGGGACAATGCACAATACACCCCACAGATCTTATTTCCCCAACCAGAATTAGAATTAGAATAGTAGAGGAAAGGACGAAAATTATGCTCGGATATGAATAAAAACGTGTTTAGGTAAATAAAAATATTTCTTGTTAAAGATCCTTGCGACCTCGAGCTCGTGTATTGAATATATACTTAAAATAAACCAGACTAAAACCGTAAGTACCTAATTCTGTCACAAATGACTGCCAAAGAGGGTTTGTGGCTTTGAATATATTTAATCCAACATTTGCAAGAGAATTGAGCGCAATATATTTGCCTAAAATGTAGAATAATTGACACTCAATCAAACCGACGACGTGCATGCGAGTTTCCCTTCTCCAGATATAAAATGGTTTCATGATACTGTGACACTTATTTATTACATATACGATAAAAAGCAAATTTAACCAACGAAAAAACGGAGGAGGTTCTAATATATGTAAATTTAAGAATAATAGTGTAAAATAATTACCCTGACTCAGCATAGGTTGATTGACTGGCAACCAACGCTGTTCTTCCGTCAGGGCTGCATCTTGGCTTTTTAAATTCACGGACAATTCACATATCACACTCTAGTTCCAAACTAAGCAAAGAACTGTGAGAACTAGATTGCTGATATAATTACGTATGTTTTTCACACAAACATTTCAAAGGTTTGCTGGAAGAGAACTCTTCTTAGGGTTAAGCTCGCCTTTGTACATGTCATCTATTTCTGTCTTGTGTTTGTCTTATTTTGTGTACAATAAAGAATAAAGAAACATTTGCCCTGGGAGAGAATCAAACCCACAGCATGGAATTCTGATACTTTTTTAGTTGGCTGATATTCTAATGTTTAAAATAAACGTTCCATGAAAATCAGTAAGCGCTTTAAAGCTATAAATAAAAATGGACCTCTGTAAATAGGCCACTCTGAATGTAGTATCTACTAGGCTACAGACTCAACAAAAGGAGCTTAAGTTAGACCAACCTATCTCAAACCACGGCATAAAATTAAGGGCTACGTTGGCTTGAGTTTGACTTGTCGATTCGATCTTAGAATCGTTTGTTAGAACTTACATACATTTTGGAACAAAGTGCCTTATTGCGCGTTGCGAAAGGGAGCTAGACGGAAAATAATAAGACCAATAGTTGTAACGACCCTTTTTGCTATAGTTGTAAGCCGTGCGGCGTGCGAGTGTTTCTCTGTCCACCAGTTATTTAATTAAGAACTTCGTTCCATCCGGGTGTCCCTACGACTATTTCTATCTGTAGCTCTACCATGAGTTTTTACTATGCTATATATACTATTCTCGCTAACGTCTGTAGTTAAAAAAATGTATGAAGATTTGTACAGCGCCTCTAGCGGATAGTTGGGTACTAAAATTCGTAATGCTAATGTAACTACTGTAGTAAAGTCAGGCGATTTTACTGTGACAACTCATGGTAGAGGTACTTATTTGCAGTGCCAATTATAAGACAGAAGAAATAAGTTATCTAATAAATACGTAAACATACCTTGGCAACGCATTCACCTCACTTACTTAGCTTAAAATTATTCTGGGAGTTCTGTTTCTTAAAACCGCAGTATTAAAGTCCAATTAAATAATATTTTTAATTCGTTTTTGTGTAAAATACGTACAAGAATAATTATATATAGCCAAGCAGTGATTCTCGCATTTCTGTGTTTTACTCTCGATCCAACAACGAATGAATGGTCCTTACCCTATATATTATATCTATACTTGCCTACGTTCAAGTCTGTGATGAATTTATAGCGACTGAGCGAGGTGTGAGTTATGTCTTCAAAATTATTTATTGTAGGGGTCTTGGAATATACGCCAGTTTAACTTCGGCTATGATATAAATCCTACCTTTGCCGCTATGTTTTTTTCTAGATTTATGTCATGACGTTTTGTTTCACGAATAGCAAGTGATGAAAAGGCCTTGTAAACGGGCCACTAGTAAAATAAATAAATTATGCTGGACAATCCACACATCATCTAGCCTTAAGCTAAGCAAGGCTTCTGTTATGGGTACTAGAAGACTTACATACTTAATACAATACATAACATAGATAGATATTTTTTTATTATAGATATAAAATACCCAGAACACCCAGAATAAATATTTGCAGATCGTACAAACATTTATCCCAAGGTGGGAATCGAACCCGCAACCTTCCGCGTCGCAGGCGGACCATCGCCCACCGCGCCACATCGGTCGTCACTAGTGACACCAACTTATTTTACATTTCATCGGGGTGTTGTCAGAAGTGGACTTAAAATGAAATCGATCTAAACATTTGCTAGCTAAAAAAAACCACCAAAATAATATCTATCTTTTAGCAAACCTAATAAAAACTGTATTAAAAACTCTTTACACGGTAATTATAAATAGGTACAATAATGTCTCTAATTGCATTATAGTTCATATTAATTTTAAGTTTTATTTGTTACATTACCCTATTCGGGCTGGTTTGGGTTAATTTTACCTATTGTTATTGGAACAGAGAAAATTAGAAACATCGTATTGAAACCCAACCTAATCAAAACCCGAAGTGGCCGCAAGTTATAAATTGCCAGGTTTGACACTCAATCAAACCGACGACGTGCATGCGAGTTTCCCTTCTCCAGATATAAAATGGTTTCATGATACTGTGACACTTATTTATTACATATACGATAAAAAGCAAATTTAACCAACGAAAAAACGGAGGAGGTTCTAATATATGTAAATTTAAGAATAATAGTGTAAAATAATTACCCTGACTCAGCATAGGTTGATTGACTGGCAACCAACGCTGTTCTTCCGTCAAGGCTGCATCTTGGCTTTTTAAATTCACGGACAATTCACATATCACACTCTAGTTCCAAACTAAGCAAAGAACTGTGAGAACTAGATTGCTGATATAATTACGTATGTTTTTCACACAAACATTTCAAAGGTTTGCTGGAAGAGAACTCTTCTTAGGGTTAAGCTCGCCTTTGTACATGTCATCTATTTCTGTCTTGTGTTTGTCTTATTTTGTGTACAATAAAGAATAAAGAAACATTTGCCCTGGGAGAGAATCAAACCCACAGCATGGAATTCTGATACTTTTTTAGTTGGCTGATATTCTAATGTTTAAAATAAACGTTCCATGAAAATCAGTAAGCGCTTTAAAGCTATAAATAAAAATGGACCTCTGTAAATAGGCCACTCTGAATGTAGTATCTACTAGGCTACAGACTCAACAAAAGGAGCTTAAGTTAGACCAACCTATCTCAAACCACGGCATAAAATTAAGGGCTACGTTGGCTTGAGTTTGACTTGTCGATTCGATCTTAGAATCGTTTGTTAGAACTTACATACATTTTGGACCAAAGTGCCTTATTGCGCGTTGCGAAAGGGAGCTAGACGGAAAATAATAAGACCAAAAGTTGTAACGACCCTTTTTGCTATAGTTGTAAGCCGTGCGGCGTGCGAGTGTTTCTCTGTCCACCAGTTATTAAATTAAGAACTTCGTTCCATCCGGGTGTCCCTACGACTATTTCTATCTGTAGCTCTACCATGAGTTTTTACTATACTATATATACTATTCTCGCTAGCGTCTGTAGTTAAAAAAATGTATGAAGATTTGTACAGCGCCTCTAGCGGATAGTTGGGTACTAAAATTCGTAATGCTAATGTAACTACTGTAGTAAAGTCAGGTGATTTTACTGTGACAACTCATGGTAGAGGTACTTATTTGCAGTGCCAATTATAAGACAGAAGAAATAAGTTATCTTGACGTAAACATACCTTGGCAACGCATTCACCTCACTTACTTAGCTTAAAATTATTCTGGGAGTTCTGTTTCTTAAAACCGCAGTATTAAAGTCCAATTAAATAATATTTTTAATTCGTTTTTGTGTAAAATACGTACAAGAATAATTATATATAGCCAAGCAGTGATTCTCGCATTTCTGTGTTTTACTCTCGATCCAACAACGAATGAATAGTCCTTACCCTATATATTATATCTATACTTGCCTACGTTCAAGTCTGTGATGAATTTATAGCGACTGAGCGAGGTGTGAGTTATGTCTTCAAAATTATTTATTGTAGGGGTCTTGGAATATACGCCAGTTTAACTTCGGCTATGATATAAATCCTACCTTTGCCGCTATGTTTTTTTCTAGATTTATGTCATGACGTTTTGTTTCACGAATAGCAAGTGATGAAAAGGCCTTGTAAACGGGCTACAGTAAAATAAATGAATAAAGCTGGACAATCCACACATCATCTAGCCTTAAGCTAAGCAGGGCTTCTGTTATGGGTACTAGAAGACTTACATACTTAATACAATACATAACATAGATAGATATTTTTATATTATAGATATAAAATACCCAGAACACCCAGAATAAATATTTGCAGATCGTAAAAACATTTATCCCAAGGTGGCAAACGAACCCGCAACCTTCCGCGTCGCAGGCGGACCATCGCCCACCGCGCCGCATCGGTCGTCACACCAACTTATTTTACATTTCATCGGGGTGTTGTCAGAAGTGGACTTAAAATGAAATCGATCTAAACATTTGCTAGCTAAAAAAAACCACCAAAATAATATCTATCTTTTAGCAAACCTAATAAAAAATTGTATTAAAAACTCTTTACACGGTAATTATAAATAGGTACAATAATGTCTCTAATTGCATTATAGTTCATATTAATTTTAAGTTTTATTTGTTACATTACCCTATTCGGGCTGGTTTGGGTTAATTTTACCTATTGTTATTGGAACAGAGAAAATTAGAAACATCGTATTGAAACCCAACCTAATCAAAACCCGAAGTGGCCGCAAGTTATAAATTGCCAGGTTTAACGGAAAAAGTTTTGTTATCGGCCTACTCGGGTCGAGCATAGAGTTTACACCTAACACATTCAAATAGCCGAAAAATAATAATAACTATTTACAATAAGTATAGATTTTTTATCATTCTTACGGCCGGTTTCTCAAACGATGATCAACGAAAAAATCAAATAATTACTATGTGTCAAACTCGGATCAATCGTGACTTAGAGCTCATACACACGAGCGGCACGATGTCGACGGCAGATGCAACTTCAGCCGTCGACACCCGTCAACGGCAGCCGCCGACGCGTCGACGGCAGCCGTCGACCAATAGCGTCGCTTGCAGTTGTTTGTGTTTGTAGCGTGCCGCGTCCGCCATTTTGTCAGTGGACTGCACATAGTCCAGGAGAGCGCACGCGTCGCGGTTTTGTAAAATGAGCTCCAGTGAGAATATTGATGTGGAATTGCTGATTGAATGAATGAATGAATGAATGAATGAAAACACTTTATTGTACTAGTAATACACCTTACAACTAATTATTAAGGAAAACATAAAAACTAACAAAATACAGTACAATGGGCGGTCTTATCGCTAGGGAGCGATTTCTTCCAGACAACCTTTGGATGTACCAGTAAAGAAAAATGCTTGTATTTGGAATTATAAACTACAAGAGTATTGTTCCTCGTTCCTTCGTAAAAGTGGATAAAGCATAAAAAAATGTCCATCTTGTCCTCTATTCATTAATATTTCTAAAACCCACGCACGTGTTTTTCTTTTTCGTTTTTGTCGACGTCGACGGAGTAAAAGCAATAACAGTGTTTCTTCTTCGGAATTCATTTTGCAACTGGCTCCTGTACAAAGAGAGTCGACGATGGCTGCCGCAGAGCTTCGATGTTGACAAGTCAACGGCTGAAGTTGCATCTGCCGTCGACATCGTGCCGCTCGTGTGTATGAGCTCTTAGGTTTCCAGAAACCGGTCGTTAGTATGTGTATGCATTTTATGCACTTGACTTAAAATACCAACAGCATGTGTCTTTCAGTTTGGTATGTTGAATTTTATGTTATAGGATGCAAAGTAAAATATAGCGTAATTCATAAAAAATACAACAATTAATGACAACTGGAAAGAAATAAATCAAAAATTAATTACTAAATGGGCTTTGTTATTTTGGAACAAGATATCCCAGAGGTCCAATCGCGATCCAATGTTTTTTACCTGATTTTAATACTTTCACAGCAAATTTGCACCATTTTGTCATTTTCTGATTTAAAAATGTTTTATTTTTATTCTTTCGTTATAATCAGTGATTTTGTTGTATTTTTTATTATAAGTAAACACATTGCATAAAAAATGACCTCCACCAATCTCTGTCATTAGGCATGGGCGTTTTTGGATTTTTTCACAAACCGATATAAAACCGATTTCAGATTTTGAAATCGATTTCATAAACCGTTTTTTAAAAACGGTTTTTAGTTTTCGGTGCAAAACTAAAATCACGAATGCGTATCAAAACTATCGAAAACTAAAACTTTAGGTAGATTTAGATTTTGTTCGTTTGCAGTTTGTGTTTGGTTTTCGTTTTCGGTGCAAAACTAAACTCACGTCGGTTCGGTTTGGTTTCGTTCGGATAAGATTGTTTGCAATTTGCGTTATCATCGTGCGTTTTCTAAAAACGGTTTTCTCATATTGGAATATCGATGCGATACGATTTCTGACTGCAAACGGATTTCAGTTTCGTTTTGATATATCTGTCTCATGCCTATCTGTCATGTTCATAACAAATAAAAGATTTGGTCTGACTGACGTTTGCGTCAAACAAGAAACGCTGAAATAATTATTGAAAGTGACAATGACATCGGCCATGTAAAAAGAAGAAGTAAAGTCTATTTTCACAACATTAGTTTTACAGTAGTTTATTTTCAGTACCAATTTGTATGCGGCCTAAATTGTTATTCCCACTACCCAAAGGTTAGCTGGTAGAGAATGTTATTTTAACATTAAGTTCGCCTGTACACTACTTTAAAAGTGCAATAAAGAATTTTCTATCTATCTATAACGTCGAAGGTTTCGGGCCGGACCACTGCCGTCCCTAGTCGTGAATCGTGAATACTCTTCAGATAACGAGTTCTCTAATACTTTGACAACGGAACCACAGAATATGCAGCAGATACTACCAGAACCAGTAGTTGACTTCGGCGATAAAAATAATGCTTTTGTCTTTCTCATTTGCATAAGGTTCGTTTGATTAAATGTACCGAGCTGGGTCGGAATTTCACCATTCTCGAGTACAAACTTGAGAAAATTGTTTGGAAAAACAAACAAAAGTTCGCCACGCTACTGCTTTTGATGTAATTTAGTGTTTTTAGTATTATACTTGTTCCTTTGCGTGTCTAGGTTAAGTCCCTTTCGGTTAAAAATCTACTACCTAGTGTTTCCCTAATTAAAATATACCTAACATAAAGTGAAGTACTTTATTTCTTCGTTTATTTAGTTCTACGTCTTGTTCCATAAGCGATCTCTTTAATATAAAATCATGATTTTATTTTAAAAACATCTCTACATGAAGGTACATACGTAATATTCATCATCCTAATAAATCTTAGGACAATTACGCCAATCACGAAACAATGTGGCATTGTAGATAAATGTATCGTTACGTATCCGAGTTACACTGGGTCGTTCGTTCGGCTAGCATTGACGCGCAGTGTGATTCGGATACGTCATATACAACGACATCAGTAGCTCTACCATGAGTTTTTACTATACTATATTTACTTTACTCGCTAGCGTCTGTAGTTAAAAAAATGTATGAAAATTTGTACAGCGCCTCTAGCGGATAGTTGGGTACTAAAATTCGTCATACTAATATTGACGTAACTACTGTAGTAAAGTCAGGCGATTTTACTTTGACAACTCATGGTAGACCTACTGTCTGATTCATCTGCAAGTGCCCTGAAATCATCCAAAGAATGAAGTGTATTTCTCTAACTGATACTAGATTATTTTTATATTAAAATCAAAAAGACCCGTTGATAAATAGTTTAATTTTACATTAAAACAGTCCTATATAAATATAACCTACTGAAGATTCCAACAAACATGATGATGCCAAGAAACTTCGGAAAGGTTCAAGTTACTGGTTGTCAAATGTGTTGACTTAACCTAACGTGACGTGGGTGTGACGTCACTTGGCCTCGTTTGCCAGAAGTTTAATTAGAGTTGACTACGAAGACACCTGCAAACGCCTCAAGACCATTGCTGGAATTATGTGAGATTGGCTCAAGAAAATTGGCTTGGGAAACTGCTCCAGAAAACTTTGTGGTATTACAAACGAAAACATATTGTTAAGGAAGTCGTTAGATCTTGATCAAAATAGAAGTACATGAAAAGCAAATAAAAAAAGAATAGGTACAATTAAAATTAGTGTTTTTTTTTAGTTAATTATTAATGTACTTAAATAAAGTGTGACAGGCGTCACACTTTGGTAGTAGCTCTGCCTTCCATGCTGTGGGTCGTGAGCTCGATTCCCACCCAGAATAAATATTTGTGTGATGAACATAAATATTTTTTCTGTGTAGTTCTGTTACTATGTACTCTATGTATATATTTACAACAAAATATGTAAGTATTTAAGTACTCTATCAAAGTTAGTCTGATAGAATTATCAGCAATCTGGTTTCCATAGTACAAGCTTTGCTTAGTTTGGGACTAGAAGGTGATGTGCGAAATGTCCGTGAATATGTATTCCGGGTGCTCTGGGTGTTATATGTATAATAAAAAATATCTATCTATGTAAATTAATGTATTATATTAAGTATGTCAGTCTTCTAGTACCCATAACACAAGCTCTGCTTAGCTTGAGGCTAGATGATGTTGTGTTAATTGTCCAGCATTATTTATTTATTTATTTTTATTTATTTCTAAAATACCTAATGTTGAGATTCGTTTCTATTCGATTCATGTACCTACTGCAAGAAATAAATAAAAAATATAGACTACCCTCATTAGACATTAGTAAACACACGACAAACACGCCACATTAACTATTTCCAAACTAAGACATAAAATATTCAACTTGAAAATACATGCTAGCTTCTAAATTCACTTACAGACATAAATAATAATATAGTTTTCATTATAAACAGGATATTTACCATGATTACACTAAATTAGTACGTACATTAAATTAGTTGTGATAAATGTGTTAAGTTGAAGGGTTATTATTCTCAAAAAAAATGAATACCGGAACTTTTTGTCTTATGATTTCTAACTTTTAACTGAAAAAGTGAACTTGAGAAAAAACTAAACGTAATGTATGATTCTTTATATGCGTTGCAACTTTTTGCGTAAGAATTAATTTTCATACGTGCTACATTATTATTCACTTTGGTAAGTATTAGAAAAGAAATACATTATTTTGATACTAAGAAATAAACATATTATTATTATTGTGTAAAACTTTGTTTGGTTTGGGACATTTTTAAGACCAAATATCAGTAGCAATAGAGACGTGCAACGACTACCGACTACCTGGGAGTGAGTACGAGTATCGAAACAGTAACGTATTTGAGATATACTGCGCGTCAACATCGGCTTTACTGTCGAACGTAAAAGCGGTAGCGCGCAGTGTGTCTTAAATAAGTACTTTACGTTTACGATTGTCACATTTAATCATGCTCAGTAGCTCTACCATGAGTTTTTACAATCTATACTCGCTAGCGTCTGTAGTTATAAAATGTATGAATGTACAGCGCCTCTAGCGGATAGTTGGGTACTAAAATTCGTAATACTAATATTTACGTAACTACTGTAAGTCAGGCGATTTTACTGTGACAACTCATGGTAGAGGTACTGTCCTCTGAACTGGTATTGACAGTATATTTGTCAGTATAATCCATTTTAAGCTCATGGACTCAGGTCAAAGACTTCGCAAAGCAAAGTAATATCCGACAATTCAGTTCATATAGCGTTATGTTAAACGTTCATGAATAAAAGTTATGATATTTCTTTGTCCAAAAAAACTCGCAGATAGAAGGAGAAATAGACATTTAAGGGGCGATTACAAAACTGTATTGTGAAAAGGCCGAAATGATAGGACAGTAAAAACTCTTTATTCAGGACCGCCTCGCCAAATAAATTGTTACGATTTTTCTTTGACGCCTCTAGAATGTTTTTTTGGTCTGCGGTATTTTCGAAGAGCGCAAGCGGTGTTTTTAAATTTATTTCCAAAAATCAACTTTCAGTTACTAGATTTGAGTCGTCTGTACAAGATACAAGATAGAAGATGTATGCAAGGTTTTAATAAATAAAAAAAAAAATGGTAGCACTCCGGGAGTGCCGGCAGAAGTGAAAACTTCAATATTAACGTTGTGTTTTCACTTTTAAGTTTTCACTTCAAAAATATAACCACAGTCGTGATTGTGTCATGTCATTGTCAACGACGAAGACAACGAAGACACACTGACACAGACACATTCGCGCAAGCGCGAATGTGTCTGTGTCATTGTGATTGTGTCATGTCGTTGTGTCACATTCGCGCAAGCGCGAATGTGACACAACGACGAAGCCAACGAAGACACAGACACATTCGCGCAAGCGCGAATGTGTCATGTCGCCACAACACTATTTAATTGTTTGAGTCATACGTCGCGTGACCGCAAGTGTGTTCTTTTGTCGTCTCTTGTTTTACGAGCAATGTATAAAAATTAAATAAGATCTTACGCTTTTTCGACGTCACGTGACCCTGACGCGAGTTTGAAAGTTTTTACCCACCCAGCGCCGCTAAAGAAGTTTTCACTTCAATAAATAAGTATTCACGGACAATTCAAACATCACACTCTAGTCCCAAACTAAGCAAAGGTTTATTAAAATATGGTTAATTATACCGTCCATTAATATAATACAATACAAAAAACACTGTTTTACCTGACTGATACACTAAGACAAAACTAAGCCTTGTGATAGCTCTACAAGAGTTTTATTATAATAATATTTTTTTCATTATCTAAAGAGTTATTCTTTGTTACTAAGTACATACCATCAAAATGGGTGAGCATTAGGTATATGAAAATAAACTTTTAATACCTATGGTAGAATATTGAGTGTTAAGTATGAATGTGGATGTAGAGGAAGAGGTGAGCCTAAGAAAAGATGGATGGATTGTGTGATATGCATGTGAAGGGAGTGAATGATAGAGCGGATGATAGAGGAGAATGGACGAAAAGAACATGTTGTGCCGACCCCACCTAGTGGGATAAGAGTAAGAAGAAGAGAGTAGTATATTGTTCACGTATATTGTTTCTAATTGTATATGCTAAGCCACGCTAATAACCGTCAGTTTGCGTTATTTCATAAAGTTTGCACCACGCGCTAGATTTATCTTCACTAGATTTTGCTTACGTGTTTACTTGCTCAGAATGTTAAAATAAGCGAATTTTGACCTTGTAATACCATAGAAAGGAGGGTAGAAAAACAGGGAGGGTACGATTTGTCATCGTAGACGTATATAAATACGACACAAAATTAAAAAAATCAGAAAACTACAAACAATTTTTCAGTTATAAGTGGGAGCTCATTTTATTTTATTCTGACTTAACAATATTGGAAAATGATATACGTACTCGTAGGTACTTAAGTACCAGTTTGTTTGTTACAACATAGACAAGAAGTAAATATCTAAGATAAAATAATTTGCAACTAAAAATAATTAAAAGAGATGTAGCGACGATCTGCATAATGTAGCTGGCAACCACTAGATCAGAAAACGCTGAATACCGGGATCAGTGGCGCGTCTTGGAAAAGACCTAAGTCTAGTGGACTAATATAGGTCCAACCAGGTTTCAATTCATACCCATTGTTAATCGCACCCTATTATTATTGTATTTGTAGCGCCATCTATATCGCTATATGGTGAACTACTTCCTAGTCTACGCAACAGACCAACAGATGGCAGAAACAAGTCCTAGATCGCGCAAACGAAGTTATCACGGAGTTTGAACATAAGTAATAGCACCGATGACTATCCATCGGTCCTCGGACCCCGAGCCAAAGGTCGCTCGGCCTGGAAGAACTTCCCTTTTCGTAGGAGATGCCACACCTATCTCCTCATATTTAATTGTAATGTATGTTAATAACTTAATCAATTTCATTTTATAGGACGATGATGATGAAGTAAAAAAGTTACTGTACACAAATTTGAACCCTCACTCCAGCCCCGTGCTCCTATAATCTGTTGGGCAGTGTTCAGTAAACAAAAACTAAGATCTTCACTAAGAGGATTTGCCAGGACTGACTGAATCCATTAATGCGTGCCGATTCTATGGATCCGTGCTCAGTCCCATTTCAGATTTGTTTGGCTGTACTTTGCGCAATATAGGAGTGAATAGGATTACGGATTTGCAGTGGACCAACAAAATCTCACAAAATAGATGCTTCATAATGCTCACCTAATATTTTTATACACTAGTGAGTATAAAAAGATCCGTTTTGGGGTTATTTTTTGACAAAAAACGACTTTGACATTGATTGACAAATAATATAAAAAACCCATTATCAAAAATAGCCGAGTTAGTTTTTGATCAAAAAATCTTGTTCTAAAGAAAAAGTACCGCGAAGGAAAAAGGTACGTAAACTTGAAATATAATTTTCTAAGAAATAGTTTTAGAACTCTGTTTTCAAGACAGAATTTATTTCATATAGTTATAAATAATATAAACATATACTAACATACTAATGAGAGTACAAAGAATACGTAAAGTGGGACAAGGTAGATGATGATGGTGATTATGATGATGACATACATATAAATAACCGTTAGGGCCTAGCCTTTAATATGAAACTGCCAATGATTTTTTTTGCGTTGGTATATTCAATTAGAAAAGCGGCTAGCCGCGCGGCTCACCGCTAGTGCGTAAGGTCCGTTAAACATGATATTGTATTACAACCAAACTTTTGGATACCTAAACATCAAACCTAGTTGAATTGCTAATTACTAATAATAACTAATCTAAACCAAACTAAAACAGGTGTTGTTATCAACGTTATAATTATTATACATTATCTTGGAACTTTAGTATTTTCCTAACAAACAATTTTATATTTAGATAATAAAAGTAATGTTAATATTACCAAAAAAATATCGTATTTTCTTTAGACGTCTAATTTCGAGGCATGGAAGTATTCTGTCATCTCAATACAATATAAAAGCTTTTTATAACTTTCCGTGATGAGTTCTAAGAAAAGTAATTATGAAAAAACATTATTCCTATCGACAACTGATAACTGATCCTATTTTATTTATTTTACTTTTATGGTTTTACAACATAGATAAAATAAAATATTACTTTATTAGAATAAATTTGCAAAGAAATTTATTTTCAGGCATGCTGGGAATTTTTAAAAGAAAGACATAATATGTTGAGATTTTATCAAAATACAATATTATTTGAAGTAGTAGGTATATGTAGAAAACTATGAGTTGTAATTAATATTTTATTATTTTTTATTACTTAATATTTTGTGATTTTTTTTATAAAGAACCAGTTGATTTCATAACTTCTTCGCTTTGATGCCTTTGCCAGTCTGAAGATAGGAGAAACTCACAATCTATACAGGGTGATGTTGAAACTAGGGTCCTATCTCGAGGTCTAGGAATGAGAGCGGCTTATTACCTTAATTAGTTATTCAATATGTAATTAGCAACAATTTATATTTTTATTAACCTAATATTTTTATGTATTTGTGCCTCGTGATACTTAAACTCACCGATCGACCGCATATCAAAAATATTTTGTAATTTGAAATCAAAATTTGATTTAATGTTTTAAAAAAAATTCTGTGATCAAATTAATTAAACAGTGTAATAGTAGTATCAGATCAGAAACCAATCTCGTTTATACAGTGTGTTTCAATTGGAGCGTGCATGAGTCTATTAACTTTTGGTTCCATGTTCAATGAATCACCCTGTACTATACAGTGTCTCTGCGGGTTGAGAATAACATTTAGAAGCTTACGTTAATTAATTAAACTAGCCGAGACGCTGCGGTATTACTTTACGGTCTGTTTAAGGGGTAGGCACTGGTCTTTCGAATCAATTAAGTTTTATTAAAGTCCTTTGACTCGTTGCACTGTTTGCGATTTCAAGTTCTGAGCTTACTAAACATTTCTAGTTCATTTTAACTATGCTTCCACGTACTTATATCAAGTAATATAGTATAGTAAGTCAGGCGTCACAGCTCAGTTGGTAGTAGCTCTGCCTTCCATGCTGTGGGTCGTGGGTTCGATTCCCACCCAGGGCAAATGTTTGTGTGATGAATATAAATATTTGTTTTTGTATGTATTTACAAAAATGTATTGTATTCTATAATTATAATCAGTCTAGTTTCCATAGCACAAGTTTTGTTTAGTTTCGGACTAGAGTGTGATGTGTGATATATCCATGATTTTTTTTAGCACTAGAGATCGTTGATAAAATATAATGTTTGGAAAAATGTGCGCAGTTTTTGTGAGTGACGTGACATTTACGACTATTCTATTATATACTCATAGTATGTATGTACGCTCCCGATACCCAAATCTCAGTTTACGCGAATGGAGACGTGCTCTTGACATCTGAAAACCCGACATTCCCCGAAGAATGAGCGACCGAAGTCAACTGAAAATGCTAAAGAATAATCTTTTTTTTTATATAAATCATTTGCCTTCGTTATAATAAACTCCAAATAGAATTCCAGATGTCTGCGCTCAGAGAATTTATAATTCAACGAAATTGGTTTTGAGGTTTATGTGCTTTTCGGAGAAGCAAGTAATTTTCTTTTGTTCATTCGTGAAATGAGATACTGAAAAAATAACATAAGTAGCTGTACATAAAAATGTACGTACCTTTTTCTTGTACAAAGATCGTGCACTTTCCGTACACACATAGGTACTTTTAGCTTAGACTATTTTCTGATCTGTCCACAACACAGAACCGATACTAGGTACAGCCACAGTACGAGAAATCTTCTTAAATCTTGGTAGGTATTTTGTGTTCTGGCTACTCTTTACTCTATGGTGTAAACTTACTAATTACAGCTATCAGCGCTTCATTTATTAAACATTTTGACTTATAAAGCTACTTACCAGGCGCTCTGATGTCCATCCTGTGTGTCTCGAGTTTGATCCTGTATTATTCTATCAGAAATCTAGTCATAGTTAATGTTATTTATTCAGTAAAATCACAAGGATTATTTAGAATAGACTTAGGCGATTCTAGGTGCCAGTTCCTCGCGGCCAAAACCTAGAAAAACGAGCAAGAACTTTATGGCACTAATTTTTGTATATTTTTTTTAATAATTAAATAATGCTGAAGTCAACTCAATTAAATACATAAGAAACAGTTGTGCTATCTACAGACTGTTGCAAAACGAGCTAAAGATAGCTCAACTGATCTAAATCAGTACCAATGTATATATAAACATCGGCTCTCTGCTTTTGTACACTAGGGCATTATTCCAAGCTATTTACGCCCTCCAAACCGACGAGTCACGACATCACAGATTATTTCCGGAGCAGGCAAGTTACATTAAAATTAGATCAATGAGCCAGAAACTTTTCGCTATTCGTGTCTAATTTCCGTTCGGTTAATAACTTTGCCTTGACAAAACGCTTTGTCGCCTTGTTCCTTGAATTTGTGAATCTTAAGTTTTCTGAGATACAACGGTCGCCAATTATCGGACGTTATTACCTACAACCGATACTTTTTCGTAGTTCCAAGACTTTTAATTACTACTTATGTTTTGGTGTTCTAACTAAAAGTAACTTAAGAAAAACATAATGAAAAATATTTTATTAAGTAGATATGTAATTAATTTGTAAAGTCACTTCTGAAAATAAGCTCATTAACTAACTATTACTTATTTCTAGTTTAATAATTATGTTTCTCATAAAAATAAACTTTTATCGTGTTAAAAATATAAAACGCGGTTAAACTTAAAAAATATTCAAAGGATCATGGCGAATTAAAACAAGCAAATTCAGTAAACTTTTAAAACTTTCCTCGGGCTGTAAATTACTTAGGTAAATCTTTCGCCCATTAAGAACATAATCCTTTCAGAGCGTGTAAAAATAAAGTTTATTTAAAAAGGTCGTTGGTAAACAAGACTTACCCTCAAAACCCGCAATAACCCAAGAACCTCTCGTCCAAATCTATTTTAGTAATGGAATTCTTAATGCTAACTTTCGTTTTATAATTAAAACAGCGCAAATAAATAAGTCGCAGGAACATCCCACGAGATTGCCGACCCGTAAGATATAGTGGTTCCGCAGGGTAAGGCATATGTATACTAAAGCGTACTTGATATGTTGATATTTTTTTTTGTAAAACTAAAACCGAAATTGTATTCAAGAAAGCGCATTGCCAAACAAAGCACTAGCGAAGTTCCAAACGGTTAAGGAATGCAGCAAGAATCAAAATAAAAATACCGGTACTAAAAGCTCACATGGCTTTCGTAGAAATTAGCGATGCACTGCTTTCTGCTATTTGGGGCACAATTTTTGGTTTGTACCGGTAATAATCTACTCTACTTTATTTGGTTGTGCTGTAAGAGTCATCTAACACTCATCACAGGGAGAATGTAGTACAAAACAAACAAACACATAAGTAATAAATATTTGTCAAACAAAAAAATGCCATGAAGATTTTATAAAATACTTGCAATCTTGGCTTTTATAGCAGTTAAATTTAACTGGAGGTAGTTAATCAAAGCGGCTTTCAATTCATATGACATTTTTATTTTCTGGTGATAATACCGATACTCGTACATCGTAAACCAGAACAGAGTGTACAATAATTATCTAATATAAAATATACTTAGTTTCGTTTAAAAAAATATTATCACGTACATTTCACTCTACTCACTAAAGAACTAGTTGGTTTGGCAGAGTGTTAATTACATACATTGGTGGACAGTGTACTGATCACATAATCTGGGGTCCCGCGGTATTTCTCTACACTGTTTAAACTTTGGCTCTCCTCCATTTGCGGTGAAGTCAGAATGCATGTGACTGCCCTTGTCGGGTTACTTACTGATGTCATGTATTTGTTGCCAGAACTTGTTTGACGGTTGTCAGCCCCTTAAATTGTATGACCCTTAAATGGTGACACTATTTAGGTGTTTACAACCAAGCTAATCAGAGATCTTCGTGGGGAATGATCGTGTTTTCTACAGCCTCTGATTGGTTGAATCTCGGGATGATAGTTATACTAGATTTTGTAGTTATACTCGCTTTCGTAGTTATACTAGCTTTTGTAGTTATACAAGCTTTTGTAGTTATACTAGCTTCGTAGTTATACTAGCTTTCTAGTTATACTAAGTTTTGTAGTTATACTAGCTTAGCCATGTGTGGAAACTTTCTGAAATATAGGTATAAATATAGTAGTACAGATTTTTAAGTATAAGAACCTCTCAAGAACCTGTGCATTAGCTCATAAGACATGTTTTCGATTTACTTGTTTTGCTCTTGTACTTGTTAATCAAGGCTTATCAAAATAAGCCAGACTGAAACTTGATTCCTAAATACGTGCTATAATAAGTTGTATAAAAAATGAGTGAATCATATTTCTAATTTTAGTTTACGAGCGTTGTTTTCTTAAGAAAGTTAAGATTTCTTCAAGCTTGTCAATTCTAAAGCTATAAGTTTTTCAATTATGACGAAAACTTTGCTGTTCGTGACTTGATTTAAAATATACCTAAATCCAATCCACAGAATTCTGGAATTTTCTTAATTTTACCAAAATAAACACACAATTCGTTTTATCTTCTCAAAATAAAACCAACTACGATTATTTTATGTCACATTAAAGTACGGACATTTTTATAAATAAACGTAGGCTTAATCCCCTCGTTGAAGGGGGGAGTGGAGGGAGTAGTAGAGGGGGGAGACGTGTTAATGTGGTAGGATTAAAATGAACCGGCACAGTACGAACGCAAATACGGATATAGCTGAATATATTAGTAATAATGATTTTACGATCGAAATATTCTAAAAGCTTTTTTGCTTCAGGTACAAATTCTCTGTTATATTTTAATACATTGAAAACTAGTATGTCACTGGCAGTTGATAGACATGACAGAACTAAATGGAAAAACTTGGAGGAGGCCTATACCCAAAAGGGGCCTTAAGCTGGCGTGCTCACAGCACGCTTTAATTAAATAGTTAGATAGATAAAAAATACATACATATAACTTTTCTAGAAAAAAAAAGGATTTATTATTATTATGTCAGATGGTAAGACTATAAAATTATAATATGCAAAATAAGTAGTTTTTTAATAGATTTTTAAGGATGCTCTACGTAGAAAGTAGGGTTGATTTTTTATCAGTTTGAACATAAAACTTTGAAGTAGTGATTTTTGTTACGAGTCACGAAATTTTAACCTATTACCAAAATACCGTTACCCAGTTATAAAATTCAGTTTTTTGATGATTCAAATGCCTTAAAAATAAACGAATTGGTATGATACTGGCTTAATATTTTCATTGTTCATAATATCTGTTCAGTATTGTTAACGGAATTTAATACTGATGAATAACAATAGGAAAATATCGCAACAACAGCCTTTATATAAGTTTTAACGAACAAGAAACCTTTGTGTGGATAAACATCGTTTCGTGGTAAGTTTCGTCTAGTTAGTGGTGCAAACTTAAACACTTGTAAGTTTAACTACTTAGACGCATATTGCTTGTATTCTAAGCCTTACATCCTCTTCTGATATCTCCAACCTGGTGTGTGGTTCTACTACATTTGACAAGACAACATTTCTTTGAAGGTTGTCTGGAGGAAATCGCTTACCTAGCCCATTGTACATTTTCTTAATTAAATTTTCTAATCTGTACTTATTTTCATTTAAACAATAAAGAATTTCCATTCACTCATTCATTATTTAAATTGTTTTAAATGGAAAGCAGAGCCTCCATTCTTGACAGGCGTCACAGCTCAGTTGGTAGTAGCTATGCCTTCCATGTTGTGGGTCGTGGTTCGATTCAAATATTTCTGTGATGAACATAAAAATTTATTCTGTATCTGGGTGTGACAATGTATTCTATGTATGTATTTACAAAAAAAAATGTAGTACAAGCTCTGCTTAGTTTGGGACTAGAGGGTGATGTGTGAATTGTCCGTGAATATTTATTATTACTCATTTTATGTAATTTCAACGGACATTTTGTTCACAACGGTTTTAACCGAACCTAACATATTCCGGACAAAGTCAATTGTACGTGATTGTGTTCACTGTCACATGTCAAAAGTCAACGTCAAAGAATTTGAACCAAGTGTTTGGAGTTTACCCTTGTCACTGGGGATGGCAATTTGTGTGTTTCTTGCAAAACCCTCTAGCGAAATGGTAAAACTGTATTTTTATCGGATTCCGTAATCCGGAAGTATGTTATTTTTAAGCATTCAGTGTTACGTAATAGTAAATATGCAGTCTTGCATATAAATACTGTAGATACCTATGTAGATCCTTCTTATCTATTAGTCTTTTATGTTAAATTTAAGCTAAATTAATACTAATAGATTAAGGAGAAAAGATTAATATTTGTATGTGTGTGTGTGTATGTAAGTAATGAAGCCCGGCAATGCAGCCAGTATCTTGGGTACGCTTTCGATTGGTACTGATTTGGATCAGAGCTATCTATAGATAGTTTGCAACGGTATGTCAGCTCAACTGATTCTAATGTATTTTATATATTCCTATGTACATTTTGTAAATACTGTAATAATCGTAAGTTTGTTTTTGAATAAAGTATTTTAAATGGTTTTCACATCACAAAAAAAAACAAAATAAAAGTCATGTTTGATTTTGAAATAAATAGTTTTTTAAAAACATTATAAATGCATGATCTAAGTTGACGTGATGTGAATAATAAAAACATTTAAGTGACTAGACTTAAAAACCTATCCACTTACACTAAGTGGATTATTTTACGGCCTTAAATTCTTCGAAAAGTTAACCTTCTTCGTATTTCTACGTCAACAAACCTAGGGTAGGAAAATGCAAGAATATTTTAATGGGGGTAAAACAAAAAAAAATTTTTTTTGTAGCTGAAATGTTTTTATTCACAAACAGTATTTACGTAATATATATGAAATGCATAAGAAAAAAATAAGCTATATGCAGATCGATGCAAACAATTTATACGTGTACGTACGTATACGTACGTGTTGTAATTTAATGCCATTTTAGACCTACTAATTTATCTGTTTATTTGGTTCATTTGCAAATAAGAATTTTTTATATCACAAAATATTATTTCGAAATGGCTCGATGGATACAACGATGACTTGAGCATAATTAAATATTGTGAAAAACTTAAAAAATATAAATAACTTCGAAAGCAACTAAATTCTTCATTTACTTACGGCTATTTGCACTTAATAAATACCAATTTAAAAAATATTAAGCTTGAAACAAACCTTAACGTAATAAACTACAATTTATTCAAAATAAACTTTTTATCTCGAATCTAATATTGTTGTCATAAAATAAAGTAAAACTCGATCCCCAATTCATTTTGTTCTGAAGTCTATAGAAAACTGTTAAAGGGATTATTTTTAATATAAAAACTATTGAATGGAAATTTAAACGTAAAAGACTGGATGAGTGAGTCCATCTGTTGAACACTTACAAAAATATTAAAGACTGATATAAAAAATGATATTTGCTAGTACTTAATAAAACTGATAAAAGCTGAGTTTTGAGCGTTAAAGTTGCGTTGAGCAAAAAAACGGAGGAGGGTTTTTTTTATATATTTTTACAGAAAAGTCCATTGATTTATAAGGTTATTATGGTTGAGACTTGTGATGTGTGAATTGTCCATAAATATTTATTTATTATTTGTTTATCATTTGTAGTAGACCATTGTTCTTGAGTAGTTGTATTTTCTCCAAGCTCTAAGACCTTCGCACACTACGAGAGCCTTATTTCCGCTGTTTTATTTTATAGGCAGCTTTACTAGCTTTCCACAAGTTAGAATTTATATAGGGATGTAGAATTGTCTTCCATATTTGTAGTGTGGAGTGTAGTTGTGTTATATCTATACTATTATACAATACTATATACTATAATATTATAAAGAGGTAAAGTTTGTAAAGTTCAATTGTAAGGGGTAATCTCGGGATCTACAGAACCGATTTTAAAAATTCTTTCACCAATAGAAAGCCACATTATTGCTGAGTGTCATAGGCTATATTATATTTTCAAAAAAAATAGGGATCCTTACTAAAACTTCAATTATGCCCAACGAAGTGGGCACGGGTCAACTAGTCATAAATATCGCAACAATATCGGGATTTAATGTGTTAAAACTATTTAGAAAAATTGTTACCTAACAGAGCAAATTTATAAAAAAATATCATTATTAAATGGGTTGTTCATGTATTTAATACTGTACGGTAACTCAAAAATTGCTGATCGTAAAATTCGTGCAAGCGGCGCTCAGCGGTAAATAGATTTGAACTAATACAAGGGCATCACTACGGCCTTGAGTTTTGCTGTAGAGGGGGGATTTAAATCTAGATTAGGTCCCAAACGGGCGAGCACTAAGGGACGTCTTCGACCTCACTATGTCTCAATTACTTGTGACTTAGATGATCCATCACTAGAGTTTACATTATATTTTTTCAATTTTGCAGTAATTTTTTAATTTTGCTGTAAAATTCACAATTTTAACACAATTTTACTTAAATTAATAGGACTGGAGTAGCATTTTTTTAAATATAATTAAAATTTATTATTAAACACTTAAAATATGTGGGGATTTGGTAGTAAAAAGATAGTATCTATTTAATCGCTAAACCCGATTTCTGAATATACCTACCTTTTTTTATTTTATTCGGAAAACAGTATTATAATCTATATTAAATAGCTTCAGAAAATGAATCACCAATAATATGTTTTTACATCAGATTACATTGTAACACTTAATTTCTTCCAGGTGACCTTTGTTCATTTTATTTCGGAAATAGTATCACAGTCTATATTGAAATTAATTACCAATAACACGTTATCACATAAGATTAAGATTGTAACACAAACTTTATTTTGAGATATGTGGTTCAATGTACAATGTTGTAAACATTATAAATAATGTCAGTACGAGCGCACACTAAGCTCGGATTTAAACCAACCAAATTAGTGTACGTCTAACGAACACCTACACATTTATCGACGTTGGTTTAGGTACGAATATAGCTAACACTACGACTGTACTTTTGAAACTTGCTGATAAATAATAGCTGTTTATAACTCGAATAGACAGGAACTAACGAGAAGCTTGCAAACACAGCAACGGAGAGGAAACGTAAATATAACTATCTTATTGTGTTAAATCGAATAACATATTTTATTCGATTTAACACAAATAGTATAAAAATATGCCTTGTAGAGGAATGTCGTAGACTATCTACGACTATCTACGTCGTAGACACTCGTAGCATATAGACTCCGCCCTCTAATGTTACCGCTGCGTGTGCGCAAGGCATTGTGTATTAAAAATATACTTAAAAAAATTACAAAAAACTATTAGCGCTCTTCGTACTGCTTTTCCACACGTCGATAACCTTTACAGGTTATCGAAAAAATTAACATATGACGCCTGGGAAGAAATTAAGTGTTACAATGTAATCTGATGTAAAAACATTTTATTGGTGATTCATTTTTTGAAGCTATTTAATATAGACTATAATACTGTTTTCAGAATAAAATAACATCAAAAAATTATGTAAATATGGAACCCGGATACGTTACTTGACAGTCCCGCAGGTTTCTAAGCAGTCGTGAAGTTAACTCGGGGATGCCGTAGAAATACTTATTCAGTTACTTCAAACTAGAAGTGCAGAGTTATAAACTGGCGAGCGGTAAGCACGCTAACTTACTTTTGAAGAAACACAAGACTAAAAGATTAACTGGTGGGTTTTCAACTTGCTGCTACTACTGGCTATGGGAAATGCAATTAAATGATGTATTTCTATAGTAGCGAGGTTGATAATCATTTTTAGAACTCAATTTTTTAAGCCTTTATGTCCCAGGCACAACTCCTCTAAAAAGGTTTTTTGTTCTAGCCACTAGTTTTCAGACTGTAAAAAACATGAGCATTGTCTATGAAGGTCTCTGATAGGCAGATGTATATCTCATACATCAGCCTATCAGAGACCAAGATACGAGAGTAATATAAAATCTGTCTGGTGTGTACACAGGTAA
This sequence comes from Ecliptopera silaceata, assembly GCA_932527185.1. Lineage (NCBI taxonomy): Eukaryota > Metazoa > Arthropoda > Insecta > Lepidoptera > Geometridae > Ecliptopera > Ecliptopera silaceata. The sequence goes on along the minus strand of OW052205.1, from coordinate 3,011,297 downwards.
GTACGAATAAATGAAATGATGCGAGATGACGCTGTAACGTTCGACTCAATGTGAATCGAATACTTTGCGATACGTTTACTTTACGTTTATCACATTTACTAGGGCTCTCTGAACACCATTAAACTAAAAGGTTAAAATAACCAATCGTTTGCAACGGTCTGTAGATAGCTCAACTGTTTCTTATGTATTTTATATGACTATGTACATTTTGTAAATACCAATTGTTGTTTTTGAATAATCTTGATTAATTTTAAAGAAAATAACTCTTGAAAATTAGTGAGTTGAAAAGTGATTGAATTGCTAATTGTAATCCACTAGGCGTTTGATTGAATACATTATTCATTTTCAGCCTATTAGGCTACGTTCCAAATAATCAATGAATTCGTTTTAATTTTACGCGTTATTTAACCCTTCTAGTCAAGTTGACACTGTCTACGCGTCAATTTATTTCGATTATTGATTTTACGATAATAACTACCCTATACTAACTTATACTAGGGTTGTTTCCGATGACACCTTTCTGTCACACTGTTACAAATTGGGACAAAAAAATCCCGTTGTGTAATACCTGTTACACATTACGACTTTTATAGTCATGTGACGCGTCAGAGCTCAGTTGGTTCTGCCTTCCTTGCTGTGGGTCGTGGGTTCGATTCCCACCCAGGGCACATAAACGTGTGATGAACATAAATATTTGTTCTGGGTATTACTATGTATTCTATGTATTTACAAAAAAAATGGATATGAGTATTCTATCAGCAACCTAGTTCCCATAGTACAAGCTTTGCTTAGTTTGGGACTAGAGTGTGATGTGTGAATTGTCCGGGAACATTTATTTATATTGAATCGTAAGAATAAAATGAAATGAAAGCATAGGTTTGGTGATTCATCATGGCGCTTAGCTTATTTTCCAAAAATCAGCTATATTGGACCATTAATATTTTAATTTTAATTAATATATCTTACTTATTAAATTACCTTTTTAGTGCGTGTACTAATCCTATAAATAAGTGTAAATGCTTCGATGTCGGTATGTTTGAGTTTTATCAAAATAGCTCAGAGAATCTAGAATTCATTTTAATTTTAGTTAATTATCTAAAGTAATTAACTAATATGCTACTTTTTATCCCGAAAATCAACAAGAAATTATCATACACTGTCGAAGTTGAAATCGGAAGCTAGTCTAGAACATGCTTGTGTAGACTACACACTAGATACCCTACATATTATTACGTCACGGAGAGGTCAGATAACGTCGCTTTGTGTGCATACAATAGCTTCGTGTATCCAGCGTTGAGTATTACAATCATTGTATTGTTGCCGGATTACAAGTTGACATCAAGAGGGCTTAAATTAATTATAGCAACGACCTCTCAGCTTAGTGTAGAGGCTTGCGTTATTGCTATCCCTCCTTGTGTACTCCTCAAAGACCCTTCTAGAAAATGAAACAGTACGATGTATGACAAAAAGCGGTAATTGAGCCTAAGGTTATGTTTTAAGAAAATTACAAAAAACTTGTTTCTAGACTTAGACCATTCGTGTAATTTTAGGTGTAATTTTGTTTACTTTTTATATGTAAACAAAATTACACTTAAAATTTGATTTTTGTAAACATTATATAAATGCAACTTTTTACGAAACAGAGCGATTTTTGTACTTATTTGTATTTATATTTATTGCTTACATGTACATTTTGTAGCTTAGGTCTAGTAGTAGCATAAGTGATGCACCCTGCAACGGCGCTGCATTGTAGGTCTATTTACTATTTTGAATATTTGGAGATAAGTTAACTTTATTTATACATTACTTAGTCATTGGTTTATACCAACTCGTAACTTATCTTATTTCTAAGTCAAAATTGACCTGTTAACTTTGATCAAAGTCACCGCTTAGACGTTGACCTCTCTCGGCATTAAGCACTTTCAATCAACACTCGTAATCGCTTTTCAGTCAAATAAATAAACATTTACATTCATCCCATCCCAGAATTAATTATTTGTCGTCAGTACGCCCCCATGGCTCCCTCATCGTATATCCTCGCTTCATTAACCCCACTATTTAGGGGCAACAGATCGTTCAGGCCATTTCGTGAATAATGGGTAGTCTAGGGTAGGCTTGGCTATTAACGAACTACTATAGCAAACTGCATGCAATCTAAACACTCATGTTTTTCGACAACGTATTACGGAGCCCCCATTACTTCGGAACAGACGGGTCCATACGGTTTTTTGCTCACTCCCGCCTATCTCTATAAATCTTTGTAAGTGGATCGTTAGTTGCTTTGGTCAATTCACGTCTGGCTCCTGCGTCCAGATTTTTTATTCATCCGTTTTTCAGTAAGTTACTATCGGATTTGTTAGATTTATTGAGTGGCCAGCCGTTTGGGCAAGATTGCCGACGATTCTTTTCTAGGGTTAAGTGTCCGTAACTAAATTTATTTCAAATTGAATATTTGTAAGACGATTTCGTTATTCAAAGTCTTGAATCATGGTGATTCCAGAAAGCTTTCGTAAGTGATTCGGAGCCATGCACTTTTATGAATTACTACAATATTTTTTACTGAAATCTTACTGACTTTATTTTATTCTGACAGGTGTCAAAAAACATGAGATCTCTGCGACAAAGGTCAAGGCTTTTGGGTAGCAGCTTACTCGTTTTATGAAATGTATTTTCTTAAGACAAATCGCGATGAACACTCCACGTCATATCTTTGGGCCAGGATAAATTCGTTAAACCCTTTTCTAGTGGTCGGCCTAACACGATTGCTTATAAATGACAAGTTGAGTGAGAGTGGGAGGTAAAGGCGCTCTTAGGAGATACCTACTGCTATTTATGATTTTCCTTTTGTTCTTAGATAACTTGACAGCAAATGGGGCAGAGGTGAACGATAAGTACCTACTGTATATTTATCTAACCAAATGTGAAGTGTGCACAGTTTATACGTTTTTTAATAAAAGCTGATAAATAAAGACTACAACTTACTACTACAAAATAATATGTGGATTTCTTTACATACTTGACAAATGAATGGTTATTTTTTTATAATCTTCGGTACTGATATTTTTGTTATATACTAAAATAGGACGTTCAATTGTATATAATAGTTATATTTGAACGTCCTTTTATTATAGTTAAAAATGATATTTTCCAAACAACCTTTTGATGAAGGAAATGTAAAGTGATCCGACATTCATCTGAATAATACTTAATTAAAAGCTGTATTAAGCTTATGTGAGATCTCAAGTATGTAATTAGAGTGTAAGTAGGCTTAAACGGTAATATCAGGAAAATCGAGGGTGAACTGTTACCTTTATTTATAGTACGTTAATGTGATTTATAACGAGCCGAATTAATTTATTATTCCGAGTACTGAGCAAATATAACGAGCCGGCGTCTAATAACGCGTCTAATTGGTCCAAACTTTATTGGAACTTTGCCTGTATTCTTGAAAAATTGACTCCGTAATATCACACACTGAGGGGACAGCACGGATAAATGTCAAAGTCTTACGGCCGGTTTTTGAAACGTTGATCAACCAAAAAATCAAATTACATAATAAAGGCGGGAATCGAACTCAACCTCCGCGTCGCAGACGGACCTTCGCCCGCCGCGCCACATCGGTCGTCAACATACACATAATATATAAAACAGTTGTAGCATTAACACGATAAGAAGAAGAAGCACATTCAAGACACTGCGGTGACGCTGTAACGTGCGGTAGAGCTGGCGTCAACGCGTAGTGTCACTCGAATACGACACGGTTCGAAATTGTCACATTTATTCGTGCTATGTTCGCAAGCACTTCACACGCACAGAGAGATATATTACGTGGGTTTTTATTGCGTATGTTTTTGTGGACGTTTTGCTTACATTGCAATGGTCGTGGTTGTGGGCAGAATAAAAAAACAAGAATAGTTTTTATCTGCCACGTTCAAACGAAATAAAGTAGACTTTGGAAACTAAAAATTATGTTTTTGACACTTTTTAATTGTTGACATAGACTAAGAATTCTTTGGAAGTTTTTTTTAAGACGTAATAATGTAACCCTTGATTGCTCAACTACAAAATATTATTATATCGGTATCAACTTTTCCAAAACACTATCTTGAACTGATACGATAAACAAGAGGCCCTTGCCGAAATCCGTCTATTTACCTTGTGCCTAGCAATCACAGGAACTTGTTGGTAAATAACTAATGAAGATCCAATTGAAATTTCAACCCTATCTCGACATATTTGTCTCACCATCGGTACGTGAGACGCGAAAGGAATCTATGATGGAAACCCCAGTGGGGAATGACTAATGAAATTCTCCGCAAACGACGCCCATTCTCTTAATGCGTTGAGCTGCGGGCACATAGACAGAAAAAAAAACAAATTACGTCACATTCTAGCATGATGGCCGCGGCATGCCAATGCGTCACGTGACCTGTGACGTAATAACAAGCCTTTCCAGCAGATGTGCCCTAAGCAAATGTTTGCGGGATTTTATTTTTCTTCGCGTGAAATACGCAGTGAAAGCCTTTATTCAGGGAAAGAAAAATAAAATGTTGTGTAAAAGTTTATTTGCGTACATGGTGTGTGTGTTTAGATAGATAACACTGGATAAATAATACATGTATAGACATATCACAAGACGCTAGCCCTAAACTAAGCAAAGTTTGTAGATACTATGGAGACTATATTGCTAATATCTACATATTTTTTTATTACCTTAGAATACAACTAGACAAAAATTCAATGTTTGCGATCACGCAAATACCGCTTAGCATTAGGTGAACCGCTTGATCCATAACTTTATGTAAAAATGTAATATATAACAAAAGTGTACGCTCAGCCTTACATTTATGTATCGTAAAATATATTGTGTCCAATGAGTTTATTTATCACATTTATTGAAATGGTTGTATCGTCTGATTTCCTCCTTTGTCAGAAATGTACTGAATTCGAAACAAAAACAGTAAGCTTTTAGGTAAAACCCTTAATAGCGTACTTAGTTGTTCAAAGGTGTAACATTTACGCTTGTGTACACTTAATCTTATGTCTATTTATTTTATTTATAAATGATAAAGTGCTCACTTAAGAACTAGACTTATTTTCTACAAAACTGTGGTTTTTAACGTATTAAGTAAATAAATAATAATAATAAATTCATGGACATTTGGAAACTAGATAGCTGATAGAATGCTTATAAACTTTATATTTTTGTAAATACATACATAGAATATATAGTAACACCTACACACAGAACAAATGTTTATGTTCATCACACAAATTTGCTCTGGGTGGGATCGAACCCGACCCATAGTATGGAAGGCAGAGCTACTACCAACTGAGCTGTGACGCCTGTCAAGTGTAGGTGCTACTTATTATAGCGTGTCACGTACAAATTGATAAGCCATCTGTGGGGAAATATAAAATAATTCAGCTTTTCACACATCAATCAAATATAAAATATATACGTGGGTGGACTTTTCAAAACATTTTCTTTTGAAGTACATATTTACGAGAGGTACTTACCAAGATTAAATGTAAAACTAAAAGCTCGTAAAATTAGTTTCGTGTAAAATAAATTCGGGCTACCTGCGGCGCTTACAAACAACTTTTAAAAGGGTCTACGCGTAGACGAACATACATGGTTTTAGTAAATTGATGTACCTACATTGGGTTTTACTACATGGATTGTTTAAAACAATTCAGGCTTCATCTATAAGTGTCACGTGCGACTGAGACTTAAATCTGAATCGGTTGATTCGCTAAAAATGCTTTTTGTCATCAACGCTCAGACTTTGAGAACAAAGGAACTACTTTTTAAATTAAGGCTACACAAAATAATAAATGCAATAATAAAAGCAAACAATTAATATTGTTAAGAGTCAGTTAAAAAAATTATTATTATTTTTATAATTTTACATACAAGCGATTGAAATAAAATCTATTTGGGTGGACTAAGTCCCAACACTCGTGTAGGTATGCTTAGTGCATTCACACAAGCTTTGCAAATACAGAAGCATAAAGCTTATTGCACAATCCGCAAGTTGCATTTCAAAGCAACAATAAGCGTTACAAAGCAACTGTAATGCCTTGATCACACGTACCGAGTAAACCGGCGAGACAGTGACGTATTTGAGATACACTGCGCGTCGACATCAGTTTTACTGTTGAACGTTGCAGCGTTAGCGCGCAGTGTATCTTAAATACGTCACTGTCTCGCCGGTTTACTCGGTACGTGTGATCAAGGCATAAGGGATACAAAAGCGCAACATGTCCCCCTAGGTTTCCCGGCGCAATTATTTCCCGAGATTATAACTTGACTGGCGAGTATGGAAGTTTAATACAGCTACTTTTCTGCACCTTTGACAGTTTGAAACTAGTTTCAATGTTCCGTGTAACAGGAAAAGTTGTGAGTTTGCGCGTGAAACTGAAAGTTCCGAATGCAGGTGTAGTGAATATATTTTGACTGACTTCTATGATAACTTATATTTTCCTTGTGGCGTGTGGCTAGCTTATTTAAAGTTTTGAAAAGATGTTATTTCAATGAAACATCTAAACTTTAGAATTTTATTACTTTCGTCGACGCGACTGCAATAGCGCGTAAGAGCAACTTGCAATAGCGCGTATTTGCAAAAGTCGCAAAAATTCGTTATTGCGCCATCGACTTCTGAGTGTCTTGGCACCTAATAGAATACTTCCTTCGGTAAATTAATAAAACACTGATACGCGGTATTGCAAATTGCTCTTACGCGCAATTGCAGTCGCGTCAACGTTATGCTTTAAAGCTTAGGTGCGTAGGTATATATCAACGCTTTACATAAGTAAGAAATAAATTGAACATTGACATTTCTTCACACACAATGCGAGCTAGTTTCATAATAAGCAATGGAACTATTTGTGAATATTTATATTGCTGAATATTTAACCATTTTATAATACCTATTTTTTTGTAAACTTAACTACAGCCCAAATATTCTGTGCATTTACTGACACTGGTATTCGGTGAAAGGTATTTCTGCACGTATTTTATCTCCAGCTGTGGAATTATTTAGTGTAAAATGATGCACCATACCGTAAATCGAGCTCAAAATCCAGCAATGTGCCTGAAAAGTTCGTGTGAAATAGTTCGCATCACTCGCTTTCGTATTTAAATTATGATAAACTTTGTTATTATCGACTGAATCACGGGAAGCTGGAAATCCGGGTGATTAAATTGCTCAGATACTTTTTTTTTTTTTCAAATCAAATAAAAAAATGTTTATTTTCAAATAAAGGTTAACAAAGTATAGTAGGAAATTACTTAAATTAGGTACTAGTACTACTTGTATTTTTATTTTTTATCTTATTTTATGATTAGGATAACACGGGCTTACACTTTGCATTTTAAAGTACATACCTACTAACCATGGAATTTCGACAAAGTGTTTCCGTAATTACAGGGAGCACAATAGAACAGACAACAAATTAATGATTAAAAGTAGACTTATTACTCATTTGTATTGAAAAAGGTGTGTTGTGGTCTGAAAAAACTGTTTCAATTTTTATTTATTGTTAGTAACATCAACGGGCATTACCATCACGCACTATTATAGGCGTGATCAGTGTAGCAAAAATAAACTAAAAATCGAATTGTTTTTGTTCAGCTTTTCATATAATACTCATTAGTCTTAAAGTACTTCTCATCATTGTAGTACAAAGTAAATCTACTTTAAATCTTTTTGTAAAATAACATTATGCTAGCACTCGACTTAAGAGATCTAATCAGAAATTCAAGCTAAAAAAACAAATTAAAGTCTCCAACGACTGTCGTCACTACTCCCCAGACACCATGTCTTATCACTGCTTATCTACAACTTTAAATTTGCAAAGAGTGGTTGTCGTTGTAAAATACGTTTGACGCGCTTGAGTCAATTGACATAATGCAGAAAATCGTAGGTGTTGTGTTAATCCGTCTCACTTAAAAATGATTAAAGTTAATCTTTTGAGAAATGATGATGATAGGTAAGAATTTTTTTTTTACAATTTGTGACTTTTGTTTACAAATAGGTTAGAAATGATTAGCTAAATTAATTTGAATGAATTTACCTAATCAATTCTTTGTAACTTTTTTTTTCTTATAATTTCTATGTATATTTTGAAAATAGTTATATCTCATATAAAAATATTAAGTTAATAAACTTATTTAATCATAAATCACTCCTCCATGTCGATTCATTTTCATTTCATTATGTGAAAATAACAAGTCTACAGAGTTTCAATAACCTTCTAAACTAATTAAACCATGAAAAATCACTTTAATCCTTGATTTTAAATAATTTTCATTTATAACAAGTCTACAGATATTTTCATTTTGTTATATAACAAGTCTACAGATTTGCAATAACCTTCGTTTGTTTTTTCCTAAGAATAAGGAAGTGTACTCCGCTGAAATGCTTTAATTCGATCCTGTGGCAGACTCGGTATTCGTAATGAAATACCCTCGCAGAAAGGAATGTTAAATGACTGAAAACCAAAGAGCCTGCGGCCCGGACACTCAAAGGCTTCACTCTAGGTCCCAATTTGCAAATATTTAAGAACGTGATTATTTTTAAAGTATTAAAATCTTTAAAAATAATTGTACTGGACATAAAAAAAATCATGGATTTTTCATGGATTTTAATTCCGTTATAAGACAGAACTTGTGTTATAACGAATGATTTTAAGTTATAATTTTGTACATAATTTATTATTAAGATTGTTGCGCTATTGAATATAGGTTGTTTCTCACATCTTTGCTCCATATTTTCTAAATAGGCTACGTAGTCTATAAGAAAGACTAGGTAATGAAAGTTACGGGAACGTGGTGAATGTTTTAAAAACTAAACTTTATTTCATGAAAACTTTAATTAATTGAAATTAGTTACAATAAATGAGACGTCAGAGGCAAAGGTTAGCCACTAGACGAATGATTAAAACAAACTTACTAATTAAGGGCCACAAGGCAAATACGATGCGATGTTATTGGGAATGTACTAGCCGGTTACATAACTAGGTTTTATGATTTTTAGGTTAGGTGTCAACATAGCATGATATTGGCATCTAACCTAAAAATCTACAACGTGCCATAGCAAATACCGCAAAACCCACCAGTTAAAATGTTATAACAATATCTGTGTGTTGAAGTTTGTTGAAATAAATATTAACCAAATAAAACGAAATATCTGATCGAGCATACAAACACAAACCAACGGTATTCATTAAAATTATAATAGCATGTGGTTTCAATTGCACGCTTCCGGGTTTTATAAATATTCTCACATTCATTTCTTCTACATTAAATTTCCAATACAGCGTTATCTATTGAGCGTTATTGTCAGTAACCATACAAAAACCTGGAAATGTCAGATATTTTAAACCCAAATTTTAAAATAAATTTTAAAAATGTTACAGCTCAGCGATCACTTTTCTGATAGTTCCATTATACTTTCAGTAAAAAACTATTCATATGGTGCAAACAATTCAACTAGCTACAATATACAAAAAAAAAAACATTTTAGTAGGCAAAGCCATTTTGCCATTGTAGCACACATAATTGTTTATTTTCTATTTTGGTTTGATTATTTGTGTGCTTCTGCTTCTATGTCAAATAATCGTATGTCTATTTATGATTTTGATGAACAAGATATCAATACATACAGTGTAAACTCTTTATAACGGTATCACGGTATCCTTTATAACGATAAACTCCCTATAACGTTGGTTTTCCCAAAGCGATTAGTGTTGACGAAAATTTTGTTGTTTTTTTGTTCACTCCATTTATCGATAACTCTCTATAACGGCAAAAAATGCTCAGTCCCTTGAGTTTCGTTATAAAGAGTTTACAATTAAAAATGACCGTACATTTGGCATTCGTCTCAGAAGTTCTGTAATATCTCCAGCTGTAGAGGAAACAGTACGAGTTTGTACAATCTTAACCAGCAGTTTGATATTCGTGAAGTCAAGTCGGCTTAGCACAAGTTTATGTGCAGGCGAGTGTGCACGAATAAATGTGATAATCGTAAACGTTTCGAAACAGTAACGTATTTGAAATACACATTATTCGTGACACGTGAAATGCTTTAACAGCCTGGGCCCCGATCGTGCTAAATTGTAACGTAAATAGTTCGTCTAAGCAGCAGCTAAGGTTCACCAACGTACGTATTTTGGGATCGCGATAAGCGTGTAGCCAAACACGTTTAACATACGAACGTTAGTGAGCCGAATATTGTGACATAACCGCTGCCACACGAAGGAAAATACATGCGCGGTCAGCCGTTTACAAGCAGACATGTGTAGATTTTTCTTTAATGAAATAAATCATAAATAAATCATCAGCCCGTAATAGCCCGCTGGGTATAAATCTCCTCCCTTAAACAAGAAGTACTGATCATCATAACCAATGCTCACATGAAGTGAATCAGTTTCCACATCAAACGAACTTTAGCAATTGAGATGTGGGATCTACTCTCCTCGAATTTGGCAAAGCTCAGCCGATGCAAATATTCAAGATACACCCTTAGCCTGTTGGCAATAGGCCCAGATACATTTAGCTAAAGTTCAAATTTCTTTAATAATCTGCTTGTTATACATTTTTTTCAAGTCGTTTCTACTTTTTGTCATTTTTATTAAGTACTAATAATTAAAAAGAATAAGTTAATTTAGTCTTGTCGACGCGTGACCCGGGGGCTGGTGAGTATCTGGCCCAGCGTATCAGCATTGCTATTCAGCGCGGCAATGCAGCCAGTATTTTACTGGTACCGATTTGGATCAGTTGAGCTATCTATAGATCGTTTGCAACGGTCTGTAGATAGCTCAACTGTTTCTTATGTATTTTATATGCCAATGTACATTTTGTAAATACTGTATAGTCGTAAGTTTGTTTGTGATTAAAAAGATCATACAAAATTTTTGTTAGTGCCATCATTAAATATAAATTCATTTTTATATAAATAATTTTGTGAGCGTTTTTTCGTTGAAATATAACTTTTAAATACCTATATTCCCGCCATTATCATACTAAAATAACGTTAGGCTTCGGACAGTCCGTTGTACACTCGGCTTAACAAGTATGACACTTTAATGCTGTTGAAATACAAACAATGAGAATACAATATGCATGGACTCCGAGCTGTACAGGTGCTGACCAAATAATTAAATTTAACACCCTGACTGAATAAATAAATCGAATCGAGCATTGTACAGAACACTATGCCTACAGGATAATGGGTGCCTCCGTTTTTATATATTACTTCGACTATGTTATTTTAATTGTTTAACAATGCAAAGGAATTGTTGTACTTGCATTCTGAAGGATCCAAAATTGAGGGTAAAGTTTATTCCGTCATACCATTTCTAATGTATGTATGAGCAGGGATTTTATACTACTATATATATATACTATTACTATTATATATACTACTTAAAATATATTGCTATTTTTTAATAATTATGTATTGTGCTTTTAAAAAGTGTGTTTAAATATATCACTAATCTAGTTTCCATATTATAAGCTTTAAATTTGGGTCTAGATGGCATTGTGATACGTTCGTGAATGATTTAAAGCATATTGAAGAATGCTAAGTATAAGTAAAAATTCCAAGTCTATCGAGCTAGCATCATTACGGCTGATTGCACTCGTAATAAATAAAATATGCATCTAATAAAATCTCAAAGCATTGAAACTCAGGTATTTTACTGCAAGAATCTTTTGTCGCAACCGTAAAAGTGGGGATTCCATTCCACGATGCATTCTAAGGTCTGAGCACGAATAAACGTGACAATTTTAAATGTAACGTGTTTCAAAATCCACTGCTCGCTAACGCTGCAACGTTCGACAGTAAGCTGGTGTTGACGCGCAGTGTATCTCAAATACTTTGATGTTTCGATACGTTTACGATTGTAACATTTATTCGTGTGCAACCCCTTGTGAACCGTGTACTGGGAACCGTCAAATCGGTGTTCCAGCAAATTGCTTTCGATCAGGTAACATGGGTTAAAAGTAAAATGCTAAAGGAACAAAAATAAAATGAAGAAAAAAAACTCATGATTCTAATTAAGAAAGACTAGCGCACATATCTAACGTCATGGCTACATATTCTATATTCACGAAAATCACAAAGATGATTCATCTTATATACAGTCTAGAAGAGCCAACCTAACCTAACATGAGAACGACAATTACTAACCAATAGTTTGTGTTTACATAATATTTGTCATGTAAGTGATAGTATTTGTGCCTTTGTGTAAAGTACATATCTTAAACCAAAGACGAGCGGGCAAGAAAGTTACTTAAAAATATTGCTGGTACTGATTTATTATATGATGCTTGTAACGATGTTACCTTTTTTTTACAATATTGTTAAATATATATTTTATCTATAGGTTTTAAAGCTTTGTAAACTTTAACATTTCAATTAACTGAAACGTTGAATGGTACAAACATGAACAATAAGAATACCCTTGTATTCAGTAACTAGGAAGTAGGAGAACATTTATTCATTATTTCTGGTTATTGGTACACAAAAGCTATTATTCAGAGACGTTTAAGAACCATCTGCGTTCGAGCACAGTAAGGTATATAAGACAGTAGATTCACTTTTAATGACAAACAAGATACACATTTATAATACATATCAACAAAACTGTCAGCAGAAAATTTATGTATTTTATTTAACACCGAATGAATCAAAGAAAAAACATACATAACAATTTAGGGTAAGGTAAAATAGGCGGTCTTATAAGCGATCTCTTCCAGACAACTTTTGGATAGACAGAAGCATTTCGGTTATGAAAGAACATAGGTAGACAAAGAACATAGGCACATACAAAAACTCAACTCAAATAACAACTATTATTATGTATAAAGAATGTGTAGAAAAAATAAGACTAGATTATCATTATATGGAAACAAATAAATGAACAAAAAAGCGATGAGTTTGAATTATATGATCTACAGTGCACACTTCATCACACACGTCAGGATCGCTAAATGCTAACATAAAAGTGACCGCCGCCGGTTTGATTGTGTTTTGTTTTATCTCTTTCGGACAAGCGATAAAAATCCCGTAAAACGATAAAAGAAGGGAAACTGACGCTTTGAGTTACATTGCGTGCGTGTACCGCGAACATTGGAAACATCCGCTGTTTCACCGTGCAGTGTGTGTTAAAGTGACGTTATAAAACTTTCGTTTATCGTTTTACAGATTGTACTTGGTCAGCTTAATAAATTACGTGGGGAAGAAAGTTTACTACGTTCTTTTTTTTAACCTATACTGTCCCACTGATGGACAAATATCTTCCCTTTTTCTACTTTCCTCTATCCGTGGCTAACTCTGCCCATGCCCGGTCGAAGGAGTAAATACGGTTTTTATTATTTTTTTATAAATTATAGCCAAACGCTTAACCGCGATGGCACCTGATGTTATGTGGCCTATTCACTGTCTTCTTAATTTTGAGAAAGAGAAGAGAAGAGAAACGAGTTGTGGCGTAAGGTAGCACTAGTAAAACTACTGTTTGTAATGTTATATTAATACTGTGATTTAAGTTAAAGTTCGCTCGTGTTTAGTTTCTTTGTTTTCTTCAATTGTTTCTGTTAACGTTCGAACGGAAGCAATTCCGCAGCATTATTCGAAACTTTTCGATAGAATAATTTCCACAAAACGTTTTGGCTAGTTTGAAAATGCTTTATTTAATTTGTTGATCATTTATATTAAATAGATGAATTAAATTTATTTAAATTAATTTCATAGCCAACAAAACTAAAAAAACATATAATGCTCTATATATATAATCCTTTGTTTTAAATTTTGTTACTGTGTATTTTATATAATACATGTATGTAATTACGAATAAAAAGGAATATAAGTATTTTATCAGTAGTCTAGTAAGCTTTGCTTAGTTTGGACTAGATAGTGATGTGTGAAATGTCCATGAATATTTATTTATTTAATTATATCAATATTCGCAATAACAGTAACTAAAGGGTCTTAAGTCGTTACCCGTTTTTTTTATCATGTAATAAAACTAGCTGCCGGCCCAACTGATGTTATGCGGCAACTTCTATCTCTACCAATGCGTATCATCAATAACCGTAAACTGAGGACGTGGTTCTTGAGGCAATGCAATGCGTTGCAATGCGTTCACTGAGAACACTTTGAGACCTAAACTGTACCTAGGACAGTACACTACTATCTTCTATTAAGTTTGATATTCTCTCATGATATCTTTTTGGGTTTTATTTAATGAAAAATCAAGGTGATTTTTCAAGGTGATCAATCATTTTATTAATCAAAGTAAAGTGAAATAAATACAATTTTCGTTCGAATTAATAATCGTTCTCTTTAGATCACAATACCATTGAAATGCGTACCTTTTTGCTGTAACATATAAAATCCTATAGAACTGTAACTCCTTTGGCCGAACTTTATTTAACTTATGTATATATTGTCACTAGTTAATTACAATAAGTTTTAATTTATTTTTATGACTGAAAAGGAGTCTTTCTAACCGACTTCAAAAAAGGAGTAGGTAGGCTCTCATTTCGATTGTTAGTTTTTTTGTTATTTTTTCTTTACGTTCGATAAATGGCACTATAACCTATCGATACAAATAAGTCCTAGATCCCACAATTACGGAGTTTGGCCTTAAATAACAGGTATCATAATAATATAATATTTCACACAGTTCACACATCACACTCATTAGAGAGTGATATAAGCTTTGCTTAGTTTGGGACTACCCAAACTAAGCAAAGCTTGTACTGTGGGAACTAGACTGCTGATAGAATACTTATAATGTCTGTCATTTTCTTCTTTTGTTGTCTGTATCTTTTCAATCTGAGTGTCTCACTGAGTAAAACATTAACTGAAAAAAGTGGTTGATGAAATTCTTCCATTTGATTTCACTTCTATACGTATCTTATCATGTAATAACTGCGAAAGTACAAAACAAGTTAATTTATCAATGTCCTGTCGATTCATAGTCACGATCTAATTTATCTATGTACAATAGACAATATGATTTATTTATTTTTTTCTTGTTAACAATAAAAATAAGCGTTTCATTTTTATCTTTAGCATTTTCTGTCATTAAACACACTGCAGATTTTTAAATATTCTTAAGCGAATATCTTAATGACTTTCCATAAGATGCTGAGTCAGAGGTCTTTTAGAGAATTATAATAAATTTGCATTTTTTTGTAGTAGGGTACCTATAATAACCATAGTACCTACTGAGCTACAGGGCTGCAAACATTCTGCTAACTCACAAACAAAGATGAGCCTTGAGCGAAACCAGACTGAAATTGTCGAGTGTTGCAGTCTTTAAAATATATCTAATATATATATTTTACTTACCTAAAAATAGACATATCACTTATGTGTGCTCATGGTTGGAATTGAACCTACTACCTACAGCGCGAAAATCAGAGCTACTTATACCAACTGAGGTATGAGCATAAAAGCCTCCTAACATTCAAATAACTGAAATATAATTTACTAACAAAATGTAGGTTGAATAAATCTTTTTGAAGACGCGCCTTTATTATGTTCCGTTATTTATCGAGTCGGCCATTTTGTTTTTGTTCCATATACGTATTGCAATATTAAATTCCGCTGCTTTTTGGGTATATTATGACAGGTAGCAGTAGTAGGGTTTTATGATAACGGTCTTTCCGGTAACTACGAAGCAAATGTTGGTATTTCTGTGATCCGGTTATAAGTCGAATGCAGTAACATTCATAATGAACATTGTTTTTTTTTATTCACAAATAAACTTACGACTATACAGTATTTACAAAATGTACATTGTCATATAAAATACATAAGAAACAGTTTAGCTATCTACAGACCGTTGCAAACAATCTATAGATAGTTCAACTGATCCAAATCAGTACCAATCGGAAGCGTACCCAAGACACTGGCTGCATTGCCGCGCTGAATAGCAATTTGAACATTGTTGAAAGAAAATATTAAATAATTAATATCAGGTAGTCCATCAAGAAGACCGTTAATTTTTATATCAAGAGTAGTAAGACTAAGGTCAGACAAGCAATGTTTTAGTTACCCTCAGTAATACGTAGGTATCTACTTAATAATTCTAACTTTGTTTTTGGATCTGGTCGAAAAACAGGGACCTAGAATCACTTAACGACTACGACGATTCTAAATGATCCTTGCGATTTTAAAGAAAGAACAATTTATGACAATAACTATGTTAAAAATTAAACTATATAATAATTAGCAATACATGAACTCGCAAATCCTTGAATAGTTTAAATAACATATTATTTTATCCAATAACTTCTGTTATTCAAGCTTTGTATGAGAAGGTGCAAAGATATTGCCAACGCTTACACACACGCGAATTTGTTACAGAGCACGAATAAATGTAACACTCGTAAAAGTAAGTTATTTAAAGTACACTGCGCGCTAACGCTGCAACGTCCGAGAGTAAAGCTGATGTTGACGCGCAATGTATTTAAAATATGTCACTGTTTCGATACTCAAATTTATTTGTGCTTACCCCCTTGTACAGTCTGTCGCATAATTATGGACAAAGTTGAGTTTTGTTTAGAAACGTGAATTTGTTTACAATTTGGAGCAAACAAAGTTATGAAACATTTCCTTACCTGTTCAAGTGTCGTTCCACTTATTGACGTGACAACGTCTTATAATTCGATAGAGCCGGCTGCACGCACGAAAAAACATGACTCATGAGGCGTTCTGAGGCGTTCTGAGGCGTTCCATGAAGTGACGTTGTCACGTTCAACTATCGTCAGTAAACCGACTTTACAGACAACCATTTTTTTTATTACTAAACAATCTGTTGCTCGCATTTTATTTGTTTGTTTTTTTTTAACTCAACTTCTTGCACATTAAATTAATAATTATTACTATTATATTTGCATCGTTATAACTTGTATTTGCATTGTTGTCCGGTTTGATACTTTATTATAATAATTTATTTGTGATTTTTGTTTTCGTGTTTAAGTAAATTTTCGTATTTTCAGAAAACATCCCCAAAAACAAGCATTTGGCTATACCCGTCACCTTAAGTATAAGTCCCAGGACCGTACTTGTAGTAGGTAACAACGGTAAAACATTGGACGCAGTGCAATGCAACAAAAGGCACGTCCTCAGAAGACTGAATATGTGATGCATTGCAGCAGTGGTTACATATTGACATCAGGAGGGACCACTAGCTCCATCTCTTAATTGTATAAAAATAAAAGTAACGCAAAGAATAAATACGTAGTTTTTTCGTACAACGAACCTAGTTATAATTAACCTAGTTTTTTTTACATAATTTTGTGCGATATTACTAACACATTCTCTGACTAACACAAGACTGCAATTAGAGTTATGTAATTCTAAAACTTAAAACAATAAATATTTTTTACCTTTTATCTTGTTTTTTTTTAAATATCTACTCAAACTTACTTTATCACCGTAAAAAAAGCACCCTGTATAGTGATGTCTATCTATGAAATGTTCAAAATGCCAGACTGACCCGCTGATATTCCGGCATCGACCCAAATAATAGCCCAGTGACCCATCTTTTCTGAACTGACAGGCACACTGTGATCTTACAGAAATATGTGTTTGAAATAGTGACTCGGAGTCGAAACGTTTTGTTTCCGGTTTACACGCTCAAGCACTTTTCATATATAAAAATAATATTTTTATTGTTTTGTAACAAAATAATATGGAAACAAGTTATAGGTTTTTAACTCATAAAGTGATTATACAAACAAATAATAGATTTAAAAGAACATTAAAATTGATTAGAAGTATGATAAAATAAAAGCACTAAAAATCTAAATCAAATCGTAGATTGGACATTGAAAATTGATTGTTTGATGTCATTTTTTCCATATAATTTTGTTTCAATAGATTATTTGTGTGAATACTTTACAATCGAATCATTAAATCTAAGTTCATTGCAAATTAAAATTTCGTTGACTTAAGATTTTACTTAAATTTAAATCAATTGAGTTAATATTGTAAAAAAACGTGTGGCCCTCGGAGACTGCCGCGTTAAAGCTATTGCATAGCATTTTTGCAGGATTACGCATGCAGCACGCACGTAGTGCTAGGTTATTTTTGTTACGGAATTTCTGGATTCGGTCTACATGCTCAAGGCCCTCGATAGAAGCTATGCATTAGGTTAAAAATGGTAAAACTAATTCTTGTTTATCTTTTATTGCAGCTGACTGTACTTTAAGTCGAAATACGCGAAGCATACAAAACCTATTTCGTACCTCTACCATGAGTTGTCACAGTAAAATCGCCTGACTTTACTACACCCATTGAACAGTCCATGGGAACTCTAGTACCCAAAAAAAATAATGCGCCAACTGTCCATGGGGACTACAGTTCCCAGACGGCTTTACGCAAAACTGGTCGCAGTTTTATTGTGATTCCAATGAACGCAGCTTAAATTAGTACTGCAACTCGTCACTAGATGACTCTCTAATAAATTATCCATCTCCTACAGTCATTCGTTCCTAACTATGGCAACAAAAATTTTCGAGCAAAAAAATAAAAAAGTTCGTAGGTGGTCCGAACGTAAACAATGGCCGCTCATTGTCTAAACAAAGTGTGTTGAAAAATGTGTTTATACTACTTAGTTTTATGATTATTGGGTATCAAGTGACTTGTGAAGGTGTAAGCTTTAGGAAATATGCATAGTTACGGCATTTCCAAAAGATCGAGACTGATTATTCAACTTGAAAGGTACGACGTTGTAAAAAAAACATTAATTTGTTGATTTCAGTAATTTATTTTATCATTTAGTCAACAGATTTTTGCAAAATCATTGTTCAAATCGATAGATTGTTTTACTGTATACATATTTTAAAGATATTTACAGCATATTTTATGAAGATTTGTCTTGATTAACAGATGAATCGCCGCCGGAGACACGCCGACCTTGTGAGTAGTACGAAGGTAGTTGTATTTGGATAGAAATTAATATGCTTAGATAAAGATTTTGGTATCATTTGAAAGGTTATATAATCTACCAATTTCGTTAAATTCTAAATGTACGCCTTTATTCTAATTAGATTTTATTCCATTTAGACTTTCTTTTATTCTAATTAGATTTTGCATTCTTTTACCTTTCCGTCAGTATTTTTTATGTCAGTATAGCTATTGTAGTTTTTAAACAAGAGACGATTTTGTTGACGAGGTCGCGTCCGAATGTAAACAAAGGTTTACCTAAAACGCGCGGACCGTTCGAGCTATGGTCACTCGCGTTTCCGGACTGTACAGTGGGTAGTTACGTAAATATTAGTATTACGAATTTTTGTACCCAACTATCCGCCAGAGGCGCTGTACAAATCTTCATACATTTTTCATATATGTATAGTATATATAGTACCTATAGTAAAAACTCATGGTAGAGCTACAGTCGACAAACGCGAAGCATACAAAACCTATTCCGAGTCAGTGTTACGCGGCTTGACAAATTGACGCGCGACACGACGCTACGCTCCTCCATTGCCGCGTTTCAAACTATTTCATTTGTCCGGTTTATAGCTCGTAAAGTTACGTAATACTCGGTTACAGTACAAAACAATATTCTCCTTTATTTTATACATAACACTAAAATCTAAATATTTTTAAAAATATAGATTTGTATAAGTTCTGTGGAGTTAGAAAATTATGAATCTATCCCAAAGGTTTTGAACGGATAATTTTTCCACCATTTTCTATTAAAAACAAATGACAGACGACTTGACAAATTACTGACTTAACAGATACATAAAAAAAACACTTTTCAAACACTTGACATTGGCAGAAATTCGTATTGACGGGCAGAAGCCCACATATAAAAGAATATTCATTATAACAGCCAACCATTTCAGTATTTTTATCCATTAAAAAAATGTTTATTAAGGTGATAAAACCCTCACATAATTTTAATGAAAAATAAGTAAAAATTTTACACTAAAGTATTTTTTTTTATTTTGTCTCAAGGCTGTGAAGTGTGTGGCACTGTAATAGCCAGTTACAAACGACGTGTCTCATGCCTACACGCGGTAATGTATTGTTTATTTCCCAGCAGTTATTAGGTTCGTATCGTATTGATGGGTGAGTTGTGTTGTGGCGAATTGTCTTTTGCGGCGAACATTTGTCATTTGGTATTTAGGTCATATGGTTTGGTGATTAATCATGTTACAAGCTAAGAGGCATTTTGTGTACAAATGGGTAGAGGGGCTGGGAGAACGATATAACTAAAAAAAAATGTTTTATTTAACAATAATATTTTGTAGTAAATAAACTTGCTTAGTTATATAACAAAAATATGAGATGTAATAGTTTATTTTTTTAACATATTTTAAAATAAAATATAGCTAGATATTGTTGTGTGGATTGTCCAGCATTATTTAATATTTATTTATTATTATTATATATAAAAATACAAAAATCCTAAGCCAAAAAATATGAAAAAACACGATGGGCCGTCTGATGTTAAGTGGTATACAATGCGTGTAACATGCATTGACTCACTGATCACGTCCATTGAGGACGAGCATTGCACAGCAATATAAGATATAAAGATGTCTCATGTGAATGCAACTCCACATACCCTCTAAAACGAAAATGCGTCCATTTTTATATCGAAGTTCTGTGTAAGTGTTCCTAACTTCTTTTTCAATGTCCTGTTTTTATTATCTTGTTTTAAAAAAAAACAAAAGAAAATAGCGCAAAGCTGATATTTACACAAAATCTCAACAGTGAAACAAATATTTATTCAACGAGCGTGAGGCCCGAGTACGAATAAATGTGACAATCGTGAACGTCGTAACAGAAGTAAATTCAAGACACACTGCGCGGTGAAATCGCAAAGTTCGGCAGTCATGCTACGCCAACGCGCAGTGACACTCGAATACGCCACCATTTCGATAATTTGCGATTGTCACATTTAGTCGAGTACAGTACCCTAAGTACGAGTTAGTGCACACTCGGATCGTCAAGAATTAATGATTAAATGAACTTACCTGTAAGTGAAATTCTATCATAATTATGCGAGGGCTTTGTCCGAAGATATTAGCTTTAGGTTACATGTAGTAGACACTAGGTGTCGCCACTCTGCACTTTCTTGAGATATATTTTTTTTTTTGTTATGTCTGTGGACTGCGTCCCGGCACCCTTCATTAAGTTTAGAGTACCTAGAAAGTACCTATGTACCTGTAAATGTTGATATTGGAATGTACCTATATTACTGAATAATTACCATCAGATACATTATATGTAGGTACCTACTTAACTTAATCTGGGAATATTAAAAAAGGGTGGGTGGGAAGCTAATATCTTCGGACAAAGCCCTCGCATAATTATGATAGAATTTCACTTACAGGTAAGTTCATTTAATCATTAATTATGCTCATGCTTTGTCCTCGATATTAGCTTTAGGTTACATGTAGATGTTGAGAGTGAAAATATCACATTTACAGAAAAAAAACAACTTTAGTTACTATTAGTAAAGAACATAATACTTATTTAAATCATGATAAGTTACTTCTCAAACTATTACATATTTTAAACTTTACATTATATTTAATCAGTCAATATAATCATTAAATATATTTCTTGTAAAAGAAATATTCTAAGAAGAATTTTGATTAATAATTCTACTAAAAAAACTTTTAAAAAGTTATAGAGGTATTACTGCAACCTGCAGTCTTTCATATCAGATCAAGACAAACACCTAACCCATGAGCCTTAGAGGCAGCAGCATGCCTAATGCCTAGTGCTGTGTGCTGTGAAAATAGATACATCTATTCCACAACTACAAAGGGTTGATTTAATCTAATTAATAACAGATGTTACATGATGATTTGTTTAAAGTTATAAATAAGTTCATCAAGTGAATTTTTTGTTTTATTTATATAACAACTTAGGGAAAATTACTTGACATTATTATGAATGTCTTGAAAGGTTGGAAGAATCAACTGGTTGCATAGTTCCAGGACGGGAAGTTTTAATCAAGTCTGGTATCTTAATAACAATCTTATTTGTCAGAAATTCAATATTTATGATATATATTTTAGAAGTATTTTAAACTCTAAGAGCTGTTGTTAGTGCAAGTAGTGTAACTAACATTTTAGATCAATTTTCTAAAATCAAAGTTTAATTAGGATACCAGCTTGCTAAGGTATTGAGGACAATAGATGTGTCCCAAGTGGTAAACAATTATATTTGGTCAATGGTGGACAAAGTCCAAAGATTTCCTTTTAGAAATCGCTTGATATGATTTTTATGTTAATAACAGAATTGGTTACAATTCTTGTCCGAGAATACCTAAGGGCTAAAGCTAACCTTCAGCTGTTTTAGGTTATATATTTTTCACCTGAATAATATAATTGCGTTAGAATCATTATAATATCTTGTAAAGAACATAACAATATTATGTATTAGATTTGCAAAAAAAAAATGAACCATTTTTTCAAGCATGTACACAAAAAACGATGCTAACATAATTTTACTAAAGCAAAATCTGGCAACTCCCATTCGATGTCTGTACGTAGGTATACGTAGTGATTCTGCATCTGCGACATTATTATCAGCTGAGCTGAGCTAATGGTAACATTTGTAAGGTGTGGAAACTGCATTCCACCCATTTAGCGATTTAGATATGAAATGGCCGGTATTGTCTACCTGTAAGAGAATTTTGCAGTCGTGGTACAATTTACCAAAACTTTTTGTCCAAAATATGCAGCTCATATTTATAAGAAGTTAATATTAAGTATTATTATAATTATTTACTGTCCGTCCACATTCCACTAGCGCGGTCCCCACTATATGGAACTCCCCACCCCGTAGTTGAGGAGTCGCTGTATCGCTAAACGAAATTGTTTACGTTGATATTATTCATGGGGCGGACGATTGCATGAGACCACTCGAAATGGCAAAATCGACGACGGTAGGTATAAACCTATTTTTTATAATAATCGTCATCTTTCGAGTTTAAATATTTACAACGCAACGGAACTGGATCCTTAGTGTAAAAAACCAACCGTATAAATAACGTAACGTAACCGTAGCTGTACAAGCTGACGAATGCAAACTCACCAAATGAACAAACATCATAATCTTACATTTTTTAAGCTTTGTGTATAATAAAAAAAATGTTGAGAATCTATAATAAAGCCTAAAAATTTGCATTTCATATCAGGTGAAATATAACTTTTTTAGCATTTATAGTAATGCCATTTATAATAATGGCTTCTAAAAGACTAAGTAATTGTGTATTTAATGTTTACTAAATATGATTTTGTTGAATTTGATATCAACAAAATATCATATAAATAGATTGTCAAGGAATCTTAGTAGGCTAATCACCGGCTTCATAATCTTTGTAAATACAAAGGGTGCTGGCTGTATTTTAACCGAAAAAAAGGCAGAATATTAAATTCATACAGTTTTTTGTTGAAATAGTAAGTAGTTTTCCGTATCTATCTTGTTTTTTCAATTCCAGTAAATATTTTTGTGACAGGTAAGTACACAAGTCTGTTTTACAGGACAAGAGAAAAAAAGGTACTTATTTGATATCCTTTTTTCTAACATAGTATTTTACTATCGGCTGTTATAAGTGACAGTTGAATAAAATGGTATGACAGCCTACCAGCATATTTTCTTTAACGCCAATTGTGGCTGCTACTTGGTGGTGGTCGCGAAGGCAAAACTCCTTCCTCCTCGGAATCCCCGTCGGCCTGTGCTTTTGGGGAGGAGCATGCCAGTTCATTTTCACGCCGGATCTTGATATGGCTTTTGGCAACTTTTAATGTCTCCACTAAATCCTACTAAATAGAAGCCTATCAATTTTGTTGCCAATAAATTGATCCTTAAGATCTTTTTTCAGGGTGTTAAAGATAAAATTTATTCTAATTGTTGACTCAATAATTTGGTTATCACACATTAGTTTGATAAAATCCATAAGTTTTTTAATAAGAGTAGCATCTTAGTTTTCAGCTGTCATGAATGATGAAAAAGTATCAGCAACACATGATATAGCACACATGTGTCGTTTTTGACGATGTTTGATGCCTTTATATTAGCACTGCTTTTGGGCACCGCAGATACTACTTCCAGGTTGAGTGTTGAGGTTGAGTGGATGCCTCAATCAAAATGCAGTTGATCGGTGGTAAGTAATTCCGTTACTTACTTGCGGATGTACTATGTTAATCCAGTTCTAGTTATATATTCTAGACGAATGGTGAGATCTGATTGAATAGGTTCACCATATGATTTATCCTGGGATGGGTCATCTCCAAGTATAAATACCTAAGAGTCAAGGGCTGGTGTAGAAGCCTGTTGTAGAACTTCAGTGCCGGTGGCACGGTGACGGCAGCATTACTCATCGGAGGCGACAGCGGCAGTGATGGCGGCGGCGACAGCGGCGGTGATGGCGGTGATGGCGGCGGCGACAGCGGCGGTGATGACCGCGGCGACAGCGGCGGTGACGGGCGCGGCGGCAGCAGCGGTGATGACCGCGGCGACAGCGGCGGTGATGACCGCGGCGACAGCGGCGGTGACGGGCGCGGCGGCAGCAGCGGTGATGACCGCGGTGACAGCGGCGGTGATGACCGCGGCGACAGCGGCGGTGATGACCGCGGCGACAGCGGCGGTCACGGCCGCGGCGGCAGCAGCGGTGATGACCGCGGCGACAGCGGCGGTGATGACCGCGGCGACAGCGGCGGGTGACGGCCGCGGCGGCAGCAGCGGTGAAGACCGCGGCGACAGCGGCGGTCACGGCCGCGGCGGCAGCAGCGGTGATGACCGCGGCGACAGCGGCGGTCACGGCCGCGGCGGCAGCAGCGGTGATGACCGCGGCGACAGCGGCGGTGATGACCGCGGCGACAGCGGCGGTCACGGCCGCGGCGGCAGCAGCGGTGATGACCGCGGCGACAGCGGCGGTCACGGCCGCGGCGGCAGCAGCGGTGATGACCGCGGCGACAGCGGCGGTGATGACCGCGGCGACAGCGGCGGTCACGGCCGCGGCGGCAGCAGCGGTGATGACCGCGGCGACAGCGGCGGTCACGGCCGCGGCGGCAGCAGCGGTGATGACCGCGGCGACAGCGGCGGTCACGGCCGCGGCGGCAGCAGCGGTGATGACCGCGGCGACAGCGGCGGTGACGGCCGCGGCGGCAGCAGCGGTGATGACCGCGGCGACAGCTGCGGTGATGACCGCGGCGACTGCGGCGGTGATGACCGCGGCGACAGCGGCGGTCACGGCCGCGGCGGCAGCAGCGGTGATGACTGCGGCGACAGCGGCGGTGACGGCCGCGGCGGCAGCAGCGGTGATGACCGCGGCGACAGCGGCGGGTGATGGCCGCGGCGGCAGCTTCGCTGCTCGATGGTATTGGCATATCTGGGACAATAGAAGTTCCAGTGAGTTTTGTATAATGGATAAGTGACAGCCCCTGAGACTGCCCGCATTCCAAAATAACCATATATTATTTGCAATAATAATCAAAGTGACAGCCCTAGTAGCTGACCGCATTGATTATGTTTTGCAGTAAATCTATGCCATTAATACCTCATCACATCATAGTAATAAAGTGACATTCCTACTAAATGCCCGCATTATCACTTTGTTTTACGTATTTTATAGTAAAGTGATAGCCCCTCAAGCTACCCGCAACACTATAAGTAAGCGTAAAAATGATGAATTCGTTTTACAATAAAGTGTTAACCCATATGGTAAAAACCGCAATATTGATTTTAAAACGAATAACATTATGCAGGTTGGTCGATTCGTTCGTTACCACTGTAAATTATCATTATGATATTCACCTTCAATGCATAATGTGGCATGCGGCATCTGTTTTGTAGATGGCGGCCGCGATCCTGAGCGCGGGTCAGAGCCCGAGCGAGAAAATTCCTTTGAAGATTCCGATGATGAAGTCTCGAAGTTCTCGATCTATCTCTGCGTCGTGTGCGCATTAATTTTCAAGAGCACAGAAACATATATTGCACAACACAATTTGACGCATGCAGACTGGCGAAGCACTAAAAGTGTAATGAAGGGTGCCGGGACGCAGTCCACAGACATAACAAAAAAAAAAATATATCTCAAGAAAGTGCAGAGTGGCGACACCTAGTGTCTACTACATGTAACCTAAAGCTAATATCGAGGACAAAGCATGAGCATAACTAAAAATTTTGTATGGAGATCCAAGCTTCTTAAGAAATCTGCTAGGATTCCCATACTTTTTTTACATTATGTATAAGCAAACGCTTGACTGCAATCACACCTTATGTTAAACGATGATGAGGCTTACAATGTAGCGCGTTTACCCTGATAAAACCTATTAATTTTCCTCTTGAAGGCGTCCGAATTATAGGTACATATCTGAAAACACAGACGCCGGCAAGGAATTCCACTCCTTGGCGGTCCTCAAATAACCTATAAATGTTGAGGCAAAGCGCTATGTGCGGACAAGTGGTAAGTAGTCTAATCATAAACGGGTGTCACGTTACTGACGAAATCGGTGGCGCTCGGCGATCGCGTCTCTGCGATCCGATTGTGCACAAACTCGTACTAAGGGTACTCGAATACGGCTCGAGTGACCCGGTCAGGAAAGAATCGCGTGTTGGACGCTAAGCTGACCTTTGAGGGCGAAATTAGTTAGTGAGATGAGTGTAGTTAGACTTTATATGAAAGCTAGACCTTCCGTCTAGAGATTAAAGAACGCTCGGTTCGGATCATATAAAAAACTTAGTAAATATTTGCACAATTCATCCCTGATACACTCTAGTCCCAAACTAAGCAGAGCTTGTATGTAAAAGGTCAGAATATAATAAAAAAAAGTTGTATGTTTTATGAGAATATTAATAGGTACCTACTACGAAATTTGGTCTGTAGCAATGCCTATTGTTAGGTTACGCGGAAAACACAGAATTTCCAATCACCGCTTTTATTCAAAGTTGCAAACAGTATTTACACTGAATTAAATTTTTGACAGGCGTCACTGTAGGGCGGGTACCTGATACGAATATTATGTTTTTTGAGTGACTTCCCATCCCCGTTTTACACTTTGGGTACAAAACCTTATCAAGAAAATAACATATCTTACCGCTAAAATCTCTTTCAGGCTACCTTTACTGTATACCTAATACATACTTTAAAAGCCTATAACATAAATAAATATACCTACACGGATATTTCTCAAATCATCCTCTAGTCCCAAACTAAGCAAAGCGTGTACTGTAAGCTTTAAGAAATACAATGCTTATAGAATACTAAATAATAAATACATAAAATTAATATTCAGGGACATTCCGCTCATAACGCTCTAGTCCCAAACTAAGCTAAGCTTATTCTATGGGAACTAGAGTGCTGATAGAATACTTATACATATATGTATGTGGAAGAGCGGGGCAAAGCCGTATAGCTAAGGACAAAGGCATAAATAAATAATGCTGGACAATCCACACAACATCAATCATCAATCTAGCCCTAATAAGCTAAGCAGAGCTTGTGCTATGGGTACTAAAAGACTGACATACTTAATACAATACATTACATAGATAGATATTCTTAATTATACATATAAAACACCCAGAACACCCGGAATTATTATTTGCAGATCATACAAACATTTATCCCAAGACGGGAATCGAACCCGCTACCACCGCGTCGCAGTCGGACCTTCGCCCGCCGGTCGTCGGTCGTCAACATTGTTATTTTAAATTGTGATATGAAGTCAAAAAGGTTTACTTTCAGGTTAGTGGTCAGTGGTCTTGGCACATTTGTATGCTTCCGGCATACCCCCTCGAGGTTAGGTCGGCTATTAGCATTACATGCCAGTTTCATGCCGGACATGTCGTATATGCCGCCCGGCTATTGTTGTCAACGATATAAATGTTTTTTTTTTAAATAAATGTTTTATGAACATGATGGTTATGTTTTTTTTTTAATATGTAAATGTTTTTTGAAAATGAAGGTTAACTTAACCTTATATAAACTGAATTTTCTTTGAGTATGTTGATACAATTGAGTATGTAAAAGAGGTTCTGATATAAATAATTTAGAATGAATTAGTTACGTATAGTACCTACTCTAAAATTAATAATATATAATAAAAATAAATATAAAGTAAATAATATTGTACCAAAACGTTCGGAAGTGAAATAATTGTGTTCAATTTTATTAAAATTCGACTCAGCTAAATAATATATTCCTGATTATCAAATTAAAAAATGGTAGGTATATTGTGTTCTGTTTAGAAAATACACTAAAGTATGTTTGTTACTGTAAATATTCATTATTCATAAGAAGAATGATTCTCATTAACTTTAGATTACTGCATTCATATATAATTTATATGTATCACAAAAATATATACATAATGAGAAAACCTTTGTCTTTGCAGCAGCAGTTAGCAGTATTCGCAAGTAACAGCTGGCCTTAAATAAAATTTAATGAAATTAATGAATAAAACGTAATGGGATTAATGAACTCTAATAGGTACCTACTTACTTATTAAGATCCAATGAACTCTAATAGGTACCTTACTAATTAAGATTCTCTGATACTAACTATAAGTACAGGTCACTGACCGCAGTAATGCCCAAAAAGGCTTTGACTTTGTCACTTGCTCGGTTAGTACTTAAAATCTTTGTGGGTAGTCTAGGTAACATTCAAAGAACTTTAATTGTATTTAATGTATAATTCAGGGCTTAAATATATTTTAGCTCTTGCGAAATTATCTGAAATATATGCGAAAAATTACAACCAAAATATATTATTCCGTATTCGATCGAATTTTGATGCGGCAAAGAGTACAAATAGGCGCATCCACAAAGCGAAAACTATGTAAAAATATTCATTTCATACATTCACCCACATAAATAAATGCACATATGAAATACGGACACCTAGCTTTTTGTTTTTTTTTGTTGTAATCGAGTATCCGCAGTTCACACGTACGCACTTCGTTACTTTGAAAAAAATGGTTGTCTGTAAAGTCGGTTTACTGACGATAGTTGAACGTGACAACGTCAACGAACGGTATTGTAACCGGTTCTGCAAAATAAATCGTCGTTCGAAACATCTTGGAACGCCTCAGAACGCCGGAACGCCGGAACGCTTCATGAGTCATGTTTTTTCGTGCGTGCAGCCGGCTCTATCGAATTATAAGACGTTGTCACGTCAAAAAATTTAAAACGTTGGTTGTGGAAAAAATACCCCTGTGTTCGTGTTGGATGTCACGCATTGTATACAGGGTGTCAAACAAGCCTTTACAATTCAGCTACCTCAGTATTTAAGCAAACGTCACAGCTCAGTTGATGCTGTGGGTCTTGGGTTCGATTCCCACCGAGCAATTTAGTTTCTATAATACAAGCTTTGCTTCGTTTGAGACTAGAGCACGATATGTGTAATATAAATAAATAAATAATGCTGGACAATCCACACAACATCATCTAGCCCCAAGTTAAGCAGAGCCTGTATTATGGGTACCTACTAGAAGACTGATATACTTAATACAATAACATTACATAGACAGATATTTTTTATTATATACATATGAATACCCAGAACACCCAGAATATATATTATTAATATCCATGAATATTAATAATATCTAATAAACATTCCACTAGCAAATACAATCTGTATAAATTTAGTTCTACACGTAATGTTTTAGTGACAAGAATCGGCTCAATTTTTCTGCTTATCATGACTAACTTCAAATCGAACTAAATACTACAAAATAAACTATTACATATAGTAAAGACATACATTATACGAGATGTTATTGAGTACCATACTGTAATTTTATAAAATCCCGTATATTATATTTTTACTGTTAAATCTAATCAAAAAAGTTTAAAATAATCAAATTAATATAATATTAGTTACTCAGACTTTAAGAACAATAAAAAGTTTCAATTGATTTAACAATAAAGAAGTTTTGTTTTTTGATTGTTGAATCGATACACTAGAAATCGATAAAACGATAAATAAAGACTATTTACAAGAATTTTCTTTTTCCACCCTGTATTGGAACAGGTCTACAAATTGTCGGTGCATTGCAGTATATATATTTATTGGACTAGAATGTTGCAGCTTTGATTTAGGGCAAGTTATTGTAAGTTTCTGACAAAAGAAGTTGTATAAAAAGAAGTTATACACAGTTTTGAACCAATATAGGTTACTTATTGTATAAGAAAAGTGTTCCACAATTTAGTTTATATTTGTGTTATACGAAGGTAAATAAATATAATAAGGTAAGTAAATATCTATTATAATAGAGATAATAAAAAAAAAAGGTAGCACTCCGGGAGTGCCGGCAGAAGTGAAAACTTCAATATTAACGTTTGTTTAATTATAAGTACAAAAGTACTATCATTTATGAGGTAGAATACAATGTTTATGTTTTTATTTTTTATTATTTTTTATTTTTCGCCCTGTGCCGCCTAAACAGAGCAGCACACTCAGGCACGGTAGAAAGAGTGGGAGATACTAGTTCCTCTCCCTTCCCCTCGATCTTACGCTTTTTCGATCAGCATCACGTGACCCTGACGCGAGTTTGAAAGTTTTTACCCACCCAGCGCCGCTAAAGAAGTTTTCACTTCAAAAACTTCAACTTATTAAAATGCCGATAGAAACTTATGACCAAAAATCACTCACAAATAAATACGCAATAATATAATTGTAAGTAAATATTTTTATATTAAAAATGAATAGAAAATCAAAACCAATATCTCAAAGGTCGAAGTTCTTAATACCCTGAACTTTTAAAAACTGTTCAAGTGAAATGTGAAGCCTCAGGAATTCTTTGAAAGCATTAAAATATAATTCTTACCAACTTTATTTACAAAAAAAATATTCGCCGAATTCATCATATTCGCGAAATTGCTATAGCTTCCCTGAGGCAGATAATATTCGACAATAATATTATTTGGTCTATCTCTACCCACCCTCTTCCCTCCAAGGAGTAGGCATGAATATCTTTGTTCGTGCTTAAGTCACGTGTAACGTGAACATAACGTATTTTAGTCACACTACGCGTCCAAATCGATTGCCAAATGTTCCAGCGTCACCGCGCTGTGTATTTCATATACAATACCGTTACAATACGTTTACGATACAGATACAGAATAAGAATGACTCCAAAAAGTAGTGCCAAATTATACTTTCACAATTAATAAAATAAATCAAGTATTTTTTAACAAGAAACTCAATAAAATGATAACAGGAAGATAATTAATTAACTTATCAGTGTTTTCATTAGTTTAGTTTTATAAATAAAAGCTGTATAATATCTCTGCGGAAATTTATGTGTTACTTCATTATTATAATTAAAAAGGCTAAGTTTATATTATATTTATATTTTTTTATAGGTATAGCTCAAAAACTTTGCTAAAACTAATAAGCTCTATTTACAAGTTATTAAGGTCGATATCACAGGTCGATATCCTTCAATCCTTTTTTTGTCTGTTAATTCCGTATTTGGTTATAAAGTGTGTGATTACACTTTTTACACTTTTCTTTTTAATGTTTTGTCTTATATGTATAACGTGTTTTAGTGTAAATAAATATTTCTTTCTTCTTCTTCTTCTTTCTTGATAAAGAGTTCATATTCGTTCATATTTCCACCCAACTTGCTGATTAAAGTTCATCAATGCATCGTGGGAATGCTACGCATGAACCATTGTTGTCTCGCTGTTTTACATAGCAAAGGGACATATGTTTACTTTGACCTCATTTCAGTGGTTGAAAACTTAAAATAACCGTGACTTTTCACAGAGGTAAACCTTACCCTAGATAAGCATTGGTAGAACAAAGATTAGTTTAGTATTGTTGAAGGTTAAAAGCGCAAAGCTTTGTGAAAGTGTTCGTCTATGAATGTAGTATTATCGCATCTTATTCTGTCCAGTGATGTTCGTATTAGCATAGAATTAAATAAATATTCACGAATATTTCACACTTCACGCTTCTAGTTCCAAATTAGGCAAAGTTTTTCATATATTTTTTCAAATACATACATAGAAAACATACATAGTATCTATCACTCAGAGACAGAAGAAACATTAGTGATCATCACAAACGTTTGTTCTCGGTGGGGATCGAACCCACGACCCTGGAACAGTGACGCCTGTCAAAATTTCGGTTTTCGCCGTAGTGGAATATAGCGTGCGGTAAGTCCATGTTACCAGTAAAATTGTAGCACGCACACAAGTATATTGATGCTATAAGTACTTCCTCTCACATGTTGAAATCACAAAGGCTTTTTATTTATTTATTTATTCATTATAGTCATTATGTATGTTAAATTAAATATTGTCCGATCTTAGGACTATGTTGTACAATTACATAATGTACTCCAATTAGGGTATTGAAACAGGTTGGAAAAGAGCGGACCGATTTAAAAGCATGCAGAGATTAATAAAATTATGTACTTAATAAAAATAAAAGATGTCAATATTTGTCGTCAAAATACTCGTCCAGTGAATAGGCTTGTAACTTGCATTATTAAAGTGGTTTATCTCTCTCCCTAATAAACCGCCTCAGAGTATGCTATGTCCATGGTTTTTCTGGTACTTTTGCGCCATCAGTCAACCGACTAACTATTTGCCTTCACAAAGAGTCGGCGACGATCGACAAGTCGTTAGTACGGCATCGACTGACGGGCGCATTAATCACTACCGTTGTCAGTGTTGCCTGTTCTATGTTTAGAACGTTAATTAATACAAGCTCGTATCGTAGCATTAGTTTTTGACACTTTGAAACTGCGAAGAGTACGCCAATAAAGGCCTGCGCAGACCGGGACGGCATGGCAAGGGATTAGTATTAGATAGTAAAAAAATAAAATCCCTTGCCATGCCGTCCCGGTCTGCGCAGGCCCTAAGAGGGTCAGTACGAGTAAATGTGACAATCGTTCACGTATTCACGTTAACACATTCCAGACTGTACCTCTACCATGAGTTGTCACAGTAAAATCGCCTGACTTTACTACAGTAGTTACGTCAATATTAGTATGACGAATTTTAGTACCCAACTATCCGCTAGAGGCGCTGTACAAATCTTCATACATTTTTTTAACTACAGACGCTAGCGAGTGTAGTAAATTCAGTATAGTAAAAACTCATGGTAGAGCCACTGTACGGTGAACGTTCGGCAGCGGAGCTAGCGTCAACGCGTAGTATCAATCGAATACGACACTGTTTCGATACGTTTGCGATTGTCACATTTTATTCGTGCTCGGGCCTAATAACCAGATTTTTATAGCACCTACGCGTGTGAAAAATATATACCTACCCTCTTGTTATTTAATAGTGATAAGAAATTATTGATAGATAATATTCACGGTTTCTACAGACAGCGTGATTATGATGATGTTTTTTTATATTCATTTATTTAAAGATCTTTGAAACAAAGGTTTATGACAGATCTATTGATTAACTATTAATATAAAACTAAAAACAACTCAAACTTAAACTCCTAAAATAAAGGAACAAGTTCTAAGTAGTCAGTGTGCAGTGGGCGCCGGGTATGATGATGGTGATGACTCAAATTGATGATTGAATCTTGATTAAAACTGAAATGTTTTTGCAGTTAATAAAATCAACAACTGAATAGCTTTGCATTTGTAGTTTGACTAGAAAATATGTGTTGCAAATCCTATTCGGAAATAACATGAAATCCCTTTTGATTATGACATACATGACGACAGAACTCCACCCCCAATCACACGAGTGTAATTAATGGGACTTTCCACTTTCAGCACCTAGTTTTACAGCACCGATTTGTTGTATCTAATAAGAAGTGCAGTAACAAATGTAGTAGAAACTTCTTCCAAAAGAGTGTACTGAAATCGTACACCGTACCTATTTCTGCTTCTATCGCGAGCCTTGTGCGTGGAGACTGAATCCCGAAATTCCGTAACGAAATAACCTTACACTGCGCATGCGTAATCCAACAAAAAATGCTATACAATAGCTTTACCGCGGCAGTCTCCGAGTGCCACACGTCTTTTTTTGTTCTGGTTTGTAGAAAGTAATTATAATATAAAAATTTAAATTGATTTAAATTGGCTTGCAACAAGTATTTTATATTAAACAAGCTGGTTTCAAGCCAATTTAAAGTTATTTCAGTCTATAAATAAGTCTGACGATTGGTGCTCATTGTAGATTAGGTGCTGTAGAACTTGGTGCTGAAATTGAAATGTCACAGCAATAATTACGCAAAGCAACATGAGAGAGCTAGCAAATAGATACGAGTACATGATCATAATATTGTATCAAAGTAGAAACTAAACTAGGCTTTAGGATCTAATCTAGATACATTATTTTGAGTCTCCATTATTTGACTTAATGAACGGAACGTAATGACTAAAAAATTTATAATAAATAGTTATAAAACGTCCTTAAAAACGTCCGTCTTTACTATTCGTGAAATTCGTAATAATTGGCTGATACGGTTTTTAAACTTTATCTATATTAAAAATATATAAATAAAATTCAATAAGGATTTAAAAAACAAGTGCGGCCTGCAATCTTTGCAGAGAATTCTGTATTCGCAGATTGCAACCAATGTACCATCAACTAGTTAGCTAGTTTCAGCTTTTTATAGTCATCTTATTTGCCTAATTTATCATTTAAAGTCGACCAATCGTAGCCTGATCTAAATATTTTATATTTTTAAAGGTTTATGTATAGCTTTTTTTATTCATGCTGAGTGAACCTTTTACACAACTGTTTTTGGTAAAATTTCTTTGTCATTGTATGTACCTACTAGTTGATGCCTAAGGGTAAGGGTGCATGGCAAGAGCCTCCTCGTGGCGCACACCGGTAACAGCTAGGCACAGTAAAGCAGTGTCTAGTCTGGCTAATCTTTCCAACACGATGCTACAACAAAATACAGTTGTAGCATCGACACGATAAGAAGAAGAAGTTGATGCCTGCGATTACGTCTTATTCTTTTTTTTTTATTATCGTAATATTTTGGTCAATTCACACAATATCTTTTTAAATTATATCCTATGTGTTCTGATGTCTTAACTTAACTATATAATTGTAAAGTTTCATTAAAATCCATTCAGTAGTTATTGCGTGAAAGAGCAACAAACATACATCCACACCTACGAGTACATCCATACATTTAAATTTTTTGTTGTGTTCTTGTGTCACACGAAGTCAAAGTCAAAAGTCAAAGTCAAAAATTACTTTATTCAGTAAAATCACAAGGATAATTTAGAATCGTCTTACATACTAGGTGATTCTAGGAAGAAGAAGAAGATCCATCCATACAAACATCCGATTTCATTATATTAGTAGTTCTT
The DNA here is from genome assembly GCA_932527185.1 of Ecliptopera silaceata. Taxonomy (NCBI): domain Eukaryota; kingdom Metazoa; phylum Arthropoda; class Insecta; order Lepidoptera; family Geometridae; genus Ecliptopera; species Ecliptopera silaceata. The sequence continues at coordinate 2,975,986 of OW052205.1, read as the reverse complement.
TGGTTTTACAACTTTTGTAAGGCATAATATGCAATAAGGTTGGGTTACGGCCGGTTTCTCGGACGATGATCAACGAAAAAATCAAATAATTACTATGTGTCAAACTCGGATCAATCGTGATTTGGGTTTCCAGAAACCGGCCGTAAGTCTTTAAGGTTGAATTTATATGATACCTTTCTATAGTAATCAATATAAAGTAATAAAGACTGAACAATAACTTGTACTTAGAGTTAAGAGTCTCATATTAATCGTCATTATTACTTGAAGCCCTGTCATTCATATTGAAAGGCGCTTTAATAGGATTACATGGTTAAAGAACTTTAAAAGCTTATTACAAGTTTATTACAAGTTTCAATGATTATTTTACTTAGAACTTATTTTTTACTTGAGACATAATGCTAAGTTTTTATTCAAATTTATTTTGAATAATGTGTAAAATACATCGAACTTTTTTTGTTTTATACATGCAGGGATCATGTCTTGACGCCTTTTCAAGTAGTTGAACATGTTTTTTTCAAAGATTACTAAAACATATTAAAAAGGCAATAATTGGCAAGTCAGAAACTACAAAAGATAGAGAAATGTCTTTAAAGGAACCATGCTGTCGATTTATAAAAAAACATTAACTTTTTTTAACGTTTTTTCATACTTTTTAGGTCCTTAGGAATAATGTATGACCATAATGTATTTATAAAGTAATGAGTTCACCCATTTATCAATCACCTAGAAAAAACTAGTCTAGTACCACTCGCCTAGTAACCACTTAATTGCTTAAGTCGCCTAGCCGACACTGAAAAGTTGTGACCTCTATTGACGTCCCGAGGGTAGGTAGATTAAACCAGGGCATCCGGGCACCTTAAGTTTTAATTTAGACTTTAATGAAAATCCCCAAAAGCTCATAAATTACAAACATTGATCCCTTTGATTATTAGAAGTGTACTGTCGCATAAACGATTCGAACATTAAGATCGTGTACGCACTATCCGATTCAAAAACAACTGGCATGACGGTCGTTGCGTAACGTAGACCTAATCGGTTCGAGTTACATTGCGCGTCAACGCTAGCTAACTGCCGAGCGTCATCGCGCAATGTATATTACATACATTTTTAAGAATAACACATTTTTTTGTGATCGTCTCTCAGCATACTTAGTACGAAGATCTCAAGGTTGTGACAATGTATGACAATGACAATATAACAATACACGTCGTACATTGCTCTCCTTGAAAGCATAGAAGCCATATCAAAGAATAGCGCTCCACTCATGTCTATATTGAGACTCAAGCAATTTTGTAAAGAAAAAGTATTTGCTATAAAGATGTACCTACTTACTAAATGATGAAACAAGCAAGTGAAGTATGTAGTACCTTATTACAGCCTATAACGAAATATTTTTTAGTGACTTAAATAAATATTCACAGACAATTCACACATCACACTCTAGTCCCAAACGAGGCAAAGCTTGTATTATGGGAACTAGATTGCTGATAGAATACTTATATACTTTTTTTGTAAATAAATACATAGAATACAATAGTAACACCCACACAGAACAAATATGTACGTTCATCTCACAAACATTTGCTCTGGATGGGAATCGAACCCACGACCCATAGCATGGAAGGCAGAGCTACTGCCAACTGAGCTGTGACTCCTGTTAAGATTAGATTAGTTATTAATTATTGCAATAAAATAAGAAAAATCCAGCAGCGAGCTTATTGCTAATTAGCATTTTTTTCCAATGAACCTTTGTGTAGTTCCTCTAACTACCCTAAACTTTAAAACATTTACTTAAGTTTGTTTAATGTTTTAATGTTTCGTAATGTTTAAAAGTTATAAATGCAGAGTGATTTCTAGGCTCGTTCTTAGCATCAGGTAGACCTGTTCATCTACTCAAATAAAAATAAAACTAAACTGCTTTTAAGAGTTACTCGCGAGCTCGCTAGCTATTCGATAATGTCGTAAATACTGGTAAGGTTACACAGAAGTAATAGGCACCTATTAAATTTGTTATTAGTAGAATTTATTGAATATGCCTCCCTTTGCACCCAATTAAAGTTGCCGCTACAATTAGTTACGGCAGTTATGTGGCGCAATTAATTTTTATGGTAACTTACTGCTTGTGGTATTTTGAAAATATTTTTGTGGCATAACTGGATTGTATTTATTAACTATACAAACTATTTCGAAAGAATAAATAAAGTATACAATGAAGACTTGTAAATATGACGAAAATTTAATTAAATAAATAAATATTCATGGAAATTTCACACACACTCCCAAACTAAGCAAAGTTTGTTATATGCTTACTTCTCATAGCATGTATGGAAGGCGGAGCTATCACCAACTGAGCTGTGACGCCTGTCAATATTTTATTGTTTTTTCCATAATTCATGATTTGTGTCTTTTCCTAATTATATCAATTTTAAAACAATATTCAATCATAAACTATCTAGTAAAAATGATCTTCTCTCAATGTGCAGCTGTCTTAACCTACGTCAAAGTTCAGGCTAAGGTCACTGGGAACCAATCACACAGGTCACCTCCCTCCGATTGTACAAGTTGAATCGAACGCCCTTTGGACTTAGTGACTCTCTGATATCGGGTCTGTACATGGAACCAAGCGAGAGAGGTTAGCGTTCAAAATAATTATTAACTGTTTTTTGTGAGCTAGTTCAGAATATTTTTCTGTGGTTAGAATATTTTTGTGTTGATCACACAAACGTTTGCTCTGGGTGGGAATCGAAGCCACGCCCAGAGCTTGGAATGCTGAGCTTTACTACCAACTGAGCTATGACTGTTGTAATAATAGATTCTAAATGATTAATAATATAATAATATGTACTTACTTAATTAAAAAGAAAACTTTTTACAACAACCACACTCAAAAACATAATTATCTTTTATATACATCTCTGGGTACTGATTGATTATTATTAAATTATGATAAAAACTTATAAAGTTAAAAAACTGTTCATTGAACTTAAAAATTCTGATTTTAGTTCTTAGTAAATTGAAACCTTATAGAAGTTTATTAAAATTTATAAATTATATTACTTATTAAAAAGGATATTACTGGCTAGACAGTTTTTTATCTGATCTCTATAAAATACTTTACTTTTACTGAAATCTAAAACTGCTTAAATTTAATATATATCATAAGTTTTATTATTTATTTATTATATATATGTTTTTATATAAATGTTTTATTATTTATTTATTCATCATAAATTTTATGATCAACAGTGATTTATGGCAATATAACCCTAGTTTTAATGTAGTTAAGGTCTAGAATCTAAATTGTAGATCCTGATTTGGAAAAATCGATTGAGTTTGGATTATTCCAAATATTATGTAAATTATATTTAAATGAAAACCTAAAAATTTTAGCTCAGATTTCTATTTTTACTTATAGACGGTATAGGGACTCAGTAAAAATAATATGTAAATTTTTTGTATACATTAAAATTTATATTTTGATAGATTTTATTCACAAACAAACTTACGACTATTACCTACAGTATTTACAAAATGTACATAGGTATATAAAATACATAACAAATTGTAACACAATAGCCCCTTGGGATCTATATTTAGGTACATTCTACTTGAAATAAATAATAATTAGTCTTCATAAGATCATATTTCACCTAATTTGTATTACGGACGCCATACAAATATCTACGATACAAACATGCTTAACTAATATTAGCGAAGCAAATTAACAACGCCTCGTATTAATTATTATGTTTTAGCGGAAATAGGTCAACAATAATTAAACTACTAATTGATTATGGGGTTTTAATGTTAATATGCGCTGTGTTTATTAACGGTCTATCTTTTAAAAAGTTAGCGCAGACTTGATGTGTTACCATACGTAATGTAGACATAATGTCAACGCTAACTTTTTATAAGATGGGGAGTAAGACTATAAATAAGTCTTACGAATTCTCCAATAAGGAATTGGAGGAAACCTTTATTAATCTCAGGCGTAGAACAAATAGTTATTATTTTTATTTCTCGCAAGATATGTGTTGAGTAAAATTTGAATCCGTAACTGTCTTCTACATGAGATGGAGTTTCCAAAGAGGTCGCGGATTCTAATCCTGCCCATTAATCTAGGTTTAGGGTGTCAAAAGAAAAGTCGCAGGTTCTAATCCTGCTAAACTCATAATCTAGTTTTGAAAATTGGTTTCAGTTTATAAATAGTTAGCTAAGATACTATCTCGAATAATTTTTGGATGACAATTTAGTAATAAACGCATTTTATCGTTAAACAACACAGTTTGCGTTCATACTAATTAAAAATTTAGGTTAGGGTTTTAAAATAACTAATTATAAAACCCTAACCTAAAAATTTGAAAAAGTTTTGAAGTGTTTAAAATATCTTAATATAGACCAGAGTTATTGTGCTAGCGTGACGAAATTTTAAGTAAATAGGTACGGTACATATTGAAGTAATCTTTGTGTAAAATAAAAAATAATTCAGTACCTACTTATAATAAAAAATACCGCTTATAAATACCTGTCTCTCGGTTTGAAATCTTAAAAATAATTTAACACCTCAAGGGAATAAAATAATTTCTAAAATATTGTTTTTTAACGTTTTTCTAATGTATTATTTATTCATCGTACTTTTTTGTTTAATTTTGTTTAAAAGAAAATTATACACTGCACTATAACACACTCGGTCTATCTTATAAAAAGTTAGCGCAGACTTGATGTTTTGATTACCATACGTAATGTTGTCATTATGTCAACGCTAACTTGTTTGCTTTAGATAAGTGATCAATTGCTAGGAATTCACTAGGAACCCGAAAGTAAGTAGTAAAATCTCTACGATTTTGATTAAAGTTATCAATAAACATTAAGATAAATAATTCAATATTCATGGTAATTTCACTCAACACTCTCACACAACTCTAATATAATCAAATCCTATAAGCAAATATACTATGGGAACTAATTTTCTCAATACGAATATATATTTTGGCCAAAGCTAAAACCACGGTATTTAGAGCAATGTCGTAAAGGACTTCTATTATGAAAAAATAATAATTGTATCCTTAGATTTTTTATAAATCATTTGTCTCTATTTAAACTAGATTACAAATTAATAGGATACGTGGACAGTTGTTAATTTATTTCTTTGTACTGTATACAGATGATAATTAGGTTTGTTTTTACCTACTGTAAAATACATTTTCTTATACTTGTTAAAATTTGTATAAATCAATTGTCTAAACAATATTCTACTCAAAACAATTGAGGTGTGAAATTTGGTGCAAACAATATTCAGGTAGTTGTGGGGTCTTTGTGAGCTGCCGTGAAGTTTCAAGACAGTTCGAGTTTCTCAAGGCTTCAAATATTCACAAATCCTAGAGGAAATCACGCCATAAATCGTAGGTCCCAGCTTCGTTAGTATTACACCTATTTAATTAACCACATCTCAGAAAGCAGTAATTAATTTGTAGCGTTTCTGCGCTTGTCACATAAATTCCTCAGGGTTGGTTTGGGCAATGCTCTGTACAGTTTGTAGTTGAAGTAAATTTTTCTTAGGCTACAGATATACCCCTTATCATATAAAAAGTTAGCGTTGACATTATGTCACCATTACGTATGGTAATCAAGACATCAAGTCGGCGCTAAGATAGACCGCTAGATTAATTTTTAAGAGTACTTAAGTGAGGCAACAAGCAAATACTTTACCATTTGTTGTAATAACATCTGCCAATAAAAATGCACTATCTCGCCGAACACATCCATTGTGATACGTATGTTTTTTCGTGACAAATATTTATAAAATGGTTGATTATGTATTTTTTTTGCTGACTGTTACAAATAGTCTTATAATAATAGCGTAGTATTTGAACAATACCAGTGCCGCAGGACATTGATCTGACCATTCCAGCGCCATATATTTTTATAAGAACGAATTTTCTTTATCTGAGCAAATATATCACTCTATATTAAGTATTTTCGGATGAATGAGACGAAAATTTTAAACTACATATTACCATTACCATTTTTTTGTGAGAGGCGTCATGCTCTGCTCTGTTCTGCTCTGCTCTGCTCAGGTCGTGGGTTCGAACTTTTATGTACTTTATTACATATTATTTTACATTTTCAATTTTCATATTGGTTATTTGACGACTTAATAATAGTGTTATTAAACATAAAAAACACCTTTTTGTCGGAAAAACTACGTTGATTAACTCATCTCCCCATCACAAAAAAATCTTGGCTTTCTTCACATGTCTTCGCCTACGTCCAAAACATTTCTACCAATAGATATATAATTTTAAAATATCTCAAATAAAACCTGTTTGTATAGGATGAAGCTATAATATACTTTTGCCCTCCTTCCCCTCTTCACAAAACTAAAACAAATAAAGAGGGTTTCTTATTCAATCATTTGGACTTATATTTATTCCGGCAACGTTTTTCTTCAATATTCGCGGAAAGTTTTATATGGAAAGTTGAGGAAAGATAATTATTGTGTCTCAACTTTTTTGAATATTCGATGCTGTACCTCTACCATGAGTTGTCACAGTAAAATCGCCTGACTTTACTACAGTAGTTACGTAAATATTAGAATTACGAATTTTAGTAGCCAATTATCCGCTAGAGGCGCTGTACAAATCTTCATACATTTTTTTAACTACAGACGCTAGCGAGTATAGTATATATAGTATAGTAAAAACTCATGGTAGAGCTACTGGTACAGAAGTTGTAAGTAGGTAGGTAAGCTGCCTTTAGGGCGTTATTGAACGGAGCATGTTTGTTTCAAATGTTACATTACGAGCGATGACGTAGACTTTGATTAAATTCGGTGAACAAACGGTCTCGCGATGTTGACATGATTCAAACATGGCTTGCGTGCTTCGCCCGCGGCAAAAAACCTCGTTGCCTTGCCAAAACATACAGCAACCGCGAGTCCGCGAGTCAAATGAATTGGCTTGGCTTACGTAAATACAGACACTAACGGCCGGTTTCTCGAACGATGATCAAAGAAAAAAACAAATAATAATTATGTGTCAAACTCGGATCAATCGTGATTTGGGTTTCCAGAAACCGGCCGACTTAATAATCCCCTTAATCTTATAAAAAGTTAGCGTAGACTTGATGTCTTGATTACCATACGTAATGATGACATAATGTCAACGTAACTTTTTATAAGATAGGGGTTTAGAAAATATATGTCTACTTTATGTTATAGAATGCAGTTAAATAAATATAAGCATGTAATAAATAATATGTCATCTTCAGATGAAGCAATGCGCTATTGCATTTTTCTGTAGGTACATACTACTCGAGATGAAAATTCTTGGAATCGATAGCTCACCATACCTTTGAGGTATGCGTTTATAAAGAAATGTACGTGGGAAATTGTTCACATTGCTATGAAATAAAAATCTACTGAGAAAATGTTATTTAAATACATTGAAATAAAACAAGATAGCACTTACATAAACTTTTAGAAATAGGTAAATAATAAATAAATATTCTTGGATATATAACACATCACCATCTAGTCCCAAACTAAGCAGAGCTTGTACTATGGGAACTAGATTGCTGATCGATTGTAAATTATAATACTTTTTTTGTACATACCTAGAAAACATAGTAACACCCAGATTCAGAATAAATATTTATGTTCATCACGCAAACATTTGCTCTGGGTGGGAATCAAACACACGACCCACAGCATGGAAGGCAGAGCTACTACCAACTCAGTTGTGACGCCTGTCAAAAAGGTTAAAAGTTGCAAATTATGAGTTTAACCAGTAGTAATTATAAGCACACTGTATGGTTTGTCAAAAAAAACATATATAAAAAAAATTTATTTTTTAATTTTTTTTTTATTCAGGATAGTATATAAAAACAATAATACAATAAAATTTATAATGTGATTATTTTTATTCCAAATAATGAATAAATAATAGCCGAAAACTGATATTACGTATCAAGACACAAATTAGCTACCAATAACATCATAAATAAATTACCCATAATTATTCCCATGCTAAGGTTTCAAACCACTTACAATGTTGGAAGAAATATTCATGTGTATTGTGAATTACAAATAGTTTTATTAATTGTGATATGATGAGTGAATAAATCATATCCTATCTTACTACTACGCGACTTCGTCTTGCTATCGTTATATTACCTTTATATATAATGTTTTCTGATGTTTAAAGTACTTTGTTGTAAAGTTTCATTAAAATCTATTCAATAGTTTTTGCGTGTAACAAACATCTAACCATACAAATCTTCGCGTTTATAATATTAGTTTATTTATGAAATAAATTAGTAGGATTGAATAAACAAGAGACAAATAAGCAGTGGACCAAATGAGCAGTGACTTATTTAATAAAAAGTTCTTATACCTGGTGAACCCGAGTTTAGCTCACTCTGTTATCAAAAATAAATTGTTTTTACGAAGTTGTTTACATGTTGGAGCCGGTGATTAATATATCGTGGGGTTGCTGCCAGACTGAAAGTGGTGATGAAACGGAGTTTATGATTTGTGTTACCTGTGGGAAAAGTTATCACCTGGCCTGTTTATCTTCAACGAGTACAAAGGGACTTTCACTTTCTACTGCTGATTGGATGTGCCCAGAGTGCAGTATGAAGCCAAAAGGTGGTAACAACGATAATACGCCATTGCGCAGTGCAAAGGAAAATCTATCATCGAGACCATCAAAAAGAGCTGCGCTCCAATCTCCCAAGAATGATACAGAGGTTGGATTGACCCGGGAAGATGTCAAAGAGGTAGTTCAAAACATATTTAGTGAACACATGGAAAAGTTTTTTAACCGCATTGATAAACAAATTATGACAACGGTCGTCGCTGCTCTCGCACCTGTCACTGAGGATATTCAAGAGCTAAAACAATCACTGGTTCGTGTTAATGAGCAATATAAGGAGTCCGCATGTAGCGTATCCCAGCTGTCAACTGCAGTGAAAGAACTTCAATCGGAAAATTCTGCGCTTCGTTCCTATAACAAAGATTTATCCGCTAGACTGAATCAGGTCGAACAATACGCTAGAAATTCTAATGTTGAAATTCAGTGTATGCCCGAAAAGAAAAATGAGGACATTTATAAGATTGTTGCAGAGATTGGTAAAACTATAGGATGCGCAGTGAAGTTTGACGAGATATTAAACTGTAGCCGTATTGCTAAGATGGATCCTAAAGGAAGTAGACCTCGCTCAATAATAGTCCACTTCGTTACGCCGAGAATTCGCGACACTTTTTTAGCAGCGTGCATCAAATTTAACCGCTCTAATGCAAATGATAAACTCAATAGTACACATGCTGGACTGAACGGAGAAAAATCTTCTATTTTTGTGGTCGAACACTTATCGCCTACCAACAAGATGTTACACTACGAGGCCAGGACTGCTGCAAAGGATAAAGGATATAAATACGTCTGGGTGCGCAATGGACGCATTTAATTTTATTTGAGGAAATCTGATACATCCGATCATAATTTAATAAAAAACTCGGAGTGTTTACTCAAATTAGACTAAGCTGTCCCTAAACAAATATTAGTGCAACCAGTGGCATCATACAGCATCTTTAAACAAATAAAAAATAAAATAAATATATTCACTACTATAGCTGAACCATGTTCCGTCAACATCTGGGCAGATTCCACTACTTATATAATTTTACTTCCCGTACCTACATAACAGCATAAGTTATCAAATACTAACTAAAATGTTTTTTTTACTGATAGTGCAGCTATTTAACATTCTTAGGGGATCCTTGTTACTTAAGGCTACTTTAGGTTAAAAGAAGTCATGATATCAGAGTGTTATTTCTGTAGTCATAATAGAATATGTCTAATAATCCTCAAAATATCCTGTAAATTGTAGCTATGTATTGTTGTTTACCCTGGTTCTGTAGTTATGTTATTATGTTAGGCATTATGTTCATGTAAACATATTGTTTTCTTTTGTTATTTTTTCACTTTGTATTACAACTAACAGTTTTGTAATGGTGTTTAGTAATGGTATGAACCACCTATCTACTATTTCTTCATAGTTATTCTTTTGATACGCAATAAAGAACCATTTCTTTTGTTTTCTTTACATCTTATTATAGATGATTTAGCAATTTAATTCTATATGCACCTAGTTCTAAGCATGTGGTGTTTACCTGTAATGGGTTTGTACACATAGAATAAGAACCTTTATGTTTAAGTTTTTTGGATGTGTTGTGTATAAACTGTTGGTGAACCTAAATAAATAAATAAATAAATAAAATATTTTTATTAATTAATTTAGTAATACTAAAAAATACTCGCGCGGTTCTCTACGTTCGTAGAAATACCCATACTTCTATAAATAGTCGAGAGATATTCCCGGGCGGGTATTGAGTGATGGGAAACCATTTTCTCGTATGAAAAGAAAATGGCCTTAAGGTTATAAATTGCTGCGAGAATGGAACCTGCACCACCGATATGTCAGTTATCCTAATATTATTTGTGAATGCTTTGACGTTGGTCCTCAATCTATAAAACCGATTTTCTTGAAATTTATATTTGAAAAAAAAAAACTTTTTTTTCACATGCCCAATCTTAACAAAGATTTCAAAGTTTTTAACAAAAAAACGCTTAATAACATTAATGTATTATATCTTCGTTTTTACAGTTGAAATTTTTTCATAAGCCAATATCTAGAACTTTAGGTTTCATAATTTTTGACTCCTTTATGAAACTGTCAAAAAAGCTACAATGATGCTAATCAACAAATCAGGGCAATACCCAACATACCTCTTTATATTTTAGTCACTAAGATCATAAGCTTTCGTGGATGCTGCACTTAAGAGTACCATTATCCTAGTAGACTTAATGGAATGGTATGGGGGTCGAGGGCACTATGGGGAGACATAAACATTTTCAAGATCTCGCAAGAAGTGTTTTGGATATACCTTTTTACAAAGTATCGGGTACCGTAGATTTTTATGTTTTAAGTGTCTGTAATGTTTTTCAGTCTACGCTTTTTTGTACTAAAATAAATGTAGATTAAATTGTACATGTTTGAGAAGTATAGAGTTTTTATTTATTTGTTTTTATGCATTTTCTTGGAAAATATTTATTTATTTATTTCTAAATTTTACCAACTTAATTAAGTATTTGTTGCAATGATATATTTTAGTTTAGTTTTTGAGTTTTAAAGATGTATCACAATTATATATTTTACAAACATAACTTTAATCATCAATTAGAAGAAATAAAAACACATTTTTAATATTTACTCATTATAAGTTTCTATGGTTCTACCTCTGAACTATGATTTACCGAAAAAAAAGAATTAATTATTGGCAGTTTAATCGCTTGTAAAAAAAATATTCTATATTTTTTTATTTTTCTTTTTCTTTATATAGGTATTATATATTCTTATGTGAAAAGGTTCGAATTGATAATCCTTTTTGAATTCGGTTGAAAAAGCTAAAGGTATGTTCAAGGTTCACCTTCATTTTCTAATACTTACATAATCTCTTTGAATTAAAAACCGATAGGTTCACACCCAAAGGTCTAACCACAGCTTTAGGTTCCGAAGGTGTGGGTTCCCGTAATTAAATTATCTACTGTACCGTGCAGAGCTGACCCATTATTCTGGCCTGTAGGTCGTGGGACGGAACCCTTGCACCCTGATGTCAGTTGGCATGATCGTTTATCACGGCTTAATTAAATATATTCGCTTTGTTTAAATCTATTCAGCTCTTTGTTAAATAACTCGTGTGTTATACTATACCTACATATTTCTACCAAGCAGTGATGCTCGCATTTCTGTATTCAGGCATGACAGTTGGCACCTTCATGTTTCAGAATTGTAGATGCAGTGATTAGTTTTTCGATAAATAAACTTACTCTGGTGAGATGGAACGACGATCTGCGGAATGTAGCTGCTAAGCACTGTATGAGAAGAGCCGAAAACCGGGTTTAAAGGCGCGTGTTGGGAGAGACTTACGTGCAGCAGTAGACCGATATAGGTATTAACCTCTTGCAATGTTTTATTGTAAGTTAAACTATTCAATATTATGTGACCCATTAGTTTGTTGTATATTTTCTAAAAAATACATGTTATTTTGAAATTTTATTTTGCTGGCTCTTGTAAGCATACAAATAACAAGAAAACAGTTTGAGCATTACGATCAAACGTGAAAAATAGGTAAACATAATTTCGTATTTGTAACGTTTTTGTATAAAGACGACGATCTACGACCCTACCAAATATAATTGGGCATCAGGAACAAAGCGCCTGTCATTAGAAAAAAAAATCTTTTGCGTCATAAATATAGATCAAAGATCAAAGACTTGAAAACGATTGCTTTGATGGAACGCGTTTTATGAAAGCCGTAATTGCAGTTTTATCTGTCACTTAAAGGGGATATTATTTTATTTGAAGTAGGTACCGCTCAAAGCTAAATATGAAATAATGAGGTCATCGCTAATCTTTCATATTTTTGCGAAGTATCACAGAACCCTAATGGATTGAGCTATAATCTAGTATTTTCATTTAGTATTTATGAATAAAGAAACGCCGTTCTTAAGGTGTTTTGCAATAGCACCGAGTCGAATTTGTTTTGTTTATGCAAATAAATAAAGCGAAACAATATGAAAGTAATAATGAACCTGGTACGAAAGTCGCGAAAGCTCGATACTAACACAACTGTTTATGGCGTCTCCGCGTTCCCCATACACACGATTATGAGGCGCTACAAACTTTGGAGCAATTTATAAAATTGGACGGCCGAGCCAGGAGCGTAGGCCTAACATCGGATAACGTCCGTAAAAACGGATTTACGCCCAAGAAACTGCCTATTGTTGTAAATTCTCGCCCTCCCGGCCATCATCTGTTCACGGTTAATCGAACATCAAAATTCGGAAATGCGTAAAAACGTCGAGTTTTATCACCTGCCTGCAGCGTTTTTAGACGCGATGAAAGGAAAGCTCTGGGGATTTTGTGCTGATCCTTTGATTTGACACGTCATCCGTGTTCATAATCAGCGGCTGCAGATCAAAGAGTCTGCGGTTAACCAGGAATCCGCACCGGTTGATCGTTTCAAGGGCAGATTATTCAAATTAAATGCTTTATTGGGATCAATCGGGCTGCGGTCCTGAGACTATGGCATTCCATTAAGGATTCATGGGATGAATGAGCACACAGTATGTGAACTTGATTCTCCATTGTAGTACATACCTATTACGGTTATAATACTATTGTACCTGTGTACATCGTACCTGTATTGATCGAGCGAGCGAAGCGCTCGAAAATGTTTGCAAATGTTGGTCAGATACTAGAATTTCAATGATTGTGTCGTTACAATAGTATTGAAGACTAGATCGCGGTGTCGCTACAATTTCCAAACTCTCTCTGAAATAGTTAATGAAATGATCTTCTTCATTTTATTTTATCGGTACCATCGTGAGATTTAATGAAGTAATTAAATGGTTTGAGAAACAATTTACTTTAAAAGTTGCGAACATTAATTCTATTTTGTGTTAAATTTTGTTTGAAAGTAGAGCATTTTTAATCTGCGCCGCAGTAATAGATGTTCAAACTTTGCTTTTGAATTATTTCTTTCGAGTTTGAAGTTTGCCTTACTTCAAGATATTACGTGGAATAAAACTGCTGAGTTAATGAAGAGATAACACAAGCTGGTTAAATTACAGTACAGATATATTTAAGCCACAAACTCGTTTCCAGCGACATGAATCTTTTGTGAGCGCGAAATTTTGCTGCCAAGAATTTTGTATTATGTAGCTAAGACTCCCATTGTCTCGATCTGTACGAAGATTAATTTGGGAAGCTCAGTAAATTCGCGTACAATGATCTAGAGTTGCCATGGAAGCCCCTATTTAAGTGTAATGTACTGGGAATTATTATCACTTTAAGGCTTCAATGTTTTTTAACAGTAAGCAAATGCTTATTTTGTATTTGCGGTATTTCTGATCATTTCTTTGTTAACAAATGAGAATATTTCTTAGAACGTTTAACTGTTTTCTGAAAGTAATTATTTTATATAGTTGCTTTGCTATATTCTTACTAGGGCTTGGACGTGACTTTGTTTTTTGTTTTTTAGTAATACGAAAAATAATCCTTATCAGCAATAGAATCCATTGGTTCAATAATATAATACAGGGTATACATAAACTTTTCATTTTTTATAAATTGAAAGCATGGTTTCTTTCACGACATTTTTCTAACTATTTCGGACTGGCCCATCTGTAAATACTAAATATTTTTGCAAAACTTAGATCTTAGAGAATAGCAATCGAAAAGTAAATCTAAAAGGGACAGTTAAAATAAAACTTTTTGTTATGAATTCGACAAACATATTATTTTCTTAACAGAAGTTTTCTGTAGGTACTCAAACAGTTAACAACTCTGGAAAATTTCTCGAACTAGATTCAAACTCGCGAATAAAATACGATGGACAAATAAACATTCATGGATATACAACGCCAAAGTTTGTACTATAGAAACTAGAACCACAGCATGGAAGGAAGCTGTGACACTTCACAAACGAATCAATTTAATCAAATAAAAATTAATTTTGCTGATAAAGCGAAAAGGTTGGTCTGATCATGTCAAATAGACATCATTGGGCATTTTATCACAAATATATTGTTGGGCCAGTTATATTTACGTAGACAAAATAGTTTCAAGGGAAATTATTATCCGATTAGCGTAGTTCCCGGATGTGCTGTGGCATTTCTTATCCAAAACGTGTCAGTTTATTATAGACTAGCTGACCCGTGCCCACTTCATTGGGCATAATTTGACCGTTTTTTCTCAGATTCACTTTGCAAAACGGACTACCACGTAAAAGCCTATTTGTTTTTAGATTTTTTATATAACCTATGACACTCAGCAATAATGTGGCTTACTATTGGTGAAATAATTTTTAAAATCGGTTCAGTAGATCCCAAGATTACCCCTTACAATTTAACAAATATACAAACACACAATCTTTACCTCTTTATATCGAGATGTACCTACTATGAAACAAGTGGAAGGCAGGAACATGAACGAAACTAGAATACCAGTAGGGCTATCCAGCAAGGGGAAACTTGCGTGACCGAATATCCTTTCAGTTGCAGTTCAGTTTTCGATGATTTTACTATAGTAACTCATCAGTATTCCGTGGCATTTTTGTGGACTGACGTGACTGAGCTGTTAAAAATGACGTCAATGCCGCGGTTTAGGGCGTGGCCTACCTGATTTGAGCATGGCCTACCTGATTTAAGCATGACCAACCAGATTTGAGCATGGCCTACCTGATTTCGTTGATTCTATCAAACGGTATATCAATAAAAGACGAAGAAGAAAACTGAAATGTTATTTGAGCAAATAATATTTCAAATACAGTTCAGTGGTCTGGATACCACCCCAGATCTCTGGTATTCGTGTATATCATAATCAGGAAGTTATTATCTAATGACTTCCTGATTATAATATATATTTCCGGACTTGATGTGTTGATTACCATACGTAATGGTGACATAAAGTCAACGCTAACTTTTTATAAGATAGATAGGAGGACTATATATAAACCTAATAGGTATACCTGATCTACTAACATTACTATGGTTTCTATACTAACAAAAATTTATTACATTTAAGTATTCCATCAATAATACAGTCCGTATAAAAGCTTCGCCTAATTTAGGACTAGATAGAGTTGTGTGATATGAATATTTAATTATTAATTTTATCTTGTAATCTTGTCGCTTTGTAGCACTAATCTGATCAACCTATTAGTTATGAAATTAGCGTTGAAATTACAAAGCAACGTTAATCATATCTTGAATTATGCAAACATTATCAAAATGTGTCTAATAAGTAAAGCCATTTTCTAAGCACTGTCCACACAGTTAAAGTTCCTTCTTCTTCTTTTTTATATGGCTTCTGCGCATCAGTAGCAGCGCAGTATTGATAATAATTCTTAGTCAAGTCAGTCAATCGTCAAGTCAACTGTCATTTGTTTTAACGGTAGAAAAAAAAATCTGTTCAAAAGTTTCATCAAATCACGATATCACATAATACACTTTTATTTAAAAAAAATATACATTATACTACGACCTTATATAATATTTATGTATGTTAGTTATAATTCCACCAAAATAATACAGCAAAACTCAGTACAACACAAGAAAACAATTAAAAAAAAAAATGTTTTATCAAAAAATGACTGAACTCGAGTCCGTGGTCCCTTCCAAATTGTTTCCATCCGCGCACGAACCTATCAATCATGAACGTCAGATGCACGTCCCGACGATTTTCAAACAATTATGCTTACACAAGTACATGTTAAGTCGACCGCACGTATAAGACATTTAGGTTTACTACGCAGAATAAAACTACGTTTCGTTTTGTTACTTCGATCTACATTGCGCGGCGGCGTAGCCACTTCGCAAGAAACCACGCACAACGCATAAACTGACCGAGCATAGTAACTTAAATGACGACGTTGCTTTCATATCGTTTCTCGAAGTAAACGCCGAACGGCTTTCACAAATATCTGCTTAATAAGCGGCTTAGGAAATGTTACGCTCAAGTTTGTGGAAAGAATAAGTAATGGATCACCGTCGTAGTAAAGAGTTTATTATCGTATCTATATTTAAGTAAAAGTAGTTTTTTTTGTGAAAAACCACTTGCAGTGACGTTATAGGGGAGGGTGGGGGAATTGCGGACGCGGGGCAAATACGGACTAACATATATCTACTCCATCCCTGCCTCCCGCGTCCAGCTACCGCGATCACGCGTTTCGTTTGGCCATCTTTAGTGCCCACCAAACACTGGTAACAGACGGCTGCGCACACGTTTCTAGGTAATTGAAATTTTATTGTTTTTGTGATTTGGATGTAAATTTTCGTATTTACTATTTTGAGTGTTATTCGAAAAGACTAAGTGTCAGTTTAAAAACCATATTTTTTATCGATTGCGATGTTAATGACGAGTAAATAGTACGACCGATGGGCTTGATAAATTTTGATAACCTAAAAATTTTGATGTTGTACTTTTTCTAACTAGTTTGGGTCAATTACGGACAAACGGTCTGGGGTAAATACGACAAGGAAACCTAGAACAAAAAGAACAAAAGAAAATAGAAAGAAAGAAAAAGAATCTGGAACAAGAAAAGACTAAAACTACAAATAAAAAACCAAAAAACACCAAAGAAAAACGACCAAAAAAACTATTTTGAATGCGATAAAGAAAATGATGAATATTTCTGCATTTATTGCCAAGAAAAGGACTGTGATCCGCCCGCAGAAGACTGGATTATGTGTTCCAAATGCAACAATTGGGCACATGAGAATTGCAGTGCTGGGTCTTCTTCAAGAGGCTACGTTTGTGAATTCTGCAAATGAAATGAGATCTCGTCCATGTTGTCCGCAATTAACCCAGCACTGGTCCGTATTTACCCCTCGAGCTAAGGGTAATTACGGACATACATGTTTTTGTTTTTGATTAAAATTTAATACATGTTGATTGATCTCATATAATTATTAATGTTAATTTGATAGGTAAATAACTATAGTTTAAAAATTGATAAAGACAGACTGGTTATTATTTATAGTTTGAGTTTTATTTGTGATTCTGCTTAAGCGTCCGCAATTCCCCCACCCTCCCCTACAGCTGCGTTTCGGTTTAAATGTGCGTCGCGTCGATACTTGTAAAGTAATGGACTGCAAAGTATTAGATACAGATCTTCATTCTTAGTCATAGCTTATTCAATAAAATCTCAAGGATCATTTAGAATCGTTTTTTATTGCTAATCTAGGTTCAGTTCCTCGCGACTAGAGCCTAGAAGAACGGGCAATAAACTTCAGGCTTTGAAAGTGTTCTGTTAGATAATGCATGGTTAAACGGTTAATACTTCTAATACCTACTTAATACTTCTTACCAGGTCAGCTTTAAATATTTTCAATACTAAACACGAGATTTTAAAAGACAATTCATAATGGAAAGGATGAATAATGGTTTTATGGTCACATTATCGCTGATGTTGGCGTAAGAGAGCTGCTTTTCACTTCAGCCATTAGCAGTTCGCCAGATTGTCTAGCGAGATATCTTTTTAAAATTAATTACTGTGTCCTGCAGTTACCACATTGTCTTTAAAGTGTTTTTTAGATTTGGCTATAAATATAAAAGCTTGAAGATATGAAAATGTGTGTTATTGTGATATACACAGACAGAAAAGAGAAAACATAAAAAAAATATGCAAATACAAATAAATGATTAAAACAAGCCAAATTATTGTTATCATATCACTGAAATAAATATCTATATATTTGAGTGATATATTATATAGCGATTAAGATAATAATCTTGCGATGCTTCCAATCGGTACTGATTTGGATCATTTGAACTATTTATAGAAGTTATTATTCTACAGATAGCGTATTTTATATATACTTGTTATATTGAATACTATGTGATAGCCGTAATTTTCTTCATCATTAACCTAGTTCACTGCTCAACGGGGCGCATGGAAAGAGCCTCCTCGTGGCGCACACCGGTAACAGCTAGGCACGGCAAAGCAGTGTCTAGTCTGGCTAATCTTTCCAACACGACGCTACAACAAAATACAGTTGTAGCATCCACACGATAAGAAGAAGAAGACTGCTTAACGTAGGTCTCTCCCAAGACGCGCAACTGAGCCCGGTCTTTGGCTTTTTCATTTAGTGTTAGCGCTACATTCCTCAGATCGTTGCTACTACTGTTATTTTCTTAATGAATACATTATTTATTTCATAATGTTCATAACAATCACAATACCTATATTTTCTTTTCTTCAAACAACTACATCAAAGAAAACTACATTTCTTTACAACTGAGTAAGTACAATTTCTATACAGAATTTATGTTAAACTTCAAACAAAATGAAAGTTCCTACACAAGTATAATAATACTAATGATATCATTAGTCGGTCTGCAAACTTACGAGTTGTGCCTATTCAAAGGTCTTAAATTAGTTTAGATGCACTTTCACGTGAAGTTACGAACATCTATGACAGCTGGTTAACTTTATACGAGCACGAATAATGCCTTGATCACACGTACCGAGTAAACCGGCGAGACAGTGACGTATTTGAGATACACTGCGCGTCGACATCAGTTTTACTGTTGAACGTTGCAGCGTTAGCGCGCAGTGTATCTTAAAAACGTTACTGTCTCGCCGGTTTACTCGGTACGTGTAATCAAGGGATTAGTGTTACAATCGTACAGTAAACGTAACGCAGCGTATTCGATTCACATTGAATGTTAAACGCCAGCTCGACAGCAGAACGTCGCAGTGTCATAGCGCAGTGTTTCATATCTATCGTACTATGAATACAAAATGATAAAATAACAAATAATTGCCACTGAGGAGTGGCAATTAGCCACCAAATGGTCGTTGCTATTTATCTCTATGCAATTTTATATTTTATTTTCTAGTTTTATTACTTTATATTCATATCGCGCATTGACGTTCAGCAGTCAACGCCACCGTTTCGATACTTTTGCAAAAGTGTTACATTTATTCGTGTTTAGTAGAGCCCGAGCAGAAACAAATGTATCACTTGTAGGACTGCCAGCTCCTAGTCACTCAAAACGGTAGTTTCTTTGTAACTCATCGGTATTCTGTGGCGTTTCTGTTGGACTGATGTCATTGAGCTATATTCAATCGTATCAATAATAAAGTCACATATACACATTACTTTACAAGAAATGACACAGAATACCGATGAGTTACAATAGAAACCGAACCTGAACGTGATTTAAAACCTGGCAGGTTATGAGATACTGGAGTGGAGACCGCGTTTAGGCAAGAGTAGTGTAGGATGCCCTCTGGCGAGATGGAGCGACGATCTGCGGAGTGTAGCTGGCAAAAACTGCATGAGAAGAGCCGAAGACCGAGCTCGGTGGCGCGTCTTGGGAGAGACCTACGTCCAGCAGTGGACTGATATAGGTTGATGATGACAATGATAAGGTTTTGAGAGGCTAGGGAAACTACTGGGGTAAAGTTCACAACTAAAGTGAGTAAGCTGTTCTGTATTACACACGAAGTAGCTACTCATGTGAAGGCACATTCGCTGGGAAATGGAGACGACTTCTGTAGTACGTAACCTCAAATAAGGACTAAGTTAAATTTAAATTACCCACTTTGTATAACAACACAGTTGAGAATTTAAGTGTTTTAGGCTTGAGATACACGAATCTAATTTTTCAGTTAGAATAGAAAGAAGAGAAGGTAGCTCTGGTTTTATATAAAAATCTCGTATAATAACCTAAATCAAACTAATTTGTAGAAAAAAACTCTATTAGTCTATTGTCTATGGGCAAACCCAACAGAACTAACAATATTCTCGGATATTTTCACACATCACACTCTAGTCCCAAACTAAGCAAAACTTGTACTATGAGAACTAGACATTTGATAGAATACTTACAATTTTTTTTTGTTTTTTTTTGTAAATACATACAATGAAACATCCAGACACAACAAATATTTATGTTCATCACACAAATATTTGCTCTGGGTGGGAATCGAACCCAAGACTCATTGCATGGAAGGCAGAGCTACTGCCAACTGAGCTGTGAAGCCAGTCTAACTATTGACTAACAAATACTACCACACTATCTTACTACCGTAGCTTGGAAACCTAGCCTAGGGTATCTTGAACATGAAATTTTCGTTTAATTAAAAACAAAACTGTTGACGTAAGAAATTTTTATAATTGTTACTCTCAAACAGCAGATCAAGAAGTTATTCTAGTAATTTTTAATTTTGAAAATTCCTGAAATTTCAAGGGTTATTGTTTTCGAAAATACATATTTATACTCAATATTAACTGACTGTGTTTATCTAGGATAAGTTATCTTGTTGAACTAATATATTTTCAACAGAAAAGTCACAAAAGAATATGATTTATTGAAATTTGTTCCAATTTAGAGAAAAATTTATAACTATGAAAATTTCGAGTCATCCTGCTTTATGAGCATCACGTGCTGTCTTTTTATACTTTAAGCAGAACTATTATAAAATACTGAAAACGCTGAATTATAAGGAAAGTAAATTAATTTCACCAGTTTCAAGTAAATCTCTTTCAAAGCTTTTCTACGAAATTTTTGATGAAATGTTTGTTTTCCAAGATCACGAGACGCCCGGTTTGGAAATCCAACAAGAACTGAATTCAAAACTCTAATTAATTTTTAATAACTAATCGGCTCTAAAAACTGTGGGTAGTTTTGAATACTCGAATTTTAGTATATTTTTTATTTTCGTTATAAAAATTAAACTTTGCTCAGAGATAACGTAGCGTTTTCATAGTAAAATATTGTTAAAAGCGAAAAAGTAAAAAAAAAGGGAATGAACATTTCCTTCTTTAGATAGATAGATAGAAAACTCTTTATTGTACATACACACACACAGATACACATTTCTTATTATACTAAATTAATCTATTACAATGAAGTACAATGGGCGGCCTTATCGCTTCTTTCTTCTATTTCTAGCTTGGTCTCGTAAAAGGCGTTCACATTTCCTGAACTTGACACGATAGACGATAATTTCTCATTGTAAAAGGTCCTAATGAAAATAAGCTGCCTAAATCTGTATTTATCAGTAAATGGGTAGGTTCAATCAATAAGGGGTGTAAGAAATCTACGAACATTAAAAGCACATATAAAAGCCGTATATTAAAGCAATGTTTAAATCATTGTGTTATTCCAAAGAAGGTTTCTACTCATGAAAAATGTATACAGCGCCGTAGCCCCAAACTAAGCATAGCTTGTACTATGGTGAGTAGAGAGTATGGAGAGTAGTATATAGATTACTCAAAGAATTTGCATGGCTCCAAAAATTTATAACAAAGTGCCAGAAATCGTAAAGGAGTATGAAATATTGTGCTTTAAAAAGACGCTTACGGCATTACTTGTAAAGAGATGTTATTACAGTATAACCGAGTTTTTAAATGATGATCTTAAATTAGAATTCAATACATCCATTATCACAAAATCGAGCCTAAGTAACCAAGACATTTTTTCGCTCGCTTCGCTCGCTCGTTCACAAATTATATCGTTGCAAGTAATCACTGTCTAAAATGCCCTTTTTTATATTGCCAAAAATAAACTCAGCAAATTCCTGCGGAAAAAAGCATCTTAAGCTAGTAATATTTTCAATCATGTTTCCGAAGTAAATTTATTAAGGTTGCAATAACATTTCGTATTTAGATTTCGCTTTTAGATTTGTTGAATGTTTATTATATTACATTCTTGACTTCCAGTAGGTCTACCATGAGTTTTGACTATACTATATTTACGACACTCGCTAGCGTCTGTAGTTAAAAAAATGTATGAAGATTTGTACAGCGCCTCTAGCGGATAGTTGGGTACTAAAATTCGTCATACTAATATTGACGTAACTACTGTAGTAAAGTCAGGCGATTTTACTGTGACATCTCATGGTAGAGCCACAGAGGGGTTGAGTTACGGCTGTGCGCTCAAGTGCGCAAATTATGACCTATATAACTGGATATAAAGTCCAAAATTGGAACCGTGCTTTATTGGTTGACTGTACGCGTATAATAAAAAGATACGGTGAATATCGCTTTGTCTAAATCTTCTCTAAATTGATACAAAGTACTTGAAAATAGGTACATTGTATTTCTTCTAGTTTACTACTACTTGAGCTGTTTGAGATAGAGTTTGTTCCGAGTACCACCGTACCTATTTCTGCCGCAAAGCAGTACTTTTAACTCTAAGTTATGGTACTTTAATGGGTCATCTTTACCTCTGGGGGTGGACGCATTGCATAGCACTTCAAAGCACGTCCTCAATGAATTTGCTCTGAGACAATGCTTTGTAATGTTTGTAGCTATTGTAGCTATTGTGTAAATGTAACCTAACATCAGGCAGGGAATTTTCTTGTTCTATCAGAAAACAAAACATTTACACAACAACATTATGTTTTTTATTCTCTGTTATGTAAGTGCCTCCTACCTAGTATATGGTTTGAGCAATCAATGATTTTCTATTTCTATTCTTCTTCTTCTAATTGTGTCGATGCTACAACTGTATTTATTTCTATTAAAACTTTTATATCATATTTTTCTTTTCAGAACCCGCCTATCCCACCAACCAACGTTCAAGATAAAATTATAAACGCAGTGAGATATTTTTATAATATTCTCTTAGTTAGCTACAGCGCGCGACGGAACTTCCCTCTATAAACAACGCGTCCCATTGTGCGTCCAAGTGCCGACTTGAAACTGTCAGTGCCGTATCCATTTTACTTCTGACGTAACAACTAAGCTTCAACTTTTTACATCAACGTCTGCCGCGGTAACGAAGTAATAAGTTTTTTTATGTAAATACGTAATTCCACTTCCAAGGCTTTATCGCTGAAATCTTGGATGAGCTTTGGCGACATGCCAGTCGGTTTTTGAGGGGGTGAAATATTTTAACCCCAGTAAATTGAGAGGGCACTTAATGCCTTTCGAAATGCATATACATAAGCGGTTTTATATGAGCTATAATGCAGCCGGGATATAAAAGCTTAAATAATAAATTATCGAAATATACCAATTTCAATTCGGTATAACTGCGTATAAAACCATGCATATTCTAAATAAGCTATTTCGATACCAAAATAGAGTGCCCGATAAATTTTCCATTTGGTCGTATGTTATTTGGGCCGTCCATAGCTTTTATTATTTTCGTTCTTCACTCTATGAACTGTATTATTTAGTTATTAGTTTGGACGTGTAACATGTCCCGCGTAAAACAATGATCGTGCCAATTTACAATGTCAGATTAATGTGAGGTACCACTTTGATTTTGGAAGCGATCCAGGTTGGCAGCATGGTCAGCAATTTGGATACAGCCCGCTTTTCCAACTGTTATTTTTTATCAAAACATCAGTGAGATTGAACCCTAGACTCGGACGGGGTTACACTGCACGATATTTATTCCGGGCGTTCTGGGTATTTTATATGTTTAATAAAAATATCTATGTATATTAAGTATCTTCTAGTACCCATAACACAAGCTCTGCTTAGCTTGGGGCTAGATGATGTTGTCCAGCATTATTCATTTAATTATATATGAAAAGCTAGAATGAGAAAACTAGAAGCGGGTTGCGTTGAAACACACTTTGATATATGCAGGTTGTTTGTTCGGAATGTGAACTGCGGGAATACTTACGAAAAATTGAATTTTATTGTAAAAAATACGATTGCTGACTGAATAAATACATACGAATTTAAGTAAGTATAGATGTATGTAGGTATACTGTTTTATATTTGTCACCCGTAATATTAACGTGTGTGCTTATTAAGTTCATAATACATTCACATCGCGTCAGAGCAATGCAATCGTAACGGTTAAATCAGTTAGTTAGGTCTAATAATTTTGACGGCGTTGTGCTTATCAAAGTCTGTTTGGGTGCTGCGGTAGCCAAAATAATTTGACATTGTTTCTCGTTTCTAAACTTTGACAGTTACAACTACAGCTAACAGATCGGGTGATATATTAAATTGATTTTGTTTACATTTTATAATCGTCTTATAATTCGATAGAGCCGGCTGCACGCACGAAAAAACATGACTCATGAGGCGTTCTGAGGCGTTCTGAGGCGTTCCATGAAGTGACGTTGTCACGTTCAACTATCGTCAGTAAACCGACTTTACAGACAACCATTTTTATTTGGTCTGTGTGTTCCAAGTTTACGTGTAATATACCAGATATCTTTTCTTTATCCACCCAAACCGAGAAATGGTATTATAAAGCGAAATACTCGGTATTCCCATTGAAACAGAATAAACCTATTCCAATGATGTATAGAATGTGGTCAGATAAGAAGCTGTATTTGAATTCGAAAGGCCCTTGGGTTTCTAATCAGGATTACGGGTTATTGCTTACCTTAATTCTACCTTTCGTATTATAGACGTTTTAGAAAGTAACCCAGCTGCCTTTACAACTAAAATAAAATGAAAGGTCAATGAAATATAGTCATAACATTAGATGTTACGATTTCCTTGAAGGTAAGGTGTGCCCGATATCCGAAAATTTTTTTAATACATTTATCATACCAGAAGAAGGTGGATATGCATACTTTTTTTATCTGTAATGGCGAATATGTGATGTAATACAGTGTTTGTTTTCCTAAAGCTATATATTTGAAGTCAAATATTTAGCAAATATAAGTAAATGTAAATGTACACTGTAGGTAGAGGCTCAGAAGAATTTAACACATTTTTCGATAACCATAAATATACATTTTAAATCCTATTTTCTTATTTAACATGGTAGCATCCAGTCATTCCTTCAGCGAGATGAAGCGACGATCTGCGGAGTGTAGCTGGCAAACATTGGATGAGAAGAGCCGAAGACCGGGCTCAGTGGCGCGTCTTGGGAGACCTACGTCCAGCAGTGGACTGCTATAGGTTGATGATGATGATGATCCAGTCATTTTGTAAGCAAACCTTTAGCTTCAATAATTGAATGTCAAAACGAAATACATTTATCCAAGCTGCCAGCTCCCTCATTACTAAACACCAAAATTGGCAACGAGCTGCAGGTCCACCGTTATTCAAGCTCGCGTCTGCTGTGACAGCTACAAGCAAGCTATGTTCAAGCTACGCTCAAACTACGCTCAAGCTATGCGACAAAATTTTCAATAAATGCCAGAATAGCTGCCACGGTGCGGCGCGCAGTGACAATTTTGTGGCGTGGCGTGAACGATATCTAGGGACGCTTGCACTGTCGTAAATCACTGAACTGTGTTTATTCTGCAATTTTGATGTGCTTTGAACAGTAACGCGCACACTACTAACAGATTTGTTAACCTTTGGGGTTTGTTTGTTAACCAGGATTGATTAAGCTTAGACAAAATAGGACTTTTAACATGCTTGTTTTGTGGAATCTTGTCAAACATAATAAGGTTTAGAAAAGGGTGGTATAAATAATATAAGTAACTTAAACGATCTGTGGTCGGCAAAAATGTTGATTAATAGATTTAATCCTGAACACTATTAAATATTTGGGGCTTCCTAGCGTTAATTTATAATTACGCAATTTAGTTTATGTCATGTACTAGCTCTTTATAGTCTTTTTTTATGGCTAATGTGATTAGACTTAGATATAGAATACCTAATTATGTCCATGATACTAGGTAGACTATTAAATTTCTCTTTTATATGACTATTTTTATGTTAAAATTGATAATTTTATTACCGGAAAAAAACTTTTACATTGGTAAAAGTAACTATCGAATATTGATATTAATGATTTTGTGGGCGTAAGTTGTGCCTGGGGCAACATCAATTCATTACAACATTTTATAGGTTATCCGGAATTTTCAGAAGTTGTTTCCGGAGCAGTAGGTATATTATGTTTTTAATTATATTTATTCAACCGTTTTATATACCTTTGTTTTTCATTAATGCTGCTTAAATACCTTTGTGTAATATGTAAATATAATATAAATATTAATAGACTATTCACACATCACGCTCTCCCAAACTAAGCAAAGCTTGTACTATGGGAACTAGATTGAAATAACAAGAAATTAAATCGTTTATTTTCCAGAAGTTTGGTTCAACAAGGCGTTAGTGCTCTTGTTAGGTAAACTTCACATACTTTGCCGATAAAGTAGGCGCATGATGATATAATTAAAAATAAATTTTTAAAACATCGTAAAGGGATGGAACATTAAAAAATACACAAAGCACGTGTAGAAATATTTAATACAACAGAAACAAAGACTATATACAATCTTCAATTGCAATATACATTAAATAAATCGGTTAACCGTACACTGTACAATGACACTAACAACAAACATTTACGAAGTTATCGTGACACTTCATACATCAAGTTACAATAAACAAACTTTCTAGACAAAAACTGCAGACAGTACCTCTACCATGAGTTGTCACAGTAAAATCGCCTGACTTTACTACAGTAGTTACGTAAATATTAGTATTACGAATTTTAATACCCAACTATCCGCTAGAGGCGCTGTACAAATCTTCATACATTTTTTCAACTATAGACGCTAGCGAGTATAGTATATATAGTATAGTAAAAACTCATGGTAGAGCTACTGATAGTTGTGAAGTTAGGCAAATCCGACAATATTAAATGTTTGGAAAGCGCATCAAAATCCGTTACGTAGTTTTAAAGAACTTAGACTATACATAGAGATACACAGACTACGGGAAGCGACTTTGTTTTATACTATGTAGCAATAGTAAATCAAAAAAATATTATATCCGATTGGTACTGATTTGGATCAGTTGAGCTATCTATAGATTGTTTGTAACGGTCTGTAGGTAGTTCAACTGTTTTTAGTCATAAGTTTCTTTACCTCTATAAATATATATTAAAATTATTATCTTATTGAAAAAAATATAACTATCAAAAACATTTTTTGTTAAAAAAAACCGCACACGCGTGCCTTACCATAATCAGCTAGTTTATAATTATAAGTTCAAATTCAATTTAGAATATAATAGAATTTCAAATTCAACTTAAACTTACTAATTCATTATTACTGCTTATTAAAATTTAGTTCGAACATAAAAACCTAATAAAATATTAATACATCCTAGTTAAATTAAAATGGAAACTGAAACTGGAACAATCGATATTACGAGTTATTGTAATTCACGAACAATACCAAACAATAAAATATTCAAAACTACTTGTAATATTGTTCAGTTCGCTATTAACATAGTGAATATTTATTCAGGCGTTCTGAGAATATCTTAAACTTGAACCAGAATTAATTGTATGCCACAATACAACCTCAACTTATAAGTCAGACTAATACTTAGGTCACTCTACTCATTGTGATTTTAATTTAGTTTGAAAAGGTTCTATGCGGTTAACATTTCTGATTAGTTGAAGTATTCAACTTGTCGACTGTGTTTTTGATGTGAAAATTAAATAATTTAAAAAAAAACTGGCGAGGTCATATCAGCATACTAAGACGATTCTAAATGATCTTTTCACCATAACGTGAGGTAATCAATACATCAAGTCTGCGCTAACTTTTTATAAGATAGACCGTAAAACGATAACACCACTATCTTATAAAAAGTTAGCGTTGACATTATGTCATCATTACGTATGGTAATCAATACATCAAGTCTGCGCTAACTTTTTTAAAGACCGTATCTTCTGGTGTAACCAAATAAGCAAACCAAATCACACATCACACATAATACCATTAGGAGTAGCGACATAAAATCCATCCACTATTCACTCCAAGTTGAATTAAAACGATCTTTTAGATAGATAACTATGATTTGCGGTTATACGATACACGATAGAGTGATACAAGCGATTTGGTTAATGTGCGGTCGAAATACGTTATTTTTACACTATCATACACGATATCGATGGATAATCTCATACATTTAGTCCGCGTACCTACTTAGTACTTAAAGTCTAAAAAAATGTGCAAAATTTGACAGATAACATTCAGTTTAAATTATGATTTAAGCAGTCAAAATGAAGTTTAGTAGGGTACCGATTAGGGTACCTAATCGTCAAATTGTCAATAATTACCAATTAAACTCTTTATTAGCAAATGCTAATTTACCTTTGTTTATTTCATTTAATTAGTTTCTTGATCATATATTTCATTTTCATAAAAATACGGTAACATTTCACTGTCAAATAACATGATTATTTGTTAGATTATAGACGCCATTACGCCGATATCAACACCGATATATTTAAATACTGTCGGTACAGTATCGGTCAGTGTAAACGTATTTCAGTGGTTTGCATGTAATACATCATAATTTACATTGATTTATAGTAATCGGGCATTATTTGCGATACACTCGTATGTTCATTGAACTATACTTAGATCAGAGTGCAAATGTAACTCAATTGCTGAAGAGTTAACACATCAGTAGCTCTATCATGAGTTGTCATTGTAAAATCGCCTGACTTTGCTACAGTAGTTACGTAAATATTAGTATGACGAATTTTAGTACCCAACTATCCGCTAGAGGCGCTGTACAAATCTTCATACATTTTTTTAACTACAGACGCTAGCGAGTATAGTATATATAGTATATTAAAAACTCATGGTAGAGCTACTGTAAATGTTGAGGCCGATGTCATTATGTTAATTGATTTTAATACGCCATACTGGTATATCTATTTGACATTCTGCAGATTAAAGTAAAAATTTCACAAAAAACAAAATACAGCCGACTTGACGATTGCCTGACTTCACTGAGAATAATATTCAAACACTTGACATTGGCAAAATTTCCTGTCGTATGACATATAAATATATGACGTATGACGGGCAGAAGCCACATAAAAAAGAAAGAGGTGCACTTGCATTTTTAGAATGGTTCATCTATCTTGGTCTCGGGGTAAGGTGGAATTTGAGGTCCTTAATAGACGCACTAAGTCACTATAACCCATAGTGATTAGGTACCACTTTAGCACAATTTACTTGTTATCAACAAAATTTATTAAAGGACATTTTGTTTGCCACCTTTTATGTTATATGTTAAGTCATTGTGTATATTTGATGTAAATAATATAAATCTATTCCATGATTTATTCATACAAAATATGAATTCATCATCATCATAGGCAGCCCGTACAGCCCACTGCTGGGTATAAGCCTCATCCCACAAACAAAATGTAACAAAACATGTAACACGAATTAAGACCAATTAAACCAAAGTACAGTAAATAAATAATGCCGCACAATCCACACAACATCATCTAGCCCCAAGCAGAGCTTGAAAACTTGAAAACTTGATGGGAACTTGAAAACTGACTTACTTAATGCATTACATAGATAGATATTTTTTATTATACATATTATAAAATACACAGAACACCCGGAATAGATATTTGCAGATCGCTCAAACATTTATCCCAAAGCAGGAATCAAAACCGCAACCTCCGCGTCGCAGGCGGACCTTAACCCGCCGCGCTATATCGGTCGTCAATAAGTACAGAAATATTAATAGTTATTGATTAAAAGCCTTGATGTACGAAGGTCATTCGTTTTAAACTGTAAGCCATTAAATAGTCAAACAACAACTTTACATAATTAATTAAACATCGACATTTTGTGTTTACCTTAAACTACTAACAATTAAATATTGTTACAACTTTGAACCTTTTTGTGAAGCTATGAAATTAATTTACAAAACAGTTTCTAATATTGAAAATTTAGAATAATATTCAATAAAGTAATAGTTTATTTAATTAATAAACCTACATTTTGAACAAGATTCTGCGAAATACAGAATAATGATAAAATCACAAAATTATCGTTACAGATTTAATAATAACTTAATGAATTAACATAATCAGAAACATAGCTTCAACAAAATCAAATATTTTTGTTGATTAAAACAGATTTTAATCAACAAAAAGCTTTATGTTTAAAAAAATATTCCTAGATATAAATCCAAACAGCAAAATACTTAGGATAAGAAATGGTATAACAACAATTACAATTCAATAAATCTCAAGCCGAAATGGCTAATGATAAATAAATCCGGCTTTGGAATCTTGGCTTGGTAACATTTTTATTTTGGTTGTGGAAAATATTTTATTTGGTCTCAACTTGGCAACCAATCAACTTAATACAAAATAAATACAGCACTTCTAAATCAACATTTAATATTCGGTTTTGATAAACCAAGGGTTGATATTTACTAATCTAGATTTAGCCCATGACTTTGTCCAAGTCCCATTCGTGTTAGGTATTTTTGAATACAAACCCTATCATAAAAAAAGGTTAGCGGTGACATTATGTCACCATTACGTATGGTAATCAAGACATAATGTCTTCGTAAGTTTTTATAAGGTAGACCAAAAGTGTTAAATGAGTTGATGATTTTGTACATACCACGTTGTCGAAGACGTAGCGATTATAATGAAACTTTAACGGTCTATCTTATAAAAAGTTATCGCAGACTTGATGTGTCGATTAATATACGTAATGGTGACATAAGTCAACGCTTACTTGATGACTAAATAAGATATTTCTACCAAACATTTACTGAAGATGAAGACGTGGTTAATAATTTGTTTTAACCTAAAAAATGGTGGATGAAAGTACTTAAAAAGACCATCTTTGTCATTAAAGCTTATTGGACCGACTTTTCAAAGTCAAGTCAAAACTTTTCATAGTCTCATTTATTATCGAAGGTGCTCTGGGCCCCGATTGTGTTAAGTTGTAACGTAAACAGTTCGTCTAAGCAGCAGTTAAGGTTCACCCACGCATGTATTTTAGAATCGTGATAAGCGTGTAGCCCTACGTTCAACATTCGAACGTCAGTGAGCCGAAGGTTGTGACATAACCGCTGTCACACGAACGGAAAAAAGATGAGCGGTTAGCCGTTTACAGCGATACGAAGTTGCACACGCTACGTACACGTTACGGTGGTGAACCTTAACTGCTGCTTATATGAACCGTTTACGTTACAATTTAGCATGATCGGAGCCCTGTACTCGGTACACCCAAGTTATAAAAGAAAAACAAATGAGTCCAAAGAAATAAGAACAATTTTATTTCGTGTTTTTGTTTCAGAGTGTTTTCTTGTAACTTCGCACCTACAGAGTTGTTGTTATAACGTAATTTGATGCCATTCCTTTGTGTTATGTATTTTTCCACATAATGCTACTTTACATTTTACCGTTATTATCTTTGCGAATTTTATACGCCAATAACAATGATTATTCAGGCGTACACTCAATTTTATTTCGCCGTTTCGCTTCAAAGATGTATTATGATATCTCATTTAAATTGGAGGCATTCCTATTCAATATTAAACTATATTTAAACTCTCGATAAGCTTACTTAAACTACAGAGATATTTAATTATTTTTAAATTATCACTAGAACTTTAATTTTGCAATTTTTTACAAGAATGCATAAAATTCAAAGGAACAACACCATATACATTTCAAATAATCTACAATGATAAAACCTACATGGGTAACCCAGTTAACCTGTACAGATACATCTAGTTTTAAATCTAATATCACAAATATCTTTGTTAATTCTTTCACAATAACTTTAAAACAGTAATAACATTGAAACTATTACTAAGCTGGGGGATATTATAACGGCTTGGGAGTAAGCTTTCAGCCGTATTTCGTTCTGTACTGGGTGGCCGTAGGACTCTTCTATCGTTTCCATCAGTTCCTTTGGACAGGGGAGCAGCTCAAGGGGAATGTCTGTGAGCCTTTTAGCTTTGCTCGGTTTATGCTTGAGCCTTTCAGCGTAATCTTCTTTGTAATCGTATTCGTAGTTGTCGTCTGAGAGTATGTTTTCGTTGACGGGCTCAACGCGAGCGTCATCCAGTTTTTCTACCCGCCGTTCGAGTGCTGTGTCCACAACACACGACACTTTCTCAAGAGCGGCCCTCAGGGTACTGTCTCCGGTCTCGTTGCGAAGTGCGTAGATCCACGAAAGGCGACAATCGCACTCCAGTGGGTTACCTGAAACCGAAACTCGTTTCAGTAACTTTATACGCCTACTTTAACAACGTTCGAGGCTTTTGTAACATAAACCTTTACGAGTCGTTTCGGGTACACGCTTAAATTTTATCTTAGCCGAAATCAACTCAATTAACGTACTGTTATACTAGTTCGGAAAGTAATATAGACCTTAATGGCGAGAAATTGTATTGTTGTCAGTATCTAAGAGCTTACAAGACGTTTTATCTCGAGGTTAGACTTTATTTTATGTCCTTTGTTCGGTCGTAAGATTGTGGGATGTGTTCCATATCGGTTTACGTTTTATTTGCATTCCGGTGGCGTTCTGAGATTATTAGAAAGAAGCTACGTCGGCGACCTGCCTCGGACAGATAGTTGGAACCGCGCGCGAACCAAGAAATATGGCGATTCCCCGAGACGGCACGTACGGCAGTCTTATTCTGAAAAGATTTTATACTATTGATTTTAAATACTTTATCAAAAAGATAAAAGATAAAAAGATAAAGATAATTTTATTGTTTAACTGTTGTACATAAAAGATCTTAATTGTATAGTAGTACAAGTTTATACAGTTGTCCAGTCCGGACGTACAATAAGAGGGTAATGAACAGAGTCATACCCACAAAAAAAAATTCCATGTCTAAAATATTATCCTATTTAAATCATCATCAATTTTACATTTCACATTTAAAATAACAATAAGTATTAAAAAATATATATATATACAAAATTAAATGTCAAAAAGGAACAATAGAAGCACATTAGGTATAATTAAAATTTAGATGTCAAAATGAAAAACGATTAAATAAATCACCCGCTAAAGGCATTACCGAGAATTCAGCATTGATTTATGCCAAAATATAAAATACCTTTAGATTTTATAGTGCTGTAGCTAAATTAAAAAAGCTACAGTCGATATATAATTTAAACAAGAATTTAGTTAGATATTCTAAGTATTTAGAAAGCAATTTTGTAAACTTGTCTAGAAATCGAGTTAATTACCTATACCAAGTTTTGTTTTAGAGACTTATAACTTAATTTGTCAGTGAATTTGTGCCTGCTTTTTAGTAAATGAAGTTAAATTTTCAAAATTTGGTAGAGGAATTTTGTACAGTTTTAATAAATTTCAAAGGTACCAATAGTATCAAGATTTCCAAAAAAATTCAGTTATCCAGAATCCTGACCCTAAGTTTGCAGCGAATAGCCTCTCGCTTGGGGATTAATCCTTCTATTTCAAGTTAGTTAAGAAATGTCCAAGTAATAACTTACTAATTCACCAAATTTAATTTAGGACATTGTCAGAATAATTTGAAATTTCCATTCTCTTTAAGGTGAGTTTACAATTGTGTTTGTGAGAATTGAGACAGAGGCAATTACAGAGGAACTTCTCCAAAATAACTTTAATTGAAGATGGAATTTCGATCACAAGGAATAGTCAACCTTTGGCGAAAATACCACTCCCATTTTAAATCGAGTCACGGTACAAAGTTCTTTATTGAAAGTAATCGCTTAAAAGGTTGTAAAGTAAAGTTCAGAGAAGCAATAACTTTTTATAAAGGTTTATATTAAAACCCCTTGCCGAGCGCTTCTAAATAGCGTCTAATATCGTGCTTAGTTTTATGAAGTTGTAAACTAGCCGGTAACGATAGCACCTACATGAAAACAATGCCTTTGTCTTTACAACAAACAGGGGTATTTCCGAGAGGCTTTGTAAGTACAACCGAAGAAAAACAAAATATAAAACTCGTTTGTAACACAAATATTAGCTTACCTGTGAATAATCAAAATTGCTTACGAATAAAGGTAATAAACAAACACTGTGGGATAAAAAGCTGTTTTCTCGATGGGTGCGAGGGAGAATTTATCGGGATCTTTCGAGATATATAGCTGCAATTCTGGCACGCTGAGAGTGATTTAGCACAGCCATGTCTATGAAACGTA
The DNA here is from genome assembly GCA_932527185.1 of Ecliptopera silaceata. Lineage (NCBI taxonomy): Eukaryota > Metazoa > Arthropoda > Insecta > Lepidoptera > Geometridae > Ecliptopera > Ecliptopera silaceata. The sequence goes on along the minus strand of OW052205.1, from coordinate 2,941,534 downwards.
ACATATAAAGGGATTATAAGCGTGAAGCAGCGCTTGACTTGTTTATTGTTTCCTTACCCGAGTTGAAGAGGGGTGAGAGTAACTCTTGTTCTCTATCAACTTTGATTTACATAATTTTGTTGAGAGCAACGGTTTGGCAGAATTTCTTGTATAATTTAACTTAAAATTCATCTTAAAAGTTTATCGCTTAAAATGATTATGTATGCTGTTTTTTTATATATAATTTTATACATTTGACCTGGAATAAAAAACAACGCACAAGCGGGATCAATGGGGACTTTTGACATATCATTTGTAATGATGTATTCAAGGCCTGTACAAAAATCCAGCTTGTTGAGAATTAAAGCAAACTGGAATGTCTATTTTGATTGGACTACTACTGATTTTGAAATGCGGTCAATGAGAAAACAAAACACGATGTAACGTTGAATGTGTTGGCTGAGTACGTACAGTTAAAATCTAACAAGCCTCTAAAAATGTTGAACAAAACATAAAACTTTATTCTCAATACAACCTCCTCATCAAAATCTGATTCCACCTGAACCAGCACCTAAAAGCCACTTACGCCGTGAAAGTTTAATGCCATTAAAGGATTCTAATAACCATACGTAAGGCGGACATATCCCAAAGTTTCCCATATTTTCGAAGAACAATCTGCCTACAGAGCACTACCCGACCCTTAGGCCACATTTACATAGGAATCAGTACTATAACAGGATTATTAGAGTACTTTACTTGTAATTGTTCAACTTTTATATAATTATACTCGCATATCGGTAAATGGTGAATAACTTTTGCATGTTTAATTCAAATTGTATGGTATTTTACACAGCATAATTAAACCACAATCTATACATAGCTGTAAAATTAGATTACCTGTTAAATAAATGAGATAATATAATGTTTATAAAGGTATCGATAAAATAAACGGTAAAATCTCACATAACTCTCGCACGATAGTAAACCTTGGAGATTTCGAATGTGTTTTAAAATGTTCAAATTTCCGATGTAATCCGGTTTTTGGTATGAGCTATAAAGTATGGCACTCAACAGCAACCACCTTTGTACCCTCACCGAATTAAATTGATACTTCCAGTGCGGTGGGGATAAAATACGGGCTTATGGTCTGAGACAAGGTGAGGTACCAATCTTACCCGACTTGTAATCTCGTCTTTAGGGCGAAGCTTATCAAACCAGACGGTTTTGTTTATGCCGTGGGAAAATCAGGGCGAATTTCATAAAAACAATTGAACGTGACATTCTTTTTGTTGGAAATAAAACATTCATTTGTTTATCACTCATTAATTTTAGTCAGGAGTTGATTCGAGCGCGAGCAAAGTGGTCATTGGGGATCTAAAGAGGAATTCGATTGTGAATGATTAACAAAAAAGCGGAGTTATAGCCAGTCCAATTAATATTGGATTATCGATCGGGACGGAACTTGGTCTGTCGTTTTCAGGTCAATTGTGTTAAGATACTTTGAGAACGGTTAGTATAGGTAGCTAGTGATATTTTATTGATATACCTGTCTCTGGTTTCTAGGAGATATTAAGCCGTAAAATGAGTTCAAGTTGCTGGCCAATATATCTAGTAAATCTGAATTAAAGTTTAATTTTGTCAACTGAGTACAAAAATGAGAAGTTTCTTATAATTAAGTGTTTTTATGTTAACTCAGAACTTTTTTCTAGGTAAACTAATTTTAATACTAAACAAGATTTTGGTCTAAGAGCAGATGGCGTATACGAGTAATTGTCGTGGTTATATCAAGTTAAAGGGTTTTTATCCTTTTAAGTTTTAAATAATAACCACATATATTTTTTCTTGTTTGTTGGGATTTTAGAAAAGCTTTTTAACCATAACTATATTTGTTTATTGTTATCTGTACTTGTACATTACCTATAGTTATACTTATATAGACCTAACCAAAAATGAGCTATCTATCTTTTTATCCAGCTATTTCCAAAAGGAAGACAGCAAAACACTTACGGTTATAAAACACTGGTACCTATAATATTTATTTAAATATAAATTCACGCTTGAATAGAATTTCCTGTCGATAAGTACAAACAGAGCAAACCAAACATTACGTAAAACATGAAAACCCAACATAAACATGGCGGCAGTGTTTATTGCATCTCTCCAGCGATATTGAAATTTATATCCAAGCCATTTCCACTCTCATAATATATCTATTCGTCCCCGAGCGATATAACTCACAAGGATCTGCTCTGATTTACCTACTTATCTTTACTCCTACCAGAGTTATTTATCTGAGTCTCGAGTTATTACACACGTTTATAGAAAAAATCTGAAGACTCAGTTGATGAATGATAGCAGCGAGAAGAAGAAAACATGTTGTGCCGACACGGCACGGCAAAATGATGACGATGAAATTTTTAGACGAATAAGTCTAGGTTATTGACTGAGGATTCTCTACAAATAAATAAAGAACGATTATCAGAAACTTGCTTCAAAGAATATGAATAAAGTCTAGACCAACAGCATGATTGTTTATCTCAGCGACTTTCTTAGAAAATATTGATGAAAATCCTAAATTCAAACTGTTGGCTTCTGCGATCAGCGATATTAAAGTAATAGGACGGCCCAACAAATATTAGTTTGTCAACAAAAGCTGCCCTAAAATAACAGTTAAGTAAATACTCCTTAGCGGTTCAGGTATCTGCTAACAATGCCCTGTACAAGCCTCGTTACTTTTTACTATTTGTTCGAGTTGAATGTAAATGAGGTTCTATTGTGACTCTAACGACATCTGAAATTCCTTCCCTGACATTTAACCAAGTGGTCTTTGATCTAAATCGTCAGCAATCTCGTTTTGGTCATTAATGAGTAAAACCTTTAAAACCTATTCTTTTAACCTTCAGAAACTGAATACACTTATATAGATTCGTTAGGTACGTAGGTCTTTGAATATCAATTCTATCAATCAATTCTGAATATAACTTTAATAACCTTAATAACAAAAACACAAACTTTAATAACAAAAAAATATCAATTCTGAATATAACTTTAATAACCTTACCGTTATGATACGGAGGAACTTCACATATTGAGACCATAAATAATATGAGAAAAGTTGTGACTCACCCTCCAAATAAACTGCAGCCGAACTAGTTTTATCATTATCGAGAAACGGTCGGATCGTTTCGAATGATATCGTCGACAGCAGATTGTCTCTCAAGTCCAAATCCACTAAACCGGTGATGTGCTCTAAAATATCTTCATAAAACGTCGCGATCCTATTACCCGAGAGAGTTAACCTTCTTAGTTGTCCGAGACCACCGAACGCTCTCTCAGACACAAACTCGATCCCGTTATTATCCAACATCAACTCTTTCAGCTCCCACAAATCCGTGAACGCCAAATTACCGATCATCGTCAACTTGTTGTTCCTCAAGTTCAATCTAGAAAGATTCTCCAATCCTTCCAACATCTCCCGAGTAACCACTGATATGTAATTGTAATCCAACTTTAGTTCTATCAAATTGTTCAGGTGCTTGAAACAGCCTTCGTGGATCAAGCTCAAGTTGTTATTCGATAGGTGCAGGATATGCAAATTTGGCAAATTGAAAAATACGTCCCGTTTCAACTCCGATATTTGGTTGTCTTCCAAACTGAGGTTCGAGAGCATCATCATCTGTGAAAACGAGTGCTTATCCAGACTCGATATCTTATTCGATTTCAAAACTATTTGCCTTATTGTTGAGGAGTTCGTGAACGCATACGGGGTGATTCTCTTTATAGTCCCGAATTGGATGGTCAAGTGTCTGAGTTTATCTAATCTTACGATTGCTTTGGCGGGTACAAAAGTCAGAGCATCGTCCGATCTAACGTTGAATGTGAGATGTTCTATTTCAGTTTGGGATGAGAAATTGGGCCATATGGCATCTTCTTCGGTTATTCCACCGCTGAAGACCCAACAATCAGCTCTAGTGGCGAGTTTTGGTTTATTGCTGTCGCAGTAACAATGTACTTTAGATCTTCTGTCTTCTATGTCACAAACGTTGATGAACATTGGTACGTAGTCATACCGTAAGTGGTTCGTCACGGTTTCATACTTGCTTTCGGTAAAAGTCAGTTCCACACTCATTAATGATGCGATGATGATCAGATACGTTGTGATCTGTTTCATCGTATCAAACTACCTGCAACAAAAAAAATATCGTCAGTGTGTATATAGCCTTATAGAAATAACTAATGTTATAAAACAATTCAGTAAAAGTCGTAAGGCACAGAGTAATAACTACAGTGGCAAAACTATGCCAAATATAATGTCTCTTTTATGACATATTATCGATTGACATTATGGGTTTTAAAGGACATTAGCGCATGGTCTGAGAAATATGAGATTCTGAAGATAGCCATATTATTTCTCAGTTTTATTGTTCTTTTAAAGTTTGTAAAACGTTTAATGCTTCTTGAAGCACTATTTTCACAGATAAACTGGGTTAAACTTTAGCGCTTTGGAATTTTGATGTATTTTCATAAATACTTTTGTTGAAAAATGCTTTTACACTGAGATTTTCCAGCGTGAATTTAATATGAGGTTGAAGATATTCCCCGTAGCTACCGAAGGTATGACTGCTACGAACGTCGGGATACCATTAGTAAAGCCAGGGTTCTATTCCCACAGCTAGTAATTTATATCATGATCTAATAATGTTTGGTCGTGTCATGTATACAGCAAAAGTACAGAGGCTAGGCCTGTGTTGTTTATCATTTTGAAATGTCCTTTAGTCACGAAGACAAAAAATATATTTATTTTAAAATTTAAAGGGCCATGTATATTTCATTGCACATAAGTTAATGTTTCACTATCCCGCTGCCATGCCGGCTTTAGGGATTTTTAAACTACAAAGTAACTTTTGGCCGAAGTTAGCAAGCGGATTAAAAATAAAGCCCGGTTTTTCTCTGTTTAACTGTATTTTAAAACCCAGGAAATTTTAATTGCAAACAAAATGTGTTGGGTTAAAATTGTTATTTGGGTTAAAGCGATAACGCTACCTTTTTATTTTTACTGCAAATCCTGAGAGGGTTAGGCTTAATAAGATTTTTAAATACTTTTATTATGATTTTACTGTAAGAACAGGGACCGTAATTTTACGGGTTTATATTTGACACAAAGGAACATATTTTTATCAGAATGCAAACACACCGCCGCTTATATACTCCAGCTTTTTTTGTACAAAAAATTTCCTTTATCTCAATAGTCATCATTTATTCATAACTATTCTGAATATTCCATTCGGATTCCGTGAGCTGCCTGTTTCCTGTACGAAGTCTACTAAATTATAGCGCAGCATCCCAATACACTAGCTATCTCCTATCTTACGCAACCTTGCGCCATTCAAATTATTCATTAGACAAGTCTCTTTGTGTCAGAACGTCCCCGTTAATACCACAAAGGGCCAAGCAGGATCTCTATTAAACATAAGTCTGTAGAATATTTACCACTTATGTACCTACATGAACTCTCAAAACAACTTGACTTGGGTAAATACTAAATAAAGGAGCATAATTAAAATATATGTTTTGTAGTTTATGTGCTTCTAAACACCAAACCAAAGAGTATTTTTACAAATTTTTTTTCACGGTTTTGGAGTTTTAACCTCTGTTTAATGTACAAAGTCGTCTAGTTATTCCACGTATTATTTATTTGTCCACATTCTGCTTTTCTCTTTGTCTTACCAAATTATGAGTTTATTGTGAGAGACGTCTATCGTATCGTATTAAACTCATTTTAACACAATGTGACACATTTTAACCTCATGAAAGCGGACGGTTTGTGACTATATATGTCACAATTTAAATATCTGAGTAATTAAAACGCTTCCAGGCTATAAATTTATTTCTGTGTCAACCTGTCACCTCGCTTGGGTCACCCATGTCAACTCAATCAGAATTTTTAGGCTACGTGCAAACTTGACGGCTAAAAGTGGCTAGTCATCAGTAACCCTACCACGGTTTCATGTACAAAAAAATACGTTATTGATGTAGAAGACTGCTACATTGCTTAATAAAAAAAATACCTCATTGATGCAGAATAGATTACTACGTAGCTTAGAATAGAATAGAATAGAAACACTTAGAGCTACATTCATAAAATGGCATTGAATGTATAGCAAATATCGGGCATTTCACATCCAAGTCCAACTATAAGACCCTTATGTTTTTAAATTAGCAAAATTGTTATTGTACTCATAATTTTATTCTTCAGGCACCAATGGATTGTACCTACTTGATTTTTATTGCCATGTCCAAATTAATTTCCTCAATGTACCTATCTACATGTTTTAAGTTTTATTTTAAGTAAGTAAGTACCTACTTTTAATAAGTACAAGTGTGCCTATGACCACAGAAAAGAGGGGACTCTTCTAACACAGGTTGGAAAACTTAAAAGAAGAGTTCCCACCCCAACTATGTATAATCTTGTTCTAAAAACAAAAAACTTTTTGATTTTTTTTTGATTTGATTTTTTTTGATAAGAGTGAGAAGTGTAAACAATTTGTAACACTGCATTGTAGACATTGTTGACCGAAAAAAAATTACATAAACAAAATTCGAGTAGTTAAATCTCACTTTTTGAGAATCGAAAAGGACTACGGACTCTTTTGCTGTGACTGAATTGTAATGTGAGATTTTAGTAGCGTGAGATAGTGATATTTTAATAGATAAGCTGGTCACCACGGCCAGACAAACGGCCTGGCCTACGATGTTACTGGTCACGCTCTATAAATGTCAACCCAATCAGCCCCTTTAAATTAAATGTAACTTCAATTTTGGAATTCATCTGATCCGCAAACGCAATTTTAAAGTTGATTGAACTTGGTTTCGTTAAATAAGTAATTTTGAGCTGTAAATCGGGGCTCAGATGTAAGTAGATTTATTGCTAAAAATAGTATAAAATTCTGTTGAAAATGGGTGCTGTAAATTATTTTTTTCAAAGCGCACTGAATACAACCTAGAAGTTGGTTTAAATCTTAAGAAACGAATCCTCGTCTTAATTTGTATTCATAGTTACAATCTTCGCTAGTATATCCGTACAATTTATGTAAATAATTGCTAAATTCCGATTGTTAACAAACTAGTTAATTCCCTACATTAATTTGTGCTCAAATTAAAACTTATATGAGTAAGCCATTAATGCCGGACTTTATAGGTTGCCGTAACTTTGTAACTTCGAATGCCAATTACAGTTCAAAACCTTGTTACGGCAACGGTTTCTGAAAATATTTGTTCAATATAAATTGTTAAATATTTAATATAAATTGTTATATAGTAGTAGTATGACTCTAAACCATTTTGCAGTGCCCTTGCAGGTTATATCATAATCATAATTAATCATTTAATTTTATTGTTTGTGATTGTGAAAGCCACATTACACTATATAGTCACTATATGACACATGACACACTATATGACATCTAAGCTGTATAATAATGTACTCGTGAGAAAGGTATAAAGGAAATAAAAGTGTGGTACTTATAAAACATTAATAAATCTAGGACATTTCACACATCGCGCTCGAGTCCCAAATCAAGCAAAGTTAGTACACAAACTTGATAGAATCCTAAAACTATGATATAAATAAATAAGTCTTACATTGTATTTTGTTGCATCTAGTGTGCAAAAGAGACAAGCGTTTTGCATTTAATTTAGATGATATGTAAAGCGTCTGTCCACTTTTTACTCATTTCATAATTAACAACGCTATTGTAATAAGCGAATAAAAATAAGCTGCAATAAACCTGCAAATACGCAAAACAATGCTCCTACTCTTTGTGAGTTTTACTCAAACCAGATGTTTGCTCGGATTCTCGTCTCCATTGTTTGTGAGTTAGTAGAGACATTTCAAAACTGTGCATTTTACATTTATTCCATAACTCAAAGCTGTCAGTGGGAGCTATCCAGCAAGGGGAAACTTGCGTAACCGAATATCCTTTCAGTTGCAGTTTAGTTTTTGATGATTTTACTATAGTAACTCATCAGTATTCCGTGGCATTTTTGTGATACAACTGAGACGACTCGAGACTGAGCTTTATAAAATTATGACTGAGCTGTTAAAAATGACGTCAATGGCGCGGTTTGAGCATGGCCTACCTAATTTGAGCATGGCCTACCTGAATTTTCGTTAATTCTATCAAACGGTATGAAAATCGATCATTCAAAATATCAATAAAAGACAAAAAGAATAAAACTGAACTGCAATTTGATCAAATAACAGTTCAAAAACATTTCAGTTGGCAGGATATCTCCCCAGTGTGACTAAAAAAACAATCAGAGCAGCTGTTCAGCAGCAAATTGTGAAATAATTCAGTTTATACTTGGACTGAATACGACCTAATTTGGTAATGGTATAAGTACGAAACCTACTGGCTGATTTACTGCTTAACTTCGACTCAGTTCCACGTTTTGTTTATCCAACATTACAAAATCGTTATTGGATGGCACTTGTGACGCGTTCAATAGCATTGTTCGGAGATTATAAAAGTTTGAATGAGTTTTGTAATTTGTTTAAAAGTACGACCGAATTCGGTATCAATTCTCATTAAGGTAAAAGACTTTTGCGATACTTTGGTTTGATAAAAACTGAGAACTTCTGGGTCTTCGAGAGCTGCGTAAGTAGGTCTTAAACTGATGTAAGTTTTGATTGTTTTGCCGTAACTTATTACTTACCTTGTACCATTTAGGTACAATTATTATTACATAATTTACAAAATATACATCAAACAGGTAAAGCTATTCACAAAACGATTTGCACACTAAACTTTAACTGCTTCGAATGAATGCCATTCATTGGTATGTCAAAAATAGCCTATAGTATGTCAAAAATAATGGCTCAATGCCGAAATATTTTATTATATACAATGTTTTTTTTAATTCAACCTTTCAAATTTTTTTTAATGCAGGGCAAAGGTTTCCCCCAAACTCTTCCACTCATCTCGATCTCCTGCGTTTATCCAACGTCTTTGTTCTTAAGGATTATAAAAATATTGTTCGTACTCCGTTTTTAATCGCCTGCAAACGAACAAAACATTTTGATACAGAAAACGTTATCTATTTCAAAGAATACTATCATTTGCAGCTGTGGTATCAATGAAGCGATATGACTGCAACAGCTGTGCAGATATAATGAACGTATTCTAAAGCCAAAGAAATAAGGAACCAAATAAAAATGTTCTCACAATAGTCGATGTACAGCGAGCGAGTCTTGGCGCAGCGTAGACCCGAGTCAGACGTATCGATTCTGAACGAAAATATTTGCATGATCTGTTGAAATGTTTGTTTTTGTTCAAGTGATCAATGTCTCGGACTTTTTTATTTTCAACCAATATTTTTTTTATGGTATAATTGCGATGGCGTGACGAGCTCGATTCTTACGACAAGGATTGGTCAACAGCCCAAGACCGAGATTAATGGAAGGAAGAAAGGGAGCTTTTGCTCTGCAGTAGGAAACTTCTGGCATGTAAATAAAATAAAATAAATAAATATAATTTCACTTCTGTCTAACAAATAATTACGTGAAAGCTTTGACAGATAATGTGGCCGCTCTTCCAAGAAAATATATCCATTAGACTGTTTTTTTCCTTCAATGTTCTCAAATATAGGCCTAAAGGTGCCCTTTTAAACGTACTTTGTGGCAACCCTGAGAAACATATCTTTTGGTAGTGACCCAAAAGCCTTTGTTATATTTTCCTTAAATAGTAATTCTGATTCTGATAAATAAATAAAATAAAAAAAGTTAAACAAACCTAATTCAGAAACTTTTTAATCAAGAACTTATTTCTGTTGTTTGAACTGTTAAAGTTTTCCCATAATTATATAAACTATATAAGTATACGAAGCAATATCAATATTTAAGAAATAAAAATATTCGTCTTATAGGCCAGTTCAGCTGGGAAAGAAAATAACCGGAGAGGTTGTGACGGTTCATTTCAGTGCTCGGTTTCATAAAGGAAATAGCAATTCGAGCAAAAAATATAATGGCCGTGGAAATTTCAAACAAATCCTATTATCGCTTCGTAAGTGTAGTTTCTAATACTGTCGCTAGTGCTGACGGTCGAAATAAAACTTTTATTGCTCAGATTTTCATTATTTTGCTGCTTTTTCATTCTACGTCAGTTTACGCTTATACGTTACTAGGAACCAAGATAGTAATAGTAAGTACAGTGTTTCCAACACAATGCTACAACAACATATCAGAACAACAGTTGTAGCATCGACACGATAAGAAGAAGAAGAAGAAGTGTTTGGGTACAAAATTATGTAAAAAAAATCCGATTAGACTCTAACTACAATCCTACTAATATTCGTTACTACTAATAGCCTCCTCGTGGCGCACACCGGTAACAGCTAAGCACGGTAAAGCAGTGTCTAGTCTGGCTAATCTTTCCAACACGATGCTACAACAGAATACCTACAGTTGTAGCATCGACACGATAAGAAGAAGAATATTCGTTAAGTTAAGTTCGCGCGTAAGTTTGTGTGTATGGATGGACGTTTGTTAGTCTTTCACTCAGAAACTACTGAATGGATATAAATTAAACTTTATAATAATTTGGCTTATATAACAGAATATTACTCAGACTATAAATTATAAAGATATTGTGTGAAATATTCGAAATATAAATATAATAATACGAAAGGGCATGTAAAAGCTAATAGGTAATATGAAGTGAACAATTAGATAACGGATTATATGAATGAATGATTTATTGTGACGACCGATGTGGCGCGGTGGGCGATGGTCCGCCTGCGACGCGGAGGTTGCGGGTTCGATTCCCGCCTTGGGATAAATGTTTGTACGATCTGCAAATATTTATTCCGGGTGTTCTGGGTGTTTATATGTATAATAAAAAATATCTATCTATGTAATATATTGTATTATAACACAATATAACACAACAAACCATAACACAAGCTCTGCTTAGCTTGGGGCTAGATGATGTTGTGTGGGTTGTCCAGCATTATTTATTTATTATTTATTCTACCAAAAAATAAACTTTCATAGCTTAAAACTAGACACGGGTTCTAACACAGTAGAACAGTGGAAGAGGTAGATTTGATACGCTTTGACCCCATAAAGCGCGGATTATCCCATACTTTATGGGGTCAAAGCCAAGGATTATCGAATTAAAGTTGCATGAAAATTGCAATGATACACCGGATTAAACTTCAGTAATTTTTTTGGTATTGCGTTTTTTGCTATGTATATATTATGCCATCTGTTGTTCAGATGCGTAGACTACGATGGAGTTTATCACGTAGCGAGATAGATGGCGCTACACATTTTAACGATTTTCAGTCTAACCCACAGAACATGCTATCCTACCGGGTCTAACCTCCCCATAAACATCCCTTGATCGTATATTATCTGCGCTGCAAATGTTTAAATTCATCATCAAAACCTATGGGTCTTTCCCAAAACGCGTCACTGAGCCCGGTCTTCGGCACTTCTCATCCAGTGTTTGCCAGCTACACTAGGCAGATCGTCGCTCCATCTTGCCAAAGGCACTCTTTTGGCAAGATGGAGCAACGATCTGCCGATTAGTATAAAGCGCCCTTTGACAAGATGGTTTGGCTTGCCTTCGCTTGCCTAAACGATATGTTCAAATTAGATCGGCATTATGGAGACGACGTTGTAACCATACGTCCCTAACTAAATTTAGCCTCGCAAAGATAAGCATGTGCTGGAATAACTTATCAGATGGCTTTTGCACACGTTATGTTGGAACGTGTCGTTTTACTGCTAAATTAGGTATTTTAGGAATATTTTAGCCATTGAGTAGCATGGCTAAAATGTTCATTTTTTTATCGCTAGAGTGTTTGCATACATCTATGTGTGCTTTGATCTAGTCGATTTCAATGCTAGTTTCTGAATCACGTTCATATGAACGTAACAATTTTAATATGATTTGGACCTAAATTAATTAATTTAATCCCCAAAAAATATCTCTGAAAAAAGGAAGTTGTATGATCGTGAATGTATGTGTAACATGGCTAAAAGTTCTTAAAACATAACATAAAATTAAAATGATCAATATCAAAACTTCGATATGTACGCTTTCTATTGGTACTAATTTTGATCAGTTAAGCTATATATAGATCGTCGGTCTGTAGATAGCTCAACTGTTTTTTTATTTATTTTTCTATGTACATTTTGTAAATATCAATATTAGTTTTAATGTAACATTTAAATGTACCAATAATTATTCAGAACGGAACAAACACACGCTTACATATTTACTCTTAATCATAAATACAAAAGCTAAATATTTGTGAATTTTAACTAAATAATAAATGATGTAGAGTTTTATTCTCCTGTGAATGCGCCCTAAAGGTACTTAATTAGGTACGCTCCGAAACCAAAATATCGGCGTATAATCGATCGAGTTTCAAACTGAAAATTAATTTGTTAATATTTGTAAACGAGCTTAATTAGCTTTTGTAAGGTGCCTGAGCGTCTCAAAGGAAAATACTTAAGATGCTGTAAACGTCGTGTTTCGAATAACATAGCAATGAATACTGAGAAACCTTGTCATTTAATTTGGTTAAGTCCTTGTTAGTGTTTTTAGGCACCTAGTAATTTAAATTGTCTGTAACAACTGGATGTTAATATACTTAATCAAATGATTCTAGTAGATATGTGCAGAGGCCCGAGCGAATAGAAGGAAAAATTAACGGTGTCCTATTCGAGTGATATTACGCGTTGACACCAGTTCGAGTGCTGGGGCCTTATTCTCTATTTTCCTTCCCCAAACCGTGCTACGTCACAACGCGTTCCAGAGGGCTTAGTCCGAGGTTGCATTTTAAAACTTCCTACTCTCGAGCCGAGAGTCGTCTCTCGGATATCCATACAAAATTATATGGACATCCGAGAGACGACTGTCGGCTCGAGAGTAGGGAGTTTTAAAATGCAACCTCGGACTAAGCCCTCTGGAACGCAAACTTCAAAAATGATTGATTTGTATCTATATTATTCGAATCGCGCATGACACGTTTTGAAACGAATAGTTTTCATAACGCGGCAGACTTCGACACGTTTAGTTGACAGTTCAAACCGTACCGTGTCGCGGTAGGGAATGACAACTAAGGCTTACGCCATACATTTTTTTCAGATTCCACGCCCGTTGTCTTGCCTAAGCCAAGTAACGCGCGTGGTTTGCAATACAATAGAGAATAAAGCCCCTTAACGTTGCAGCGTTACCGCGCAATGTGTCTTGAATGTGCTAACGTTACGATACGTTAACGTGCGTCACATGTATAGGTGCTCACTCGTTAGTTGCGACTACAGTACGGTACGCGATGCGACTATGTAAACGTAGGACGAAACCTTACTTTCTATAGTATGGACATTTGGACATTTAACATTATTTTGTTATTGTTGCCATTGTGACTTAAAAGACTATTAAGCTGTAATTTAACATAATTTGTCATAAACAGAGATTACCGTTTAACATGAGATGGGCCAACCAATCCCTTTGTCTCTTATTCTTATAAAGAAACATGGAGACAGAAAGCTTATCAAATCGTTCACTCTGATAATCTTCAACGCATAAAAAGTTTTATGTGTTCTTAATTAAGTAAAAATAAATTTACGGAAAAGATCTAGCTGTGGACTTCTACAGGCTGTTATGATGATGATGAACTCGTGTCTTACAAAGTAGTATCACACACTAGTTAGGCAATAAAATCAAGTTGTAAGGACTACTTAGTTAGATGCAATCTACTGTAAGCTTCCCTAGGTTTTATGGACATGATCTAGAATCTAGATTATAAAAACTTCATCCTGGTTAAAGCTATTTTATCTCAAATAAGTGTAATAATAGCACGAGATATACTTCTCTACCTTCTTTTTAGGGTACCGTACCCTCTGGGTAAAATGGGACCCAATTACTGATACTCCGCTGTCCGTCTGTCTGTTAGCTGGTTATTTTTTAGCCTCTCTTTACCTTCAAAAGATTGCTGGAGTTTGGAAGACTACTTTTCTTAGGACTAAGCTCGCCTTTGTACATATATATTGTACCATATTATGTATACCTACTCTGTATTCAGGGTAAACTAAAGAATTTAAGAAATATTAGACTGCGCGTTGATGTTATAGCGTTCGGCAGTCGAGTGTGAAACGACCACACTATCGTTACATTAAGATGTCACGACATTGAATTGACGCACTTCAGCATTTCAATCTTTTTTGTAATATAAGTACCTAATTTTAGAAAAAAAAACTTCAGGACCTAGACCGTATTTTCTTGCTCGTTTTTTTAAGCTCAGATGGCGAGACTTCGTGTTCACCCGTTTATACCTACCAGATTAAGTTTCAAAATGAAATTTATCTTAAAACTTAATCAATTTTAATATTTTAACAGATTGTAGCTCCAGTACAGTTGATCAAAGGTATTTAAAAAAAAATCTTTTAAGAAAGTCATCCTAATATTTTTCATTTATTTTGCTCAGACCCTACTAGCTCATAACATTTGTCCAATAACCTTCGAAAGGGATTTAGGAAACGTCAAAAGTACCCAGGACCGTAGGGCGCAAAGTTGAATATGGGTTTAACTACATATAAGTACACATATTTCAGCATCATTTTAATGTCTGGAAAAACAAAAACTTCTAAAATGATGTTACAACAAAAACTTATTGACTTTTGTAAAAATGTAGTGGTACATAATATTTCATAGCATAAGCTAAGTAAATGAATTTCAGTATTCTGCCAATGGTTTTTTTTAATACAAGCTTAGTTTAGTTTTGGACTAGAGACGAGAGGCGTCGTGTGAGATGTCCGTAAAATATTAACCTATGTAGGTAAATAGCGACACTATGGTATTAGAAACAATAAAACAACCATAACATTATTATTATACTTAACTGTGTAAAAAAATAAAACCAGCTTATTTATTTTATATTCTAATATAGAATGATATGTAGCCTGACCCTTACAAAGTTTTAATAAAGGGCATAATCCATCACGCATAATATTTGGGAAACTCAAATATTTTCCGAAAACGAAATTTACTTGTAGGTGGTAATTGATGTAGGTATGTTTTACTTTTCAAAGAAATAACATGTTTCTTTCAAACATAATATACATTTAAGCACTCCAAAGTTATTCATAAAATATTACTCATCTATACTTATAATAAAACTGTAGAGAGGTCAATTCTGTACATTAAATATATTTTCAAAAAAACTATCAGGGGTTGATTAGTGATCGATACTGATGCCAAAAATGCAATCAGTAAAATTTTTGTCTGTCTGTCTGTCTGTCTGTCTGTCTGTCTGTATGTATGTTCCTTATAGAAACAAAAACTACTGGACGGATTTTAACGAAACTTAGTACAATTATTCTTCATACTCCTGAGCAACTTATAGGATACTTTTCATCACGCTACAATCAATAGGAGCGGAGTAGTGAAGGGAAATGTTGGGAAAACGGGAGAAGTTACTGTTAGGAATAGATACTCCTTTAATATCTATAACCAGCCTTAGATGTTACCATAGCAACCAAACGTTGTTGATTGTCATCAATGTCACTATCTTCACTTGACTAAATATATTCTTTACAGTATACGTTAATAATATTCGTTTATTTATTGTAACCGTTTTATTCGATTCTACAGTATTTATATCTGCTTTAACATGGTAGCAGAGCGTGGTTAAGGTACCCTGATGGTTCTACTTTACTGCATCAGAAATCGTACATCGCTCGCATATTGCAAAGGTTTGTCATGGAGAAATGTAAGCCAGTGCCAACACCAATTTTAAAAGCAAATAATGCTCAAGATGTTAATGAAGTTTCTGTGAACTTCCCGTACCGTGAAGCTGTTGGATCACTAGCTTATTTGATGGATCACTAGCTTATTTGATGACAAGCACGAGGCCTGACATAGCCTTTGCTACAGTGTTGTATCTCGAAATTTAGATAAACCTACAAGGGAGAACATCATCAATATCAAGAGGATAATGCGATACTTGAAAGGGACTATAGAAGAAGGCATCGTTTACAAGCCAGGAAATAATCATAGTTTAGAATGTGACGCTGACCACGGAGGTGATCATGAAACTGGAAGGTCTACCTCAGGCATTCTTTGTATGTATGCTGGAGGTCTAATATCTTGGAATAGTAAACGCCAGAGCACAGTAGCGATTTCATCCACCGAGGCAGAAATAGTGGCAGCAAGTTAAACTGCTAGCGAAATTATTTGGCTTCAAAAGATCATGAAAGATATCAGCAATTAAGATGGCTAAGAATCCGCCAGAATTCCACCAAATGACCAAAAACATAAGGATACGATCATTCTTTATACGAGAATGTGTTCAAGATGGAAGCATTACCATCTGCCATGTGCCAGCAACCAGGCAGATTGCTGATATGCTCACCAAACCACTTTATGGGCCTAGAATTGAAAGTCTCAAGAAGATGGCTGGCATTTTATAAGAGGTGGATGTTAGGAATAGATACTCCTTTAATATCTATCACCAGCCTTAGATGTTACCATAGCAACCTAAACGTTGTTGATTGTCATCAATGTCACTATCTTCACTTGACTAATTATATTCTTTACTAATATTCGTTTATTTATTGTAACTGGTTTTATTCGATCCTACAGTAGGTACTTATATCTAACAGTTTTAACAGTTACTCCATTTTTTAAGCTTCCGTCGCGAGTGCAGCCTTAATGGTTCAAGTTTCATAGAAATCACTTATGACGGAAATATTCTACATAAAATTGTCTAAAAATATCCCGCAACAGCATATGTCTATCTTTTGTGGTTGTCTCACAATAACACGTGTAACTCCTGATAGCTTAGCAGTTCGGAGCATTCTGATTATATTTGTTTACTCTTACATTTATAATACTCTCACTCATCCCTAATTTTAAAGTTAATTTTTAAAAGTTAACATTATTACCTACCTATTCAATAAAAAAATAATCACAGAATAAATCGGTATAGAAACACCAAACCAAACTATTCAGTTTTCCGTCATAGACTGCTCTTTACCATCAATTTTCTTCATAAGAAGATAGTAATGGGTTATAGCAAAATCTCTTAAAACGGCACGTGGACGAAGTCGCGGCGGGAACAGCTAGTTGTAAATAAAAGGGTATCAATGTTGTCCAACCAGGAAACACTAAAATGTTAGTCACATCTTATATTTTTATTATTAATGTATCTGTAATGTTTGTCATATCTTAAATAAATTTCATTTCATTTCAAATTAAGCATTTCTTAGTTCTTTATTTAATACCTTTTCATTTGTTTACTGCGTTTTTTATATACTGTGTTCTTTTTTGTGTTATCAAACTAAAATAAAGTGTCAACATGCGAAAACTTCAATGATTAATATAATTGTGATTCTATATTAATTATTGCCGTTATAGTCCAAGAGCTAGTGAACCCTGCGAGTAACGGTCTTCCTGTAAGGCTAGAAATTTGTACACTTACGATTTATAGCATGCTAAGAGCACTAGCCATGATCTGGCAGGCTTCAGCCCTGTACTTCATCAGCCACTTAATTTTTTAATTGTAAAATAATTTGAGTTTCAAAACTTGTTTCTGTAAGCTTAAAAATTTAATAGGATAGAGTTTATTTATTGTAAATCTTGAAAAAAAAGTTACAGACGATTACAATCAGCAATAGTATATGCCAGATCAATTAGAAAATGCACAGTTGATGAGGTAAAATAAACTTTATCCTGTATACTTAAAATTTTTATATGTTTTCAAGTAAACGTCTCAGAGTAAATATGTACAATGCCAGACGGTTTTGAACAGCATAAGACCTTGCCAGGCGAGGGGACAGCTGCTAAGGGAGTGCAAATAAGAAATGTTAATGTTTCAATTTTATGAACATATTTATTAGCATACAGTAAATGCAATGTATTTTATTGGGTTTTATGCAAAGAAGATGGAACTTTATTCCTCTCAAACCAATTAAAATCGTAAGAACTATCAATTAAGTTCCAACCGTTATTTTCAGGAATAAGAATGGTTCTTTAAAATTACAATTTCGCCATATATTTGTAGGTAATGTAGGCAGTTCTCAATAATTGTTGATGTAGTTCACGTTGGCAGGGTGGTGAATTCGATGAATCATAGCTTACTACTTTTTCATAAGCACTTTAGGATTATTTGTGTTGTAGATAGATAGATAGATAGAAAACACTTTATTGCACACCACTTAATTTATTTTTGTACGTAGTTGTACGTAGTAAGGAACATAAGGAGCATTATTTAATTTTAAACATTTCAAACCATACATTTGGAGCTTCGACATGGGAGCCTTCAAAAGAAGAGTATATCTTTATCTCAAAGGCCGGTAGTGCACCGACAACGCCTCTGGTGTTCGCAAGTGTCCATGGGCGGCGGTGACCACTTCTCATCAGGTGGCCCGCAAGCTAGCTTGCCAGATATGTCATAAAAAATAAGTAAAATCACTGAAACTGAACTAAAACTGAAAGATAGGCATTCACGCAATACCTCTGACTCGCACGCCTTTAGCAGCTGTCCCCTCGCCTGGCAAGGTCTTATGCTGTTCAAAACCGTCTGGCATTGTACATATTTACTCTGAGACGTTTACTTGAAAACATATAAAAATTTTAAGTATACAGGATAAAGTTTATTTTACCTCATCAACTGTGCATTTTCTAATTGATCTGGCATATACTATTGCTGATTGTAATCGTCTGTAACTTTTTTTTCAAGATTTACAATAAATAAACTCTATCCTATTAAATTTTTAAGCTTACAGAAACAAGTTTTGAAACTCAAATTATTTTACAATTAAAAAATTAAGTGGCTGATGAAGTACAGGGCTGAAGCCTGCCAGATCATGGCTAGTGCTCTTAGCATGCTATAAATCGTAAGTGTACAAATTTCTAGCCTTACAGGAAGACCGTTACTCGCAGGGTTCACTAGCTCTCCAGCTATTAAAAAATACTATTTTTTCCAGAAAATAATCTATAAACATAAACACATATTGATTACATATGATTAGAACTAAATCAGTAAAAAGTGCTTTTACAGCAATACATTGGTCACATGAAAATGCATTGAAAATACGAGAAATGTGCTTGATATATTATTAGGAAGTGGCTATAAATAACCCCTTTTAACCCCTTCACAGAGCCTTAAGAGATCGATTACTTATAAGATATGATCATTTTTATAGGAACCATTATCTCTCATGGCTTATGCTGGTAGCCATAACACGTATTATAATTTATTTAGGTTATCTATACTAATCTATACTTCAATACTAATATTAAAGTTTGTGTGTTTGTTAAATTGTAAGGGGTAATCTCGGGATCTACTGAACTGATTTTAAAAATTCACCAACAGAATGCCACATTATTGCTGAGTTTCATAGGATAAATAAAAAACCGAAAATTAAAAATTATTTTACGTGGTAGGTTTATGCTCAACGAAGTGGGCACGGGTCAGCTAGTAATAAAATAAAAATAAATATTTACGGACAATTCATACATCACACTCTAGTCCCAAACAAAGCAAAGCTTGTTTTATGAGAGCTAGATTGCTGATAGAATATTTCCTTTTTTTTTTTTTTTTTGTAAATACATACATTGAATAAGTACATAGTTACACCCCCAAAAAACCAATTCCTTTTTTGTGTTTATGACGTATAAAATTGTATGATTTATTAAAATAAAAAATAAACATTATTCACGGTTGCTGTTAATTTAAAAAAGTATTTTAGAGAAAATTTGATTCTACTAAAAGTAACAAACTTGATAAAAGTCGGTCATATGCTTTTAACGATGGGCTCAAAATGTCTCCAACTAGCTCTTTAAAAAACGATATTTTCTCAGTTAAACTTGAAAAGAAGCTGCTTGCCTGAATGCAGGTTCACAGAAATAATTTCAGTTTAATTTTTACCGGTGGATAAGTGCCGTTACGCACTGTCGACTTGTCGCCGGGGACTCGGTTACTGGCAACTGTGACTTACTACAGTTTAAATAGGTGTTTACGCACCTGGTAGTCGGTCGCCCTATTGTTTTTGGTCGCCGAGTGACCGAGTCGCCGGCGACAAGTCGACAGTGCGTAACGGCTCGGCTCTAAGTAGCACCGGTAAAGTCGTAAAGTTCAGGATAACAACTCGGAAAGAGGTGCAGAAAAGCTTGAGGCTTTAGCCAAGTGTCTTAGAGTCTTTGAGTAAAATATACTTGTGGCAGTATTTTATTATTTATATTTTATAATATTATAAACGCGAACGTTTGTATAGATGAACGTGTGGATGGATGTATGTTTGTTACTCTTTCACGCAAAAACTACAAAATGAACTTTAATGAAACTTTACAATAATGTAGTTTATACTTCAGAATAACGCAGGCTATTAATTTATAAAGATATTGTAGGAATTGACAAAAATATAACGTTAATTATGTTTCGTGAACCTCCGACCAATATGTCTGATAGTACCTATTATTTGATATAGAACAACAGCTCTAACGTTTATTTATCAAAGTTATGAAATGAAAAAGCAGAATTCGTAAATATAATGTCAAAGTTTAAAAGCAACTTGCTCTGTATTACAGCCTTTTGTTCAAATTCCAAACTCATTTCTCATGCAACAAATAAACAGGGAAGTTGAGAGGACATGAATGTAAAATAATACTGTTTTGTTGGAGTGAGGATATGGCGAGCTCTACGCCATTTAATGTTTTATCTCTAGGGGCGCCACTCAGCAATGACTCGCTTCAGGGTGCAACTTGTCATAGCTTATTAGATATAGCTAGTGACATTCGTAATACAAAGAAACTAATTAAATTCCCTGTTCCCTGGTAGCAAAAGTTTCATTTTAACTTACCTATACAAACTACTTCCATTATACAAACTATGGATTTCTGTCTTTATAATACCAGAAAGAACAATCATGTTTGGTATTATATAAATATTAGTTCTAGGCCGGGTAGCACGTATGACCGCGACATGGAAGACCTGAGTTTCTTGTGCGTTCTTTTAGGCTTTGGTTGTTTGGAACTGGCCCCTAAATTCACCTAGTATTAAGACTGAACTTATTTTCATACAAAATAACGTGTAAACTCTAGTTTTTATGACTATGCTATGCTTCATTCTTTATTTCTATATTATTTTGTTGATCAGAACGACGAGCAAAAATATTAACAACATACATTGAATTGAGAACATCTTTTTCTTTTGAAGTCGGTTGAAAACAAACCGCGGTTGCTATGTATGAATCTTTATGATTACAAAGTATTCGAAACCAAAGTAATATGTGGTTTCATCTAAGTACCTATAAAGCGTGTTGTGTGCTAGCTATTTCTTTACCACTGTGTAACGAGGTCTGAGCACAGTTTTTCTAAACGAAACCGACGTCTGTTTGAGAGATAAGAATGAGATTGGACCTTTACGAACGGACTGTTAGAATAAACTTGATGTCTTGTGTGATGAATATCTAAACGATTTATAGCTAATGTTATGGCTTTTTGAAAGATTTATACATTGTTATGACTTTTATTTATTTGTTTATTTGGTGGAGTATCGCCAAAGACCGGGATAGTTGGCTTTGGGGGAGACCTTCGCCCAGCAGTGGGACAGTAAAAGTAAAAAAAAAACAAAAAAAAAAAAACTTTTATGTTACATTAATACACTAAATTGCGTTTAAAATATAGTCACTATACACACAACAGAATCACTATCAACTAATGTTCGCAAATAAATTTATTTTTTACGTTGGTCATATCAAAAAATGTAAATAAGCGTTGAATTTTAAATAATCCCGTAACTCATTTCAAAATGCTGAGCTGTAATGTCCAGGCAAAAAGGCTATTTGGCGCTCTATCTCTAGAGGCAACACTCAGCAGATGCCTGTCTAGCTTGTTTCAGAATGCGGAATTGTGCTCCAAGTTATAAACGCTTATTTGAGAGTCAGAGGAAGTTTGAAAGTGGCGCCTGTTATTGAAAAAGTGAGGAGTGCAAGATTAGCCTGGTATGGACATGTTATGAGGAGGGATGAAAATCATATTACAAAGAAAGTTATGAATGTGAGCGTGGCTGGGTATGCAAGTAGAGGAAGGCCGAAAAAGATATTTGGGATAAGGGCAGGGGAATGATGATATTATATTAACGCTAGCTTTGAATAGGAAATGAAGTATTAATTCACAAACTTTACAAACTTATAACTAAGTATTCACAAAATGCATAGGTATGTATAAGAAACAGTAGAGCTTTGCAGATCGTTGCAAACGATCTATATATAGCTCAACTGATTGAACTGGAAGTGAACGAATGAATGAAGTATTCTAGTAGGAACAACAAGAAAATAACAGATGATAATAGAGAGAATAAAATCGGAAAGTGATCGATTTTTCGATTTCTTCCGAATAACGTCTTGCTACACCACCACACACGTATTCCACATATTCTGTCATCAATCAAAATCAATTAATCTATCTTCTGTTAAATCACTAAGATCATTTAGAATCGTCCTATATACTAGTTGATTCTAGGTGCCAGTTCCACGCAACCAGAGCCTAGCAGGAAACTACGGCCTAGTTCCTATCGTTTGTATGATCCTTCTACGAATTACAATTAAATAGGTTCCAGTGAGGTGTAAATTTAATCAAAGACATTCATCCTACATTTCGCTTCATCTCTTGTACTGTACTAGTCTTCACTCGGCCATTGCAGGCTGCATTATTCACTCGGTACTCGGTCGTACACGTTACTGGAACACGTCAACGAAATTGCTATACCACTGATGGTATCCATACAATAGATTTGACCAACTGAGTAGGTAATGTTTATTTGATGCAAATTAAACAGAAGCAGATAGTTTTGGAGACAAAGCTACTGCAGTATGGTATACTGTTTAATTAAAAAATGTCTTAAAGATATTTTAAAATATATTTTTTGCCTTTATTCAAAACACGTGGATCGGCTTAAAAATATCAAGTGACTAAAATATGAATTTGTATCGTAAGGTTGTGTTGTGTTTATTTTTTGTTAAAGAAATAATAATATTATAAATTTTTTTTATAAAAACAAGATGTTTAGTTTTTTGCTACAAAACCCAAAAATATTTTCTCTTCTTAACTAAAGCCGGGCACTTGTCTAACTCAGTCACTCACGCATTACGTGGCAAAAATCCTTAAAGGATTTTACCGTAAGCCAAACTAGGAGTAAAGATTTCGGCAAAACGTTCTATCGAGGCACACAGAGATCGGCTGATGTTCCAACATGTCCATTTACTTTTATTAAAGTCCACGGACGCTCTTACGTGAGTTTCATTACTATGTTCGGTAAGTGCCGGCTTTGCAGTTCCGAACTTAGTTTTTAGCTAAATTGAAATTGTTTGCCGCTTTGCGAAAGAAGATCGCAAGTCTCATAGCTGCAGACTTGGCCATGCAGGGCAAGATGCTGCACTAATGGACTTCTCAGAATGTGCTGAATATTTAGGCGAAGCTCGAAGTTTTGATGTATTACCCGAACAAAGTCAATTCACAGTGTTGATTGTAATAATCATAAAACAATACAACCAACAATTAAAAAAAGGTCTTATTTTGATAAGCAATAAAACAGGAGCCTTAAAAACCACAGAACATATAAAAAGGTTGTTTTAAAATAACACTAAAAGATAAGAGAAGCACCCAGCGGAACATTAAAATAAAAATTATCCAAAACACCTCCTGAAATAAAAACGTTCTCACAAAAATATTGTTATAAATGTCTTCTAAACAATCCAGCCTAATAAAATTTTACGTTATTTTCAAAAGAACAAAACTTTTGAAATGTTGACTCCGCAGTCGGATATTTCTCCGCGGAGTTTCTTGCGCTATATTCATATTCAAACTAGGTGCGGTGCTTGTGAATTTTGTTTGTTTACGAGTTCCATTATATTACGTTACTTGGGGGCTTAATTAAAATAAGGGATGGAGAGGCAGTAAACACTGTTTGTTGCACGATTCCTGACAGCTGTGACGGTGTCAGCGACAGCCTCTGAAACCATTAAGCGCCAGAGCTTTCTTACGACATCGTCTTGCACTCGAGCTTAAGAAAGTGAAAAGGGTAATTTTCTTGCTGCTTTTAAACCTTAAATCTTGGAGTTTTTACTATAAAATAAAAAACAAGGCAAAAAATGGTTGTCTGTAAAGTCGGTTTACTGACGATAGTTGAACGTGACAACGAACGCAAAGGACGATTGTGCTTCTTTGTCGCTCGTTCTGCGCTCTCGCTTGCACTTCATGGAACGCCTCAGAGCGAGGTAACGCCGCATAAGTCATGTTTTTTCGTGCGTGCAGCCGGCTCTATCGAATTATAAGACATTGTCACGTCAAAAATGTTATTCCATAAAATACTTGATTAAAATGACAGATGAACTAAGCGATTAAGTAAGTAAGTAACAATTTATTAGTATAAAATTAGTGCCAGCTCGACTGTCGAACGTTGAAGCGTTATCGTATAGACTATTATTACGATACGTTTACGATTATCACATCATTGTGCTGATGCCTGTTATCTTGATCTTTCCGAAGTTTTGCTGAGCAAGCTTGAGCGACTGCAGAACCTCTGTATTCGGTTCATATTCGGCCTGCGTAAATATGACCATGTATCCGAATTCCGCATGAAACTCAAGTGGCTCCCTATACGCCTTCGCCGGAATGCACATATTCTGTCCCTTCTCTTTAATGTTCTTTTTAACTCTTCCTCCCCTCACTATCTTAAGGAACGTTTCATTTTCATGCATCAGACGAATGATCGGAACCTACGTTCCTCCGACACTTTGCAGCTTGTTACTTCTGTACACAGCTCCACAATGTACACGAAATCCTTCACTATACAAGCAGTTCGATTATGGAACGCTTTGCCGCTGTCTGTTCGCCTATCAAAATCTCCCAACATTTTTAAAACAAAGGTATATAACCACTATCTGTCCTTATCTGCTAATATGTAAGTATATGTATATATTCTATAAAATATGTATATTAGTGTAGGTATATTTATTTATAGCTTAGGATATTATTATAGTTAGTGTTTTTAAATTAATTAATTATTATTGTTTTGAACTTTTGTACACCGCCGTCTTTCTGTTTTTGTTTATCCTCTCCATCCAAAGGTTGTCTGGAAGAGATCGCTCTTAGCGATAAGACCACCCATTGTACAAATTTATTGTTATGTCTTTCATTTGTTATTTTCTTTGTGTACAATAAAGAATTTATCTATCTATCTATCTATCTATCTATCATTGGCTTGGTATCACGCCTCTGTAAACTGAATACACTTTTAAGTATAATTTTATTGTAGTTACTGATCCCTGCAGCTATAAGAAAACATACCTTCTTAGGAAACATCATAAAAACGTGCAAAGGTAACTTTATTCAATGTCATCTTTTTCTCAGAATTCCGCGCAAGTGTCCAAATGTGTAAATTTAAGTCGTTTCAAAGGAATATATAGCGTTCATTTTACAAAGTGATAGCCTATAATAGCGATGTTTCCTGCAAAAAGGCCGTCATTGCATTAAATATTTAAGCATTTAGGTTCAGACGCGTTGAAATATAACTTTTTTACGTTTTACTGAGTGCACACTGAATACGCAACCGCAAACCAACAAAAGATTTTTTAAAAACTCGCTTTTTTGACGTGTTTGTAAATAAATTTGACAACCGATGTGGCGCGGTGGGCGATGGTCCGCCTGCGACGCAGAAGGTTGCGGGTTCGACTCCTGCCTTAGATAAATGGATAAATGTTTGTATTTTCTGCAAACATTTATTCCGGGTGTTCTGGGTATTACATGTATAATAAAAAATATATCTATTTATGTAATGTATTGTATTAAGTATGTCAGTCTTCTAGTACCCATAACACAAGCTCTGCTTAGCTTGGGGCTAGATGATGTTGTGTTTACTGTCCAGCATTATTTATTATTTATTTATTATTATTAATTAAAAGTTTACTTATATATTTTTTACTTGAATAAACAAAACTGGCTTCAACGTTTTCGAGATAATCTACTAAAAAACCATTTTTAAATATCAAATAGTAGTACAATAATTCGCACAGGCCGCATAAAAAGATCTTTTACCTAAAAAAAAAAAGTACTTACCTAATTGTCAGATTTATTTGAAAATACAAAATCACCTCATTAACTTCTAAACAAAAAAAAATCATTACAATCAGTTCCGTCAAAACAGTCAACTTCGGTTAAAAGCAAAACAAGCTTGATTAGGCGACATAAGAACTCCAAAAGCACTATGCTAATTTGAAAAACCGCAAAACTCCTACCAAAATCTAATCAGAATAATGTAGGAATGATTTTCGAACGAATGTTCGTAAACACGTCAAATACGTAAAGTTTTTTTTTCTGTGTATCTACCATGAGTTGTCACAGTAAAATCGCCTGACTTTACTACAGTAGTTACGTCAATATTAGTATGACGAATTTTAGTACCCAACTATCCGCTAGAGACGCTGTACAAATCTTCATACATTTTTTTAACTACAGACGCTAGCGAGTATAGTAAATATAGTATAGTAAAAACTCATGGTAGACCTACTGATTACCGAGTCGCAGTGTGTCTTGAATGGGCTAACGTTACGATACGATTCTTCAAAATTATAATAACAAATCTTCAAAGAAGGTTTGTTATTACAGTAATTTATTGTAGAAAACGAAACACCTCTTTTGTTTTTTTGTATAAAAACAATTGAGTTATTCATTTAAAATAATTAAACGACCACATTTTGTGAAGTTGACAAACCACATTATTATCGTATGCTGTATCGATAGTAACAAAATCAATTATGTGGTATTGCTTGGTGTTGTGAAAATATAAAACAGATTAAATTTTAACTCAATTTTAAACGTAGAGCAATTTTTTTATTATAATACGGGAAGTTGTTCAATAAAGGCGGTTAAAAATAAGTATTAGTTGAGGGCATTACGTCTTTGCACGACTTATTTATGTTATTGTGTTGTATTGTAGTCATTCCAAAACATTTATTGTTCCATATATTCTACAGATTTAAAGATTTTTCAGAATAAACCCATATAACGTGAGCTTTCATTTCTTGATGTTTCATTGATTGTATAGTTCAAGTTAGACTGGTAATTACCTAGACCATAAAATCAAAGCAATTCACTAAACTACCTTAAGAGCCGTTACGCACTGTCGACTTGTCGCCTGCGGCGACTCGGTCGCTCGGC
The DNA here is from genome assembly GCA_932527185.1 of Ecliptopera silaceata. Taxonomy (NCBI): domain Eukaryota; kingdom Metazoa; phylum Arthropoda; class Insecta; order Lepidoptera; family Geometridae; genus Ecliptopera; species Ecliptopera silaceata. The sequence continues at coordinate 2,914,325 of OW052205.1, read as the reverse complement.
TCCCAATCAACAATAGGGCGACCGACGACCAAATGCGTAAACACCTATTTAAACTGTAGTAAGTCACGGTCGCCGACGACTCGCCTTCGGTGACCAAAAACAATAGGGCGACCGACGACCAAGTGCGTAAACACCTATTTAAACTGTAGTAAGTCACAGTCACCAGCGACCGAGTCGCCGGCGACAAGTCGACACGTAACGGCTCTTATGCCCGGATTACACGAGGCTAGATTTTCAAGCCAGGATAGCAAGCTAGTTCTCTTTTTAAACTGTCTTGGCTAGCTGACCTGGCTTGGAATATGCTAGTTCTGTTTACATGAGGCTATGTTATTTTGAGCTAGTATAAACAAACAAAACGCGTGGTTACTGCTTACAAGTCAACTTTAAACTAGCTTCGCCGGCCACATGAAGCTAGTACACAAGCCAGGATAGTAAAAACAGTGGTGGGGGCACTACTAGCTTAAAAAAATAGAACTCCATCCTATTAAAAACTGTCCTGGCTTGTCAACTACCTTACTAGCTTACTAGCTTAGAAATGAAGCTAGTTTTGTCTACACGAAGCCAGAAGTACTAGCTTGCTAGCTTACTGACACTAGCTTGCTATCCTGGCTTGAAAAACTAGCCTCGTGTAATCCGGGCATTAGGCAAAATCGACAGCTGATAAGCAAGTTACAACTTTGCTATAGCTCAATGAAGTGGCAGATGGAATTAATCCGTTTAATTTATTGTTAGCTCACAGCTCGTAAAGTTTTAAGACCAGAGTTGGTTCATTGTAACAGATTGTTCAGTGTTTTGGTCCACAACTATATTGTATTTAATAATTAGTCACTGAGAAAGGGTTAGCTTGATTGTTATTAAATAACAACGAGTTGGGCCGTCGTCGAGGAATTTGAGTGATGGCTACGGATAGGATCTTGGGCAAAATTGTATAGAGTAAACACTTCTTTAAACTTACAATTATGAAATTGTATTTGTTACAATGTGTGCGGTTTTTATAATTTTATTGAAAAAACAGTAGGATATTAGACATTTCAATGCAACTTTTTGAGTAATAGTAGGTATATTTAGTTCCATTTTATAGATGCCGATTACAACTATAAATGATGTGGTGGTCCACATCATCTTGATCGCGCTATTAAAGTGAAATTATCTTTTAATGCAGCCAGTATCTTGGTTACGCCTGCGATTGGTACTGATTTGGATCAGTTGAGATAAATATAGATCGTTTGTAACGGTCTGTAGATAGCTCAACTGTTTCTTATGTATTTTATATATACCTATGTACATTTTGTATATATGTAATAGTCGTAAGTAAGTCTGTTGGTGAATAAAGACAATTATTTTTTGAATTATCTTTATGTAATTTATTATATTTATACTTATTATATTTATTAGAAACAAGAAATAACTCTCGCTACCTATCAGTTTAAGTCCGAACTTTGATAAGTGGAGACGAAGTTTAGTATACCTAAAGATTGGGAGTGCGGATAGAGGGTAGTAACTGTAATTTCAGTGTAATTTTCAAAGATCCACCGAGTTTGTTGGAAGGATTATTGACAGGGCTTACCGCTGCTGTAAAGTTTAACCCACATCATAGACGCAGCTATTTAAAATTGATATAAATAGATCTAGAGATACTTATTTATTTATTTATTTCTCTCACTTATTTTAATGTTAAGCTAATACAGTCAGTGGTTTACCTTAAATCTAAATAAAGATTAGGATGGTAGATAAGAGAGCTGGTGCCCAAAAAGGTTTAGTAATAAAACCTGTTTGATGGGACATCAGGTCAACCTTCCGGCATCGATACTTCTCTGAATCTTATATCGGACTTATGAACGTAAATATTTGTTCTGTGTATGGGTGTTACTATGTATGCTAAATAATAAATGTATATAAGTATTAGCAATTTAGTTCCCAGCTTTGCTTAGTTTGTGGCTAGAGTCAGATGTGTGAAAAGTCCGTACATATTTATTTATTTGAGTTTCATACATTCATCATGAAAATCTTCAGGTACAAAGGCTAGATGATGACGCAATTATGGCGTAGGATGGGTAATACCTCAGTACCGCAATGCCTCCTGTCATAAGCTTACAAGCAAATGTGGTAAATACATAATGTCTTGTGAGACCCTAATTTGCATACCTATGTGGCACTAATGCGATGTGGTCGGTTAGTAAGAAACCCTTGGCAGCTTTTGTTTGTACATTCTTAATAAGTTACTAAGCTTTTAACGCAGCAGCAAGTGACCAGTCACTGTCACCTTAAAAATTCTTAAAGCCGGGTTTCGTATGAAAATTTAATAATATGATGTAACTTGCTTTCACATAAATATTAAACAAGTTTTTTTACAAACCATGTTCACTTTTTGAATAAAAGTTTATGAATATTACAACGCCATCTAGTCCCAAACTAAGCAAAGCGATCTGTAGATAACTCAACTGTTTCTCCTCTCCTTCTCCTATAGTAAATACAAGCTCATTTTTATACGAGTTATAAAATAATAAATATTCACGAACATTTCACATATCACACTGATCCCAAACTAAGCTTGTATTTACTATAGGAACTATATTGCTGATAGAATATAATGCATTCATATGGTAAAGATCTCCAAACCTTTCAAAGATATTATTAATTTAGAAAATATAATTGGTGTAATTACTATTAAATTATTACAACGTTTTAATTAAATAATAACTTACCAGAGTAATTACACAGCAAGTATTTAGGTTTGAATTACAATAGGTACTAAAGATGTAGGTACCTGCTATCAAATAAATACGCACTCAAAAATGCCGTCTTCAGTTGTAGAGCTTTTGGTAAAAGAGTTTTGTTCAAGAAAGTCTACTATTGTAGCTATTTCTAGCACCAAAGCATTGTTGACATTGCTAGTTCTAGTCTGTAGTATGTATTATGTCAGTACATAAAACTCAATGTAATGCATCAATGGTTGTGTCTCAATGAGGCAATTTATTTTCAGACTACATAATATCAGGTGGGCCAGAGATTCGGTCATACGAAAAAACATTATTTATAATGAATGAAAAATAATCCTTTTACATTCTAATAAAAAATATCCTATGTAATGTATTGTAATAAGTATGTCAGTCTTTTAGTACATACACAAGCTCTGCTTAGCTTGTGGCTAGATGATGTTGAGTGGATTGTCCAGGATTATTTATTTATTTATTCTTCCCTTAAAGTAAAATCCGTGTAAACTTTACAAAGCAAATGTCATCTTTCACGCCAACTTTAAATTATTTGTATCTAAACAAAGCTAGCGAGGGGTTCAAGTGTTTACTTGCACTTGATTTATTATACTGCTGGTTCTCAGTAAGAACCAGGAATTAGACACAATTGCGTAAGATTAATGGGCCCACAGCAAATTTTATGCTTCGGATCTTCGGGACCGAGATTTAGGTCCGCGCTGATTCAAACCGTGATTTGTTTGAGAGCTGAGTGTTATCCTTGTCAAATCGCCTGGTGCCTTGGAGGTTTCGGTCTCATAAAACTCTCTAGGGATGTTTATTACTTCATCAAAAATACCAACATTTTAAAGGTACTTTTTCAAAAGAAAAAGATAATGGCGTGCATTTGGAGAGACCTTTACTCAGGATAACAGAGGGTGGGTAACAAGGGTGGTAACAAATTGAAGAAAATCTTTTAACAAACAAAGTATCAAACACCAAACGTTCTTGTCCAATACTACAAAAGGTGATCTGCTTACGACGTTTATTCTTACCCCAATGGGTACAAAAGTTTTGTGTCAATAACACAAACTTTTTATCCGTATAACCGAACTATAAGTTTATCTTTCTCGGTAAACAAAAACCAACACCATAATCTCGGTTTCACGCTGCAGACTAAATTAAGTAAACAGACTGCCTATTTAAAGATTTCAAGATCCGAAAGCTCGTAAAAGCAAAACTTAATTAAATGTTTTTTTTAACTTTTGTGGCTGTCGTGATGCTGCTAATATCCGACATAGTCGAACCATGATTCAAACACGGCTTAATTACAATATCCTATTGATGAATATTTGCTTGAGCACTGAATAGATAAATAAATAATGCTGGATAATCCACACAGCAGCTAAATAACACATCCTAGCCCCAAGCTAAGCAGAGCTTGTGTTATAGGTACTAAAATACTGACATACCTACATAATACAATACGTTACATAGATAGATATAGCAAAGTTTACCTAATTGGTGCCTAGAGGTTACGTTTGAGCGGTCAAAAACAGTTTTTTTTAAACCTCTTAATGCATTTCAAACTATATTTCGTGATGAATAATAGTTTGACAAATCTAGTTTTTATGGGTAATTAGGTTACCTAGTCATTACCATACCATTACCTAGTCAGTTACCTACCGTTGGATCTTTATGGTTCTTAACAACTTCTCATAATCAATAGTTAAAAATACATGAGTTACGAACTTATCAATAATTAGAACCCACGACCTTTAGATCAGAAGATGATTCCATTGCACTCCCGCTAGACTACTGGCCCAGTGGCCCTAATCTTTATTATATTACAAAAATACAACCTACTACTATATACCCTAGGGCAAATTATATTAAATTCAGAGTCTACCGTGCCTATGCTAAGACTAAGTACCTACTCAAGGCACGGTGTGCATTTCCTATTATGCCGTTGTTAATCACATTTGGATTTGCATATCAATAAGCTATCCTTACTAGGATTAGTTAGATCTACATTAGCTTTGCGCTTTGACTAATTTATTGGTTGTAAATTAATTAATTTGTAATATAGTGCATATTGATTTTGACATTATTGTTTAATTATAATAACAACAATATTGTTATATAAGTAATATTCAAATATTCATTTACTTCAGTGAATGAAATAGGAAAACATAATATAAGGAAGTAAAAAAATATTTATGAACATTTCATATAACGCTATCTGATCCCAAACATAAAAAGGCTTGTGCTCTAAGAAACTAAATTATCTGTTATACAATACTGACATACTTATCATTTTTTTGGAAATTCATTTTTATAAGAAAAGTTGATCGGATAATTAGTTACACTCAGATATAAAAAAACATCAATGTCTACAATTGAATGTTTGTTCTTGGTGGGTATCAAACCTACGACCCAACATAGAAGGCAGACTACCAACAGACACCATCCATGTCGGACGGATTTAGTAACACAATGATTCTTATCTAATCATTATTTAATATTTAAGCTATTATTTTGAGTAAACTATAATTCTAATCTAATTCTAATTCTTGTTGGGGGAATAAGATCTGCACTGACGTCCCGCAATGGGGTGTATTGTGCATTATCCCCCTGCTAACCTCACCCCAGCCAGCCCAACTCCTTAAAGTAGCGGAGAAGGACTTTGGGTTGGTGGCCGCAATGTTCTAGTATCCCCGATGTTGTGGTTGATGGGGATGGTGGTATAAAAGACCCGATTAGTTCCTGTAGTCCAGTTTTGGACCTCACTTCATTTGTAGCAGTGCAATGCAGTAGCACATGCTCTACAGTTTCTTTTTCTTGAAGGCAACCCCGACAGAGGTCACTGTCTGTCGCTCCGATTTTAAGGAGATGGTGGTTAAGATCACAGTGGCCTGTGATGATGAGTAAACTATAATATTCTTTAAAAAAATCTCAGACAAATCATTACACCGTAAAATCCAGACCTAATTAAATAAAATGTACCTAGTGTTTTAAAAATACAATATATAAACTAACTCTAAATTCCTTTGTGAAAACAAACCTCGTTTAGTAAATTCATTTTACTTAATAGAACTACAACTTTGTGGTTTTATTTAATTAACTTGAAAAAAGTTCTTAAACATCAGCTGTGGTCAGTACGCCTTTTTTAATATTTTTTAAAAAAATATGTAATAAAATTATTACTGTAAAGTTTTTTGTAATAATTCGTGTTTACTTTGTTGCTCAATAAGTAATGTAATACTATTTGTACGGAAAAAAGTCCACCTTTTTGTGTTCGAAGCCAAATACACCCGACTTGATTTAGATTTGAAGACACAAACCATAAAGAAGAAGAAGATTTAACCTTTTTCTCTTACAATACTTAGTTTAATTTATAAAATTGGTCTTGGGTTATTTAGATGATATTTCATAGTGATCTTGTGAAAATATCTGAAAAATTTGTGAAAATAAAAAAAAAACATATTTTACTGAACTAAGATATTAAAAAGCAATAAGAATCCAAAAAACCTTGTAACTAATTACGGTAGTAGTTTCTAATACATATTAATTCAACATATCAAAGAAAATGGCTTAGCTTTTTCCTGCTGTCAAACACAAAAAACGTCTTGTACGAATGTTAAAAGGATTCTCGAAAGCTAATGTGATTGGTGACTGCTATTCGAGTGAGAATATTAAGTCGTATCTACTTACTGTTTTCAACAAATAAATGAAAGGTTTTTTCAATGGAACTTTTTGTTCGTTGTTTTTTATTTCTGGAAAAGCTGATCAAATTATATGCTGTCAGTGCTAAAGCCATCCATTGAGATTTAAATGCGAAAATATCTAGTTTTTAGTTATTAAAATTGGAGTAAAATAAAGCATTTCAATTACTTGCTTAATATTTTTTTATCTCAATTCACGTTTTCTTTTAACTTTAATGTTTGTACTGTTTAGGAGTCACTCCAGCTACATATATATACTAATATTCGTATTATATATTCTAGCAATTTAGTTTCCATATTACAAGTTGTACCTAATTTGGGGCTAGAAAACGTTGTGTGCAATGTCCCTAGATATTATTTATGGAATAATATCATTAAACTATTAAATTTCGCAAAATTATACAAAAGTTTGCATCTTAGGACATCAGTAGAGATCTTATTTCCTCAACCAGATTTAGGATTAGTTTCAGAAGAGCTAAGAATTCAGGTATCGGAACATGGCCCAAGTTCTATAAATATCAAAGCCATTAGATAGGTTTTTTATTTAGCTGTAGTATGTTTATTAGGTTTTAATGGTTATTTTCAAACTACCAACGACACGATATTTGTAGAACTAATTGTTTAGTACAAGACGCTATCGGTGACGACACTACGACACAAGGAACTAGTTGGTGCCGCCACCAATATTGTTGTTCCAGCGACATTTCAGATGTCGGTATCGTTATCGGCTAGTGTAAAGATCCTTTTGCCTGGCTATAATGTATTTTTGTGTTCTAAAACTATACACTGAAAGTGTTTTAGTACCAGGAATGATGACATGAATTTCTCTGTTTTAATAGCATGATGTAAATTCGAGCTTTTGACGCCGGAAAGCTTTTTAAAAAACAAAAGTTTTTTTTTTATGTGACAGCCATCAAATGTGAAATTTGAAACTTTTCTTTATAAACGGGATATTTACCAGCATGCAACTGTGCCGAAATATCGGGAAATAATCAAACTCACAAATCATGGTAAATATTCCATTTATAAAGAAAACAAAGCCATAAAATGGTTCAGTTTTTAGCTACTATCTTACATTCTCATAAAAAAATGACAATTTAAAACTGAGTGAGGCATAGCACTGCTTAACTTTATTCGGCAGCTGGCTGTGACATAGAAAAAACTTCATATATGTGTACCTGACGTTTTTCGCTTATGAAAGGTGTGGAATAATAATAAGTACTTTAAACATGACGCAATGAGATTCTGTTTGTCTCTTACAATGTCAAATAGCGGGTTCTTGTTATAACAGACAAAGTTGCAGGCAGAACCTAAAATATATCTAAACATAAATTTGTTTGTTCTGTCTTTGTATACCTACTATGTACGTATTTATTAAAAATAAGATATTCTCTTGATTTCATTAGCTTGAGCTAGAACTGAAATGTCTTACATACTAGGTGATTCTAGGTGCCAGTTCCACGCGGCCAGAGCCTAGAGGAACGGGCAAGAAACTTACGGCCTGGTTCCTACGGTTTTTTTTACAAAGAATTACAATTAAATATAAATTAGGTACTGTTTTACCTTGTGTATAGAGAATAAAATATATATTGTTTACTTATATAACTTGTTTCAATGAAAAGAGATTCATTAGAGCTGAATATTAATGTCGCAACTTTATAACGGCATTGGTGACGATATTTTCGTCAAAATTGTATTAAAATTCTACGAACGGTTTGTGAAGTTTTTCTTCCAACAAGATATAATCAAAAACCTGAAAGTTTTCCAAATGTTTGAAGATAAAAACTTTGGGAAATAAATGTAATAAGCGCCATGAGAGAGCGCGTGCTGTTTTAGTCATTATCTCAACGAAACTAGTTTAAACATTGAACGTGCCCTTAAATAAGACTATGTCCTTATATAGTAACTGTTTTACACTTTCTTGTACTACACTTATAAATACACCTACAACTACACTATTCTCTATTTATCGAATTACATAACATACCTTTTTTACGTTTCAAGCTATAAAAAAAACAGAAATATCTTTTCTATTACAATCATAACAAAAACATTAAGAAAAGGCCATGAAACCGCCAAATCTTTTCAACAAAAATTAATTACCCATAAAATATCCATTTAACTTATTCTATTAAAACTTTTATTGTAAAACTTACCAGAAAACAACCTCAAGTCCATAAACAAAAGTGCCACAACAAAAAAGCGAAAAAGTTCCTTATTCAAACGTAACGCGGCGAGAGTAACTTGCTGGATAAATCGAGATAACGCTTTGTGGCACGTCCGAACTCCACGGTCGCTCAGAGTAAACTGAATTTAGGACCCACTGAAAAATTATCTGTTGCACTAAGTTCTATACATGCGCAAAGCTTCTTCGCACTTACCGCTATGCCCATTATCCATTACTCGCGCACTGAAATAGTGTTGAAATATTCATGACAAAAGCCTCCAGTGTATTTCATACATGAAAGTTGTTCGAGGGTGGGTTTTATTACCAAGGAAATTATTTGTCGCTTTGTTTAGCGATATACGTATTACGTGAATTTAGGGCCAGCGGTGTTTATGCTCTTTTGACACCTTTTGTTCGCTTTTTATAGGGATGATACAGGTCATGGGTTTATCTTTTTAATGGCGCTATATTTATGGTTCATTGTTAACAAAAGGGCACCCGGTAATGTAAGGAAAATGACTAAAATTTTGTTTATTTCAGAAAATGAAACAACTTACTTTGAAGTTACATCCGGAGACGGATTTTTCAGACCTTTTTTAAAAAGGATATACAAACGTCGCAAACTTAGTTAAGTAACTTTTACAGAACTGAATATAACTTTGGAGGGGTTATTTTTTCCAAATTTCATGTTTTTTAGTAAACAGATAAGAAACTAAGATCTTCCACAATTTGTTTCTATTCTAGATATATTTACTTACATTTTATCCAAATATCGTCGGCGTCGTGCAAGAAATGCTTAACTAACACATTTTGTCAAATCGACTTTATTGCATTTTTATAAAGTCTAATTTGCGATGCGTCTTTTGGTCTTACCTACGTCTGAATACTGTGATTCGTTACGAAAATATTAAAAAAAAACTGTGCCAGTGTCTAAAATGCTTAAGACGTTTATCTTAAAATTTAAAAGAGGCAGAAATGAATAACTGATGCAAAACTTACTAACTTCTCCTTCAAAACGCAATACTGCTAACTAAAATGAATAAAGTATCTTAGTCAGTTTTGCTTCGACACAAAATTTGAGAATGTGATAAAAGTAATTGCAGCAAAAATGAACAAATAGTTTTTTTCCTAATTATACTTGCAATTTAACGACCGATGTAGCGCGGCGGGCGATGGTCCTTCTGCGACGCGGAAGGTTGCGGGTTCGATTCCCGCCTTGGGATAAATGTTTGTACGATCTGCAAATATTTATTCCGGGTGTTCTGGGTATTTTATATGTATAATCAAAAAAATATCTATCTATGTAATGTATTGTATTAAGTATGTCAGTCTTCTAGTACCCATAACACAAGCTCTGCTTAGCTTGGGGCGAGATGATGTTGTGTGGATTGTCCACCATTATTTATTATTATTATTTATTAATTTAATCCATTTGAGTGACCACGTCAACTAAAATTCAATGAAATGCTATACTTAATACATTTTGTTATTATAGTTGAAATCTTTGCATTACTTCTCTTCTGCTCATTAATTTCATAATCTTACCTGTAAAGCTTATGGTAATATGCTTAATAGAGTCTGTTATTAGGATAAAATCATCATCATATCATATCAAATTCTATGAAAATCGGATAAATGGTACAAAAATAATGCCTTACATCACTACCGTGCAATGGAACAAAGTTTATGGTTAAAAATATAGTGCAGTCTGGTCTTTTCCTTCTTTTTTTACTGTTGCTGAGTCTTAATGTTAAGAAGCTAAAAGAGAGAAAAAAACGACTCACAAAAGATGTGTTCAATATTCTCTGGACTGCATACCATACCTATCAATGAGTCTTTTCTAATTGGTTCTTCAAGCTCTCTGAGCATGTGATCACCAAAACAGGCTCAATGACAGTGCAAGGCAGAATAAAGGGAAAGAGAAGAAAACACAAACTGATCTAATGTTCTAACACAAACATAGACCAATAGAAATTAACTGGTAGAGCCGCTACTACCACGTATTTGATGATGGAGTTGTTGTAGGTCATGACTACGAAGAATACATGGTCATAGTGGCTCTAAAATTGCGTCTCCATCGATCTCTGTTGGTGGTATTGTAAGAGCATGAAATTATGGTCAACCATGAGACCAATTTAATTCAAATTGGAAAATTTAGCTTGAGATTGACCATAGTATTTATTGCCATCAACTACAAAGTGTACTACAAGGTGTAATCAATCTTCTTTGCTGGTTGCATGCTCAAAGAATGTAATTTATATTTGCACAGTTGAAAATTGTAAGTGTCAGCAACACGACATTTTTTTAGCATTAACATTCTTTCTTCTGTTAATCCTAGAACTTAAATTCATGCAACAATCATCTGTGCAACCTTCTTATTAAAAAACATTGCAAAGACTTAAGTTTTAATATGTCTTAGGCATGCCACACAGAATTTTTGAACTTTCCCTATCAGAACTCATAAATACATCTCTTTACTATTCCATACTTCACAGATTTTTTATTTTAATTGGTCTAAATATCGCCCAGGTAAACTAGGCAAGCCTAGTAAATACTTGATCTGAATTTCGGTAGAATTTATACCTTCGGAACATAATTAATTTTGATTTATAATGATATTTTACCCTTTTTTTGTATTTAAGAATCCCAATTATAAAAGCGATAACTTATACAATACAAGAAATTAAAGAGAAAAAAAAATTATAATGGCGCTTAAGCATGTGTAAATTGAACCGAATCATAAGTTTTAGGTGTGGATAAAATGAATAACTAACACAAAAAGTTCATAACTACATCAAAATTTCGATTGATGGCAAAAGTCGGGCGAGGCAAAAATGAATAATTGTTTATGATTTTTTTTTAAATAAATCAAAGAAGTTAGGATGACAATTTTTAAATGAAAAGATAGCCAGAAAAATTATTTATAACATATAAAAAAACCGACAGTACAATTTTGCATACACAAAAAAATATAGTAAATTTAGTCGAAAAAAAACACTAAAACGACGTTTACTCGCGATTTTGATTTTGTTAGTTAAGCATTTCTTGCACGACGCCCTCGATATATTTGTTAAGCGTTCATTCCTCCACCTGTTATTATAATCTTATTAAGACTGTGCGTGTAAATAATATTTTTTTAATTAAGTACTTAAAATATGTTTTCTACTTGCAAATTTAAAATTAATTTGATGCTAATGTTCTAATTACATACGAAAAGCAAAATTGTACTTTCGAGCCTAAATCCCGTATTCTGGGCCGTTGGCTAATCCCCCGAATAAGGTTATTTTGTAAGTTGCTTTGAATGAGGCCGACTGTTTAATTATATTTATTCTAATTTTATTTCCGACATTCTAGGCAGAGACCACTAATTTTCAACAATAAATTCTGACTGGATATAGTAGAGCTTTTAGGTACTTTGAAAAATCATGTTATTTATATAATAGGATATAAAAAGGTTCTATATCAATGGTATTGAAGTACAAAAATCCATTTTAGTAATGAATTTCTTAGCGAGAATTCTTAATCTACAATCTTAATCAACAACAGAACCCACTCTTGTGATTTTTGGGCTATTACTTTTCGGCAAAAAAACAGCCTGTGTAGCATTGATGACGTAATGATTACGTAATTAAAATTTGCAAGTTTCAAAGGTCTGGATCACAGCAAATTGGTACAGTTAAATAAAAGGCTGGCTTTAAACTTGATTACAACACTCAGGTAAACTACAGGGTCCTATTGGCGTAATAAACTAGACAGCCTAACTACGATAGTAGTTCAGTTTTAAGAGCCCGGTCCTTAATTTTGTTGCGACGCTTCTATAAGGCGTTTTTATGTACATAGATTACTGAAAGATTTGTATTTAAATGCTTATTTTGTAGTTGTACATTGCGTGTTTAATTATAAATGCATCGTGTACATTCCTTTTAAAAGAGCATTACAATTTAAAATATTTTCGGAATGCGAATCAAGTTTGTCGCATTTTCGGAATATTTTCACTGTCTTCTCTCTCTCTTTATATCTCTTTGTAAAATGTTCAGGGTACAAAACACGGACTAAAAATTAAAAATACCGTTTTTTGTGAGCACGTACAGCAAGCCTCTCTCATTTTAATTTAGCTGTAGTCTTGAAAAGTTAAAAATAATTAAGTGAAAATTACACGAACACTCGGAAGTCGGAAGTTACCAAAGTGTTTACTGAAAGTGTTGGAGTAATATAAGTTACTAAACTTTTTAGCTAAACGCTTATTGTTGTATATAATAACTAAATAAATCATGTATGTATCAAAGGATCACAATAGATCAAGGCCGCAGTGATATAAAAGCGGCAAAAAGCAAAAAAAATGTATTTTTTTTTGCTGTCCCATAAGTAAGGTTTTTGATAAGATAAGATCAATTGTATATATATAACTACAACTAATATATCTACAATTAGTTGTAGAAGTCAAAAGCTTTGTGAAAAAAAAAGTATTGTGTTTCCAAAATAATATACATTATTATTTTTAAAAGCGTATGTAATGTTGCCAGCCGGTTTTAGCCTTTTGCTTATTTTGTTCTGTGGGCGTATCACAAAGTACTGTCAACATCAAAACCTTAAAAATTGGATTTGACGAAAAATTTACATAAGCTTATGAAATTGTTTTGTATTCAAAATTTATTTTTCTAAATTTATGATCTCTTTTTTGAGTAAAAGCCTTCATTTGGATCATCATTTATAAAGTAAATCTATCTCATAACTTCTTTATTAGAAGAGGGCTCAGAGGTACTATTACTACATATTTTTGCCATTAAGTGATAATGCTTGTATTGCGGGTGATATTTATTTAGATACGTCTTACAAATGATGCAATAATCAATTAAGTCGAGTTGCGGACTTATAGAAAAAATTAAGACTGCCTTCCTACCATTGTTTTGTCCAACTTTTTTTTACGTTTTTGCTTTAGAATAATTATTATATTTTAAATAGACGACGTTGAGAAAATATTATATTATGAACCGCTACTTCTGGCGCTGACTGTACTTTTACAGCAGGTGAAATGTAAGAGTTTGTGCATCATTTTTAATTTCATTTACGCCGGAGTTAACTTAATTAAGAAAGTTAAGCCGAAGGTTTTCGTTACCTTCGCGATAACAAACCAACTTTCAAAAACAATTAAGAACAAACTCAGGTAAGGTAATAATTGTATCACTAACATTTATATTGGACTAGGGGTACGAAAGTTCAGATTTTGCCCCGAATTTCATGCTATAATTTATCAAACTTTTCTGCAAAATTCGGTAAGAAGTTTCTTTTTCCGTATCAGCTAAACAAAAGTTATGAATAATTTTGCTCTCCCATGTTTTTTATACCAATAAAAAGAATAAGCTACATTATTCAATTAGTCATAGTCATACAGTCTTTATTCATTTTTATCACAAGAATTTAGAATCATCTATACTAGGTGATTCTAGGTGTGAGTTCTTCACGACTAAAAGCCAAGAAGAAGAAGTAAGTGTGGAGTTTCTGTGGAGTCTCTAAGATAAGCTATTCATTAGATACATACCAAATTATTAAAAAAATAATGATAAAACAAAATAACCTAGCGATTAATTAGGATATACTTAGCAAATTAATTTAAAAAAATATTGATAGAGTGCTGACTTTGTAATTACTATCTCTTACAAATACAAAAACAGTGACAAACTAATCAGTTGCTAACGTTTTACAGTGTTTTTAGATATCTCTAGAGATTGCGTCATTGCGTGTACTGTTTTGTATTAACATAGTAATGTGCCTAAACCTAGCCCCTATCTGGAAATTAGGTAATCAGATGCTAGTGGCACTAGGAATCGGTTTTAACAGGCCCGACAAGTCGTTACGTATGGTAATCATGGTGGACTGAGAGCTACGAAAACTGCTTTTTGTGTTTGTGAAGAGACGTTTACATTGTCCTACTACGTACGTATACGACAATTACACGATATTGACAGGCGTCACAGCTCAGTTAGTAGTAGTTCTGCCTTCCATGCTGTCGTGAGTTCGATCGACATCACGTTTGTGATGAGGGCTGATGAATGAATGAATGAATGAAAAATACTTTATTGTGCAACCAAACAGTGAAACTGATTTTAATTTTGTGACGGTAAAAAAATTGTGTTAGTTTTGAGATCTTTTAAGTTACAATTTAAATATGCATGTTTTTAGAGTTAATGAAATAGGTTAGTAATCTTAATATATTTTTCTAAATTTACCTGGACCTGGACACATGGACTTCTTTTTTTGAGTAAAGGCCTACTCCACCCGTATCAACATGTATTATATGTAACTACTATTATTGAGATTCGTAAAACTAGCTTCTAAAATTAACTTTACTTAAATTTGTTAGTATCGTGTCGAACGCAGTGTAAAACAGTCTCTCAGAATAGTTCTACACTACAGTTTGGCCCAGGATAATGCAACCGCTTATGAGCTGAAATGAAACTTACACCATTAGATAGGAGGACTGACCATGGGGTAATGCTGCAGTTTTTTAACTAACAACAGCATACTGCTTCATGTTAATCTTCTTCTTTGTGTCGACTTCCCTTTGTTAGATTTGTTTATCCCAAAAGCGAGCAACATCAATGGCGATAGATTCCCTATGTTAGATATGTTTTGCCCAATAGCGAGCTACATCAATGGCACTTTCTGTGCCATCGCGAAGATCTTTTAGTGCAGGTAATGGTGCACTTTGGGTAAAAAATGAGGCATCGCCTGTAGTTCTCCGCAGTCAATATGCTTGCCTGGAATATCTCCATTTCACTAAGTTATGTTAATAATAAATTAAGTTCCACAAAAGTTTATATACTAGTGTTTAGGAATTTATAGTTATTTAATGGACATATAAAATATGGTAATAGTTATAGTACTAAGTAGGTATGCTTAAGAACTAAGTCAAACTACTACACACTAAACATCAAGTCTAGGGAGTAGGTCGATTTTTACCAGTGTGTTGCAAGCAAAGGAGTTTAAACTATCGTTTATAACTCACAATAATGCTTATCAAACTGCTTTTATTAATAAAATCACTTTATAAAACAGAGAGGCTAGTATCATTTAATTATAATACAAAATTTAGGAAGGATCTGCAGTGACGTCACGCGTTGGATTGTATTGTTCATTGTCTGCTAACCTTAACCCAGCCTACTCCTTGACACCGCACTGAAACTTCAGTACTTAATTTAGTTTAATTGTAATTCTTTGTAAGAAGGATCATATAAAAAAACGGTAGGAACCAGGCCGTAAGTTTCTTGCCCGTTCTTCTAGGCTCTGGTCGCGTGGAACTGGCACCTAGAATCACCTAGTATGTAAGACGATTCTAAATGATCCTTGTGATTTTACTGAATAAAGTAATTTTTGACTTTGACTTTTGACTTTGACCTTAAAATAACGGAGGACTTTGGGCCGGACAAAGTTCTAACATTACAATGGTAATGGAAATAAAAGGGCAAAACCCGATCAGCGTATAACCATTATAATCTGCAGTCGTCACCTACTGATAAAATAATCTAATTAGCTTATGTAGTCCCGTTTAGAATTGACTTTGTTTGTGGTAGTGCATTAGAAGTTTTTTTTTTGTTTATTTAGAGCTTAATATTGTGAACTTTATCTATGGAAAAAAATGTTTGATTGCAAATCAGCATACTTTATTTATGTATGCTATCAGCAGTCTAGTTCCCATAGTACAAGCTTTGCCTAGTTTGGGACTAAAGTGTAATGTGTTATATGTCCATGCATAATATTTGTCGAAACCGTGATATGAGGTCTATAAAATCAGTTCATTCTTGGAACTTGAACTGCCTGAAATTATCAGTGGACTAAATGACATTTATTATAGAAATAAATAAATCAATAATGCTGGACAATCCACACAACATCATCTAGCCCCAAGCTAAGCAGAGCTTGTGTTATGGGTACTAGAAGACTGACTTAATACAATACATTACATAAATAGATATTTTTCATTATACATATAAAATACCCAGAACACCCGGAATAAATATTTGCAGATCGTACAAACCGTTTAATCCCAAGGCGGGAATCGAGCCCGCAACCTACGCGTCACAGGCGGACCTTCGCCCGCCGCGCCACATCGGTCGTCGAACATGATAGAAGCTAGTTAGAATAGCATTGCTCAGTATTGTTTTTGGAAGAGAGATGCCGTTGAATATGTAACACTTCCACCTTGCTTTCTGAATGTGCATCAAATTAGACCATTATTTATTTTGGAACGGGTGTGACCCAAATGACCAACGTACTGGAACCCGTATTTACCTTTGAAATTAAAAAGTTATTTCACTTTGAAAATCGTATTTTTAACACTCAGTAAATAAAACCTCTGGGATGTGACAGAGGATTTAAGCTATTTTTAGAATCATTCGCTAAATATGATTTATTTTCGTAACTACCATGAATATGTAGGTAAGTACATTCATTTTATTGCACACATTTACTAATTACTAGAGTAAAAAAACAGTAAAAATTTGCTAAGCTTGGGACTATAATGTGATGTATTGTCCGTGAATATTTATTTATTTAGTGTAATTACTTTATCTAAAACAATCTAGTAATAATATTTTTATTTTTTTAAAAGTATTTGTGTATTTAATCATTATTTTATCAAAATATATGTCTTACACACATTCTATCTTATCTTTTTTAGTTTTATCAAAATAAGGGTAGTATTGAAACGAAAACAGTACTAATGTACTAATTTAAACCTAAACTTAGGAGAGTAGCACGTCGAAGTAGGTCTCAATATTATGCAAGTATAAAAAATACAGAAATCCGATTTTTGAAACATTTAATTCCCCATCGAAAAGGACTGATGAGTTCACCGTGTCAAATAAAATTATTTAATTCAGCTGTTTTTCGCTTTTGCATTTCGCAAGCGCTATTTCATTATTGGCAACTCAATTGTCTGACCCAATTTTACGAACAAAATCAGTGACATTTTCTGCTAAATGTATAAAACACCGATCGGAACAATTCTTGTGCCGAAACAGGCACCTTTTGTTATCAAGGCATGCGTCACTTTTAATCACAGAAAGGTAAGTAAGTTCTGAATTTGAAATATTCTGAAATGCTTCGGCTACATTAGCGGGCGAATATTCGTATCGTGTTGGCGCGACAAAAACATCGTGTTCGGATAAAGGCGATATACAACGCGATGACACTATGTACCCGGCCACATACATCGCGTTAACACGAATATTCGCCGTAGCCCGCTAGTGTGGCCCCAGCAAAAGAGATTCGAGAATCAAACCGTCTAGATAAAAAAAGTTTAAATCCTTTTTTAGGTTTGAGTTTCGAATTCAATTCGAATTGACTAATTGAAATGAGGTTGTATGATCGAAGCATTTCAACAGCTTATGAATAAATAATATCTACAAACAATCTTTCATAATAAATAAATAAAAAAAATAAAAATAACTTTATTCAATAACATAACTAAATCTTTGCTATACTTTCAATTCCCATTTTATTAATATTTTATAAAACATTTTAGATGGTCGAGCGACATCAAGACATGACATCGTTGTTCAAATAAAATCTTGTGTGGTTGTTTTAAAGAGACCCGTCGCTTCCGGTCTGCTTTTAATAGTAGGCCTTATGTCAGGGAATAAGCGAGTATAATCAAATTTAACTATTTTTTCTGACCGTTTTTATGTTTTTTTTTTAATTGAACCCAATTGTTTATTATTATTCGTATTATTTTAGCTTCTCGCACGCAAACACTTTATTATGATTCCCATTTAATAAATGTGCACAAAAATAGTCCGCCATCTTGGACGTTCCGCCATCTTAGATTTATTATGACGTCACACAGCTTACTATGTACATATCTATGTATTGTGATCTAAATCAAACTGATCACAGGACTGTAGTAAAATGTTCATCTTAGATTAGGATAAAAATTAAAATTCTAGATTAAAACTGAATTTTTAATAACATATAATAAATCAAATCAAATCAAAATCGTTTATTTCGGAACATGAGCATAATAATACAGTAACAACAAATTAGAAACGATGATAGCTAATGAATAAATAAAAGTATGTTGATAACTTAGACCACAGCTGTAAGAAACATCAGAAGCATAGCCGTTGAACAAAGGCGCTCGACGCTGAGGGCCACTCTACTTGCTTTGTCCCGCCCAACATTGTTTAATTTTCAAATAAGGGAGCCTACACTACCACCGGGTCTATACCTATACCTAGCAATAAAAGGCCTATTTTATCTAGTATGTACTCTATGCAAAAGAAATAAGGTTCAAGATATATTTACCTTAGGTTTTTGAGGACTAGGATATTTCTGGGATGTCTGCCGTGACTGCGGTCGTAGTCGAGCCTACTTAAACTTTGCTGGAAAAAATGCTAATATTATCCTAACGAAATTCGGCTCGATTTGATTTTACGGTTTACGTAAGCAACATTTTGCGTAACGCCATCTAGCCTCAGACTAGGCATACTATGTAAACAAAACTGCAGATAATACTAAAATACAATCATCATCATCATCATCAACCTATATAAGTCCACTGCTGGACGTAGGTCTCTCCCAAGACGCGCCACTGAGCCCGGTCTTCGGCTCTTCTCATCCAGTTTTTGCCAGCTACACTCCGTAGATCGTCGCTCCATCTCGCCGGAGGGCGTCCTACACTACGCTTGCCTAAACGCGGTCTCCACTCCAGTATCCGTTTGCTCCAACGGTTGTCGGTTCTTCGGCAAACATGGCCGGCCCACTAAAATACAATACAAAGTGTTTAATATATTAGAGCAATAAATAAATTGAGCATTGTGTATTTTGGTTCGAATTAAATATTATGCAGATGGATCACATCTTTATTTTTATTTTTTATATAACTCGATGATCCTTTAGCTTTATTTCAACAATTTACTATTCAGGTCATAATTACAAACGAACTTACGATAACAGTATTTACAAAATGTATATAGGTATGTAGGTATAAAATACATAAGAAACAGTTGATCTATCTACATTTCGACATCGACTTTATAAATGCCTTATCAAATTATAAACTTACTTTCAATTCCGTGTAACAAAAAATGCTTATTAAATATGATCTAATGCAAAACAAATCCTATGGTGAGAAATTCCACGAAACTTAGTTAAAACTTCATATATAACCATAACCATGTTAGACTGCCACTTACGGAGTCTCTTGACTCTATGAAACACAACGCACTAGCAGTGAAGAGGGCTAAGTGCCTTGCCCACTTTCGTGGTGTAAGCCGAGCTACCCTCGAACTAACTCAGAGCATAGGGCATTTTGGATTTGACGTAGTAACGTATAACTGTACAAAAAAAAAAAGGTAGCACTCCGGGAGTGCCGGCAGAAGTGAAAACTTCAATATTAACGTTGTGTTTTCACTTTTAAGTTTTCACTTCAAAAATATAACCACAGACGTCATAATGACAATGACAATCACAATGACACAGACACACTCAGGCACGGTAGAAAGAGTGGGAGATACTAGTTCCTCTCCCTTTCCCACGATCTTACGCTTTTTATCAACGTCACGTGACCCTGACGCGAGTTTGAAAGTTTTTACCCACCCAGCGCCGCTAAAGAAGTTTTCACTTCAAAAAACAACTAATAGTAGAAATTGAGAATACTTCTCTTCTTGATACTTAATCATAGATAGATAGAAGATGCAATGCTAAAACGTCACTTAACATCAGGTGAGATCGCGGTCAAACGCTTGCCTATAACTTGTAAAAAAAAAAAAAGCATTATATACCGGCTAGCTTTTGGGTAGTAATCGACGACGACCGATGTGGCGCGGTGGGCGATGGTCCGCCTGCGACGCGGAAGGTTGCGGGTTCGATTCCCGCCTTGGGATAAATGTTTGTATGTTCTGCAAATATTTATTCCGGGTGTTCTGGGTATTATATGTATAATAAAAAATATCTATCTATGTAATGTATTGAATTAAGTATGTCAGTCTTCTAGTACCTACCCATAACACAAGCTCTGCTTAGCTTGGGGCTCGATGATGTTGTGTGGATTGTCCAGCATTATTTATAAAAAAAAAAAAAAAAAATCTTACAAACATTTATCTCAAGGCGGAAATCGAACCCGCAACCTCCGCGTCGCAGGCAGAACTTCGCCCGCCGCGCCACATCGATCGTCAAAAAAGTCTTACACTGTATAAAAATATTAAAATTATCTTTGAACTGTTTTACAGTAACTTTGGTTGGTTACTGTGAAAATACTTAAACAGAAAATTATGATTCGCTTCGCTTAAATCAAGCTTTAAATATTAATTAAACAAGTGGTATTTAATTAATATTAATAAAGGTGCGCTAAGGTTGTTTACAAGGTATTACTGAGAAGCCTGTACCTACCGGTTTGTACAAATAAGTATTGTTTTTGTTATGAATTCTGATATAATTTCCAGAAAGGATTTGCTTTATTGTAAGATAAATAAACAGCCTGTTTTACGGCCGGTTTCTCGAACGATGATCAACGAAGAAATCAAACAATTACTATGTGTCAAACTTGGATCAATCGTGATTTGGGTTTCCAGAAACCGGTAGTTAGTATAATATCTTATGGATTTTTTTTAATACAGGCAAAGGTGATATGTATTCTTTTTAAGGTACCTAGGGATTATGTACCTTATTTTGTACAAAAGCTCAGCTTTTGTTTTTTTTCACCTCTTATCGTTGAACACAGAAACAAAAATAAAAATATTTATTTTAGACAAAATTGCTAAATATTTAGTAGCATATTTTATGCACATGCAGAGCCCAGATAATACAATAAGTGTCAACATACTTATAAGGCAAATATAAGTATATCTAGTATAAATTATGCTTATGAAATGAGGTCACGTTGTTTTTAACCTACTTGTGGTAAAAAAAACCAATTTGATTGTTTATAGCAGTGTACTTACGTTGAAATAGGAATGATTTCCTACTTATGGATTCCAATAGGGAACTCATAAAATAAACAAAGCTCAAGTAATCACCAACTTACGACTGAAATAAATCTCATAGCATTCTGCATTTCATTCTGATCGAATATAAAGATCGCGTTCGCTCATAAAATGCATAAATAAATTGCTTATAAGAAAAAATGCAACTTTCAATCTATATCTTCCTCAGTTTTTACAGAAAATCTTAAAAACCCATTTTACAAGCAATAATGAGTCTTAAGTGCTTTGTAATAAGCTTCATAGAAACAGTTGAGGGTGTATTGTAAATGCGCAGTGCCTATGACATCCTTTGTGGGGATTCCTTCGCTATTGTCTACGGCACCTTTGTCTGTCTGTTGGGAGAGACGTATTAACCGAGCGAGGCGCCATGCGAAGTATAATTAAAAACAAAACAGTCAAGTTTGAGTCGAAGTTTCTTTTACAGTTTTGTATGATTTTGCCTTTTTCACAAATAACATATTTTTAGGATTTCGATTTAGGATATAATGGAACCCAATTACTGAAACTTCACTGTCCGTCTGTCTGTCTGTCTGTCACCAGGCTGTGATAGTTAGGGCTATATTACAAACAAAATGTATACAGCTCTATAGAGAGTTACTCACCTGGTGTCCGTTTGGTTGCGCAACCAAACGTACATTTTGTTGGTAGCGGCGACTGGTTGAGCCGCCATGGTGTCCCGGTGAAATATAGCCCTTAGAGTTAAGAGTTACCTAAGTGATAACCTTTTTCTTTAACAACGCATTGTCTTGCACGTCCATTGAGGACGTGTCTTGTGAGGCATAGCACTGCCACATTATGAGACAAAGGTGTCAAGTATCAAGTGCTTGTAATTGCAACAGCATCCATACTCTTGAACCCGAAACACAGTAATACGAAGATCACTGCTTGACGGCAGAAATAGCGGATATATTTGTGTCCCGAAGTCCCAAGCGATGTTTGTCGATTGCCGATCGGTAAATTCTAAAACGTAATAAAACTAAAACTCCTTTTATAGGCATATAAATATCTGATTATTTAGAAGACAAACAAGCTTGGGACGAACTAGCTTCAACTTCTTCAAATCAAATCAAATCATTTATTTTGCAGAACATAGGAGTATAAGATGATAATTATTAAAAATATGAATAAATATTTCTTTAATAAATAATTGTAATAAGGATCATATATATACAAAACTACTAGAATCCAGACCTGGTTTTTAGTTTGTTCTTCCAGACACTGGTCGCGACAAACTGGAATCTAGAATGACTTTGTAAGTAAGACGTCTCAAAGTGATCCTTTTGATTTATAAAGATTATTTTGATTTGTACATTTTATTCAACACAGATGTTGAAATTTATTTAACCTTTCCCATTATAACCTAACAACGAGTAGGTACGCTCAAAAATTAACAAGCACTGGTGACCCAATTCCATTTCAAAGAACTTTTGGACCCGTCCCAAAATAAGTTGCAGTTTTCAACTTACCTCTAATTTATTAAACTAGCCTGATACACGGTTTACGTTTTAGAAAGTTGTAACAGACAAAAGTGTTCTGTCATTTGATTCCATTAGTCTTTCTTTGTTGTGTGACGGAACTCTAAAAATGAGGTTTTATTCTTTGAAAGGGAAAAATATTGTGCTCGTGACGTCGAGTTTTACCCCAATAGCGCACTAGCGGCCGGGCCGCTGCGGCCAGGCCGCAGCGGCCATCGAGATACATACATTAGTATGAAATCGCTATACAGCACGCGCACCTGGCCGCTGGCCGCTGCGGCGTGGCCGCTGCGGCCTGGCCGCTAGTGCGCTATTGCTCTATATCAGGCGATTTTGTTGCGTTCCGATTTTCCAATAGAAAAAGGAATTTAAAGCAATACTTTTAGGTTCTATTTTTGGATAACTGAATGAGCCAATGTATTGAATAAATACGTATTATTTTAAGGCTAGTTTTTAATAATGAACATGGGTTTAGTTAAGTTTTTTTATATGATTATTTTATTTTGATTAATTCTAAGTGATGCGTAACATTTTTAGTTTATGTCTTGCTTGTAGTAAATGTTTTTATTTTGTAAAAAATAAAACAAAAATTTAGGTCTTAGCTTTGTAAAATAATATCTTTAAAAATAAGCCTTCCCTTCTTACCTTAGTAAGAATATAATAGTAGATAGGTTTGCACACACTTCTCGATTGAGCAGGGTTTGTAATTAACCGCTATTACAAGAAAACGTGAGATACGAAGGTACTGATATATTCAACTATCAACATAACTAAATCACATGAAAACCCTTAGCTCAAACCACTTACACAAACTTTACTATTAGTCAAATGATATATACTCCACATCATCACACATATCTGGCTATGTTCGTAAGTTGTATCAAGACGTGTATATTGTGACAGTAATGTATGTGAAAGTTTGCGATTGCGTCGTTTTGGGTTGAGAGGGTTATAGGACTAAAACTTGGTATTTGGAATAAAGGGCATATTAACTGGAATTCCGTTCAAATTGGCTCCGTGTGGACCCACATAAGATTAGATATTGTCATTATACATTGGGATAATTTTGTATGGTCTCAGGTTTAGTACAGTTGGGGTAATAATTTATAACTTTATGGAATATGCTAAACTAGCTGGTACGCCACGCCACTTATTCTTGCTATTGATATATTTTTGTCAATTTGCACAATATCGTTATAAATTATAGCCTATGTGTTATTCTGATTTATAAGCTAAGTAAGTACATTATTGTAAAGTTTCATTACAATCCATTCAGTAGTTTCCATTTGTGTGAAAAAGTAACAAACATACATCCACACATCCAAACATACTTTCGCGTTTATAATATTAGTAAAATACCTTATTTAGTAAAATACAAATGTTTGCTTTTCACATTTAAAGTACCTACATCGCGCGATCTTGAGCTTTTACGGATGCATTTTACGAAGTAGTTAACTCTAGACGGTTAGTAGGCACACTAAACGATGGTTCTTTGAGATGTATCTTAGAAAAATAGTTTCTTGCCCGATCTTCTAGGCTCTGATTGCGTGGAACTGGCACCTAGAATCACCTACTATTATAAGATGATTCTAAATGATCATTTTATTGAATATGTTTTAAAAGAACAACTAAAACAACACGAACTTTCTAATCCTACGAGTATGTATTCAACACTGACAAGAAGTCAAATGAGTTTCCCTGAAAACTTCGCACGAACTGCTAGAACTATGTTAATTACTTTTTTACTAAGAACTTAGAGTGTTACTGATCTTTTAAAATTGTAAGTACTTAGTTTTAGCAAATAGATTTCTTATTTCATTAAAAGGCTTAAGTGTAGGTATATAAGTCGTTTTATCATCCTCCAAAAAATCTTTTTTTATTTGATGAGCATAAATGTGCTAATATTTTTTTATTTTTATTAACATGTAAATAAAACGCCATAATCATAGAACTTATCTACTTACCAAAGTTTTTTTTTATCTCCGTACATAGGAACTTACATTTTTAATGTTCTGTCTTTCTGAATATGAAAGCAACATGGCAAAATATCGAATCCAAAGATGAAAAACAAAACGAAAACCTACTGAAATCATCACCAAATTACAATGTAGAAATAAAATAAAAAATAACTGATAAAATAAAAGCTAGTCGCATTCACAACCGACTTTCGAACAAGACAAACGACATCCATCGTCACTTTTCACCTCACCAGTACCACGTTACTTATATTACGCTATTACTTTGAACATCGCCGTAATACTGGTACCTAACAATAGAAGACATTAGGGCTGCCCAATGAAGCACCGCCGTTCTAGGGATCACTTGATTTCCCCGAAGGCGAGATCTGGGGTGAGCTCAAATAAATGTGACAATCGTAAACGTGGCGTATTTGAGATACATTGTGCGTCGACATCAGCTTTACTGTCGAACGTTGCAGTGTTAGCGAGCAGTGTATATATACCTTACTTTTACGATTATCACATTTATTCGTGATCACTCTCTGTCCGAATCTTACCCTACTGTTAGGGCTATAAAGCTTTGTAAGAGCCATAATTACACAAATTAGGACGTGTAGAATGATAATTAAGTATATTTATTTTTATGAGAAGAATTATTTATTCTCAAAAGATTTATTATGACATGTGGGATTTCAGAAACGGTTATTTAAGTACATATTATGTATGTTATGAGACATCATAGGTAGATACAATGTTTTTCTTTTGTAAAAACATTTTATTTATTAAAAATGTGAAAGATACTTATACATTTTGTATTACCGTTAAAGTACAGATAAAATAACAATGTTTGGGCTTAAAAACAAGGTAGGTAATCTTCTTACTACAAAAACATTTTTTTCCTGTTGTGTTACTATTGTGAAGATTTGGCCAATAAAATCCGAATGTTATGTTTTATACTTACTTAAACATATCAACACTTACCATTTATATTTCATTAGTGATGTAGGCTTTCATAACCTAGAATGTTTTTAGCCAAGGATTTTAAATCTGCGACTTATAGCGAAAACATTAGATGTGAAGAGCCGAAGACCGGGCTAAGTGGCGCGCCTTGTGAGAGACCTACGTCCAGCAGTGGACTGATATAGGTTGTTGATGATGATGATGATGTGAATAAGATAATTAAATTCAATAACCAAGTGGTTTGGGTGTTTACAGTGTGGTGCGATGGCACGAACCTCGTTTTCAAACAGATTTAAATTACATAAATAATGAGCTTATTTTAATTACCTCTCAGAAATTGGATGAAATAAAGCGAGTTAATATATTTGGTAAAAAAATATTATATGCTCACAATTTAATTTAGACTGTTTGCCAAAAGCTATAAACTAAGTGTAGACTAAAAACCATACTACAGCGCCATCTATTGGAAAGAAATAAAACAAACAATCAATTTACGTCAAAGATAATAATATCTTAAAATTTACATTGTATAACTTAGATTTATTCATAGTTACATAATTACGGGTATATTCTTAAAAAGTAGATAATCAGAATACTTTATTTTTGTAATCATAACAGTAAAATAAAAAGTAAAGAACACTAAACAATTATATAAAAGTTTTTCTATTGATCTACCAACACAGCCAGAATAACGATCACTCGAATTTGAAAATTGAACAATATTTAGAACAAACGTTTGGAATTTGAAATGCGTTTCAATACTGAAAGAGGTTTTTACATAGAATTTATTACCTTTGAGTAAAAACTATTTGATATTATACTAAGTTATTTATTGTTTGATAAAATACCACTTATTTTAAACGACGACCGAATTGGTGCGAAGGTCCGCCTGCGACGCGGAGGTTGCGGGTTCGATTCCTTGGAATAAATGTTTGTACGATCTGCAAATATTTATTCCGGGTGTTCTGTGTATTTTGTATGTATAATAAAAAAGACTATCTATCTATGTATTGTATTGTGTTAAGTATGTCAGTCTTCTAGTACCCATAACAGATGCTCTGCTAATACTTGGGGCTAGATGATGTTGTGTGGATTGTCCAGCATTATTTATTTATTTTTTATGTTGTTGATAGAAGCCATAGTAATATTTGTACAAATAAAAAAACTCATTTTGAATGAAATCGTAAAAGTGACTTTAGATTCGAGACGACATTTATGAAGAAAAATAAATAAAGTTGACGAGTTCTGAATTTTTATAGGGGTTGAATAAAATAAATTAATGTTCCAGTTTTTTAACGAGTGCCTGAAAAATAGAAGCTTAAGTACTTTGTTTTCACATTAAGATAGTACATATTTAGACTTAGATAAAAAGTTTATTTAACGACAGACGTCACAGCTTAGTTAAAGGAAGTCGTGGAAGGCAAAGATACTGACTCACGGCTCAGTATCATATTCATATATTTATTCATTATCAATTATTTACAATTGTATTTGAAATCTTATAAATAAATCATGCAAATCTTATCTTTCTAATCTTATCTTCTAATCTTATCTTTGCCCTCCATGCGGGTCGTGGGTTCGATTCCCACCCTATGCAAATGTTTGTGTGATGAGCATAAATATTTGTTCAGTTTCTGGGTGTTACTATGTATACTATGTATGTATTTACAAAAAAACAGTTGATTTTATTAGCGAAACGATATTTCGAGAAGCGTAACCCGATATTTCGTTTAGCTCCATACAAAGGTTTATTTTCACTAAATGACGTAAAATAGCTTATCTTATCATGTTATGTTCAAAAACACATTTAAAATTCTGTAATTAAGGCAGCAATTCTCTAAGGAGCGTCTATCTCATTTCTAATCCAGGATCAGTTGCGATATTATAACCACCGATACGACACCGACACGATATGTCAACGTCCCTATGGCATATGCTAAGTGGTGACCTTTTACGCATCCGTTTTTGTATAAATTGTTTTTAAATGTTTGTCGAAGAACCGACAACCGTTGGAGCAAACGGATACTGGAGTGGAGACCGCGTTTAGGCAAGAGTAGTGTAGGACGCCCTCCGGCGAGATGGAGCGACGATCTACGGAGTGTAGCTGGCAAACACTGAATGAGAAGAGCCGGAGACCGGGCTCAGTGGCGCGTCTTGGGAGATACCTACGTCCAGCAGAGGACTGTTATAGGTTGATGATGATGTTTTTAAATGTATGTTATAATGTTTAACCTTAGTGATATTTAAATGCTATGCTAAAACAATTTATGTACTTTGTTGTGCGAACTTTAGTTAATAATTTATATATTAATAAAAATATGTAAATAAGCGTATAATAGAATAGACTATTCTATGTTGGTAAACGAACATTACTTCAATTATTTATACCATCAGATGCGTTAAGGTGTATTTTTAGCAAACAAAAACTAAACTGAAGCCTTTCAGAAAATTTCACACTGTGTCGGCATTAATTTTTCAAGTTACTGACAAATTGGTGGATATGTCGTATCGGTCAGTGTTTAATCATTCTGTCACAGTATCACGCTTTGCTCTTTTAATACATATAATATTAAGCAGCAGTTTTTACGAAAGTTTTACAAAATTCAAAATTGGCAAACAACAACTTTTGTATTAGCATAATAATCTTGAAAACATTACTTTTATTAACCTAATGCATAATATATGAATATGAATAAAAAGTTTCCTATCAAACTCATTAGTCAAAATCCATACATACTGTATTTTTTTACGACGATTTGGGACCTAATTTGTGTATTCATTGGTTTTCTGTGGGCCGTTCATTGTGTGGCATTCTGATTAGTTATAAAAAGACGTGTGGCACTCAGAGACTGCCGTGCTAAAGCTATTTATTGCATAAAGAGAGAGTGTTAGGTTATTTCGTTACGGAATTTCTGGACTCGGTCTCCACGCTCAAGGCCCGCGATAGAATGTATGTAATAGCTTAAAAAAATAACAGTTCTTTGTATTGAATAATCGAACGCGGTGTCTTCATAAAGTAACTGCTCTACCGTGAAACTAGAATTACTATTTCCTGGGGACGTTTGCACTCAAAGGTATTTACGAGTTGTCGTAAATCGCCAAAACTATATACGAGTATTTCCGTTATTTCAGAGTAATAACCTTTCCCGTAGACCCAAGTGGATCGAGTTTTAGTAGAATACCAGCAGGTATTGAACGTTTGAGGTGTAAAAAACCAGGGCCCCGATCATGCTAAATTGTAACGAAAACGGTTCGTATTAGCAGCAGCTAAGGTTCACCTGGGATAAGGGCAAGGGAATGATGATGAAGGTTCACCAACGTAACGTGTACGTATCATGTGCATCTTTGTAAACGGCTAACCGCTCCTCATTTTTCTCTTCGTGTGACAGCGGTTGTCACAATCTTCGGCTCACTAACGTACGAAAGTTGAACGTGTCTTGTCTGGCTACACGCTTATTGCGATCCGAAAATACGTACGTTGGTGAACCTTAGCTGCTGCTTAGACGACTATTTAGACTAGACTATTAACGTTAAAATTTAACACAATCGGGGCCCAGTACCTCAACTTTTGACACCTGTCAAGCTGATCAACGCTTTGGGTTTACAATCAGGTTAATAAAGCTATTCAACGATCCTATTAATATTTAAAACTAATGCTAAAGGTACTAAAACAAATCACGTTTGCAATTACTATAAATAAGTTATAGTTTAAAATTCGAACTGTTCTCTACGGACGTTCTCGCAAAACGAGCAAAACTAAATGAGTAATTTGAAATCATTTTAGTACATTACTATATTTGTTTAATTGAACCGACTTTTAGGCGATTTGGGCGTCAATTTTGTAACCTATTTATTAATAGTGTAACATTATAAATTACAGGGTTTTCCTCTTTTATTTTGCTTTAAACTGTCTCGTCCTTAAGTTTATTTATTTACTTTTAGGCGATTTGGGCGTCAATTTTGTAACCTATTTATTAATAGTGTAACATTATAAATTACAGGGTTTTCCTCTTTTATTTTGCTTTAAACTGTCTCGTCCTTAAGTTTATTAATTTACTTATAGAATTACTTGTAATTTTGACTAACTTTTCAATTCTAACATGTAAGTCGTATCTGTCGTATCATTTTTTCAATAATGATAGCAACATTTTGAATTCAAATTTTATCGAAATATTCCAAATTCTAATCGATCTAAATGGCGCATTTGGGTAGCGGGTGTCACAGTCACAGCCGATATGATTGATTTGAAAAGCTGGTGGTACGGTGTAATGGTAATGTATTTTTATATTTATGAGCAGTTATTTAATACCATATTTTGGTAATAACATTTAAAAAGTACATAAATTTAGTTTAGTTTCAAACAAATAACACTAGAATCACAAATAAATAAAATAAATAAATATTCATGGACATTTCACACATCACACTCTAGTCCTAAACTAAGCAGAGCTTGTACTATGGGAACTAGATGGCTGAGACTTATATACTTTATTTTTGTAAATGCATACATAGAAAACATACTAACACGCTGACACAGAACAAATATTTATGTTCATCACACAAAAATTCGCTGTGGGAATTTGGTTTGGTGGGAATCGAAAGTATCAAGTGATATCAAGGTTTCAAAAACTTCTAGGAGTTCATCAAAGTACAGTGACCAAATTCTACTTATACCTAATTAACATGAAATAAACCAAAACATAGTTTAGATAAATATAAAAAAAGACTTACTTAGGTAACTAGTATTAACGTTTGTGCCAAAATATTGAACTAACATTCAAGTTAAAAAATTATACTAATTCAAATTTTAAAGTAACCTGCGTTATTTCGTTTAAAGGAGCAAAGACAAGACAGGACAATAAAGCTAGCGTCAGTGAGAAGTGTCTGTTGTCCGCAGTAATTGCCCGCTGTAGGGAACAGCCTGTCCAATTATCCAATTCAATAACCGACGTAGACCTACAAACCTAGTTCTGTATAGATCTGAGAATGCGCCACGAATATTATGACTTTGGCGCACCAAAATCATCTTGCCAAAGACCTATTTTGGTAAGCACAGGTAAGTAGGTATAGGTTAAGTTTGAGAGTTTTTTGGGTATTACTGAAAACATGCTGGTACAATAGGCGCATGACCTATTATTAATTAGGTCATAGAATAATAATAAATTGTCCTCTGCCCTGCAGTGGGACGACAGTGGCTAAATAATATAGAACTAGTGTGATCTCTCATGACTCATACAATTAAAATGATAAATCACATTATTTATACTTTCATATTCGACAACGCGTTTATAAATAAATGCTACTATGTATTTAGAATAAATTTGACAATCGGAAATGTAACGTATTTTAAATACACTGCGTGGTAACTATCTATCGATATAGATCGAGTAAAGTTGATGTTGACGCGCGATGTATCTCAAATACGTCACTGTTACACACTTACGATTGTCACATTTATTCGTGAACCCCTTATTGACCATTCGTTTGTTCCGTCAGTAATATTTTCAGGGATTAAATTGATAAATAAAATCTAATGTTTCCTTAACAAAAACAATAAAACACCAATCATAATAAAATCATAGCGTTTTCACAAAGCGATAGCTGGCAGCGACCTCCATTCATTTTCTATCTAATAGCTCCTAAAATGTTCCAGCGAGAAAGATATTTTTAATTGTTTTTATATTTTCTTCAATTTCCCGGGTTCAGTACCAACCTAATGTAATTGGCTTCCCCAAGCTAAGGGCAGAAATAAAGTTAATTGGGTACAATTAAAAAACGCTGCCGGCTCAAAAAAATATATCACAAGTAATATAAATAACTGGATGTGGCATGAACATTTACGATTTACGTCGCTTTGGTCCTTTATTGCGTTTGACAGGTATTATTAGGTCCCTCTCGATAGTTGAAAGATGTGGATTAGCGAAGTTGAATGTGGTTCGTAACCGTAATGGTGCGAGGTCCGTACTCAATTATTTTTCTTTTTCGGTACAGGTATTTATACCGAAAATGGTTTATTACAGCTATTAGGGTTGCTAATACTGTTGCTATCAAATACTGTGGCATTCTGAGAAATAATTTATAATGAATTATATTTTATTTCTTTCGGTTATGGCCTTGTACGGTACGTGGTAATTATCGTATAAGAATCTGGTAATAAAATTTAACTGTTAAAAATCACGATATGGCTGCCTGTATTATGATGTTATTTTGTTAAGTATGTTTTGACTCAGATCTGGTTAGGCTTAATGATACTTCACGCAGCAAAATGAAATCAATAAGCAAAATTATTTAAGGCTCTTTCTAAAAGTTTTATTCAAAGCTTTATTATTAAGCTACATTATTATTATTTATTTCTGTACTACCTCTGACCTCATGTATTGCTCGACTGACGCACTCAATGTAGCTCTAACTATTGGTCAGGGGTGGTCTAACCTTAGTGATTTTTCTCAAAATGATCTTTCAACGACTCGAAGAAGAAGAAGAAGAATTATCTTTAAACCTAAAGTACTTATTCAAATATGACTAGTTTTTCAGACGCGTTTCCAGCTATTTTCATAAATCTTTGAAGTTGATTTTCCAAGTTTATGCTCAGCCAGTTCGTGAGGTTGCCAATTTGGCTTTCCGTGTTTTAAGGCAACAAACATACCCTTCTGATTTTCTCGTAGTACACAAACTAATTAGTTAATATTGTTTTTAAGAAAATAATTAAATTGAGCATGACCAAGTCAAGTCTATTAGTAAGTTTATTTTGAACAAAGGATGCTACCATTTAGAGATCAAAGCTCAACTTTGGGTAGGTTCTCCTTTGTTAAATACCGTGGTCTTCATTGCCCAAAATATTGGCTCCCGACATATTTTCCAAATACCAACTCTGCGGTAGGACCTTAACTAGGGTTGCCGAACCCTCATCTCATACATCTCACTTTAGAGCTAACAGCTCACTTTTGTTTCACAGCCACAAGTCTAAAAATAGTGTGCAACTATGAATGAAATGTTAAAAATCCGCTTCGCCAACAAAGGCGAGAGCCGCTACAGAAGTTTCGAATAAAAACTTTTTTAATTTTTTTGGTACAAGTTGACAACCCTGTTCGCAGCCTCGGGCCATAGCTGTAATTTTAGCTTTTTTAATAAAAACCGCGACAGACAAACGAAACGTGGTTAACAGACAACTTTGTGCGAGCTAGTTTTGCTCTCAAACTTAATTCAAAAATGATTTTAGTGAAAAAGCTGTAATGCGATTGTGGTCATATAAACTGCACATATTTCAAAACTGAAAAAAAGATTGTCTCTTTGTTTATAATTTCGTTATTTTCCGAATCAAATATGGATAAGCTCTTATTATACATCTTACAGTTCTAGTAAATCATAATAAATCATCTTCAAAATTACAATAAAACTTTATTTCGTCTTAATTCATTTATTTTTCTTTGAGGCGTTCTCTATTATTTTAGCAGATTAAATGTAGATTTTAGATTAACCGTTTAATGAGTTTCATCAAAAGTTTGTTACAAAACTACTTTGAAATGTCTTCATCATCCAAACAATTTAAACGTTCGACCTAACTTTGCAAAGACGTTTACAGACTTAGAATAGATTTTAGAACATACAAAAGCCTAATCCCAGTGCGCCTTATTTTCAATTTGGCTACGTAATAAACTATTCATAAACAAATACTAGCTATTGCTAAGTAGGTACCTATTCAAAAATGCCGGCCAAGTCCGAGTCCTTCTAGCAGAAGGACTCGCGCACTAATGGGTTCGTGGGTACTTTATATTTATCAATAAACAGATAATTATAATTACTAAGAATAGGCGTCACAGCTCAGTTGACAGCTCTGCCTTCCATTTCGTGGGCCGTGGGTTCGATTCCCATTGAAAGCAAATATTTGTGTGATGAACATAAACATATTTTGTTCTGGTCTGGATGTCACATGTACTCTTTGTATGTATTTACAGAAAAAAAATTGTATATAAGTATTGTATATATGATAATATATACAATACTTATATAATTACTATAATTGTATATATGTATATCAGCAATTTTTTCCCATAGCATCAGCTTTGCTTAGTTTGGGACTAGAGTGCGATGTGTTTAATGTCCATAACTAATTATTTATTTATTTATCAAAACCGAGAAAAAAACATGTTTTGTGTGAAATAGTTTGTGAAATGTTTTTATAGTGGCAACAGAAATCATATCACACATTATCTGTGAACATTTGAACTTCCTAAACATGAGTTCATGAGATACAGCTTGATGACAGTCAGACGGACAGCGAAGTCGTACTATAAGGGACCCGTTTTACCCTTTGGGTACGGAACCCTAAAAAGTATCATGTTTATGTTTGAACAAAACTATATCATAATATCTAAACTTTATGTATACGTAGCAGCAATTTTACTCAGCTAAAGCAATATTTACACTTTCAAACATACACAAAGTTACACTGTGCAACGTTTATTTAACTACGACACAACTAAATGCTGCGCAGTGTAACTTTTATTTTCATCTCTCTAACTGCAAAAGTGCAGTGTAACTTTGATTATATTTGTAACTTCATAAAAAAAAAACTCGACAATCCACACAACATCATCCAGCCCCGAGCTAAGCAGAGCTTGTGATATGGGTACTAGAAGACTGACATACTTAATACAATAACATTACATAGATAGATATTTTTCATTATACATCTAAAATACCCAGAACACCCGGAATAAATATTTGCAGATCATACAAACATTTATCCCAAGGCGGGAATCGAACCCGCAACGTTCCGCATCGCAGGCAGACCATCGCCCACCGCGCCACATCGGTCGTCAAATTTATGGGTGTGTAAATCTGAATGAGGTCTTAAAAAACAAAGATTGATTCAGGCTTTATTGAATACCAGTTTCAAACAGTATTCGCCTGTAAAGGAGCCTCTACATTGTTTATGAACTCAAAGGCTATAGCCGTCTATAGCCAGTCCAATTCAATAGCACGTTGATTGTATAGACGTTTTATGCCGTCAGTAAGCTGATTTAAAACGGTTTTAACCAGCATTAGCATATATCTATATCTATACTTCTTCTTCTTATACTATAACGAGGTAAAGTCGAAGTTGTGTGTTTGTATATTTGTTAAATTGTATGGGGTAATCTCGGGATCTACTGAACCGATTTTAAAACTTCTTTCACCAATAGAAAGCCACATTATTGCTGAGTGCCATAGGCTATATAAAAAACCGAAAAATAAAAAGGCTTTTACGTGGTAGTCCGTTTTGCAAAGTGAATCGGAGAAAAAACGGTCGAATTATGCCCAACGAAGTGGGCACGGGTCAGCTAGTGTTTAATATGTTTAAATAAATGTTTCATTTTATTCACAAAATCCAATTATTATTAGGTAATGATAAAAACTTATTATAAAACAGAGACGACGAATAAATGTGACAATGAGCGCTTTGCCGTTTACAGCGACACGAAACACGTTACGTTGGTGAACCTTAGCTGCTGCTTAGACGAACCGTTTACGTTACAATTTAGGGCGATTGGGCCTCTGGCGTGTGACACACAATGTGAATCGAATACGCTACGGTTACTTTTACTTTACGATTGTTACATTTATTCGTGCTCACCTCTCAGATAGCCGAAAACGAATAAACTTTTCATCTTTGTCATCGTTCGTCAGTCAAACGGATTTACTTTTTATACAACACGTCTTGTTGTGTCTCTTTGTCACCGTTCGACAGTCAAGCAGCGTTAACGCGTAGTGTCACTCGAATACTTAACCGTTTCGATACGTTTACGATTGGCACTTTTATTCGTGCTTGGGCCTCAGTACGTCCTATTTTGAAGACTTCTGATTAAATACCGGTAGTTTTTTTGACGTGACAACGTCTTATAATTCGATAGAGCCGGCTGCACGCCTGAAAAAACATGACTCTTGAGGCGTTCTGAGGCGTTCTGAGGCGTTCCATGAAGTGGCGTTGTCACGTTCAACTATCGTCAGTAAACCGACTTTACAGACAACCATTTTTTTTGACGATATATATCGATCCGAGAATATACATCAAGATATTAGTTTTCTGCAAACTATTATGCAGCTAAAGTTAGTTCAAATCAACGTACCTACTCCCAAGTCCTTATTTTCGAAAACAAGATGACACGTAAACCCGGTTCAGATACTTCAGTTCAGAACTGCAAAGTTTTGAGCCAATTATCTAAGTGCAGTTAATTTAGCTAAGACAAAGTTTTCTAAGACCTTCGTCGATACAAACTGAATTAAGTCCTTATCAAGTCAATAACCTCGGGGTATTAAGAACTTTTATCGTGATACTTCGACACACGTAACATACCTTTGACAAAGTTGCCAATATATTTCTGCGGGTTCGGTTCTAAACAGAACCGACTTAACTCGGAATGTAAATAATTTATGGAGGAACTTAAGGCACGTCCGTGTTGCTTACTTTCCTCATTATCATAATTTTAAGGTTGTCATGTCTGGAGGCCTCGAGCCACGACTTTATTATTTTTTGTAACGGTTCGAATCCAATCACACTTTTACGGGACGAGAACAGGCAAATTATTATTTTTGGAGGATTTAAATTTCTTATAGGTTAACCCCCTATCTTATAAAAAGTTAGCGTTGACATTATATCACCATTACGTATGGTAAACAAAACATCAAGTCTGCGCTAACTTTTTATAAGATAGACCGTTATTCTTTGATAAAATATCTCGATCTGAGAGATTAGTCATAGTCATTCAAAATATATGTAGTAGATTACAAAGATCATTAAGAATTTACACTGGATGATTCTAATAGCTACTTAGTTTAGGTAGCGATTGAATAAGCGATTCACTAACTAAAAATATTATACATTATATTATATATTCACTAACTTTTCACACATTACACTCAAGCCCCAAACTAAGCAAAGCTTGTAATATGGGAACTAGATTGCTGATAGAATACTTATATTTTTCTTTTTGTAACTACATACATAGAAAACATAGTAACAGAACAGACACAAAACAAATATATATGTTTATCACACAAACATTTGCCCTGGGTGGGAATCGAACTCACGAACCACAGCATGCAGAGCCACTACCAACTGAGCTGTGACGCCTGTCTTAAAAAACTCCCGTGTCGTATCCGTATCGTAGCGATGTAAAAAGCCCCGCCTTCTTTAACATGGCCGTCAAATACTGTCACAGTAAATCATTGTGGAACGATGGAACTCCAGTCATCTGGAGACTTTCCATTGAATTATGAACCTGATATTTGAATTTACAAAACAACAAAGTCATTTTCTTTGGTTCAAAATAATTGGGTCGCTGGCCTCCATTTTTAAGATAGTGAAGTGACTTTATTTATTTGACTGAATAAAAAAACCTTTTTTTTTTTTTTTTTAATTAACCTATACTGTCCCACTGCTGGGCAAAGGTCTCCCCCCTTTTCTGAAATGGGATTGGGCTGGACACATAAGCCGTATGCAGGAAGATAGATGGGCCACAGTCGTCACACAATGGGTGCCTGCGGATGGACGACGAAACCGAGGCAGACCAAGAAAACGTTGGCGTGACGACTTGGATACTTATGACGGAGCCTGGTGGGAAGCAGCGGCTGATAGAAAAAAACCTAATTAATAATAAATATTTATTAAGTATCCATTTTTAATTATTTAGCCACTATCGTCCTATTGCAGGGCAAAGGCCTCCCTTCCCTCCTTCCACTTTTTTCTTCCACTCTCAGGAATGGCGGGACGAGCTCGACTCGCATACGTGGCCTGTCACTGCATTAAATCGCAAATAATAAATAATTAAGATTAAAATATAAGCTTTGCTATCATGTACCGTTGTACATGATACACAAAGACTAGTGATTCTACAAGTGGTTCTCAAAGTTGACTTGGTTGAGACCACGAAAAAACATGCAAAAAATCAAATTTCTGACTTTGGGTTTTGGGGAAATCGAAACTTGAATTAAAGATAATTCTAACAAGACGGACTTTCTAAACATTAAGATATGCTATTCTTTGATATGTAGAATACTACATATATAAGTAATTAAGTACTTACCCATTTTGTTCAAAATTTTTTTTTTGTTATATGTACTTAGTAGGAAGAATAACTAGTTATTTTTATATATGCTATTCAATACCCGTCTGCCAACAGCGATTGGAACATAAACTTTGGAAACCACTCGACAAGACAATGTCCAAAAGCAAAGCATTTATACAACTAATTAGATATTTTCAGTTATTACTAAAGCACTAAAAAGTAATGACTGTCTTATTGCAGTGTAATCTTGCAGTTTACACTGCCAACTACCAATAAGACAATGACCTAGGACTTTATCCAGCATATCGTGGAACCGAAAGTGAAATTATAAATCAAAAATCATCATTTATTAATTTTCTGGTAATATACGTCAATTTAAAATCTAAAAATAACTTATTCTCTAGTAAGTAGTAAAAGTAGTAGAGCGTTGAAAACTTTGAAGAATTTTGGTAGTGCTACTAATATAATTATAAATATTTTTTGTAGTAAGTACCTACATAGATTTTTTTTTATCGGGTTCTGATTTTTTTATAACCAAAAGTTGGGTTTGGTGTGTTTTTTGCTCACGAATAATTATGAAAAAGAAATAAAAAACTTCAAAAGACCTACGCCACAAGTATGCGTGTAGTAGTGTACTATGCTGTTACAACAATGAACAATTAAAATATAGAAACTTTAGTTAAGTATTTAAAACGGAAGGTACGGTACAATAGCAATTAAAATTATTTTCCTGAAACCTGGTGGTTATCCTGATAAAACAGAGATAAAATCTTATCTTATTTCATCTGTACTACCTTAAAATGATATTAGTACTATTGATTTATCTTATCTTGATGACTGACAAGTTTCAAAAATAATTATTCACTGTATTAGTTTGCATCATCGTTATTATAGCTATAATTTTTCATATTATACTGATATAATAAAGAATAGTAACTTATTTTATTACTATTTAGTATTATTATCTCTTTTTTCACACTACAGTTCTTTAACGTTCTTGTAATTCCAGTCCCTCTCAAGGTTGTCTGGAAGATATCGCTTATAGTGATAATACCGCCCATTGCCCAATGTCGATTTTGTTATTCTGGTTAAATTTGTAATTTTAAATTAAGCGGTGTGCACTAAAGTGTTTTCTATATTCTATCTATCTAGTTGAGATGGAAGCTATCAGCAGTCTAGTTATCATAGTACAATTTTAGCTAAGTTTGGGACTAGAGTCTAATGTTTGAAACGTGAATATTTATTTATTTTATTAGTCATTGTCATATGTCATGATAAAATGCACGAGGTGTAGCAACAGTGGCTGGTGAAGCTGGTGATTATCTACAGCTAAAACAAACCAACAAAAGCCACCGTCGGAACTCGTATCTAAATTGGACAATTAGGAGCCTTTTGTCATTTAATTGTTTGTCTGTCCCGAACAATGAGAACCGTAATCATAAATAACGGGGATTTAATGAACTAAACAATTTTTTTAGCCTTAAAATTTTATTTTTGCGACTTCATTCATCAACGTAGTATGGACGCATGATACACATAATTTGTGACCCTAAAATCAGTGTTATTATTATCAATTACACTCTTATGTGATGTTCCGTACCGAAACAGATATTTTGTCGATTTTTTCTTTTGTTCATTGTAGGTAGCATTCATTAAGATATACACAATCTTGAGGGTAAATCAAAATACTTTAGATTGTTTTTATTGGTTGTTTCGGTGTGACGCCTCTTCTGTCCATCGTAACGGTGAAAAGACGCGGCAACTGTAGTGCTTTGTCATACGCCTTCCGGGATACACGCACGCGCATATTTCGTGTTTTCGCACATTAACCTTTGTGCTACGGTACCTAAAACTTTACGTGATCATCCATCAAAATCCCACAATCTATGAACCAGTCCCCTTCAGCCTATGGACCTTTGAAGTGCGGTGATTCTCAGTGCAAGCAGGGACGCGAACCTTGGACCCAGGAGATAGATCTGATCAGGTTAGTCGCGTCGCAAACAGCCTATTGAAATTCCCGTACATGATATTTTAACCGATTGAGTTTACTTTATTTGGATCAGTTGAACAATCTATAAATTACTTGAATCAGTTTTTAGATATGACTGCATCGTGTGTATTATTGAAAAAAGGGCCTCTTGTTGCCTCTTGTGGCCCCTTGCTGCCCCTTGTGGCCCCTTGTTGTAATTAAATACATTGTTTAAAAATGTACTTCATTCAAGATTGTACTAGCAGATCGCGGATGTTGAGTAGTAATCAGTGCCTTTAACAATGCCACACCCTGTGACGTAAGAACGTTAGGTAGCACGTGCCGGGAATTGAACTGGCAACCCTTTCAAACTTAGACACAGCAATGCGTCACTATCAGCAGAAGTAGATACAAAGATGGTACACCTAGAATCACCTAGTATATAAGACGATTCAAAATGATCTTTGTGATTCTACTGAATAAAGTTAAATTGATTTTGTTTATTTTCTGCTGATCTCTACGAGCTTTTTGACAAGAAGTTACTATTTTTATTATATTCGATATGAAAGGTTAAGAGTTACATATTCAAGATTAACATAAACGTAGCCGAAAATTGGCGGAAAGTCTTGCAATTTCCGTACGTACGTGACAAGGGAGTAATAGGGAAGTACCACAAAAAACCCTGACACACTTTCACTTTGTATTTTTACAAGAGTTAAAATTACAAAGTTCGCTTTATTGTGCATTGGAAATGTTCTGCTTTGAAAAGTTTGAAGATCTTCCTGCGGTCGTCGGAACTTTGAATTGAAAACATCTTTGTTTGTTTTGAAGTGGCTTATGATGCTTATTTTCAATCGATTTAATAAAATGGAGGTTTTCTATTAAAAAAAAACTAGATAGATGATAACACTTTATTGCACAACGGAAAATACAAACAATCTTAGAACTAACTTAATAGTAAAAGGGGCGGCCTCATCGCTGTTAGCGATTTCTTCCAGGCAACCGTACCTAGAATCACGA
Source organism: Ecliptopera silaceata (assembly GCA_932527185.1). Classification (NCBI taxonomy): domain Eukaryota; kingdom Metazoa; phylum Arthropoda; class Insecta; order Lepidoptera; family Geometridae; genus Ecliptopera; species Ecliptopera silaceata. The sequence continues at coordinate 2,873,334 of OW052205.1, read as the reverse complement.
TAGGTAAGACTAAAAGGACACACGCCACTTCTCGCCAAGCTTCGTGAAAACTACTCCCTTAAAATTCCTATTTTACTAGGGGTAGTTAATTAGAATTTAAAAGATATTTTCTTGATAGAAAGTTTTTTTTTCATTTATTCGTGTTAAGGCCGAAGCGCTCAGTCAGGACGGTAGCAGAACAACAAAAGATGGCGCTAGTTTAAAAAACTGCGGTTTTCTTCTGATTTGTTAATGGTTTTTTTGCGTTTAGTTATCAAAATTCACCTTTGCGAAATTTTATTAATAGATACCAACTAATCAATACACAAAACTATAATTTTAGTAAAAAAAAACGTGCAGGGGCTGTTGAAGAATTTCAAGCTTGCTATCTACTCAGATACACACACATGTATACAATATTTGTAAAGCACTAGTATTTGATAATTTCAACGTCAAATGAAAAGAACGAATGGTGCGGTTGAAGATTTTATGGAATTCGATTTGACGTAACCGAGTTCAATTCTTGTGAAGGCTTACTTGTTTTTGTTTTTTGTTGAATCAATAGTTTTAGTTCCTGGCTCAAGAAAATTTATTTTTGAGTTTTACCTCTACTTTGAACAATATCTACTGACTTATAAAACCTACTTTATTTAAAAATGGTTTTTACTTAGGCAGTTGCTATAAATAGAGAACCTCCATTACCTTCTAATAAAACTGCTAACATGTTCCAGAATATACCATAAAAATATGAAAAACTCATCAAATAAAACACATGAATATGTTTTGCCCAAATACGGGCTACGTTTATGTAATTTTTTGTGGCGTCGCTAAGATTCTTCAAGTGCAGCGTGCAGCTATTGGCGCATTGTCTTGTCCAGAAGGTGATACATTGTTTGTGGGGCAGTCACATTATATTGCTAAATCGGAGTATCCCCATTTATCCAAGTCATACCAGCAGTGGCCACCTTGGCCCCCAAATCTGAGCTCCTGTAGAGAAAAACATGAAACAAATTATGCGTTGTACCTATAAAAGTCACTTAGGTGGTGTAGCCTAATGAGGAGGTTCTATGTGAAGGATGCGAAGTAGCGTGCACGCCTTGATCACCACGCACGCATGCTTCTTTGTTATCACAATGAGCACAATATAAAGAATTTCATCACAAAACAATTATGCAGAAAGCAGAAATGACAGACAGAGCAAACCTTGACAATTGTCAGTGATGTTGCCATACATTGGTATAATTTACCCATTTCGGTATGCATTTATTTGGAGATTTTTAATTTTGCTTGAGTTTTGACTCAAACTTTCAGGATCCGATACGACTAACTACGGGTCTTTGTGTACTTAGAAATAAATATTATTTTTATAGCAAAATAAGTTCTTTTATTTTGATAACTTGATCATTACAGAACATTAAAAAACAAACTGTTTGACAAAGCAAAAAATTATGTTGGCAACACTTTTACAACCAAATATTTTGAACTAGCAGTTAGACGTGACTTGGAACGTGTTGCCTATTTCGACTCTGCGGCGAGTTCTTTTACTGTATTTCACGTAAAAAGTCTTTTTCAAATTAAATTAATTTGTACCTACTCAATACAGCCTATGTTACTCTTTTTAAAATGAAAGAATTATTGGGTGTTGTTGGGTATGTGATGCCCGGGGTGTACTAGGGTATGTGGTGCCTGCGGTATAGTTAGGTATGTGATGCCCGCGGTGTACTAGGGTATGTGGTGCCCGCGGTATACTTGGGTATGTGGTGCCCGCGGTGTAGTTGGGTATGTGATGCCCGCGAAGTAATTAGGTATGTGGTGCTCGCGGTGTGCTAGGGTATGTGGTGCCCGCGGCGTACTAGGGTATGTGATGCCCGCGGTGTACTTGGGTATGTGATGCACGCGGTATACTTGGGTATGTGGTGCCCGCGGTGTAGTTGGGTATGTGGTGCCCGCGGTAAACTAGGGTATGTGGTGCCCGCGGTGAACTAGGGTATGTGGTGCCCGTGGTGTACTAGGGTATGTGATGCCCGCGGTGTACATGGGACTTGGATATCTGGTGCCCGCGGTGTAGTTGGGTATGTGATGCCCGCGGTGTACTAGGGTATATGGTGCCCGCGGTGTACTTGGGTATGTGGTGCCCGCGGTGTAGTTGGGTATGTGATGCCCGCGGTGTACTTGGGTATGTGATGCCCGCGGTGTACTTGGGTATGTGGTGCCCGCGGTGTAGTTGGGTATTTGTTGCCCGCGGTGTACTAGGGTATGTGGTGCCCGCGGTGTACTAGGGTATGTGGTGCCCAAGGTATACTTGGGTATGTGGTGCCCGCGGTGTAGTTGGGTATGTGGTGCCCGCGGTATACTAGGGTATGTGGTGCCCGCGGTGTACTAGGGTATGTGGTGCCCGCGGTGTACTAGGGTATGTGATGCCCGCAGTGTACTAGAGTATATGATGCCCGCGGTGTACTTGGGTATGTGATGCCCGCGGTGTACTAGGGTATGTGGTGCCCGCGGTATACTTGGGTATGTGGCGCCCGCGGTGTAGTTCGGTATGTTGTGCCCGCGGTGTACTAGGGTATGTGATGCCCGCGGTGTAGTTGGGTATGTGGTGCCCGCGGTATACTTGGGTATGTGGTGCCCGCGGTGTACTAGGGTATGTAATGCCCGCGGTGTACTAGGTCATGTGGTGCCCGCGGTGTACTAGGGTATGAGGTGCCCGCGGTATACATGGGTATGTGGTGCCCGCGGTGTACTAGGGTATGTGATGCCCGAGGTGTACTTGGGTATGTGGTGCCCGCGGTGTCCTAGGGTATGTGATGCCCGAGGTGTACTTGGGTATGTGGTGCCCGCGGTGTACTAGGGTATGTGGTGCCCGCGGTGTACTAGGGTATGTGGTGCCCGCGGTGTAGTTGGGTATGTGATGCCCGCGGTGTACTAGGGTATGTGGTGCCCGCGATGCACTAGGGTATGTGATGCCCGAGGTGTACTTGGGTATGTGGTGCCCACGGTGTACTAGGGTATGTGATGCCCGAGGTGTACTTGGGTATGTGGTGCCCGCGGTATACTAGGGTATGTGGTGCCCGCGGTGTATAAGGGTATGTGGTGCCCGCGGTATACTAGGGTATGTGGTGCCCGCGGTGTACTAGGGTATGTGGTGCCCGCGGTGTAGTTGGGTATGTGATGCCCGCGGTGTACTAGGGTATGTGTTGCCCGCAGTGTACTAGGGTATGTGGTGCCCGCGGTGTAGTTAAGTATGTAATGCCCGCGGTGTACTTGGGTATGTGGTGCCCGCGGTGTACTAGGGTATGTGATGCCCGCGGTATACTTGGGTATGTGGTGCCCGCGGTGTACTAGGGTATGTGATGCCCGAGGTGTACTTGGGTATGTGGTGCCCGCGGTGTACTAGGGTATGTGATGCCCGAGGTGTACTTGGGTATGTGGTGCCCGCGGTGTACTAGGGTATGTGGTGCCCGCGGTGTACTAGGGTATGTGATGCCCGCGGTGTACTAGGGTATGTGGTGCCTGCGGTATAGTTAGGTATGTGATGCCCGCGGTGTACTAGGGTATGTGGTGCCCGCGGTATACTTGGGTATGTGGTGCCCGCGGTGTAGTTGGGTATGTGATGCCCGCGAAGTAATTAGGTATGTGGTGCTCGCGGTGTGCTAGGGTATGTGGTGCCCGCGGCGTACTAGGGTATGTGATGCCCGCGGTGTACTTGGGTATGTGATGCACGCGGTATACTTGGGTATGTGGTGCCCGCGGTGTAGTTGGGTATGTGATGCCCGCGGTGTACTTGGGTATGTGATGCCCGCAGTGTACTAGAGTATATGATGCCCGCGGTGTACTTGGGTATGTGGTGCCCGCGGTATACTTGGGTATATGCCCGAGGTGTACTTGGGTATGTGGTGCCCGCGGTGTACTAGGGTATGTGATGCCCGAGGTGTACTAGGGTATGTGGTGCCCGCGGTGTACTTGGTTATGTGATGCCCGAGGTGTACTTGGGTATGTGGTGCCCGCGGTGTACTAGGGTATGTGGTGCCCGCGGTGTAGTTGGGTATGTGATGCCCGCGGTGTACTAGGGTATGTGGTGCTCGCAGTGTACCAGGGTATGTGATGCCCGGAGTGTACTTGGGTATGTGGTGCCCGCGGTGAAGTTGGGTATGTGGTGCCCGCGGTATACTAGGGTATGTGGTGCCCGCGGCGTACTAGGGTATGTGATGCCCGCGGTGTACTTGGGTATGTGATGCCCGCAGTGTACTAGAGTATATGATGCCCGCGGTGTACTTGGGTATGTGGTGCCCGCGGTTTACTTGGGTATATGCCCGAGGTGTACTTGGGTATGTGGTGCCCGCGGTGTACTAGGTTATGTGATGCCCGAGGTGTACTTGGGTATGTGGTGCCCGCGGTGTACTAGGGTATGTGGTGCCCGCGGTGTAGTTGGGTATGTGATGCCCGCGGTGTACTAGGGTATGTGGTGCTCGCAGTGTACCAGGGTATGTGATGCCCGGAGTGTACTTGGGTATGTGGTGCCCGCGGTGAAGTTGGGTATGTGGTGCCCGTGGTATACTAGGGTATGTGGTGCCCGCGGCGTACTAGGGTATGTGATGCCCGCGGTGTACTTGGGTATGTGATGCCCGAGGTGTACTTGGGTATGTGGTGCCCGCGGTGTACTAGGGTATGTGGTGCCCGCGGTGTACTAGGGTATGTGATGCCCGCGGTGTACTAGGGTATGTGGTGCCTGCGGTATAGTTAGGTATGTGATGCCCGCGGTGTACTAGGGTATGTGGTGCCCGCGGTATACTTGGGTATGTGGTGCCCGCGGTGTAGTTGGGTATGTGATGCCCGCGAAGTAATTAGGTATGTGGTGCTCGCGGTGTGCTAGGGTATGTGGTGCCCGCGGCGTACTAGGGTATGTGATGCCCGCGGTGTACTTGGGTATGTGATGCACGCGGTATACTTGGGTATGTGGTGCCCGCGGTGTAGTTGGGTATGTGATGCCCGCGGTGTACTTGGGTATGTGATGCCCGCAGTGTACTTAGAGTATATGATGCCCGCGGTGTACTTGGGTATGTGGTGCCCGCGGTATACTTGGGTATATGCCCGAGGTGTACTTGGGTATGTGGTGCCCGCGGTGTACTAGGGTATGTGATGCCCGAGGTGTACTTGAGTATGTGGTGCCCGCGGTGTACTAGGGTATGTGGTGCCCGCGGTGTACTTGGTTATGTGATGCCCGAGGTGTACTTGGGTATGTGGTGCCCGTGGTGTACTAGGGTATGTGGTGCCCGCGGTGTAGTTGGGTATGTGATGCCCGCGGTGTACTAGGGTATGTGGTGCTCGCAGTGTACCAGGGTATGTGATGCCCGGAGTGTACTTGGGTATGTGGTGCCCGCGGTGAAGTTGGGTATGTGGTGCCCGCGGTATACTAGGGTATGTGGTGCCCGCGGCGTACTAGGGTATGTGATGCCCGCGGTGTACTTGGGTATGTGATGCCCGCAGTGTACTAGAGTATATGATGCCCGCGGTGTACTTGGGTATGTGGTGCCCGCGGTTTACTTGGGTATATGCCCGAGGTGTACTTGGGTATGTGGTGCCCGCGGTGTACTAGGGTATGTGATGCCCGAGGTGTACTAGGGTATGTGGTGCCCGCGGTGTACTTGGGTATGTGATGCCCGAGGTGTACTTGGGTATGTGGTGCCCGCGGTGTACTAGGGTATGTGGTGCCCGCGGTGTAGTTGGGTATGTGATGCCCGCGGTGTACTGGGGTATGTGGTGCCCGCGGTGTACTAGGGTATGTGATGCCCGAGGTGTACTTGGGTATGTGGTGCCCGCGGTGTAATAGGGTATGTGGTGCCCGCGGTGTTCTAGGGTATGTGGTGCCCGCGGTGTACTATGGTATGTGGTGCCCGCGGTGTACTAGGGTATGAGGTGCCCGCGGTATACTTGGGTATCTGGTGCCCGCGGTGTACTAGGGTATATGATGCCCTAGGTGTACTTGGGTATGTAGTGCCCGCGGTGTACTAGGGTATGTGGTGCCCGCGGTGTAGTTGGATATGTGATGCCCGCGGTGTACTGGGGTATGTGGTGCCCGCGGTGTACTAGGGTATGTGATGCCCGAGGTGTACTTGGGTATGTGGTGCCCGCGGTGTACTAGGGTATGTGGTGCCCGAGGTGTACTTGGGTATGTGGTGCCCGCGGTGTAATAGGTTATGTGGTGCCCGCGGTGTACTAGGGTATGTGGTGCCCGCGGTGTAGTTGGGTATGTGATGCCCGCGGTGTACTGGGGTATGTGGTGCCCGCGGTGTACTAGGGTATGTGGTGCCCGCAATGTAGTTGGGAATGTGGTGTCCGCGGTATACTAAGGTATGTGATGCCCGCGGTGTACAAGGGTATGTGGTGCCCGCGGTGTACTAAGGTATGTGGTGCCCGCGGTGTACTAGGGTATGTGGTGCCCGCGGTGTACTAGGGTATGTGATGCCCGAGGTGTACTTGGGTATGTGGTACCCGCGGTGTAGTTGGGTATGTGGTGCCCGCGGTGTACTAGGGTATGTGGTGCCCGCGGTGTACTAGGGTATGTGGTGCCCGCGGTATACTTGGGTATGTGGTGCCCGCGGTGTAGTTGGGTATGTGGTGCCCGCGGTATACTAGGGTATGTGGTGCCCGCGGTGTACTAGGGTATGTGGTGCCCGCGGTGTACTAGGGTATGTGATGCCCGCAGTGTACTAGAGTATATGATGCCCGCGGTGTACTTGGGTATGTGATGCCCGCGGTGTACTAGGGTATGTGGTGCCCGCGGTATACTTGGGTATGTGGCGCCCGCGGTGTAGTTCGGTATGTTGTGCCCGCGGTGTACTAGGGTATGTGATGCCCGCGGTGTAGTTGGGTATGTGGTGCCCGCGGTATACTTGGGTATGTGGTGCCCGCGGTGTACTAGGGTATGTAATGCCCGCGGTGTACTAGGTCATGTGGTGCCCGCGGTGTACTAGGGTATGAGGTGCCCGCGGTATACATGGGTATGTGGTGCCCGCGGTGTACTAGGGTATGTGATGCCCGAGGTGTACTTGGGTATGTGGTGCCCGCGGTGTCCTAGGGTATGTGATGCCCGAGGTGTACTTGGGTATGTGGTGCCCGCGGTGTACTAGGGTATGTGGTGCCCGCGGTGTACTAGGGTATGTGGTGCCCGCGGTGTAGTTGGGTATGTGATGCCCGCGGTGTACTAGGGTATGTGGTGCCCGCGATGCACTAGGGTATGTGATGCCCGAGGTGAACTTGGGTATGTGGTGCCCACGGTGTACTAGGGTATGTGATGCCCGAGGTGTACTTGGGTATGTGGTGACCGCGGTATACTAGGGTATGTGGTGCCCGCGGTGTATAAGGGTATGTGGTGCCCGCGGTATACTAGGGTATGTGGTGCCCGCGGTGTACTAGGGTATGTGGTGCCCGCGGTGTAGTTGGGTATGTGATGCCCGCGGTGTACTAGGGTATGTGTTGCCCGCAGTGTACTAGGGTATGTGGTGCCCGCGGTGTAGTTAAGTATGTAATGCCCGCGGTGTACTTGGGTATGTGGTGCCCGCGGTGTACTAGGGTATGTGATGCCCGCGGTATACTTGGGTATGTGGTGCCCGCGGTGTACTAGGGTATGTGATGCCCGAGGTGTACTTGGGTATGTGGTGCCCGCGGTGTACTAGGGTATGTGATGCCCGAGGTGTACTTGGGTATGTGGTGCCCGCGGTGTACTGGGGTATGTGGTGCCCGCGGTGTACTAGGGTATGTGATGCCCGCGGTGTACTAGGGTATGTGGTGCCTGCGGTATAGTTAGGTATGTGATGCCCGCGGTGTACTAGGGTATGTGGTGCCCGCGGTATACTTGGGTATGTGGTGCCCGCGGTGTAGTTGGGTATGTGATGCCCGCGAAGTAATTAGGTATGTGGTGCTCGCGGTGTGCTAGGGTATGTGGTGCCCGCGGCGTACTAGGGTATGTGATGCCCGCGGTGTACTTGGGTATGTGATGCACGCGGTATACTTGGGTATGTGGTGCCCGCGGTGTAGTTGGGTATGTGATGCCCGCGGTGTACTTGGGTATGTGATGCCCGCAGTGTACTAGAGTATATGATGCCCGCGGTGTACTTGGGTATGTGGTGCCCGCGGTATACTTGGGTATATGCCCGAGGTGTACTTGGGTATGTGGTGCCCGCGGTGTACTAGGGTATGTGATGCCCGAGGTGTACTTGAGTATGTGGTGCCCGCGGTGTACTAGGGTATGTGATGCCCGAGGTGTACTTGGGTATGTGGTGCCCACGGTGTACTAGGGTATGTGGTGCCCGCGGTGTAGTTGGGTATGTGATGCCCGCGGTGTACTAGGGTATGTGGTGCTCGCAGTGTACCAGGGTATGTGATGCCCGGAGTGTACTTGGGTATGTGGTGCCCGCGGTGAAGTTGGGTATGTGGTGCCCGCGGTATACTAGGGTATGTGGTGCCCGCGGCGTACTAGGGTATGTGATGCCCGCGGTGTACTTGGGTATGTGATGCCCGCAGTGTACTAGAGTATATGATGCCCGCGGTGTACTTGGGTATGTGGTGCCCGCGGTTTACTTGGGTATATGCCCGAGGTGTACTTGGGTATGTGGTGCCCGCGGTGTACTAGGGTATGTGATGCCCGAGGTGTACTAGGGTATGTGGTGCCCGCGGTTTACTTGGGTATATGCCCGAGGTGTACTTGGGTATGTGGTGCCCGCGGTGTACTAGGGTATGTGATGCCCGAGGTGTACTAGGGTATGTGGTGCCCGCGGTGTACTTGGGTATGTGATGCCCGAGGTGTACTTGGGTATGTGGTGCCCGCGGTGTACTAGGGTATGTGGTGCCCGCGGTGTAGTTGGGTATGTGATGCCCGAGGTGTACTTGGGTATGTGGTGCCCGCGGTGTACTAGGGTATGTGATGCCCGAGGTGTACTTGGGTATGTGGTGCCCGCGGTGTACTAGGGTATGTGGTGCCCGCGGTGTACTAGGGTATGTGATGCCCGCGGTGTACTAGGGTATGTGGTGCCTGCGGTATAGTTAGGTATGTGATGCCCGCGGTGTACTAGGGTATGTGGTGCTCGCAGTGTACCAGGGTATGTGATGCCCGGAGTGTACTTGGGTATGTGGTGCCCGCGGTGAAGTTGGGTATGTGGTGCTCGCGGTGTGCTAGGGTATGTGGTGCCCGCGGCGTACTAGGGTATGTGATGCCCGCGGTGTACTTGGGTATGTGATGCACGCGGTATACTTGGGTATGTGGTGCCCGCGGTGTAGTTGGGTATGTGATGCCCGCGGTGTACTTGGGTATGTGATGCCCGCAGTGTACTAGAGTATATGATGCCCGCGGTGTACTTGGGTATGTGGTGCCCGCGGTATACTTGGGTATATGCCCGAGGTGTACTTGGGTATGTGGTGCCCGCGGTGTACTAGGGTATGTGATGCCCGAGGTGTACTTGAGTATGTGGTGCCCGCGGTGTACTAGGGTATGTGATGCCCGAGGTGTACTTGGGTATGTGGTGCCCACGGTGTACTAGGGTATGTGGTGCCCGCGGTGTAGTTGGGTATGTGATGCCCGCGGTGTACTAGGGTATGTGATGCCCGAGGTGTACTAGGGTATGTGGTGCCCGCGGTTTACTTGGGTATATGCCCGAGGTGTACTTGGGTATGTGGTGCCCGCGGTGTACTAGGGTATGTGATGCCCGAGGTGTACTAGGGTATGTGGTGCCCGCGGTGTACTTGGGTATGTGATGCCCGAGGTGTACTTGGGTATGTGGTGCCCGCGGTGTACTAGGGTATGTGGTGCCCGCGGTGTAGTTGGGTATGTGATGCCCGAGGTGTACTTGGGTATGTGGTGCCCGCGGTGTACTAGGGTATGTGATGCCCGAGGTGTACTTGGGTATGTGGTGCCCGCGGTGAAGTTGGGTATGTGGTGCTCGCGGTGTGCTAGGGTATGTGGTGCCCGCGGCGTACTAGGGTATGTGATGCCCGCGGTGTACTTGGGTATGTGATGCCCGCAGTGTACTAGAGTATATGATGCCCGAGGTGTACTAGGGTATGTGGTGCCCGCGGTTTACTTGGGTATATGCCCGAGGTGTACTTGGGTATGTGGTGCCCGCGGTGTACTAGGGTATGTGATGCCCGAGGTGTACTAGGGTATGTGGTGCCCGCGGTGTACTTGGGTATGTGATGCCCGAGGTGTACTTGGGTATGTGGTGCCCGCGGTGTACTAGGGTATGTGGTGCCCGCGGTATAGTTAGGTATGTGATGCCCGCGGTGTACTAGGGTATGTGGTGCTCGCAGTGTACCAGGGTATGTGATGCCCGGAGTGTACTTGGGTATGTGGTGCCCGCGGTGAAGTTGGGTATGTGGTGCTCGCGGTGTGCTAGGGTATGTGGTGCCCGCGGCGTACTAGGGTATGTGATGCCCGCGGTGTACTTGGGTATGTGATGCCCGCAGTGTACTAGAGTATATGATGCCCGCGGTGTACTTGGGTATGTGGTGCCCGCGGTTTACTTGGGTATATGCCCGAGGTGTACTTGGGTATGTGGTGCCCGCGGTGTACTAGGGTATGTGATGCCCGAGGTGTACTAGGGTATGTGGTGCCCGCGGTGTACTTGGGTATGTGATGCCCGAGGTGTACTTGGGTATGTGGTGCCCGCGGTGTACTAGGGTATGTGGTGCCCGCGGTGTAGTTGGGTATGTGATGCCCGCGGTGTACTGGGGTATGTGGTGCCCGCGGTGTACTAGGGTATGTGATGCCCGAGGTGTACTTGGGTATGTGGTGCCCGCGGTGTAATAGGGTATGTGGTGCCCGCGGTGTTCTAGGGTATGTGGTGCCCGCGGTGTACTATGGTATGTGGTGCCCGCGGTGTACTAGGGTATGTGGTGCCCGCGGTTTACTTGGGTATATGCCCGAGGTGTACTTGGGTATGTGGTGCCCGCGGTGTACTAGGGTATGTGATGCCCGAGGTGTACTAGGGTATGTGGTGCCCGCGGTGTACTTGGGTATGTGATGCCCGAGGTGTACTTGGGTATGTGGTGCCCGCGGTGTACTAGGGTATGTGGTGCCCGCGGTGTAGTTGGGTATGTGATGCCCGAGGTGTACTTGGGTATGTGGTGCCCGCGGTGTACTAGGGTATGTGATGCCCGAGGTGTACTTGGGTATGTGGTGCCCGCGGTGTACTAGGGTATGTGGTGCCCGCGGTGTACTAGGGTATGTGATGCCCGCGGTGTACTAGGGTATGTGGTGCCTGCGGTATAGTTAGGTATGTGATGCCCGCGGTGTACTAGGGTATGTGGTGCCCGCGGTATACTTGGGTATGTGGTGCCCGCGGTGTAGTTGGGTATGTGATGCCCGCGAAGTAATTAGGTATGTGGTGCTCGCGGTGTGCTAGGGTATGTGGTGCCCGCGGCGTACTAGGGTATGTGATGCCCGCGGTGTACTTGGGTATGTGATGCACGCGGTATACTTGGTAATGTGGTGCCCGCGGTGTAGTTGGGTATGTGATGCCCGCGGTGTACTTGGGTATGTGATGCCCGCAGTGTATTAGAGTATATGATGCCCGCGGTGTACTTGGGTATGTGGTGCCCGCGGTATACTTGGGTATATGCCCGAGGTGTACTTGGGTATGTGGTGCCCGCGGTGTACTAGGGTATGTGATGCCCGAGGTGTACTTGAGTATGTGGTGCCCGCGGTGTACTAGGGTATGTGGTGCCCGCGGTGTACTTGGTTATGTGATGCCCGAGGTGTACTTGGGTATGTGGTGCCCGCGGTGTACTAGGGTATGTGGTGCCCGCGGTGTAGTTGGGTATGTGATGCCCGCGGTGTACTAGGGTATGTGGTGCTCGCAGTGTACCAGGGTATGTGATGCCCGGAGTGTACTTGGGTATGTGGTGCCCGCGGTGAAGTTGGGTATGTGGTGCCCGCGGTATACTAGGGTATGTGGTGCCCGCGGCGTACTAGGGTATGTGATGCCCGCGGTGTACTTGAGTATGTGATGCCCGCAGTGTACTAGAGTATATGATGCCCGCGGTGTACTTGGGTATGTGGTGCCCGCGGTTTACTTGGGTATATGCCCGAGGTGTACTTGGGTATGTGGTGCCCGCGGTGTACTAGGGTATGTGATGCCCGAGGTGTACTAGGGTATGTAGTGCCCGCGGTGTACTTGGGTATGTGATGCCCGAGGTGTACTTGGGTATGTGGTGCCCGCGGTGTACTAGGGTATGTGGTGCCCGCGGTGTAGTTGGGTATGTGATGCCCGCGGTGTACTGGGGTATGTGGTGCCCGCGGTGTACTAGGGTATGTGATGCCCGAGGTGTACTTGGGTATGTGGTGCCCGCGGTGTAATAGGGTATGTGGTGCCCGCGGTGTTCTAGGGTATGTGGTGCCCGCGGTGTACTATGGTATGTGGTGCCCGCGGTGTACTAGGGTATGAGGTGCCCGCGGTATACTTGGGTATGTGGTGCCCGCGGTGTACTAGGGTATGTGATGCCCTAGGTGTACTTGGGTATGTAGTGCCCGCGGTGTACTAGGGTATGTGGTGCCCGCGGTGTAGTTGGATATGTGATGCCCGCGGTGTACTGGGGTATGTGGTGCCCGCGGTGTACTAGGGTATGTGATGCCCGAGGTGTACTTGGGTATGTGGTGCCCGCGGTGTACTAGGGTATGTGGTGCCCGCGGTGTAGTTGGGTATGTGATGCCCGCGGTATACTAGGGTATGTGATGCCCGCGGTATACTTGGGTATGTGGTGCCCGCGGTGTACTAGGGTATGTGATGCCCGAGGTGTACTTGGGTATGTGGTACCCGCGGTGTAGTTGGGTATGTGGTGCCCGCGGTATACTAGGGTATGTGGTGCCCGCGGTGTACTAGGGTATGTGGTGCCCGCGGTGTACTTGGGTATGTGGTGCCCGCGGTGTATTAGGATATGTGGTGCCCGCGGTGTACTAGGGTATGTGGTGCCCGCGGTGTAATAGGGTATGTGGTGCCCGCGGTGTACTAGGGTATGTGGTGCCCGCGGTGTAGTTGGGTATGTGATGCCCGCGGTGTACTGGGGTATGTGGTGCCCGCGGTGTACTAGGGTATGTGGTGCCCGCGGTGTACTTGGGTATGTGGTGCCCGCGGTGTACTAGGGTATGTGGTGCCCGCGGTGTAATTGGGTATGTGGTGCCCGCGGTGTAATAGGGTATGTGGTGCCCGCGGTGTACTAGGGTATGTGGTGCCCGCGGTGTAGTTGGGTATGTGATGCCCGCGGTGTACTGGGGTATGTGGTGCCCGCGGTGTACTAGGGTATGTGGTTCCCGCGGTGTACTTGGTTATGTGGTGCCTGCGGTGTACTAGGGTATGTGGTGCCCGCGGTGTACTTGGGTATGTGGTGCCCGCGGTAAACTTTAGTATGTGGTGCCCGCGGTGTTGTTGGGTATGTGATGCCCGCGGTGTACTAGGGTATGTGGTGCCCGCGGTATACTAGGGTATGTGGTGCCCGCGGTGCACTAGGTCATGTGGTGCCCGCGGTGTACTAGGGTATGAGGTGCCCGCGGTATACTTGGGTATGTGGTGCCCGCGGTGTTGTTGGGTATAAGATGCCCGCGGTGTACTAGGGTATGTGGTGCCCGCGGTGTACTAGGGTATGTGGTGCCCGCGGTGTACTAGGGTATGTGGTGCCCGCGGTGTACTAGGGTATGTGGTGCCCGCGGAATACTAAGGTATGTGGTGCCCGCGGTGCACTAGGTCATGTGGTGCCCGCGGTGTACTAGGGTATGTGGTGCCCGCGGTGTACTAGGGTATGTGGTGCCCGCGGTATAGTTAGGTATGTGATGCCCGCGGTGTACTAGGGTATGTGGTGCTCGCAGTGTACCAGGGTATGTGATGCCCGGAGTGTACTTGGGTATGTGGTGCCCGCGGTGAAGTTGGGTATGTGGTGCTCGCGGTGTGCTAGGGTATGTGGTGCCCGCGGCGTACTAGGGTATGTGATGCCCGCGGTGTACTTGGGTATGTGATGCCCGCAGTGTACTAGAGTATATGATGCCCGCGGTGTACTTGGGTATGTGGTGCCCGCGGTTTACTTGGGTATATGCCCGAGGTGTACTTGGGTATGTGGTGCCCGCGGTGTACTAGGGTATGTGATGCCCGAGGTGTACTAGGGTATGTGGTGCCCGCGGTGTACTTGGGTATGTGATGCCCGAGGTGTACTTGGGTATGTGGTGCCCGCGGTGTACTAGGGTATGTGGTGCCCGCGGTGTAGTTGGGTATGTGATGCCCGCGGTGTACTGGGGTATGTGGTGCCCGCGGTGTACTAGGGTATGTGATGCCCGAGGTGTACTTGGGTATGTGGTGCCCGCGGTGTACTAGGGTATGTGGTGCCCGCGGTGTTCTAGGGTATGTGGTGCCCGCGGTGTACTATGGTATGTGGTGCCCGCGGTGTACTAGGGTATGTGGTGCCCGCGGTTTACTTGGGTATATGCCCGAGGTGTACTTGGGTATGTGGTGCCCGCGGTGTACTAGGGTATGTGATGCCCGAGGTGTACTAGGGTATGTGGTGCCCGCGGTGTACTTGGGTATGTGATGCCCGAGGTGTACTTGGGTATGTGGTGCCCGCGGTGTACTAGGGTATGTGGTGCCCGCGGTGTAGTTGGGTATGTGATGCCCGAGGTGTACTTGGGTATGTGGTGCCCGCGGTGTACTAGGGTATGTGATGCCCGAGGTGTACTTGGGTATGTGGTGCCCGCGGTGTACTAGGGTATGTGGTGCCCGCGGTGTACTAGGGTATGTGATGCCCGCGGTGTACTAGGGTATGTGGTGCCTGCGGTATAGTTAGGTATGTGATGCCCGCGGTGTACTAGGGTATGTGGTGCCCGCGGTATACTTGGGTATGTGGTGCCCGCGGTGTAGTTGGGTATGTGATGCCCGCGAAGTAATTAGGTATGTGGTGCTCGCGGTGTGCTAGGGTATGTGGTGCCCGCGGCGTACTAGGGTATGTGATGCCCGCGGTGTACTTGGGTATGTGATGCACGCGGTATACTTGGTAATGTGGTGCCCGCGGTGTAGTTGGGTATGTGATGCCCGCGGTGTACTTGGGTATGTGATGCCCGCAGTGTATTAGAGTATATGATGCCCGCGGTGTACTTGGGTATGTGGTGCCCGCGGTATACTTGGGTATATGCCCGAGGTGTACTTGGGTATGTGGTGCCCGCGGTGTACTAGGGTATGTGATGCCCGAGGTGTACTTGAGTATGTGGTGCCCGCGGTGTACTAGGGTATGTGGTGCCCGCGGTGTACTTGGTTATGTGATGCCCGAGGTGTACTTGGGTATGTGGTGCCCGCGGTGTACTAGGGTATGTGGTGCCCGCGGTGTAGTTGGGTATGTGATGCCCGCGGTGTACTAGGGTATGTGGTGCTCGCAGTGTACCAGGGTATGTGATGCCCGGAGTGTACTTGGGTATGTGGTGCCCGCGGTGAAGTTGGGTATGTGGTGCCCGCGGTATACTAGGGTATGTGGTGCCCGCGGCGTACTAGGGTATGTGATGCCCGCGGTGTACTTGAGTATGTGATGCCCGCAGTGTACTAGAGTATATGATGCCCGCGGTGTACTTGGGTATGTGGTGCCCGCGGTTTACTTGGGTATATGCCCGAGGTGTACTTGGGTATGTGGTGCCCGCGGTGTACTAGGGTATGTGATGCCCGAGGTGTACTAGGGTATGTAGTGCCCGCGGTGTACTTGGGTATGTGATGCCCGAGGTGTACTTGGGTATGTGGTGCCCGCGGTGTACTAGGGTATGTGGTGCCCGCGGTGTAGTTGGGTATGTGATGCCCGCGGTGTACTGGGGTATGTGGTGCCCGCGGTGTACTAGGGTATGTGATGCCCGAGGTGTACTTGGGTATGTGGTGCCCGCGGTGTAATAGGGTATGTGGTGCCCGCGGTGTTCTAGGGTATGTGGTGCCCGCGGTGTACTATGGTATGTGGTGCCCGCGGTGTACTAGGGTATGAGGTGCCCGCGGTATACTTGGGTATGTGGTGCCCGCGGTGTACTAGGGTATGTGATGCCCTAGGTGTACTTGGGTATGTAGTGCCCGCGGTGTACTAGGGTATGTGGTGCCCGCGGTGTAGTTGGATATGTGATGCCCGCGGTGTACTGGGGTATGTGGTGCCCGCGGTGTACTAGGGTATGTGATGCCCGAGGTGTACTTGGGTATGTGGTGCCCGCGGTGTACTAGGGTATGTGGTGCCCGCGGTGTAGTTGGGTATGTGATGCCCGCGGTATACTAGGGTATGTGATGCCCGCGGTATACTTGGGTATGTGGTGCCCGCGGTGTACTAGGGTATGTGATGCCCGAGGTGTACTTGGGTATGTGGTACCCGCGGTGTAGTTGGGTATGTGGTGCCCGCGGTATACTAGGGTATGTGGTGCCCGCGGTGTACTAGGGTATGTGGTGCCCGCGGTGTACTTGGGTATGTGGTGCCCGCGGTGTATTAGGATATGTGGTGCCCGCGGTGTACTAGGGTATGTGGTGCCCGCGGTGTAATAGGGTATGTGGTGCCCGCGGTGTACTAGGGTATGTGGTGCCCGCGGTGTAGTTGGGTATGTGATGCCCGCGGTGTACTGGGGTATGTGGTGCCCGCGGTGCACTAGGGTATGTGGTGCCCGCGGTGTACTTGGGTATGTGGTGCCCGCGGTGTACTAGGGTATGTGGTGCCCGCGGTGTAATTGGGTATGTGGTGCCCGCGGTGTAATAGGGTATGTGGTGCCCGCGGTGTACTAGGGTATGTGGTGCCCGCGGTGTAGTTGGGTATGTGATGCCCGCGGTGTACTGGGGTATGTGGTGCCCGCGGTGTACTAGGGTATGTGGTTCCCGCGGTGTACTTGGTTATGTGGTGCCTGCGGTGTACTAGGGTATGTGGTGCCCGCGGTGTACTTGGGTATGTGGTGCCCGCGGTAAACTTTAGTATGTGGTGCCCGCGGTGTTGTTGGGTATGTGATGCCCGCGGTGTACTAGGGTATGTGGTGCCCGCGGTATACTAGGGTATGTGGTGCCCGCGGTGCACTAGGTCATGTGGTGCCCGCGGTGTACTAGGGTATGAGGTGCCCGCGGTATACTTGGGTATGTGGTGCCCGCGGTGTTGTTGGGTATAAGATGCCCGCGGTGTACTAGGGTATGTGGTGCCCGCGGTGTACTAGGGTATGTGGTGCCCGCGGTGTACTAGGGTATGTGGTGCCCGCGGTGTACTAGGGTATGTGGTGCCCGCGGAATACTAAGGTATGTGGTGCCCGCGGTGCACTAGGTCATGTGGTGCCCGCGGTGTACTAGGGTATGTGGTGCCCGCGGTGTACTAGGGTATGTGATGCCCGAGGTGATCTTGGGTATGTGGTGTCCGCGGTGTACTAGGGTATGTGATGCCCGAGGTGAACTTGGGTATGTGGTGCCCACGGTGTACTAGGGTATGTGGTGCCCGCGGTGTAGTTGGGTATGTGATGCCCGAGGTGTACTTGGGTATGTGGTGCCCGCGGTGTACTAGGGTATGTGGTGCCCGCGGTGTACTAGGGTATGTGGTGCCCGCGGTGTAGTTGTGTATGTGGTGCCCACGGTGTACTAGGGTATGTGGTGCCCGCGGTGTAGTTGGGTATGTGATGCCCGAGGTGTACTTGGGTATGTGGTGCCCGCGGTGTACTAGGGTATGTGGTGCCCGCGGTGTACTAGGGTATGTGGTGCCCGCGGTGTAGTTGAGTATGTGGTGCCCGCGGTGTACTAGGGTATGTGGTGCCCGCGGTGCACAAGGGTATGTGGTGCCCGCGGTGTACTAGGGTATGTGGTGCCCGCGGTGTACTAGGGTATGTGATGCCCGCGGTATACTTGGGTATGTGGTGCCCGCGGTGTACTAGGGTATGTGATGCCCGAGGTGTACTTGGGTATGTGGTGCCCGCGGTGTACTAGGGTATGTGATGCCCGAGGTGTACTTGGGTTTGTGGTGCCCGCGGCGTACTAGGGTATGTGGTGCCCGCGGTGTACTTGGGTATGTGATGCACGCGGTATACTTGGGTATGTGGTGCCCGCGGTGTAGTTGGGTATGTGGTGCCCGCGGTGTAATAGGGTATGTGGTGCCCGCGGTGTACTAGGGTATGTGGTGCCCGCGGTGTAGTTGGGTATGTGATGCCCGCGGTGTACTGGGGTATGTGGTGCCCGTGGTGTACTAGGGTATGTGGTGCCCGCGGTGTACTAGGGTATGTGGTGCCCGCGGTATACTAGGGTATGTGGTGCCCGCGGTGTACTAGGGTATGTGGTGCCCGCGGTGTAGTTGAGTATGTGGTGCCCGCGGTGTACTAGGGTATGTGGTGCCCGCGGTGCACTAGGGTATGTGGTGCCCGCGGTGTACTAGGGTATATGGTGCCCGCGGTGTACTAGGGTATGTGATGCCCGCGGTATACTTGGGTATGTGGTGCCCGCGGTGTACTAGGGTATGTGATGCCCGAGGTGTACTTGGGTATGTGGTGCCCGCGGTGTACTAGGGTATGTGATGCCCGAGGTGTACTTGGGTATGTGGTGCCCGCGGTGTACTAGGGTATGTGGTGCCCGCGGTGTACTAGGGTATGTGATGCCCGCGGTGTACTAGGGTATGTGGTGCCTGCGGTATAGTTAGGTATGTGATGCCCGCGGTGTACTAGGGTATGTGGTGCCCGCGGTATACTTGGGTATGTGGTGCCCGCGGTGTAGTTGGGTATGTGATGCCCGCGAAGTAATTAGGTATGTGGTGCTCGCGGTGTGCTAGGGTATGTGGTGCCCGCGGCGTACTAGGGTATGTGATGCCCGCGGTGTACTTGGGTATGTGATGCACGCGGTATACTTGGGTATGTGGTGCCCGCGGTGTAGTTGGGTATGTGGTGCCCGCGGTAAACTAGGGTATGTGGTGCCCGCGGTGTACTAGGGTATGTGGTGCCCGAGGTGTACTTGGGTATGTGGTGCCCGCGGTGTACTAGGGTATGTGGTGCCCGCGGTGTTGTTGGGTATGTGATGCCCGCGGTGTACTAGGGTATGTGGTGCCTGCGGTATACTAGGGTATGTGGTGCCCGCGGTGTACAAGGGTATGTGGTGCCCACGGTGTACTAGGGTATGTGGTGCCCGCGGTGCACTAGATCATGTGGTGCCCGCGGTGTACTAAGGTATGAGGTGCCCGCGGTATGCTTGGGTATGTGGTGCCCGCGGTGTACTAGGGTATGTGGTGCTTGCGGTGTACTAGGGTATGTGGTGCCCGCGGTGTAGTTTTCGGTATGTGGTGCCCGCGGTGTACTAGTGTATGTGGTGCCCGCGGTGTACTAGGGTATGTGGTGCCCGCGGAATACTAAGGTATGTGGTGCCCGCGGTGCACTAGGTCATGTGGTGCCCGCGGTGTACTAGGGTATGTGGTGCCCGCGGTGTACTAGGGTATGTGATGCCCGAGGTGATCTTGGGTAGGTGGTGTCCGCGGTGTACTAGGGTATGTGATGCCCGAGGTGTACTTGGGTATGTGGTGCCCACGGTGTACTAGGGTATGTGATGCCCGAGGTGTACTTGGGTATGTGGTGCCCGCGGTGTACTTGGGTATGTGGTGCCCGCGGTGTACTAGGGTATGTGGTGCCCGCGGTGTACTAGGGTATGTGGTGCCCGCGGTGTAGTTGAGTATGTGGTGCCCACGGTGTACTAGGGTATGTGGTGCCCGCGGTGTACTAGGGTATGTGGTGCCCGCGGTGTACTAGGGTATGTGGTGCCCGCGGTGTACTAGGGTATGTGGTGCCCGCGGAATACTAAGGTATGTGGTGCCCGCGGTGCACTAGGTCATGTGGTGCCCGCGGTGTACTAGGGTATGTGGTGCCCGCGGTGTACTAGGGTATGTGATGCCCGAGGTGATCTTGGGTATGTGATGTCCGCGGTGTACTAGGGTATGTGATGCCCGAGGTGTACTTGGGTATGTGGTGCCCACGGTGTACTAGGGTATGTGGTGCCCGCGGTGTAGTTGGGTATGTGATGCCCGAGGTGTACTTGGGTATGTGGTGCCCGCGGTGTACTAGGGTATGTGGTGCCCGCGGTGTACTAGGGTATGTGGTGCCCGCGGTGTAGTTGAGTATGTGGTGCCCGCGGTGTACTAGGGTATGTGGTGCCCGCGGTGTAGTTGGGTATGTGATGCCCGAGGTGTACTTGGGTATGTGGTGCCCGCGGTATACTAGGGTATGTGGTGCCCGCGGTGTACTAGGGTATGTGGTGCCCGCGGTGTAGTTGAGTATGTGGTGCCCGCGGTGTACTAGGGTATGTGGTGCCCGCGGTGCACTAGGGTATGTGGTGCCCGCGGTGTACTAGGGTATATGGTGCCCGCGGTGTACTAGGGTATGTGATGCCCGCGGTATACTTGGGTATGTGGTGCCCGCGGTGTACTAGGGTATGTGATGCCCGAGGTGTACTTGGGTATGTGGTGCCCGCGGTGTACTAGGGTATGTGATGCCCGAGGTGTACTTGGGTATGTGGTGCCCGCGGTGTACTAGGGTATGTGGTGCCCGCGGTGTACTAGGGTATGTGATGCCCGCGGTGTACTAGGGTATGTGGTGCCTGCGGTATAGTTAGGTATGTGATGCCCGCGGTGTACTAGGGTATGTGGTGCCCGCGGTATACTTGGGTATGTGGTGCCCGCGGTGTAGTTGGGTATGTGATGCCCGCGAAGTAATTAGGTATGTGGTGCCCGCGGTGTACTAGGTCATGTGGTGCCCGCGGTGTACTAGGGTATGAGGTGCCCGCGGTATACTTGGGTATGTGGTGCCCGCGGTATACTTGGGTATGTGGCGCCCGCAGTGTAGTTCGGTATGTGGTGCCCGCGGTGTACTAGTGTATGTGATGCCCGCGGTGTAGTTGGGTATGTGGTGCCCGCGGTATACTAGGGTATGTGGTGCCCGCGGTGTAATAGGGTATGTGATGCCCGCGGTGTACTGGGGTATGTGGTGCCCGCGGTGTATTAGGGTATGTGGTGCCCGCGGTGTAGTTGGGTATGTGATGCCCGCGGTGTACTTGGGTATGTGGTGCCCGCGGTATACTTGGGTATGTGGTGCCCGCGGTGTTGTTGGGTATGTGATGCCCGCGGTGTACTAGGGTATGTGTTGCCCGCGGTATACTAGGGTATGTGGTGCCCGCGGTGCACTAGGTCATGTGGTGCCCGCGGTGTACTAGGGTATGAGGTGCCCGCGGTATACTTGGGTATGTGGTCCTCGCGGTGTACTAGGGTATGTGATGCCCGAGGTATACTTGGGTATGTGGTGCCCGCGGTGTACTAGGGTATGTGATGCCCGAGGTGTACTTGGGTATGTAGTGCCCGCGGTGTACTAGGGTATGTGGTGCCCGCGGTGTACCTGGGTATGTGGTGCCCGCGGTGTAGTTGGGTATGTGATGCCCGAGGTGTACTTGGGTATGTGGTGCCCGCGGTGTACTAGGGTATGTGGTGCCCGCGGTGTAGTTGGGTATGTGATGCCCGCGGTGTTCTGGGGTATGTGGTGCCCGCGGTGTACTAGGGTATGTGGTGCCCACGGTGTAGTTGGGTATGTGATGCCCGCGGTATACTTGGGTATGTGGTGCCCGCGGTGTAGTTGGGAATGTGGTGCCCGCGGTATACTAGGGTATGTGGTGCCCGCGGTATACTAGGGTATGTGGTGCCCGCGGTGTAGTTGGGTATGTGGTGCCCGCGGTGTAGTTGGGTATGTGATGCCCGCGGTGTACTGGGGTATGTGGTGCCCGCGGTGTACTTGGGTATGTGGTGCCTGCGGTGTACTAGGGTATGTAATGCCCGCGGTGTAGTTGGGTATGTGATGCCCGCGGTGTACTTGGGACTTGGGTATGTGATGCCCGAGGTGTACTTGGGTATGTGGTGCCCGCGGTGTAATAGGGTATGTGGTGCCCGCGGTGTACTAGGGTATGTGGTGCCCGCGGTGTAGTTGGGTATGTGATGCCCGAGGTGTACTTGGGTATGTAGTGCCCGCGGTGTACTAGGGTATGTGGTGCCCGCGGTGTACTAGGGTATGTGGTGCCCGCGGTGTAGTTGGGTATGTGATGCCCGAGGTGTACTTGGGTATGTGGTGCCCGCGGTGTACTAGGGTATGTGGTGCCCGCGGTGTAGTTGGGTATGTGATGCCCGCGGTGTTCTGGGGTATGTGGTGCCCGCGGTGTACTAGGGTATGTGGTGCCCACGGTGTAGTTGGGTATGTGATGCCCGCGGTATACTCGGGTATGTGGTGCCCGCGGTGTAGTTGGGAATGTGGTGCCCGCGGTATACTAGGGTATGTGGTGCCCGCGGTATACTAGGGTATGTGGTGCCCGCGGTGTAGTTGGGTATGTGGTGCCCGCGGTGTAGTTGGGTATGTGATGCCCGCGGTGTACTGGGGTATGTGGTGCCCGCGGTGTACTTGGGTATGTGGTGCCTGCGGTGTACTAGGGTATGTAATGCCCGCGGTGTAGTTGGGTATGTGATGCCCGCGGTGTACTTGGGACTTGGGTATGTGATGCCCGAGGTGTACTTGGGTATGTGGTGCCCGCGGTGTAATAGGGTATGTGGTGCCCGCGGTGTACTAGGGTATGTGGTGCCCGCGGTGTAGTTGGGTATGTGATGCCCGCGGTGTACTGGGGTATGCGGTGCCCGCGGTGCACTAGGGTATGTGGTGCCCGCGGTGTAGTTGGGTATGTGATGCCCGCGGTATACTTGGGTATGTGGTGCCCGCGGTGTAGTTGGGAATGTGGTGCCCGCGGTATACTAGGGTATGTGGTGCCCGCGGTATACTAGGGTATGTGGTGCCCGCGGTGTAGTTGGGTATGTGGTGCCCGCGGTGTAGTTGGGTATGTGATGCCCGCGGTGTACTAGGGTATGTGGTGCCCGCGGTGTACTTGGGTATGTGGTGCCTGCGGTGTACTAGGGTATGTGATGCCCGCGGTGTAGTTGGGTATGTGATGCCCGCGGTGTACTAGGGTATGTAGTGCCCGCGGTGTACTAGGGTATGTGATGCCCGCGGTATACTTGGGTATGTGGTGCCCGCGGTGTACTAGGGTATGTGGTGCACGCGGTGTAGTTGGGTATGTGATGCCCGCGGTGTACTAGTGTATGTGGTGCCCGCGGTGTACTAGGGTATGAGGTGCCCGCGGTATACTTGGGTATGTGGTGCCCGCGGTGTACTAGGGTATGTGATGCCCGAGGTGTACTTGGGTATGTGGTGCCCGCGGTGTACTAGGGTATGTGGTGCCCGCGGTGTAGTTGGTTATATGATGCCTGCGGTGTACTGGGGTATGTGGTGCCCGCGGGGTACTAGGGTATGTAGTGCCCGCGGTGTACTAGGGTATGTGATGCCCGAGGTGTACTTGGGTATGTGGTGCCCGCGGTGTACTAGGGTATGTGGTGCCCGCGGTGTACTAGGGTATGTGGTGCCCGCGGTATACTTGGGTATGTGGCGCCCGCAGTGTTGTTCGGTATGTGGTGCCCGCGGTATACTAGGGTATGTGGTGCCCGCGGTATACTAGGGTATGTGGTGCCCGCGGTGTAGTTTGGTATGTGGTGCCCGCGGTGTAGTTGGGTATGTGATGCCTGCGGTGTACTAGGGTATGTGATGCCCGAGGTGTACTTGGGTATAAGGTGCCCGCGGTGTACTAGGGTATGTGGTGCCCGCGGTGTAGTTTGGTATGTGATGCCCGCGGTGTACTGGAGTATGTGGTGCCCGCGGTGTACTAGGGTATGTGGTGCCTGCGGTGTAGTTGGGTATGTGATGCCCGCGGTATACTTGGGTATGTGGTGCCCGCAGTGTAGTTGGGTATGTGGTGCCTGCGGTATACTAGGGTATGTGGTGCCCGCGGCGTACTAGGGTATGTGATGCCTGCGGTGTACTTAAGTATGTGATGCCCGCAGTGTACTAGAGTATATGATGCCCGCGGTGTACTTGGGTATGTGATGCCCACGGTGTACTAGGGTATGTGGTGCCCGCGGTATACTTGGGTATGTGATGCCCGTGGTATACTTGGGTATGTGGTGCCCGCGGTGTAGTTGGGTATGTGGTGCCCGCGGTATACTAGGGTATGTGGTGCCCGCGGTATACTAGGGTATGTGGTGCCCGCGGTGTACTAGGGTATGTGGTGCCCGCGGTGTACTAGGGTATGTGGTGCCCGCGGTGTACTAGGGTATGTGGTGCCCGCGGTGTACTAGGGTATGTGGTGCTCGCGGTGTACTAGGGTATGTGATGCCCGCGGTGTACTTGGGTATGTGGTGCCCGCGGTATACTAGGGTATATGGTGCCCGCGGTGTACTAGGGTATGTAGTGCCCGCGGTGTACTAGGGTATGTGATGCCCGCGGTGTACTTGGGTATGTGGTGCCCGCGGTGTACTAGGGTATGTGGTGCCCGCGGTGTACTAGGGTATGTGGTGCCCGCGGTATACTTTGGTATGTGGCGCCCGCCGTGTAGTTCGGTATGTGGTGCCCGCGGTGTACTAGGGTATGTGATGCCCGCGGTGTACTTGGGTATGTGGTGCCCGCGGTATACTAGGGTATGTGGTGCCCGCGGTATACTAGGGTATGTGGTGCCCGCGGTGTACTAGGGTATGTGGTGCCCGCGGTGTACTAGGGTATGTGGTGCCCGCGGTGTACTAGGGTATGTGGTGCCCGCGGTGTACTAGGGTATGTGGTGCTCGCAGTGTACTAGGGTATGTGATGCCCGAGGTGTACTTGGGTATGTGGTGCCCGCGGTGTAGTTGGGTATGTGGTGCCCGCGGTATACTAGGGTATGTGGTGCCCGCGGCGTACTAGGGTATGTGATGCCCGCGGTGTACTTGGGTATGTGGTGCCCGCGGTATACTAGGGTATATGGTGCCCGCGGTGTACTAGGGTATGTAGTGCCCGCGGTGTACTAGGGTATGTGATGCCCGAGGTGTACTTGGGTATGTGGTGCCCGCGGTGTACTAGGGTATGTGGTGCCCGCGGTGTACTAGGGTATGTGGTGCCCGCGGTATACTTTGGTATGTGGCGCCCGCCGTGTAGTTCGGTATGTGGTGCCCGCGGTGTACTAGGGTATGTGATGCCCGCGGTGTACTTGGGTATGTGGTGCCCGCGGTATACTAGGGTATGTGGTGCCCGCGGTGCACTAGGTCATGTGGTGCCCGCGGTGTACTAGGGTATGTGGTGCCCGCGGTGTACTAGGGTATGTGATGCCCGAGGTGATCTTGGGTATGTGGTGTCCGCGGTGTACTAGGGTATGTGATGCCCGAGGTGAACTTGGGTATGTGGTGCCCACGGTGTACTAGGGTATGTGGTGCCCGCGGTGTAGTTGGGTATGTGATGCCCGAGGTGTACTTGGGTATGTGGTGCCCGCGGTGTACTAGGGTATGTGGTGCCCGCGGTGTACTAGGGTATGTGGTGCCCGCGGTGTAGTTGAGTATGTGGTGCCCACGGTGTACTAGGGTATGTGGTGCCCGCGGTGTAGTTGGGTATGTGATGCCCGAGGTGTACTTGGGTATGTGGTGCCCGCGGTGTACTAGGGTATGTGGTGCCCGCGGTGTACTAGGGTATGTGGTGCCCGCGGTGTAGTTGAGTATGTGGTGCCCGCGGTGTACTAGGGTATGTGGTGCCCGCGGTGCACAAGGGTATGTGGTGCCCGCGGTGTACTAGGGTATGTGGTGCCCGCGGTGTACTAGGGTATGTGATGCCCGCGGTATACTTGGGTATGTGGTGCCCGCGGTGTACTAGGGTATGTGATGCCCGAGGTGTACTTGGGTATGTGGTGCCCGCGGTGTAATAGGGTATGTGGTGCCCGCGGTGTACTAGGGTATGTGGTGCCCGCGGTGTAGTTGGGTATGTGATGCCCGCGGTGTACTGGGGTATGCGGTGCCCGCGGTGCACTAGGGTATGTGGTGCCCGCGGTGTAGTTGGGTATGTGATGCCCGCGGTATACTTGGGTATGTGGTGCCCGCGGTGTAGTTGGGAATGTGGTGCCCGCGGTATACTAGGGTATGTGGTGCCCGCGGTATACTAGGGTATGTGGTGCCCGCGGTGTAGTTGGGTATGTGGTGCCCGCGGTGTAGTTGGGTATGTGATGCCCGCGGTGTACTGGGGTATGTGGTGCCCGCGGTGTACTTGGGTATGTGGTGCCTGCGGTGTACTAGGGTATGTGATGCCCGCGGTGTAGTTGGGTATGTGATGCCCGCGGTGTACTAGGGTATGTAGTGCCCGCGGTGTACTAGGGTATGTGATGCCCGCGGTATACTTGGGTATGTGGTGCCCGCGGTGTACTAGGGTATGTGGTGCACGCGGTGTAGTTGGGTATGTGATGCCCGCGGTGTACTAGTGTATGTGGTGCCCGCGGTGTACTAGGGTATGAGGTGCCCGCGGTATACTTGGGTATGTGGTGCCCGCGGTGTACTAGGGTATGTGATGCCCGAGGTGTACTTGGGTATGTGGTGCCCGCGGTGTACTAGGGTATGTGGTGCCCGCGGTGTAGTTGGTTATATGATGCCTGCGGTGTACTGGGGTATGTGGTGCCCGCGGGGTACTAGGGTATGTAGTGCCCGCGGTGTACTAGGGTATGTGATGCCCGAGGTGTACTTGGGTATGTGGTGCCCGCGGTGTACTAGGGTATGTGGTGCCCGCGGTGTACTAGGGTATGTGGTGCCCGCGGTATACTTGGGTATGTGGCGCCCGCAGTGTTGTTCGGTATGTGGTGCCCGCGGTATACTAGGGTATGTGGTGCCCGCGGTATACTAGGGTATGTGGTGCCCGCGGTGTAGTTTGGTATGTGGTGCCCGCGGTGTAGTTGGGTATGTGATGCCTGCGGTGTACTAGGGTATGTGATGCCCGAGGTGTACTTGGGTATAAGGTGCCCGCGGTGTACTAGGGTATGTGGTGCCCGCGGTGTAGTTTGGTATGTGATGCCCGCGGTGTACTGGAGTATGTGGTGCCCGCGGTGTACTAGGGTATGTGGTGCCTGCGGTGTAGTTGGGTATGTGATGCCCGCGGTATACTTGGGTATGTGGTGCCCGCAGTGTAGTTGGGTATGTGGTGCCTGCGGTATACTAGGGTATGTGGTGCCCGCGGCGTACTAGGGTATGTGATGCCTGCGGTGTACTTAAGTATGTGATGCCCGCAGTGTACTAGAGTATATGATGCCCGCGGTGTACTTGGGTATGTGATGCCCACGGTGTACTAGGGTATGTGGTGCCCGCGGTATACTTGGGTATGTGATGCCCGTGGTATACTTGGGTATGTGGTGCCCGCGGTGTAGTTGGGTATGTGGTGCCCGCGGTATACTAGGGTATGTGGTGCCCGCGGTATACTAGGGTATGTGGTGCCCGCGGTGTACTAGGGTATGTGGTGCCCGCGGTGTACTAGGGTATGTGGTGCCCGCGGTGTACTAGGGTATGTGGTGCCCGCGGTGTACTAGGGTATGTGGTGCTCGCGGTGTACTAGGGTATGTGATGCCCGCGGTGTACTTGGGTATGTGGTGCCCGCGGTATACTAGGGTATATGGTGCCCGCGGTGTACTAGGGTATGTAGTGCCCGCGGTGTACTAGGGTATGTGATGCCCGAGGTGTACTTGGGTATGTGGTGCCCGCGGTGTACTAGGGTATGTGGTGCCCGCGGTGTACTAGGGTATGTGGTGCCCGCGGTATACTTTGGTATGTGGCGCCCGCCGTGTAGTTCGGTATGTGGTGCCCGCGGTGTACTAGGGTATGTGATGCCCGCGGTGTACTTGGGTATGTGGTGCCCGCGGTATACTAGGGTATGTGGTGCCCGCGGTATACTAGGGTATGTGGTGCCCGCGGTGTACTAGGGTATGTGGTGCCCGCGGTGTACTAGGGTATGTGGTGCCCGCGGTGTACTAGGGTATGTGGTGCCCGCGGTGTACTAGGGTATGTGGTGCTCGCAGTGTACTAGGGTATGTGATGCCCGAGGTGTACTTGGGTATGTGGTGCCCGCGGTGTAGTTGGGTATGTGGTGCCCGCGGTATACTAGGGTATGTGGTGCCCGCGGCGTACTAGGGTATGTGATGCCCGCGGTGTACTTGGGTATGTGGTGCCCGCGGTATACTAGGGTATATGGTGCCCGCGGTGTACTAGGGTATGTAGTGCCCGCGGTGTACTAGGGTATGTGATGCCCGAGGTGTACTTGGGTATGTGGTGCCCGCGGTGTACTAGGGTATGTGGTGCCCGCGGTGTACTAGGGTATGTGGTGCCCGCGGTATACTTTGGTATGTGGCGCCCGCCGTGTAGTTCGGTATGTGGTGCCCGCGGTGTACTAGGGTATGTGATGCCCGCGGTGTACTTGGGTATGTGGTGCCCGCGGTATACTAGGGTATGTGGTGCCCGCGGTGCACTAGGTCATGTGGTGCCCGCGGTGTACTAGGGTATGTGGTGCCCGCGGTGTACTAGGGTATGTGATGCCCGAGGTGATCTTGGGTATGTGGTGTCCGCGGTGTACTAGGGTATGTGATGCCCGAGGTGAACTTGGGTATGTGGTGCCCACGGTGTACTAGGGTATGTGGTGCCCGCGGTGTAGTTGGGTATGTGATGCCCGAGGTGTACTTGGGTATGTGGTGCCCGCGGTGTACTAGGGTATGTGGTGCCCGCGGTGTACTAGGGTATGTGGTGCCCGCGGTGTAGTTGAGTATGTGGTGCCCGCGGTGTACTAGGGTATGTGGTGCCCGCGGTGTAGTTGGGTATGTGATGCCCGAGGTGTACTTGGGTATGTGGTGCCCGCGGTGTACTAGGGTATGTGGTGCCCGCGGTGTACTAGGGTATGTGGTGCCCGCGGTGTAGTTGAGTATGTGGTGCCCGCGGTGTACTAGGGTATGTGGTGCCCGCGGTGCACAAGGGTATGTGGTGCCCGCGGTGTACTAGGGTATGTGGTGCCCGCGGTGTACTAGGGTATGTGATGCCCGCGGTATACTTGGGTATGTGGTGCCCGCGGTGTACTAGGGTATGTGATGCCCGAGGTGTACTTGGGTATGTGGTGCCCGCGGTGTACTAGGGTATGTGATGCCCGAGGTGTACTTGGGTTTGTGGTGCCCGCGGCGTACTAGGGTATGTGGTGCCCGCGGTGTACTTGGGTATGTGATGCACGCGGTATACTTGGGTATGTGGTGCCCGCGGTGTAGTTGGGTATGTGGTGCCCGCGGTAAACTAGGGTATGTGGTGCCCGCGGTGTACTAGGGTATGTGGTGCCCGCGGTGTACTAGGGTATGTGGTGCTCGCGGTGTACTAGGGTATGTGATGCCCGAGGTGTACTTGGGTATATGCCCGAGGTGTACTTGGGTATGTGGTGCCCGCGGTGTACTAGGGTATGTGATGCCCGAGGTGTACTTGGGTATGTGGTGCCCGCGGTGTACTAGGGTATGTGGTGCCCGCGGAATACTAAGGTATGTGGTGCCCGCGGTGCACTAGGTCATGTGGTTCCCGCGGTGTACTAGGGTATGTGGTGCCCGCGGTGTACTAGGGTATGTGATGCCCGAGGTGATCTTGGGTATGTGGTGTCCGCGGTGTACTAGGGTATGTGGTGCCTGCGGTATAGTTAGGTATGTGATGCCCGCGGTGTACTAGGGTATGTGGTGCCCGCGGTATACTTGGGTATGTGGTGCCCGCGGTGTAGTTGGGTATGTGATGCCCGCGAAGTAATTAGGTATGTGGTGCTCGCGGTGTGCTAGGGTATGTGGTGCCCGCGGCGTACTAGGGTATGTGATGCCCGCGGTGTACTTGGGTATGTGATGCACGCGGTATACTTGGGTATGTGGTGCCCGCGGTGTAGTTGGGTATGTGGTGCCCGCGGTAAACTAGGGTATGTGGTGCCCGCGGTGTACTAGGGTATGTGGTGCCCGCGGTGTACTAGGGTATGTGGTGCTCGCGGTGTACTAGGGTATGTGATGCCCGAGGTGTACTTGGGTATTTGCCCGAGGTGTACTTGGGTATGTGGTGCCCGCGGTGTACTAGGGTATGTGATGCCCGAGGTGTACTTGGGTATGTGGTGCCCGCGGTGTACTAGGGTATGTGGTGCCCGCGGTGTACTTGGGTATGTGATGCCCGAGGTGTACTTGGGTATGTGATGCCCGCGGTGTACTAGGGTATGTGGTGCTCGCAGTGTACTAGGGTATGTGGTGCCCGCGGTATACTAGGGTATGTGGTGCCCGCGGCGTACTAGGGTATGTGATGCCCGCGGTGTACTTGGGTATGTGGTGCCCGCGGTGTAGTTGGGTATGTGATGCCCGCGGTGTACTAGTGTATGTGGTGCCCGCGATATACTAGGGTATAAGGTGCCCGCGGTATACTTGGGTATGTGGTGCCCGCGGTGTACTAGGGTATGAGGTGCCAGTGGTATACTTGGGTATGTGGTGCCCGCGGTGTACTAGGGTATGTGGAGCCCGCGGTGTAGTTGGGTATGTGATGCCCGAGGTGTACTTGGGTATGTGGTGCCCGCGGTGTACTAGGGTATGTGGTGCCCGCGGTATACTTGGGTATGTGGTGCCCGCGGTGTTGTTGGGTATGTGATGACCGCGGTGTACTTAGGTATGTGGTGCCTGCGGTATACTAGGGTATGTGGTGCCCGCGGTGTACAAGGGTATGTGGTGCCCGCGGTGTACTAGGGTATGTGGTGCCCGCGGTGTTGTTGGGTATGTGATGCCCGCGGTGTACTAGGGTATGTGGTGCCTGCGGTATACTAGGGTATGTGGTGCCCGCGGTGTACAAGGGTATGTGGTGCCCACGGTGTACTAGGGTATGTGGTGCCCGCGGTGCACTAGATCATGTGGTGCCCGCGGTGTACTAAGGTATGAGGTGCCCGCGGTATACTTGGGTATGTGGTGCCCGCGGTGTACTAGGGTATGTGGTGCTTGCGGTGTACTAGGGTATGTGGTGCCCGCGGTGTAGTTTTCGGTATGTGGTGCCCGCGGTGTACTAGTGTATGTGGTGCCCGCGGTATACTAGGGTATGAGGTGCCCGCGGTATACTTGGGTATGTGGTCCCCGCGGTGTACTTGGGTATGTGATGCCCGAGGTGTACTTGGGTATGTGGTGCCCGCGGTGTACTAGGGTATGTGGTGCCCGCGGTATACTAGGGTATGTGGTGCCCGCGGTGTACTAGGGTATGTGGTGCCCGCGGTGTACTTGGGTATGTGGTGCCCGCGGTGTTGTTGGGTATGTGATGCCCGCGGTGTACTAGGGTATGTGGTGCCCGCGGTGTACAAGGGTATGTGGTGCCCGCGGTGTACTAGGGTATGTGGTGCCCGTGGTGTACTAGGGTATGTGGTGCCCGCGGTGCACTAGGTCATGTGGTGCCCGCGGTGTACTAGGGTATGAGGTGCCCGCGGTATACTTGGGTATGTGGTGCCCGCGGTGTACTAGGGTATGTGATGCCCGAGGTGTACTTGGGTATGTGGTGCCCGCGGTGTACTAGGGTATGTGGTGCCCGCGGTGTACTAGGGTATGTGATGCCCGCGGTGTACTTGGGTATGTGGTGCCCGCGGTGTAATAGGGTATGTGGTGCCCGCGGTGTACTAGGGTATGTGGTGCCCGCGGTGTAGTTGGGTATGTGATGCCCGCGGTGTACTGGGGTATGTGGTGCCCGTGGTGTACTAGGGTATGTGGTGCCCGCGGTGTACTAGGGTATGTGGTGCCCGCGGTATACTAGGGTATGTGGTGCCCGCGGTGTACTAGGGTATGTGGTGCCCGCGGTGTAGTTGAGTATGTGGTGCCCGCGGTGTACTAGGGTATGTGGTGCCCGCGGTGCACTAGGGTATGTGGTGCCCGCGGTGTACTAGGGTATATGGTGCCCGCGGTGTACTAGGGTATGTGATGCCCGCGGTATACTTGGGTATGTGGTGCCCGCGGTGTACTAGGGTATGTGATGCCCGCGGTGTACTTGGGTATGTGGTGCCCGCGGTGTACTAGGGTATGTGATGCCCGAGGTGTACTTGGGTATGTGGTGCCCGCGGTGTACTAGGGTATGTGGTGCCCGCGGTGTACTAGGGTATGTGATGCCCGCGGTGTACTAGGGTATGTGGTGCCTGCGGTATAGTTAGGTATGTGATGCCCGCGGTGTACTAGGGTATGTGGTGCCCGCGGTATACTTGGGTATGTGGTGCCCGCGGTGTAGTTGGGTATGTGATGCCCGCGAAGTAATTAGGTATGTGGTGCTCGCGGTGTGCTAGGGTATGTGGTGCCCGCGGCGTACTAGGGTATGTGATGCCCGCGGTGTACTTGGGTATGTGATGCACGCGGTATACTTGGGTATGTGGTGCCCGCGGTGTAGTTGGGTATGTGGTGCCCGCGGTAAACTAGGGTATGTGGTGCCCGCGGTGTACTAGGGTATGTGGTGCCCGAGGTGTACTTGGGTATGTGGTGCCCGCGGTATACTTGGGTATGTGGTGCCCGCGGTGTTGTTGGGTATGTGATGACCGCGGTGTACTTAGGTATGTGGTGCCTGCGGTATACTAGGGTATGTGGTGCCCGCGGTGTACAAGGGTATGTGGTGCCCGCGGTGTACTAGGGTATGTGGTGCCCGCGGTGTTGTTGGGTATGTGATGCCCGCGGTGTACTAGGGTATGTGGTGCCTGCGGTATACTAGGGTATGTGGTGCCCGCGGTGTACAAGGGTATGTGGTGCCCACGGTGTACTAGGGTATGTGGTGCCCGCGGTGCACTAGATCATGTGGTGCCCGCGGTGTACTAAGGTATGAGGTGCCCGCGGTATGCTTGGGTATGTGGTGCCCGCGGTGTACTAGGGTATGTGGTGCTTGCGGTGTACTAGGGTATGTGGTGCCCGCGGTGTAGTTTTCGGTATGTGGTGCCCGCGGTGTACTAGTGTATGTGGTGCCCGCGGTGTACTAGGGTATGTGGTGCCCGCGGAATACTAAGGTATGTGGTGCCCGCGGTGCACTAGGTCATGTGGTGCCCGCGGTGTACTAGGGTATGTGGTGCCCGCGGTGTACTAGGGTATGTGATGCCCGAGGTGATCTTGGGTATGTGGTGTCCGCGGTGTACTAGGGTATGTGATGCCCGAGGTGTACTTGGGTATGTGGTGCCCACGGTGTACTAGGGTATGTGGTGCCCGCGGTGTAGTTGGGTATGTGATGCCCGAGGTGTACTTGGGTATGTGGTGCCCGCGGTGTACTAGGGTATGTGGTGCCCGCGGTGTACTAGGGTATGTGGTGCCCGCGGTGTAGTTGAGTATGTGGTGCCCACGGTGTACTAGGGTATGTGGTGCCCGCGGTGTAGTTGGGTATGTGATGCCCGAGGTGTACTTGGGTATGTGGTGCCCGCGGTATACTAGGGTATGTGGTGCCCGCGGTGTACTAGGGTATGTGGTGCCCGCGGTGTAGTTGAGTATGTGGTGCCCGCGGTGTACTAGGGTATGTGGTGCCCGCGGTGCACTAGGGTATGTGGTGCCCGCGGTGTACTAGGGTATATGGTGCCCGCGGTGTACTAGGGTATGTGATGCCCGCGGTATACTTGGGTATGTGGTGCCCGCGGTGTACTAGGGTATGTGATGCCCGAGGTGTACTTGGGTATGTGGTGCCCGCGGTGCACTAGGTCATGTGGTGCCCGCGGTGTACTAGGGTATGAGGTGCCCGCGGTATACTTGGGTATGTGGTGCCCGCGGTGTTGTTGGGTATAAGATGCCCGCGGTGTACTAGGGTATGTGGTGCCCGCGGTGTACTAGGGTATGTGGTGCCCGCGGTGTACTAGGGTATGTGGTGCCCGCGGTGTACTAGGGTATGTGGTGCCCGCGGAATACTAAGGTATGTGGTGCCCGCGGTGCACTAGGTCATGTGGTGCCCGCGGTGTACTAGGGTATGTGGTGCCCGCGGTGTACTAGGGTATGTGATGCCCGAGGTGATCTTGGGTATGTGATGTCCGCGGTGTACTAGGGTATGTGATGCCCGAGGTGTACTTGGGTATGTGGTGCCCACGGTGTACTAGGGTATGTGGTGCCCGCGGTGTAGTTGGGTATGTGATGCCCGAGGTGTACTTGGGTATGTGGTGCCCGCGGTGTACTAGGGTATGTGGTGCCCGCGGTGTACTAGGGTATGTGGTGCCCGCGGTGTAGTTGAGTATGTGGTGCCCACGGTGTACTAGGGTATGTGGTGCCCGCGGTGTAGTTGGGTATGTGATGCCCGAGGTGTACTTGGGTATGTGGTGCCCGCGGTATACTAGGGTATGTGGTGCCCGCGGTGTACTAGGGTATGTGGTGCCCGCGGTGTAGTTGAGTATGTGGTGCCCGCGGTGTACTAGGGTATGTGGTGCCCGCGGTGCACTAGGGTATGTGGTGCCCGCGGTGTACTAGGGTATATGGTGCCCGCGGTGTACTAGGGTATGTGATGCCCGCGGTATACTTGGGTATGTGGTGCCCGCGGTGTACTAGGGTATGTGATGCCCGAGGTGTACTTGGATATGTGGTGCCCGCGGTGTACTAGGGTATGTGATGCCCGAGGTGTACTTGGGTATGTGGTGCCCGCGGTGTACTAGGGTATGTGGTGCCCGCGGTGTACTAGGGTATGTGATGCCCGCGGTGTACTAGGGTATGTGGTGCCTGCGGTATAGTTAGGTATGTGATGCCCGCGGTGTACTAGGGTATGTGGTGCCCGCGGTATACTTGGGTATGTGGTGCCCGCGGTGTAGTTGGGTATGTGATGCCCGCGAAGTAATTAGGTATGTGGTGCCCGCGGTGTACTAGGTCATGTGGTGCCCGCGGTGTACTAGGGTATGAGGTGCCCGCGGTATACTTGGGTATGTGGTGCCCGCGGTATACTTGGGTATGTGGCGCCCGCAGTGTAGTTCGGTATGTGGTGCCCGCGGTGTACTAGTGTATGTGATGCCCGCGGTGTAGTTGGGTATGTGGTGCCCGCGGTATACTAGGGTATGTGGTGCCCGCGGTGTAATAGGGTATGTGATGCCCGCGGTGTACTGGGGTATGTGGTGCCCGCGGTGTATTAGGGTATGTGGTGCCCGCGGTGTAGTTGGGTATGTGATGCCCGCGGTGTACTTGGGTATGTGGTGCCCGCGGTATACTTGGGTATGTGGTGCCCGCGGTGTTGTTGGGTATGTGATGCCCGCGGTGTACTAGGGTATGTGTTGCCCGCGGTATACTAGGGTATGTGGTGCCCGCGGTGCACTAGGTCATGTGGTGCCCGCGGTGTACTAGGGTATGAGGTGCCCGCGGTATACTTGGGTATGTGGTCCTCGCGGTGTACTAGGGTATGTGATGCCCGAGGTATACTTGGGTATGTGGTGCCCGCGGTGTACTAGGGTATGTGATGCCCGAGGTGTACTTGGGTATGTAGTGCCCGCGGTGTACTAGGGTATGTGGTGCCCGCGGTGTACCTGGGTATGTGGTGCCCGCGGTGTAGTTGGGTATGTGATGCCCGAGGTGTACTTGGGTATGTGGTGCCCGCGGTGTACTAGGGTATGTGGTGCCCGCGGTGTAGTTGGGTATGTGATGCCCGCGGTGTTCTGGGGTATGTGGTGCCCGCGGTGTACTAGGGTATGTGGTGCCCACGGTGTAGTTGGGTATGTGATGCCCGCGGTATACTTGGGTATGTGGTGCCCGCGGTGTAGTTGGGAATGTGGTGCCCGCGGTATACTAGGGTATGTGGTGCCCGCGGTATACTAGGGTATGTGGTGCCCGCGGTGTAGTTGGGTATGTGGTGCCCGCGGTGTAGTTGGGTATGTGATGCCCGCGGTGTACTGGGGTATGTGGTGCCCGCGGTGTACTTGGGTATGTGGTGCCTGCGGTGTACTAGGGTATGTAATGCCCGCGGTGTAGTTGGGTATGTGATGCCCGCGGTGTACTTGGGACTTGGGTATGTGATGCCCGAGGTGTACTTGGGTATGTGGTGCCCGCGGTGTAATAGGGTATGTGGTGCCCGCGGTGTACTAGGGTATGTGGTGCCCGCGGTGTAGTTGGGTATGTGATGCCCGAGGTGTACTTGGGTATGTAGTGCCCGCGGTGTACTAGGGTATGTGGTGCCCGCGGTGTACTAGGGTATGTGGTGCCCGCGGTGTAGTTGGGTATGTGATGCCCGAGGTGTACTTGGGTATGTGGTGCCCGCGGTGTACTAGGGTATGTGGTGCCCGCGGTGTAGTTGGGTATGTGATGCCCGCGGTGTTCTGGGGTATGTGGTGCCCGCGGTGTACTAGGGTATGTGGTGCCCACGGTGTAGTTGGGTATGTGATGCCCGCGGTATACTCGGGTATGTGGTGCCCGCGGTGTAGTTGGGAATGTGGTGCCCGCGGTATACTAGGGTATGTGGTGCCCGCGGTATACTAGGGTATGTGGTGCCCGCGGTGTAGTTGGGTATGTGGTGCCCGCGGTGTAGTTGGGTATGTGATGCCCGCGGTGTACTGGGGTATGTGGTGCCCGCGGTGTACTTGGGTATGTGGTGCCTGCGGTGTACTAGGGTATGTAATGCCCGCGGTGTAGTTGGGTATGTGATGCCCGCGGTGTACTTGGGACTTGGGTATGTGATGCCCGAGGTGTACTTGGGTATGTGGTGCCCGCGGTGTAATAGGGTATTTGGTGCCCGCGGTGTACTAGGGTATGTGGTGCCCGCGGTGTAGTTGGGTATGTGATGCCCGCGGTGTACTGGGGTATGCGGTGCCCGCGGTGCACTAGGGTATGTGGTGCCCGCGGTGTAGTTGGGTATGTGATGCCCGCGGTATACTTGGGTATGTGGTGCCCGCGGTGTAGTTGGGAATGTGGTGCCCGCGGTATACTAGGGTATGTGGTGCCCGCGGTATACTAGGGTATGTGGTGCCCGCGGTGTAGTTGGGTATGTGGTGCCCGCGGTGTAGTTGGGTATGTGATGCCCGCGGTGTACTGGGGTATGTGGTGCCCGCGGTGTACTTGGGTATGTGGTGCCTGCGGTGTACTAGGGTATGTGATGCCCGCGGTGTAGTTGGGTATGTGATGCCCGCGGTGTACTAGGGTATGTGGTGCCCGCGGTGTACTAGGGTATGTGATGCCCGCGGTGTACTTGGGTATGTGGTGCCCGCGGTGTACTAGGGTATGTGGTGCACGCGGTGTAGTTGGGTATGTGATGCCCGCGGTGTACTAGTGTATGTGGTGCCCGCGGTGTACTAGGGTATGAGGTGCCCGCGGTATACTTGGGTATGTGGTGCCCGCGGTGTACTAGGGTATGTGATGCCCGAGGTGTACTTGGGTATGTGGTGCCCGCGGTGTACTAGGGTATGTGGTGCCCGCGGTGTAGTTGGTTATATGATGCCTGCGGTGTACTGGGGTATGTGGTGCCCGCGGGGTACTAGGGTATGTAGTGCCCGCGGTGTACTAGGGTATGTGATGCCCGAGGTGTACTTGGGTATGTGGTGCCCGCGGTGTACTAGGGTATGTGGTGCCCGCGGTGTACTAGGGTATGTGGTGCCCGCGGTATACTTGGGTATGTGGCGCCCGCAGTGTTGTTCGGTATGTGGTGCCCGCGGTATACTAGGGTATGTGGTGCCCGCGGTATACTAGGGTATGTGGTGCCCGCGGTGTAGTTTGGTATGTGGTGCCCGCGGTGTAGTTGGGTATGTGATGCCTGCGGTGTACTAGGGTATGTGATGCCCGAGGTGTACTTGGGTATAAGGTGCCCGCGGTGTACTAGGGTATGTGGTGCCCGCGGTGTAGTTTGGTATGTGATGCCCGCGGTGTACTGGAGTATGTGGTGCCCGCGGTGTACTAGGGTATGTGGTGCCTGCGGTGTAGTTGGGTATGTGATGCCCGCGGTATACTTGGGTATGTGGTGCCCGCAGTGTAGTTGGGTATGTGGTGCCTGCGGTATACTAGGGTATGTGGTGCCCGCGGCGTACTAGGGTATGTGATGCCTGCGGTGTACTTAAGTATGTGATGCCCGCAGTGTACTAGAGTATATGATGCCCGCGGTGTACTTGGGTATGTGATGCCCACGGTGTACTAGGGTATGTGGTGCCCGCGGTATACTTGGGTATGTGATGCCCGTGGTATACTTGGGTATGTGGTGCCCGTGGTGTAGTTGGGTATGTGGTGCCCGCGGTATACTAGGGTATGTGGTGCCCGCGGTATACTAGGGTATGTGGTGCCCGCGGTGTACTAGGGTATGTGGTGCCCGCGGTGTACTAGGGTATGTGGTGCCCGCGGTGTACTAGGGTATGTGGTGCCCGCGGTGTACTAGGGTATGTGGTGCTCGCGGTGTACTAGGGTATGTGATGCCCGCGGTGTACTTGGGTATGTGGTGCCCGCGGTATACTAGGGTATATGGTGCCCGCGGTGTACTAGGGTATGTAGTGCCCGCGGTGTACTAGGGTATGTGATGCCCGAGGTGTACTTGGGTATGTGGTGCCCGCGGTGTACTAGGGTATGTGGTGCCCGCGGTGTACTAGGGTATGTGGTGCCCGCGGTATACTTTGGTATGTGGCGCCCGCCGTGTAGTTCGGTATGTGGTGCCCGCGGTGTACTAGGGTATGTGATGCCCGCGGTGTACTTGGGTATGTGGTGCCCGCGGTATACTAGGGTATGTGGTGCCCGCGGTATACTAGGGTATGTGGTGCCCGCGGTGTACTAGGGTATGTGGTGCCCGCGGTGTACTAGGGTATGTGGTGCCCGCGGTGTACTAGGGTATGTGGTGCCCGCGGTGTACTAGGGTATGTGGTGCTCGCAGTGTACTAGGGTATGTGATGCCCGAGGTGTACTTGGGTATGTGGTGCCCGCGGTGTAGTTGGGTATGTGGTGCCCGCGGTATACTAGGGTATGTGGTGTTCGCGGCGTACTAGGGTATGTGATGCCCGCGGTGTACTTGGGTATGTGGTGCCCGCGGTATACTAGGGTATATGGTGCCCGCGGTGTACTAGGGTATGTAGTGCCCGCGGTGTACTAGGGTATGTGATGCCCGAGGTGTACTTGGGTATGTGGTGCCCGCGGTGTACTAGGGTATGTGGTGCCCGCGGTGTACTAGGGTATGTGGTGCCCGCGGTATACTTTGGTATGTGGCGCCCGCCATGTAGTTCGGTATGTGGTGCCCGCGGTGTACTAGGGTATGTGATGCCCGCGGTGTACTTGGGTATGTGGTGCCCGCGGTATACTAGGGTATGTGGTGCCCGCGGTGTACTAGGGTATGAGGTGCCCGCGGTATACTTGGGTATGTGGTGCCCGCGGTATACTTGGGTATGTGGTGCCCAAGGTGTAGTTCGGTATGTAATGCCCGCGTCGTACTAGGGTATGTGATGCCCGCGGTGTAGTTGGGTATGTGGTGCCCGCGGTATACTAGTGTATGTGGTGCCCGCGGTGTACTAGGGTATGTAGTGCCCGCGGCGTACTAGGGTATGTGATGCCCGCGGTGTACTTGGGTATGTGATGCCCGCAGTGTACTAGAGTATATGATGCCCGCGGTGTACTTGGGTATGTGATGCCCGCGGTGTACTAGGGTATGTGGTGCCCGCGGTGTACTTGGGTATGTGGCGCCCGCAGTGTAGTTCGGTATGTGGTGCCCGCGGTGTACTTGGGTATGTGGTGCCCGCGGTGTACTAGGGTATGTGATGCCCGAGGTGTACTTGGGTATGTGGTGCCCGCGGTGTACTTGGGTATGTGGTGCCCGCGGTGTACTAGGGTATGTGATGCCCTAGGTGTACTTGGGTATGTGGTGCCCGCGGTGTACTAAGGTATGTGATGCCCGAGGTGTACTTGGGTAAGTGGTGCCCGCGGTGTACTAGGGTATGTGGAGCCCGCGGTGTACTAGGGTATGTGGTGCCCGCGGTATACTTGGGTATGTGGCGCCCGCGGTGTAGTTCGGTATGTGGTGCCCGCGGTGTACTAGGGTATGTGATGCCCGCGGTGTAGTTGGGTATGTGGTGCCCGCGGTATACTAGGGTATGTGGTGCCCGCGGTGTACTAGGGTATGTGGTGCCCGCGGTGTAGTTGGGTATGTGATGCCCGCGGTGTACTAGGGTATGTGGTGCCCGCGGTGTACTAGGGTATGTGATGCCCACGGTGTTTTCGGGTATGTGGTGTCCCGCGGTGTAGTTGGGTATGTGATGCCCGCGGTGTAGTTGGGTATGTGATGCCCGCGGTGTCATTGGGTATGTGGTGCCCGCGGTGTACTAGGGTATGTGGTGCCCGCAGTGTACTAGGGTATGTGATGCCCGCGGTGTACTTGGGTATGTGGTGCCCGCGGTGTAGTTGGGTATGTGATTCCCGCGGTGTACTAGGGTATGTGGTGCCCGCGGTATATTTGGGTATGTGGTGCCCGCGGTATACTAGAATGAATAAAAAATAAATATTACTATCATTAGGAAACAATATTATACAAAAATACGACCTATTAACTTCCGCGGGTTCTGTACCACAGTGCTAGTCGAAGATGCATCACAAAAACATCACGCTCGGGAAGACGGATATTTTAGCAATATTCAATAAAGCAGTTCTGAAATAAAATAAAGTAGTGATTGTTGATCCGAATGAAAAATTCACCGAGCAGCTGTCTTCTGTAAGTCTAGTAAGATTTTTTTAAATTTTAACCTAAAGTTAGACCTACACCGAAGTGTACGTAATGGTGGCGGAAGAGAATTCCAGCACTTCGTGGCACAGAAACGAAAACTACCACGAAACGCAGCAGACCCGTGTCTGGGAGTTCGCAATAGTAAAGAAGACGTACGGGAAGTATACCTATTGTAGTCTTGAGCCCAAACAAATTTCGAGAAGAGGTATTGTGGTTTCTTAGTGGTAACGACGTCAAACATTAATGTTGCAAGATGCAAAAACCGTCTGCCCTCCATGTTTAATATATTGCGCCGATTTAAGAAAGGTGTGATGTGGCTACGCGGAGGAACATCAAAACAAAACCGAGCGCAGGCATTCTGAACAACCTGTATACGACGAGATGTTTTTGCGAGAAGACGAGGACCGTACACACAATCGACATAGTTGAACTTAGAGAGCACAAGCGAATCAACGAGCATAATGCGAAGGTCTGTGCTCAAATAACTTCTGATTTTATACAGTACTTTTAATCGGTAAAAACTGTTACGGACTGTTTCAGACACATGTCGTTCAAACCGAAGCTGCTCATCCATGATCAGACCAAGATTTCTCACTTCCAGAACACGTTCTATGTTCTCTCCGTCGATAGCCAACTTAGGGCTTTTATTAGATATTTTCAATATCTGAGTTTTAGTTCCAAGTACCATGTATTTGGTTTTTTTAGCATTGAGCAGAAGGGAGTTGGACTTGGCCCATGCATTAACTCTTACGAGGTCTTCAGTGATTTTAATCTCTGCGGCTCTCAAGTCCTCTGGTTTAAAAGACAGGTACATTTGGATATCATCAGCGTACACGTGGAACTTACAATGTTGGATACAATTCGTGATATCAGCACAGTAGAGAATAAACAAGACGGGACCAAGTATAGAGCCCTGGGGAACGCCTCTAGAAACTTCACGCATCTCAGATGCTACGGTCACACCATCTTTATTGATTTCTACAGATTGGGCTCGATCACTCAGGTAGGAGTTAAACCATCTTATCGCATTTGTTTCAAAACCATATTAATTTAGCTTTGATAGTAGAAGAGAAATATTGATAGAATCAAACGCGCGAGAAAAATCCAGAAGAACCAGTATTGTACCCAAACCCGCATCCTGCGCTGCAAGGATGTTATCAGTTACGTCCAAAAGAGCAGTATTTGTGCCTCTATTCTTTCTGAAACCCGATTGCAGCTCAGGTAGGATCTTTTGCTTCTCCAAAAACTCTGTTACTTGGCAACAAACTACCTTCTCTAGCACTTTAGAAAGGCAAGGCAGAAGACTTATTGGACGCAAATCTTTTACTTCCTGAGGGTTACAGATTTTAGGTATAGGTTTTACCACGGCTTTTTTCCATGCCGTAGGAAATACTGCAGATACAATGGACTTATTAATAATAGCTGTAATAGTGTCCAAACTCTGAGGAAGTGTAAGCAGTATCATGTCCAAAGATATTTTGTCTATACCCTGTGCATTCGATTTCAACTGTCTCAGAAACTTCAACACTGTC
The DNA here is from genome assembly GCA_932527185.1 of Ecliptopera silaceata. Taxonomy (NCBI): domain Eukaryota; kingdom Metazoa; phylum Arthropoda; class Insecta; order Lepidoptera; family Geometridae; genus Ecliptopera; species Ecliptopera silaceata. Next base: position 2,831,344 of record OW052205.1, on the reverse strand, counting down.
ATGGGATCGGATGTTTTTAAAGAGAATGTAATGGGACAGTACTTATAAAATTCAAAAAATGTTAAGTCTGATATTGTGATACAGGAGTAATGAAGAAAGTTTAAAAAATGATCATTGATCATGTTTGGGTCATCAAAGTGTAACGGAAGTTCCATAGTTTTAGGCGGCAATATTTTAGATTTTAGATTCTTCCACAAAATTTTAGAGTTATGACTATTACAGTTAATGTTTTGCTCGAAAAAAGCTTTTTTCTCATAGTACAAAGCAACAATAACCTGTCTTTTTAAGTCTTTATAAAAGAGTTTATGGTTTTCTACTTTAGTCTCTCGATGTCTGGCAAGCGCAGCATCACGAAGACGCATCATCAACTTAACATTATCAGTAAGCCAAGGATTAGCCAAGCCAAGGACTATGGCCTGTAAAGCCCTTTTAAACGTACTATGTGGCAACCTTGAGGGACGATTCTTTTAGTCGTGGCCCAAAGTGCCCATTCTCCTTTGATTGAAATCTGTCGTTTCGCAAATCTATACGCGCCTTTAGGTAGGTATCTATTTTCTTACGTCGTTGATTCATTATGACAACGTTTCAATAGAGCGCGAAATCTTCTTGGGTTTTTTTTTTTGGAACAGAGTATTTGTGTTTTTTTATGCTGATATACCTAGATGTTTTAATCATCCCTTTAGGAGTACCAACTTTATTATAATCATGAACATGAACAACAATCAAAACATGATTTCCAAGAAACTATTTTTTTTTCTTTCTTTGGATTTGTTATGTCAGTCAGTGTCAGATTCTGTCAGTGTCTCGAACCACAAAGTATCATATCCTTCAGTCAAACTGAATGAATGAGACACACCCACAGACTAGTACTACACAAATCTAGTTCTTCAACATACGTACCATACCGAATGGTGGCAGCACTTTCATATACACGGCTACACGGGTCGCCATCACGCACACATAAACATTTTACGTTAAATTTTAGGAAAAGAAACAAATAAATTTATGCGTTTTCTGAATAAAAGCGTATGAATTTATTAGATAGATGTTTATAAATATCTCTAATGAGTATACTAAGCATGAATTTCACCCCTTTCACTTATTATTTGTCTTGTAAAATCTTATTGCTTTTTGTATGAGAAAGGAACCACCTTAAGATGTTGAAATAGTCCTTTCGTGGTAACTTGTTACCGGTTTTTTTGCTACAGCCTCGGTAACAGCTAACTATCTTAACAGTAGAACAATGCTCTTTCATAACTTTGGTTCTACAAATTCTACAAAACTTTGGAACATTATGTTGGTAGCAACAGCACAATGGAATACACAAAGAAAATAGAATTATTCTGTTTACTAAATTCAGTAGAGTTTCAAACGCTTCCGGACATAGGTTCGTGGTCTTTGTATGTTCATATTTTGAAACTAATAGTTTAATATTTTAGGAACTTCCGCTTAAAGTAAGCAAAAGCATTTTAAGTTTAGGACTGAATTAATTTCTGCCGCATTTGTAGATTTACTTGCTGGTGTCTGTGATTTCGTCTTGCTATCGTTATATTTTTGTCAATTCGCATAATATCTAAAAATATAGCCTCTGTGATATTCTAATTTATTAACTACATTATTTTCTAATAATTTCGACTAATCAGTTGTAATAAATAATTTAAATTAAAAAATAATCTAAGTAGCCGCATCAAATCAAACCGGCCATAGGATGGCTTTATTACTTGCGACACTTTTTACGTTGTATTTTCTATGAAAATTGCTTCTTAGTTCCATGTAAAATAAGCTATTGTTTTCTTATTTGCCGCATCAAACAAAATAATTATGATTCCGTAATGTTTCATAGAAAAAATAGATAGAGAAATGAATACATTACAGTTACCACAAATCATGTCTTCAACTGGATCAAAGAAATCTCGATTTACATAGACATGAGTGCGCACCGTGATATTAGTTACCTTAGCACCAGTTTTTATATCTGAGGGATGAGCACGAATTAATGTGACAATAGTATCGTATCGTAACGTTAGCACATTCGAAATGCGCAGTACCTCTACCATGAGTTGTCACAGTAAAATCGCCTGACTTTACTACAGTAGTTACGTCAATATTAGTATGACGAATTTTAGTACCCAGCTATCCGCTAGAGGCGCTGTACAAATCTTCATACATTTTTTTAACTACAGACGCTAGCGAGTATAGTATATAATAGTATAGTAAAAACTCATGCTAGAGCTACTGCAACTTTCAGCGCAGTCGAGCTATCGACGACGAGTGTCACTCGAATACGTCACCGTTTCTATAAGTTTGCGCATATCACATTTATTCGAACTTGGGCCTTTGATCAAACATAAAGTTGCAACATACTAATATTGCATAATCTTGAGATATAGTGTTTTTTTGTTAGCAATTGTATAAAAAAAAATATCCATGTGAAAGATGTCGAAAAATGATGCTCAAATGACGGATGATAAGAAAAAATGGAGGAAATAAACGCAGGAATAAAAGAAGAAGGGATAAAACTGCTAGGTAAAAACTGGTGTTAAGATTAAAGAAATATTTGTTTGTCTAATACCGCGGAACTTTCAAGGGAATCATGTCTCTTATTTATTTTAGGGGTCTTCATTTCAGGAACAAACATCGACGCTTTATTGAACTTTTTAAGGTTCCGTAATTAATTCAGAATGTACAGGTACCTACTATGGGATTGAGTCCAAGACAGATGTTTTTTTTTTTATTAAGATAGTTAAGTAGGGGATCTTCCTACCTATTTAAGAAGCTATATTTTAATAAGTTAGATATTAAAGTGTCATCAATGATTTAACATAGGTATCACATAGTAGAAAAACGGTTGTCTAAAAGCGATCGCTCATAGCGATAAGGCTGCCTGCATTTCACTTATTTGACATTTTGGGATCTTTTTATCTTAAATCTGAAATATCTCTGTATCTGTCTAGAATAACACAGATTTTCTATGACCAATTTGAATAATTTTCCTTTTCAGTGTCATTTTTACTACTCAACGCTTATCGCTTCCGCTTACAGCCAGGCAAACCCTTTAACGGTGCAAAAAGCTTTACCCGAAATTCTACGTCCTTTGCTGAATGTAGGTTTTAAAAAAAACTTTCACTTTGAGCAGCCGGCGTGCGGATGTAAAATACAATAATATGACAAATTTATTTTTCTATACGTTTGAAAACACGTTATTAAGCAAAGACAAACAAAATGCCATTAAATTATCTCTCGCTACGTTCATTACTATGTTTGGTAGAATTTCCACTCTGAAATTAGAGGGATTGGATGAAATAGAAACAGCAATTCATTTTAATTGTTCAAATCTTTAATTATTTAATTCACAATACTAATACCTACTTACGTACTTACGAAAAAATGAAATTAAATATACCTAAATATTCACGGACACACATTACACTCTAGACCCAAACTAAGCAAAGCATGTATGGATCACGCTTTAGTAATTACAGATCATTTTTGACTATTACTATCAATGATTACTTTTGTTACCAACTGACCTCAAAAACAGAGGTTCGATTCGACTGTTTTTTTTACTTTTTATACAAGTTTTGTTTACCTTCATATATATTTATACACAACAACTAACTAGAAACCTACAGCCACGTTTAAATATAATCTGTTGTATGTATGTACCAGCATTGAGCGATGGCCTGACATTTATTTCCTAAATACATCACTCCACCATTGTTGGTTCCCTTTATGAAGAAAGATAAAATATTTCCTAAAACGGCCGCCATTGTTGGTAAATGTCGCTGGGGTGACGGTTTCGGTTGTACTTTCAGGCAAAAGCGATAGCAGGAAAGAACAAAGCAATTAAAAATATAAAATTAATATAAATCACCTAGTAAGATTCTAAATGATCCATGTGATTTTATTGAATTAAAGAAATGTTTGACTTTGACTTTGAAATTAATATTCATGGACATTTCACACATCGCGCTCCTGTCCCAAACTAAGCAAAGCTACTGTACTATGGGAACTAGATAGAATACTTGTTTGTAAATACATACATAGAATACATAGTAACACCCCACCAGGACAAATATTATGTTCATTATATGTTCAAACATTTGCTCTTAGTGGGGATCGAACCCACACAGCAGGGATGGCAGTATTTTTCAGAACCTTTGAACGTTGAAACTTTGAATTCTTGCAATATGTATCAGCAAAATAAAAGCAAAAGTTCATATTTAACTAAGATCTTTTTATATCCGCTCGTTCGATCAATAAGCTTATCAGTATAAACCGCTACCACTCATAACTTGGGACCTAATCAATTTACCAGTAAACCTTTAGCAACGGCCCAACCCTACTGAAAATTGAGGTTTTAATATTTACTTCAACATCACATTATAATTGTATCGCAAATAAATTAAAACTAATCTTGAATCTTGTTTAACAGTAGGTAGGTACGTGCAAAGAGGTGTGTTTATTTTATTTACAAAATACAGTTGTAGCATCGACACGATAAGAAGAAGAAGGTGTGTTTATTAAAGTATAAGCTGACTCTATGTAGTTTAACTACCTAGAAGAATAGAAAAACCATCATAATGCTTTTTTTTTATCAACTTTTATATTTATTCCTACGTTGTCCCACAGAGCCTTGTATTTTAAAACTCCCTACTCTCGAGCCGAGAGTCGTCTCTCGGATCTCTCTCTCTACTTCTTACAAAAATATAAGGACATCCGAGAGACGACTCTCGGCTCGAGAGTAGGGAGTTTTAAAATGCAGGCTCGGACTAAGCCCTCTGCTGGGCAAAGGTCTCCCCCTCTCTTTCCACCTCTCTCTATCCCTGGCTTAACCGACAATGCTTAACCGACTTTAAAAAATGAAGAAGTCAAGCCGACTATATATTTTTTTATGAAGTACAATCTGCTAATTATATATCCATTTTGATGTCAATAATTTATAGCATAAATCACTATGGCTTTGAAAACTGACACGCCTGTGTTTCAAATATTGCCTAAAATTCAATAATAATAATAATAATTATAATTTATTTATTTATTCAGACAACTTAGTCCATAGTGTTAGTATCAGAAAACTTATGAAAAACTAGGTTAGTAACTTATAACTAACAGCGAGTTCGTCCTCTGGATGAGCTTCCATACCAGAGGACAGTTATGCTTATCAGCTATCACATTTAGGATGCTGTTGCTGCTCCCGCGCAGCCTGCATAAAAGAGACGCGGTTTTCTTGCGCCAGATGGCGTCAAAGGTATCTGTACGCGCCGCGGTGAACATACCGGACGCGCTGCAGTACCGCGGGAGCCGCAACAGCGCCCTAAATGCGTTGTTATATTGGACCCGCAGAGCATTATAAGCCCGTTGGGTATAGCTGACCCACAGACTCGCCGAGTATAAGGAAGTACAGTATGCTTTGAATAAAGTAATTTTGACGGCATCTGTACAACGTGCGAATCTGCGTGCCAGCATATTCCCCCGAACTGACAACGCCCTGCGTTCCCTCTCCATATCAGCATCATCCTTGAGGTCTTCAGTGACCAAATGTCCTAGGTATTTAAATTGATGCACTCTGACGAGTGGTATACCATTAAGTCTTACAGGTGGAACAAAAGTAGGACACTTGGTACCAGCCTTGAAAATGATGATCTCTGACTTTTTAACATTATAAATAAGTCCATGAGCAGCCACAAACGACTCGCACACTGCGATCAGCTTACGTAGTGCGCTGATCGAGGGAGCGAGCAGCACCATGTCATCGGCATAGCTAAGGTTATTCACACACACATCGTTAATGTAACAGCCCACATGCATGCTGCTCAGTCGCTCGATCAGCTCATTTACGTACAGGCAGAAGAGCGAGGGCGAGCTCAACCCACCCTGCCGCACCCCGCACTCCAGCCTGCACGGCTCCGAAAGCTCACCTGCCCATCTGACACGGTTTTCTTGATTAAGGTACCAAAACCGAAATATTGATACTAACTCTGGTGGTAATCCCGTATCTCTCAGCTTCTGCCACAGAATATCATAAGACACCAAATCAAAGGCCTTGGACAGGTCTAGAAAACACGCATAAACAGGAGTCTGTCTATCCGTGTAGTACTTCACAGTGTGCTTAAGACCGAGAATGGCAGTCTCAGTTGACAGACCGGGCCGAAACCCAAACTGTGCATCGTGCAACTTTAGCCGCTTATTTAAATAAGAGTTAAGCACACTGTCAAGCACCTTTGCCACAACCGCAGCCAGTGATATGGGTCTATAGTTCGATTTATCTGACACGTCTCCTGTTTTATTCTTGACTATGGGTACCACCAGCGTTTTCATCAAGTCCGGAGGCAAGTATGAATGAACAAAACAAATGTTAAAAAAACATAGCAAGCACTCGTGGGAGATGAAAACCAGCATGCCTTAAGTGCTCGACGCTGAGCCCATCATGCCCTGGGGACTTCCCTCCTGTCATTCTTTTAATAGCGTCTCTAATGTCTTTCGCGAGTACTAGCGTAGATACATGAGCATCCCGCGACTCAGCGTCGAACTCACGACATGGCTGTCCCAGAGGAGACTGCACCGCAAAATGTTTTCTAAATATATTCGCTATATTTACAGGGTTCGATTCACCATCGACGCTCACCGGAACTCCAGGCTTAACATTCATCTTATTTGTACATTTCCAAAAACTTTTAAAATCGGCTTTGGAGTGATGTGATGCCAATAAGTCCATTTTATGCCAATAAAATGGACTTATTGGCATCACATCACTCCAAAGCCGATTTTAAAAGTTTTTGGAAATGTACAAATAAGATGAATGTTAAGCCTGGAGTTCCGTAACAAGTAACAATACAAGTAAAGTCACGGTCAAAAGCTGGATAAACAAAGTAGACATTTCAAGGACGTATTATATTTATGTGTGTAAACGTTTGTAACGTTACGTTATTTTGTGTTGTCTGGTTTCGAATTAAGCCAAAGACTACTGTGCAAAATTAATGTAAAAGCTTTTACATACAAAGCGAAGACTTAAGTACTTTTCTAATTATTTACCTTAATTACACTTACGTTTTTAGGTTATAAAATCTTTTTTGATGGTCTGACAGTAATCCATATTATATTTTATGACAGTAATTAACGCTTCTTTATCTAACTAAACTTTTTAAAATAAACTTTTCAACTTAATTTTATTAAAGACCTCATTTTGTGTAACAAAGAATGCAATGGATTTAAAAATGTTTTAATTTAGTATCTATTAAACAATTGATTGAATTAACTTCAAGACACATTGGGTCACATCGGCGGTGTAAATGACCCAAGCCACATATTCCTGTATTAGTATTATTTGGAACTATGTAGTTCGTTTGCTCACATTACTTTAAATATAAATATAATACCCAGAATCACCTAGTATGTAAGACGATTCTAAATGATCCTTGTAATTTCATTGAATATAGAAATATTTGATTGTTTGATTGATTGAATAAAAAAAAATGGCCAACCATTTTGACGACAATATTATGCCTCAAATTATTTAGATAAACATTTTAATTTATTGTCTGTTATTTTTATAACCAAGGATTAGTTACGTCGGTAATGAATGTACCTTTGACCCGTCAAACCTTCAACGTTGCATTTTCGGTATTCAACGAAATGATTTTATGTAAACCTGGCTAAGTAAACCTAGCAAAGCCTTTCTGCTTATTGAAGATTAAACTCCCATTCTGAAAGCTGCAAAGGCTAGACCATCTACTGATAAAAAACAGCCAAGAAAATATTACCCAGCAGAAAAACCAGTCGGTGCCTAATAGTTTTTTAAATTCATAACAAAAAACACAGCAACCTGTACCTCTACTATGAGTTGTCACATTAAAATCGCCTGACTTTACTACAGTAGTTACGTCAATATTACGAATTTTAGTACCCAACTATCCGCCAGAGGCGCTGTACAAATCTTCATACATTTTTTTAACTACAGACGCTAGCGAGTATAGTATATAGTATAGTAAAAACACATGGTAGAGCTACTGAGTTTATCTGGCATGTCAGATTTGTTAAGAATTATTTTATTCCAAAACGTGTTCACGTCAAAGTCTATTTATCTAATCACGTGATAGTAGGGGAGCCCAAGAAAGGATTTGGCGCGTTACTCAAGCGCGTATAAAACTATAACCCATAATGGTTTTCTGACACGCTTGAGTAAAGAAATACTTTGGACCCTATAATGTAGTCCCACTAAATATAAGCACTTAATACAGGCATGTTGAGGATAGCCAACAGGTTTCTAAAATTCCTTAAATAACTCTAATTATATCCCCACGTTAATTACTGATTTAGCATGCGGCTCTACAGTACGGTTATATGAAGACCGATGTGACGCAGCGGGCGAAGGTCCGCCTGCTTCGCCGAGGTTGCGGGTTCGATTCCCGATTGGGGCTAGATGATGTTGTGTGGATTGTCTAGCATTATTTATTTATTTTATTTTTATTTATATTAAATAAATTATACGATTACGCTACGCTTAGGTCTGCTGGGATCCCTAGAAGTGTCCGAAGGACCTATCTAACTTACTTTTCTGACGGATGACGGATTACCTCACGGAAAAAAAAGCCTTAAGTCACAGTAATAGTCTTGGACTCTCTTTAAATAATTATACACCTACCTACTGCTTTAACAATCAGGTGATACATAATGGATTTCTTAAGGTACCAAAATTTAGTAGGTATAGATACACTTTTACTTAGCGTAAGAGTTATGACCTACGTCCAGCAGTGGACTGCTATAGGTTGATGATTATAATGAAGAGTTATTTATATCTTAAAAAACCAAGATTTCATGATGACGATCAAAATTGTATCTTAGGGAAGTATTGTATTGTAACATACAACTCCAATACAATAGTAGTCTAAAGAATACTTAGGCTCTTTACCATTGTATCAGGATGATAAGATTTTTTCTGTAAGGTTTTTTCACTCTAAGTACATTTATTTCACGTTTCTATAGCTTGATGTATAAAGGAAAATACATGGTGAGTTGTAAAAATCTTATACGTACCTACTGTTTTTTGGACTCATATACATAATATACTTTTTCTCAGTAAGTGATGAATCAACCGGACGATGTTTATAAGAATTTATAGAAAGATAAAATTGCGGATTTAATTTTTATGAATTTTAATTTTCTAATTTGTATGAAATTGACGACCGATGTTTTAGACTTTCACTATCATGGACGGTTCCTATTGCGTTATAAGCTGACTTGACTGAAAATTAAACCGGTAAAATATTATATTATCAATACTACTAAGACGATACCCACTTGGTGCTATTACCTACCTATTACCTATTGTTAAATTTATTTTATTATTTATTAAAATTATTTTCAAAATAAACACTTGACACTGGCAGATTTGCATGTCACATTGACGGGCAGCGGACATATTAAAAGAAGAAGAAGAGTTAAAAGTTGCACAAACAAGACCGTTTTGCTGCTGTCCAGAATGAAATTTGCAACGTTAAAGTTTGTTAAAAAGCTCAAAAATTCAGTATAAAGCACATGAAATAAAGCGCGGTAACCCACTGCTACTCGGTCTCGAAACACTCGAAACCACTCGAACAAAAACTGTAAAGCCTAAAATAGAGTTCGCAGCACGAACTGTAAAGTAGAGCGCGTTTGTTGAGTTTGGAAATTGTAGCGCTAAGAGACACTAGCTCCGATAGATACTAGGCGTAATGTTGACCAACATTTTTTTAACTATGAAAAATAAAAATCAGTGTTTTCTTTTTTCATCATTTATAAGGTGTAATGATTGGCTTATACTACGGGGTTGAAAAACATCTAATACATTTTCTCCAAAATAATTAAACTTTTGTAAATATTTTCAGTTCAAACACTCAGTGACGTGTTTTGGAGAGACCTACGTCCAGCTGTGGACTGATAAAATAGGTTGATGATGATGATGAATCTTATTTATTTCGAATAGGTATATCAAAAACTAAAAAATCGAAAATGAAATTATGGCCAAAACTTGTAAAAATCGAACTGTAAAACAAAATATTTTCCAAAGGAGTTTGTTCGAGTTTCACTCACTTAAAACTCGAAGATCGCAGTCTAATCTTTCAGAGCGAGTCCAAACTTTGCTATCCGATTTAACACCGTTTCTTATCTAATCGCAAAGTTCTGTCAAAATTTCAAATGGTTTTAAGAGACACGCCCAAAGTTTCAAAGAAACACTCGAGTGTTGTTTCAAAGAAAATTTTCTTTATTTTCATACACGGTTTGCATTTTATGCAGGTTTTTGTTTAGTTTTATGACGTCAAAAATATATTTGCATACTTTTTACCCAATAATAATAATAAGATATTATTATGACAAGAGATTGGTGAATGAGAACGGGAACAGGAATGAGTGGATAATGACGACGACCGATGTGGCGCGGGGTTCGATTCCCGCCTTGGGATAAAAGTTTGTACGATCTGTAAATATTTATTCCTGCTGTTTTGGTTATTTTATATGTAAAGTAAAAATATCTATCTATGTTATGTATTATATTAAGTATGTCAGTTTTCTAGTACCCATAACACAAGCTCTGCTTAGCTTGGGACTAGATGATGTTGCGTGGTTAGCATTATTTATTTATTTAATGATATAAATATAAAAGTTTCTTATACTTACAATTATTTATATAACCTTCTGTATATTTTATTTTAATAAACAGAAGCTCATAAAGTGTAAACCCACTTCAGTTTACAGAGAGATGGACGAACGTGCCCACGAATAATTATTTGCGTCACTCCAATTAAAAAGTGAATGAATGTACCACTTTGGAGGTATTATTTACAAAAAAGTACGGAATTCAGGCTTATTTTTAGCAGTTTCAATTTTCGTTTTTATTCGAAAATTAACTTAACTTGGATTAGTTCAGTTTTCACAAAATAAATAAATAATGCATTATTTATTTATATTTCAGGTCGAAATATTGTTAGATCGTAGAAAATACACTGTCTAAATAAACAGAACTGAAATAGTCATTCAAATAATTTATTTAGACTGCGGTTCGCTGCAAGCAGTACAGCCTTTAACAGTAGTTAGCTTAGGCGGGGTTATGGTTTATTTCTGTTGGTGAGTTGTTCTACTGGGGGGCTATCCAGCAAGGGGAAACTTGCGTGACCGAATATCCTTTCAGTTGCAGTTCAGTTTTCGATGATTTTACTATAGTAACTCATCAGTATTCCGTGGCATTTTTGTGGACTGACGTGACTGAGCTTTATAAAATTATAACTGAGCTGTTAAAAATGACGACTTGAGCATGACCTACCTGATTTAAGCATGACCTACCTGATTTGAGCATGGCCTACCTGATTTTTCGTTAATTCTATCAAACGGTATCAAATAACAGTTCAAAAACATTTCAGTTGTCAGGATATCCCTCCAGGTGAATGAATTCAATGTTGCTATTTTTTACCGTTCGTGGACTGTAGCAAATGAATTATATTTTCAAAAATAATACCAAGCCACAAAAAATAATAATATACACTTGTAATATTTATACATTTAGAATCACTTAAACCCAAATTTGTAAAAAATTCAATTGATACCAAACTCGATATTTTTTTTAGACTTTATTTTACGTCATAGGAAACAAATGATGACATCACATAGCTTATGTCACCCGAACTGTCAAGACGCGTCTGTCGACTCATTTGTTAAAATCATTTGATTGGTTTATAAGCCACAAGGGACGAAACATCTAGGCTCTGGTCACGTGGAACTGGCACCTAGAATCACCTAGTATGTAAGACGATTCTAAATAATCTTTGTGATTTTATTGAATAAAGAAATATTTGACATCCCACATACATACATAGAATGTCAAACACATCCCTGCGTTGGGTGAAAAGTGAGCCTAAAACTGCTACAGCAACATAGATAGCTTTATTTTCTAACATTCCATTGCCCAATAACAAAAAAAAGAATGAATCAGGTTTATTGCATTCACAGGGAAATAAATACTTCGCTGGAAGCGGAGGAATCATCAAATTTATTAGTACTAAAAGCTAGACCATCGTAATATATTTGCAACTTCGGTTTTACTGCAAGTATTTTTTCAATAAAAACTGAATATCATTATGTCGCGTATCGAGCTGAGTGAAAATAGTCACTATGTATACTAGTTTTTAGATTGAAGATAATTAACAAATATAAAAGTGCAAAAATAGATACCTATGACTATCCCATTTTCTACATTCACAGGGGGACTAATGTGCTAAAAAAAAATCTGAGAATGTCTACCATGCCTGGGATTAACGCAATGACTTATTTGTAAAGGGACTTATATAATCTAGGTTGGATCTTCAAATACAGAAGAAAAAGTAAATTTTACTTCTTTTAATTGATTCGTAAAAAAAACATCGGTCAAGTTGAAAGGCGAAGTTCAAAAATCGTGTTGGGGTCATAAAAATCTATAAGTTATATTGAATTTGGTAAACAAAGTCGATTTCACTTTAAACACGTACGTTCACTGAAAAAGGGGCAAACGAACCAAATCACCCATTTGATATTCATATAAACAATTTAGCTTCATTGATACTCCCAAACCTCTTCGAGGTCGCTCGTAAAACAGATTGGAATGGTCGCCTCCCGAAAGAAATCGAATAACACCTCCGAGTTCGGTTATTTTGAATTGTATTTGTACATAAATAAGATTTAAATTTCAATGAGGTTTATACGCTTTAAAGTTTTATAGCCAAAAGTTATATTACAAAGGGCTGAGCACGAATAAATGTGACAATCGTAAACGTAACGTATTTGAGATACACTGCACGCTAGCGGTACAACGTTCGACAGTAAAGCTGATGTTGACGCGCCGTGTATCTCAAATACGTCACTATTTCGATACGATATTGATAATATATTTATTCGTACATACCTCCATGGATATCTGATGTGTGAGATTTAGAAGTTACAGAACTTATACTAGGTATTCCCTGAGACACAGACGTGGCTTATGTCGTTAAATTGGAAGTTGTGCTAACAATATTAAAACTTACCCTTACTACGAGAGATTATTATATAAATAAAATAATGTAATACTATGATAATATTATACATTATGATAGACGAAATATTTATTTACAAACACAAAGTGCAAAAAAAAAAGCACAACAATGTACAAGGATGTTCTCGATTCGACTGTAGGTATGTTGTATATTACTCCGCTAATTTGTGAACCGTTATTTTTTTTTTTATATATTTTTTTTAAGATTTGTCTAATTAAGTAATTTTTAAGGAATTTCTCAAAATAGGTTTTGTATTTTTAATTGTCATTTGCTTTGTTCTTGTTGGTCGATGACTTTTTAATTCATCTTATTTTATGTACCTAAAGAAATTATTAATTTATGAAAAAAAAAGTATACCTATATAAATAACCTTCCTACCTACCTTCTTCGATATTCCGTTTCAATATTGATAACATAAAAATCTGCTAAAACTTATTTAAAAATGTGTTAAAATCGTACTCCAGCGTTGTTAGATTAACTTAATATTTATAATCGCACCTGCCCTGTAACTGCGAAAGTTTTAGTGACTTTTATAATTTTACAACTTTTAATGTTTTTTTTTTGGTAACGTAGCTTATTTAGAAACTTTAAGGAGTGATTTGTGTGAAGTGATATTTCTTAAAGATTTTTATTATTTCGACTTTATCACGAAAAAATCGTTTGAAGGTCGTTATAGTCTTATACTAATAAATTTTCTGTATAAACGGGATCTTTACCGGTAAAGATCCCGTTTATACAGAAAATTTATTAGTATAAGACTCACAAATCACAAATCATGATTTGTGAGTTTCCTGATATTGTAAATATTATATAATATTATTGATACCGTTTTATTATAAAACTATGCTCAAAACCTTGATAGTTAAATATGTATTTAAAACTCAACATTCGTTTAGATTTTAAAGTGAGATTTTATATTTTCTTGTGTTGGGGGTTTAGTAATAGGAAGATTTTTATGTGGTTTTTGTGAACTCGAGATTTTTTATAGCAAAGATTTTACTATCGGGGGTCAAAAATGAACAAAATGAAAAATTTATTATTCTTTAATCTAACAAAAAATATAGCTACATTACATAGATAACATAGTATAATGAATAACAAAGTAAAATCCCGCGAATAAATGAAAACTCTACAGAGTTTAATCTTGAACTGTAAAAGACCATCTTTATAGGGTGAAAACGTTTTACTGTCTCTGTATTAAAATTTTATAACTTCGCAGCCACTGTGGCACAAAACAAATAAAATATTTTACGTTTTTTCATTGACTTTATTAGAAAGAAAAGTACTCAACGACATACATATATGTATGAGTTATTAAATTTATAGGACATTGAATTTTTTTTTTTTTATGCATTATAGGCAAACGCTTGGCCGCAATCACATCTGATGTTAAATGATGATGCGGCCTACGGTGTAACGCGTTTGCCTAGATATAACCTATTCACTCTCCTCTTGAAAACACCCAAATTGTATGAGTCTGGAAACACCGACGCCGGCAACGAATTCCACTCTTTGGCGGTTCTCAAGATGAAACTTGAGCCAAACCGTTTTGTGCGGACAGCTATTTATTATTTGACAATTCTTTTCTATAAATCAAACCGAATATAAGCATCGTCGTGTGTTTAAGCACCGTCTTCCTTTGTACCTTCTTTCATTTCACTTCGGTTGTGTCTAGAATTTCGCTAACTATTGGTCAAGGATGGTCTAACTTTTGTAAAAACTAGAAAATTAAACAAAACCTGGCTATTCAACGACACGAAGAAGAAGACTAGAAAAAGTCACCGGTCATCATTTTATGTATTTATTTTATATTATTTTATTCGGATAACAAACAGTGTACAAACTATATTATGAACAACTTAAAAAACTATTCACCAATTATATGTTTTCATATGTATGAATCATCATGATGGGTAGGTACCTAAATGTGGTTTTTGACGCTGATTTCTTTGGTAAATATCACATGCAAAAACCTCCTTGTTCATTTAAGTACAACATGATTGAATTACAGGAACACAGTCAAAAACTTTTCCATTTATTAGTTTAATTTTCAGGAATCTTTGAATAAAAGTGAAGTTGTCCAATTGCATTTGTGGAAGCCAGAGATATTGCGGAGCGCGTGCTTGGAATTTATTTACTCTGAGATACGTCTTCAGAATTGACTAATACTACTAGATTTTTACTATAAGATTTATACTACTTGCGAGTGTTATACTACTTGGGAGAGTTATACTACTTGTGAGTGTTATACTACTTGAGAGAGTTCTACAGCTTGTGAGAGTTATACTACTTGAGAGAATTATACTACTTGGGAGAGTTATACTACTTGTGAGTGTTATACTACTTGAGAGAGTTCTGCAGCTTGTAAGAGTTATACTACTTGAGAGAGTTATACTACTTGAGAGAGTTATACTACTTGTAAGAGTTATACTACTTGTGAGAGTTATACTACATGAGAGAGTTATACTACTCGTTCTTCAACTTAAACTACAATTTACCTACCTTCTATTTCATTTTTTTTATTGTTTCAATTTGTGCAGTTATTTATTGTAGTGCCTACTCTTTTCTTTTGTGGCAAGTAGTACGCTCTTTGTACTATTACTTATTCTGATATTTTATCCATATTTAATTTATTCTATACTGGTACCTACGTGTTCGAATACTAGATAATCAGATAACAAAAATGTTGAGGTTAGTTACCTTAAAAGTAGTAATTACTAACTATACTTATATGAATAAAAGCTAGTCCTATTAGATCAAAGAAGTCTGATTATACTACAAACTGTGAAGTCTTAAAGACACTAAATTCTTTTATCTCACATTCTCAATTCGCAAACCTCAGTTTAAACACGACTCCTGTCCTCCTAGGGGTTTAGCACGAATAAATGTGTCAATTGTAATTAACTATACACTGCCCCCTAACGCTGCAACGTTCGACAGTAAAGCTGATGTCGACGCGCAATGTATCTTAAATACGTAACTGTTTCGTCACGTTTCTTCGTGCTCACCCTCCTGTACCTCTACCATGAGTTGTCATTGTCACAGTAAAATCCCGACTTTACTACAGTAGTTACGTAAATATTAGTATTACGAATTTTAGTACCCAACTATCCGCTAGAGGCGCTGTACAAATCTTCAGACATTTTTTTAAGTACAGACGCTAGTGAGTATAGATTGTAAAAACTCATGGTAGAGCTACTGATTAGATAAGTACGTAATATTCAGGATTCACGTTTCCGGGACGTGCTTCGAATAACGTGTCCGAGCTGAACGAGCAAAAGCTGCTTATAGAATCGATCAAAGTTTGAGAGTAACTTTAACTTTTAAGTATTGATTTCATTATACAATAGGCTATATAATGCAGCGTAATGCAGTATTCCTACTCTGTTATCGAATTATAAATTATCAAAAGGAGAATACTAGACCAATGTCAGCTTATTGTAGGTAGGGGAGACCGGGGCAAGATGAGGTTCGGGGCAGGACGGGAAATGTGCTGGTGTGGCGTGAGTTTTGCACGCTATTGAGCTACGGCAGCGCCATTAGTTCGAACTACAGTCGCATTACGTCGGTCAGTGAAAAAAAACGTGTCTCTGTTTGTTTTGGCAGCTTTGAACAAAAAAACTTCATATTTTGAATAATGCTACGAAGTTGTACGGCAAGTATCGATGTGTTACGAAGTAAGTAAGTACGTTTTTACAATATTTTTAACCTAAGCACCGTAAGGAAAGATCATTGTTTTATATTATGCACTGTTTATAGCCTTCACAGTTTTAGGTTAGGAATGCTTTGTATTGTTGCAAAAAATGTTCGTTGGGGCAAGACGATCGGGGCATAACGGGATACGTTACGCCCCGTACGTTTTACTTCGTATTTACGAATTATATTCAAAATGTTGTGGGTTTTGAATTTAAATTTATTTTTTCGTTTTTTAGCCAAAATGGTTCGACTAGTAGCAACGCTGGACAGAATAAAAATGTGAGACTGATTCGTCCCAAGAGGAAGATGAAAATGACTGCGCTTGCACTTACTGTGGGCACTTTTATTCACAGTCAGTCGAAGGATGGGTGATTTGTAATGTTTCTCTCGGCTGGGCTCACAATTCTTGTGCTGGGGTTGATGATTATGATGAGGATGCGCATACTTGAAAGCGTTGTCAGCCCGATTAAAATGTGTGTTCGTTTTGCCCCGTGCCATTTCCCATTATGCCCCGGGCTATGGGGCAAGATGGGAAAATTTTGTTCCTCATTGTTTTTCCTAATTAACGAAAATCAGAAGAAATAGCGAGTAAAACGAGTTGATTATATAATGTTGATTTATAAATGTTGCTGTCTATGTAAAAATTATACCAATAAACAGTTAAATTTTTTTTATATGATTTTTTTTCCCTTAGGTATCCCGTTTTGCCCCGGTCTCCCCTACATGTTACTTAGAGTGTTTTTTTTGTATTTTTGAGACAGTTTGTTAATTATGTTTAATGATATTTATGATTATTATAAAACGTTGTGTATTCATATTCAGTTTAACGGAATTAAATTCCGTTTAATTGTGTGTTGTAATTTTGTACCATGTTGTTGTAGTTGAAAGAAAATTATATGCAATATCATCCTTTGTATAAACTTGTATAATATTCTTTGTCTTAAGTTCTGTTCACCGAAGGTTAAAATACATTTCACTGTGTGGAGATAGGGTGTGGTATCTCCAACGTAAAGGGAAGATCTTCCACGCCGAGCGACCTTTGGCTCGGGGTCCGAGGACCGATGGATAGTCATCGGTTCTATTACTTATGTTCAAACTCCGTGATAACTTCGTAAGCGCGATCTAGGATTTTGTCGCCATCTGTTGGTCGGTTTCGTAGACTACGATGTAGTTCATCATGTAGGAATATAGATGGCGCTACACACTGCTAATACATTTCAACGCACTGTTGCGAAAGTAAGTACTATAAAAGGAAAATCATCAAAAACGGTTAAGCAATCTAATCAACCCGAAACACCTAATAATGCGTTCAATTTTTCAAAAGCAGAACAAAGAGACGGAATCAATTCCCGGTAATTGCATCACTTTTTACACCCCGGCCATTAATGTAGCCTTTTTAATCCGGTTTTTTCCGGTTAAGACCGGATATTGGTGTGGAAATAACGGGCCACTTACGGGAATCTATTGAATGGCCCAGGACGCTAACTACTACTTTCCAAGATTCTAACCCGTTAAATGGTTTTAATAGATTGGGGAATGCGATATTCAAAGGCGATTTATTTAGTTTGCCGAAACTTGTTTTCTTCATTATTTTATCTAGAAAAAGTTTCTTGATTGAATTCACTTACAAAGAGAATCACGACTATTAAAATAGACTGTTAAAATAGTTGAGCAATCTGGTGATCGAATCAAATGACCTGGGGATAGCTCAACTGATCCAAATCAGTACCAATCGGAAAAGTTTTCAAAATACTACCTGCATTGCCGCACTTTATGGAATTGTTAATACAAATTGATTTTATCTTAGATGATTTAATGAAGAGTAATGTATGTGATTTTGTTATTTTTGGTAATGAAAATACCTACAATAAAAGTATTAATGTACCACTTATTACCAACACATGAAAAACAATCAGTTACTGATGCAAAAATATCGTCTTTACACGGTGAAAAATTAATATCTTGAAGTATCGTATCCGGGGTAAACAAACACAAGTACGCCTTCTACAAAACCTCTAAATTTGAAAAAAAAAACATTTACCCTTTCCGGTTTTGAAAATATAAATAAATAAATAATGCTGGACAATCCACACAACATCATCTAGCCCCAAGCTAAGCAGAGTTTGTGTTATGGGTACTAGAAGACTGACATACTTAATACAATACATAAAATGAAACAAGTTCAGAAAATCCTTCAGTCCTATCTATTTAAGATTCATTGGGCTCATACCCATTTGATGTGCTTGAAAGACTGATACGGACGGGTCAAACTCCTAAGTCTATGAATAGACATTGTTAAAGGCCCAAGGGAAAACCAAGGTCTAAAAATAGAAGAAATTCAAGAGTTTATTGCTTTACAAATGAAATGTCTCTTAGAATACAAGCCTGGGTATATTATTTGATTTACGTACGGACAACAGTTAGTAAATTCAATGTCTAAAATTGTAATGATATTTACATAAGCCGTATAAACTTACTTATACAACCAAAAAGGACTATAACAAGTAAGATTTAAATAACTCTGAATAGTTGTATGATAAGTGGTCAACTTATAACTCTGCCTTCCATGCTGTGGGTTGTAGGTTCGATTCTCACCCAGATAGTTTAGGACTAAATGTGATGTGTGATTTGTCCGTGAATATTTATTTATAGTATACCCCTAAACATCGCAAATTGTAGATTTTTGGTGTACAAATCATCAATTTCATCAGCTCACATTGTAATTAAAGCAATCAAATTACTGATTAAAAAATATATCAATATTCTTTTATAGTGCGCTGAAAAACGGGTATTCCTAACACAAGTATATCGTAAACAGAAAATATAACAAAGTCAAATTAAAAAATACTTTATTCTATAAAATCACAAGGATCATTTAGAACATTATGATCTTTTTGAAAACTAATGTATTTGTGTTTTGTAGTTAAAGCCTAATTCAACCACAATGTTTCGAATACGTTCATAACTTAGGTTTAGGCAGCCTAAAGTGCTTAAAGTCAGTGGACCATGATCGTTTTGCTCAAGCCAACAATCCGCTTAGCTTCAACTGTAGAAGATTTGTTTTGAGACAGACTGCTTTCTTCCGTACTTCCGTACTTCCGTACCATAGTAAGGGAGCTCGAGAGAAGATTTTGTTAGGATTTTACGTTACTCAAGTGTGTCAGAAAACTAAGTGATATGCTCTCATCTTTGCTTAGATAGCTTAAACAAAATAGATCGTAGAAATACTCTGATTTGACCCATAAGGGTTGCCTGATAAATTAAAAACCTTACATAAACAAAACAGTTAGAAAATAGTTCTCAGGTTACAAAATATTAATTGGTTGAAAATTGTGTGAAAAACCCAGTAGGTAAAGTAAAGTAAAAACATTTAAGTATTAATTAAAAAACAGCGTTTTAAAATAATTTCAGTAATTGTAAAGTCTATAAAATATAATACCCACTACAAGGTACCTAGATGAGTTTTGTTCCCCGCACTTTTGGTATCTAGAAAAGGTACCTACTTACAAATTAAAAACAAATACCCTGCATCGTATAATCAGATAAGCCGTAAAAACAAAATACGATCTAATCTGTATGTTTAATGTCAAATCCACGAACTGACGGAATAAGAAATGTAAAGACCTCGTTTCCTGACCCAACTTAAAATACCTTAGTCTCTGCTATAGAAGGTACATTAGCAAAGCAAAACAGCGGGGTCCAGTGGCACGTGCGCTGAATACTCAGCGGATTAGCAATTTGACTTTAAAATTAAGGTGATAAGCCAAAAACTGCTTATTTTTCAATAAGCTTTTGTTGCTCACGATAAAATTCAGTCCTACAAATATTATAAATATAAAAAAAAATTGTACTTATGTTACAAATTAGGTCTTTTATTAACAAACAAACTTACGACTATTATGTCAGTATTTACAAAATCTACATAGGCATATAAAATATATAAGAAACTGTTGAGCTATTTTCAGACGATCGTTGTTGATCGTTGCAAACGATCTATTGATAGTTCAACTGGTCCAAATCAGTACCAATCGGAAGCGTACCCAATAGTCTAAGATCTGGCTGCAGGATTACTGCGCTCATCTGTTTTTTGCTGTAAACCAAATTTTTATGTATATTTATAATTAGGAGAATATATATTTATCAAGTTGCCTAGCAAAATTTGGCCGCCAGTATGTTTAATTAAATTATTTTTAATTATTTTTTGGGAAAAATATCGTTCACTTGTTTTTTAAATCAAATAACGTCTACATCATGGCAATTAATATGAAGACTCAAAAAAATCAGCAACCCTTCTTTGCGGGTAGATTTAATTAAGCAAACATATATGATAATAAATGAAAAAAAAATAGCTTTAATTTGATATGCAATTAATAAATAAACGTTATGCACGTATAAATATATCGAAATCATACCTGTTTACACCTGGCTGCGAAGAGGTGCGGCCAAGTGCGCAACGGCAACCGTGATTTTTTTGAATCTTCATATAAATTGCCATGATGTAGACGTTATCTTATTTAAAAAACAAGTGAACGATATTTTTTCCCAAAAAACAAAAAAATAATTTAATTAAACATACTGGCGGCCAAATTTTGCTAGGCAACCTGATAAATATATATTCTCCTAATTATAAATATACATAAAAAATCGGTTTTCAGCAAAAAACAGATGAGCGCAGTAATCCTGCAGCCGGATCTCGTACTACAAGATACAGGCTGCATTGCCGCCAGAATACTTAGTGAACCCAGACACAGAACAAATATTTATTCATCACAGAAACATTTGCTCTGGGTGGGAATCGAACCCACGACCCACAGCATGGAAGACAGAGCTACTACCAACTGAGCTGTGACGCCTGTCAGATATAAATAAATATCCTGAAGATATAAAGATGATGCATAGATTTTCTTAATTTATATTAAAGTATTTATTTCACACAATATCTAGTACTTTATTTGTAAATGGGTGTGTCCAGCAGTAAATAAAACAAGCCTATATGATTAAACAACACAAATAAAAACTTTTCTCACTTTATATTTCTCAAACCAAAAAATATTTTGCGAATCTCTAAAGCCCTACAATGGTGTTCAGAGGCAGGAAAAGAGTCTATAACGACACAAGAAATTACTCTCTAGTATCTCGCAGTCCTATCTCGAGAAAAAAAATAGCTTTTTGTCAACATTTTGAACCTTATTGCGATAGCAGAAAGAAGTTATGACAAATACATAAGATAATAACATTTATTCGACGGAATGAAACGCTCACAAGAAAAATAAATTGCTTTTATGATATCATTAACTTCCATTTATAGTCGCTTACTTTAAAACATTTTACGGTTTGTTATGTTTTGTTTTATTTTATATAATTTAAGTCAATATTGCACATTATAAAATAAACTCTTGTGTTTTTTTCTTACCGTACGTGCTATGTACGTTAATGTATACATATAATTCAAATAAAATAATATTATATATTTAAAAACAGTTAAACATGTTATTATGCTGCTTTAAGGTATAAGTAAGTACTTTAAAGTTTAAACTATTTTTATAAAAAAAAAGCTTTTATTAGCTGACCTTATGATATTAATAACAGTATTTATTAAGAAACACTTTTATTAATATGCTATTATTATAAATTATTTATAAATATTTAACTAAAACTAAGTCCTAGGTCCTGCTTAGCCTGTTATTAATCAGAACTTTGTTTATTATTATGATATGTTCTAACTGTTTTCTAAGTAGAATTTAATATCTGAAAAGTTTGATTATGAATATTCTCGAAAATATATTCATTATCTTTTAAAACTTTTAAATTGCTAAAGGACTTGAATGAAAAACATCAATGATTTTTATAATTTATTGCAAAACCACTGGAAGCTATAAAACTAACCTAAGTACCCATAAAACTAACCTTTATAAAATTACACAGTTATCAATATATGTACCTTTTTTTTATTCAACCTATGCCGCACTGCTGGGCAAAGATCTCCCCCAAATAAAATAAAAAATAAAACCTAGGACTTTACTTGTAGATAAATATAATCAATATACCCAAATTATATTAAACACTTTTGCATTAGTCACAAATACAGTAACGTTCGACATATCTCGCAATGATGACATTAAAATGACATAAGAGTTGCTTTTAGCATTTGCTTGTTGATAAAGCTGAAGGTCTAGTACAAGTTTTGGTGTTTGATGCCCAAGTCGTGGACTTTTTTGTATACTTACTTCTTATTAAACCCGCTAGGGGCTCTGCAGGTCTACAAAAACAGTTTACATTTGTTGGCACTGATCGTATACAACTATTTTTGAGGCCCAAAGTTAATACGAAATTCACCTAGATTTATCGAACGTTTCTGATTATGCTTGAACTGTTGTCGAATTATTTCACTTCCATCTCGCAAATAAAGGGCCGAGACTCGTAACAATTATTGGCCTCCACGTACAAGCTATTCCCGTTTTGTTTTCGAACTACCCCGCATAATTCAATATCGGGGTGGTTTCTAATATAGTTGTCGTCGTTATCAAATCTTTTATTTTTAAATATATTTCCTGTAACAATTGTGATAAACGAATTATTATAATGATCCAATAGTACGTACCTACTTATAAGTAAAATTGTAGTGTAATAAAATTCAGTTCTTAGATATATTTTTTTAAATATGATGGCAATTTAATATTATCAGAATTAATAAGGTTTTAAATATTTAATATAATATAAAAAGGTATTTTAGCGCGGTTACAAATACAATTTAAAAAATATAAAAAAATATACAAAACTAACTTGACAACCGCCCTCGCTAGTAATATTAAAAATAAATTAATAGTCAAAGTGAAAAATAAGATAAGGGGTATAATAATTGTAAATGTACTTTTTTAATTGTTTTTCTCAAGAGTGGAAACAAAAATCCTGTACTTATGTTACTTACCTTTAACAGTGTAAAAGTCTGATGAAGAGAACATTCTTTTAAATCCAACAAAGTAATATTCTTCTTGTATGTAGTCTAAATCAACTTCGTTGTCAAAAATAGCCAAAAGGCCTCCTTCCATGTAGCAAGTTTTCATTGCCGCCTGCCATGTTTTTGGTAAATTATTTATTTTGTAGCATTTCTTTTCATGTTTCACGTATTTATACCCTGAAATAACAATGTAGTCAAACTCAAAAAGTAATATGCAAACCACGTACAACCTGGTGACAGACGGACAGACAGACAGACGGACAGACACACGGACAGACAGACGGACAGACAGACGGACGGACAGCGGAGTCTCAGTAATAAGGTCCCGGTTTACAATCGTTCTTTTGAACGAGGTAAGTACTAACTACAAAAGCTCTTACCATTTAAATTGGTCAGTTCATTTACCTATAAAGAAACGAATCAAATTATAAATAATCACTTTTTTATTCAACCTATACTTTCCCACTGCTGGGCAAAGGTCTCCCCCCTACTTTTCCAGTACTTTCGGTCAACCGCCGCTTCCCACCAGTCTACGTGAAACGTGTGAAACGTGTCCAAGTCATCACGCCAACGTTTTCTAGGTCTGCCTCGGTTTCGCCGTCCATCCGCAGGCACCCATTGTGTGACGACTGTTGCCCATCTGTCCTTATAAATAATCACTAACTTACAAAAATAAAACTAGCTTTTATTTCCTTACATACCTACTTACTAAAAACATATAAAAATAAAAAAGAAAGTTATTGCCTATATATAAGTTTAGTTATCTGATCTTAATAAAACAAAAGAAAAGAAGAAAAAGAACACGGGAACACATATGAGGGATGACCTTGACGTGTTTGAAATGGATTGGATGCCTGCCAAGGATAGAGAGAAGTGGAAGGGTTTGGGGGAGGCCTTTGCCCAGCAGTGGGACGACATAGGCTAGAGAAAAAAAAATTACTAACCAGTATCAATTGTTGGACAAGTCACGTCTTCCACCTTCTTGCAGACGAAAGGTCTCACTGTATTTCTTGGTCTTGAATTGCAGTCTTCTACTCTGAACAGGCCGGTTACGTAGTCCATCACAATACAACGCTTGTTCACCACATTATCCTCAGCATTGAGCGGCGAATCTGTTGGGTTCCCTGAAATTATATTTTGACTTCCACTGTATTTTT
Organism: Ecliptopera silaceata; assembly: GCA_932527185.1. Taxonomy (NCBI): domain Eukaryota; kingdom Metazoa; phylum Arthropoda; class Insecta; order Lepidoptera; family Geometridae; genus Ecliptopera; species Ecliptopera silaceata. Next base: position 2,806,493 of record OW052205.1, on the reverse strand, counting down.
AAATTATAAATGTTTGAAACTTCCGGCCCAGCTATTTTCATATTATAATGTATGCCCTTTTTCAACCGATTTCAAAAAAGGTTCTTAATTCGACTGTTTGTTTCTTTTGTATGTTACGCGATGACCGATGAACCGATTTTGATGATTATTTTTCCGAGTTGATCCTAAATATTATTTCAGACAACATTTTAAGTAATAAAAACGATTTATTCATTATTACCTGCTGATGATTCGAGTAATTTTGTTAATTTTTGTTTATTACGTATTATAATGGGTGAATGGTGCCTTATGACACTTATGTTGCTACAGAGCACAGTACACAGCGCTTTAAAAAAAAAAGAACAAAAAAACATGGCGCTCAATCTGGGATATCTTGGATAAGTAGCAACAAAGCATCGCTATGGTACTTCCTCAGCTTAAACTGTTACCAGAGGGGATTCAGAGAGGATATCAGTCTAAATTAAGCCCAAAATTGACAGCACTAAGATACATTTTACAGATCTTACCATCGATAGTGACAAACTCGCCAAGGTTGAACTCATCATGAAGACCAACGTATATTTCTGTCGTGTTCGGAGCTTCCGTCATCGCGGCTGTTAGATTCTTTATAATCGTCCATTCGTCTCCGCTAGGGTAGAACAACTTAGCTCCTTCTTCGTAGCAGGAATTGAAAGCTGTGTCCCAGGAAAGTCCGCTTGTGTCCCAATGCACCTTGTAATATGCATCGTACTTTTCCACGTAGGTATAATCTTTACGATAGAATTGAACGGACTTTGACACCCCTAGTGGTGTTATTATGCCTGAAAAATTCAATGAGCTTATTTTTTAATCATAAAAAAAACTTGTACTTACCTAAATGTTCAGTTCCTCACAGTCACGTGTCAACACGTGTCTTTGCGTAGAAAAAAATAAATTCCAACATTAAAAAATAGTAGAAATATGATTAAATACACCTGTATTTTATCATATTTCTACTTTTTTTAATTAAACAAAGAAGAAAAGCATTAAATTGACTTTGACATAACATTGATGGCACACAATAAAATTAAAATCGGTCCATTTCGAAGAGTATCGATGTCAAATCTTACAGCATCATACAACAGTAAGAACAAAAAAAGGTACGTAAAGGTAGTAAAGATTATGTTTGGAAACGCACTTACCAATAATAACGAAAAATAAATGTATTCTCAACATGATGTTTCGTCTTCAAATGTTACTGAAATGCTACAGTGTTGGAATATTTATAGACTTTTCAAAAACTCTGTTGTCTATGACTTGGTGTCTATGGTCGGGTAAAAACCTTATAAACAGGCTGATTTGTTTTAGTAACCATACTATTTAGATAAAAAAATTTGTTAGTTACATTATTATTATCTACTTAACTATAAATATACGGACACGGACAATTTACCCTAGTCCCAAACTAAGCAAAGTTTGTACTGTGGAAACTAGATTGCTGATACGTATATACATTTTTTGTAATGTAAATACATCCATAGAAACACCCAGACACAGAGCAAATATTTATGTTCACCACACAAACATTTAGTCTGAGTGGGAATCGAACCCTCGACCATAGCATGGAAGACAGAACTAGTACCAACAGAGCTATGATGCCAACTTTACCTAAGTATCGTCTCTAATATTAATTTCAAAGCTTTGTGAACACGCTTTAAGACATGTAGGTTTCTTATCAATGAAAGGAAGGCTGGGTCAAAGTTCTTATGATAACAAACTTAAGTACCTAAGCTTATCAATTTTTTTATCTTAATGTTCTAAGACAAGGCACTGAAACATAAGTTGATTAAAAATCGCACAAGTATAAGCGTAGTAATTGTGCTTATTCATAAATAAATAAATAATGCTGGACAATCCACACAACATCATCTAGCCCCAAGCTAAGCAGAGCTTGTGTTATGGGTACTAGAAGACTAACATACTTAATATACTACATTACATAGATAGATATTTTTTATTATACATATAAAATACCCAGAACACTCGGAATAAATATTTGCTGGTCGTACAAACATTTATCCCAGGGCAGGAATCGAATCCGCAACCTCCGACTCGTAGGCGGACCTTCGACCGCCGCGCCACATCGATCGTCGCCGTTCAAAAGAAATTAAGTTGATAATTTTGTATGTTCTATTATTTATGCGTAAGTATGCTCTACCCTATTTGTAAATGCCTATATAATATTCACGAACATTTCACACATCACACTCTAGTCCTAAACTAAGCAGAGCTTAATTGCTGATATACCTAATACTTATACATTTTTTTATATAAAAGTTTTTCCACTAATCTAAGGTTAGCTGGAAGACAATGCTGTATAAGCATAAAGACCGCCACTACACAAATAATAACTACCTACTATCTATCTAACTTCGTCAAGTCTTCTCGTCATCCATCCCTCAATGTCTGAAAACGAAAGTTTTCAACCAGTGCGTCCTACCCGTTATGACCTATGCTTCTGAAACGTGGACACTGACAGTGGGGTTGGTCCACAAGCTGAAAGTCGCTCAGCGCGCTATGGAGAGAGCTATGCTCGGGATTTCTTTGCGTGACAGAATCCGCAACGAAATTATTCGTCAGAAAACCAAAATGTTCGACATAGCTCAAAGAATTAGCAAGCTGAAGTGGCAGTGGGCCGGCCATGTTTGCCGAAGAACCGACAACCGTTGGAGCAAACGGATACTGGAGTGGAGACCGCGTTTAGGCAAGCGTAGTGTAGGACGCCCTCCGGCGAGATGGATCGACGATCTGCGTAGTGTAGCTGGCAAACACTGGATGAGAAGAGCCGAAGACCGGGCTCAGTGGCGCGTCTTGGGAGAGACCTACGTCCAGCAGTGGACTGCAATAGGTTGATGATGATGATGATGATGATGATGATGATCTATCTAACAAGTCAAAGTCCAAGTCAAAATTACTTTATTCAATCAAATCACAAATATCATTTAGAATCGTCTTACATACCTACTAGGTGATTCTAGGTGCCAGTTCCATGCGACCAGAGCCTAGAAAAACGGATAAAAAACGTTAGTAAAATTTCAACATAAAAGAAAATTGAACTCGATATCGATATGTTACTTCAAAAATCTTGAATTTGGTCTCATTACAATAAAATCGATAAGTTAATACAATTTTTAATTCATCCTATACATAAAAGTAGTTCGTTTGCATTTTAATACAAAGTATTGCCTAGGTCATACATTGAACTTTGACCAAACGCAGTGTCCTATTTCACTTCATCGTCGCTTTTATTTGAGGAGTTTGAATACAAGCTACTGCCTGTGACTCTATTCACCGTCCAATGTGGATGTTATTGCACCGGCATTCATAGCCTACAAACCAGAGCATAGGTATAGAATATGCCAGCAGTATTTGGCGGATAAAAGTATAGTGGTAGTATTTCCTCAGACGAGCTTTATCATTTTTATTTCTACTACTACTTGAACACAAAGTGCTGACATCTAAGTAAGGAGACAGATTTTAAAATTTTTACCAAAATTATCGTTGCTGCATTCTCTTTCATCCCTGTAATTTTATTTTTCAACGCTTAAAAACTTCGTGGGAAACTTCTTTAAAGAAACTTCGTGTCTTAAAACAGAGATGGCGCTTTAAAGTTTGTTAAAGCGCCATCTATTATAAATTAAATGAAGCTCATTGTAAGAGTTCGTTGTTTGCGAAACGTATAGCACTTACCAGTAAGAAATATGTTTCTTTTACCACACTAGATGGCATTTTAAGTATGCAACAATACAAACTCGTTCGCCGCGTTCTATTCGCCTTATCTTAAATATATTTTTTTATAAGTACTATTAGATTGACCATAGATTTAAAAAAGTGTTTATTTTCCTCACAATTAAAAAACCAGATACAGTTTATTTTTAGGGCTAAAAGTAATATGACAATCCTGCTAAAGCTTTTTTCGATCAATACTTTCGAATAAATGATTATTGATGAAGCAACACGGTTTGCAACAAGTTTGTAACTAGAATATTTATTTATTTTCAACCAACGTTCATTCATAAGACGATTGAACTAAGTAGATCATTTCGAATAATAGTTAAGTAGGTAACTTTTGGAATACTTATAAACCTATGAGTAACTAGCAGGGCCGTCTTTACCCGGGGGTGCAAGGGGTGCGGTGCACCCGGGCGCGGATCGCCCGGGGGGCGCCTGCCGAGCGCTGCTTAATGAATATTTAGATATTTCATTGAACTTAACACCATTGCACAGTTTTATATAGATACAGGTTACGACAAACACGTATGCGCAAAATTAAATATAAAAAAAAACATCAACAATAATCATTCTTTGTTTTACTTTTATTACGCTTTCGGCGCTTGTCATACCGCTCATGATGTGCAAGTTAAAATGACTTTTATTACGCGCGCGGCAAATTCTCTAATCCAAAGAGAGTGTATACGTAGGCGAGTGCAAATCATAATTCCTGACTTAATGAAACACAGTAAAATAACACCGCTATTCAAATCAGGTAACCGTTCAGACCCTACTAACTTTCGACCGATTTCAGTACTACCAACATTTAGTAAAATCTTTGAAAAACTTATGCTTCTACAATTACAAAGACATTTTGAAAATAACAATTTACTTGACACTAAACAATTCGGGTTTACGAAGGGACGCTCAACGACCGACGCAGGCGTTGAGTTGATAAAACATATTTTTGAAAACTGGGAGCAGTCAAATGACGCCTTGGGTATATTTTGTGACTTATCCAAGGCGTTTGATTGTGTGCATCATGAAACGTTGGTCAGGAAACTAAACCACTATGGTGTTAGGGGTGTTGCTCTGGAACTTCTGTCTTCTTATTTAAGCAACAGAATTCAAAGAGTTGACGTAAATGGAAAACGTTCTCCGGGATCTGTGGTGAAAATGGGTGTACCACAAGGATCAATACTAGGACCATTTTTGTTTCTAGCTTACATCAATGATCTACCACGAGTAGTTAAAGATGATCACGAGATTGTACTGTTTGCAGATGACACTTCACTTTTGTTCAAATTGGAACGACGACAAACAAATTATGACGACGTGAATAATACAATCTCAAAAGTTGTAAACTGGTTCAATGTAAACAACTTATTATTAAACGAAAAAAAAACTAAATGTATACGATTTGTTTTACCAAATGTCACACAATCGCTAGCTAATGTCAAAATTAAAGATGAAAACATAGATCTAGTGGACACCACAGTGTTTTTAGGAATAACCTTAGATAATAAACTTCAATGGGGCCCACACATAGACAAATTATCGAAAAAGCTTAGTTCTGCAGCATATGCAGTCAAAAAGATCCGCTTCCTTACAGACGTGGACACAGCTAGACTAGTTTATTTCAGCTACTTTCATAGCATTATGTCATACGGCATTTTGTTGTGGGGGAATGCTGCAGATGTAAATACCATATTTGTGTTGCAGAAGCGAGCTATTCGTGCAATCTATAACATGGGTCCCAGAGAATCGCTACGAAATAAATTTAAGGAAATAAACATAATGACAGTGCCTTGTCAGTACATTTACGAAAACTTAATGTATGTTCGAAAAAATATTAATCTTTTTGCTAAAAAAAGCGACAATCATAATGTTAACACAAGAAATAAGGATAAACTCGCTGTTCCCATTACTAGGCTCACCAAAGTAAATAAATCTTTTAAAGGGCAATGTGTACGCTTCTATAACATAGTCCCAAGCTATGTTTGTCAATTGCCGATTGGCAAGTTCAAAAACGTAATAAAACGAAAACTCTTATCAAAAGCATATTATAAAATATCTGACTATTTAGAAGACAAGCAAGCTTGGGACGAACTAGCTCCAACTTTGTTAAACAATTGTAAGAAGGATCATATGAAAAAAACGTTAGAATCCAGGTCTAGTTTCTTGCCAGTTCTTCTAGACACTGGTCGCGACGAACTGGCGCCTAGAATCATCTAGTATGTAAGACGTTTCAAAGTGATCCTTGTGATTTTATTGAATAAATGAATTTGAAGTTTGAAGTTTGATAAGTTGCCGATCAGACAACACGTTTCTTATGCGGCCGCTTTGTACGAACTTGTGAGCTGTATGTACTAAACTCGCCCGTCTACGCGGCGGCGCCGCGTGCGCCGAGCCGGCCCGCACTCCGCCAACTTAACTGGCCGGCTCGGCCACGCGCGGCGCCGCCGTGTAGACGGGCGAGTTTAGTACAAACAGCTCACAAGTTCGTACAAAGCGGCCGCATAAGAAACGTGTTGTCTGATCGGCAACTTATGACTTGCACTCGCCTACGTTTGAACCATACTTACTACTTATGACTTAACTGACCATTTTTTTAACTCGCCATTGTACTTGGCGAAATGTAAATCGGGCATAAGAAAACCAGGGCGCAGGCTGAGCCCCGCACCCCGGCGCCGAATAGACTTAAGACGGCACTGGTAACTAGTTGCTTGAATACCCATTAAAAATCTTTCGTAACCACCATATAACAATGAATAAATAAATATAAATAAACACTACAGGTAAATAAATAATGCCAAAGTTTGACCTAATTAAATAAATTTAATTTAATGACTGTGAGTTTCTATTTAAACTTAACAATTTAAAAGTTAACCGCTAAACTTTTTAATAATATCAATACTATAAATAATGTTACACAGCTAAAGTTTTTGTTTGCTTTGCTATTTATATCATTGTTTATTTCGTTTTGGATACTTTTGTGTGCTTTGATTTTATCTGGTACCCCTTCATCGGAAGCCATATCTTCATATATCTTACTTTGTTCTGGTTTCGCAGAAACAGTTGCTAACCTCGTTGTGGTAATATCTTTGACATCATTCTTCTCTCTTTTGTTTGTAGCCGCTTTTATTTCATTATCAGCAATATCTACCGGTGTCGTTGCGTCGACAAGTGATAAATCTAGCAAGCCTTGATTTGCTGTTTTGTAAACGGAACTTACAGGTGTTGTCAGACTAGTATCTTTGGTTTTAACTACTGGTGTAGTTTCTAGATTTGTGATTGGTTTAGTTACGTTATCGCAATTGAGGTAGTCTCTTACATCTAGATAGAATAGTTTTCCGTTTAGTTGTGTTTCATCATAGTATTCATAATCTTGAACTTGTGTTTCCTCGTCTTCGAAGCCCTGTGTGTTTTTCTGTGCTTCAGATGTTTCAGTGGCATTGGTCCATGCTTCTCTCAGGGCTGCATCCGGAAGACACTTCAGATTTTCTATGGTGATCTTGAGATGCTTGTTTAGTGTCTTGTTCATGAACGAGATGAACCAGTCTAAACTGCATTTGCAAGGGAAGTTGTTATCTGGAATTGAAAATAAAAATGGTATATTCAGATTATTAGTTTTTATAAATAATTTAATTAAACAAGTATTCGAAATGATCATTTTGTTGGTTTGATTAATATAGTTCGATTAATTAAAATAATAATAAGCTATTTCTTTAATAACTCATCATAATATGACGTTAAATAAAACTTTACTAATAATATAAAATATTTAAAACTTTAAATAGATAGCCGTAACTAGTTACTGGTTATAAGTATCACCAGAGATTTATAATTTTTATTTCACATGAACCAATCTCCGAGTAAAAGTAAAATATAATAAAATACAATAACGTACCTTCAAAATCAAAATTACTATCGCTGCCGTAAAAGTTGTTTATAATGGGTGCCATTACGATAGGTTTCAACTCTGTTATTTGGTTTCCTCTCAAACCAAGAGACAGTAAAGAGTCTAATCCCTCGAAGACTTTTTCATTATCTATTTCAGTAAGTTTGTTACGAGTCAAAGAAAGTGAAACAAGTTTTCCAAGACCATTAAAAGCTTTCTCATCTAACATTTGAATGTTATTCTCCTGTAAATTCAAAAGTTTTAGGCTTTCAAGAGCTTCAAATGTGTTGTCTCCAATCACTTCCAGAGCGTTGCTACTCAGATCTAATTTCTCCAAACTTTTCAAGCCCTCAAAAGTAGCGAAGTTCAAACTGAACACCTTATTTCTATCGATTTCCAGTTCCCTCAAAGTTCCGAGATGAATAAAAGCTCTGTCGTGTAACGTGCTTATTTCATTGTTTGTTAGATACAATTTTTCTAGCGCAGGTAAATCAACGAACACATTTCTATTGATCTCTTTCAAGTTGTTTGTATCTAAACTTATGATTTTTAGGTGCATGTGATGTGCGAATGCATGAGCACTCAAAGTCGAGATTCTATTATCTCTCAGTGTGATCTCTTCAACCGAGCTTACATTACCGAATGCGAATGGCTCTATCTTCTCGATCATTCCGTACTTTATTTCGAACTTTAGGACAGAAGTGGCTTCAGTAATCGCGATAGTGGGAACATAGCTCAAAGGTATTCCTTGCGTGTTTGTAAATGTAATCTTATGAGCATTTTTGAGATTCCTGAATGATTTCCAAGCGATATGATCGGTTGATACAGAGGTGGCTGTTAGATAGCAATCTGCGCTTCGGGTGACTTGTGATTCTCTGTCTTTGGTGCAATAGCATTGAACCAGGTTTGTGTTGTTGTGAACTGGGTCGCAGATATTAGAAGTTATGTCTCGTTTCTGATGCTTCAGCCATTTTGCGTCGACAAGAACTGACGTGGCGCATGCTAATGTGATAATCTTCCAGAAAGCCATACTTTGATACCTGAAAATAAAGAAAAAAACAATATTAAAACCAAATATTTTACATAAAATTTGATTTTTTGTTTTTTGTTTAATTTACCTATGAATAAAAGAAATAAATATTTGTATTTCATATGATATGTATTTAAAACACAAACGTATAAAATATTTAAGCACTAAAGAGAAAAAGTAAAGTCATAGAGATCAAAGTTTGTTAAGTAGGTACTTCCTTAACCTACTTACTTAAAGAATATACTATAGTACTTATATTCTTTAAAGTAAAGAATATACTATAGTATAGTATAGTATACTATAGTATAGTATAGTATACTATACTATAGTATAGTATACTATAGTATAGTATAGTATACTATAATAAAGAATATACTATAGTATATTATTGTGTTTAAGTAAGTAGGTTAACTAAAGTATACTAAGTTATAGTAAATAGGTATATTCTTGTGTTCTGCCTGACTCATATCCGTGGCATGTGTAACTTTAACGAGAATTCGCAGATAATGACTTCATCACTTTAAATATATAACTTTAAGGTTTTCGCGTATATTTTTCTATGAATTCTGTGCTCTCTTGGATTTCCATAATATAAGTATACAAACCTACGGGTTTGTATAAATATTTTTAAAAAGTTTATGACCGGTCACCCAGCAGGCACGTATTGTTTGTAAAAATGTATATTGTGCTTTATGGACGGAATAAATAAAAATACCCCAGAGTATCATCACTCTCATGATTCTTAATATAGGTACCTTACTTAACTTATTTTTTTGCTACGTATAAATAATTTACATTTTAGTGATCGATCATTATGGGTTAGTAAGACGTGACTTGCGATTGTTTTTTTGGATGAAAATAAGAATTTTGAGTGAAAATGTAAAGCAATGGAGCTATTAGCTCTTAATAAGCTATAGTTTAGAGTTAGAGATTCAGATAAACATTAGTTTAACAGTTTTTCATGAAAATTTAGATAAAAACCAATTGATTGTAATTTTGAGAACTGATTTCAGAAAATATTACAGAACTAAAAATATTCAGGGTGAATTCACATGTCCCAGTCTTGTTCCAAATTAAGCAAAACTTGTACTATGAAAAGAAGATTGTTGACTTTATAGATTTCTACGGCATTCTATTTTTATAACCCAATATCAAAAACACTTTAAAAGTATTCTTGACTGTGACTGTGACGGTAGGAACCAGGCCGTAAGTTTCTTGCCCGTTCTTCTAGGCTCTGGTCGCGTGGAACTGGCACCTAGACTCACCTAGTATGTAAGACGATTCTAAATGATCCTTGTGATTTTACTGAATAAAGTAATTTTTGACTTTGACTTTGACTTGACAAAATCCTAAGTGTTTTTACGTAAAATTAATTAAAAGCTCGCACGAACAAATCTTTCCTCTCTGTTCTAGCGGCTTTCCACCTTTACCGTTTGTTAAATACAGCCCCTAATTAACAACGAAATGAAGTCATTTGTCGAGGGCACGTGCACTGAATAGCCGAGATAATACGAGAGTAATCCACGTGACAAAGTGCCTATCACGACAGGTGAGCTCAATGGGCTGTCACTTTTATACAAGCTTATATTAGGTTGTATAACCAAACAAAAGAAGAGCAAGTCAACTAAGGGAACTAAAAAAACGGTTTTGTGTAAGAGCCCCCTTGAATACTTATTTTTGTTTTAATAGTAATTCTCGATGTAGCGGCAACAGAATACATCATCTTTGCATCTACTTTGTTCTGTCTAGGTCCCGTTTTGTCTTTTGTGTCTATAACCCTAAAATGAGATTATAATATTATGAAGTAAATACAAAAATTAAATAATTCTGTCAATGCTTCTATCATTGCTAGTCCTGTTAGTTAAATAGTATTATAACTAACATTTGTAGTGATATAAGATACTTAGTAACTTAATAATATGTATAAGGTTTATAATAACCACCGTTCAGCGTTGTAAATCAAAAAAGCAAACTAAAATAACAACATTGTTTTAGTCACAAAAAATAATGCTTCTACATGAAAACATTCCTTGTAATTTTTATTTTTCGTAGCCCCAAAAATACCGCTATTATTCAGGATTATAACTGGGTGGCAACACCGGCGAATGCTGGCAACGTCGAACTCAGAAATCGGATTTCTATTTTATTTGTAATTTTACAGAATTCAATTCGGAAACGTTCGTTGGCAGAATGAAACCTTTGTCGCAAAACTGAGATATGTTGAGGTTTTATTTCTACTTGCCACTTAAGTAACGGCCATTCATTACATAGACCCTAACATATTCAAAATTCTCATCCATTTCATTAATCTAAATAAGCTAAAAATTTAATTTAACCTAACACTATACTGGTCCTGATGTTATTTTGCTTAATCGTATTTGCAAAACTAAAAATGACGTGACGCTGGCACAAATGTCCGAACCGGACGATTGCCATTAAAAAAAAAAAAAAAAAAAAAAAAAAAGTAACGGCCAGGTTGCTTAGATGTGAAAGAAATACTATTAATAAATAAATAATTATTCACGGGCCAATCACACATCACACTCTAGTCCCAAACTAAGCGAAGCTTGTACTATGGGAACTAGATTGCTGATAAAATACTTATATACTTTTTTTTTTGTAAATACATACTTAAAATGTATAGTAACACCTAAACACAGAACAAATATTGATGTACACAAACATTTGCTCTGCGTGGGAATCGAGCCCTCGATCTACAGCATGGAAGGCAGAGCTACTACCAACTGAGCTGTAACGCCTGTCAAACTATTACTTGCGAGTAAAAGTTAAATAAACATTACACTATCCAATTTGCTAGCTTAGTTGAATTAGCAAATATAGGCGTGGCAACAGCGCCTATACGCACTAAATTGGATCACTAGCTGTCAGTCAATGTTTGTTCTTGATGGGGATTGAAGCCATGCATCGAAGGCTTAAACTACTACAGAATGATCTATATCGCCTGTCAAACTGCCTTTACACTATACAACTTTTAGCAGGTCATTCAGCGTTTTAAATATATATAACGCTTGGTAGCTAAAAGTGGATCTAAGAACTCTATTGTCCTAAAAAATGACATGCATTATAAGCTAACCAAATCTATATGTAAATAATCCAAATTAGGATAAGAGAAACGCCCACGTTATACTACTTAATGACAATAAGATTGATGGATATAAATGGATGCATTTACAACGAAAGCAGATGGAGCTTTTTTTGTGAAAGTATTACTAAAATTATTTTGTGTGAAAAGACTAGTGAATATTATTGAAAATTCAATTGCATATAGAGAATGGAAAGGCAGCAAAGGTTTACTGTGGATGAGTAAAGGTAATTAGAGGAGGCAATTGCTAAAATAAAACAATATTAAAGAAACATTTCGGTTTTAGTTATAACCTTTTTTTTCCATTTATAACCAACGTTTAGAACCATTATGTGAATGCAGATTGACAAAATAACACTATTTTTTCAAATAAGAAACGAAACTAATCAATATGATAAAACACTAGAATTTTATATATAACAAAAAAAATTGATCAAAAAGTCTAACCCGCATTACCGTCCAAGGTGAGAATCTTAATACAAGAGACAGACGCAGAAATAATCCCGGTTTCTATGTAAATGCAGTTAAATGGAAGAACAAATTGATCTCATTGTACACAATAAATTATTCCAATCATGACAATGAAGACATTAAAATTACGAGTGGCCGAACCCGTTGAATATAAATATCAAACAATAAAAATATTTTTGGATATGTCAAAACATTAGTATGTTGACGAGTCTACAAGTTACAATATAGATAGTACATAAAGATGAAGGTTACTTCTAGACCTATATTAAAAAAAAGCTAGAACTTTTAAGCCTAGACAAATGACGTCATACTTCCGCTTCATATACAGTACCTCTACCATGAGTTGTCACAGTAAAATTGCCTGACTTTACTACAGTAGTTACGTAAATATTAGTATTACGAATTTTAGTACCCAACTATCCGCTAGAGGCGCTGTACAAATCATCATACATTTTTTTAACAACAGACGCTAGCGAGTATAGTATATATAGTACCTATAGTTAAAACTCGTGGTTATATGTATAGTGTTATAGTTAAAAGTAGCTCTACTTTGATCACTAGTATTTTCTTTAGTATTTGTGTAGATTTATTTCGTTTTTTTTTCGGGTGTGGTGGATTATTTTTGTCCGTTTTAGGAATTCAAGCTTTTATTTTAGTTTTATTAAAATTAGTTAAGAGATGCCTAAAAACATTTTAAAAAGTATGAAAATAAAATAATTCAGAAGAGTGCAGTCGCTATTTTTTAATTAGGAAACTGCATCAAGTAGTTCAAAGAGGTTTTAACCTAAATTTATTTTTCCTTAAAACCTTTTCAGTAAAAAGTTCGAAGCTAAAATATCTGCAGGACTTTACACGAAGCAAATCCTACTTTTAAAAGTAAAAACAAACTTTTAAAAGTCCTGAAAAGACTTTTTACACATTTTACAAAGTAATTTATCTAAGCCGTTGGTTTTTTTTTCAACTACTCTTCTTTCTACTAATTTTTATATAGTAGTAAACTTCAATAGGACTGTCAATTTTACGGTGTCAAACTGTCAAGTGTTTATTTTGAATAATTTAGTCAAGCCAGTCAATTGTCAAATGCCATTTATTTTAAAGTAAAAAGGATGAAGAATTTACGATGAAATAGATTAGAAATTATACTTTATCGGTAAAATTGCACTAGAATCAGACAAAAAAAAAAACAGCATCAGAAAAATTTAACAAAAATACGTAAACAGTTCAAATTTGAATTTGCTAGCAACAAAATTAAAGCAAATCAAAATGAGAAAATATCAATATTCAAATTCTTTAGTGCTTCTAAACATGCTTTGAAGGTTGTTTGTCATGCGATCATCACAGATTGTCAAAGTGACACCCGGAAATGCGGGTATTGTCAAATTCATCATCAAAATAATTGACGATTAAATTTAAGCCCTTGGTTAACCACAAATTTTACTACACTGAAGTTTTTGAAGTGAAAACTTCTTTAGCGGCGCTGGGTGGGTAAAAACTTTCAAACTCGCGTCAGGGTCACGTGACGTCGAAAAAGCGTAAGATCTTATTTAATTTTCATACATTGCTCGTAAAACAAGAGACGACAAAAGAACACACTTGCGGTCACGCGACGTATGACTCAAACAATTATTGTGGCGCAGACACATTCGCGCTTGCGCGAATGTGTCTGTGTCTTCGTTGTCTTCGTCGTTGTGTCACATTCGCGCTTGCGCGAATGTGACACAATGACATGACACAATCACAATCACAATTGTCATTATGACGACTGTGGTTATATTTTTGAAGTGAAAACACAACGTTAATATTGAAGTTTTCACTTCTGCCGGCACTCCCGGAGTGCTACCATTTTTTTTTGTTTTAGAATAAGCTGAATCAAGTAAAATCACACCCAATGATAAGCGGTAATTTTTGTTAATGTACATTGCTTTGCCAAGTTACAAAAAAAATACGAAACTTTCATAAAAAAAAACGCTAGGAATATTTTCCTTTAGGCTTGATCGGTTTATGTACTTAAACCAAAATAGTCTTAAGAGATAACTTAAATAAACTTGCATTAAAAATAAAATGCTTCTTTAAATCTGCGTGAAACGCGAAACGCTTTGAATTTCCCGGTTTTTGACCCGTTAACGTTCTATTAGAGGATAACCGCATGATCTACGTTGGTGAACTTTAGGCAATTTCGGGTGATTAATACCATGTCCAAATCGGCAACCCGGCCTATTTGTGTCGCGTAAACATCATTTATGGCTCAGCATTCAGTTTACAAAACCTCTAGTGTGGGTGGAGTTTTGAAAAAGATTTATGACGTGCAGTAAAACATCAGTAAACTGTTTTTGAACTGCCTTGGAAACTTTAAGCTTATTTGTTTAGCCAAATGAAAAATCAAGGCATTTGGGGTATATCCTTGTGTAGGACAAGACTTGTTTGCAATATATTCAATCAAGTTCAAAAGAGAATGAGATTCTCTATTTGTTGTATCTCATATGGTTTCCTGGAATCTTTGTTATTTAAAAATTGAGCTCTTTCTGAATTAGCAGTTTACCATGTTATTGTTCAGTTCATCAGTTCAACTGATTCTTATGTATTTTATATACCTATGACATTTTGTAATAGATGTAATTATTCTTAAAAGAATCGGTAAATTCTTTTTATAAAAAAAAACCAAAGAGCATTTTTATTTAGATTTTTTCATTACTTTTGTAAACGGTCTGTCCTAGAAAAAAAATGCATAAAGAAATTCTATTCTATTGTGGACAATGTCCTCATATTTTAGCATAACAATAACTTCAGTAAAAGTCTGGAAAAATCTTATTTTATTTGTTTTGTTTTATAATATCTTATACTTTACGTAGTTTTGATTCCTCTCGGTCCAAAGGTTGTCTGGAAGAAATTGCTTTTAGCGATAAAATCGCCCACTGTACATTTAGTTTTATTTTTTATATTTTTGTGATTTGCTTTTCGTTGTTTAGTTTAGTGTGCAATCAAATATTTTCATTCATAAAGTTCTGCTATTAAATATATTATTTCTATTGCTTCGGCTACATTAGCGGGCGAATATTCGTATCGTGTTGGCGCGACAAAAACATCGTGTTCGGGTATAGGCGATCTTCTTGTCTAAATACTACGCGATGACACGCACGATGTACCCGGCCACATACATCGCGTTAACACGAATATTCGCCGTAGCCCGCTAATGTGGCCCCAGCATATGTAATTTTGTCAGCTGTTTCAAATTCTCAATGGTGTTGTCAAATAATTAATATTTCTTTGGCAATCAGCTTAAATAAATGCATGACAAGATATTGCACTAAAATCTATATTTAAAGAGCAGTGTTCTTGTCCTAGAATTAACGAGTTTTGTGAGTCATTGTTAAAGTTAATATTAGTAGAAATAATCGTAGTATCAGGTGGGCTTGCTTATTTATTGATATATTTCGAATTCAAACTCCATTACACTTTATTTCGTGAAATCATAAAGATAATTTACAATCTTATATAAATCTGTTCTATGTGTCAGTTCCACGCGACCAGAGTCTAGAAGAACTAGAAGAAAAATAATATAAAAACGGCTTGCTTTCAAAGCAGAGACAACCGCTCTATCTTCTAAAAGAAAATCTTTATTTACTTCTTATGCTGGGGCCACACTAGCGGGCTACGGCGAATATTCGTGTTAACGCGATGTATGTGGCCAAGTACATCGTGTCATCGCGTAGTAATATCGCCTATAACCGAACACGATGTTTTTGTCGCGCCAACACGATACGAATATTCGCCCGCTAATGTAGCCGAAGCATTAACAATACAGTTCTTCAATATTGTATTATGTTATATAATAATAATGCTGGACAATAATAATGCTGGACAATCCACACAACATCATCTAGCCCCAAGCTAAGCAGAGCTTGTGTTATGGGTACTAGAAGACTGACATACATAATACAATACATTACACCGGTAACAGCTAGGCACGGCACAGCAGTGTCTAGTCTGGCTAATCTTTCCAACACGATGCTACAACAAAATACAGTTGTAGCATCGACACGATAAGAAGAAGATTACATAGATAGATATTTTTTATTATACATTATAATACCCAGAACACCCGGAATAAATATTTGCAGAACATACAAATATTTATCCCAAGGCGGGAATCGAACCCGCAACCTTCCGCGTCGCAGGTAGACCATCGCCCACCGCGCCACATCGGTCGTCGTATTATGTTATATACATAATATTACCTACTTAAGGACCCTTCTACAGCTATAGCCAACAGCTTTCAATATTTCATTAACTGCGCTTTTGATTTCTTTCTTCTAAAATGAGAAAATGAGTTCGTGTAAGTAAGTTATAGATCAGTTCTGGACATGATATCAGTAACATATGAATAAGATGTCTAATAGGTACGTTACGTTATCTGTGAGGTCAATGCTTTGACCTAGGATGTAGAAAGAATTATACTATAATGAGTAAGTAGATAGTTAAATATGTATTTTTATATTTACTATAATTAATATATTTACTGTAGATAGCTCAACTGTTTCTTATGTATATGATAATGTACATTTTGTAAATACTGTATATAAAGATTATCCTAATTTAAATTATATTTACTGTTAGAAATAAATATTGGTGAAAGTTGAACTCTACCAATTGCTGTAGGTAAGTGTCTAATTGCCGCGGTAGAATCTTACCGGGACCCCGTGACCCTGTCAAGTGTTGGTGTGGCGCCGAACAGTTCGTCTGTTGACGAGTTCGACGACGCACTAGCTCTGAGGTGATAGCGGGAAGATCGATGGGTTCTTAGTCGGTATGCCTCCGCTGGCTAGTGTCTCATTAGCATTAGTCAGTGGAGGAGAGTCCGACATACCCCTGCGACTCTCCTCGGGTTGTAGGGGATGCGTCAAGCATTTTCCCATCGTAAAAAAAAAAAAAAAAAAAAGGTAAGTGTCTAATTAGAGCAAACATCAGCTTGAAAACTTTACATCAAATCTATCTTCCAAGTCATCTGACACATCTAAGGTCAATAACCTCAATTGGGAAGTAGGAAGTAGCACAAGATGAAATCCGTAATATTGGTGCTAATAACCATGAAAAGATTTGTTTTGTATACTGAAGCGTTCGATATAGGCCGAAAGAAACATGTTTTTTGAATACAAATGCTCACAAGTAGGACAAAAGAGTTCCGGATTTTTATACATCACACTCTAGTCCCAAACTAAACCAGATCTAGCACTATGCGAACTAGACTGCTGAATACTTGTATAAATTTTTTGTTGCATAGAATTGATGTTATCACACAAATAAAGAAGAAGCTTCAGTGTTGACCACTTCACACACACAAATGTTTGTTCTCGCTAGGAGTGGAACCCACGACCCACAGCATGGAAAGCAGAGTCAACTGAACTGTGACGTCAAAATAATTCTACAGTATCCAAACATACGACAAAACGAACTAAAACTGCTAACCATTTTTCTGACCTCTAAGGTCGGCAGGAAAATGCTAATAGCCTTAAGTCCACCTTTTGTAGGTAGGTAGGTAAGTACATATTTATTTTTGTGCATTCAAGTTTGAATTCATGTTATCAATCAAAAGTATTAAAACTATACTTAATTAAAATTATAATATGTACCTACTAGATTTATGACTAAAATTTTTGCACACCATTTTAATTTTGTAAAAATATGTGAACTTACTTACCCACTATGACATCTTGTATCTAAATCTACCATGTTTTTTTGCTAATAAATAAATGAATGAATATTAAAGTCTTGGCCTGTAACAGCAGTCGGTTGTCTTATTTGATGGTTCAGAATTATTTAGCACACAATATTGTACTTGATATTAATTGAAACAGTTGGTACCTAGTAGTACCTAACATAGCATCATGATTCATCTGATAAAACAATCAGCCAAACGTTTCTTGAAAAACGGCGACCGTTACTTAGCGGTCGTTACAGAAATCATGACGTATACCTAAGAGAGATACCTATATAGAAAGACCTTAGATAGATCGAGAAAGTTCTTTATTGTACACACAAAGAAATATCAGAAAATACAGTAACGGCCGGTTTCTCGAACGATGATCAACAAAAAAATCAAATAATTACTATGTGTCAAACTCGGATCAATCGTGATTTGGGTTTCCAGAAACCGGCCGTATAAGTATTTGTACTGGTACCTAAATGTTTTATCAACCATTTACTCATAAATGAAAGCTAACGCAAACTTACTAATAGATCTCTTTTTTAATAAAAACCATCGATATAATGAATGGCCTGAGCGGTCCCTTTCACAATGTATGAAATAGACAAAGCGTGAGAGAGACAAAACAATCGTGCGGCCAATAGTTGCCTATTACTAGAAAATTATTATAGACTAACTGAAAGTGAAAAGAGACATGTGTTGGCCTTGGCCCCACATTCGCGTTGTCTCTTTCTAGAGAATGTTACATTTTGTGAGGTTATATGTCAATCTATTTTTATGTCTATAATAAGAAATAAGTAAGCAGGTTTGCTCGTAGTTAATTACTTCTTATCATAGGCATAGATTATATTATTCAATCAAATCAAATGGTTATATTATTATGTCAAACTTATTTAAGAAAATCTATAATTACAAGTTGTTTTACGTTGACCGCTTTTTAAGAAATAAGGCTTAAATACACTCCAGTGAATATGCAAACACTTGCATCTAGGCACCAAACCCACTACCCAGGCGGTGCATTGAAATTGATTAATTATTCAAACGCAACCTAAAGGCGTGCTTCTAGATATTGGTAACTGAATTTGAATATTTTGAATACCTACTCACCTAAACCTATCATATTACTACCTAACTATAAATATATAAAAAGCATTACATTACATTGTACAGTAATGTACAAGTTCTCGGAAAGTGTTCTAGTATTTTTTTTACTTTAAAAAAAGGTCGAAATTCGACTTTTTTTTTTAATTGCTTTTAGTACAAAATAACTAAAGTATTTAAACAAAATTAAAGCTATTTCTGACAAATAATAAAAAAAACTAAAATCATCCATAAAAAAACGCAAACATAAACTTACTTTATAATTCAAAAAAGCTTCCAAATCACTTAATTAAACTTTCATTTCAATTAGATCCAATACACGAATCACATATCACTTTTTATATCAATAACCGCTCCGACGTGTTCACGGGACTAAGAACGACTGAGAACTAACGGCCAACGGGCTGAATCGAGCCCTGCGGGACGCTTGACGCTATACATCCGACCTAGCACGAATAAATGTGACAATCGTAAACGTGACAAATTTGAGATACATTGCGCGTCAACGTAAGTTTGACAGGCGTCACAGCTCAGTTGGTAGAAGCTCTACCTTCCATGCTGTGGATCGTGGGTTCGACCCCCACGCAAAGCAAATGTTTGTGCGATGAACATAAATATTTCGTTATGTGTCTGTGTGTACATTTTTACAAAAAAAAATTTACTTACTTACTTAAATATACCTGTGTTGTGCTTTATCAGCAATCTACTAGTTCCCATAGTAGGTACAAGCTATGCTTAGTTTGGGACTAGAGTGTGATGTGTGAATTGTCCGAATATTTATTTATAAGCTTTACTCTCGAACGTTGCAGCATCAGCGCGCAGTGTATCTTAAATACGTTACGTTTACGATTGTCTCATCTATTTGTGATCCTCTGAACAAATTCGTTTATGACACATTGTTTATTGTTGTTATATAAACAGTGGCTGCAGTGACATGTCTATTATCATATTTATCATATAAAGGGCTATTGACTCTATAGTCCATTGTTATTGGTATATCAACAAGCAATCGTTAATTATTTATGTGACAATTCTTGTTTGATCATGGCGGGTTGTAACCTAAACTTTCAGAGCTTAGATTAAACATTTTCTGGATTTTTGTTTAGTTTTTTTGATTTTTAGGATGAATAATAAATGTATTGGTACAATTTCTTTTTATTTTTAGTACGTGAGTAGCTTGTTGTTTTTCCCTCAAATATATTTAAATGGCTAAACTTATACAAATGGAACCTGAAGATTAATAATTATTCTGATATCAACACGTACTGATTTGGACCAGTTGAGCTATCTATAGATCGTTTGCAGCGGTCTGTAGACAGCTCAAATGATTCTTATGTATTTTATATGCCTATGTACATTTTGTAAATATTGTAATAGTCGTAAGTTTGTTTGTGAATAAATTACACATGTAATTTATTAAGTCGTAGTTTAATAAGATAATATTTAAAGTGAAAATGAACACTTTAGCATTTTTCTTACTAAAGCACTTAACTCATGAGTTCATACAATATGCAATACATAAATAAAATGCAATAAGTTGAGGGTAAAAGTACCTATTACTATTAACCGGTTACGGTCAGTATAAGTGCATGTAGGGTGTCATTCCTTTACGAATTATAAGATTTTTTTTAGATGAAAAAAAATACTTTTTTATTGTTTTTGAAGCTCTATGATTGAAAAGCTGTATTTTTTTATGCATTAAACTATTAAGGTGTAAAACCAAAAAACAAATGAAAAACTATTCATTTTTTTTATTTTGCACGTTTGATGTCCATTGCGATTTGGCGTTTTTGTCCTTGGATGTCTGATGAAACCAATAATGTTTAACTAAATTCGCGCTTTTCTTATTCTAGTCTAAGCACAATTATACCGTTACATTTTTCAGAGAGTCAACACAAGGGCCATTGTATAAAATATTGTTGGTTTTAAGAACACTCAAATTATAATTCTATGTTTCTATGATTGTGTTGTTGGTGAGATCATTCAACCCACATCTTTACTAGACTTGTTCTTTCCATCTAGATAATTGGCTAAGTCATTTAAGCTGACGCAAACTTCAATTTTGTAAATTAACAAACAGAACTATTTCTAATGTATTGTGACAATTAGATTAGCATGATATTTTGCGCATGATTTATTAATAAAAGTAGATAGAAAATACTTTATTGCACAACTTAAAAATAAACATGTCAAAAATAACAAAAACTGGAGTATGACACAATAAGTACAAAGTTATGTTTTAAAAATTATAAAAATAATAATAAGGTTTCAAATATAGGTTGTAAAAATGGATACCCTAGTTTCCCAGTCTATTCTTTATATGCTCCCGATAGTTGGTCGTAAATAGAGCTCACATAGAATGATCAATGGAGGCAATCATTCTCACAACATTGTGGGCTTCTATTATGTATATTTACAAAAAGTCTCTTAGGTTAGTACAAGAAATAATAAATTTTAACAGTTTTGTAGTCTGAAATCAAAAAATGATGAAAATTTTATTAATTATATGGAATATTTTAAAATCTTTTACTCACTTGCTATGCATTCCATGTTGTAATCGTGGGTTCGATTCCCAAAATTCCTGTATTTCCCGAAGAAGGCTTTTTTTAGTTTGGCGATGTCTGTGAATATTTTATCTTCAAAATGTTTATGCAAAATATTATTTGTACTAATATTCTTTCCTACTAATTCTAGTCTTTTGATTAGATTTATTTATTAGACTTAATCATATTTCCACATTAATATTTTTGGTTTACCTACAACAAAATCTAGGTCGATGTAAATCCTAAAATAAAAAGTCTATTTTCTTCATTCTATATTCCAGTGAAGCAAAAGATGTTACAAACGCGTAAAACTAAACAAATAGAACTATAAAAATTCATAACAAACACGCGGACAGATTGGAAACATTTTGTTTGCTTCAGAATTCTTTGATTTGATTTCTTTGCACAGAAACTACAACTATCTTATAAAAAAAAAGCAGTTTTTAATAAAAGTTCCTCAGTGAACGTTGTTTTGTGTTAATGCATCGTTTTAGGTAGTAGGTTGAACTTGAATTTACAAAAAAATACACCAAAAACCAACAAAACTTTCAAAAATGCATACCTTGACAAGTACGTGCGTTTGCCTTCCTCGTGATATGCACTGGCACTAGTGGTGGCGTGACCCCTAAAATCGCGACAAATAAAATATGGAGATATCACTCTAATGGGGCGTCTAAACGGGCTATATTTTACGGCAATTTGTGGCTGCAATACTGTGGCCGGCAACATTGCTATCAATACCAGCCACACTATGCAATATTTTAGGGATGGCCCGGCATTATAGCCACATATTTTTTGATATGTCAAAATGTTTTTATGTGTAGCCAGGGTAGGGTCGAATCCACATTCGTGTCCTTTTTTTTAGTTTTTCTGCCAAAACAATGTAAGCGGCTGCGATGAGCGTCATTTCGTCGGCCATTGTTGCTGGATTGTGTGGCTCATTAAAGGGTTCTGAATCAAAGGCCATACTATTGCAGCCATATTGCAACATGTTGCCTGCAATTGATTGCTCAGCCATAAAAATGTTTTATTGATGGCTGGGCAATGTTTGTCAATAATTGCAGCCACAAATTGTCGTAAAATATGGCCCGTTTAGACGCCCCATAACTCATTGGAACTATAGGATTCGGGATTACCCCGCGTTCGCGTTTCCCCCACTCTCCCGTACTACTTCAGGTGTCATAAGGTGACACAAGCCGCTGGCATATAAGTGTAACATCAGGTGTGTTATTAGCTAGTTTTATCATTTTGTTGAAATCAATCACATCTTTGAAAAAGATACATAAATTATTTTAATAACCCTACCGATGACGATACGAGTAGTTTTTTTACATTTTTGTAAAAATATATTTACTTACCTACTTAAGGTAAAAAACAACACACTGCCTAAAAAATGATCCAGTTTTGTATAAAAAATTAAAGTAAGTATTGGTTTAAAAACTTTATATTTGCAATGTGTTTATTTTGGCTGACTCCGAAATTATTTAAAGTTCATTCAGCAACATGGCTGTTACGAGCTCTGTGATTGTGAATGAAATATTGAGCCATTTATTCGTTTGATTGACGCCGGGGACAGCGGACGGTTTATGGAATTCATTGTTATTTCACTAGTGCAACGATATAAACTATTCAAAACATTTGACACACTTCTAGCCAGGGTTAGTCAGACCTAAAATTGCTAAAAAATCTGCCAGTAATTTTATTGCTAGAATCTTTTGGGGAGGGGTAGGGGGGGGGTACAGATAGTCTTATTTCGAAATGGGCTATGCTTTGCAACTATCATGTACAATAGTGACAAAGGTGTTACCCATGCCTAGTAGGTATTAGATGCTCTAGTATCTTGGTTACGCGTGTTTTTAGATGAAAAAGGTTACTCTAGCTCATACCACAAGCACTATTTCGCCTTATCCACAAAAAGGATAAGTTTGATTTATTGCTTATTGTAGTATCTACCTCTATCTACATACTGATAGTTCCAAAATCAAGTTTCACTCACGTTTTGCGTTCGCGTGGACGCGCAGTGTAACTCGATTAAAATAGGTTTACGTACTGCGTTTGCTGTCAAAATTGTTCATATTTACCCCTAGGATAATATATATCTCTGTCGCGTCTTACTCGCGCTAAACTAACTTGAACATTTAACGCTGCTGTAGAACCTTTTCAAACTAGCAATTTGCATCTAGATGCATTTTGTAACAAGGTTCCATTTTGCCCTACATGTTCCTGCGTTTATAGTAGCGTTTACATTGAGATTAGATTATGCATCTCAAATCAGTGGCGTTATCAGAGACTCAAATTGAGGGCATCGTGCAAGCATCTTGCATTGTTTCACCATTGTATGCACAGCGGGTTATGATAAGTAGATCATTTTGTAAACGGTATCTAGGCTATGCTATTTTGGTATTTAGATTTTTTTTAAAAAAATATTGATCGTTGTTAATATTTATTTTTTTCTTTATTTTATTTAGTTATTTAGAAGAAATGCATACAAAACTAATAGCCTAAGCCAAAACGTTTTCTATGCAATAAATCTATCTACTTATGTACTTAAAAAACATATGCACATATTAACAAATCGTCGTGTAATAAATAATAAATATTCACCAATTTTTTTGACCTCACGCCGTAGAGGATGCCTCACGCATTTAAATTAAGTCTAAAATAAATAGATACATGTCAAATATCAGTATTTGGCATCAAATACAAATATATTTATTTAGACAAAAAACTTATAATAAGTTAAATAGTTAATAGTTTTAAACGTTTGTTTTTGGCGGGAAATAAAACCACAAACGAGCTGGGACGTAGTAAAAAAATGTTCAAAATTTTATTAATTTCCCCGAGACTTTCACAACCAACTTACACATAATAAGTGTAGTGTAAGCTGTAACACCTGAGCCAGGCTGAGCCAAACGCGGTGCCAACAGTTTTTGCGAAGTTTGGTGGAAGTAAACCTATGGCCACACGCTTGAGTTTAAAATTATATAAATTTTTAACCTTCTTGCGTGTCTATTGAACACAACAACAATTTTAAACTTTGTAATAATACTGGAGTTAATGAAGAATAGATCCATTTTTACTGAACCAGTCTAAAATCTTAAAAGTAGAAAGATGAAAAAGAATTGCCCCTTTTACTTTAAGTTAGTAAAATGTAGGTCTAAAATACGTGCATTTATATATTTTTAAGATAATGATATAACATAATATTATTTTTTCTTATTATTTATTATGTACCTACTAAAAATAATGGTAAGATCTAAAGAGTTAAGAAAGAAAGAATGAAGAAAGAAAAACTTTATTTTGTGTCACACACATGAGATCAAAACATATAAGTAGGTACTTACATAATTAAAAACCTTATTATTTACATGGTTGTGACCACAAAACAGGCCATCACTCAGCATGTGTAGTTACGAAACAGGATTTGTTATTGTGTGTATTCTTAAATAAATCTTCAGCCTATAAATATTGTCTCACTCAGATTCGCCTAGTGATGCTCCAATTCAAATTTACTTTATTGAATAAAATCACAAGAATTATTAAGAATCGTCTTACATACTAGGTGATTCTAGGTGCCAGTTCCACGCGACCAGAGCCTAGAAGAACGGGCAAGAAACTCTGCTCCAAACTATCCCACATTTTATACATTTATATTATTAGTAGGATATGTTAGGATTTTCTCGGCATATTCAAAGTAATCGTTTCCTTTAGAAGTTCCTCGGCGTGGGTTTAGAGCCGGCTTTAAGTTTAAGGTGTGGACTATGCGAAATCTGCTCGGTCTAGAATTTCTGTAGCGCACAATTTTTTACTAGACTTAACATTTTGTGGCTTTCAACGTAAAATATGGTTAGTTTGTTTGTAAATTTATTTTTGTGACAGAAGTACGAATATAATTTGCAACCAATAGAACGGTATGTAAAATACCGTTGACTAATCTTTACCGCCAAGCAGTGTTGTTTAAATTATTAAATTATTTTGATTAAAAGTGTAGTACCGGTATTACAAGCGTTTAAGAAAGAACATTTGTATGTTTTTATTTCATACTTTCAGCTCAAAAACAGCAAATTGCTGCCATTTAAGATTTTTTTATTCATATTTGTACTTAAAATGTTTTTTGACGTGACAACGTCTTATAATTCGATGGAGCCGGCTGCACGCACGAAAAAATGGTTGTCTGTAAAGTCGGTTTACTGACGATAGTTGAACGTGACAACGAACGCAAAGGCCGATTGTGCTTCTTTGTCGCTCGTTCCGCGCTCTCGCTTGCACTTCATGGAACGCCTCAGAACGCCTCAGAACGCCTCAGAACGCCTCAGAACGCTTCATGAGTCATGTTTTTTCGTGCGTGCAGCCGGCTCTATCGAATTATAAGACGTTGTCACGTCAAAAACATGACTCATGAGGCGTTCTGAGGCGTTCCATGAAGTGCAAGCGAGAGCGCGGAACGAGCGACAAAGAAGCACGATCGGCCTTTGCGTTCGTTGTCACGATCAACTATCGTCAGTAAACCGACTTTACAGACAACCATTTTTTTGCTGTAATTAATATAAATATACTTAATATAATATTTATATTAATTACCAAGTCTTGTACACCTCCTTGATTTTAGTTTCTAACCTTACAAAATGACATATAGCATCTAACTTATTTTTTAAATTTTCAATGCATAAAATAAAGGCAGGTCTCAAAATTTTCATCCATCGATACTCACGATGTAATTTCCCGCTAAAATTCCGCTAGCCGTCACATGAATAATGTTTGCCAGAACTTTCTAGGGAACGGAACCATGGCCGAGCCTTTTGACCTGGAAAGGTGGGAACGGGTAACGAACTAAGGCTTCGGAATATTCTTAGGTGTTCTATAAAATAAAACGAGCTGATTTTAAGAGAATAAATAACGTTTTACCTAACTTGATGATAAATGGAGTTTAATTTTTGCTAAAGATTTTCTAATAATAATTACCGAAATCGTATGAATCCGCATTAAACATATTTTATATTCTAACAAAATTAAGATATATATTGTACATCATAAATATCTGTAATACAGCAATTTTGTGATGATGACGAACTAATTAAAACATAATATTAGAGCTGAATTATTTAAATAATTATCCCTCTGAAAATTAATTATGTTCTCAGATTTACTACCATTTTCAGTATCAAAATCCATTTTTCATACGTGATTATGATTCACGGCTACGTTGATCCGGTTAGGTTACCCATTAGTTAACAAGGTTGAGTTGGCTAACGACCGCACCAAATTATTATTATTAAGTTACATTTTTGAGGCTGAAAATTGTGCAGAGATTGCCCAATTATTATTATTAATTCGTTTTAAAATCGTGCTGGGATTTTGAGTAAACTTATATAAAACAAAGTGTAATTTTCGTAACTGTGAAATATCCGGTCTAAGTTGGACATTACTTGATAGATATAGTTAATAGCTTGCTGGTTTTATGTGATGTGACGGGCCACTACACCACAGTAAACTAGCAAGCTACACGTAACTCATGCGTTCGGTAATGTAGATGAATCTATATTATGAGGACTACTGTTAGCATTTTATTTCTTAACTGGCTTCGAAGAAGAGACTTTACTTTTGAAAACATTATGGTATTTCCATACAATAAAAAAATCTAAGAATTTACTTCCACAAGTGAACATAATGAACATTGGGTTTGCCAAATTGCCATATTATGTAGTACATATGTAGGTACAATAGAGCTATTGTGAGCAGTAGTGGTCCATATTGTCACGAACAGATCGTTTCGCGAGCTTTATAGCTCACTCGTTTGCACACAGCAATGTATTATGTTATTCGGAAAATAACAATTTCTTTTTCAATTTCGGTAACTGTAGAAATATGAGAAAATAATTTGGCGTGATAGAGTACCCACAGAAAAATAATGTATTAGATACTTTCTTAGTAATGGAGTTTCTAGACTAGAAAAGTATAGGTAAGTTTTGAGTAGGTACATTGAAAATCACATTTATTATTTTTATAAGCTTCTGTCTACCTTTATACAGTTGACAAAGCATTTTAAGGTAGATATTAACTAACAAAAATGGTTAAAATCGTGACCTTATTCTCTATTTTTATTACATCGTTATTGTAAATGCCACTTCAAATGAAGTTAGCCTTATATCATTTAGCTGTTTTAAAGATTTAAAATACTTTTAAAGTAAAATAATTCTCTAAATACTATAATAAAGATATTTATTTATTATACCAGCTGCCACAAATAACCGTCCAAAACTGGGTTCTAAATTAAAAGTTATATAACTAAAACATTAATTTCAACTCGGAACAACTCGACTACATAGAAAGCACTTGTCGCCAACTAAAAATAATTTATAACGTGCGCTTAACTCTGAACTAAGTAGATAAGGGTATATGAATGGTACACCAATGTGAGAGGTCATTGAACCCTAACTTAAGGGATTGTGTGTTTTTTTTAATTACACATTTTATTCATCAATACTAACACAACACTGGAAGATACTTGAAGCGGTCCTTAGAAGCGGTTCTTTTCTGCTTTAAATCAGTTTTTTTTTAATTAATAGACCATCCTTTGGATTCAATCTCGCCTGATGGAAAGTGCCGATGAAGCCGACGATAGAGCAGGATGGTCTACAAGATACAGAAGGCCTAGGTCTAGAAAGCCTTGAAGAGATCGAGGTTATAGTGTTCAGGAAAAACAGACGCCGGCAGAGTATTCCATACCTTGACAGTTCGCTTGATGAAAGTGGAACCAAAGCGTTTGGTGCGAATGGGTGGTAAGTCAACAAGGTACGAGCGACACTGGGTCTGCTTGTACGGTTATAGAAAGGATATGGCGGTATCAAGTCGTGCAGTTCTACGTTCTATGTTCAGTCCTTTTTAACTATCTTTTTTCGCAGCGACGCGTGATCTGAGGGCTGGTGAGTATCTGGTGGCCCAGCGTATCAGCAATGCGGCATTCAGCGCGGCAATGCAGCTCGTATCATGGGTACTCTTCCGATTGGTACTTATTTGGATCAATTGAGCTATCTATAGATCGTTTGCAACGGTCTGTAAGATAGCTCAACTGTTTTCTTATGTATTTTATACTAGTAAGTTTGTTTGTAAATAAAGTTTAACTTTGATAATTCACATTTTGACAACGCTAATACAGTGTGTTAGCTGATTTTGCTTATTTGGGACTAGAGCGTGTGAAATGTCCGTGAATATTTATTTATTGATTTAAACTGTAATATTTATATACTTTATTGTGTTTAGTAAGTGCGATGCGGTAAGGTCAGCTTACCTTATTTATTGATAAAAATATCTATGTAATGGTATGTCAGTTTTCTAGTACCTACCCATAACACAAGCTCTGTTTAACTTCGGGCTAGATGATGTTGTCTGGATTGTCCAGCATTTTATATTTATTTACCTTAACGCCTCATTGTAATATTTGAAGTTTTAATTATAAAGTTTATGTCTTTTGTAGATATTTTATCTTGTTTCTTAGTTCCCGAGATGTATGATCTCACCACAACAGATTTAGATTTCAGATGTTCAAGTTTAATGTCTCATCCCACATATAATTATAACTCATTTGTGTTATAAATACGAGAAGGATTATTTTTTATTGTTTCTATAACAGTTCGTATTCATAAAATTTTATTTGATTTTAATCTGATTTCGAAATTTTGTAAAGCTTGTCTGTTGTAATTTTATTATTTTCATAAAACTTATTCATTCCAATGTATTAATGAAGTTATGGCGATTTAGCGAAGTTAATGATTAATAAATGCTTAATTGTTTAGGCGATGCAGTGATTGCAAAAGACACTTAAATTTTTAAGGTACGGTAGACATTCATTTCAGGATTCTATGTAGATAGTACCGACTCTATATACCTTGTAGATTTCTTTTTAAGCAAATCTTAATGTTATATTTAGCACATTTTTAGATAGTTTGCAACGGTCTGTAGATAGCTCAACTGTTTCATATGTATTAGGTATAAACATCCTGTAATTTACATGACTATTAAAATATTTACATACTACATTTTGTAAATACCGTAATAGTCGTTTTAAGAAATTAATCTAAATCTTCACATAATTTATTCTTTCAATATCTAAAATGCATATTTTTAAATAATTTTAATATCCTAACCAATTCATAATCCAATCATCCGAAAAATCCCTCATCGAAATTAAATCATCCCGAATCCAATAAAAATTGATTACCAAGTCAGCCTAATATCTTGCCTAAAATTAATCGACCGATAGCAGACGTCTATTGATAGATATGTTTAACGATCGAAGGAAGTACCTGCTTGAACTCTGTTTATTACCGGTAGCACTTAAAAACGTACAATGACTATTTTGTATTTAAAGCTTTTATAATTGGTACAAAGGTCAGTGAACCGTGGGGCAAGTTTAGTATATGTGATCACTTGCGGTGCTCATTGTACTTAGGTATACTAGAATTTTATCAGAAAAGTTCCATTTCAATTGAATTTTAGTGTAATATGGATTTTAAAACTTTAAGATCTAAAGATATTGTGCGAATTGTCGAATATAACGATAGTAAGACTAAGTCTTGGGTGCTAGTATTGTATAAGCTCCACTGATAACGCCATAGAGGTGGCCAAATTTTGGGAAAACACTGTTTGATCATCGACACGACAAAGAAGAAGAAGACGAATAATAAGCTAGAAATAGAGGTAGATAAGTAATTGTGTAATTCATTAGTTTATTTCTAATCATAGAGAAGGAAAACTAAAGTTTAGAAGCCAATATCTTGTCACATAAGCTCCTAGGGGCTTTTAGCGACATCCATTTTGAAGCTCAGACTTCCTGTCAGCTTACAACTTCACTTAGCGAAGTTACTCTACGTAATAACTGTGTTTGCACCACAGACTCTAGGAAAAATATGTAAAATAATTATATTTTTTGTAGTAGGTATTTTCTTTTAGCTTAAAAATCTAAATCCGTCATTATTAAAGTGAAATTGAATTTTTCGAAGGTAAGCTAAACATGGACTACCATAACTACCACCTGGACACCTGAAGGTCAGCGGCGTTGGATTGGTGGGACACTGCCAAGGAAAGAGAGAAGTGGAAATGTTTGGGGGAGGCCTTTGCCCAGCAGTGGGACAATGTAGCCTACATTGTAAAACTTCATTGTAATTACAAAAAGAAAGTTAAACATGGATAATGGATTCTAGTGATTTCGACGTGATTCTAACGTGATTCTAAAGCATAAAAAATACTTGGTTTCAAAAAATGACAGACACTTGTCACCAGATACAAATTTAATTATTATTCATTCATAAAATAATATTTATTGATAAGTATGACGATCGTCCTGCATTTAATAATTTCACGGCGCGTCCAGCTGTCTGACTCAACGGCTGATGTCACGATGCGGAATTAGAAATCGACTAGCCACTGTTTTCTGTTTTATGGTCGATCTACTGACCTATATATTGTCACGATCAAGTTTTGGAAACTGATGACATCTGCCTGGACGCGAATGAAACCTGCTCGGGTAAATCAGTTTTGGGATATTCAAATCTTAATAACTGTAAAAGGACCATTAGGAAGTAACCATTTTTTATTAATAAATATTTGCAATGAAATAATGTAAGTAGATGAAAAAGTTAACGTCATTATCAATTCGTGGGGCATTTTATTAGGTGATAGTTAGTGCTCAATTGTTTTATCAAAGCTTTCAACAAAAAAAACATGCTATTAAATCATGTCAAAAATTGTAAAATCCTTCATACTCTCACCGTCGGCGCTCGCTCCATA
The DNA here is from genome assembly GCA_932527185.1 of Ecliptopera silaceata. Taxonomy (NCBI): domain Eukaryota; kingdom Metazoa; phylum Arthropoda; class Insecta; order Lepidoptera; family Geometridae; genus Ecliptopera; species Ecliptopera silaceata. The sequence continues at coordinate 2,775,128 of OW052205.1, read as the reverse complement.
AAAAGACGTTCAGACGGACCATGTCCTAGATATCGGCATCCTTCACATAATTTATTCAAGACTCGAAACGCCCGTCTTTGTCCGTGTGAAGTCACTTTATCTTAAGAGCCTTTACATACGGGCGTGTTTTTAACCGCCGTTCACAGCGCAGCGTCTGATGCACGCTTAAAAAGATCTCAGAGACAAAAATGAAGCACGCGAGTGTAAAAAAATCCTGAAACTGCATCGTCTATTCACTGTCGTTTGTACTTTTAAAGACGCTCGTGTGTAAAGATTTTTACCCGTCGTCGAGTACACCTTGGAAGGTGATGAAGGGTAAGTTTGGTAGGTAATCCGTTTTTTACTGCTCTTTCGTGATCTAAAGAATGAAGAAGTGGTACAGACTATCACAATTATGACTGAATTTCAGAAAATTTGGTCTATAAGCAGTCTTTTGCATCTAATCTTGAGCTAGATATTAAAACTAATTTTGACTAGTGCATGAAACTTTGCTGCTATAACACTATACCATCTTAGCATTTCGTCTTGGCAACATAAAAGACAAGGTACGCGATGTTTTTGTTCATCTTTGAACACTTTGATATTTTGCAAATACACTTTCCAAATAAAAAAATCTGTTGACGAATGACTGGATTTGAACCCAACTTCACATCAAAAGACCCAGAATATTTTTTCATTAGGTTACATATTTTAATATAATCAATTAAAAATATTTTCATGCTGACTGTACCCACCGAAAGGTGTCTAGCACTTATAGTTCAGTTTACGATAGAAAGTTTATTTATGTCTCTCGTGAATAACTTGAGTATACTTTTTAACCGACTTTAATATGGAGGAGGTTCTCAATCTGAATGTTGGTTTTTTCAGACAAAGATTAAGATATGCAGGAGTACTTCTAGGCTCTAGTCGCGTGGAACTGGCACCTAGAATTACCTAGTATATAAGACGATCCTAAATGATCCTTGTGATTATACTTACCTACTGAATAAACTTTTATTGGTGTTGATTTAGATTTTTGACTATTTGAGTTATTTTAATATGACGATTGGAGTCATTTTTTTGTGATGTTCATTTTTGTAAAAAAAAAAAAAAATTCTACACAATGTTCGAAGATGTAGGTAAATGTGTTACTTAATATTTAAAGCTCGTATCTTTGTTCCATGTTAGGCTTATGCGCTTCTAAACCTTATCAAAAAGCAACTATATAACCAACAACTAAGCATAAAGTATCTTTTAATCACTTCTCTGGTGATTAAAACCTGCTTTGATGTGTGAACAAAAGCAGCTACTGCTGTCAACTGTGACAGGTCTCTGAGTCCGTTGTTCTTCTTCTTTTTCTATTCTTAGTGGCTTTTCGCAGGCTAGGGTTGCCACGATTTTGCCAATGTCGTGATTTATGTTTTCTAATCTTTTAACAAAAAGGCGGAGATCTGAGTGTTCAAAAATGACCGGTAATGGAGGGAAGAGTCCGTTGTTCTACTCATCCACATGGCGCTTCTTCTTCTTTTGTGTCAAAGTTAAGTCTCTCTTTTTCCCTAAAGATAATTATGAATGATAATGTATATCAAATAACATCGATATCTTCATAAAATGATATGGAAAAACAATCATGATTTTAAAGTTTTTTTTTATCTTTGATTTGTTGAATCTCGGGATGTAAGTTATATTAGCGAATACTATGATGGCGAATTCTTTGATGTCAAAAGTTATTAAACTGTTTTGAAAGTGATGGCGCTAAAGGTACTACATCATAACTAAGATATTATAGATCGTCCTTCACTACATTTACCCAAAGCAGTATTTTTCTATGTAAAAAGTTACGTAGACAATTTTATCAATGTGCACTTATCCTTATTACAATTTCGTACGATCTGTCGTAAGTGTTCATGTTTGGTATTCATTATTTTGAGTGTTTTTGTTAGTTTTTCGTAAGTGTGAACACTTGGAAGATGCTTGTACTATCGCCAACGTAATATTGTACTGGTAAGTAACATTGCATCATTTAGTGTAGCATTGGACTGCTTCCCACCAACCCACCAAACACGTAGATCTGTCAACTGTCACTTAACGAAATAATAATACTTATGTATAATAAATAGATAGATAAGTAGATATTTACAGACATTTCACACGTCACTCTAGTCCCAAACTAAGCAAAGCTTGTGCTATGAGAACTAAATTGCTGATATAATACTTATATACTTTTTTTAAAAGCTATATTCTTTGCTCCATCCATCAAGCTTATGATATTAAAATATACGGAAATAGGCAGAATTGTGACAGTAAGCCGATAAAAGCGCAAAAAAGAAAAAAAATTGACTTTGCCCAATGGAGTCTTAAAAGAAACAATGGAGTAGGTCAAGTATTTGATAGACGTCTCAGCTCTGTCGGAAGCCTCTGCCTTCCATGCAGTTGGTCGTAAGTTTGATCACCACTGAGAGCAAATGTTTGTGTGATAAACATAAATATTTGTTCTATGTATTCTATGTAGGTATACATTTTTTTTAAATATAACCTACATAGAAAACATAGCCACATAGTAGTAATAGTAAATGTATTCATCAGTATAATCTAGCTGTCAAAGTATAGGCGACAAAGAAATTGGTTTACCACTCTAAGGCTGAATATCATTTGCACGTACAAAACGTCAAGGGCTATTTTCGCTTGACAGATTAATAACTGGTAGGTACGTCAGAATCTGTCAATCTGTAATCCTTAGCGAATAATTATGTTACTGGGAGATGTCATCAAAAGTGGTAAACCAATTTCTTTGTCGCCCATACAAGCTTTATTGAGTTTTGAAAGTGTGAAAAGTACCTAATTGCTTAGAAGTTTTTTTTTACAAGTTATAGGCAAGCGTTTGACTGCGATCTCACCTGATTTTAAGTGGATTTTTTCAGACCAATAAATACATCTACCTGATCTTAGTCCGAACACAATTGTAAACCTGTCGGCTACATAAAGCATCTAACACTTCGTGTCTATACACTTAAAACACTTATCAACGGTTATGGTGCCGAAATATGGCATTGAATGGCTGTCGCTGTGTGCCGTTGCATGCTTCGCATTCATATTTAAGCACTCTTTATTTGTAGCGCAATGCGTTATGATGACCGCATGGTGACTCATTCATTAGTCATCATACATAAATACAAATTTTACACATATTAAATATTTTAATATAATTTAACTAATAGAATATTTTATTCAACGGAATCCTACTAATATTATAAAGGTTGTATGAATGGATATATGTGTGGATGTATATTTGTTAATCTTTGACGCAAAAACTACCGAATGAATTTTAATGAAAATTCACAATAATGTAGTTTAATACATCAGAATAAAACATAGGCTGTAGTTTAAAAGGATATTGTGTGAATTGTCAAAATATAAGTAGGCCTATAGCAAGACGAAGTTATGTTAGTCATCCTATTTAAAATTTTATTGTGACTTGTGTTTTTGACTACGTGTTGAATATTATTAGATAGTAATTTATTAATACCTAAATGCAATTAATGTATTTGGTGTAAACCGTATTAATTGAATAAATAAATAAATAAATGTTATTTCCGTTGAAAAAATATTCTTCTGCAAATATATTATTATGTTAATTTCTTGGAATGATAAACGTAAAGGAAGTCTGGAAGTTAGTAAGCCACAGTTTTAACGTCAATTTTATATTAGTAACATCACTAATAAAACAATAATAGAATTGTGTCACAATGTAGCAAACTCAAGGTTATCAGCAGACAAGTTTATTACGTACTATTAGTCATCAAAGTTTCTATTTAAATATCTATAAATAGGTATATCCAGAATACAAGAACTTTCATCATCATCATCATCAACCTATCTCAGTCCACTGCTGGACGTAGGTCTCTCCCAAGACGCGCCACTAAGCCAGGTTTTCGGCTCTTCTCATCCAGTTTTTGCCAGCTACACTAGGCAAATCGTCGCTCCATCTCGCCGGAGGGCGTCCTACACTACGTTTGCCTAAACGCGGTCTCCACTCCAGTATCCGTTCGCTCCAACGGTTGTCGATTACCACTTATTATTAAGTGGGATATTTTACTACCTGAATAAAATAACAAAAAAACTAAAATGTATTTTAAAATAATTCACTCGAGTTACAACTGTTACGGTGACAAAAAAACTTGTCGTTGGTATGCGCATAACCGTAGTTTAAAACAAAGCAAATAAAGACATTATAACAATTACATTACATAGAAAGTACATCCACTGATTATACCTACGCCCAGCAGTGGATATAGGTTAATGATAATGAAAAAAACAAAACCTAGGTCTTTTCTGAAAAGCTTTATTTCTCATACTTAATGAATAAATCAAATCATTACCTTTTGCTAAAAATATTGCCCATTTGTAGCAAAAGGTAATTGTATTTGAAGTATTTAATCTAGGTAGCTTAGGTACCTGTTTGTAGTATTAAATCTACTTAGTCTGAATTCTCTACATTGTCTCAAAAAAGCTCTTACAAGAAAACTTTTAAGTAACTTTATACATTTTTAAAGTGTCTCGTAAAATCGACAAAACTCTTGTTTTACGAGGTACAAAAAAGCTTCTTTATTATTATAATTTACACCTGAAACTGGGGCACACGAATAGATTGATGGCTAAAATAGGTACGGTGGTAGTACTTCTCTGGCTGAGGTTTATAGTTTATTTTGTATATGATAGCGAAAAGTCCTTTAATTAGGTAAATAATACAATATATATAGTTTTATTAATACAATGGCAAAGTACATTTACAGATATTGAGCAGGTGAAAAGGACAAGCAAAATAAATAAAAACTCAAATGAATTGCTACAGAAAAATAAAAAGATTTATTTTCTCTCAACAATAGGTAACATCAAATTTGTAAGTACATAAAATATAACTATTGTAATTTACGTATAGCCGTATAGTAACATATAAAACAATAGACGGCCTATTAGTTCAAAATAACTTGCAATCATCAATGGTCAGCCCAAACAATACCGTCTCCAAACACACAACCATGCATGCGTGCTTCAGAAATTACATGAGTAACAAAGTGAGACCTTGGCCGATATTATTTTCGCTTGGGCGTAAAGATTGGTTTGGTTACTCAGTAACAGAGTAATAAGGTTAGAACTAAGTGCAAGTTTGATCATGCAACGAGTTACTTCCTTCGGATGATTTTCTAATGCAATGGAAATGGGATAGAATGAATGTTTCTCAATAATGTTACTATTTTGTTTCTTACATCTGACCGACATGATCTATGTTACACCGTAGGCCGCATCATCATTTAACATCAACATTTAGATGTTGCGGAGATTTTTTTTATTTTATTTATGTACAAAATAAAATAAAAAAACGACGTGAGGCACTCGGGGACTGCCGCCGTAAAGTTATTGCATAACATTTTTTGCTGGATTACGCATGCGCAGTGTTAGGTTATTTTCGTTACGGAATTTCTGGATTCGGTCTCCACGCTCAAGGCCCGCGATAGAAGCTATGCAATAGCTTAACATGTTAGACGGAAATACGGTTTTGTAAAAAATAGAAAACAAATTATGATATCGAATGGACTTAAAATGAGGACGATTGACATGGTATTACTGGACGTAGGTCTCTCCCAAGACGCGCCATTGAGCTCCGTCTTCAGCTCTTCTCATCCAGTGTTTGCTAGATACATTCCGCAGATCGTGGCTACATCTTGCCGGAAGGTAAGTTAGTGCTTATAACAAAACACAACGATCCTATTTATTATACCTCTGTGGGTACATTATTGCATTATTCTGTGGTTTGGGAGTAATAACACATTTACTGCCTATTACTCAGCTGTGAAAACATACGAGTATAATTTCGAGTTGCGTTGGCTCGAGTGCCAATAATAATTAATAAAGAAAAATAAGGGCAGGTTCAAATGAAATTTGTCAAAGTTTTATCAATTTGTGATACAGATTTAATAGGTCGCGTGTTTAAAAATACAAAACATTTATTAATTCAAAAATATAAATGACAGGTGACACTTTTACAAAAAAAATACAGAACAAGTAAAAAGTAGGAATCTTAAAATTAATACAGAAGGTAGGGGTGGATATGCCTACGAAAAATGTAATAATGTGGCATTAAGCTGAGACTGGACCTGTTTGACAGCACATTTTCATCGTTTTATTTCAAATGTTTGTTTTGCTCCTTGCCATGGGGATCTACCTAGGTAGGTTCACTTGGTATAGGAGCTATTTATTTATTTGTTTATTTTTAAGTGTTTTTTAGTCTGTATAATTTTTAGTTGTGTTTGTCAAATAAATAAATTCTTATTCTTATTATTAATAAATTTCAGTTTTCATATTAAATCATTTTTCGTTTTATAATGAAGGTTAGGATAGAACGATATAACTGTGCTCAGGGATTAAGCCCATTGTTTTTAATTGTTTGAAATAAATTGGTGATTGGAAGAATTTGATGACTATACACTTGGAAGGCGACAAACGTGCTAGAGTAACAAATTTTTACCGAATTTTGAAATTGAATGATGTATCCTTCGTTTTTGTACTTCAATGCATGTATTATAATATATATTAAACACCACTTTTCAAATTCGGATAATGTGATCAACTTCTGTCACCGACTGTACAATATTTGTAAGACTCGCTGAGATCATCCACAGAAAATCGCGGTCCTATTCTGGGAATTGGGATCTTTACGAATAAAATAAATCCTACTTTATGTACATTCTTTAATCTTTAAAGAGCACTCTATGAGATTGCTGCTATTGATTTATTAAACGAATGTTTCAATGAAAATGATTTCAGATTTTACTACAGTTGTTGAAGTAATCTTATATATTTTTTACATCCAAAAATTACACATTTTTAACGTTTTCTGTTTTATATTTAAAACTATTCGGTATAAAAATGAATTTAAAAAAAATCATGTAAGTATACTACTATCAGAAATCAGTTCTCAATACAAGCTTTGCTTAGTTTGGGACAAGATCGTGATGTGTAATTTAATTATATAAATATTCATGGACATTTCACAAATCGCGCTCTAGTCCCAAACTAAGCTTGAAATATGGGTACTAGATTGCTGATAGAATACACACACTTTTTTTGTCAATACATACTAATACCTACAAACATTACAAACATTAATTCCAAGGCGGGAATCGAATCCACAACATCCGCGTCGCAGGCGGAATTCGCCCGCCGCACCACATCGGTCGTCAAAAAATATAATAAAAACGTTTAAAGTAAGAGTCAAGCTATAAATAATTAGAAATTCGGATATTCAGCCGCTCAATTCCTGGTTCTACAAGTGGGTTTGATTCCTGTTTATTTTAGATCTGGCTTTAGTTTAACATAAACAACAGATTGTAAGCAAAGTTAAGACAAACTTAAGCAAGTTTTGTTTGATGTGGCTCGTCTGTCTCTGTGACCGCGGTGGGAACTTGTTAAGTCAAGTTAAACTTTACATAACTAAGTTATTACATCTCCTAAGGATACGTAGGTACTAAAATTTTATTAAGTTTATTCACAAACAAACTAACGACTATACAGTATTTACAAAATGTACATTGTCATATAAAATACATAAGAAACAGTTCAACTGATCCAAATCAGTACCAATCGGAAGCGTGCCCAAGACACTGGCTGCACTGCCGCGCTGAGTACTTAAACTAACGTAGATTAAGTTTAGTCAAACATTTTTTTTTCAGCCTACGCTTTCCCACAGCTGGGCAACAGTCTCCCCCCTTTCTTTCCACCTCTCTCTATCCCTGGCTAACTCTGCCCATTCCCGGTCGAAAGAGTCCAGCTCGTCGCACCAACGCTTCCCCGGGCGTCCGCGACGTCTTCTACCCCCTAAGGGTATGCCTGAGACTCCTTGAGACCACCTTTCTGGATCCATACGTATCACGTGACCCGCCCATTCCCACTTCAGCTTCGCTCCGAAGGCATAAAACGAACAATTCATTTTATTAGAAATCTCTAAGAACAAAGAAGTAGAGAAAAAGCTGAATAAGCGAAGTAATACCACCGCTCTTAAGCAGGCACTGCGGCTAATTAATGATTTCTGTGTTCCGGAATTAAGGAATTATTGTTATGTTAGTCGCCATTTGATAAATGTAGCTTTATTCTTAATCTTATAAATGTTGTTATCTCCTTAATTCATTTCATTACACATAATAATAATAATAGATAGATAGATAACTCTTTATTGTTCACCACACACAAATAAAAACAAAGAACTTAAACAAGTATAAGTGGCATCACAATGGGCGGCCTTATCGCTGAGAGCGATCTCTTCCAGGCAACCGAAATAAAAATAATACGTAAATCTTGAACGTGCTCTGTGAGACATATTCACTGCGTTCAACACTCTAGACATACATTTCAGATATCTTAAAGAAAAAGGTGCCCGATTGTCTTGAGTGATAAACGCAGTAACTTGTCTCACGTCCTTCATAAACATGCTCCATCCAATACATGCAACTATTTTTTCCATGACTTATTGTTATTTGCTTTGTGTTGTGTGTTTTCCAAATAAATCTTTGTCCATCTATCTATCTTATTTCATAAAAACAACCTTCAGAAAAAAAAAATAACAAATCTAGGCCAATTAAAAAAACTTGGAATAAATTAAACCAACAGTTACGAAAAGTTTAGTTCAGAAACAAACTGCTAATCAATTTTAACAATTCCAAGTTTAAGTTACAACCCGTAGGAAGATTTATTTAAATCCGTTACATTTCGAACTTAAGCCTTAAGTTTCTAAAAATTAGTTTTTGTTATATTACGGTCGTAATTTACACAATCTCATTATGACAAAAATATACCTACCACTAAAAAGCAAAAATATCAACCGATTTCAATACTGCTTAAACAAAATAATTTGTCTTAAATAATGACATAGCTACAAAGATTTACAGATATCTTCAGTCTTTTATACCTCCTATATATTTTTTTATATTTAGACACCCATAACACCATGCATGTTTATGTTTGTCTATATAACATAATAAATAAATAAAAAAGCTTTATTTCCTAAACCTAACATAAATTTCTGATACATATATTTAAAAAAAAAAGTTAAATTTAAAGTTTTGGTTGGGCCGCCTTAGCGGTAAAAGCCTCCTATATAACATACCCTTAAACAAATAAACATTGACAGTTATATGGCATAAAGCTAGCACAATAATAACACAACGACAAACAAATGACGCTTATTTATTGACAACAAAAAAGAACATTGTCCAAAAGATAAGCTCGCGTCAATACTGAACGTCTTCGAACCTTTGACTCCAATATTGGACGTCTTAAATAACGTCTCTAACTTTAAAAGACGAACGGTTACGAACAGCGATTTAATTTCCACATTCGATAGCTCTTGCTAGACTTTGGTTCTAGTTTTATTCGATTTGCTTCTCGAAAACTGTCGCGAAAAATGTCGGGTTACGCGCCTCGAAATATCGTCTTGCTCCGTACAACTTGCCTGATAGATTTTGAAAATTAATTCGAATAAAACAGACTTCGGGCTATGTTGCTCATTAAACTTCGACTGACGTGTGTGAAGCGTGTCTTTTTATTCTCTTGTAAATGACAGGAGCGTTAAATAGCCCAATTGGCTTTATGTCGAATTTGAAAACTATATGAAAATAACGGGATTAGAATTCTGGAGGGATTGTAAAAAATATCGTACAAAGGCCGAACAAAATCTCCTTCAGAGCATGAATAAAATAAAAATTAGTTATTCTTTATCGAGGTTATAGCAATGAAATCGCTATAAAGCTGTACAACATGGGTTGCTGCCACGGTTTAAGGGAAATGTATGGTTTTCACAAATTTATTTCTTTTTTAGGCGTAAAATAAGCTTTGGTAGAACTATCTTGCTAGACCTGCAGCCACATAGCACGGGTTTACAAATATGTAGTATCTCAACTAACTCAATGACAAACATTTTTTGTGTTTCTTAAAGTCTTATGTTTAGAAATACCAACCATAATGTGGCAGATTAAGGATTGTTAAGCTCTGCTATTTTTGTATTTCCAAAGTTATTTTGAGTATTTTTAGACACTAGCATAGTGTCATGTGGTGTTGTGTATAATATGTTTTAGATGGATCAGTAGGTAATCTATCATCACTACAAAGTATAAAAACAAACGTCTGTCTGGCATTATCAAATCAAAAGTTTTTTATTTCGGAACTTGAAACAATATTTTTTCCACAATAACAGAATGTAACGATGATAGCTACTATTTATGCTTAGATCTTTAAAACTACGCAACTGATTTTGATGCAGTTTTTATTAATAGATAGAGTAATTCGAGATAAAGGTCTATAAGTATTAAAGTTGCACAAATGCGAAGCGGGGCCGTAATAATTATAAACTTATAAAATGTAGCGGATTATATGAGCTTATAATTATTACAGTGTACCTTTAAAATAACTAGTGCTACCCTCCTAGTAATACGCTTATGTAAAAACTTATTTATGTTAGAAGTTTTATGATGTTTTTATTGGATTCAGCGCATAGTTTGATGTTTGAAGGCTTCTAGAAAATGAAGTTTCTTGAGATTTGTTTTACAACTTGAGGAATGAGTAACTTAAGTCTTAGTTTTTCTTTTATATACTCAGAGGGGCCAATTTTTATCAACTCACTGATGGCCTAGCAACATGGATACTGTAGTAACCTTGATCGTTTTTTGTTAAAACATTTATTTAGAAATATACTTGTGTTTCGCTAACCCCTTTATTATTATTTTATTATTTTTAAATAAGTTTTATTTATTATTATAGCTTTCGGTCTTAAAATTACATAATTACAGTCTGGTTTTAAATAAGGCAGAAATTATGTAAGGAAGACCTTTTGTTAGCTCGAAACATAATTAAATAAATTACTATACTTCAAAAATTAGTTGTAAATAAAATATAATAAGTAATAACTTTCTAAGTTAGATTGAGTGGTAGACACTCAGACACAGAACAAATATTTATGTTTGTCACACAAACATTTGCTCTTGGTCCGAATCGAACGCACGACCCACAGCATGGAAGGCAGAGGTACTACAACGAGCGTGACAGGCGTCACAGGTCAGTTGGTAGTAGTTACTTACTAATCTGAAAGCTGAAATACATCTCTATCTATTTTACCAATTGTTTAAATTATTTGTATCTTGGAACTATTTCACGGAACATCACCAACAGCTGTTTCCGAAAATACGAAAGATTCGTATACGCTTCAAATATAAATCGAGATAGGTACAATCGTGCGCGTCAGTGATTCATCAATCCGTGTAAAAGCTACACCTACGTAACAACATAGTACATTATTATAAGTACTTCATCTGTAAAATTAGATCTTCTTCATTGAGTTACAAAGAAAGTGAAGCCGCCTAAAATGGCTTCAGTTTCTTTGTAACTCATTGGTATTCTGTGGCATTTCTGGTGGACTGATGGGACTGAGCTGTATTAAATCCTATCAATAATAACGCCACAGTCAATGAAATATCGAAACTGAACGTGATTGAAAACCTGGCTGGTCAGAGATTAGGCTAGGCCTACTGTAGTCTGTTCTTCCAAAAATAAAATTTTGGGCATTTGCTATCGACTCTCTAAGCGAGTATAATTATGATAGTACTATGCTCTAACTATTGTAGTTGCGATGCTGTTTTAACTATACTAAGCCCGATCTCTCACCAAACCCGTAAACCATTGAACTTTATAGAGGTTGGACAAACAGAATTTTTAGATGGATGGAGTCATAAAGTTCTTGTTGATATTGACTGTTGGTTTACTGGCAGACCTGTTGACTGTGGGAGGAGTACCTTGGACTGTGCAAATTATTTGCCTAATTTAAAAAGGTTACCCAAATCGCGTAAAAGGCACCAACTAATTTATAGTTTTCATTATAAACGGGATATTTACCATGATTTTTGAGTTTGACTATTTCCCGATATTTCGGCACAGCATGCGTCATGATCACGGGTCGAACTGAGTCTTTGCAAGTAGATATAAAAGTCATTGGCAGACATACCGGTCTACCCTCTTTCGCACTCTTTTATTACAAACGATACTACCATCGATTTCGAATCAGAAATAATCAAACTCAAAAATCATGGTAAATATCCCGTTTATAATGAAAACTATGTTCAAAACCATGATAGTTTCAAAATATTATATCAACTAATTTATGTTACCTAAATAACCTGTATCACGCATTTGCATCTTTTTTACGTCAAGAGTCTTATCAAAGTCATAATTATTTAGTAAAATCACATGGATGGTCTGACCTTTTTTCTGAAAACATGAAGAAGAAGAAATAAAATCACATAAATCATTGAGAATTGTATATTTACGAAGTGATTCTAGATGCTAAAGACCCGATGAACAAGACGCTGTAATGCATGGGATATTATATTTAGGTACAGTAGACTTATCTACCACTATCCTCTCAGTCGGCCCTATCCATAGAAAAGACAAAGAAAAACATCATGAAACATCATCATGTCTGGAAGAGATCGCTCTTAGCGATAGGACCGCCCATTGTACTGTTTTTTTTTATAATTTTATGTGTTTATCATGTGATTCTTTGTGTACAATAAACAGTTTATCTATCTATCTTATCTATTTGACGACCGATGTGGCGCGGTGGGCGATGGTCCGCCTGCGACGCGGAGGTTGCGGGTTCCCGCCTTGGGATAAATGTTTGTACGATCTGCAAATATTTATTCCTGGTGTTCTGGGTGTTTATATGTATAATAAAAAATATCTATCTATGTAATATATTGTATTAAATATGTCAGTCTTCTAGTACCCATAACACAAGCTCTGCTTAGCTTGGGGCTAGATGATGTTGTGTGGATTGTCCAGCATTATTTATCTATGAAGCAAAAATTAGCCCATCTATGCCAATCCAAGTGTACTTTTAGCAGGTATCTATCAACTACCTACCCTTTGTCTGCTCGTTTATCAATCAAGTCCCAAGATCTTTGTTTCGTGAGTTATACAAATTGAGTTTGGGCTCGGTCTCAGTTAGGGTTCCCTGGAGACGGAGACCACAGTATTGCACCCGAGAGAGCAACTTGTCTATAAACAGGGTTCCGGCGTCAACCTATGATTAAATCGTTTAGTTACAACTTCAATATAACGATCTTATTAAGCTATTGCATAGCTTCTATCGCGGGCCTTGAGCGTGGAAACCGAATCCAGAAATTTCGTAACGGAATAACCTAACGAAAATAACTTTACTCTGCGCATGCGTAATCCAGCAAAAAATGGTGTGCAATAGCTTTACCGCGGCAGTCTCCGTGTGCCACACGTCTTTTTTCATTTTACAATGCAATTGTAGGAAAAAAGTGTGGAATTTTGCCACTTTTATCCCTTGTCTGTATGTAACAAACTCTTTATCAATACTTTTAGATAATTTGCTGTTGATTTTACCGGTGATTTGAACCCGCGACCAAACCTTTGAAACACAGGGTGTGTTAACCAAATAAGTACCTATGCTACTAATTCGTCATTCTTATGATTAGGTAAACTTCGTGATAAAGTTATCAATTTAATTTTGAAAAATGTTTGGTTATTTCATTGGTAATATTTTTAGACATTTGTTTTTACCAACAGTTGTGCTAAATTCAGATAGCCGTATGTTCTTTTTGAATTCGTAATTTGCTGAGTCCTACAGACTCCACTAGTGGGTACCTACTGGTCAGGAACTGAGGATCGTGCAGCCTTTCGAATGATTTGCAAATGTATACAATTGTCCTTACCCAACTTGCTAGAGCTTGTTGTTTGCATTTTGTTAGCACTAGCTAAAACTACTCTAGCTATTTTCGTTGTTAGTCTTAGTGAATCACGTGACATGCTTTTCAAAATTTTACAAAAGTAGACATCAGCAAATATATCTATGTTACTATACACAAAACGTTTTCAAACGTCTTATTTAAATAATTGTTTATTGATGACGATAAAGTTTTTCTTTTTAAAAAGTAATCTTGAAATAGGTAGGTAGGTACTGTTCATTAAATCGCAAGAAGAAGACGAAAGTAAGATTGAATGTAGGTACATAGTTATTTTAATGCACATATTCGCGGATTTGTGTGTCATTGTCAACCAGTGAACCATGGCACAGTTAATTATAGAACTCCCCATGTTTCGGCGCGTCAAAGGGCCGCAAATTCGCAGAACTGCATACATGACATCATCCTTTATTCTGAACATTAGGTACTTACTATGAACAAGTACATTCTGGAACATTACATTCTTTACTAAATATGAACAAGTAGCACGCATAATATATATAAACATTCGCAATCAGTAGGTAGCGGTAACCTACTGTTTCTTTACTATGCGTATGCGGTAACCTACTCATAGTATAGTTATATATATAACAACCTAGCCGAAAATGGCACGCGATAAAAACCTGTCGATGACCATCCACAGAAAAATGGACAGCATAGCATCGTTAGATATATTCTTTTTCAAGATGAGAGTGAATTGGTGGTACATATTTAGTTTAGGTGAGATTCCGATCAAACATTTGCCTGTATCAAAAAAATGCAATAGTTTCGCGAATCCTTAGTTTTGAAATTTGAGTACGAACGTAGATCCTTAATATTAAAATGTCAGTGCGATAAAGTGTTCAATGGCTAAATGGTTCCACAACACGCCATAATAAAGATAATCTCATCAGCTCTGTACTACGGGATATTTTGTGACCCACATTACGAAGATGGGATGCTGTCGCTTGATTTACGACGTGCCAGTTTTTTTTTATAGTTTAGTGAACATATAAATCTTTACTGATTATTTTTGCTTGTTCTATTGTTTTTATTTTTTTGTTGATAGAACTTTTAATAGCTTTCGTAACGAGTGAGTCACAGAAGTAAAATAGATTTCTGTCATCGATTTAAAATCAGACACGCTTTTTATTTTGTAAACTTCTACGTTACACCGACACAATGTTTTTATTTCTAATTTTATTTTCTCTTTGACTAAATCATAAAATATTGAATAGGTAATTAACGTAGTTACTGAAAAAGTATATAAAGTTTTTAATTATAGGTATTGTGTCCTTTCTTTTTAATAAAAAAACGAATCATTTTATTGATTGTGAATCCAGGTAAATAAATAGATGCTGGGTTGTGTGTGATGTTGGGTACTCTTTAATTAGCATACACACATTTTGAAATATCGGTAGCTAAAACTATGAACCTTTATAAGTACTTACCTATAATAAAAAATATACTTTTTTACACTAGTTAAGTTGTCTACTCAAGTAATCAATGGTAACTTGTTCCTAAAAATTCCTCGTTAAACTACGACCTAAATAGCGAACTAATAAACATTTAAAAGGCTCCAAAGCCGGCCAAGTATGTGGGTGCAACAATAAAAGTTCAATTAGTGATGATGCTGTCATCGTTTATGGTCATCCTTGTGTTATTGTGATGGATGTTTATGATCAGCAGTTTCATAAGTTTGATTATTATCTCAGAGATTTCTCAAAAATATGCTTTTTATACAAACTAAGATTTGTTGAGTTTACTATGTACGGATTTACAAAAAAAAAATTATAAAAGTAGTTCCCATAGTGCAAGCTTTGCTTGGGACTAGAGTGTGATATGTGAAATGTCCGTGAATATAAATTTACTACATAGGTATTATCTTTTTAGACTCATTGAATTTGTTCAGTTTACAACATTATTGTTAGAAGACTTTTTGGTAGGTGTGATGTGACACGAGGTAGATGGAACAATCAACTTTTACGTTTCGTTCTCTAGCGATTAATTAACCATTGTTCTTGTATAAACATATATGGCAATTTTGACATCATTATAATACTTGATACTATTTTTTTATGAAAATATGCCGTTGTAAAGATATTGTACAAATTGCGGGAAATCAATTGACACGAATGAACCGGGGGGTGTGAATGAATGAGGGCCTTCATCTGACAGTAGATAGACCCCACAGACTAAATAGTTATAAAATATTAGCTAAACTTTATTAGAAATTGCTTTGGTATACGATAAGTTTAGCCTAATAAGCTTAGGTATAGCCAAAAATAGTCTTGGAGTTATTTTCAGTATATTTGACTAGTAAGATGCATTTCACAAAGTAGGGCAATGTACTTATATAATACACAGCAAAAGCGTGGGAATGTACGTATGGCTGGAACACAAACCAACACACTCGAAAAGGGATGCTTTGTTTATCCTACAGCTATGAATAGAGTAGTTTTGTGTTTGTATGTGACGTGAAACGGTCATAATGGGGTTAGTGATGCAATGGACATGCTTGAAATGCAATGCAGCACTTACAAACGTTTACTGTATGTACTGTATACTGGGATGGATGTCGAAGTAGCGGGAATCCCAACGAAAAGATAAAATAAATAAATAATGCTGGACAACCCACACAACATCATCTAGCCCCAAGCTCTTGTGTTATGGGTAATCGAAGTACTGACATTCTTAATACATTACATAGATCGATATTTTTTTATTATACACTAGCTGACCCGTGCCCACTTCGTTAGGCATAATTTTTTTAAATATAAAAGTTAGTTAGTTATATGCTGTTGTAAAATTTTTTATAGGCATTTTCAAGCTCCACATCTTTTTTCTAGAACACAAAAATATATCTAGGCGGAAATGCTGTGGTAGCTGGAATTTTTTAAATATTTTAGTACATGTCACAATGGATAAAGATTTTGAACCTACATACTTTGAATATGTTGACGTATGGGAAGTGCTCTATTTTTTTTTTATCTTTATTTTTAATTTTTTACAAAATTTTAGTATTTGTCATAGTTGGGACTTCGAACCAAATTATTTTTTATTAGCTGAGGTATGGGCGATAGTGCTGCGGTAGCCGGAAATAGTTGATAAGGAGTTTAAACCAAATTATTTTTAATATGCCGACGTATGGGCGGAAGTGCTGCGGTAGCTGGTTTTTTTTTTACAATATTTTATTATTTGTCATAGTTGATAAGGACTTCTATCCAAATTATTTTTAATTAGCCGACGTATGGGCGGAAATGCTGCGGTACCTGGAATTTTTAACAATGTTTTAGTATTTGTCATAGTTGACTTCGAACCAAATTATTTTTTATTAGCTGAGGTATAGGCGAAAGTGCTGCGGTAGCCAGAAATAGTTGATAAGGAGTTTAAACCAAATTATTTTTAATATGCCGACGTATGGGCGGAAGTGCTGCGGTAGCTGGATTTTTTTTACAATATTTTAGTACATGTCACAATGGATAAAGATTTTGAACCTACATACTTTGAATATGTTGACGTATGGGAAGTGCTTTATTTTTTTTTTATCTTTATTTTTCATTTTATACAAAATTTTAGTATTTGTCATAGTTGGGACTTCGAACCAAATTATTTTTTATGAGCTGAGGTATGGGCGATAGTGCTGCGGTAGCCGGAAATAGTTGATAAGGAGTTTAAACCAAATTATTTTTAATATGCCGACGTATGGGCGAAAGTGCTGCGGTAGCTGGATTTTTTTTACAATATTTTATTATATGTCATAGTTGATAAGGACTTCTATCCAAATTATTTTTAATTAGCCGACGTATGGGCGAAAGTGCTGCGGTAGCCGGATATCTGTAATAGTTAGACATATGCTGTCGCTGACTTTTTTGTGGATGATGATGTGTTCTACATAATTGTAGTACATGATTTCTTTCTATCATCAATAGTTTTCGCAGCGCACGCGATGTAAGGAATTTCTTTGGTATTTTTTTTACACCTTGGGTTACATAATTGAAGTTTTAGTAAGGATCCCTAATTATTTTGAAAATATAATATAGCCTATGACACTCAGCAATAATGTGGCTTTCTATTAGTGAAAGAATTTTTAAAATCGGTTCAGTAGATCCCGAGATTACCCCTTACAATTGAACAAATATACAAACATACAAACTTTACCTCTTTATAATATTAGTATAGAGCTTTCTATTAGTGAAAGAATTTTTAAAATCGGTTCAGTAGATCCCGAGATTACCCCTTACAATTGAACAAATATACAAACATACAAACTTTACCTCTTTATAATATTAGTATAGATAGAAGTATAGATATAAAATACCCAGAACACCCGGAATAAAGATGGATGGACTGTGTGAATGATGACATGAGTTACAAATGAGTGAGATTTCTTCTTCTACTCTCCTCTATCAGACGTCTCGGTGCGTCTGATAGACGAGCGTCTGAGAGAGAGTGTGGAAGAAGAAAACATGTTGTATCGACCTCACATAGCGTGGGATAAGGGTACAAGGGTAGAAAGATGATGATGTATTCCTATTTCAAATACTTAGGCGGACGCCCTCCAGTGAGATGGAGCTACTATCTGCGGAATGTAGCTGGCAAACACAACATGAAAATAGACCGGGCTCAGTGTCTTGCAGGAGGAATTTTCAAACTTAAGGACTTGAATAATTGCTAAAATTATCAAACTCTCTATAATAGGACGAATATGGGTACCTAAATAGACTAGGGATTAATGATATACCAAACTATGTAATTAAAATATAATTATAGCAAATAATAGCAATAACATTTAAATATTTTTTCTGTTGATATTAGGATGTTTACGGCCGGTTACAAAAACGTTGATCAACCAAAAAATCAAATTACAATAATGTAAAAACTGGGATCAATCTTGATTTGGGTTGCTCAAACACTTGTTATCTGATCTGTTGTTAAATATTTAGCAGATGACAAGGACCATTCTTACCCACAAATTTCATCCATATCAACAAGAATAGCGTTAGTTATTGAAATTTTGTACGAATATGTTTGAGGATCACTCTACAAACAATTGCTTGCGTAAAGCCAACACAATTTATCCCGCATCTCTATGTAAACATAATTTGTGCTATTAGCTCTGAAGGTTTGGAGCCTCAGAGGCTTGGAGGCTTGTTTCGGCCTCGTTAAGCCTCCTCTAAGTGGCTGTTAGTTAGAATACATAAGCTAATGTTAAAAGGATGTAATTCCTCTATGCATGGTCCGGTTTGAATACGCAGATAAATAAATAAAATTAAAATAAAAGTGTAGCAAATATTAAGATGCTCAGTGTTCATTTATAAGCTTTGATTTAATGATAAATAAAAAAACATGGACATATAACACACCACACTCTAGTCCCAAACTAAGCAAAGCTTGTACTATGGGAACTAGATTAGAACTAGCTGGTAGAATACTTATACTGACCTAATACTTATACATACTCGTGTTTATTTATTAGATTAAGAAATATATAATCAGACAATGAAAATAATAATTATAATGTTATAATAAGATCTATGGTAACCTAATAGTAAGAACCTACTATAAACGTGCTTGGAGGGGAAATGCATATTGACCTACAGTAGAGTTAAAATCAAAAATGAATAAAAAAATACTATCACTCTCATTGCCATAAAAAAATAGCTACATCAGTATTTTCAGAGCATTGTGCCGACAAAAGTGTCGTAAACAATAATATCGTCATCCAGGCCGCTATGCCCCGCGGCCTTTACGACGCTGAAGCAGGTCACTAGCTGGAGCTCGTAAAACTATTTCCTAGATTGACACAAGCTGTAGAATGTAGCGTACCAACTGGTACTAGTACTGTACCTCTACCATGAGTTGTCACAGTAAAATCGCCTGACTTTACTACAGTAGTTACGTCAACATTAGTATTACGAATTTTAGTACCCAACTATCCGCTAGAGGGGCTGTACAAATCTTCATACATTTTTTTAACTACAGACGCTAGCGAGTATAGATATAGTATAGTAAAAACTCATGGTAGAGCTACTGGTACCAACTGGTAAATGAGTTCTGAATTATATAGGTCAGCGAGAACCGCACGTGTAAGGAAGACTTTTGAAGTTAAGATTGCTACTACATTCGATTTACAGGTGACCAGTTTGGGACTAGATGCTATTTCAAAAATGTGGGTCAGCTGATTTCTTAGTCAGAGTATTCTAAAGGGTTTAATTTTGAGCTTCAATTTTTTTTTATTTTACTGAATAGAGGAAATTATTTCAAAACTATTTTAAATATGTAGTATATGTACCACACAGCAAAACTACATCTTTGTTAGGAGTTTTATAGTTTTCACAGGCTTCATGCATTTTTATAGACTTAAAATCCGCTTTTATGATCGTTTTAACTCGTGAAAAATTACTTCTAACGGCACTCAAAGTATCCCTTTTTATGACACAGTTGTTGATTAAAGTATGTTCTACCAATAAACTATATACTAAGAGATCGCTCAAAGCGATAAGGCCGCCCATTGTATTCACTTACTGCAAACACTGTTTGTCTGTTATTTTCTTGAGAGTACAATAAAGCGTTTTCTTTCTATCTATATAGAACTAAATAATGGATGTTTTTTCCTATTTCTTCTTTCTTGTGGTCCTCATAACCAACCTGGGCCACTTAACCTACTCTCTTTTATGCTTAGTTCTTAACCACGAAGGGTCCATAGAATACTGTGTTCCTTTTAGTTTCTATAGTGTTCTGAACAATCACTTCATTCGCCAATATTTATTTAAAAAAATATGCAATTTGTTGAAATTGCATGGCTCGCTAAAGACCAAAAAACTCTACTCTAAAATGAGGTTCCTTTTAAGCTCGTTTAAACGTTCCATCAATATAACTGACTCGTTCACTTGTTTCGAGTCCTGAAAATGTGCCAATAGGGTATCGGAACGATGGTGCAAAAAAAAAAGTAGTTTGCAGAGCCCTTAGTCCGAGCTTGTATTTTAAAACTCCCTACTCTCGAGCCGAGAGTCGTCTCTCGGCTTCTTACAAAAATATAAGGACATCCAAGAGACGACTTTCGTCTCGAGAGTAGGGTGTTTTAAAATGCAGGCTCGGACTAAGCCCTCAGTAGAAAACGCATTAACGCTAGCTCGACTACCGATCGTTGCAGCGTCACCCGTGTCTTGAATGTGCTAACGTTACGATACGATTACGATTGTCACATTTATTCCTATTGTAGACTATGTTCCATAGGATTCTTCTGTCCAGTATTTCACTAGTATTTCCACCTCTACAAGCATTATTTTATGTTTTCGCTGATCCACGGTTATTATGCATACCGCCTGAGATTTACGATGTCATACGGCGAAATTATGCAAAAGTTATGGGTCGTTTTCATGTTTGTAGAAATGTCTGCAAGCGTCTCTTCTCTGAGAGGGCTGAATTATCTCTGTCTCTGTGCTTTGACATTTTATGCAGGTCATATTTTCATCTGCCTTTGAGATCTGGAAGGACATTTGGTAATTTAAAAAACTTGATAAAACTTTCTATGGTATTCTGGACCAGCTGCTAGAAATTACAACTTCTCTACTTGTCTGATTTATCTGGTTTATTTTACCATTAGAAATAAGACCTAGGTAATACCTTATGGTAAGAGCCAGATAGGTACATCAAAATGGTAAGAAAGGAAACGGGTAAAAAAAAGGAACCGTTGACAAAAAGCATACTTCATCAATCATTTTATCATAATTTTCATGTCATGAATAACATTATTATTTTAAAAACTAAATCTTTGTTATTATTTATTTTGATGCAATAAAATAAATTTATCTTTATCTTTAAATGTAGTTTTATTTACATCCTTGAATAAGAACAAGATTCACGTTAACATTACGTAAAATTTACCTAATTTTAAATATTATGTGGTTGTTCATTCCACGAAGCAATACGGGAGGTATGGCTTAGTGGTGTGCAGTCAGATAAATCTTGGAACAAAAAAGTCGGATCAAATCTATGATATAAAAGGCCGGATAGAAAAATATCACCATCAAAGTAACTCGTAGCTTGGAAAGATCTTGTGCTTGGAGTGTCTTATATCTTTATCTGCTAATGTACTGCTATTTTCAAAGTGTCGATAGGCATAATTTGGCATAACTTTTCGCTAAAGACGAGTTTTACCTTGATTCAATATTTCATTATATAAAATTTTAACGACATGACTTTTACTTGTTTCGAGAAATTTAATAGTAATTAGTAGGTACCTAGTTTCTTAGACTCATCTACGATTCTAACTGATCTTTGTTTTTGTTGTTTTTACAGGACAGAATATAATTGACTTAGTATCAAGTTTAAATGATTTTTCCGGCTTTTGTGCTTTTTGAGCTAACCCTACTTCCGACTGACTGTTAACCTGCTGAACAGTATTCTCGTGTTGTTTTGTTGCCTCAATATTTATTTACGAACGTGAATTTGTTTAGATTATATTACCGATATCTATTTTTGATAATGCTATGTTAAAACAAAACATTGCGTAAGATCGTTTCCGTTTTGAAGCTATGGCATCGACTAATTTTATATTGATGTACTCTGAAGTAATTAAGAACTCAAAATAATATGAAATCTGACCCTAAGAAATCAAAGTATTAACATTAGTATTGTGTGACGCCTGTCAATAGTAAGAACGCGAACCATTGACAGGCGTCACAGTTCAGTTGGAAGCTCTGCCATCCGTGCTGTGGGTCGTGGTTTCGATTCCCACCACAAATGTTTGTGTGATGAACATACATATTTCTTCTGTGTCTAGGTGTTATTATGTATTCTATGTATATATGTAGGTATTAACAAAATACATATGTATAAAAGTATACTGTCAGCAATTTAATTCCCATCATACTGCTTTGCTTAGTTAGGAACTAGAGTGTGATATGTGAAATGTCCATGAATATTTTTTTATTTATACCATCCAGAGGTAGGAAGAATAAGCAGATTTGAAAAACATAGCATCTTATGTATAGAAACATGGCATGTGTGTCGACAACGTGTATCGCTTCCTTCATAGACAAATAAATATAATTTGATTGACTTTCACTCAGCAAACCACTACAAACAAAAGCTATTTATAATATTGCTTCATACTAAGTAGGTACCTACCTAACTATACCTACTATGTAGCATCTCTTAATTAAAAAAATGTTTGCCCGAACAACAAAGCTATACCAAAATCGACACCACTTACTGATAAACACGCAAAGTGTTTTTGTGAAAGCTGATTAAAAGGGTGTTTTCAAAGAGAGTCTGTGCTATTTTATCAACGCCCTTCCTTTGACATAATATTTGAATAAAATGTTTTCATAAAATGAAAAGCTATAACTTTGATAACTTTGTTTATTTATGAACCGAAGTTAAGTCCCGCACTCAGAAATGTCACTTGTTTTTTCTTTATACACAATGTCTTTTGACTTTTTTTATTAGATATAGGTATTTATTATATGTACTTATTAACAGTGGTGCGAAGCGAGTTATGAAAAAACAGACGGACTGACTTACATGAAATAAATCAAATAGAGAGCAGAAATAAGCGAAGTTCATATACATAATACCTAGTATCTTAAAACCATGGTAAAAATGTATACTTAGCTAAAATTTATCAATGATTGATTTTTTCTAGTAGGTAAGCTATGGCGAAAGAATTAATAAATCTTTCCACTAATCGTGGATTCGCTGTCGATTTTTATTGTTTATTTTTTCTGCTTTTTTTTTTTAAATTATGTAATTCTTATACCTACTACTGCTTTTCTCTGTGATCTTAGAAATGTCTAATGTTGAAGTAGGTACTTACTATGTAAAGTGGATATATTTTATGACCTGGCTACCTACATGTATTTTATGAAATAAACACACTTTTTACTTTTTACTTTAGGTACTTTACTAACATCTCTGAGTGCAGCTGTTACGGTACCATTTCAATTCTAATCTTAGTCAGTAATCGCTATTTTCAAGGAAAAGCGGGTTTTCCTAAAGGTTATCTGAGATAAACTTATTTATTTATAGACCAAGTTTGAAGCAGTTGCAACATTTATAAACTAATTGATACCAGTCCCATTGCTGGGCAAAGGTCTCCCCCCTTTTCCTCCATTCCTTTCTATCAGCCACCGCTTCCCACCAGGCTCCGTCATATGTATCCAAGTCGTCACGCCAACGTTTTCTTGGTCTGCCTCGGTTTCGTCGTCTATCCGCAGGCACCCATTGTGTGACGACTGTGGCCCATCTCGTCAAGAAGTCATCATCAAGAAGGATTTAAGACAATTAAATGAAATCGTGTCACACGAGCACAACACAAATCAAGGCGGCACGATGTCAAGTGAATAGGGTTTGGTATGCGCACATGCAAGTAAGTGCCATCAAGAGGACAGTAGTGACTGTACCTACTAACGAATGGTATTTCTTTACGTTCTATCTACTAATTGAACATAAAATTATAAGTTCTTGACTTGACCACGACTATGTGACCCCCCCTGGCGCCAAAGCTGGATCCGCCCTTGACCATACCTAATGATGACATAAAGTCAACGCTAACTTTTTATAAGATAGGGGTTTATCTTTTAATATGTCAAATATCATTGCACTAATCTTCTTTTTCGTGTCGATCATGCTCTCAAATATTATGTTTCCAAAACTTGGCCACCTCTATGTTTTCAGCGTACAAATCGCCCAAAGTAAGTACAGGTTTTTGGGTTTGGGGGCAGGTCAATAGGTGAGACATGGTTTGAGGAGCCACGCCAAAACTGCAGTAATTAGGTACCTATGTATATACAAGTAGATACCTAGGTACCATATGTAAAATATATTTTTTAAACAAAAATTTCAAAATTTTGCATAAAAGGTTTTCCGGTCAAACATAAAAATCTCGACTATAACGCTTCGTCGCCCGAATTCATTAAACTCTGGTAGGTATGTAGGCTACCACATAAGTAATGTAAGTTGCTACAACCACTCACAACCTCACGGCGCATAATTCGAGTGCAAACGATTCGAATGACTCGCAGAATCTAATAAATACTTATATTAATATTCATGGACATATCACACACCACACTCTAGTCCCAAACTAAGCAAAGCTTGTACTATTGGAACTAGATTGCTGATAGAATAATTATATACTTGTAAATACATACATAGAATACATAGTAACACCCAGACAGAACAAAAATATATATGTTCATCACACAAACATTTGCTCTAGGTGGGAATCGAACTCACGACAAACAGCATGAGATGTAGAGGTAGATGTACCTACTGAGCTGTGACGCCTGACATAAAGAACTTAATTAATTGTTGTAAACAATCTATTTCAGTATGTTGCATTATATTTTATTTTGATACATTTTATGAAAAAAAAGTGCTCAGTGGCGCGTCTTGGGAGAGACCTACGTCCAGTAGTGGACTGACATAGGTTGATTATGATGATGATGATGAAAATAAAATAAAAAATATACAGCCAAATCGAGTGAAGTGTAATCACTGTTGTTATTTTCCAGTGCGTTATTTCAACCCTCATAGTTTCCGTTCTGCTTACAAAAGCTCTATAATACAACGGAAATGAGATCATTAATGGAAAAGAGTCATGTGCATAATAAAAACTCTCTTTGTGTTTGTACAATTTGTAAAAATAATTGTGAGGTTGTAGTCTGGTTTTCAATATACTTTATACTTACCTAAGTATACCTATATTTTTTTTACTGAACATACGTTTACATAAGTTTTTTAAAATTTTACATTATAACTGGATTATAAATAGGCACTTATACTTCGTATTTCTTAATCATTCATATCCAACAAGAAGTTTATTTATTTTAATATTTCGTTCTCTATTTTTCTGATAATCCCATTTGGCAGTCAGAACCAAAACACAAGAACCCATAACACTATAATTAAATAGGTAATGTACCTACTTTCCTACATTATAAATAAATAAAATAAATAATGCTGGACAATCCACACAACATCATCCAGCCCCAAGTTACGCAGAGCTTGTGTTATGGGTAGGTACTAGAAGACTGACATACTTATTACAATACATTACATGTAGGTAAGTATAGATATTTTTTATTATACATATAAAATACCCAGAATAAATATTTGCAGATCGTACAAACATTTATCCCAAGGCGGGAATCGAACCCGCAACCTTCCGCGTCGCAGTCGGACCTTCGCCCAGTTTGGTAGGTACTAGAGTGTGATGTGTTAATTGTCCATGAATATTTATTATTATAATTAAGAGAAGCCCAATTAGAGTTCAACAAATCATACGTTTTTATTGCCATTTTCATTAGAATATTCAGGGCAAGGAAATAACTTTCCTCGGTTTCAGTTTGATAGGTTGCTACTAGATTGGTTTCTTGCCTGACGAAAGCCCATTCATGCATCGAGGTGGCTCCAACACTGTTAGTGGTCTTACACTTCCTTCTGCGGAAGTCAAAAATATGGAAATGACATTGACAGGCGTAACAGATCAGAGGCCGTATCCTAGCCTCCGTAGCCTAGCCTCTCAAAACTTACCAGGTTCTAAATCACGTTTTGTTTCTTTGATTTTCATCGGTACCTATTATGTGGCATTTCTGGTGGACTGATGTGACTGAGCTGTATAAATCCTATCAATAATAACGTCACAGACACCTCATCTACAAGAAATGGCACAGAATACCGATGACTTACTATAAAAACTAGACGTGATTTAAAACCTGTCAGGTTTTGAGTGACTAGTCGTGTATGTGGTGCCCGCGGTGTAGTTACCTGCACTTATCCCTCGACGTCTGAGTCGGGTATGTGGTGCCCGCGGTGTAGCTACCTGCACGTATACCTCGTCGTCCAAGTCGGGTATGTCATGCCCACGGTGTAGCTACCCGCACCGCACGTATCCCTTGTCGTCCGAGTCGGGTATGTGGTGCCCGCGGTGTAGTTACCTGCACGTATTCCTCGTCGTCCAAGTCGTGTATGTGGTGCCTGCGGTGTAGCTACCTGCACGTATCCCTTGTCGTCCTAGTCGGGTATGTGGTGCCCGCGGTGTAGTTACCAGCACGTATCCCTTGTCGTCCAAGTCGGGTATGTGGTGCCTGCGGTGTAGTTACCTGCACTTATCCCTCGTCGTCTGAGTCGGGTATGTGGTGTCCGCGGTGTAGTCACCTGCACGTATCCCTCGTCGTCCGAGTCGGGTATGTAGTGCCCGCGGTGTGGCTACCTGCACGTATCCCTCGTCGTCCGAGTCGGGTATGTGGTGCCCGCGGTGTAGTTACCTGCACGTATTCCTAGTCGTCCAAGTCGGGTATGTCATGCCCGCGATGTAGCTACCTGCACGTATCCCTCGTCGTCCGAGTCGGGTATGTGGTGGCCGCGGTATAGTTACCTGCACGTATACCTCGTCGTCCGAGTCGGGTATGTGGTGCCCGCGGTGTAGTTACCAGCATGTATACCTCGTCGTTCAAGTCGGGTATGTCATGCCCGCGGTGTAGCTACCTGCACGTATCCCTCGTCATCCGAGTCGGATATGTGGTGTCCGCGGTGTAGTTACCTGCACGTAAGTATCCCTCGTCGTCCGAGTCGGGTATGTCATGCCCGCCAACGGCGGATCCAGGTGTGGGGGGGTCATGGGGATCACCCCCTCCTGAGCCGGTTCCAGGTCTTAGGTGGACCACTAATTGAACATTATTATCACCATACAGATTTAATGTAACTACATACATACCTTCAATATTAAGTTAATTTAATATACTTAATAACTTTGTATGATGGCAAACGTTTGGGAATGACATTATCAAAATTAAATTATAAGTTCTTGACTTGACCATGATTATGTGACCCCTGACGCCAAAGCTTGATCGTGACATCCCCTTGGCGACAAAGCTGGATCCGCGCTTGGGTCTCAGTTGGTAATCGTTCTGCCTTCCATGCTTCCAACCTATGTCATGGGCTCGATCACCACCGGAAAGTGGGGCAAATCATAGATATATACCTATTGGATTGTATTTGAAAGTCTTTCTACTTGTACAAATTATATTAATTGAATAATTAATTACTCACCATTACTTTCTACCTGATGCATAAGTATTACCTGAAAAGCTCACAGAAAAGTACCACTTCCACCATTTATATTCCGTGTAAAAGTAGGTAGTTAACCTATACCTACCTTCGTCTACCTACCCATCTTATTATGGCCATTACCATACCTCTTGTTGGTCCAATGTCCAATCCATTAATAGTATAATGCGGTAAAATTTAGGAGAATAAAATTCATAATCTTTTAGGTAGATAGGTTTGGTGTAGTTAGAGACGAAGGTACCTAATTTATTTTGGATGTAAAATGTTGGTTAATTTATTAATAAAACTACTCTAGACTGACTCGGTACCTACCCGACCGAACTCCGTACCGAACCTACACATTTTGTATAGGTAGGTAAGGTAACTTCCCATAGGTACCTAGGTATCAAAATACTAAGCGGTGCCTCTTTTAGTTACATATTTATATCGAGATCTTGCAGAACTAACTTTATGTTTTACGTCTAGATTCACTTTTTAGTACTTAGAGACATCTATTGATAAAGTTCAGAACTACTTTAACAAGTGGCTGAGTGAACCACATAATCTTTATTCGTGAAACCTCGAATATCGCGCTAGTTGAATAAAATGAAGTTTGTGAAAAAATGATTTGAGAACCCCCGCCATAAGATTTTGTCGGTTGAAAAATAAATAAGTGAATGACCATTGTTTTTGCGTTTGCATATTCTAGCATGTTTCGTTTTATGCTTGACTGACATACTTCTTAGTTCACATTAGGGATGGGCAAAAAATATCGATATATCGCCGATATATATCGATATTTTTCAGAAAAAATATCGATATATATCGGCGATATTTTTTCCAGCGATATATCAATTTTCGATATTTATTTACAGATATCAAAATCGATATATTTTTAAAGCTCTAAACAACGAGTGCTCCTGATGTCAATATCAGACAAATTCTGTTTTGAGTAATGTTATGTTTAATTTGTTTTTTTTAAGTCAAGCAATGAAAAACCTGTTTTTTTAAATAAAAAAAACTGATGTCAAAACAGCCAGATGTGTATTTGCTTTAAAATTTCGAATATTTTGGCAATTTTTATAAATAATTGCATATTGGGCAAAAAATATCGATATATCGAAATATCGATATTTCTTGGATGATAAATCGATATATTTGAAAAATATCGATACGATAAATATCGATTTTTTTTTTCATTTGCCCATCCCTAGTTTACATCACACTGAGATCGTGCTCAGATCTGTGGTCTCATTCATAGAGTAACAATCATTCATTCGTTCGGTCTTTCTTTCAGACAGAGAAAAGAGAAAAGTTTAAATTATTGTAAAACTAATTTTAGACCAACTCAAAAACAGAAACATATTCGCTATATTACTGTATTCGTTATGTTTCGACCGATAAGTTCCATCGGTCGCAGAATCTCAATTGATCGGCAGTCCAAAGAATTTGTTAGGACCAAAGTAATTCGTCAAGCTTCGATTCTCAAACCGGCAGAGAAAATCAAGTTGTACAACAAGGAGAATAAGGAGCTCTTCGGACCCCTGTTAGAAACCAACAAACAAAGAAAACAGCGCCTGCAGAAAGTTGGTGAGTGTAAATATATGGCTTCCGTGACCATGGCACTGGTTGGCATTGACTTTCTAAAATTACGACTAGATTTCACTGTAATCTGATCAGCTATAAAGAATCCATATGGCTTACATATCTACCTATCTCCGACAACTGAAATAGTGATAAATAATACTTTCGTTTTCACTAAAATGCCGGTGCACTATCATACGCGTGTCTCGTCCCTTGCCAATTAAAATCATATGACATACATGTCATGTATAGGCGCCGTGTGTCTACATACGCAATTTATTATCTCTTCTAGCTAAGAATAGTTCGCATCAAAACAACAGCGCGGCGCCTGAGTCCACATCAAAGTATACAGCAGTGAGAAATGCATTGGAGTCCTTAAATAATACAATCCCTTACTCAGCTGATAGTTTTGGAAAGAAAATGTGGCAAAATACAAGGAATTGCGTCAATTTCGTCAGTGTCTTATTGAATAACACTGCAGTCAGAACGTTGAGTACTTCTTCTGTAAACCATGCTACTAAAAGCTCCCCTGCTCAGCCCGGATATCCAAACGATGATAAAATACTCCAGATCAAGCCGCACCGCAATGACTTTGCCAAGCAATATCCATCGGTAACATTGATCCTGAACAAGACTATGACTGAAGACTCCGCCAAAGCTTTAGAGAAATGGAAGCAAGAAAGAATAGCTGAAATGGGATTGGATGAATTCAACAGGTTTTATGAAGGTGAGTTACTTTTCTTTGTTTTTCTACTAAATGCGAAGTTACTGTGCTAAGATCAAAGTTTATTGATGTCTGTAAACAATCCAATCAACTTCATTGGTTTAAACCGACAGCACTGTTGTATCACTCCTTATTATTTACCTTCTGCATCTAGGCTTTAAAAAAATAAAAAATAAACTAAGACTTTCATTACATGATACCAAAATGGTGAGAGATAAGAGTAGACCTCTTTAGTTCAGTAATACTCGGACAAGTTCATTTAGACACAGTTTAGTTAGTTCCGCTTTGTGTTCTGTAGTTTGTATGTTAAATTCATAGACACAAAGAACAAACAACTGTTACACCCAGACACAGAACAATTATTTATGTTCATCATACAAACATTTGCTCTGGGTGAGAATCAAACCCACAACCCATGAAAGGCAGAGTTACCACCAATTGAGCTGTGATGCCTGTCATAATGTTTCATTTCATTAAAAATTCTTTTATTTTTATAATCCACAGCGCAAATGGCAGTAGGAACAAAATTCCATAGCACATTAAAGGATTACTTCACTCAGCCTCGGACGCAGCTCCGTATCGAGAAGGATGTGGAAGGAGTGTGGACCTCTGTTGCTGATGTACTCAAACATATATCCTCTCCCAAAGCCATAGAGTCCAATGTTGTACATCCAATGCTGAAGTACAGGGGGATATTTGATGCAATTGCTGACTATGAGTGAGTATTCAGACCATTATTTTTCAGATTTCTGTTATAATTGCCATACAAGGAAAGAAAGAAATAGAAGTATTTAAATAAATAATACTGGACAATCCACACAACATCATCTAGCCCCAAGCTAAGCAGAGCTTGTGTTATGGATACTAGAAGACTGACATGCTTAATACAATACATAACATTTTTTATTATACATATCAAATACCCAGAACACCCAGAGAAATATTTGCAGATCGTACAAACATTTATCCCAAGGCGGGAATCGAACCCGTAACCTCCGCGTCTCAGGCGGACCTTCGCCCGCCGCGCCATTTCGGTCGTCTAAATTTAAATAATCAGGTTGCTCTTGCAGCATGAATGCTTAATCAGTTTATTTTTTGTTTTGGTTCTTTTGCATTTTTATTTATATCCAAAACAAATTGTCATGTCTTGTATAGGTTTATTTTTACAACTTAAATAGTTCCTAATTATAACTTAGTAAACATCTTTGTTACCCTATAAATAATCGATAAAACAAATTGCGTTTCTGTCTCCCAGTATTGCCTCAAAACGTGCTTGTAAATAGATGCGTGTGCGCTATTGCGTAGTATTTTGAAATTCCAATGAAAACATTTGTAAGAAACGTCACAAAATAATCTTATCGTACATTATCACTCTTTTGCGATAACAATGTCAATGACCAGCGGATTCACCGATTTTGTAATGTCAAGGGGAGTATCAAGGTTATCGGTTAAATTAAGAAAATTATATATACCTCCGAACAGAAAACACTTGAATCTTGTATGTTGTATACCTACTGCATAGGTTATTTACTTTTTGTTTTTAATTTTAATTACGTCGCCCTGGCCATGTCAAAAAAAGACGTGTGGCACTCGGGGACTGCCACGGTAAAGCTATTGCATAGCATTTTTGGCTGGATTACGCATGCGCAGTGTTAGGTTATTTTCGTAACGGAATTGCTGGATTCGGTCTCCACGCTCAAAGCCCGCGATAGAAGCTATGCAATAGCTTAAAAATACAATTGAAATTTATGAATGTGTATGCGTTACAAATATTGTCCTCCTGTCGCGAAGTAGACTCTATATTATTTATTTACTTATTTAAGGAAAACCAACAGTTTGACACTTAATATAGTTACAAACTAAGAACCGGCAATTAAAGGTTTTCACGAATAGTGACACTAGAAACAATATTATTACATGTATAGCTGTAACAATGAGTACTATTGTCTTTGTTGGGTAACTACTTACATTTTAAAGGCCTTTTAAAGAATGGTCTTTTCTAATAAATACCTACATTAATTAAAATTCCAGAGACAAACCAACCCTGATTGAGTGGAAGAAGTCTGATAGAGCGCGGAAGTCTATAACACTAACTTACGATAATCCTGTGCAATTGGCTGCGTATTTCGGAGCGGTTTGCAACGATCTCAACTACAAGCATTTGAACGTGCGCGATGCGCTTCTGGTCATTGCTTATACTGATGGATCTAAGGTAATTATAATATTTCATGGAAATGAAAAATCAACACAACTTCAACTGGTCTTGATTAAATCTTATTAATCAAGACCAGTTGATTAATTATCTTAAAATTTTATTTATTTAAAAAAAACACCCACATCTCAGAAAGAGTATTTTTGTACTTCAATATCTAAATGCAAAAGTCGTTTTAATCCCTTAAAGTAAATTTGAATAATATGTATTCTATGTTATGTATTTACTAATAAATGTATAAATAATAAATAAATAATGATGGACAATCCACACAACATCATCTAGCCCCAAGCTAAGCAGAGCTTGTGTTGTGGGTACTAGAAGACTGACATACTTAACACAATACATTACATAGATAGATATTTTTTATTATACTTACATATAAAATACCCAGAACACCCAGAGTATACAACATGTATAAGTATTCTATAAGCAATCTAGTTCCCATAGTAGGTACAAGCTTTGCTTAGTTTGGGACTAGTCTGATGTGTGAAATGTCATTGAATATTTATTTATTATTTAACTATTTCAGGCTGATGTATATCATTTATCAACGGACAAACTGCGCGAACATTGGGCTCAATGGCTAATACGACTCGAAGAATACGGCAAGAAATACGGCAGCGACGCTGAAAAGATACTTAAAGGCGGCAAACGACTGTTCGAAGAAGATATCGGGAATCTACAGTAATTAACGGTATTATTTACTATACCATGTAGAGTAGATTTTAGACTACAACGTTTAATCCTCGGTAAAGGATTAGTATTGATTTTCTCATTACTACAGATTTTTTCTTACAATATGCTATGCTGTGGAACTGGCACCTAGAATCACCTAGTATGTAAGACGATTCTAAATGATCCTTGTGATTTTACTTAATAAATCAGTTTTGACTTTGACTTTGCTGCTTTTGTAAGAAAAATCTAAAGATCAATGTTAGGAATAGCCCTAAAAAGAATTATTATCGATTATACATATGTATAATAGATTATAATTGTTCCCAAGTGAACTGTATAGAATTTGACATGCCTTGTATGACATTTATCGTGACAAAATAAATAAAATGAAATAACCATAGGTCATGCTTGCGGTAATCTAACCTGTACCTCTCACGTTATTCTGATTGTCGCACAACAAGTCATAAAAAATTATTAAGTATATTCCATTTTTAGTTGCATTAATTGTGAAAATAACCAAATTCATTATATTTTCAGGAAAAAATTGTAGAGCTTTTGAATGAGAAGAAAGAACAAAACAGTTGAAGGTTGCAAAAGACAAAAGCGACTAACGATGCCTTAGTTAGTTTTAAAAGTATGGTAAGTTATTCACCAAATTGAATAACGAGTTCCACCTATACTTTTGACTAGATAAAATTGACTGAAAGTAGTCCTTTTGTAGTTGGATTCGCGCGTGTATGCTGTTTTTTTAGTCCTGTCAAAAAAGTGTCAAAAAAATTCAATAATGTTTCACTCAACAGAATACCGTCATTTGATTGGTTGTTGAGATGGAAGGCATTTCATTCAACAACCAATCAGATGGCGCTATTCAGTGACAATTCTGTCGTAAGATCCCCTTTAAAGCATATACCTAAAGTTTATATTATTTGTACAGATTTTGAAAAGGTACTATTCAAATTAGACTGCGTATAATAAAGGTATTGTTTTGTTTAAGTAATTAATATTATTTTTTGTAAACATTGTTATTAGCAGATTTGTATCTGATGCGATTGTTGAAATTTAAACGATTTTACACTGAACGAGTTATTCCACTTCATCAGCGATATTAAAATTGTAAGTTGTTATGAAGTAAGTGACATATATTCTGAACTGACAGTCAGTAGGCCCTACACATAGGGGTACCAATTAATTAACACGTTTAAAATTTACAGGTTCATAAGGGACCACTCTAATTAAATCCTGATAAGTCCGATTGGTCCCGTATATACAATTTTTTTTTTGACCAAATCATTTTTTCAACTAAACTAGCTTGGACTAAATTTTTCAAGGATCAATACCTATTTGACCGGGCTATAATTAATTATTTTTTTGTATTAAGTACATACTTCAAAACAGTTAAAAATGGGTTTTTTTAAATTGCAGCGTGAATTTATTAAACATTTACGTCGCGCAGATCTTAGTCAGTTCAGAAGTTGTTAAAAGGATTTGGCTCAAGGCAAAATTACCCATTATTTTCTAATAAACGAACATAACGGATTTTACTCATTGGCCGAATTG
The DNA here is from genome assembly GCA_932527185.1 of Ecliptopera silaceata. Lineage (NCBI taxonomy): Eukaryota > Metazoa > Arthropoda > Insecta > Lepidoptera > Geometridae > Ecliptopera > Ecliptopera silaceata. The sequence goes on along the minus strand of OW052205.1, from coordinate 2,740,546 downwards.
CTCAAGAGACAGTGACACTTAGCTCCATAAATATAGAGTTCAGCTTATTTTATTTGCTCTAGTGTTTTAGGTATACAAAGGTATTATACATTATTCAACCTTGTACTCCGTAATTCTAAAGACATTCGAACAGCAATTCAGCATTTTCAGTGGGATGTGATTGCATTCAATGTTCTACACATTTTATCTACAATCGTTATTATTTTACTTTTGTGAATAAAAAAAGACCTGTGGCACTCGGGGACTGCCGCGGTAAAGCTATTGCATAGCATTTTTTGCTGGATTACGCTTGCGCAATGTTCGGTTATTTTCGTTATAGAATTGTTTAATTCGGTCTCCACGCTCAAGGCCCGCGATAGAAGCTATGCAGAAGCTTAAAAAAAATTGGTTGATTAACTATTTTAAATGCACGCGCCTAAACCGCGATTAAACTCACATGCCAAAATGGTGTACAGATACAATACTAATTATGTAATTGGTTTATGTCAATGGCTGTTCAGTCTCTGCCTTGACACGTTACCAACAATAAACAACCATCTGTCAGTCAAGTAGTGCATTAATAAGCGGAATGCTCGTGCATTTTTAAAATGGTTTATTTGAACCTAGTTTGCTTTGATGATTTACTTTAGTTATTGTTATAGATCCTTGACAAAGCTATAAAAAAATGTGTCAATTACTAGCAATTGTTATATTTTTATTTTTCTGAACTAACCTTATTTAGTAGCTTTAAAATAGCCATGTATTTCTCGTAAACTGAAACGATAAGGACAGATAATAGTTATCGTGTTGTTAAATAGGTTAAGTCAGAAAAATGCAACAAATAACAAGGGTCATTTTTACCTAGTAAATAGAGTCTAAAATTGAGGAAGTTGTAATTGTTATGTTACATTTTACAGGGCCAAAGGACTTCTTAGTCTTGATCAAAAAAAATATCTTTGACCAGTCGCATAGGTACCGCCTTTTGGCTAGCTTACTATTATGTTAGTTAACAATATATTTGTAATGTTTTGTGTTGTATTATCTATCGTTTTTAATTGATGCCAAAATGTAGTGTTACTTTATTAGTCATGTTCATTATGTTTAGTTCAAACCATTAACTAAGTTTAGGTACCTACCAATTTCCAACACACTACTGTTGATAAATTGTACCAATGTTTATATTGTGAACCACGTGAAGTGGACTGGCTAGTTTTTTTATGTAAACCTAAAGATTAGAGGGCTGAGCAGGAATAACTGACAATCGTAAGCGTAATGTGTTTGAGATACACTGCGCGCTAACGCCTCGACAGTTAAGCTGATGTTGACGCGCAATGTGCCTCAAATACATCACTGTTTCGATACGTTTACGATTGTAACGTTAATTCGTGCTCACCCCCCAGTTTCCGTTTTGGATTCCTTGTGTAACTGCTAACAGCTAAAATAAGGTCTGATAAGAATCTACCTGTACCTTACTGTGTGCCTACCTATTTAATGATAAATAAATGCTTAAAACTTATTTTTGGTCTTTCTTTTACCTTTAGTATCCTATAAAAATAAGCGTCATATTTTTAAGCTACATGACAACTGACTCTAGGGCAATTAAGTTATATATGTACTGTTCTTTGGACATCATTCAGTTTACTGTTTTCAAAAAATTAATATATCTACCCTTTCCTTCATTGTGTTCAGTCAATTAGATTATACTATCTGATTCACAAAGAACATTAAATCTTATTAGACTGGTCGTTTTTTTTATTCTAAGAGGATTTTGAATGTGCTTCTTTTGTTCTGTCACTGGTATGTCATGTTAGCTGTCTAGTAAAACTGACTGTCATTCATCATAATTGATGCTTTGCTTGTATAATTTTCAAATTCCAATCGAATTGGAAATTAAAAATGAGAGTTTCTATTTCTTTTGTTTTGTATTTTCTTGGTCCGTCTTCACTAATCAACTAATTATTCGTAGCACCTGACATACCAACGTCCTTTCCTGCTCATTTATTCCCTAAATATGCAAATTAACTTTGTAATGTCTGACAAATACTGGTTTATAAAAGTGAAAGCCGGTCCAAAGTTCAAGAACAAAATCGCAGACGGTGTAAACATTACGGTTTACTTACATCACCTGTTGACTAGCTAGAACTATTAGCTCACTGTTCTGTTCATTCTACACTCAGTGTTGTGTGTTTTAAACGCGGTACATTTAACTGTACGATATAAAGATATTTTGCCTCTTTTGGTAAGCTCTCTTTTAACACCTAAGACATAAATAAAAGTACTTAAACTTAAAAATACACCAAAATCAAGTAAACAAATCTGGGTAGATTACCAGATATCTGTCACTTAGGTACCTATTTAGTTGTACCATAAGTACAAAATCAACATGTTTTGAACATTGAACTGTAGATAATGCTTTGAACGATTACCTACTTCCAATCCAAAGATTTTTTTGATAACAATGATTATGAGTTATGAATGACTATCTCATTCTACTTTTATTGTGTTATTTTATTGTTTTTAGAAATTAGAAGTTTGAACCAAGCTTCAGTGCAGTGCTAACTTCTCAACTGGGAGGGTCTGTAAAGAAAGGTGAGCTAATTATATATTAAATTAAATATTAATTATATTAAATATTAGGTGAGCTAATTATATATTAAACATAGATTTTAAATAGATAATTATATAAAAAAAAGTATACATTTTCGAAAGTGCTACTTATACTAATTAAGTATGTAGTAATTAATTAAGGCATACATTTTAGTAACAAAATGTTACCAATTATGCATTGTTTATATACCTGTATTTTGATTCAATCAAAGTGCATTTGGAATTTAAATTGCAGGTCACAGTGAAAGATCAAGACATAAATCCATTTTGTGTTTCAAATCCTATAATTACTTATCTTCATCATCATCATCATCCACAGCCTGACTTGACCCACTGCTGGGTAAAGGCCTCTGTCTGCTCCTTCCATTCCACACAATATCTTAAAAACTGACATTTCAATGTAAACATGATTGTGATAATTTTAAAACTAGACTGTAATAAAATTAGAGTAATGTAATTTTAAGACCAAAAGCAATAAATATATTTTTTATTTATTTATGATATTTGTTTTCAGATATTAACCAAAATGTCTACTACAATGAGGCACACTCTGCGTCTTCTCCGAGCAGCAAAGCACAGTCAAGGACTAAGATTGAAAACCACTGACACCAAAATACTGACATCAGTTTACAAAGACATCGGCTACAACTTCAGCAATGTGAATGATTTTGTGTGGCAAAATCTTGACAGGTGGCCCGACAAGACTGCTACTGTGAGTTTAACAAAATTTGGTTTAATTGAGTTTTGATGAGCAATTAAAGAATTATGTGATCCAGTTTGATTACCTTACATGCATTCTGGTTTAGCACAAACTAGTCAGTGTAAGTGATAAAGAGCTGACTCACTTATAAACTATCAACAGGGCCAAAATCCAAATCAAATCCTAGTTTGGGTATCAATGTTGTCCAACCAGGAAACACTAAAATGTTAGTCACATCTTATATTTTTATTATTAATGTATCATTATTTATTATTATTTTATTTTTATTATTTTGTTATTAATGTATTTATTCCGGGTGTTCTGGGTATTATATGTATAATAAAAAATATCTATCTATGTAATGTATTGTATTAAGTATGTCAGTCTTCTAGTACCCATAATACAAGCTCTGCTTAGCTTGGGGCTAGATGATGTTGTGTGGATTGTCCAGCATTATTTATTTATTATATTATTTATTATCTGTAATGTTTGTCATATCTTAAATAAATTTCAAATTTCAATTTCATTTCATTTCAAAATATTTTCATTATTAGAATTAAAACACAAGTTTTCAAGATTTATTAATTTATTATAACTCTAGCATTTATTGAATGTTTCTTTAAATTGATTTTTTTATTTAATTGTATGACACTTTTAGGCACTGTTAAAGAAATTGATTATACCTAGTTGATGATTATGTATTTATTATTCCAGGTATGTGCTTTGACTGGCCATGGTTACACTTATGCCCAAACACATCGCATGTCAGTGACCTTTGCCGCATCACTGCACAAGAAACTTAAACTGAGGAGCAATGATAAAGTAGCTATTATACTACCCAACATCCCAGAATACCCCGTGACAATATTAGGAGTGCTACAAGCAGGTTGTGTTGCTAGTATGATGAATCCTGTCTATACACCTTGTAAGTACCTACACTGTTCTAGCACTTAGAATAGAATAACTTTATTTCAGTACTTAAAGCTAGAACATAATAAAAAGATACAACATATAAAAAGATACTGAAAAAGGTAATCACTTGATAGGGTTTCATAGCCAAAAGTAAAATGAGACCCCTATTACTGAGACTTAACTGTCATCTTCTGTCTGTCTGTCATCAGGTATCTAATGAACTAGGTATGATAGTTAAAATCAAGTTGAAAATTTTCACTGATGATGTATTTCGGTTGCCGCTGTAACAATATACTAACAAACAATAGAATAAATATACCTATACGGGGGCTCTTAAATGAAAAAGTGATTTTTTGGTACATACCTTTATACGATTCCTTACTCGCACTTGGCTGGTTTTTATTATAGTTCAAATGTCTTAATTTTAAATTTATTAGCACACTAACTAAGTGAATTAAATTACCTACTTCTTTGTGAGAATAATTGAGATGGGAGCTATGATTTTATCATTTTTTAAAAAACAAATGCAAATAAGATCCGGGTAGAGATAAAAAATAGGTAAGCTTCTAGCAATTTGACTGTTTATACACTGCACTTCAGACTTTGTCAAATAGCAAACTTGGAGTTTTAAAAGTAATGTAAACCTTCATTAAAATGATTTTGACTGTGTCTCAAGAAAAGCATATTGCTCAATTTGAGCAATATGCTTTTCTTGAGACACAGTCAAAATAAAGCATATTGCTCAAATTGAGCAATATGCTTTTCTTGAGACACAGTCAAAATCATTTTAATGAAGGTTTACATTACTTTTAAAACTCCAATAGGCTCAATAAAAAAGAAGTAATTTTGTCATCTATCTTGTTTTAAAAGTTTTCTCTTTTCTTCGCAGACGAGCTTCAAAAGCAGCTAACACTGGTAGACTGCAAAGTTATTATCACATCAAAATTCTCCTACACAAACATCAAGCAAGCTCTCAATGCCATGCAAAAATCCATACCTATCATACTTATCGACAACGATGAGCTACCGGAAGGCACAATAAAATTCGCCGAATTAGCAGAAGACTTTAACATCGACACAGATTGTCTTAAATCTGTTGAAAGAACATCAAAAGATCTCGCTATTTTGCCATTTTCGAGTGGAACTACCGGATTTCCGAAAGCTGTGGAACTCACGCACGGGAGTGTTGTTGCTATGAACGAGATGATAGCGGATCCTAACGTTGTTGTTGTTGAAGAAACTACTGGTGAGTACAGGCTTTAATTCTATTCTAACCAGGAACGAAATTGAACTAGATTTCAAATGCACTGGTTACCTACTGCAAAAGAAATATAGGAATCTGGACTATAGTTGACTATTTTGTTGTCGACTTCAAAACGTAACTTCAAATTTGATTTACCAATGCCATTATATCACCAAAATAAAGACATATTTGAGAGTATCTGATACGAGTAAATGTGTACACTGCGCGCTAACGCTGCAACGTTCGACCGTAAACCCTGGTGTGGACGCGCATTGTATCTGAAATACGTCACAGTTTCGATACGCTCATTTCGAGATTTCAAGCACTTTTGAGTAAATTTACGTAAAGGGAAAAAACAAAACACTCGCGTCATGCATTTTTATTTTAAACAATAAACAAAAAGCGCATCTTGTTCTTATCATGATAAAATAATCATCTTATCTAAGTGGCATTGTATGTTAATCCTGTCTTAAACAAATGCTATGCCGCTATGACTTAAAAACAAAAAAAGGTTTAAAGGAGCTCAACCATAAACTTGATTATTTGGTAATTAACTTTTCGTTCGCAAGTAGGTACAACTCGCACTTGGGTGGTTTTTGTAAAAATATAATCAAGAGAACCTCAATGAACATTTTACATGCGAAACCAAAACTTCAACTTGTGTTTCAGCAACTAACCAGGCAGTTCTACCAGCGATCCTACCGTTCTTCCATATCTTCGGCTTCAACGTGCTGATGATGAACCAGATGATGCTTGGCTGCAAGCTGGTGACCATGCCTTACTTCAAGCCTGATCTGTTCTTGAAGACCCTGGTCCAACATCAGGCGTCTGTGCTTTTTATTGTCCCGCCTATGGGTAAGTCGGAGATTTTCAAGAGGAGAATGAATAGGTTGTATGTAGGCAAACGCGTTACACCGTAGGCCGCATCATCATTTAACATCAGTACCCCAAGTACGAGTTTGTGCGCACACGGATCGTAGAGACGCAATCGCCGAGCGTCACCGATTTTGTATCACGCACCGATCGCGTCTCTGCGATCCGTGTGTACACAAACTCGTTTTTGGGGCACATATGAGATTGCGGTCAAGCGTTAGCCTATAATGCATAAAAAAAGATTCTACACAAACTACAAAGCTTCAATATTTGTATAACACACAAAAGCTTGTTGTCGGGGAAAGATGCGATTTTATGTTGCTAAAACGTATACCTACTGCTTAAGATATATGATTGTTTATATATGATTTAATATTTCCAGTGGTGTTCCTTGGAAAGCATCCGGCTGTGAAGCCTGAGCATCTGAAGTCAGTCTACGGTATTGTCTGCGGGGCGGCCTCTCTGTCCGATAGCGATGCCGCCGCTGTTCTCGCGAAAAACGTAAGAAACTTATGTTTACATTAGAGTGCCTCTTGGCAAATCACAAAGTAGGATTTGAACCCGCGTTCTTCTTTATACGAGGGTGTCAACCAACCAAAGGGGTGCTATAACTACGCCACCGAAATCTTATCATAAGAAACATTCATAATACGTTATATATTTATGTAATTATATATAACACAGTTGTTACATCGAACGAAAAGAAGAAGACTCTATAGACTTTATCCTATCGGGCTACCTATATATAAAGATTTTTATTATTATAATTATAATCACTAGCTTTTCCCTATATTGTATAGATAAAAAAAATTGTTTAAGTATATGTATTTATATAGCATCCATATCTAATTAATTTATCTAAATGCTATTTTTATCTTTTAATGCATATAGCAGTAAAAATCAGCCTACTATTGATATGAAAGTAAATACAAATTATAGATATGACAAGCTCAGTGCAAAGTGTGCAAAATAACTGATTCTGTATAACGTAATTTGTAATTGATTAATTGAGAATTAACTGTGCAAATCACAGATAGCACATTATAATATAACATGGAAAAAGCCTACTCGTGGCGCACACCGGTAACAGCTAGGCACGGTAAAGCAGTGTCTGGTCTGGCTAATCTTTCCAACACGATGCTACAACAAAATACATTTGCAGCATCGACACGATAAGAAGAAGAAGATAATATAACATATTTGTTTGGTTTAATTCATATAGATAAATATATAATTCATTTTCTACTCAATATATTTGAAAGGCGTCACAGCTCAGTCGGTAGTAGCTCTGCCTTGTGGTTGTGGGTTTGATCCCCGCCGAGTGCAAATATATGTGATGAATATAAATTTTGTTCTGGTCAAGACCAAAATCATTTTTTTACAAAAAAGTGTATGTAAGGATTCCATATGCAATCTAGTTTCTATACAAGCTTTGCTTAGTTTGGGACTAGAGCGCGATGTGTGATATGTCCATGAATATTTATTTATTAATTACTATGTAGTTAGTTATCTGACTGCTCGTAAAAACGTATTTGTTTGATCTATAATTCATATTAATATTTATTAATTTTCTATTATACCTAAATTGTTTTAAATAAACTTGGTGTCATTACAGAAGAACATTTCATTCCGACAAGGATACGGCCTGACAGAGACGAATGGGGCTATATCGATAGCCAATGGTACGGACAGTAACCACGCTGCAGTAGGATTTGTATTGCCCAGCTGTGAAGTCAAGATTGTCGATATAAATACTCAGGAGACGCTGGGAGTTGGGCAGGTAAAAAACTTGAGATGCGAACGCTACAAGTCAATAAATATTGTGATAATTATCATGATATTTACTTATGTATTTTGGTTTTTGTATGTTATGATTATGATATTATGTGATCCGTCAATATATATACATTATATATATACAACATAATACACATATTATATATTACACATATTATATATATACAATATAATATAAAAAAAAAGCTAGCACTCCGGGAGTGCCGGCAGAAGTGAAAACTTCAATATTAACGTTGTGTTTTCACTTTTAAGTTTTCACTTCAAAAATATAACCACAGTCGTGATGACAACACTATTTAATTGTTTGAGTCATACGTCGCGTGACCGCAAGCCAACGAAGACACAGACACATTCGCGCAAGCGCGAATGTGTCTGTGTCTTCGTTGGCTTCGTCGTCATCGTCACGTCACGTCATGTCGCCACGTCATCGTCACGTCATCGCGCAAGCGCGAATGTGTCTGTGTCTTCGTTGGCTTCGTCGTCATCGTCACGTCACGTCATGTCGCCACGTCATCGTCACGTCATGTCGCCACAACACTATTTAATTGTTTGAGTCATACGTCGCGTGACCGCAAGTGTGTTCTTTTGTCGTCTCTTGTTTTACGAGCAATGTATAAAAATTAAATAAGATCTTACGCTTTTTCGACGTCACGTGACCCTGACGCGAGTTTGAAAGTTTTTACCCACCCAGCGCCGCTAAAGAAGTTTTCACTTCAAAAATGAAAATGGAGAAGGTAGAACCTATATTACCTACTCTATTTTCTGTTACAAAAGAAATTAATTTATTTAAAAAGTAACTTGCATTGTAAGGAACTGGTGTCTGTTGAAGTGACATAGGTTTTCTCTAAAGCAAACCTGTTATAAAATGATTTATGAATTTAATGTAAAAAAACGTATATTTGTTTAAAAGTGGGAAGTTGGAAATCTATATACCGGAAATGCAAACAACAATGTTGTATTCATATCGGTGTAGATTTTTAAGAATTAATTACCTAAACTAAGTACTATAATAACTAGGTAGCAAAAAATTACTAAGGATAAAAGTAGGAATTATTTATTGTGATCGGCAAACTAAGCAAAAAGCAAATGTCTCTGGAGTATGTATAAGTTCTTTAAATAATTCAAGTGTTTTCCTATATTAATGTAGTATGTAGTCATTTTGAAATTTACTTCATCAGGAGGGTGAAATCTGGACACGTGGTCCAAATCTGATGTCGGGTTACTATCTCGACGAAGCAGCGACCAAGGAAGTTATGACTGAAGACGGCTGGTTCAAAACTGGAGACATCGGGAAATACGACGAGAATAAATACTTGTATATCACTGACAGACTGAAGGAGCTTATAAAGGTATCTAGATCAAGATAATTACTGCAGCAGGGATCTTAAAATGTATTTTATGGTTCTGTACCCAATGGGTAAAACATGACCCTATTATTAAGATTTTTTTTTAATTTTCGTTTTAGTACTTTTAAAAGGAAAACTTGTTAGTGCCTAAAAAGTTAAGCTGCAGAGGTCTGCAGCTAAACTTTACATTATTTATAATATCATTATTATATTCTATACATTTATTTAAAAACTTTTGTCTAAATAGGTATTTAGACAGAAGTTTTTACTTCTCAAAATGTAACATGGAACAATAATTAAAATTTTATCCCCACTGTTAGATCATTTTAAAATAATAACATGGTCATTATTATTATTTATTTATATTTATAACATTTTTGTTTCAAATTGTGCGACATTCATTTCTTTTTATATATAACTAGCTGACCCGTGCCCACTTAGTTGGTCATAATTCGACCGTTTTTTCTCCGATTCACTTTGCAGAACGGACTACCATGTAAAAGCGTTTTTTTTTATATAGCCTATAACACTCAGCAATAATGTGGCTTTCTATTGGTAAAAGAATTTTTAAAATCGGTTCAGCAGATCCCGAGATTACCCCTTACAATTGAACAAATATACAAACACACAAACTTTACTTCTTTATAATATTAGTATATAATACAATGTTTACTGTGTACTTACTTGCAGGTTAAAGGATTCCAAGTACCCCCGGCGGAATTAGAAAAAATACTCAGAACGCATCCTAAAATCTTAGACTGCGCCATCCTAGGAATCCCAGACCCGGTCTCCGGAGAAGTTCCAAAAGCCTTCATTGTTTTACAACAAGGCCAGGAAGTCGAGCCGGAAGATATAATGGAATATGTAAACAGTAAAGTGGCATCCTTCAAAAGTATAAAAGAAGTGCAAATTGTAGAAGAAATACCAAAGAACCCGGCTGGTAAGATTTTACGGAAGATTTTGAGGGAAAAGTACTGCTAGCATGTAGATTAGATGTAGCTTAGCGTATTTGTATGTTTGCACTAATTTGACAAATTATGATATGGGATAGCTTGTTTATACCTTTGTTGTTATATATTTTTTGTTATATATGGGTTTTTTCATGCCTAAAATCAAATTTTATTATTGTAATATTAAAATTATTTTTGTTGCTAAATGTGTTAGTATATTATTATATTGCTTGAATGCAAATTATTCTTACTGAAAAGGGAGTGGCATTTTATCAGTACAAAGTGTAATGAGTCGGATGAATCTTTAGTTTATAATTACCATTTATGTACTTAGATATCGATAACTTAGATTTTAAATATATGTAATGTATGCAAATTTTATCTTTTTTTGTTACAATAAATCATAAAAATAAATATTAAATTAGGTTTAACAAAATGAAATGCATTTTAGTTAGTTTGTTGACAGTGTAATTAGTAATTAGATTGTAGATATTGTTCTATGAAAGGATATATTTTTATTTTAATGCTTGTTTTTTTGGGAAAAGGTGTGCAATTAAATGTAATGTTAGCTTTAATTTGAATAGAAATTGTTCATATTATGTGTTATGTTTTGTGCGAGTGGCGCGTTTAGTTCCAAATTCACAACTAGATGTCACTGCTAAATTTAACCGAATCCTACATCGCGCTGACGAAAACACACGGCGTTTAATGACCTGCCTTCGTTGAGTTTGCTTCGGTATCGCTTCTCGGCCTTTTGGCTAATAGCCCAGTCATATTAGGGCTTTCACCTCGGAATGAAAGATAATAAGCTGCAAATTGGTATGAACCTTCATTTTGTCATTCTAAATGTTGTCTCAAAAGTCACAATCGTTATCGTGTCCGCGTCTCAAGATATTCAAGGTCAAAGGTCACAAAAATCGGTTTTTCGCGAATATCTGGCTTCCTATCGGTTAAATGAGATTTGCATATTATAAAAGTTGTAGGCTATAAAATTCCCTACAACTTTTGTTTAAACTTTTTTTTCATACGACCAACCGTTTTGAAGGTAGAGCGAAAAAACTTACAAACAAAAAAAATGTGGGTAGTTGGTAAAATGAACGCCTTAAAGCAAATGCTGGTCTAAGACAAGCAGATACTGGTCCCGGACAGTTCGATTCTTGAAGGGCGATGTTTTTAGTTGACTTTACAAGTACCCACACTTGTTCAAAATGAGTTAAGCACATGTCCGGGACCAGTATCTGCTTGTCTTAGACCAGCATTTGCTTTAAGGCGTTCATTTTACCAACTACCCACATTTTTTTTGTTTGTAAGTTTTTTCGCTCTACCTTCAAAACGGTTGGTCGTATGAAAAAAAAGTTTAAACAAAAGTTGTAGGGAATTTTATAGCCTACAACTTTTATAATATGCAAATCTCATTTAACCGATAGGAAGCCAGATATTCGCGAAAAACCGATTTTTGTGACCTTTGACCTTGAATATCTTGAGACGCGGACACGATAACGATTGTGACTTTTGAGACAACATTTAGAATGACAAAATGAAGGTTCATACCAATTTGCAGCTTATTATCTTTCATTCCGAGGTTGACCCCTTTTTTTACCTAATATGACTGGGCTATAAGATCAAAGTGTAGTATCTGTTCTTTTCAGCTTAATATCTGAAAGTTCCCTCACTGAGGCACCAGTATATTAAACTGATTTTTGTAAAGCGACGGGATGTTCGGAGCTCGCTCCACTCCCGTCACGGGTCGGCCCGGCATTGCAGTGCCGCCGGGATCGGCCCACAGAAATAGTATTCTCTCTTCAATATTATGATTGGTCTCTGAAAACCTTTGCACTGTCAGAATGACATTCAGCCCAAAGGTTTTTTGAGACTTCATGTCATGAATCTATTGAGGTCTCAAAATACCTCTCTAAAGGCTCCAGTACACAATGGCGTATGCTGGGCCACGCTTTGCAATGCACCATTGTAGGCCACGATCACTTGGTGTTCACACAATGGCGCATGTCTCATTGCTGCTTGGCAATCCACTTGCGATGGACGTAGAAGAAATGTCTCTTTTTTTTAAATAGGTATTTTCAGGGAGTCTACTATACGATTAAATGCATCATTCATCTGAAAACATCGTACCTAAAATACTACAATTATTATAAATCAATAAACTTGAAAGTTGTAGGTGACAAACTAAACAATGGCCCATTGTGTGAACACCACAGGCCACGCTACGCCACGATTCCTTTGAAGTGTGCCCGAAAAACCGACAAATTTCCGATTGCGCGCCACGGTTGACAATTGTCCGCCATCATACGCCATTGCCCCGTGTACACAATGGCGATGGCCTGTCGTGGGCCAGCATACGCCATTGTGTACTGGGGACTTAATAGTACTATAACATTCCTCTCTACAAATATATGTACTTCCATTCAATGTAGTGTAGCGGTATTATTAGACCTAAAGAATCTATTACTCATGTGACGACAGTCTGTTTAATTCTTACATACCTACCCCAGATCAATTTAAAAAAATACTTATTTTTCGTTGTTTGTTGGTTCGTAAATTACTGAATTGGTTTTATTTAATTAACTTCTTGAGCATTTTAATTTATTTATTAAAGGTTTTGGAAACCAAATCGGGTTGGTGATGTATGTTCATTCAATACAATTTAACAACGACAACCAATACTGTTGTATTTACAAAATGTAGTTATTTATAAAATATATAAGTAAGTTTTGAGCTATCTACAAACTGTTGCAAATGTTTTAAGTACTAATTAGTTGAATTCATTTATTAATTAATACCATCACATGCAACCAAGCAATTAAAACAGTTAAGCATAGAACCATATTTTAATCAAATTGTTGCTATAATCGTTTGTTTTATAAGTAAAACAAGTACTTACTTAGATCTATTTCAAACACAAAAAAAATATTTTACATAAGTAAAACATATCAAAATATTTATAATAAAAAGAGAAAAAGTAAGTAAGTATTAAAATATAAATATAAAACAGTGGAAGCAAAAGCAATGACTATAAACACATTTTTTATGGTAAATTAAATATATACAAAACTATAATAAATAAAATGAAATAAAATAAAAAAGCAAATTATTTATGTACACTGCAAAAAGGTTCTTATTATTTATTATACCAACTTTAAAAACAAAATGAGGAAAACAACGGGTCCAATGAACTTTAGGATATTACTTGTACTTACGTATATTTTTATACTATGGAAACTTCTTGTGCAATGACTTTTAAGGTTATTTAGATGTTTATGCGTATAAAAAAATGGTCAAGTAAGTACTTAATTTGTTTACAAAATGTTTTACTTGTTAAGAATTGAACTTAAAGTTACCAAAATAGAATACTTAATTGTTTTAATAAATGGTTTTATTTATAAATCCTAACTAAAGATATTTAGTACTGTTATGTGGGTAGGTACTTACACAATTTAGTTTTTTCTAAGAATCAAATGAAAGTAGGATATGAATTTACAATCAAGATTCTGATAAGATTTTGCTGGCGATATATTTAGAGTTTAGTGCCGTTGTAGAAAACTTGAATTAGTAGGTATAGCTAGAATTCAAAATTGAGCTTGTAGAGCAAGACTCTACCACAAAACTAAATAAAATAGCTAGAAAAATCGGTCATCGCATCATCCTGTTGAGAATTATATAAATCCTTAGTTGAAAGCTTATTTTTTGGTTTCAGTTACATTTAGGTAAGTAAGTACTCAGTTATCGAATAAGACACAATATTATTAGTTAAATACTTACATACCTAATGCTTGTTTTAATATTAAACTTATGCATTCTTCCTAATTATGTATGTATGATAATCACTGTGCCGAAACAAGCCTTTATACTTAAATAATACAATCATCCTCGCCCACACGAATAAAACAGCCAAAAGTTACACGTGTATTTGCAAAATTTTATTACCGGCCATTATCAAGTTCAAAGTTTGCCCGTTAGTCTATTCCCGCGCGAATCACACTCGCCGCTCAGTCGCATTTCTGCCGCCAAAACGCACCAACGCGCGAATATGAACGGCATCGTTCGAAAGTTGATTCTACGCGAATTCAAACATTTTAAATTGGAACGAAAACTATCAGTCAGTGCTACCTTGAAGAATGATGAGTTTATCATCCGATCTACTTTACCGGACTTTGAAATTCCCAATGAAAGGTTCATTGATCGGATATGGAAAAACTTGTCCGGTTACAAAGATCACATAGCGCTCGTAAGTAAAATGCTAATATTATTTATAGATTGATCTAAAGAATTAGGAATGCTATGCCGGAACTCTACAATGCCTACATATCTTTCGTAACTTTGGAGAAAGGACTAGTAGGTACTAGGCGGCCAATGGTTGTTTAGAAAGCGAAAATGAGAACTAGGTAACTTGCACGTATGGTATCGATTCTCACGGTAAATTATAAGGAGCTGTGAAATAACGTTCATTTTCCCTAACAATTAATAAATCAAGCATAAAAACCTTTATATTATGAGTGCATTATAAAAAAACTAGAAAATTACCTGCTGATGTTATTTGGTAACATAAGTTAATGGTAACAATGTCCTCATACGCTTATTAAGAACGTGCCTTGTGAGACGCCACTCATTGAATACATAACGTACCTACCTACTAATTTCTTGGGATTTCAGTCTGTACCTAGCTGCACCGGCATTCATAGTAATGTGATTATTTCGACGATGAGTACGATATTGTAATATTAATACAATAGTAATAAATGCGAAACAATTGTTGGTGCAAACGGATACTGAAATGGTGACCGTGTTTAGGCAAACGTAGTGTAGGACGCCCTCCAGTTAGATGGAGGGAGGATCTGCGGAGTGTAGCTGGCAAATACATGAGAAGAGCAGAAGACCGGGCTCAGTGCCGCGTCTTGGGAGAAACCGACGTCCAGCAGTGGATTGATATAGGTTGATGATGATGTTTTTTTCAACTAGTCGAATCAGACTAGTTAAAAAAACAACAATTGAAATAATTCCTGCATATTTGGGTACAATGTACAAACGCGTAAAAATATAATAAGTTTTTAAAGTTAAGTAAAAACAATTTATTAAGTATTTAAATTTAAAAGAAAAACAATTTCAAGGACAAGATAACAAGTTTTGGTCCGCAGGTTGTTACCATTGTTTTCAGCTTTTAAATAACGTTAATTATATCAATTAAATTGAATATTCATCAAATTAATTATATTTACTTAGGTACTAGCTGTCCCGGCGAACTTCGTACCGCCTTAGAGAGAATTTTTTTTCTGAGAGATTTTAATTAAATTTTTTTTTCGTAAGAACCTTGTACAGAGTATTAGAAAAGTACAAAAAAAAATCAGCCAAATCGGTCAAGCCGTTTTCATGCTATGTCGTGACAACGGAAAACGGGTTTCATTTTTATGCAAAATATACCTACAAACTTATGCAAAATTAAATAATTATGGACTATTCTGATGATCCACCTGATTTTATCAACTATTTTAATTAAGTAAATTGGGGTTTTATTGTTTCTATCATTGCATTACCTCAATGAGCACGTCCACTAAAGATGATTTAATCATATTTTATTATTGACTACTAACTAGATTAGTAACGTGCATAAAAAGTATGTCATATTTTATAAAAAAAACTTACTAAGTACTTTAAACGAAATTACAAATTCATTCAATTATAAGAAACACAAATATTACTACTTACTCATTACATACTTAAACATTTTTTGTTATTAGCTGTCATCCATTATTCATTTAAATTATATAACATGGTTATCTTATTACACAGCAAACATCCATATTATCTACTTAGACAGTATTCAAGTTAAATTGTCTATTTTCCACCTGTAAGATAAGATTATTATGATATTATCTCAATAGTAGTATCATGTACTAAACTTGTATCTGTATTATGTACAAGTCATACGATAGGAGTCACAGCTTTGGTAGTAACTCTGTCTTCCATGCTGTGGATCGTGGGTTCGATTTCCACTGAGAAATGTTTGTTTGAACATGTTACTATGTATTCTAAGTATTAAAAAAAATCATAAGTATTGTATCAGCATTTAATTTCCATAGCTTTTAGGTCTAGAGTGTATTTAGTTTGGGACTAAAGAGTGGTGAAATGACCTTGAATATTTATTTATTACAAACCTAGTCACTGCTAGACGAATTAGTAATTAAATTAGTCTAGGAGTGATTATTACAGTCTACGCACTATAAAGTTGTTATGATAAAAATTGCACTTTACTCTTGATAAAAACAAACTTGATCTTTGCTCTATCTACGTAGACGATAGGTAATCAGATGTTTAGATAGTGGTTAGTACATTTTTCTTTTAGGCTATGCCAAGTGCCAATTATGCGTTATTCGTAGAAATTATTTATGTTTGAAATTATCATATATTTTTTAATGAAGTGAACCGACTTATACCGATAAAAGTGTTAAAAAAATAACAATGGGCGGAATGATCGCGTAACAAACAAAAAAACATATTCGAATTAAACATGATTTTATTTTTGATCGATTTCAAAAACAGAGGTGTTTTTGAAATCGATCAAAAATAAAATCATGCGATTTGAGTTATCAAGTTGAATTGTATCTTTGGGCAGAGTGACGTGAAATAAACTGTCTTCAGTTTTTTGTAAGTTGGAAGATATATTTTAAATAGGAAGTTACTTAAATGTAGGTAAATTTATAATGTGAGGACGTGAGGCCATAACTTTTAATGTATGTTGACCTCAGTCAATTTGCAAGTCTACAAGGTTAGCAAAGATGTTTCCGACAATATGCGTTTTATGTCATTAAAAAAAAATACATGTTGATTGTTTTAGTTAGGATTTCCTTGGGCGGAATTCTAATGTCACATAGTAGTAAACTATTAAATAATTGAAAACTTAATTCATTCATCAAATACATTTTGTATATAAGTAAATAAATTGAATAAATAGATATTCTTATTTTTATAACATTATCGAATCACGATCACGTGTTAAATATATCCTGAAAAAATCTACTAAATAGGTACGTAAATTTTTTTTTGAGGATTACATCTTAAAATAAGGGGGCCAACTGCTTATTGAATTACTGGATTAGCCTCTTAATAAATACATAAATAAATAATGCTAGACAATCCACACAACATCATCTAGCCCCAAGCTAAGCAGAGCCTTGTGTTATGGGTACTAGAAGACTGACATATTTCATATAATACATTACATAGATAGATATTTTTTATTATACATAAGTATAAAATATCCAGAACACCCGGAATAAATATTTGCAGATCGTACAAACATCTTAATCCTTTTATGCTCAAAGTTTTCATTGTAAACGGTATCATTGTTGTATCATGGTAAATATCCCATGATTTGTGAGTTTTGATTATTTCCCGATATTTCGGCACAGTTGCATGCGCCATGATCACGGGTCGAACTGATAAAAATTATACTTGTATCCTCAAGTTTTTGTCGTTCAAAAAGTTTAATTCCGTAAAACCACGAGAAGATCAGGTCCTTATAAATTCAAACCTTTTCCAGGAAAGTGCCGAAACAAAGAAAGCCTACACGTACAGCCAATTTCAGCACTGCACAGCATCTTTCGCCACGTCACTGCTGAAGAAGCTAGGCTTGAAGCCGGGTGATGTGGCAGCGGTGATGTTACCTAACTGTCCTGAATTCCCTGTGGTTGCTTTTGGAACTCTTCAAGCGGGCTGTGTATTGACTCCTATCAACCCTATTTATAAGGAGTGTAAGTATAGATTCATGATTTTCTTACCCCTCCCCCGTTCTGACTCCTATCAACCTTATTTATAAGGAGTGAAAGTATAGATTCACCCTATTTATAAGTACCTAGTGTAATTATAGATTCATGATTTTCTCTCCCCTCCCCCACTTGTGAAAGAGGGATTGGTGAGAGAGAGAGGGTCCTCTCTCTTACTTACCCCTCTCTCTATATATCTCTCTTATGTGTTTCTATGGATATTTAGGCAAGCTAGGGTTTGATTTGGCCAAAGCTTCAGTAGACTTACATAGTTTTTATTTTGCTCTAGCCTATGTGTTCCCACTGCTGAGCAAAGGCCTCCATTGTTCATGCGAACTCATTACTAAAATGTAATAAACTTGATTTATAATATCTAGACTTCAATGATAATGTATATTAACTTTCTAAACAGTAATATCTCTGATTCTCTCTGCGTTCGATACTCTAAAACTTGTTGAAAATCTTTTTTATCTTTTGTTTAAACGTTCTAGAAAAAACCAACTGAAACTCTTAAAAAGTATTTATAGCATACGACACTGTCAATTTTCACCTTATCAAAAGGAAGTGTTGATGGGCTGTATGATATCATATATATTTTTATAGTTAGCGTTACATTCACAACAGAAAATTTTTTAAATTTTACTTGGAGACTATTAAAATCTTGTCATACAGTGACAGAAAGTACTAAGTAGGTACCTATCAGAACAGATATAGTAAAAAGTAAATGTAAAAGTAAAAATATGTTTTATTGACACAAATAAATGTTTATACAGAAAAAGTTGAATCCATAGGCTCCTGAGCTAGTTAAAAAAACTGTGTTAGCTAATAATAAATAGTATATAAGCATATCAAGTAGTAATGCAAAGGCTTTTCCAGTAAGAATTAATGAAAAGAAACTATCAAGATTTTACTACCGCATTATTAAATATATCTTTCCTTGTTTTTGAGTCAAAACCTAAAAAAAATAAAAAAGATCCACCTCAAATAATAACTCGGCGATATTCTAAAATAATAATACTTCTAATATCATGCGCATTCTCGCCACATCTAAGTAGGAACTATTTTAATAAAAATTGGCCTCTAGTTCTGTCTTATTTTGTCGCCGACGCGAAGACGCTCCTATGAACAAGCGAAGCGTGACATCAGACGTTGCTAAAAGGTGATATAATGGGAGTCAATACCCCCTTCTTACGATCTATCTTTAGATAACAGCAATAAACTCTAATCTAAGATTAGTAATCCGTTTGGTGCGGTGTACTTGAGGCAATGCTGGGCAATGAATGTTTTTATATATTTTGTTGATAGTTCTGAAGACTAATTTTATTTTATTTTTAAATTGAAAGTGATCTATATGTAGGTACCTATAGACAGGCAAGGGTGTCCAACCTAGATAGACTCTAGGGCCAATAAATATGACTAAGTACCTACATTAATGCTGCAAAATATTGGTGAAAACAAAACAGAGAACAATAATATCATGTTTTATTTTATTAATTTATCTTGTACATTTTTATGATATAAAACTAAGTTATCCGCTACAAAGAAAAACTGTTTTTCTATTTAGGAAAGATAATAAAAAAAATTACGGGCCGCGTCAATTCAGACTGGGCTGTAGTTTGGACAGCATTGCCTAAGAGTAATGAACCTCTGATAATTGTTTACATTGTGGTGCAAATATTGAACTCAGTGTGCGCCAGTTTTGTCAAACTGTGAAGAACAACATCGTGACAATTGCAAACATCATTTTTTGAAATTTCTTGTACTTACATCGATAGGTATCTATTCCAATTTTAGCCGGTTTAAGTATTACATATACTTAAACCGGCTAAACCGGTTACGTTTGATAAATAATTTTAAATTCCTATTTAAATCTTATCACCCGTCTAAATAGGGGGGTCTTACAATGATAAAAATAAACCGATATCGATTTATCATCGCAATACTATCGATACTATAATGACGTAAACGATACATCTATCCGGTAAATAACAAACAAAATCATAAAAAACTTCAAATACTTAAGATTTTAAGTACCATGTACATTATTGTACATCAACCATGTACTTGTACATAAAGGCAATTTGACAAAGAGCGATGGCTTTATTGGGAGCTACAAAACAGTAAGTATTATAGCATAGCAGTTTCCAGTATTTCGTTAGTTTTATGTCAAATTCATCTTGAATATTTAACAAATATTTAGTAAACTCAAACTAATAACATTATTTTCATAACAAATTGTACTCGCTTGATTGTTCAATAACATATATTTACACAAACAGTTTTGTTATATCTGAACTATCAAAATAAGCGTATACTTATCTATATTGATGTATTTGTTTTGTCTTTCAATGAAGACTGACATACATACAATATTAATGAACCAAACAATGCGTACATCGAACTGTTAATTGAAATCAAGCCGAACTGGGCCAGATACATCAATAAGTTCAGGTCAAAACGTACTATACAAATTCTTACAGCATATTGCCTGTGAGTGTCAGAATAAATTAAATAAAAAAAAAAATTAAGTACTTAATTATATGTATAGTAAGATTGATACTAAATAAATATCCAGATTTCGTACATTCCCGCTCTAGTCACAAACTAAGCAAAGCTGGTACTATGGGAACTAGATTGCTGATAGAATACTTATATACATATTTTTGTTAATACATAGTAACACCCAGACCAGATCAAATAATTTGTGTACATCATGCAGAAATTTGCTCTCGGTAGAATTAAACCCACGAGCACAGCATGTTAGAAAGAGCTACTACCAACTGAGCTGTGACGCCTGTCATTTATAAGACGTGATAAAACATTTGTCCCATAAAAAATATCTTTTAACTCTTCTAATAAAATTCCAGATGAAATCAACCACCAATTAACACTAACGGAGCCGAAAGTAATCGTAACAATAGCAGAATGCTACGACAACATTTTGAAAGCGCTCAAAATCTCCAAACGAAACGTGAAAATAGTCTTCATTGATAATCCAAAAAGTGTAGTACCTGACGGAGTTATTCGGTACTCAGAAATAGCAGAAAACGGAGAGACTGACTATGGATTGTTGGATAAGATAGGGAGGAACCCTGATGATGTAGCTGTTATACCATTTTCGAGTGGGACAACGGGACTGCCTAAGGGTGTTGAGATCAGTCATAAGAATCTTCTATCGGCGATGGAAAGTATGTCGAATTATGACACATGCTTTGCTAATTTAACGCAAGGTAAGTCATCGTTCCATTTTTTTTACTCTGTTTTGAATATGATTGAGATTACAAATATTAAACAATAAGGAAAAAAATCGACATTAATATTAAATAACGCATTATTAAGGATAGCTTATTACTAGTCTTGTAAAAATATAAGGAAAAAGTCATAAAAAAATATCAAATAAAATAAATGTAAACATTTCTCTAGCCTCAAAGGTTTGCTGGAAGAAAACTCTTTTTAGGGTTAAGCTCGCCTTTGTACATGTCCTGTTTTCTGTTTTTATTTTATAAGTTTATTGTGTACAATAAAGAATAAAAGGGAAAATAAAAAATGCATGTAAATAATTGATTTTTAACAAAGTTTTAAACAATTCCAAATGGAAATACTTACATGAAACCCGATTTTCATATAACACCTATTGAAATAGGTTTACCTAGAAACTAGTTCAAGTTACTCTTTAAATAATTCTGTCGAATTGAGAACCACTTTTTTATTATAAAGTATGTTAAAATCTTATGTAAAGGCATTGCTTAGAGTGGTCTGCGCTTGATTCAAATTAATAAAATCCTGCCTATTATATCGCATTCTTTCTTGGAATAGAAATTGTATTTGCTTGGTAAATAAGGATTTAAAACTCAGATAGTGAAGTAAAATGTCACTATGACAGTGCAAAAGCGATGATAAAGTGGTCTTAACAAGTGATCAACGAAGGCCAAGACATAACAAGCACTCAACCGTGACCGTAATCAGCTTGTTTTGTAAAGCAGTTATTCTTCATCTTTAACAACGTTGTCTTTATAAAGTGTTATGTTATGTCCTTATGTACACACCGACAAGACTGCAGTTTAGATACAACAATACAGTTTACGTCACTTGCGATTGCGATACCCATTATTTTTTTCATAAAATAAACAGTTGTTACAATCTGTATTAAAAACAACTTAAAAAAAGTAATTAGATGTTTCCACATGTATGTCTGCCCATCCTATTGTATCTGTGACATATTCTGAATTATTTGCATGCTTTTAAAGATGAGATTGTGCTGGAACTGTTTTATTTTTGTAATTAACCCTCATTCTACCAAGTAAATAAATGAAATGAAAGTGAAAAGATAACTTATATTAAAAAGAAAATAAGATAATATATTTAATTTATGTGTAAGTTCGTCAGTAAATCCCACCTTGTAATAAATATATTAGTCGATATTTCTTTTGTTATTTAGTTTCATTGTAACTATAACAAGATATAAACAGTAATTAATGATTACATTAATAACATACGCCAAAGCAGTGGCCAAGTTTTGGGAAAACGCTGTTTGACCATCAGTTACACGAAGAAGAAGAAGAATGATTTACATACTTAATAATGCAAATTCTTTTAGTAAAAACTAACTATTACTTATGCAAAAGCTTAAATCCTCAGATGTTTATAACTTGATCAATAAATCTATGAGAATAATTCTTCACCAGATTTCTATTATCTTTCAGGAAACACCCAGGACATCCTACCCTGTTTTCTACCATTCTTCCACATCTACGGCCTAGTGGTGTCATTGCTTGGTCATCTGACTTTGGGCTGCAAACTAGTCACCATGTCGAAGTTCTCTGCCAGTTTGTACTTAGAATTATTGAAGACACAACCAATGAATCTTCTTTATATCGTGCCTCCTGTAGGTGAGTTGAATTGTATATTTTTTTTACAATTATCGACCCGAGAAATGGGTACTTTATAACAAGACAGCGGAGTTTTTATCTCAAAAAGTAACACGGACCCTATTATTGAGACAACGATGTTCGTCTGTTTATCTGTCCGTTTGTCTATCTGTCCGCCTGTCTATCTGTCCGTGTCTATTTGTCCATCTGTCTCTCTGTCCATCTGTCTCTCTGTCCCCCTGTCTATTTGTCCGTCTGTCTCTCTGTCCGCCTGTCTATCTGTCCGCCTGTCTATCTGTCCGCCTGTCTATCTGTCCGCCTGTCTATCTGTCCGCCTGTCTATCTGTCCGTCTGTCTATCTGTCCGTCTGTCTCCAGTCTGTCACCAGGCTGTATATACTGTAATCATGAGAGAGTTGAAATTTCACACAGAAGATGTATTTCTGTTGCAAGTTCTGTTGTAAAATAAATATATATGGGAACCTCGTACAAGGTTCTACATAAACTCCCAATGAAACTGGAAATGGTATCTTTTTATGACAGTAATCTATTAGTAATCTATTGTTGTAAATTAGGTCATAAATTTAAAAATATTGCTTTTACGAGGTTTGTCAAGGCCTATATTGCTTGACTCATCCTGTGTAGGTTTTTAACTATCAGTACTAGGTAAGGTAAGTACTTTGTAAAGCGAACTTTACCGGTCGTTAATATTTATGTATCAACATAAGAATATTGTAATTTGCTATACGAAATTTTCAACAGACAAACAGACGGATAGCAATGTCTCAGAAATGAGGTCCTTTATTTGGGGTATTGAATCCTGAAATCTAAAACACCAGTCTAATACCTAATCTGCATAACTAGTTCTAAGCTACGAACTAGGATCGAGGTGCAATCAGCAGCATTGTGGCACTTTTTCAAAAATGATTTTAAAGATTATAAAATAATTTGCGATTTATCGACAAAAAAGTGTATTAAGATATTCTTCTAATGTTATCAGTAATCGAGTTTCCATTGTTCTAGCTTTTTCTTAGTTAGGGTTAGATAGCGTTGTATATATCGTCATGATCGTAGAACAAAGACGGATGTGATTTTTGGCCATCTAATCTAATTCTAATTCTAAGTGGGGGAATGAGATCTGCACTGACGTCCCGCAATGGGGTGTATTGTGCATTGTCCCCCTGCTAACCTCACCCCAGCCAGCCCAACTCCTTAAAGTAACGGAGAAGGACCCTGGGTTGGTGGCAGCATTGTTCCAGCATCCCCGGTGTTGTAGTGGATGGTGACATTGACGAACAGGACCCGATCAGCTCCTGCAGTCCCGTTTTGGACCTGGCTTCATTTGTGGAAGAGCAATGCAGTAGCACATGCTCTACGGTTTCTTTTTCTTGTAGACATCCGCGACAGAGGTCACTGTCTGTCGCTCCGATTTTAAGTAGATGGTGATTTAGATCACAGTGACCTGTGATGATGCCCACCATCATTCTTAAATCTTCACGTCTTAGTTTGAGCAGCGTTGATGCCGTGTGTCTGTTCATTGCTGGAAGCATTGTTTTGGTGTGTTTGCAGTCCGGTCTGCGCTCCCACAGTTTCTGATGTTCCTTCTGGGAGTGCAACTTCAGTCTGTTTCTTATCTCCGCTGAAGACGGTTTGCAGAGTAGTATGTCGTTTGAGTTTGCCTTAAGTTTTGTGCCTTTTTTCGCTAAAGAGTCTGCCATTGTGTTGCCTGAGCATGAATCGTGTCCTTTGGTCCATCTTAATTTGACGATATGCTTGTCGGCCAGACTCTGAAGCGCGGCGTGGCATTTAGCAATGGACTCCGACCTTGTGTCAGGTCTCCTAAGGGCATGCATGACAGCAGCGCTGTCTGTTATAAATATTAGTTCTGGGTAAGTTTCACCAGTGTCTGCACTTTGTGCCGGCGCTGTGAACTGAATAAGTGTTTTTGGCCATTTTTTTGTTTAATTAATTAACCTATAATTTATTTTGTATGCAACTTAAATTTGTATCTATTCAATTGTAAAGGCCTATTCACATATAGCAACTTGTCTAAATTTCACGTTGATAGGCGTAACCGTTTTAAAGTTATGACATAAAATGTAAACCTGCAGTTTTGCACATCCGTCCTTGTTCTACGATTACGACGATATAATGTATTTATGTTAAGGTGGGTTATGTAAAATGTCCTAATTTAATTATTTTATTTCCAGCGATCCTATTAGGCAAGCATCCTGATGTGACAGAAGAACATTTCCGTAACTTGCGCCATATTGTCTGTGGGGCTGCGCCTTTAGCGGCTTCTGACGTCGATGTCATCCGGCAAAGAAGCAAGGTTAGTTTACATTCATTAGTATCAACTTTCAAGGGTTCGATTCCCGCCTTGGAATAAATGTTTGTATGATCTGCAAATATTTATTCTGTGATCTGGGTATTTATATGTATAATAAAAAAATATCTATATATGTAATGTATTGTATTAAGTATGTCAGTCTTCTAGTATCCATAACACAAGCTCTGCTTAGCTTGGGACTAGATGATGTTGTGTGAATTGTCCAGCATTATTTATTTATTTATTTATCAACATCATCAACCTATATCAGTCCACTGGACGTAGGTCTCTCCCAAGACGCGCCACTGAACCCGGCCTTCGATTCTTCTCATCCAGAGTTTGCCAGCTACATTCCGCAGATAGTGTAGGGCCCGGTATAGTGCGCGTTATGAACTGAGTCGTCGACCTCTCAAATCCAAAATACTAAGTCATGAGATGTGTAATGTGATGTTAGTAGACGAAGAATAGTAGTAGTGTAGAAGGGAATCGAACCCATGACCCACAGCACGAGTCAAAACCACTACGAATATGCTGTAAGCCTGTAACGCCTACTATGCCTGTCATCTTATAATGTATTTTTTATATATCTTTCAGCGTGACATCGAGTTCAACCAAGGTTTTGGCGCTACCGAAACAACATCCTTAGGCACATCCACATTCAAGAAATCCAAGAATGTTGACTATTCTGCTTGTGGGGTCCCCATGGCGGGGGTCTCGCTAAGGTTCATTGACCCCGCGACGGGGACTCCGGTGCCTCTTGGTCAGGTAAGTTTTCCAAAAGCTGAGATGCTCTTCATCATTCCTATAAACTGATTACCTACTTATCTAAATAAATTTAAATGATTTTTTTAGTTTTAGCATGATTTTAATTGGGGGAAGGACTTCCATACTTTTACATACTTTTTAAACTCCCTTCCCTCTATTAAAATCAAAGATGCTAGTCTATTCCCTGTCTAAGAGGATGGTTTATCAGAGGCCTAATTTTGAACACTTTGAATGCTATGAGATGAAACGAATTGAGATTTCTTAGAGTCTTACATTTTATTTTCTCTATACAAAACTTGGGAATTGTTCGATCTTTTTATTCAATTTCTAATAATAATTATGTATGGAGCTAAACTACATTTTCATATTCTTCGATATCACTGGACGAGAATAAAACTCAGTCCTCAAAAGCTGAATACATAAAAGAACAGTCAGGATTCTTCTTACATTATTTTCTATTGATATGCAAATCCAAGTATTCATTTATCTAAATTTTCCTCATAATTATAATTATTTTCCAGTCAGGAGAGATGTGCATTAAATCGCCAATGATCATGAAGGGATATCTCAAGAACCCTCAAGCCACAGCCGACACCATGTCCGAAGACGGCTACTTCAAAACTGGAGACCTAGGATACTACAAACCTGGTGTAGGACTGTTCATTACTGATAGGATTAAGGAACTTATTAAGGTAATATTTTTTACTACTACTGCATACAAAACTTATAGCCTAAGCCAAAAAAATGTATTACTTATAATGAATCACTACCAATTCCATATCTGCTTGAAAAACATGTGCACATATCAAGAAATTAACTAATTTATTAATAAAACCGACCAAAGGGTTCAGCACAAAAAAAAACCCTTTTTGTATGAGAATCTCTTAAAATATTTATTTTATTCTGTTTTTTAGTATTTGTTGTTAAAGCGGCAATATAAATATATCAACTAACTATCACGGTTCATGAGATACAGTCTGACAGATAGACATACAGACTTACAGCGGAGTCAAAGTAATAGGGTCCCTTTTAACCCCTTGGGTACGGAACGGTCTGCTTTCGATGACTTTTTAGTTAATTTTCACAAAATACAAATCCCAAACTAAGCGAAGCTTCTACTATAGGAACTGGATTGCTGATAGAATACTTACACTTTTGACGTAAATACTTAATATCATTCAAAACCCTTTGTTCCCAGGTCAAAGGCATGCAAGTGGCTCCAGCAGAACTCGAAAGCATTCTCCGTTCTCACCCTTCAGTCCAAGACGCAGCCGTCATAGGAATCCCTCACGAATTCTACGGCGAAGCCCCCAAAGCCTTCATCATCAGAAAACCAGGACTTTCCACCACTGAGGAAGAACTCCAAGATTTTGTTGCGAACCAAGTAGCGGGATACAAAAAAATCGAACAGGTTATGTTCGTTCAGGATATCCCAAAGACCCCGTCAGGAAAGATATTGAGGAAGGATTTGAAGAAAATTTATGCGTAGACTGTGATACTAAGGGTTATGTGTGGTGGAATAAATTATTGTATGTTTATTAAGTTTAGTGGAATAAGTTACGTTATTATACTGGGCTGATTAAATAGGGCATTCATTAATTACGTGTTTAGGGAGTGGGGGGAGGGAATCTCACATGAGGAATATTGTTTGGTGTAATGTATTTACTACAACAATGTTAATTTACAATATCTTATACCAGTCTTCAATGTTGTGCCGACCCCACCTAGTGGGATAAGGGCAGGAAGAAGAAGAAGAAGAGTCTTCAATAGTGTTAAATAAAAAAAAAGTACTTTCTTAAGTTTACTTAAATACATTTTTAAATAAATCTAATGCTGAATGAAGCTCACTTTTACTTATTTACTTACATTACAAATATACTTTAAGGAAGAAACGTGATCGAAGAGTTATCTCACATAATTAATGGATGCCTGAAGTATGTATAAATTGATCCACAAATATCTTGGCCCAGTGGAATATGTTTAACAGGTACACTGACTTAAATGAGTCATTTGGAATAGGTTTTTAAGACAGCTGGTATTTTGTTCTAAACATTTAGCAAACATTGAAAGAGCTAGAAACATTTAAAATCCGTCCGAAAAATAGTTATGTTGAAAGGAATATGTTTAATAGTCAAGTGGAATATGTTCCTCAACCCAATGTATGCAGTTCATAAAATCATGTACAAATACAATTTACATGTAAGTACTACTAGGTATATGTTATTGTATATTTCTTATAAAATTTATAATTTAGTAGCTAGAGTCCGACACTGCTAAGTTTGCAGCGCTTATAATAAATAAAATAAAATAAATAATGCTGGACAATCCACACAACATCATCTAGCCCCAAGCTAAGCAGAGCTTGTGTTATGGGTACTAGAAGACTGACATACTTAATACAATATAATACATAGATAGATATATTTTATTGTACATATAATACCCAGAACATCCGGAATAAATATTTGCAGAACATACAAACATTTATCCCAAGGCGGGAATCGAACCCGCAACCTTCCTCGTCGCAGGCGGACCATTGCCCACCGCGCCACATCGGTCGTCACATAATATGGTACATATTTCAAAATCTTGTAAAAATCTGCGAAAAATTTCAGTTAGGTACTATTTAAAGATAATTATCGATATACTTCTGTGATGTGAGAGATCGGATATTAAAATGAACATTATTTGATAAATACAAAGGCCTTCTATAAAGAAAAAATAATAGTCACCATTTACATCTTGATTTTCAGTGCAGACTTAGCTCAGTCGGACTATATTTATGTCAACTTAACATAAGGTTATGTTTTGGAATTTTAATTTGGTGTAAATGATTGTATTAAAGGGTTGGATGTATAATTAAGCAATTAAAAAATATCTAAGTACTTCAATAAATCTATTTTTGTAAAACATTTCTTTGTTATAGTCGGTTTTTACCAAAATTAACAAATATTTATTGAAGTGAAAACTTCTTTAGCGGCGCTGGGTGGGTAAAAACTTTCAAACTCGCGTCAGGGTCACGTGACGTTGATAAAAAGCGTAAGATCGAGGGGAAGGGAGAGGAACTAGTATCTCCCACTCTTTCTACCGTGCCTGAGTGTGCTCTGTTTAGGCGGCACAGGGCGCTTGCGCGAATGTGTCTGTGTCATTGTGATTGTCATTGTCATTATGACGTCTGTGGTTATATTTTTGAAGTGAAAACTTAAAAGTGAAAACACAACGTTAATATTGAAGTTTTCACTTCTGCCGGCACTCCCGGAGTGCTACCTTTTTTTTTATTTACACAATTATATACAGGCCCAAACTAACCAAAGCATGTAGGTAAGTACTAACAAATCTAACAATTACGAATCATCTGCAGCTTATCATGACCCACTAGTAGTGTCAAAGCTTTTTATTTTACTCTATCAAAAAGAAGGATCTCCTTTGTTTTCCAATTATGATATAAATACCTGTAGGTATTTATATTATTTATCGTTGGGTTCTGAAAAATCTTCACTGTGATGTGAATATTAATTTTGACTAAAATATCTGTCACCACACCACTCACCACTATTCTATTAGTTGATTTTTGTAACGCAAGGCTGCTTTTGGTATAATCTTTAATCTTTTTACGAGTTCTTGATCCCAATAGAACATATCACACGTATGATTTCAGAAAATAGACTTAATTAGTAAAAGTTTTATTAAAATTGGTTCAGTAGTTTAGACATGGTGTTCTATTCTAACTAAACATGGTCAATGTTACAATTTAATTATAGTAGAGACAGAGATAGATACGTAACATAAAGGAAACATCAATACATAAATAAATAAATAAATAATGCTGGACAATCCACACAACGTCATCTAGCCCCAAGCTAAGCAGAGCTTGTGTTATGGGTACTAGAAGACTGACATACTTAATACAATATAATACATAGATAGATATTTTTTATTATACATATAATATCCAGAACACCCGGAATAAATATTTGCAGAACATACAAACATTTATCCCGAGGCGGGAATCGAACCCGCAACCTTCCGCGTCGCAGGCGGACCATCGCCCACCGCGCCACATCGGTCGTCAAAAATGTCATAATAAAAATGTCAAATGTTTGATATTGGATAGCTGTATGTAACGCCTGTTTTAAACCTCAGATTTATATATTTGAAGCTCATATATATTCGCAACGCTTTAGAGAGTCGTCGTATCGGTCAGGTCATTTACCTCATGACGTCATCAGCACACTTGTTATTGTTTATTAACGGTCATTGTGCGAATTGAAACTCTTAAGTGTTTACATTCGTCTAATAGCAGAATTGTATCAAGGCGCCTCGCCAATAGTATTTTGTTATAATTCTTGAATTGAATATTGATTGATATGATATCTTACTTCAAATAAGAATCTTTTATTGTACTGTGCTTCAAATATAGGTAAGTACAGATAGGTAAATATAGGTAGATAAGTATGCTTTTTAATTTTATTAAAGCCTTTTTTCTTTGTTTATTTTTAATCAGTATATAAACAGTTTAATTACCTTCGTTTTATATAGATAAATCGATTTCCCTATATGATAATTCAAGGTCATTGGTAGTATTAAAGACCCCACAATTAAGTACATTGTGAAGTTCCGATTCAGAATTATTCTGTACAAGTCTGTAGATTCTAATAAACATTTTCTATATTTTTATTTTCTATCACCTGCCTGTGGCAAGGTAACAATTAATTATAATTGTAGTAATGTTTTTGTAAATAATGTACTTAAGTAAGTACCTATTTATTCTGTGCCGACATAATATTAAATTCTGTTCTATTTACATAGGCAGGACTCACGAACGATCGCCGGCGCCGCCGCCGCCGGCCTAAAAAGTAGTCAGCGACGACTTTACAACCGGTTTGTGGCCTTGTCCTGTGAAAAAAAACAAGAGAATGGAGCGTTCAACAGTACACTTATCGGTAGGTGTGTTCCTATAAACTTGCATTGTATAATTCTCATTCTGGTTGGGGGAATGAGATATGCACTGACGTCCTGCAATGGGGTGTATTGTGCATTGTCCCCCTGCTAACCTCACCCCAGCCAGCCCAACTCCTTAAAGTAACGGAGAAGGACTTTGGGTTGGTGGCAGCAGAGTTCTAGCATCTCTGATGGTGTTGTGGATGGCGAAAGTCATGAATAAGACCCGATCAGCTCCCGCAGTCCTGTTTTGGTCCTCGCTTCATTTGTGGCTGTGCAATATAATAGCACATTGTAGGTATACTAATAGCATAAATAAAAATATTGATTCTAAAATTATACTAAACGCGACAATGTAATGTAATACCTACATACCTAAAACTGCACATGTGTGCTCCAACAAAACTAGCGTTTCGGTACTTTGACAATGCCTACGTAAATAGCACAATACGCAACATTGTTGGTTATGTAATGTTGATGAAGTTTAAGTGACCATTACACTGTCCAATTGCAGAGCTTAATTAGCGCAATTGAACTACCGCAATTAATTTAGAACCGATAGGGACAATCTAAAGTAAGCGTTACCTATACTCACCAAATCCGAGAGCGCTAGATGAGCTTGTGTTAAAATAACTGCTCTGTGAGGTTTACAAAAAAAATATTTAGATACCTACTTATTTATTTATGGTTTTAAGGAACTGTCCTACAATCGGCGGTCTAACCGCAGTCTTCCAGACAACCGTAGTTAAAAAATATGAGGTAATGCATTAAAAAATCGATAGTGCACTAATTATGGGCTTTGCAAATTAATCAGTTCTTTAAACTGTTTATTTTACACAATAAAAATAAACTCGCTAGCTCGACTAGCCTAGCTAAGCAAATTGCATAATGTAATGGTTGTGTCAATTGATAAAAACCTATAGATATCTAAGTAAAATAGCTGCAAATTTGCAATAACATGCGGTTACCATACCTCTCATTCATTCTACACACACCCACAAAACTACACACTACGATAAGTGAGTATGTATGTATAGTATCCCTTGACTCACAGACTATTTTTAGTATACAAACAACTGCCGGCTTGTGTGCACGCGTTTGTTTTCAACTTTCACAGTTTTAATTCATATTTCAGTGGTTATTACACTCACACCATGTAAGTTAATGCGAGAAGTTCAGTACCTAATGAAGGTATTTATTTGAATAATAAAAAACCAGTATCTGTGGTTAAAGTAATAATGTATTTAGGTGAATGTACGTATTGAAATGCCGGGTACATACAAACCTCAGAACATTGATATCAATATAGACTTTGGCGTGCGTTTACATAGTAACATTCAAATGTTACAATGTGTGCATTTAATAGTATCTATGTAAGCGGATAAGTTAACCTACTTTATGAAAATTAATCAAAATAAATGAAGATTTAGGTTGTTACGATTTGAGAATGCAAATAATGATCAAAGGGAATATATTCCTTGGTTTATATGAAGTAAATAAATCACTTATTTATTATGATTTTAGTAGGTATGTTTAACAAAAATATGCTCTCAAACGCTACACTTTTCACTTGAAACTTTAAGCACTAAGTAATAGATTTTTTTTAATTAGATACTAAATTTGAGAAATCTTAGCATCACAAATAGATCTCCCAAAATTATTATTTTTGGTCTAATATATTTTTTTTCTACCTACTACAGGTTGTTTACATAGTTCTTAAATATAGTTTCATAAAAATATGTTATCTGTTACCTACACAGTAAAAAATAAATTTAAATTATATTCCACTGACTAAATAGTGACTTTACCAACCGATAAATTTAGATAAATTGATAAGAATACGTTGCTATGTGAGCTCAACCGATGATAATGAAGATAATAAAATCAAAACAAATGCATATTATATTATTTGATATTTCGTTTCCAAATTTGGTACAATTGTACCTAAACCTAATCAAATAAATTACCTCTTTAATAATTCTGCGAGAAAATTCTTCAGTAGTCTCAAATCATACCTTTACGAAATAAATTAACTAAGAATAATATAGATAAGGTCTGTTCATCTTTTATTGAGACAAGAAAACAACGCGCTAATTCTACTCTTATCTTAAAAACATTTGAATGTCAGTTAATAAGTCAAAACTGTACTGAACAGGCGCTGAGTGTACCTAATTATTGTCAAAGATAATATAATTAAAATTAAAGATAATTATATTATCTTTGACAATAATTACACTACAATGTGAGGTGTGTGAATACCGTGGAGGTTTAAAACAAAAAATACAGATCTTATATTTGAAAAGAGTCTAATTTTTGAGCAAACTGTGAGGTTGTATTCAAAGTTTAAGTTCAGTACTTACCTATTGTTTTTAATTAATAAGTTGAAAAATAATTGTATAATAACATGAAGTAAAAAGAAAGACCACTATTTATTAATTAAATCTATTAATTTGAAAAATGTTTTGCTTAATAATTGTTTTAAACTTCAACAATTAAGAGTTGAACATACAGACAGTGTGGGCACTTTTTGACGAAAATTTAATAGCGAGGTAATTTAAATGGTTGAAGGATTTATTTATTTAATTACATTTATTTGTTATGTATGCAATTAGATGTGATAGTAGGTACCTACAATTGAACTACCTAAAAACTTTTTTAATTCCCAGAACATCCACATATCGACACACGAGACACCACAAAAATGGTGTCCAAGAATATCTTCACGGTAAAAAGGACTTTAGATACGTTGAATAAGGGTTCAAAGTACGCGAGTGTTGCTATCAGACACCAGAGTGTATGGACCCAGGACAATGTTATCAAGTCTCCGTATAAAAATATAGAGATTCCGAATTGTACGCTGTATGACTATGTATGGCAGAATTTGGATAGATGGCCCCAAAGGACTGTATCTGTAAGTACCTATCTACCTATCTTTCCATAGGGTGACCGTCAGTCAGCACAAGTTCTACTGAAAATAGCGTCTAAGGGCACAACAAAGTCTCAAATTTATTTACTTATTTCATAAAATCACAGGAATCATTTAGAATCGTGTTACCTACATACTAGGTGATTCTAGATGCCAGTTCCACGAGGGCCCTGAATCTGCCTATGACTTATTCATCTAAAAATTAATGCATGAGTTTTTTTATTTATCACAACACAAGACGACCACAGAGAAAGAAAGCCACTGATAACAAATTGAAAATAACTTAATTGTAAATTTTATCAGTCCGTTTATAAACATGTTCAGATGTATATTTATGAGCAAAAACGCTAGAATATCGGTACAAAGGTTGAAACAATGTTTAGTCGCTTAGTACTCTGTATTCTGACGAAGGAGGTCATACACATTATCATTAGCATTTTTGTACGTGCGGAATTTAGATGCGTTTTTGTCGACCATGTTTAGGAGTGCGCTGAGGTAGGTACCTAATGCGTTATATTTTTCGTTGAGTATTGAATATTGAAAATAAATAAATAATGATGGACAATCCACACAACATAATCTAGCCCCAAGCTAAGCAGAGCTTGTGTTATGAGTAGGTAGGTACTAGAAGACTGACATACTTAATACAATACATTACATAGATAGATATTTTTTTTATTATATTTTTGAACAGCGAAATACACTAATAAGCGTAGCAGGCGTAGTAATCACGTTGCAAATCAGATACAAGATACAAGATATTTATTTTGCCAAAATAAGTGTTACAAAGGTCTTAAAATAATAAAATAATGCGGAAAATAAAAATCAACCATTATAATATAACAAAATCGAAGGTTAAATTTAACTTTCTAACGCAGCTTTGTACCTAGCATGGTGTAATGTGCGCCTAACATAGCGTCCAACTTTTTATCAAGCACTAAGTATTCTTCAACGTGAAAAATAGTGACTTGATCATAATGATCAGACTTACGAAGACGACAGACACCAAAGACATGGCATTATACCGCGTAGACTTTTTGAGGCGAGGTGTTAAGTCCCATGTACCTTTAACTAAAGCAATAAGAACATTGCCATTAGGTATGAACTATGAACTTCCGTATTTCCCCAGGTTTGTGCTATAACCGGTCGAGGTTACACTTACGAGCAAGCCTTCAAACTCTCCAACACGTTTGCCGCCAACCTCCGAATCAAGCTCAAGATCCGCGATGGTGACGTCATCGCTGTCATGCTTCCTAACATTCCTGATTATCCACTTGTCAACATGGGAATCTTAGAGGCTGGTGCGGTCATAACAAGTATCAACCCTATATATACTGCACGTAAGTCTAATTTCAAATGGCATTGCTGAGCTTATCGTTCATGTTCAAATTTCACATGAAAACTCTTTTTTTCTAACCTCAGATGAAATCCAGCGCCAAATTCAGCTGTCTGCCGCGAAAGTGGTTATAACTCTCCCGGAAACAGTGGACGTAATCAAAGACGCATTGAAACTAGCAAAACTGGATATTCCTATCGTCATAGTTAAAACCAACGGCGTACCGACCCCAGACGGAACGGTCTGCTTTAACGAGCTTAGTGAAGACCAATATGTTGATACTAGCGTGTTGAAAAAAGTTAGAAGGAATGTGAATGATAT
Organism: Ecliptopera silaceata; assembly: GCA_932527185.1. Lineage (NCBI taxonomy): Eukaryota > Metazoa > Arthropoda > Insecta > Lepidoptera > Geometridae > Ecliptopera > Ecliptopera silaceata. The sequence goes on along the minus strand of OW052205.1, from coordinate 2,704,879 downwards.
ATGCTTTCTACCATACTCAAGTGGTACTACGGGTCTACCTAAAGGCGTGGAACTGTCACATCGAAATATTATTGCAAATGGCGAGCAGGTTAATGATGAAGGAGTTCGGTGCCATAATGAGACTACAGGTTAGTTCTGTTGATGCATTTTCTTTATGAATATCCTTATTACCTTTACCAACTATACAAAAGCAAAAGCGTAGGTATTTTACATAGCAAAAGTATGTTTTTTTATTCACTAGTTTTATTAGAGAACCTGTCAGTATTTCGGTTCAATCACTTAATATCAACGAATTTTGAACCGATTTTATTGATTCTTTTTTTTATTTTATTGTCGTCATAATAAAATTAAAAAAATGGCTCCATATAGCGTGTTATAGGTATTTATTTATAAATTTTATCAAGATTTGGCAAAGATTTTGTAATTATTTTTAAAACTACTGTAGAAATGTACCTGTGTTTGTACATAGGTACATAAGTTTACACTGTTTACTACTAGATGATGCTGCATTTTTATTCGATAGCGTAATCATCGTATAAAATCATTTTGTGACAGACGTCACAGCTCAGTTGGTAGTTGCTCTGCCTTCCATGTGGGTCGTGGGTTCGATTCCCACCCAGAGAAAATGTTTGTGTAAATAACACAAATATAACAACATAAATTTATTTATTTATTTTATTTATTTATTTCTCTCACTTATTTTAATGTTAAGCTAATACAGTGGTTTACCTTAAATCTAATTAAAGATTAGGATGGTAGATAAGAGAGCTGGTGCCCAAAAAGGTTTAGAAATAAAACCTGTTTGATGGGACACCAGGTCAACCTTCCGGCATCGATACACTAAATATTAAGTATACATGTTTTAAATTGTTAAAGAAAATGTAAAAATAATTTCGGACTGATAGCAAACACTTAGGGACATTACTACGTGTTAGTTACCCTCTCGGTACCTAAACTAAGCCAAAGCCTGTAAGATAGCATACCGAGTGGCATCCAGCAGCAGTCGTACATGTGGGGTCACATAGTTATATTCATGTTGTGTGCAAAGCTTTAAACAGACCAACACTTAGTAAATAAATATGTGTTCTGTGTCTGGGTGTTACTATGTATTCTATGTACTTATGTATTTACAAAAAAAATATTCCCATCCCTTTCAGCTACTCACCAAGACTCAGTTCTAGCTGTGCTTCCATTCTTCCACATCTACGCAGCGAGTGTGATAATGTTCCACAAGATGTCATTGGGTTGTAAAATAGTGACGCTTCCTAAACTACAGCCGGAACTATACTTCAACACCATTCAGAAGCATAAGACTAATATCCTGTTCGTTGCTCCTCCATTAGGTGAGTTTATTTTACATCGTCTGTGCTAACAGTCAATGGATACGTACAGAACTACGAGAAGAAAAAACCTATTTCTGTCGCGTTTTCTGACAAACAAATTAAAGAGACAAAGTATTTTATGATGTAATTTTTTTATGCATAAAATTATTTCTATAGCTTCTTTTGATCATATAAAAATCACATTTTATTCGCATTGACTACATTGTTATCTTTTCTGTGGATAAGGCCGACTGATATCTATTGCTTTCAGTTTAACGGAGTCTAAAGAAGGTTCTCAATTAATCTGTTTTTTTAATATGTATCTATTAGATTAGATCATTCAATTCAGTAGTGGTCTAATATACATTTTATTAGAAGTAGAAATACTAATAATTAAATAATAACAGGATATTAGGTATAAATAAATAAGCTTGTATTTTTGTTCAAATATTGTTTTCGATTTCAGAAATAATAAAATAATAACAGGATATTAGATATAAATAAATTAGCTTGTATAAGTATTTGTTAAAATACTGTTTCCGATTTCAGTTCTTCTGATGGGTTCTCATCCATTGGCTAACGAGACGACATACCAGCATATTGAATCTCTGGTCAACGGCGCTGCGCCACTGTCCAACGCCGATGTTGAAAGATTTATTGATAAAGTCAACGTAAGTAAAATAATAATAAATTAATAAATATTCATGGACATTTCACACATCACACTCTAGTCCCAAACTTAGCGGAGCTTGTACTATGGGAACTAGATTGCCGATAGAATACTTATATAAGTACTTTTTTTTGTAAATAAATACATAGTAACACACATCAGTACATAGTAACAACAAATATTTATGTTCATCACACAAACATTTGCTCTGGGTGGCAATCGAACCCACGACCCGCAGCATGGAAGGCAGAGCTACTACCAACTGAGCCGTGACGCCAGTTACGTGATAACTCCACTTGATGATTCATTTGATTATATTTTTTTTGGGTAAATCTTACTTCCGTATATTATATTATCATTAAGATCTTACAATTACTTTTTAGTTAAAGTAAAAATGTGTTTTTTTATCGATTTATTTCTTGTGAAGTCGATTAAAGTCAATCGGAAGGCTATAGAACCTAACTGCATCTCATAGAAGACTTGTTTATTGACATTTTATAGGTTTAAACTTTTTTGTAACCTTCCTAACAAAAAATACTTTAAAAACAACTTAGTAATAAACAGTCAGTAGTTTTTATTTATTCTGTTGGTAATTTAGCAAATCGTTATTTTTATCTGACATCTCTATTATGTTTTTGCGCTGTTTTCTATTTTATAATCGTAACTAAATTGCAAAATATGTACAATCTAAGTCATTTGTAGGTACCTATTCTGCTGTTTTTTTTATGCACGTTTTAAAACTAATTTAACTTTGTAGCATATCCGAGTTATTTTTTAATTTATTTATTTGCGTACGCAAAAACTACTGAATGTATTTTAATGAAACGTTTTCCATAATGTAGTTTATACATCTATAACACAGAAACTATAAAAGTAAACATAAATAAATATTCATTTCACACATAGAAAGAAAAGAAAGAAAGAAAAATAATTTATTAACCCTATGAAATAAGTAAAATAACAGTTAAGATAAAAATAAATAAATAAACAAAAATTGGGTTAACTAGGACTCTGACTCAGCATACGTGCACTGTTACCTAGGCAACAGTGCAACACTGGTATTCTGTCAGAGCCTATGGATTACGACATTAGATTAGACATTACACATCGCGCTCTAGTCCCAAACTAAGCAAACCTTGTACTTTGAAGACAAGATTGCTGATAGAATACTAGTACTAGTACATAGTAACACCCAAACCAAAACAAATATTTTTATTCAACACACAAACATTTGCTTTGGGTGGGGATCGATCCCACGACCCACAGCATGGAAGGCAGAGCTACTACCAACTGAACTGCGACGCATATCATATTTCGCATTAGTACATAAGACGATTCTAAATGATCTTTGTGATTTTACTTTTATTGGTTTTGATTTTATTCTTTCCAGAGAGACATAGACTTCAGACAAGGATATGGATTAACAGAAACCTCGCCAACAGTGTCAATAACTCCACGGAACTGTCAAAGTAAAAACTACGCGGCCACTGGACCGCCTATCTCCAATACGGACCTCAGGATTGTGGATGAAAAGCTAAGGAATCTTGGACCTAATGAGGTTAGTTTCAGGGTCAAACGGGACCTATTATTGAGTGTTTGTCCGTTTGTTTAGGGTTTCATACGTAATGGGTCAAACGGACCCTATTATCGAGTCTCCGCTGTCTATCTGTTTGTCTGTCCTTTGTTTAGGGTTTCATACGTAATGGGTCAAATGGACCCTATTGTCGAGTCTCCGCTGTCTATCTGTTTGTCTGTCCGTTTGTTTAGGGTTCCATACGTAATGGGTCAAACGGACCCTATTATCGAGTCTCCGCTGTCTATCTGTTTGTCTGTCCTTTGTTTAGGGTTTCATACGTAATGGGTCAAACGGACCCTATTATCGAGTCTCCGCTGTCTATCTGTTTGTCTGTCCGTTTGTTTAGGGTTTCATACGTAATGGGTCAAACGGACCCTATTATCGAGTCTCCGCTGTCTATCTGTTTGTCTGTCCTTTGTTTAGGGTTCCATACGTAATGGGTCAAACGGACCCTATTATCGAGTCTCCGCTATCTATCTGCTTGTCTGTCCGTTTGTCACCAGACTGTATCTTTTGAACCGTGATAGAGAGATTTACAGAGAGAGTTAGTGAGTTAAAATTTACAAACTATGTATTTCTGTTTCTGCTATAACCACTAATACTAAAATACAGAACAAATTAAATAATTACGGGGGTCTCATACAAAAACGTGATTATTTGGTACGGTATCTTTCGTGCACTAGTCCGAATCGAACTTATAGACTATTTTATTTATTTACGGTCTATTTTATAAAAAGTTAGCGCAGACTTGAAGTACTGATTACCATACGTAATGATGACTTAAAGTCAACGGTTAATGTATAATTTACATTGTCGTCGTCGTGTCGTCACTCATGCATCTTCTTTTTACAATTTTTGTGCGGAACCCTAAAAAGGAAAACTATCTTACGACCTAATCATTTATTATACTATTTTTTCAGACAGGTGAGATATTAGTCCGAGGACCTCAAGTAATGCGCGGTTACCGAGACAATCCCCAAGCAAACAACGAAGCCTTCACCGTCGACGGATGGTTCAGAACCGGAGACCTGGCCACTGCTGATGAAGAAGGGTGTATAACCATTGCTGACCGACTTAAAGAACTTATTAAGGTAACTTGAACATCTTCAGCTCCAAGATATTATAATCATTTTAGATTATAATATCTTTGATTTTCTTACTTATAATAGTGTGAATGCGAATAAGTTTGTATGAATGTGTGAATGTTTGTTAATCTTCAACGCCAAAACTACTGATTGGATTTTAATGAAACCAGACAATAATGTAGTTTATACATCAGAATTAAAATAAACTGTGTACTCTGACGTGTTATATTTGACATTTGCCAGGCGTCACAGCTCAATTGGTAGCTCTGCCTTCCATGCTGTGGGTCGTGGGTTCGATCCCCATTGAAAACAAACGTTTGTGTGACCCACGACCCACAGCATGGAAGGCAGAGCTATCAACTGAGCTGTGACACCTGTCAAAATATCCGTGAGTGTATTTAATATTACCCTATAATTGAAGAAACACGTAGCTATAAGCCCTCTTACTTTAATTTTTAATTCTCATGTGATTTCTTTGTTGGTTGTCCTAAATAAATAAAAAAAATATTAATTCCAATCAGGTGAAAGGCTACCAAGTCCCTCCAGCAGAATTAGAAGCAGTGTTACGCGAACATCCAGCTATCAACGACGCAGCAGTCATAGGAATTCCTCACGCAGTGAACGGGGAAGAGCCAAAAGCATTTATAGTGTTAAAAAACAATCAGAGTTGCCAGCCGAAAGATATTATAGATTTCGTCAAGGAAAGAGTGGCGCCGTACAAAAGAATTAATCATATAACTGTGATAGATAACATACCTAAAAGCTCGGCGGGTAAGATACTTAGAAGAGTTTTGAAGGAGAATTATTGCTAGATAGATTTTAAACAGGGTATTATTAAGACAGTTTATATTTAGGTAAGGAGTATGTAATATTTGAAGCTGTCACGGTTTTGAACATAGTTTTCTTTATAAATGATAGTTTGATATTACTAAGCTATTTTACGCTTTAAAATGTGTAATTAATCAAATTATAACCAATAATAAGCGAATACATTACGAATATATTTTTATATAAGTATTTTAGGACCACTCTCAAATTAAATTAAGAATTGATATTAATATGAAGAAAAATAGAATTTGAGTATTTTAGTATTAAAAACACTATTTTTAGGTTAAGGACGATCAATACAATCGAATTTAAATATAAAAGCTGTAATACAAAATTAAATAAGATTTTTTTGTAAAGGTTAATCAAAAGTAATTAACAAATTTATTGTAATGATATTGAAAATCAGTTTATTTTATCAAGACTAGATAAATTAAGGTTAAATAAGGATAGTTAGGAATTTACAAAATATAGTTTAAAATAAAATTATACTCGTTGACAAAATTGAATACTTACATTTTTTTATTTTATTTCATCCTTTTTGTTTTTTACATGTGATATGAGCTCACACCTAGGTGTGACATTAAAAATCTAGTTTTTTTTTAATTTTCTAAGAAACTAAGTCAGTGGTTTTTACTTATATTATTATCTACTTACATATAATAAAATAATATAAGTTGTTTACTCATTTGCTCATCACTGTCACATATTCCATTCATATAGGTACCTACCTATTTTGTTTCTATTCAATAATATTTGTTGTGATTGTGAGTAGATGGCGTTGATATTACGAATTCAATTTCTATCGCAAAATTTAAACAACGATAGAACTATTTATCTAAGTAATTTATTGAATTTTGTAGCGATAGTAGATAATGATAATAAAATATTGTGTTAGAATAATAGATAATCATGTGCAGACTTTGAATGATAGGTAACAGGGCCAAAATGTAACAAAAAAGTAACTAAAATAATTGAGAAATAAATAAAAAAAGACGTGTGGCACTCGGGGACTGCCACGGTAAAGCTATTGCATAGCATTTTTTGCTGGATTACGCATGCGCAGAGTTAGGTTATTTCGTTACGGAATTTCTGGATTCGGTCTTCACGCTCAAGGCCCGCGATAGAAGCTAAGCAATAGCTGAATTAAATATCTTACTTAATCAAAATTATCAAGTGGAATGAAATGAAATACCTAACCGAAGTCGATCAAAGTGGATTCAGCAAGTTGCTAACCGAGAGTTATTAAATAATTATTATTTAATAAATTTGGGCCGAGTTTGAGCTCCATTTGCACATGATTATTAGCTAAACTATACTTTATTCCTAATTGTTTATTAATTAGGTGAATATACATATTAAAATGGTTTACTTACAAAACCGAACAACCTTAAACAGTATAAAGTGACTCGGCTACAAACAAATTTGTCACGTAAACGTACTCTTGTTTGAATCACATTGCGCATCAACCTTAGTTCGGCTGCCGAACGATGCATCACCACCCCGCAGTGTATAACGCACACGCTAAAGTTACGATACGTTTACGATTGTCACATTCTTGCCTTCTGTACATTGAACTTACTGTAGGTACCTGTGTTGTTGTAATCTCGAAAACAGTGTACAAAAAACTTGTTAGTAAATTAAAAGTTAAATAAAGTGTGATGATGTCGAAATTATTAAGATTTGAAACAAGAGCATTTTCAAGTGTTTTTAATAAAAACGTTTGGAGTAAAGGAGTAGTCAGATCACCATGCAAGGATATAGTGATACCAAAAGTGACCTTAGATGAATATATTTGGAGGGATCTGGATAAATGGCCGACCAAAGTGGCTATGGTACGTAGACCTAATATATTATATTAAATAATTATGTTTATAGGCGTATAGGTCAACTGGTCAACCCTGTCCAGTACCTGATCAAGAACTTGTTTTACTTGTTTGATAAATTAAATTGAATACATACGTATTGTAAATACTTTAAATACTTTTTTTGATCTTACGTCGGTATCTAAAAACAATGTAACATTGTATAGTAAGTATTTTTTTAAAATAACGCTTGATATAGACAACTTTATTCTTTACCCTATAGATAGAGCTACCTCTTCTTCATCTTGCCCTTACCTTAACCCACTAGGTGGCAACACGTTTATTTCTTCTATTTTCCTACTTCATAGGTATCAGTATTCACTTCAAGAATCTTTTAAAGCAATTATTCCTGCAATCCATTGTTAGGTAAGTACATATTTTTTAGGCATTATTAATTGTAGAGTCAAATAAATAATTTTAAATAATTGATAAAAATAATTTTATCAATAAATTAAATTTTTGATGATATCAAAGCTCAACAAAGCTCTAAAAACTTTTATCAAAATTCGAGAGTTAAAAAATAATATTTTTCATGAAATTGAGTGTAATTACAGGTATGTGGTATATCGAACAGAAGCTACAAATACGAGCAGCTTTACAAAAACTCTAGAACATTCGGAGCTAATCTCAGAAGAAAGTTCAAGCTCCAAGATGGAGATGCAGTGGCCGTGATGATGAGGAATGCGCCAGAATACCCTATCATTGTACTGGGGACTCTGGCCGCTGGTGGTGTGGTTACCACTTTCAATCCTATTTACACGGCTCGTAAGTCTAATTTCGTTTCTCTCGTAAAGCAAAGAGATCAAATAGTGGGTAAATAAAAGAATACGAACAGGATAACATTTATCTGTAATGTTTTTTGTTTACTGTGAATTTGATATTTTGTTAACTATCCACATTTTAGAATTAAGTAAAATACTTTGTTTAAAGTAGGTAAGTATAAGTTTTAATACAAGACAAAGCTACATATTATATTTCTAAATAACTTTTTCAGATGAAGTCCAATCGCAAATATCACTATCAGAAGCCAAATTAATTGTAGCACATGCAGATTTAGTTCAAACTATGAAAGAGGCTTTAAAACTATGCAAAAAAGATCTACCTATCATATCCATAGATGTTGACGCACAACTACCTGAAGGAACTATATCATACAAAGAACTAGTAGACGATGTTCATGTAGATTTAAATGTACTCAAAGAAGTGAAACGGAAATATAATGATGTCTCGCTCTTGCCTTATTCTAGTGGAACTACTGGACTGCCAAAAGGCGTAGAGCTTACTCATTATAATATAGTTGCAAACTGTGAGCAACAGAACTTTGAATTGAAGCAATATTTATACACAACAGGTACCTATATAAATAAATATGAAATCGGCTGATTTATGATTTGAACAACAAACATAGTCGAAGACAATATTGCGACTTATAACTATGTAATCGTAGAAAACACACATTGATTTATATGCGTTAATTACGTTATCATTGTTTGTCTGATTGTTGCTAATTGAACAGTTCACTTTTATGTAAAACGCTTTAACACTTTGCAAACTAATAAACTTCTCAAAGTGGATTTCTCTAAAACATCTTGACCAATGTTATATAAACCTGGGGTTCCCCAAGGACTACATCTTTGCCGTGTTCTATTCAATCTATATTAAATTGATTTGTTTCAGAAAATCACCAAGACACCTCGTTAGTTGTTCTTCCGTTCTTCCACTCATATGGCCAAGGAATTCTGATGATGCACAAACTGTCTGTTGGATTAAAGTTGGTGACTTTACCGAAGTTCCAAGCTAATACGTTTTTAGACGCGCTGTTGAAGCATCCTTGTAATCTTTTGTATCTGGCTCCACCTATGGGTAATTATTCCGCCGAATCTGAATCGGGTATAATGATTATTTTTTTCTTAGGTAGGTTAGATTTACCTAATATTTCAGATGTGGCTCCATATAAGTTTCATTTAGATCTGACTGATACTTTTTGAGTAATTTTAAAACGCTCCGATAGCGCGATCTTAAAATCAGCCATGGAAACGACGACGTCTAATTGTGAAATTGAAACTAAATATATGAATTGTAGTTGTATGTTTCGTCACAAAACAGTAATTCTCATATTAATTTATAATTATTCTCATTAAAAACCGTATATTCTATTAATCTATACATTTTCGAGATTTCTATTTCTTTCATCAATGGCATCATATTTCCAGTAATGTTCCTTGGTGCACATCCTGAAGCAACAACAGAACACCTAAAGCACTTGAGAACGGCTATTTGTGGGGCGGCGCCTCTTCCTTCAGCTGATATAAAGAAATTCCTAGACAAAGCTCCTGTAAGATATTATTTCTACTTTCAATGACTTAACTGACTGACTTTTATGGTACACGATGCAAGAGTAGAATATCTCATAGCAATCCTCTGTGTGTTTTATCACCTGAGGTCATTGTTTCTCGTTTTATTCGATTTTTTCTCAAAAACTGTCATGCATTATTTAGTATGGAGCAAAAGGATATTTAGAGGGACGTAACCAGCTTACATATAAAATTATTCTTCTCAAAATAAAACTTAGTAATTTTAAATGATTACAGAAAGACGTTATGTTCGGTCAAGGCTATGGAATGACAGAAACCAGTCCCTTAGTCTGTGTTTGTTCAAGAGATCAAACAGACTACGACGCAGTGGGGTACGCTTTGCCCAACATTCAATTAAGGGTAGTCGATGAGAATCTACAAAATCTGGGTCCTGATACAGTGAGTGATTAAATATGCACTTATTAAAGCTTGATAAGCAACTGCCATATGCATATACAAAATTGTCTCAATAAAATGCATGCGCTTTTATTGAGAGTGGTGCCTTCGGCCACAGCAAAATCAAAATTGTAAACCTTTTTTTTAATCGAATAAAAATATGATTATATAAAAAAATCCAGAAATAGATATTGAACAAGCACTGCAAATCGGTTGATTTTGCTGAATTGTTGAAATTGCTCTTCTGCTTTGACAAAAGACATTGCTACATTGTAAACGCAATTAAGATTTTTTATACAAAAAGTACCTTCTTCTGTCCGTACCTACCTTGTAATGTCTCTTCAATAATATGTCTTCACGCTATTATTATAAAACTCAACTTTGATATAGTTACGTATTTATTTACTTTCTAGTTTACTCTGACCTTTGATAATTTCAGTTATTTGGAATAATATCTATTAATTTATTATTGTTCTGTTTACTTACGAATTATTTCAGGTTGGAGAACTTCTAATCAAAGGCCCAAACGTAATGAAAGGTTACAAAAACAATCCCAAAGCTAATAGCGAAGTGTTTTTAGAAGGTGGCTGGTTGAGGAGTGGAGATTTAGCGAAGATCGATCAACATGGTTTAATCACGATTTGTGATAGACTAAAGGAACTAATTAAGGTGATCTTTTATGTAATTGTTATTATATGAATTATAGTAATTGTCTGTCAGAAACAAGCAAATATGACATGGTTGCCTAACTTTTTATTCATCATCATCATTTCAGCCCGTTGGCACCCACTGCTGAGTAGGTGTAGGCCTCCTCTTTTTTATGCTTTCTTTACGGTCCCTTGCGACTCTCATCCACTGATTCCCGGCTCGTTCAATAAAGTCTTTGGACAATCGGGCTGGTTAAAATAATATTAACTTTTGTTGTCCAAATAAAATAAAATCAGTCTGGCAAAATACACGCTTCAACTATTTTATGAATTTTAGGTTAATGGTTTTCAAGTAGCTCCTGCAGAATTGGAATCAATAATAAAAGATCATCCTGACGTTTTGGACGCAGCAGTTGTTGGAATTGAAGATGCCAGTTCAGGCGAACGACCTAAAGCATTTGTAGTTTTAAAAGAAGGCGCTGAAGAAAATAGTAAAGAAATAGTAGAATTTGTTAATGGTAAAGTGGCAGCGTATAAGAAAATAAAAGATGTTATGTTCCTAGATAGTATCCCGAAGAATCCTTCAGGGAAAATTTTGAGAAAAGTTTTAAGGGAGAAGTATTGTTGAAATTGAAAGTGGGTTAGTTTATAAGAATTATAACTTAACTTTTGTGAAAAAATATTTAGTATCTATTTACTTATTCATTATTCCAAATGATCTTTGAGATATTACAGATAAAATATTTTGTTTTTATCATAATACTATGAAAATAAAAACAAGGTTTACATTATATTTCTTTCAATCGTTTCGATGTTTTATTGTTGTTGAAACACAATCTTAAAAACAGGTTCCAGTGTAAACCACAATATTTTACCTTAATTATATCTATGAATGCAACTAACCACACCGACGTAGTTACCATAATTACAAAATGGCACTTGTTGGGCAACAGAAAACCAGTTTAACATGTTACCAGTTTAAAAGTCGTGTTACTTGATCTTTAACATTTATAACACAGAACACAGGAAATCTTATTAGTTGATGTGAACAAAGTAGATAAAGATGTCAAAATTGTTTAGGTTTAAAATATCGTGCCGTGAGTTTTCAAGTGTGCTTAGAAAAGATGTTTGGAGTGATGGAGTAGTGAGATCGCCATGTGAAGATATTGTGATACCAAAGTTGAGATTAGACCAATATGTTTGGAGGAATCTGGATAAATGGCCGACCAAAGATGCTATGGTACGTGGACAAATGCATGATTTATTTTGAAAATACTATAGTAAATAACTGGTTATGGTGATCTATGGATACAAATATTACATTTAAATTGAAGTTCTGGATATATACTTACTCGGACGTTCAGTTCAGTAAGTGTAACTATTTGTAGTTCTATTAATTTTAAACATTGCAATTGCAACATATATTATAATAAATTGGGATTATCAATGAAAAATAAAAAAAGTAGTCCTTCGGAACACAGTGTTTTAAGTTACATTCTAATCGTAGTTAAATGTAGGTATAGCAGGTAATATTTCATATGCATAATTTAAACAAATAAACAAGTTTTTGGAACAAGTAAAAGTATAATTCCATGCCCTGATCAGCTGTAAAAATACTTACTTGGTATTCATTTTAGAGATATCTTTAAATGAACTAACTACTAATGACTTTATCACAGGTATGTGGCATAACAAACAGAAGCTACAAACACGAATACCTCTACAAACAATCTAGAAAATTAGCAGCTAACCTTAGGAAAAAGTTAAAACTGGAAAATGGAGATGCAGTGGCTGTGATGATGAGAAATGCACCGGAGTATCCTATCGTGGTACTGGGGATATTAGGAGCTGGCGGTGTAGTTACCACTTTCAATCCTATTTATACAGCACGTAAGTTTATTTCTGCTTGGCAGACACAAACAAGACCAGAACATTTATTACATAGGATAAAGTATTTATTCACAAACAAACTTACGACTATTACAGTATCAACAAAATGTACATAGGTAATAAGGGCTATTCATGCAACTGTGTGCATGGCAGCGTCCCGTACCCATGCGTAGGTATACTACCTACCTTCTGTTTTTAATTTTAAGATACATACTTTTTTCTTGCTATTGCTTCTTCTGTATTCTTTTTTTTTCTTTGTTCACCTGTCATGTATATTTTTTTGTATGAATAAATGCTTTGTTTGTTTGTTTTGTTTTTGTAATAAAATACATAAGAAATAGTTGAGCTACATATTTACAGACCGTTGCAAGCGATTTCAATAAATACATCATAAATCTCTCAATACACCATGGCATTTATAAGAAACCAAAGAAAAGATTAACATAAAAGAACTTATTTAATTAATATTCTTTTCAGATGAAGTTCACACGCAACTTTTAATGTCAGAAGCCAAAGTAATCATAGCACATGCAGATTTAGTTCCAACAATGAAAGAGGCTTTAAAACTATGCAAAAAACATCTACCTATCATATCCATAGATATTGACACACAACTACCTGAAGGAACTATATCATACAAAGAACTAGTGGACGATGTTCATGTAGATTTAAATATACTGAAAGAAGTGAAACGGGAACAAGGTGATGTCTCACTTTTGCCTTATTCTAGTGGAACAACTGGACTTCCAAAAGGCGTAGAGCTTACCCATTACAGTGTTGTTGCAAACTTGGAACAGCAGAATTCAGAGCTGAGGCAATATTCATTCACAACGGGTAAGTTAACTTGTGTAACTGTATTATTCTTCGTTTTTTCACAGCACAGTTGTGTATGGTTTGGCTTAACGTTGTTGGATCCTATGCTTGTGTTGAAGCTAAGAATGAATTCCTTTACAATAGATCATTATATTCTAGAACTATTAGAATAAGAACGAGGACTATCAACAACAAATGTTGTCTGAGCGACGCGTAGTGTCATAATAACAAACAAATATCCAAACACTGTTCATTTGAATTGGTAATGTTATTACGACTTAAAACGATAAATTTCGACCTTGAACAAAGTCTGGTGCAAGAAAATAACAACGCTGACCTTTAGCTACCTGTTAAGTAGCTTATTATTGTGTCGTTGACGATCAAGTCCAACGAGACCAACTCAGAACTAGAAAGCCATAATGCTCGCTAATTGAAAATAACATTATTTATTGTCAAGGTTAGTCACTTCGAAGATAACAAACTCTATTGCTATAGTCAAACCTACAGGGGTTCCTCAGGGTAACATTTCTGCACTTTGTGTTGTTTCACCAGCCTTATTTATTTCAGAAAACGACCAAGAAACCGCCTTAGCAGTTGTTCCGTTTTTCCACGCATACGGTCAAGGTATTTTGATGCTACACAAACTGTCTGTTGGATTGAAGTTGGTTACTCTACCGAAGTTCCAACCTGAGACGTTTTTGAATACGCTGCTGAAGTATCCTTGTAATCTGATGTATCTGGCTCCTCCTATGGGTAACTATAATTTCTCTACTGTATGATCTTGTATCTAAAACTTGAAAACCCTTTTTGGAAACGTATATTTTTGGATTTCAGTAATGTTCCTTGGATCACACCCTGAAGCAACCCCAAAGCACTTGGAGCAACTAAGAACTGCTAATTGCGGGGCTGCGCCTCTACCAGCAGCCGATAGACAAAAATTCTTAGATAAAGCTCCGGTAAACTCAATATTAATAAAAAGTTCACAGACATTTCACTTAATGCTATCCATATAGTACTGTATAGTATGCGTGACTAAGATATTGAAGTTTTAACAATGAAATGGTGGACAACAACGCAAATATTGCTGAAACATTTGGGCTATGTGGAAAACAAATAGGACGGGGAGTGAATAAAACTTCACATCAATAATAGAATAGAATATATCTTTATTGTACACAAAGAAAATAAACTAAAAAAAATATAATAATAATTTAAATTGTTTTTACAGAAAGACATCATGTTCGGACAAGGCTACGGAATGACTGAAGCCAGTCCTTCAGTTTGCACGTGTGCTAGAGATCAAACAAATTACGATGCAGTGGGATACCCTCTACCCAGCATTCGACTAAGAGTAGTCAATGAAAACTTGCAAAATCTTGGACCTAATGAAGTAAGCAAAAACAGTATATCTTGCTAAGCAGATTCAGAATCGCACTCCCGAATTTCTTAAGACTTGATTCTAAATCTGTACTTACACATGACTATTTGTAAATATTATGTTCTGTTCAAGTATCTAACAATGTTTTCAGGTTGGAGAACTTCTAATCAAAGGCCCCAACGTAATGAAAGGGTACAAAAACAATTCCAAAGCTAATAGCGAAGTGTTTTTAGAAGGTGGCTGGTTGAGGAGTGGAGATCTAGCGAGAATAGATGAACACGGCTTGGTCACTATATCTGACAGGCTGAAAGAATTGATAAAGGTGATATTAGACTTGGATAAAATACTCTTTGCTGCAGTAGCTTTGATATAAACTCAAGTTAGATCTCCTGATAAAAATGTACGAGCAAACATTAAATAAAATTGCTGTCCAAGTCCAGACTTTTAAGTAGATACAAAACTAGCTTTTTCAAGTGTTATTTTTACTACTTATGCGATTAACCATTTTAATACTAGGCATGACCACATTATACATTTTAACAAATTAGAATTTAATTGTGTGGCAACAGATACAACAAATAAGCCTATGTGCCTGCTACTTTAGAGAGAAAATATAATAAAATACTCCTTAGAATTTTTTTTGTTTTATTCTTAAAATATATGTAATGTGTTGTATTAGGTACGTCAGTCTTCTAGTACCCATAACACAAGCTCTGCTTAGCTTGGGGCTAGATGATGTTGTGTGTATTGTCCAGCATTATTAATTTTTTTACAGGTCAACGGCTTTCAAGTACCTCCTGCAGAATTAGAATCAGTACTGAAGGATCACCCTGATGTTTTGGACGCAGCAGTTGTTGGAATTGAAGATGCCAGTTCAGGCGAACGACCTAAAGCATTTGTAGTTTTAAAAGAAGGCGCTGAACAAAATAGTAAAGAAATAGTAGAATTTGTAAATGGTAAAGTGGCAGCGTATAAGAAAATAAAAGATGTTATGTTCCTAGATAGTATCCCGAAGAATCCTTCAGGGAAAATTTTGAGAAAAGTTTTAAAACAACAGTTTTGTTAAGTGTTTTCGAATTTTATGGCAAATGAAAATATTGTGTTCACTTCACTCAACCTATATATAAATGTAATTGAGTAATAAATTCTTGTAAATGAATACCTAGGTACGTAGGTATATACATAGCAATAGCAAAATCAATAAATATGTGATGTTGACAATTAGTTGTTTTTTTACTTCCAATCATAAATAAGTAAGTAGTTAGATATTTTAAGCAGTGACATTGTGGGGTCCACTTGACACCAGTAGCTCTACCATGAGTTTTTACCATATACCTACTATACTCGCTAGCGTCTGTAGTCAAAAAAATGTATGAAGATTTGTACAGTGCCTCTAGCGGATAGTTGGGTACTAAAATTCGTAATACTAATACATATTTACGTAACTACTTTAGAAAAGTCAGGCGATTTTACTGTGACAACTCATGGTAGAGGTACTGGCTTTAAGTAATAAATCAATTAAATTCAGTATTCATTCATATTATCAAATAGGTACAACTTAAGATTATATCTACTCAAGCGTAGAATATAGTAAGTGGGTCAATCAAATTATTTTTAACACTTGAAAATTTGAATAAAATTATCTATTTATAAATCTATTTTTGTGTTTTATTGCTACTTCTTTAAACGTTGCTATTAAAAAAAGACCACTATAAATAAAATTGTAGGCACCTATTTAATTACTTAGCTTATCTTTCGACCATAATATTTTTTAATTGATGTATCTAGTAAGTAAGTAGGTATACCACATAAATCTACTTAAATCTACTTAGATTTATGTGATGAACAATAATAAAATAAGACTAGATACTAATTAGAATTTATCCATAGTAAGTATTATTTTATAAAATAATATTCCATAATAATTGTACAGATATATTACGTGTAGGTATCTAATGTAATAACCTACATTCAAAAATCCATACAACTTTACAAATTCAGGACTTCCCGTGCATTTGAGAACCGCTAATATAAGAGTCACGCACGAATATTTAATGAAGGTAGGTAGGTACTAAGGTTGCGTTGATGTTGGAATATCGGAGTAATCGGAAGAACCCAAACTGATGGGATAGGTCAACGACACGGATATTAACAAATGAGAAATCTTTGCACCGAGATCCGGGAAGCAATGAGTCAAAGAAAGACAGGCATCACAGTTCCTTTGGTAGTAGAGTAGCTCTGCCTTCCATGCCTCGTCGGTTCGATTTTGTTATAAACAAATATTTGTAGTACCTATGAGTTTATAGTTAAACTTACATCGCCATGGCAACTAATTTATGCAAGGTCTTAGATCCAAAACCGAACGATGAATTTGATCAGTTGCAGTCTACTTACGTTCTTTTCGATTATAATTAATTATGCATTGTTATATTATTCAGTCATTATTTGATCAACTCGTGCAGACAAAGTCATAAAAGAAAGATATTTTTGGATTCATCATTTATTTTATAACGATATCGATAATGTCCAAATGTTGTTAAAAACAGCGTACCTACCATTTATCTTGCCCGTCTTTTAATACTTTGTATATAACTTAGTATACCTACTTATATAACATGGTATAAGTACTCATAAGTTATAACTAAAAGATATGAGTTGACATTAGCAAGGTCATAGTTCCAAAATAGATCGGTTAATTTGATCAGTTGCAGTTTACTGACGTTCTTTTCGATTAAATATAATTAATTATGCATTGTTATAGTTTCAGTCTTCATTTGATCAACTGGTGCAGAGTCAGACAACAAAACATAAAAATATATTTTTGGATACTTACATCATTTGTTTTTGTTATAATGTTATTGATAATATCCAAAAAATGTCGTTAAATAGTGTACCTACCGTCGCTCTATCGGTCAGATAAAAACGCTTTATTAACCTAAAAAATATATAAAAATAAATATATTACTACTTTCCCGTAATTATAACAATATCTACGCTATAAGTCAAAAGATTATATAATTTTTTATCTTGCCCGTCCTTGAATACTTTGGACAAATTTCCTCAAATGATTTTGCTAAGCTCTTCCAAATCTTCAAAGTCGATAGGTATATAAAATTCAAATCACAAATTAAAATAAATAGATAACCTATTGGTTTGGCGCCAGTATTCTGATGTATTTTATTGATGCCGAATATTATACCACGAGACTATTTTTTGAACGTTTATTTCGTGTTTACGATATTGTGTCGTTTCTTTTGAAATGTCTGGCTGTTGTTAGGAATGTTATCAACAATTCTATTATTTTTACATTTTCTTTCAAACTACACTGTCCTACTGTTGGGCAAAGATCTCCTCCCTCTCTTTCTACTTTCCTCTATCTCAGGCTAACTCTGCCTATTGCCTGCAGAAGGAGTCCAGGTCGTCACACCAATTTAGTATCTACTAATTATCAATATTGTGTTTATTATTTATACGATGACGTAGGCTTTTATAGATCTTTGTTTAACTAAGTTTAGAAAAATCCCATGATAGCATAAAATCTTGCTCTATCTACATAGTTTCCTATGTAATAACTATCTACAAGAATACATTAAAACTATGATAAGTCTATTTTATTGTATACTTACCTACTTAGTAACTAGGTATAACTTGTTAGACGTATTTAAGGATAATGGTCGTTCATTGTTCATCACCAAAACCACTCTTCTCAAAATATTTGGGTATTAAAAATTCTAATAAGTACGAAATATTCGCGACGTCTATGTTTTTATGTTTATAAGGAATGTTGGCGCCAGTGAGCTATTTTTTAGCATTATTGCGCTACTAATTTTTTTAGCCGCATTCTTTCTTTTGTAGTTATTATTCTTTAAATCCTGGTTGTTAATATCGGTATTTGGTAGTTTGTTTTTATGGTTTGAAACGTAGAATATTTTAAGATTAGATTAAGTGTGTCGGTGGTCTGAATCAAAAAACCATTGGGGAAACCCATACGATACGAGTTAAAATTACATAAAACTTTGATGAGGGTTTTATATTCGGAGGTGCATTCCACTAAAATACTGCAGTTTTAGTATTCTTATCTTCATTCAGTGAATCTTTTTAGAAAAAAAACGTTTCTTGGAAAAACGCGGAGAATATGGACGAGTGGAAGGACTTGGGGGAGACCTTTGCCCAGCAGTAAGACGAGATAGGTTTGAGAAAAAAAAAATTATTAGGTCTACCAACAACTTCTTCAAGATTACACGCTAGTTTTACACACATAATATTTTGCTACATGGGAAACCAATAACAGGTAAACACTGCTTGCACCGGCATTAAATATAGCGGGGGTTTAATATTTTTAGCATTAATTGGGTTTACACTCGTTTTATTTCTTACTGTTATAAAAATAAACACTTGTATCTACCAGAGTTTCCTAAACATTATATACATTTAGTTAAATTACAAAGATCATTTAAAATTATACAAGAGATTATAAGTAAGTACTTAGGTTAGTTAGATTTTCTAGACTAGAACCTCGAACGGGAAAAACTTTGGTTTTTACTGTTTTTATCCTTCCTCCAAGATGTTTTTTCAAGATCATTCTTACGAAAAAGTAGTACACTTGGAATTTAAATTAATTTCACATTAATAAAAAAAAATTGATTAAGATAAGTTAATGTTCTATGGGTCTATTAATGTGAAAATGTGAATATTTATGAATATCAATAACGAAGGCGCCAGTGTATCCTATTTTAATACATAATATGAACGTTTTGATGTTTGATCCTAAATCATATCGTAACCATTAAACTAATTTGAATGAAACTTGAAATGATCAGATTTTTTATTATTTTTTTCAATTAAATTAATGGTAACGACCTGAATTAAAAACTAGTAACTAATTAAATAAACGACCTCTCTTTGATGTATTTAAGTAGTTAAATGAACGTAAAATTAAAGTACCTACCTAATAAAAAAAATATATACAAGACTGGAGAGACTTTTTTTCGTCCACGTATTAACGCTTTGAACGGGACCCCTCAAATTTCGATCTAGATTTTCGGTAGGTACCTACCATACCATAAAGCTTCTATAGACTGATACCTATCGATTGAAAACCACTATGCTAATAACATGCATTCCAATCATTGGAATGTTCAAGAGGATACAACAAGAGAAAAAATATATTTTGTTGCATAACATTGATTTATTTTCTTAAATCTTTAATAGACGATTATTTTGTGATATAAAAGTTATTACATATTTAAAATAGTTTTAGTACCTTCAGAATAGACTTGCAGCTCTTTTTAGCTTTGTTATTAAGTTTTTACAAACGCTTTGCTAATGTTCGGTGTTTTCGGATCCCCTTAAATTATTGATTTTTTTTTAATTAAGTAACTTTGACAACCCTGAATGGATTGCTGTCTTTATCAGTTTAGTTCATGAGAAAGGGATAGCTAAACTTTTAGTCAAAGTAGGTTAGATTCGGAAAAAAGTACTCTACATATAATCTACTTAATTTGATAAGTTAATCAACGTATACCTAGTGACAGCTCAAGTTATATGTCATTTCGTATTCTAGCTAGCACGTGTAGTTTTAAACTTAGAAGATAGTCCTTCTGTTTGACACGTGTCAAAGTCCACGTGTCAAATACGAGCAATATTTCAATGTGGCACCCGGAGCCTGTGCTTGTCAAAAACTGGCTTTGATTGGCCATAAATTCCAATTTGTTACTGATAATGAAGAAAAATCCAATCATTTAACAAGCAAAATTAGCATTTTTTATTGGCGCCGAAAAACCTTGGATTTGGGACAGTAATGAACAGTGAAAACCGGTAGGTAAGTAATGATTATTAAATATTTAATTTTGAGGCTTAGAAAATAACTCCAGTCAAAAAATCATTACCTACCAGGATATATTTTTAGACCCTAAATCCCTTCATATTACAATACGTTAAAAACCGAACTCAATTAATTAGCAATGTAGAATCTGCTGAAAAAAACTACAATTCTTAAGAGTACCTACAGTTAAAATAATCAGATTCATTGACAATGATTATTTTTCATTCACCAATATGATCAACTTCAAAATATAACGTTCAAATAAAAAAATACCATTTATTGCACATCCGGGAGTATTCGTGAAAAACCCCAGCAAATTGAATTTTTAAATTCGACAAATCGAAAATAATCCGATGATGGCTCGAAGATTAATAACATTAGTTCTTCGAAAGTAAAGCGTTACACCATCACGGATTTCGTAAAATAAGGTTTGTTTACATTATAATGATGAATCACACGTGAATTCCCGTCGCATTCCAACGAACGACCTTACTAAGGCCGCCTACACACGGCGCGGTAACAATACCCGTGCGAAATAAAAAAAAACCTATAAGTGGGTGGTAAGCGTTATGTCGTTGAACTAATACGAATAATAATTATTGTAAGTAAAAAAATAAATATGTACAATTACAAGCTTTGAACCAGAAACTTAAATGTTTAAAATTCATTTTAAAAAAGACCTAAGTACTTACATTAATTTAGCATATGACATAAATGTGCTAAATTTCAATCAATTATCAAATAACTGTTTACTGTTATAAATAACTTTTCAAGTATAAGATCAGACTCTACAGTCAGTAACAATGTTATATAAAAAATATCTCATCATCATCATCATATACATAATATATTAAACTAATCTATCGCCTCTAGAATACTGGTTACATCATCAAAATTCTACTTCAAAGTTAACTTGGCCCTTTAATCACTGAGATCGGAGCCCAAGGGTCTTTACTGTGATAAAATGTTAACACCCTCTTTGACCTATCTGGTCGTTATCACAACTCGTGTATGCTGCGCAGGATTGAATAAAAACAAGATGATCGCACTCCGCCAGTCAGTCGAGTCTCAGACCTCAACGTCTAAAGACAGTGGAATTCTTAAGTTTGTCGTGAATTTATATAATTTAAAAAGATGGTGACTAAAATGTTAATTCTTGCTCTGTTTGTGGGATCTGCATACTCAGCTACCTGGTTAGGATATTTGCCGATGAAGCCGAAGGAATTTAGTAAGTTTTTATTTATCTAATTTGCTTAATTATCGTCAATTTGATACTAAGCTATTGTAACGTAAAACATATCTACTGAAATAAATGTTGATTATTTACCATAAGCTTTGCTAAGCATACATTGTTTGAAAAGAAATATATTAATGGACATCACACATCCATTTTATTTTAATTTATTTTTATCTAGTCCCAAACTAAACTGATATTATTGATCAGATTATTGCTGATAGAATACAAGATAGAAGACTTTAATCTACATTTTAAAATAGGTCATTAGGTATCTAAATATAAAGATGTAGGTATTTTTTTCAAGTACAAACGAATAAAAACTGGCTTGCCATCAATCAAAACCTAATTTACATAAAACTATCAATTAGCTAGAAATATACCCACGTGGTAAATGACAGGCGTCACAGCTCAGTTGGTAGTAGCTCTGACTTCCATGCTTTGGGTCATGGGTTCCATTCTCACCCAGAGCTTTGTGTGATGAACATAAATATTCATGGACATTTCACACATCACACTCTAGTCCTAAACTAAATAACGCTTGTACTATGAGAGCTAGATTGCTGATAAAATACTTATATACTTACTTTTTTTTGTAAATATATACCTACATAGAATACATAGTAACACCCAGACTACTACCAACTGAGCTGTGACGCCTGTCGTCAATGAATAAATATGGGAGATAAATAAAGTTCTCAAAAGCTCAAACAAAATGAAAACCACAACATGTAAAATTCTACCGACTCTGGTTTCGAAACCAACTTAGATCACGGTTTTACAATAATTAGTATCGCGCAAACAAGGAAGTATACCTATTCAAAGAACAACACAACATAGGAAAGATCTACAGTATGATATTTTCCCGAATTTTTTTCTCTCTAAGTACTTACTATGACTGATCACGAAAGCTTAAGTTTTAAAAACTCAACAGGCGACACAGCTCAGTTGGTAGGTTGTACCTACTTTTCATGCTGTGGGTCGTGAGTTCGATCCCCACTGAGAACAAACGTTTATGTGTTGAGCACTAATGTCTGTTGTATCTGGGTGTTATTATGTATTCTAAGTATTTATTTACAAATCAGCAATCTTGTTTCCATAGTAGTTATATTTTGTAGTTATTATTCGCACAATATCTATGAAAATTATAACCATTGTGTTGTTTTATTTTATTTTATGTTTTTAAAAAACTACAACTTTACAGTAGTAAAGTTTCATTAAAATCCGTTGAGTAGTTTTGGCGTAAAAGAGTAACAAACATACATATATCTATCCATCCATCCATACAAACTTTCACGTTTATAATACAAAAATTTAGAAAAAGAGGTTATTACAAAAATGGGTAAAAGAATATTAAAGTAGGATATCAAAAATATAGCTAATACATAGAAATTGTAATTCTCTGCCAATACAACACAAAAAGCATCGTTCTTTGAAAAGGAACCAACAAAATAAATTAAATCTACCGAAATTCACAGCCAATCCAATTATTGAAATCTGGTGTTCCTCGCATTTTGAAAGAATACGCTTAATTAACTTTCCAATTGCAAGGTTTTACCGAAACCGCTGCTTTTGGGAATCCCGAATAACTTTCTTTTAGAGATAAGTATTTTGAAGCAACTGTTTATTTTACGACTAAATCTTAACGAAATTCGAAGATTCTAGTTCAGATATAAAACTAGTTCGGTTTTTAACAAATTCAACTGATCAAAAATATGTGTATATTAAATAATCTGAAAAATATGGTCATTTTAAAATAATCGGAATAATAAAAAAAAAAGTATGACAAATTTAATGTTTAAATTTATTTGTTTATACGTTTCTGTGCGTCAATTTATCTTTAAATAAATCAGCTTTTAATGAGACTAAAAATAACTAAATAATAAGAGATCTTTAATTATAACATTGAAATAGATTTTTTCAAACGTCGGAAATCATTTATTTATTTACTTTTTCCCATTATTTTCTTCAGTTTATTTTGAAACACAAAAACGCAATTAAACAATTGTTTTATTATAAAAAAAATATCTTAAATAGATACGGTCCATAAAGCTTTAGCTGTAGCTTCTTAAAACAGCCACATTCTTAATGTTTTGTGGTTTGAGCAAGTTTAGTTGAAATTCACATAAATCAAGGAACTCTTTTCAGTTAATTCTGCCACCGCAATGCAGCTGAATTCGCGTCGAATTATAAAATATAATTTGCCACTTCTTCACTGAGGTTTAAAAGGATTCGAGAATTTTGTTATTCGTTATATACGAGGTACTAAGCAAGAGCTGGCAATTTATAAATTGATAATCTCACGCAAGGTGTGAGATTATCAATTTATGAATTGCCAGCTCTTGCTGTTAAGTTCAATACTGTCACATAAGTAATAATAAACAAACATGCATCTACTTAACCTATAAAAACAAATGACAGCTGGCTTGACAGTTGACTTGAGCTATATTTCAAATAAAAACTTGACAATAGCAGAATTGCCCTGCAAATGCATTTAAACAATGGATACAAATAAATGAAATTAAATTTAGAAATTAAAAATCATCAATGGTTTGGGTATCACTGTATTCTATATTTGTATTTACAAATGTATTTAAGTATTCTGTCAGCAATCTTGTTCCCATATTACAAGCTTTTCGTTTATTATTTAATTGCAAATATAAAACAGTTTCATTCGGATTTTTTGTTATTTTTTTTAATTCTGAGATAAATGAATGGAGCAATCAAAATCAATTGACCTCCGCTAACCATGACAGTGGCGCCACATTGTTTACAACTAGGTATTTTATTTAACGCAGCCTTCACCCACAGTCAAAGTCAAAAGTCACAAGGTTTGTTTGCGCCACAGAATTGTGCACTTCTTTTTTTTTTATTTACAAAACCTACTTAAAACGTCATTGACAAATTTGACAAGTAATAATACCTAAAATCACAAAAAGAAGATTTAAAAATGACAGATCTTAAAAAAATCGAATTTACACAACAACGTGTAAAACACGTTTCGGGTTTTAAGGACATCATGTCCTTGTATATTTTTGGGAAAATGTTTGTTTATAATCTTAACACAGAAATACGCCTCTTTATTACTTATTACTTACTTACTAAATATAGTTTTATATGAATTTACTGATTTTGTGCTAATCAAAACACTCGTATCCTTATACTAGTTTTTATAGCTAATAAAAATATATCTAACCTATTCTGTAAATACGTCAGCGTTTCTATGTAAACACAGATTCATTTAATTCATTGTATTCTGCGTCATTCGCTCAGCTGCTTGTAATGTGACTCAGCATCTAAGTAGTTAATCTTTCAAGTTATTTATTATGCGAGACATATTTACTATATCTTGTATCCAATCCTTCTTACTCTTACTAATGTTATAGATGCGAAAGTTTGTACGGATGGATCGATGTGTAGATGTGTTTGAAACTTTACAATAATGTAGTTTATTCATCAGTTTACACATATGCTATAATTTATAAATATATTGAGTGAATGGTCAAAAATATAACGATAGTGAGACGTAGTCACTAGTTAGTTTCAAAATAATACCAAATCTGTTATAAATTTCTAATTATTATAGAATTTTAATTTATATAGAATTTTTTAACCAATAAACAAATTTGAAAATTTATTTGAATTTATTACGCGTACATTAAATAAATGATCGTTTTAAAAGCAAAACAAGTAAAAGTAAAATTCTAACGAAGTTAAATACGCATCCATCATTATTATTAAACGAAATAACGGCTCCGAATTCCTTGATAAGTCATAAATATTTGTGTAATTTTTGGTTTTTCCAGTGATTCTTTTTTTCATTTTACTTTGTTTATTAACCTCGAAATATTTTGATCAACATAGTCATTAAAGTTACGGAATTCCGGTTAAAAATATATAAATACCTACTGTTATTAATTTAAAGAAAGTTTTCTATATTTCTGTCACACTCAATATATTTTATAACCTACAATCCAAGTCACAGTGTTGCAGTGTCACTAGATTTTTCATGTGTTGCGAATTAAGCTTTATTTAAGCTTATCTTATAAAAAGTTTGCGCAGACTTGAAGTATTGATTAGCATACGTAATGATGACATAAAGTCAACGCTAACAATTAATAAGATAGGGAGTATTAGGTCTTCCATTATTTTTCAACACTTACTCAGATCTCCGCCTTTTTGAGATTAATGAACCTTCTTCTTCTTCTTATCGTGTCGATGCTACAACTGTAGGTATTCTGTTGTAGCATCGTGTTGGAAAGATTAGCCAGACTAGACACTAATGAACCTAAAACACCATAAACTTTGACATTGGCAAATTCGTGGCAGCCCTAGCCTCCTAAAAGCTTATAATAAAAGAAAATAAAAGCTTTGCTAACGATTTATTCTTTTTTTTACAGGTGATAAAGTTGGCTGCTACATCGAAGAGATCAACGACGTTATACCATTTGGAGAAAGCGTCGCACCTCTGGGCTTCTGCTACAATATAACCTGCCATGAAAAAATTATAAACTATGCCTCGTAAGTACCCAACTCTTTTCAATGCAACCTTTTTAATCAATTAGGTAGTTTGTTTTTTTTCCTGGCTCGCACATTGTGCGTTTGCCATTTTCAAGTTTATGCTATTGCATAGCTTCTATCGCGGGTCTTGAGCGTGGAGACCGAATCCAGAAATTCCGTAACAAAACAACCTAATACTCCGACCAGCGGCAAATAATGCTATGCTAAATAGCTTTACCGCAGTACTCCCCGAGTGCCACACGTCTTTTTTTATTAGGTAGGCCTGATCAAAAACAAATGACAATTGATAAATGAAACGGAATAATACGTTCTAGATTTAGACTGTGTTCGGAATTCACAATATAAGTCCGACATAAAAGTCGACAGTTATAAAAAGAGGTTCCTTTTGCTTATAAGGATGGAAAAATACGTACATATTCTTGCAGATGCGGTGCTGTCTTCTCATCAGACTCAAGATGCTACAAAATAGACATAGACCTTAGCAAACCTTACCCCCAATGCTGTAGTAGATACAAGTGTGATTCAGAAAATGACATAGATGTAGAATCAACACAAAACTCTGATATTAAAGAAGAAAAATAACAGGAATTTTCGAAATCTCTTTTAAAAAATCTATTTGCAAACTTTCTTTAGACTGAGACTCCTTTGTGACTGTCGTTGGTTTAAACATTAAATAAGACGTTGCAAAAATCTGTGTCTTATTTTGTCCTCTTCAACCATATCCACGTAAAATTAATTATACGATAACACGCACAGATAACGTGACTTATACTATTCAAATTTATATAAAACTGGATAGATTAACATATTGCGTCAATTGCATGCGCTATGATCAGTTTTAGTATTTTAAAGGTTTTAAAAGTTATAAGCGTTTTGAGGAAGGTTTGCTAGCTTCTGTTAGGTAGCATTTTGAGTTTTTTTGTGAAAACAACACCGCACGTCGTCTTTTCTTTGTTTTTTTCTTTTGGCATCACATATTTTGTTCATTTAACATTTGGTTAGTGCTGTAATTCAAATTATGTTCAAAATTAATTCTAAAGATTTATTCCACTTCCAACTAAGTTTGATGTTTAATTTGAAAAATAACTAAAAAAAATATTTAAAACTAAAAAAAGTGTTTTTATTCTATTCCAGTTGCGGTGTTGTGGGCACGGAGGATGAAAAATGCCACGTTGTTGAAGAAGATACTAGTAAACCGTACCCATCATGCTGTAAACAAGTTAAATGTGACCTAGATAATAACATTTAGATTAACATCAAAAAACATCATCACCTGTTGAATTGTTCAAATGATGGCATTTTAAAGACGCTGCAAGGAACCAGAAACACGGCAAGAGAGAAAAAGCAAGGTGTAAGAACGAAAAGAACTAGAAGATAGAAAGAAAAAAAGGGATAGACGTTATTAACATTGATAAACAAATATGATAATAAGAAAGAGTAGATACTATTCAAGCTTTGAAATACAACGTGATATACAAAACACGTGAAGGAAGTGACTTTAATGAACTAATTTTGAATCTAAATTTTGACCAATAAACATAACTGCTTATTTCCTACATTAACCTTTTAACAAACAAACATTATAATACAAAATGTTTACAGTTTTATAAATAAAAGATCTTGTAAGAATATTAATGACATGAGAAAAAAAGAATAAGAGAAATAGGATGAAGTTAAATCTACAAAATGCCAACATTGTAACATTTGGGTGAACTTAAAGACTTACCTAGATTTTAAGATAGAGTTCCTTTATAATTAGAGTGAATCGGATACTCGATTCTAGAAGCTATCTTGCCACCAAATTGTTGAATTAATTTTATTTATTAAATTAGATTTAGTTTCAAAACTGTGTTTTCATCTCTCCCTAGCTTTACTTTAGTTATTTTAATCACTATACCTACAATAAAAACAAAAGCAAAACGAGTAAGTACAGAAACTTCGGAAAACGGAAATTTATGTTCCAAATTTCTTTAGACTGCAATATGCCTTCGAATTTCGTCCTAAAAGAAGAAAAATACTAAACAGCAAAGAGAAGTAAGTAAAGAGATGAACATACTGACAGTAAACTAAAGTGAGAACTAAAGTGAAAAGAGTTGGTTATAGAATTTTGGACCCTAAAAGAGCTAGCTAAAGTTAGGGTCCATGATGCGAAAAGTTGAACCATGCATGTTCCACAAAAACAAGTAAAAAACATATGAATAGGCAGCGAACTATTTCACCTTTCGGCTCGCAGCTTTGCGTTTGCGGGGAACGATTGAAAATAAACTACGTTCAAATTGTGTATGAGTTTCAAACCAAACTCGACAAAATCATTTGAGTTGTACGATGTAGCTTATTCATCAGTTTTCTTTCATTCGTTTTATTTTACTCTGATTTGTTACGTTCGGCTGTATGTAAAACTATAGTGATGTTGTAACTTTATTTGTAACTAGATGGCGCTGTTGATTAATAAAATATGGTACCATATTTTGAAAAGTAATTAAATTTTACGGACATTTCGCACATCACACTTTAGTCCCGAACTAAGCATTTGCACTGTGGAAACTAAATTGCTGATAGAATATTATTTCTTTGTATAAATAATTAACATAGTTCAGAATACATAGAAAGACTGCTGCCCAGTTTAATTTTATTTTTAATATGTTTGGCAACTGTGGATAAGGCAGATAGGGATAAATGTATGAGTATTTGTCTAGTCAAAAAATGCCAAAGGATGGTCTATTGAATATAAAAAAAAAAAAAAAGTAACAAAACTCAAGAAAAAATATAGAAACAAACAACACACGAAAGTGAGATTTGCCACTTTAGAAATAAAATTCCTCGCATTAAATTAAAACGTTTGAAGAATAAGAATGATCCCAGTAAACGTAATAAAGCTTAATTTTTACTGCGAGAACGCGGATTCATACCGCATTCTAGTACATTCAAGATACAGAGTCGCATAAAGAAATCCTGCATTAAATGAGAATAGTTTCACAGCGAATGTTGCTCAGAGGAGTGTGAAAAAAGATAGCCAAGATAACAATGATTTAATGAAAGCAAAAAAGTTAAAATATCCCGGTCCGAATGCCGCCCGCGAGTGCAGTGTGTTGCGCTTAATTTATTTTGCTGAATGCTATTTTGTTGGAAAGTGTCAAATGAATTGTGTTGACTAACGTTAGTGTGTTTTGAAAAATAGGAATTTAGTTGTATAAGTAATACTGTTTTAATTGGAAATACTAATTAAAAGACTTGCGAGGCCCAAGATGCCGAAATATAGACATCTAGGGTCTGGCAAGATCTTAATAAACTTTAACTGTTGACACATAATAATGAAGTAAATAAATATCTAATAATAATAATAAATAATAAAGTTTGACGGCGCGTTGATAAAGTTTCAACGACAGAGGGCCGACTGGAGGCGCCCTCTAGCGGAGCGTCGTGTTGCGGGTAGCGAGGCAGCCATCTTGAACGAGTCAGTCTTGTTCGAGCAGGCGCCCGCGCACCACCTAAACGGCGAATCGCTGCGTATCGCGTTAATCAAAGCGTTTTAGAACTAAATAAGTGTTGATCATATCTCAAAGAAACATTACAGACATTGTAGAACCTTTATTTTGTTGGAATATAAATTATTTGAAGAATTAAATCATTTTTGTGAATAAGTGAAGAATCGGGTAGTTTTGCTATCTCGCCCTTGCGCCCACGCCCTAGACCATGAATTCTGATGAAGCCTCTCCCGTGCCTTCATCAGAAGTGGGATCGAACGAGCTGCAAGGTGAAAAAATGTTACCAGATGTAACATACGCAGAGAAACTTTTAAAAAATATGGAAGCGTTGCTCACCCGAGTCTTGGCAGTCCAGCAGACGCCAACAGTGAGTACTAGTACCAACCAACCGTTACTATTGAAGTTTGACCCGGATGAACCCGATTTGGATATTGACGATTGGTGTAAAGTGACCGAAGTCATTGTGCAAAACAAAAGCCTGGATGGAGTAAACTTACTTGTGGCCCTGACAGGTGCACTGAAAGGTCGTGCAGCTTCATGTCTCACCAAGTTGAACTTGAACGAAATAACATGGAGTTCGGTTAAAGAGATTTTGATCGCGAGATTTTCGAAACCCAAGCTTATTCAGGACTACTTTGACGACATCTTACGATTCCAAATAAGCACTAAAGAGACGGCATCTGAATCTGCCCTTCGATTGTGGAATTTAATCGAACGAATCCCGAAATCTACGATGTCCGAAGAAATAATTACTGGTTTTGTTATATTTAAATTACTCATACGTCGTGAACTAAATGCACAGACAGTTACGAGTCGAGCTCAACTATTCCGAATCCTTGGTGGAATATCTCTTAAAAGACGTCTAGATGTTGAAGCCCAAGAACCTGAAGCCAAGCGCCCTCGCATAGCAGAGAAATTCACTGGCAAGTGTCACTATTGTGGATTTACTGGACATCGTATAGCTGAGTGTCGCAAGCGACGTAACGACACCGAAACAAAATCGCAAGAGATTCCAAGTTCATCACGTGCTTCGGAAAAGAAGACAACTGTAACCTGCTACACTTGTGGCCAGCCTGGGCACGTGGCGACTGTTTGTCCGGATAGGAAGAATGGGAGTGCAGCTGCGGTCAAGGAAGTCCGCCAATGTGAGCTCCGCCCTTCCAGAGGTACTCTGAGAACATCTTCTGGTGAGTCAGTTTCTTTTCTATTTGATAGCGGATCATCTTGTTCTCTTTTGAAAGAAAGCTTTAGTGACAAACTTGTTGGTACTGTGCGTAAGAGTCTCGTTTATCTAAGTGGTATAGGCGGTGATGATTTACAATGTACAACTCAAATTCAAAGTGAAGTGACGATTGATAGACTTACAGTTAGTTTGTCATTTCATGTTGTCCCTGATACTCATATCTCGGATCCTATAATTATTGGGAGGGATATTTTTGATCAGGGAATATGCGTTAAAGTCGACAATGACAGTCTTAAGTTCTTTTCTAAGGTACGAAGTGATTTCTGTGATCTAAAATCAAACAATCTTGACTTTACGAAAATTGACACGGATTTAGAAGGACAGGATAGGGAATCCCTTATATCATTACTAAACAAGTATTCTGATTATTTTACCGAAGGCATTCCTACACGTCGAGTCAAAACAGGAGAATGCGAAATTAATTTAATCGACCCAAACAAAATAGTACAACGGTGTCCATATAGATTAGCGCCAGTTGAGAAACAGATTGTCAGAGAAAAGGTACAACAACTGCTCGATGCAGGGGTAATTAGGGAAAGCTCTTCCCCGTTTGCCAGCCCAATACTACTAGTTACAAAAAAGGATAACTCTTATAGAATGTGCGTAGATTATAGGGAACTAAATTCCAACACACAACCTGAGCACTATCCCATGCCACGAATAGAAGAACAGATAGATCAGCTTACTGGAGCAAATCTTTTCTCGTCATTGGATATGGCATCAGGGTTTCATCAGATCGTGATGCACCCTGATTCTGTCCAGAAGTCAGCATTTGTAACTCCTGAAGGGCAATATGAGTACCTAGCTATGCCCTTTGGGCTTCGAAACGCGCCCTCAGTGTATCAGAGGTGTATAACTAGGGCTCTGAATCACTTAAGTAATAAACCACTGATTTATATGGATGATGTTTTGTGCTACTCTGCTGATGTATCCGAAGGGTTAGAACGTTTAGACAAGGTTTTAGGTGCTTTGACAAATGCTGGTTTCACTTTTAATCTTCAAAAGTGTAAATTTATGAAACAGAAAATAGATTATTTGGGTTACTCACTCCAATCTGGTGAAATAAGACCAAACTCTCGGAAAATACAGGCACTCGTAGATTCTCCTCAACCAAGAACCGCTTCACAGATTCGGCAATTTCTTGGCCTTGCCTCGTACTTTCGTAAATTCATTCCCGACTTTACGCGAATCGTAGGTCCGTTGTACCCTCTGACTAAATTGAAGGGACCTATAACTTGGACCAAAAAACATGAAGAAATTCGCGATACCATAATACGCATCCTTACGTCTGAGCCGGTGTTAACTATTTTTGACCCAGAGCTACCGGTAGAGCTACATACAGACGCAAGTTCCGAGGGTTATGGGGCGATTCTCATCCAAGTAAAAAATACTTTGCCGCACGTAGTAGAATATTTCAGTCGACGCACATCGGAAGTAGAGTCGCGATATCACTCGTATGAATTAGAAACGTTGGCAGTTGTACGAGCGGTAGAACACTTTCGGCATTACCTTTATGGTAGGCGTTTTGTAGTCTTTACAGACTGCAATTCACTTAAGGCCTCTAAAACAAAAAAAGACCTTACGCCTCGCGTTCATCGTTGGTGGGCTTTCTTACAAGCCTACGATTTTGACATTGTCTACCGTGAAGGCCGGGGTATGGAACACGCGGACTATTTCTCGCGAAATCCTCTTCCCAGTGATGATGCTGCTTGTAGTTCCTCTGTGACACAGGCTAAGAGAGTTCAGTACGTTGAGCTTCATCAAGATTGGCTTTCGGTCGAACAAAAGCGCGATAGTGAGATACAAGATCTCATCATGAAACACAATAATAATGAGTTTCCTGATTCAATCGCTCAGACATACGATGTAAGAGAGAGCATTCTTTTCAGAAAAATTGTCCGAAACAAAACAGTGTCTTGGTTGCCAGTAGTCCCACGGTCATTAATTTGGACGTTAATCAGCCATACCCACAATGAGATTCAACATTTAGGTAAAGATAAAACGTTAGATAAACTATATGAGCAATACTGGTTTCCTCAGATGTCGAAATGTGTACGTCAGTTTATCGACTCGTGCATTATTTGTAAAGCATCGAAAGGTTCATCGGGAGCACAACCTATTCAGCTTCACCCAATCCCGAAAGTCGGTGTGCCGTGGCATACAATTCACATCGACTTTACGGGAAAACTTAGCGGGAAGAGTGATCGCAAGGAATATTGCTCAGTGATAATCGATGGTTTTACCAAATATGTCTTGCTGGAACATACATCATCTCTTGATGCCAAGAGCGCAATATACGCGCTACAGAAAGCAGTTTGCTTATTTGGAGCACCTAAGCGAATCATTGCTGATCAGGGTCGTTGCTATATTAGCTCTGATTTTAAGAACTTCTGCACTGAGCATAAAATACAGCTCCATTTCATTGCAACGGGCTCTAGTAGAGCAAACGGGCAAGTAGAGAGGGTTATGCGTACTCTCAAAAGTTTGTTGACTATTGTCGAAAATGACCCCAATAAAACATGGCGCGACGAATTAGGAAACATTCAACTTGCTCTCAATAGCACTAGATCTACGGTAACAAAGTACTCACCCACAGAACTTATGTTAGGTATTCGATCACAATCTCTAGGTATGTCTAGGCTTAACTCAGAGGTACATGGAGAACAGAATCGCTTAGACCTCGATACCATACGGAATGATGCGTCTGCTAACATTGAAAAGGCAGCTAAATCAGATGCATGCCGATTCAATCGGGGCCGCGCTGTAATAAAACCATTTTCAGTAGGTGAATTTGTGTTCCTTAAAAACAGCGAACGAAACCAAACTAAGTTAGATAGGAAGTTTAAAGGTCCATTTATTATAACGTCTGTACTGGACAACGATCGGTATGAATTAAAAAGTTTAGGTGGTTCAAAGAGAATGTATAAGTACGCCCACGAGAATTTGCGCTCAGTACCTCAAGGACACTATGGGTTACTTGAAATAGCGACTAATCTTTTGAATTATGACGAGGCCGAGACGGCGCCAGATGATGTAGAAGATGTTACCATACCTGAACAAGAAAACGCGGTGCCTCTAAATGGCAGTGATAACTTGACCGTATGCTGGGATACTTTATCCACCAGCTCACGTACTATGTCAGCTACTTCGGACACTCTCAGTGCTCATTCAGATCCTGAGTTATGCGATGTACAAAACGAAATTGAAACTTACGCTGATAAAGACGACCCATCGTCATAGGTACCTATTTATGTTATTATGCCGTGATTGTGTTTGTCAAATTGTCGATCCTGGTCAGGATAGTGACATCCAATTTAGTTTGAAGGATTCACTAGGCCAGTCCAGAGGGTGTCTTTAGTTTATCCTGGTTGAGAAGTGTCGTCCGGGCCACACCCGTAGGGGTTGGTTGAAGGGACTCACTGGCTCAGTCCAGAAGTTGTCTATAGTTTATCCTGGTTGAGAAGTGTCGTCCGGGCCACACCCGTAGGGGTTGGTTGAAGGGACTCACTGGCTCAGTCCAGATGTATTGTGTTGGTTAACTAGTCGTAGGGACAGAGTCGTCCAGGCCATACCCTAGAGACGGTTTGTCGGAGGAATGCTATCGTCCGGTCCAAGTTTTTATGGTAGTTTTACTTAAAGTGTACAGCATGTTATGTCAACGATAATCAGTTCAGTAAAGTCACGTAACTGACAGGATGGACGAGCGGATTTCCTAGTGATTGAGAATTCTTTGTTCCAGAAACTAACTAACGCCCGAGGACGGTCGTATGTCAGTCCGGCCGTGACGGCGCGTTGATAAAGTTTCAACGACAGAGGGCCGACTGGAGGCGCCCTCTAGCGGAGCGTCGTGTTGCGGGTAGCGAGGCAGCCATCTTGAACGAGTCAGTCTTGTTCGAGCAGGCGCCCGCGCACCACCTAAACGGCGAATCGCTGCGTATCGCGTTAATCAAAGCGTTTTAGAACTAAATAAGTGTTGATCATATCTCAAAGAAACATTACAGACATTGTAGAACCTTTATTTTGTTGGAATATAAATTATTTGAAGAATTAAATCATTTTTGTGAATAAGTGAAGAATCGGGTAGTTTTGCTATCTCGCCCTTGCGCCCACGCCCTAGACCATGAATTCTGATGAAGCCTCTCCCGTGCCTTCAAGTTTATTGATCAACCAAAGAGCGTACAAAGTAATAGAGACAAAACATAAATTAGGACACTAAAAAAGTAGAAATAAATAGTACATGTCAGTATTTGATGTGGCCTGAAAGCCTGAAGTTTAAAATGATCTATAAATAGTGTTGGAAACATTAATCTATGTAACGTTCGTTCTATGTAATCGTACTAGTTTCATTCTCTCTCACAATAAACGTCAAACACTGCACACGCATCTTAATTATTTTAATTCTTATAAAAAGATCCCAAACCCCAGCAGCCCTAAGGAAACTTGTCCTTTACATATGGTCCTTCAGCGGAACAAGTGTTGCTACAATTGGGTAAGAAAGTGCTGCAGGAAGATAGTGACAGGTTTGTCTTTACAAACCGGGCCGGCTAACCAAGACGCCATTTTCATCGAGTTCGCTCAAATTGGTCCAAAGTTCAAGAATCTACGTGGTACGTACTATCCATCTCGTTCGTTGCGAAGTTCGCCGTGTGTGGAAGACACCGGCCAAAAGTGCTGTCAGCAATCATCGGTACGTCAATTCTGACGTCTCTGTCATTTTGACAACGACGTACGTGCCGACTTCTGTCAAGTGCCTGAACTCCATTGGACGGCGTGTTTTTTCCAACAAGATTCGACCAACCAGCGGTCTTGACGCAATCGTTCACAAGTGACGTCACAGTTCATTCATCGGTTCAACACTATCTTCACGTTTGGGGGAGCAAGCAACAAGATTCGCCTGCCACGCACGCGCTTGCTACGGTTTTTTTCTGCTCAGGCGCCATTTTGCGTCGAATTCAAGACAATAATTTTGTGTGAAAGTTTTAGCAATAAGTTTAAATAATATATTTTTCCAATATGTCCGAGTCCGAGTCTAAGCCTCAGGACATGCTCAAGCGAGCAATTGCAAGGCGAGGAGCTTTAAAAGGTTCCCTAACTAGGATACAAAAAAGGATTGAAAGCATTGGTTTCAAGGATGAATCAATGCAAATGCTCATTTTATTAGAGGAAAAAGCTATAAATGTCTATGGTGAGTACGAAATACTTAATTTGGAGTTAGCAGATGATGATGCAAGCGAAGATCCAGAGGCTACTGAAGCATGCTACTTTTACTGCATCGCTGCCTTGCGCACACGCGTCTCTGAGATATCTAAAAAGACTCACGCTTCGTCTGAATGCACTACGCATGCCTCAACCACTAAGCTAAAGCTTCCTCACGTCAACATTCAGTCCTTTGACGGAAAATATATTGAATACAAGCCATTCATAGAATTATTTCTAGCTTTCATAGATGCTGATAAGGGTCTTACTGATATACAAAAATTTTTCTATTTAAGAGGGTTTCTCAAAGGAGAAGCCTTCGATCTGGTAAAAAATCTTCCAATTTTAGGATCTAGTTACAAGGAATCTCTGAGTATTTTATCTGAACGCTATGATAACAAATTTAAAATTATCCATGACCATCTCTGTGCTCTGTTTGACTTAGCTTCAACCACTAAAGCTAGTACTTCAGCGTTGCGTTCACTTATTTCAAATACCAAGCAACATCTTGCCGCACTTAAAAATCTGGGTGAGCCTATTCATAAATGGGACAGTGTACTTGTATGTCTGCTTGTAAGGAAACTGGATCCTGCCACTGCCAATGCATACCACCTAGCCTTAAATCAAAACTATAGCCTACCACGCATGCTGCCTACATTTAATGCATTTATGCAATTTCTAGAGGGCCGTGCCCTTGCCTTAGAAAATTCTGAGGGCAAAGAGATGACAAGCAGCACCAACTGGAAAGGTTCAGCGGGGAAGGTGTCCAATGTGGTCAATGTAAGGGAAGTCAAGTGCCTCTTCTGCGGTAAGTTAAATCACAAAATATTTACTTGCCCCAATTTCATGTTGTCTTCAACAAAAGAAAGGTTACAATTTGTCCAGAATAAAAATTTATGTAAGATCTGTCTAAACTCACACACAGGAAAGTGCAAATTTCACTTTAAATGTCAAAAATGCAAATTAAATCACAACACCTTGCTACACACCGAAGGTGCAATAGAAACATGTAGTAAGGATCAGGTAGTAAGTACAAGCGTGGCCAATATAGGTGCGAGTGATCTGAGTTCAAAGACCCAAGTTCTCTTGCCAACGGCAAAGGTCAAACTCATTTCAAAAAATGGCCAAGAAATCATTGTTAAAGCATTGCTAGACTCCGCTAGCCAATCTTCCTTTATCACCTCTGGCGTTGCAAGAGTGATAGGTAAACCGCTACTGCCTAGTCACACTCAAGTGGTAGGTATAGCCAATACTGAAAAGACAATCCGTCATGCTATGCAGCTTGACATCTTTTCATGCGTTTATCCATATAAGGTAGAGGCCAATCTTTTAATAGTGGATCAGATAACATCAAAGTTACCTCAATGCCCCTTTGATATCTCAAAAATTAAAGTGCCTAAAAATATAACGTTAGCCGATGACTCCTTTCATGTCACAAGCAATATAGATATTTTACTGGGTGCTGATGTGTTTTTCCAGACGCTGTTACCGCGGGATGACCAGCTGGTAGAGGAAGGTGGGGAAGAAGGTGATGCTGCACAACCAAGATTTGTCCATACACAGTTTGGTTACATAGTAGCCGGTAGTATCCCAAGCTCATCTAAACAAGACTCTGCTGTTGCTCTTTTCTGTGGTTCTCCGGCGGGGAATCGAACCCCGATCAAACAGAAAAGGTCCCAGAAATATATGCGGAACATACGTCTGAACAGCAATACTGTGAGAAATATTTCACAGACACTGTTAAGTTAGAAAACAACCGTTTTGAAGTTTCAATGCCTTTAAAGTTACCCCTTTGTGACATGAACAATGTATTAGGAGATTCTCTTAGTCTAGCATTAAAAAGATTCTATAATCTTGAAAGAAAATTGCAAAAAGATGTTAAATTATATGGAGAGTACAAAAGCTTTATTCACGAATTCATTGAATTAGGCCATGCCTGCTATGTAGACATTTCTCTCTATGATCTTTCAAAAGATCCAGTATACTTTTTTGCTCATCATGCAGTCATAAAGCATGATGCAATAACCACAAAATTGCGAACTGTGTTCGATGGTTCTATGAAAACTAGTAATAAAATTTCTCTAAATGACCTGATGTTAAATGGACCTATAGTCCAACAAGAATTGTTTGACATTCTATTGTTATTTAGACTTCATAAATATTTCTTCGTTTGCGATATCAGACGGATGTTCCGAAATATAAAGTTAGTAAAATCCCAGAGATCATTGCAAAATATCCTTTGGAGGGACAACCCAGACGAAGAAATCAAATGTATTCAGTTATCCACTGTTAGCTATGGACTAAAGAGCTCTTCCTGGCTAGCAACAAGATGTTTGCTTGAGTTGGCTACAAGATATGGGAAACAATACCCATTAGCCGCTCCTGCATTATTAAATTCAACGTACGTCGATGATGTACTGCTCTCAGATGATAGCTTACCCAATATCATTGCAATAAAATCACAATTAATCGATTTACTAAGTAAAGGAAGTTTTGAGTTGCACAAATGGTCAGCTAATCACAAGTCTATCTTGATAGACACCCCTGAGCAAGAGCAGAGTTTTGAAGATTTAGAGCTAGATAAGGACATCAAAACTTTAGGTTTGAAGTTTAGTATTCAAACAGATTCCTTCAGAATCTCATGTCCTCCCTCTAACGAAATTCCTAAAACAAAAAGACAGATACTGAGTTATGTAAGTCAGTTTTATGACCCATTAGGTATTGCAGGGCCGGTCTTTGTTCAAGCCAAGATAATCATGCAAAAGCTTTGGCAATCAAATGTAGATTGGGATTCTATACCCACACCTATTTTGCAAAAGGAATGGTTAAAGTTTTACAATGACTTGCAACAGATGGCGCCTGTTAATATTCCAAGAAATGTTTGCCCAGTAAACAGTAAAATCATTCAAATTATTGGTTTTGCAGATGCCTCAATCACAGCATTTGGCTGTGCTATTTATTTAAGAGTCACTGACAAACAAGAAAAAACCACAATGTCTTTGCTCTGTTCAAAATCAAGAATTGCACCTAAAGCCAGTAAATTGTCAATTCCACGTCTAGAACTGAATGCTGCACTTCTTCTAGCAAAATTAAGCATGAGAGTGCATGATACATTGAGTAAAAGAATAGAAATTGAAAGTGTACATTTATACAGCGACTCACAAGTAGTATTTATTGGCTTGGCAAAAGACTGATCCCGCATTGTTAAATGCCTATGTTGCTAACAGAGTAAAAATGATAAATGAATATTCAAAATTATACCAATGGGCATACATAAAGACTGATGAAAACCCAGCTGACTGTCTCAGTAGAGGTGTCTCTCCTACTGAGCTGCAATGTGACCAACTGTGGTGGCATGGACCATCCTTCTTACGCGAGGCAAATTATAACATTAATAAAAATTGTAGTTATAATATACCCCAGGACTTACCTGAGGTCAAAGGTTCCATGGCAAGCAAACTTGTATGTGCAGCAACACATGATAAACCACAGTCTTTTATCAGCTCTTTAATAGAAAAATATTCTAATATTAATAAGACAGTAAATGTTCTTTCTTATATTTTAAGATTTTGCAAAAATGC
This sequence comes from Ecliptopera silaceata, assembly GCA_932527185.1. Classification (NCBI taxonomy): domain Eukaryota; kingdom Metazoa; phylum Arthropoda; class Insecta; order Lepidoptera; family Geometridae; genus Ecliptopera; species Ecliptopera silaceata. Next base: position 2,664,974 of record OW052205.1, on the reverse strand, counting down.
AAGACCAGGTTCTAATAAGAATAAGGAAAACTTTGTAAGGTATGCAGAGGCAAGTCTGGCATTGCATTTATTAATAAAAAATGAACAACATAAATATTTTCATCATGATCTAGCTTTGTTACAAGCAGGTAAGCAAGCAGCATCCTATTTAAAATCCTTAAATCCTTTTATTGATGCTGAGGGTCTCCTCAGAGTAGGTGGTAGGTTGCAACATTCATCCTTACCGTACAGTCAAAGGCACCAAATAGTTTTACCTAAAGAGTCTATAGCGACTCACCTAATTATTCAAAATGAGCATTTGAAATTGTTTCATGCAGGTCAAAAACTTGTATTAAGTAGCCTTCAACAACGCTATTGGTTAGTTAATGGTTTAAGATTAGTTAAAAAATGTATTTACAAATGTACAACATGCTTTAGGCACAAAGGTGTTACTGCCAAACAGCTGATGGGGTCATTGCCCGCAGATAGGGTCAATATACATAGATGCTTCATGAAAGTAGGTATTGATTTTGCATACATATACAATACAAAATGTGATAAAGCAATCTAGATTACGAAATGTTGTAACAACCAAGGGCTATATTTGTGTATATGTATGTTTTGTAACAAAAGCCATTCATATAGAATTAGTCTCTAATCTAGAAACAGAAACTTTTCTGTCAAGCTTCAAGCGTTTCATTGCAAGACGCAATGTCCCATCCGATGTATATTGTGATAATGCAGGCACTTTCAAAGCAGCAAATACACAGCTTACAGAACTTTATAAATTAAATAATTCTAAAAGTCATCAGACACAGGTTCAAAATATAACCTCAAAATTAGGTATCAAATTCAATTTTATTCCTAGCTACTCCCCTGTGTTTGCTGGACTTTGGGAATCCGCTGTGAAAAGTGTCAAATATCATTTAAAAAGAGTACTAGGCTCACATGTTCTTACTTATGAAGAAATGTACACTGTATTAGTTCAAATAGAAGGTATATTAAATTCTAGGCCAATAACTCCAATGTCATCTGATGTTGAGGATCTTTCCTACCTAACGCCTGGGCACTTTCTTACTGGTGCTCCTTTAAATTGTATCCCTGAACAGGATATTACAAACCTTCCAGACAATAGGCTTAGCTTTTGGAGAAAGTGCACGGCTTTAAAGCAACAGTTTTGGAGATATTGGTCAAAACAATATCTAAATGTTTTGCAAAACCGTCCTAAATGGAAGGACAGTGTACCTAATGTAAAAGTAGGTGCTCTGGTTATTTTGCGCGAGTTAGATACTCCGCCTATGACCTGGCCTATGGCTAGGGTGACCAGAGTTTTTGAAGGCTCGGATGGCCTCGTTAGAGCTTTAGAAGTTAAGAAAGCCAATGGTAATGTCCATAAGACATCAATAACAAAAATCTGTATTCTTCCTATAGATTAAAATTAATTTAAGTTAATAATTAAGTTCTCACTTGAGTTTTTAGTATAGCTAATAAGTTTAAAATGTAAACCTATATTTAAATAATAAATTAAATAGGATATAAAAAATATATATATCTGTTGCAGATAAGGGATATGTAAATTCATTATGTAGCTATACCAAACCTTTGTATAATTATTCTTATGAGTTTCATATCTGTCACTTGATAAAATCCTGTGTCCTACCATGTCATTGTGAGTCATGTTTACTCAATAATGTTTATGTATTCAAGCATAGGATTCACTAAAAAACTAAATGTAACTAGCACTAGATAAAAGATAGTTCCTAGTATTTATAAACATAATATTATATTAAGTATTCAAAAATTACAGTCCACTCTCTAGCTATCTAATATTGTGTAACTTTGGAGCTATTTACCATATATGTACTTACTTGTTTCTTGTAGGGGAATATGTTGGAAACATTAATCTATGTAACGTTCGTTCTATGTAATCGTACTAGTTTCATTCTCTCTCACAATAAACGTCAAACACTGCACACGCATCTTAATTATTTTAATTAATTTAATAAGATCCACCACCCCAGCAACCCTAAGGAACCTTGTCTATAACAAATAGGTCATTTGAGCTTAGATTTCAGGTGCAAGGTTAAAAAAGATATCAGCAAAATAGCTATCTAGATCAAAGTGCTTAAACCTAGGCACAAAAAGCGAAAGAGAGAGAAAGAAAATAACTTTAAGTTATTTATGTTTAAAGCTAGCAAATAACTTAAACTTTTTGATTCTCAAAGTATTACTCTGAGTAAGTAGTCAAACTTTTTGATTCTCGTCAAAAGATTACTCTGAGAAGTCAAACTTTTTAGATCATCGAAAGAGTTGACTACTATAAGTGGTCAAACTTTTTGAAAAGGAACATGATGACGTCATTGCGCTGAAAGTGGTGTGTACACGACGCAAGTCGGTTGTGTGTAGAACGAACGACCTGTTCATTAAGACAATGGGCTTAAATTGCAGCGGTTAGATAGACGGACGGAAAATTGTTGTGGTGCAAGAATTTGTCTTAATATCAAAAAACATCTTACTTAGAATCTATTACTTCTGATCATTATTTTAACGAAACTATAACTCGTAGATCCTTAGCAAGAGCGCACACCGACGACAAAACGTCTATTAAAGTTATGTGATTATACCATTATCTATGGATATAGGAACGAACGGCCTGTTCATTAAGACAATGGGCTTAAATTGCAGCGGTTAGATAGACGGACGGAAAATTGTTGTGGTGCAAGAATTTGTCTTCATATCAAAAAATGGTTGTCTGTAAAGTCGGTTTACTGACGATAGTTGAACGTGACAACGTCACTTCATGGAACGCCTCAGAACGCCTCAGAACGCCTCATGAGTCATGTTTTTTCGTGCGTGCAGCCGGCTCTATCGAATTATAAGACGTCAAAAACATTTTACTTAGAATTTGATCATTATTTTAACGATAACTCGTAGATTCATAGCGAGAGCGCACACCGACGACAAAACGTCTATTAGAGTTATGTGATTTTACCATTATCTATGGATAAAGGAACAAAACGTCTATATTAGAGTCATGTTAATTATATTTGTATTTATATTTTTTGTTTAAATTATGTTTTGGAAAATAAAAGAATTTATTTATGTGTTGTCTTGTCAGTGTGCGCACACTATTAGTTTTCGAAAAAAAATCTTCCATAGAGCTTCTAATACCACAGATTTTTCCCGTTTCGCTATTGCTTTGGCCTGTCTGCTCTACAATTCGTTTTGATGTCTATTCTCGCCTACTAGAACGAGTAGGCAAGAACATTACTAAAATTAATTATTTGCATGCTAAAAGTCGGTCCGCTCTCCAATTATTATTATAATTATTGCTACACCCAAACTTGGGTACATTATGTACTGTATGTATTAAGACCTAGCTGTATAGTGATGACAATAAAAAACTGAATGATATGAATACTTCTTCTTCTTATCGTGTCGATGCTACAACTGTATTTTGTAGTATATGAGTGCATGGAAAGAGCCTCTTCGTGGCGCACACCGGTAACAGCTAGGCACGGTAAAGCAGTGTCTAGTCTGGCTAATCTTTCCAACACGATGCTACAACAAAATACAGTTGTAGCATCGACACGATAAAAAGAAGAAGTATATGAGTACTGAAACAGACAGACAGAGGGACAAGAGAGAGACATTTTAAGACTGAGCAGTATAAAGGGTGCCCTAAAACTATTATGTTATAAATCGCTTCAACAGTTTTTGTCGTCTCCAACTTACACTACGTTGTAGACAGACGACCAAAATAGGCATAGTTAATTCCCGACTAAGGAAATAACGAGCATTAGTCAACTGCACCGTCCTGTAATGAACCCTATCCCACTTCTATTATTTAGATACCTCCTGTATTCCTGTCTGTAAGGATTTTTATCCTCGTATGTTGTATAAAAAACTGATTCAGATGATTATTTTATATACATTCAGAAATGTTTTTTTATTCACGGTATTTTTTGTCCTTGTCTTTTTTATATAAACTGATTCAGATGATTCTTTGATCAATATGACAAGTTATTTTTGATTTTTTGGGCTTTTCCAAAATCCCTTCTTAGGCTCTTCTTAAGAGTTTATTACTGACTTTTCAGAAGATGAAGTTCGGACTTTGGTTTCATAAAATTATAGAACTGTCCAATTAAGTTAAAAAATAAAGTTAAGTTTTTTTTGTAAATATTTCATACCTACTTAAAAACACTAAATACACACAACAAACATAAATATTTGTCTCAACAAAAATGTTCTCGGAATGTAATATACGTTAAGTATGTGATGTGAACACCATATTCCCGCTAAAACACCATATAAAGCATATTAAAAATAATTCCCGCTAAAACCACAGAACCCCTTGAAGAAATTAATAAAATAATAATTTCTCCCTAAGAAACAGGCTTCCAACCTTTGATTATCTGAATACACTTGAGGACACGAAAACGAATCTTTATTATTTCATATTAAAGCAGATATACTTTAACGCAAATATGCAGGCCTCGACAGGTCCTACATATTTGCTCCTCTTGGGGTCGAGACTCTAGGTCCGTGGGGTACCGAGTAGGGTTTTCAAAAAAATTCTGAGCGTTTAGTCGCAGCGACACGAGACCCGAGGGCTGGTGGGTATCTGGCCCAGCGTATCAGCATTGCTATTCAGCGCGGCAATGCAGCCAGTATTTTGGGTGCGCATCCGATTGGTACTGATTTGGATCAGTTGAACTATGTATAGATCGTTTGTAACGGTATGTAGATAGCTCAACTGTTTCTTATCTATTTTATATACCTATGTACATTTTGTGAATACTGTAATAGTCTTTAATGAATACAATATACACATTGAGTTATCCTGAGTCAAATTTGACAGGCGTCAAATTTGACAGGCGTCACAGCTCAGTTGGTAGTAGCTCAGCTTGCCATGCTGTGGGGTGTGGGTTCAACTCCCACCCAGAGACACAAGTGTTTGTGTGATGAACATAAATATTTCTTCTGTGGCAAATTATTTAAGTATTCTATCAGAAATCTAGTTCCCATAGTACAGCTTTGCTTAGTTTGAGACTAGAGTGTGGTGTGTGAATTGTCAGTGAATATTTTATATTTTTATTTAAATGAATTTATCTGAAAAATAAGCCATTTTTATTACAAGTAAGTGTAAACACTTTAAGTGGGTACTTCGTGAACTCCAGTTTGTAATATAATCTCTTCAAACAGTTTAATTTTGTTGACATGGATATTTTATTAACAGTACTTAGATACGTAATTAAATAATAAAATTTGCAATATAATTATTAAATCTACATTGTTATATGTATTTAGTATTTCGTATTTGATTAATCAGTTATTAATAATTATTTAAACCAGTGGTTTAGTAAGTACTTACATAATTTCAGATCATAAGGTCATGGGTTCAAATCTCAAATATTTATGTTTTTTTTAATAAAACGTATTTATTAGTTCGTGATCTCAAACGGTTAAGTTGATTATTTAATAAATTGTATCACAGCTCAGTTGGTAATTGCTCTGCCATCCATGCTGTGGGTCGTAGCTTCGATGCCCACTGTTTCTGCACCTGGGTGTTAGTATGTATTCTACATACATAAACAATATTTATGTATTCTTCAGTTAGCTAGCTGATAGTACAAGCTTTGCCTAGTTTGGGGCTAGAAAAATGTCCACTAATAATTTAATTAAAAAAATGCCATTTTGTTGTTGTAGGATTAGTAAAAGTAAATAAATAAATAATGCTGGACAATCCACACAACATCATCTAGCCCCAAGCTAAGCAGAGCTTATGTTATGGGTAGTAGAAGACTGACATAGTTAATACAATACATAGATAGATATTATTTATGGTAGGTAGGTACATATAACAATACCCAGAACACCCGGAATAAATATTTGCAGATCGTACAAACATTAATCCCAAGGAGGGAATCGAACCCGCAACCTCCGCTTCGCAGGCGGAACTTCGCCCACTGCGCCACATCGGTCGTCCAAATTTGTTGTTGTAGGATTAGTAAAAGTGTTGACGGAACCCATATGGTGTCCCAAATAAGATTTTTTCAATTCAATACTATTATGGAACCAATTTGTGAAATCAATGTCCAGATGTTTGAACATGGAACCCTTACAAAGAGTTGAGAAATATGGAGAAGACGTTTAAGAATCTTATAGATTCAAAGCGATCCGTTAATACAATCAATTTTTATTCTGTGAAAAACACAAAGATCATTTAGTTTAAAAACGGAAAATACTATTTCGGTGTTATATTTTGGTGAAAACATCTATTAATTAATCATTAGTAAAATATTGATATTATCAATCTATAGTGAAACAATTAAATTAAAAATAATAACTAAAATGGTCTGAAATAATCAGAAGATCAGAAAAAATATATGAACCATGAAGCTCATTATTAAAATACTTAATAAATAATAAAATATAAGAAAATATAATAAAATATATTCCGTAAAATCACAAAGATCATTTAGAATCGTCTGATGTGATTCTAGGTGCCAGTTCCACGCAACCAGAGCCTAGAAAAACGAGCAAAAAACTACGGAATACTTGTTATTGTAGAAAAACTCATCCATTTCTTCGTATTTCTTGATTTTTCTTGTCTTTTCGTATCAATGTAAGCAGGTTAAAGTGTTCGGATTCGTGGCATCTGTTCAATAACCCCTATTTATGCCATTCTGATACGAATAGCGAACGGTGAAAGAAAACATTGTCAGGAAAAACAGGTAAAAAACCCCGTGTTACATAATTACATAGGTATTTTTTTTTACAAATAAAATTAGAAAAAATGTACTAAAAACATATTCATTAATCAATAAGTACTAGTCAGATTTTAAACAGAATATAATGGAACCACTCTGAAGTATGATAAAAAAATCGATTTATTGGAGTAAAAAATTGCGTAATATACCGTATGTAACATAACAAAGTTTGTATGGACGGCTGTATCACGCAAAACTACTAGGTAAATGAATTTTGATGAACCTTTACAATAATGTATGTATATACATCAGAATAACACATATCAGAATAACATTATGACGACCGAAGTGGCGCGGCGGGCGAAGGTCCGCCTGCGACGCAGAGGATGCGGGTTCGATTCCCGCCTTGGGATAATAGTCTAAAATGTAACGATAGTTGTATTGTTCAGTTAGTATTTACATAATGCTTATAAGCAGCCGCGAACATTGGCCGCTTTGTTTTTAAAATACTTGTAAAATATAATAAAAAAATAGTCTAAACATTTTGGTGATTCAAATTGCTATGCCACGAAATTGGTGATATTTTAAAATTTCAAACAAAGGCCTTACAGATTTACGATTTTGCTAAAGCACAATATCCACTTATCCGTTCCGTTTGCTAAAATTTTAGTATTTTATTTTAAACTAGCTGACCCGTGCCCACTTCGTTGGGCATAATTCGACAGTTTTTTCTCTGATTCACTTTGCAAAACGGACTACCACGTAAAAGCCTTTTTATTTTTCGGTTTTATAACCTATGACACTTAACAAATATACAAACACACAAACTTTACTTCTTTATAATATTAGTATAGATGACTGAGTGAGAGAAGCGACTCAGTTTACTCCAAAAAACTCTTGTTTTACTATGTTTTTTTCTATAGAATCTATGGAAAACTTCAGATTTGCTGGACGCCAATATTTATAGCAACGTAAATACATTGCTATAAATTAATACAATCAACCTGCAGAAATCTACAGGTTGATTATAAGTTGATAATGGCATAATTAAAACAAAAAATGCAGCTCTAGTGGACACTGGCCTTATAAGATTTACGATCCGCTTGTGTAAATTGAAAAGTTTCGAAGACAAATTTCGTTCACAGCTGAATAAAAGGCATCTTTGGTATTTTAATAAAAATACTTAAGAACGTACAATATTCATAAAAAATGCTTTGGAATACAATGAGGATGTAAATATATTATTACTAATATTAATATCTTCTTGTCTATTCTTCTATAAAGCCATTAAAAATCTGTAATCCCCAAAGTATACAAATAAACTATACATAGTAAGACCATAACTAATATCATCAGATTAAAAGCTTTAGATATAAACTTAGACAAAAATCATCTTTTTTTTTATATACCTGCACGTTACTCTGTTTAGCGACCAGTTCATGATATCTTCGCACTGATTCGCTGTCACACAGCTGTCCAGGTCATCGCACCACCCGCACCCGAACTCAGGAGCTATAGACCTGCAGCTCTCGCACTCGTCTGCTAAGCCTTCGCAGTTGTACACTAACATCGGCACCTCATTCGAATATGGCTCCGCACCACCCCAGATAATCTTGAAGCTACCTGACAGTGTCTCTTTATACAACGCAGCTTCCAACTTCACGGGGTAACAGTGTACGTTATTATTTAGAACTAATCCTTTCAGATGTGTCAAGCGATTTTTCAGTTTAATCTGACATGTGATGTCCATGACTTTTATGATCGGGTCAGGCGTGTTTAGCTTGACAGTGATGTGGGAGCGCAGCCCAGATGGTAGCAGAATCGGTCCTTGGTGTTCAATGAACGGGCAAACTTTCAGGATGTTTGCATTCATACCTCTCATTGACTTCGCGTATGGGCAAAGTATTTCTCCTATATTTGTGCATCCCAAATTATGGCACCATTGGCAGGGATGCCACACACTCTTGACGCATTCGAAACATGTTCGAAATGAACTGCAGTAACTGCTTATATCCGTCTGAAGGGATGTCTCTTCTATCTCATGGATTCGGTGCTGATCTTCTAGTTTCCTGACGCGTTCTAAAGATATAATATGATCGTTGTGCTCTTTACCGGGTGCTGTTAGATCTTCATGTGAAAACGGTATACTTTCCACATTAGAAACCTCTTCAGAAAAATATGCTTTTATAATAATTGAAATTATACATGCTTTTTGAAGAAACATGATCAGACCTGATCGAAGACTTATTAAAAATGAACAATCTTAGGATGGCTCAGGTGGTATTAACTATACGATAGTTTGTATAAATAGGAAAATCTAAAAATTAAACAAATCGTGGGATTTTAAAAACAATACTGTTATTTAAGTAAACGTTATTACTTGGTTTGAAAATATTTCTTATTCAACTGGTCTTGATTTCCAATTATTGGTGCTTAAGTTCCTCCAGATGCGACAGGGTCTAAGGTAGTGCTGGCGGTTGTGGGATCAGTAAGAAGTGCGCCAGGGTCTAAGGTAGTGCTTTCGGTTGTGGGATCAGTAGGTGGTGCGTTAGGGTCTAAGGTAGTGCTTTCGGTTGTGGGATCAGTAACTACCGCATCTGGGTCTGAAGTTGTGACTTCTGTAGTGCTTTCACTGGCAACAGTAACCACGGTATCGGAAACCACAGGTTGTGTATAAACAGTACTTTTAGTTGGTCTTATTATTTTCCACGGTTGAGTTGTAAATTTTTTACCCTTACAACCAACGAGAATGTTAACAGATATTGGATTGTTGTAAGGAGAGGTGAGACGTAGGACGATGTAGTTTTTGCGAAGGCCTCCTCGAACGACTTGAACGCGCGGGCCTCGACCAATGTTGAGGCGATCCAACACTCGCACGTAGGTAATCTGGAGCAAATATATAAATTTTTCAATTGAATTATAATAAATTAAGGCCCAAGAAAAAGACAACATATTTATATGGCAATTAAAGAGTATGCTAATTTCAAAAGCTTATTATTCACTGGACGAGTATTTTGACGACAAATATTGACATTTTTTATTTTTATTGACATTTTTTACTTTTATTTTTATTGACATCTTTTATTTTTATTGAAATTTTTATTAAGTACATAATTTTATTAATCTCTGCATGCTTTTAAATCGGTCCGCTCTTTTCCAACTTGTTTCAATACCCTAATTAGGGTACATTATGTAATTGCAACAAACAGTCCTAAGATCTGACAATATTTAATGTAACTTAACATACATAATGATGAATAAATGAATACTGAATACTGAATACTGAATACTGAAATTGTAGTCTTGATGACTATTTTTAGATTGCATTATATTTAAGTCCATTGAAAAGTTTTGCTGAGTTTGATTATGTTCTAGGTTTTACTAAAAAAGGTGATTTTTGTAGGCTTTTATGAAAAAACATCAAAAGCTCACTAGTTGGAAAAGGTTCTCGATTCGACAGAATTTTGTTTCTGCGTTTCTTTTGTTTATAACTTTTATCCAGTTTTTTTGTAAAAATATTTATTTTACTTTCATTTTTATGTACTTATCGGAAAGAAGTATGGTCCAATTCTTTGAGCAAGATCTGAGTGGTTTTAGAAATCACGCATATATTTTTACCTGTTCATGTCGAAGACAGTCTTAATTATTTCTTTGGTTTTTAAATTACTTCTCGACCTATAATCAAGTACTTCTTACCGGACATTTATAGATTCTTCCATATTTAGCATATGTATATTTAAAGGGAACTCTCTCTTGATACAAACTATCTTGGCTCATCAGCAAATCATTTTTTAAGAATGCTCCCATGTAGAAATCTCTACATTTAGAAAGCTGTATTAAAATTGACAAATAAAGAAGTGATTTTTTCATATCAGCGTGTACTATTCCTGTAGACGTTGATTGATTCAAAATTGATTCTTGTTGATCTAAAACCAAAAAATACTTGAAGGATAAGTGTTCAATATTTTTTAAATAAATAAATATTCACGGACATTTGACACATCACACTCTAGTCCCAAACTAAGCAAAACTTGTACTATGGGAACTAGATTGCTGATAGACGAAAAAACAGTACTTACCATGTGCACGTGAATATTTTTAGCACATCCGAAAAATCTCATAACCGCTGAAATTTTTATAGTTTAAAAGTATGTTTTTCATTGCAAACAGCCATAAGTACCTACCAGCCAGAATTAAAACAAACAAAATTACGCCATACAATTTCGATAATTAAATAAATTATCGAAATTGTATGTACTTATGTATATATCTCTATACATTACTAAGTCGACACTGTAATTTTGAAATAAAACATTTTGATTTTTTTTTGATTTTGATTTGATTTGATCTAGTAGGTACTTACCAAAATAAACAATAATGTAATGGTAGTAACGCAAGTTTGTTTATTTTAATTAGTTTAAAACTATTTATTTAAAATACAATATAATAATTTTCATTAAGATTATGTAATTATAATATTAAAATTAAATTCTTTGTATTCCCGTTTATATGGCTTTTTTTTATACCATAGCTGGCTTAATAATTGGGTAGGTATAAAATACTGTTTTTTAATAGGCAAACCGAAGTCACGCTTATTATACCTTACTTTAATAACTTCAATTGTTTTAGAGTTATTTTCCATCGTGGTTCCAAGCATTTTATTACTCACATTTATGCTCATTTTATTGACATTTAATTTATTTCAGCAATCAAGTCTAGCATAGTATTATTTTAGCCATTTTTCTCGTCATCTAAACGAACGCTAGCTAGAAATTCAATCCCGAAAAATGTTTATACGGTTTTGTAGAAGACCTCAAACTTAATTGTATTTAAGTAAGACTTTACAGCGAGTAGGTAAAAAAATCTAAAATTATTACATCTCAGACCGAGATAAAAGTAATATTATTTTAAATGATTATTTGCTCAAGCTTAATCCTATATTTTTACTTCATTATTTAAAAAAAAACATGTTGTGCAGACCCCAATCGACGTGGCAGGGGAATGATGATGATGATACAGCTAAAATAATATTTCTAGCACCTGGACTGCTCCTGACAGGCAAGTTAGTAAATAAACGGATACTATTTTCTTGACATAGGTACTTACAATAAATTGTGTGCTAACACGTTGGACATTTTATTAAAAAGGCAAACACCTGCGTTTTGGCAGTGATACGTGATATATTTCAAGTTTACTGTCTCTCTGGGCGTCACAGCTCAGTTGGTAGTAGCTCTGCCTTCCATGCTGAAGGTCGTTAGTTCGATTCCCACCTAAAGCAAATGTTTGTATGATGAACTTAAATATTTGTTCTGTGTCTGAGTGTTACTATGTTTTCATTATCAACGGGACTCACAAATCATGGTAAATATCCTGTTTATAATGAAAACTTTGTCCTGGAATGGTGTTGAAACAGATACAAGAATGATGTTAGTGGTATTCCCCTTCAAATATATCTCGAAAACATTGTTAACGCCCCTGAATCCGGCTTTCACGCTAATGTCTTTATTTATAAACGATTTCCTTCCACCCTATGAGTACACACGGGATACAATATCGTCCGTTAACGCACTGATATGAACCAATAAAGTGTTAAGTTTTGTCTATTAATTATGTTATTTCATTGTGTTTCATGTTGCAAACAAACTGTTTGAGTTTGAAAATAAAAATAATATTATAAAATAATATTATTTATTTTATTATTTAGCCACTATCGTCCCACTGCAGGGCAAAGGCCTCCCTTCCCTCCTTACACTCTTTGCGATTGAATGCCTCTCTTAAATTAATAAAAAATAAATATAAATATTCACGGATAATTCAAACATTAAACTCTAGTCCTAAGCAAAGTTTTAACTATAATAATATAAGTCCTTTTCATATTTTCATACATTCAGTCTGATATATTTAGATGTTTTACAAAACACTATCTAGTTCTGAGCTAAACAAAGCTTGTATTATGAGAACTTGGTTGTTTATAACACTTATATAATTTTCTTGCAAATACAATAACCCATACTCAGAAAAAACATGAATGTTGTCATAACACAAGTTTTTCTATGGGAATCGATCCCACTGCCCACAGAATAGAGGCAGAAGTAAAGATAAACTATTCTAAAAATGCACGCGTCTCCACAGTTACTTACATGCAAAAATGGTGTACAGAAACAATACAAATAAATTAGATTTTGTTATTGTTCAGTCTTTTTACAGTTTTATTTTATCAGTTCGCAATATATAGAATAAAAAAAAAAGAAACCGTCACCGCCTTGAGACGTTATTATGAGTAGAAAATTGCTGTATTTGTTGGCCAACAAGTGCATTGAGCAGAACATGTGTGCGTTTTTAAAATGGTTTATATAACATCTTTCATTCCAGTAGACATTGCGATAACGCGTCCTAACTTTTTTAAAAATAAAATTCTTAAAAACTATAAATAGTAATAACCATTTCTCATAAACTGTGCAAAATTACCTATTATTATTATAATCTGTGGTAAACGGTGTTAGTACCTAAATAAGTAAAACTTAGATTTAAAATACCTATTTTCATTTTCAAGTAAAAAAAACATAACCATTTCTCATAAACTGTGCAAAATTACCTATTATTATTATAATCTGTGGTAAACGGTGTTAGTACCTAAATAAGTAAAACTTAGATTTAAAATATTTTCATTTTCAAGTAAAAAAAACACCAACTGAGCTGTGATATCAGTCTCGACGAATCTTGAAAAAATTGTTGATTCCCTGCGTGAAATATGTTGACGTATGTTTTCAAAAAGCTTTAATAGTGTTAAGGGGATAAAGTGTTGTGATGATAAATAGTTGCGTGAGCTTGCATTTTACTTGCACTTGTAATAGGTATAAAATACTAGTTGGTGCCTGCAACTTAAAACACAATTTACAGATAGGGCTTATTATTATCTAAGCTAAATTTGTTTACATTGTTGATTTAGTGAAAACTGTTATGGCATTGTAAAATGAAATATAAATAAATAAATAAATAAACTTCGTCTAGTTAGGCAAGTGTGCTACATCGTAGACCGCATCGTCACTTAACATCAGGTGAGATCGCGGTCAAATGCTTGCCTATAACTTATAAAAAAAAAAAGCTAACGCTATATTTTGGATAATACACAAAATATCTTTATAAATTATAGCCTATGTGTTATTCTGATGTATAAGCCATATTATAAATTTTCATTAAAATCCATTAAGTAGTGTTTGCCATATTATTGTTAAGTTTCATTAAAATCCATTCAGTAATGTTTGCGTGTTGCGACGATTTCTTACTTTTTTAGTCGTAAATTAACTTTTTTTGATCTATTTAATATTCGCCTCAAGATTATTGTATGTGTTTAAGTGATCTACAATTCAAATGCCACATATAAACCACCGCACTAACCTACTGTTTGCGTAAAGCCTTCTGAAAACGATGGCCGTATGACAGCGGTGATTTTTTTCAATTTATGATCTTTTTTCTTTTGGTTCCGGTTTTTCATGACAGTTAATACTCTTAAGATTTTTTTTTGTTTTAACTAATATTAAACCAGTTTACTCCATTACATAACACAAGTTAAAACTTTGAAATATTTCTGATAATATGTAATAGCATTTTGTAACACTAACATAATTAACATGATTTTATTCGTAATTATTTTATAAGTAGGTATGTCTATATTTTATCGTAACGAAGAGTCAAAGAATAAATTCTTAATTTTACTGTATGATTTTTTTTTTTACATTTTCATACATAGATCGATTCGGACAAGACACCAAAATGAAGCAATATAAAAAAGTGAAATTAAGAATCTCCTATCTTTTAAGTCATTTATAGGTAGTTAAATGGGTAGAAAAAATATTGCTAATATACAAAGAAAATATGGTATTTTCAGGATTTCTCGCTATATTACGTAACACAAATAACACAAATGTAGTATCGAGCCTCGCAAATATTGATTCATACCGTAGAGTGTTTGCAAATCCGCATCAGTCAGATCCAGTCATCTTCAGGTCGCTTCGAGGCTCAGTGTTGACTCGCGCACTCCAATCTAGATATTGAGGTAAAGGTTTTAGAGTACGAATTGGTATAATATCCAGCCTTGCGTATATAAAGTCATGAAAATGCTATGAAATGTGGTACTTCTGGTATACAAATACTATAAAGGCTGGCACATTGACATTGCCTCTGGTGTTTCAGGGCTGTGACTACTTGCTGTCAGTTGGTCCGTACACTTGTCTGCCAGTTATGGTTTTAAAAAAACATTACACACATCACTCTCACGCTCAAGGCCCAAAACAAAGCTTTGGGAACTTGATTGCTGATAGAATACTTTTTGTAAGTAGGTACATACGTCAGGAAAATCTCACATTAACAAGCTGGTGCATAAATAGTCAACATTTAATTCATGAACGAGTCGAAACCGTAATTTGACATAATTTTTGATAAAACGAATATTTATCAAAATAAAACTCTGTTTCATTAAGCACTGCTGGTTTCTGCATATTTTGAATTTTTTTAAAGAAAATATACCTAATAACTTTAGATATTTCAAACCATCAAAACAACATTATAAGCCCAAACATGACTTTCAAGGTTTGCAATATTTCAAAAATCTAGACAAGTAAACTACAAATAGGATCAATATGGTGCAGTTTTATCTTGAATGTTGCTAGTGCAACTTTTTAATTCTAAATCATGTCAATTTTTTTCAAGTTTGACTGAAAACAAATGACAGCCGACATAATTGACTAACCTTTAAATATCATTCTTGCTAAATATAAAAGAGAAAATGCCTTTTCATTTACTTGTCATTTTGTCTGTCGTATTTTACTATAGAATTTACACTTATAATTTCTATCTAGCTTACTTGCTAATAGCATGATTGCAGGATTCAATACCTTTCTAAATATCATTCTTGCTAAATATAAAAGAGAAAATGCCTTTTTGTTTTGTTTGTTGTTTTCAATTAAGGTTAATATCTAGTTTACTTGCTAATACCAGGATTGCAGGATGGAATTTTGGTATTTTGTACCAAATTTTTTGCTGCAAAAAGGTAAAACGTCAACCGTCAAACTGCAATGAACAGAGTTGGAAAGTATTTCCAATTTGGTCGTGCAGACAACACCTGCTCTGCCTTATCCGTGGCATACTACGCGAAATGAATATTTTCTCAATTCGTATGCAACTGTGAATGGCGCTCTTTTGCAATTGAATGAATAGGATAAACTTATTTGAATATTAAAATATAAATAGGTTTTATGAACCGTTTTGTGGTTAGGTTTGACCCTTAGTGCCCCTTCAAAATAGAGGTACATATTTCGAAACTTAGGAAAATTGTAAAAAGATTTTAAATCCCAAAATGTTTATCCATTTTGGGATCGTCGTGAGTCAATTAGTCTTTTGATTTTCGATTAAAGAGCGACAAAATTAAAAAAAAATTGTTGGTGGTATTTTTAAAAATATTTTCTACGACTCTATTATTTTACAAAATCAATATAATTCCACGATATTTTTTTACAATAATATTTTTGCTTTCATCGGCATAGTAAAAAATACAATATTTTTAAATTAAAAAATTCTATTTTATTATTTTTTTGCTTTAACCGCGTAGTAAAAAACTATGTTCTATAAATTCCATTTTAAAATGTAAAATGGAAGCGATGGAGGAGATGGCGGCTGTCTCATTAATAAATAAGCGCATTGGATAATGCAGATTAAAAAAAATCTGTAGAAGTAGTCTCTTAAAAGACTTTTTTTTAATAAATATTATCCAGCAATTGTTCCAATCTCATCGAATGTTAGATCCTATAGTTTATATAAGTGCCAAATTAGAGGTCGTAAATTATATAATTGTATATTATTAAATTTAATCATTTTAGGAAAACTTTAATAATTTAAAAACTAATTAGGCAATGTCTTTTTTCCATTTTTACTTGAGTAATCAATCAAAATATCTACCTATTGATAGTAAGATAGAATCATAATATCTATTGATAGTAAGATAGATTGGTGGGTTATCAGACTAACGGCCGGTTTCTGGAAACCCAAATCACGATTGATCCTAGTTTGACACATAGGTAGTAATTATTTGATTTTTTCGTTGATCATCGTTCGAGAAACCGGCCGTTAAACAGACTAAAACGTCACGGTCTGTCAGAAACTTCTGCTAGGGGACGCGAGTAGGTACTCGTTAGTATTCTTACGCAATAATGCCAAAAACCTAGCCAGATCTTAGCAAACCTGACCAAGCAAGCGTTGCACTTCTTCTTCTTCTTCTTATCGTGTCGATGCTACAACTGTATTTTGTTGTAGCATCGTGTTGGAAAGATTAGCCAGACTAGACACTGCTTTACCGTGCCTAGCTGTTACCGGTGTGCGCCACGAGGAGGCTCTTTCCATGCACCCAGCGTTGCACTATGGACACCAGATTGCTGATATTTTCATACATTAATTTGTTTCATAATAGTACTAAAACATAGAATAACTTCTGTTCTGTAAATACTATGCCAAAATTCTATTACTACGTTCAAAACATTTTTAAGAGAACTTCCAAGAATTTCTAAGTTCTAGTTCTTTATTTTAGTGCCCTAATAACATCTACCTAATTATTTCTTGGCGAATTTTGAGAACTGAAGTCACAGCTTATTAATATATTAGCTAACACACTCCACAATGATAAGCAAAACGATAAATACAAATGTTTTTATAAAGCAAATTACGGAGAAGTAATACAAAACTCAATTTGAAGATATAAAAATACTATAGATACTCTTTAACCCAAAAAACCTTATTCCTTTGCGATAGAGGTAATGACGTATAATATAGTAAATATGACTGTTTTTTTTACAAATTATCGCTAGTGATCTTTTGATCTGTGCTCTTGATAAATAAAAAACTTATTTATAATTCATGTCTGTATTTTTGTAGTCAAATCAAAGTCAACAGATAATCACGTGTGCGAGCAAACTTTGATAGTTGACAACCTTTGGTATGAGAATTACTGAATTACTTTTTGATTAAATAACCGAAGATAAAACCTTCGTTTCAATCACTTCTTGATCATTTTACTTACCTTACTGTTAAATATTTGTAAATGATTTATCAATTCGATTATTCCTTTAGTTTTGTTGGGTGTCTCTAAGAAAACCAGCTGTTTGATGTACGAGCTGCGGCACAGTTAAGTACTTTCTACAACGAATGCTTAAAACTGAAGGTGTCGACGGCGACATTTTAACAGCTTTTCTATGGGGTTTTAAAAGTAATTACCTAGCCGCTGTATTTATTGGAATTACAGGAAATATACGAATAAGAATCATAATTTAAAACTATGTTAAAAGTTAAAAACTTCAAGCGGTAATGTTTCAACAGATTAAATAAATAAATAAATAATGCTGGACAATCCACACAACATCATCTAGCCCCAAGTTAAGCAGAGCTTGTGTTATGGATACTAGAAGACTGATATATATAAAGATTTTATCTTCGTGCGCATATTCCTTTTTCCATTATCAGTATGTCCGCGCAGCCGCCACCATCCAATGCGGGTGAACACCTTTTTATTGAAATTCAGCTTCTTCATACGAAAGTCCTTCTTGGAGTGTTCTATTGTCCTTCTTCTAGTATTAATTATTTCCTATCTTTTGAAACGCTCCTAGAAAATTTTGTCGCTTCTTATGATCATACCATCATCATGGGTGATTTTAATACATGTTTGCTTAAGCAAGACTCCCGTTCAGCTTCACTGAAAACACTTGCAAGGGCTTGCAACTTAGATATTCTACCCCTGTCTGCTACTCATTTTTATCCTCACTCTATCCCTTCTCTTCTAGACTTAATATTTGTTTCATCGCCAGACTTGGTTGTCAAGCATGGTCAATGTGACGCAGGAGCTTTTTCTTACCATGACTTAATATATCTTTCTTATAAAATTCGCCCTCCCAAAGCAAAGCCCAAAATAATTCTGCAGCGTAATTTTAGTGGTATGGATCTAGAGAAACTCAGACAAGATGCCGACGCTATTGATTGGTCGCAGTTAGCTGCTGAATCATCAATGGATGCCAAAGTGGCGTTTTTTAATGCCACCTTAATTAATCTTTTCGACAAACATGCCCCCCTTAGGGAAATTAAGTTGAAGCATTTACCAGCACCGTGGATCACACCTGATTTGAGATTACTCATGAATAAAAAAATAGTAGCCAAAGCACAGTTTAGGTGTAAGCCAACTAAACGTTACAAAAATAAGTACCTGGATTGCCGGAATCGCTGTAATAGAGAGTGTCGTGACGCGCAACGCCGCCATATCCATAATTCGGTGGAAGATTCCGACCCTGCTAAGGTTTGGAATTTTCTACGGTCATTAGGAATCGGGAAATCACGAGAATCAGATAAACTCCCCCATAATATGGATTCAAATTCTTTAAATAAATATTTTACTCCGGCTTCAAACTTTGACACTACCACAAAATCTCAAACACTTCATCAACTTTCATCTGTCCCGATTCCTGACTATCCTTCTTTCAAATTTATACAATTCACTGATTGTGATGTTAAGAGGAGCATTGCATCAATTTCGTCTAAAGCTATCGGTAACGATTGTATAAGTCGAAACATGATTGTCCCCATTCTGGATCAAATCGTTCCAATAATCCGTTTTATCCTTAACTACTCCATCTCTTCTGGTACTTTCCCTTCCTGCTGGAAAGAAGCTCATGTTACTCCTCTTCCCAAAAAGTCGAATCCAGTTTCTTTCTCAGATTTCCGTCCTATCTCTATTCTTCCCTTTCTATCCAAAGTCCTAGAGCGCCTTATCCATCAGCAACTTACCAATTTCCTTTCATCAAATAACCTCCTAAATCTTTTCCAATCTGGATTCCGTTCTGGCCATAGCACTGTGTCGGCATTGGTTAACATAACTGATGACATACGTGAAGGGATGGACAATGGACGAATAACTATCCTAGCGTTATTGGACTTCAGCAATGCTTTTAATAATGTTGACTTTGACATCCTCCTAGGAATCCTACGCTCACTAAACATATCTCCAACAGTGATTGATTGGTTTCACAGTTATCTGTTCGGGCGCCGGCAGCGTATACGCATTGATGATTCTTATTCATTGTGGTCCAATATATCTGCCGGTGTACCGCAGGGCGGCGTTTTATCACCTCTCCTTTTCGCTATTTTCATAAATACTATTTCTCAACAATTAACTTCATCGTACCACCTCTATGCAGACGATCTCCAAATTTACACGCAATCCACCGTTGATCAGTTGCCTGAAGCAATTGATTCCATAAACTGCGATTTAGGTCAGATTTTAGACTGGAGCAAGGCATATGGTCTCTGTGTTAACCCACTTAAAACCCAGGTTATTATCGTTGGAGGCTCGCGAATGGTTTCTAAAATTTCTTGGGCCAGTCTACCAAAAATATTTTTTGATGGCATGCACATAGAGTTGAGTGAGACGGTGAAAAATTTAGGTGTCCTTATCGACAGACAACTGTCGTGGGGACCGCAGATATCTGAAGTCAGCCGTAGAATGTTTGCGTCAGCAGGTTCTCTCAGAAGGCTCCGTAACTTCCTTCCAATTGCCACTAGAACTGCGCTAGCACAGTCACTCTTACTTCCTATCCTCGATTATGCTGATGCTTGCTACTTAGATCTTACTGAACAGCAGCTCAGTAAACTGGAACGTCTGCAAAACTTTGGAATTCGTTTCATATTTGGCTTACGCAAGTATGACCACGTTTCGGAGTTTCGCAGAAAACTTAACTGGTTACCCATACGACTTCGCCGGAATACTCATATTCTAAATCTATTATACAACATTCTTTTCAATCCAACTTCTCCTCCCTACCTTAAAACGCGCTTTCAATTTCTTCATCTATCCAATCCTCGATCCTTGCGTTCTTCTGACACACTTCAACTCAAAACACCTGTTCACTCCTCCTCCTATTATGATCAGTCCTTTACAGTGCAGGCTGCACGACTTTGGAACGCATTACCTGTTGCTATCAGGCGTGCTAAGTCACTATCCATATTCAAATCGATGCTCAAGGAACACTATTTGTCCTGTTGTCACTAGACGTGCTTGGTTCTTAACATTTAGGTATATTAGGTATTGTTATATATTTATTTATTATTTATTTATATAATATATGTATGTGTATGTATGGTATGTGTAGGTATTGAATGTATTTTAATATCATCATTTAGTATGTAGAAGTATATCTTAACTTTAGCTCAATTAGCACACTATCAGCAATACCCCATTTAATTTCATTATATTCCTCTCCGTTCAAGGTTGTCTGGTAGAGATCGCTCTTTAGCGATAAGGCCGCCCATTGTATATCATAGTTTAGTTGTTAAGTTCCTATATGTTTAAATGTAAGTTGTGGTGTGCAATAAAGTATTTTCTATCTTTCTATCTATCTATATAATACAATACATAACATAGATAGATATTTTTTATACATGTAAAATTCTCAGTAGGTACACCCCGAATAAACATTTGCAGATCATACAAACATTTATCCCAAGGCCGGAATCGAACCCGTAACCTCTGCGTCGCAGGCGGACCTTCGCCCGCCGCGCCACATTGGTCGTCTAATATTTCGGGGGTTAGAATGGTTTATATTGACCCTAAGTATGATAAATATCTGCTGAAAGTGTATTAATAATAATTTATGAACAGAACTGTATAAAAATGTGTCCAAAACAAAATTGAATAGATTATACAAATGAATAGAAAATATGACCCACTTGATGTTAAGTGGTAAACAAAAACAATGATTTACGTCTAGAGTTTATTTAGAATGATGGAGGCATGTGTTGAGCTTTACGAAAATGCTACACTGTCGCGCAATGTATAACTCAAACAAAAACACAATACCTACATCTATAAGTTTTTTCGAAATAAATCTCTTGATACAAGGTCTAAACAGAAAAATCTTACAATACATTTTGGTTCATCCGATTTTCAATATTGAAAAAAATGCTGATTTCAATACCCATACATGCAGACTTGTCTTGAGATTATGATTATCGTCAGGAATACAGGGATGTCGAAGGGAAGAGGGATTTATTCAAAGCCCTATTGGGGGGAAATGAGGTGGAATATGACGTCAGCAAAATACCGACTTTGGATCATGAAGGTTGATCCCGACGCAAAATATTTTGGAAGATATTTCGAAGATTATCCAACTTAGGCAAAAAAACGGAAATTTAGAAAAATATTTGTAATTATGTTGTAATATTATTGATTATGTTTATAATTATTTTGATAGACACGATTTAGACTAGATATGTCTATTTTGGTTCGGAAATTAATTGTGTCATCCCTTTGGATACTGATTTGATCAGTTTAGCTATCTATAGATCGTTTGCTGTCTGCAGATAACTCAACTGTTGTGCATTTCATAAATATGTCCGTTTTGTAAATACTTGAATCGACTTAAGTTTATTTGTGAAGTTATTGTAAGTTAGTTTTTATAACCAAAAAATGGCTTTACAGAATACCAATAGACATACTTCCTAAATATATAAAGTTACAAAAAGTCTTACATAAGCCTCCCACTTTTCTTCCTTCACAAAAAAGTTTTTCCGAGCCCAATAACTCTCTACCAGTGTTTTTACAGAATGATCGACAGTTTAATTTACTTGTCAGTCCGGTCTGGTTGGATGATAGACTGCATTTACAATGAAAACAGGTTTTGTGAAAATATAACTTTTTACTAATGGCTATTGACGTAAACGTAGGGCTCGAAGATTGTTTGTATTGGCCTTGAATTTGATGCGAAATTTTGATATATATGATAAAGTTTTAAACTTTGTTTTGACATATTTGATTACTGTGAAAATTAACAAAATAATCGCTATATTTATCTACGTTTTATAGTTTTGATTTTTAAGAAGAAACCGTTCATATCAAATGATTTTTTGATTTTTTATCAATGTGTCACTTAACAATGCGACTTAAATGACGTGTCCTGCGAGCACTTCTCTAAAATGAAAATTTTATCGTGTGATTTCACTTCCATTCGCCAATTTTACATAATACTGCAATGTGAGTAATATGTGGCGGCACAAATATAGTAGTACCTACCTACCTACTTACCAGCAATCTACATAGTTACCATAGTACAAGCTTGGCGTTTGGGACTGAAGCGTGATGTGGGAAGTGACCTTGACTATTTATTTATTATTTGTAGTTAGGTACTGAAACCTGTTTACTGTATAAATGTAACCTTTCAAGTGATGTGTCGAAACTAAGCGCTTGCTTTGCATTTGTTTCGTGGTTCGCTTGTTACAATCGAAGCGAAAAGCTTTGAGTTTTTAAAAGTAATTTAACGGTTCATTCGTTGTTTGAGCATCGATGGCTTAGTGGTAACAAAACGGCCTTTGGATCCTTAGTTCATATCCAGTAAAAAAAAATAATTGACTTTAAGACTATTTTTTTGAGAAATCTATTTAAAAAATTGAAGTAGAGCTTTTGTTATCGCCAAAATGTTTACTTCCAGATAAAATTACTTCGGAATTTCAACATTCGCAATAAAAAACAGTTATATATTTCTTCTGAAAATTGTACTAAAAGAAGCGGATAAAACTCAATAACTCGCGGAAAATTCGAAAGTTTTTGACAAATGGTACCGACCTTTTTGGGTACCACCTCGTGAGGTTTGCTCGTTGTTTTATTAAAGGGTCAATATTAAGACTCTTACGCAAGTATTAAGTACTAGCAATTATCACAGCTCAGTTGATATTGACTTTAGGTTTGAGTTATACAAAAAACAAGGTAAACTTTGATGTTTGTTCTGGGTGTTGCTATGTATTTTTTTTGTAATATACCTACATATAATTATACGGTTGGAAACGGACAAATAATAAAATACTTTACGATTTTTTATACATAGTACAAAGAATAGTCATTTGATGATCTTTCGACGCGCAAACCGTTTTATAAAACAGCAGCGTGTTTTCTTAAAACCAGATGACATGCACAAAATACTTACCTACTAATATTACTATAAATTAATACCTTAAGTACTTTTAAATACTTAGAAATAAGTAAGTATAAAAAATTCGGTCAGAGATATGAACATTTTGCATTGTTTATTTATCAAAGAATGACGTTTGAAAGAGAATATAAAAATAAATCATGTCCAAACGCCGCATCCCGAGCGATATTCAAGAACAAAACAAAAAAGTGGCTGCTGGAGAAGACATTCTACAGCATGGACGAATTCCTAGAACTGCCCGAGCTGTAGAGTGTGTCCCCCTTCACCCACACTAATTATATTATGTTAACTTTTATTAAATAATATTTTGTGTACCTAAGCATTATGAACCAATGTAATGTACCTACTTGACCTGTAAATCTATTTTTATTAATAAATTATTGTATTGTATTGTATTGTACTAACTAGATGTACCTATGTATTGTATCCCATTCGTGGATGTATTGAAAGGGAGACTCAGGGGGATGCTCGTTGCGGTGAGAATTTATTCGTGCGTTTTTTTTGACATGAGAATTTATTGTGAAAATATTTTTGCTAAACATAGGTTGTTTGTACTGGATGGATTAGGTTGATTGGTGAGTACAAAATATACCTAGGTACATGACAAAATATTTTTTATGAAAAAAAATTTGTAGTATAACAGTGAAAGTCATTCTGGTCTAGGTACCAATATAAGCGCTTTCTGAGCAAGTTAGTAAATAAGAACTTTCAATAAGGCGTTAGTATAATGTTTTCGAATTCAAATAGGTTTATTCTTATTTTCTATTCATTGATTTGAAAAAATACTTCAAATCCAATAATTTATATCTTTCATTTGTTTTCCCATTTATCTAAAAACCCTTTGAAAATTGTTTGCAAAACGTGTTTAAAGTCCTTGTGGTTTTAAAATTATTGTTTGATTATTATTATGTGCAAAGCTAATAAATTCTGACCTAAAGTCATGGACAGAAACCGTGGGGTCACACGAGCCTTTGTTTTGTTTGGCTTAGTGGAAAAAGGCGTGACCAGTCGGCTAGCAGTAGTAGATTCATTTGAATGGTGAGGCTCATTAAAAGGCACATCTAGATGGCGCTGTTTTAAAGTTCATTGTATGATTTGAAATAGGTAGGTAAATGTAATGTAAATAGTGTAATTGATTATGGCATGTTTCCTTTTTATTAGTCGAATTACCAACTAAGATATAGGTACATATACTACCTACAAATAACATCAAATGCGTGTAACGTTTCAGAGAAAATAATTATTGTTCATCAAAAGAGTTAATTATGTATAAACTTGTACTACTTAACATTAAGATCTTTAATGTACCTACAACAGTTAAACAATAAAATATTTCTGATTTTTGATTACTTATAAAAAATATTTACAATAGACGGAATGGCAGAAAACTATTAATGGGCAAAGGAATATGAACTAACCTAACCAAACCGAATAATAAACTCGAGTATACAAAATATAGTTTGCATAAAAGAATCGCTACTCGACATTTCATTGCTCAGTTCGGAAACTAGTGAAATCAAACCTCAAATTACGAATGTGCATTGTGCACAACGTCACAGAACTACATCAGTACTACAATTTAAAAGATTCACTTTAAACACATGCTCGAGACACACTGCGCGGTGACACAGCAACGCTCGGCAGTCGAGCTAGCGTCAACGCGTAGTGTAACTCGAATACGCCTCCGTATTGATACTTTTGCGATTGTCACATTTTATTGATACTCGGGTCTTTGAGCACACTGTAACAGTATTTATAGTAACTAAACAGACGTTTAGTTTCACTAAATGTAACAGAATAATAACCAAAACTTGCACGGTACGTTTTTTAGATATTTACGCCTAGCCTAGTACTTATAGCGATTTCAAGGTCATCATTTCGATCAACTTAGTTTTTTTACTAAATTCCAAGTGAGACCTTTTTGGATCTAAGGTCATAGAAATAGGGATCATTTTACAATGAAAACTGTTACCAGTGACCGAATAAAACCGCCACGCGCAAGTGGATTGTAAATTGTTCACAGCACCGAACTGAATTTTCGCTCAAATCGGAACCGATTGAATAAGCAACTGATATTGAGAGGCGGTGTGGAAGCTAGTTGTGAATTTCTTACGTCAAGTCAGCACAATGACAGTGCGAGCACGCGCGACAACTGACTCTGTTTCATTTTATCGAATAGGTAACAATAAAAGTTAATTATAAAAGGTTTCTAGAGAGTGTAAATAATCATACTACGTTCACTTCTTTAGCTCCGGATTATGAAACAAAACACGGTTACGTTATCACTACGCTTCCCCTTTGTTTTAAACAACATTTTGTAATCAACCTTAAAAGAAAGTCATATTTTATTATAAGTATAATGTGACTTGTAGTAAGGCTTATTATTTTATTATCAAGATTTAGACTTTAGAGACTGGATGAAAGATAGTCCAATCAAACCTAGTATGATGAGAAAAGTATGAAGCAGGCTTCTGGACTATAATGGACAATTTTGACCAAGCCGGGTGGCGTGTGCACTTTAAGCGTACTCTGTAACCTAGAGCAGTTTATGTAAATATGCCTATCCCTTCCGGACTGGAGAGAAAATAGATGTAGAGCGTCGTCAGTAGCTCTACCATGAGTTTTTACTATACTATATTTACTATACTCGCTAGCGTCTGTAGTTAAAAAAATGTATGAAGATTTGTACAGTGCCTCTAGCGGATAGGGTACTAAAATTCGTCATACTAATATTGACGTAATGACGTAACTACTGTAGTAAAGTCAGGCGATTTTACTGTGACATCTCATGGTAGATACACTGATGTTGCTGTGGTAGTGTTTACTTTTTTATGAAAATGAAAATCAGACATCTTGCCACCAAAAAACGTAGGTATTTTTGGTGGCAAGATGTCTGATTTTAAAATTGACGGACAAAGAGCTTTAAAAAGGTTTTACTCGTTACTTAAGGACTACTTTTATATTGTTTTAAGCTTTTATAGACGAGAGATGGGAATTCTCAAAATCATTGTAATTTTGTTAACGTTCCAACGTAAAAAAAAAACTCTAACAACATATTTAGTATTTTTTTTACTCAAAGACAAAGTTACAAAATAAAATCGAATCATTTATTAGAACAATATTCCTTAGAAATTACAAAACGTCTTAGTTGTCTAAGGTTAGCTTCACAACAAGTATAATGTCTCGTCAACGTCCCATTTATTTAATAAATATAAATATTCACAGACAATTAACACATCACACTCTAGTCCCAAACAAAGCGCAAAGCTTAAACTAGATTGCTGATAGAATTAACCATAAATACTTTGTATTCATTTATTTACCTATATCTCAGCAGAGACTTTATAAAAAAATCTAATCATTTCATAAGCATTATACAAATTGTAATACATATTAATCTAGCAAAAGCTTTAACATAATTTATATGCCAATATTGTTACCTTCTTTTATCTCAGTGCTCCGTAAATTCTAAAATGAACGAGAATTTCTAAGAAAACAAAGCTAAAGCAGTGTTTTGTAGTACATTTTCCGATACTTAACATGTACCTATTGCGCTCAGGGGGGGTATCCTGACAACTGAAATGTGTTTGAACTGTTATTTGATCAAATTGCAGTTCAGTTTTCTTCTTCGTCTTTTATTGAATTTTTGAATGATCTATTTTCGTACCGTTCGATAGAATTAACGAAAAATCAGGTAGGCCATGCTCAAATCAGGTAGGTCACGCTTAAATCAGGTAGGCCACGTGCTAAACCGCGGCATTGACGTCATTTTTAACAGCTCAGTCATAATTTCATAAAGCTCAGTCACGTCAGTCCACAAAAATGCGACGGAATACTGATGAGTTACTATAGTAAAATCATCGAAAACTGAACTGCAACTGAAGGGATATTCGGTCACGCAAGTTTCCCCTTGCTGGATAGCCCCCCAGTTTGTTTTGAAATTATTTTTGTCTGTTACCTTCACTTGTACCTTTATTTTCTACAAAAAGATATTTTGTATACAGAGGTCATAAATATATTTCCTATTTGTAATAAATAAATATTCTAGTCACAAATCAAGCAAAGCTAGTTCTATGGTAACTAGTTTACTGATAGTAGGAGCTTGTATATATATTTTTGTAAATACATACAAATAAATGTTTTTAAAATAAATAATGCTGGACAATTCACACAACATCACCTAGCCCCAAGCTAAGCAGAGCTTGTGTTATGGGTACTAGAAGACTGACATACTTAATACAATACATTACATAGATACTTAGACATTTTTATTATACATATAAAATACCCAGAACACACGGGATAAATACTTGCAGATCGTACAAACATTTATCCCAAGGCGGGAATTGAACCCGCAACCTCCGCGTGGCAGGCGGACCTTCGCCAGCCGCGCCACATCGGTCGTCTCGGTTTGTAAAACTAACATCTAAATCAGTAAATTTCTAAATCAATAAGTAAAACATTTCCCGAACATTTAAATCGTCGTGTTATCCTACCCTTAAGCCCTGATTAATGTCACAATTTATTTCCTCCCCATCGGAAATGTTTCAGTGCAACCCTTAATTGGTCATTACCGGAAACAGATAGAGGCAACCCTAACCTTTGAGCCTTTGGCGAATTTTAACGCGTTATTGTATAGAAACGAAAGTCCCTTTAAATAACTAGTAAAAAAAAGACGTGTGGCACTCGGGACTGCCGCGGTAAAGCTATTTTTATTTATTACATATTATTTTTACATTATATATTATTACATATTATATTATTATTACATAGCATTTTTTACTGGATTACGCATGCACAGTGTTAGGTTATTTCGTAACGAAATTTCTGGATTCAGTCTCCAAGCTCAAGGCCCGCGATAGAAGCTATGCAATAGCTTAAAATATAAAACAGATGAAAAAAAGAATATTTTCATAACCGTGATCACATAAACCTAACAATGATAAGAATAATGTTTATTTTTATAAATTGATGTCTTCACATTAATAAAAATACATTATCAGTGCAAAATGTAACAAAATTAAAAAAACTCGTATGCATAATGCACTCAGTAGATAGGTATTATTTGATATTCACAATAAGTAGGTAAGTACATTAAATTGTAATATATTAAATTCTTAATTGGAAAAAACAAAAACAGTTTTATTTGAAACAATTAAAACAAAAACATATTCAAGGAGTTTCATATCTATGTTTGGAATAAAATGTCTGTGACATCCGTGAGTTATTTGAACCTAAGAAAGTTTTGAAGGTCTATTGACTGGAATAGTTTAATGGGTGTCACTTGTATTCGATAGTTTCTAATAGGAGTAGGAAGGGGAGGAATTTCGTATCTATAATTATTATTTTGTAGCCAGAAGAGTGCAAATAAAGTAGCTTTGACGCAGATTAAGTTATCTTATCTTTATCTTGTTGTTGTTCTGGGTATTTTATATGTATAATAAAAAATATCTACATATGTAATGTTATTGTATTAAGTATGTCAGTCTTCTAGTACCTACCCATAACACAAGCTCTGCTTAGCTTGGGGCTAGATGATGTTGTGTGGATTGTCCAGCATTATTATATATCTTAGTTGAACTTATTTTGTTGTTTATAAATCAATATTATATCCAGCACCTACCACAAAGGTAGGCATAGCCAAAAACTGAATCCAGAATAGTAAAAATCATTTTTCTTTAGAACTTTTCCTCAGTGCTCATTGTGGAAGCTCGATCACGTGATTTTTTTACTTGAATTATTTTATACCCTAAGGTCTGGGTTTGGACCCTATTAAATATGTTATTGTTCAAAGTAAAAGGTTATTATAATAATGAAAGCCAGAAAGGCTTATATGTTTCATCAAGTATAAATAATAATTAATTAAATTTACCGAAAACTATCAAAAGTTTGTTTTATTCACTCTTGAAAAATCTAGTTTTTTTTTTGCTCATTAAACTCTAGACTATCAGACCGGTGAGTCTGATCAGCACTTGGGTGTCTAGATATCAGCTCAAGAATTTGACTGTCAAGCCAGTTAAGGCGACGGGTAGGGTGAAATTTTTCATAATAAATAAAAATGTCAATAACTTCCAACTTTATTATTTATTTATTATATCTACACACACGTTAAACTTGTAACACGGCATAGTTTTTGCCGCAGTGGTTAAACTCTAGATAGTCAGCGTGGCAACGTCGCATTTTCAACTTCAGTAAGAATGCTGAAAACGACGCAAAACACATAGTGAGCCGCGCACAGTTTGGATTGTCAAACTCTTAAGCAGCGCCTTATGAATATTTGCGATCACACAGCAATGGAACACTTATAGTTCCTAAGGCGCTACTCTTCTTCTTCTTTAAACACCTTAATGTAGAATTTTTTTACCTTGGATGTATAGATATCAACAATAAGAATAGCTGTGCTGAGTTTGGTACCAAACAAATCTGCCAAACCCATAAAAAATGGGATCAAAAATCACACTTTTGCAAAAGGTGTTGGTACTAAACTTACATTTTAAAGTAAACTATAACCAAGAGCACACATTTTGTTCCCTACCTGACTAGTTCAATATATGTGATATAGGAAATAATAAGTTTCACAACCCCACATGCTATGACTTCTTCAGAAAACACTCCCAAAAACACGCATTTGGCTATACCCGTCACCTTAAACTGATGCTTGAAGGTTTCCTGCACTCCTGTCATTAGTTGTAAATATTTAATTCATATTGTATTTTAGTAGCTATTATAAATTACTTGTACATTGTCGATCTAGTTGAAACCTGTAATGGCATCGTAAAATGAAATAAATAAATAAATCATATTTTATAACCCGTTTGAGAATACTAGCACTGCACTAAATAAATATAAATTGATAAACAAACAAGTTTGAACCCGCGACCAGAATGCAGAGCTATTCCCACAGGACCACTAAGGCTAGTATATTCAGGAATACAACCTCATTTTTTTCAGACTTTCCAAATAACTCATCCATAAAATATGAATCAAAACAAAAGTTCGTTAATATCTATAAATCTTGTTGCCGTGCTCGACGCCATTAAAATATCTGTCAGCTTCTGATTCTAAAACTCTCGATTAGGCTGTTAAGTTAACTGCTGCGGTCACAAGAGCATTAATAAAAACTCTTCTGTGAAGAATAGAGTCGCAGAAGAATCCAAACAAGCACTCGCGTCCCTTACCAGAAGTATTCGACGGACCGTAAGGTTCAAGTCTGACATAATCTACTGCTCAAACCAGCAAAAAAAGCTATTCAATCTAAGTCTATATGTCTCTCTGTCTATGTCTTAACTTCGCAATATTGTAGCACTAAAATGGCGTGAACAAAATGCATTTAAGTCACACTACGCGTAAACGCAATTTTGACAGTCAAGCGATGCAGCACCACCGCGCAGTGTAAGTATCTTCTAAATGAAACTTGCGATTTTTCTGAAAAAAATATTTTTAATATCTTAGAAACTATCGTTTTATAGTTTTTTTCTAGACCTATATCCTGCTGTTTTTCGTATTTGTTTATATTTATTAGATAAGGTGAACTGAGATGACGTTTTAATCGATATTTCAAATAATTAATTTTATTATCAGTTACTTGAAACACGTTTAATAATAATGCATTGTAGCAACTCTTGTATTCTCTAACCCTGAAATGAAAAGGCGTTTTTTTTAAAGATTATCCCAGTCAGCCTAATCAAAAGTCTCGGATCAGGGGTAGAACGACACGAGCTATTACCAATTACTGTCGCTCAGCGGGATGCACTGGAAAGTAGCCCTTAAAATTGAGAAAGATGCAGTGAAATTGGTTGGAAATAGCGTGCAAGGTTTATTTTCAAGCCTGCTTGAGACAAGAACCTTTTAGAAAACTCGGTTAGATTTTTCTTGTTTTTAACGTTGTTTTGGTGAGCGACTTGTGAACTATTAGCATCTGAATTGAGAGAGGTTGTCTCTGTTCAATTTGACGTTTTAGGAAGAGATAGCAGTATTATATAATTAATGATAAAACGAACTTACCTGTATGTGAAGTTCTATCATAATTATGCGAGCTGCTCAATTTGAAGCGATTAATTTTAACTTGTAGTACTGTTTCGTATTTCCCGGCTATTTCACGAATATTTTAAAGAAATAAATAATAATCTGAAAAAAAAAAATACCATTTCCGTCTTCTTACCGCTGGCAACCCAGCCTACGCGCGGTCGACCATTCATTTACTTTAAAGCTTTTTCTGAAACATATATGTATATATAAATGATTGGATAATATACTAAGGACTAGCCTTTTGTTCCAATAATTATCTGGAACAAAATAATTTCATCTATAAAGAATCAATACAGATTTTGAACGATACGGGGGGGTATAAATTAGGGAGGGTTATTAGTATTAATCGCTTCAAATTGAGCAGCTCGCATAATTATGATAGAACTTCACATACAGGTAAGTTCGTTTTATCATTAATTATGCTTTCGCTGCTCAATTTTCGCGATTAATTTTAACTTGTAGATGTTTAAAGGTATTCAAAATCTGGATTCTACTTGAGTTAGGTTCAATGAGATACAGATACCTACTAAAAAATAAAACTAAAATGTTTTAAATGGTAATCAATGTTCATTGTATTTTGCATATTAACAAACACAGTAATAATGTTCACTCCTATTGAAGAATTGAACGTGCAAAAGAATCATCTTGATTAGTTACAATATCTCTATTATAAAACCTTGCAAAAACGGATGAAGACGTGCTCCACCCAGCTGTTTTGCGGATAACGTCGACGTTAACACCAACAGCGTTCGCCTTTGACGTCGATGCGTGACGTGTGCTATGAGAACTATACATACTCGTATCGATACCGCTCTTGTGGAGTACGTCCTTAATCCAGTGACTTAGGGTTTGACTAGTCACCTTTGCATGAGGTTTTCTATAACTAATAAACAAACAATTAGAATTTCTCAATAAATCAGTCTTGTTTTTATAACAGATCAAAGTTCTTGCAGGACAAATTTCAGGTTTTTCATTATAATATGGTAATTTCAACAATGGTTGATGAAAATTTGGTCTAGAAGTTTTAATTAAATCAGAAATTTTTATAACTATACCATTAGAATCAAATATAATATTTCTAATTTCAATTTTTGATAAAGTTTGTACTCTGTGAGCTGTGACCATAGCTAACAATATTATTAGTTTTTTACTTAATAATTCGAGACACAAATCTTCGTTGGGAAACATATGTGACAAATAATCTAGCACAATATCTACATTCCAAGTAAATTTATATTTTGGTTGAGGGGGGCGAGTTCTAAAAACCCCTTTCATAAACCTTATGATTCTATCATCGTTTATGACAGATCGACCCAAAATACAAGACAAAGCCGCTTTGCAACAATTTAGACTTCCATATTTATAGCCCGAATTATATTGTTTAGTTAAAAAATTAAGAATATTTGGAACCGATGCAGCTAGATAATTTATATTAGAATTATTACAAAAATTAAACCATTCTTTATAATAACAATCATATTGTTTTTGAGTATTAGGGGCCAATGAATTTATCATTATATCTATTGATGATGGGGGTACGCTTCTTTTCAAGAGAGCTTCCCGGATAATATTGCTGCAACCAGGGTAAGACTTTTGTGCAGCTTGTGTTGCAACCTGGAATCACCAGAAATCAACAAATTACTACTTGGTTCAAAATAGATTATGTTATTCGATACTATTAATCTTTTAAATATCGGATACCACGGTTGCGTAGGCCAGTTAGGTACCACAATTATACCAATAGCTTTATCAGCGATTATTTTACTAAGGGTTTTGAGAATTATCGCGAACGGCGGGAACGCATAGAAGAAATGATTACTCCATTTCATAGTAAAAGCGTCAATGCAATATGCATAAGGATCAGCTTTCCATGATACAAATGTTTCACATTTGGCGTTGGATCTACTTGCAAATAAATCTATTTCAGGGACTCCAAACGCCTTAATAATATCTGAAAAAGCGTATGCTCCTAGTTCCCATTCAGTTTCAATTTGTAACTTTCGCGACTCAAAATCTGCTACAAAATTGTCACACGATTTAATATAAGAAACATAAATATATATATGTCTTTGTTCACAGAAATCCCAAATGTTTCTAGCTATTTTGTGCAAGTGTGGGAATTGAACGCTACCCATACGGTTTATACATGATATTGCAGTCGTATTATCAACTCGAAGCAAAACCTGTGTATTGACAAGATCTTTAGCAAATATTTTTAAGGCGAATAATGCTGCTAACAATTCTAAAATATTAATATGGTAACTCTTTTCTTCTTCTGTCCAGAACCCATTTGCTTTTTTATTCAAACAAGATGCGCCCCAACCTGTCAAAGAAGCATCTGAGAAGATCTCAAAATCATAATTGGAATATCGAATAAGGCTTGATGATTTTTTAATGTTCTTTTCCCACCAATCAAAATCATCTTTTAATAAATTCTGGTCTAATTTCATAATTTTGTCATAATTTTCACTACTGCCTAAATATAAAAACTTTTGTCTCTCAAAAACTTTTGTGTGTAACCAACCATATTCAATTCCTGGACAAATAGATATTAATAAACCTATGAATTTAGCAAAATCTCTTATTTTACATTTGTTCAACGATTTAAATTTTAAGATTTCTCTAATAACTTTTTCCCGTTTGTCTTGAGGCGGTTTTACGCAAAAAAGTTTCATGTCTAGTTCAAAACCCAAAAATTTGCAACTAGACCTAGGTTCGACAGAGCTTTTTTCATAATTGATAATAAATCCCAAATTAGTAAGGAGGCATATCGTTTCATTTACATTCCGTTTACATTTACTGAATGAATTGTCAATACACAAGATGTCGTCGAGATAAATAGTAGATAGCCACCCGTGTAAACGTAGGTGTTCCATGACTGGTTTCATAATTTTTGTGAATACCAGTGGGCTAGTATTTAAGCCAAATGGGAGACAGTTAAACTCATAACAGCTTTGTTTAAATTCGAATCGTAGGTATTTTCTATGTTCCACATGTACAGGTATTAAAAAATAAGCGTCCTTTAAATCGATTGAAGCTAAAAAACAATTCGGAGTAACTAATTTTAAGGCAGTTCTAAGATCTTCCATTTTAAAGTGTGGAGGTTTAATAAACTTGTTTAGTTTTTTAAGATTTAATATAAATCTCTTATCGCCATTTGGCTTGTCTACTAGAAAAATACTTGATAAGAAATCACCATCAATTCTATTGCACGGAGAGATAGCTCCTTTTTCTAGAAGTTTGTCGATTTCAATCTCAAAATCTAGTAGCTCGTTGTAATTTTTAGAATTGTTTCTAGGAAAATCATTTTGTACGGGCAGGGAGGTAAAAGGTATTTTGTAACCTTGAACCCATGAAAGTATCAACGGATCTTTCGTAAGTTTATGCCAAACTTGTGAAAAATATTGTATTCTGCCCGCTGGTTTATTTACCTGGATATCTAGTATCTCCGGTGATTCTTGTAGTGGGCATGTTGACGGCTGACACGCGATGTAGTCGGTTTTCGCTGAGCTTCGCTCCGATGCACATTGGATGAAGAGCCGACAGTCCGGTGTGCCGTCGATGCCATTTTGCGGTTCGCATTCTGTTGGTTTGACTGCGGCTGCTTCCAGTTTAAATGGTTGTTGTTGTTGTAAGCGGGCTTATTATTTTTTATAGCAGGTTTTGGCTTGGCTGCATAAGATTTCAAATCTTGGCTAGTTCTATTGATAGCTTTCGTTGCTTTTAAACTTTCTGGTAGAGATTCCCCGAAAAGGTGTTTATCTCGTTTTGAATCTTTCAGAGTGTCTTTCAACTTGTTGTTCAGAGTCGAAATTAAAAAATTTCGTCTTAACTTTGTGTCTATGTAATGAGAATCGCATAGTAGCCGAGAAGCATTACTCACGTGTTTTAATAGGATTTGATTCGTATCCGATTTTTCTGTGATCAAAATATTCATCACGCTTGTTAGAGCTGATAAAACAACACCCACTTGCCCTTGTCGTGCAGACAAGGAAGCGTCTTTTTTCTGCAAGATCTCCGAAGATGCAGCTTTTACCTCTGGATTTAAGATCGGCGCCTTGAACAACTGGCAATTTCCAGGGATTGGATATTCCTCAATGATTTTGTCTTTATGTTCTTTTTTCAAACCATTTTGAAGTACATCTGCCAATCTCAATGCGATATCCGCATGAACATCTTTTCCAACGGGAGATTCTTCTTTTGGAGCATCGCCAAGCAATGTCAATATTTCATCATCTAAATGCTCTGCAGCCACTGGAGCTGGTTGATTATCGTTGTAGCACTCTCTTTCCGCAACAGCAGATGTTGATGGTTGTGGTGTCAACTCGTCTACTATTATATGATTTGGTGGTAATACAGCCTCATTGTCAGTAAGATGAATCTCCTCTGGGACTGTCTCAGTATCCGTTGCATTACATTGGTAATACGGGACGTAATCATGGACATCTGAGGCTGAAAATACCAACGGAGATAGCATTAGGAACAGCGAAGGAAATGATCCCGAAAACCATTCGCATCACTATAATTCCTGTATACAGTAACTTTGTAGTATCGAATGTTGTATACTACCTATGTTTTAATTCGAGAAGGTAACAGTCCCTGTACGTACTGTTCGCATCTCTGCAGCTCTGGATTACTTATATTCCAACTTCAAATAAATATAGCACAGTATCGAAATAATATTTATAAATTAACGTACACTGCCTCAGATATTCAAATTATGAAGGTAACAGTCCCAATGTACTGTTCGCATCACTAATGACATATTTACAAAAAATAAATGACTTGGTAAATGTACCTACGTACCTAGATAGGAATCGGTACATATAAATGTGGGTACATACCTACTTATTGTGTAATCAACAAGAAGTTATTTCTTCATACTTCTTTGTACGCAGCATATTGAATATAGAAAATGTAGGTAACACTTTTTACCTATACTTTATGTTTTAGAAAATTAAAAAAACGCATCATTAGAAAAACTCACCAGATCTAGATTCAAAACTTGTAGAACTATAGGATCTACGGCGTCGTTTTCGTAGTTCATGTTTGAGCTTTTTTAATAGACGCTCACTGCTATCCCGATCCCGATGTTTACGCTTTCTTCCCATGTTTAAAGATAAGCACTTATGCTAATAAACCTGAAAAACACTTGTTGAACCTAATTTAATCACTATAACTGCAAAAAAATCAACTTTTGAAGAAAAAAAAGTGAATCGTGCAAACAGCCGTTACTGCACGAAAACAGATGAATGGTCGACCGCGCGTAGGCTGGGTTGCCAGCGGTAAGAAGACGGAAATGGTATTTTTTTTTTTCAGATTATTATTTATTTCTTTAAAATATTCGTGAAATAGCCGGGAAATACGAAACAGTACTACAAGTTAAAATTAATCGCTTCAAATTGAGCAGCGAAAGCATAATCGGACTATCATTAGTAGATATGTAATATAAAGAGACGTGGGAAAATCACACGTTTTATCTAGGTTTGCGGTTAGTTATCAAAATAATGAAAATAATTTTCATAATCCATTAGGTACCATTCTTTTCTTAATCGCCAATACAACTAAAATCAAGCTCAGAATATTATCAGTAAAGTTATTCTGTTTTGTGTAATTAATTTCAGGTACTCTTGGAATTTATTCGAATTTATTTTTAGATTATGTAAGATTTTTTAATAAATAAATTATTCATTCATTCAAGTAGAAATAAAATATAAATGAAAATATGTCTAATGGGTAACTACGGATGTCTTCGGCAAAGCTCAGTTTATAATAATCCTGTAGTTACAGAAACCTTTATTAAAAGGGCAATACAAACTTTTTTGTTATAATCTTCAATAGAAATGCGCTTCAACGAAATTAATTGATGCTACGAAACAATGTTAAGCTTTAATTGTGCTTTGTTTGTATATATTTAGCTACTTATATACTTTAGCTTTTTTTCAAAATTAACTAAAACCGTGTTCATCATTTCATGTTGTTTGATGAAGTTCCATTAAATAGATAGGCATGTAATAATGAAAATTATCGTAAACGGAAAAATATCAAATAAGAAAAAACTGTTATTTGTAAGAACTGCATTCAAGATTCTTTTTAGTTTTCAATCGACTTTCAAAAAGAAAATTCCCAATTCGACTGTGACTTTTCTTTGTTACGCGATTACTGAGCCAATTATAAACAGATTTCAATGATTTATTTTGTCAGAGGCGGTCCCATATTTTCGTTAAGATCTTTTGAGTAGGTACTGTTTAAGTAGTCAAAAATTAACAATCTTATGTCATGTTTATAGATACATGAGTTACATGACATCAGACTGTTCATTTTTGACTGGTTTCCATCTACTAGATCAGTGTGAATAAAGTTTGGGAATAACTGAGTCATTCGGGGCGTTGAATTTTGCCGCGAATATTGTATTGGTATTGAGAGCATGATAAAGTTGCATTTAGATGATAAAAAACTCTCTTAGAGATATATATATCCGAGACCAATCTTTTCCTTGGACGTCTGGGTCGTTTCTAGAATGCCTTTTCGGCAGATCATGTATTAGGCATAGAATTGTAAAAAGTAAGTTAGTGTAGTGTAGTTCGTATGTAAAAAAATATTTATGAAACTAAAAACCCATTTAATCTCATATAATTCGTATAATTTAGTTTATTTGACTTTTATCATATTCTATAATAAGAAACACTTAGATTTGAGTCATTGGTTTATATTTTGATGATTTCTAAAATAAAATAACAAATATTATCGCTTAGGTATGTAGTTTGTCGTCTAAAGACTTTATCATGCGCTGAATTTTGCCGCGCAAAAGGTATTGAAACGCCATAATAGATATTGTTTCGAAAAAGTTCCTGAAACTCGCTTATTGTTTGCGAAAACCTCGTTATAACTATCCACGGTTCGTAACTATGATCGATAGATATATTTCAATGGTTCTCGAGTTGAGAAGAGAACTTTTGATGATGTTTTGTTTTTTGTGGCTTTTTTCAGCCGCAAAATTGTTTTTAAAACTAAATAAAATGAATGAAAAGTTGGATAACAAATTATAATACTTACTTTTTTATTATAAACTATAGTAACAAACTATAGGCCACCTTGTCTAGAACTGTAATTAATATTTTTAATGGGTTCGAATCCTGCTCGACTTTTTGGTAAATTTTTGTGAATTATCTAAGCATTTTAATATAAAAATTAGAAACTGAATGCAATAGTTATACAAATAACGCACTGTGAACATGGGAATCAAACCTACACAACTTAGTTTCTAATTACGAGGACAGCGGTCAACAAATATTAAATTGTAAGTTTATTATGAAACTTATACCACAAATCGAGGTTGTATTTCACAGATTGTTACAGAAATTTAATTAAAACGAGCTTGCGACGAAAATTTCAATTAAATTCTGATGTAATTTCGATATACTGAAATATTGAAATACCCTATCACTTGGCTGTCTCAGTTATTGAACTTAATAGCTTAGCTTGGTACGTGAAGAGAAATCTTCTGCTAAACTTGGGGTGACATTTGACACAAATTGATTTATGTATCTTTTGGGAAAATATCTATGAAAATATCATTTTTACTGAATCATTATATTATCATTTTATGTCTATTTAAGAGGAACAATTCTGGACGCATCATTTAATAAAAAGTTCTGCTATTTTTTTTAATTAAGTTATTAGCAGTAACTACTTATACATATTCACACAGATCCATATAAAAACTTTTTCTCTTATCATTATAACGAATTAAAAAAAATAAAATCGGAAAGTTGTTTTCATCGGGATCAACCTGCTTTAGTTTAATATATTTTATATAAATAAATAGCTCATTAAAATCTTAAGATTAATCTATAAAAGCATAAGAAACTTTCTATGACGTAAGTACCAAACAGCCACTTTGTAAGTCAAATATGGCCGCCACGTTTTCGAAAACTACCGACGTACTTTTCCAATTCACTATTGCAACTAATTAAAACTTTAGTTTAATCCGAGATTCCCATTATACTTTCAGAAATGGCGACGAGTTAACCTACAACTGCGCAGAGGAAAATCTGTTAGAGTCACTTTACACCGAAGTGTAACTTAGATTTCGAGAAGTTCCCGAGATATCGCGAAAAAAGTGATTTGAAGATTTGATTTTGTAACATAAATAAAACATAATGAACCCATTAATTTATTAGCAAAAGTGTTTTTAAAGTTTCATATTTAATTATATAAAAGGTAGAGAGAGATTTACTATTTACAAACACTAAATTACTCGATGGTGTAAATAAGTTTTAACTTTTAACGTATAGGACGAAAACAGTAGGATTTAAATGGGTTCTATTATTCCAGACCGATTTAACATTGTACCTACTTGTTAGCATCCTACTCAATTCTTATTCTAACAAACCTAGTTTTTTTTAGTTTTCTTATTAAACTGTTTTTTTAAGGACCAGATGGAGAAGACTGAAAATGAAAATTCCACTGACTTTTTCGTGCTGTCTAAATAATCATGCAATAACTTTTAACGTTTCGAAAACCTTTTTGTGCATTACCTTTTTGTGTAATCACTTACTAAACAGAACGTTCTATTTGACACTTTTTGTATAGCGTACACAAAAAGTGTCTTTACCAGTATCCGAACGTTGTTTTTTGTAAGTAATTACACAAAAAAGGTAATCAGCACTTTTCAATGAAATAAACATTCGACTGTAAGGTATAGAGAGTAAATCCTCGCTTACATTTTTCCTTAGACCTTTGGATCTATTTTTGGCTATTAGATTAAACTTAGTTCTCATATATGTTTGTAAAAAACAACCCCGATCTGTTTTGTCGGCTGTCTGATGTTGTAGACCGCAACAGACGCGATACAAGTAGAGTCTGTGTCCGCAACTCTAAGACTACTTTCATGCGTAAAAGTGTCTTCTGTATAGCTCCTATTCTATACAATAAACTTCCACAATCACTCAGAGAGCTCCCATGTTCGTTGTTTCAGAGGAAGCTAAGAGCAATACTACTGAATAAATGTTACTATACAATATATGAATTTAATAATGACAGTAAATTTCTTGACTTATGTTTACACACATTTATTTAAATTGTTATTATTATTATTATTTAAAATTCACTCATTGACATTTATATTATTGTAATTAATTGTAAATCTAATTATTGCATGCCTAGTCATAAGCAGAATACATTGATACTATATATCATTTGTCATCTATTATAACATGTATTGCAAGC
Organism: Ecliptopera silaceata; assembly: GCA_932527185.1. Taxonomy (NCBI): domain Eukaryota; kingdom Metazoa; phylum Arthropoda; class Insecta; order Lepidoptera; family Geometridae; genus Ecliptopera; species Ecliptopera silaceata. Next base: position 2,624,011 of record OW052205.1, on the reverse strand, counting down.
AATAAAGAATCTTTGACTTTGACTTTATAACAAGTTAGCTTTAGTTTAGTTTTGTGCTTAATTTAAACAATTATAATATGAACCATTGTTTCATACGAGCAGCATGTTAAACTAATCAGAGGGCACGTAGCTAGTTTTAATTAGTAGCACGAAGAATAACTAAACCACTGCAGGCAATTAAGATCCACAAAATTTGTTCGGAATTATGAGCCTAAATACCAACACGAAAACACGAAAACATCAGACAATCGCATCGTCGATGCTTAAACCTAACGTCTATGTATAATACATTGGTTGACAACAATAGCTCAATTGCAGAATGTTCCAGCGCCGCCGCGCAGTGTAACTCAGATATGGAAAATCTACGTAACTCAGCGATTAGCAAATTAATTCATGCTTATTCGCGTACAAGCGAATGAATTTGAATTTCATTGTTAAATGAGGTAGACTGAAAATGGTAAATGTATTTAAATTTTCGTACGTAATTTACGTTTAATGCTTGAAATTTTAAAGTTTCAATTTAATTAAGTAATCTTTTTATTTTATAAAGTAATACAAAAAATACATTTCCTTTATTAAATTGAATTGTTTTAATTTTAATTTTTTCCGTAGAATATTTGTATACAGTTGTAAAAATATTTACAAATCCTTATTACTTAAAATATTACCAACAACCTGTTGATATTAATTAATTAAATAACATTGGGCATAAACAAATAATAACATATTAGATACTTAATTAAACTAGCTATATTCATCTCTAAGTACTCTCCTCAGTATCTTCCCTGAAGGATTTTTTGGGATCACTTCCAAAAACATAACTTCTTTCAATCTCTTGTACACCGCCACTCTTTCTTCTACGAACTTTGTGACGTCATCAGCCAACAGTGTGTGTCCATCTTTGACAACAATAAAGGCTTTGGGAGCCTCTCCTAGCTTTGCATCAGGAACGCCAATCACAGCTGCATCTAGTATACTTGGATGATCCTTCAAAACGCCTTCTAATTCTGCTGGAGGAACTTGAAATCCTTTGACCTGTAAATCAGAAAAAAACTATTTATTTCACACATCACATTAGTCCCAAACTAAACAAAGCTTGCACTATACTTGTTTTGTTAATATATACATAGAATACATAATAACACCAGATACAAAACAAAATTTATGTTCATTACACAATTGCTCTGAGTAGGAATCGAACCCACGGCATGGAAGGAAGAGCTACTACCATCTTAGAATCAAACTTCTAAGATGTAAATATTACTTTATAAAACAGTAGCTTTTTGAAATCAGATTGTCTAGTGTTTCATACAACTCATTGTTATTAAACTCTTGACAAATCAGTATCCAGTGCATCTTATGTGTAATACTTACTTTGATAAGTTCTTTCAATCTATCGACCACAGTGATAGAACCTTCCTCATCTATTTTAGCCAGATCTCCAGATTTGCACCAGCCATCTTCGGTTATCGCAGCTTTGGTTGCTTCAGGATTATTCCTGTACCCTTTCATTACTTGAGGACCTCTGATCCAGAGTTCACCAACCTAAAAATATTTAGTGGTCAAAAATTGTGTGTTTTTACGACTGCAAAATATTGGACACTGAAAAGATTGTTTTACGATATTTAAATAATGGTCTTGTCAAAGTTCCATACAAAAAAATAAATACAAAATAAATTGTTGTTTGTTTGGATTTGAACCAAAGGATTATTATTAGTTTTGTTTTATGTGTATTTGTTACTATTTATTGAATGTATTGTGCAAATAAATCTTCCCTCTTCCTCTCTTTCTTTCTTTCTCTATCTCAATAAGAACAAAAGGTGAGGTTGTAACTACTAGTTGATAGTCTGTAACAAACTTCTTATAGGTAGGTACGTTATTTTCGCGCTAAAACTATGAGTTAAGTGATCGTGTCGGACATGTTCAAGGAGTTCGTTATAGTTGGAAACTTTCACGATTTAAACGAAGTTAAAAGTTTCTGAGGACTGAGCACGAGAAAATGTGACAATAGTATACATTTTTTAAGATACACTGCGCGCTAACGCTGCAACGTTCGACAGTAAAGCTGTTGTTGAAACGCAATGTATCACAAACATTCTAATGTTTCGATACGTTTACTATTGTCACATTTATTCGTGCTCACTCCTCTTGAAGCGAGTACTTCAGGTAAGTTGAGCTCTCAAGTTTCGTGAAGAAGATTGATTTGATAGGGGATTAAGCATTCTTTTACTCTACATATTTGAAAGCTTGTAGATGATTGTGTATTTGACAAAAGGTTATCTGATTTTCATATTTTTTTATGCAATAAATTGTGAAAAAGTGCCCATCCCTCCCCTACCTCCCTTAAGGCTTAAATATTATTTAAAAGCTTGATGATTTTTTCATCATTTCTGTAGATGATTGTAGATCGACAATACCTCATTAGGGCCTATATTTTGCTGATTATCATTAACAATCCTTAGTTCCGTGTTTGGAGCAGCAAATCCTGATGAAGCGTAGTTATCGGAGCCAGGAGTCATTGCGGTAACTAGAGGTGCAGTTTCCGTTAGACCGTACAGTTGAAGGAAATCCATGCCAGGCTGAAAACAAACATTCGATTTGTATTAACAAATTACTACTCGTATACTAATTATGTTACTAATAATTATATTAGTAACATACGTGATGTTCTTTTACAAGCAAAAATTTAAGGCAGCTTTTTATTTAAATGATCTCATTTAAACGAACTCACTCACAGATAAAATTCAAAATAAACAATTCAGTAAATTAATGATACTTTACTTGCCTAGCCTACCCACAAAATTTAATAAGTTTTTGCATCTATAATAAAATTGTAGTATAATCTTAAAACTTACTGCAGCTTTGTCAATAGCTTTACGGACATCGGTCAGCGGTAAGGGAGCGGCTCCAGAAGTAAGTACTTTTAAATGAGCCAGGTGCTCCTTGGTGACATCCTTGTGGGACCCGGTGAATAATACTGTAAACGAGAAATCCTCAACACCATTTTAAATCAAATTTTAGAGTCACATGATTAAAATATAAATAAATAATTAATAAAATATATTTGAAAAGCCTACGAATTTGGGCACCTAAAAACGCGAAACGACCTCGCGGCAGACCACGGCGGAGATGGAGAGACGAGTTAGACGCCTTTGCCAAGGACTGGCAGGCCATTGCTCGAAAAAGAGACGACTTGAGAGAAGGAAGGGAGGCCTTTGCCCTGCAGTGGGACACTACAGGCTATTAATAATAATAATTGAAAAGCCAAAGTCACGAGTTTGTAAGCAGTAGCTTGGGTCTGCAAACTGACAATACGTGGATCATACACATAAAAGATTATTATTTACGATTCATTTTTATGACTTCAGCGTGCAACAGCTTTAGCTTGTACTGGGACAGATAGAGTTTATAATAACCACTTTTTTATATGTGTATAATATATGTATATCTCCTGCGTAAAGAGAAGATCTTCCACGCCGAGTGATCTTTGGCTCGGGGTCCGATGACTGATGGATAGTATTCGATCGTATTACTTTTGTTCAAGCTCTGTGATAACTTCGTTTGAGCGATCTAGGATTTCTCTCCGCCATCTGTTGGTCTGTTGCGTAGACTTCGATGTAGGTTCATCATGTAGCGATACAGATGGCGTTACAATACATGTTGTTATAAAACTTACTTATGGGAGGTGCAGCAATCAGCATATTAATTTTATGATCCAACATCGCGTTGCAGAAAAAAGTTGGCGTGAATTTAGGCAGGGTCACAATTTTGAGTCCAACTGACAACTTGTGTAGTAATACCACTGACAGTCCATAGATGTGGAAGAAAGGTAGCACACCTAAGACAGAATCCTGACTACTACCTGAAAAATTAAAAGAAAAAAACTTTAATTTGATAGTACTATTCATTTCCTTATTAGACATTCACAAACTTTGTTAGTACACTTTTTTTTTAACCTATACTGTCCAATTCTGGGCAAAGGTGTCCCCCAAAGCCTACTTACACTTATCCCGGTCTTTGGCATCACTCCACCAACTACTCTTTTAAGTCTGTAAAACTTTTAGCTCGTTAATAGTAAAAATAAGTTACTTTAACAAAACTAGGCTTTGAAATCGATTACCGTTTCAATGTATTTGTATTTATTTATTGCTTATATGTAAGTACATACATTTTTATTTTAGCTTAGGTCTAGTGATAGCTACAAGTGAGTACATGCACCCTGCAAAGGCAATGTTAACAGATGAAGAAAAATAACATCTATAAAAACTCATAATTTAGCCAAAGTTATTTACCACTTTATTCTGTTTCTGTCTACTCGATGAGTGTCTCTTTTCTCTCCGTAATATATCAAAAAGAAAAATAAAATAACATACGTCTCCGCAACTCTTAATTACGGTCAAGGTCTCAAGAGAATCATAAGACTTCCGGACTATATGATGCCACAAAATGAAACTACTCTAAAGCCGCATTTACACGTGCTTAGTAACTAAACTCGGACTGAAGATAAAGATTATGGTGAACATGTTCATAAAATAGTAACGTAAGTTTTTTATGTTGCTTATATAAATCTATTTTTCTTAAGCGTATTTTTAAAGATAATTATATACATAGGTATCTCACAATATTACTAAAAATTGATAAAAGAGATTGTACGATGGCTTAAGATGTGTTCTTCTTAATACATAAGTTTTTCTCCATCAAATGTAGAAACATGTTAATTATATCTTAAATACTAACTACGTGTAAACATTCATGAAATCAGCAAAGAATAGAGAATAGATAATATGTATGTAATAACTGCTGTGTATTCTGTGGTTTTATTACCGGAAAGAGCAATCATCGGCATAAATCATCGGACAATAGATTCTTTGGATAAAAGCCACTGAGGGTACAGGAAGACCTTTGCAACGTCGATATTAATGTACAATTGTATATAACAAACTCTTCAATTGTTGGATATCGCAAAATTATTGAGCTAGGCAAAATTCCGCTATAATTAAATTATCTATAGTAAAATAAATGAATAAATAAATACTGCTGGACAATCTACACACCATCATCTAGCCCCAAGCTAAGCAGAGCTTGTGTTATGGGTACAAGAAGACTAACATACTTGATTACGACATTACATAGATAGATATATTTTATTATATGTACATATAAAATATCCAGAACACCCAGAATAAATATTTCCAGATCGTACAAACATTTATCCCAAGGCGGGAATCGAACCCGCAATCTACGCGTCGCAGGCGGACCTTCCCCCGCCGCGCCACATCGGTCGTCGAATTAACTGAATGCGATATCTATTTTAAAAGTACTTTGGATTACTTGAGTAATTATATTGAAGACACAAAAGTATGTCTATCTTCAACCTTAAAATTATTGTATTGCTAATACATTTCCATGGACATTTCACATAACGCATTCCAGTCCCAAACTAAGCAAAGCTTGTACTTTAGGGCCTAGATTGCTGATTGTATACTATAGTAGAGTAAATAAACACCCAGACTAAATATTTATGTTATGTCATATTTGCTCTTGGTAAGAATCGAACCCACGACCTTATCATAGAAGGCAGAGCTACTACCAACTGAGCTTTGACACCTGTAGTCATATCTGTGCCTCAGAAAAGAGTTCCTACAAAACTTTACTTTTGGTAGTTTAAAAAAGTTTAAAAAATATTTACTTACTTGTAGTATCACAGTGATGTTTGACTCCATCAGCAGACATTTGCACAAAATTCGTTACCAAATTTCTATTAGTTAGTTCAACACCTTTTGGTAAACCAGTAGTTCCACTGGAGTACGGTAGAAATGCGATATCCTCAGACTTTTTATTAACTTCTTTCAAAATACTGTGATCTACTGTATTGTCTAATGCAAATTCTTGGAACGAGATTGTTCCTTGGGGTATACTTTCGTTTTCTGATTTAATAGCTATAATTGGAATGTTTAATTTAGCGAGAATTAGTGCTTCTTTAAGAACGTTGATGGTTTCTGGTGCACCGATTAATACTTTGGGTTTTGATAATAATAGTTGTCTATGTATTTCATCTGAAAAAGATGCATTATTCTTAGCTAAAATTGTAGAATTCGTTTTTGTTTATGTTGACTTGACTTGTTGGTTCTTGGAAATTAAAGTGTTTTGTTTCACTGTTTTGAAATACAACACATGAATTTCCTAGAACTTTATCAGAAATAAAATTTTAAATCATTTTATATATAAAAATCTAAAGAATTTATTTCATGTAATATTTTTTCTTTTCTATACACTACCACGCATATGTGTTATCAAAACAACGGCTGCCTCATTTCGCTCATTTTCGATTTTTAAACTCAATATAAAAAATCTAATCTAGTCTCAGTACATCAACTATTTGATTTTGAACTTACGCGGCGTATAAATAGGGTTCACAGTCGTGACCTCAGCACCTGCCTGTAACACTCCCAGAACTATCAGCCCGTAGTCTGGGGAGTTTGACAGCATCACGCAAACTACGTCACCATCCTGAATGAGGAGTTTCTTCCGGAGATTTGCAGCGAAGTTGCGGGAGTACTTGTAGAGCTGGTGGTACGTGTAGGAATGGTTTGTTACTGCGCATACCTGAAACATAAACAAACATATTTATTCGAAGTTAGATAGGATAAGAAACGAGTATATCAGAGGAAGTTTGAAAGTGGCGCCTGTTATTGAAAAAGTGAGGAGTGCAAGATTAGCGTGGTATGGACATGTTATGAGGAGGGATGAAAATCATATTACGAAGAAAGTTATGAATGTGAGCGTGGCTGGGTATGCGAATAGAGGAAGGCCGAAAAAAAAGTGGTTGGATTGTGTGAAAGAGGATATGAATGTGAAAGGAGTGGACTCGGATTTGACGAATGATAGGAGTGAGTGGAAGAAAAAGACATGTTGTGCCGACCCCACTTAACGTGGGATAAGGGCAGGGGAATGATGATGATGATGATGATTCATATTCATTTATTTCATAAATAGAAACAAAATATCTATAGATCGTTTGCAAAACTTAATTATATAGTCGTAACTGTTATACCATGGCTACCAAAATTTATAATAAATTACCTAATCATATAAACGAATTAAAAGGACATCTATTCAGTAAAAAATATTTAATGTACTTATTGATCATTGTTTTTATTCTGTAGAAGATTATTTTAATTTTAAGTTTGACATTAATATTGCGATACCCTTGAAAAGGGTTCATGTGTGAAACTAACATTAACAATATTTGTAACCTGACATGTACCATTATGAATGCAATAAATATATTGAGTATTGAGTATAATGGTCTGTAGATAGCTCAACTGTTTCTTATGTAGGTATTTTATATGCCAATGTACATTTTGTAAATACTGTAATAGTCGTAAGTTTGTTTGTGAATAAATTATGTTTATGTGTAATAGAAACAATATACAGTACTCCCAAAGTGATAATGCGCATAAAAATCTTCGTCACTGTTCGGCAGCGATCGTCGTCGTCGTCGGAATACGATATGTATATAGAGATGTTAAGTGCATTTTGTTCTTGCATTAATTTAGTAGAAATATGTATTTCGTGCTAAAAGAGATATGATGATATATTGATTTAGCGAAGATCTGCATGCGCATTATTAATTTGGGAGTACTGTACGTTGTGTGCGGAATTTAAAACTAGACAGACTGTTAATTTGGGAATCCAATATCATTTGATTCGGTCGGATTCTGCCGAACTGGCGCATAGAATCATCTAGTATGTAAGACGTTTCAAAGTGATCCTCGTGATTTTATTGAATAAAGAAAGTTTTACTTTGACTTTAACTCAATTTCTACAGGTTGGATTTTTAATTAATTTTAGCACAATCACAGGCATTTTTGTTGACTAAGTATAATTCATCCGAAAAAATAGATTTTTTAAATGATGTATATTTAGCGTCAGATAAAGGCACAAATGATGATGATGATGTTATCCAATTTAAAATTTAAATCTAAATTGACGCCGAGTTCATCAAACATCTAAATTTTAATTTCAAATAGATTAAAGATTTTACAGATTATACTGTATTACAAAAATTGGCAAAAACTGGATGAAAAGAGCCGAAGACCGGGCTCAGTGGCGCGTCTTGGGAGAGACCTACGTCCAGCAGTGGACTGATATAGGTTGATGATGATGATGACTGTAATACAGGTTTTTAAACGGAAATATAATAATTTTGAGATTACTTTTGATCTGGTTTTCGATGCGATATTTGAAGTGAAAACTTCTTTAGCGGCGCTGGGTGGGTAAAAACTTTCAAACTCGCGTCAGGGTCACGTGATGCTGATCGAAAAAGCGTAAGATCGAGGGGAAGGGAGAGGAACTAGTATCTCCCACTCTTTCTACCGTGCCTGAGTGTGCTGCTCTGTTTAGGCGGCACAGGGCGAAAAATAAAAAATAAAAAATAAAAACATAAACATTGTATTTTACCTCATAAATGATAGTACTTTTATACTTATAATTAAACACAACGTTAATATTGAAGTTTTCACTTCTGCCGGCACTCCCGGAGTGCTACCTTTTTTTTATATTTTTTTTATGTTGTCATATCAAGATAATACTGAGTTTAATAACCACTTATCGCACAAGATAACAAAATACAACTTAAAACTGTTTCAATGCATTAGTATTATTAGTAGGTAGGTAGGTACATTAGGTAGCCAGTAAATGTACTAAAATGCTAGAGCTAGGTAGATACTGCACTTTTACATTTCCACAAAGAGCTGCACTGAATATTTACGAATCGCACTCTTTATGCATACATCATACGACTGAAGCATAGAAATTTTTGGAGTAGTGAAAATATACAAAGTGAGGACGCAGATTATCTGTGTATGGTGAATTGGAGTAACCCGACTACGCAATATTGTTGAAGAGCAAATGTCATATTAGTCCTAGGTAGGCACTCACTACTACACACTCTTACAACTAGATGGAATTAGATAAAAGCAGGTTTCCATAAAAAATCGATGAACACGATAATGGTTTTGACAACAGCTCAGTTGGTAGTAGTTCTGCCTTTCATGCTGTGGGTCGTGGGTTCGATTCCCACCCAGTGCAAAAATGTTTGTGTGATGAACATAATTTTATTATGTTCTGTGTTTAAATGTTAGGTAGGTAACTATGAATTTATTATCGACCAAAAAAAAGTATATGAGTATTCTAGTTCCCGTAGTACAAGCTTTGCTTAGTTTGGGACTAGAATGTGATGTGTTAAATGTCCATAAATATATTAGTTTACTTACTAAAGCTGGTTTATCAGGCCATCTGCCCAGGTTCTCCCAGACTTGCTCAGGTACAGTCCTGTTCGGTATATCCACATCTTTGTGCGGTGATTTGATGATCTTGTCCGATGTCCAAACACTTTGGCTTCTCGATGACTGTATCAGCAGATTTTTACATGCTAGTAACTTGTTCGTAGATTTTGAAAGTATATTGACAGACGCCATATTTTCTGAAATTAGATTTTAATCTGAGGTATATACAGGGTGCATTACACCAAGCTATAAGCAGACGCTAGACAACTTAGCTAATAATTTAAGAAAACATTTTTTTGTTATATTTTAAATATAAATTAAATAATTTACAAATATTATCGAATGTATCTTGAATGTATCGTTATCAATACACTTTAAAAAAATATTACGAGCCTTATAAATGTGTAACTTATAACTATTTGTTAGTGTATAACAAGCGTAAAAAATGACCTTTGCTGACGATATAAAATTGCAGAACCTCAAGTTGTATTTATTTACCTACTCTAGAACTTGTTTACTCACTCGATCTAAAAAAAGCAAATATTTTAGATTCAACGGCTTCAAGCAACAATAATACTGACATTATCTTAAAACAACAATAAACCCTTACTTACAGACAAAAATATCACAAACAAACAAACTTATGTGCCTATTATTATCACAAACACATCACAGTCATGCCACAACAACACGTATGTCGACCGCCAAGTATCAACACGGACAGATAAAATAAACAGATTACATTTTTTGGTTATCTGTAAAAATGACTTGGCGATTTTAGCTTGTACTAATACAAAATTGTTACGTACCTTATGATAGTATGAATGCGACTGGCCTTGGTACCATCATTTGTTTGGGTTTGGGCTGCCGGTAGATAATAATAATGGGCGTTTGTGGTGGGGATTGTAGTGGCCTTCTGAACACAACAGAATAAAAGAACCGGTAACAAGTTAATGATGAAGAATATTTTATGCTTTAAGAGGATTAAGTAGTAGGTAATGTTAAAACTATTGAATAATTACCCATGTTGTTGGTTAATGTATGATTTTGAAGTATAGGTACCTTAATAATCACTTATATAAAAGTGTTCTATCATTTTTTTTTAATGGACATACATTATTTGTTCTCTGTCTGGGTGTTACTATGTAGGTATTCAATATATCTATAAGTATAAGTATTTACGTACATAAGATAAGTTTTCAGTAGTACCTTGTAAGTACAGCTATTTCCTGAGGAAGTAGTTATACTTTTTTAGGTAATTTACTTTACTGTTTTAGAAGTAAGATAGTCTGCAGCCATCTTGGGTGCGGTGTTAAGCGATCCTTGCATTAAAAATTAGCTGTTCTCGACTGTTCAGTGCTACCAGCTCTAAATATTAGTGCTATATTTAGCACGAATGTCAAGCACTAAGAAAAAAAAAGGTTGAATAAAACCTCGACATATAACAATCACGTCGTAAACGGTAAATCGTTTTGAATAAAACCTTGTCTTTTATATCTCTTGACAATATAAAATGTGGCGTTCAATTTATTATCATTTAGAGGTTGACCATTTACATTTATTATTTTAAAAAATAAACAAAACTGCTACAAATTTACTAACTCCATTTCAGCCTTGACGAATACCCTAAAAAATACCTCAAAGTTACCTCAATTTGCCATCTCAGCTGGCAACACTGGCCGTCTTCACATTAAATCGCGTTAAACTTCGATAGCGCGGCATTAGCGTACACTCCGCTGCTTCGATTATGACACCTAAACTCTTCGCGGTACATTTAACACTGCTTCCCTTTGTAATGGCACTTTTGAGTCGTTTATTGTCTTCTAGTTTAGTTGTTTATGTCTAGTAGTTAAGAAAAACGTTTTTTAGTATGCCATAATTGAATCTGTAGTTTTTTTGACTAAATAAAATAAATATTTACGGACAATTCACACGTCACGCTCTCGTCCCAATAAGCAAAGCTTGTACTAAGAAGTCTAAATAGATAGATTGATTGATAACACTTTATTGCACAAAGGAAAAAAAATAGCCTAACAAAAAATGAAACTAACTTAATGTAATAACTATGGGCGGCCTTATCGCTGGTAGTGATTTCTTCCTGGCAACCGTGCTAGATTGCTGATTGATGACTAAGTTTCAGTATTTCGATGAAATGTAGTGTAAGAAAATCCTTACTTAAATAAGCCTAAAACGACCGACAAGTAGAATACCAAAACTGGTATTTTTTATAACTACGCTTCGATCGGATCCTTTTTTACATTTGAGAGATATGATAACGCTGCCTTTTGAGCATTTCAAGTTCTTTTGTTGTTATTTTGGTGTTATTTTAATGCATAAATCACAGTTTTTCATGCATTCGTTCGCTGTTATGAATATTGTAATGACAAAATCAACACGGAATATTTCAACCAAATTGATACAACTGCAGAATACGTAAAATATTCATTCCAGTTTATGAAAAAAATGCCTTCATTTTTCAACTCGTGGCTTGCCCAAGGTTGATCTTTGCTCAAATAAATCGACATCCGATAAATTTTACCGGTAAACTTCGTTATGGAACACATTTTTCCGAACATTTTGTTTTTACGCGACCGTAAATCTGTAATTTGCGTACCTTTTGTTATACATTTTAACTAATAAATCACTGTGTAAATATACCTTGTTGCAACGGTCGTATGTTTTATTATTGCTAAAAGAAAAATTTGAAGGTGTTTAAATAGTTATTAAGTCGTAATAGTAAAATGAATTAGGGGTTTGTGTATCTGACTAGTAATAACGGTTACAAATAAATTACATAAACATTACGATGATGCGATATATATCCGATTTTTACGGTTTCAATTAAACAAAGATTTTTATAATCTGACCAAATTCCTGAAATAGCCTTTTTGTTACCAAAACAATAATACAATTTCCAATAAAATCTGAATTCCGATTCAATGGAATTTTTGTCAAAAATGTAATGTTTACAGTTAAGCGAGTTTTTAAAATGTAACAAGTTTGTCGAACAAAAGTAATAATACACAGACTACAAATTAAATACTAATCAGTACCAATTTGTAGCAGTTTATTTATTGTTTTTTTTGTGTTACAATTTTATCTTAGCCGAAAATCTTTCATCAAACCTCTCCAATCGGAAGTCAAGTGAGAACTTATTGGCCCGCTAAGAATTCTAATAAAAGTTAGGTGCGTTCGTACAAGGGCCTCTTCACATTTAAGAGGGACTCTTGTTGAGTTGCTTGATTTAAATGCGGAAGGGAAAGGATTTATTTGAGAATGTTACGTTTAAATACAGACAATTTGGTGCTCAGATGTGACTGAGCTGTATTAAATCACATCAATAATAACGCCATAAGAAATGCCACAGAATCCCGATGAGTTACTATCTGCAAGTAGAAACTAAACGTGATTTAAAACCTGGTAGGGGTCTAGTATATGCCTACTGAGCATTCCTAATTTAACCCAAAATTATCCAATTTTCTTCTCATCATCATATCACTCTATTGAAGAGATCTTCAACAGAATGATATGAAGTCCATGAATTTCCAGAAAGATTCTGGAAATTCATGAGACACATCGCTGGTTAAATGCTAAACTACCTCATTCCAAAATTTCACTTTTTTCACTAGAGACATTCAAAGTTTTCAAAAGGGTTATTTTTAATTTCTGAGAAAGTCTTTCTTTGCATTTCTATGTTTCACCTATCAATCGACGCGTAATTTTAATTAGAATTAAAGTGCATTTTCAGTTTTTCCGTAACTTTAACCCAATGTCTTATTAAACCAGATAAGTGACTTTAGCATATAAAAATTGATGTGTTTGTTAATAAAAATTATCGTTAAATGACCACATTTCATAAAAAAATAAGGTTTATTAGACAGTTTTCAGTACCTAGTAGCATAAATCTAAATCCCATTGTTTATTATTCAGTCTATTAATAATTAGTAATAAAACGCTCTACTGAAAATATGAAATAGAAATGTTAAACAGTCTCAAAAGTTAAAATTTCTTACAAAACAAAACAAAAAGTTATAAATTCTCACAAAACACTGCATAGAATACACAAGAAAAAATATTAAAACAAATAATATTTCTATCAAAATAAATGCTTCTAAACACCATCAACACACTTTAAAACTTATTATTAATTATTATAATAAATGATTCGTAATATTTTGGTATTACATCTTTCGAATCAGCTTTACAACAGATGCTGAACAGTCTTGCTGATTCCTCACAACGGATTGGCCTGGGCATGAACTTGGATAAAACAAAGATCATGATTAATGATCGTATTACCCCAGAGCCAATCACTGGAATGCCTTTCGAAGTTGTGCAGGAGTATGTCTACCTCGGGCAGACGCTGCGGCTAGGTAGACACAACTTCGAGAAAGAGCTAAACCGGAGAATACAGCTGGGCTGGGCTGCGTTTGGGAAACTTCTTCAAGTCTTCTCGTCGTCCATCCATCGTCCGTCCAAGTTTTCAACCAGTGCGTCCTACCCGTTATGACCTATGCTGCTGAAACGTGGACGCTGACAGTGGGGCTGGTCCACAAGCTGAAAGTCGCTCAGCGCGCTGTGGAGAGAGCTATGCTCGGAATTTCTTTAAGAGATCTAATCCGGAATGATGTTATTCGTCAGAAAACTAAGGTGTTCGACATAGCTCTTAGAATTAGCAAGCTGAAGTGGCAGTGGGCTGGCCATGTTATCCGAAGAACCGACAATCGTTGGAGCAAACTGATACTGAAGTGGAGACCGCGTTTAGGCATTGTGTAATAGGTAGTGTAGGAAGGACGGCCTCCGGCGAGATAGAGCGACGATCTAGGGAGTGTAGCTGGCAAAAACTGGATGAGAAGAGCTGAAGACCGGGCTCAGTGGCGCGTCTTGGGAGAGACCTACGTCCAACAGTGGACTGCTATAGGTTGATTATGATGATGATGGATCAGCTTTAAAATACCTTCTGTCTTTGCTTGCGGAACTTTGAGTTTTTGGGCATATAATTTCCTCACTATACAATTATAGTGAAGAAAAAAAAGAAAGAGAAAGAGGCAAACAAAATCTGCTTTGTTTGCCTCTTTGTTAACGTAGAGACTGATCTGTAGGATTCTGTAGTCTTAGTTCGTAGGAACTAAGTAATTACAAGCTATTAGTTTTTTCAAATATACACGCTGTAAATAAACACCATCATTATTTGCTTTTTAAAATGTTTGAAGGAAAAATAGGATTTTAAATACAAGTTTTAACTTTTTCATTACATTGAAACAAACTTTGCACCTTAACTTTATGAATACTATAATTATATTATCGAGTAGATCTTAAATGAAATAGGCGCATTGAATGTGATGTTACGTAAACTCTAAGCAGTACGATTAAAATCCCGTAAAAAACGTATTCAAAACAATCACATCGCAAAAACTACACTTACTTCCTAAACAATAATGTTTGAGTTCACAGAAAGGTTACGTTCAAAACTAACGCATCTCAAAAATTACACTTATTATTCAAGCAATATCATGAAGTTAACGTAAAACTAATAAGCAAAGCAAACGCATTTCAAAAGTGTCACTTAAGCTCCAAGCAATAAGATAAAGTTCTCGTAAAAGTTATGTGCAAAACAAACGCATTTAAAAAATAACACTTTTGAACATACATACAATGTAATAACAACAAAATTTCTCATGGCAAGGTACCACATTTCGGAATGTGTTACCTTTGTACATAAAATAATGGTTGTATCTTGACTTCAATTTTTATGCAAAAGGACCATATTCCGAAATACGGTACTTTTGCATATAGATTTTAGTTAATATACACTTATTATTTTGAGATACGGCCCTATGGCATATAACTTCCGTGAGTTTCCGCAGATCACTCAACCACAACTAAAAAAATGGCTGCTTGGCTCTGAAATTTGGCGCCAAAGTCTAATAATGCTAAACAGCCACATCTGTTTTTTGGTTGTTTTTAATGCGAAAATGAAAAGTGTCTTTAACTCGTACTATAAAATAACTATTTTTAATCACATTTTTGCAATAAAAACGATTTTCACGATTTTTGAAATATGGTACTTTAGCATTTAACCAGCGACATGTATTATTTTAGTTTAAAGTTTTTTGTAAGACCATAAGAGATTATAAAAACAATCAATTTAAATACCAAACCTCAAACATAATACGATAGAAATTAATTTTACAATTAAAACAGATGACAATCGGAGGGTTCCTTTCAAACAGAACGAATTAACAAGGAGTTGATCCTTTGAGTTGTGTTTGTCAATAGAAAACGAAGGCCATTTTCTGTTATTTAGCTTAAGATTAATTTTAAATAGCATATTTTTGATTTAAAAAGGAGGAAATTTCGTTTCAACTGTATCTTTTAACGAACTTAAAAAAAGGCGGTCTCGTTTCATCCACTCTAGTCCGAAACTAAGCAGAGCCTGTAGAGATAGACAATTTTAAAAATATAACTTATAATAGATAACTATAACTAAGAGATCTAGCCATTTTTTTGGTGACAGAACTAACACTGTCAAAAACCGATTCGTATTCCGTAGATACGGACTTTTCACACATCACACTCTAACCCCAAATTAATACTAAGTTAAATAACAGGAAATGGCAATGTGTCACAAGTGACGATCTAGCAAGATCTAGGAGGTAGCAAACACTGGATGAAGATCCGAAAACCGGACTCAGTGTTGTTGGCAGAGACCTACGTCCAGCAGTGGAATGATATAATGATGATTCATACAAGTATATCAAAGTTATATAACCATCAGTCTAAAATAAAATACCGAAGTGGGAAGCAAGAAGTTTGAACTGACTCCCGGGGCTCGACTCGGAAACTTATCGAGTTAAACTTATTTGATAACACTGTCTCTGGAGTGCACACTCCATCGATATTTTGTTAGGCATTGTTTTATAGCTGCAGGGAGGGGTTTTGAGAAGGGTGGTGATGGAAGTCAGAATATACGAGAGTATGAGAAAAGTCGTAAAAGAAATTGTGTTCCGGAAATAAAAAAATAGGTTTAGATATATTTTCAACGTTTCCAATTAGTTGGAAACCGACTTAATTAAAGAAAACTGTATTATATCACAGCAAATGTTTGTGATGAACATAAATATTTGTTCTGTATCTGGGTGTTATTACGTATTCTATGTTTATTCTATCAGTAATCTTGTTCCCATAGTACAAGTTCTGCTTAGTTTGGGACTAGAAAGTGATGTGTGTAATGCCCCAGAATATTTATTTATTGAGTCAAATATGCCTATCGTAAAAGTATTATATCCAAGTCACACTCCGTGGTGATCGTTGAGCTCGCGTTGACGCTCAGTGTAACTCGAATACTTAGCGTATTGTTACAATACGATTATTATTTATCAATCTACTTGTGTTTTCATTCAACAATGCAAAAGGAGAAAAAAAAATAGTAAAGAAGAGTTATGAGTTAAGCAGTCGTACCTATGGGGGATGTTAAAAATTCAAAAAATATTTCTAAAATCTCACTTTCATTTTCACTTTAATTTAAAAACTTTATAAAGAACTTTGAAAAATCCTGTGAAACAATGCACAGCAAAGTTTTTTAAATTAAAAAGTTGTTTCAAACACCTAGAAGTCTGGATTACTTGAACAAAACGTCACTGAACTTTGCCTCACACATTGAGTTCAACGTTTTGTTTTGCTGTTTCAATGGATTTTAGCCAGTGATATATTTACAATAGACAAGTTATACTACATTGCTAAAGCAGTGTCTAGTCTGGCTAATCTTTCCAACACGATGTTACAACAAAATACAGTTGTAGCATCGACACGATAAGAAGAAGACTACATTGCTGTATCGAAAAAATACGCGATAACATTACACTACCATTCCACAAAAGATGATTTTGATTTTGGAGTATAACCTATTATATAATATATTCAAAAACATCCGATGAAACCTAAGGTGCGCAAAGCTCCAGTAAAACTGGTGGTAAGCGTGCATTTCAATAACATTAATTAGTATGAAAGTTAAAAGTTCGGCTGTTATTATAGAACGCAGCTGATGTTACCACCTGTCAAGACAACTTGCCCAAGGACATTTCGCAACATTTAGACTGTGGTAGTTACTTACTCAGTCAAATAAAGACGCATCACGGATTGTTGGATCGAAAATCGACGCAAATATATTTTTTTCCTAGTGATAGCCGATGCACGATTAATTCGACATAACACTATGATAGCGCGGTGATTGATCTATTAATTTACGGCACTTTTATCAGCCATCACTGTTTATTGCACCGTTTTTTTTTGTATAAAAAAAAAACCAACCTAACTTAGGCTTTAAGACGCATTAAAATACTTAACGTCTTGCTATAATAATAATTGCATTGCTGTGTTTTACTAGATAAAGTCATACTTGGTATTCAAAATTAGGATGGCATGACTGACATCATCATCATCATCGGCAGCCCGTATTAGCCCACTGCTGGGTATAAGCCTCCTCCCTCAAACGCCACTCTTTGACTAACATGAAATCGGGCAATTACCTTACTTCTCTCACCGTAAATAAACTGTAACTAAAGTACCCATCTATAAAGTTTCATCTCAAATTCTAGCGATTATACGACTTATTTCCCACAAAGGCTACTCTAATTAGAATTGTAAGCCTCTTTGTTGCGGTAGAGCCTTATAAATGTGACCTAGAGCCTTTTCGGCTTAGTGTGATTAAATATCATAGCGGTTTTTTTTATGTTGTATAGTATTCCGTTAAGTTTTGTTTTATAATTTTTATAATTTTCATTTAGTTAGTTTAAGTATAGTTTTAATGTCTAATTTATACGCGCGTGGCGCAGAAGCAATTTTGGCCCCACTGAAAACCAGCGCTTTAGGAACCAATGGTTTCTATAGCTTATGCTGAGTGGCGGCCTTTTAACACTTTTCTTTTTAATGTTTTATGTATTATATGTATAACGTGTTATGGTGTAAATAAATGTTTTTTTCTTTTTTTCTTTCGAATGTACAAAATACTGTTTTTATCCACGCACGTACAATCTTATCTCGTAGATAGAGATTATTATCACTAAAGTTATCTTATATCAGATAAATTGCGGTGTAAACTCAAATAAAAAATTCAAGGACTCAACGCTATTAAGTCCCAATCTAAAATATACAGTGCCATAAAAAAGTGGTCGAGATATTGATGAGTAGGTATTTTAATAGATAGAAAGATAGATAACTCTTAATTGTTGCACCGAGAAAATTACAGATAAAAAACAAAAAACTTTTAAAAACTGTTACACAATGGGCGGCCTTATCGCTGAAAGCCTTTAATCACCTTTATTATTAAAATCTATAATGTTTTTACATCCTTTTCAAATTTTTTGTGTTTAAAATTTGTGTTAAAATACATTGCCAACATATTGCTTAATCTGTTTTAACCAATAAAAGTAAGTAATTCCATTTGAAGAGTACGAAACTTTTTTCAAGTTTCAGTCCGAAAGGAAAGTTTTCCTAAAGATATTGGAAACAAGATGAAACTAATATTTTAAAACCTTTTAAGCTATTGGACATTTTTATTAAAAAGTATTAGACTATGTTTAGTTTTTTAACTTAGACTGGACTCTTTTGGACCGGAAAAGGGAAGACTTAGCCAGGGTATTGAAGAAAGTAAAAGGTGAGGGATAGGGTTCGATTCCCACCGAGAGTAAAATGTTTGTGACTTCCATGTATGTATTTACAAAAAAAATGTAAGTAAATGAGTATTCTATCAGCTGGTTCCTATAGTACAAGCTTTGATTAGTTCGGAACTAGAGTGCAATGTATAAAATATCTTAAATATTTATTTATTTTACCTTATGATAATAGTTTTGTAAATAAAACATTTGTAAGCAATCGTGCTTAGCTTAACTCTCAATTACTCTCATCTGAAAGATCCTTTAGCTTCAATTCCAAACTTAATACAACTTGTACATCCTAAGTTAAGGCTACGTGTTTTATGCATCTAAGTTACTATTAAGTGTTGTGTAAAATCTAATTAAGTTAAAATGTAGCGTGTCTTGAGCCAAAACTTGAACCCATGTTACGCTAACCACATGGTTCTAGGTAGAAGGATAGATTTAGAAAGGTATTTCTAGATACGGCATTTTTTTATCATGTGGTAGGTTTATTCATCATCTTTATAATATAAAGATGATTATTATAATTGAAGAAGAAGAAATCTCATCTTTGTTCCCACTAGTACGAGTTTGTGCACACACGGATCGTACAGACGCAATCGCCGAGCGCCACCGATTGTGTATGGAGATCCAAACAGCGCTCCTAGCAGATTTCTTGAGAAGCTTGGATTTGCACAAACTCGTACTTGGGGTTCTGATGACTTAAGCTGGTCACACACGAGCAAATTAAGGGTTGTACCTATTACCAGCTTCAACTAGTTTTTTTAAGTCGTATCTAGTTGTTCCTATATCTTTGTACTAAAGCACGCCAAGAAGCAGGACAAAATGTTCTCCACCTAAAATAAATTAAGGAGACTAAGATATATTTTAATGTGGACAGAAAGATTCAGATAGGTATTCATTTATTTCATAACTACTGGCTACACAGATAAATAAACACGTGACACTGGCAGTATCACCTGTCATGTTGACGGGTAGATAGCCATTAAAAAAAGAAGAAGTGGAAATAAAATACAAATGTATTTAAATTCTTAGGTAAGCAGCACCTCCAATTATGATTGTCGTTTTTTATGTATTATAGGGCTATATTAAGGCTTCATATACACGAGCGGCAAATTGCCAACGACAGAGGCAACTGTAGCCGTCGACATTTGTCGGTGGCAGCCGTCACCTATAGAAACGCTTGCAGTTGATTCTGTATGTTGTGTACCTACTGCGTATTTTTTTTCTATATCGCTACGGTATTGACATGTCAGCGGGCTGACGTCGACGCGTCAACGGCTGTATTGACGGGTGCAGTTGAATCTGCCGTTGACATCATGCCGCTCGTGTATACAAAGCCTGGATATTTCTGAAAATCTCTGGTCCTTTGCGACTCGTTAATTTCTCTCTGCTTCCGATTTATTTTAAATCCCAATAAGAATATAAATACGTGAGGTTTTTACGTTAATATGGGCCCTTGGCACGGAAATATAGTGAGCGTGCCAATTTGCTACTCGACTGTACCTAGTTGTATTTTCAAGTGCGTTTTTGAGCCGGCCATAATTTTTACACAATATTGGTTTGAAATATTTGGGTCATAAAGAAACTATACAACAGTAGTTTTAATTTAGTTTTTTTTATGGAAACGGATTATTTTCTATGATTTGTGATAAGGGTATATTCCGTATGTTAACTATCAATTATACTTACCTACATTTAATAGTTTTAGTTGTTGTACACATTTTTTATAAAAGTGTGCACTATATAGAACTGCTGCGGCATGTCTAATACATTAATTTGGTTTGCATTCACATACCTATTAGATTTAGGATTTAATGCATTTCAGAGCACATTCTCAATAAACTTGATTATGTGAGGCGTTTGAATAAGCTTATAAAAAAGTAAGCCGATTCAAACAACATTGTTTCTCAGGCAAAAATTAGTAACAGAAAAACTATTGCAAAAAAAAGGGTTTTTGTGAATTACATGTTAATCAACAGTAACCCATAACTACACATAACGTACCTAAGGCTTAAGTTTATGATGTTATTGCCATCAGAAGTCCCTTTAACCCGTACAGCTACTAAAGAGATTACAGGAAACATCCAAAGGTCCCCAAAAGCTATTTAACCCTATAAATGCTAATTGGCGTCAGTAAACTACAAAACCGCAGGATCCATAACTAAATTACGTCCAGGGGTTGTAAATCATTGACGCGTTTCAAATTAATTCACTACAGTACCTGCAGGGTTATTCTGGATTCTGAAGCTGAAATTATTGTCGCATCATGTTTGAATCGACTTTGTATCGCTAAAACTGCGACACACACAAGTGAGATAATAAGTTATATATGTATATATTTAATAACAAATATTTGATAATATGCCATTTTATTCCACTTGAATGTTTATCACAGTCAGTTATTACACAGACAGTTTTTTTTATCTGTTTTGTGGGTTTTCATCATCATCATCATCCGCAGCCAGATTTCGCCCACTGCTGGGCATAGGCCTCCCTTTTCTTGTGCCACTCTCCACGGTCCTGTGCTAGTCTCATCCATGTGCGACCCGCCACGCTAGCCATATCGTCAACCCATCTCGCTGCTGGACGGCCAACACTCCTCTTTCCTGTCCTTGGTCTCCATTCCGTCACACTCCTACTCCACCTGTCGTCTTCACGCCTTGCCATATGTCCCGCCCAATTCCATTTGAGTTCCATTACTCGTTTTCCCACGTCAATAACCTTTGTGCGTTTCCGGATCTCGTTGTTTGAAACTCTGTCCATTAGGTGAATACCGAGCATGGAGCGCTCCATAGACCTCTGCGCAACTCTCAATCTGTACACAGCATCCTTCGTGAGCGTCCATGTCTCCATGTGTCCATGTTTGTGGGTTTTACTATTATTAAAAAACAAACGCCATAAAACAAATACGTGCTAACAATTTTTTGTACTTTTTGACATTTCTACGACTAAACTATTGCAAAAAGTTGACCAAGGATTCGTAGATTCAAATTCTATTATGTTAATTTTACAGTTTCCATCAAAAAATAGCCGGGAAAAAATATAAAATAACAAGGTTTTGTTATAGTTACTTCTGAAAGTTAGTAGGTACTAAAATAATATCAGGGGCAGAATAACCCCGTGGAGCCTAATCCGCGGCGCAATCAGGCCGCTTTGTGACCAAATTCAGGTGTAGCTAGCTGTATTTGAATGATTAACCTAATCGAGTTACCAAGTTACCCGGTTATTTGTTGCCTTGTCAATGGCTTTATTGAATTAATCAATACAACATTTTAGGATTAAATCTAAGTTTTGGAAGAGCTTATTTCATACAGCTACTTATTTCGTGAAGTCAGTTAATAAAAGTTTATTCAGTAAAATCACAAGGATTATTTAGAATCGTCTTTTATACTAGGTGGCAGTTCCACGCGACCAGATCCTCCAAAACAGTACCTCCTCTTTCAATCGTGTTCTTCATGTCTGAGGGTCGTGACCACCGGAGGGCTTAGTACAAATAAATGTGACAATCGTAAACGTAATGTATTTAAAATACACTGCTCGCTAACGCTGCAACGTTTAACAATAAAGCTGATGTTGACGCGCAGTGTATCAATACGTCACTGTTTAGATACGTTTACGATTGTCATTTATTCGTGCCTAGCCTTCTGCAGCCCCTTTAGCGTTCCCTTTAGCGTTCCCACGCTCAATCTATTTTCACCTATGTGATTCATAGAAATATACAGTTTGCCATTTCTATTGTTGGTAGGATAATATAGAATTATACGGATCAGCAGTAATGTGATGTAAATTACCTCCCCCACCCCCCTTTTCCACGCAAACAACCCCCCATATCAACTATCTTACCTATCAATGCACCTACGCGAATTGGCTTATTCACAATCACCGACACGGGACCTACACGATATTTTTTACTCCTGTAAAGGAGTCTGTAAAGACAAGGAATTAAACGCATTGTGATGACTAAATAAATAATGATAAATATTGACTGTTCCATAAACAATATCTTTATTTAAGTGTATTATAACTGTACCTACATAGCTAGTTTTCGGCACAGTTGCATGCGCCATGATCACGGGTCGAACTGAGCCGAACAACTGTGCCGAAATAATAAAACGTACAAATCATGGTAAACATCCCGTTTATAATGGAAACTATGTTCAAAACCGTGATAGTTTCAAATATTATATGTAGGTACGTAGCTAATCTCATACATTCAGCAGGAAGCTTTTACACCGTCCGATAACGATATTTTTGCTAAAACGAGTGACGTCAATATAGTATTGTGTAGGTAGTGCCAGAGTGTAAACGCCCACTACAATAGACTCACGTTGTTCAGAATCAAGAAGTTAGCGGTTTGAGCGCTCTCTAAAATAGTTCTGGAAAATAGAAAACAAGGTTTTAAAGGTCAGTAGATAGATATTTTAAAGGTATTTTCTAGATATTTTAAACTTATGGATGACAGAACTGAAATGTAAAAAAAATTAAAAGAAAATATAGGTAAATTTGAAGCCACCTGATGCTAAGCAGTGAAGTCTGACCACAACAATGCATTGATTTTTGTGATATATGTGATATATGATATTATTGATTTATGCACATGACGTGCCCTGTGAGAAAAACACTGCGTCCATTATTCTGTCAAATCTTATTAAGACACGTAATTTGAATTATATATAAAAAAGATAAAATTCGCACAAGCAGATTTTGCAAATTTTTTGACGTGACAACGTCTTATAATTCGATAGAGCCGGCAGCACGCACGAAAAAACATGACTCATGAGGCGTTCTGAGGCGTTCTGAGGCGTTCCATGAAGTGACGTTGTCACGTTCAACTATCGTCAGTAAACCGACTTTACAGACAACCATTTTTTTGTCCAGGTTTAAGCCAAGTCACGATCACTCCCAGGTTATCTAGCCAAAAGTTGCCTAAACTTATCTATATTCAAATCGCAAGTAACTTGCTCACTAAACCTATTCAAACGCTCCATTTACCACTGAAAAGATATCAGGTGCAGTCTTTAACGAGTTTACTCGCCCGAAACTTTCACTACTCCATACTTTTAGCACGAGTTTGATAAATATAGGCGTCACAGTTCAGATGGTAGTCAGTAACTCACAGATAGATAAAAAATACTTTATTTCACATCACAACTTAAATTTAAAGATGTGGGAACTAACAACTAAACTCTATGATATACAATGGTATGATATACAATAAATATCGTTAAAAAAATCGACAATCACAATTCAACTGTACGGGAAGTACCCGCTTAATTTATCTTTTTACAAGAAAGCTTTTAAAAATAAAACTGTTACCACTCAACTTTCGAAAAACAATGTTTTCTTTATAAACGGTACATTTACCCATAATTTCAAATATTATAAGATTTACAAGGTTTTTTTTTTATTTAACCTATTGCGTCCCACTGCAGGGCAAAGGTCTCCCCCAAACTCTTTTAATCATCTCGATCTCCTGATTTACAAGGTTTAAATAAAAAAATAGATTTGCAAGCGGAAAAAAAACAGTGCCTAACCTACTGTTATAGTTAAAATCTCCTAATTAGTTATGAGGATTACACCGAGTCTTGGCTTTAAGGTTGAGCCACACTGACGTGAATGAACAAGATGGGGTTTGAACTTTCCAACAACTTTTTAACGAATAACTTTCAGATGCACTGAGAAAACTCTCGTGACCGCTTAGTACTTTTCACTTTTACAAGTAAAAATCTTGTAAGGAAATATTTTTTTTGTCGGGAATTGAAATCATCTATTTTGTAATAGCATTCCCAGTAGGGAATATTTTATTGATAGTTCTTGTCAATAAACTACAGATTTTCATACAAAATCTGTCATTGCACTTATTTAAGACAAAAACAAGTTTAAATAGATTGTTTTAGCATTATATCCTCCTATTGGATAAAAAAGTTTTGTTATTGCAATACCTATAGGAAAAAAAGTGAAAGTCCACAGTTAATTAAACTTTTTAACAAACAAATGAAGCCACCGAGAAACTGAATAGCTAAATATAATATATTTTTTATAGTACCTTGATTAAATAGCCAGTATCTTGGGTGCGCTTCCGATTGGTAATGATTTGGATCAGTTGAGCTATCTATAGATCGTTTGCAACGTTCTGTAGATAGCCCAACTGTTTCTTATGTGTTTTAATATTCTTATGCACATTTTTTAAATACTGTAATATTTGTAAGTTTCTTAATGACTGAGTTCTTAATTTAGGTAAGTAAACCGAAAAAGTTTAAGTAAGAACCTCCTTTTATTTATCGTCGGTTTAAAAGTCGGTTTGGGAGTGGCTTTAAGGGCCTTTTACTTGTTGGACTAAGAGCCCTAAGAGATTATACTAATGCTTAGAGCACGGAGCAGCAGGATTTTCTGTCCATTTACGTAAAATAGGCAAGAGGAATAATTATTGGATAAGGCTTAGATAACGAGAGCAGTACCTTCTTACTAAAAGATATACCAAAATATACCTACATACTTTGATTAAATAAATAAATAAATAATGCTGGTATATCCACACAATTTCATCTAGCCCTAAGCAGAGCTTGTGTTATGGGTACTAGAAGACTAACATACTTAATACAATACATTACATAGATAGATATTTTTTTATTATAAGTACATATAAAATACCCAGAACACCCGGATTAAATACGAATATACAAAAAATGTTGACAAAAAAAAATACCTTTTAAAAGCGGAACGAAAAAGACAATGGCCAACCAAAGCTAATAACTAAAGCTAAAATAATAGGCATAAGCTTTACCTATAATTTCATTTAGTACAGTTTTTGGTCGTATGAATATAACTTATAGATTTTTGTTTTTCTGTTATACGAAAAGCCCTCATTACAAAAGTAGGTAAGATATGTAGAAAACATTCGTAATAAAAGTACGAGGCACCGTATTTACGTCCCGGTGGCAAGCTGTCTTTATTATTTACGTGAGGCGGCCGTGTGTTGACACCGGTTAAGGTGCGGTCTGTTACACGCGACTTATATTTACGACAACCGACAACCGAAGAACTGACACTTTTCACCTTTCACCCTCTTTCAGAAAAAAAAACGTTTCATTCAATCTATACTAATATTATAAAGAAGTAAAGTTTGTGTGTTTGTATATTTGTTAAATTGTAAGGGGTAATCTCGGGATCTACTGAACCGATTTTAAAAATTCTTTCACCAATAGACAGCCACAGTCATAGGCTATATACAAAACTGAAAAATAAAAAGGCTTTTACGTGGTAGTCCGTTTTGCAAAGCGAATCGGAGAAAATACGGTCGAATTATGCCCAACGAAGTGGGCACGGGTCAGCTAGTAGAATATAAAGTTCTAAGTGTGCCAACCAAATAATATTTAAATCTGTCCATAAATAACGCTGCAGATATCGTAACGAATCCTTGGAGAAGAGAGGATTCTTTAGATTTATTCTTCTCTATCTCTAACTATTTCTTTTATATTTTTATTCTTCTTGTTCTATAACATTCACACACAGTTCTATTCTAATGTGCCAAATTACGTTAAAATTTAAAAAATGCGACCTTTAGGCGAGAACCGACAGACAAGAGCTTTTTTGACGTGACAACGTCTTATACCGACTTTACAGACAACCATTTTTTGGCTAGTTTCGAAATTGAGACGCTTCTCTCGCTCAGTTGAATATCATAGTAAAGTTCCGATATAATGGTTATACATTGTTAAATTCTAATATATCAGCTATTTACTCTATCAAGATCGTAATACATTTGTGATTTGATTTGACGTAAATCTGATCAGAATTTCGTATTATCAGAACTCATGAAATCAGCGATAAATAAAATAAATCAGATTTGCTTTGATAAACGCAATGATGATATATATAAAATTATAATAAAAATATCTATGTATGGTTTTATAAATTAATCAATATTATTTATTTATTATATTTAGCTGAAACCTCAAAATTGTTAAAAAAAGAGCATCGGGTTTCAACACAAAGTGTCAGTTTTGTCTAAAAATGCATTATTTTCACAGCTGGGTACAATCGTCGATGGAGTGCAATAACATACATCAAGTCGGATTCAGATTGATCGATTCGGCTTGTTCGGCCCATCTGTTATATCGTCGACTCGACGGATTCATGATGTGCTTGACAGTTACAGGAATTGTAGGCCAAAGTGCAAGTTAGGTTAAAAAAGTTAAAAAGAAAAATTTCACATTTGACAATAATCACAGAATATAATTAAGATTTTTATAACGAAATTTCTGTAAACTTTTATGATATTTATTTCGATGATAATAAAGTTAGAAAAGCTTGTCTTGTATTCTCCGAAAAACTTATTTTTTTGTTTTTTTTCGTACATAATAAAGTTATAATATAAAAACAGAAAAATAGGACATGTATAAAAGCAAATTTACCTTAAAACTGTTTTTCTTCCAGAAAACCTTTAGGTGGAACCTTTAAACCTTTTGGAACCTTTTTAAACCTTTAGGTTTAGGAATAACGTAATCAAAGATAACGTAAAATAATAAAATGTGAATAAAATAAAATAATAAAAAGGGCTTTTGCTTATTAAAATTATAGTTGTAAAATAAATAAATTCGGTCGCTCAACAGTAGAACGTACATTAAGCTTCAAAAATATGAAAGGTGCCCGATGAAGTAGCGAAAGAACAAGTACATGAGCTTAAAGGTACATGCACACAACAAGATATGATATAATATCTAAGCGAATAGTGGTAGACTCAAATTCGCTTAGGCGATACATACATAGAATACATAGTGACACCCAGACACAGAACAAACATTTATGTTCATCACACAAACATTTGTTCTGGGTGGAAATCGAACTCACGACCAACAGCACGGAAGGCAGAGCTACTACCAACAGAACTGGGACGCCTTTGAAAAAAAAAGTCTATCCCCTTAAATTATAAAAAGTTAACGTTGACTTTATGTCATCATTACGTATGTAATCAATACATCAGGTCTGCGCTAACTTATTATAAGACAGACTGTATGTCTACCTTACATTAGAGGACGCTAACTTTTTATAAGATAGACATAGACTGTATGTCTATTACCCTAAAGGACAATATTATAGCATGTTGTGTAACGCAAGGTTTATCAAAAGCCAGGTTTTACAGGAATTGCACACGGACAAAGGCTTTGCGGTGGGTTTAGAGATGACAGTTTCGTACTGATTAGTGTTTTACCACCTTTAAAACTACTTCTATGTTAAAGAAGCCTAGGTCAACCGAAGAAACATACATAGATAAATGGAATCATATCAGCTTTCCTTGAAATTGCACGTCCTTTTAACGTCCAGTGGATGTGCTAAGTACTTCTACTTTTACAATATGTACTTTTCATACAACAAGCTTTGCTTTGTTTTGTTTGGGACTAGAGCGTCATATGTAAAATGTCCGTGAATATTTATTAATTTTATTACAAAATACACCAAAAGGTAAAGGTAGGTTTCAAATTTCATTCAACTTGAACCAACGTTCAAGAATTATAATTGGTCAGAGTTTCATATATTTTTTCCCATCCTATATTGTCCCACTGCTGGGCAAAGCCTTCATAATCATCTCCTTATTATTTTGTTATTCTTCTTCTTCTTATCGTGTCGATGCTACAACTGTATTTTGTTGTAGCATCGTGTTGGATAGATTAGCCAGACTAGACACTGCTATTTATAATTATTTATAATTATTTATTTTGTTATTTATAATTATTTACATATGTCTATTGGGTCTAGATTTTAACGCATGCCGTGGCACCCTACAATTGAAGGAACGCGTAGTTATAAGCCCATTTACTTTAATTTTTGATATTTGTGATTTCTTTGTTGGTTGTCATAAATAAATAAATACAGAAATAAACATCGCATACATTGAAACAAAATAAAAATAGCTCGAAAAAAAAAGTGTATTCTTCTGCACCATCCATCAGACATCAACATTTTACAGCTGCATTATCTTTTTGAGTTTTAAATTTTCATTTAACTGTCATGTCATCCAAATGCCACAATTCATTTGCAAACAAATTGTGGCATGAATAACAATTTCACATTTTTCGGCGAAATGAAAATTTAACAAGTCTATTATAGAACAATGAATAAATATATTATGACAGATAAATTATTTACTAGTTATGTATGTTACCTTGCAAATGATTCTTATCAAATCAAAATAGTAACTGCAACTTTTATGATCGGATTCGGAGCTCCTATTATAAATTATTAGAATCCATTAGTTTAAAATACAGAATGTCATATATTTTTCAGATGATTCGGGTTAATATTTTTTCAAACTCGAATAGATATTTATAAAAGAACGAAGTACCTACATTATGCAGTCATTGTTTATTTATAAATCAAAATCGACATTTCTCAGGTAATTTTGAACTAGGCAAACACCGAATTTCTCATAAAATACTTACGAAATTCGAAACCACAACAGGAAACACTAAAAGTAAAAAAAATATTATTTATTTTAAGCCATATTGAACCTTCTCTTACCGTAACTAAACCCATTTTACATTGTATTGTAACAAAAGTGATACTAGTACTAAAATTGATGTTTTGCACGCAGAATTTCAATATCCGTTGGCTTTAGAGATGTATCGTGGTGTTGCCAACTTACGACACGTTAAATTTTTCATATTATTGAAAATCTACATTTAAGTATAAAATGTGCAACCAAACTTATATTAAATGTGTAAGGGCTTGACTGACGTCAATAAAAATGAGGTTTATAGGTTATATAATTGACTGTATTTTTTTTTATAGATAAATTTGTGTTGAAAACTGGTCCTTTTCATGCAGTTCCATTGCAGATTAAGATTAGTACAAAGAGTTTTTGCGTTATTATATCATATTTATTTACTTAATATTTATGCCACTATGCAAGCCTGTATTTGTTTTAATTTGTAGGTACTCAATGAATTTAACAATAGAACTCTGATATTTTAAGTTTTATTTTTATTAAGTACTTTAAGTTAATGTAAGAGTTTTAAATAAACAATTTGATTTGATTTGATATTGAAAATGTATTTTTTTTATACCGACACAATTAAATAAAGTCTACCTACTTACTATGTAGCTATTTACATATGATTGTAACTTCACACAATATTTACGTCAAATAATAACCCTCTTAATAAAAGTTATTTATGCCCCAAAATAAACACAAAAAGCGTCTCTTATTAAATACTTGATTTGTTGCCAGAACGTTGAAAAAAAGTATAATTTGATTGTATTTCGACACTTAATACTCTGAAGATTATTACTATTGTGTGTTGGGTCATATTGAGCTGTAACTGCTCGTTGCTTTTGAAGGGGGATCTAACAATACCACGACAGTCGCTCGCAAAAAGGTTTCAAACTGAAAAGTTTTTATTGTGATATTTTGTTTCTAATCGTAGTTTGGTTGTGCATTTTTTTTTTATTTGATTTGGACGACAGCCTTGAAAAATTAAAGGTATATAGTAGATATGTTATTTTATTTTTATATAAGGAATGCTTTAACTAAGCTGGAAAAATATACCTTCATGAATAAAAAAACGCTATTTTTTCTTTATGATAAAAAAATTGTATAAAAAAAACTCTCAAGGACATAAAAGCGTGTTTTGATCTGAAACTCAATACAGAGTACAAGCTATGCTTAGTTTGGGACTAGAGTGTTATGTGTTATTTGTCCGTGAATATTATTAATTATTATATAAAATGATAACAGGTCAAACTATTAGCCTAGGAAAACAGCAATAAAGGTGAAAAATGTTGCTTTTATCCTGGTAATTAGTTTTGCCGTAGGATTGTTTGTTTTCTAATAGAAAACAATTTCAAATAAATATTCACGATTCACGAACGAACCGACCCTTCAAATGTGTGTAGAATTGTCGTTAATCACATATACCTACACATGACAATGTCGTCGACTGTACCGCAGAGTGGAAATTACATTTGTATGGTATTGACATCGTTGATATATTGCGGGATGTTTTGTTGTGGTCATTCATCGCAGACGCGCATGTTTTTGGTAGAAATATTCGAGTTACATGCGTTTGTATTCTGTTTCAAACTAAAGTTGTGGAAAAAATTGGGATGTGGAGTTGTGAGGGTTTTTTTGAAAATTGTATACAGACAAATGAAATGAAACGTCCTCTCAGAATTCATAGTACCTACTTATTAGTTATTTTATAAATTTAATAGATATTGTAAACGTGCATAGTTTTAAAAAGTATTATAAGAAAAAAAAAATTTCGATATACTTTCAGACTTCATAATAAATAAAACCTTTTTTTTTTTAATTAAATACTTATTGTAAAGGTGTAAGTAAAGTTTTAGAAAGCTTTTTTTAAAAAAAAAACGATGTCCCCTCCGAATTTATAATATTTATTTAACCATTCATATCTTACCGTATTTTGTAGATGACAAATGAAAGTAGATCATCAGAAGCTCGTTTAACATTAGGTTTATCATTATCAGCTGTTGAAGTCTACATATTAATGTACAAACATTAATATGTAGACTTCAACAGCTGATAATGATGACTTTATGATTAATTTTGTACATCTATAAGTGGTTTTATTACGCCCTATCCACACTACTATTATTAATTAAGCACGTAATTACCGAGTCTAACACGACCAATTATACGTTCTTGCACTAAACTGTTTGAAATACTTGTAATTCAGGTACCTTCCTACTTGGATTCCCTTATTTGTTAATTATTTATGATTTACTTATGGTGTAAGTTACAAGCCTATTGTAAAATAATATACAAACGCTAACAAAGAACATTGTCTAGGGTTCGCAGGTTCAAATCCAGTCACACCAGTGGACTTTTCAATTCAAACTACTAGAAGTGGAAAAGTCCACTGATGTGATTGGTGCAACAAGCAATAGGTATAAAGGATTTCCTCACGTAAAAAAAAAAGAAAAAGTGCAGCTTAGTATCGCACGTATTGACTATGCTAGACCAAGTAAAAATAAACTATGTCTATATTCGTGTGGAAAAGGCTGACTAGACTGAGAAGACAATATGGAGCGCAATACCGTTAAAATGGCATGGCCTTTAAGGTTTTTGTAATTAAAGAAAAGATTTAAAAGGCCCGAAAATATAAACCACTTTTTTATAAGTATATGAATAAATAAATATATCCTTCCTTATATCAAATAAGTATTTCTTGTATATTTTTGTAAATGAACACAAGCCGATAACCCAATTCCATAATAATTTGTATAACGTTGCACAGCCTCACTACCCACATAACCCAAATTATTTCAATCTAAAATGTATTCGATCATGAAAATAGAAGCCAAAGTTTTGAATATATCACTATTACTTAGCAGTCAGACTGTTATTAATAACAGCTTTCCCGATCGCAGGGTTTCAAATAGGCTCTAAGTGCATTTCGATATTAATTGCAGTGCATTCATTGGATGGTATTCAACTATTCATCGGCGATTGCTTTCCAGTTAATGCTTTCGTAGTTAAATTATAGCATTTGATTTGATGTAATTGATGGCTGGCGGTTTTATTGAAGAAAATGCATTTTCTTTGTGTTACTGTAAATTATACCTACTTATATTTTTTTTACAAAGGAATGTAAAAGAATTACCTAACATTTTACATTGTCTTAGAGTCCCCGCAGACTGCAGACTTTTTATCGGCCGCTAGTTTGGTCGGCTTCTTAATCAGTATGAAGACTGAATCACTATAATGTGCGCATCTGCATACATCTTCATACTGATTAAGAAGCCGACCAAACTATCAGCCGATAAAAAGTCTGCAGTTTGCACTGCCCTTACACTGGCATTTTTTGTTAGAGCATCAATTTCAGCTCTATACCTACTAAATGTAAAGTAAGTAAAGTAGAAATGTTCTTTATTCAATAAAATCAGAAGGATCATTTAGAATCGTCTTACATACTAGGTGATTCTAGGTGCCAGTTCCACCCGACGAGAGCCTAATCATGTCTTGCAGATTTCCACATGACCGTTTCTAGCGGCATAGTGCAGTGCTGTGTAACCAACTTTAGTCCAGTCAAAATAGACTAAAATTATGACTTCAGTTTGCATTAATTCCCAACAAGCTGGATTTTTGTGCAGGCCTTGAATACGTCATTACAAATGATATGTCAAAAGTCCCCATCGATCCCGCTTGTGCGTTGTTTTTTATTCGAGGTCAAAGGTCATAAATTTGCATTTTTTGCGTATATATCTTAAACAACGAAAGCTATTGAAAAGTGGTTCAGGCAAAGTTTGTACATCGTAAAATTGTCTACAAAAATACTTCAGCACTTTTCTTCTACAAAGCATCGTTTTCGAGATATAGTGACTTTAGACCGCAGGAAAATCGTCGAAGATGCTGCGTTTTTTTCATTTCAGCCGTTTTATCTGCTTCATTGCCACAGAACAAACAGTATTTCTTGAAATTTACTAAAAGGGGTGTTGGGTTCGATGGGTTAGTCCTCCTCCGAGGTAATGAATCGTCTTTTTGTTTCAAGAAATACTATTCTTTGTATGGCAATGAAGCAGATAAAACGGCTGAAATGAAAAAAACGCAGCATTTTAGTAGATTTTCCTGCGGTCTAAAGTCACTATATCTCGAAAGCGATGCTTTGTAGAAAAAAAGTGTCGAGATATTTTTGTAGATAATTTTACGATCTACAAACTTTGTTGGAACTATTTTTCGATAGCTCTCGTTTATGACTTTTAAACGGAAATTTATGACTTTAACCTGGGTATTTGCGTTTTTCGCGTATATCTCTGAAACAACGAGAGCTATCAAAAAATGGTTCAGGCAAAGTTTGTACATCGTAAAATTGTCTACAAAAATATCTCAACACTTTTCTTCTACAAAGCATCGCTTTCGAGATATAGTGACTTTAGACCGCAGGAAAATCTACTAAAATGCTGCGTTTTTTTCATTTCAGCCGTTTTATCTGCTTCATTGCCATAGAACGAACAGTATTTCTTGAAACAAAAAGACGATTCATTACCTCGGAGGAGGACTAACCCATCGAACCCATAACCCCTTTCAGTAAATTTCAAGAAATACTGTTTGTTCTGTGGCAATGAAGCAGATAAAACGGCTGAAATGAAAAAAACGCAGCATCTTCGACGATTTTCCTGCGGTCTAAAGTCACTATATCTCGAAAACGATGCTTTGTAGAAGAAAAGTGTTGAAGTATTTTTGTAGACAATTTTACGATGTACAAACTTTGCCTGAACTACTTTTCGATAGCTTTCGTTGTTTCAGAGATATACCCAAAAAATGCAAATTTATGACCTTTGACCTCGAATAAAAAACAACGCACTAGCGGGATCGATGGGGACCTTTGACATATCATTTGTAATGACGTATTCAAGGTCTGTACAAAAATCCAGCTTGTTGGGAATTAATGCAAACTGGAATGTCTATTTTGACTGGACTACTTGGAAAGAACTGACTTCGATCGTCATTGTCGAGTCAAAAAGACACATTTTTAAACTATTGCATAGCTTCTATCGCGGGTCTTGAGCGTGGAGACCGAATCCAGAAATTCCGTAACGAAATAACCTAATACTGCGAATGCGTAATCCTGCAAAAAATGCTTTACCGCGGCAGTCCCCGAGTGACACACTTCTTTTTTTTTGTATAATTTCTAAATTTCAGAATATTATCAAATGAATATCTAAGATTGATAGAACTCTTACATACAACTCTGAAGTATGATCAAACAAAAAACTAATGATTGAAATCGAAAAAATCTACTAAAGTTCCTTTTTTGCGATAAAAAACGAAATTCAGTTACTAAATACCAATTCCAAGTTCTCAAATAACACCCTCCGTTGTGTAACGTCCCCAATACATTGCAACAAATGTCTTATTTAGATCGTCGTATCTCTCGCGTGATCGAGATACTCACAAGACGGGTTCCAACACGTGCAGGCGGCTTGAATCAAGCACGTAGATTGTAACTTGACGTAGATTAAATCTTGGCTGAACTTATTTAATGTAAACTTGATGCTTCAGTAGCTAGAGATTAAAGAAATCTACTCTTGAGTGGCCGGAAACAAACTCATTTTTATAGAAAAACATTTTATTGAAAGAGATTTGGCTGTTGTTGTAAAAGGCACCGCAAGGTTTATTATTTGTAAGTGCTTGATATTGTTTTTTTTTTGCTTGACTAAAATGCTTGGCGAGGCTTTTGTACGAGTAACCAGTTGTGTCTAGTAATTAGTACAGCCTCAGTTTTTTATGCAACAACCTTTTTTTGGTTGCCTTTAGCTTTGTTGAACTGAACTGCTTGGTTCTTATCAATATTAATTCGTTACTTTTTTGAAACTATTTAGCGTACAGCGTTGCAGCGTGAGTCACAAACGATTAATGCTGCCTCACGTCAAGCCGTGCAATCGGCGCAATGCGCATCAAGCTACGCAAGCAAGTAAATCAGCTGATACGTGCTTGATGCCAAACCGTTCGCCCGTGTTGGAACCCCTAAAGAGGTAATAACGGAGAATGGCCGCCATCTAAAAGCGACGCATTAACATTCGCGGAAGGGTATCTCAATCGACCCCTTATTGCTTTACTCGCGATTGGTTTGCGACAAAACACATTTTAATAATTTTATTTTGTATCAATCTGTTTTTATCCTAAATACTTAATAAATTCCATCTTATACGTTTTTATAACTGAGTAATGTTAAGATGGGACGGGAATGGGCAGAGTTAGCCAGGGATAGAGAGAGGTGGAAAGAGCGGGGGAAGACCTTTGCCCAGCAGTGGGACAGCGTAAGTTAATTAAAAAAAATCTATTTTATCCTAAATAAGTACTAAAAATGATTTAGCTGATACGTTTCAGTAGGTAATGTTAAAATTTAGTCAAAATTTTACTTTTATTTAAAGCTACCAAGATAAAAATATGTAAAATGTTAACTTACTAAAGATAAAGTAACTTTGGCTACTTTCACGTTTTAGCGTAGTTTTGCGTTAATTTGCATACTTATCAGACGTTTTCTATGCCAAGTGTAATAATGGTACCTAGATATGCATTTGGGTTGAGCTGCAGACAAAAATGGGTTAATCAAATCTCAAGAAAATAAAATTTAAGCCTTATTAACTTATTAAAGTCGTATTTTATTGTAAAAAGTACTCAAACCACAAGGTTTTTGACAAATATTAGTGAGTTCTGATAACGCAAGCGTCAGTTCATGCTTAGAGTATGCGCACACCAAAAGCAAGACTACATTCAGACAATTTATTTTAAATCACTCTCTATCCACGGATAACACGAATAAATTTGACGGTCAGTATCGTAACAGTAGCCGGTCAAGTACCTAACACTGCGCGGTGACGCTGAAACGTTCAGATATCAAGCTAGCGCCAACGCGTAGTGTCACTCGAATACGCCACC
The DNA here is from genome assembly GCA_932527185.1 of Ecliptopera silaceata. Classification (NCBI taxonomy): domain Eukaryota; kingdom Metazoa; phylum Arthropoda; class Insecta; order Lepidoptera; family Geometridae; genus Ecliptopera; species Ecliptopera silaceata. The sequence continues at coordinate 2,587,661 of OW052205.1, read as the reverse complement.
GTTTCGATACGTTTGCAATTGTCTCATTTATTCGCTTGTGCTTCAAGTTACTTCAATAGACGTTTGGTCGTCGGTGTGCGCTTAGTCGTTCGTATAATCTCAGCTCTCTGTCTAAGTTTTCTTTCCTTGTCATTCTTTCTTTTATTATATTTTCTCATAAGATGGTAAAGCACTTTCCTCAACTCTTTCTTAAGAAGCTACTACAAAAGTAGTTTCGTAATGTTCATTAGCATTGTTGTACTTAAAACCTCGGTTTCAACATTTCTGCATTTATCTCCGTTGCTTTTGTGAGATTATTTAAGAATTGAAAACTACGGAGTAACTTATACAATGGTATGTTTGAAATGATCACGCTTTTGAATAAATAAATATTCTGGGACTTCGCACACATGACCGTCTAGTCCCAAACTAAGCAGAGCTTGTACTATAGGAACTAGATTGCTAGATAGAATACATGTACATTTGTTTTTTGTAAAAACTTTCATTGAATACCTACATAGTAACTAACACCCAGACACAAAACAAATATTTAGTTATCAAATGTTTTAGTTATCACACAAACATTTGGGTGGGAATCGAACCCACGACCAGCAGGATTGAAGGCAGAGCTACTACCAACTGAGCTGTGACGCCTGTCACATTATGATTTATGAGTTTGAATATATCCCGATACTTCGACACAGTTGCATGCGTGATCACGGATCGAACTGAAGTCTATGCAAGTAGATATTAATGTCATTGTCAAAAAAAAAGTAATTAGGTGGACCCCTTTTTGCACTTTTTTTTATCAAATAAAAGTTCATTCTTGTTTCAATGGTACTTTAATTGGTGTAGCGGTCCTTTAGACCAAACAATTATCTAGAATGCAATTAGAAGTATATTTTTTTTCATCTAATATATTTTCATATGTGTAACAGGATAGGCCTTTTCCACATAATTACCCGGAAGACTAATGTAACCTCGAGTAATTTCACATGAAATAAGATATTTTTACGACATTTACGGAGGTTATAAAGGAGTGAAATGTGTTTGTGTCATTCTTGTTATATAAGCTGGGAGTTATTTTTATGTTTAGCAAACATTTTTGCAGAATATTATATGCAATTTTGTTGCTTAGTTTTTTTAAACCTATGTTTTAACTCAATTAATCAATCAAATATTTTCAATAAAATCACAAGGATCATTTAGAATCGTCTTACATACTAGGTGATTCTAGGTGCCAGTTCCACGCGACCAGAGCCTAGAAGAACGGGCAAGAAACTTACGGCCTGGTTCCTACCGTGTTTTTATATGATCCTTCTTACAAAGAGAAGAACTATTGACAATATCGTCAATGCTATGGACCGCAGATGGATGAGAGCGGCTCAGAACAGCGAGAAATGTAAAGAGCAGAGAGAGCCCTATACCCAGCAGTGTGTCAAGTCAGGTGATGATGATGACGATGATATAACTATAATAGGGACAGGACATTATCACCAGGCGCAGTAGTAATCTCAGATAGTTGGCCATATAAACAATAAACAACAACATCATCATCAACCTATATCGGTCCAGTGCTGGACGTAGAACTCTTGAAAGTCGCGCAACTGAGTATGAATAAGCGGCTCAAAACCATTGCAAAAAGTCTCGTCACCACTTTTGGTCTTAATTTTTTTCTTCTAGGTAAGGAACTACGTTCCAAAAAAACCTACCATAAAATGCCTTTTGTGACTCAAAAACAATCATAATAAATATCAGCGTATCCCAACTTGTTCCTAGAAATTCTGCATTATCCAGTAGGTAGTTCATTTACAGGAAGCGAAACAGCGCGACCAAATTTAATGCTAGTATGAGTTGGAATGTTACTGACCTACTTCTATAATTATTCGGATATCAGTATGATGCCAGCTATCAGGAGTAGTCACAGGCCTGTGTCACTGTTATATTGTTATTTGAGAGCTTTTGTTTTAGTTAAGGCCTATTTGTCGTAGGCCGCATCATCATTTAACATCAGATGTGATTGCGGCCAAGAGTTTGCCTATAATGTATAAAAAAAAAAAGTTTTTAATGCTGGGGCCACACTAGCGGGCTACGGCGAATATTCGTGTTAACGCGATGTATGTGGCCGGGTACATAGTGTCATCGCTTAGTACATATATCGCCATCCGAACACGATGTTTTCGTCGCGCCAACACGATACGAATATTCGCCCGCTAATGTAGCCGAAGCATAAGAGAAATTTGATTGTTCGTTTTGACAGACGTCACGGGTCAGATGTTTGTATCTCTACCTTCCATACTGTGGGTTCGATCCAACGACGATACTTATCATATTCTTGTTGGTTCCAATGATAAGAAAACTAAACGCTTTGTTTGATTTAGTTCAGTCAAAAAATCTGGGTAAGTATATTTATCCAGATTTTATTTGACCAATTCGATTGCTTCAGTAAAGCATTCGTCTGCGATCGCTAGCACTAAAATTATCTCAGAATACTATTACAATCAACTACAAGAAATAAACTGTGTTGATATGATAATTTATACCTTGACAACTGACGCAAGTGGATTCAAACTCCAACATAAATACTCCTATGTTATGAGTTAGTAACAAGTTGATAACAAATAACTAATATCCCAGCGTCTGTAATCATGTGCCTACAACTTTACCCTGAGTTACTCCGCAGTTTCCCAAAGGTAACGAAACTCCGTTATAATTCAGTGTCATTAGCCAACTTCTGAAATCAGTTGCGAATAGTTGAACTAACAATATTGTACTAGAATTAGGAAGCTCGCTTGATTGGAAGCTAAACTTGTCAAGGAATAAACTAGCTTTGTTGCTGTGATCAAAACTTATTTTGCTGAACAATTCAATCATCATCATCATCATCAACCTTTATCAGTCTACTGCTAGACGTAGGTCTCTCTCAAGACGCGCCACTGAGCCCAGTCTTTGGCTCTTCTCATCCAGTGTATGCCAGCTACACTCTGCAGATCGTCGCTCTATCTCGCCGGAGGGCGTCCTACACTACGCTTGCCTAAACTTGCCTACGGTCTCCACGTATCGGTTTGCTCCACAATCATAAACCAATTAATCTTCGTTGTGTGCAATCACAAAGAATATTTAAAATCATCTTAGATATATACTAGATTCTAAGTATTACATAATTAACATTGTACTTTTGATTTATAAGTTCATATGATTTTCCTACCAAAGCGACATAGAAAAGATCGATTATCCATTGAACTGTAAATTAAATGTTTTTTTCTGTGTAAAATATCCATTTGTTTGCAGTAAAGGTTGTATCTAACCTATCGATTATACCTATAGTTGTAAAAAATACATAACTCTTATTTCATTATGTTTTATTAATAATTCAAGTTTCACTTACAACTAATTATTTACATTACTTTTAAGGCTACATGTAATTAAAACTTTAAATTAATGGTTACTTTTAAATTAAGACGTAATGTAATGAGTTTATTTATTTGGTAATAATCTTAAATGCTATAAAACTAATTAATATTGTTTATTTACATCTTTTAATAAATAAATGTATTAAAAATCGTGTCTAAAAAACAATAATTACAATTTAAGAACATAAAAACATGAACTCAATATTTTAGATATTAATAACACTACGAAAAATGCTGTTTTATTTAGATGTATTAATATTTTCGGAATTGATTTTTTTTTCAAGTGATTCTATTACTATTAGTATTGTTTTTCTAATTCACAACTAATAAATATTTCACAAATGACATACGTACCTATTTAAGGTTCTAAAAAGTTAAATATCTATACTTTTGAATCCAACTCTGGACTAATTGTTACTTAAATTTGGTACACGATTATGATCATATTTGTATCAATTATTAAATAACTACATTTAATTAAACATTAGCATTAAAAGTGTCCTTGCAACTACAAATATCACTTCACTTATCTACTTAATTGAAGAATTTTAAGTATTTAAACCAGTCTTTATTCTTATATTCTAACGATCTATCTTATAAAAAGTTAGCGCAGACTTGAAGTATTGATGACCATACGTAATGATGACATAAAATCAACGCTAACTTTTTATAAAATAGGTGGTAAAGTAATATAAAACTTACAAAGAATATACGATAGAAAACATCCACACGTGTTTGCTATTTAATTCAATTTTGAGTTGGCAATACATCGCAGTGTAGTTTTGCGGATGTTATTTTGCGGTAACTTTTTTATGTTTTGACATTTGTAACATTTGACTTATTTAGTAAAGTCATGTCGCATAACCAAAACTGTCACAAAAATGTCCTTAATTTATTAAACCTATCACAAACATTGAAATTAATGATTGTAATTTATGTGTTAGGTTTTATTTAAATCCTTTGCAATGTTTCTTCGTTTGAACCAGGTTGTGTCAAAGCACATTATTTTCTTTCATATCGTGTTAATACTGCACGAATTTTTAAAGTAATTAAATCGACAACTCCACCTGTGATTGCATTCTTTTTTTATTTGAGAATGTCCAACCACATATTAGAAACACTTATAGAAATAATTAAGGTCCAAAATTATCCCACTTTATATTGTTACCACTAAAATAAGCACTAAAATCAAGTTTATCTGTATCTTGTGACTTGAGCTCGCTTGCCAAAAACTCTCGTCCTTCGATGACAGCATCAAGGAGTCTTCACCTTTCTGCACCAACTGATTTGGACACGGCATCGACTCTATTGGCATATCAATGATGGACACTTGGCTTGCAATAACAGGTGTAGGTTCAGTTTTCTGATCGTCATCATTCAACTCGCTGTTTGCTTCGATTTTGTATTCTACTTTAGGCAACGGATTGCTGTCATCGGTGACGTCATTGACTGCGCTGTCACTTCTGTCAATTGGAATGCATGTGACGTCTTCTAGAGCCAGTCGTAAGGGTTCACTTTTTGTTTCGTTTCGGAGTACTTGTATCCAGGAAAGTCGGCAATCGCACGTCAACTTATTACCTGCAAAAATACTCATAGTTTATTAAGTTGCCTTTGTCTTTAAGCCTAGAAATATGACAAGCTTTTGTTTTGATCAAAAATCTAAGTGATTATTTTTAGAACAGAGTATTTTTTATTAAATTTAACAAGGATTAGATCCATTTGAATGAACAATTGAAATGAAACTGACGTTTTTTTATGCTTCATGATTTCTTTGTTAAGACCCATTTATAATGTACAATCTAATCTCGTGCCAGTAACATAGGCTAATGATAAACAAGATGAACTCCAACCATTAATAATTTACAGATTACATTTACAAAAATCACATAATTTACAGGCAATGTTTCAAATCCAAGTCTAGAAAAAACAAAAATAACTCAAAGTTATTCCAAAACTGAAATCCATAAAATATAGTGCTATGTAAATTCTGAAATCCGAATCTCAAAAGTTCGCAAGGTTATTTATATTCGGGCATAAATTCTTCTGCTTGAGTAAGTTTAAATTCCAAATACACAAACTTCAGACTTAAGCCCGAGTTTCTAACACAACGATGGTTCTTAAGATACCTAAATTCGAATGAACTTAGGTACATTCTTCATAATATTCTTAACAAACTTTTTTGCGTACGCTTCTTTGTTTATTTTGTATATAATTTGTAATGAGACACATTTGTCTCAATGTGATGTATTGTCTAATAAAATAATACAATTTAAATTAGTCCATTGCAAACGATCTGAAGATAGCTCAACTGATTAGTACTGATTTGGATCATGTGAAGTATAACAATGTAATTGCATTACTATCAAGGATACGTTTTTTTAATGCATTGTTACAGGCAGTTATTTGAAAAAAAAATAATTAAAGCTAAATCAATTACTAGTGGCGCGTGCCATAATGATGTAAACGAAAATTATGATCATGACAAAACCATTTATTAATGTTTAACATGGCAAAACAGACTGCATTGTCCGAAAATCTAGTTATTCCAACATTGTTGATTCAAAGGGGGCTGCTACACTCATTAATGTGCTTAATGTGAAGGGGCTTTATGGATTAAACCCCTGTAGGGAATACGTCATTGTTTGCAAAATACAGTTATTATAACAGAAGACTGTGTTAAGCATGAATTAATAAAAACACTTTAATAGCATGAAAATATCTACATCGTGTAGCCTTAATGTCACTGACAGCTTCTTAAAAGCAATTTTAAATCTATCTGTTCTGTGATCACGCCATACGCCAGACATTTAGATTTGAATTTAAAATTAACTCACCACTTAGATATAGAACAGATGTTTTCATTTTCAAATTCTCCAAAATCGGTTTGATCGTTTCGTAAGTAAAATACTCCATGTCATTGTTCCTCAAATCCAATAACTCAAGTCCCCGTACGCCTTCCAAAAGCCCTTCATTGATAGATTTCAATTTATTCCCAGTCATCGATAATTTCTGTAGCGATGCGAGTCCATCGAACGCTCTCTCAGACAGATATTTCAATTCATTATTATCCAATAACAACTCGTTTAAATTCCACAATTCAGTAAAAGTTAAATCTCCGATCATCGACACCTTGTTTGACCTCAAATCCAATCTGGTGAGGTTTCCCAAACCCCTGAACGTATCTTTAGTCAATACTGTTATCAAATTCGCCTCCAATATCAGATCGTTGAGAACGGTCAGATGATCAAAAGATCCATCATGTACCAAGTTAATACTGTTGAACGACAAATCCAAGCAGCGGAGATTCGGAAGGTCTACAAATACATCACGCTGTATCTCGGTGACTTTATTATCTTTTATGGTAAGGTTTACGAGCGAGGGTAGGTTAGTGAAAGACGAAAAGTCGAGCTCGGTTATTTTATTGTTCATCAACGTCAGTTCCCTAAGCGTTGTTATATTTGAAAATGTTTTCTTTTCAATCTTCGTTAACGTAGCGTAATGGATGAATAGTTTTTGCAGGCGTTTCATGCGGTGGATGACGTGAAGAGGGATGAATTTAAGAGCTCCGTCTGATCGGACGTTGAAAGTGAGTCTTTCTAAATGGGGCTGAGAGTTGAATGTTGTCCATATTGGGTCGTTGGAGTCGATTCCACCGTTGAATACCCAGCAGTCAGCCCGTGTTGCTGTCTTCAGCTCTGTACTTTCGCAGTAGCAATGAACTTTAGACTCTCTATTGGTTATCTCGCATATATTATCTTTCACGAGTGCTCCGTGGTGCCTTCTTTCGGTTTTATCTCTGCGTTTTTCATTTAGACGGCTTTCAGTGTAGGATATTTGCACTGAAGTCAGCGCTAGGGCAAGAAGTAAATATTGGACGACGGTCTCCATGCTCCTTTCATAAACCTGGAACAAAGAAAAAGAAAATTGATCACGAAACAATATAAAATTGACATTTTTTTTATCTTTGAACCTGTTTACTTGTTAAATAAGAAAATATGCACTTAAGGTGACGGGTATAGCCAAATGCGTGTTTTTGGGAATGTTTTCTGAAGAAGTCATAGCATGTGGAGTTGTGAAACTTATTATTTCCTATAACACATATATTGAACTAGTCAGGTAGGTAACAAAATGTGTGCTCTTGGTTATAGTTTACTTTAAAATGTAAGTTTAGTACCAACACCTTTTGCAAAAGTGTGGTTTTTGATCCCATTTTTTATAGGTTTGGCAGATTTGTTTGGTACCAAACTCAGCACAGCTATTCTTATGGTTGATATCTATACATGCAAGTTACAAAAATTCTACATTAAGGTGTTTAAAGAAGAAGAAGAGTAGCGCCTTAGGAACTATAAGTGTTCCATTGCTGCGTGCTCGCAAATATTCATAAGGCGCTGCTTAAGAGTTTGACAACCCGAACTGTGCGCGGCTCACTATGTGTTTTGCGTCGTTTTCAGCATTCTTACTGAAGTTGAAAATGCGACGTTGCCACGCTGACTATCTAGAGTTTAACCACTGCGGCAAAAACTATGCCGTGTAACAAGTTTAACGTGTGTGTAGATATAATAAATAAATAATAAAGTTGGAAGTTATTGACATTTTTATTTATTATGAATAATTTGACTCTACCCGTCGCCTTAATGTATTAAAAAGCTTAGTAAAATAAGAAATGACGTTGAAAATACGTGTGTAAACCAACACCGAAGTTTTGAGTGACTCATATCATGTACTGCACTCAGTCTAATATACGGGGTGTGTCGGTCACCCTACATCGTTACCAATGTTTATGACTGTACCTGATGATTATCTTTCACCCTCTATGAGCACCTTTATTTACCTTGAATTTTGTTTCAAAGTCAATATATTTTGTTAATAAAATTACCAGAACCATTAAGATGATTTTAAGTTTTAGTTTCGCGTTAATATTTTAAGTTGACTGGCCTCTTCTTGACCTGATCTTTAAGGTTCAGTTGACTTAATACACTAGATAACCTTTAACTGACAATCGTACTACTTCTGATAATATATTTTTTTTATAGTTTACAAATGTAATAATCTTTTCATAAACATCATTTTATTAAATACATTAGATATAATAAACCTATTAGGTGGATTTTTAAAACCACTACGTATTTTTTCGCTTCAAACGTAGCTATGCCGTTACTTTCCACGGCTCATTCCCAAAAATTCCTGCCGTTTCCCTCATTGTGTGTTTGTGGGGACATTGTAGTTAAACATATCCGATTGACGACCGATGTGGCGCGGTGGGCGAAGGTCCGCCTGCGACGCGGAGGTTGCGGGTTCGATTCCCGCCTTGGGATAAATGTTTGTGTGATCTGCAAATATTTATTCCGGGTGTTCTGGGTATTTTATATGTATAATAATCTATGTATGTATTAAGTATGTCAGTCTTCTAGTACCCATAATATAGCTCTGCTTAGCTTTTGGCTAGATGATGTTGTGTCCAGCATTATTTATTTATTTATTCATTCTAGTTAAACATATCCAAACATCTAAAATATCAGTAATATTTATCAATACATTTAGCCATTAAACATAGTACAAGTAGCTTAAAGTGTTATGGATTTTCTAATCGTCTGTACAATCACTTTACTACGGTAATAGCTTCCTCATATCACGTGACTTCCGCTCATTCTCTTCCCTTTATCTGTTTTATCATACGTTTTGATACGATGAATGGATGAATTAATGGAAGGGTAAGTTTTAATTGAAATTGGTGAATAAAAGTACCTATTAGATGCTTCTGAGACTGTACAGATGCATTCAATAAATATGTATTTACTACTACAATTAATGTGTAAACTAGAGTAAGATAAAAAAAAGTTACAGGAGAAAAAACCTTTTGACTGTTCATTGATTTGTTTATTATTTTATTTTAGGGTATTTATTTCATTTTTCCTCATATCCTTCCTCTCATTCCTGCTCCCCGCTTTATTCCACCAATTCCTCTAAAAAGTGTCGCTGTTGTCCCGCCATCTTCGCCCAGCAGTGGGATAAGATGGGTCAGATAAACAAAATGTTACAGTGACGATAATCCAAGTAAATTTTCGCAAATAAATAATTCTTTGTTTGCAGGCAGTTATTAAAACAAAATAACACATTTCTTTACCGGTCTTAATTGAAATATTTTTCCTTCCTTTCTCACTGTAGCTCATCAACACAAGTGTGACAAGAAGGGCAATAGACCTTCTGGGATTGACGAGGAGATCCCCAATGCCCTCTTACCGTTTTTAATTAGAAACATCGTTAAGTTTATTACAAAAACTTTTCCAGTTCAATCTTTGTTTGAGAAAAATGTTAAAAAGTTTAATAGGTACTGTGAGAATATTTTTCCCGAATTGTGATTATTAACGCTTTTAACGATCTTGGTAAAGAGATGAAAATGTTTAGAAAGTGAAAATTGAGTCTTTATGTTTAAAGTTAATGAAAACAAGATTAAATTGTATTTTAAAACTTGTATTGTGGTTTAGGTTTAACTTGTATTAATTTAATTAAGCTATAAAAGATTCTGACGGTGGAGCAAGACTTAGTGGGGCAACTAGCAGGTGAATCAGTTGCTACTAGGTTTCTTGTTAAAAGTAAGTTTCTTGCCCGTTCTTTTAGGACCTGCGCAGAACGGGACGGCATTCTGTACGACAGCAGAAATACGACATAAATTGCTATGCTTTAAAATGATGCCGTTCCGTTTCAGGTTCATTGCCACGGCATCATTTTAAAGCATAGCAATTTATGTCGTATTTCTGTAACAGTACGGTTGAATGTCCATTAGTAAAATTTAAAATCCCTTGCCATTCCGTCCTGGTCTGCGCAGGCCTTTAGGCTTTGGTCGCGTGGAACTGGCACCTAGAATCACCTAGTATGTAAGACGATTCTAAATGATCCTTGTGATTTTATTGAATAAAGTAAGTTAAAGAAGTATAAAGTAAGTTTTGACTTTGACTTTTCATTTAAATTCATTTAGAAGTTGCGTGTTTACTCCAATAATTAGATTTTTTCCATCATATTTTGTTTATCTAGCTAATTATAGTTACTCGTATTTTGTTAAAAAAATGCAGGTACAATCATCGCTAAAACAAAAACAAACCTCAAATAACTCATTTTTGTTGTAGGTATCATTTTTACAAAAAATAATATTTAATCCACCATTGTATGTGAAGTACAATTTAAAATAACTTAACAAAGAAAGAACTTGTTCACCACTGGGACAGTTGGTGTCAGACAAAAATGCAGTTTTTAAAAGAAAAATACGAAACAATTTTATTTCAAGCCTCTATTGTGTTTACTTTGAGTGTGACTTGAAAAGTGTTTGTTTTAGATTGAGCTGTTATTAAAATAAATAAAAGAGTTTTTATACAACTTGGTTTTATAAAGCTGTCTCACGTTCGACTGTGTACATAATAAAAATAAATATGGTTTAAATAATTAATCATTCATATTATTATGTTGGATAACATTCCTGAGTAAAATAAAAGTCCATAGACATTTTAAATAACGCACTCTAGTTTCAATCGAAGCCAAGTTTGTTCGATGGAAATAATATTGAATGTATTTTTGTAAATACAAAAACATCAACAAATGACCTCTCATAAATGTTTGATCTTGGTGGAAATCGAACCTATAACCCCCATTGTGACAGTTAAAACAAAAACCTGTACCAATTAGCTATGAGATTATAATTTTATATTATTTTGTCAATTTGTTAAATATAATATGAATATAAATATTTACGGACCACACACACATCACACTCTAGTCCCAAACTAAGCGCAAAGCTTGTACTATAGGAACTTATTAACAAAAATACTTATACATTTTTTTTGGAAATACATAGGTACGTAGAACACATAGAACAAATATTTGTGTTCATCACACAAACATTTGCTCTGGGTGCAGAATTTGTTGCACATACATATAACTATTATTTGCTCGATGTACTAAATACTAGTACTAGCTTAGTAACTAACTTAATAATCTAGATTAAATCACATCTCAAATTAATCTCAGAAGCATAATGCCTAGATTTAATACACCATTAATATCAATTCAGTAATCTAATAGAATTAACATAATAGTAATAAATCAAAGATAGCGTTATCCAGTAACAGATCTTTGAATACCTAAATGAATAGTATTTAGTGCAAAGGTTACTACGAATTGGAAAACAAAGGTAATATCTATACTTGCGTCACATTGGGTCAAAATTATATATTCTAATTTATCTTTCATAAACTTTTTCGCATGTATTGTATTTTTTTTACTTGTATTTTTTATATTATATAGAGATTTGCAAGAAAATATAAAATGTCTGTGTCATATAAACTGTCATTTATATATTTGATGAATTTTGTAGTTTATGAAAAATTCTAAATTTTGTGCATACAAAATACAGGTTGATAGTATTAAAGAAGTGGCTTTCAAATTGTAAAAAAAAACTACAAAAATATTCCTAAATTTAAAAGCTTGATCAAGTGTGCTCCAAATATTTGTTATCATTTTCACTCAAAATATAAATTTGTTAAAATCACTGCAAACTCAAAAAGGTTTTGTTAAAATATAGGTTTTAGTATTGCTCAGGCTTTTTAGTAAGTCTTTTAAAGAGGGTTTGGGTTTCTACGCAAATTCATTTTTATTGTCCTCTTAAAACGTAGAAAAAACACTAACTGACGTTAATCCTACTTCAATTAGCTGGCTTTATTTATTTAAAGTAAGTAGCACTTGAAATTTTAAACTTCACAAAAGCTTCTATTTTTCATGTTATTTAATTGAGTCTTAACAAATCAACAAAGACTTGAATTAATGTAATCTACCTACCATAAACAATCCATACGAATTTGAACTTGGTTGTACAGTTTTTAATTTTTGTAATTGTCCGAAATAGCCGTCTCTACATCACTCACTACTGAACTGCGTTTTATCTAGTTCACTAACACTAAATTGTCACTTTTTTGTCAGATCATATTGACAGACAATTGACAAAATTTTGTCTGTCAATATGACAGGAATAAAAAAAGAAAAACATAAACAAAAGTAATAGAGTCCTAGATGTAGCTAGCATTTATTCACAAATTATAAACTTACAATTATAATAGTGCTAACAATATATACATAGGTATATATAAAATACACAAAATACAAAATACAAAATACAAAAATCATTTATTGGCATAATGTTGTTTACAAGGTTATTGAATCCATTAACTTCCGAACAAGAAACAGTTGAGCTATCTACAGACCATAGCAAACGATCTATAGATATCCCAACTGATCCAAATCTGTACCAATCGGAAGCCTACCCAAGGTAAACATAGACAAAACATGCCACAAAGTACGTCGCTTGTCAATTGTCCAAAATGCACGAAACCGGATGGTTCCTAAAACGTAATCAATATCTGTTCCAGATCTCCTCAGAAATTCTGAACAGCATCGCCTTTAATAGATCTAGGCGGAGCTGAAACAGATCAGTGTTGGGGAACAATAGCATTGGACGGATTACATCACTGCCTTGGCTTCCGATAAATACAATACAAGCTACATACATAGACAAGGAGAATGGACTGACTATTCGTCCAGGTGTGAGATAAATACGAACAGCGTGAGAGAGACAAGACTATCGTGCGGCTAGTAGTTTTATGTTTCTATGGACTACAGAAAAGGAACTTATTGGCCGCACATGTCAATTTAATGAGGTCCATTCCCCATAACTATGCTACAACCAGACGATACGATACGTAGGAGTGCCTACACGATATTGGCGGATATATCCGGCTGCGATATAGGTACTTGTAGATTTAGTTGATTTTCATACTATTAGACATGGTAAATAGAGATGTTTCATCTGTTGTTAAATAACACTGTAAATAAAAATATGATGTATGTGTTAGGTACCTATTGATAATTTTTATCTAAGTTGCCTTTTGATGGGAGAAAATAACCGATTATTTTATATAATATGTATTAGATAATATTATTTATTTATTTGTGCTGTTCTTAGATATCGGTTTACAAACGTTTCAGTGTTAAAAGTTGTAAGAAGTTTTTTTTATCGTGCTGATAATATTTCTTTTAATTATATAAAGTTATAGTGTTTTTATTGCGTAAAGCATAGTAAATTTAATAAATAGTAGTTTATAGGTATCGTAGGGTTACGAAAAACACCAATTTTATTCGGTAGAAATACAACCGTTTCCTCTCGACGGAAGTGGTTATTTTAGATGCAATCGATATATCTGATGACCGCTCTGGAATATTGTAAAGTACCACTTTAGTTGTTTCCGATATCCAAGTGAATAACAGTGAACTTACAGTATTGGAACATAAGGTTCAACTTCCAATAGATTATTTCAATAAATATTTTAGGTAGTATAGCTAAGTGTTCTAATATATATTTATTCACAAACAAAATTACGACTATACAGTATTTACAAAATGTAAATTGTCTTATAAAATACAATAGACAATAGACATACATTTATGTGCAACTTTAGCACACACACAGTAATTACATAAGAAACAGTTGAGCTATCTACAGAACGTTGCAAACCATCTATAGATAGTTCAACTGATCCAAATCAGTACCAATCGTAAAGTGTTTGCATGTTAATTTTAAGCAACTCTAGTAAAATGTTTTTGTATCAAAGATATTTTTTTTCTTTCAAAATATAAGACTATAAAAGCAGCTACCTGGTAGACTGTACTTATAGAAACTCAGTAGAATAAATAAGTAGGAATAGAAAATTATACACATTTATGTCATGGATTGACATCTGTATATAGTCACCCTAAATTGTCATTTTTTTCGAGTATAACGACTAAATTATACTGCAAGTCCATGTAATTACCAAAGTGAGAAGTTTAGGGTTATGATTCGTCCGGTTGTCCGGTCATGTCCGGCTTTATCATATTTTGTGCGGAAAAATTTTAAGTCAATAATATAAAAATCTAAGCAAATATAAATTACAAAGCACTACCATACCTACTTTTAATGAGATGAGATCTCTTGTTTTTTTAAGAGATTTACATATTTTTGTTACGTTAGAATACAATAAAATATTTAATCACTCATTCTTTAGTTTGATTAAGTAATTAAACACCATTTTTAGGTGACATTGATAATAAAGAAAGGATAAAATAAGGAATTATTTAACAAAATTACCTACTGTGATATTATTATATTCTTTAGAAAATCAAGTTTTTGAGATAATTTTGTCATAATAATTAAAAAAGAAATCTAACAATTTATTATACAATTAAATTATTTATATGAAATAAACTCGCTGTATCAATTAAGTTATCTAAACTTTTCCCCAATATCCGGCATTTTCGGTAACTTTATAATGGCAACACTAAAGGTGAGGGAAGTAGAGGGAGGACACATATGGCACGTACGATAACAAGGTTCTGGAATAGTTTTCGAATGGGGAACGCGGTTTATAGGGTGTCGGTGTTCACATTATCGGAAAAGTATTACTTTGGCTTTTGTAATAACATAATTGGGATATTTTATCTCTTTCTGAGGTCTATTGCCGTTTCATTTTAGTTTAGAACAATGTTTCAATTTCAGTATTATGTGTTATGATTTTACGTAAAACTTTATCTAGGAATTGCATACGATGTCTCAAAAAAAATCGTAGTTAGTACGATAGTAGTTTTTTTATGTACATTATTACGGTTTGTAAGTCTGCTGTAGCAAAGGAATATATTTTTTTGACTAAAATAAAACCTCTTAAGATTAAGCCATATTAATTTCGCAACGAATTTTTTCAACAGAAACACATTTCAGAGGTTCAAAGTTACCTGCTTATTTATTTAATAAAAGTACCTGTTTGAAGCTCCAACAAAATGAACTTTAAATAGGTCCGTGCAAAATTGATATTTGTTTGTAACGGCCCTTATTTGGCCCCTCGGCTCTTTTTTCATTAAATACCTCAAAAGCTTCAAAAGACACGTCTTACCTGTCCTTTCTTATACACTACCTGAGTTGAAACTGTTCTTAAGTAGATAATGTCAGCACAAAAATTGTGAACGTATTTTCTGAATTTTTGAATAGTAATGTCAGAAAAAATGAGTGGCTGACAAAAGTTTTGAGGGAACAAATAACGAGTAAATTTCAAGGAACTTCTTATTGTCTGTTTGATGGTGCATTATACATTCCAATAAACATTGTAAAATTTGACAATTGATATCACAATTCCAGAAAAAATACAGGTAAAAATAGCATTATCTAGTTAAATCGCCTAAAGTAGGTAAACAACGTCATGTTGTTCATTTTGATAACGATTTTGGTTAAAGTTTTACAAGAAGTCTACCTATACAATAGCTGGGAGAGTGCTGACTTCTGAGACACAGGTTTAATCCTTCTTCAGAGGTTAGATGTTTTCTCTATAATAGGTCCATTGTGAGATACTCTAACATTGATTGTTTTTTAAATATATTTTTAGGTTACCTTTATTTTTGTAAACATGAAAACAAATAAACAACTTATTTGTTTCACAAATCGGTGATCTGATAATTATCCGAGAATATTTTTTAGCCACTGTATATAAGGGATGAATAAAAAATAACCAAATAACCGGCTCATTTCTACAGGTCAGCGGTACTTTATGAGTTCTACAAAGAAACATTTAATTCGGGAACTATTCGAGCCATTCATATAGACCTCAGCCGTAAATCTGCGTAAAGGCGTTCACAAGGAGCGTTCTATTTCGTGCCTCTGACAAGGACTTACGAGATGGCCTGCAGAGTTGTCCGCAGTAGGCTAGCATTGGTTCCTGGACAGACCCTTCTACAGACTACTTCTACTCTCTAGGAACCAGTGCTAGCCTAGCCTAAGCACGAACAAAGTAACAATCGTAAATGTATTGTGTCTTATTTAAGATACCTACATTAAATAATTACGGGCAATTCACACCTCACACTCTAGTACCAAACTAAGCAGAGCTTGTACCTACCTACTATGGGAACAAGATAGCTGATAGAATACTTATATCTATCTATAATTTTTTTTTGTAAATACATACTTAGAATAAATAGTAACACCCAGACACAGTACAAATATTTATATTCATCACACAAACATTTTTTTGAACAATTAGTTATTTAAGACACATTGCGCGTCTACATCCCCTTTACTGTCAAACGTTGCAGCGTTATGCCTTGATCACACGTACCGAGTAAACCGGCGAGACAGTGACGTATTTGAGATACACTGCGCGTCGACATCAGTTTTACTGTTGAACGTTGCAGCGTTAGCGCGCAGTGTATCTTAAATACGTCACTGTCTCGCCGGTTTACTCGGTACGTGTGATCAAGGCATTAGCGCGAAGTTTAAAGTAGGTATGTACGTAACGTTTACGATTGTCACAATTATTCGTGTTCACCCCTCAGTACGTCTACCATGAGTTGTCACAGTAAAATCTCCTGACTTTACTACAGTAGTTACGTCAATATTAATATGACGAATTTTAGTACCCAACTATCCGCTAGAGGCGCTGAGACAAATCTTCATACATTTTTTTAACTACAGACGCTAGCGAGTATAGTAAATATAGTATAGTAAAAACTTATGGTAGACCTACTGTTAATGGACTAGTGAGAATTCGTTCAGATATAAGCAAAGGCGTGAATAGGAACAAAAAAAACTGATATTAAGTTCTTAACTGTTTTTGTCATATAATACTACGTTTCTACTAAGTTTTTACATAGAATTCTCGACCATAATACACCGATGAGTAGTCGAAAATACTATTTTTGAAAAGGCAGAGAAATACTTTAAAAATAGTCTTTAAATTTTGATCTGTAAAAGTCTTTGAAAAGGCATTGAAAAGACATCAAACATCATATTAAAAGGAGAGCACTAGGAAAATTATTTTGAATTCTATAGATCGGGATTTTTAAAAACGTGACAGAATAAAATTATATACTTATTGAAATCTTAGTATAATTTACTTGGCATTCTATGAAGAGGATAAAATAAAAATTCTATTTGTAGAATTTTTTGATTAAAAAGAAATATAAGTTCGTTTATTTACTAATACAGATATTTTTTTTTATGTTTAAATGAAAAGTAATAAATTAATTATTTATAGACATTATATTATAAGTTTAAAAAGAACAGACTAATTTAATATATGTAGTTGTCGAAACGCCGAGAAAAACAACAATAAGGTACGCGATAAAATCCTCTATAATATAATCTCTTTACTATATTTTTGAAAAATGTTAAGTCAATAACACATATTTGACTCTGATCTTGCGTATATCTTTGCTCAAACGAGGCTAGTTCACGACGAGAGGGCCTACTCCTCAATGCCTCAGGGACCTCCTACAATGCCTTGTAAACGGGAGAACGGGATGTATAAATAATTTTGAGTTCACCACATTTTTACACGTAAATATGATATTTTTAAAGTTTTATTGGCTCCAATGTATAAATAGAATATGATATTCTTTAAGTTTTATTGGGCAAAAGACTCCAAAGATATAAATAGTTTTTGCTATAATATTTGTATTATTTTATTATTTTAGATTTTAGGTGTAAGTAGGTAGGTATCACATGGACACTAGTCTCCTAACTTACAAAAAGTTAGCGTTGACATTATATCACCATTACGTATGGTAGGTAATCAAGACATCAAGTGAGCGCTAACATTTTATAAGATAGACCGTAGTAATATATAGTTTGGTTATAGTGGATAGGTTCTTGAATATTTTTTATCACTTTTCCTACTTTGGCTATTTTTTAATCGTTAAAAAACTGGCTAAGTGTGAATTGGCCGCGCACGAAGATCAGGTAAACATGGTAAGGAACACGAAGAGTTCCTTACCATGTTTACCTGATGAGATTGTCCAGCATTGTTTATTTATTATTTATCTATAAAAAAATAAACGTAGTGTCCGTTAGTAGTTGTCACAGTACCTACTAACCCGTTAATTAAAGATCCTCTACCAAGACCTATTTCAACATTTACAGAATATAATCAACTTACTGAATAATGTTCACAAGATAACTTGTAAAAACAAGTTAGCTTGCAAACTTAAGCTTAATTTGACGAGAGGTCCATTAACGGGACCAAATTAGGTAAATATGGAACATGACTTATTAAGAGGGTTTTTGGAGGCGCTATTTTTAGGGAACTTTGGGAGCTTAGCTGATGGCTAAGATAAAAGCATATAATGTTTTGATGTAAGCCGGTATATACAGGGTGTAACAGAAGGGGTGGACCAAAAGCAACAGGGCGATGGGGGAGCTCAATGCCTATCGATATAACTCCCATGTATGTTTAGCGATATTCAGTCGTTTTTTTATTTAATTTTTCTCCAAATTCAAAAAATGGTTTGCTGTAAGTTTTAAGTTTGACGTTTGTGTGTCTGTGGCTTTGCAGCTATTACAAATGAACCGATGTAGTCCAGTCAAATTACGAAATAAATAAACATGAGCGAATACAGTTTGGGGACTTTGAGGATCGATAGGGGGGTGTATTCTGAGCATACATTCCAATTTGAGGGGTTGTACTGAGGTCAGCTCAAGGTCATTTCGATGGAAACGCGTTTCATTCGATATCTCGAGAATGGATAGTGTTAGGCGAAAAATTGTTGAGACCTTTTCTTTTCCAAACAAAATTTACAAACTTTTTTATTTGAAACTTTTTTTTATAACATTAATATTTTTCAACTTATTACTCCCGCAAGGCAAAAATTTTACTTTTTTTTCATTTTTCGTCGTTTTCTCCCCAACCATTCAATTTTATTAAATTTTACCGATCATCAAAGTGTAGATCTTTTAATCATGAACAGTTTTGTCCTTAAACTTTTTTCCGTAGTGCCAATACCTTCGGAGTTATATATTACTTTACCGAGCGAAATCCGCGCCACTGTCGCAATATAAAAAGGTCAATCGATTAAACTATTAAAAAATTAAGTATTTAATTTGGGTAAATTTTTGGGTTAATTTGGGTAAGAAGTAAATTAACAATTAAAACTGTTTTACACATTTATTGATAGAAAAATAATTTATAAAAATAATAATATATCGGTAAAGTAATATATAACTCCGAAGGTATTGGCACTACGGAAAAAAGTTTAAGGACAAAACTGTTCATAATTAAAAGATCTACACTTTGATGATCGGTAAAATTTAATAAAATTGAATGGTTGGGGAGAAAACGACGAAAAATGTAAAAAAAGTAAAATTTTTGCCTTGCGGGAGTAATAAGTTGAAAAATATTAATGTTATAAAAAAAAGTTTCAAATAAAAAAGTTTGTAAATTTTGTTTGGAAAAGAAAAGGTCTCAACAATTTTTCGCCTAACACTAACCATTCTCGAGATATCGAATGAAACGCGTTTCCATCGAAATGACCTTGAGCTGACCTCATTACAACCCCTCAAATTGGAATGTATGCTCAGAATACACCCCCCTATCGATCCTCAAAGTCCCCAAACTGTGTTCGCTCATGTTTATTTAACTCGTTTTTAGCCATAATTTGACTGGACTAATGATGCGATTCAAGTTTAGTTGAAAGCTGACATGATCGAGACGGTGCTTTCATTATATTCGCATTTTAGTCAAAATTTTAGGTGTTTTGTTTTTTTGTAATATGAATCGTATGTAATATAAATGTGGGTAAATATAGAAGAAGATAGGACTTATGGATTAAATATGGATTGTGTGAAAAATGATACGCACGTGAAAGAAGTGAATGCTGAGATGAAAGATGATTAAAAGAGTAGAGAAAGAGAACGTGTTTAGAGAAGAAGAAGAAGCAGATGTGACCAATGACACTAAACAAAAAAACATAAAATGTGATCCGAGAAAGACGCTAACGAGCACTTATCTAAATGACAACCGCGTTCAACATTGCATTTGTATGAGACGCAAGATCCAGAAAATTGCGACTTTTTTACATCTATTGGACTTGGAAAACGCTGTATTTTTTACGCCCATCATTTTGAGACTTGGGGTGTCGTTTTACTAGCAATTCCATCAGACAATTTGTCAAATGGAAATAGAAACACCGCAATAAGTTTGCTGATAGATTTTCTTGTTAGGTTTCGAACCAATTTTATGTTCAAATCATTTTCTAAGTAATATTGGTTGAAGCCTATAAAATATACGTATTTTTGATGAGCAATTGTATTGGTAATAAGTAGGTACCAATTACTATTGTTAGACATGTTTTTTTTTATATTATAGTCCTCCATGAATGTTATTCGGTGAGATGGGTTAGCATCAGGTGAACCATTGTTTTGTTTTAGTAGTTGTTAAAAAAGATATAATTTGCCAAAAAAAAAAACCGTATTTTAGCTCTTATTTATAACTTATAATAATAGTTTAATAAAAAAATAAACACGTTGACTTGAGAACCTCCTCCGCGTTTTTTTGTCGTTTAAACGAAATAATGACGTATCACTAAAAACAGTTTCTTCCAATTCCATAAGCAGCATATAAGCTTTTCATAAGTAGGTCATATGAACAAAAATATTGAAGTCTTTATAAAATTATTATTGCACTATAATTTTAATTAGACTTCAACTACTTAAATAGTAATAACTACTCAACAAACGACTCAAACTATTAATTTTCAAAAAACTTTGTGCTTGAGCGTTCAGCTTTATTTATTTCAATTTGCGATCGACTGATTCCAAGGCAAAGCAACTTAATTGAAAAAGAAATAACTCTGAACAGTTTTAAAAGTAAAAAAGACATCTTTGATTCTGCGGTGCTGCCATTAAAAAGTAATAACACAAAGTTTTACTCTCTTGAGAGAAAAACAAGCTTAAAGTGAAGCTTAAGTTGAACTAAAAAAAGGTTTGCTATGTTTTTGGGTTCGGTACATTAAAAACTCTTTTAACTTAACCTTAAAGATTAAAAAGATTCAAAGCTTTGTTATATACCTATCCATATTCATACTCAAAGCTCTAGTGATACCTTGAAGAAATATTTAAAAAATGTTAAAAAAATAGTTTCCTTAAAAAATAGACACGTTGGATTATATTTCTTCAGATATTAAAGTATAAAACTTTGAATAAATATGCAAATTTTATTTTTTAGTTTTAATTTACCAGTTTGTAGATAAACGATTTTTTTACATAAACGTTCGTTTTTCTTTCTTAATTTATGATAATTCATTTATTTAACATTTTATTGCACAAATATACATAATGTACAAAAGGTGGGCTTAATGCTATTAGCATTTTCTGCCTGCCGACCTTACAGGTTGTTTCAATAAAAAAAAATGGTTGGCGTGCTAACTTAATATAAATAAACAGTAAGTAACTTAATAATAAACAAGATCAACTAAGTACAGTAAGTTATTTTTGTGTACGGAACTCAAAGTACAAGTTCTAAAAACACTTGTCTTTCTTTGTTTATTTTAACTCAACCCTCGCTGGTGTTTTGAGGTAAACAGTTTAGTAAAATAAAGTTCTTAAGTGTGTTTTAACCTAGATTTTAAAATGAAACGTGAAGGGTTAAAGAGGAACAAGCAAAAATATACTTTATTTATGTGCCTCAACGAATAATATGTAATAGATTAAAGCCCAAAACAAAAAAAAGCATGTCAAAAATAATTGCTTATTTTTTTTTACTACTTACATATGCATACGTTTTTCCAAAATAAGTAACTTTTGTTGTTTTTGTTAAAAAAGAGCTCAGTTAATAGTTTTCTCCGTTAGTTTGCAGAAGCATCTAATTTAGTAAAACTTTTCACAAAAATGTTCGCTCAAAATAGGTCACTCGATATTCTTTTCTTTAATACAGTCAAACCAAATTAGGTGCAGATAGCATCTCTTCGAAAAGGTGCTGTATTTTACAGAAAATACCTATCGATTTAGCGTTTTTAGTTCAGATAAAACTGGCTGCATGATACTTGCTGCTACTAATGACACTCTACTAAATAAATAAATATATGATGCTGGACAATCCACACAACATCATCTAGCCCCAAGCTAAGCAGAGCTTGTGTTATGGGTACTAAAAGACTAACATACTTAATACAATACATTACATAGATAGATATTTTTTATTTTAAGTATATATCAAATACCCAGAACACCTGGAATAAATATTTGCAGATTTTACAAACATTTATCCCAAGGCGGGAATCGAATCCGCAACCTTCCGCGTAGCATCGGTCGTCAATATCATTCTTTTGTTTAAGAAGAACAGTGCCAATCGAGTAAGGAATACAAGTAGTCAAACATCTTACTTTTAAATTTTGAATTTCGTATTGTTTATGACACAACGCATTCTTTTATTTCTGGCATGCACAAATTGTGTGCCACTTTTTTTTCGGGATCGCACATTTTGTGCATTTGCCATTTTCAAGTTTTAACTGTTCTATTTTTGAAATTGGAATCCTCTTTTTTTTAATAACGTTTATAGTTTATATTTCTGGCTAGCACAATTTAGCCATTTAAATTGTTCTATTTAAAAATTGTTTTTTTTTAATCATGTTGTAGGTAAGTATCGTATACTACTAGCGTATTTGCTTCGTCCATTGTTCAGTAATCACTGCCTTCACTCTAGCTTGCTTGCTAAGTTCGCTACGTTTTCTACGTACAAATAGTACCTCATCAATAGAAGCCATCTGTTCCACACCCGAGCGAAATAATTCCGCGCGGAATTCCGCATAGTTCCGCAATGAAGGCGTCTAATGAAACTAAACTAGTTTTTTCAATGAGGTTACGCGGAATTCCGCGAGATTTGACGACGATAATTCGATAGCGCAAGAAACTTGTGGACGAACATAAAACCATTGAACTATAATGCCATAACGAGCAGAAACTTATACCAACTTCTAAGTTTCAAGAGCGCAGTCGGTATGGCTAACTTTAGCTTATTGGAATAATACTGATAGTGAAATCAGAGAAATATTAATTTGAAATGGATTTTATTTAAATTGTATATCTACCTATTGAGTTGCGTTTAGCAAGAAATCTTTATTTTATTTTATCTGAGTAACAAACAATAATTACAATTAAAAAAAGCCAAATAATGTGAGTTCTCAAAACCGTAAAGATTATTTATAGAGAATATGATGTGGTTGTACTATTTAATGATCTCGTAAAAGATACCAATACTACTTATCAAACTTAAAGCACTTAGTTTATTTTTCGAGACTTATCAAAAAACATTATCTATCTTCTATATCTATCTATACTTATAATAAAACTGTAGAGAGGTCAATTCTGTACATAAAATATATTAAAAAAAAAACTATCAGGGGGTGATAAGTGATCGATACTGATGCCAAAAATGCAATCAGTAAAATTTTTGTCTGTCTGTCTGTCTGTCTGTCTGTCTGTATGTTCCTTATAGAAACAAAAACTACTCGACGGATTTTAACGAAACTTGGTACAATTATTATTCATATTTCTGTGCAGGTTATAGGATACTTTTCATCACGCTACAATCAATAGGAGCAGAGTAGTGAAGGGAAAACGGGAGAAGTTACTCCGTTTTTTAAGCTTCCGTCGTTTGTGCAGCCTTAATGGTTAAAGTTACATAGAAATCATGTATGACGAAAATATTCTACATAAAATTGTCTAAAAAATATCCCTGAACAGCATATGTCTATCTTTTATGGTTGACTCACAATAACACGTGTAACTCCTGATAGCTTAGCAGTTCGGAGCATTCTGATTATATTTGTATACTCTTACGTTTATAAGACTCTCAGTCATCCCAAATTTAAAAAAGTTAACATTATTACCTATTCAATAAAAAAAAATCATAGAAATCAGTATAGAAACACCAAACTTATACATGAAATAAGCCATCGCGCCGTCGCACTTGAATACTCAAATCGAGTAAAGTTTGAAATTTGTTGTGTTTACCACTAGATGGCGCTACTGTGCACAAATCCTAGATCGCGCTATCGGTGCGTTTTGGCAATGTGTTATAAGTCGGTCGGTATTTAGCAATAGTTCCGTTAAATTGAGTTATCTTGATAAGTTATTAAGGGTTGCGTATCCGATTACCTAAATAAATAAATATTTAAAAACAAAATATTAAATATTCAAGGGGGTGCTCATAATCTCATACAAAAACTTAATTTACTTAGATGGTTTGTGTTTTTTATATATAATATTTTATAAAAAATATATTGTTTTTGATGAGTACATTTACTTGGGCCAGTTAGCGAGCTTCGAAAACAGGCAGGATAAGGAGATCGATCGCCGCATCTAGAACGCCTGGAAGAGCTACTGGTCCATGAAGGAACACATGAAAGGCGACCTTCCACTTACGCTTAAACGCCAACTCATCGACATGTGCATCCTGCCCGTCCTAACCTACGGTGCGCAGACATAGTCACTGACTGAAGCACAGAAATCCAGACTCAAGATTTGCCAAAGAGCAATGGAACGTAGCATCTTTGGTTTCAAGCGCATCGATCGAGTGCGAAACACTACGCTGCGTTTGCTCACTGGTATTGCAGATGTAGGCAATAAAACCGCGAGGCTTAAGTGGGACTGAGCAGGTCATATTAGCCGGATGGACCCAGAGAAATGGTCCAAAATCGTGACACCGTGGCTGCCTGAAGACGGAAGGCGGCGTAAAGGCCGACCAAAAAGGCGATGGCGGGACGACCTCGATGCTTTCGAGAGGGATTGGTGGACGAAAGCGGAAAGCAGAGAGAAGGATTTGGGGGAGACCTTTGCCCAGCAGTGGAACGAGATAGGTTAGGAAAAAATAATAATATATTTACTTAATCTATACTAATATTATAAAGAGTTAGGTAGTTAGTTTGTGTATTTGTTAAATTGTAAGGGGTAATCTCGGGATCTACTGAACCGATTTTAAAAATTCTTTCACCAATAGAAAGTTACATTATTGCTGAAAAATAAAAAGGCTTTAACGTGGTAGTCCGTTTTGCAAAATGAATCGGAGAAAAAAGGGTCGAATAAAAGCGTTTCTTACGAACGCTGCCTTAACTATGAAAGAAGTGTTCTAGAGAAAAGATGTTGAGCTTGATAATGCCTACAAAAAAGCCACAAGTCAACGACAGCATATATCTTACTTTTTTATTTAATAAAAATTATCCCCAACGAAGTGTGGGCACGTGTCAGCTAGTAATTGAATATATCTCAGCCAATATTGTACATTGACTTTAAAAGAAAGACTTTTAAAAGATAACCTCAAAAGTCTGAACACGTTCTGTTCAGATTGTGAGATGAAATATTAAAGATACAAGTTTTCACTCAAACAAATTACTAAACTTGTACCCACAAAGTTGTACACAAACCCACCGCCAATTATCTAAGCTAGTTAATGGACGGGAACATTGCACACCTGAGTCGGTAAACTCCACTTTATAACTCATCCATCAAAACAATCTCATTATTATAGATACAAATAACGGAACATGAACAGCCGAATAATGAAAGTCGACTTTACGCCGTGGTAATAAGGACTTTTATGGTCGTTATTTTTATGGGCCCAGAGCCTGTCGTAAGAATACTCATCAGGTAGAATACAATATCGTGAAAGTCGAGTTTACGTCTTTTTGCGCTGGCGAAGGTGACAGGCACAATGGAACCTTAGCCGTCTTTGTTTTGGGTCCATTTTGATTATGGCTGAACTTTTTTTGGCTGTGTGAGGGGATGAGCACTGGTTAATTAGCAAGTTTTTGAATTCCTTTTGGCTAATTTAGTAGTTTTACGAGAGATAATTAGAGACGACGTTTCTAAAGATCAAAAGGCAAAATGCTGTTTATAAAAAAAATATTTTTCAGCTAGTGTTAGTTGAGTCAAGTTGCTGAGTGCAACGCAATTTGCTGTCTATGTTAGAAAGATTTAGAACCATTTTTTAATGACGCAGATTTTTGCTTGTCTATGAGCAGAGCCATGTTAAATGGTGACAAGCCACAAATAATTAACGTTTTGAGTACTCAGCGGAATTCCGCGCGTGTCATTTGAATTTGGTTTACACATTATATAAAATCTTTTTTTCAGAAAGTTTTAGACAAGATTGATAATTTTTAGTGTTTTTTAGTTTTCTAATATTTTTTTAATACTCCAAATATGTTTTCCATCGTTTGCCCGTTAAGCGTGATATTTATTCTCCGCTACATATAATGTCACCATCATGACATCTATCGCGAGTTACAGAAACCCGTGCTAAGGGTACTGAACAGGGGGTCCTTTTAATTTAGTTGCACTCCATTTATTTTCCCATCAAACTGGATTTCATTGTTTTAGTGATTGGAATGTTTTGTGTACATTACTTTTTGTAACTTTGACAAAAAGATGTTGTGTTTAGAGGACTTGGTTTTTGTGTATAACCTAATTTGTCTAGTTTGTCTTATGTACCTACTACATATTGATAAATTTGAGCTATGTTGCTTTTTGATGGAAAATATACGATTGTTTTTTTTTTACTTTTGTACACAAGAAACTTACTAAACCTTTTTAATTGAGTCAGCTATGAGAAAAATAAATGTGTTGTTTAGAGGACTTAGTTTTTGTGTATAACCTAAATTGATTCTGGATTGAGTGATGATTTCATTTATGTTGCCTTTTACTAATAGAAAATAAATGTTTTTGACGTGACAACGTCTTATAATTCGATAGAGTCGGCTGCACGCATGAAAAAACATGACTCATGAGGTGTTCTGAGGCGTTCTGAGGCGTTCTGAGGCGTTCCATGAAGTGTCACGTTGTCACGTTCAACTATCAAAGTTAAAGTCAAAGTCAAAAATTACTTTATTCAGTAAAATCACAAGGATCATTTAGAATCGTCTTACATACTAGGTGATTCTAGGTGCCAGTTCCACGCGACCAGAGCCTAGAAGAACGGGCAAGAAACTTCAAGAAACTATCGTCGGTAAACCGACTTTACAGACAACCATTTTTATTTTACTTTTGTAACCTGATATAAAAAAAGAACTAAGGTATAGGCGACAAAGAAATTGGTTTACCACTCTAAGGTTGAATATCATTTGCACGTACAAAACGTCAAGGGCTATTTTCGCTTGACATATTAATAACTGCTACGTCAGAATCTGTCAATCTGTAATCCTTAGCGAATAATTATGTTACTGGGAGATGTCATCAAAAGTGGTAAACCAATTTCTTTGTCGCCTATACCTACTAAATTTTTATTTTGAGTAAGTTATGAAACAAACGGATGGCCCACCCGATGTTACTATTCGGTATGACGGTTCACGAGATACATCCTCGTCCCCGTCCAAGACAGACAGCGGGATCTCGTTTTACCATTTCGATA
This sequence comes from Ecliptopera silaceata, assembly GCA_932527185.1. Lineage (NCBI taxonomy): Eukaryota > Metazoa > Arthropoda > Insecta > Lepidoptera > Geometridae > Ecliptopera > Ecliptopera silaceata. Next base: position 2,560,030 of record OW052205.1, on the reverse strand, counting down.
CGGAACCCAAAAAACTATGAGCAGAGTATGAAGCAAGATCTCATTTGCAAGGATAAAACGGATAAGTGAAATATAAGTCCATAGAGCTTAGGTTCGACGTAAAATACTTTTACCGTAATATAGCGGTTAAAAAATATAAAAAAACACCAAACAACAAATAAGTATATAATACAGATGTTTTATGCTTCGTGCTCTAGCAAAGCTTGTGGTATAAACTACATAGATTGCTGATAGAATACTTATAAACATGTTTGTTTTGTACATAAATACATAGAATACACAAATGTTTGTTATGTTTGTTCTCGGTGGGGAGCCCCCAACCCACAGCACGGAAAGTAAAACTACTAGGTAGGTACTAAAAAACGACTACTACTACTACTACTGGTAAGTAAAACTACTGAGCCGTGTCTGTCACAATATTTGTAGATTTGAAAATTAAAATGTTTCAAAACACGGAGAGCCGTCCGAATTTAATTAATGATATTAAAGAATCGAAAAACATGTTTGTGTCTGTGACACACTTTCTTAATATCCCACGTGCATGTATTTTTGTCGGAAAATATTTTAATACGGAGTCGGAAAATTTTAAATTCAGAAATAACATTTTTAACTGTACCTAATTTTTGATGTGACAACGTCTTATAATTCGATAGAGCCGGCTGCACGCACGAAAAAACATGACTCATGAGGCGTTCTGAGGCGTTCTGAGGCGTTCCATGAAGTGCAAGCGAGAGCGCGGATTATTTTGCAGAACCGCTTACAATCCCGTTTGTTGACGTTGTCACGTTCAACTATCGTCAGTAAACCGACTTTACAGACAACCATTTTTTGTTAAGTCTGCGATGATTTTATTCTGTTTGTTTCGAAAGCAATTTTTAATTCTTCTTATGAATAAAAGTTAGGCAAAAAAAATCTTTAGAAGCTACATATTATTTTTTATTAAAAATTAACTTGTGTATTTTGAAATAAACCAAAATCTGTGCACAATTGAAATACTTATACACAAGCATAGTTTATTTTGATCGTGTACTTAAAAAAATATTTTGTCATTTTTAAAATATGTATAATATTTTAAAGTATGCTATAAAAAAGTTGTAATGACGGTAGCAGGTTTTCAAGAATCTCTTTAAGTAACAGCATCACAGTCTTCGCAACTAAGATTATCTTGTGTTCCAGCGAAGTGAAGACTAATCCTTTAATCCTTTGGAGGGAGAGTGCCTGTTCCTGTTTTACCTGTGAATATTTTGTGAGGAATTCATTGTTTTTTGTTGCGTGTTTACGGTGTTGTTTGAAAGCTCTTTCTGTGTTGAGGTTTGAGGAAGGAATTTTTAATATTTTTGCTCATGGTTTTGTCTGACCGTGTTGATCCTAAGATATGACGGTGTGGATGTTGCTTATAATTAAAAAAAAACATTATGCCGTTAGAATCTTTAGATGAAAAAAAAACTTATCTCAGTTTAGTCGGCCTTATCCATAGGAAAGACAATATCAATACCTATATTCAGATAAAGAGATGTTTTTCTCCGTTTGAAGTGCTGTAGCTCTAGCATGAGTTTTTACTATACTATATTTACTATACTCGCTAGCGTCTGTAGTTAAAAAAATGTATGAAGATTTGTACAGTGCCTCTAGCGGATAGTTGGGTACTAAAATTCGTCATACTAATATTGACGTAACTACTGTAGTAAAGTCAGGCGATTTTACTGTGACATCTCATGGTAGATACACTGCTATTGCAATGGTTGCACGACCAGGTTCGAACCCACGATCTATAGATATATAGTTCTCCAGCGGCACTATACTTTATTACTTTTTAATATTATTCTACTACTAGATTTCAATTAAGATGCTACTATCGTCATAAAACTCTATATATACCAGAAAAAAATATCTTAAACAACCTTAAAAGTGGAATATTAAATAAAAACAACCTCTAAATTGTTCCTCCTTCCTCTCCAAGAACTAATAAACGAGTGACACTAATTGGACCAAGCTTCTTAAGCCACAATGAAAATGCTTTAAAATATATCTTAAAATATTTTTTCGGCTATTATTAAAGACACGTAAATTCTTTTGGTATTTTGTAAAAGTGATGAGACTAATTTTGAGGGAGCGTGCTAAACGAAGGCAATTTTTGTTTTTTCGAAGGTTTTAAAGCAATTTCGCTCAGGTCGGGTCCAAGAGTGTGATGTACACTGCCTTTTATGTTTCAATATTGAGACTGTGATAAACGGTACCAGATTCAGCAAATTTAAATTTCTTGGACCTTATTTACTTCAGTTTTTAGGGTTTTATAAATATGTAAGAACCGTTTTCTGCTTCGTTTCTAGTTTTTTTCAATAATGTATAAATTTTTCAGAGTACAACAACTTGATACTGCAAATGTGAGCACTTACTCAGTTGGAGAATTTATGTACTTTTAAAAACCGGAGTTTTAATAGCAAAAGATTGGTAGCAGAATAGACATGGCACCAACTTTTTGATATAAATAGCTCCATAGAACTGACCTAATGCAATTATCGTGTTGGTAGTGCAGTTGACATACACCAAGAAACTTCTTAGCTTACCTATACATAGAACGATGGTTATTCTCGAAACTCAACTCGATTCTAATCTCAACTTGATATCGATCTCACGGTGTTGCCAGTTTTCAAACGGTTTTAAAAAGGTGTTTTTAAATTTTTCTGTAATTTTCGAGAGTAACCTGGTACGTTTTGTATTTAGGTTCACTGATTTGATTTATTAAAACTGCTGTTTCAAATGTAATTAATAAAATAAATCATAAACTGATCCGTAAGAGTTATACTTAAGTACCTACTTAATAACGTGTATTTTACTATCCATTTATATTATTAAATATTTGTTTACATTTTTTTTAATGAACTTTTACTTGATTTCTATACGAAAATCTACAAAAGCAGCATAATAATCTGCTCCAGTAAAAAATGAATAAAAACCTCTGGAACTGCTGCAAAACAAACTTTGCAATACTCTGAATAGTTTGAGACTGTCGCAAAGCTAAGTTACTTTTCAATTGTAAGTTATTTTTATGTATTGTTTTGATGTCAATAGAAGTAAGAACAAAGATATATCGATATACGTATAATTCGATCAATCGATTTCCTTTGATTAATTCACCATTGAATATTACAGTAAATGTTAGTTGATTCATTACACAATTATCCAATTAATCTATTCATGTTCAACGACAATGGTTAATAATTATCTTTGAAGCGTTATTACACTTATCGATATCGACATCGAGACGATACCAAAAACACTTACTCCCTATGTTATAAAAAGTTAGCGTTGAATTTAAGTCATCAGTATGGTAATTAGTACTTCAAGTCTGCGCTATTTTTTTATAAGTTAGACCGTTTAACACTAGTGACAATCGTAAATATATCATAACGGTGTCGCATCTGAGATACGTTGCGTGGTAATATTAAATAAAGAAATAAATTATGTATATAAATAATTTATTTCTTTATTTAATATTACCACGCAACGTATCAACGTACAAACAACACAGGATATTTACAAAAGAACACTAATAAAAGTATTATTAAGTAATGCTACAATGTTTGGAAGTTAAAGCGATGACGTACATTGTAAATTATATAGATACGTTTTATTTGAGATTACTTAAAACCGCGTTTAGGCAATCGTATTGCAAGACGATCATAATAGATGGCAAACGATTTGCGGTATGCAGCGCAAACACTGGATGAGAAGAGCCGAAGACCGGACTCAGTGGCGCGCCTTGTGAGAGACCTACGTCCAGCAGTGGACTGATCAATGGACAACAATGGACAGGTTGATTATGATGCCCGTGAGTTGATAAGGTGTATTAGCTTTCTGCTAATATCGTGAAGTTGTCGTGATGTCGTATCGTAGAGTGAACCGTCCTACTTAAACCGAAAGTAGTTCTGTTAGAAACCTACCTACATTAGTAAAAATATACTTAGTAGTCCTAAATTTAGTGGTATTTTAGGAATTTAATTATGCTAATTTTAATTTAAAAGCTATTCTTGGCTCGCTTTTATTACAAAACAACAAAACTGGAATACTGTTGTATTAAATTTGTAAATAAATTGTCTAATTAGTCTATCTATAGATACATCGTAAATATAGAGGCTGTTTTATTTGTAACATTTTCAGCAATTTCATTAATTAAATTAGTTATCTAATAAATTGTCTAATTAGTCTACCTATAAAAGGTTACAATGTAGGTGTATCAAAGGCTTAATTCTATTAAGTGAAAAACATACAGCTTTCAACGAAAATAGACACAAACCTTTGTTTTTCGTGAATATTTGAACTTTTCTGGGGGGCTATCCAGCAAAGGGAAACTTGCGCGACTGAATATCCTTTCAGTTGTAGTTCAGTTTTCGATGATTTTACTATAGTAACTCATCAGTATTCCATGGCATTTTTGTGGACTGACGTGACTGAGCTTTATAAAATTATGACTGAGCTGTTAAAAATGACGTCAATGCCGCGGTTTGAGCATGGCCTACCTGATTTTTGGTTAATTCTGTCAAACGGTATGAAAATCGATCATTGAAAATATCAATAAAAGACGAAGAAGAAAACTGAACAGCAATTTGATCAAATAACAGTTCAAAAACATTTCAGTTGTCAGGATACGCCCCCTGAACATAAAAAATACATGGAGTTAGTTACCGCTAAACAAAAATATGGATCGTACGCTGAAAAAATAAAGATGCTAGAAAAATACAAATATATTTGTTTGATAAAGAGAACATTTCGCGAATATATTGGGATAGAATATTTAATAGGGATTTTATATTCATACTTAGGCTTTTATATGTGTGTGTTTTACATTAAATATGAGTGTATTTTTACATTAAATAAATAGGTAAAGAATACCTAATGGTTACCTAAGAATTTCCCTATTACTTTATTTACAAAGTTGCAAAATAAAATGGTACAGCTCAGTTGGTATTCAGCGGTGGGTAGTGGGTTCGATCCCTACACAAAGAAACATTTTGTTGGATGATAAACATTAATACAGCTAATATCCTTGGCTGCTGTGTCTTTGACACTAAATGGTTGATAATTATATGAATAATTATATTATACTAGCTGACCCGGCGAACTCTGTTCCGAATGTGATAAATGATGAACCACTCGGCAGATTATAAGCAAACTTCACGTAAACTATCTGCTAATTAGTCCGAATAAAGCCTAATTGGTTTACAGAGCTCGTTCTTGAGTTATAAAATAACAACGAAAAGTGACATTGATTTAAATATTTTTAGAAAAGTTAATTTTATATTTCTGTATTTTTTGCCTTTTATCTACATTTTTCGTAAAGAGTTTCTTTTGAAAAAAAAACCTAAGAATTACTAGGACCGTACCTATAATTGCTGAGCATTCGCATGTAATTGAAGGATAATTATTGGTCCGTAAGTCAACTTTAAACAAGTTCGGTATTCCCATTTAATAAATGATCAAGTTAGCAACAAGTTTGACTAAAAATAGCTATAAATAGTGAAAAAAACTGAACTAGTTCAGCGAGTTTGCGATCACTGATCTGTAAGTCCTTGCTTTAATGAGCACCAGCTTCGCATAGTTACCTGGAGCTTGTTTACCTTCATGATATGCTCGCGACTTCGTCTTATTATCATTATCTATACTTTACTTATAATATTATAAAGAGGTAAAGTTTGTATATTTGTTCAATTGTAAGGGGTAATCTCGGGATCTACTGAACCGATTTTAAAAATTCTTTCACCAATAGAAAGCTACATTATTGCTGAGTGTCATAGGCTATATTATATTTTCAAAAATAGGGATCCTTACTAAAACTTCAATTATGCCCAACGAAGTGGTCACGGGTCAGCTAGTATTTTAATATACTTACTTACTAGAGTCCGACCCCAACACATCTCACCTCTTGTTAGGTAGGTTTTCAAAAACTAATTTTCCATTATTTTTGTATAACATTACAATATAACCTAGCTAAGAATTAAGCTTAGTTTATTTTTGTTAAACTTATATTGATGAATGTAACCTACAAACTTGATTGAAAATAAAATTTATTATTATTATTAAATATTAAATGTTACAGCAGTGTTTACTACTTTTAAACACTTTTACTACTTTATATCAGGTTATCGGTCTGCCCCACACTTAAAGATTAAATAAATAATAACTTGGTTTAAGTAACTTCGTTTACTACTGTTAGCAGATAGTTCTACTGTTTCTTATGTTTTTTATATATATATATAAAGGATATATATATCCTTTTTTAAAATACGTAATAGACGTACTTAAGTTTATTTGTGAAGTACCTATTATTAATACTGTGTCTCAGTAACCTTACAACGCTGCTCTAAATTATTTAGCGTAGCTATTAAAATATGTAATAAGTTACTACAAAGTCGACTTTTAAGAGAAGACTTCGGTTATCGGCGAATTTAATAACTTAATTTAATAATTTTACTGTTCTGCATAAACTTTATAAAAAAAATTCCCTACGAAAAAATTGTTTTATAAAAGTCGGTTGTTGTTTAGGTTAAATACAAAATATAATATATTGTAGGTATGTTAACATATAAAATACATCGTACCTACCTAAGGTACGATGTATTTTATATGTTAACATTGTTAGATAGCTTTAGATGACACTTGAGTGAGATCATAATTTTTCAAAATTGAATTGCCACAAAGGTTTCTAATAAACGATTATAACTAATTTAATAACTTTAACGAATTAGAAATGGCTAATTTATTTATTTGTGAATCAAATAAAATTGTATTAAATGAGGATGTTTTGTAATAAGATTATATCTATGCAGGTATTTGCACGTACCTATTTGTAAGTCTAATCATTAATACCATGTGTACCACAACATCCATTACATAACACTGATACAACATTTCAAAACAAAAGCACATATACAAAAACAAAACACAAACAATTCAAACAACTTACCAAAACGTGACCTCACACTTTCACACACAGTCACAAAGTTCAAATGCCGGACGCACGAGCTATGCCGAAAGTTCGGGAATCTCGGAACACGTATATATAGACCGTACGCGACCAACTAGCGACGTAGTACTGACTACAGTCGGGGCAGAGAACCCCCAAACTGCAAGTGAAGGGGGAGGGGCATTGCGCAGTGATGCTGTGGACTGGGTAAATAATTCAAGAAAAGCTTTAAAGCGCTGTAATGATGGATTGTGTTTGGGTTTGGGATGTATTGCGTTGGTAAAGCGCTTCGGAATTGACTGTTTGACTACTAATCATTTCGTACTAGAAACTTTGGAAGCTTAGCAGAATGTTGAAATTGTATATTGCAGTTTAAGGTTAGAGATAATTTATTTCTCAAAAAGAAATTAACATTTCACTTATATGAGAAACTTATACATAAAAAAGTAACTTTCACATGCTTAAAGTTCAAGCAGTAACATAATTATAAAATATACATAGTAAATTCCTAGTGAGTGAAATGTGAATACATTTATTCATAGGTATAAATCAATATAGGATCTTATCGTGGATTATTGTAGTCACCTTTTGATTGATGACCGATGTGGCGCGGCGGGCGAAGGTCCGCCTGCGACGCGGAGGTGGCGGGTTCGATTTTCGCCTTGGGATAAATGTTTGTACGATCTGCAAATATTTATTCCGGATGTTCTGGGTATTTCATATGTATAATAAAAAAATATCTCTATGTAATGTATTGTATTAAGTAAGTATAAGTATAGGTAAGTATGTCAGTCTTCTAGTACTCATAACACAAGCTCTGATTAGCTTGGGGCTAGATGTTGTTGTGTGGATTGTCCAGCATTATTTATTTATTATAACTATTTGTTTTCATACAGTGGAAAAGTATAATAAAAACATGTAAAAGTATGAAAAAAGTCAATAAACTTCAAAGTTGATGACTTTTTTTATTACCTTCGTATGTTAGAATTATGTTTCAGAAAGCTCTATAAATTCAGGTTTGCATATAATTGGCGAATTATTGTGAAATAAATTTTTGATAGCCGTAATAACACTAGCATGTAGCTGTAAAATTTTAATATAAAATCATAGTTTATTTTGCATTTGATTATTAACTCTTTACTACTCAAAAATAATTGCTTTAGTTCTGTAAACAAATATGTTTATGCACTCCCTACTTCTTCTTCTTCTTCTTCTTATCGTGTCGATTCTACAACTGTATTTTGTTGTAGCATCGTGTTGGAAAGATTAGCCAGACTAGTCACTGCTTTGCCGTGCCTAGCTGTTACCGGTGTGCACCGAGGAGGCTCTTTCCATGCACTCCCTGTATAATAATTATACAGGGAGTGCCTCAAGCATAATTCACATATATGTACCACTATTTTAATGATAAAAAATTTCTATAACTTCGAAAACCTAAGATATTTTTAATTATTTTTGCGGCTATAATATTTCATACGTTTTAATTTGTTTCAAAAACTGAGTTGTATTTAAGCTAAGATTACAAATTATTAAGACTAGAATTATTTATTACATTAAGATTAATTGAACATTTAGCATCAAAAGGGCAAACAAAATCGATTCTTACAGTGATTAGCACTAAGATTTATTTGGAATACGCATTGACCGAGAATTTGCCGCAGCTCAATTTGCTGACCACTGAGAATCTGAAGAACGCTGCCTTAACAAATAAATCTGTTGGTTCCGAATATACGTATAATGTTAGAAAGCAATCGTTAGTATAAAGTATATTAATATATTTTATAGGTCTTTGGAATTAGATTCAAGTCTAGTTCATTTGTATTATTAAACTTTAAGAAACTTTAAAAAAAGACTTTAAAACAGTTTTTTTTTTATTTCACTCTATTTTTTCTATTCCTACTTTTAATAATTTTCTAATCGCGAAAGTAAGGGTATAATGTATGTTTCTTACTCTTTCACGCAAATACTGAAACTTGCAGTAATGTAGTTTATACATCAGAATAACACATAGGCTATAATTTATAAAATATTGTAAGTATTAACAAAAATATAACGATAGCAAGATGATGTCACGGGCACCACCTAGTAGAAGAAAAAAAATGATTATTGTAAGAGCTATCTTGCACTCTGAGATTAAGATTAAATATTAAATGATAAGATAAATAATTATTATTATTCATTATGAAGTAAGTTTAATACTTACTTCATAATGAATAAGTGACATCCAAAAATAAAAAAAAACATCAATGTTATCATCATTAATGAACATTAATGTTTGTTCTCGGGATCGAACCCACGACAAAACTGTTCAATTATAACCAGTCATAATAATCTTTATTAAGACCTTGTATGAGGTCATGGGTTCGACTCCCGCATGCGACAGTTACAAATTATAACATTAGTTGCGTCAATTAATACAAAAAGGGCTTTAACAAAAAGTACAAGTCGACTTAAAGAACTTAAAAAAAACTTATCTTAAGAGTTTGTGTGTGTGATCAATTAAACGTTAATTTAAAAGGCGATAGGGCATTGTCGGTTCCATTTTAGATATAAATACCTACATATTGGATTTTATTGAAACTCTGCAGAAATATAGTTTATACTAACAAATAGTCTATAATTTAATTTATACTTACCTAAATAAATATGGATAATAACAAAGTTACGGGCACCAGCTGGTAGATTAAAATACAAAAAAAAAACTACAACTGCAAGCATCCACCATATTGTAACTATTTTATGTATAGTATTTTATATATATAATATATATAGTATACATTCGTTTTGTTTTTTTTACCATTCCAAGGTAAAAAAACAGACCTGGGTTCCATATTTGTGCTATACACTCTGTCCCTAAATTTAATTAAATAAATACTACTTATATCCACTGCGAATACTTTTATATAGGCCGACCTAAAATGCAATTCCCCTAGAGTTCATCAAATAAAACTGTGTGTGTACAGTCCGTATCAAGAAATGATACCAATTTAACTTTATTGCAAATATTTTGAAAATAAAATATGTTTAAAACAAGCTATTAAATCTCTTAATAACACCAACGCAACGCAAATAAAATTACTTACCAGAGATCAGCCACAGCCCAGTTACAAAAATGTAAGCAAATACATAAAATGAAATAACAAAAAAAAATTTGAGTGTAGGTCTCGAGTTTATTACTATGCACTCAAGGTAAACATTTTAATAGTTTTAAAAATACATCAACTTGTGATGCTGACTGTACACCGGAATGGTTTAATAACGTTATGGGGCAGGTGATGTGACTCATCGGTTTATAACGGGCGGCCACAGTGTCAAATACAGTAGAACAACATTGAAAAAGTTTCACAAGCAAACTAACATTCGAGGCGAAAGCAGAAAAGAGACATTTGTTTTGACACTTCATAATTTAAACAAAATAATGTAAGTAATCTGATTTTCTAGTTATTTTATATCTCAACAAATCTCAGAGCTAGTTCGTATTTTAAATAGTAAAACCAACGTCAATGCATGCATGTGCAGTTGTCTATAATATTATGCACACGAATATTTATAAGTAATGCGATAAATGCCCGTATAACATAACTATACCAAAAGTTAAATACGGTGTTTATATTATTTAGAAATTGCTTTTAATAAATTTTAATCATATTAAAACGTATAACTTGTTCTACGTTATTCGTTACACTGTTGTCAATTTGTGGTAAAATCAAAGGGCGGTCGTGCGTACATAAAACAATAGATTATTACATACTTTCACAAATGAAATTTGTTTTATCGACCATCTATGCTTATTATTATAGCACTTATGAACTCATGAGCTCGTATGAGTCATTGGTACATATTGTTTGTTTTTGAAACTAATTTATTTAGAGATTGTGAAAAAATTGTTTGTTTACTTATGTGGGTAAATGTGGACTGTTTAGGTACTGGAAGAACGTTTTTATGGACGTTTGTGGGACGAGCAGTGATGTTTGTTCTGTGTCTGGTTGTTCATCATCATCATCAACCTATATCAGTCCACTGCTGGACGTAGGTCTCTCCCAAGACGCGCCACTGAGCCCAGACTTCGGCTCTTCTCATCCAGTGTTTGCCAGCTACACTCCGCAGATCGTCGCTCCATCTCGCCGGAGGGCGTCCTACACTACGCTTGCCTAAACGCGGTCTCCACTCCAGTATCCGTTTGCTCCAACGATTGTCGGTTCTTCGGATAACATGGCCAGCCCACTGCCACTTCAGCTTGCTAATCCTTTGAGCTATGTCGAACACCTTATTTTTCTGACGAATAACATCATTCTGGTTGTTACTATGTATTATATGTAAGTATTTAGATAAACTGGATTTATTAACAAGTAACAAACTGATTTTAATAAAGTTTCGTCATTTTTACTTCCTAGAAATACCGAAAGTTGATTTCTTCTAAGAACATTTTATAAGCTTATTGTTCTGTTAAGTAGAAGAGTGAACAAGTCTACTGACAATGAAATTTGAATGCCTTTGTAATATCCTTTCATCTTGAATTGAATTCTCAGCATTGAAGTTAAGACAGCACTTAAGACGAGCAGGGGGCCTATCCAGACCGCTGAAATGTTTTTGAGCTTTTATTTGATCAAATAACATTTCAGTTTTCTTCTTCGTCTTTTATTGATATTTTGACTGTAAATTAACTTTGACAGAATTGTGACATGCCGAAGTTTGTTTTGGTTTCATTTTGCAGAATTCATGGATTCATACAAACACGAAAATTATAATGTTTTGTGACAATTTCAAAGTAGTTTTAAAATTAAAACGCAATTAGCTGCGATTTCAATGCTGACCTGTGAATTTTTATAGGTTTTCAGGACTACCATCTACACATTTTCTGAAAAAAACCTAAGTAGGTATGGGCAAGATAACTTCAAAGTAATATCATCGCTTCATCCTTTTATTTCTTACTTAACACTTGTTTTTAAATAGTCTAAGACAACAAGGAACATAAATGCCTAACTAGTTGTATGTAATCGTAGTTATAAATCCTATTAGTCTCATCATATTTAAAATATTTATGGCAAATTTATATAGAGACAACATAATTTCAGTACCTATCCTGAAATAAATTTTTGCTAAGATAAACCATCATTGAGATTAGTAGCATAAAGTTACATCTAAAATGTAGGTACAATAACATAAGATAAGAATATAGTACATCATCATCTTCCTACCCTTGTCCCACATTATGTGGGTCGGTACAACATGTCCTCTTCTTCCACTCACTTCTATCAGACGTCATCTCAATGTTCACACCTTTCTTACACGTCATCATTCACATTCACATAGTACATACCTACAAAACTTTCTTACCTATTATTTTGTTTCAGAATACTATGCAGATTACCATGAAGTTTCTACTTGTGTAGTAGACAGTATAAGACTATATAAAATTAATCTGCAAGTTGTAATTTGTAAAATGACTAGAATTCAAGGAATAAAACCATTTTGATTCTTTATTATTATTATATCTTATATATGTGGTAAAGAATGATTACATAGTTTATAATATGATATTAAAATCTGTACATAATCTAATTTTTTTTCCTTTATTTCATTAGACTTGAACAAGTATTCATGAACATTTGACAGTAAGTATTTGGTAGTAAGCTCTGCCTTCCATGCTGTGGGTTGTGGGTTCGATTCACACCCAGAGCAAATTTTAATGTTTGTGTGATGAATATAAATATTTTTTCTGAATCTGGGTGTTTCTATGAATGTGTTTACAAAAAAAATGTAAGTATGTAAGTATTCTATCAGCAATCTAGTTCCCATACATAAAGAGCTTTGCTTAGTTTGGGACTAGAGTGTGAAGTGTGAATTGTCCAAAAATATTTATTTATTTCCCAAGGCATGCACTTGAACCAAACTAAACAAAACTTGTATGGGAAATAGATTGCTTGAATACTATTATAAGTAAGTATTCTAAAAATTAATACATATTAACACCCAAATGCAGAACACATATTTATGTTCACAAATAGTAATAAATAAATATTTTACCAATGACAAGTAATCACATAAATGTTTGTTTGTGGTGGGGATTGAACCCACCATCCTAGCATAGATGCCAGAACTAATGCCAATACTGAGCTGAGATATATATATTATTAAGTATATATTATTTTGTTTCAGAATATGCAAATTACCATGATGGTACTACTTCACTATCCTAATCTGTTTATGACTATTAAACTAATCTTTGTTTTCATTTGTGAAATAATATAGTAATTCAATAAAACCATGTTTCAGTATTATTTTATTAAAACATTTCTAAATAGATAGATAACTCTTTATTGTTCATCACACATAAATAAAAACAAAGAGCTTAAACAAGTAGTAATAGGCATCAGAATGGGTGGCCTTATCGCTGAGAGAGATCTCTTCCTGGCAACCGAAATTTGCTCGTGTCACATCCCAGATATACCTGAAATAAAATGAAGTGTATTGTAAATAGAGTTAATACGCATAGAGTTCAATACTAAAATATTTTACAGTCTTGAAATCTGAACATAAATCATTTTCTTTTATTTCATTACACTTAAACAAGTTAAAAAAATGTTTATGAACATTTCACAAAGCTTGTATGGCAACTAGAATACTCATATACTGTTTTATGAATAAATTCATAGATATGTAACATGTTGACACCCAAAAGCAGAACATACATTAATATTTACTAATAGTAATAAAAAAATGTTTTACCAATAAAGACTTATTGAACTTTTAAAAAATATTTATTCTTGGTGGGGATGGAACCCACAGAGAAGACAGAACTAGTACCAAATGAGCTGTGATGCCTATTGCAATGATTGATTTAGTTTGTTATAGGTATATTTATGAACCTATCAAGTGAAGTAATCAACTACCTGGACGATTAAATAGAATGATTCATGTCTTAGTCTTAAATTGTTGTGTTCTGATTTCTGATCTGCTAACCCATACTGGGCACCAGCATCTTGTGTGCATCTGAAACATGAATAAGTGGTGACCAAACATGTTAGAAACTCTGCAACAGATGTCCACCTCCGACGCGGAGGTTGTGGGTTCGATGACCGCCTTGAAATAAATGTTTGTATGATCTGCAAATATTTATTCCGGGTGCTCTGGTTATTTTATATGTAGGTAAAATAAAAAATACCTATCTATATAAGTAATGTATTGTATTAAGTATGTCAGTCTCCTAGTATTGAAAAACAGGACAATCCCGACATACGTTTCATGTTTATGATTAGATTTGACATTAAAATCTTCCATAATTAGGTAGTACACTGATTTATTCACTTTTCAATAACATACTTGTTTGCGAAATGCGCAAATCCGGTGTAGGTTTGCCAAAGCTGAGGTTTTTATTCTCCGTGAAATACTTACAAAGATTTCACCATTTTCTCAATTATGTATGTATTAAAACTTTCACATACTCACATATTTTTTTTTTTATAATCCTTTGGCTTCAATCTCGCCTGATGGAAAGCGCCGATGAAGCCGACGATGGAGCAGGATGGTCTAGAAGACACCTATTTATATTGGCCTTGAATTGATCTAGGTTGTAATGATTGGGAAAAACAGACGCAGGCAGCGTATTACCTATTATCCTGAAGGCTCTTCGCTCAATCGAGTCCAAGGCAGCCAGCAATATTATGATGGCACATAACAATATTATGATACAACAATCACGAAAGTTACAATGAAAATGCAAAATCTTTAGGTTATAAATAATAAATGTAAACAAACTATAGGGACGGAATATTCGATAAACTTCGATGCATCGAAAACATCGATATTTACAATGCGATACCTACATCGAATCGATCCGATGTTTTGAAATGCTTTTGATATACTCGAAATATCGATGTTTTTTCAGTTTTTAGTAGAAAAACATCGAGTCAATAATTATATCCAAATAATTTCATAAAAATTCCAGTTTGAACATTATAATTTTACTAATTTTTTTCCTATTTGATTATTTAAAAATGAAAAGTTTATTATTGGACTGACAATATAATAAAAATATTGTCTGTAAATATGTAAATATGTGTACTAAAAAAATGGCGGGCTTCAATGTTTACAAACAACGAATTGTGAATAACATATTTTGGTTTTGTGGACGAAATAAAATTGAAGTAGATTGTGTATTGTATAATTATATTATATTTATATACCAACTCATTACAATAAAATCTCATCTTTGTGTGAGCTCTTAAACTCAATTGGACGACATCGATGTTAGTTCTGATTTATCGAATCTAAAAAAACAACGATGATTTTTCAAAATGGACACCCCTAAAACGAACAAGTATGAAGACATGTTAGAGCGGTACAGAAATATGCGCCCGCGAAGCCCCGTTGCAAGTGCGAGCGAGATGCATGCGCCAGCTCGTTGACGTCATTTTTAACAGTTCAGTCATATCTAAAACATTTCAGTCATTATTTAAAACATTTCAGTCATATTTTGAACAGCTCAGCCACGTCAATCCACAAAAAATGCCTACAAAACTGACCTGCAACTGAAAGGATATTCCGTCACGCAAGTTTGCCCCTTCTGGATAGGGCCCCAGGACTTAAACAATAGAAGTCTACTAACGGTATTAGCACTTGACTTGACCTATTCAAGTCAAGTGCTTTACTGCAAGTTGTTATAGATAAACTATTTCAAAAATGCAGGCGCTTCCGCTTCTTTTGCACTCACATGCAAAATGATGTATATAATATTATATACGTACCTATATAGTACAATTGAATTGGTTTTGTAATTTTGGTTGTTCATCGTCTTGACACCTTACTCTTTATAAAAAAACACTGGATCAGGTATTTAAGAGCTAAATGTGCAATCATTTTTTAAATATTTTTGCGAAATATTCACACAGACTTTGAAAAACTCATGAAAAATCCACGATTTGTTATTGCACCCATTAATTCGAATTTAAATCTTTAAAAAAAAAATTCTGGAAAGTTTTTGAATATTTACTTTTTTACTACTATTTTACTTATTACTATTTATATGAACAAATGAAACACGCAGGACCATTGATGTAAAATAAGTATCAGCTTTACTCGAGACAAATGCACTAACAAAACGCTGTATCGCATTCAAATGGACCCAAGAAGCTGTTAATATATTCAGCGCGCTTTCCTTAGATAAAAATATTGTTACTACTTAAACCAGAAACTACAATGAAACTACAGAGTAGTAGAAACAGTTTTGTTTGCTTCAAGAGCTTTTATTAGTGGTTGCATTGTTCTGTACAAATTGTAAGGATCGAGTGGCGCTTGGAATTTTTATTGCTTTATTTTGGGGTCTCAGGTAAAAGTTTGGCATTTAGGAAGTGCAATGAAGAAGTTTAAGTTTGTTGGTGATATCTGAAGTCAAAGTCAAAGTTTATTTATTTGCATTATTAAAAGTATTATAAGATGATATAAACATAGCATTGACCATTGTAATGTTACCCTGTTAGGGTGTGCAAAAAGTTAAAACTACAATTACCTACCTTATAAAAACCTTACCTTATCTTATGAGACATAAATGCTCTTTTAATATATATTCTTTATTTTCGACGCTACGGACAGGGGGATAAGATTAGAAAAGTTCTACTCGAATCAAGATTGAAGTTGTTTTAAATAATTGACACGCAAGAAGAAGAATATTTTAGTATATAGAGTAAGAAACTGATAGTAGATAAAGACCCAGTCTGACAAGCAGTAGGTAGGTAACAATGACGTATTGCTTTAATAAAATAACAATACCACCAAAAGGTTCAAAATGATAGACGTATTATGTTACCACGTAAAATGTACAACGTTTATCTGTCTTGTTCATTTACTCACATAAATAAAACATACGAAGTCGTATAAAAAATATGTTCGTAAAATGATATTGACCAAACGTAATAAAAAATAATATTTTTAAATACCAAACCTAGCCTTACCTAGCGATAACGTAGCATTTACATACTGAGCAGTAACTGGTTCAATAACAGAAATGTAAAATTGTAAAGCAAGATATTACTGAGTTATATTTATCTAAATGATGGGGTCCGTATTGAACAACTCAAAGGACTATTTATTCTCAAGGGCAGTGAGCTTTTAATATACAATTCATATTTTTATCAAACTTCCCCTAAACAAACCCTAATAACACTGGTCCAAACATTATTGACAATAAGACACCATGGGATATTTTTTCATAATAATCCCATTATGAATAGAATCACAAAAGCGTGACTTCTTTGTACCAATATTATGACATACAATAAACCTTATACCTTTGTAATAAGGTCGGGAATCTCAAGAGGCGAACGTAATACCACATTACCATAATTTCATAACGAAGGGACGATTTTCTAATATTACACTCATACTCTGTTTTTTTATGGCAATTCTTTCATAGGAGTTATATTTCCCATTAACGTACGGGATAAGTTCCCGCCCCTATCGAGGCATAATTTTATTTTATCGTCCGACTTATGGAAAGTGCTTGAAGTTTAATAAGTTTTAGACATATGGAAATTTTTGGCACTGTTCAAAAGTACGAGGAATAAATTGTACCGGTCTACGAAAAACTTGTTAGATATACTTAAAATATTGGGTTGTTGAAAACATTCATTCAGTGGTATGTATTCTCAGATATACGTAAATTTTATTTCTATTGAAAGATGAAATGATCCTGGCAGCGAAATAATCCTTGATCATTTTTGGTCCTTCGAGCCGGATATCTTGCAAGAATTAGATCTCCAACTTGAAAGTCGTTAGCCTACTACGTAATAGTAATCATTGGATTTCTGTTAGGATGGCAGATTCCAGCCTTCTGGTTTTCAGTCAGTTCTAAAATACTCTGGCGAAATTCGTACTCCATTTGAAATTTCACTCTGAAATTCGAAGTATTTTGAAATACCTGTGCGTATACTGTAAACTAGTTCTGATATTAATACTAAATTCTTTACAAAAGCTTCATTAATATCAATGTTTACTTTTAAATATTTTACTCTGCCACAAAATCTAATTCTAGAGCGAAGGCCGCAAATTGAGTAAAAAGTAGTACTTATGTAAATTAATACTGCACTGACTATTTTAGCAAACAACATACCTACACCAAATCTTTTTTGAGATAACTTAAACTAACCTTTTAGATAAATAAATAAATATATTCACGGACATTTCAAACATCACACTCTAGTCCCAAATTAAGCAAAGCTTGTACTATGGGAACTACGTACATTTTTTTATAAATACATACATAGAATATGTAGTAACACCCAGACACAGAACAAATATTGTATGTTTATCACGCAAACATTTGCCCTGGGTCGGAATCGAACCCCAGACCCACAGCATGGAAAACAGAGCTACTACCAACTAAGCTGTGATGTGACGCCTGTCTAAGTACAAAAAGACAAGCTAAGTACTCTGATTAAAATATCCACACCAAAATCCCTTGACCACAAGCTTAACAAACAGTACAGTGCACATAAATACTAGCTACATAAATAATCCCAGCTTCACCCCTAATACCCATAAATCGAAATATCGGATTGTTTGGTGCGACCATTGTGATAACGCATAACTCTGATGTATTGGCTGTTTGATGGTAGTTTGACGGTAGGGTGGTAGCTTGGCTGAAATTTGCATAACGTGTAGCAGAGTTGTGAGAAACTACGTCACAATTTATCAATGTTGGACTGATAGAACAAGATAGTGACGATTTGCGGAAGCTCGCAAACAAAACAACTGCATATTATGCATTTATTTCTCTCTTAAAAATTAAAGAATTAATGAATAATTGTGGTGTTAAGGAAAGACTTTGATTTATGTCCTTTGTTTCTATTTATGTGTGATTTTTCTGTTGGATGCCCCTATCAAATAAATAAACACTGGTTGAGAATAGACGAAGATCTGGCTCAGTGACCTTCGTTCAGCAATGGATTGTTGTAGGTTGATGATGATGATGAGAACAAGATAAAAGAGATTCAGAATATCACGTGTCATGTTTCTCAAACGTTTATTTTCTTTTTTAAGGATTTAACAGAAAACATATTATGCAGGCATTACTATCTGTAAAAAAAAGAAATATTTTATTTTGCACCAACTACAAAAGAAAATTAACAACGTAGCGAACATTGTAAATTACAGGTACAGGCAGTACTGTGTATTGTGAACGGGCTATCTGTCTGAGTATTTTTACAAGTTTATATCGAAAAATTATTATGCAAATACTTAACAGTTCTTTGGTAAAGAACTGTGACTTGTGAGTATTGAATCATAATATCGTATTTTATTTAAATTTATTTTCTCACAGATCTAAAATCAACTTCATTCAAACAAAGTGTCCTAAAATAACGACTTGTACCTTTAATAACTTTTTGTACCTTCCAACCTTTAACCTAAACGAGTTCAAAGCCCGCTATCAGTAATCAGCATTACTTACAATAATAGCCGAAACACCCCAAATCGAATCTTTTATCCGAACAATACTATCTTTACGATGTAATCTGAATCCTACAGATTAATCTTTGTAATTCAGTTTCTATAGCAGTACTTGTAGTTTATCGTCATTGTGTAGGTACCTATATAACAAGTCAGATTAGTGGAGTTATTTCCGTTTTTTTTTATTTGTCTAAACATAATGGTACTGACAGACGTGCTCAAAAAAAGCATGCTAATAAGCTTGCTTAAAATTAGCATGCTCTGCAAACTGTTCACATTTGCCAGAAATAAGCATGCTTTATTTAAAGCATAGTATTCCTAAATAGGCATGCAAACATGTTCAGACGTGCTCCGAGCACGCCCCCACCTACCCGCGCCTCAGGTAGCATGCTCGAAAATCAAACGTCGTTTGATTTTTGAGCACGCTCTAAATAAGCATGCTCATTACATTACACACGTGCTACTAATGAGCACTTGCTCAATAAAAGCATGCTTTCGTGCTAGTAATGAGCACGTCTGTCAGTACCTTAACGCGTAGTCATGTTACGTACCTACTTGACTACGCTGTGTGAAATACCTACTGCAGATATTTCACACATTCTAAAAAATATGTTATTTAAGTAAAATTATACCCCACATTATTTAAATTATGTAGGTATCGTATTAACCTCTAAACGCGGTTATCCAAGTCAAAGTAATGACGTTTATTGTTTAAAATACCTACTTGTTGAAATGTCAACTAATTTTATATTTGGGATCGTGTTAACATAAAAATTACTATATCAACAATTGCAATATTTTTAAATTTTGTTTAAAAAATGCTGATTGTTATTTCATCAATTATGAATTGTTATATATCTACCAAATAATGAAAATGAATTAGTTATTTGTTCCTTCTCAAATTGTTCCTAAATAATGTGTTATATTAGCAGCGTCTATATAAATAGAACACAGTATAGTAAGTAGTATTATATTACTGCGACAGAACAGATGTGAGGATTATTTTAAATTAGTTCCTGATAACATGTTCGTGGATGATTTGATGTGATTGTAACTCCATTTGGCGAGGGGCGAATTATTTATTTAATGTACTTAATCATTTTCACTTTAAATAAATACGTGTTTAAGGGTCCCTTCATTGAGCTCTGTGAAATTGGCGAGGTTTCGAATAAGGTTTTTATGAACTGAAACGTTTCACGGTTATAAAAAGATATGCATATCAAAGAATGATTCTTCGAAAGTAGAATGTATTGAAAAAAAAATTGATTTATTAATTAACAACTGAGAAATTAATTAATTTGTAGACAAAGTTTTCGAAAATTAGCAAAAAAAGCGTACTTTCGATGGTGATTGTGATCAAAATAATAATAAGGAAGTAATATAAAAAATGAAATATGAAAGAACACTTTGCCGTGAGTAGAAGCTACAAAAAAAACTATCATACGTTCATACAATGTCATATTGAAAAGACGGTATGAAAAAAAGCATATTATAAAATTTTACCCTTCAATATAACTGTTATTTCTACGAAGATTATAGAGACTACAGCTGAAATATACCAACTATTTACAAATTCAGGCTTTTCTGAAAATAATAAAAAAAAATTGGAAGCTTGTAGCTACTACTTATTTTTATACAATTTTTTGAAAACAACCTATAAATCGAGGAGCGCACCTCGTCGTAAATCAGTCCGCCTCGAGCGGTCAGAGAGAGCGGTCATGTCGGTCTTCGTCGCGATCTTCAAATATTACGTAAATAATTATAAAACCAAAATCGACATCAAATATAGTGAGACCGAGTGGTTTTGATCCTAAGAATAAAAACGTTTTTTTTATTTATACCACAATGACGTTCCGTATTGAACAAAGTTCATATTATTGTTAGTAACAGACAATTGGGCGGCCTTTTCGCTACGAGCGTTCTCTTCGTAACAACCTTTGAAAGGCAACTTTTATAGATTTGAATCTTTGTGAAATCAAAAATGATTTTAGAATTTTTCTTTAGCTACTTAGGAATATTTATATCCGTATGGATATAAATATTCCAATTGGATATCCACTTTAAAATCCAAGATGACGCTGCTGATTACGAATATGGCAACCATTTTGGAATCCAAGATGGCGCGCACAAGTTTTGGTCAAATTAGCGATATGGGTGTCATTTTCGGGGTTTTTTGGGATGCTGATTACGAATATGGCAACCATTTTGGAATCCAAGATGGCGCGCACAAGTTTTGGTCAAATTAACGATATGGGTGTCATTTTCGGGGTTTTTTGGGATGCTGATTACGAATATGGCAACCATTTTGGAATCCAAGATGGCGCGCACAAGTTTTGGTCAAATTAGCTATATGGGTGTCATTTTCGGGGTTTTTTGGGATTCTGATTACGAATATGGCAACCATTTTGGAATCCAAGATGGCGCGCACAAGTTTTGGTCAAATTAGCGATATGGGTGTCATTTTCGGGGTTTTTTGGGATGCTGATTACGAATATGGCAACCATTTTGGAATCCAAGATGGCGCGCACAAGTTTTGGTCAAATTAGCGATATGGGTGTCATTTTCGGGGTTTTTTGGGATGCTGATTACGAATATGGCAACCATTTTGGAATCCAAGATGGCGCGCACAAGTTTTGGTCAAATTAGTGATATAAGTGTCATTTTCGGAGTTTTTTGGGATGCTGATTACGAATATGGCAACCATTTGGGAATCCAAGATGGCGCGCACAAGTTTTGGTCAAATTAGTGATATGGGTGTCATTTTCGGAGTTTTTTTGGATGCTGATTACGAATATGGCAACCATTTTGGAATCCTAGATGGCGTGCACAAGTTTTGGTCAAATTAGCGATATGGGTGTCATTTTCGGGGTTTTTTGGGATGCTGATTACGAATATGGCAACCATTTTGGAATCCTAGATGGCGTGCACAAGTTTTGGTCAAATTAGCGATATGGGTGTCATTTTCGGGGTTTTTTGGGATGCTGATTACGAATATGGCAACCATTTTGGAATCCTAGATGGCGTGATATGGGTGTTATTTTCGGGGTTTTTTGGGATGCTGATTACGAATATGGCAACCATTTTGGAATCCAAGATGGCGCACACAAGTTTTGGTCAAATTAGTGATATGGGTGTCATTTTCGGAGTTTTTTGGGATGCTGATTACGAATATGGCAACCATTTGGGAATCCAAGATGGCGCGCACAAGTTTTGGTCAAATTAGCGATATGGGTGTCATTTTCGGGGTTTTTTGGGATGCTGATTACGAATATGGCAACCATTTTGGAATCCAAGATGGCGCGCACAAGTTTTGGTCAAATTAGCGATATGGGTGTTATTTTCGGGGTTTTTTGGGATGCTGATTACGAATATGGCAACCATTTTGGAATCCAAGATGGCGCGCACAAGTTTTGGTCAAATTAGTGATATGGGTGTCATTTTTGGGGGTTTTTGGGATCATTGGACGATTCATGGACATTTTTGGGGCTGTTTAGGATGCTACGAATTCAATTTTGCGATATGGGTGGCACATGGCTGAAAAACCCCGAAAATGACACCCATATCGCTAATTTAACCAAAACTTGTGCGCACCATCTTGGTTTCCAAAATGATTGCCATATTCGTAATCAGCATCCCAAAAACCCCCGAAAATGACACCCATATCGCTAATTTGACAAAAACTTGTGCGCGCTATCTTGGATTCCAAAATGGTTGCCATATTCGTAATCAGCATCCCAAAAAACCCCGAAAATGACACCCATATCGCTAATTTGACCAAAACTTGTGCGCGCCATCTTGGATTCCCAAATGGTTGCCATATTCGTAATCAGCATCCCAAAAAACTCCGAAAATGACACCCATATCACTAATTTGACCAAAACTTGTGTGCGCCATCTTGGATTCCAAAATGGTTGCCATATTCGTAATCATCATCCCAAAAAACCCCGAAAATGACACCCATATCGCTAATTTGACCAAAACTTGTGCGCGCCATCTTGGATTCCAAAATGGTTGCCATATTCGTAATCAGCATCCCAAAAAACCCCGAAAATGACACCCATATCGCTAATTTGACCAAAACTTGTGCGCGCCATCTTGGATTCCAAAATGGTTGCCATATTCGTAATCAGCATCCCAAAAAACCCCGAAAATGACACCCATATCGCTAATTTGACCAAAACTTGTGCGCGCCATCTTGGATTCCAAAATGGTTGCCATATTCGTAATCAGCATCCCAAAAAACCCCGAAAAAGACACCCATATCGCTAATTTGACCAAAACTTGTGCGCGCCATCTTGGATTCCAAAATGGTTGCCATATTCGTAATCAGCATCCCAAAAAACCCCGAAAATGACACCCATATCGCTAATTTGACCAAAACTTGTGCGCGCCATCTTGGATTCCAAAATGGTAAAACTTCACGCCGTCGCTTTTAGCCTATGCATGTAGGTCCGTTTTAGACTCATTACCTACCAAAACAGGCTTCAGTACCATGCACCTTGCATGGTACATATAATGTATGTGATGAAAACAGTGCAAGGAATAATAAATAAATAAAAATAAAATAAATATTATATATAAATAATCTTGGTGAAGTAGTAAAAATAAAAACTGAGGATTGTGAAACTGGTAATCGACTCTCTCAATCATTGTCTAACTAAATCTGAATTTCCATTTGATCTTTGGCAATGAAATAATGTTTGGAAGCCATGTTTAGAACTAAGGAATATGTTTTAAATTCATCAATAAACCTTCGTCTTGTATTTCCAGCACAAAAAAAAAATATTGAGAAGTGCGTAACACAACGCGCTGAATAGCAATGCTGATACGCTAAAGAAATAAATAAGTTAGAACTAAGGCAAACACTCTAGCAAGAACAGTAGCGCGCACGGAATAGTTTTAGCAATTTTTTTTCAAATTTACGAATTTCTACTTCGAAATCTAATATTAGTTTCGAGACTACAAGTCACACTTTTGTAGGTGATAGGAAATAGTATTTAGAAATCTTATCTTCTTTTTAATATTTGTTTCTTGATACGATATAGCAAACCAATTAAACACATAATTTCATACTTCCAAGATTAAATATCGATGAATAATATCATTGATATTTAATGTTGGAAGTAATGAAGTAGTGTAAAAATATCAAATTCGTAAGTCTTTGAATATCGCGTGGACGGTACGTTCGCGAGTCGCGAGCGCTGTGAGCCGCGTCGCGCGTCTATAAATACCTAAACTCGACCCGACGTATTTTGTCCATGGCCCCTTAATCATAAACGGGGCATTAAAAATGTTGTATAAAAGATGAAGAATAGGTAAGTCCTTTATGAAATCTCATTCTTGTTCTATTTGGTTGAGAATTTCGGAACACAACGCTATAAACAATGTTTAATAAATAAATTTAATCTTAAATAGGCTATACGTTGTTTTGTGGTCATTTTATTTAAAAAATATATTTACTATCCACTGCGATGAAAATTATTGCTCACATAATAAGTTGTTTCTTGGTCACAATACATAAAAAACAAAAATTCTAGGCACTACAATGAAAACCTTTGCTCACATAGTACCTATGAGTCTATGTATAATGTAATATATCCCCTAACCCAAAAACCTTATAAAAATACCAGTCAAAATTAAAGCCCGTACACAATAGACAAGCTGAATGCTCATTCAGATCGTATAAATGATTTTGATCGATGGGAGATGAGATGAGGAACTCACTGACGTGAGAAACAGGGTGCAGTAACAATGCTTTTTTGTCTGTGGTGTGTGTGATTAGCTACACGCGTTTAACGGTGGTCTATGGTTTACAATCCCGTATTTAACAAACCAGAGGGCTTAGGCCGAGGTTGTATTTTAGAACTCCCTCCTCTCGAGCCGAGTGTCGTCTCTCAGATATCAATACAAAAATATAAGGATATCCGAGAGACGACTGCCGGCTCGAGAGTAGGGAGTTTCAAAATGCAACTTCGGACTAAGCCCTCAGTAGTTCCATTCTACACCAAGCTGGTATTTTACCGGTCCGCCCGTCGTCTCTGTGTTCTGGCGACTTGCCCTCACTCTGTCGTATACCCGCCATAAACGTCAACATGACATTGACAGATCTGAAGCTAGAAGTGACAGTTACCTTACCATGACTTGTGCTGTTAAGATTATGGAAGCATCTACTTCATAGACACTAATTATGGCTTAGATACAGACACAAAATTATGAATAGACATTTATTTATTTAAACCTTACATTTGACATAAGACTTTGAGAGACATAGACAGACTATTGATAGCGCACACCAGTAGGTATAAAAGTTAATCATCTTTGTTTCTTTGTTTTGACGTGACAACGTCTTATTATTCGATAGAGCCGGCTGCACGCACGAAAAAACATGACTCATGAGGCGTTCTGAGGCGTTCTGAGGCGTTCCATGAAGTGACGTTGTCACGTTCAACTATCGTCAGTAAACCGACTTTACAGACAACCATTTTTTTTTAAGATAATTTTGAAACAGCTTATTTAAATGTGAAACAATAAATTGTAAGATATTTGGTATATAAATAAGTATTCTATCAGCAATCTAGTCCCCATAGTACAGTTTGCTTAGTTTGGGACTAGAGAGTGATGTGTGAAATGTCCACAAATTTATTTATTTTGAATATCTTGTGTGCTTGAAACAAAAATAATAATTTGATATGGATGGTAATTATTAGTTATCAGACTAAGTTATTGTAATGTTAATTAGTTTAATTATAAAGACTACAGAAGTTTCTTTGAAAATGATAACTTTGATGTTTTAATAGAAAGTTTTGAATTTCCATTACGAAGCTAGTTACTTAATTTTTATTTTAATACAGATTCAAAGAATTTATTATATTATTTTATAAAATTTTACCTTCATTACGAATCTCGGTTTTATCTCTATTTTCTACGAACTCGATTAGAAATATGCGGTTTCACTAATTTGTAAAATTTCTTACTAAACAAATTGATGAAGATTTTCGGGGATTAATTAACGAGGTTTTTACTTTGAGTACGCTAGATGAGAGAAAAAATAAATTATTTGATTGCAATGACTGTATATTTTTGTGTATATTCTCTTGAACCCTATAACTTCGCAATATATTTATAGTTTATCTTAGTATCTCACAGTAAAATTGGTAGGTCGACTGATAATACTATCAAAATATGGTATTATTAGTTGACCTACCGAATCTGAAGATCGGACCAACAAGTTTGAAAGTTTTTCCAACAATTATTCCAAGTTACCTATATCTAGCAGTCATGACCACATTAATACGTTTTGGTTTGATGAGTTATGTAAAAACTCTAGACAGCACACTCTCAGTAAACATACTTAATAAACCTTTGCATATACATATAAAATTATAATCATCAACCTATATCACTTCACTGCCTGGACGTAGGTCTCTCCCATGACGCGCCAATGCTCTCAAGAATCTCTCCCAAGATGCGTCCGGTCTTCGGCTTAAAGGCGGTCTTAGTAATTTAACACATTTCTTAGCTTGCTCTAGTTTGATAAGGGCAAGAAGAAGAAGAAGATATTATCTAGCTATCTGATCTATACATAATTTAACTTTGGTACATCTAAAGTCTCAAAAAACCACCGTAAAAATACCATTATTCACTAAAAAACTTTCTTTTCAGAACTCAGCGTCATAACTGCATAGTAACGACTCTTCTAGTCAAAACTCACTTACAAACTTAAGCCAACGTCCATATAGGAAGGTCAGTCGCCCGGAAGAAGATTCCTTTGAGCAATATTCGAGCTCCATTTTAAACTTATAACAATGAAATACCATCGGATTAATTGTATTATTTTTGGGGCGTGCACTCGCACGTAAGTAATTTTCTGTTACATAAATATTTCTTTTAGCTTTGTTAGATTTTAATTGCTTTGTAACGTGTTTTGCGTCGGTAAAGTTTATCTAAATATTTTTAAAAGAGTAAAAAAAGCTATATTTCACCCTATTAGGATTAAATAACCGTACTTTTGTTTATTTTTTTATTTCTCTCACTTTTTAAGCTATTGTATAGCTTCTATCGCCGGCCTTGAGCGTGGAGACCGAATGCAGAAATTCCGTAACGAAAAAACCTAACACTGCGCATGCGTAATCCAGCAAAAAATCCTATGCAATAGCTTTATCGTGACAGTCCCCGAGTGCCACACGTCATTTTTTTTTTCAACGCTTGGCTAATCTCTATCTATATGTAACCAAACCGTTAATCAAACAATGTAATTACCTCACTGAACACGTCTACTTAGGACATATCTTGTGATGCATTGTACTGTGTCAATTAAACACTAAATACAATAATTAAAAAATAATCGTGGCCGTAAAACACAACGCCATCTGGTGCCAAACTAAATAAAACTGGCCACTTTCCAACTCTTATTTATTTATATTTTATTTTTATCACTAAATTGTAAATTGTGATCAAGGTGCATGTAACTATACCGAAATATCGGAAAATAATCAAGCTCACAAATCATAAATATCCCGTATCTTAAACTCAAAACCGTGATAGTTTCACATATATAATCCCATTTTTGTGTTTTAATTGCATTTTGAAGTTATATCATTTGAACAAAAAGATGTGGTCATTTCACCTTTTCAACCGACGAAAAAAAACGGAGGAGGTTCTCAAGTCAACTTGTACTATAATATTATATTACTTATATATTTTTTTTTTCTTACGATTGTTCGAGAAATAAACAAAACTCTTACAAGGCTTCGTTCCAGAATTAATTTTGCTGAGTTCGAAGAATTTTAATACCGTGTCTGTACGCAAAGACCCCGCAAATTGATTACCTACTTGCTTCTGCAAAAGAATTTTGTCTGTATTCACTGCAAAATTGGATAAATCTTTTGGAACCGGATGATTGCCGTTTATTTAGAACGCTTTTTTTTAATTAATACTGCGGCTGACATTTTTTTGTTAATACTTTTTACTAACACTTTTTTATGAGAGACGATCGAAATTGGTTTTTTAATCCTGTTGCTTAGTCATCAATTACCTAGTATCTATCAATAGTTCAAAAAGTAATTGATTGGACCGTGAAATCAAAGCAATCTGTAAAGTTAATCCCAACATCAATTAGAAATACTAAAATATTTTTTGACGTGACAACGTCTTATAATTCGATAGAGCCGGCTGCACGCACGAAAAAACATGACTCGTGAGGCGTTCTGAGGCGTTCTGAGGCGTTCCATGAAGTGACGTTGTCACGTTCAACTATCGTCAGTAAACCGACTTTACAGACAACCATTTTTTTTTAATTGTTTTGGAAACGTAAGTATCGTAACAAAAATCTTGAAATTTTGCATTTCCAAAAACAATTTTAGTTATAGATTTTAGCAACTAATTTTTAGAAAAATCTCTGCCCGAATTTTTAGGGGCCGAGCAATTAGGTAAATATGTACTAAACTAGATTCCATAGTTTTACGTAAAACGTAGGAATACAAACATTCTTTTTTTTTATATATTATAGGCAAACGCTTGACTGCAATCACACCTGATGTTATGTGATGATACGGCCTACGTTGTACCACTTTTTTTTCCGACCTATACCAACACATTTATCAGCACACATCTAGTACCGATCCCACAATTCCTGCCTCTGAGTTATTATCCGGTAATATGGACTAAATGTTCGCGCTTTTTCTTTATGTGGCTTACTCACGCACGTATGGGTAAGAGATTAGACAGTAAGTGAACAGACATGCCGTTGAATAAGTTAGGAAATGGAAATTGTTTTATTTATCATGCGGTTCTCGGTTAATAGGGCCGAGGGGGTTTGGACCTTGGCGGAGCGTGGGTGAAGGTTTGAATAAAAATATAATATTTTTTGTGGTAAGTTCATTGCTTTTACAGGTAGCTATTTTTATCAGCTTATGTTAACAGTGAAAGCAATGAAAAATAATAAAATTTTGAAGTATATTTCAATGTACAAATGTATATAAAAGGAATAAATGGTGATTTGGAAATGGATACTGTGGCATCTCAGTAACTTGACTTTGTTTAGTTAGCCTAAACTATGCCACTACTATGCAAAAAAATTCACTTTTGAAGAATATGTTTTTCGCTACCACAAACTCTGTTTTTCTTATTAATCTCAGGCAAAGAAAAGAATATTATTTTTATTTGCTTGAATTAGGTAGGTACATACAGGGCAGTAGGTAAGTCAAAATGTCTTCATAGAAGATGCACAAACAAAGACTTTATTTTATTTCTAACTTATCTAGTCTTTGACAGCATATCAACATCATCATTACGTAACCCTACACATGCGAGCGCCATATCCAAATGAATTATATCAAACGAAACACTATCAAATGTGGGTTTTAGTCAACTTGTGAACATATCACATACACTGCTGCTTCATCATTTTCAACTATAGCAAAATGTGTTTTTTTTAAACATTAACAGCAATGAACTTGACGCATGCACGACATGCATTACTGCGAATATTTTATTTTTTAAGATGTTTTGTCTAAATTCTTTCAGGGCGTCTAGTCACAGCGACGCGTGACCCGAGGGCTGGTGAGTATCTGGCCCAGCGTATCAGCATTGCAGTACGCGACGATTGGTACCAATTTGGATCAGTTGAACTATCTATAGATCGTGTAACATGAATATAGCTGAAGGAAATCAAACATAAATAATATAATACATTTCGTGATCTAAAAAAAAGAAAAATACAGCTACATATAAAGCAGTGTAGTTTTGCAAACAAATTACATTTGTGATGACAAAATTAAAACAATTTCATCGCACAAATTACGTTTTATTAAA
This sequence comes from Ecliptopera silaceata, assembly GCA_932527185.1. Classification (NCBI taxonomy): domain Eukaryota; kingdom Metazoa; phylum Arthropoda; class Insecta; order Lepidoptera; family Geometridae; genus Ecliptopera; species Ecliptopera silaceata. The sequence continues at coordinate 2,529,810 of OW052205.1, read as the reverse complement.
ATCTTTAAATTTTCGTCTCATTACTTATGCACCCTAAATCAAACATATTACAAAACCAAACACCCTGTACAATGCAGCCCTTATCTATAGAACCCTTACCCCCGGGCACCCTTTAGCTTCGAGTGCAGTGGATGAGCCCTTCAACAATGAGCAATCAATGGCTAAATTAAACAAATGCCTTTCACTAACATTTTATAAAATAACTGGAAGTGATTTATAAAGTTTATACGTTGCAATTAATATTTCAATTAAACTTGACAGGCGTCACAGTTCAGTTGGTAGTAGCAAATCAAACGAGTTATCTTACATAGTAACATTCTTTGATATGTAACAGCAAACAGTATTTTTTTTTTAAGTAGCAAAATTAAACTAAATTTTATCATTTAAAACATGATAAAACCAGTGTGGCCTATTTACAAACGACTTGGTCGTGCTACTACCACTGGACTTCAAAAGGTTAACGACCTCTATTATCGTTACGCAGAAACCCTGAATCAAGAGGTACTTACTAGACAAAACTGGATCACACATTACCTCTCTACATTATGCTCCATCCCTGAGGGGAACATTGAGTTTACTGAACTCTATAAAGAAAGTTACGGTTTAGTTAGGTATACTCAAATGTTGGCTTACAAGATTTTTATCAAATGATCGAAATATTGACGTATGTGAGATACACTGCACGTCAACATCAGCTTTACTATCGAACGATGCAGCGTTAGCGCGCAGTGTGTCCTAAGTATTGTTTATTATGTTTACGATTATCATATTTATTCGTGCAAACCACTGTGACAGGCGTCACAGCTCAGTTGGTAGCCTTCCATGCTGTGGGTCGTGAGTTCGATTCCCACCTAGGGCAAATGCTTGTGTGATGAACATAAATATTTGTTCTGTGTCAGGGTGTTTTGCTTAGTTTGAGACTAGAGTGTGAATGTGAAAAGTCCGTAAAAAAAGACCCCCTTGATGAGAGAGGCTTTCCCAATAGTGGGAGGATTTAGTCTTCGAAAAAAAACTCTGGATAGGGAACGCTAAGTCCATTCTCTATGGTAGTACCAATATGTCACTTCTAGTATCTTTATAACTTAGTCCCCCCCTTGTTTGCTTAGTGTGAAGATGCTCTTTGAGTGATCGGCTTATTTCGGTGCGTATAATTAAGTGAAGGCAAGAAAGGAAATGGATACGTTTTGAGGTCCATGGTGGTACATTAGGTTACGTATGGGACAATGATAAATTAACTTGACTGAAGTATTTCCTGGTTTGTCAATGCTGAGTCATTTTGATTTCCGTTTAGTTACCCTAAAATGGAAATGGCATTTATGCTCGGTAATGTTTAAAAAATTCTGTTTTAGGTAGAAGTTGTAGTTTTATATTCTATTTAACATAAGCTTTGTGTTTTGGGTAAAAATACTTACTACTACATATGTATGTATGGTACTTTTATATGTATTTAACATATGCTATGTATAATGTTTATGGCGACAGGTTACACAGCTCAGTTATATGCTTGTATTAGTTCTGCCTTCCATGCTTGTGGGTCGTGAGTTCGATCCTCACCAAGACGAAATAATTGTGTGATAGCAAAATATTGATGTTTGATTTGTTGCTTGTATTTAAGGATTCTATATAATTACCAAAAAAAATTAAAGTGTTTTATCAACAACCTAGTTCCATTACTTTGTCTGGTTTGTGACTAATACGATGTGTAAAATGTCCGTGAATAAAGTTATTTTTAATTATAGTACTTTTACGTAAGAGTACGAAACCTGTTTACAATTAAACCTATCTAGATAACTTAAAATAAAAGACATAGCCTAACTATAGCTCGCAAACTAAACTATTTTATAACAATGTAGCAACAAAGCAACTGACGTTTGAACTAAAGTACTTGAGGTTGTATTGGAAGTAAAGGCTTGAACACATAATATTTTTATCAAATTAAATTAAATTGACTGTCAACATTGTACTGTATAATGAATATGATTTATTGTACACCATTATTAAACTTAAAAACTAATTAGGCGGTATAAATATAGTTGTACAGGCTGTCATATCGCTGAAAGTGATTTCTTCCAGTCAACCTGGATGAAGAAGATGATGGAAAATGTACGAAAGATTGAATTTTTTTTTACTCAAATACGCAGCGCTGAACCTGAGACCTTTAGTAGGAAAGCCTACTCCATCAAACAAAATTTTCCTTTCACCGTAGTCGGCCTTATCGACAGGAAATATGAGATGAATATGCGCGAAGTTTTTTGTTAACATACGATTTGGAAATTATAAAAACCATAGGTTTTTAACGTAATTTGTATGAATTATGTCAATAATATTTACAATTTAAATAGTAATTCGAGCCATATTTTTTAGTTTAAGAAAATATGAGTTATGAAAGAAAATAAGAGATGCAAAAAAAGTCAATCTCCATATTTTTACAGTCATTTTTACCACATTACCTCATAGGGTTGTAACTTATGGGTGTAAAATACACCCCCTTACAAGCCATCAGTGTCAGTCTTATTTGAAGGGGAATGCTTATTAGAAATTTCATTAAATATATTTCTTGGAATAATTTACTTTGCATTAGTAACCATGAGTATACAGAAATTTTCGTAGAAAAATAATAACGTTACGCATCATTATAACATCGCCATTATACATTTACTATTAAAAAAAGTTTTTGTCAGCATTTTTTATATAATTTGTCAATTACGTTGATGTCAAAAAAAGTATTTAATAAATAACATCTCTAAAATTCTTATATAAAATGTATAATATCATCAAATTTAAATTTGATTTATTAACTAAAATTATAACATTGAATGATAAATTGAAAAAGAAAAAAATATCAAACGTAATAAATTCTAAACAATGATTATTATGAAAATAACAATAAAATGACTTTATCTTTGACTTACAAATACAAAAACAAAATGTTTTATTCAGTAACGTAAATTGATTTAGAAAAAAAAATTACATTAATGTAAACAACGATAAATTTCCTTCTGAAATCTTTTTATTAATATATCTGTAGGCTGTATAAAAAAGTCTCAATACTTTTAGGCCGATCTACCAAAAACAAAGCAAAGGAACTAACCAGCCGCAACAACCTTATCTTTGGCGATAGATAATTCAAATGTACTGTACACTGACAGTATTTGCACTGCCTATCATAAAATATCTCTAACAATAAACTCAATCTACAACTCTATTAAAGGTACGTCCGACCGCTATAGGGTGTAACAAAATCACTCGCAAAAACTTTCAGAGGCTAAGGTCGATGCACAACTTTTTTATTCGCTTTCAATAAAAGCGCAATATGTATAAATTGTTGCAAAATACTGCATTTTGTATGTAACATTTTTTTTACTAAGCACTGTGAGTTAGTTGCTCTAAAAATAGTTGTTTACGCAACATCTTATTTGGCAACAAATTATTAGCTTTTTACACTTTTTTCACAGTAGTCCGATTTTGTTCATTCTTTTTTTTTTAGCAAATTCATTTTATTAAACCAAAAATATTGTTTGCTGTGTTGTTGATGTTGCGATCTTTCTCCCTTAATTTTTCGATAGTAACCTGATTCCACCCTGTCCAGCCCCGACTATCTTCCTGTCCATCTAATGCACCCTTGCCTTAGTTTCTCTTTACGACGTACGTCCTTACGAGAACCGTAAACCCAATCCTCACAGGATACTAACAAACTTACGTATTGGTACGTTCGGTTTACAAGGAACTCGTTTTTACGACAGTTTCTGACATAAAATATGTGAACTATGTGTATTAAACATAGTTTTGATGGGAAACTGGATATAGGCTTGTTTAATTTAAATTGATCAGTTTTATGGTTATTGGAACGTGTGATCAAATTTATGATTAGACTCAACCCGAGTACGAATAATTTGACAATCGTAAACGTATCGTAACGGTAGCGCATTCGAGATACAGTGCGGTGACATCGCAACGCTATTGTTACGTGTATTTTTTGTGCCTTGAGTGATTGCAATTATGTAATTGATATTTAATTTTCTTTATAAACGGGATATTTACCACACTAAGTGGTAAAGCCACTTTAAACTATGTTTAAAACCGTGTTACTATGTAGGTAGGTACCTATTCTATGTACCTATGTGGTTACAAAAAAATGTTTATAAGTGTTCCTTCAGCAATGTACTTACTTCCTATAGAAAAAAAACTTTGCGTATTTTTGGTAGGTACTAGAGCGCAATGTCTGAAATGTTCGTGAATACATTATTTATTATTAATATATGGACGTTAAGTACAAATTTTTGTATAAAGTGTCAATCAAACAATTTCAACACACAAATTTATATATTACCATGTAAATAATACTTTTGTTTCTTAATCCCAAAAACAATGAATCAAAATTTAATAACTTTTTCACGAGCGCCTTGAAACCTCTATTTTTCTCCAAGACTTTTATATCAAATAAACCCAGAATCGAGTTTCCTTGTTATTTAGTATGTATTCTAGCGTGTATTTCATCGTGTTGGCTATAAACTAAAATACAGTATAAAATACGCTGTCAACTGAGCTTCGGAGGCTTTGCGTGAATTAAGTTGTTACAACACCACCCGGGGGTGGTTTGCCACTAACCGGGTTTTATTGGTTTGTTGCAAATAGTTTTACAATTGTTAGTAACACTGTGAAGAGTCAACTTTAAACTTAAATAATTAGACAAAAATAAGTCTCTTGCTCGTTTTTACCGTCATTACCTTGGTCGTGAGGATCCACGGTATATGTTTATTGATTTTTTAGCCTTTTTTGCGTTTAACTAAACTTGTCTTTCTAAATACTTGTATATCTCCGTTATACACGCCATTTTTTTGCAAATTTCCAGTACCGGTGACCACTTTTCATCACGCGCCTGCACGCTCGTCTGCCAGCTATGGCATAAAAAAATGGTTGTCTGTAAAGTCGGTGTACTGACGATAGTTGAACGTGACAACGTCACTTCATGGAACGCCTCAGAACGCCTCATGAGTCATGTTTTTTCGTGCGTGCAGCCGGTTCTATCGAATTATAAAACGTTGTCACGTCAAAACCTAAACCAGTCGTAAACTCATCGCAAGATACGTAACCGAGGCAACGTTCGCCTCATTCTTTGCACGTATGCAACGTTTAGCATTCTATTATGCGCTCGGCAAAGAAATGAAATGTTGCTTGCATGTACACTGAACAATACACTCGGCATCCGACTTGTGTGAATATGTATCTTTCTGGTACAATCAGCGACATAGTAAGCCCCACTTAGAATCCTTTTAACTTCTGTTAAAAATTAAAAGTTAACTAAATCTTATTTTGTTTTGAATGACAGACAGGTGAGCACGAATAAATGTGACAATTGTAAAGTAAACGTAACGTATTCGATTCACACTGCGTGTCAAATAGCAGCGATAGCCGAATGTTGCAGCGTCATCGCGCAATGTGAATAAAAAAAACCTGCGCTATGTTAACTTTATAATTTTTACATCAAGAAAAATATCAAGAGACGATTCTCAGTATGTTAACGAATCAATTATGTCTCAAGTAGTAACTAGTACATATTGCAAATACTTTTTCTGTACTTGTTACTTATATTTATGCGAAATCCATGAATCAAACCGATAACTCATCTAACAATAACTTCCATATTAAATTAACAGTATAATACAATAAAAATATTATCTTCTATTCTTCTATTAGTCAAAAGACTTCAATAATAAATCTAGTTGAAAAATCAACGAAAACGAGTATATAATCTAACTTGCCGAAATCCAATTAAAACGAACCATCTGGCCGATCCAATTAGAATGCAGAACTCTGGTCAATGTCAAAAATGTTTGAATTAACATTCCTGGTTGTACCCTCCACGTTAGTACTACTCGTAACTAAGGACAGGTAGGGCTTACTCCCTAATTCCCGATGGTCATATTTTAGCAGTTTAAGTTATAAGATTACAGAGATTTTGTATAGAAAGCCGATAATTACAAAAACAAACAATAATTTCTTTCTAAAAGAATAAATATTTATAACAGCATTATTATATTTACAACTAGCTGACCCGTGCCCACTTCGTTGGGCATAATTCGAATCCACGTAACTAAACAATATAACCCGCATAAACTCCCGTGACCGGCACCTGCATTATTCCGCTGACATTTTTCTAATACATACATTTTCGAACTCGTGATATCTTTTGAATGGAATATCCAAATTGAATAATTTAAAAAGTCATATAAAGGTATTGAAACAATCTTAATTATGTAGTAATTTATTTAGATAAGGATGAATACCAAAGCACAAATAAAGGACGTTTTCTAGCGGCGTCATTTTAATTATATTTTTTCGATATTAAAACACTTATAGTGACATATCTGTAATAGTTAGACATATGCTGTCGCTGACTTTTTTGTGGATGATGATGTGTTCTACAAAATTGTAGTACATGATTTCTTTCTATCATCAATAGTTTTCGCAGCGCACGCGATGTAAGGAATTTCTTAGGTATTTTTTTTACACCTTGGGTTACATAATCGAAGTTTTAGTAAGGATCCCTAATTTTTTTGAAAATATAATATAGCCTATGACACTCAGCGATAATGTGGCTTTCTATTGGTGAAAGAGTTTTTAAAATCGGTTCAGTAGATTCCGAGATTACCCCTTACAATTGAACAAATATACAAACATACAAACTTTACCTCTTTATAATATTAGTATAGATAAGTAGTTTTTAACTATAATATTTTACCTATCAATATTTTTTTTCGCTAATCTGCTCCTGAGGTATCACTTCACCGTTATCTTCAGTTGATTCAGAATGAGTGAATGAAAAAATATAGTTTGTGAAGTGCACAAGCTGCAGGACATCCCAGGAGTCTCCTAGTGCAAAATACTAGGACAAGGATGTAGCGCCATCTATCTTGCTACATGATGAACTACATCAAAGTCTACGCAACAGACCAACAGATGGCAAACAAATCCTAAATCGCGCAAACAAAGTTATCACGGAGTTTGAACATAAGTAGGTAATTCGACCGATAATTATCCATCGGCCCTCGGATTCCGAGTCAAAAGTCACTCGGCGTGGAAGATCTTCCCTTTTCGTAGGAGATACCACACTTATCTCCTCAAGAACATCACCATTTCGACTTCTAGATGAGTGAAGACCACTCAAAGAAAGCAGATGAGTGAGTAAGACTCAATTCGCTACACGCTCATCCTTCAGGCCCCACGTGAATAAGGGTGCAATACTGCGCCAGGGGCAAAATTTCACGCGTCGCTGACACCGCTCGCTCGATAATAAGCACTGTGTTTACATGTCTGTGCTTACACTATGTACACTTTGTAGCTGCTACAATTTTGACGGTATTTTGTAGAGGTTTTGTGCTGCAATGTCTTTAAAATAAAATGAAATAAGTATATTATTTACTACAAAACTAAAAATAACTTAATTTCAATAGAAAATATTTTAATATTATCAATTATGTGGAAACAAAACTCTTTATCACTCAGCATAATAAAGTAAATGAAACGTTTGCTTGGTTTTGATATAAAAATATATTTACTATAAACTAAAAATAACTTAATTTCAATAGAAAATATTTTAATATTATCAATTATGTGACAACAAAACTCGATAAAGCATAATGTAGTGGTAAATGAAACGTTTGCTTGGTTTTGATATAAAATGAAATGAATAATTTTTGTTTGTAAAACTAAAATTGCATGAATGTTGGTGTCGTAATTAAATTTTGTTCTCTCCTTCTGATCTGTGTACACACATCTTACGTGATGTGGTTTTGTGACCACTTTAGACAAATTCCATTTTTTTTTTAAATATTTTAAGTTGTCTCTTTTTGCATCTACTGCATTGCAAATATTTTCTAGATAAAAAGAAATTCTAAATAGAGAATACTTAATATGAAAAAAAAACACGAAAAAATTGTATCTGTTAGTAGTTAAACATAAGTTATTTGAGGTATAAGAATATTGAAAAAAAAACTCTGAATATAACTCACATAGGTACTTACTAGTATTTTATTCTTATGTTAATGTTGAAATAGAACTTACACGAAATCGGCAAAATACATCTAAGCTTCAAGAAATACTTAGTAAAATAGTCTCTTGAGTACTGCCCCTGGTTACCTTCTAAAAACAAAAGAAAATCACAAAAAACAAGGGTTCTTTTAGCTCATTAATATTAAACAGAGATCGTTTTCATTTCGAAATATAATAGAACCGAACTTTTGATTTAGGGTTTGTACACACTTAAGTAAATACTTTATTAGGGCAGCCTACACACGATGCGGCTTTGCAAAGTGGGATGCCAGACCAGCACTTAAAAGCTTTATTTCTTATTGTACACACAGAAAAACAAAACTACAGAAATACAGGAAACTTAAAAATAGGACATGTACAAAGGTGAGCTTTAGGTAAATTTATTTTGAAATAGGACGCGCGAAAATACCTCAAATAAAAAGATTCATTAAAATTAGTTTACTACAAAAAAGGTAAGTGACATAAATAAAACAGTCGACTTGAGTTTTTTTTTTAAATCAATTAAAATGTATATAGAGGTTTACTCTTTTGCGTGTCCTATTTTATTTTATAAAATAAATATTTATGAGCTTTTTTCACAACACAAGATATATTCTTGGTATGGAAATTGATTTGCTGATAAATACATGTAAACACCATTACATGTATTTTCTCATACGGTTTAAATCGTTTTGAAACATGTCTTAAATAATTAGAACAACCGCACACTGCAGCGCCGAGTTTAATAAAGATTATGTTGTAGGTAAGCAAAAATATTTCGAAAACATAAAAGCCTTTGGTCTCGGGCATCATACGAGACCATTAACCCGGCCCCAGGGAACACAGAGCATTTTCTCTGTGCTCCACTGGGGTAACTCCTGTTCGGCGCATCCACGTCGCGGGGGTGGAAACGCCTGCACTTCAGTAGGCCGGAGTGGAAGGTGGCTAAGTTCGGACAGGGACCTAGTATTGCGAGGTATAACGCAAAACCCGTGCCCAGGGTTACGGGTGAAGACCTCAACGGCTACAAAGGCGGAAATGGAGTCCATTGGTACGGCGGAGTAGGCGGAAGAGGCACTTTTATACCCAGCACAAGCTAGCTCCACATATTGGGGTTCCGAGGTTGTGCTGGAGTTGCACCTCTAGGCAGGGGGGTGCAATAGAGATGGTGGCGGATGAGACCCCAGGGGTCCAACGGCAGCGCTCAAAGTCCTAAGAGAGGATTACTGTCTTGGCGTCAGGTGGCAACCGGCCGGAAAACATTATAGCCACTTTTTATTCCTTGTCCAAAAATGAAAGTACAAAATAAAAGAGCGAGTATAACTACTAGGGCGTCCCCCTCAAGCGACGGTCGAGGCGACACGAATTATGATGCGAAGAATACTAGGGCGTACCCCTTAAGCGACGGTCGAAGCAACACATGCAAATCACTGCGATTAGCAACCTGGAACGTAGGTTCCATGACAGGCCGAAGCGCCGAACTTAGTGACGTTCTGACTAGACGTCAAATAGATGCATGCTGTGTGCAAGAGACCAAGTGGAAGGGATCAAAATCAAGACAAATAGGCAATGGGTTCAAGTTAATATACCATGGAACAACCACCGGTAGAAATGGTGTTGGCATTATACTATCAGAACAATTAACACAAAGGCTTGTCAACATAGAAAGGATAAGTGACCGTCTTATGTCGGTTAAAATTGCCCTGGAAAACCAGCCCTGTTTTAACATAATATCAGCTTATGCACCTCAAGCCGGCACACCCGATAGTGAGAAGGAAGCGTTTTGGGACTACCTCTACACACTGACTCAGAACATCCAGTCAGATGAAACCCTTCACCTAGGCGGCGACCTCAATGGCCATGTTGGAGTGCGAAACACAAATGCTGAGCGATGGCACGGTGGGTTCGGATATGGCACGCGGAACAGCGATGGTGATACTATCATACAATTTGCATCGAGTTGTGATTTAGCTATTCTAAATACCTTCTATAAAAAGAAAGAATCCCACTTAATAACTTATAAAAGTGGAGCACATTCCACTCAGATCGACTACACACTGGTAAGACGAAAACACCTAGGTAACTACAAAGACTGTAAAGTCATACCTGGAGAGCCACTTACAACTCAACACAGAATCCAGGTCGCTACATATAAACTACCAAGACCTATTAAGTTAAACAGAAGACAAACACCTAAAATAAAATGGAAATCATTAACAGAACCGGTGGGTGAACTTTTTATACGTGATCTGAGGGAACAGCTTACTCACACAGACAACAAAGATCTTACGGCAAATGATATGTGGAAGCATTTTGAAAGCGCCTGTATAACAACAGCAGAACAACACCTAGGTAGAACAAAAAGTAAAAAAGGCCCTTTCAAAGAAACTCAGTGGTGGAAGCCTGAAGTAAAAGATGCTATAGCAGCAAAAAAAGAGGCCTTTAAACAGTGGCAGACCACAAAAGATGATGCGGACCTTGGTGCATACAGAGAAATGAAAAAGCAGTCTAAACGGCAAGTAGCAATAGCCACAGCAATAGCAAACAACCAACTTTATGAGAAATTAGAATCAGCAGACTCCGAAATAGATATATACAAAATAGCAAAAACACGTAACAATAAAACTAAAGACATAACGACGGTAAAATACATTAACGATAAAAACAACAAACTATTAACGCAGGATAAGCAAATAAAGGAAAGATGGGCCGAATTTTACAAGCACTTACTAAATGTATCTCACCCCAGAATCAAAGACTACGCGCGTCCTCACACAGTTGCTGGACCAATTTCTGTTGTATCACCAGATGAAGTCAGAAAAGCTATAAGACAAATGAAAAACAACAAGTCTCCTGGCCCGGATGAAATACCTGCAGAAGTTTGGAAACACTTGGGAGAACCAGGTGTAGTCTGGCTACATGACATTTACAATAAACTCATCCAAGGGCATTCAATACCTGATGCATGGCGCAACAGTTTCCTCATACCATTCTACAAAGGAAAAGGGGACGTCAGAGACTGCAGCAATTATAGAGCTATCAAATTAATGTCACACACTCTAAAAATATGGGAGAGAATCCTTAACAACAGACTCAATCACATAATAACTCTAACTCCGAACCAATGCGGCTTTGTATCTGAAAAAGGCACGTCAGACGCAATTCAAACAATAAAAATCATGCTGGAAAAAGCTAGATCTAACATCAAAAACTTACACATGGTATTTATTGACTTAGAAAAAGCATTTGATCATGTCCCACGCGAACTTATCTGGGAGTCACTCAGAGAGCAACTCGTCCCTGAGTATTACATAGCCCTTATTCAAGACATGTACAAAGATGTCACAACTCAGGTACTATGCCCAGCTGGGACCAGCGAGAGGTTCGCAATAGAAGTCGGAGTTCACCAAGGTTCCACTCTTAGCCCACTGCTATTTAATACAACCATGGACCATCTGACAAAAAGCTGTCAAAAACCATTACCTTCGAACATCCTATATGCGGATGATGTTGCTCTTATTTCAGAAGACTTAGAAGACCTTCAATTAAACTTTAACCTTTGGATAAAAGCACTTGAAGAAAATGGTCTAAGAATAAGTCGAAAGAAGACGGAGCATATGTCCTGTGTTTTCGATGGCACTACGAACCCCGACAACATAAAGATTTCCATTGGGACCACACAAATACCCACCGTTAACCAGTTCAAATACCTTGGGTCAATCATAAGCAATGACGGCAAGATTGATAGCGATGTTAACCATAGAACAACAACCGGGCTGGCTAAAATGGAGACAGCTCACAGGCGTAATGTGCGACAGAAAAATGCCACTAAAAGTCAAAGGCAAAATGTACAAAACAGCAATAAGACCAGCTGTTTTGTATGGGTCTGAATGTTGGGCGACAAATCAACAGCACCTCAACAAACTGCATACGACAGAAATGCGCATGTTACGCTGGTCAGCGGGCGTCACATTGTTAGATAAGATCCGAAACGATTATATAAGAGGAAGCTTTAGAGTGGCACCTATAGTTGACAAAATAAAAGAAAAGCGCTTACGATGGTATGGGCACGTACAGAGACGCCCAGACGACCATATGGTAAAACTTGCCCTTAATTTGCCTACGACGAAGCGTGGACGCGGAAGACCACCCTCCACCTGGTTAACGACGGTCGAAAGAGACCTGAAAGAAGCTCAACTCGACACTAACACCGCACAAAATCGTGCGCAGTGGAGAAAACGGACAAGGAAGGCCGACCCCAAGTAAATGGGACAAACGGTCGAGGGATATATATAAAAGCAAATATTACAAAAATTCTACAAGTTTATTAAATCTAGAATACATCAAGGCTCTAAAACATAAGTTTTAATATTTTACTGTCACCGACAGTTGACTGTGACAGCTTCCGATAGAAGACAGTTCAAGAAGCAAATTTTTTGATTGATCGTCCTTTGAACGATTTACTCATTGGAAAGGCGATTTAACCATCCATTTTATCCTGACCTCCGATCCCAGTTACCGCTTTAACGATTCTTCTCAATATAAAGATCATTTAAAGCTGGTTGTTAGAATTTGTCAGCGTATTTTGTTAATATGTACTGTATTTTGATGGTGATAAGAGCTAATTTTCACTAAGACTGTTTGATGTAAAGGGTACACGTGTGTTGATTGGCTCCGATGACAGTTAGGAAGATAAATGATCGGTATCATTTGTCACTTGTCCATTGATGAGTTCTTGTGTACTCGTTCTTATAAATGCAGATTATAATGAGTAATGTACTTTGATTGATGTTTGTTAAGGAGAACACAGATTTGAACAGAATAGTAAATGGTATACTCATATCAATTATTTATTGAACTAAGTTATACCTACGCAAAGATTTTCTTTAAGTTTTACAAAAGCTATATCAAAATGAATAAAAGGATAATTTTCTTCTAGTTTCAATTTGATATTATTAAGACCTCAAAAAAGGTTTAAAATAGCGTCACCAAGTCTAAGCAAAGTTGTGTTATAGTTACCACATTACATATCATATCTGTGTTTTTTATAAAATAAAAACAAATGGGAACAGAACTGACACCAATGTTGACACACAAATGTGTCACACATGTAGGAGCTATACTAGTTTGAGCCAATAAGCACGCATGTAGGAGCTATTTTAATTGAGCTGTGACATCTGTCATTGATCCCATAATTAGGCAAACTTTTGTTGAGAGTTGTCAAATATAAAACATTTTTCTAATTACGAAAGTATTCAACTTTTATTACAAAAGCTATTACAAAAAGAAATTACGAAAGAAATTAAATATTTGGTAAAACAAGTAACTACTTATCAAAACATTTCAGTCCAACTCATAACTACTATCAACATTTTAATTATACACTTAATAGTTATGACTGTTGATAATATTAAACTTTTAAAATCTTCAGTCGTGGTTAAAAATGCGTTATTTTTTTTGTTTTTTTAACATCGTGATCTTAAAAAAATCGCATAAATTTTAAAATAAAATGGACTTGATATTATCAACTGTCATAACTATTAAGTACTTTAAACTTTGTTTAGTGTCTTGTTTTATTTTACTGTCTTCTTCATATTATTAGAACAGAAAAAGGGTTTAGGATATCCAAATAAAGCTCGTACAAATGCCACTTCAAAAATAAATAAATGGTGTTTAAATCATTCTCTAAGCCATACAAACATACACACAATCAAACAAAGCTAATAAGTACTCAATACTCAATTTATTTATTGTTTTCATATATGTTAAGACTAGGTTGTTACAGTAAGTACATATTATTTGGTTACAACATATGAACCCTGTTTGAGGGCACTACAATATACAGGATGGTTGGCAGACCGAGGTTTGTTTATTATTATTGATTAAATTAGATTAGGTATGTCGTCAGAAATAGAAATTATTATAGTATAAAATAATAAGTAATAATAAGTATTTACAAGTTACTAAAGAATAAAAAAAAACTCCAGTCGGTATTCCACAGTTGTCTAAAAATAACTAAACAGAATTTTCAACACGTATTTGCTCAATTTGATATCTATTTCGTGAAAAAATAAAACAGTAAAACCTTTTTCGTGCTTAAGGAAAGTAATCAGGAAGAGTGCGGATGAACGGTAGAGCCTTCATTCTTAAAACAAGCTCGCGAGACATACATAGAACTTTAATATACTCGTAGATGTTTATAGATGGTAGAGTTATCATCATCAACCTATATTAGTTCCACTGCTGGACATAGGTCTCTCCCAAACCGCGCCACTGAGCCCGGTCTTCGGCTCTTCTCATGTATTTGCGAGCTACACTCCGCAGACCGTCGCTACATCTCGCCGAGTGCATCTTACACTACGGTTGCCTAAGTTAAAAACCCAAGTTTTACGGTAGTATGATGTTTTTATTTTAACCCTACTAGTACTTTATTTTACCTTTACCTAACCACGCTATGTTTAGATAAACAAGTTTTAGAAATTGGCTAATACAAATAAATAAAAATCTCTAAGCTAAAATAATTCAACGTGGTTATTAAAAAACGTTTAAATTAATAAAACTTTTAATACTACTAATTTAATACTTTTAATTTAATATATTTGTGGTTTTCATACTAAGATATTTTACTTTGTCCAATTCGTTTATGAATTTTTTTGAAATAATTCATAAAATTACATAAATAAAGTGGACAAAAATGCGAACTTAACATTATCAAATATTTATTGTTATTATGTAAAATATTAAATGTACATATAAATATAGCAGTAGGTAATTCAAAATGAAAAAGTTGAAAGTGTGATAATCACATTTTCGAATGAAAACTCACGTGACACATACATTTTTGATATTTTATAGATTGTCAACGTGCCTACTGGGGCGGTTATCTACACGCCAAGAAATTTAAATTTCTACATGACAGGAAAATTCCCTCATTTTCTTATCAGTGTAAAGGTTCTGACTCAATAGGTACAAATGATCAATAAATGCTATAATTTATCGGATCATTTCCGCGTGATTTGCACCCCTCATTGTGCACCAAGCCTAACTATTTTGGCACTTGATTTTCGAAATGTTGCGACCGTTTTATTGCTTGACACATGTCAAACAAACGAACTAAACGGAATCAAAATCGTGTCAAAGTCTTGGCATATGCAAAATGGACTGAGCAAAAGCCTCACGATATTGTCATTTGGGATGAATACATTTCATATGCAATATTTCAAATAGCCAAATGATGCCATTTTTAAGGTGTTATGCTGTTATGATGATGCCAGTTCTGCGTTCGTGAAAAAAAAGACGTGTGGTACCTACTCGGGGACTGCCGCGGTAAAGCTATTGCATAGCATTTTTTGCTGCACAGTGTTAGGTTATTTTCGTTAAGTTTTTTCATTACGGAATTTCTGGATCCAGTCTCCACGCTCAAAGCCCGCGATAAAAGTTATGCAAGAGCTTAAAAAAAACTCTGGCAGTCCATTACGTACGCCAAATAGCGAGCATCAGTTTTTTTAGAAAACCAGGATCTTAAAGGCTTTTTTATAGACTGTCATAAGAACATTAACCGAGTCGGCTCCCGCACCAAATGAGTGTTTAGTAGCAAATTTTCAAATATGTTTCGTTTTACGTATTTCACGTAATAAACTCTTGGGAATGGTGTGTTTGGGAGACGTGGGCATAGAGCTACGATTAAATGGATATGGTAGTTTATAATCAAATTCTTAAAATACATATTGGCATCAGGAATAATTCCATCTAGTTATTTTCGTCAATTTAATAGTCACCAAGCAGATGCTCGCATTGTGTTTGGATTTGAAGAGTATGGTTGCCGGCGCAATTACTAGCATATGAAAATAGATAATAAAAATTAGCATCTTTACGCTTCATAGTAATGAAGGCATCGTAATGCGCAGGACATGTCACGGCAAAGCTCGGTGAACGTGCTCAGTCATGCGTTCCACCGCGTCCTGAGAATGGTTTAAAATCTTATATCTCATTTACTTTGCTGGTGTGTATAGGTTCCAGTGCTTGTTATTGCACTGAAACCCATACCTTTCCGAACGGAACACTCACAGCAAGGCATATATATAATACCACATACCACCTCCAAAACTTCATACATTAACCATCTTTTCCCTGAGCATCTTAACACCGCGTTGATGCTGCGTCTGCCGGGTCCATTACGGATCGAATGGGGTCCGGGGGGTCTGGTACATTAAACAGAATTTTTATTTTACTGAAAACTCGAAACAGTCTTAGGCAATTGTTTATAAAACGATGCTCGAGAGGTTTCACAAAAATTGTTACTAACTAAATGAATGTTTTTTGGGGAAAATATAAAGAGAGCTGAAGGCCTCGGTTAGGTTCACTTAAATACGAGTATTTTGTAAGAGGACGTTTTAGGAGAGGACGAACCGAAACATATTTTAGAATACACTTGTCTGTAGTTACCTAATCTAGTCAACGTAATCTTTAAAATGCTACTTATTATGAAAGAAAAAAAAAGTTTATTAACATGGGTGAATAAACGCTTTTATTATGTTCTTTTTTATGGATACGCAACAATAATTACGCAAAATTGGGTTAAATTAGGATTTTTATTAAATCTCTACATTTATTTTTATATTTTTTTAGTTGGTGATAAATCTGATAAAAGATCAAAAAATATTTTAACCTGATTTGTCACTAAATTCAATATACTCATCAAGAAATGTAAACAACTTTATTAGCTACCTATCATTTAAATCAACTCGACCAATTTTCTTTTATTTCCCTTTTTAATGTATCACGTAAACAAGCACTTCCCAATTCATGGTTTTCAGGTCAATACCTTTGCGTGCTTATAGCTATCCACATTTTCGACTTTATTATAACTGCTTTAGAGACTAGTTTCCAAGTTGAGGTAATTGTCGAGTGGTCGTACCAACTATGTTAAGGTCTGGGACATGAAACCACGTCTCTTGGGAGTTAAGACACGCACTGCGACAATAGGTTTAGCACCTAGTGAAAGTTTCGGGAACGTGGAGAATGTTTTAAAAACTAAACTTTATTTCATGAAAACTTTAATTCATTGAGTTACAATAAATGAGACGTCAGAAGCAAAGGTGTCTAGACGAATGATTAATTCTAACTTACTAACAATAGGCCACAAGGCACAGACGCGTGGGTGGTAGAGATAATCAACCGCAGGTGCAAGACTGCAAGCTTGCGTTTAGGCATGATGCGATGTTATTGGCAATGTACTAGCCGGTTACATAACTACCTTCATGGTAACACGATGCTATATAGAATCGTCTATAGTGTTCTTAATGGTGGTCGACTGACGACTACCGTACAATGTACTATGAAGCCCCGCACTGGGGCTAGATCACAATAGGTCATCTAGATCGTAGTGACGTCATAGCCGGAAAAAATATATTGATGTAAGCATTTATCATTTCTAACTTACTAACACTAGGCCACAAGGCACAGACGCGTGGGTGGTAGAGATAATCAACCGCAGGTGCAAGACTGCAAGCTTGCGTTTAGGCATGATGCGATGTTATTGGCAATGTACTAGCCGGTTACATAACTACCTTCATGGTAACACGATGCTATATAGAATCGTCTATAGTGTTCTTAATGGTGGTCGACTGACGACTACCGTACAATGTACTATGAAGCCCCGCACTGGGGCTAGATCACAATAGGTCATCTAGATCGTAGTGACGTCATAGCCGGAAAAAATATATTGATTTCACAGAACGGCACGTAAGTATACTTCAACACAAAGTAATGAGCTTGTTGCGCCCACGCGGACACCGCAGGCACCATGGCTTGCCTACGCGTCCTAAGGCGCCAACATGCTATGGCTAAGCGATTAGCAAATCTTGGTGCACATTTATAACACAGTTGTAACATCGACACGAAAAGAAGAAGAAGCCGGAGAAAGTAAATAATAATAGTAATGACGTACAATGTTAGAACCGTGTTTGGAAGGACTTAAGTCTTATTATGTCGTATCAATAATCATCAACCTATCAGTCCAATGCTGGACGTAGTTCTATCCCAAGACGCGTCACTGAGCCCGGTCTTCGACTCCTCTCATCCAGTGTTTGCGCTACACTCCGCAGATCGTCGCTCCATCTCGCCGGAGGGTGTACAATACGCTTGCCTAAACGCAGTTCTTCAGTATCCTTTTGATCTACTGATTGTTGGTTCTTCAAACGTGCCCGGTTCAGTGCCTCTTCAGCTAATTCTGTGAGCAATATTGAATACCTATACTATTGTTTAGGTCTGTAAGAACGGATAAATTCTATCTACTCAACTGACCAACTGTAACTGATTAAACTGATTTATTTATTTAATCAATCAACTGATGATTGGTTCGGAAGCTGATTTTTAACTTTCACTATTCTGAGCATGATCGTTAGCTATCCTACTTATTACTTTACTAAAACTTGACTACTTAAAAAACTTTTTTTTTCAGAAGCAGTCTGATAAAAATTGCTTGACGCTTCAGTAAATCTAATTTGTCTTATTGTGTCAATTATTCAATCTTACTGAATCAAACCTAGTTAAAGCTATGAAAGCAAGATCAATAAAATCGTGCCTCAATAAATAACAAATTGGCAGAATTGGAGTTCCGTATACATTCGTTTTATGAAAATCGCCAGGAAATTGGAATGGGCGTGCCTGAATATGGAGTACCGTGTATGCCAGGGAGGGTATCCTGATAACTGAAATGTTTTTGAACTGTTATTTGATCAAATTGCAGTTCAGTTTTCTTCTTCACCTTTTATTGATATTTTGAATGATCGATTTTCATACCGTTTGATAGAATTAACGAAAAATCAGGCCGTGCTCAAATCAGGTAGGCCATGCTCAAATCAGGTAGGCCACGTCCTAAACCGCGGCATTGACGTCATTTTTAACAGCTCAGTCATAATTTTATAAAGCTCAGTCACGTCAGTCCACAAATATACCGCGGAATACTGATGAGTTACTATAGTAAATCATCGAAAACTGAATTGCAACTGAAAGGATATTCGGTCACGCAAGTTTCCCCTTGCTGGATAGCCCCGCAGGTTCCAATAATACTCAGGATATTGTCTAAGCGAAGGTGAGAGGTTATAGAAGCAACCCTTTGCATAGCCGGTCTAGTATTTTAATTGGAATTTTGAAGTTGTATTACCACGTTGAACGCGCGGCTGCGGCGTAGTCAGAATAGCTTGACCCTTGTTTGGTTGGTTTACACTTACGAGACTGATAAAACCATAATGGGAATCATGGTTTAATCGAAAACTTGTCTCAGACACATTGGTGTCCTGAGGGCTTAGTCCGAGGTTGCATTTTAAAACTCCCTACTCTCGAGCCGACAGTCGTCTCTCGGATGTCCTTAAATTTTTGTATTGATATCCGAGAGACGACTCTCGGCTCGAGAGTAGAGAGTTTTGCAAATGCAACCTCGGACTAAGCCCTTTGTTTGTAAGGATTTAAGTAGCTTCTGATGTTGTACAAACTACATAAATTAGAAATACAAAATATTTATTTATCTTACTAAACTATGGTTTAGAAAAAAAAGGCCATCACTTACTGTATAAAATCAATAGTTTTAATACAATAAGTTTATTAACTTAACCTACAGGTTTCTGTTTCGTAGATGAAATCTGAAGTTGTAGTATAAAAAAAAACGAATTTTATTAATGTATTAACCTTAAAAAATATTAGTAAAACCTTGGCTGAATTTTATACGTTTACAAAAATGATTTAAAATTATAATCTGTTGGAACATTAAAAATACCGTTCCTAAATATTAAAAGAAAATATTAAAACCCACAGCCCAATATAAGTAAATGAGGCGAGCGAAAGCAGCAATCTTTATACCATTACTATCACATTGAACCTACACTGTTATTTACAAGAAATGTTAACCGTTATTTTACTACCGTTTTTCATATCAAAATGTGCTATAGCATGGATGGAAAACGATCATACTTTCCATCAAAGTGAGTATGAGTAGGGTGAAATAGTAGTAAAAACAAGTAAAGTATGTTCACAAAAGAAATAAATATATAACATTTTCAAACAAACTTATGACTTACAGTATTTACAAAATGTACATTGGGTAAACATAACATACATAAGAAACAGTTGAACTATGTACAGACCGTTGCAAACGATCTATAGATAGTTCAACTGATCCAAATCAGTATCAATCGAAAGCGTACCCAATACACTGGCTGCAATGCCGAATAGCAATGCTATTACATTTTCTAGTCAAGCAACATACTTACAAGTTTAAAAGTAAAAGGATCGTCTTATCTATTTAAAAAGATTATAACCTAAAACAATTCTAGATTACCCTGATTAAACGCAAAATAAACAGATTTAAAAGTCAAAGTCAAAATTACTTTATTCAGTAAAATCACAAGGATCATTTATAATCGTCTTACATACTAGGTGATTCTAGGTGCCAGTTCCACGCGACCAGAGCCTAGAAGAACGGGCAAGAAATTTACGGCCTGGTTCCTACCGTTTTTTTGTTTTACAAGGTACCTACGAGTATTTTCAGTTGCTCGAGATGTTTATTAATCTATGTATTTTTACCACAAAAGGTATTATTTATGACCGTTTTCCACAAAACTAAGAAAAGCTGGTCAGATTAAATTTCGTTGAACAGGACGGCAGCCGAAAAACTTAAGTGAAGGATATTTTGTAGGGCGGCTGACGAATGTGGACGGACTAAAGATTATTTTTGACTTTTTTGGGGGTTGAGATTTGAGACCCGGCTTGAGCAAGTAGTCAGTTAAAAATTTTGTACGTGCCTCTAAATACCATCGTTCTTATAATTTCAAACTCGAAAATACAAGTCTATACTACGATTTCTGATTGTGGCTGTAGGTTGAGGCTAAGTCGCTTAGTGTTTTTCGAGCAAAAAGGTTTTTTGAAGTGAAAACTTCTTTAGCGGCGCTGGGTGGGTAAAAACTTTCAAACTCGCGTCAGGGTCACGTGACGTTGATCGAAAAAGCGTAAGATCGAGAGGAAGGGAGAGGAACTAGTATCTCCCACTCTTTCTACCGTGCCTGAGTGTGCTGCTCAGTACCCCAAGTGCGAGTTTGTGCACATACGGATCGCAGAGACGTGATCGCCAAGCGCCGCCAATTTTGTATGGAAATCCAAGCTTCTCAAGAAATCTGCTAGAGGCGCTGCTTGGATTTCCATACAAAATTGGCGGCGCTTGGCGATCACGTCTCTGCGATCCGTATGTGCACAAACTCGCACTTGGGGTACTGTTTAGGCGGCACAGGGCGAAAAATAATAAAAAATTAAAACATAAACATTGTATTCTACCTCATAAATGATAGTACTTTTATACTTATAATTAAACACAACGTTAATATTGAAGTTTTCACTTCTGCCGGCACTCCCGGAGTGCTACCTTTTTTTTTGACAGCATACTTCTTCATGAACTAACGTTAGTTTCCTATCTTTGTTTTCTTCATAAACTTTGCTTTCTGATGATGGGGATTGTTCAATGGGGATTATGAAACTAACCCTGCATAACGCTCATTACTTAAAACATACAAAAGTGAAGTCGTTTAAACCTGTATCAGCTTTAAAATCGAAACAGTAATGTGATTATTGCTGGCGGTAGAAATAAAACTGATATTTAGATCTAGAATGAATCTGCAGTTTCTCACTATCCCCCAATCCCCCAGTCCTGAGTACGTCCACGCTGACGAATTAATTGGTTGCGGACCGACCCTTGTAAGGTTCGCACAGTTAAGGCGATCCGAACGTCTCTCGCCGTCCGCTTAATTTTGGACGACAATTACTTTTTTTTTCCGTAACTGCCTACTAACCTAATTATACAAATGGTAAGTTCTAATGAAGATCTAAAGTCACTTTCTTGTAAAAGAATAATGACTATTACTGCCTTTGTTACGGTTAATTAGGTTATAGGTCGGAAAATTTGACATATTTTTTGGAAATTAAGATGAAAATACTGAGTAATTTAAGGTATGCTCGTGTAAAAATTTTATCAGCGTTCTAGATCCCATTATTATTAGTTTTGATTAGTTAGGAACTAATATTGATATTTTATTGTTCTTAGAAACGGTATTTACAAAATGTACATAGGAATATATAAGATACATAGAGCTATCTACAGACCGTTGCAAAAATCAGTACCAATCATATAATTAAATTAATTTGAAAATAACAAACTTATTAAATTCACTTGTAATTTGCATTAAATATTTTACAACATAATGAGTTGATTGACACGGAAGTTTCAAACTTTTTCCGAGCTTACCTTTAGGTTAGGTGGCAAGGTTGAAATTTCTTACTTTCCCGACTATTTCCTTCCATTTTCGTTGTATTTTTTACTGGCACTTTCCAAACAATAGGCTTGTTAGAAAAACGTCACGTTTTTATAACGTGTGTCTTTCTTGAAAAACGCTTTCAAGTTTGTTTGGATTGCTAAAAGTAGGTACTCAAATTTCTTATTTTATATATTGATAATATAATTTAATTTTAGATAGTAGAAATAACATTATTCACAAACAAACTTACGATTATTACAATATTTACTAAATGTACATGGGCATGTAAAATTCATAAGAAACAGTTGAGCCATCTACAGACCGTTGCAAACGATCTAGAAGTTCAACTGATCCAAATTGATTGTGAACGTGAAGATTATTTTTCGAAAAATATGACAATATAAATTGTACGATTCATTTCAAAGACATAATGAGATATCATCATCATAGGCAGCCCGTACTAGCCCACTGCTGGGCTATAAGCCTCCTCCCTCAAACGCCACTCTTTCCTTAATTGGACCTTTCGCATCCAGAGACATTATGAGGTATGAGAAGTCGTGATCACTCCTACTCGATAGTATTTTCAGAACTGTACAGCCCACACTGTTTTTCAGCTTTACACGGTAATATTTTCAGTGGGAGAAATAAAACGTTTCAAAAGGACGCGAATTTATAAAAGTTTGTTTTATATAAATATTTTTTTATATGAACGCGAACGGACCTTTGACGCTTGTTTGGCTCACAGATCCAGCCATTATTTATTTATAGTAATGAATCAAGATGGAGACTGCCAATGATGTAATTTGTTTGTTTTGTATCTGTACATCATTTTTAGAATAATAAATAAATAAGGCTGAACAATCCACACAACATCATCTAGCCCCAAGCTTAGCAGAGCTTGTGTTATGGGTACTAGAAGACGGACATACTTAATACAATACATTACATAGATAGATTTTTTTTATTAAACCTAGAACACCCGGAATAAAATATATTTGCAGATCGTACAAACATTTATCCCAAGGCGGGAATCGAACCCGTCGCAGGCGGACCTTCGCCCGTCGCGCCACATCGGTCGTCAATATAGGTTGATGATGATGAAATTAATTTTCATTTTAATTTTAAAATTATTTAGGTACTCTGAAAGTTACTCTTTTTAAATACTCTTTGGAAAATGAAATGCTAAAAGGGTTGTATATTCTAATGGAGGTTGGCTAGAGGCTTATATCAATGAGTGGGTATTACGTAGGTACACTTTTCTAGTTGAATATTAGTGTTTTGTTTTTTGTTAAGCCTTTACTTATAGTTTTTAAAAGACAGTCACCGTTATATGACGGGCGTCAGCTCATTATAAACTTGCTATCTGCGATGTGGGGTTTTGGTTCGATTCCCTTTAAGAACAAGTATTTCAATGATGACAAAAATATTGTTTTGTTTGTGGATGTTATGATGTATGTTCATGGGTTTGATTCTCATCAAGAACAAACATTTCTGTGTTGACAAAAAATATGTTTTGTTCTGTTACTAGGTATTATTATGTAATAATGAAATGATAAAATAAATAAGTAAGTAGATACATTTTTCTATCAAAAATACGTCTTTACATAGTATTTGCAAACTTTGTGAAACTTGAGGTTAGATAGCGTTAATCAAAATGTCCTTGAATATTTATTTATCTATTATGAACGCAAAACTACCGTAAAAAAATCACTGTATACTGATTTAATTAATACTTCCTTAATACAAAAGACATACCTACGGTTCATTTTTAATCAAAGCAAATTTCCGACTATAGCACCACAAATCACAGTAAGTATATTGTTTTAATTACTTCCTTAATTCAAAAGACATACGGTTCATTTTTCAGAATTTCCAACTTTAGCTTACAGTACTAGTTTTCTAAAAAACCAAAGCTCTCAACAAAAAATAATATTTTGAAAGCAAAATATAATGTTCTAGCAGCTTACTCATCCCTCAAAATAAAACGAAACTTATATTTCATTAGGGGTAGACAAGTTCAATGTATTTCACACAGCACCTAAGTCTTATCAAGTTTCATGACACAGGCACTGGTAGAACAGCTAGATCAGTTACAAGATAATAAATAATGCTGGACAATCCACACAACATCATCTAGCCCCAAGCTAAGCAGAGCTTGTGTTATGGATACTAGAAGACTGACATATTTAATACAATACATTACATTTTTATTATACACTAGCTGACCCGTGCCCACTTCGTTGGGCATAATTCGACCGTTTTTTCTCCGATTCGCTTTGCAAAACGGACTACCACGTAAAAGCCTTTTTATTTTTCAGTTTTGTATATAGCCTATGACACTCAGCAATAATGTGGCTTTCTAATGGTGAAAGAATTTTTAAAATCGGTTCAGAAGATCCCGAGATTACCCCTTACAATTGAACAAATATACAAACATACAAACTTTACCTCTATATAATATTAGTATAGAAGTATAGATATAAAATACCCAGAACACCCGGAATAAATATTTGCAGATCGTACAAACGGACCTTCGCCCGCCGCGCCACAAAGGTCGTCATAGATGTGAATATTGTATTTTGAATCTTTTGTTATTGATCTCCCTGTTACGCTTAAATTATTTATTAATACAGTATATCACTAATTAAACTTTTGACTTTTTTTATATATTGTATCGATTGTACCTATTTATTTATAAGTATCTACGTATGAATAGTGTTTAAAAATAGTAATTAAAATATATTTAATGACGTTCGTCTTTACCCGTTTCAGGGCTCTTTATTATATCTCATCTTTAAAATAAAAAAAAAGAAATAGCGAAGTATTATTTTACAAATTTTTGACAAAATTTGTTATATCGGTAATTTACGTCTGGTAAACCATTTTAAAGATTGTATATAAAGTAAGATTCTCTTACATTTTTTTATTGGCTTTAAAATATGCCAATACGACTGTTACGACTAGAGAGTGTTGTGAAATGTCATTTTTTAAAGACTTCAAAACTTTCAAATATTTTTGATCCAGCTGCTAATAAGCTATATTCAACACTGTAAAAGTGTCGGTGGCCCTCGAATTTTTAGTTCATATATTTTTCACACTACTTCAGTCGAAACCCGAACGAAGCCGTTTTGGCTCAGATTAGCGCATTAGCTATTCGTGAAAAATGTAATTTACACTGTAGTTCGTAAAATTCACAAAAAAACTTGCAGTTTTATAACCACAGAATGTAATTTGAAAAAACTTGAGACTGTAGAAAATAAAATAGATATTCGTCTGAAAGTCACAATTCTCGGGTTTCTAGATAAGTACCTACATTACCACATCTTATAAAAATATTTTGGTTTTGTGATTTAGTTTAGATATTACCTAACACAATTTAATTCGATTCGACCGATGTGGCGCAGCGGGTGAAAGTCTGCCTGCGACGCGGAGGTTGTGGGTTCGATTCCCACCTTGGGATAAATGTTTGTACGATCTGGGTATTTTATGTGTGTAATAAAAAATATCTATCTATGTAATGTATTGTATTAAGTATGTCAGTCTTCTAGTACCTATAACACAAGCTCTGCTTAGCTTGGGGCTAGATGATGTTGTCCAGCATTATTTATTATTTTCACCCAAAACAATGTAATGATAAAACCAAAAAGTACTTAGGTACTTATTTATTACAAAAAAAACACATAATTAAGGTGAGCGTTAGTGTGCGCGCATCCTAAAAAAAGTTTTAAACTCTCGAATCTCAACAAAACATACATCCAAACCCTTATCATGCTATTAACATAATCTTTCGCTAAATAAAGTTCAAAAATACATATTATTATACACCTAAAAGCTTTATTGTCCAATAAATTAAATAAACCCTTGAAACGTTGGAATTACACGTAGCTATTATATTACCAAAACAATTTAAGGTCAGATTTAAATATCACATTTTTTTTGCATATTCTCTTTATTTTGGATTGCTGATATAATATTTTTATTATTGTTTGAGCTATCTATAGATCGTTTGCAACGATCTACAGATGAGTCAACTGTTTCTAAAGTATTTTAATATTATTATAACATTATGTAAATACTGTAATAATCAAGTAAGTAAATGGCTTACTTCGTAGAAGTTTCGTAGCAGCGTAGCACTGTGCTACGCGTTCGTAGCACTGTAACATTACGTAGACCAACTGCAAGTCTTTAATTTGTCTAAATTGAACGTTACTTCTATAATCATATAGTAGGAAAAATGTGGATTGTAAATTACCGCGTGCGAAGCATTTTCACTTCTTTGCGTTATTACGCAAGGAAATAGGAATAAACTATAAATCGATGTAAAATCAATATATCAATGGATATAAGGTCGATAATCACTAAAACGTTTTTACCTCGATTTATAGTTCATTCCTATTTAGAGTCTACAGTCTATATTTCTATTGTTCCTCACATCATTTGTATCGTTAATCGAATCACTAATGATTAATGATAAATCATTGACAGTAAAGTAGATTAAACTTGTATGATAAAAAAACCTTTCAGTAGCTCTACCATGAGTTTTTACTATACTATATATACTATACTCGCTAGCGTCTGTAGTTAAAAATATGTATGAAGATTTGTACAGCGCCTCTAGCGGATAGTTGGGTACTAAAATTCGTAATACTAATATTGACGTAACTACTGTAGTAAAATCAGGCGATTTTACTGTGACAACTCATGGTAGAGGTACAGTAAATAAGAATTTTTGTTATAAAAATACATTTTTGTTGTATCGAATGATATATCGACTAAATTGTTTGTGGACTTAGTAAAAACAGATGTAAGATAATGATACTAATAAATCAAAATGTTTTAGATTGATGTTCGGTAAATAAATAGTGTAGTATTTTCAATTTATCTGGCTTGTAAAATATATATTTATGACAATAAGTGTTGGAATAATAATGGCTCACCTGCTGTTACATTTTTTTTAATATTTTTTGAATTGAAAAAATAATGATTAGATTAAAATACACTTCATGTCAATTAATAATACAAAAAAAACACAATATAATTTTTTCGTACTGTTGTCAACTTTATGGGTTTTAGTAATTGCTACTAATTCAACTTACACATTTTTGTCTGACTATACTTCAACTAAGCATTAAATAAATAAATCAATTTTTATCAACGACACGAAGATGAAGAAACACCACCTGTTCTTTAATTAGCTATATTTAAGTATTTATTTTTATAAATCATCATCATCTTCCTACCCTTGTCCCACATTATGTGGGGTCGGTACAACACGTCTTCTTCTTCAACTCTCCTCTATCAGACGTCATCTCAATGCCCACACCTTTCTTACACATGTCATCATTATCACCATCATCCATCTTTTCATTTATTATTTATTTATTTATTATTTTTATAAATATCAGCTTTATTTTGTATTTCCATAGTTCTAAATGATTATAATAATAAATTTAAATGTTAAAATGTTAATCACGCCTGACCCACATACGCACAAAACAAATGTGTACATTGTTATGATATATTTTATCACGTGACCTATTTCTCTTTTTATTTTTTTTCTACTTAACAAACGAGGTTGTAAAGTAGGTGAGCGCGCGGCTTTATAGGTTGAATCACGCACTTCTGTTTTGTTTTGGGAATTTTATGAAAATACTGGAATAAATATTTGCAGATCGTACAAACATTTATCCCAATTATTTGAGATTTTTTATCTTAAATAGATAACACAATATTCACTAACCCAGTACGAAATAATATATATCTAACAAAAAACACTTATATAATTTTTGCCTATTATATTCATACTATGTTTACCATCAAACAAAATGGCAAAAAAATCTTGGCTGAAATCACACCTAAAAATATATTTGCTTTATAAACTAAAAAATAACTTGAACAGAACTTGTAACTTACAACTAACTTGTAACGAACACTCTTGCATAAGAGTTTAAAAAAAATATAGTTTTTAAAACTAACAGTTTTCTTTACATTATATAGAAATCATTATTTAACCTATAAAATAATAATATATGTTGCAATCAAGTTAGGTTGCATTCATAGAAACGTAATAACTCTACATTATTTTCTTGTTATTTTAATGCTATGAATAAAATGTACGTTCATATTACCTTAAATACTGCAAATTCAATTTTATATAGCGCATTAGACTAACCAAGTTATTGGGTACTTTGTAAGCTACCACCTGCATCTAGATCTTAAGTATTCTTGCTTACACTCACACCGAATATTAATTTATTAATATAAATATTATTTACTAAAATGAAATAATATCTATTTCTTGTTCAGCTTAAAATTAAAAGCGCCAACACCCATTAATTTGTTTCAATCACTGAGCTACAAATGTCATTTTATTGGGTTGGATCTCCACCGAAAGCAAATGTTTGTGTGATGAACACTCTATCGGCCGGTTTCTGGAAACCCAAATCACGATTGATCCGAGTTTGACACAAAGAAGGTAATTATTTGATTTTTTCGTTGATCATCGTTCGACTTCTATCTATATATTTACAAAAAAAAAGTATTAAAATATTTTATCAACAATCTAGTTACCATAGTACAAGCTTAAATTAGTTAGGGATTAGAGAACAAAGTATGAAATGTCCGTGATATAGATCATGTTCGTACTATATCTCAATGTTTCGGTGTAAATGCGACTTCCACCGTTCTTGCACTAAAACTTTGTCAATAAATTCATTGTTTCTATGTTCGGCTTTACACTGTAACTACCGGCGGTATCGACTTCTACCTGTTACTTGTTTATGGGCCGAAAGTGCATTAGTTATTATTGTATTACAATAAGGACTCTAATCCCTTGTGATAAGCTACGGGCTTATTTAAGGCAGTCGCATACTTGACTATAATACTTTTATTAAAAAAATGTGTTATTAGATTCAGGAAAACGATTAAACGATTATATAACAGCTTTTGAATACTTTTCAATGTAATGTATTTTTAATGTAACAAAAACATATTCCTACGATTTTGTTTGGGTCAAATTAGCATTTTGTTTTGGTTTTTCTTACATTAAAACTCAATTCGAACGAAACCGAATTCGAAATTTCTGGAGGTCTCCACGCTCAAGGCCCGCAATAAGCTATGCAATAGCTTAAAAAATGCACAGAATAGTCAATTTTGTGATGACTATGACTCAGCCCAGTTCTGCGTATCTCGGAGACTGTGAGATTCGTCCGTGCTAACTCTTAAGCCATACTGTTCAGTATCTCTCTGTCACGGATAACCAGTCACACGAACCCAGTTCCCTTTGTTGTACGTAATCCTAGTCGGACAAACAGGTCTGAGAGCTTCCGGAACTCGGGCTTCGTTTTTGCATTTCAAAGAAACGGAACTCGCAGCGTGAATAATGCCCATCTCACATCATCGTGTTTTGTTTTTACCTGGGGGGGCATCCTGACAACTGAAATGTTTTTGAACTGTTATTTGATCAAATTGCAGTTCAGTTTTCTTCTTCGTCTTTTATTGATATTTTGAATGATCGGTTTTCATACCGTTTGATAGAATTAACGAAAAATTAGGTAGGCCATGCTCAAATCAGGTAGGTCATGCTCAAATCAGGTAGGCCATGCTCAAATCGTCGATTTTTAACAGCTCAATCATAATTTTATAAAGCTCAGTCACGTCAGTCCACAAAAATGCCACGGAATACTGATGAGTTACTATAGTAAAATCATCTGAACTGCAACTGAAAGGATATTCGGTCACGCAAGTTTCCCCTTGCTGGATAGTCCCCCTGGACTTCACTTGTTTCGTTCGCTAACTAGATTTGATGCTAGATTTATACTTTTGTTGTTGACTGTACAGATGTGTTTCACAAATCGATTAATCGCCGCGCCGAGTGATCCTAACGATCGATTGATTAAGTAGTTAAATCAAGGGATAGTTAACTCAATTTATTAAAAATTTTGATGTTATTGTGAATTTGTTAATAGAATTTATGTACTAAAATTACATATAATTTTATTGTTTAGACTGGTTGGTAAGACTGGTTGTGCTTAAACCCGATTCGTTAATAAGGCGTGTTTCAAAATAGTAGAAACACTAGTAAGATTTTTAATTTATTTTATTTTATTATAGTTTCTCTATCGATTGTGGACAGAATCACAAAATTCTTTGATTTGTCACCAAACCAGTTTATGCAAACAACATTTTCTTTTTCCCACGATCAGAACATCTTAGCTCAAGGCAGCTAGTTTATTATTGTTTGTTTCCAGGCTTTGGTCAGCATTTCCCTATCAAAACAAAGAACAGATTGACCCACCTCTGTAGCTCTACCATGAGTTTTTACTATACTATATTTAATATACGCGCTAGCGTCTGTAGTTAAAAAAATGTATGTATGAATTGTACAGCGCCTCTAGCGGATAGTTGGGTACTAAAATTCGTCATACTAATACGTAACTACTGTAGTAAAGTCAGGCGATTTTACTGTGACAACTCATGGTAGAGGTACTGTTTATGTACTTTCAAGTCTTGGGCAAAGGCGTCTTCATGCAAAACCTTTCGCCAGGTATATATTTGTTTAGGTCGAGCAAACTGCGTACCGCATCTTATTATCTTTGTGAAGATTATTTGCTAGACGTAGGCCTTGAAATGGTTGGAAGTTGTTTAAATAAAAAAATTGGTAAGTTATTAAAAAATATTGTAAACGGAAAGTGTCTGTTAATTATTTTAATCGCGTAATTATATTAAATAATCACCCAAAAAATGAAAGCATAACTACGTATGTATATCAAAACACGGTTCGTGCAGAGATATGTTATATATTACATAGATATTATTATAGCTAAATTAATATTACTTTGTTAACTAATAGATAACATAACACGTTTAAAGAGGTTTAACTAATATAAGTTTTTAATATAAATATAGCTCAAAACCGAGACAAATGGCGGTCTTTGGAAAAAGTAAAATTACAAATCGCAAAAGAAAAAACAGAATTTACACTTAATTACCTATTTTTTAAATTATTCTTTATTATTAGTTTTTCTTTTTTTTTCATGTTATATGTAAAGTAATTTGTAAGCAAGAAATAAAAGGCTTTTTTATTTATTTATTTATTTTAACTAATATAACAACTGAATAAAACAAGAAATATAAAACAGCTAACAAATCTCTAAATCCTTGATACGTACAAAAACACCCATTTTAAACGTCTCTCATTACTCAAAATACTCGTGACTCAACCCACAAAAGAACGTAAAGTAAAAAGTGCAATTTTCGAATGAAAAATGAAATAGCATTGAGTCGTGCCGCTTGCCCCAGCAAGAGCAATTCGTTTCAGCACTGAATTGACTCACGATTTCTGAGGCGATGTGAGATTCTTTACCCCTACTCGTTGTTATAAACTATCTTATTTCTTTTTTCATCACCTAGCCGATGATCTGACCAAGTTAAATCTCTTACTGGGCTTCCTGTCACCGTTGCATTGAGGGAGGCTCAGTACGTCTACCATGAGCTGTCACAGTAAAATCGCCTGACTTTACTACAGTAGTTACGTCAATATTAGTATGAAGAATTTTAGTACCCAACTATCCGCTAGAGGCGCTGTACAAATCTTCATACATTTTTTTAACTACAGACGCTAGCGTGTATAGTAAATATAGTATAGTAAAAACTTATGGTAGACCTACTGGATAGAACATAATGGAGATAGCTAGTCGACAACTCTATAAGACATTTCAAGACGGGCACGACCTTCAGTAATGAAGAATGCGACGAAGAAGAAGATTTCTTTTTTATGCCGCAGTATCACTTAACATCGGGTGTGATTGCGGTCAAGCGTTTGCCTATAATATATTTAAAAAAAATGTGGCTTTTGCCCGTCCAATACGACAGACATGGCAGAAACCAAATAAAAAGAAGAAGAAGAACTAAATTATTCTAATAGTAGCTTTGAGCTCAATAATCTAAACTAGGACTAGGGGGACTTATCTTATAGGACTAGGGGGACTTATCTTTATCTTATCTGTATAACTTTCCATACAAACTATTTAAAAAAAAATGACAAAATTGAATTGATTTATTCATATAAATAGTCGATTTCTAGTTGTAAATATAGAAGCAAAGGTAGGGGTATTATTTTATACATGAAATATCTACAGCGAAGTGTTCACATATCAGAATACACAAACAATGTATACCATCTCTTTGTATTTCGCAGACAACTTATTTTAAAAGCTATTTTTGTATATAAGTACCTATTTAAAAAAAACACCGACATTTCGCACACAGTGCTGTAATCATAACTAAGCAAAGCGTGTTTATATAAAAATACAAAATACAAATACAAAAATCGTTTATTGGCATAATGTTGTTTACAAGGTTATTGAATTCATCGGCTCCCGAACTAGCGTAAACTGTGTTTCAGGAGATATAAGAATGTACAGGATGTGTGATGGCTAAGTTAATTATATATATGTAGTTTAAACTGCTAAAGAAAACTCGTGAGATAATTATTCTCTCGATTTATAAGAAACAATGTTTGCTTACTTTTTTTTTATCTCTTACTTAATCTGGAAATTGACACAAAGATTTAAACATTTGGTATAACTGTTTGAATCTTTGTATCAATTTCCAGATTAAGTATTATTGAAACTAATGGTTTCTGTTGCTGATAGAGATTAATCTGTTTATGTTTTAGTGTGTACTGGTTCTTCTTCTTCTTCGTGTCGATATTCCCCGTTGTTAGATGTGTTTGGCCCAAAAACGGGCCACGTCAATGGCACTCTCCGAGCCTTTGCAGAGCTCCTTTATAGTGCAGGTGTTGGTGCAGTCTGGACAAGATAACAGATGAGCCATTGTCTGTGGGTTAAAAGAGTACTATACTACTGCTTTAAAAACACACAAAAAATTATTTATTCTTATTGTA
Organism: Ecliptopera silaceata; assembly: GCA_932527185.1. NCBI lineage: Eukaryota > Metazoa > Arthropoda > Insecta > Lepidoptera > Geometridae > Ecliptopera > Ecliptopera silaceata. Next base: position 2,496,573 of record OW052205.1, on the reverse strand, counting down.
TCTGTACATTATTATTGCATGTGAGTAAACGCGGCAGAGGCGTTTGCATTTTTAGAATATCACCATTTTTATAAAATGTATCACATTATTCCTTCTTGCCCATTTTTTATTTCTATTGATATATATTACAGGAAATCCATATAAAACCTATTCTTCTCTCTCACTATTCTATTTAATCTATTTCAAAAACTCAAGTAAAAATTCTAAAATAATTTTACTTCTACAAATTTCTTGTTATAAAGTATTCAAACACTAGAAATAAAAGTATGCCAGTATATTTATTAGAAATGATACGATCGTATAGATGCAGTTCCATTGACCAGCGAGCCTGCATTAGTCGCCGTAAATATGAATTTACGAGCAGCAATAACTGCTGAATAAATCGCTTTGCGAACAAACTATCCACTACTTCAAACAAACCAATGTAAAACAAACTCTATTACAAAGCGTTAGAACATCAACTTCAACGCTGTTTTCAACCAAAAAAATACCAGCAAATATAGTTTTACCTTGACAAAACGAACTGTTTGTAGCAGAGTTTAAGGCTCAAAATCGCGTAGCAAATTTACAGATTCGTAGTAAGTAGATATGAAACTTTAGTAGTAAAAATACTAGTAAATAAATAAAGGATCGAACCAGGAGAGTTCCGTGAATATTTGAACGGCTTGTTGTTATGAATTAAAAATGGCGGCTATCAACGTTTATTGCTAAGTGGTTTGGAAAATACTTGAGAGATACAAATAATAAAAATATTATATTTTCTAATAATATAAACTTGCTAAGCTGTAAAGTGCATGGAGCTTATTTCTTTATTTTTTTATAATAAAGTTAGAGAAGCGTGCCCTCTCGATTGGCACAATAGTAACGATAAAGTTGTGTTCTACTGATTGCGTTTCATCTTAATTTACATATGCTTAAGCAAATAAATGATCTTTATCTTATTTAAGCTTTAGTAATAAGTATGATATATCTTGGAAGTTTTATGATAAGACCATTCCTATTCAGCGCGGCAATGCAGCCAGTATCTTGAGTACGCATCTGATTGGTACTGATTTGGATCAGCTAAGCTATCTATAGTTCGTTAGCAACGGTCTGTAGATAGCTCAACCGTTTCTAAAGTATTTTATATATTCCTATGTAGATAAGACCAAATTTATTTTTATTCACAAACAAACTTACGACTATATAGATAAGACCTAATTAAACATGATTTATTTTATTTCTAGAAAAATGTTTTACAAAATGTATTTTTTAAGCGTAACCCTAAAATACTTGTACTATACCTAGCAATCATTATGTAGAATCAATCTACAATTTTATTTAACACGAAATAAACACGATATATTCCGTTGCCACAGATCGTTTTCATTAATTTCAAAAAAATACAAATAAACATGTTGATTTACAATGTCTAATAATCTTGTGCTAGTTTGGTTATAGCCATCATTACATGTAGAAGTTCTATTATTTTCATAGTATATTTTCCTAAAATAATATTTATTTCTCGTCATCCCTACAATATCGTTCGTCTATCAAGTTCGTCTCAAGAACACGCGTTTTCCGATTTGTAGTCGCCATTCAAGAGTCGCCTTAAGAAATTCTGTATAAAATAAAAACAAATAAATCCAGAGTGTACCTACACATGCACACTCATACCCTCCTATTGCAATTTTTGTAGGATTAAAAAAAAAGTTTAAATTCGTCAAGTCGATATACAAACTTTTGTAAAGGTTAAAAAAAACACCCTCATTTTGAGCTTTGACATATTTTAAAGCTTTACCTACCTATTCCTCATATCAACAGTCTCAAACCCTGTTTTTTGGTTAATAAAACAAAAGACTGCTCAAAAGTAGTTTCATGCGGTAAGGAAGTAAAACTGCAAGAACTCAAAGTTAATAAGAAGTTATTTTTGAGTGAATCGTTTTAAATTCCGCCTTAAAATCCGGTAGCACCAACAATGTAATAAAGTCTGTTACACTGCACCAGACATAGCTCAATGTTTCTCTAAGTAAAAGAGAGGTTAGCACTGGTTTCATCACTGAAAGCTATAATAAATAAATAATGCTGTCTGTGTCACTTATGCTGGGGCCACACTAGCGGGCTACGGCGAATATTCGTTTTAACGCGATGTATGTGGCCGGGTACATCGTGTCATCACTTAGTATATCGCCTTTATCCGAACACGATGTTTTGTCGCGCCAACACGATACTTTGAAAAATGCAAAGGTTGCATTTTTCAACGAATTTCAACACAATACCAAAATTTTCGTATATTTTTTTTTTATGGCAGACACGCAAGATCCATAGATATACACAGGTTAAAACATTAAAACAAATAACAAAAGACAGGCAATATCCACAGTTCACTGAAAGATATCCAAATGACGTTCAAATATAAATATAATATTTGAAATTATCACGGTTTTGAACATAGTTTTCTTTATACACGGGATATTTACCATGATATATAAAGAAGTTTGATTTATATAGTTGAAAAAATAAAGTTTGATTAGTTCCAGTAATTTCGAAAGTGTGCCGAACTATCGGGAATTAATCAAACTCACAAATCTCGTTTCTCGTTTAAATAGAAAAATATTAATAATGTTGATTATAATTAACTCATGCTAACATGTGCTCCTAGTACTAGCTCGTAGAACGATGCCATTTGTTCTCAAAATAGGAAGTAAACTTGTTTTCTCGCTCCTCTTTTGAGTTTGAGTTTGAAAAACTTTTCTTTTACTCAAGATAGTGCATCAAAAACTTTAGCTGTTGACTGTGGGTATAGCTTAATAGTGTTTGTGAATCTTCTTAGGAATATTTAGCACTAGTTACTTTAATATACAAGATAAAGCGAGCTAACTAGACGACCGATGTGGCGCGGCGGGCGAAGGTCCTGCGGCGCTTAAGGTTGCGGGTTCGATTCCTGCCTTGGAATTAATGTTTTTATGATCTGCAAATATTTATTCTGGGTGTTCTGGGTATTTATATGTATATAATAAAAAATATCTATCTATGTAATGTTATTGTATTAAGTATGTCAGTCTTCTAGTACCCATAATACAAGCTCTGCTTAGCCTGGGGCTAGATGATGTTGTGTGGATTGTCCAGCATTATTTATTTATAACTAGCTGTGTAACCTTAGTGATTTTTTACAAAAGGGTTTTTCAACGACTCGAAGAAGAAGAAGAAGCGCGCTCTTTGTTTCTATTTTTTGTAGGTTTGCAGAACCATCGCGATTACAAAAGGTTTAAAACTGACAGGTGTCACAGCTCAGTTGGTAGTACCATCTCTGCCTTACATGCCATTCCATTCCATGTGGGTCGTGGGTTCGATTCTAGTTATGTAAGTATAGATCCTATAGTACTAGCTTTGCTAGATTCTAGTCCCAAACTAAGCAAAGCTTGTACTATTACAGTACTAGAGTCAGAGTGTCATGTGTGAAATGTCCTTGAATATTTATTTAAACGTTCAAATAATATGTTTGTTTCAAAAGGGTCATGAAAAGTAGCATTATTTTTTACAAGCTACTGCAACTTAAAATAGGTGGGTAGTTAAACAAAGTATCTACATGATCATCTATGGTCAGTTTTGTGAGACGTAAAAGGTACTTAAGCTTGAGCTAAAGAGCTTTGTAGCACAACCTGCCTGTTGTCTTGGTTTTGTTACAGATAAAAGAAGTTCTAAGCATAATTTTCAACATCACTTATAACAATTCTATAAAGAAAAGTTACTAAAATACTACTATTATAAACTACCACACAGGAAAACTCAAAATGAAACGGATAGTAAAAAATACAAAAAGAAAATATTAATCATTTATTCATCATTCACATTAAGAAATTTAACATCAAGCAAAAATTAAAATATATTTCTTATCACAACTTCAACTATTTCGTTTATAGAGATTAGATACATTTTACAAAAAAATATGTTATTAAAATTATACTGCGACAACTAATGCTAAGATAATATTTTCGAGTAAACTTGTCACTAAAATTAGCCTGTTAAGTTTTTATTGTTTTTAGTGAAAAGTTTATGCTTTAAGGCAAGGGCTCCAGTGGCTTGATACTACGTAAACTGACGCAGATATTACAAAGAAAATATGTATTGCTTAGATAAAAACTAGGTGCATTGCCACTGAATAAAAAAATATCTACATTCATTCAATTTGACACTGGTGCACCCTGTATGTACCAGTATATCAAGTGCATCAAAAACGATCGTTTAAATTAACTATCCGTAATACTTTTGACCAACATCGGCACAGCTTAAGTTTTTTTTTTTTTTGTAAAATCAGTATCAATCGGTAGCGTTCCTTATAGATACCTACTAGCTGCATTGCCGCTGAATAAAAAAATATCTACATTCATTCAATTTGACACTGTTTAGGCACCCTGTATGTACCAGTATATCAAGTGCATCAAAAACGATCGTTTAAATTAACTATCCGTAATACTTTTGACCAACATCGGCACAGCTTAAGTGCTAAGCTACAACAAGTCAGTGTTAATAAGGCAAAGTTAATGGAAATGGTTTTAATCCCACAGTCGGCCTCGCTTGTCTGCGGTTAGCTCAGGACCTTGTAATGATGGAAACATACGAGGGGTTTTTTGACGAGCTTTATATTCATGGTTGGAGGTTTGAATCTGGTTGTGCACCAGAAGATATCAAAAAATTGCACAATACTGGAAAAATATCACAAAATGTTAATTAAAGAAATAATCTAACAAGTTATTTTGATCACTCTCCAGCTAGATAACGATGTTTTTGTAACCATCTTACATCATCATTATCATCATCAACCTATTATCAGCTCATTACTGGACGTAGGTTTCTCCCAGGGCGCGTCACTAAGCCCGGTCTAACATTCCGAAGATAAATAAATTAATCAAATTTATATATACTTACAAATGTTTAACTAACAATTTTTATAATTCAAAAGTGAAATTGCGAATTAATTATTTAATTAAACAGTTTCTTCAACAAAATACTTATCCGTATACTCACTGAACCCTCACATCAAGTAACTAGCACTCGTCGGATTAAGGATGTTCCCGCCATTTGTCACTCAAGAAAGGGTATGAAGGTCCCATTGTCTCAGACATGGAGACCGCGTAGAAATCACTGGACTAAAATTGTTACTAACATTGTAAATATGGACTGAGAGCTCTTGGAACATGAATTATGATGTGACGATTATACATAATTTAGCATAATTGATAAATAATAGTTTTACCTTCAAAATTTTTCATTAATACATTATATATATATCGGCGCAACGACGTTCGACGGTTATAATTAAAACTAACAATCAGATGATTCTAATAAGACAACAATTTTATTCTGATTTGTTTCAACATTCACGAATAATAATTAAAAGAACTGTTAAACGATTAACAAATCATAAATGATTAATTAATGATTTGTCAAACTTGATTAATTGTTAAAAAACAAACGAGAGCGCTCTAAACTAATTTCTGTCCATTTCTTGTGCGAGCCTCCGTTTGCTATAAATACGAACGCCCGACGGAACGCAGCTCATTCTCGCTCGAGCCGTCGGAGCGTTCGGACGTCTTCACATAAGAAATAAAAGGCAGTAAAAATTCAACGGCGTTTGATTGCTCCAACTACCATCATGAGTGACTGCCCTGAGGATGAGAATTATCATGGTGACGTCAGCAATGATGACGTCACACTTTTTAAAAACAGTCTCCGGGCAGTTCCTCCGTCATATATATTATAAACTTATGTTGCTTAATCGAAAAACGTAAAGGTTTCGGGAACGAGAAAGTTTGGCTGTAGGTGCAAGCCTACAAGCTTGCCTTTAGGCATGGATGCGTTATTAAATGTACTAGCCGGTTACATAACTAGATATAAAATAATGCTCGTTTTTCTTTATACAACATTTGCATGAGAAAAATTTGTGTGAGAATTTAATTGACAAAATAATTCGCGTTTAAGCAAGCGCAGTGTAGAACGCTCTCCGGCGAGATGGAGCGACGATCTGCGGAGTGTAGCTGGCAAACACTGGATACCTAAGCATAGTCGAAGATCAAGCTCAATAGCGCGTCTTGGGAAACACCTACGTCTAACAAAAGACTGACTGGCTGGTCGCGACGAACTGGCGTTTAGAATCATCGTGAGACGTTTCAAAGTGATCCTTGTGATATTATTGAATAAATGCAATTGAAGTTTGATTATAAGTTGATGTTATATTATCAATGCATCAATAATCATCATCATCATCACACCTATAAAAAAAAACAAAATGTAACATTGAGTTTCGCGCTTAAAATTTTCGTATTGTTTTATACAAAACTTGCATCACAATTTGAGAGTATTCGAGAATTCGAATAATATTTTCGAGAACTCTCAGTCCACACGGACTAAGAACTATCTATGCGCGGTAAAATGATCCACTCATTGTGCGCTTTCCGTTATCTTGTTATGAACTCGCATTGTTCGTGGATTAATTGATGGTATTGTTCGTAGAATTAGAATACACGTAGTTGTTTAATTACGCATTTATGGTTATTGTGTTTGGATTGTTTTGAGTTAGCTATCTCAAAAACTTTACTTGTGTACTTTTGAATAATTAATATTTTGTAAATGTTTAATCCTTAATGTATATTAAGTTTTTGGGCGATTTGTACGCTGCCCCAGAAGTTGCCAAGTTTTGGAAAAATAATGATTGATAGCATCATCGACACGAAGAAAAAGAAGAAGAAGTATACAATTTGGTTTCCATAGCAACAGTTCTAATTAGTTTGAGACTAAATAGCGCGTAAAAGACCATTTAGTGAATATTTGTTTATTTAAAAAAATAAGTCGTGATTAACGATATAATCTAGCTGTATTTCAAAAGGCTATAAACCGTTATTTTAACATTCTGTAAATATTCACTGAGGTTTCCGATTCGGAAGTCGTACGAAATTGGGTCCACCTTGTACCGTCACCCGACTCGAGCCAGCCTTGAACAAAATCAAGCAAATTGGTGCGCTCGTAGCAAATGCTACGTTGCATCGATCAAGCCATCCTATTTCAAACTTTAGCCGTATAACTTTAAAGTTTATAATAGATGGGGTGTGCACAAGAAATTTCTGGCAGAATTTTCGTTGCAAGTACTTTAGAATCTCGTGATACTTTAGGTACACAGAATAATATAGTGTATATGCAGTAACTCGAATTGCAGTTTGATGAATTTTATAACGATGTATTTTGTTGGGAAGTTTATAAACGTATGTCGTTCAAACTTTAAGCTCTGTAATACTGTCACCGTTATTTTACTAACACCGGCATCAATTGATCTTCGGCTCTATTGATATTCGCCTGTGGATCGATGATGTGGATCGTGATTCCAACCGATTCCAGCCGATCTGTGCTGCCTTCAAATTTTATTTCAACGTATTTTATTTGATATCATTATTTAACTTTTGGGCTCAAAAAACATATTTTTCTATACAAGGTCAGTCAATTTATGTCGTATCAGCATTGCTATTCAGCGCGGCAACGCAGCCAGTATCTTGGGTACGCTTCCGATTGGTACTGATTTGGAAGTTGAGCTGTCTATAGATCGTTTGCAACGGTAGATAGCTCAACTGTTTTTTATGTATTATATGAGAAACAGTTGAGCTATCTACAGACCTATGTTACCTATGTTACCTACATTTTGTAAACACTGTAAAAGTCGGAAGTTTGTTTGTGATATATAGATTTGTTTATTTCTAAGCTAGTTTTCTACCAGTGACTGCTTCTTGAAAAACAAAAGCACTAACAAGGAATCTTGTTTCGGAAATGAGTTTACGGAAGTATGAAGTTTGGGCTGATTGGTATAATGACGTATGAAGTTTGAAACTTGAATAATGAAAATTGCAAACGAAAACTTTAGTTTGTAAGGGTTCAAACAGTTTACCACATAGGTGTACCAAGACCTCGAAAAGTTTACAAGTACAATCGCAAAAATAAATTGTTTTGATGTTTTGCAAATTGCTAACAGATGGCGCTAGGAGTAAGTAGGTACTTCGAATCAAGCCATCAGTCAATGTCAAAATCATTTATACATTCATATTATCTGTTGTATAATTTGTTTTTAAATGTATGTTCTATGTGTAAATAAACGTTATATATTCTATTCATTTTTCTTAAATAGCCTTACCATTAAGCGTATTCAACGTTCTTTAGTGTCAACTACCTAGTTTGTAAGTTTACCTCGTTTAACTGTGTTTTAATAACTTTGATAAATCAATTGATAAGTTCAGGTGAATATCCTAAACGGATGTTTGAAGTGCTTGAACCTCGGTTCAGTTCAAGCTTCAACCTGTGCCTTAATTGAACTTGAACAGAATTAAGAGATTCGGAACAAAATAGGATTAAAAAACGCAACAAAACACAAGAAAATAATATGTTTCAAAATCTAAATTCAAAGTACTTGAATATATAAATATATATAAGGATCAGTCAAAAAACGATAGTACGTATTTGGTAGAGAATTAATCATTCTAAGTTGGACAATTGGTCACGTAACTTTTCATAGTAAGACCGACAAGAGTAATTTCTAAAAGCCAAATAAAAGAAGAAAACCATCTTTCTATGAAACCGCTTTCGAGCGAAACTTTGTGCAAACTTAGGAACTTGAATCTTGGAACTTATACCATCCATCACTCAGTTTTAATGTGAAATGATTTAAATACTCTGTAGCTGTTATATAAATAGCTGTGCTTAGAGGCTCGTTAACTGGGTATGTGTGTCTAGACATAGTCGCATTGTATCAACCCGTGCGACTTTACTGCGGACCCTACGCTGTGACATCGTTTCTCGCTCGTCCTCGTGCGACATGAGCCAGGTGAGTGGGTGAGAATCAGGTACGCATTCCAGTGAGGTACGCAGTTAAGTCGCACGTGTTGTGTATCATTATAGTTGACAGGCGTGGTTCAGTTAGGCCCGTAACGCATTAGCGGTTAACCGCAGAGCGGCCACCCGCGCTTGTTTAATATAATGCAACTTGACATTTTTCGCGGTTTTAATACAATCAAAAGCGGTTGCATTTTCAAAGGGAAAAGTAGCTAGCCGCGCGGTTAACCGCCCACACGTTTAATTGCTAGTAAGTTTAGATCGGCACGGTGGACTGACGATATCGTCAATACCGTGGGCCGCAGATGGTTGAGAACAGCTCAGAACCGTGCGGAATGGAATGAGCAAAGACCCTATACCCAGCAGTGGGTCAAGTCAAGCTGTGGATGATGATGATGATGAAGTTTAGATCTACTTTGCGTGTGGTAAGTTTCATTCTCATCACGAAGGATGTCATAGCTTAGTTTATATTAAATCTGTTTTCCGTGCTCAGTAGCACGGAAAACCAAAGAGTGAAAATCGAACCCAGATGACCCAGTGCTCATCTGGGTTCGATTTCCACTAAGAACAAATATTGTGCTGCAAACAAAAAATACATTAATTCAATCAGCTATCTATAGTCTTGTTTCAATTAAAGAACTAAATTTCGTAATGTAAATATTCATACACGTTTCGGGTAAGTATGAATATTTTTATTTTACCCTATTTTTACTATTTATTTTTTAGTTCAAAGATTTTTTGTTAGACTGCACGAACTCTAAAAACGGGCAAGTTCTTACAAAAGGTACAAAACTACATCTATTGTTGTACTTCAAATATGTACATTATCCGATGTTACTTGGCGGTGTTTCCAGGTGCAGTTTTTGTGAGGTCTCGGAGGGATGAGGTCTGGATAACATTTTTGACAGTGACATAGTATTTTTGTTATCTTATGTCAGGTTTTGTAAATATGCATTTGGGGGATAACATGCTGTTTTGAGATTTATAACAATATTTTATTTATTTTAAAAATAAGTTAAAGAGAAAAGAGTGTCTAATTTGTATGATATTATTTCAAGAAAAAGATAGATATATTATAGTTTGTATGTCCCTCCATCATGTTCAAAATAACACACCCATAGAATCGATACATATACAACCAGTGTTGCTAATATATTTAATAATAATAATTTAATAATTCGACTTTCGATTCGAATACTCCGTCAATAGTGAATCTATTTTGATGATTCTTTTTTTTAACGTTCCTATCCCAATTAATATAATGATTTCGATGTCTATTGAAGTCGGCTTTGATCATTTTTTCACGTGACAACGTCTTATAATTGGATAGAGCCGGCTGCACGCACGAAAAAACATGACTCATGCGGCGTTACCTCGCTCTGAGGCGTTCCATGAAGTGCAAGCGAGAGCGCGGAACGAGCGACTAAGAAGCACAATCGGCCTTTGCGTTCGTTGTCACGTTTAACTATTGTCAGTAAACCGACTTTGCAGACAACCATTTTTTTAAATATGTGCATGTGGTTATGTAATATGAGAATCAAACCTTTATTGTATATCCAGTAGATTATATTTTTTAGGTAACGAACTGTATGCACTAGGTTGCTGTTTTAATTTTTTTCACCAAACATTTTCTTTAATTTTTTGCCTGAATTTTCCACCGCTCGAGCGCTTTCATGTTATTAAACGTTACATGCATGCTTTTTTTGTTAATATAACAAAGACTTTTATGTAAAAGGGGTACCCTGTATAACATGTATTATACAGGGTGGTTTTTTTGCGAGAGCAATGGCCAAGTCCGAAACCACGATATTTAGAGAAAAGTTCCAACAATCCCCACAATTTCTAAAAAATACAATAACTTTTTTCATAAATCTTTTACTCTCAGTTTAAATCGACTCGGATGATTTGCAAAAAAGAAATACCTTGCTTAACTGAATCAATGAATTCTGTTGATGATAAGGATCATTTTTTACAAAGTATGTTTTTTTTTTTTTTTTTTTTGACACCTTTGCCCTGCATTGGGACACAATAAGTTAAATAAATAAAAATGTTTTATTAAGTACTAAAAATGATAATTCAAAAATACGTACGCCTCATATCTAAGATATCGCCACGACAAAAGTACAATGCTGTAACCCATAGAATCGATAAAGCCGGTCGACCACCGAGACACGCTACTCGCAGATATTACCGCAACCGCACTGGTACTGTCGCTACGAGCTCCGGATATTGCTATACTTGACATTGGTACACTCAGCATCAAAAGTATCGATATCGAATCGGTTTTTTGAGAAGATCGGCGACCAAGTCCGAAGTTAAAACTTAGACAAATTAGAAAAGTAACCATGACAACGTATTTTATAAAATATAACTGTTTATTTATTTATTTTTATTTTTTTTACTTTAGAAGAAAATTGACCCGATTGATTTGAAAATAATAATATCTTGTTTAATTGAACAACGAATTCTGAAACAATATATTTTGTTGCTGATAAATAAAAAAACTATATAAATTTATAGTTTTCAAATTAAGTAATAAGTTAGTTTTGAATGCTTGTTTCAACGTCACTTTTTTTTACAAACGATTTTGTGTGTTATGAAGTGAAAATATGTTTAGGTTAAAACTTCAAAGGCTCCAAAGACAGCCGCCAACATAATAAGTGTATAATTGCTAATTACATGTCACACACTAATTGGTTTTCCTTCAATTGTACTCACTATAGAATTTTCGACTAAAGTCTAATATTTCAAATGATTTTCTGACAGGACTGATTTGGTACAGTAGCCCTACCATGAGTTCTAACTATACTATATAATAATAATAATAATAATAATAAATGTTTTTATTGTTCAAATAGGCTTAATATAAATGAAAACAATGGTACTTAGAGCTAATACTTAGAACTAAGCATATTCACATAAACAGTTACCTTAGTAACTGGCCTGATGTAATGAATTATTTTAAACCTGTTATTTAAGTCTCCTACTGACTACTCGCTCTAACTAAGTATAAAACTTGTTTTTAGACGCGAGGGATCCGTGTTCGGCTAAAATATGCAAGAGTTATAATTTTCTGGCAAATAAACAAATGTGATATGACAATTAGGTAAAAACAGTTAACAATAAGATCTAAAATCCACTTAAAAACTTATATTAATGCGTGCGTGGTGTGGTGTAAATAAAATGTATTAATTAAATTATAATAAGTATTTTATCCGTTGTTTGTATGTATAATAAAGTAATAATAAAGTTAATTTTTACGTTTTATATTTTTAAGTGTGTATGAAAGTATGTGTGAGGTGTGTGAGGGTAAGGTTGAAGGTGTGTGTGTGTGCGAGTATAATGTGAAAGTGTGTATCTGAATGAAAATCTGTTAAGTATTTATGATATAGTCTGTAATAATGCTTCCGTTTCTGAATAATCCAGTTTTTGAAGATAAGTTTTGATTTTATATTTGCATTCATGGACTTTGGTGTTGGCAATGGGAGTTTCTTTGTTAATTTTATTATATAAAAATGCACCCAGAAATTTGAAGTGCTTTCGTGCAAACGTAGTGTGGCAGGAAACTGGATCATATATTTTAACCTTTCTTCTTTTAGTTGTTAGTGATAGGCTGTTACTGGGTTTAGTGTGTTGCATTAAAACAATCTGTTGTATGAACAGCTGTCTCACTGACAAGACCTGGCATTCTTGGTATAGTAGAGATGTGGAGTATCTGAAAGGACGAGAGTAAGCCACTTTGAGAACAGCTCTTTGTGCTCTCTCTAGCGACAGCAAATGGGTTTTGGATGCACCACCCCAAGACGGAAGGCAATAAGTCAGCAATGACTGACATAAAGCGTAATAAGTTAACTTAAGCTGTGATGCACTTGCCGCATATCTAATGTTTTTGAAGACTGCGATTAGTTTACGTACTCTAGAGACGAGAAGTTTTATATTAGGAACATAGGTCATTTGCGAATCTAAGGTTATGCCTAAATATTTAATTGTGTCGCACTTTTCTAATAGAATGCAGTCAGTGCAATCAGGCGTATTATTCTTTAGACATTGTACTGTATGAGCCTTGATGGTATTGGCCATAATATTCGGTTGACCGGGTTTGCGTAGAGAAAAGGTAAGATATTTGGTTTTAGATGGATTCAGAGTCAATAGATTATCGTAAAGGCAGTCAGATATCAAATTAAACCCAGTCTGTGCGTACGAGTAGACCTCTTTCCAACTTCTTCCCTGAAAAACTAAAACTGTGTCATCTGCGAACGCTATTAATTTTCCGTGTGGTATTTCCAAATCACATATCTGATTCATGTAGGCCAAGAAAAGAGTTGGACCAAGAATACTTCCTTGAGGAATTCCATAAGTAACCGGTAGTTCAAAACTTTTATAATTTCCTATTTTTACACTTTGTGTTCTATCCGACAGATAGCTTTGGAAGAGCTTTAATTGTTCTCCTCTTATACCCAGACCTTCCAACTTGTTTAGAAGTACATTAGCGGATACCGTATCGAATGCTTTAGCCAGATCTAGAAATATAGCCATGCATTTAGTACCGTCATCTAGGCTTTTGACTATATAACTATTAAGCTCCGATACGGCATCAGCAGTACATTTGCCTCTACGAAATCCAAATTGATTAGGAGATAATAAATGGTGTTTTTCTAGGTAATTCACTAATCTATTATTTAATGCTCTTTCTAGTATTTTAGATAGCGCTGGTAAAATAGATATTGGCCTATAGTTAGTCATGATTGTTTTGTCTCCATTTTTGTGTACTGGGAGTATAACCGACTTTTTAAAAGCTGTGGGAAAGATCGATTGCGAGAAGCTTAACTGGCAGATATGTGTGAGGGGTTTAGAAATGTGTATGTTATTTTGTTTTATAACCCTTGCCGAAATACCGTCCCAACCTATGGAACAGTCAGTTTTTAATGTACCTATAAGTGTAAGTATCTCTTTTTCGTCTATTTCCATAAGTCCAAAAGAGTTGAGAGCTTTATTTACATTAGAGGGATTATTGTGTGGACAGCTGTTTATTATATTCTCCGCTAGTGTCTTACCAATGTTGGCAAAATATGAATTTACCTGTTCAATAGTTGATGTTGGATTTTTTCCTACGATCAAGTCTTGTGAGAGAGGTTTAGTGGGCTTATAATTAGTTAACTTACTTATCACTTTCCAGATTTTCTTAGAATTTGTGCCAGCTTCGTCAAATTGTGACTTCTCATACGCTTTTTTTAATCTACGTAATAGTGAGTTGCAGAAATTTCTATACCGTTTGTATATTAATTGTATCGTTTCATTTTCAGGTGCTTTTCGTGACTTAATATGGAGCTTATCTCTATGCCTCATGCATCGGAGAAGCCCTGGAGTAATCCACGGTTTTTTAGGAGCCTGTCGACGAGAAGTTTTAACTATTTTTGTGTTATTATTTATGATATGCATTATTATCTCAATAAACGTGTTTGTAGCAGAATTACAGTCTGTAGCATTTAGTACGCTGGTAAAATCAGCGTGAGCCAATTCTTTAGTGATATTATAGTAGTCTATTTTTTGAATGCTTGTATAATCGGTATGGTTAATGCTACTATTGTTATGTAACGAGAGAAGCACACTGTCATGGTCAGTCATACTATGTTCAATCACCAAGGTAAGGGCTTTTTCTTTTGTTTTTAAAAAAATGTGATCCAAACAGTTTTGTAGCCTTGTGGGAAAAGTATGCGCGGGAAGCAGCCCATGGTACGCTAAAATATCTAAATATTCAGAAGTATGCTGATCTAGTGCTTCTCTTATTATGTTGATGTTGATATCACCCAAAAGAACTACGTTTTTCATTTTGGATAGGGAGCCAATAAGTGTATCCAACGAGTTTATGAAATTATTTAAATTATGATAAGACGGAGACCGGTAGAGTGAGATAACTGCTACATCATTATTTATTATGGTGACCAGACAATTCGCATCGTTAATTGAAGGTTCGTAAGTATTTACCTTTAAGTTGTTTTTAGCATATACCACTACACCGTCGTTTTGTAGCGTGTTTGTTGTAGAGTAAAACGAAACGTATCCATGTAGAATAGGTGGGCAGTTTGTTTTAGAAAGCCAGCATTCTGTCAAAACAATAATATCTGGCTGCAACATAATTCTTTTTAAATAGATTAAAAAAGCATCGAAGTTACGGGAAATACTTCTAATATTTTGAGTTATGATCACGAGTTGCTTCTTAGAGATGGGTAGGTAGGTCGATGCGTCTTCTGGCTTACAACAATAAGCTTCAGACACTGCCACATTATCTATGCTGTTACATATTACTTCGTAGTTACTTGTCATATTAAGCAAAGGATTGTAGGTACTGTAGCAACAGTACAGTCCGAGTGTAAATAACACATCGGATAATAATCATTGAAGTATCTTTTCAGCATAGATAATGTCGTTTTGTTGTGATGATGCGCCTGATGCCGCACCTTTGACCTACTTCCCCGTATTATCCGTGATCCCAACCCAATAATAAATAAGCAACAATTTATTACAAAATGATATACTGGCTCGTGATATGTATGTGTATGTAAAGTGTGTCTAATGTATTGTGTGTAAGAAAGGTGTAATATATGTTTTTTATGTGTAAATTGTATGTTATAATGTAAGTTAATATAGGTAAATATCAAAACACGCGTGTAAATAATAATAAAGTAAATAAGGTTTATATGTTTGTTACATAGAAGACAATTTAGTCATGCCTTAACCAACTCCATGTTTTTCAGCTGTTCTTCATTCCTGATGATTATGCTTTTGGCACCTTCATCTTTGCGCAGGAGAACCTGTCCATTGTGGGTCCAGCAGAAAGCGAAGTTGTTCTGCTTGGCGAATTCTCGTGCGCGAAAGAAGAGGCCTTTAGCCTTATAAGTTAAACTCTCACCAATGTAGAATGGCTTCGTGGGGCCTTCTATGGATATTAATGAAGTATTCAATTTTTCATTGTTGTTTTTGTTGAAGTTCTTGGCCTCCAGAATAATTTGATTCTTAATTACAGTAGATGCCGTCTCTACCACTATTGGCCTTGGGGAGTTTGGTTTACCGGGAAGTCTTCGTACACTGCGAATATCATTGGGTTGTATATCTATTTTAAGTACTTTCAGCACATTGTCCACTATTTCGCGAAGGCCCTCAGCTTTTTCTTGCGCCACTGAAGGTATGTTTCTCATCTCTAGCTTGTATGCACATGACTGACGGCTAAGTTCTTCGATCTTGTTTTCAAGCTGTATTATCTTGTCAGCATTAGATTGAGTATCTGTGACCAATTTTGTCGTACTTTCAGATACTTGATTGTACTGCGAGCTAAGCACTTCAATTTTGGTTTCAACGTCCATATTGAACTTCTTGATTTCCGCTACTTCTTGTTTTATTTCGTGCACCTCCGATAACAACGAAGAAAGTTTTGCATCTTGACTCTCTTGAAATGTCGTGAATAATTTAGTCATATGCTCACTGAAATTCTGCTGGAAGGAATTTAGTGTAGTATTGATATCTATTTCAGGACTGCGTCTCCTCTTTAACAGCCGATTACGATTTGTAATTTGTGTGTCTGATTCCTGGTCTGTTTCAGACCTGCTGGGTCCTGACTGAACTTTTTCCATTTCGTCTGTTTTTGGTGGGGTGCGAATAGTGCGATGCATGGATGCTAATTAAGCGGTTGAGTAGTAAAAATTATAATAAATAATTTCAATAAATAAGCTGCAAAATATGAGGCCACAAATTAAAGTAAGGCGCTATGTAAATTGCTCGATAAATACGCAAGGCACAAGCTTAGAAAGTTGCGCGCCGTAGCAGTTGAGTACACGTAGCACAGTCGTAGTTCGTAGCACACGGCTAGCGGTTGCCGCGTAGCGGTTTGCGGGCCGTTTCGTAGCACACTGGATAAGATATCTGAGTTGGTGTATGACGTATGACGCATACAGTTCGTAGTCGTAGCACTTGTAATGCTTAATTTGGCCGCGGCTTCTCACGTTGCGTTGGTGCAGGGGTTTGGTACACCGCCTCAGACGCCGCCGCTCGCCGGTTCGCATCCAGTGTTCAAAAATGTTGCAAAAATAACTCACTCGCTGGTTCAAGTCTCGGGCTCCAGACCAGGACCGGGGCTCCACAGGCCGCGCGCGGCGACTCCGCTGTTCCAAATTTGTCGTCTCTCTCAAACCACACGGTGGGAGGAGTCCGTCGTGCAAATCGTTCAGGAAGAAACGAGAATTTAAAATCGTTAAATCGACCAATCACGCACCAGAAGGCAAAAAATTAATGACAGAGCAGTGAACACATCCGTTCGAAACAAGAGCCGAACGCCGAATATATACTATACTCGCTAGCGTCTGTAGTTAAAAAAATGTATGAAGATTTGTACAGCGCCTCTAGCGGATAGTCGGGTACCTACTAAAATTCGTAATACTAATACTTACGTAACTACTGTAGTAAAGTCAGGCGATTTTACTGTGACAACTCATGGTAGAGGTACAGGCTTCACAGAATTATAACTTCGGACAGGACTCAAGCAGAATACAAACAATATACTTTAAACGTTTATAGCCCATCACAGATTTAATTTCATCTGCTCAACTAAGTCAAGCTTATAGCTTTTCCAAAGCGAGAATAGCTCGTAAAATATTAAGCAAGCGAAATAAAATTTTCACTTAATTTTTATATTAAAACCGACTTATCCATTTCCTGTTTTATGGGCCATAAAAAAATCGCCATAAATTACACTTTGAAGGGAAATTGCTTTACCTTTAGGTATTTTGTATTCAGGAAAGTCGTTTGGTTCGCACAGTTTAGTAATACTTTTAATGACTGCTCATTTATTGGGGTTTTTTGTGACCCGATGAGATGTAACAGGTGCTCGGTGCCGTTTAGGTGGGTGACCGTGATTTTGTGTAATTGCTGCCTTTACTGAGCTTATATGCATTTTGTTTTGATGTATTTTCTTAAATATGTATTGTCATTATTCTATCAGCAAATTGTGCGATAAGCTTAAAAACTTATCACACAAGTAAATCAAATAAAATAAAAGCTTACAAAATTAAAATTACATTTTGATTCAACTAATGGGATAAGGTTAAAAAAAGAAGAAGAAGCACTATAAAAGTATAAATATAAAAAGTATGAATAAACATTTTTTTGAACTGTTTACTTTTCTAGTTTTAATAAGTATCTATAATTATGTAAGTACCTAAACAAAATAAGTAATTATGATTTTTTCGAACGTAAAATTTAATAATTTTTTAAGAACTTTGTAGCGTGTTAGAAATAACAATAGGGGACAATTTTAATGCAATGAAGGCATGATTTAATATTTATACGACCTAATTATTTTATCAAGTAAGGTTAAGTTATTAAGACGTTCGAGTGATCGCACATTGACTTACGAATTATAAAAAAAAATACTTGTCTTCAAAAAAGATATAGCAACTTTATTTATTCGTTTTAACAATTGGTTAATCGATAATTAAGCATTTTTTACTTCTGACTTTGTAAAATAAAAAATACTGTGAATTATAGTCGTAAAATTGAGCATTTTTTGACTTTTGGCTTTTTAAAATAAAAAGACCTGTGAATTGTAGTTGTCTAGTAATAATACATTTAATCTGTCGATTTGCTCTTATTTAAATTCGTTTAAAGCTATAATATAGGTAGTTTATTTTTCGCAAAACCAAGTTATATCTAATAATAAGCTACATAATATTTAGATAAGTACCTAAAACTCATTATTATTTAACTTCAAATATATAGTACACCCAAACTTGGGTACATTAAGTACTATTAAGACCTAACTGTGTACATTATGATGATAATAAAAATACTGAATATTAAAAATCATACAAATCAACACAAATAGCTTCTCCGCACATTTTTTTTGATAACAAATATAAAAAAAAAACAATAAGTATACAAAGCTCAGTGTGCGTCGAGCCCTATTAACATGTTCGTTGTAATGAATCGCTTCCGTTGCTGAAATGTTCCACAAAACGTGCACCCTCATGCTCTATATTTTAAGGCTGAATACTATTAATATTTACTTAAGTTTTGCTAAGAAACGTAAAAAGTACAAGTAAGTGTAGGGTAGTAAAATGTATTCGTCTAAATGGCATAAAAAATGGAACTGGATTCTATATGATCCTTGTTTTTCTCAATAAAGTATATGACCATGATATTAATAGACATTTTTTTTAAATCCTGTGTTATTATCGAAATGTCTTTTTTATAAATAAACTTCGGTCTTACCTTACTTAAGCAGATATTATGCACTAAGTAACTAATATGCACTTAAAAACTTATATATTATGCCCTAAGCAATTATTAAAAGACAAAGATTTTCTCTAACAAAATCTCTACATTTTTTTTTACAATTATTAAAAAAAAGGTTGAAAAATATTTTTTTAAGAGCTTAGAGGTTGGTGTCTCCTTGGTTCAATTTTAATATTTTCCTTCGAGCACGTAATAAAGTATGTGTCAGCCCTAAAATTAACCTATTATGTTATACCCGACAGCGTTAGAAAAAGAGGGGTTGTGATGACGTTGTGTTTCGATCTCCATGGCAACTAATTAATTGCTTGAATCTACTTAGTGGTTTTATGCAAATAGCGGAAAAGCTACGAGTAATAAATGTAAAAAAAAACATAGATATGAAACTCAAATGTATTTAACAACGATTAGGTAGGTACTTCGAATTCAGTATCAATGCTTTATTTTTTTTTTCGTAAGGATACTATCTAATCAATTATAAGTTAAAACTGAACTGAACAAAATTAAATTCACCTATTATTGTCATCCAAGTAATAATAATGTACAATGTATAAAATATCCTTCAATATTTAATTATTTAATACACTGTTTGTTTTTATAAGTTATTTTTAGTACTTACATATTTTATGTCAATGACGATATTAATATATAAAATAAATATATAATTATTTAAACAAAATCTTGTAAAAGTTGGGATATTTCAGTACTATACAATATTTTTTTATTTTCTACAAAGAATACGGCTAGGGCTCCATGTAAATGTAACATGGGCTCACTTAACATTTGCATAATAATTATAATTAATTGGTTTAGTTGTAATCACGGCTTTTATTTAAACAGAGCTTACTTAATTTGTGCGTGTATTACATACATTGTTATTATATTTGTTGAATAGTACTTTTTATACGGCAATTTTACTATAGTTCTAAAATATCAATTTTTATATTAAATGAATTTTATTTATGAAAATTGTTTGTTTATTTTGAAAAAATACATAATAGAAAATCTGAAAAACTAAAATTATGTAAGATCTGAAGCATTTTTTTTTGAACATAATTTGATGAATTTAGTTTATCGATTATAACTAAAGTCATCTTGATAAGAGTTTTTATTGAATATTTAAAAAAAAACAGTTACAGAAAATCTTTCATGGTACAGATAGAGATAATATGTATAAAGCATTTCCTTCTGAGAGACTGGGAAGGTCTCAGATGTTCTTCAAATACCTACAAGGGTCTTGTTCCTAGTTGGTACATATTCGTAGACGTTGACAAAATGCAATTTAAAAATATTCAATTAAACAATGCATCAAAATAACTGCAGTTACCAAATCCAATAAAAATGCAAAACCACTAAGTAATTCACACTCCATTGCTACTGTAGAGAATTAGCATACAAATAACATACGGTACCGCAAATGGCACGTTCCACGAGAATCACCCGCCTTGCCCCAATTAGCGTGTTAAAAACAATTGCGTGCGGCCACTGAGTAATCTAGCTCTTCTGATTTATTGTCGGAAACCCTAATTGGGGAACCTATTCTTAGAAACATACGATAAAATGCTATTGGGAATATGACGTCACATCTCGAATGTAAACAAATTAATCCACATTGATAGATAACTTTCTATACCTCTACATATCTACCAACACAGATAAAGATAAAGATACAGGTAGATAACTTTTTAATTCTTATTATAAACAAGACATAAATAAATATAAGAAGTAGGTAACACAAGGACGGACTTAATAGTTAGAGCGAACTTTTTTATGTAAATAAAGTTTTAATATGATAATTATGTTTCTTTCGTATTTTTTAATAGTCAGATTTCTTTGTAAACCAAATGGTATACGTTTGTGGGTCATAAACGGTGTGCCAAACAATGTGTTTAACAATGTGCAAAAGTCGTCACCATTCTTCAGAACATTATTTCACGCGTATGAGAACGTCAATTGTTTATTTATAGTTTGTCTCTGAGAATTCTAGTACAATGTCAATGTAACACCACCCTTACACGTTCTCAATACAGTACCTACCTCTACCATGAGTTGTCACAGTAAAATCGCCTGACTTTACTACAGTAGTTACGTAAATATTAGTATTACGAATTTTAGTACCCAACTATCTGCTAGAGGCGCTGTACAAATCTTCATACATTTTTTTAACTACAGACGCTAGCGAATATAATAAATATAGTATAGTAAAAACTTATAGTAGAGCTACTGAAACCGTAGAAAAAGTAGGCAATCATAAACGTAGTTCGCGATACTACAACACAATTTATTACACCGTAATTTACCGAAAATTGAGTCAGAAAAAAATAGCTTCACACGATTTTAATAAATAGACAGACTGAAATATTAGGCAATTGAGGTTCCAAATAAAAACCACAGACAAAATCCCAGATATTTTATACTCTTGGTAAAACGTGCCTGAAATGAGTCAAAAGAAAAATAATATAGAAAACTTTTATTGTGGTCTAAAGACATTTATTTTATTATACCTAATTTTCAGTGTCAATTTTTCGTTTTTCAAATCAGCTTTTAGAAAACATTTAATAAGATATTTTTAAAGAGCACGTTTCAAAGATGTCCAATTTATTGCATAAGAAAATGTTTTTTTTTCTTCAAACACAAAATAATTATATTTATGATGAAACACCCCGTCAAACCCTATTTAGTGGTAACCATGAACTTTAGTAATCCATACTTCACTGAGCACGTCCTCTGAAAACGTGTTCTGTGAAACATTGTATTATCTGAAACTACAACACCCATATTTTTTTTAATTTTTAATTGTCAAGTCTCATGTCATTTTTCTATCACTTACACTATTAAATTGGGACTACAATATTACCCCCTATCTTATAAAAAGTTAGCGTTTACATTATGTCGCCATTACGTATGGTAATCAAGACATCAAGTCTGCGCGAACTTCTTATAAGATAGACCGTTACAGTATTAGAGAAATGTAGGAGTATATAACACAATAAATATATGTATTTGCATATAACCTTAAAGACCCTTTCACATTTAAAACTTTAATCTGAAGCAAATCAATCAGGCGACGCAATAAATAAACCCTTTTTACAATATCGCGAATAAAAGCTGTAAAAAGTCAAAGTTGGAGTTTGTATAACAATTTATATCCGTAACTTTGTACGAGTGGACGTTATCGGGTTATTTAATACGTTTCTCTTCTCTAGTGATCCGATTCGAGAACGTTCGATTGTGCTGACATAAACAACATCAACATTGCAGAACCGACAACCGTTGGAGCAAACGGATACTGGAGTGGAGACCGTGTTTAGGCAAGCGTAGTGTAGAACGCCCTCCGGCGAGATGGAGCGACGATCTGCGGAGTGTAGCGCAAACACTGGATGAGAAGAGCCGAAGACCGGGCTCAGTGGCGCGTCTTGGGAGAGACCTACGTCTAACAGTGGACTGATATAGGTTGATGATGATGATGATGAAACAACATCAAATAAGATAAAAAAGATGAAAAAATCATTAGACGTTACAGAATTACCTACATATAAAAAAAAGACGTAGCACTCGGGGACTGCCGCGGTAAAGCTATTGCATAGCATTTTTGCTGGATTACGCATGCGCAGTGTTAGGTTATTTCGTTACGGAATTTCTGGATTTGGTCTCCACGCTCAAGGCCAGCGATAGAAGCTATGCAATAGCTTAAAAAAAGTCAATATTGACTTTACGTGTCTTGGAAATTTATTTTTGGAATTTTAATTTCTATCTTGCTAATTGGTTTAAGTATTTTTTTTTTAAATCAAACTCTAAAAAGTTTTGTTGGATAGTTAACTGTTTCACCCATAACCTTGTTTAGCTAAAACTGACATTGTTAAATCGGTATAATTTGTATACATTTTAACTTTTACTTAACAAGCTTATAACTATACTTACACATATGATACTGGTAAATAGTTATAATAGATTTGTAAAAGTTATACTAACAGTGTACTGTTTTAACCTTTTCTTTTAGAAACTGGTATGTTAGCCGAATGGTGTGGTCTTGAATCAGATAGCAGGTTTTATTATAGTTTCTGGTCGTAATCGGTGGCGTAATTTAAAGTGTAATAGTAATAAAATTGTCTGTTTTTACTGTTAGACTTATAGATTGTGACTGGTAAGCATTTTGTTTCTATTTTCATTATAATTCAGTATATTGCCCGCGTTATGAACTGAGTCGCCAGTAATATTGTGCTACCTACTTGACAACACTATTTAAAGTATAATCTAATTCAGATTATGTAAAGAAATAACAATACTAAGTTATAATTAGCGACTCAAAAGTATAAATAAATTGATATTTATTGATATTTACATTTATCTCTGTCTTAAATCTGTCATTTGTATTTATCCTAATAATAATCGCAAATATCTCCCCTTAGGTCCCAACATATGCAAATTAACCAACCATGTAGCCGCTTTTTCACGATTTCATAGTAAGGTAACTAAAATGATCAAGAAGTGAATAAAATGAAATAACCAAAAAAAACTTTTATTAGTATTTTTTTTCAGAAGAATTTCTCAAAAAATTAATTTACTTACTTGCAAAAAACAGCCCGCTTTACAAGTATCATAAAAAAGTATTGATTTCAAAAGGCGATTCGTGTGTTTTTCGCAGGAAAATATATATCCATCAATCTTTTGCAAAAGCAAGGTCGTGAAAACGTTTAGCGATCTGCGATTTATAAGCATGAATGTGTGAAAATTAATAAATCCTATTCCAATCCTACTCGCATTGTAAAACGAAACGGTCCAAGTGAATCAAATACCATAGCTCAAGTAATCAAAACAGCTCACTTTTTTATCATAAGAACTGTGTTAATATGATCTAACAATAAGCGTATAAAAATAAGAAGAGTCAAATAAGAGTCTTTATAAATAAGCGTTTGATTTCAATACTCAATACTTAATACATTTATTGATTTCATATGGTGGTACATAACTGAAATATCCTATCGGTGGAACTGGATGCAGGAACTCAAAATAAAAGATATCGTGCCGTGAATGTATTTAATCAAGGAATGGCCGCCGTTTGTCAAAGGAGCCTACCCACACTTGGCTACCTACATTACACCCTCCTACTTAACTAAGAGTTTACTCTAGACAACTATAGATATAAACGTACTAAACAAAACCATAATTAGAAAATAAATTTAACTGTAGATATGTAGGTATATATAAGAACTTATGATTTAACAACTTAGATAAATAAACAATATAATCCTAACTAGTTCCTAAAGTGCACTAGTACACTATAGGGTTACCAAAACGCTCTACTGGGTAGCGTATGCGACAGGCTCGGTCTGGTATCGCGGGCGGTGATGGGGAGCTTATTCGCGGTACTATCTTAGACGTGGGACACGCCAATATGCCTGTAGGTATGCGTCGCCTCAGCTGATCAATATGCCTTTTACAAGATGAACCGTCTTCCTTAGCTACTTTAAAATTACGTTTTCCTAAAACTTCTTCCACTTTCCCCTTTACCCACTTATCCTTTGACCCATACTCTCTTAACCACACTGCCTCTCCTTTAAGTATCTGTCTTAAATTACCTCCCACATTGTCCACTTGTTGCCGTTGTTTACTTACTACCCTCTCCTCTACTACTCGCTCAGGACGTAACAGATCTAATCGTGATCGCAAACTTCTCTTTTGCAAGAGCATGGCCGGTGACACCCCTGTCGTGCTATGAGCTGTATTTCGGTATGCCATTAAATAAGCTTGCAATGCCGTATCTAAATCATATTTATCTCTAACCGCTTTCCTAATAGCCCTTTTGCATAATTTCACGGCTCCCTCTGCTGCACCGTTCGAAGCCGGATGATACGGTGGAGCGAACGTATGAGTCACTCCGTTGCAAGTCATGAAATTTTTAACTTCTGCACTAGTGAAAGGAGGGCCATTGTCAGACACCACTTCTCGCGGCAACCCGAATCTAGCAAAAAGTTCCCTCAAAACTTTAATTACTGCCGTAGCCGTTGTGCTAGTCATGTGAAATGCCTCAATCCACTTAGATGCTGCATCAATGAGCACAAAAAAAGTTTTTCCTGCAAAAGGTCCTAAAAAATCTATATGTAATCGACTCCATGGCTCTGCCGAATACGTCCATGGTTGTGGAGGAGCTCTCGGTGGAGCTGCAGCTTCGACGGCACACGTATGGCACTCCCTGCATACCCGTTCTATGTCCTTATCGATACCTGGCCACCATACATAACTTCTAGCTATAGATTTCATTTTTACCATACCCATGTGACCTACATGCAGTTCTTCCAGTATCTGATTTCGAAATGTGCCTGGAATTACTATTCTATATCCCCACATAATGCATCCTTCAATTAGGTAAAGTTCATTTTTCCTGGAATAGTATGGTTGTAAATCCAATTCTTCACATTTTGCTGGCCATCCTGATTGTAAATAAATAATCAATTTACACAAAAGAGGATCTTTTTTTATTTCTTGTTCCACCTGTTTTTGCGAAATTGGTAAAAAGTTATTAACAAAATTCATATAGGTAACTTCTGTTTTACCCCAAGTCTCCCTATTGGCCGATCTAGATAATGGTAGTCGCGACAAAGCGTCAGCTCCATTTTTGTCTGTTGATACATGTTTTATATCGTAATCATAACCCGACAGTATCACAGCCCATCTTTGTATTCGTGATGCAGCCATAGTCGGAATTCCCATCTTTGGCCCGAATATAGATACTAATGGTTTATGGTCTGTTTTCAAAATAAATTTCCGCCCATATAAATACTGGTGAAATTTCTTAACTCCATAAATGATAGCTAATGCTTCCCGGTCAATTTGTGAGTATCCTCGCTCAGCAGAGTTCAACACTCGTGACGCATATGATATGGGTCTTTCAGAACCGTCCTCCATTACATGTGATATCACCGCTCCTACTCCTACTCCACTTGCATCTGTTGTTAAAATTAATGGTAGTTCCATACTGTAATGGGCCAAAACTTCACTAGACAATAATAAGTCCTTAATTTTTTGAAAAGCTTCCTGACATTTTTCTGACCAATAAAAATTAACCCCTTTTTTTAACAGTTCATATAATGGATATAAAACTGTACTAATGTTTTTAATGAATTTTCCATAGTACATTACCATACCCAAAAAAGCTCTAACCTCTGTAACATTGATTGGTGCCCTAACTTCCCTTATTGCTGCTAACTTGTCTGGGTTAGTATGTATTCCCCTCTTATCAATGACATATCCTAAATATGTTACAGAGTCCGCAAAAAATGAACATTTATTTGTTTTAATTTTTAGTCCATAATGTTGTAATCTTTGGAAAACTTTATGTAATGTCTCTAAATGCTCTTGATTATTCCTGCCACTGATAATAACATCATCCAAAAATACCCCTACTCTTGGAATGTCTGCAAACATCTGTTCCAGCTTACGTTGAAAAATACCCGGACTTGATGCTAACCCATAGATTAACCGCTCATACCTAAAAAGTCCTCGATGCGTATTTATTACTGTATATTTCTGTGACTCCTTATCCAAAACAAACTGAGCATATGCTTGAGACAAATCAATTTTAGTAAATTTCTCCCCCCCGCCTAGCTTAGCTAATAAATCTTCAACCTTAGGCAAAGGAAAACGGTCTACCTCGAGGCATTTATTGAGAGTTAATTTAAAGTCACCGCATACCCGGATAGTACCATCACTCTTTACCACTGGCACAATTGGTGTGGCCCAGTCCGAAGTCTCGACTGGGGTGATGACCCCGTCGGCTACAAGCTGGTCCAGCGCGCGCTCCACCGGCTCGCGCAGCGCGTACGCCAGCGGGCGCGCGCGCAAGTACACCGGCCGAGCCCCTGAGCGCACATGCAATGATACTTCACCGCCTGTGTACCGACCGAGCCCCTCAGAAAACACTTCATTGTATCTGGAACTGAGAGATTCTATGGTAAATGGCAAGTTACATTTCACATCATGACATTCAATTTCTTTCAACACTAACCCAAATTCATGTAGCCATCGTCTTCCTACCAATGGTCTACGCCCATTATTAATTACATATAAATCTAAGCTTTTACATATTTTCTTTTTGTAATTAATTATAGGTGTTATTTTTCCAACTGGTCGAACTGTCTCTCCGGTATAGTAGCTCATCACTAGGTTATGTTCACAAAGAGGTATGTGGGAAAACATTTTTTTATAAAGTTCATAACTTATACAAGATATCAGACAACCCGTATCGGCCTCCATTGTAATAGCCTTTCCATCGATATCTACTTCCAGTAATATAGGGCTACACATTCGATCTACGCTATCAAAGTTATATAAATCAACAATTACCTCGTCACTACTTGAGTCCGTTTGTTCTTGCATTACCAATTCGCGCACCTCGCCATTGTACGCTTTAATGTTTTGTTGTGCGGTTCCTTCCTGCCTAGGGCACATCCTCTTCAGATGCCCAGGTTGATTGCACACCCGACACACATAGTTTTTAAACTTGCAAAATTTTGATTCATGATCCCGGCCGCACACAACACATTGGTACCGATCAGCTGATTTTGACGACCCCGTTCCTGTTCTGACATTGACATACGGCGCCCGCGCTCCGTAGCCCGACGTCCGCTGCGATGTCGTAGCGTTCCGATCACGTGACCCGCCTGTGCCCGTTCCGGTCACTGACCCTCGATATTGTCCTGCCGTCTGCCGATTTTGTGCTCGCGTACCTACGGCGTTGCACGCTGTCCCTTCCGATGAATAGATTTTTCCTTCTCGTCCCTCCACCAACGCTGAATTCAACTCTGCGGCTTCGATTGCGACTGCCAACCGGAGTGCTTTAGCAAAGTCAAGATCCTCTTCGGCAAACAAACGCTGTCTAATAGTATCGTTCGTCAATCCACATACCAACTGATCTCGTAAACTT
This sequence comes from Ecliptopera silaceata, assembly GCA_932527185.1. Classification (NCBI taxonomy): domain Eukaryota; kingdom Metazoa; phylum Arthropoda; class Insecta; order Lepidoptera; family Geometridae; genus Ecliptopera; species Ecliptopera silaceata. The sequence continues at coordinate 2,468,519 of OW052205.1, read as the reverse complement.
TCTAGTAATTGTTCACCGAAGCCACAATGTTTTGATAGACGTCTGAGTTCCGCTACGTACTCCGCAATAGATTCACCTTGTGCTTGTTTCCTTTTTCGAAATGTGTACCTTTCCGCTAGAATGCTTGGTTTGGGTTGGAGATGATTGCACATAATTTTAACCAAATCACTAAACTTCTTACTCGCTGGTTTTTCCGGGGTGCACAAGGTAACTAATAACTCATAGCCGGCACCTCCCATCACCGTAATCAGCGTAGGCACTTTCAAATCTTCTTTTACATTGTTGACCACGAAGTACTGTTCTAACCTCTCCGCGTACAATGTCCAGTTATCTGTATCCAATTGAAATGGTCCAATCTTTCCCACCGACATGTTTCTGATTGTCTCGTCTTCATACACACGCAGATCCAACTCGTCGCCAATGAAATATCCTATCGGTGGAACTGGATGCAGGAACTCAAAATAAAAGATATCGTGCCGTGAATGTATTTAATCAAGGAATGGCCGCCGTTTGTCAAAGGAGCCTACCCACACTTGGCTACCTACATTACAATAACATGGTAATACAATTTTTTGATTTCATTTCATTTTTATTTTTTTTCAGGTAAACAAACAGTACAATAGTATTCAAAAGTAGAGACTTAAAAGAAGCACAGAAACCAGTGAGGTTTCACCGTGACATGGTACATAAAAAGCGAACAGAGATATTATACCAATTAAATAAAAATCTAATCGAATTAAACAATATCTCTTAAAATAATACACAATAACAATTCTAAAACTGAAAAATTCTAACGAATAGTATTATCTATTCTAAGGTCAAGTGAAAAGGTGTCTTCAAGATCGTCCTGCTCCATCGTCGGCCAAAATGCCACTTTCAACAGAATTTTCTCTCACAAACTCTTTCAAGATCTATTATTTATTTATACTTTATTGTACACGTTGAGACAAAAAATACATATGGAAAATTATATACAAAGGCGAGCTTAACCCTAAAAGAGTTATCTACGAGCAAACCTTAGAGGATAGAGAGAGCTGATTATTAAGTGGGTATAGGTGTATACAAAAATGAAAAAGGAAAGATAATTAAATTTTATAACTAACATACAAATATAAATAAAATTAAGCTAAATAAATAGATATAATACATACAAATATACATACTATTAGAAACTATTAATAAAAAGTATTGAAACAAACATAACCAGCTGTTTATAATAACATGTGTCAATGTATGTATGTATACCAAATCTATGTATGTATGTATACCTATCACCCCTGAATCGGTTATGATAAATGTATTTTTGCTAACGGACAATGGACCTCTGCTTTGCGGGTTTGATTAATGGGAATTTAAAAAGACTTGGAATGATAAAAAATATGTTTGGTACGAAATAAACTGGTTTTTTTATTAAACACTTTTATTTTGAGGTAATAGTCGAACTGGTGCGGCGTAGTGTGACTTGTATGCGTTAGGTTTACGTAAATTTGTGTTACTTAAGCTAGGATTCATATTTTATAATACCTGAAATTAATTAATGTTTTTGGTATAAGTGGTCACAATAATGTTTTGAGAAGATTTAAGACATTGGCTTATCTTTTCAAAAACATAAATTGAGAAACATAATTTAATAGACATAGTTAGCAAAAACTTAATGATAAAACCGGATAAATGCCAAATTATTTCATTACCATGTTTAATCATAAAGGAAAGAATTCTTTTATACCTAAAAAGCCCAAAAAACAAGTATAGGTCCAAAGTTATTTCAAAGACAAAAAAGGAACACTAAAAAAGTATTTACTGCTAGAAAGCACTAAAAAAAGAAGTAAAAGTATTTAGTTAACTTTACACAATAAAACCCGCTTTGCCCTAGATTCGAGACAGGCCATTGATTGGAGTTCCAAAGTCAACTGGAATTCTATGGCTTAGACAAGTGACACGTCAACGAAATTGACTATTATCGGAAAGCATGACGGTATGTTGTGACATGATGGTTCAGCAATTGTTATTAATAACTACTAAATAAATATAGTTTTTCTAAGTTGCAAAGTTAAGAAGTCACTAAGTTAGACCACTTTGCGAGGCACTGTGTAGCAAGGTAATTGGTATGATTTCAAAAACCATGACAAGTCTTACAAAATCAAAGGCCTGTACCTCTACCATTGTCACAGTAAAATCGCCTGACTTTACTACAGTAGTTACGTCAATATTAGTATTAAGAATTTTAGTACCCAACTATCCGCTAGAGGCGCTGTACAAATCTTCATACATTTTTTTAACTACAGACGCTAGCGAGTATATTAAAAACTTATGGTAGACCTACTGAGCACGAATAAATGTGACAACCGTAAACGTATTGAAACGATAGCGTATAGTTATAGCGAACATCGACGTCAAATTGATTGTCAAACGTTGCAGCGTCACTGCTCAGTGTGTCGGATGTCAGAAGTCCGTGACGAAACGTTTACGATTGTCACATTAATTCGTGAAAAACGCTTGTCTAACAGAACGAACCAATGAAAGAGAAACAAAACTACGACCATAAAACGGGAAGGTAAGCAATATGAGCTGGGAAGGATCGAAATGAGGTCCGAGTGAAACACAAATAAATCATGGGGCGTGTTCGGCATCACGTCTAACAAAGAGCTTTACACACAAAACGCGGGGTGGAGCAGTGCGGAGCAGTGTGGAGCGGTCCGGGGCAGTGTAGAGTGGTGCCGAGCGTTGTAATGCGGTATGGAGCAGTCTAAATAGGTGTGGAGCGGTGTAGATAGGTGTGGAGCGGTGTAGATAGGTGTGGAGCGGAGCGGTGCGGTGCGATGCGATGCGTTGCAGTACGGTGCGGTGTGATATAGGCCAGTTATATATGGCACGTTACACACTTATACAATTGAACGTGCCAGCTTTAGACAACTGACCTATAAGCTACGATTTAATCGATATAAAACGATTGAAACACTTTCCAATGCATTCGGCTTTTACTCTTTTGGTTTAGAAGCGCGGGTAATTTTAAACTGGAATATTTCTGTTTTGATATAGGTACCCATCATTTTGTTTTGCATTAATAATTAAAATAAACGTTTTCGCTTACTCAAATTACCTCAAAACATAACTGGTGGCAGAAAAGGCAATAGTAAAAAATCTTTTGTACCTTAAAAAGTCCTAATTTAGTTTTTAAGCATAATCTAGGCAAGACATCAACCGTGGACGCTGGCATGGCATGAAGGAGACCTATGCCTTGCAGTGTTACCAAGCTAAAGTAGTACTAGTAGTAAGCAAGTCATAGTGAGTTTTTTTTCCGTACCGCCCCGCTCCGTTCGCTTGCAGTACTTAAGTGTGTAAGGTCCCTAACGCGGCTTGTTAACGCGAGCAAACTTGTTCCCCGAACTAAGAACTCTATAAATAGGCGTGCGACACGCTGCAGCATTATTTCAGTACAAATAAGCTATATTATGTAGTTTATCCTGCGTTTAACCATTCTTACAACTGGTGCGTCTTTAGTGAACGTGACCTGTGAGGCAATGCATTTTCATAGGCCGAGTTTACTACTAAACATGTTACCTAATTTTTTCTGTGATCTTTATGGCTGTAGCGCTTTTTGTAAAAGAGCTGAATGCATCCTTAGTGGACGTGTCCTGTATGGAATCACCTTAGGCAGAGCTTATAAAGAACAATAAAGTGTGAATCTGCTATTTTCATTATACTCTCAAAAATCTTAGTGCAAATGAAAAAAAACAAAAATATACATACACTGCACTTTTGTACCTTAATTTTTCAATTATTTTTTAGTCACTAATACTTTCCCACTACTGGGCAAGTATTGTTCTCCCCTCTATTCTTCCACAACTTTGAAAATAATAAAATATACTTAAATAATAAGGGTGCTTACGTATGCACAATTTGGTTTCATTTGGCACAATTTTCAGGACCTAGTTAATATTCTGCTCGCGACCAATCACTTCCTTTGTTCGCCGATTTCCTGAAACAACCTTCAGTGATAAATAAATTGAAAGTTTTTTTCTTACTGTCCGTACTTTGAGTAATAAAAAAACCAAATCCAGTCGTTTTTATCCGAAGCCATAAAAAGAGGGTTCCGTACAATTATTTTTACATCAGTACCGGAACTTGTCCGGACACGATAAAGAACCTACCGGAAAAAGATATTTACTCAAACGATCTGAACCAAACCTCTCAATATCAACCTTATGTGTATAATAGTAAGGTTTAAATTCGTGTGTTTATTGGTGGTATTGCAAAATGCCTAGAAACTTATAGGGCGTGATAAAACACCTTAGGTTGGAGGAAAAATCACTGAGCAATAATTGTTAGAGTTGTTTCAGTGTTCTGGAAGGTTCGATAACTTTACACCTTAGTTATAAATGTTTTATTCACAAAAAAATACGACTATCACAGTTATTACAATGTGTATTGTAAATAATATTTACAAACGAATTGCGTCTTATTTAAACTTTTCTATCGTTCATCTTTTTTAACGGGAATACTCTTGTCATGGCACAGTTTTTTAATTTGTAATTGTATAGATACTTTTACGAAAACTGTAGCCATCGCAAATTATGTATATCCGAAGTGTTGCGTATTTAAGACACACTGCGCGGTCACCAAGCAACGCTCTGTAGTAGACTTGTTGTAAACGCGCAGTATGACTCGAATATTACGTAACACAGAACTATCAGATTTCTACCTACCCTCAGTTCCGAACACTAGTTGGATGCCGATAGAAGTATATTTTGCAAAGTATCTGTAAGTGGCCGTACGTTGGTCAGGTTGATTGGGGTTGGAAACTTTTTGAAAGCCTTCTCGCTTCGAAATGGGGTTACATAGGTGTTTCAAACTAAGACAATGTTCTATTTTGTTGTTTAGTGGTAACTGGATTGCGGATAGATGTTTTTTGTTGTTTGTTTGATACGATAAAGGGATATCCTTTATCCCTTTCTGGAGTTGGATAAGTATCCTTTTCAGTATGGGATGGAAGTTTTTGTTAGTCATATTTAAGGATTGTTGTATGCTTATTTATACTGACAAAAACATTTTGTAGATGTTATATATCATGGAGAGGTAATCTCGTAAGAGATACTTTGAAACCGTGTTCGTCGTCTTGTTTTATGTCAATGACAGCAATATTTTTATTCAAGCAACTGACTTGAAATGTTGTCAATCCAGTTGGTCATGATGTTAGATATGAAGTCAAAAGTTATAATAAACATTACTTATTTTCGGGTTTAGGCAAAATAACTGAGCAACAATTTATCAATAAGACAAAAAAATTTAACTGCATATGATATATAATTTATGCACTCACATATAAATGAATACATTTTATTATACATATTTATACTAAAATTACTAAAAGCAGAGCATAACTTTTATAGTGACAACTTCAAAGCGAAAATAAAAATGGCTACCGGCTTACAATCGTAATCCCTACTATAAAAGTCCCCCAGATTTAATCTAAATGTTACCGAACCGGATCAAAGCTATCGACTCTGTGACGTAAGCCTACATTTGAAATAGGAATTCTACGAAAATTAAAAATTTGAAAATGAAATAAAATAGGTTGGAGACTATTTTTGTCTTGTTGGCAACAATGTGATACTTTTTACGGTAGATTAATAGTAACTGATTGTAGTAGAGATAAACTAACTTGAAAATGCTCGCGCATTTGGCTCTTTCTAATTTTTGTAAGAAGGATCATATAAAAAAACGGTAGGAATCAGGAAGTAAGTTTCTTGCCCGTTCTTCTAGGCTCTGGTTGCGTGGAACTGGCACCTAGAATCACCTAGTATGTAAGACGATTCTAAATGATCCTTGTGATTTTAATGAATAAAGATATATTTGATATTTGATTTGCTCTTTTGATGTTATATAGTCGTGAGGTTTTTTTTTAAACATTGTTTTAATAAAAAAAATCCAGTCCTGGCTAGACAAGCTTTATTTAGACTACAGCGTAATTGTGTACCTACTTACTATATACAGGGTGTAACAAATGAGGTGGACCAAAAGCAAAAGGGCGATAGGGGAGCTCAATGGCTATCCATATAACCCCCATGTATGTTCAGCGATATTCAGTCGTTCAAAAGTTATTCCCACTTTTATGTTTTTTTTTTCATTAACATATAGATTTCCCAAGTATACCCAAACTATCAAGGCTACAACCGTAATTTTTTTACACCTTGTAACTTAATAGTAGACTTTTCGTACTGCAATACCAGTTTGAGTCGTTACTTGATTGATTTCCAAATAAAAAATAATCTTTGCAGAAAAATCCGAAACCTGAACTTCCGCGAAAAACTTTAGGAGCAATTTAAAAAAAAAACTTGCTGAATATTTTTTTCCACAACCTATCTTAAAAACTTTCTCCATTTATGGAGAAGTTACCCTGAAAATTTCATAAGGCTAGTACAGAAGGATCATGTTAAAAAGTGAACTCATGTGTTGTAAAAGTGCTGAAATCGACGGTTCAATCGACCAACACGATGGTCCGGGCAAGGCTCAGATTGTATGCCACCCCTTCTAATCAATTGCTCTTGGTATATTCTAGCAGCCTCTCGAACGTTTTCTTGAGCTACAACATGACAATAATACATTTCTGCATATCTACGAGGAGAATATGGCATGATACACTAATCGCAAAGTTCGTACAGTCCGTAAACGCGCAGTTTGCGTTAAAGTAAATTAATCCAAATTCAGACTCCTGAGTGGCCGCACTTTTCACAACCTGACTCCGTAATAAAAATTTAAAAACTAAAACCTGACTACGAAAAGCTAGGTAACAAGTTTAACTTTTTTAGACTTCACACCTAATCCACTGTTGGTTTCTTGATTTATTTTACTTCATCACGGGTTTAGTCGCATGCTTAATGTTATGTAGTTTAACATAACTAGCATCCGACTACTAAGTAAAAAAATGTGTTTTAAGTAAAAAAAAACAAATTCTGTTAAGAAAATTTTTGAAGTTAAACTTACTTCCTAACTTTTCGTATTTGGGTTTTAGTTTTTAAATCTTTATTACGGAGTCAGGTTGTGAAAAGTGCGGCCACTCAGGAGTCTGAATTTGGATTAATTTACTTTAACGAAAACTGCGCGTTTACGGACTGTACAAACTTTGCGATTAGTGTATCATGCCATATTCTCCTCGTAGATATGCAGAAATGTATTATTGTCATGTTGTAGCTCAAGAAAACGTTCGAGAGGCTGCTAGAATATACCAAGAGCAATTGATTAGAAGGGGTGGCATACAATCTGAGCCTTGCCCGGACCATCGTGTTGGTCGATTGAACCGTCGATTTCAGCACTTTTACAACACATGAGTTCACTTTTTAACATGATCCTTCTGTACTAGCCTTATGAAATTTTCAGGGTAACTTCTCCATAAATGGAGAAAGTTTTTAAGATAGGTTGTGGAAAAAAATATTCAGAAAGTTTTTTTTTTAAATTGCTCCTAAAGTTTTTCGCGGAAGTTCAGGTTTCGGATTTTTCTGCAAAGATTATTTTTTATTTGGAAATCAATCAAATAACGACTCAAACTGGTATTGCAGTACGAAAGGTCTACTATTAAACTACAAGGTGTAAAAAAATTACGGTTGTAGTTTTGATAGTTTGGGTATACTTGGGAAATCTAACCAAAAATATGTTAATGAAAAAAAAAAACATAAAAGTGGGAATAACTTTTGAACGACTGAATATCGCTGAACATACATGGGGGTTATATGGATAGCCATTGAGCTCCCCTATCGCCCTTTTGCTTTTGGTCCACCTCATTTGTTACACCCTGTATAAATATAACTCTATTTTCTATCTTTTTCCTAGGGTTCCTTTCTAAAATACCTAAGCCTTTATTTCCTTACAAATCTGCCGCGTGAGCCTGAATAAACGATACCCGTTCAATATTCCACTCGAGAGTCCCGGCAGATGGAATATGATGGTTCCGTTGTTTATGAAATCAGCTCGTGTTTTGAGTGTAGTGGAATATTTATCAACGTATGGTAAACTAGTTTAAATAAAAATAAACTTAGTGCTCAAATTATCACATACCTAATGTAATATTGACGACCGATGTGGCGCGGTGGGCGAAGGTCCACCTGCGACGCATCCGGTTGCGGGTTCGATTCCCGCCTTGGGATAAATGTTTGTATGATCTGCAAATATTTATTCCGGGTGTTCTGGTTATTTTGTATAATAAAAAATATCTATCTATGTAATGTATTGTATTATGTATGTCAGTCTTCTAGTACTTATAACACAAGCTCTGCTTAGCTTGGGGCTAGATGATGTTGCGTGGATTGTCCAGCATTATTTATTTATTTATATATTTGTCGGCGGGTGTCAGGACGCCTTTTGACAACTTCAGTCTGATACAAGGTTCTATGTGGAATCTATGTGACTTCTAAGGCTCTTCGAGCATTACTATCACGGGATCTCTTTGGGATAGGTAGGTCTTCTAGAAAACAGCATCATTATGGTATTACAAATGGTTTATTTCTTGTCCACAATCATGATAAGCACTTTCTTAATTAGGTTGATTAATATAGCTCGCGATTTAACTTGGAATCACGGTGAATTCGACATAACCAGGCTACCGTGATTCTATTCCTTTTTCATGACCATTCTCCAGCACTTCTTCAAACAAAAAGCCCTTGTTCTGTTGACAGCATCCTTGACATTCGCAAGAGATCCACGCATTCAAATTCTATAGAACACAAACTCAGCCAGTGCTTTATTAATCCATCGACAAGCCTCCTAAGCTAGCGAACTCCTTGTTTCTATTGTCTTTGATATGATGAAAGGCACGCGCCGTCACGGCCGGACTGACATTTAAGACCGTCCTCGGGCTTTTATTATTTGTCTCCGAAAGATCATAATCACTGAAATAACCGCTCGTCCATCCTTCAAGTAATCCATGTAACTGTTCTATTTCAATTAACTTTTTGAACAACCGCTGCATATTCATCTGGTCCGAGCAGGTCGCCAGGATCGACAACAAACACATCTGCTCGAGCACGTGCGTCCTTTCCACTATACCTTGCAGCATAAAGCAGACGGCACGCGTCAGCAGGATCAACGACAAACTCATCTGCCCAAACACGTGCATCCCTTCCACTATGCCTTTCAGCATAGAGCGGATGGCACGGGTTGGCAGGATCGACGGCAAACACATCTGCCCGAACACGTGCATCCTTTCCACCATACCTTGCAGCATAGAGCAGATGGCATGTGTTGGCAGGATCAACGGCAAACATATCTGCTCAAGCATGTGCATTCTATCCACCATCCCCTTTAGCATGGAACAGTACTTCTTCTTCTCACATGTCAATGGGTACAACAACAACAACTTCAAAACCTCATTTGTGGCGTTGATGAGGTCCAGCCTTGTGCAGGTGGAACACACAGGTACTTATAACAAATTACCTTCATTGGTATACTTCATTTTGTAAATCCCATATTTCCGAATCGGGATATGTACTGAGAGTCTCTGGACCTGTTGAGGCAGTACAAGGATATGCGGAGAGAGTATCCAAACAATGACTCATTATCAATTATCGTTGAAGATAACGTATTATTCGCAACATGTCACTTCAGTGGACATTCTTCTTCTTCTTCTTCTTCTTCTTCTTCTTCTTCTTCTTCTCCTTCTTCTTCTTCTTATTCTTCTCCTTCTTCTTCTTCTCCATACATCGCCGTCACGGTTTCATCAATATTCAAAAAAAAATAGTCGTAATATAGTATAAGCCATCATGTCCTTGAGGTACTGTTCATTGCAAGTTGAATATTTTCTAACTCTTCATACCACGTTCTATTCAGGTCATCAACTCTACTAAGCCAACGTTGCATCGACTACACCAAGCGTCCAACACTTCGATTCCAAGTTATTTCAACGAGCTTCCTTACTCAACTTACAAATTCATTAATAAAGCCGCGATACGCGATAGTACTAATAACTAATTTAAGATTATCCTTTCAAGACACTGTATTCTGTCAATGTCACACGTCCCAGCTTGATGTCTCCGTGTGGCAGCTGAAGACTCGCAGGTCCTCGTGTGACTTTCAACAACTCGCTCGTTCTCATGTGAATTTCAACAACTCACATGTCACAATGTGCAGCTTCTGTAAACAAAAGTTCAACACAGTATTCTGTTCGACTGAACCAAACATCTCTCTGCACCGCAAATTGACATCAAAGCTTAACATCAGTATTCAGTATCTTTATTGTCGTCATTATGTACACAGTTATGTCTTATGTCTAAAACAAACCTTATCTTGAAGTACATAATGTACCCAAGTTTGGATTTTGCAATAATTATAATTGGAGAACGAACAAACTTTGAAGCATTCAAATAATTAATTATAATAATTCTGCTTTGGAAACTTCGATAGTGTCGGTTGGTCAATTAATTATTATTTAAACTTCCGTCATAAAAATACTCGGTGAGAAAGTAGTAGAACTTCTCAGTGAGGTCCTTATAGCGTGTGACATGGCCCTTACACAACCACATTGAGCAACTTTATATCAACTCCCGGCAACGTTCAGTTAGATATTAAGTCTGTGCCGGACGTTCATTATTTTTTTCATTATGTAATGTTCAACAGTCTAAATGTTTAAAATGTAATTATGTTAAATCTAAGTAATCCTTAGTAATTTTGTGAAATGTGTTCCATATATTTCAATACAATGTCCACAGTAAGAAACAAGACCAATTTGTTTTATTATGAGCTAGCCGCTGCGAAATCCTTCAGTTTTAATTCAAAAATGTGATTGCTTTCTTGTGCTTTGATTTCATCGTGGGTTACCATGACAACTTAACATAACGACTTTGTATCACAACTCTAAATCGTAGCTGTAAATCGCAACTCTTAATTGTGACTCGAATTCGTTACTCGATATTGTTACTTTATTTCGTTACCCAGGGTTCACTTAACCAGGTTGAGAATCAACGTCATATATTAACATTCAGACTAGATAGATAAATAGATAGACTTGTCCATTGTATTGTTGGTTACAATCATAGGTCTTAAATTAAGATAAGAGCCGAACACGACCCCGCTGGGCACCACAATATACTACTGCCTTTAAGGCACATTATGTGGAGTCAGTGCAACACGTCTTCTTCTTCCACTTTCCTCTATTATGCGTTATCTTAATGCTCACACCCACACAAGAACCAAAAATATTCTTTTAATCAAGCAGATCAAATAAGAAGCTTTATGGATACTGACATTGGAATTGGTCCACAGATGGTTTACCTATGTACTTAGTATGCAGTACATTGTAATAGATAATACGATTAAGAGTTATGTAAGTATAGCTTTTTTTATTCATAAGTAAACATGACCCTGACATTACTTAACATATTTTGTTTCATTTAAAAGTTAGGTACTAAATTAAATAACACGTCACCGGAACTTATTTCAGAACAGTATTTAATTGTGATTCTTTGTAAGAAGGATCATACAAAAATAACAGTTAGAACCAGGCCGTAGTTTCTTGCTCGTTCTTTTTAGGCTCTGGTCACGTGGAACTGGCATCACCTAGTATAAAACAATTTAAAATGATCCTTGTGATTTTACTGAATAACTTTATTCAGTTAATTAGATTTGATTTTGTTGAAAATCATTCAGCGCGCTATGAAGAAAGCTGTACTCGGAATTCTTTGGAGAGATAGTATCCGTAACATAATTATCTGACAGAAAAACCAAGGCGTTTGACTTAGCTCAGAGAATTAACAAGCTGAAGTGGCAGAGAGCCGACCATGTTTGCTGATATTGAAGTAGAGACCACGTTTAGGCAAGCGTAGTGTAGAAGCGATGATCCACAGAATGTAGCTGACAATCACTGAATGAAAAGAGCCAAAGATCGGGCTCAATGCATGTCTTGAGAGAGACCTACGTGCAGCAGTGGACTGATAAGTTGATGATGATGATGATGTTGAAGCTTTGTTATTATTACTCCATCAACAATGTTGCAAAACTGTTGCAGAATGTGTCTTGTAAAACAATATAAATTAACACCACTTTTCATAATTGTGAAAATATTTCATGGATGAGAAACTTCTTCAAAACTTCAGAACATAGGTTAAATCATGCTATATCGTTTAAGGTTAGCTCTAGGTAATATTACTCTGAGAATAAACATCATTCTTCTTCTTCTTTTCTTAGTGGCTTTTTGCAGGCTAGAGTTTCCACGATTTTGCCAATGTCAGAGTTATTTACGTTTACTAATCTTAAAGCAAAAAGGCGGAGATCTGTGTAAATGTTCAAAAATCACCGGTAACGGAGGAAGACTCTTATACTCTAATAAGTTATAAGAAACATTATTATAAAAATCCAAATAAATCAAGAACTACTTACAAGATTTCAATGCCAACAATCTACGATGATAGATACAGCATGTTGCCTCGATCGCTATTGCCATGATCCTCGCTGTCATCAGGTGGTTGCTGATCTACTATCTATATAGTCGCAATATAATTGTCATTCATCTTCATCTTACTATAATGCTTTATTTTGTCATTTCACCCACATCTACGTGTTTCATCTGAAAATAATGAATATCTCGCACAGTCACAAGTTTCTAGCTCAGTTGTTCTGAGCACAAACATCAAGCAAGCAACAGAACAAGCTTGCATTACAGGAAAATGTTAATTTAAACTCGATAGGTCAATACTTGTCATCGAAGAAAATCATCAACAACGTCATCAACATTAAAACCACGACCAAAGTCTCAGCAAGTTACGTGTCTGATCCACCATGTATCTGGCATCTATCCAAACATCTCGTCTAGGTACCTTCATCTAGTACCCCAACACACTCTTCACGTTGAACCGGCAGTTCTACCATTCATTAGTCAAACCACACTTGCATTCTGACTGGTGGTTATATGGTCCAAAAAGTCGTCAAGTATCCGTAAACCAAATTGAAAGATCATAGATATCGTTACTAAGTATTGTTTGGCATTTTTTTTTATTTCAATAAGAAAAACAGCTGACTTTATCGTTAGAAAAACAACAAAATGAAACGACTACATGTACCTTGTCTAATCAAACACGTTCAGGTTGCATCAAGCTGTGCAGTGGTATTCCGTTGCAAATTGTATCGATTACATCTCGCTGAAGATCACTTACGCGACATTCCACTATGCATCGCTCAGTAGGTACCCCAAGTACGAGTGCGCTCACTTTTATACTGCGAAGACGATACGTTCAGTTTCATGTGCAAAACTCGTACTAAGCACACAGGTTCCATCTCAATATGCGTCGCTATTTTTCCATAAAATCTCTCGTCTGTATTAGATCCTCACATCTGTGTGCATCTGAATTGAAAGCTCTTTGCTGTGGGCAACTGGATTGCATCCCACGCCTGATGTCGGCGGGTGTCAGGACGCCTTTTGACAACTTCAGTCTGATACAAGGTTCTATGTGGAATCTATGTGACTTCTAAGGCTCTTCGAGCATTACTATCACGGGATCTCTTTGGGATAGGTAGGTCTTCTAGAAAACAGCATCATTATGGTATTACAAATGGTTTATTTCTTGTCCACAATCATGATAAGCACTTTCTTAATTAGGTTGATTAATATAGCTCGCGATTTAACTTGGAATCACGGTGAATTCGACATAACCAGGCTACCGTGATTCTATTCCTTTTTCATGACCATTCTCCAGCACTTCTTCAAACAAAAAGCCCTTGTTCTGTTGACAGCATCCTTGACATTCGCAAGAGATCCACGCATTCAAATTCTATAGAACACAAACTCAGCCAGTGCTTTATTAATCCATCGACAAGCCTCCTAAGCTAGCGAACTCCTTGTTTCTATTGTCTTTGATATGATGAAAGGCACGCGCCGTCATATTTAAATGTCAGTAGCAATATTTTTATTTTCAACAGACTTCAAAAAAAGAAAATACCGTAGGTATGGTTTTTTTTTCTGTAGGTTTTTTTATATCGTATACAATGTTTTTAAGAGGATAATGAATGTGAGAGGAGTAGATTTAGAACTGACGAATGATAGTGTATTGGAGAAAGAAAACATGTGCCGACAACATTTAGTTGTAAACTTAAGTCTAAAAATGTGTGTCCAAGTGATTACTCAAAAATTACTTGCTAGAACTTGAGTTCATTTGGAAATGTTTCGACAAGCTAAGGCTGTTTTCATTATAAACAGGATATTTACCATGATTTGTGAGTTTGATTATTTCCCGATATTTCGGCACAGTTGCATGCGCCATGATCACGGGTCGAACTCAACTCAGTTGCATGCAACTGTGCCGAAATATCGGGAAATAATCAAACTCACAAATCATGGTAAATATCCCGTTTATAATGAAAACTATGTTAACTAAACCGTGATAGTTTCAAATATTATAAGCTAAGGCTGGTTTGCTAGACTAGTGTTGGTGGAAAGACTTCCAATACTGTGCTTTATCTGCATCAGGTTGTTTGTCTTGTCTGTGGATTGATTGATGGAATGACAATGATTGGGCTGACTGTGACTGACTGGAGAGTGTTATTTCATAAATCATAGGTTCATGAGGCTAAAACGCTCACAGTGTGTATTTTATATGTATTAATGGCGAAATCATAGGCTCATGAGCCTAAATGCGAGGCAGTGTAAATGCGTGTTATAATATCTATTGATTGCGATAAAATGTTATACTTTCGTTATTGTAACTGTTTAGGAAATAAACGCAATGAACATGGCAATACTGCAAAATGTATGGCAACACTAAAAAATGATAACTAAAATGACAATGTCAATAACATTTAAACGCCGCATACACAATTCAGCCGACTTGACAATTGACTGACTTGACGATTGACTGATTTGACTGAGAATTATTTTCAAACTTTGACACTGACAGAATTGTCTATCGTATTCACGGGCAGAAGTCACATTAAGTAGAATAAGATTTTCCTTTTTTCTTCGTCTTGGTTATTAGTAAAGTTATTTGAAACGCTAAAACTCGTGCTAACTAATGATTCTATCAATTTTATTATTGTCTGGCTTATGGCGACACAATCTACGGCCATTATGCAGGCAACAAGCACTTGCAGGGCATAGACACTATTTAAGATAATTGACCGTGCTTTTAAAGAAAATAGTGCATTACAGTGCAAATTACTGAAAAATAAATTAATAATATACAAAGTACGGAGTTGTGTCACAGCCAAAATAAGTGCAGTTTGTTTACTTTTCATTGTAATGGTATTTTTCATGTACATGTATTTTCAAAAAGTTTATAATCACTCATTGAGTAAACAATCTAGTAATCATTCAAACGTTTCTTTGTGGCTACGTCGCCGTATTTTTTTAATTACGGCGTTTTAATTTAAATTAAAAAATAATAATAACGGTTCTTTAAGAAATGTATTGGTTTAAGGTGACGGGTATAGCCAAATGCGTGTTTTTGGGAGTGTTTTCTGAAGAAGTCATAGCATGTGGAGTTGTGAAACTTATTATTTCCTATAACACATATATTGAACTAGTCAGGTAGGGAACAAAATGTGTGCTCTTGGTTATAGTTTACTTTTAAATGTAAGTTTAGTACCAACACCTTTTGCAAAAGTGTGATTTTTGATCCCATTTTTTAAGGGTTTGGCAGATTTGTTTGGTACCAAACTCAGCACAGCTATTTTTATGGTTGATATCTATACATCCAAGGAAAAAAAAATCTACATTAAGGTGTTTAAAGAAGAAGAAGAGTAGCGCCTTAGGAACTATAAGTGTTCCATTGCTGTGTGCTCGCAAATATTCATAAGGCGCTGCTTAAAAGTTTGTCAATCCAAACTGTGCGCGGCTCACTATGTGTTTTGCGTCGTTTTCAGCATTCTTACTGAAGTTGAAAATGCGACGTTACCACGCTGACTATCTAGAGTTTAACCACCACGGCAAAAACTATGCCGTGTTACAAGTTTAACGTGTGTATAGATATAATAAATAAATAATAAACTTGGAAGTTATTGACATTTTTATTTATTATGAAAAATTTCACCCTACCCGTCGCCTTAAGGCGATAACTTCCAAGTTTATTATTTATTTATTATATCTATACACACGTTAAACTTGTAACACGGCATAGTTTTTGCCGTGGTGGTTAAACTCTAGACAGTCAGCGTGGCAACGTCACAATTTCAATTTCAACAAAAATGCTGACAACGGCGCAAAACACATAATGAGCCGCGCACAGTTCGGATAGTCAAACTCTAAAGCAGTGCCTTATGTATATTTGCGAGCACACAGCAATCAAACACTTATAATTCCTAAGGCGCTACTCTTCTTCTTCTTTAAACACCTTAATGTAGAAATGTTTTCTTTAGAGTCACAAGATACGAACCATAAGAATAGCTGTGCTGAGTTTGGTACCAAACAAATCTGCCAAACCCATAAAAAATGGGATCTTAAACCACACTTTTGCAAAAGGTGTTGGTACTAAATTTACATTTAAAAGTAAACTATATCCAAGAGCACAAATTTTGAGTAACAATACACTAGTTCAATATATGTGTTATAGGAAATAATAAGTTTCACAACTCCACATGCTATCACTTTTTCTGAAAACAGTTTTCGGTTTCCCCAAAAACACGCATTTGGCTATACCCGTCACCTTAAGTAGTAATTCACTAATCAAGTTCCCACTCCTAAGAGCGCGATGTGTGAAAGATAAATAGCTAGATACTTAGATAAATAGATTGATAACTCTTTATTGTTCATCACACACAAATAAAAACAAAGAACTAATAGGCGGCCTTATCGCTGAAAGCGAAAGGCCTTTTTTGAGAAGATAATAAGCGTCGTTGTCCTTTTTTTTGTTATATAAATAAATATAAATTAAAAAAAAAACAAAATAGCACTCCGGGAGTGCCGGCAGAAGTGAAAACTTCAATATTAACGTTGTGTTTAATTATAAGTATAAAAGTACTATCATTTATGAGGTAGAATACAATGTTTATGTTTTTATTTTTTATTATTTTTTATTTTTCGCCCTGTGCCGCCTAAACAGAGCAGCACACTCAGGCACGGTAGAAAGAGTGGGAGATACTAGTTCCTCTCCCTTCCCCTCGATCTTACGCTTTTTCGATCAACATCACGTGACCCTGACGCGAGTTTGAAAGTTTTTACCCACCCAGCGCCGCTAAAGAAGTTTTCACTTCAAAAATGTGTTTTGTCCGTTTAGTCTAGTTTACCGTTAG
Source organism: Ecliptopera silaceata (assembly GCA_932527185.1). Lineage (NCBI taxonomy): Eukaryota > Metazoa > Arthropoda > Insecta > Lepidoptera > Geometridae > Ecliptopera > Ecliptopera silaceata. The sequence goes on along the minus strand of OW052205.1, from coordinate 2,451,317 downwards.
GTCCAGTAGACGAAAGAGTAATTGGACTAAAAAGGAAATAGACAAAAGAGGAATGAGACCAACAGGGAAGTTGACGAAACCGGTAACTAGACGCAACTATCAAACTTGACCAAACGGGAAACTAGTCCAAACGGGCCTGAGGGAAATTACACACAAGCTGTTTGATTCTCAGCTACAATTTCATAGAAAATTATTAGTGCTTTTTCATAGCTGCAGTTAAAATTATCGGTCTTTGTGTACTAAGTGTGACATTACCGGTTCTTAGTGGTTATAGGGCGTTGCAAACCGATTATATTTTGCGACAAAATTGTATAGCGCACAAAACATGCAATATTATTTTTTGTTTCAATGTATGTTGCACTTAAATGAACTTTATGAACAAAATGCTTATTTTTTGACGTGACAACGTCTTATAATTCGATAGAGCCGGCTGCACGCACGAAAAACTATTTATTTTGCAGAACCGCTTACAATACCGTTCGTTGACGTTGTCACGTTCAACTATCGTCAGTAAACCGACTTTACAGACAACCATTTTTTTTGTACATTTTAAAGTAGATCATTCTTCTTCAGGTATTAAATAGATGTTACTTGTTGACTAATTAATTTGACAAAAAGATTTAAAACAAAGTTTTTTTTTGATTTTTGAATGATGTTAGGATTATTCTTCACTGTTTAATGCACACGTATTACGTATCTATCTTTATTACATTATATTTATTAACAAACTTACGACTATTACAGTATTTACAAAATCTACATAGGTTATATTGTTGAGATTACTGGAGAACGTTGCAAACGATCTATAGATAGCTGAACAGATTTTTGTTGACTTAGAACTTTGTTAACTTTGTAGAATTTGAAATTCGGACATTACTATTATTTTACTAAACAAACAGCTGGTAGGCAACGAGATAAATTAATGATAATTTATGTACCAACTCATTGGAACAATGAAAATACACTTTCCTCTAAAATGTATTCACGTCTAAATGAGAATTGCCAGGAAATTTCAACTTAACTTTAAAGTCTGTTTTTAAACATAAGATGAGGGAGAAAATACGAGTATTTTCATAATTTTATCATTTAAGAAATTATTTGTTTTAGTTGCAGGGAACCAACAAAAATATGGGTTAGTTATTTAACATCATATTTTCTTACATACTAAAGTTTTATTCTGTAATTTATTCAAAAAGAATAATAATAAAAGCTATGAATAGTGTCTAAAATACGTATTTACGTATAGGTAAGCTTATTTTATTATTAATTTAAATTATAAATAAATATTCACAGACATTTTACACTCTAGTCCCAAACTAGTCACTCTAGTAAGCTAACTTTTATAAGATTTTATCTAGAACGTATGGGGTTAAGTGTTTGTACACTGTATTAATGTTTACCTAGTGTAACTCGCAAAAACTAATCAGCTTCCATCCGTTTCTAGGCTTACCTCCCGCATATCCGTTTTTGGGCTTACCTCCCCTAATAAGACCAAAGCCAGCCGATCTTCAAAACACCCCCACGGCTACTTATTAAGTCACAGAAGAGGCCTTGTTAAAACGAATATCTATCCCCCTTAAGCAATAAAGCGAACTAATGAAAAAAACACACTCATTAATAATCTAAGTTAGCCGACAGGCGTCACAGCTCAGTTGACAGTAGCTCTGCCTTCAATGCTGATCGTGGGTTTGGTTCCCACCTAGAGCAAATGTGTGTGATGAAAAATTTGACTTTTGAATTCATACAAAATCTTGTAAACGCCAATAAAAAAAAAAATTATTTGCAATTACTAAGAGAGATTTAACTAAAATTACCTAAAATTTGTCACTTAAACTGTGACAAGTTTATTTGTAGACTGAGCCGCGTCATCAACTGATGCTCGTAATACAGTAAGTCCAAGTTTGTACACAAAAGGTTATTAAATCAAAGGTCAGGTCTGAACATAGGATTACTCTTGCACATGTTAACGATCCATATAGTTTTGGGGTAGTTAGGGTGACCATATTAATTGTTACCTATAAAAATCTAGACCTACCTATACATGGGATTTAAATAAAAAGCAGGCCTATAATATATTATAAATTTGTATTGTATTAAATTTAGAAAACCAATGGATTAATTACTTAAAACTAGGTACACAAGTTACACTAACTAAAAGGTAATTTAGAAGAAATGCTCCGGCTAAGGGCTTAGGTCTTATAATTAAAGTTTGGGTTTCTCGGAATGAATTGCATACGGTGGTGTCAATATTTAAGTTTGAGTCATGTGGTTAAGTTGTTGAAGTAAAATTAAGTTGAGCGCCATCCACTTGAAAGTGGAAATAAAGAATGAGTAATGTTTTCCCTACCTATCTGCTTAGGGTCTACCAACACAGGACACAGAAGCGCCTGTCCTTCGGTAAACAGAAGCCCCCTTGGCTTCGTCAGCAGAACCCTGTCTAACGCTGTGACACTATCTTACTTGTACAGCGGACAGAAGAATAGTTCCAAACCAGGTGAGCTCCAAACTCTCCGATGTGGGATGGTCGAGCTTTCTAACGCTGGTATGGTGTAAAATTATGTTTGTATGGCCTAAACCAAATAGTTGGCCTTATCCGAGCTTGTGGGCCTAAACAGACTGGTTGGCCCAAGCCAAACTCCCTGTAAAAAAAAGAAAATCTAGTAAAAAATCAAAGTATGAATTTGTTCAACGACGATGAAGGACAACTTAAAATTGGATAAAAAATGAACTTTTACTGGTCGGACAGCTCTGAAACTTTGTAGGCATGTAGGCTGCACATGGGGGAACGTTTTACAAGTGGCATTTAGTTGAATTTACTAATAAAAATTATAATTTTGAAAATTGTGCAAAGAAAAAATATAGGTTAAAATGTTTAACTTTTTAACAGAAATTGCGTGTAGAACCCTAATCCACTGGAATAAATGCTTACCTGGTGTTTAAGTCCAGGGATTGCTTGGATTTACAACGATAAAAATATGCAGCCGGCGTCGCGTGGGTTGAAAAAAAAAGTGTCGTGTACACCAAAATTCACCAATCTGAAAATATCTTTCTAATTACAATACCGCCATCGATCACTGATGCTAATTTAGCCACTATTTAATGTAAAACTTACAATTTTAATAAAATATGAAAGTTTGCGACGCTAGGCTAGCGGCGAAATGAAAAATGTCGATTTGACAGATGAATGAACAAGGAAGCTTGATGGTGTTGCCAGCCGGAACGCTGAAATCCGCCAACAAAACTACAGACTAAAAAAAAACCGAGTAATACGAAATATAGTTGTTACAATACCCCCCCAATCAGAAGAATTTTGCGCCGAAAACGCGAAATTCGAGCTGGTCCCCCAGCCACTAAAGTACGACGGAGTCTGAAAAAAAATTGAAACTGTGAAAACAGGAAAACGATAAGTTAGATTATTCTAACATCTGCAAAGAAAACTAAGCCCCTATCCTTATCCTATAAGAATAGAATTTAACCAAAAGGTTTAATAAAAAAAACTTCATGACAAAGTATGTAAAAGGTACAACACAATATTATCAGTAGAACATAAGCTCTAAAGAGATACTCCGCTATCAGCGCGTCGCACTCCGACTCTGAAAATAACAACAACAATGAATTTACAATTTATTGGAATAAGGCTTTTGGTAAGAGTTTCCAAGGAACCGCTCTATACAAGTACAAATGAAAAGAATTGGAATAAGGCTTTTGGTAAGAGTTTCCAACGAACCGCTCTATAGGTAGAAAGAAAAATAATTGAGATAACGCCGCTATCAACGCGTCGCACTCGAATATTGGAAAAACAAACTGTACAAAACACAAACAACGTTTTGGCAAGCAAGCGGAATATGGCTTTTGGTAAGGGTTTCCAACCGCCCTGGCATTGGCTTATTTTTGTAAAGGAGTTACCTCGACCGCTCCTCTTTGCTGCCAAAAACTTCTGAAAGAAAAGACGAACAAAAACAAGGACAAAATTTTGATAAGCATTTGGAATAAGGCTTATTGTATGGGTTTCCAAAAAACCGCCCTGGCATAGGCTTATTTTTGTGAAGGAGTTACCGCAACCGCTCCCCTTTGCTTTGAAAACAAAAACCAAAAAAAAAACATGTACCTTTATGTTGGTCATGCATAAAAGTACTGTCGACGACATTAACTGAAACACAAACAAAAATTTACAAAATTTACAGAATTTAATAATAAACCTTTCTTGCAATAAGGTAAACAAACCAAAACAATAACCAAACGCCAGGACCTGATAAAACAAACCTAGTAAAACTCTCCCGTCCGGGCGCTGACCATCTCACGCACATGATGTCAAGTATGCGAAGACAAAATCTTATCAATCTAGCAAATCATTCCTAATATTTCCAACTGCCGGGACCTGTTAACACAAACCAAAGTAATCTCTCCCGTCCGGGCGCTGGTTATTACATACCAAAGTATGTAATCAATCTTTTCTGTAAGCATCATTCCATGTTTAATCCGACTGCCAGGACTTGGTACTACAATCCAAAGTAATCTCTCCCGTCCGGGCGCTGGTCATTACATACCAAAGTATGTAAAATCAATCTTTTCTGTAAGCATCATTCCATGTTTAATCCGACTGCCAGGACTTGGTACTACAATCCAAGTTATCTCTCCCGTCCGGGCGCTGACCGATGAAACATCAAACATTTACTCAACCATGGGGACCAGTCCATAGTTGAGGAAAAAAACAAAACAAAAGTACAAAAAGGCAAAGCTGCACACAAAAATATCACCGACGGCGTGAAACCGTAGTGAAAAAATCTCAACTATGGGGCTCAATCCATAGTTGAGGGAAAACAAACGAATTACACCCACGGGGTAGACGTGGTGTAATTCATAACTGACCAACGGGGTAGACCGCAGTGAAAAAAATCTCAATCATGGGGGTAGATCCATGATTAAGGGTAAAAACGAACTATACACACGGGGTAGACGTGGTATAATTCAACTCACCAACGGGGTAGACCGTAGTGAAGAAAAATCTTAACCATGGGGGTAGATCCACGATTGAGGGTAAAAGTAACATGTTCATTCGTGATCGAACCCACTAAAGGCCCAACACGAACAACAACGTGCTTCTGAAACATGGAAAAGAACACACTACCAGTGAATTGCGTAATATTCGCAACCACTGTACGTGGTTCACCACGGGTCAGAAACACCCCTTCCAACATCAACAACAACTGTTCTCCAAAAGGAAAACAGTCAACAACTACAAACAACAACTTGCTAATTATTATTCTCCGAAAGGAAAACAATTAACAACAACAACATCACAAAAAAAAAATGAAACCTAACAATGATTTCAACAAAACTAGAAGTAAGCCTTGGATTTCTCGAAATGGCAAGCTCTGCGAGAGCTTATAAGAGGACCAAGTCTAACAAACTTTCACAAAACCAGCCATGCTCGATTAATCTTCAGCTAAGAAGCTACACAAGAAAACTTGTTTAAATAATTTTAAAATAGATACCGTAGCGTGGTGCCGAAAAATAAAAATTGTATAAGTAATAAAAGAATATGCATGGCACCACACACAGCTAAAAATGTTTTATAAAACTATTGGTGAATTGAACAAAACAACAAAAACATCGAAGCACGGGAATTCGTCGCAGAACTGCGGCGAAGGGTAGCTCCCGTCTTCAAGAATAAGGACAAGTCCAGACCATGTAAAGGGTGGTCATGAACCTTGACAAACAAAAAAAAACATGATGATTGAGAACCGCCGAGACATTTCTATAAAAAAAGTATAAAATATAAAAAGTTAAAAGAATGCCAAAAGGCTTTAATAAAAGTAAAAGAACTGTCTCGATGGCTTGAACATTCTATTATTTATTTCTAATAATCGCCTGAGGTGCAAATGGTGGTGAAGGTTCTGAAACCGGAACATAACAGAACAGCTGGTAGAACCTGTATCTGAAGACTGAAACAAACAATGATCGAAAAACAAGTGATACAATAATGCCTGAATGTAAGTTAAGTTCTCCTAACTTGGGCTGACCAAAGCTTTCAAAAGTTGTGAAAACTTCTTGAGCTTATCTCCGAGTATCATCAAAGCATCTGACACATTCTCTTCTAATGAAACGAAGGAGTCAGAAGATGTCACATTGGCTAAAGTTTCAATTAATACTCTATAGGAAGACATTACGGCGGCGCCTATAGCATCTCTCGCTTGGATCCTACGAACGAGTTTGTTATTGTGTAGCATTCAGAAAGGTCTAACGTATCCTAAAATGTCAAAAAAAAACCAAAAAAAAATGTCTGAAAAAAAAATTAAGTTTGAAAAAAAAATTAAGTTTGGAATTATTTTTTTTTAAAGATCTAGAAGATTAAGGTTATTGGAATGTTAATGAATAAGCAGCTAAAGAATAGACATATTTGAAACAGAACAACAAAAAAAAATGCAAGAAAAACTTTTTTTGTGCCCGAGGAGATAACCTAAAAATTATTAATTTTGTTTTTAGTTTTAAAAGTTGAAATTAATGTTTAAGATTAAGATTCATAGTTGTTTAGATATGATTGATAAGTTTATACCACCAATTATGCAAATCACCTCAAGTTTACATGATAAAAATATTTTGCAAATGTTCTTAAAAATAATCATCACATTGTAAAAAGTAAAACAGTGAGCAGTTACACATAATAATAAAAAGTAACAATAAGGTACTTACTCACCTAACATAAGCTATTTTGCTATAACACAAAATAAAAAATAGAACACACATAACTCAAATGACACATTATAAAAAAAATGCAATTTTTATCACAGCTGATTCGACATGACAACCATTCCGAGAAAAGCCCCACACGTTGGGTCGCTACTGTTACCTATAAAAATCTAGACCTACCTATACATGGGATTTAAATAAAAAGCAGGCCTATAATATATTATAAATTTGTATTGTATTAAATTTAGAAAACCAATGGATTAATTACTTAAAACTAGGTACACAAGTTACACTAACTAAAAGGTAATTTAGAAGAAATGCTCCGGCTAAGGGCTTAGGTCTTATAATTAAAGTTTGGGTTTCTCGGAATGAATTGCATACGGTGGTGTCAATATTTAAGTTTGAGTCATGTGGTTAAGTTGTTGAAGTAAAATTAAGTTGAGCGCCATCCACTTGAAAGTGGAAATAAAGAATGAGTAATGTTTTCCCTACCTATCTGCTTAGGGTCTACCAACACAGGACACAGAAGCGCCTGTCCTTCGGTAAACAGAAGCCCCCTTGGCTTCGTCAGCAGAACCCTGTCTAACGCTGTGACACTATCTTACTTGTACAGCGGACAGAAGAATAGTTCCAAACCAGGTGAGCTCCAAACTCTCCGATGTGGGATGGTCGAGCTTTCTAACGCTGGTATGGTGTAAAATTATGTTTGTATGGCCTAAACCAAATAGTTGGCCTTATCCGAGCTTGTGGGCCTAAACAGACTGGTTGGCCCAAGCCAAACTCCCTGTAAAAAAAAGAAAATCTAGTAAAAAATCAAAGTATGAATTTGTTCAACGACGATGAAGGACAACTTAAAATTGGATAAAAAATGAACTTTTACTGGTCGGACAGCTCTGAAACTTTGTAGGCATGTAGGCTGCACATGGGGGAACGTTTTACAAGTGGCATTTAGTTGAATTTACTAATAAAAATTATAATTTTGAAAATTGTGCAAAGAAAAAATATAGGTTAAAATGTTTAACTTTTTAACAGAAATTGCGTGTAGAACCCTAATCCACTGGAATAAATGCTTACCTGGTGTTTAAGTCCAGGGATTGCTTGGATTTACAACGATAAAAATATGCAGCCGGCGTCGCGTGGGTTGAAAAAAAAAGTGTCGTGTACACCAAAATTCACCAATCTGAAAATATCTTTCTAATTACAATACCGCCATCGATCACTGATGCTAATTTAGCCACTATTTAATGTAAAACTTACAATTTTAATAAAATATGAAAGTTTGCGACGCTAGGCTAGCGGCGAAATGAAAAATGTCGATTTGACAGATGAATGAACAAGGAAGCTTGATGGTGTTGCCAGCCGGAACGCTGAAATCCGCCAACAAAACTACAGACTAAAAAAAAACCGAGTAATACGAAATATAGTTGTTACATAATTAATTAATTTATTGAGTTAAAAATCCACAGCTCTTAAAAGGAAATTAATCATATAATAAAGAAATAATTATGTTACTTGAATACATACTATTTTTTTTTATTTGTATTATTTTTGTACAAAACAAAAACTAAGTGTATCTAAGTGTGACTCGCGAACGACGAATTCTGTGGTATCGGTTGACTTTTTCAATATAGAGCAAAAACAACAAAAAAACCGAGTTAGCAAAGGCCTTTGTTAGAAGTATGTTTGTAATATTCCTCACGGTCATACTATACATGTTGTTTTAAACCTACAACTTAGATTATTTAACTTTAATGTAGGTTGAGATATTCTTAGTAATTTTTTTGACTATAATACCTATCTAGTGCCGAATGCTGATAGTACTAACTTTCGATGTAAATATAATAAGATATTTAGGCAAAGTTGTTTCTATTTAACTGTATCAATATTGATAAATGAATAAAATATTTAAAAAAAAATGTACTTAATAAATAACTATTTCTTATATTATCCGGACAATTCTAAAACCATGGCGACCCACCCCAAGTCACATCACATGACGGGCTCGGCACAGAAGCGTATTAAATTCAGCTAATTCTCCGACAAATCGTGTAAGTTCCCAAGTGAGGTCCAAGAGACCTCTTAACCCCTTGTACCACCGCGATACAGAGAGGGTAAACGGCTCAACCGTGTTTTGGTGTGATAACTAGTGTTTTGTAATTATTTCAGTAGGTATTCAGAGTAAATTAATTAGAGGGTTGCTTTGCTAGGACGTTGTGTCCCACTTTCAGCCCGAAGCTACCTGTTGTTCACTTCCTAGAGACTTATAGCGTCAGCACGAATAAATGCAACAATCGGAAACGTATCGCAATAGTTGCTTATCTCAAATACACTGCGTTGTGACGCTGTAGCATTCGGCAATTAAGCTGGCGTTGACGCGCAGTGTGTTTCAAATAATACAAGATTGCGTAGCGAGATTATTGTGAGATTTATTCAGAGTTACCCCCCAGATAAGAATAACTGAATTTGTTTAAGCATTTGAAACTTTTGTACGCCGTTGGGGTTCAAACCTCGAGCTGAGAGGTATAAATGAATAAATCGATATTGTATCGAATGCGAGATATCTAGGCGAATGCGGACTTTCTACAAAATGCAATATAATATCTTTAGTAGTGTTGTAGTGCTATGAATTGTATCTATCTCGCAATACTTCGTTTAAAAGAAACGCGTTTTAAAGAAAAGTTTATATTATCAAAGTTGAAGGTTGCGGTCGGTTATTAAGTATGTCAGTCTTCTAGTAGGTACCCATAACACAAGCTCTGCTTAGCTTGAGGCTAGATGTTGATGATGTTGTGTACATTGTCCAGCATTATTTATTTATCTTTAGCAGTGTTGTAGTGTAATCGTATCTATCTCGCACAACTTAAAGCATTTTAAAGAAAAGTGTTTATATCAAATTCAAGCTTAATATATTTTTGTTTAAAAAATACTATTTTCAAGTTCGAAATCAATCCGATCCCCATTGATAATTTATCGGTTGCAACCTTTAGTAGATAACTGTGGGAACGTTCTGTGCCCTGATTAATTATGGCGGTATTATGAAGGTTTCCGTAAACGCGTTCCGATTTGTAACTAGACGGTAGTTCCTCTATATATTAACGGTCTATCTTATAAAAAGTTAGCGCGGACTTGATGGATTGATTACCATACGCAATGGTGATTTAAAGTCAACGCTAACTTTTTATAAGATGGGGGTAAGTATAAGTATATCAATGTGCATTTTGCTTATTATATGCCAGATTTTTTTTTAAAATTTTCTACCATCAATAATATATGGTGACATGATTGTTATAATTACTATTACTTATATACTTAATTATTTTTTTTATTATATGTATTTACAAAAAACTTTTGGAACTAGAGTGTGATGTGTCAATTGTCCGTGAATATTTATTTATTTATAACTTGCTAACAATACAATCTTCAATTTAAATTCATGTAGGTATATTGTATTGAAAGCCTGAGTAAAATGTTAATTACTATTTTTCATTTTAACAGGTGTGCTTGGAGGCTAACAAATAAACATAAAAAAGTGAATACTGATATGAATTAATTACTCCATTTATACAGGTTTTCTCAGAGTAAAAGCAATTACTTTTTATCAATAACACGAATGATGCAATTTCTCGAGCATTTCATATCGAAGTGCTTCAAAATTTAATTAGTTTCAGGCACTACTACGTGTTGGTTCGAACAGGAAACTTAACGATACACTAGGTATTTGAAATTAAATAATATTAGAAATAAATTGCAAAACGAATTATGGTGAATGTTATTTATGATATTGATAATGAATTGCCTAAATTGTTTACAATTGAGTATTGTTTTTAGACTTGTTGAGACGTTTGAGGCTTCTTATTCTTATTTGATATCTTTATATAAGTATACCTGGCTATGAAAAAATATATTGGCCTTGAGCGTGGAGACCGAATCCAGAAATTCCGTAACGAAAATACCGAACGAAAATAACCTAACACTGCGCATGTGTATTCCAGCAAAAAATGCAATAGCTTTACCGCGACAGTCCCCGAGTGCCACACGTCTCTTTTATTTGTATAGTATCAGCAATCTAGTTCCCATAGTACAAGCTTTGCTTAGTTTGGTACTACAGTGTGATGTATGAATTATTTCTGAGTATTTTTTTTTACATTTAATACTACATAACTCATCTGAATACACAACAGTAACTTCATCGGATGGTGGAGTGAATTGAAAACCGCAAGCCAGTGTAACCAACACAAACGAAGGTGTAACCAACCAGTAATCAAAATGCACCCACAGGTTAATAGTTAGTAAACAAAACCAACAAAAAACGTTTCATGAAAAGCGTATTCTTCGTATTTAGTTTATCCGACGAAACACGGCGTGATATGCAGCGTTCGGTAGTCGAGTATTGACGCGGAGAGAAGTGAGCACGATAAATGTGACAATCGTAAACGTATCGTAACGTTAGCACATTCAAAACACGCTGCACGGAGACGTTACAACGTTTAGCAGTCAAGCTAGGCCCCGATCGTGCTAAATTGTAACGTAAACGGTTCGTATTAGCAGTAGCTAAGGTTCACTGACGTACGTATTTTGGGATCGCTGTATGTGTGTAGCCGAACACGTTCAACGTTCGAACGTTAATGAGCCGAAGATTGAAGAGAAAAAAGATGGGCGGTTAGCCGTTTACAAACGAATACGAAGTTGCACACCTACGTACACGTTACGTTGGTTAACCTTAGCTGCTGCTTGTACGAAACATTTACGTTTCAATTTTGCACGATCGGAGCCCTGGCGTCAACGCGTATTGTCACTCGAATACGAAACCGTTTCGGTACGTTCTATACTATTGTTAAAAAACGATTGCTTAAAAACCGGCATTCTTTTTACACGTAGCGTACTTTAAACTGTAGCGTCTGTTTTGTAAATAAATAATGTATAGAGTTCGTGGACGCTGTGTTAAAATCAATTTACACATTCATTGGCGCAGTATAGAGTAACAATAGCGCTTCGCATTCGAAATGTTTTTAACCGCGCAGTGTAACTGCTGCTGTATCTATGAATGTGTAAAATAGTGTAACGTGTTTAGTTACATAAAATTGCTTAATGACGACTTTATGTCAAGAAAATGCATAATGACGCTATTGTCAAAAAATTATGCAATTGAATTTGGTGCGTTTGTTAGCTGCCCATTTTTCCCTCAAGCAATTTTTTAACCAATTTTTTGTTTTTTTGTAGACCTACAAATCACTTTGTAGGTAGTTCGTCCTGAAAATTAAGACGCTCAAAAGCAACAAATTGAAACTTTTCCAACTTTCAAGTGCTGATAGTTTGTTGTAGATTTTCTTCCGGTTCAGATCACATTGAGGGTTAAGTTGCAAGAATTCTTGGATCTTGCTAACAAGCAATATTTTAACAACGTGAAATGAAGCGTTTTTTTACATAGTTTCCAGACCTTGTCCAATTTTACGGTTCATTTTAATGTTTAGTTATCGAATGACAAAATAAACACATCTTAAAAATTGATAGTGAATTTATCTGGCTAATTAGTATCTAACTTAAAAATATGTGCGATTTTACAATTCGATGACGACCGATGTGGAGCGGTGGGCGATGGTCCGCCTGCGACACGGAAGGTTGCGGGTTCGATTCCCGCCTCGGGATAAATGTTTGTATGTTCTGCAAATATTTATTCCGGGTGTTCTGGGTATTATATGTATAATAAAAAATATCTATCTATGTATTGTATTGTATTAAGTATGTCAGTCTTCTAGTACCCATAACACAAGCTCTGCTTAGCTTGGGGCTAGATGATGTTGTGTGGATTGTCCAGCATTATTTATTTTATTATTTTTATTTTATTCGAGTTACAAACTCTTGTATTACATTATTATTTTATAGTCAAAACATTAAGAGAATATAAGGACAGATTTGGTTTATAATGTTTTTTTTTCATCATTTGCTCGTATTCATAGAAAATCATAAAAGAGCTAACGATTTTAAGTCTATAATCCCCTTCCGGCTTATAGTTCGTAACGAGACGAACAAAATTATAACTCGGATGACGTTTTTTTGTGAAAAAAACTTTAAACGAACGGGAAAAACTATCATCTCATTATTTTCAGGACTTTTACATACCTACCTAATAAATAAGCATTTAGAACAAATTTACGTGATATCTTTGCAATCATTAACTTTTTAGGTTCGTTCCTCTTATTTTAGGAAGATAACTTACTTATTAACTACCTTAGTAACTTATTTTCATGCATTAAAATAACATGATCACTGATCACATGCATCACGTTATCGAGCAATGTGAATCGAATACGCTGCGTTATGTTTACTTTACCATTGTCACATTTATTTGTGCTTGCCCTTAAGAGGACATTGACCTCTCTTTTGCTATCGTTTGTATCGTTTGTATCGTTTGTATCGTATTTATTTGTTACTTAACCTACTATCATCATCATCAACCTATATCAGTTTACTCCTGGACGTAGGTCTCTCCCAAGACACGCGCCACTGAGCCCGGTTTTCGACTTTTCTCATCCAGTGTTTTTCAGATACACCGCAGATCGTCGCTCCATCTCGCCTAATATCATGTTTTCTCCATATTTCTGTTTTCTGCGTGTATAATAGCGACTAGATTTTAATCACGATAATTTTTTACATCATAAAAATTACTCGTTGTACGGTGGGTGGAAATACACAAGGTATTAGGTAAAATGCAGTTTATGAGTGGGTTTAATAGGTGCATGTTGCACGGTACAAGTATTTTTTTTAACATGAAATGCGCAGTTAAATTGCTACGTTTTATTTTTTTCATGTTATTTATAAGCACAAGTTGGAGCGAGTTTTTGAAGTAAAAGATTTTTCTTAAACTTACTTTAGAAATCTAAGGTTTTACTGTTTCTTATGTATTTTATATGACAATGTACATTTTGTAAATACTGTATAGTCGTAAGTTTGTTTGGGAATAAATATAGGTTTTACCTATATAAACATTACAGAAGAAACTTTAGTAAAATTTTTTAAATTTCTTTTTATTTTGAAGAATATTATTATCTTTTAAAAAATCATAGTTTCATTATTTTATTAAATTAATTTAAACCTACTTGTATTTTACTCCAACATCAGGCGTCAGTTTAAACTCAAATCAAAAAGGTTTCATGCAACATCACATAGTAAAAATATCATACAATATCAAAGTAGAACCCTCAAAAACAATTAAAATAAAAAAAACTTATTTAACACTTTTTTCAATACTTTACATTATAAAGTCTAACAGAATACGTCACCTTGTACTTTTTTCAATACTTTACATTATAAAGTCTAACAGAATACGTCACCTAGTTCGTTCGGAAATAAATTGCAAGTTATTTTCCGCTCCGTCTCTCTCCATATTGACGTTGACATTTAACGGCACATAAATCTCAGCTAGAAATAATTAAACGAAATCGCTGGATAGACACTTCTGAAATATAATGTGACTGGAACTTTTTGGCGTTAAATATGGATATTAAGGGTGCGCTCAAACGATGGGATATTGAATTATAATTGAAATGATTTAGCAAGCAGTAAGCGAAATCTTAAGCTTCTATAACAGGCGTCACAGCTCAGTTTGTTGCTCTGCCTTTCATGCTGTGGGTCGTGGTTTCGATTCCCACCCAGAGCAAATGTTTGTGTGATGAACATAAATATTTGTTCTGTCTCTGGGTGATACTATGTATTCCATGTATTTATTTACAAAAAAAATTATATTAATGTAAAAGTATTCTACCAGCAATATATTTCCCATAGTACAAGATTTGCTAAGTTTGGGACTAGAGTTATGACAATAGCGTAAAAAATATACTCTTCGTCAAAAAGGAACTTTAAAATTTGAAATATAATTAAACCAGGCGTTAAAATATTGCTAAAAACAAAATTGTATGTTGAGATGGTGATTAATATTTTCTGAAAGGTATTTTAGATTTTTGTTATATTTAATACTATTTTAAATTGTTGTCACGTTGAATTTGTATCACTTGACTTATCCAGTCAAATTCACGTTCTATATAATTTTTTATTTATTTATTTAAGTCAAACAACCTAGGATCATATTACATTAAGTATATTAAAATTAAATTATACAATTCTCTTAATATTCTAATATAAAAAAAACTAATCGAAAAGTTGCTTTGTAAAGGGTGCCACTGGCTCAAATCAAGTAAGTACAGAAACAAACATCACGTGATCACGTGAACTTCATATATTTGACGTTTCCTATACATGTAAAAATTGTTAAATGTCAAAAATACAGGTACTGAAATAAGACTTTGATATATGTCCGTCTAAATTTATTTATATCACTGCTTTTTTGTTAAGTGATAAGTTATAGAGCAAACAGAAAAACAACTACTCTTTATTCTTCTTGTATAAACAGGTCTGTGTATGACAAAAACTGAACAAACTTTTCCCAAAATTCCCGCAAAAAAGTGATTTAGAGCGCTCTTAAAAAATAAGTCACGTTTACATATCCAACATGGGCAAAGATAGTATTTCAAATTCGTCTTATCGGTCGGTGCGCGTCAAATGCGCACGACTACCGGTGCGTATCATGTGTGAAATACCCCTTATGAAGCATTCACACTGTTTTGTAACAATAAAAATAGCAAAACATAGTTGAACTTTTTTATCTTAGAAATACTAAGTTTTCAAAGCTAGTAAAAATGATCTTTTGGACTGATGGTAATAGCTCGGTCAAATTATACCAAAAACGGTATAATTTGTAATCTGTAGGTATTACTCACAACTAGCTAGAAAACAGGCACGTATGGAATAACACTAATGAAGTCGGAAAAGTCTAAATTTACTCTCTTGAGCAAAGACATTCATAATTTTACGATAAAAATAGCTCTGATTTATAATTGTAGATAAGTTTAATATATTTTGTTCTTTAAAAAAAAAATTGTTTTTTTGTTTGTTTCTTTCATTGGTGTACAATAAATTATGTTCTATTCAAAAATGACCATAATTAAAGTTGTTAAGAAAATTGGTTTTGCTTACACATCGGTGTGACTGCATCCAAATCAGGAGTGCTGTCGGAACTCGGTTCACGCACGTACGCTTTGAAAAATGTCCCAACCTTTTTCAAAGCTTGCTGCGCCCGGATTCTGGGCCAAAATAAAGCGTCTGAAAAACGCAGAACTCATATTGATTGTGAACTATCGCCTATCGGCTTCAACCACAGTTTTGTATGCTTTTATTAAACTTAGAAAGTTGCAAGCTAAAACTTCTTTATCCAAAACAAGTCTTACTATTTTGGATAAGGTAGTTTTTGTATACTCTGTTTAAAGCTGTATGTTTTTAAGTTGTTAGGTTATATATTTCTGAGACATGACTTGGTATGTTACTTTGCGAGTAAATTATTTCAAAGTTAAAGAATTGCTGGCTATAGCAACGTATTTTTCTAGACCACTATAAACATGTAAACCTAAGTAAAAATTAACTATTTTTAAAGTGCACGCGCGCTTTTCTCTGTTTTGCATAAGTTGTCATCAACAAAAGTTGTATACGTTGTTTTTTTAAGATTTCCGTTCAATGTAATCAAATAGTTTCTATCTTGCAATAAAATACGATTCTAAACGATATTTGTGATTTGATTAGGTAAAGATTAATTGATTTTTTTAGCTTCTAACAAAAATAGTAACATAGGTCAGAGGAAGAATCCAGAATATGTGGTTGGAGCCTGAAGAAACGAGTAGGATACTGATGAAGGTAGAAAATGCTGACGCAAATGTAAGCATGTACGATGTATGTATCAAGTAGATATATACCTATCTCATCAACCACAAAAATACATATCAGTAGATATAGATATCTTCACAAAGTTCTTAAGATGAGCTCACGAGTATCAAATATAATGATAACACTTTATTATTGAAATATATATTATATTTAATAATAAATAAATTATTTTATTTTATGAAAATTGTTACGATATATTACATTGTACCAGAAAGCAACTGTATATTGTTGAAATAAATGTATCTTATCTTATTATTTTATAAAAAAAACCTTTCTAAAAATGCACGTGCCTTCACTGTTTGATGATCGAGTAGCTTTATCGCTTAGAGCAATATCTTCTTGGCAACTGAAACTTATTTCAACGACTGTAAACCGCATAATTCAGTACCTACCTAGAGCCGGCGAGACCTTTAGGTATGGTTTTAGCTTCGGCAGAAATCTAAATATCCGTTTTTTACCCTTTCGGAGGGAAAACGGTTCTATTAAGGTGTTCGGCCTTCGGAGATAACAACAATATTAAAATGCACTCTCCATGTTTTTTATTTTCTCTTTTAAACAAACATATTTGTGTAAAAAGCACTTTAAATACTAAGTACCCGCTTGAGCGGAGCATATCGTTTGTAAAGGCCCTTACGCACTGCCAATGGTACGGAAAATATAGGTTAGGCTTAAAATACCTTTTGTACGCGAGGGTTTTGGATATTTTTAGGTTTGAATTCCTGTTTTTATATATATATAAATATTATAGTTTTTAGTAACTTCTTTAGAATGATGTAGGTATATACTTGAAAAATAATATATCAATTATTCTTGCAACGCTATCTAGCATCAAATTAAGTAAAGTTTAAGATAGCAAAATTACTGATGCAGTATCTATTTCATTTGACAGGTGTCACAGTTCAGTTGGTAGTAGCTCTGTCTTCCATGCTCTGGGTAGTAGGTTCTTGTAAAGTTTAACATAGATTCAGTAGTTTTTGTGTGAAAGAGTAACAAGCATTTATCCATCCATCCATATAAATATAATTTTAGTAGGAAATAAGTACTATATAAAAAAAATACATTATTAAAACATTCTATATAAAAGTAACAACAACTTAAGGCCGGATCTCAACAAACAGTTTTCTGACGTCACTAAACCCTAGGGTAGCCTCCTTCGATTCGACTAATTCAATTTTCTACCCGACTGCGTCCGGTTAACGAGGAGTTTCTCATTTAACGTGCTCGATATATTTTTATAGTAGGAAAATGGCATTTATTATACGCGTTTAAGTAAAAAAACGAGGGCGTTTGAGTAAATGTACGTGTTTAAGTATAACTTACGAATGTTTCGTATACAAATCAGTTTAGCCGTTACCTTTACGCAAACCCTTATTTTTATTGAGTTTGTAGACTAACTTCTACTTGCGACTTTGTCTGCGTTTTTTTTGAGTTTTTTTTTTTCGGAGAAATTTGACTATTAAATGTATTATGGTTTTGTGGTTACGACACTTTTGTTGAACACAGAACTTAACACTCGATAAATATTCATGAATACATGACATAAAAATTATAATTTAAAAAATCTATGGTTTTTTTTCAGAAATTTAGGGCTTGTACATTATGGTAGTAACACCCAGACACAGAACAAATGTTCATGTTCATCACTCAAACATTTGCTCGGGTGGGAATCGAACCCACGGCCCACAGCATGGAAGGCAGAGCTACCAACTAAACTGTGACGTCCGTCAAAATAAAAATATTAAACAATTTATTAAAAAATTCCCCATCATTTTGAAAGGCACATTTTCCCCATCATTTTGAAAATCCAGCAAATATGAACAACACTTTATCCCGTAGGTTTGTTTGCGAGCCGTGTGTTCGTTTGGCAAACGTTTGATGCCTTATTTACCTACTGTTCGTTTTATTACGTTATACAGTTCAGTACCTCTACCATGAGCTGTCACAGTAAAATCGCCTGACTTTACTATAGTAGTTACGTCAATATTAGTATTACGAATTTTAGTACCCAACTATCCGCTAGAGGCGCTGTACAAATCTTCAAACATTTTTTTAACTACAGACGCTAGCGAGTATAGTAAATATAGTATAGTAAAAACCCATGGTAGAGCCACAGTAGCTCTACCATGAGTTTTTACTATACTCGCTAGCGTCTGTAGTTAAAAAAATGTATGAAGATTTGTACAGCGCCTCTAGCGGATAGTTGGGTACTAAAATTCGTCATACTAATATTGACGTAACTACTGTAGTAAAGTCAGGCGATTTTACTGTGACAACTCATGGTAGAGGTATTGTTTAATTTACTAGTTGGCCATTTTGAAAGGTTAAAATGCTGTAAAACGGACGAAATATCTGCCGTCAAAAGGTTATGTGAAATATGAAGGGTTGAAAGTTGTTTTCATTGACGTAGTTAAAGTTATGGCTTGAAAACTTGTTCGGTGTGGCTTATAGGATTGTTTTTTAAGAAAATACTTGAATATATATAATTTAATTCTTAGTTATTCAGCTACAATGGAGTCAGTATCATAGGTACGCTTCGGATTGATACTGTAGCTCTACCATGAGTTTTTACTATATTATATATAGGTACTATACTCGCTAACATCTATAGTTAAATAAATGTATGAAGATTTGTACAGCGCCTCTAGCGGATAGTTGGGTACTAAAATTCGTAGTACTAATAAGATATGGACGTAACTACTGTAATAAAGTCAGGCGATTTTACTATGACAACTCATGGTAGAGGTACTGATTTGGATCAGTTGCGTTATCTATGGATCGTTTGCAACGGTTAGCAGATAGCTGACCGCCCTTCTTGAATTCTTTATTGTACAAATACAAAAGCTTACAAACTAGAATGACGAAAGATATGTACAAAGGCGAGGTTAACCCTACTAAGAGTTTTCTTCCAGCAAACCTTTGAGGCTAAGGAGAAGTTGCATTTGCCCTTGTGTTGAAATATTGTTATAAATTTGTTCCATTCTGTTATAATCTTTGAATTGGAAATACCTTGGTTTATGTGGTTAATAACAAATAATGTTCGTATTAGTACTATTCCAGATAGATTATTTATTTGTTTTGTTCCTCAATTAATTTCCTGAAACACTAAATCCCGTAGTTCCAGGAGCGTGCCAGCGCTGCAGAATAAATAACAGTTGGTATACGAAGCTAAACATCTGAGTTGTAGCAAGTTTAATGAATTAACCAATTAGTTTGGGATCTGCGGTTGTGGTTAAAGCAGTTGCAACCGTAAATAGTTACTTTTTTACTTTATAAACCTAACTTGAAGATGAAAAAAATACGTTATTTTACAAATCATCATCGTCATCGACCTATATCAGTCCACTGCTGGACGTACGTCTCTCCCAAGACGAGCCACTGAGTCCGGTCTTCGGAATTTACAAATATAATCACAATAAAACTAAACGATGAAATTTTTTTATTACTTATTTTAAAAAAGCCCGTAAAAATACTTGTTAGTGATCAGTTTTAGTGCTAACATATATCTTTAGATGGATCTTCTGCACTTTTACAAAACATCCCAAATAACTAAGAATTATACTAAAACAATTAGCTTTATCACATAAAAATAATAATTTAAATATGCCTACCAAGGTACATACTCTAAGGTCACAAACTTATTAATGTTGCTCATTATATTATAGTATGAAAATACAGCCTCAGTAATAAAAAGGTTCTTATAAAGTCTTATAAAGTCGATAATATTTCGTAAAAAAAGTTTCAAAAATATTGTTACACTGACGGTGTCACATTTTTATCAGTAGAATATCAGTCCCATAATAATTAATGTACGTTGCGGCATTTCACACCCTTCTGATCACAGTATAAGTTGTCACAAACAGTAGAAACACATGCACTGAACTAACAATGTCTCTAACCCCGCTTAGCCACAATCTATATAAAAAATTATACTTAATTTGTTTCAGGTGGGTGGACCATGGAAGGCCATGCTCCTTTGAAGGCCAACTATTAAAAAAGTCAGTGCTTCGCTTTTTTTTACAAAATGCTGATCCAAATCAGTATCCAATCAGTATAAGAAGTTACATTTTTAACTTCCCCATGGTTGTTCTTTTGACAGGCGTCATAGCTCAGTTGGTAGTAACTCTGCCTTCCGTGGGCCTTGGGTCGTGGGTTCGATTCCCACCCATAGCAAGTGTTTGTGTGATGAACATAAAACTGTTTTCTCAATGAGCGTAGTAACGTAAAACTGCAATATACAATAAACAATTTTACCGGGCCAACATACAAAATGGACCAGCATACTGCTAGCTAGTTACGTACTGTGCCATATACATTACCGTGAGCTCCGCCATAACGTCACCACCCTACAGCAATAAATCAAGATTTTTTAGTATCGCGACTTAAAATTTAAGCAGTATGAATAAAACATTTAATTTTCGATACCTACACGTTCAATCCAGGGTCGTTTCGAGGATTATGTAGATTTTTTATAGTTGAAGTAGACACCATTTTAAAAATGAACGCCCGTTCTTTTATGCAATAGTTTGCCGACAGATCCAGCCATTCTTCACTAATTAATGGTAACGTATCTAGACGGTGACTGAACAACCAATAAATATGATTAACGAACAATTCCGAAACGAACGAACGATGTCGGCAAAAACTAGATGAGAAGAGCCGAAGACCGGGCTCAGTGGCGCGTCTTGGGAGAGACCTACGTCCAGCAGTGGACTGATATCGGTTGATGATGATGAACAAACAATTCTAGTCCCAAACTAAGCAAAGCTTGAATTAGGGGAACTAGATTGCTGATAGAATAGTTTAGTACATTTTATTTTGTATTTAAATACATAAAAAAACGTAGTAACACCCAGAGACAGAACAAATATTTATGTTCATCACAGAAACATTTGCGATGGGTGGGAATCGAACCCACGACCTACAGCGTGGAAGGCAGAACTACTACCAGTACCAACTGAGCTGTGACTGTGACGCTAATGATAAAACACAATTTATTTGTATTGTAACTGTACACCATTTTTGCATGTGTCTGTAGCCGAGTTAAATGGTTTAAAAAATTGGTTTATGTCTACTTCGGTTTACTTTATCACGCTTAAGCTGTAAGTACACTTGCGTTGATGGATCTGTTACGATATTATGTTGATGGATGACAGATGACAATCGGGTCTCTAAGTGTAAAAGTATTAATGGTCAGTCCCCTAAACTGTTCTTATAAAGGAACTCTCATAACTCCATCTTGTTTTACTTCGCTGTCAACTACCGACTTTTGTTTTAAAACTTATAACAACCCGAAGAGATAAGTTTGTTGGATTTTAACTTCGTTTTTTTAGTTCAGAATAGTTATTTTGTTTTGTGTTTTGCTGAAAACAGTTGCTTTAATCGTTATTAAAAGAAAAAGTGTTTTTCGATTTTGTATTCTGCATTTTCTGTTTGATTTTTCAATAATAAATTCTGTCTGAACATTTTTATTTGTAAAAAACACTGCACTTATGTTAAATATTTCATAGTGTTTGAGTATCAATATTTTACCAATTTTTATAGCAATACGTGAGCACTTTGTGAGTACCACAATTTTTCGGTTTCTAACATTTTGCTGATCAAAAATGTATAGTTTTCTTGATGTTATTTTTATTTCATAACATTTCTTAATATTTTAGAAGGGTAAAGGAAAAGGTCTACATAAAATACAGTTGGAAATGAAATTGTCATTTAATAGTTACTTTTATACCGGTACGATAGCATCTATTTTTTTATACTTAGTCCTATGAATATTTGACGAGAGTTTCTTATTTCTGCCTCACTCAATTCTGGCTGTGTCGCTGTTGTCTTTTTTCTAGAAGTCAATGTTGAGAAACTACATCTTAGTTTATTCTCCATTTGTATAGTTGGTGTTAGCTCAACCGTCTTTGCGGTTCAGTTATAACCAAGGCTAACATTGGTCGAGTTGTATCAGTTTAGTGTGTACTCCAGGTACAGAAATAGATCCCAAACCCGTAGGGAGCTAGTGGCCATGTTCGGAACTACTCAAACGTGTCTTGCGTATTTATAATTCATGCGAAGTACACTATCAGGCATTACTGAATAAGGGTGTATAGATGAGGCAAAGGTTTTATACCTACGAAACTATAACATAATTTTATCATGAGCTCAATTGAGAATCATCATCATCATCAACCTATATCAGTCCACTGCTGGACGTAGGTCTCTCCCAAGATGCGCCACTGAGCCCGTTAATTAAGTATCATGTTGGATTATCTGTGAGTATATGAGTAGACTAAGAGCAAGCGTAGTGTAGGACGCCCTACGGCGAGATGGAGCGACGATCTGCGGAGTGTAGTTGGCAAGCACTGAATGAGAAGAACCGAAGACCGGGCTCACTGGCGCGTCTTGAGAGGGACCTACGTCCAGCAGTGGACTGATACAGGTTAATGATGATGATAATATGAGTAGTGCTCAGTGGGATAATATAGATAAAATAATATATAAGATAAACCCAAGATTTAATACAGGAATTGCCACAACTTTAAAACTATTATATATTCAATAATAGTCTTAGATCTTGTCTTCGTACATTTTATAACCTATAAAAAACCACTTCAACTTCAAATTTTAATTCAAACTAAAACGGGTTCATAAAAGGTCACTTCACTGTTATTTTCACAGAACACAGTTATTACGATACTTTGTAATGTTTTTTTAAATAATGCGTGTTTTGGCGACCACTGACCGCATGCGAAGTCCACATGCAAACGAATTCCTTTCATCAATTAGCTGTTAGAACAAGCAGAAAGATATTTTTATAACTCAAACTTAGACAAAGGGTTGGAAAGTATTACAATTTTTATATTATTTTATAAAAGTAACTTACTGTAGTCTTCTTTCTCTAAAATTTTCAGGTCACTCTTAGGTTTGTTGGAAGAAAACTTATTTATAAGTAAAGCTCGCCTAATGTCCTATTTTTTCTTTTTTTATTAAGTGAACATTAAAGAAGAAGAAGTATCGTAAGGTCATACCAAGCACCAAAGCTGCTACTGCTGTTTAGTAGATAGGTATTAAGAAAAATATAAAACTTTTGACGCTGACTTTTGCAACAAAAAACTTTACCAAGCATAACATTAATTCGCGTAATTTAACTAACTTTTAATAAAATTTAAAGAAAAATATCAAAAAGTTAAAGTAAGTACAAAGTTACTGACCACAGAAACAAAGGTATCATAATCGTCGTAATAAAACCCATACGTATGAAGCCATTCTTTATACTTTTTCACGTCCCTATTGTATGTAATTAACCCAACTACTGTAATTACTATAAACGTAGTTTTCAATATCAAATGATAATGCTTGCTTGGACAAATTAAAATGTTTTGACATAGATTTTTAGATAACTCCGTTATTATATACCATTTTCCGTTTAAACTTTAATATTTATATATTTTACCTGTGAACTCCAGAGGTCAAATGTGGAATGCACCAAATTTATAGGGACAGGGTTCAAACCCGCGACCTTCCCTTGATTATGGGTTTGTCGAGTAGAATTACAAGTCGGTGGCATAGTTAGTTATCGTATTGAGAGGAAGGTGTGCGGTTCGAATCCAGCGCGATTCTTCACTTTTGGGGCTCGATTCAATATTTGATAAGAACATGAATAAAAAATAATAATAAATAGACTTATTTAAGTTTAAAAGAAGTTGTCTAATTATAAAATAATAATTTAATTGATATCTATCAATTAATTATTTTTTTTTTATTTATCAATTAAATTATGATTTATCGTCATCTGACGATAAATCATCTAAGTGCCTTCGGAAAGCTTTGGTACAAAATTATGACAACCCTGCTTCTCATTAAGGTTGTTACTCTATTTTTTAATCTCTAATAGCATCCTACAAATCAAACATAGTCACAATTTAATCAGTTTAGAATCATACCCGACATTAATGTTTTACGATAAAAACTGCATCATTAAATATTAACTGCATATCAAATACAAACATACAAGTAAATTCAGTAGCTATTTCATTAAAACCAAAACACTGCAACGAATTCAGCGCATCAAATATCTGCATAATACTGGCAATAGTATTTTAATAGTATTTTAAGCTGTTTAACCTTTTCCTCAAAGTTTAACCTCACGTTATCCTGCTTATATAACTTATATCAATCCACTAGACGTAGAACACTCCCAAGACGCGACACTGAGCCCGGACTTCGGATCTTCTCATCCAGTATTTGCCAGGTATATTCTGCTGTTCGTCGGGATGAGAGATTTTATAAAAAAATATTTAAAAATATTTCACACGTTGCTCTAGTCTAATTTGTAATATAGGAACTAGATTGCTGATATAATAAATATTATTTAGTACCTATATTTCCGACCTCAAAGGCGATTGCGGGACGACCTCGATGCTTTTGAAGGGAATTGGTGGACGAAAGCGTAGAGCAGGGGTGAGTGGAAGGAGTTGGGGGAGACCTTTGCCCAGCAGTGAGACGATATTATGGAAAAAAAAGTATATTTTTCATCTCCAATATGATCAACATTAACAGTGAAGTTTTTCTCTCTCAAAACTGTCTAATATTTAGTGACCATGATCTTTCCTCAAAAGACTAACTAAAGTACGAGTGTTAGTTTCGCTGGGATTGGTGATATTAGTTCTAGTATCGTTGTTTGTACAGATCTGAATAAGCACTAGTTTGTAGCTATAAAATTAATTATTCCTATTAAACTATTTAATTGTTTAAATGTCACGCGTGCAAGTAAAGTATTCATCCACGTATTCATTAGTAAACATTGTTGATAAACTGTTTATGACTAGCTTATAGATTGTTTATAAACTAGATGTATTGTCAATGTTTATTAGTGTTTAATAGCACTCATAAACATCGTTCGTAAAATTTGATTTTACGAGAAAAACTAGTGCTAAAGAGATGTTGGAATGGAATATCTATTATTGACACCTTAGCTACCAACTACCTTAACGTGATATAACAACAATGGTATATAACACAAAGTATATAACAACTATGTATTAGCATACTTACAATCTCCGGGTATTTAGGTTTGTATACAGAAAACTAGATTGGTGATAGAATACTTACATGTTATATTTTATATACATTGTTAATACATAAAATAGATTCCGAACGTAACGAAACGGGGGTCGATCCCACGACCCGGTGCATGGAAGGCAGAGCTCAGTTGATAAGTGTTGGATACAAACTTGTCAACTAATACGACATTAAACTATTACATATTATGGGATCTGTCTAACACACATAATTACGTAAATGTTTGATAATAATGTAACTCTTAGATACTTTTGCAAAGCATTAAGTAGATAGCGTTTAGACAGAAAATGTAGGTACCTTCATAATCTCTATTTACATTTGTTTATAAAAAAATATGCGATAAAAATCTGGGTGTAATTACCGGAATATCACAATTTATTCTTAGATATATTTCCTAAAAACTTGCTTGGGTTTGAACCCACGACCTATATAAAATGCTTTATTCCAATACTCTACGAAGCTGGTTTCCAGTTGCCTGCTTCAGCATTCTCATAACGGGATTATAGAAATGCAAAATCCTAAATCGCTTTAAACCTATAATTCTATTACACCACTAATCTCCGGTATGTTTGATCAAAAAACGGATGACGTCACACTCTGACCGTTATATTTAACGACTGTCAGTGTAAATGACAACCGATGTGGCGCGGTGGCGAAGGCCCTGCGACGCGGAAGGTTGCGGGTTCGATTCCCGCCTTGGGATAAATGTTTGTACGATTTGCAAATATTTATTCCGGGTGTTCTGGGTATTTTATAAGTATTAAAATCAAGATCTACTGTATTATATTAAGTATGTCAGTCTACTAGTACCCATAACACAAGCCCTGCTTAGCTTGGGGTTAGATGATGCTGTGTGGATTTTCCAGTAGGTATTATTAATTTTTTTAGTAATACCGAAACTGATAGCGTCATCTTGACGAGTACCTCTTATCAAGCAGGCTTACAAAATTTGATTATCCAGGTACGGAATCAATCATTTAAAAAATAATATAACTCGGATAATTTTATAAAATTGTCATTACGCCGGATCCAATAAGGGAAATCCTATTCCACGATAATGTAATTCCGGCTTCGATTACGCTATATTCTAAAGAAGTTCAGGTAAGTACTGTCGAGGACAATATCTACAAAAAAATGAAATCTGAATTTAGGTTTTGGCCGAAAGGTTAGAATGTAAGTGCAAAAATTGCGAGCCTTTATATCAATATAACTTATTCCCTCTTTTGGTAGTTTTACTATTTTTTGTATAATTTTTATGTACGCCAATCAAGAATTGTACGAAATCCAAGTAAATCAAGGAACATATGCGCATATTTTGTTGTAATCAATTGAAGAATGAGTCCTGTAGACAAAAAACTATGACAGATAGACAAAAGCATGTTTGGCTTATTTCTAAACTGAAGCGCAGTTTCTTAAACATTTTTTATAAATCTATATAACTTTAGAGCTGTTGATTATTTAATATAAACGAATGTTTTTTAAAAAGTTATATAAAAACATGTCGTAAATATGTCCAATAACTGTTCACTAAATTAAAGCTTGGTACTTCGTTAGTAATATTTCTACAAAGATTTAAAATACAGTGCTAGTTTAAACTAATGAAAGTTTTAACAACAGGATAATGTTGTGGCAGAGTTTTACTGGTCATAACATTTTTAATTTTAAACACGAACGAAATATTCTTTTTATTTTATTTTGCGTTTAATAAGCAGTGTAATAAAGTAAGCAAATATTTGTTTTTCACTTTTATTACATTTTTTTCCTCGAGTGTACTCTTATCGGACGCCCACCGGCTTAATTTTCTTTTTCTGTTCATTTCTATCAGCTCCCAGTTTTTACTATAATCTTAAATTGATTTACTTAAAGCACTTAATTTATGAGTAAATTTATTTAATAATTTTATTTTGAAAATTAAGATATTCTGAGAAAATTTTGTGTTTATAATACTAAGTAATATTTCATGAACATTTATTTACTTAAATTTTTTACATAAGATAAAAGATAAAGATATTTTTTAGTGCGGTTTAAATAAGTTATCGAATATCTTTTTGAAAATACCCGAGGTTTTGCTCTGTGGTAATTTTGCTAAATATTTGGATAAAAAATAGGTAAAGAGTTGATCTGCTGCTTCAATTACTTATCGCACTAAAATATTACTCAACTAAAACACCACCAAATAGGTACCCTAGTATTATTTAAACACTGAATCCTGTGGACTGTGGGTTCGATTCCCACCAGAGCATATGTTTGTGTGATGAACATAAATATTTGTTCTTTGTCTGGGTGTTATTATGTAGGTATGTTATTACAACAAAAAATGTATGAAGTATTCTATCAGCAATCTAGTTTCCATAGTTCAAGCTTTGCGGAGTTTGGGACTAGAGTGTGATGTGTGAAATGTCCGTGAATATTTATTAGAATTCATGTATGAAAAGTGTGGATTCTCTACCCCACCCATAAACCACCCACAAAATGTGAGTAATTAATTCAACCACATAATTAATCAGTACCTACCGCAACTACAGCACTAAAACTAGACTCATTAGGCCCGAACTAGTTCATTAATAAGCCCTAATTTGTTGGTAAAGTATACTCTAAACTTTCGCGTGAAATGTAGCTGGCTTCGCGAAATACTGCACGGGCGAATCATAGTCATAAAATAGTTTGCAACTAGAACGTACAATTCTGACAGACACCCGACGTAAATGAGAGTAATAGCCTCACAAAGTTGACCACATTTTAAAGAGACAACGCCACTGTGCGCCCAATATCTATCTCTTTTCTGTAGATACGTAATCTATATCTTCTCGACTAATATTATAAAGAGGTAAAGTTTGTGTATTTGTTAAATTGTAATGGGTAATCTCGGGATCTACTGAACCGATTTTAAAAATTATTTCACCAATAGAAAGCCACATTATTGCTGAGTGTCATAGGTTATATAAAAAACCTAAAAATAACAAGGCTTTTACGTGGTAGTCCGTTTTGCAAAGTGAATCGGGGAAAAAACGGTCGAATTATGTCCAACGAAGTGGGCACGGGTCAGCTAGTAACCTATGAAGTTAGTTACGAATAAATTAGTTACGATAGTTTTGTCTCTCGCATGCTTTGCCACCCGTTCATACTTAGATACTTTATGCGGAAACCTAGCTTATTTAAATCACGCTGGTCGTTAACGTCAGATAAACTGCCGAACGTTGCTGCGTCACCGCGCAGTGTGTCTCGGATTCACGAATGATGTGACATTTGCAATAGTATAAGAACGGAGGCGTATTTAAATGACACTACGCGTTGTCGCTAGCTAGTGTGTCTTAATCTATACTAATATTATAAAGAAGTAAAGTTTGTGTATTTGTTAAATTGTAAGGGGTAAACGGAATCGGGATCTACTGAACCGATTTTAAAAATTCTTTCACCAATAGAAAGCCACATTATAAAAAACCGAAAAATCAAAAGGCTTTTACGTGGTAGTCCGTTTTGCAAAGTGAAAAAACGGCCGAATTATGCCCAACGAAGTGGGCACGGGTCAGCTAGTCGTCAATCCGATTGTCAAATTTATTCGTGCCCACCCCTCTGTTTTATACGTTGTTGTGTGTTCTTCCTACTCTAAACTATCTACACATGACTCCACGCCAGGATCAAAGCCAGTAAACTAGTTTATTTGTTTTGAATCTCAAAAGCGAAATCAAACAACGCACATTTTTTTACGATTGGTATGGTGCGCCTGAAACTAGAATAAAAAAAATTCAACGCTTCATACCGAAATAAAATTTATTTACTTTTGAAACCACATAAATCAGTATTTACAGTGTTAAAAAAATTAAGGAAACTAGGACCTCATTTTTTATTCATGATTCTTCAAAATTGAAAATCAAAATCAAATAAACTTTATTCAGTAAAATCATCAAAATCATCTAGGTGATTTTAGGTGCCAGTTTTAGAAGAACGGGTAAGAAACTTCATAGAGTCAAGCTGATAAAAAAAATATCGTCCGTTTTTTAAATTATGACATAAAAGTCACAAGGTGCGCCAAAGCCCATAATACGATGGAGTTTAGAATTTGTTCCAATATTGTCGTTAATGTTGCTTGCAGATGGCGCCCCCTAGCGGAGATAATTTGGCGAAACTAGCTAGCATATTTTGTACTATAAATAATGTGCTTTGTTAAGGGGATGTGACATATAATCACAGTCTTAAAGATTGAATCTTTTAAAAAGTCAGTGAAGCATACTTTGCTTATTAAAAGTTACTTAGTCGATAGCGAAGGCGTGAGTGGTTTTAAGTAGATGTTTTTAGTTAAAAATAAAAGTAAACGGCATATTCTATCCTAAATTACAAAAAAAAATCATTGACGCACTACACTATCTAGCCCCAAATAAAGTAAAGCTTGTTTTATAAGAACTAAATTGCTAATAGAATATTTGTTTCTCTTGTTAATTCACAGAACACATACGAAGTAGGTAATATAAAAAATAATTCGTGTGTCAGTTATTTAGTTTTAGTACAAGTGTGTGTTGTAAACACGCTTTGGTATAATTATTTTGATCTTCTATTTATATGCATAAATGGCTTTTGTGATCATTTTCGCACTATAATTTGATTGTTACACATAACTAACAGAAAAAATATGATGAATAATATCCACAATTCTACTTTACACGATATTTTATTGTATAAAATCACCGATTCGGAAGCAGTGCCGTCCACAAATCTCAATATTCAACACAAAACAAATTGCGTCGTCGCCCCTTAAATAAACATTCCAGAGGACTCAGCAAGAATAAATGTGACAATCGTAAACGTAACATATTTAACATACACTGCGCGCTAACGCTGCAACGTTCGACAGTAAAGCTGATGTTGACGCGCAGTGTATCTCAAATACGTCACTGTTTTCGTCATCATTTATTCGTGCTCAGTCCCCAGTATTAAGCAGTCTATACACGTACAGAGCAGCCTGTTTCTAAGAAATAGACTTACCTATAAGATACGTCGTTGTTAATGTTGAGGGATATCAGTTATAGGATGTTGATTTTGTAGATAAACGCTAGGGTATAACCTATGTAGTAATAATTGTAACTTCTTAACGTTCTTTTATCACTTTGTGAGCTGCTAAGAATACATATATTGTATTACATATATTGTAAAAGAAATAAAATTTGTTGTTGCGGTAAAAGCTCAAATTTTCGTAGAGAATAATATTACATCAAGATCTTTGGCCATAAAAAGTGAGCTGAGTAGTCTTAAAGGCAAATTATCGATAAAATAAAATCGCAATAAATCATGTATTTATTACGATTACTATCAAATTAAGAAGAAGAAATTGCTGAAACAAAAGATACTTTATTTTTTTCATTCATACTTATAGTACGTGAAAAGATAAAAAAAATCTTTAGAATTTATTTGAGTTATAAGTAAAATAATTCAGGTTTTTGTATAAACAATATAAATTATCTAAAGGTAGTGTTACACCACGGTATCGGTTTCATCTCGTTACGGAACACTCGAATGTGACATGAATATTTTTTGCTAACGATCTCCGAAGACTCTTTGTGGCCGCAGCTTTATTTACTGGGTTTATCAAATCTATGATTGTAAGAAAATATATGGAAAAATCACGTATTTCTATTGTCTTTATCTACGATAATGGTGAAAAAAAGTTATGTTTTGATAAGTGATATTTTTCTTGCGATATTAATAGATCTAAGTAAAAAGAATTGCTTGAAATACAGAACTTGTTGAGAATTTTACAGTGTCGTGTTTTTGGCTTACATATAAATTGAATAAAAAAAAATTAAGACTGTATTGGGTGCAAAAAAATATCTACTTACCTACTAAAACCGAAAGGTATTTCAAACCATCTTGATAAAAACCCTCATCAAAAATTATTTTGTACTGGCATTATTTGTATATTAATCCTGTCAATCTCTAAAATCACTGCGACACCACGCAATGCAACACAAAACGAAGGAAACTTTCATTTGGACCTAAGCAATTTTAATCAACGTTGATTCCTATTAAACAACAGCTTATAAGAACAAGGGGTCCTGTGTAATATCGAAGACAAATTAAAGTAATGTTGTTCGTAAAGGGATACTATGCGCCACGTGCTTTTAATATTAATTGCTAACATTATTTGTTAAGAAGCATTAGATGTCGTGAACAGGTCATTTACAGACGTTCTCATTTTGGGGGGCAATCGCAATGAACAGCGAAAATAGCGGTGACACTTCGGCTTCGGCGATTTTCGTAGATAGCCGAGTGTTGCCGAAGAATCAAAGAATCGGCTGTTTTCGTAGGAAGCTGATTGTTGGCGGTGAATCAAAAAGCTGCGCTTCGGCTGTTTCCGTAAAAAGCTAATTATAAACGCAGAATTAAAAGGCTAAGCCTCGGTCGTTTCCGTAAAATGCCGACTGTTCCCGAAGAAAGTGTCCTTCATCAGCCAATCGTCCTGTTGTTATTCTTTCTTCAACAAGGTTCATGTGTACTTACCTATTGTTACAACTAAAAATATGAAGCAAAATAAAACTAAGCTTTCAATACGAAACCAAAAAAATATCAAACAAAATAAGTAATTAATTTATTTTTTATATATTTATTTATTATTTATCGAATTAAATTAATCAGCTTAACTGAAAATAAATTATAAAACAAATTAGTTTATCACTTAGTTTTTTGAACGCTATTTGACGATCGTTTTTTACGGTCTTCGCTTGCTTTTTGATTGCGTGGGGCTCAGCGCACTAATTAGTTTCAGTAGCTTATGTATAACAAACAGGATGCTTAAAATCTTTTTAAAAATATTTATTTGGATTATTTAGATTATAAAGCAATCAAAATGGCGCTTTGTTTAAACACTGACTTTACATTGATTACATTGTCTGTGGTTTTAATATAAAATTTATATAATAATATAAAGTTTATCACAGAGACAGAAATTAATATATTCCAAAAGGATTCAAACCTTCGATAGGTATAGTATGTGATCACTCATCAATCTGTATTTAAGAATTATCTTGTATTGTTTCTGCGACTAAATCTTGATTTTTGTTTTTTTCCAACATCATTTGCATGCGTGCCTACAAATTAAACAAACAGGGAACAAATAGGGTCCCCTGGTTAACTCCAAGCGGAGATATAACAAAAGTTTATCCTGTTATGATTTAGCGCGAGTAATTTCTAGCAGAATTTCGATTTCCGTAAAACTCTGTTTCGGAATATACCGGTGTTTCGGAAAACACCGGTGTTTCGGAGATTTATCGTAGCCGCAAACCGGCAACTTTTTTCCGTTTAGAAATGAGATATTGCAAGGTACTTTTGAATGAAAATTGAATATGCACTGATTGGTCATTTTTTAGCTCCTGGTTTGGTGTCTAAATAATTAACATTAAAAAAATAATAATTGGAAACTGGTTTCACATAATTGCTTGACTACTGAACAAAGTTAAAAGTTGATAACCAAAAATTTTATTCATCTTTACAGCCAAAACAAAAATTATATGAAACCGTAAAAACTCAAGACATAATAATATCTAATTATTTAACTAGATCCTGTACCAAAACACTTAGTTAATTTTTCTCATACATTTTCTATTTGACAGCACTCCCAAGTTTACAGGCACTAAAAAATTCAACAGCTGCCCATTTTCATTATAAGGACGCGCAAAAGAAAGGTATAATTAGTGAAGGTAAAGGTGCCTAAAGACAATACACTAGAATAATAATAATGTTAGCTTCAGTGAAAACACTTGGGCCCTTAATAATATTTTTACAAAAATTAAAAACTGACTTCATAGTCATCGAAGAGTGTGTTTACAGACGTTATTAAAAAGACCAAATCATTTTTTATTTATTAATTAGTATAAATAATGTTTATACTAATAAAAAAAATAATTTAAACAAAAATATTGAATTATTGATATTTTTTGTATATCATTCAAAAGTTAATAAAAAGGTTTTTTTTATGCATTATAGGCTAACGCTTGGCCGCAATCACATCTGATGTTAAATGATGATGCGGCCTACGGTGTAACGAGTTTGCCTAGATATAACCTATTCACTCTCCTCTTGAAAACGTCTAAATTATATGTAGCTGGAAACACCTGATAGCTGTAACTAATTAAACTTTAACTTTTTATAAGATGGATCGTTTGGTCTGTCTTAAGAAAAAAGATTTGATGTCTTGATTACCATACGTAATGGTGACATACTACCAACACTAAGTTTTTATAAGATAGGTAATTCATTAGTAACATTTCACAAAGTTACAATTCATTTATTAAATTTATTTCACAACATAAATTATGTTTTTCAACTTTCATTGGAGCACGTTCCTAATTTGTTATGCTATTCATTTAAACCGCAAACAAGAATTTCTTCCATTTACTAAATTAACTTTAAAAATGTTATTGAGATGAAAATTCTGAAATTTTATCATCACAGACAAAAATATTCATAAATATTCATGGACAATTGACACATCACACTCTAGTCCCAAACTAAGTAAAGCTTGTACTATGGGAACTAGATTGTTGATAGAATACTTAAACACATTTTTTTTTAAATACATACATAGTAGGTATACACAGTAACACCCAGACACAGAACAAAATATTTACGTGCATCACACAAACATGTTTTGGTGGGAATCGAACCCACGACCGACACAGCATTGAAGGCAGTGCTACCAACTGAGCTGTGACGCCTTGTCAGATATAGACTTCCGTTAGTACTGGCTGTGCCTTTCAGACTGGGTTGGGTCGTGGGTTCGATCTACGCTAATAAACAATCGTTTGAGTGATGTATTCCGTTTACGATTCCGTTTCCGATACGTTTACGATTCCGGTTCCGATACATTTGCGATTGTCATATTTGTTCGAGTCCGGGCCTCTGTCAATCATAACATTCCAGCGTCAAATATTTACTAAATTCTATAAAAAGAATTCATCCTCTGTTCATTAAAATGAGATAAAAATAAATCTTTGCGGAACATTGAGTAAATTTATATAATGCTCGCTCGTTCCGGCCTTATTTAATACAGTTTTAATTTGTAGAGGTAAAGTGATTTAAAATTGATATGAATTACCTGGGTTTCTTTATTATCCTCTGGATAAACTACCGAGTAATGTAAAAATATATATTTGCATAACAAATAAAAATTGTAATCAACGGATATGCAAAAGACAGTGATCCTGGATACGGCACGCATTGTCTGTAGGTTCCTCAGTCTGCAGCCCTGACTACCGGTAATTTCGGCCTTGCCCTACTGCCAGTTTCAAGCTTTTAATAATATTTGCTAATTTTATATTTTATATCAGCATTGGTATACAGCGCGGCAATGCAGCCAGTACCTTAGGCTAGCTTCCGATTGGTACTGATTTGGATCAGTTGAAATATCTATAGATCGTTTGCAACGGTCTGTAGATAGCTCAACTGTTTGTTATGTATTTTATACGACAATGTACATTTTGTAAATATTGTAAAGTCGTAAGTTTGTTTGTGAATAAATAATTATATTTTATATTGATTTTAACTCTATGAAACACTTAAGAACAAAGCCTATGTTCATCTTGCTACGACAGTAAACTTATTACAACGAAAATCATAAAGACTTCAATAGCATTTTGTATTAAAACCATAAATAAAAAAAATATATTGATCTGCTTCAATAAAACACGACACGCCAAAAGTATCAATTTATTTCACACTCCGACTAAAATAGATAACAATTCAATTGTGATTATTTACATTGTGCAAGAAACCGAGAGTTTCTCTTAGAGTTATAATAAATAAGCTATGCAGCTATAATAAATTTTTTGTTCATCACACAAACATTTGCTCTAGGTAGGAATCGAACCCACGACCCACAGCATGGAAGGCAGAGCTACTACCAACTGAGCTGAGACGGCTGTCATTAGAGTATGAACTTAAAAAGTAAATATTCAATGTTGGGATTTAAAATCAAAATGATTGTTTTAACAACTTAAACCATTAGTTCATTTAATATTTTATTTACGCAGATTTTTTTTAAACACGCAACTGAATTATGCGACTTGCAAAATATACTAATTTTACAAGTATATTTTGTAGTATAGTAACAGGATTAGCAATTATTACTCTAAGATTTCCCTTAATAAATAACGAATTTTGTTTACAAAATAATCTTTGGTATGTAAATGAATGTTGTCTTATGAATATTAACAGGCAAAGTGGACCTTTAAATACAATCTTCAAAACCAATTAGATTTGTTTAACAAACGTCTATATTATTCTGTTAATTTATATAAAAAAAAATGCTTGTCTTTAAAGTCGGTTTACTGACGATAGTTGAACGTGACAACGAACGCAAAGGCCGATCGTGCTTCTTTGTCGCTCGTTCCGCGCTCTCGCTTGCACTTCATGGAACGCCTCAGAACGCCTCAGAACGCCTCAGAACGCCTTAGAACGCCTCAAACGTTTCGACATTAGTTAGTAAAAAAAAGTAAAAGGAAGAAACTTTGAGTCACTGTATAAATAATAACAGGTTGACCGAATATCTATATAAACATATATAAAACAGTTGTAGCATCGACACTATAAGAAGAAGAAGTAATATTTTGAGCTAAATCTGGCTAGACTTTCCACAAAAATGAATACTAAAATCCGGTCCATTTTAGATCTTTTTACCGCTTTCAAACAGACTTTATTTGATTACGAATTGATCGCGAGTTTTCAATTGTGCACTCAATAGAACGTCATTCAATTCTCGAATTGATAATTCCTATGTGAGCGTCACAAATGCGCAGTTTGATTTGATTTTAGTTCGGAAATAAACTCTATTCAATTTCTGTTTTTTTTGTAATATTTTCATAAATTGGCCTCAGTTTTACCACCATAGTTAGCATTAACACATTTATTGAATTATCTTTTAATTTTTGATTGTAATTATGATACAAGAAATCGTTTATACAGCGCCAAAAAAAAATATTCAAGTTAATTTTTAAAAATTCAAACATTATATGAAGATAAAAGTATGTTATTTAATTATATTTTCACGATTTTTTTTGTCAAGTTTGTTTAGCGGTGCTGCATATTTCTAATATAAGTTCAATTTGTTGTTCAAAAAATATTTACAATCGTACTAACTTATAATGAATCTAGATTATTTTTACAGACATTTTTATAACTAAATTACACGCTTTTTAATTAATATACTTTCGTTCTAAGATTCAGAAATTAAAATTAAACTCTGTAAGAAGTTTTGGTCGATAGCTTACTTAATTTTAAAATTTATTAGAAAGTCATAATTTCTAATTATATTAATATTTACACATGATTTTTAATACTATTCTAAAACTTATACAACTTTTTGCATAATCACGGCAAAAAGGATAAAACCAATTTAAAAAAAAAACATTTTAAAGTTGCAAGAACAAGGAAGAACCTTCTTGTATTTAAACTTTATTAACATTTGACAGCAGCTCTTAGTAGTGACAACTAAGAGCTGCTGTCAAATGTTAATAAAGTTTGAATACAAGAAGGTTCTTCCTTGTTCTTGCAACTTTAAAATGTTTTTTTGCAAAAAGTTGTATAGGTACTTAATTAAAAAAAGAACATCAGAATTTAACAAAACGCGTCTTTAACAAAACGCGTCAATTTAACAGCCTTGGTTATAAAAACGAAGTAAGTCTCCAAAACAAAAAAGCTTTTGGCTCGAATCGTTTAAAGTTAATTAGGTTTTAAGTTTCAAAACCAATCGATACTAATTCAACTTAAGTAATCTCCAATAGCTCAAGTCAACGTCTGGCAACAAAGATGAACTTTGTAATTACTCCGCAAACTATTATGAAACTCTGTCTTTACATC
This sequence comes from Ecliptopera silaceata, assembly GCA_932527185.1. NCBI lineage: Eukaryota > Metazoa > Arthropoda > Insecta > Lepidoptera > Geometridae > Ecliptopera > Ecliptopera silaceata. Next base: position 2,413,946 of record OW052205.1, on the reverse strand, counting down.
GTTTAACTTAATCGATTCAAGCCACAACTTTGATTTGAAACTATTTCATATCAACTCATTTCATTTAAAGAATCGGTTTGAATGTTAACTTATTCTATTATTTTTATAATAAGGAATAATAAAAACATTTTGTATTTGTATTGTATTGTAATATTTATAGATAGAAAACTCTTTATTGTTACACCAAAAAATTACAGATAAAAAAAAAAACATTAAAAAAGTTTAAAAACGGGGAAAAATTAAATAAAAAATAAATTTATTTCTTTATTATTTTAAAATGGATAATTGAAATGCAATAATGGAATAAGTTATTTATTCTAGAATATGCAATTTTAATGCTAAATTCTTTACATACTTGAATGTCACTTAGATCAAAATAAGTTTATTATAGTACAACAAACATTAAACATTTGTTTTAAAATAGCTTATGTGACAATAATTCTATACAAAGCTTTATTATAAATACTAACTATATCTAATCAAGTCAGCAATCTAATATTAATTACAGCTAAGTAGAAAATAATTGTGTTAATTATAACAATTATAATTTCGCCTTGAAACTCTTATATTTAGGACACACATGAATAAATAAGTGATAACGTGGTAATTACAGAGAGAAATAACAGTAGAAATGCTTTAAAAACTTGAAATATTAATTACCTATGTGTGGTTTGAAGCAAGAAATTCTGTGACAATCGTAAACACTATCATAACAGTAACGTATTTGAGGTACACTTCTTCTTCTTCTTATCGTGTCGATGCTACAACTGTATTTTGTTGTAGCATCGTGTTGGAAAGATTAGCCAGACTAGACACTGCTTTGCCGTGCCTAGCTGTTAGGTACCGGTGTGCGCCACGAGGAAAGTACACTAAGTACAGTAAGTGAGGTACACTGCGAAGTTAATATGGAACATACAATAGCCAAGCTGTTATTGACACGCAGTGTATTGCAGACTGCTGAACTGTTTTTAATTGGTCAGTGCTTACTTAGTTGAAATAACCAAACGTAAACAGAATGTTTTGTCAATATTCCTTTTTGACAGATCCTTTTTTCAAACATTTTACAGCTCAAAATATGTTTTATCTAAACGCTAAAGAAATCTAAACTATGTACTTAACAAACCCTGCTACAGAACGCTACAAAACTTTATACAGGGTGTATATAATCAAGCACATATCTAAAGAATATTTTTTTGCTGAAGACGCTTTGTAATATTTCACTTCATCCTGTGTAGGCGGTGAATAAGACGCCTCATATATCAATCGGTTCGGACAAGGAAGCATTTCGTTAGGAATATCAACCAATTTCCTTCTATACTCAACTTTTTCCTCCGAATTATTCTCCTGATCTTGCATCTCATCGTATTGCTTTTCATCGTCTTCCTCGTCATCGTAATCTGGGTCTTTTTTCGGTGAGACAGAGTTCGTTTTCGCTTGCAGTTTGATTGTGACTAGGTTGGGTTTGAGCTTAGTGTCCATGATACAGTTGAGACGTGCTAGGGATGCTTTGAGACGTTTGCTTCGGGTTTCGTTTCGAAGTTTCTGGAGCCAGGTAAGTCGGCAGTCGCACGTGAGTTTGTTGCCTGTTGACAAAAAAAATATATTAAGCGAATTCGATTTTTGTGACTAAATATAGAGAAATTAAATTAAATATTTATTTATCAATTAAATATAGTTTTTAAACCAATATCAAGAGATGTCGCATGCGGTATACTGGTGGTAAAAAAATAATTAAGTCATAATTTTAACCATTTTACATCTTTTCTACCACAATTTTATAAATTTGAACCCTAATGTAACCAAAATTTAATGTTATCTTTTTTTTAATACTTACATAATTATTGAGTGGTCGGTTACAAGCTGTTAAATTATTTTTCCCTGGAGTGAAGGTTAATTCAAATGATTTCAAGAAATTATATTATTCCAGGAGTAAGAAAGCTTTCAAGAAAATAATATTATTGCAATAGGCTACGTTATAATGCTCATCGTCTGAAGTAACCTTTACTTGGAAACTATATCTACTTTTGTACCTCTACCATGAGTTGTCACAGTAAAATCGCCTGACTTTACTACAGTAGTTACGTAAATGTTAGTATGACGAATTTTAGTACCCAACTATCCGCTAGAGGCGCTATACAAATCTTCATAGATTTTTTTAACTACAGACGCTAGCGAGTATAGTAAATATAGTATAGTAAAAACTCATGGTAGAGCTACTGTAGGTAAAAGCTAAGTGAGGTTCAAGAAATAGGCTTCATTTTAGTAAAGAAAATTCTGGAAATTATTTTCGGTCTGGTCTTATACTCAGCCTTTGTAAATAATAAATATCTGAGCAGACAAAAGCAATACGCAGACAAAATAAATACATATTTGATTTCACCCAAAAACTGACCGTAAATATCAGACATGTACCTACTCATAGACATATACTCCTATTAGACATAAGACTAGAAGTATGTTTAGTATTAGTAGAGTTTATTTTTATTTTTTATGGATGTTTACCTTTACTCATAAACAAACAGTTTATTTATATCAAACAAACCCGAAGTTCTTTCGACTTACGACAAAATAACAGATTTATCAACCTTATTTCAGTTACATAGCGCGGCAGCCGTGTGTTTTCTGCGCATATTAAACTTAGTAACCAAGTTGCCGCGCAATCTAACTCAAAATGGCTAAGCCTTTTGTAATTTTCTTTGTAGGATCCAGCTCGTGAAGCTATTTAGAAATACAGTGACATTTTAATGGAGCTTGTATTTCGCAGTGGGAGATTGTTATATTTTCCGCAAAGCTGAATGCAGTATCTTTGTTAGTTATGTTATGATTTGTTGTACTGTGTCGGGTTTTATTAACATTTCTGTTTTTTGGACACAACATTTTGTTTTTACGGTTCCGTACTCAAAGGGTAAAATGGGACACCATTACTTTACATGATATAAAATAGTAATTGATACTAATTGGTTTTCGCAGAACATTTTTCTTCACCGTTTGATAGCCCCAACATTGCACGTGAAATAGTTAAAGTATAAGCTTGGATTAAAACCTACGACCATAATATCAGCTCACACTCCCACATCTTTGATCAACAACAAATTCTAGTTGTTAATTACATGTTTTTTTTTAATTTTCCTTACATTTTCAAGAGCCTAATTAAGTTGGCTTATTCTACTAAGCTTAAAATCAACTTAGGCAATCAAAACGAATTAAGGCTAACCCTAACGGGGTTTGAATAATAATAAAAGGTAGCAGACCGTACAATAAGAACAACGCCTTTTATTTGGAACAATGAATACTTAAACCCTTTACAAGTTAAAGTTATATTATTATCAACCTATATCGGCCCACTGCTGGACATAGGTCTCTCCCAAGGCGCGCCACTGAGCCCGGTCTTTGGTTCTTATCCGTAGAGTTGGGCAGATCAATCGATTATATTATTTGACAATTCATTTGCATCTGATTCTATTTAAATCATTTCAAATCGTCCTGGACACAAGTTGATTCTATTCTATTTGTAGTTTTTTCGCGACCAGAGCCTAGAAATCCTAATAATTACAATTAATTATATAAATATTTACGGATAATTCATATATCACACTCTAGTCCCTATACTGCTGATATGAAAATAAATAAATAAAAAACGTATTAACACACACAAACATTTGACCTGGGAATTGAACCCAAACCCACAGCATGGAAAGCAAAGCTACTACCGCATGAGCTGTGACGCCTGTCAAATTGTTTGCTGAAGTACCAGTGCTTTACAGTTTATATTTTATTCTGATATAATGGATTTTTGATCATGAAAATACGTACCTAGTACATCGCTCGTTAATCACGATCATGTAATGGAAATAAATGGCAACTGTTCCGTAGGAGTAATTGGCTGGTTATATCCTATATTCTTATGGACTGCGAACATCGAGTTAAATATCAAAACAGCTGGTACAATCACAAAACAAATAAAATGGTAAAATACATGTTTTTTCGAGAAGAGCGGAAACTATGATGGGTAAGAAGAAAAGTTTACATATTATGTGCACTTTTCTTTTTAATATTTTACATTCAGTTAAAATCGTCTCGATGATTAAAATAAATAAATTTTCTGCATCATTGAATCAATGGATTATTGCTGATAAAAAAACATTTCAAAGAAACGTATTACTGAAAATTAAGAGAAAATAGCTTAGCACGAAAATCTTATCTATTCAAAACATTTCGTTGTTAGATGTGAAACTGATATGTATGAATTTAGGCCTAGCTTGTCTGTGCTACTTCGAACTGCATGTACATATTTATTATCTGCATCTGTCACTGGTCTGCATCAGTAATAAACTGTCCTTGAACTAGAAAGGTAGTTTGTTTGTTTTCCTCCTATACCTACCTACAGATAAAACAGAAACCCTATTGAATTCAGCAATTGTACCATTATCGCACTATTTCTCTCAATTCTCAAGTTAAAATACAAGTAAATGTCACAATGCTCAGTATATTAACAGAACCAGTGATTCTCATTTTCCTATGACTCCGGTTTAATTACTCGAATGATCTGCACCAGTATAATAACTTTATACGCATCGACGACTTGGATTGGCTTTTATTCGATTTTAATTAAGCTAAGTGGTTGAATCGGATTACGATTATAATACCGTTCACATTTAGCGATACCTTTTGTTTTCATGAATTTTACATGAACTCGATTTAGGGATCGAGTTGTTCATTGTATCGAGTGATTACATATTCTGAGAGCTTTAGGTTTTTATTCTAAACATCTACTTTGATGCGTAAAGGTTTACAGAACTTAAACTACGTTACTGGTACGGTTTACTCTGATTATTGATTAATTTAAATAGATTAGTTTAGTTTGTATCACGAACAGATAAAAGGTCTAATCAGTACCGAAAGGGACTGACTCGGAACTGTACCAACAAACTCACAAATGAGTACAAAATTAGATTTATACACACATTGATTGATTGCTCCAACACGCTAAGGATTTCATCTTTCGAAAAACAAGGATATGAAAACTTTGCTACCAAATTATTATCGGCAAATTTATCAGAAATTCGCGAAGAACTCAAAAGCTGAACCAACAGAGATAATCAATTTCACAAGTTGAAAACTCACCGTCGAGCGAGATTAAGGCGTAATTCGACTTCATGTTTTCCAAAACGTTGTGGACCGCCTCCTGCTTGAGAGTTTCCAGGTTATTGTTCCTGAGATCCAGCACGTTCAACTTCTGAATGTCGTCTAACACGCCGTCGTCCAACGTCCCCAACTTATTATCGGACAGAGAAAGTTTCCGCAGCTGAGTCAATCCCCCAAAACCTCGTTCCGATATAAACTCTATTTCATTACCGTCCAGGTAAAGTTCCTGAAGACTCCAAAGTTCCGCAAACGCCAAATCACCTATCATAGCTAATTTATTGTTTCTCATATCCAACGCTATCAGATTTGACAGCCCTTGGAAGTTCTCTCTAATGACGACTGTCAGTAGATTGTTGTCGAGATCGAGTTTTATCAGGTTGTTTAGATGCTTGAAACATCCGTCGTGTAACACCCCCAAATTGTTCTTCGATAAGTATAACCTTTGCAAATTGGGGAGGACGTAAAACACGTCTCGTTTTAATTCTGATATCTGATTTTCAACTAAGCTGACGTTTGCCAGCATTATCAGATGAGCGAACGACATTTTCTCAAGTTTCGCTATTTTGTTCTTAGGTAGGGTTATTTCTCGGAGTGTTGATGAGTTTGTAAACGCAAACGAAGGTATGCTGTAGATGTTTGCGTACTGTATGTTGAGGTATTGCAGTCGGTCGAGGCGGACGATCACTTTAGCGGGGATGTACGTCAAGCCCCCATCTGCTCTGACGTTGAAAGTAAGCTTTTCAATTTTAGGTTGCGAGTAGAAATTCGACCAGAAGGGATCATCCTCGGCGATCCCTCCGTTGAACACCCAGCAATCGGCTTTGGTCGCCGTCTTGATTTTAATACTTTCGCAGTAGCAGTGGACTTTCGAGCCCCTGTCTTGTATATCGCAGATATTCACATAGTGCGAGTACACGCTTTTATCGTTCTTCCATCGCTTTTTGTCGTTTTGTCTGCTCTCTGTGACGTTTATTTCGACTGTCGCAAAAGCAATCATGAGGATGAGGTATTTAAGGTCCATTGTTGCTGTTCACATCGAGATCTGTAACAAAGAGAGGGCATTTAGAAAGTTCTTTTTGTTTTGTGTTTTGGACATTAGCGAAGTTACTGATTAGATCGTATTGTCGTGAGGTGCCGTTACAGAGGCGCCTAATTGACTCTTTGGTCATTCCGAAACAAAAGTAAGGAAAAGTGAGAGTATAAAGGAATTTACCTAAACGAGGACGCAGTAAGTACAACTTTCGGGAAAATGAAAATACGGAATGTTTGTGAAATGTAAAATTGTTTATTTTAGCTTTTTGGGCTTCTGTAAAAACCTGTTAAAAGAGAGAAAAATTCTAGCCCATATTTTTCTGTGTGAGAAAACTATGCAGCGAAATGCACACATATAATACAGTTTTTTATTATAGTTTTTTTTACAGTTTACAGATTTGATTTATTTTACAAATAATGGCATGTTTTCTTTCATCCGAATTATCAACACGTGTTATTCTACAATCTAATTTTTGCAATTAAATAACACACACATACCTCGTAGCTACATAGACTGTTATACAAATTATGCTAATTTAAATGGGCTTATTCAGTTAAAGAAATTATACAAAACAATATAATACAAAGAGAACTACATAACTTTATCTGCATGACTAAATTGCAGTATTTTTTTGTTTCGTTTGTGAGAAATCCAAACTAGGTATTTTAAATGTAGCACTATAAATGTTTGCCTTTGTTGCTAAAACGTGTATTCACATTGTTGTTTTCAGCTATATTTTACGTAGACACTAAATAAATACGACTAAACTTAACTTTTTTAAATAAAACAATTCAAGTATTCAGTGCGGCAATGCAGCCAGTATCTTGGGTACGTTTCCGATTGGATCAGTGGAGCTAGTTATAGATCGTTGATATCGATGTATTTATAGATCGATATCAACGGTCTGTAGATCAGCTAAACTGTTTGTTATGTATTTTGTATAATACAGGTACATGTACATTTTGTAAATAATGTAAAAGTATTTGGTACATTTGTAAATAGCGTTTATATAAACCGTGTATGTCTTTACATGACAATATTGAGTATCTTTATTGTAGTGATTTTTAACTAAGTTTTTTAAGAAATTGGTGCTGAATTCGGAACAAACTCGCGACAACTTCAGCGTAAAACAAACTCCAAACATTCCCTCTCGTCGGATCATCACAATCGGGATAAAGTTTAAATTATCTTTATTAATCCTTTTGTCGCCTACATCCTGTCTTTCAACAGTTCTAATAAAACTCAATTAACTTTAATTAAGACGTCTTAATCAGGGTTATCTTAAGTAGTTAAAAAGTGAAAAAGATGGAGGTTTCCTTATAGAAACATCTGCTTTTTTTGTTAATTTACAGTAATAGTGAAAAAACTGCTCCGGGGAAGTACTACCACCGTTTTTTCTGGCGTTAATAACACTCGCATGCGTTTATTTTATTCTGTTTTTTGTTACGTTAGAAGTTTATTCATCTGTTTAATACATAGGCCCTAAATTACCAAGATATAGTAGTATATATTATATAGTACATATAGTGCGAATTGTCAAAAATATAACAATAGCCAGACGAAGTCGCGAGCATCAGCTAGTACTATAAAGGTCGCTCAGATACTTATCAAAGGTAATCATTTCCTGGTGTTCAATCACATGGCTATCGGCCCTTAAATCGAAGGACGAGGCGGGGAAAGTGTTTGAAAATATCGAGAATTTACCGGACTATACCCAATCAGTATCAACAAGTCAAACACAAAACAACTCTATTCAATCATAACAAGGGTTATTTTGAATTGAACAGCTTTGAGCTTTGTATTTGTTTGTAAGCATAGAATACATAGTATATTATATAGCAGAGAGATAACAGAGACTTGCTTTGTTCCATGAAGAGCGATATTACATACCGATTCGAAAACGACGTGCGAAACCAAGGTTGTTTGTATAAATATGTAGGTACAAAAGATTTTGTAAGGCGTAAGTTGCCTACTGTACGAAGATTGAAATAAATGAATATTTTTGAATATAAGGTATTCTTATTTTTCATAGTGTTGACGCATCGCAACAATATTCAATAAAATCACAAGGATCACTTTGAAACGTTTCAAGAGGATTCTAGGCGCCAGTTTGTCGCGACTAGAGTTTTGAAGAACTGGCAAGACGTTGCAAAATGATTATTGTGATTTTATTGAATAAAGAAATTTTGACTTTGACTTTGACCTACACCGTTATGAGTCTATATCTTTTACAGACTTTTTATTGAAAATGATACTATATAATACAAAACTCTAAATAAATATCGCTAGTTTTACAAAAATGACACTATTTAATACAAAACTCTTAATAAAGATCGCTAGTTTTACAAAAATGACACTATATAATACAAAACTCTTAATAAAGATCGCTAGTTTTACAAAAACTCGACACAAAAAAGTTAAAACAATACGCAAGAACTAAATTGTCGGCATTAAATTTCATTTAGCCGGCTAATGACCCTTATAAAGCATACGGAACCCAAGAGGCTATGAGTAACTACCGCGACACAAAACCTACTCGACATATTTATGGGGCCCATGATAATTAACATGGAACAAGGAACTAAATGACTGGATACGACACGAATAATTAATATGAAACAAAGAACTAAAAGTAAATGACAGAATGTGGCACGCGATCGCTGTTATATAACGCAGCAATCAGTTCGTGTCAAAGTTTTATCAAAGTTTATTAGTTTAAAATAACTTTGGAAGGTAAATCTAGGCCAAATATTATTTAAGACAAACGGTTCCCGCGATTTAATTCGTGTAAGTATATTTATCAATTTCTACTTAATCCATAATTTTTTTTTTGTAATTTATTAAATTTTATCGTTATTACAAATACAAAACTTTATTAACTTATATAATATTTGAAACTATCACGGTTTTGAACATAGATTGTAAATGGGATATTATCGGGTTAATATCGGGAAATAATCAAACTCACAAATCATGGTATATATCCCGTTCACAATGAAAACTATTTATTAACTTATTTAACAAAACATAGAACTATAAATTATAGAACTTTACAGTGCAGTAAATTTTCATCAACATAACATAAAAAATATCAAAAAACAGCTACAGCTCTATTCTAATTCAATTATATTCTAATGTTAGTAACAATTTCAAGCTAATCACTCAACAATGTCACATCCATTTCCACTAACTCCCTGTATTAAATTAGGCTAGTGCATAGTGCACACTGACGACCAAGCAGGTGTAAACATCCTTTGACTAACAGACTGAGTAACCGGAGGACCCTAGGGATGATCGTCCAATAAATTTTATATACCACATACCACACAATGTCTTCGCCCAAACCACGAAAATAAACTCTATGCAGTAGTTAATAAGGATGCTTTATGGACGACAGGGTTAGGTCAGGAATATTTCATAAACTGCGGCTTATAAAGGTGGAGAAAGGGCAATAAACTAGTGAAATAAGCTAGAGGGGTTATCCAGCAAGGGTAAACTTGCGTGATTAAATATCCTTTCAGTTGCAGTTCAGTTTTCGTTGTTTTTTCTATAGTAACTCATCAGTATTCCGTAGCATTTTTGTGGACTGACGTGACTGAGCTTTATAAAATTATGACTGAGCTGTTAAAAATGACGTCAATGCCGCGGTTTAGTACGTGACCTACCTGATTTAAGCATGACCTACCTGATTTGAGCATGGCCTACCTGATTTTTCGTTAATTCTATCAAACGGTATAAAAATCGATCATTCAAAATATCAATAAAAGATGAAGAAGAACACTGAACTGCAATTTGATCAAATAACAGTTCAAAAACCTTTCAGTTGTCAGGATAACCCCCCAGTTTTGTAGCAATGTTCAGATGTAGGAATGAGCGACGCAGAGCGAAAGTTACGAGATAAGGCATGTTTTATGAAACAAGAAAAGATCTATAGACGAATGTTCCTGTTGAATATTTTACGTTGCCTTGAGGCTGTTTGTTTGTTAGGTGTAAAATAATTAAATTAAATATTTACGGTCAATTACACTTTAGTCCCAAACTAAGCAAAATTTGTACTATGGAAACTAAATTGCTGATAGAATACTTATATAGGTATTTTTTTGGATATACATACTATACAGTAAAAACAAATATTTTTGTTCCTCACACAAACATGCTCTGGGTGATCAAACCCACGACCCACAGCATGGAAAGCAGTCAAGCTACTGCCAACTAAGCTGTGACGCCCTTTTTTATTTTGTGTTTTTTATCTATGGTTGCAGTCAATAATTGTTAATCTTAATTTTTTGTCATTAGTTGTTAAGAGAGAAATAAATAAATAAATAAAAATAATTGACTGCAAGCATACATACATAAGCATATAATATAATTAATGAAAGTTTAATTTTGCTCGTTTTTGTGAAAAATATAAGTCTCTAATAAAATAAATATAATGAAGGAACATATTGTAACATTGTTGTCCAATAGTTTTCTGCATGTCTGGAAGAGTGCCAAACAACTTATTTCATTGTTGACGGTCCTACTATTTTGCAACTTGTTAATATTTAGGTCAAACTTGTAAGATAGCTGGTTTAACAATAAATAATGCTGGACAATCCACACAACATCATCTAGCCCCAAGCTAAGCAGAGCTTGTGTTATGGGTACTAGAAGACTGACATACTTAATATAATACATTACATAGATAGATATTTTTTATTATACATATAATACCCAGAACACCCGGAATAAATATTTGCAGAACATACAAACATTTATCCCAAGGCGGGAATCGAACCCGCAACCTTCCGCGTCGCAGGTGGACTATGTGTGGTGGATATATTTAGATAAATAGTTTTAATGCTATTTTGCTGTATTTATTAAGTATTAATTATAAATATATATTTATGACAATATAAAACAACCTCATCTAGTCAAACTAAGCAAAGTTTTTGCTATCTACGGGAAGTAAATCGATGATAGAATATTTTTATTCATTAAAATATAAATATCGTTACATAACCAATATGTTTGAAAATCAAATCATATCGCAGAAGTAAAAAAATGCTAAGTAAATATTAATTAAATAAATATTTAATATTCACGGACAATTCACATCACATCACATTCTAGCCCCAAACTAAGCAAAGCTTATATTATGGGAACTCGATTGCTGATAGAATACTTCTATACATTCTATCACTAATATCTACTGTAATAATACTATTATATTTTTTTATTTATTTGTCCCTAAGGCATAGTTTGTATTATTTTATTATAATTGCCGCGTTTAGACAAGCGTAGTGTAGGACGCCCTCTGGCGAGATGGAGCGACGATCTGCGAAGTGTAGTTGGCTGGATGAGAAGAGCCGAAGACCGGGCTCAGGGGCGCGTCTTGGGAGAGACCTACGTCCAGCAGTGGACTGCTATAGGTTGATGATGATGATGATTATAATTGTTTTTTTTCAATAATGTTACTCCAGCTAGAACTTTTTGAAAAAATAAACAAAACTATTAGGATCAAGATAATGTGAATAAATTGTATCTACTTGACTGCCAATAGGGTCTTCTTTATTAGTCCCTTTTCGTTCACTCCGGACTCGTCCAAGCAAATTACAGTAAAAATGTTTGTAATATTACTTTTGTAGTACATTACTAAGTTAATATAAGAAAATATTAGGATCATGGCATAATAGAGATTAGATTTATTGTAAAGAATAGTTGTATAAAAATGTAATATCATGAAGACTTAAGTTTATCAAAATCTAATATCAAATTCCTAATTTAAAGATTGTAATTGTAAATGTAATTATAGATTGGTTGCTGACAAAACACAATGTAAACTAATTATCATTGAGTTTTGAAGTTTGTACGCGTGTTTGGAAATTAGGCTTACACTTAGTTCTTTTTTAATTGCTAATCTTTTGTCTTATCGTCTTACATACAATCAGCAACCCCGCCACGATAACTTTTGTAACCCCGCCACGATAACTTTTGTAACCCCGCCACGATAACTTTTGTAACCCCGCCACGATAACTTTTGTAACCCCTTTTTGGGGGGATGTCGCTCGGGCAACGGCATCCACTAGCTCTGCTCGTGCCCCGCTAACCTTTTCTGTTCTCAGAGACAAAACCCAAGCATGAACACGAAGATTACGAAGATTACGATGCCATGCGATCCGGCCAGCACCCGGCGCTCTCTGGTTCCCGGGCCGGAGAGCGAGAAATTGGTTACCGAAGGCGGTGGCGGGGTGGGTCTCCAGGCCCCGCCCCCTGCAGCTGCTACTGGAGCCAGCATCACCACGGACGCGACGGCGACCACATCCTCCGACCAGCACCCGACTGGACCAGTGCAGAAGAGGAAGCCGAAGAAGAAGAAGAAGAACACGGCGAAGAGGGTGGCTGAAGCGTCGGGAGAAGGCGCAGCGGCGGCAACGAACGTTGGTGACGCTGTGTTGGCCAAAAACACAGGGCGCAGTGCCCCGGCGTCTTCCACGCTGACGGGCACTGCGTCCTCAGGTAAGGTCCCCCTAGGCGGCGTAGAGCGCCGGAACGCTCTCCGTAGGGAGCGCCGCAAAAAAGATGCCGCCTTGGTGAACGAAATCAAGCGACGTCAGCTGGAGGGCACGCTGTATCCGCCCAACGTCTCGGCCATCGCGCCGTCCGTTGGGAAGGTTATGGCGCGCCCTACAGCCTACGACGGTGGGACTCGCACTCTAGCAATGGAACAGAGATCTGTTCCGGATAGTCTGCTCCATGCCATGGAAATGGACGGCGCCGGAACGATCGGGGGAACACTGCAGGGGAGCACCCACCAGTCGAAAACATATGAATCTGCGTCAAACCAGATAAACCAAATAAAACCAGAGATGGGAGGAGAGGCACCGAGTACGGAACCGGAAGTCCACAACCCGGAGACCTCCGCCGAACCTCGACCCTGCAAAGGGAAGGGGATTGGTAAAGGTCGAGGTGGCAATGGACCCGGTGACGACTCGGACGCCGATCCGACCGCCTCTGGAACTTCAACGAGTGGCTGCAACCGGATCGGCAAACGGCAGAGGAGTTCGGACTTTGTGTCACCTTCGTCGGCGAACGCTGACAAGAAGGTGCGCTTAGGAGGTAGCCCCCCTGACACGTGCGCGGTGAAGGTTGCGGACCCACAATCTGGCCAGGAGGGGGACATGTCATACGCCAGGGCGTCGGGGTCGCACCTTAGGGTGGTAATCCTGGACAAATCTGGCGTTCACATGGACCCCATCCAGACCACCATACTGCGAAAAAAACTGGAGGAAGAAACGGTAACGTACTTCCTCCAAAACAGCCAAAACTGGGAGTGCGCAAAGCCGACCTTTGCCGCCATGCCCAGGCCGGCTCACGGAGGTCTGAGGGTCGAGGCGGAGGACGACTTTTCGTTGGTATGGCTGACCTCGACCATCAGTAACCTTCCCGTTTTGTGGGCTGGCTCGGGAGGCCTAAATGTCATTAGGGAGAGCGCACTACCCAGGTATCACAAGGGTGTTGTGATCGTGCCGGACTTTGAGGGCGACGGGGAGCACATAAGAACCTTCCTGGCGTTTTTCAACTCTCGGCTACGTATCAACACCTGGCCGATCTTTGCTCATCGAATCCAGCGGGATGGGAACACGACGAACAACGTCGTGGTGTTCGGCGTTCCGTTGGACGAGATAGACACGCTAAAGACTCTGAAAAACAGACTCAAGTATAAGATGGCGACTGTGTACGTCCTGATACGGAAACCGAGAGCGGGGGATGTCAAAACCCCGATCGTGGCGCCCGCCCCGGGTGCGCCCTGCACAAGCAGCGGTGAATCGGGGGCGGGTGACGCGGCCGAGGGCCCCAGCTCCGAGATTGGTGAGGGGGAGTTCTCGCAGGACGAGATAGACCTGCTTCTGAGCGACGCGGGGGTGGAGATTGCGGGGGGCATTTCATGTCTCAACCTTCTCTCGCCCACGCCGACCTCGGACGTGGACGAAACTATGTCGTCTAGCGGGAACTCCACCATGGACCACCCACAGCAGGACAGTCAGTAATGACCATCCCACGACCCCACTAAAAACCCCCCCTAACCATCAACAATCACAATGATGCTTAACAAGGTAAATACACTAGACAAACAGATCTCGAAAACTCCGTCTTATGCGGTAAATTGTAGCAAATCAAACAATAGGTCGAATATAGCTAGGGACAACCAGCTTAGGATTATTCAGGCCAACATCCAACACAGCGTCACTGGGTTCGCCGCGCTAAGAAGAACCCTGGAAGAGCAACCACAAACAATAGCACTGGTCCAGGAACCCTACATTGTCCGCGGAAAAGTAAGTTCGAGGCAATGTATTTTCTCCACCTTTGCAACATAAAACTCGTACATTAATCTACGTACCAAACATTTTCAAATCGTCGATGGTAACACACCTATGCACAGATGACCTTACAGTAGTGAAAATTGATACCGGCTTAGAGGGCGAACTCAGCACTCTAATTCTAGCATCTGTATATATGGATGGTGGAACTCAGGCTCCACCACCCGAACTCGAAAACTTATTAAATCATTGCAAAAGACTGAAATTAGAATGTATACTGGGCTGCGACGCCAACGCACACAGCACAGTCTGGGGATGTCAAGACACGAATGAAAGAGTCAGAGATCTCCTTGACTTCGTCTTAAGACACAACCTGAACATTCTTAATAGAGGATCGGAACCAACATTTGTAACGTCATGGGCCAGGACCATAGTAGACGTCACACTAGCCACAGATACGATTGCAGAACTGATCAATGACTGGCACGTTGCTACTTACGAAGCGTCGTGTGCGGACCATAGGCGGATCAGATTCAGCATGAAGATGGGTGACATGTTCCCCCGCAAATATAGAAACCCTAAAAAGACTGATTCAAAACTCTTCGTCGAGGCCATGAACAAAGCTCTAAATGAGCAAAAGGAAACAGAACCAACGGCGCCATTAACGCCAACAGAAACAGAAACCACGCTCTCATCACTGGTTAACTGCATGATAACCAGCTATGAAAAAGCCTGCCCTCTGATAACAGAAAGCAACAAAATAGCACACCGCAAGGACAGATGGTGGAATAAAACTCTAACCAAACTCAGAAAACAGGTTCGCCACCACTTTAACAGGGCGATGAACACGGACAACGAAAATGACTGGTCAGATTACAGGATAATAAGACAGAAACTGAAACAGGAAATCAAGCAAAGCCAGAACAACTCATGGCGAAAATACAGCAGCTCTATCACTGCACAGAGCGAAACGGCACGCCTAAGCAAAATATTGTCAAGCGATACCAAAATCAAACTAGGAACTCTTAAAAGGCCAAATGGCACTTACACAACAACAGAAGAAGAACAATTTGAGCTTCTGCTGAAAACGCACTTTCCGGACTGCAACCTCACAGAGAACACCAGTTGGGAAGTTGAGCACGAAGGTCATGTTCCCAAAAAAGAGGACTGGGACTTAGCCAGCACAATTGTCACAACGGAGGCACTTGCGTGGGCTATCCGGACATTCGAGCCGTACAAAGCGGCTGGCATGGACGGTATTTTTCCAGCTCTTCTACAATGGAATCTCACCAAAATCGAGCCAAAGCTCATAGCAATCTTCAGGAGTTGTATCGCCTGGAAATACATCCCGCACAGCTGGAGGGAAGTAAAAGTAGTCTTTCTTCCGAAGCCCGGAAAGTCTGATTACACTCAGCCCAAATCGTTTCGGCCGATAAGTCTAAGCTCTTTTCTGCTAAAGACCTTGGAGAGACTATGCGACCGTCACATACGAAGTGGACCACTGGTTAAAAATCCCATAAACCACAATCAACATGCCTATCAATCAGGCAAATCAACGGAAACGGCGCTGCACAGCGTAGTACACAAAATTGAAAGCGCCCTAGAATGCAAGCAATCGTGCTTAGTAGCCTTTATTGACATCGAAGGAGCTTTTGACAAAACAACTTTCACAAGCATCGACAGTAGCCTAAGTAACCAAGGCGTCGAAGACAACTTAAGTGAATGGATCAACAAGATGCTGTCAAACAGAGCGGCACTAATACAAAGCTCGAAAGCCACAAGATGCCTCGTAACAAAAGGTTGCCCACAAGGAGGAGTCCTGTCTCCTCTACTGTGGATCCTTGTTGCCAACGAACTACTAGAATCCCTAAACAAAAATGGGTTACAAACCATCGGCTACGCCGACGATCTGGCAATCATGATATCGGGACTCTTCGAGACAACTCTATGCGAGAAAATGCAAGGAGCGCTCCGAGTCGTGGAGTCATGGTGCCACACACACAGCCTAACTGTGAACCCCACCAAAACAGAACTCGTTCTTTTTACAAGAAAGCTGAAGCTTCCTAACCTGAACCTACCATCACTGTTTGGCACCAAACTTACGCTAAGTAAAGAAGTCAAATATCTAGGGATCTGGCTAGACAGCAAACTCCTGTGGGGCAAACAACTGGAACACGTAACCACCAAAGCCACAAACGTGCTATGGCAGTGCAGACGTGTCGTCGGCAAGGACTGGGGTCTCAAACCTAAACTTTGCCTGTGGCTGTACACTGTCATGGTAAGACCAGTGCTAACATACGGTGCCGTCGTGTGGTGGCCAAGAACAAATCTGGTAACAGCCATCAACAAGCTGCAACAAGTACAGCGACTCGCGTGCTCCCTGATTAGCGGCTGCGCAAAATCCACTCCATCAGCGGCGCTGGACATAATACTAGACCTAACGCCACTCCACTTACACATACAGCAAGAGGCAATGGCTGCGGCTCTAAGGATTAAATCCACGAACCAGTGGAAAGGAAGTGGCAAACCAACAAATCACAGCAGAATTCTGAACAAGGCTACACAGGTCATCCCGGAGGCCCTAAATGGCACTGACAGAATAGCAACAACATATATATCGAGCAAAAAGTACCAATTCGAAAGTCAAGAGATGACGGAGGACTCCACGTCCAACGTCTACCACATCTACACGGATGGTGCCAAACAAAAAGCAGGAGCGGGATGTGGCTTCCACTGCCCCGAACTGGGGCTATCGCACGCGCAACCCCTCAACGACTCAACAACTGTTTTCCAGGCAGAAACTATCGGGCTCTACCTGGCAGCAACACTTATTCAGTTCACAGCGCCAGCACCAAGTGCAGACACTGGTGAAACTTACGCAGAACTAATATTTATAACAGACAGCGCTGCTGTCTTGCATGCCCTTAGGAGACCTGACACAAGGTCGGAGTCCATTGCTAAATGCCACGCCGCGCTTCAGAGTCTGGCCGACAAGCATATCGTCAAATTAAGATGGACCAAAGGACACGATTCATGCTCAGGCAACACAATGGCAGACTCTTTAGCGAAAAAAGGCACAAAACTCAAGGCAAACTCAAACGACATACTACTCTGCAAACCGTCTTCAGCGGAGATAAGAAACAGACTGAAGTTGCACTCCGAGAAGGAACATCAGAAACTGTGGGAGCGCAGACCGGACTGCAAACACACCAAAACAATGCTTCCAGCAATGAACAGGCACACGGCATCAACGCTGCTCAAACTAAGACGTGAAGATTTAAGAATGATGGTGGGCATCATCACAGGTCACTGTGATCTAAATCACCATCTACTTAAAATCGGAGCGACAGACAGTGACCTCTGCCGCGGATGTCTACAAGAAAAAGAAACCGTAGAGCATGTGCTACTGCATTGCTCTTCCACAAATGAAGCCAGGTCCAAAACGGGACTGCAGGAGCTGATCGGGTCCTGTTCGTCAATGTCACCATCCACTACAACACCAGGGATGCTGGAACAATGCTGCCACCAACCCAGGGTCCTTCTCCGTTACTTTAAGGAGTTGGGCTGGCTGGGGTGAGGTTAGCAGGGGGACAATGCACAATACACCCCACTGCGGGACGTCAGTGCAGATCTCATTCCCCCACTTAGAATTAGAAAAATGTAATATCATGAAGACTTAAGTTTATCAAAATCTAATATCAAATTCCTAATTTAAAGATTGTAATTGTAAATGTAATTATAGATTGGTTGCTGACAAAACACAATGTAAACTAATTATCATTGAGTTTTGAAGTTTGTACGCGTGTTTGGAAATTAGGCTTACACTTAGTTCTTTTTTAATTGCTAATCTTTTGTCTTATCGTCTTACATACAATCAGTAAAATAGTATAATTATTACAATACCCGTGTAATATATTACTTTTTGCAAGCTTTATTTTTATTTAAAAAAAATTTTCTTGAAATTTAGCGCATTTCAACTTTACTTTAATCGAGTAAAATCTATGCTTACGTCCGCGTTTCAGCATAAATAAATAAATAATAAATAATGCTGGACATTCCACACAACATCATCTAGCCCCAAGCTAAGCAGAGCTTGTGTTATGGGTACTAGACGACTGACATACTTAATACAATACATTACATAGATAGATATTTTTTATTATACATATAATACCCAGAACACCCGGAATAAATATTTGCAGAACATACAAACATTTATCCCAAGGCGGGAATCGAACCCGCAACCTTCCGCGTCGCAGGCGGACCATCGCCCACCGCGCCACATCGGTCGTCATATTTGTCAGCATATTTGTACCATTCCATTTTGAGTGTGAGAGAAAGAGGGAGAGAGAACGAGAACTATGCGAGAACGTATAAGTGGTCAACCGATATAATTTTAGATTAGATATTATAGTTTATAAGACTGTTTGTTTCCCTTAGAAATAAAAAAGGTAGCACTCCGGGAGTGCCGGCAGAAGTGAAAACTTCAATATTAACGTTGTGTTTTCACTTTTAAGTTTTCACTTCAAAAATATAACCACAGACGTCATAATGACAATGACAATCACAATGACACAGACACATTCGCGCAAGCGCCCTGTGCCGCCTAAACAGAGCACACTCAGGCACGGTAGAAAGAGTGGGAGATACTAGTTCCTCTCCCTTCCCCTCGATCTTACGCTTTTTATCAACGTCACGTGAGTTTGAAAGTTTTTACCCACCCAGCGCCGCTAAAGAAGTTTTCACTTCAAAATAAAATATTTAAGAGCACCAATGCAAGTTACATTGTACATAATATTGCGAGTAAAATAATATTATTCATAGTCTATCGTGCCCATTTCACAAGAAACTTCGCGTCCCTTTATTCCGGTGCGAAAACATCACCAAACAAAACAATGTTTTTATTAAACAATGGTGTTGCGTATAACGAGTCTGTTTCAGTACGCAAAAATGGACGTGTTGGATAAAATGTAAATGACATAAATATTCAGCTACGTAATATCACAGGCGTTGCAAGTTTCACGAAGTTTAGTATAACATTATTTTATGCAGTTTTATACAGACATTATCAATAGACGCGTCACGGATTTTATACTACTTAATAGCGGAATAAGCTGATAACCTTGAAGTGGTAACCATTACATTATAAGTGAGGAATCAAATCAAATCAAATTTATTGTTCCAAAAACATTACATAATAATAGATCTTATCTACAAGTAGGTACATTAAAACATTATAGTCCAGTCAAAATAGACATTCCAGTTTGCAGAAATACTCTTTGTTCTGTGGCAATAAAGCAGATAAAACGGCTGAAATGAAAAAAACGCAGAATCTTCGACGATTTTCCTGCTTAAAAATATCTATCTATATTTTGTATTGTATTAAGTATGTCTGTATTCCCATAACACAAGCTCTGCTTAGCTTGGGACTAAATGATGTTGTGTGGATTGTCCAGCATTATTTATTTATTTAGTTTATGATTGTTACGTTTATTGATGCCTATAATTTGTAAAACTCAGGCAATTACCTTACTTTCAGCTTGCAGTTCAAATCGCGGGATAGAAAACTATAAAAATAACTAAGGTTTTATGTCAGTTGTGTTACGCGTGCTAGTTGGGAACTAGTTTCTAGTGCTTTGTGTCCGTGATATACTGAATGTAATGCACAGAAAATGCTTATCCGTTTTCTAGTTTTGCAGTTTTTCACACGTGCTGCTCTGAAATTTTGTAAAAATGTAATTTTATATTTCACATTCGTGACGACTATGAAAGAATGCGGAACTAGTTTGTTTTACTGGAGTTATAAAAAAAAGCTTGTTAGTTGAAATAATATTATAATTAGATACTTAGGAATAAGATTTTATGCTTAGTTAAGTTTTAAGAAGACATCAGACGTCAACTATAAATAAATAAATATTCATGGTCATTTTACACATCACACTCTAGTCCCAAACTAAGCAAAGCTTGCACTATAGGAACTAGATTTAAATTGCTCTGCACCACCCACAGCATTGAAATCAGAGCTACTATCAACTGAGCTGTGACGCATGTCAGATATAGACTTCCGTAAGTACTGGCTGTGCCTTTCAGACTGGGTTGGGTCGTGGGTTCGATCTTCGCTAATAAACAATCGTTTGAGTGATGTATTCCGTTTACGATTCCGTTTCCGATACGTTTGCGATTGTCATATTTGTTTGCATTCGGTCCTTTGTCAATCATTACATTCCAAGTCAAGTATTATGATGATGATAATGTTAGAGGAGAGTTTCTTGTCTCGAAGATACGATTATCAAAGGAATATAAAACATTTTTTTCGTCTAAAGAATCGCTCTCATCGCTCGTTGCGTTGGGCGACAATTGCCTTGCAATGGAATATTATCATGTCCGTCTAAACAGAATTTCAAAGCAATTATCGCCTAGCGATAAGTCATATGCGTATCTCGTATGACATAATCGTAGGCGAGATTTTAGTTCTTGCCTGTATGTAAACATTTTGATACGATTGTGTCATGGCGATTATTGCTTATGATAGTAGCGGATAAGGAAACGTAACGTAACGAAAGCCTAATTTAGACGGGGAGAGTTTCTCGTAACTATCCCCGTCTAAATGAGGCTTAAGCCTAACTTAAATATATAGTTAGTAATATACCGGGCTATTCTGATAACTCCTTCTTGCCGGTTGAAATATTGCAAGATATGGTCTTAAATTCATACCAAACTAGCGCCGTGCTGCAATAAAGTGTTTGAATTTTTGATCCCAAGTATTTTGGTGAAGCATTTTGAAAACATGAATTTTCTATGGAATTCTTAATTATAAATACTTTATTTAACTTTATGAATGATATTTTAAAATTTTAGAAAACAAACTTCAATCATCAGGTATAAAGTAAAATACTCTTTATTCAGTAATATCACACAGATCATTTAGAATCGTCTTATATACAAGGTGATTTTAGAAGCTAGAACTAATATTTTGAATTGAATTTTTATATATTTTTATTAACTATATTTGTAATTTGTGACTACACTATTGTATTAGGACTCCTGTAAAGATAGATGTAAGAATGAAATGAAATACATAAATAAATGTTCATCACACAAACATTTGCTCTGGGTGGGCAAAGCTACTACCAAGTGAACTGTGACGATTGTCTGTCTATGACAGCAAATAAATTTTTTTTACAGAAAAATATGGGGTTTACTAAATGTAATTTGACATGTCTGTAAGTGACGCAAAGGGACACCCTTTGACATCTACAAGGGATAGTTTTAGGTACAAAGTACAAAGAGATGTAATAAGATAACGTACCTGGATATAAAGTGGCCTTATTTCATTTTATCTATTTTAACCGCATTTTCAAATAATAATAATAATAATTTATTCACAAAAATCAAGCATTACATCATTTTAGGTTAGTATTACATAATGTAGGTTTTACAGTTTTACATACTAAATTTGGCTTGAGTGTTATATTATGTTGTGTGCGGTATCTACACTAAGTGCTAGACTTGTGTTGTAAATACACTGAGAAAACTGACAATCATAAAAGAGGTGAATTCAGCTTAAAGTATGATGAATTCACTCAAAGGACGGAGCATAGTGATTCACCAAAAAGAACGATGATAATACTGAAGTTGATGATAACAGTATTTAAGATGATGTGTCACCATGGATTTAGTTTTAGTTTCCTACTATTTTTCGATGCCTTCCTCATATATCCAGTTATATCCTATTAGTTTTCCTACAATTTTTCGGTGACTTCCTCACATATTCAGTTATGTCATACAATTTTTCCTACTATTTTTCGGTGACTTCCTCACATATTCAGTTATGTCATACAATTTTTCCTACTATTTTTCGGTGACTTCCTCACATATTCAGTTCTGTAATACAATATTTCCTACTATTTTTCGGTGCCTTCCTCATATATCCAGTTATATCCTATTATTTTTCCTACTATTTTTCGGTAACCTCCTCGTATTTTAGGTTAGGTCCTCTTACTTTTCCTACTATTTCCTCATATCTCTGGTTATAGCCTATTACGGAGCCCCTTACGGAGGTCGCCTTCAATAGGAGGATTGTGTTTTTTATTAAACCAATTAATATCTCTTTAAGTAGTAGTTCTACTCATTCTCCATCAGTAGGACTACAACTAAATACTGGTGGATTACACAGACATTGTTTGGATTATTAGAAAACACAATCCTATAATTGAGGGCGCCACTGGACTTACATGATCCCCTTATTTTTAAGTATCCAATATTGGTTCTTTTCATTTAAATATTATTAGGTGTGAGCTCAATATTAAAAAAAACTGAAGAACCCTAAACTTGAACCTTAAAAAATGAGGAGCAAGTAAAAAATAGGAAAAAGTACCTTGGCAAGAATGGTAAGAAGGTAAGAAGGGATGTATGTATAAATTAAACAGAAAATTAAATGGTATTTTTATTTCCATAGTATGAAAGAATAATTATTATATACTCTAAACACTACTGAATAACAGTATAAAAGAAGACTGTTTTGTTTAGAAACATCATCGCCTTAATGATTACAGTATCTATTTGTCGGTCATTATAAAAAATCATTATATACATTATGTTCAATAATTCTAGTTTTTATATATATATATATAGGTTGTTGTATACAAAATAAAGGTTGAGACGAGTAGAAATTTAATTTACAAATTTTATAGCTTTCAGTAGGATATTTAGCCGCAGTAGCATGAAATATTTTAAAAGTCACATCAACAGCCTCAGTTAGTTTTGTGAACTTGTAAAACGTATTGTCACATACTGTGAAGGAGACACCTGACTGGCGGCACCAAATTATAAATGGTTGGAGGTTAATACCTAGTTTTTGAAGCTTTTGGCGACGCTCCTCAATTACCACTTGCACGTCATCATCCACGATGGTCACAAATCCATCCAATATCTCCGCTCGTGAAGCTTGCCAGTCTTTTCTAGATCGACGGGCAGGAGGAATATTAAAGAGACAGCCGAGTAGCAATATCGCTGCTATTAATTTTGACTCCGGTTGTTCATCTGGAAAGAAAATAATAATACTTAGTAGGTATATTTGACACAACACATCATCATTAACTGAGCAAATAGGGAAAAGTATCAGAACAAAATAAAATTAATACTATATACATCTATCTATATATGTAAAAATGAACTGCCGAAATGTTTGTCCGCCCGCCCGTTACTTCTGAACGACTGCACCATGTTAGATAATTTTTAAATTCTTTTTTGTCTATATATTTTATAACGGGTTCACCAACCCAGGAAGGTCGAGCACCTAGAACTATATAACAGAATATTTTCCTTACCGTCACAAATTGCCAATGTATCAGTTATTTTTCGACGAAGAAACGAGTCCTTTGTGGTGTTATGCTTCTGCTGAGCAGCTTTTAGTATGTTTTCCGATGAAGCATCCAAGGCGTCGAGGCCCCCGGATTTATCAGGGAACAGTGCTTCGTAGTCATACGTCAAGAGTCGCCATCCATCACTTGACTTCAGGATAGGATACTTATTGAAGTACTCCTGTAATGTCCCTTCCTCGTAGTACAAGTACCGGAGGCGAGCTCGTATCGTCTCCAGCCACAGGGCACTGACCTCCTGCCACGGACCAGCTGAAGGACATGACAGCTGCTCTAATGCTGACGCTACGTCCTCCACTTCACCTGCACACAAAAATTAAAACGATTAATAATTAGTACAATAACAATAACGGTCTTAGATTCAGATATTTTGTAATTTGTAACGAAAATTTATACTAAGTAATTCAGATATTTTTCTCTATTTCTGTTCTTGATAATTTAATTCAATCTGAAAACATAAAATTTCTAGAAAAGGAGTTACCTTCTTTAAGTCCGGTTAGGTCGATTCCAGCGCGTCGAGGGGTGTCTAGCCTAGGACTGGACTTGGAGCGAGAACGTGACTTGGGCTTTTCAATAAGGCCCAACGAAACTAAATGCTGCCGTCGAGCCCTTCTGGCGGTGACTAACCAGCCAGAGATTTGCGCTTAGCCATATCCATTTTTGCACTGATCAAAAACATTCACTGGCACTAATGGAATTGTTTTTGCTATTTATTAAACGAGTCGTGCGTGAGTCGTCACGGCTGTAGCGGTGAAATACAAATGACCGAAATGGCGCGGCGGCGGAATGAAGTGAGAGAGGGAGACCTATATAATGCCGTCACCATAAATTTGTAGGACATCATTCAAATGCTAGATGCTACTCATAAATGGGTCTCTGTAATAATAATTTAGTAGGATACTCATAAAATGATATGACTATAATATTGAACTTTGATGCTTACTCTAAAAATATGAGATTATTTAATCGTATTATCATAGGATTCACATAAAATAATATGACTGTAATATTAAAAAATGATGGTTACTTTAAAAATATAAGTTTAAAGCATTATAATTTAATATAGTACATTAGGGGGAGGTCATCGTATTTTTAGAAATACTTCCTCATATTAAACTATGAAATCTATTTATATTACGGTGACTGCCATTGTGTTTTTTAATTAGAATCTTATTTATAATTATCATACTAATTTATGGGACAGTGGACCATTTTCTATTACATTGTGTTATTATTTGAGGAAGATAATGTTATTTCATAATTACAATTTTTTACGATGACAAGTATCATAATATTGCATTATTTACCCAAAACATTCGATTCCATCTTAACACATTTCAGTTCTAGCGTAATATTTACTTATTATCAACATATTATAAGACAACGCATCTATTTTAAACCAACGTCACGATATTTTATGATTATGCCAAAATGACATTTTTCTCAGTGTACCGCGTCTTCCAGTGATGAGCTATTAGATAAGCCATGTTGAGGTTATACAAGGAGTGGAAAATTACAGTAAGTACCTACTTATTTATTACAATATTTTTTTTTACTGTGCAATTTTAATACAATTTATAAACACTACTTATAGTTAAACAAGCGGTTTAGTAGTAATCAAATAATAATCAGCAAAGAAAACATTGTTATTTTAAATTCTGATAAATAAAAATCGAAATACTAAAATATTCACGGACATTTCACTCTTATCACTCTAGTAACTAAGCAAAGCATGAGAACTAGACTGCTAATTATACAGAATTTTTTAAATATATACATAGTAAAACCCAGATTAAGACAGTCTTAGTTTCAATAAGTAATTTTAACCAAAACCGCCATCAATGTGAGACCAGAGTAGGAGGGTTTTAAAATAATAACAAGTTAATATTAATAGTAAGTAGGAGAATATTATAATAATGAATATTATTATTTTCACTTACTATTTTTTTCACCTTTTCCAATGGATTAATTTATTCCAAATATTATTTTTGTCACTATTTATTTTGGTTACAAAAATTATCGACCAGTATCCTTCAGTAAAAAAAAATGGTAGCACTCCGGGAGTGCCGGCAGAAGTGAAAACTTCAATATTAACGTTGTGTTTTCACTTTTAAGTTTTCACTTCAAAAATATAACCACAGTCGTCATAATGACAATGACAATCACAATGACACAGACACATTCGCGCAAGCGCGAATGTGTTTTCACTTTTAAGATTTCACTTCAAAAATATAACCACAGTCGTCATAATGACAAGTCCACAGTCGTCATAGTGTCATGTCATTGTGTAACATTCGCGCAAGCGCGAATGTGACACAACGACGAAGACAACGAAGACACACTGACACAGACACATTCGCGCAAGCGCGAATGTGTCTGTGTCAGTGTGATTGTGTCATGTCGACACAACGACAATGACAATGACAATGACACATTCGCGCAAGCGCGAATGTGTCTGTGTTTTCACTTTTAAGTTTTCACTTCAAAAATATAACCACAGTCGTCATAATGACAAAGACAATCACAATGACACAGACACATTCGCGCAAGCGCGAATGTGTCTGTGTCATTGTGATTGTGTCATGTCATTGTGTCACATTCGCGCAAGCGCGAATGTGACACAACGACGAAGACTACGAAGACACACTGACACAGACACATTCGCGCAAGCGCGAATGTGTCTGTGTCAGTGTGATTGTGTCATGTCGAAACAACGACAATGACAATGACAATGACAATCACAATGACAATGACAATCACAATGACACAGACACATTCGCGCAAGCGCGAATGTGTCTGTGTCATTGTGATTGTGTCATGTCATTGACATTGACACAACGACGAAGACAACGAATGATGAACGTCACGTTCGATGAACGTCACGAGTCACGTGACCCTGACTGAGTTTTCACTTCAATAAGATGGAAGCGATACAGTTAAATACAAGTTAGGCGAAACGATTCGTACGATATAATAGCGTCTATCTGGTTATGCGCGCGCGGCGAGCGATACGTGTTTCCCGTGCGAGGGTGCTCAGAGCGTCTGTCGGCTGCCGGCGCGCGAGTGCCGCTCCTCGGTCCTCCGCCCCCGCGCTCCGCACCGCACCGCGTGTTGGCAGCGCCTTGTACTCGCCTTGTACGATGTCGCCACAACACTATTTAATTGTTTGAGTCATACGTCGCGTGACCGCAAGTGTGTTCTTTTGTCGTCTCTTGTTTTACGAGCAATGTATAAAAATTAAATAAGATCTTACGCTTTTTCGACGTCACGTGACCCTGACGCGAGTTTGAAAGTTTTTACCCACCCAGCGCCGCTAAAGAAGTTTTCACTTCAAAAATGTCAATTATAACGTAATAGTTCGAGCCGACCGCGCGCAAATTGAAATTCGGCGAACACTAATGAACCCATTGTAGTCGAACGAGTGGTTTTTACTGTGCAATTAACTTGGAAATCCGGTGAATGCGGTTATTTTAATCGACGAATGTCGGTGCTTCTGCACCTGCGATTCGCGGTTTCACGCTGAAGTCAAGAGCCAGCAATCCCAATACTGAAACACGGTTTGGCATTCAAAACCAAGCGATAGCACACGTAATCGAAATTGAATCTTAATTAAACCGTCACAGAGTTCAAAATTATATGTAACTAAACCCCTCATTGCCTACCATAAGTGAAAATTACGAGAAGACAGAAAACCAAGCGATACTACACACACAATCAAAATTGAATCTTAATTATACCACACAGAGTTCAAAATAGCATGATCCTCAGTGCCTACAATTGGCGAGTATTAGAAGTCAGTTTTATAATGTACTTACGTAAAAATGATGCACTTTAATATTGACAATTGAGTTAAAATGTCGCTGTTTTGTTACATATAAGGAAAATTTCTCCACCCTCCACCCCTCTTTAAAACAAATGACAGATGACGTGATTGAGATAAATTTTTAAACACGGGCAAAAACCTTCGTCTATCATACAGAGTTTTATGTCTAGTTTAGGCATTTGAGGGTTCATTTGTTTATGTATTACCTAACTATGACAAAATATACAGTAGGTAATTAAGTATCTACATAAACTTAACTAATTAATTAATTACTTACTGTATATTTTGTCATTGTACATTGTGTGCCCAGATAAACTATTATTAATAAAATTAAACAAAGTACTTTCTTTATAAAAAAGAAGAAGAATAAATAGAACAACAGTATCTAGTAAAGAGGTCAGTATCTATTACACAAAAACATTTTGTTCCAACAATATCACAATTTGAGTCAGAAAAAGGTTTTACTCGGTACATATCTCAGTGTCCCAGGAGGCAGGCAGTTGCTTATGGCCTTTGATGCGTGTAATCTTACCATCTTATTCTATTTACCGTATCTCCAATTATTATTACAGAGCTTGTAGTCTCGAAATTTTGTTTTGCTTACATTTACGTTTTAGTTTTCCGGACTCGTTCGAGAAGTACTTACTCAGACTAAAGGCCCTGAGGTCCGATGATACAAAAAAAATGTAGAAAATAATTACCTACTAAGCGTTATAAATAAATTCTAATACTATAAGTCATATTAGTATTATATCCTAATTGTAGTAAAATGTTCACTTTTGAAGGCGCACTTTACTTACAATCATAAAAAATGAATCGTCTTTCTTGATATTAATAATATCTCGCTTAATGTATTCAAATCAAAACTACAACAACATATTATTGAAAACTACTTTTAAAAAAATTGTATAACTACTGTATTTACAACTTTTACTTAACCTATAAAAATTTCACATTATACTTTTTTAATAACCTACTTTAAAGAAACGACATACTAACCTACCTACTATTAGATATTTTTTTTCATGTAAGGGACACCATCTTTATGAAAAATAAATTATATTGTGCAAATTACTTTTTTTCCAAATTTCAATTACCTCAAGTTACCCAAAATCTATTGAAATTCCAATTTTTATTCCAGCTTTTCCATTATCTTATCGGTTATCGAAAGCATTTAACAAATACTATGCTTTTTACGTGTTTACCCACAATTTCAAAAATGCGTGTGCCTCATTATTTTTTTTGTTTATTGCTCATAAACTTACCATGATTATTTCTATTTAACTTAACCATGCAAGCTACTAGTTAAATATATTATTGTTCATTAGTTAAATTAATGTATATTTACAAAATAATTAAACCTTTATTTTTACTTAACATGGTTAAAATATTCGAGGTCCAAGAAACTGCCTAACAACCAAAGTTCAGTAACGTGGTTGCAACCAATAAAACCCCGGACACGCCGACAAAAACGAATTAAATAACTACCTCTTACTCACTCATATAAATAGTTGAAGTTTGTACAAATGTTAAATGTGTGTGTAAGCCAGGCGCATGACGGTGGCCCGTGTATTGGCACACTGTTTATGTGCCACTTACAAAAAAGATTAAAATGTAAGTATTAATAGTATTGATTAATATGAAAATATAAGAAAAAAATAAAGGACATGTTGAAGAGTATAAAATTAGCGTGGTACTTGTATGTCATAGGGAAGAAGGCCATGTTACAAGAGTGTTTGATATGAATGTGGATGGATGTAGAAGTAGAGGGAGACCAAAGAAATGATGGATGTGTGAATGATGACATGAGTAAGAAAGGAATGAGCGCCAGATGACGTCTGATAGTGGAGAGTGAAAGAAGAAGACTGGTACCGACCCCACATAGCGTGAGACAATGGTAATTAATTTAATACTCCTCCAGACCGAATTCGGCTACGGCGACACCACTGCTCGATGCATTTTAAGATGGCTTGAGTAGCCACCTTTATTTTTAAATGTTCTTGCATACATCGTGCATGTTAAAACGCCGTTGACAATATTATAAATAATATTCGCAGGCGGTTTGCTCTTTCATTGAACGAGACAAGGGTAGGAAGATGATATGAAAAAAATAAGCTCCATTATGTATTTCAGTTACTAAGACTGACATTTTTTGTTTGACGCAATATTTTATTAAAGAACCTGTCATTTTAAGGAATGAACATAAATAAAAATGATAGATTGACTTATTGCTCGCTCTTCCAAAGTTTTACGATCATTTATTTTGAGCAATACAGAATCTTTTTAACAAAATGTTTCTCAAATCAAACGGAAAAATAATTTTTATTTTGGATCTCATCTAAGTAATGACAAAGTTACGCCTACACAAGCATTTATTAGGCTATTTCATGTAGTTGCGTAATCTAAACTAATATTATAAAGAGGAAAAATTTGATTGTTTGTTCGTTTGTTTGCATCGAATAGACTCCGAAACTACTGGACCGATTTCAAAAATTCTTTCACCGTTGTGAAGCTACATTATCTGCGCTGAACAAAGGCTATATTATAATGATATTTTTTATATAGGCTACCCGTGCGAAGCCGGGGCGTACTACTAGTATTATTATAAAATATATGTTTTACGCAACTACAACTAATGTAACAAGATGTAAAGTAATTGATGCCGTGTTCTGTAATGCGCAATGCATTGTCGATTGATGTGGCGCGGCGGGCGAAGGTTCGCCTGAGACGTGGAGGTTGCGGGTTCGATTCCCGCCTTGGGATAAATGTTTGTACGATCTGCAAATATTTATTCCGTGTGTTCTACCACCAGCCCAGCGCTCGGATGAAAAGGCTAAGTGAATATGAAAAGTCAACTATAAATATCTCACTTACAATCAAAAACATTAGACTTACATTATTTATTCAAAAATGATAATTCACATACATTTAGTTCGTTCCATTATTTATGTTATTCACTTATTTCGAAAGTGAATAAAGTGCCCCTTTAATGTGTTTAGTTTAATAAAATAATGGAGCAGTGAGTAAGGTTAATTCGATTCTATAAAGATATTAATCGGCTTGATTTTATTTGTACAGTTCAGTGGCATTGATTATTTTATGTAATTTTACTGCTACAGTGCCCGCGTTATTAACTGAGTCGTGTTAATTAGAAATCGCTCGTACTAAAGTTTGCCTTCCATTTTAACCCTTTAATTCGCAGAAGGCACAGAAAATCTAAGAAGCACCTAGAATAGGGTAATTCTTAAACTAATATACAGAATATTTATAATAACTAATCTAGTCATATTGAAAAACTTAATAAGTTTTTCAATTTCACTGTATTTTCTATTATTTGTAAATTTTAAGACAATGCATCTAATGGTCTAATGCTTTGATTAAAAAAAAAACTGTTTTTATGGAACAAAGTATATAATATTAAGTTAATAATTAAAAACACTCGCCCCGCTATTCCAATCTCATTATCAATATAATGTATGATCTTATAATAGATATGTATCATAAAATTTTGTTCATTTATCATTCTATCATGTGTTATTTTTCAATAAATTAACTATAATCTACTTAATTTAAAAAATAATTACTTATGAAAGCCCTTTACCACGCATATTCAATTATTATTATCACTTATTAACCTAAAATGCTTTTGATTAATGATCAACATCAGATCATAGATAATTTAGTGTTGTCCTTTTCTAACACATGCATGTTGATGTGTGATAGAAAGATATAGCAATATCCCTTATCGTTATTTCTCTTATTAAATTTTATGCTATAATCAGCTCACTTTATATTAATTAATTATTTTGGATCAGTTGAGCTATAAGTATCGTTACTAAGTTAGATAGCAAATATGATTGTATGTATGTTTTGATAATAATAATACTTATGTACTTTAAAAAAATAATATTCTATCAGGAACCTAGTTCCCATAATATGTACCTACTAATTAAATTAAAATAAATTAGTTGTATTAGTATAAACTTGAAAAATGTATTTATGTGGAGTTTAGAGCTGTATTTATTTTACTTTATTCACGGCCGGTTTCTCGAACGATGATCAACGAAAAAATCTAATAATTACTATGTGTCAAACACGGATCAATCGTGATATGGGTTTCCAGAAACCGTGTGTCAATGTTTTGTTTTACGTATATCAAATAGGTTTGTACTAGAATAAATAGTCTGTCTTTACAGTTGATTTTGGATACAAACCAATTGTCAGTCGAGGCCGAAGACCACTTTTTATAACATAAAATAGTCTATTTACGCTCGATATACCTCGCTTTGTCGTTTCATTTTTTATTTACACGCACGTGACACGGCTCATGGCCTTGGGGTGAAACCCTGAAAATCTAAGACACGACTTTATACAGCGACTTTGAAAATAAATAAAAATAAATCTTAGAAGCAAAGGAAAGAGAAAAATAGAGAAATAGACCAGTAGCTCTACCATGAGTATACTATATTTACTACACTCGCTAGCGTCTGTAGTTAAAAAAAAAATTGTAGCACTCCGGGAGTGCCGGCAGAAGTGAAAACTTCAATATTAACGTTGTGTTTTCACTTTTAAGTTTTCACTTCAAAAATATAACCACAGTCGTCATAATGACAATGACAATCACAATGACACAGACACATTCGCGCAAGCGCGAATGTGTTTTCACTTTTAAGTTTTCACTTCAAAAATATAACCACAGTCGTCATAATGACAATGACAATCACAATGACACAGACACATTCGCGCAAGCGCGAATGTGTCTGTGTCATGATTGTGTCATGTCATTGTGTCACATTCGCGCAAGCGCGAATGTGACACAACGACGAAGACAACGAAGACACTGTCGCCATTAATTGTTTGAGTCATACGTCGCGTGACCGCAAGTGTGTTCTTTTGTCGTCTCTTGTTTTACGAGCAATGTATAAAAATTAAATAAGATCTTACGCTTTTTCGACGTCACGTGACCCTGACGCGAGTTTGAAAGTTTTTACCCACCCAGCGCCGCTAAAGAAGTTTTCACTTCAAAAATGTATGAAGATTTGTACAGCGCCTCTAGCGGATAGTTGGGTACTAAAATCCGTAATACTAATATTGACGTAACTACTGTAGTAAAGTCAGGCGATTTTACTGTGACAACTCATGCTAGAGGTACTGTGCCCAGCACAGTACCTCTAGCATCTTTGACAATAAAAAAAACAAAAAAAATCTTTGACATCATCTCTCTTAACTCTTCATCTTTGAAGCTACCTTTTGAACAATTGAGCTGTTACGACTGCCCCTCAATGTGTTGTTTATTTGAATATATTTTTTTTCATGAACTTTGCGTCATCTGATCTTAATTAAGCAAAACTTGTAGTACCTAATAAAACAAAAGTAGTAAAAAAAATCATATATCTAGTTAAAATTAACATAATATAGTTAAATACAGAACAATTTAACCCAACACTTTTTGCTATGCATTGTGGCTACAATCCAGATACAATCATTATTTATCTAAATATTTAGAAAAAGTAAAGAATAAAACGCTTTTAAGTGCTATTAGTACAGTTTATTAAATTTTTAAATACTATACTTTTAATTTATTTAGCAACAACGCAAACGAAATGAGAGAGTTAATACAAAAATGCGACAAAAAGTCGCGTCTTAAAATAATTAAAACATTTACTACCATACGCAATGCGTGGCAGTTCTTCAAATGTTTTAGTTTTGACTGAGGACTAAGTGTTTCCATTATCTAGATTAGCTGGATTTCAACACGCAATTTACTAAGTGTCCAAACGGGGAAAAGGTTTGGGACAGTAATTAAATAAATTATGTATGAACATTATCTGACAGACGTCACAGCTCAGTTGATAGTAGCTCTGCCTTTCATGTGGTCATGGGTTCGATACCCAGCCAGAGTAAATGTTTGGTGTGATGAGCATAAATATTTTGTTCTATGTATTCGATGCATATAAATATTCACAGACATTCACACATCACACTCTAGTCCCAAACTAAGCGCAAAACTTGTACTATGGTAACTAGATTGCTGATAGAATACTTATATACATATTTTATTTTTGTAAATATATACATACATAGATTTTATTCGGCAATACTTTGTTATGTGAAATTTTACTTCATAATTTAATAAAGTACCATTTCCCATAACAAAGTATGGTAACATTAAACACGTCCAGTGATCACAAATCATAAATTTTCAGCTTATGTCCAGATTGTTTGACCCCTGAATTTCTTTGTTCAACTTAAGGATAAGGATCAAAATTATGTTTATTTGTAAACGTTTAGCTTGTTTTTATGAAGGTCCACAAAGATATCATTATTATGGATAATAAAATTTGGTTACTTACTTTCTATAGTAAGTTATTTTTTTTTTTACAAAACGATCACGAAATAAGTATATAATATTTTTGATGTACATTTTTCAGTTGGAAAATCGCTAAAACTGGCACCTAGAATCACCTAGTATGTAAGATGATTCTGAATGATCCTTGTGATTTTACTGAATAAAGCAGTTTTGACTCTGACTCTATAATATTTAGACACCAAAATATGAATTACAGTATTTCACAAAAACATAGCATAAATAATTCAGAATGTCAAACACATCATAATCATCATCAATCTATATCAGTCTACAGACATAGCATCAATAATTTTAAATATCAAACACATCATTATCTTCATCAATATATCAAGAAACTTACGTCCAGCAGTGGACTGATATATATATCAGTCCACTGCTGGACGTAGGTCTCGCACGCCTCGCTACTGAACCCGGGTCCTTCTCATCCAGTGTTGGCGCTACATTCCTCAGATCGTCGCTCTATCTCAGAGGGCATCTAGGCTTGCCTAAACGCAGACTAAATCAAAAACATTCTAGAAAAAACCTGTGGACTTACACAAGATAAAACAATTTGACGACCGATGTGGCGCGGTGGTCGAGGGTCCGCCTGCGACGCGGAAGGTTGCGGGTTCGATTCCCGCCTTGGGATAAATGCGTGTATGATCTGCAAATATTTATTCCGGGTGTTCTGGGTATTTTATATGTATAAAAAAAATATCTATCTATGTGATGTATTGTATTAGGTATGTCAGTCTTCTACTCAGGATTCTGGATTGTCCAGTATTATTTATTATTTATACATAAAATTCTCGTGTCACAATGTTCGTTCCCGTAATTCTCCGAAACGGCTTGACCGATTCTCATGAAATTATGTGAGCATAGTGAGGTCTGAGAATCGACTAACATCTAGAAATTACTTCAAATTATATATATGGCAAAACAACGTTTGCCGGGTCAGCTAGTTTCCTTTATAAAGATTTAACTGGACCAAAACTCTTAAGTAACATGTTACACCTTAATACGTATAAGCTACTTTGTCGTTTATAAGTAAAAATATAGGTTTAATCTTATTTACACGCCTAACCTCATAATAAAAGCTACGCCTACGAATATCGGCAATAACGTGTGAAATATGGCTGTGTGTGCGTGACCGGCTTCCTTTGTCCCGCTTTATTATAATGTATTCGGCTAATTGTTCCGCCAGATGGGGTATATTGGTGTTTTTGACGGGGTTTTAGTTTGGAGGACAAAACACAATTTTTTTTTGACGGGGTTTTAGTTTGAAGGAATACATAAAACACATTTTTTTAAGCTATTACATAGCTTCTATCGCCTTGAGCGTGGAGACAGAATCCAGAAATTCCGTAACGAAAATAACCTAACACTGCGCATGCGTAATCCAGGAAAAAATGCTATGCAATAGCTTCACCGCGTCAGTCCTCGAGTGCCACACGTCTTTTTTTAATATATATTCCATCGTTTATGTAACAGAAGCGGTTTTTTTATATAACAGGACTTAAAGGTTAGTTGGTAGTAGCTCTTGTCATGCTGGTCGCGGGTTTGATCCTAACCGAGAATAGACTTTTGTGTAATAAACATACTAAAAGTATATTAGTAAGTACCTATACTATTCTAACAGAACCAGCTTGTTTTAGTGTGAAATGTGCGTGACTTATATATTTATTCTTGCATAGATTGTGGCTTATATAGTACTATGTACCTACTACAGTGATTAATAACTTCTTCTTCTTCTTTTCGTGTCGATGCTATATTATGTTTACATAAATATTTTGCCAACTCTACAAATTAATAACTTAAGTCACATGTTGTGAGGAACAAATTAAAATTATTAAGTTTCAAAACCTTCGTGGTATATTTTTAAAATATTTACTACATATTTTTTTTAAATGTTTATCATAAACATAAATAATAAAATGGTTTACATTCTTTCTTTATCTTTGTACTCATAAAACATGCCTAGGCAAGTTACTCTAATTAGCTTTAGGCATGCGAAGAGAAAATATCAAAAGCTAGGCTTTACTATATAAAAACGTCTGAAATTATTTTCTTCATAAAACTTACATTTCCATAGTATTATTAATTTTATTAGTTAGACAGTTCCTAATAAAGTTTTGAGGTAAAATCAAATGCTTTGAAACTTTTCTGTGGTCACGTATTTTGTGCCTAATATTTCTGTCAAAATCTAGACTTTATGTCAGAAATTATATTTTTTTAACACTATTTATAAACAGTTGAGCCTTCAGAGCCTCTAGTCTGAGTTTGACTCAAACGAGTCTTGAAAACTGAAACGCAAATTTTGTATGAAACTATATTACAATTGAATATCGTTTAGCGCTTCGAAATATCGTTTTGAGGGTAGTTCGAGTAAAACACAGATTACAAGCTCAAAAAGTGAATTGATCGAAATCTTAAAAAAATATATGTTTGCCATAATTTGACATAACATCTGGATTTACTGTGACACAAAGCTCACCTAACCGAGAAATTATGTCATCAACAACCGCACTTGTGTAGTCTTATCTTTCGCGTTGTGAGGTGTGGGTTCGATTTCAAAACATTAACAATCGAACATTTTCAGTTTTTTTTTGTATTCTGAATTCTATAGCTATGTGTTTCCTATACTCTTTTACGAAAAATAGATGGCGTTATTATACAATTGTGTGGTGTTGATAGTTTTATTATAACTACGTTTTTATAATATACTCTCTGTCTTTGCCAAATATCTTAAAATACTTCTAAAGATCATTAAAATAAACTATCTTAAGTTTCCAATTCCAGGGGTACATTGCCAAAGTATGAACATAACAGTTATTTTTTACAATCCTATTAGATAGTATTAAGTACTGAAAATGACCTGAAATAAACCTTAAAATATGTACAATTTGTATTTAGTTGTAATCACGTTGTTCTTTGAAGTTTTTTTTTTAGATAAAGGATGAAACAACTGTAAAAATCGGAAATCAGGAAAAAAAAATTAAAAAATATTTTAACCAACGTGACTTTTGAATTTCATAACATGACACATGTCAAAACTATTTAAAATAAGAACATTTATTACGAACGTTAATTTTTAATGTGGTTGTCTATAGATCGTTTGCAACGGTCTCTAGATAGCTCAAGTTATGTATTTTATAGGCCTATGTACATTTTGTAAATACTGTAATAATCGTAAGTTTGTTTGTGAATAAAGTATATAATAAAAATGTGGTTGTTATTATCTCATAATTGTTAATTAGTTACGTCATTATTGACGTGACAACGTCTTATAATTCGATAGAGCCGGCTGCACGCACGAAAAAACATGACTCATGCGGCGTTACCTCGCTCTGAGGCATTCCATGAAGTGCAAGCGAGAGCGCGGAACGAGCGACAAAGAAGCACAATTGGCCTTTGCGTTCGTTGTCACGTTCAACTATCGTCAGTAAACCGACTTTACAGACAACCATTTTTTTTTCTTAATATTGCGTCGTATTATATATTTATATATTAATTTAAATGCTAGTCTTCTGTGGTAACAATTTACTAACATCTGTAACCTAAAACGGATACTTTGTATAGCCTGACCCTTAAAACGCTGACAACGAAATTAGTGAGTCGAATCGCAGCCGTTAAAGACAAAGAAGGAAGATTGGCAAATTAAGCAGAGTGAAAGAGATAGCGATATCTCCGAAACGACTTTACTAATGGGACGATTGTGACCGAACGCGATCTGAGCCCGATCATTTGCGAATCGAATTAATGATTCGGTACAACCATTATTTACATTAAATATATTTATATACATATTATGTATCTAGAATTTAAGCGATTTATGATTTAAACGTCACAGCGTAGTTGGTGTTAGCTCAGCTTTCTGCGGGTCGTGGGTTTGATGCTCGTAAAAACAAAAATAATGTGATGCCAAATAATGATGTTAGTTCTGTGTCTAGGTGATGCTATGTATAAAAATGTATTTTAAATATTTTATCATCATAGCTTTGCGTAGTTTGGAACTAGATGGCGTCATTAAGACATTAATTTGAAAGTTGGTGTTTTTCCTAATAACTTCTTATTTAATTTGGTAGAAAATAGTATCTTATTTTACCCAATATAGTATATTCTATAATATAAATAACTATTATAATATATGTACAAGGCAAAATGTATGTCACCGATAGGAACTCGCTTTGATGTTAACAGCATTACTACGAGGTATCTACGGCGTAGCGTCGTAGCGGTCTCGTAGCAGCCTCTACGAGATAGTATCCCCCTATTCAATAACGCGCATTTCATCGCGGCTCACGGTTCACTTCCCACGGTTCACCTCACGAGATAAGAAATATGATAAAACAAATGTATTAAAAACTGGTCATATAAAAGTAGGTTTTTTTAGACTGAGACGCATAATGATGTGTACTTTTCTCTTTTTTAGCTTGTTAACTGTCAAAATTATATTACTAAATGTCAAAGTTTTGACAAAACTAACTGTCAAAATGTAATTGCTAATTATAAATGTCAAATTTG
Source organism: Ecliptopera silaceata (assembly GCA_932527185.1). Taxonomy (NCBI): domain Eukaryota; kingdom Metazoa; phylum Arthropoda; class Insecta; order Lepidoptera; family Geometridae; genus Ecliptopera; species Ecliptopera silaceata. Next base: position 2,375,392 of record OW052205.1, on the reverse strand, counting down.
GCATTGAAGTTGACATATAAATAATACTTTAAGACTTTGTTTACCTTGTAAGACATTTTATTCGGAACCAATTTCATACATAACATAGCTCTTAAATCAATATATACTTAAGAGCTATGTTACATGCCAATGACACTGCATAATACAAAACTACTCACTGCTAAACGCCTTCTATATATTTTTTTATTTAAACAAAAAGGTACAAAATAATGATACCACAAAGTACTAATAGCAGTCGCGTGATAAACACAGTCAATTATTAATATATTCAAGTGACAGACATACCGGTTCTATGAATATTCAACGGTAATTACCGCGACACATTATAACTCAGCGTTTTATGTTTCATTTATTTCACTTTATTACCGCTTTTTAACATTTACCGGTATTGCGGTAAAAATATTGGTATAATGATGAGAGTCACCGGTATTTTTACCGCTTTTGACCGTTTTCAGGTATTTACGTTTTTACCGCTTTTATGTTGTGCGCTCTTTTATGGATTAATATGTGGAATGAGAAAATGTTTGGTCTTTTTTAAGACTTTCGAAACAAAAAGGCGAAACAGCTCAAAAATACTTACTTAATAGTTTTTTTATGTGGTAGTTACATTAACCACGGTACAGCGATTTTGAGCCTTATACTAATAATATTAAGTGCGACAAGATTTTACCTAAAACCGGTATACGTAATTCTATCACCAATAGTAATTTTTCACAGGAAGTAGCTCAAATAATTCTCAAATAAGCCGAAAGGAAAAATAACAATACAGTACGCAATAAAATCCCCGTTAAATATATTCAATCAATCAAATATCTTTATTCAATAAAATCACAAGAATCATTAAGAATCGTCTTACATACTAGGTATATATCTCTTTATTACTATTTTATCCATAAACTATTCTATTAATTTTCTGACTTAAAGGTCCTAATATAATGTACATACTTGAATCGCATCCTCGGGGCATATCGAAGACGACCGCGTATTAACGAAGTTAGCACGAAGAGTTACGAAGCTTTCAATACGAATCCGGAAATAGCCGAGTATATATTAACCGCTGATGTAAAAAGGGGTTATGAGTTTGACGTGTGTCTGTAGATCTTAAAAGAATGGACTGATTTTGATGCCAATTTTGTTAGAAATTGAACGATTTCTATGAATTCAAAAAAAAATTGAACTAGATCATTTAATTTTCTTTATAAACGGAATATTTACCATGAATTATGACTTTGATTATTTCCTGATATTGCGGCACAGTTAATATCTACTTGCAAAGACTTCAGATCGACCCGTGATCATGGTGCATGCAACTGTGCCGAAATATCGGGAAATAATCAAACTCACATATCATGGTAAATATCCCTAAAGAAAACTATGTCCAAAACCGTGACAGTTTCAAATATTATAGATTATTTAATAAGTTTTTTAACTGAATCCGGATTTCTCACAAATGGTAAAAGTGCCTAATTTGAATTTTGTTCATTTTAGAAATAGTGTATATCCATGTTATTTTAAGTAGTAGAAAAAAGTCAAGGTTTTATAATACAGTCCCGTAGTAATTGTTTGATGAGAAAACTATGTAACAGCCGCTGTAGCTTTATTAAGGGTCAACTTGATCAATATTCAGAAACTTAGGGTAAACAATACCCAACTAAAATCTACGAAATTAAGTGAACAGTTCTGCCCGTTACTATGGCACATATTAACAGCAAAATAAGAATAGATAGGTAAAGCTTGAAAAAACAAATTTGGGAATATTTAAGTTTGAGTTTTGGTTTAAAAGTATTTGGGGAAGTACTACTACCGTACTTTTTTCTACAAATAGTTAAAAAAAATTTCCATAAAAAACATATAAAAGTATTTTTTCAGGTTTATTATTAAAAAAGAACAATAAATAATATTCTATTTAAAATTTGACTCATATACTCTATGTCTGAACTCATTACTGTTTCCACTTTTCAATATTTAACCAACTTCAAAAAAGAGAGTTCTCAATTCGACCATGTTTTTAGCCATCGGTCGTGACTAGTGTACGTTTTAAATTATGCAAAACGAGCATACGTCACGAAGTTATACGGGTGACCGAACATCGGAAAATGCAAACTTTCGAAAGACTAACACGGCAATGTGCCAACTAACTTTGACCTGAGTATTTTAGTGAATATTATAATGTAGTGTCTTATAAACCAGATTCTTTAGAAATACTTTGCTTAGTTTGGGAGTAGGGCAATCGTACATTTTTAAACATTAAAAGTATTTTGTTTGGTTAAAGTGAACTTTCGATTGATATAAAACTTACGTTACACGAAATGGATACTGATGATGATTAGGTACGCGTTAGTTTCTACTTAATAACATGGAACAAAAATAAAGTTATATGAAAAAAAAACTATTTTAACATTGCAACATCCTTGATAAAAAAATACTTTTAGGACAAATAACTGTCAAAACCAAACCATTGACCAAAATACATCAAAAGTATTTTCTGCAAACTGATCTTTCAATAACATATCTCGAAAATATTAAGCCTTTTTGATAAACTTCTGAAATCAGGATCCCTGAGGCTTTTAAAAACTTTTTTGGAATAAAAGTTCGATTATAAACGAAGTGTACCCTCTTCAAGTATATTATCTTAAAACTTTCATCAGCTATGGAAATGGATCACTTTTCTACTTTGTATTGATCAATGCCTTTACCTTTTTTTATTATTGATCTTATTAATTTAAAAGATTGGTCCACAATAGCCCAGGGCAGAGAGAACTGGAGAAAAGGAAGGGAGGCCTTTGCCCTGCAGTGGGACACCACAGGCTGAAAATGAAATGAAATGAAATGATCTTATTAATAATATTTTTCTTCAGTGTGACGCCGTCTTAAGACGTCTCTATGTACTCCCATGTATGGATTCACAAAATATAAATATTCAAAAATAAATTACATTTACGGACATTTTACACATTACAATTTAGTCTCAAACAAAGCATGCAGGATTTTGTTTTATAATCATTTACATAGAATACAATGTAAAAACACCCTGACTCAGAACAAATATTTATGTTCATTAATAAACATTTGTTCTCGGTGGGGATCGAACCCACGACATGGAGCATGGAAGGCAGAGTTACTACCTGAACTGTGACGCCTGTCAAAAGACGTATATTCATACTCCATCAGCAATCTGGTCCCCACAGTAAAAGCTTTGTTTAAATAGTTACTACATAACGTCAAGTAAAAAGTCTATGCTATATGTATAATGCTGGACAATCCACACAACATCATCTAGTCCCAAGCTATGCGGAGCTTGTGTTATGGGTACTAGAAGACTGACATACTTAATACAATACATGACAGATAGATATTTTTATTATACATATAAAATACCCAGAACAACCGGAATAAATATTTGCAGATCGTACAAACATGTATCCCAAGGCAGGAGTCGAACTCGCAACCTCCGCGTCGCAGACGAACCTTCGCCCGCCGCGCCACATCGGTCGTCAAACTACATCTATCTAACAACATATCTCCGAAGTTATCAGACGTGAAAAGAAGTCGACCATGAACCTACTACTTTATTTGTCACACCCATTATCCCTTTTAGACACGAATGAGGATAAAGAGATCAAGTATCAAAGACTCGAGAGACGTCTTTTGTGGATTATAGTCAAAGCTTGTTTTATTTTTACGTAAACTTTTCCAGATATCTGTAGCTCTACCATGAATTTTTACAATCTATACTCGCTAGCGTCTGGATGAAAAAAATGTATGAAGATTTATACAGCACCTCTAGCGGATAGTTGGGTACTTAAATTCGTAATACTAATATTTACGTAACTACTGTAGTAAAATCAGGCGATTTAACTGTGACAACTCATGGTAGAGGTACTGAATAAATAAACAAATAAATATTCATGGACAATTCACACATCACTCTCTAGTCCCAAACTAAGCAAAACTTGTACTATGGGAACTAGAATGCTGTCACAATACTTATATACATTATATTATATTTTTTTTGGAAATACATAGTAACACACAGACACAGAACAAATATTAATTCATCACACAAATATTTGGATAGGAATCGAACCCACGACCCACAGCATGAAAGGCAGAGCTACAACCAATTGAGCTGTGACGCCTGTCAAATATACATAATATGAGATTTTGTTGTATACAATCGGTGCAAAGTGCAGAAGTTACCGTCGTGCTAGACGCTACTTAACAACTAATAAAACTTATAGGTACTAGGCCCTCAGATAAAGCTTGTAAATATCTTTTAATAATTCACATAGCCTCTAATTACGGAGGTTATCCACTTTTGGTGAATCATTACGTATTCTCTTTCTTAGGTGTTAAAACGTAATTAAATTTTAAGTTATCTATTTTTCCTTCAAAGAAATATCTTATTATTACAAAAATATTAATTTTTGATACCAAGTTTTAATTTCTCGTTGATTTGATTGATAGTGATAATAATTTCTTGATTTTCTTTTCAATTTGGTCAACAACATTTGATAAATGATTTGTAAATATTTACTCAAGTTTGTAGTTACATAAGCGTTTATACTGTAACACTTTACTGAATTAAAATCCTTGCTTTAAGTATCCAGCGTACCTTAAGCAACGTAAGAACCTTAAGCAATTTATATACCAAAATAGTTACTAAAATTGACCATAGTTTTTTCAATGTACACTGCGTGGCGACGCTGTAACGTTCAACAGAAAAAACAATTATCGAAACGCAATGTGAATCGAACCCCTGTTTACGTAAAACGACAATCGTCGCACGTTTGTGCTTACCACTCTAGTTGGGGTTTTCAAAACATACTGACAGGTCAAACTGACAGTTCACCTGTCAGAGCTTCGTGCTATGTGTTATCGTATGTTTGGTTTGTCAGTGTCACTGTGACATTTCTGGGTCCGTTTGCGGCTTCGACCCACACCTACGCCTATAGATGACCCCCGCCCACGTTAAGAATTTCAATACGTGTATTGCGAACTAATTATACCATTAAATATAAAAATAAATATTCATGGACTCTTCGTACAACATATAGTTCTAGGTTAATCTTAGCTTATATTTTAGGAACTACATTGCTGGTAGAATACTTCAATATTTTTGTATGATAATTATACCGAGACAAGTAACTAATAAGTACTTACATTGAATATGTTATATTTTTTTCTTCGTAAGTATGTAATTTACATTCATTATCGATAGCGAAGTTGATTTGATTTCGATTTAATAACTTTTTTACGACTAAATTACGGAACGATGCCTCGTTATAAGCTACATTATTTGGTTGTTTTAAAGAACAATTTTTATTGTACGATGTACATGAACCGACATATGCATATATTTAAAGATTAATACGTATCATTATACTATGAACTTAAGTAGAAAATGCATGTATTAAAATAATAATAAGTATGTTATAACATAAATTTAGGAAGAAATAAAAGGTAAAAAAGTCCTAATAGGAGAAATCCCAAGAGGTTGATGTCACGTCTTTCTATATACTTATTTATACTCGTAAAAGACATTGAAAGGTATCATTGAATAATATATTACAAAGAAAACAACCCTAAGAATATTATTTTATACAAAATATAAACACAATCTTCAATGCAGATACCTAATTGAACGTAATTCTGACTTCTTTTAAAAACATCCTCAAAGATATCAACAAAAAATTAAAGTTAAAAATAGTTAATTACAAAAATCCTTTACGAACGCAGAGAATTAAATATACAAGTGTTTTCGCGTCGACTTAAGAACCTTCTTTTTTTCCGAGGATTGAAAATAACGTGTTGTCTTAACCCTAGTTTGTGAGATAAAAGCAAAAACAGAAAAATAATCGCAAAAAAAAACTTTCATCTGAGTAATTTCAAATGCCAGTGAGCACGGATAAATGTGACGATCGTAAACGTAACGAAACGACACACTGCGCGCTACCGCTGCAACGTTAAACAGTAAAGCTGATGTTGACGCGTAGTGTATCTCATGTTACTGTTTTGATGATTTACGATTGTCACATTTATTTATGCTCACCAGTTCTTAGGAAATAGAATTCTTACAAAATAAGAACGAAATACCTACGAAATTCAATTACTGAAAGCTATATTTTGTTTTTCGACGAAATGGCTTGTTCAAATGTTATCTACAAAAAACTTTTATTAAATGAAACGAAATCAAGTCAATTTTACTCGGAATATTTTATTTTCTCTGAAAATTATATACTTACCATTATATTTTTACAAAGTAATTAAATACTGACAAATAATAACAGTAGGACCTCTACCATGAGTTGTCACAGTAAAATCGCCTGACTTTACTACAGTATACAGTGTAGTTACGTAAATATTAGTATTACGAATTTTAGCACCCAACTATCCGCTAGAGGCGCTGTACAAATCTTCATACATTTTTTTACTACAGACGTTAGCGAGTATAGTATATATAGTATAGTAAAAACTCATGGTAGAGCTACAGATGTATCATCAAGAGTATAAAAAAAATATATTTGTATGTAGCAGCACGTTAATACAAAAACTTAACTTCTACTTACTATCTACTTACTATAATAAGTACAACTGGGTGTGAAGTGTAAAATGTCCATGGATATATATATACAAATACTTTATTTTATTTCATTGTATATAGAAGATGAGAATTGTAAAAAAAAACATACAAAAAAACGGCCGTTTCCGGCCGTTTCAGACCGTTTCAGACCGTTTCAGACCGTTTCAGACCGTTTCAGACTCTCGTTGCGAGAAACTGACACCTATAAATCTTTATGATCTTACTATAAGTGCAAACGACTATTGGCCGGTTTCTCGAACGATGATCAACGAAAAAATCAAATAATTACTAGGTATGTGTCAAACTCGGATCAATCGTGATTTGGGTTTCCAGAAACCGGCCGTATATATATCTATTATATACGAATGAATATCTATTTACTTTATCAAATCAATAGAAAGCTTTCAATATAATTGATATGGGATTATAATTCTGAAATTATAATTCTGATTATAATGATCTGACTTAACTTTTACACAACATGATGCATTTTATAATTCTTTCATAAAGATCATAGGGTAGGTACTTTATTTGCAAACAAACTTACAACTATTACAGTATTTACTAAATGTACATAAGAATAATATAAAATACATAAGAAACTGTTGAGCTATCTATAGACCGTTGCAACGACCAAAAGACCTAATATCACTTTTAAACCAAATTCATGTTGCAGTACTGAGAATCTTTGTCTCTTTCTTATTCAATTAAATGACAATGACAACGATAGTTTTAGCGCTGTCAAATAGTTGCTTTAAGATGCAACAGTTGTTGAAAGTTGTTTAATTCAGGTTTGCTAGAGTTACTGTGCAAACTATAAGTTAATTTAATAGTAATGTTTCGAATTTTGAAACAAACAAATAAAATTATATTTATTTATTCATATTATTATTCTACAAATTACAAGCAAAAGTTGTCTCTTTATTTTGTTGTAAGAGCTCTTAAATAAATGCAAGACTTTGAGTCCTGCATTTATATAAGAACATATATTTTCCTTAGCGTTAATTCAAACGAGACACTTTTTTTATCACAGACTTTTTAAAACATTCAGAATTTTGAGAAATAAATTGGTATATTTAGTGTTTTTTTTTGTTCAATATGCGAGAATAATAATAATTATTAAAAAATATAACCCTAATTCTACATCGCACAAAAACATAAGTACATGAAAAAGTTATGGGCATAACTTGTTGACAGTTATGTGACTGACATAAACAAAAGAAGTTTGTTTTATAAAAAAGGTTACATACCGTTTCCAAAGCAAGCTCGAATCTCAAATCACAAACGCGTAAGTTCACAAGCGCGGGTCACAAAGGATTAGCGTGCGTTCAGCACGACGGCTAAGGTTCAACTGACGCTCATCGTAGCCAACTTAAGTTACGGTAAAGGCGTAGGTACGCTGGAAGTGACGTGATCATTAGGTCAACGACTTGAGTTATTAAAATGCTTTTTCAGTGGTCTGCTGAAAAGTTACTTAAAGAGAACGGTGTTAAGCAAGATAGCTTTGATATATTTTAAAATTTCGTGGTGTGAAGTATGCATCTTAGTAGAGTAGAGTTTCGGTTGGAAAGGTTGGATGCATCTTGGCATCAGTAGAAGTGTTTTGGAAAAAAATGTCTGGGGAAGTACTACCACCGTACCTATGCCGTACATGCCTTGTTTTGAAGCGTATGGATGTGTAATTATAAGTACACTTTACACTTTTAAATCTCAGTGTGATGCGATACAGAGTACGTTTTTTTTTATAAACTTGCTCAGTGAGTTAAAAGGTACGCAATAATGAATCAATAAAGAAAAATAAATAAATTAGCACAGAGTAAAATAATTATTTAATTCTTACTTAATCTCATCTTTATTTCGCTTATTAATAGTTCCCATGTCTCAAATTAATTGCAAAACCAAACAAGTGTATTAAGGACTTAGGGCCGGTTTCTCGAACAATGATCAACGAAAAAATCAAATAATTACTATGTGTCAAACTCAGATCAATCGTGATTTGGGTTTCCAGAAACCGGCCGTTAATGATGCAACACATTTTGTTCATAACTCTGAGACTTAGAGATATAAATCTCATAAACTCTTAAGCATTGAGACACAACTAGACATATCACATCGGTAGTACACTACTATAGGTAGTAGGTTTAAACACACAATACCTACACAGAATGTCACTGCATTCCGGTCTTCACATCCGGAACACGTCACCCATTACTGGCATCGTGGATTGGAACCGAATAAACTTGGACTAAACAGAGGGCTAAGTACGAATAAATGCAATTTGCGAATGATTGCAATGCAATCAAAATTTGATTGCAATTCAACATTTTGGTTTCATTTTCGATTCATACGCTACAAGGATTATTGGTGACGACATATATTTAAATATAAATATTTAAAAAAGAATTTTCACGTGGTTTTTCAAATAGTAAAATATTTTTCTTTAGCAGTAACTGAGCTAGGAATATATTTTTTACAAATCGCCTGGATATGCAGTTCTGGCATCTAGATCCTATCCGCCCGAGTTTCTTGTAAAACGGAATTGGTTTTACAGTTAGCCTCACAAGTGCTTCGAGTTTACTACGAATATTATATTTTGTTGAATTGCCTTTGAAACCAACTGCTTTGTTAGCTGGATGCAAATCTGTCGCGTCAAACGTAACAGATATAAACAGTTATTTATTTACTACACATAGCACACAAAACAAAAAGACTAAAAAACAAAAACAAAACAATAAAAATTAAACAACAATCATTTTTGTCAAACTCACAAATCATGGTAAATATCCCGTTTATAAAGAAAACTATGTTCAAAACCATGATAGTTTCAAATATTAAATCATTTTTGTGTGCTACAGCAGCTAAAGGGCCCCGACTCAGCAAAATGCCTAGTAGGTAGACGACGCGGAGGTTGCGGGTTCGATTCCCGCCTTGGAATAAATGTTTGTACGATCTGCAAATATTTATTCCGGGTGTTTGGGTTTTTTATATGTAAAAAAAAATCTATCTATGTAATGTATTGTATTAAATATGTCAGTTTTCTAGTACCCATAACACAAGCTCTGCTTAGCTTGAGACTAGATGATTTGTGGATTGTCCAGCATTATATATTATTTATTTATTAGAATTAGTTAGTTATTAAGCAAGACAGCGTCGGCTCGGAATTCGGGGATAATTTTAAGGTAAGATATTTTTATATGCCATTTTTTGTATGTAAATTATGAATTTTAAGTTGCAGTAAAGTCCTACTGATGGAATTCTCCAATCAATCTGCATACTGTAGCGGAAACTTTGACGCCGGGGCGTTACCAATTTCAGGCTTGAAATGGAAATAAATTGATGGTATAATTTATTTCCTGTACTAAAATGTACCAAAGTTGGTATAGATTTTTGATCAAATAGCATCAGCGAATAAATTATTTATTTTGCATTAATATAAATAATTTATTTTACGCTTTACATGAGTTGGAATTAGCACCTAGAATCACCTATATACGATTCTTATGATCTTCGTGATTTTACATAAACCAAGCATAACGGTACCATTACGGTAAAACAACGATCGGAACACAACGTTTTACATAAGTTTCATATTTCACACACACACACACACCCTCTCACCCTTTCTACCCACACACTCGAACGAACAAAAAATACTCAAATCAATCAAACGTAGGTACTAATGTGCGTAAAACGGAACCACAGAACATACACGAGTTAGTAAGCTGTTGTAATTTGGTCAAGCGGAACGCGAGACGTGGGCCAATATTTCTATTTTGTTAGGGCGCCATTCCCCAATATTGCTCAAACGTGCCATATTAGCATTTTTCTTTGGGGATTTTCTCGCTTTTGCGGTGTTTTTAAGACTAGTATTACAGCTGCAAGGGAATTTGTGCTGTGTTTTTGAAACGTGGCATTTTCGTAATGCAAAACTTTTCGCTTGCAAATTAAAGTCAACTCGTTTCGTAAACAATTTCGAGCTACGATAAGCTCTGAGCTATTCTTTAGCTCAAATAGTACTAAATCTTTAAATCTTGTATTATAGGAACTGGATTGCTGATAAAATAATCTATACATACTAGTTTTTTTACATATAATTAAATAAATAGATAAAATAAATAAAGTATTCAAGGAACTTGTCTAACAATGAAACTATAGTAAACTCGTCTGTTTTTTTCAATAAGAATTGACGTGGAACTCATTTATAGAGTGCGTTTTAATTAGTTGTAAAATGATTATCATGCAAATGGACGTCATTACGCAACAAGCCACGTTGAATTAAAACCAGCCAACTACTAATATGTTAGTCTGAATTTATATAGAAAACCGGCTGTGAAAGAAGATATATTTTACATGTGAGGCGTTTTTATTCATTGTCAAAGTCTTATGATAATTTCTATGTCATCATCAATCTATATCAGTCCACTGCTGGACGTAGGTCTCTCCCAAGACGCGCCACTGAACCCAGTCTTCGGCTCTTCTCATGCAGTTTCTGCCAGCTACACTCCGCAGATCGTCGCTCCATTTCGCCGGAGGGCGTCCTACACTACGCATTCATATAACTTTGCCTATTTTATGTAAGTGTAAACAAAAAATATATTATTTAAGTAATCTATCAGCACTTTAGTTTCTATAGTACAAACTTAACTTAGTTTGGGACTTGTGTGAACAGTCTATGAATATTTATTTATTTAATATAATTAATAAAATTACAGTGTATAATAATTAGCTGATAATACAATGGAGGAAAAGGGGGAGACCTTTGCCCAGCAGTGGAAAAGAACAGGTTACTAAAAAAAATATAAAAAAATACTCCTGTAATATGCGCAAGTTTCCGTACAATAACATTTATTAAGCTTTTAAAATCTATAATTAAAATTAATTTCTCTTGCTTTTTGCATAATTGCAACCTTATTCCGTTTTAATTAAATGCATTATTTGAAAATGAGTTCACACTGGTAAATGCTTCGCAAGCTATAACATTGATTCAATATTCTGACTATTCAATAAAATAATGTTTATAATGTGATAAGAGGCATTATATTAGTACCGTCAGATGGCGCTAGTGGTCGCATGGTTGTTTGGTTGCATCAGTTTTGAGTTAAACCATCCAATTAAATATTAAAACCGTTTTGATAGTTATATCAACATAAATAAACTAACACAATCCCGGTAAGTTATCGCATAAAATACACATAACAACCTACAGGCAAATTGATTGTGTCTATTGTATTTATAACCTCTTCCTTGAAATCGGTTTAATTAATATAATAGTGTCGGTTGAAAAACAATATTTAGGATATAACGTTGATTTTATACGTAAAGTAGGTACCTCTATAAATAGAAAGGTACGATAGTTATATCAACATAAATAAACTAACACAATCCCGGTAAGTTATCGCATAAAATACACATAGCAACCTACAGGAAAATTGATTGTGTCTATTGTATTTATAACCTCTTCCTTGAAATCGGTTTAATTAATATAATAGTGTCGGTTGAAAGACAATATTTAGGATATAACGTTGATTTTATACGAAAAGTAGGTACCGGTAAAGTCGTATGACTTTATCCCTAGGGGGTGACTTTGGCCCTAAATTGGTAAAAGTTTGAAATACGCGCCACACCTCTCCTACAGCCTGTTACAAAAAAGTACGGTGAAAATGAAAATATTGCTGAATATTGGGTCAAAGTCATACGACTCTACGGTACCTCTATAAATAGAAAGGTACACATTTGAATGATTTTGAAAATCAACATGGCACCGAAGGTGTTGTGTTTATTTTCAAAATAATTCAATGTCATGCTATATGTCGTGACAGTAGAGGTGGTAAACCTCCATTTTACTATTTGTTCAGCTAATCTGTCCTTGACAGAAGCAAAGGTTTTTTTAGCACACGTTTTTAACGCTATAAAGCATACATATACATACATACCTACATATTTTTTATTTTGGTTTTGATAACATACATCAAAGATACGTATCTATTGCTATTATCGAATGACAAATTCAAAAATCTTCAATTAAAAACTTTCGGTCTATCTTATAAAAAGTTAGCTCAGACTTGAAGTACCTACTGATTACCATGCGTAATGATGACTTTAAGTCAACGCTAACTTTTGATAAGATATTTATATTTATAATATTTAAATATTTAAAGCTATATATATTTTATAACATTTGTTTTATCAAATGCGTAGTCAAGTTTGCGATTATCTAATGAATAGAACATACGATTCCAAGAATCGAACGAAAAAATGAGTGAAAAGGATGAGGAAGGTTTTTTTGACGTTTGACGACCGATGGGGCGCGGCGAACGAAGGTCCGTCTGCGACGCGGAGGTTGCTGGTTCGATTCCCGGCTTGGGATAAATGTTTGTACGATGTATAAATATGTATTCCGGGTGTTCTAGGTATTTTATATGTATTATAAAAAATATCTATCTATGTAATGTATTGTATTGTATTAAGTATGTCAGTCTTCTAGTACCCATAACACAAGCTCTGCTTAGCTTGGGGCTAGATGATGTTGTGTGGATTGTCCAGCATTATTTATTTATATATCCCATTCCAACCGACTTATATTGGTTGAAACTAATGCTATGGGTACTGATAGACAGGCGTTTTCCATCGGAACAAACAGTGTGCCTACATCATTAATCAAAGTTAACGATGTGAGGTGGAAATCGGATTGTAGCTCGGAGTAAGAAAATAGAACCCAGAAAATAAGCCCGACAAAAAAATAATAATCGTAAACGTATCGAAACGGTAACTAGACATACCACCTGTAATAAAAATAATATAATAATAATGCTGGACAATCCACACAACATCATCTAGCCCCAAGCTAAGCAGAGCTTGTGTTATGGGTACTAGAAGACTGACATTCTTAATATTCATTACATAGATAGATGTTTTATTTTACATATAAATACCCAGAACACCCGGAATAGACTAAATACATACATAGAATATAGTAACACCCAGACACAGAACAAATATCTATGTTCATCACATAAACATTTGCTCTGGGCGGGGATCGAACTCACGACCCACAGCATGGAAGGCAGAGCTACAACCAACTGACCTGTGACGCCTGTCAATATTTATAACTTAAAGTATTTTATCAGCTACCTATTTTTCAGTCTTACGGCTGGTTTCTGGAAACCCAAATCACGATTGATCCGAGTTTGACACATAGTAATTTGTTGATTTTTTCGTTGATCATCGTTCGAGAAACCGGCCGTTATAGCCTGCTGGTAAACACTCTAAGTATATTTCTTGCGAGGTAAGTGTGTGTAAAGTCTACAACTAACAATAATTGAAAAGGCTTTTTCGTACAAAGGTGAAGAAAGTCTGCTTTAAACGGTTTAAGTATCATCTATTAACATAATAAATTGTCTTTTATTTGTTAGGTTCTGGGGTTTCTATGTAAACTGTTTATAATGATTTAAAGAGTTTACCTAGAAACCCTAAAAGCTACCTTTTTTGTGACATGTATAAAAATTTGCTTCAAAATACCGAGGTTTTTGCTAGGTAGCGAAATTGTACCTACATTAAAATCAAAACTTGTGAAAATTGTACTTGTTTCACTCATACAAATTTGTTCTGATTTTATTTATACGGTTTATGTTTTGATTCTTGTGATTTTATTTTTGCTTATAGCATATCAATAATTAAGAAATTTCATTTTTATTCTATTTTGTATAGCTATATATATATTTTGTATTATATAGTTTAGATATATGTATTTTGTAAAATTACAAACTATACAAAATAGTATAAAGATGAAATTTCTTTGAAAATAGCACCATGAATGAGAAGTCTCAAGCCTCCGCGGTTCTGTTGTGAAATAATGAAGGCACAGCAGACAAATCGTTTTCTTATAAATACGAGACAGACATTGTTGTGAAAATAGATTATTTTTTCTTCCCAGAACTGAAACGGAAACTATTTGTTTAAGTGTTTTTATGCAAGATGCAGCTATTTTCTTAATTTAAATAATAGCTTTTAACATTTTTCAATTTACTGCAGATTCCATCTCGCTGGAGGACGTCCTACACACGTTTAGAACAACTTTGATAAAATTGTTTAAATTTATAATTAATGAAATATTTTAATTACAAAGCACATTTTCCCGATTGTTCTGGAAAGATGACAATAATTTTTCATTTTATTTTCATTGTGAAGAGCATTAAGTAGCTGTGATGTTTTCACACCATTATTATTTCACCATACACTTATGGATTCATTTAGTCGTAAATGGAGGTATCCAACAAATATAATCAAACAAAATAAGTCATCTTACGGCAAACTAAAGAAACAAAATAGACTTCTGATTATGATAATAGCCAATATACAAACATTTTGTCAAAATGGGAATCAAACCCCGACCCCTTACTATAAAATAGGCTCAAATTATTAACATCTTATTCCCTATCCCTATCAAATAAGCCAAACGCAAAACACCAAAATTATACTCCCATAATCTTTGATCACCGATCACCAGTTTACAGATGCCCCGACTACTCAATCTTTTATTACAGTTTTAGTGCTGTATGTGTAAAGTCGAGGGTCAGGATATACTGGACATGGGTGGAACCAGATTTTCGTTTTGAGATGGCCAGTAGATTGGGTACGAAACGCCCGAAACTCGATTTGACACTCTCTCGATATCGTCACATTACACCCTTCTATCTGCTTTTGAGGCTGCGAGAGTGTGGAAGAGGCTTTTGCGTTTTGCTTTAATAATACCAAAAAGACCATATATAATGCGAAGTTTTTCAAGTCTGTTGTCTGTTTAAAGAGGCGTGTTATTTTTAATTATAGCAATGCTTAAAGCTTATTTTTTTATTTAAAATGAGTAGAGTATTTTAATCAACATAGAAAAGACACTCTTAATACGGTACGCGAAACTAAAACTATGCAATTAAGTTTTGGTAGCCCACTTGTTACACTTTTTTTTTCGCTTACCTATCTCGTCCCACTGCTGGGCAAAGGTCTCTCCCAAATCCTTCCACTCATCCCTGCTTTCCGCTTTCGTCCACCAATCCCTCTCGAAAGCATCGAGGTCGTCCCGCCATCGCCTTTTTGGTCGGCCTCTACGCCGCCTTCCGTCTTCAGGCAGCCACGGTGTCACTATTTTGACCCATTTCTCTGTGCCCATCTATATGACCATAGTTTCACTATAAAGGAGTTTTACCTGGTTAAAAAAAGCCTTTTCCACATATAAAGCTTCTCTGAAAAATCGACAGGTGCATGTGATAGCATTTTACCAGCGCCATTCGTTTTATTTATTGGGACCTTTCGTTGACGGAGGCAAAAAACGACACGCTGATAAGAGGGAACCTTTTCGCGCCAATTATATTTGTATACCAATTTTGATGTATCTCCTTTTTTTTCAAAATACAATGCTGTATGTAGGTATACATATATTCTATGCGTCGATTTTTTTAACTTTCGCGATCGGTACTTATAGTATAAAGATATTATTAAAATAGAATATTAAGAATTTAGAAATAGTAGAATTATTTACTATGATATTCTAACAGATCAAAACCAAGTAAAGGTTGTAAGGCTAGTTCCCAACTTGTAAAGCTATGGATTGGTTAATACATGCTTGGCTTAGTTAGTTTTATAGCTGAATTGCAGTTGCATATAAACTTTTTATAAATAACGTTATTTTTATAAATAACGGGTTCAGGAAAAATTACGCTCAAAAGAAAAGCTTGTTAAAGATTTTTCCGCTAATATTTTTATTTATTGCTGGAAAATATTTTCAACATTCTTACTTATAATATTATCAGACAAACATTGAAAGAAGTAGAGATTAAATTGAACAACCAAGATTTGTATAAAAAAAAAGGTTTCCTTCCAATAAAAGTATTGATGCCAAATACTAAGCATACCATTATGAAATCTTATCAAAGTGATTCAAAGCATTTATGTCCCCCTTAAAATTCACTACAAAATCAGATGAGACAAGGTTTATTTTAAGGTGAATTCCTCGAAACGTAATATTTTTGAAACTACGCTTTGAGCAGCCCCCCTGATACAAGTCGTGCAAGCTGTGTTAGATTCACGTTAACATGTGCAAAGGTGCAGAACATTAATTGCATTGTCATGTCGCTTCACCGGACATACGCTGTCTTAAGTTCTTACCGGATTGTCGGTAATATACTGCGGGATTTGTAGAGAAAGAAATTTAATTCATAGAAAAGAAATACTGGTGTAATTTTTATGACAAATTAAAAGGTTCTGTAGCGATAAGACTGCCCATCTTACCTTACCAACTCTAAATAAGGTTAGAGATTTATTTATTTCTCAAAATAAATTAACATTTCACTTACATGAGAAACTTATATAGGTACCTATAAAAAGTAACTTTCATATCAGTACCAATCGGAAGCGTACCCAAGATACAGGCTGCATCAGTTGAACTATCTATAGATCGTTTGCAACGGTCTGAAGATAGCTCAACTGTTTCTTATGTACTTTCACGTGCTTCAAATTCAAGCAGTAACAAAATTATAAAATATACATAGTAGGTTTCTAGTATTCACACATATGGGGTGCATGGAAAGAGCCTCCTCGTGGCGCACACCAGTAACAGCTAGGCACGGCAAAGCAGTGTCTAGTCTGGCTAATCTTTCCAACACGATGCTACAACAAAATACAGTTGTAGCATCGACACGATAAGAAGAAGAAGAAGTATTCACATTTAAAAAGTCAAGGTCGTCCCAAACGTCATGTTATGTCATAACCTATACTAATACTAATACTCAGTTGTTTTTGTAAATAATTATGATGTTATACTTATAATTACATAGTTACATTCAGACATAGAACCAACATCAATATACCCTATCAACTTTTTTAACTCTCGTAGTTTCCGATTCTCGTATTATTGCGACATAGCAGTAAAATGTTAACATTTTGTAATGATATAATTATCGTAATAGACAAAAGAAATAAGGACATCTCGAAAAATAAAAGCGGTATGAAAATCCCAGGTTTTTTACAAAAACTTTTCAAATTATACTTCAAATAAATACTCAACAATATTGACTCGGCTTCAACTGTCAACCCTTGTCAGTTAACCTGTTAATATAACATAATAATGAAAATTATGACTGACGTTATATAATTTGTGTCAATTAAATATGACCGTGCGGATTTTCAACAAATTTTTAATGCGATTTCGAGATTTTCATAATTTATTCAGATAATATAAATAGCTGAATCAATCAGGAAGATACCTTTTTGTAGTACCGCAATACACAGAACTTTATGTATGTAAGCGTTTTGCTTCTACTTTTAAAATGCGGTTAGCCAAAGAGTGGAACTCATTGCCGGCGTCTGTGTTAGTAGTAGGGATTCCCCGAGTCCTATTAATTTAGATATTTTTAAGAGACGAGTTAATAGGCATGTGTGCTACATCATAGACCGCATCGTCACTTAACATCAGATGAGATCGCGGTCAAACGCTTAACTATAACTTGTAAAAAAAAAAATGTTTGTGTTAGTAGTGGATAGTGTGTTTGTCTTATTTTTTTTACGTTTATTTTATACATGAGGTTACTATTATCTCTTCTTACTGCCCTTTAATAGTAATTAGTGTGTGTTACAGTCAAATAAATGTTTAAATAAATAAATGCAATACCTAGAATATTTCAATGCCTATTTGCATTTATATTTTGGTTACAAACAATTCCTAGAATATACCAATTTCTAGTATATTTGCCAACAGACTCAAATAAGCCGACTGATGTAAAAGCAATGTGTGACAGGCAACGGCGGATCCAGGGGGGGTCATGGGGGTCATGACCCTCCCCCTGAGCTGGTTCCAGGACTTAGGTGGACCACTAATTGAACATATTTTTTTTTAATTTATATAAGTTCTTGACTTGACCACGACTGTGTGACCCACCCCTGGCGCCAAAACATGATCGTGACCCCCCCCTAGATCCAAAGCTGGATCCGCCCTTGTGACAGAGCGAGACAAAGCTAATTACGATTGATACTGATGTATTTAGGAGTTCCAGCGACAAACAGAATCACTGATTGTCACGGGACTGATGAGTTTTGTTTGGGCTTTTATCTGTGAGTGGATTCTAAAAATAAAATGACATGATACTTTTATGTCACTGAGTTAATAAAATGCTTCTGTTTTGTATGTACATGAGAGCTGGCAGACCATTTTTGTCACTGATATATAAAATTAATAAAATGCTTCTGTTTTGTATGTACAAGAGACCAGTAAAGGGTAAGACCTGCATGCGAAAAGCCTAAGGAAAAGAGTGGCGTTTGCTGGATGAGGCCTATACCCAGCAGTGGCCTATGATGATGATGATGATGGTGATGTACAAGATAATCTAATAATAATGGCCTATATCATTCTTTATTCATCCTAATTTTCTTAAAAAATTTAATTATATGAAGGTCGTCTTAATCTATAATTACTCTTATAATATTAATCTAAACAACAACTTTTCTTTAGTGTTAAAAACAAACAGACAAAACTAAAAGAAAATACAAATATATAATATAAAACCGTAGTATAATTAAATAATTATGTAGTGCAATATTTAATATACAAATGTGCATTAATACTTTTTAAATTAGAAGTTTCTTCAAGCAGGAATCTATTAGCAGTTAGGGAGGGTCGGGAGGCTACGTTGAGGGCCCTCTTCAGAGGAGGTAACTAGTTTAGAGTAACCATTATAGTTGTTATAGCTAAAAATAAAATCTAAAACAGCCCTGTTAACATAGTTCTGTCAGTATTATGTTTTTTAAATTAATGTTTGAAACTATCACAGTTTTGAAAATGGTTTTATTAGTCATTTATTTTTGCATAAATGTAGGAACAATAATTTTTAGGTACGGTATACATTTTGTTTGACCCGTGATCATGGTGCATGCAACTGTGTCGAAATAACGGGAAATAATCAAGCTAACAAATCATAATAAATATCTTGTTTATAAAGAAAACATATATTTATTGAGCCTTCTCAATAAAATGTCAATAAAATATATTTTATAAATTACCGAAAAGTTATTTCAAACTTTTTTCTAAACACAAAACACAGATAAGTTTTTTTGAGAATTACAGGCTTACTTTAAATAACTGAGCAATTTAAACACTGCTTAAAATATGTTAGAAAAATGTGAATCCAGTAATTAAATTAACAGCTTCAGATAAAAGTGTATTATCTTCAAAAGCTGTGAATTTTGCAAGTTAAATAAAATTAAACTCACTTATTTTGTTGAGAAAAAATGTTCTCTATGCGGGTTTTTTAGCCTTAAATATAAACTATACATAAAACCATTCACGTTACAATGAACGAAAAACCAGATAGTGTATAACAGTAGATAATCCTACAAAAACCCAAAACACTGTCACTGTAAGTCCCCTTCAAGATAAACGTTATATAATGAAGATTTATCTAGCACACTGCACTGTAGATTTACTCTCGCCATGAATATTCCACTCTCAGATATCCGCCAGATAAATTGACAGTTCATTTAAATATCCCATGTCTCAATTATATTAACTTTAGTCATTTGTAAATGAACTACATTTTTTCACAAAGATTATATAATTAATTAAAAGTTAAGTTTATAATACTAACATCTCCATATTACGTGAGCTCAAGGTGCAGACGAGATTGTCATCCGTATGTCTCCTGGAAAGTCCTGGAATTCTTCGGTCACATAGCTAGGAAGGATGGGGGGAACCTGGAACAATTGATCGTTACCGGAAAGGTTGACGGTAAGCGATCAAGAGGACGCAGCCCACTTCGTTGGACCGACCAAATACGCTCAACCATGGATGTCAAGATACATGATGCTCTACACGCCGCCAAAGACAGAAGTGGTTGGCGTGACATCGTCCGGAGTAAGATTCTGCAGGGGAATCACGACCCTCAGCCATGAGGAGTACGACGCGAGGTAGAGGAAGATTATAATAATCAGTATATACTATATAAAAAACATAATCGACAACCGTTGGAGTAAACGGATACTGGAGTGGAGACCGCGTTTAGGCAAAGGTCTTATGTCAAATAAAAGACTTGTGAGCAAAAGACGGGTTCATCTCCACCTGAAAGGCCGGCAGCGCACCGACAACGCCTCTGGTGTTGCAGGTGTCCATGGACGGCGGTGACCACTTCCCATCAGTGGCTCTACCATGAGTTTTTACTATACTATATTTACTATACTCGCTAGCGTCTGTAGTTAAAAAAATGTATGAAGATTTGTACAGCGCCTCTAGCGGATAGTTGGGTTCTAAAATTCGCAATACTAATATTTACGTAACTACTGTAGTAAAGTCAGGCGATTTTACTGTGACAACTCATGGTAGAGGTACAGGTGGCCCGCAAGCTCGTCTGCCAGCTATAGCATAAAAAAATAAAAAATGCTGAAAAGTTGATGAAATCGACAAGAGCCTATAAAAACACGTAAAACTTTCACAAAAGCCAGAAATAACATAGTACGTAACAAATCAACCGCACAATGGATACACCTTTGGCAAAGTACTTCAACATCAATCGGAATCGTAAGGATACATGCACCCTCTCGATCCAACCAATCTTTGAGAAAAGCAATATTTTGTATTTTATCCAATTTCGTATTGGAATATTGTCTTTTGAGGATGATATAAATTGATTTTGACATTATAATGATGTAGTTCTTGTTGAGTATCAAAATATGGGATAACGTCAAAATCGGTTCATAATTAGCGGAATAATTGCGTTACATACATAAAAATAATCAACGAATTGAAAACCTCATTAGTCGATATCGAATAAAAGTCCCAAGGATCATTTTGAATGGTCTTGATACTAGGAGATTCGAGGTGCCAGTTCCCCGCGACCATATAATTATATAAATTATCGAAAGCTTTGTTTCTTCGTTAGGGTCCCTATATTACTAAAAAAAACAACAATCTAGTTCCCATAGTACAAGCTTTACTTAGTTTGGGACTAGAGTGTGATGTGTGAGATGTCTGGGAATATTTATTTATTTATTTATTTATAAACCAAGGTGGATTCAAACTACTGTAATTCTTGTCTAGTTCAAATATTTTCGTAGTAATTTTGGTTACAAAGCTTGTAAAGGTCAAAATCTAACCCAATTGAATAACTCATTGTTGCAATTTACTCCTAATTTTAGTTACTGTTAGTAACTAAAATTAGGAGTAAATTGCCGCCCCAGGCTAGTTTTGCTATTGTTTTGGCCTCAACATAACCTACTTAAAAGGGCGTTGGGGCATTATGTACCTATACCGTATAAATTTCATATTGAGATTTATATATTTTGCTGTGTTGTATTATAAATTTTATTAATTGATGTCTAAATTATGTAACCAAAGTATCTACCAATGCAAAAATGTAACCAAATCATTTTTGTAAAAGATATTTTACAAAAATGAAATTAATAAATTCATGAGAAGAAAACATAAGTAAGTAATTCGTTTTTATTTTAATGCAATTTTTTCTTTGAATTTTGTAAATTAAACAAAGGTGAAAAAATTATCACAGTCTAAGAAAAAATTAAGTAACTGTTTCCAATACAAATTTGACCCTGACCCTTTCTTGAACTTAATATATTAGGTTCTAAACATAAACAACTATACTTAAGTTTCGTTACTTTAAGTACAATAATTGTAAATTGTTCTCATTATTACTGTAGTTTGTTCTAATTTTCATGTTTTACACGAGTTAAGTTTTGCAGATCATAAGATTATTTTGCAAGCTTAGATTATATTAAACTAGTTTGCGCTTGCAACTTTGCCTGCATAACTCTTATCCAGTATTTTTAGATCCTGTTGATTTATTTATAAAAATAAGTTGTTGCATGTACCTATGTATTTATTGATTTTTAATCACATTACAAACTGGATATTATGTATGTGTCATCAGAATAGTTTGCTCGTTATAACATTGTTGATAGCAAACATTGAAATATTTAAACTAGATACTAATAATCCTACTAATGCTATAAATGACACTGACAGAAAAAAAATATAAAAAAAGTTTCTACCTAAAAAACATAATTCTACGAAGTATCGAATCGATACTACACTTCACTATCTACTTCGTGGTTAAAATAACCAGTTGACATAGTATAACAGAAGCAGAAGTGTAACA
This sequence comes from Ecliptopera silaceata, assembly GCA_932527185.1. NCBI lineage: Eukaryota > Metazoa > Arthropoda > Insecta > Lepidoptera > Geometridae > Ecliptopera > Ecliptopera silaceata. The sequence goes on along the minus strand of OW052205.1, from coordinate 2,352,661 downwards.
AAAAAATAATAGTTGCTATTTACGGAAACGGTTAAATTTTGAAGTTGGGTATCTAATGTCAAACTGACAGCTCGCTTTACCCATTAACATTTATATTTACATTTATTTTTCATTTACATTTCATGGTTAAGATGTGATAACCGCTGTCTAATATTCCAAGTCCCTGGTTATTGCAGACATCATAAGATGTTGTTTGACTTGGAATAGTATATAGGGACTTGAACAGGGACCAGGGAGTGAGTAGTTAACTTAGGAAACACGAACGCTGACGACGTATATTTTAAAATCATTTGACATCTGGGTCTATCTATATATAATGCAGCCAGTATCTTGGGTACGCTTCCGATTGGTACTGATTTGGACCAGTTGAGCTATCTATTGATCGTTTGCAACGGTCTGTAGGTAGCTCAACTGTTTCGTTTGTATTTTATATGCTTATGTACTTTTTGTAAATATTGTATAGTCGTAAGTTTGTTTGTGAATAAATAAATAAATATACTTAGATCGACTGACAAAACACTTGAAGATTGACACTACATAACTGAAAAACTGCTTTATTTATTCCTATTATGTCGATAGACATTGAAAAATACAACAATAAATATAGCATAATACAGTAAACTAGAAAAAATCGAATTCGCTAGCAGCAAATAATGCCAATTTTCTAGTAAAGCAAAAAATGTTAACAAACTTGTGATAGTAAAGTTCAAAGACAAGATAATATGTATTTTTATTCAGTAAAATAAAAATAATTTTGAAACAACAATGATATGCTTAAGTAAAGAAATATTTAGACATATTTACATATTCTAAGAACACAATAAAAGATAAACAAAGGACATTAAAAATATTAAATAAACAAAGCAGTAAGTATTACCAAGAATTAGTTTAGAATTATTAAATATGTACGAAGGTCAGAATAAAACGTTTTACGAACATATACATAAGTACAAAAAGCATTTATTTTTTAAAGTTTTGAATTAATGAAGTTTTTATTTTTAGATTAAAATAATTTTTTTGCACCTGATATTTTATTGAGACTTTTACAGGAGTTATAAATAATAAAAATGATAAATAAATAATGCTGGACAATCTACACAACATCATCTAGCCCCAAGCTAAGCAGAGCTTGTGTTATATCTTTTATAGGTTAAAAGACTTTCCTCAGAAATAATATATTAAGTAATAGTAAAACCCAGACATAGAACAAACATCAATATTTGCTTTGCTATCACAAATAACCTTCTGCTAAAGTTGCGTGTTCCGACCATACCACGAGCAAGAAATAGTGAAATAACATTTTTCTTTTGCATATAAAAACGGCAAAGTCATGTGCATACATTACGATACAGATCTACACTGACAAATGCAAAGAATAAATCAAAAACCCGACCCGCGGCGCTAAAACAATGTGTTCCTGATTTTTGCACCTGATATTTTATTGAGACGCTTTTACACTTTTACAAGAGTTATTAAGAAAATAGTGCTGGCCGCGCTTCGTGTTTGTAAAAAGTTCTGGGACAAAAATAATTATATTTTATAATCGGTATATTATGATACATATGTATATCTTTTTTTGTGTAAGGAAATAAAAATATTCTATGCCGATGCAGGAGTCTAACTGCAAAGCTGAAATGGGAGTGGGCAGGGTAAGTGGAATACCTCAAGATGGACCACCATCACCGCAACATCATCATCATCATCATCATCATCATCAACCTATATCAGTCCACTGCTGGACGTAGGTCTCTCCCAAGACGCGCCACTGAGCCCGGTCTTCGGCTCTTCTCATCCAGTGTTTGCCAGCTACATTCCGTAGATCGTCGCTCCATCTCGCCAGAGGGCGTCCTACACTACGCTTGCCTAAACGCGGTCTCCACTCCAGTATCCGTTTGCTCCAACGATTGTCGGTTCTTCGCAACATTGATACCTGAAAATCAGCGGCGTCGGGGTTGGACGCGAAAGCGTTGGAGGGATGACCTTGGTGTGTTTGATGAGGATTGGCGGAACAACGTCAAGGACCGAAATAGGTGGAAGGGTTTGTGAGAGGCCTTTGCCCAGCAGTGGGACGATTCAGGCTAGTTAAAAAAAAGACAGAATTATGAAAGTTTAAGTTCTTTCATAATTCTGTCTTTTTTTTAACTAGCCTGAATCAAGAAAAAAAAGGAGGCATTATGCTAAATTTATCCTCAAAATGTTGAATATTTTGAAAGTTGTCAAAATATGAACAGCTCAGTGTTCTGCCTTCAATGCGCGTGTGTTTCGAAAACATTTGTGTGATGACAAAAGTAATATTTGCCATCGGTAAGTATTTTATGGTAGTTATAATGTTTAAGGCAAAGATTTGCGTGACTAAAGATACTATGTATTTACCTAGTAATACCTAGGTATAGTCTAGGTTTCTTTAAGTCTTTGTAAAAAATTAAAACTAGTGAATAAACTCAGTAAAAGTTCTAGTTTTCGTGAAATCTTTATCTCTATCAAACAAGGTTTTTAAAGTTAAACATACCAGAGGCTCATTAGCCAAATCGTAAAAAAACACGGGTTCAAGGGCCGTGTGAGTCACTTTCCCAAAACTCGTAATACCTACCCTTAACATAATAGAGCTGTTTTATAATACAGTTTGACATTTAAGTTATTTTATGTCAGAGTCTATAATATTATTGTTCTTTTTTCCATAGTCAATAAAAAAGTCAATTGAACAATTTTTTAATGTACTTATAGAAACATATTTTAATAAAGCACTATAGTTCACTAATTTATCTACAAGGTCTCTCTACAATCTATAGATATCATGAGATTAAAAAAAACCGATGTGTTTCGTTTCTTTTTAATAAATGATTTCTCGTATTTTTTTTTCAAATAATTTATTATTTTAATAATGCTGGACAATCCACACAACATCATCTAGCCCAAAGCTAAGCTATGTGTATAAATTTTTTTCGCAATCGTGATTGTCCTTTATCAAGGTAGAATGGTCATGGTGTAGTTGCATGCCGTGCCTTCGCCACATTACGGCCCAAACAGCCCGTTTCCACCGTTTTACACGCTAACCGTATTCAATATGGCATAGCTTGCCGATTATTCATCAAAATAATATTCCTAGAAGTGACATTATTTGTGTAATATACGTATACACATATTTTGACAAGCGTCACAGCTCAGTTGGTAGTAGCTCTGACTTCCATGCTGTGGGTCGTGGGTTTGATTCCCACCCAGAGCAAATGTTTGTGTGATGAACATATGTATTTGTTCGGTGTCTGAGTGTTACTATGTATTCTATGTATGTATTTATCAAACAAACATTTTGATCTAAGTGGGGATCGAACCCACGACTCACAGCATGGCTACCAACTGTGACGCCTGTCACGGTCACTGTCGTATTACGCGGGTTTTGATGGATAGTTTATTGACTGTTTGTTGCCAAAAAAGAAATAAATAATGTAAAAAAAACTTAAAGATTGATGACGATAAAAGGTACATCTAGCTACTGCCTATCTTTGTAACTTTAAAGGTACAAAAAGGGGCGCCAAGGGTATTACCATGAAATCTGCTCAAAAAACGCCGACTCACTAAAGCAATAGTCCTATTAATTGACTACAATTTCACGCCTTTCATTAGGAAAAAATACGCAAAAGATTCGCTATGATACTCTGCATGAATGACACTGAACAAACCATAATAAGCCTTAAAGTCTTCGTAAGATAGTTCATTTTTCTATGACAAAAGCTGACGATTAGGTCGAAGTTGCAAACATGCCCAACGGAATATGGAATTTATTGTTGGATAGATAAAGCTTAATTTTGAGTGCTAGTTAGTACAGAAGGCAATAAGGATAGCTTTAATTGCTGACAGATTATTATAATTTGCTTAAGAACCGTTATTGTGAATTGGAAACGGATATCGAGCATCTATCTTAAAAGCTTTTATCTGAAGTGACTTTGAAAAGTATTGCGTAAATAAAGGTTTTAAAATAGAATAGTGCTCAAGATTTTAAAAAAACCTGTTCATTCTAAGCTTCTAAGAAAAAGAAGATAAGTGTTCTATAAGCAATCAGTTCTCATAGTACAAGCTTTGCTTAGCATGGGACTAGAGCGTGATGTGTGAAATGTCCGTAAATATTTTATTTATTAATTCAATTATAGCATAGCAGACCATAAGAGTACTTTAACCGATATTTGTTTATTCATTTGGCAAAAGTAAATTGCACCGCAAACTTTCCAAATTGGAAGTTTTCGTACAAAAATTCCAAAATCCAGACCAAAAAAGACGGTAGCATTTGATTGCGTTCTCTTGGCTCCTTCGCCATTGGAAGAATAATGCAGAAGCGCAATACTAAATTTTAAATAAAAGATTTTTTAAACTTCTAAAAATAAACTCTCACGCTGTTAAAACTGCATTTTTTTTTATTACATTTCTAAGCTTATTTATTTAGTCAAACTAATACCAAAAAAATAAGTTTATGGTAGAAGAATCTAGAAGAGTGTAGAGCGTGGATTTCATACATTCATATATCATCAAAAAATTAGATTAGAGTAGCGACTCTGTATAAATCTCTAATTATGCTACCTATTAGTTCAGTCCCCTTCCGGTCAGCATGGCGGTTTGATCCAAGACACATTAAAAAAAGAATAGAATAGAAATCATTTATTTCAGTTATTATTATAAAACTTAATGCTAGGATATATTAAACGATATAAATATACTATGTTAAAATAACTGAAAATGGACATCACTCAGCTTGTGCTGGTGTAGAACCATTGGGCTCTACACCAGCGCTGGTTTTTAGTGATGCCCTGAGAGGATGAAGAAGGTGGGGGAGTAGCAAAATGATGTGTAAAGAGATACTTATGCTAAGATACAACACCGTGTTTCTCGGTTATACTATGTTCCCGGAGGTAAACAGTAACATCTCCAAACAAAGGCGTAGTTTCATATTCGACACTATTTCCCGAGGGAAAAAACCGTAAATATTAGCTCAGAAGGTAAAATAACATTCTACGGATAATATTTACCTTTTCGTGTTGGAGATGTTCGTTACGCATTTGTGTTAATAAGTTACTTTTGACATCGTTTTTGTTTTTTAATAAATGAATAAATAATGCTGGACAATCCACACAACATCATCTAGCCTGAAGATAAGCAGAGCTTGTGTTATGGGTACTAGACGCCTGACATACTTAATACAATACATTACATGGGATTTTTTAATATACATTTCAAATACCCAGAACACCCGGAATAAATATTTGCAGATCGTACAAACATTTATCCCAAGACGGGAATCGAACCCGCAACCTCCGCGTCGCAGGCGTACCTTCGCCCGCTGCGCCATATAATTATTTATTTAAATACACATCACTTAACAATATTTCAATACAAAGTCAAAAGTTGTTTCTTAAAAGGTCAATCAACTGAGTCTATTGTACAGCTTACGCACAAAAATAACAAAATAATATTTTTATTTTCATTATAAAACAGCTTGAGAAAATCTGTACGTAAGTAATTAAAACGGCTATTCCACGTAAAATATGGATGACATTTGGGGCTTTTTAACTTACAATTTCTGGGGGTTTATTTATGTTTCTTTTGATGTGGAACATTAATTTACAAATCGTGTCATAAAATACGTCAACTAGGGTGTTTTTTTTATTATTTACAAGTTATATTAAACTACACTGGCCTGCAAAACTATGTATCACACTTTTTAAATTGCTATAACTTTTTAAGTAAACAAGATATACTTTGATCTTAACACAATTAAGCACGCCTGGGACGAGCTAGGAAGGCTATTCAGAAGCCGCAGACTACCACCTACCACCCTCAGGGCACTAAAACAGGCCCTGATAGAAGAGAATGGGTCCCCAAAATCGGCTCCAAAACCTCGTGTTAAGTATGCCAAACCGGCTTGAAGCTCTAATCAGAGCCCGAGGAGGCAATACCAGTTATTACAAATGAAATGACATGTAAAACATACATAGAAAATGTTAGATGAGTTTTTAGACACTAAGCTAAAAATGGCTTTTTTATTGTTTATCATTTTTTTTAAGGTAAAAATGTTACTAATGTATGTTTTATAGAAAGCTGTTTGCTATAAAACATTTTTTATTTGAAATCTCTAACTTGTATAGTTTAGAAAAAAACTAAATTCGAAAAGTGTGATACTTAGTTTTGCAGTCCAGTGTAGTTTTATAATTAGCCGGAAGAGGGCTTGCTTCGACCAGGCATTTGAATAATTAGACTTGACGTACGTATAAAAGTTGATTACCATTTTTTTAAATAATGCACAATATTTAAAATATAGCATTAATTTATGTTTAATTTGACTTTTATAAAATAAGATGACAGTGTAAATACGATGTATTTATTACTGAATGGTATCGATGTACCTATCTATAACAAAATACAGTTGTAGCATCGACACGATAAGAAGAAGGCCTATCTATAAGTAATTTATGAAAATTCAGCCTTTTCTATCTGTTTATTTGTTGATTTGTTTTTATGTTATCGCAAATAAAAAGTTTAAGTTTAAGTTTTTCCTGTCGCTTGTCTTGTCAAGGGATTTTGGCATGAAAAGTCTCGAAATCTCTCGCGCAAAGGGGACTAACAGGGGATTTTCGCTGATAAAGACTAAAATGAGTACACACAGAGGTATCAGGTCACAACAAGTCTTAAAATTCCAACGTAGGGGAACTACGTAGGGGATCTTCGAATTTTTTTAGTGACCTGGTGGTTCCATATAAACGGATGTATGCACTGTATACTTGTATTATAAATTCTTATTTTAACACCATTAGGGTAATCCTAGGTCACTTAGTCTAATTTGTTTCTATAATCTTTTAATTTATGCTCACACCCCAAAATTATCTACTTTATACCTTCAGATTTGTCCTTTTAATCTTATTATGTTAAAATTTTCGGGTTAGACCTTTTTATCCGTAATTAAGTGTTTTACGGTTATTTTAAGGTCACCTAATTTAAATTCCATGTTTTAGTGTAACTAACAGGCTAGTAAAAACACGTAACTAAGTGGTCTTATTTTTTTATGCATAACTAAAATAAAACCTAATCAATCTTTTTTTAGACATGGTAGATGTAAATACCCATAAAGTTGATAAAAATAGAAAACTCAAAACACCATGTTAATAAAGCAATCCTATTACTTCATAAACACGTACATAATTTTACATAAGTCCTACTTACACTTATAAAAATCAATCGTCATTGATAAAGTTATGCTTTTTAAAAGATTTCTCAAACGTACTAACACCATGGAGTCGAATAAATAACCTCCTTTTTAAGGTTCAAAATGAAGTAATACCGAAAGCAGTAACGTGGTTTCAGTATCTAACCTTATTTCTCGTTTTTCTTTCCTGGAAAACCGGAGGCTAATAAAAAGTAGAATTACACCCTTTATACACAAGTCTATAAAAATAAACCATTACAGCAACAATTACCTAGTGTTTGCTTACACAAATTGTGTTATGTTATTCAAATAGGTAGTGTTTATGGCCCCGCGCTGGGTATTATACGAGCCGTTCGCCGGAGACAGGGTTTTTTGTGGTACCCTGTTTTATTGTTTGTGCGCGAGTTTTATGTGTATAATAATTATAGTTAGGTTCAGCTTTTGAAAATATGTTTAGCTAACAAGCTTGGACCGAACTTGCGAATGAATCGAAAACCAGTGTTTTAATCATTTGAAATGACGATACGGTTGGTGAGATTAAGGAGTTCCATAATGGACATATCGTGTAAAAAAATGTATATTAGTATTCTATCAGCAATCTAGTTCCCATAGTACAAGTGTTGCTTAGTTTGGGACTAGAATATGGTGTGTGAGAAGTCCGTGAATATTTATTTATATTTATTGCGCTGTATTATGTCAATATTTACCTACAAAAAAACTTATCAAATCCGTTTTATTTTTAGGTCATCTTAGAGAAAAAATTGGCACCCTAAAGAAAGTTTATGAATAGGCAAAGGTTATCGAGATGGCTAGAATAGAGGAGCAAGAGGCAGCGACCTGGAAGAGATACGAGTGTCAAAGAAAACCTATTGAGGGCTTCTTTACTGTGTCAAGGCTGGACAACGAGATACGACAAAGGTCTATCCCACTTATATTATAAATGCGAAAGTTTGTATGAATAGGTGACGACCGATGTGGCGCAGCGGGCGAAGGTCCGCCTGCGACGCAGCAGGTTACGGGTTCGATTCCCGCCTTGGGATAAATGTTTGTACAAATTAGTTAGTAGTTGCAAATATTTATTCCGGGTGTTCTGGGTATTTTATATGTGTAATAAAAAATATCTATCTATGTAATGTATTGTATTAAGTACCTATGTCAGTCATCTAGTACCCATAACACAAGCTCTGCTTAGCTTGGGGCTAGATGATGTTGTGTGGATTGTCTAGCATTTTATTTATTTATAGATAGAAAGAAAGAAAGAAAAATTAGTAGAATGAGCGGCCTTATCTCTGAAAGCGATTTATTCCAGGTTGTATGTATGTTTGTTATTTCATGCAAAAACAACTCAACGGATTTAAATGGAACTTTACGAAAGTTTGTATGAATAGATAGATAGCAGGCAATACTTTATTGTGCAACGGAAAATACATAAAATCTTATAACTTAATTAGGTAGAATGGGCGGCCTTTTCTCTGATAGCGATTTATTCCAGGATGTTTGTTTGTTGGATGTTTGTTATTCTTTCATGCTACTCAACGGGTTTAAATGAAACTTTACAATAATTATTTATTATTTAACTATTTAACACAGAATGCATTTTCTAGATGGTTTTTCTAACGCTGTAATTAAAATATGAATTAAAAAAGATTTATTACATACCCTTAAACAATATATTGTTAGTATGAGATGAAAATATAACAGTGAATAGGTATGTAGGTACCAAAATAATTTACAAAAATTAGTGTAGTAGTAGCCCTCTTTATTTTACCCGCCAAAAATACCAAACCTTATTAAAAAAAAAGTAATCAGCCTTTTGTGGTCGTTATAACCATAAAAAGGTTGTATTAAAACATCTAATACATTTTGCGGTTGCGTTTTTATCTTAGTAATAATAAAAAATTAAAAGTTTTGAAGTTTGTGTATTAATCATGTTCTTCTTTTTATCGTGTCGATGCTACAACTGTATTTTGTTGTAGCATCGTGTTGGAAAGATTAGCCAGACTAGACACTGCTCTACCGTGCCTAGCTGTTACCGGTGTGCGCCACGAGGAGGCTCTTTCCATGCACCCATTCTTTCCATTAATCATGTTAAAACTAGTTAATAGATTTAGATAGATATTATATTAAAGTTTAAGTGTAGTGAAATTAAAATTGAAATATATAAAATCGTTTTTTGAGAAGGTGTTGGCCCAGTCCTAATAAAAAGTTATGAAAAGTAGATATAAGTGGGAGTCTTTGACTTCGACTAAAAGAAACCAGCATACCATGTTTTTTTAAAATAATTGATTTTTTAGAGAAAACTGACCCTTATGATTTAAAAACAAAAAAACATCCTATATCCTATAATATTAAATAAGAAATCACGACAAAGACGCAGGCTAAAGCAAGCCACAAAATTGAATTTAAAGGCGTCAATGAAACAATATATTAACTTTCATTTCTACCACCCCATTACAAAGTTTTTTAATTTCAACAATATCATTTTTAAAATCTAAAGTTATTAAGATTTTAAAAATGATATTGTTGAAATACTTTTTGCACCTAAAAGTTCAGCGATATTTTGCATTTAATTTTGCAATAAAAACCTTTTGATAAACCTACCACCTATATCAAGCCAGCTTGGTTTACTTGTGCAGTCACCTACTAAAGTGCTTACAAGTTACTTTCATTAGTTAAAAAATATGTATTTTTGGTACTTTTTCAGTCGAAGTCTTAATTACGTATTATAATTATTACCTTGATTTAAAAATAATGTATTTTTAACTGCTGAGAGTGATTAGCATTTTTTGTAGCATTTTAATTTATTTTTAAAAATTCTAAAATCCATAGATTCTTATTTCTTATTTTCTCTGCGGTTAAAAGCATTTCCCTTTTAAATATTTGTTACAAGTATTTTTTGTAGTTACGTATGATTTACTGGCTCATAACAAAGAAATATTAAGCAATAAAATCTACTAACTAAAATAATGGGCTACTTTCAATTAATTTATAACGACGCTTGTACTATAGCCGTTTCGTATTATTGTTATTTTGAGAACTTTACATTCTTAACTTTACACATAAATAACTAATTAAAAAAACCTTATTTAAAACCGACTTCAAAAAGAAGGTTATTAATTTAACTGTATGCGTTTTTGTTTGTTTGTAGATCGTTTACTCCACCAATTTTGATGATTCTTTTGTAATATTTATCTAAAGACCTCAAGGTACTTAAGTAACATCATTGGAATAAGAATAAGAATGTATTTATTGTATAACTGTGTAGGTACATAGATGTTAAAACAAAACGTTAGAATCGTTTATCAGTTCGGACAATATTATGTCTAGTAATAAATAATCATCATTACATAAATAAAAATATATTTATTTTTATATTATATTATACCAAATATCTACAAGCTGAACTCTTTAGGCCGAAGCTTTCAGATTTCAATTTCATGAAAAATCGTTTCCGATTTATTTCGCAAATAAAAATAACTGCTTAGCTGATGACCCGTCAAACAGAATGTTATTCGCGATAAAAATCATATGCCGGAAAAAGTTTTATATCAACGATTTTCTCTACAAATGTATAGTCGTAAAAGAATTTATTACGCCACGCCCCACGTCCGCAGTTACATTTTCATTTAATGTTTTTGCCCACTGAAATAAGGGCCTTTATACGTGTTAACCCTAATGTCTCATTGACACGAATGGTTCTACTGAGGATTTAAGTAAAATGTCCCCTTTTTGTACCTTTGACTTTGTCTTACTGCTTATGTCTTCTAATAATATTCAGCGCGGTTATGCAGCTAGTATCTTGGGTATGCTTCCGATTGGTAGTGATTTGGAGCAGTTGAGCTATCTATAGATCATTTGCAACGGCCTGTAGATAGCTCAACTGTTTCTTATATATTTTATATGCTGTACATTTTTTACTGTAATAATACTGTAATAGTAAGTTTGTTTGTGAATAAAATAATAATAATATACTGTAGATATACTTTTTATGAGAGATATTGTGGTCATTACAATGAACTTGCAAAGAGCCATAGTAGACCCATGAGATGGACGGACCAGATAAGAGCAGCCATTGATCTTGCCCTACATGAGTGTGCGAGAGCAGTGGGGGATGGTTGTTAAGGGAGCCACTGGCCATGACGATCACGAGCACTCTGTCAAGAGTGTTGCGACCAAGAAGAAGAATCATTAACTTAGCTGTACACTGCTGAACGTGGGTCTCTCCCAAGCACCACTGAATCTGGTCTTCGGCTCTCTACATTCCGCAGATCGTCACTCCATCTCGCCGGAAGACGTCCTACTAGCGTAGTTTTATAAGCGTTACTTAAAAAATTAAAAGAAATTTAAAGACTGAAGTTAGTTAAAAAATAGAGGTCTTATTACCTCAAAAAACGTAGTCCTATTAACATGCCTCCAGAGACCTTAAAAAGATAAAAGGCCCAAGTAAACTGTGTAATATAGTCTAATGATATATTTTACCATAAAAAGCTCACATATTTGATTCTGAAGTATTTGAGCTACTTTTTGCTGATTTGCGTGGGTTTTTTGCTGATAAGTAAAATTTAGAATTGTTATAGATTCAGACTTCTATTCACCATTTGATTCATTTGATACCTACATCATGCTATAATGGTGTTTTCTAAAAAATCCTATTCAGCAATCACCAGTGGAGTTTTAATTTTTTTACAGAAATCTGCGCTAACTACGTATGGCATTATGGCAGTGGACCGGAACGCATACCTAAATTCTGAATTTTTGGAATATATTTCCAATATACTAATTAAATTCCTATCGTATTGGTAAATATTCAATGTTTTCTAGCATATGATCTATTTTTACTTACATGTTTTACTTTGAACTTTTAAGAGCTCTGACATTAATTTTCTTAAAAAAAAACCACTTCTGATAACCAAAACGAACTAACCAAAAAATTATAACCCATAAGCGTAAGAAAGAATTTACCAGATGCAAAACATGAAGTAACAACTAATCTAAACAATAAAAACAATTTCAAAGTTAACAAATTACACGAGAGACCCGCCCGTCAAAAGTCAACAGCTCCGCTCCCAAACTTGAAGACTTCATAACATGAACATAAAGGGCTTAGACTTATGTTACAAGTTGCCCTTTCTGAAGGCTTATTCCTAACCTTACCCACAATGCCCTTGTTATATTCGTCTGTTTACTGTAACATTTCTTCTTAGAGTAAGTGGTTTTTAAAAAAGATCAAATTCTAAAAATTCTAAAGATCAGAATAAAAGTAATATAATATAATAATAATAAATAAAGCTAAACTTTGACTTTTTTTGTTTCTGTAGGTAAATTTAGACTTCTACGTGAGTATAGGTATAATGTGAAATTCTAATCTATGTATGACAACAAACCAAACAAACAAACGCTTAGAAATTAATAAATATGAGCGTTCTCAATAATTTTGGTTACCGCAACATCTAACGGTTTTTTTTTATCAACCTATGCGGTCCCACTGCTGGGCCCATTCCCGGTCGAAGGAGTCCATTCGAAACGAAAATTTGAAAAGATAAATTTTCATCGTTGATGTTATATTGTACATGGTTTGTACGGCAGCTCGATAGGGAATAAATCCTTTAAGGCTGAGCTTGTTTTGGTATAATTGCAACCCTTTAAGTAAGATGTTATGTAGATTAGAGTTTTGTGCCTAGAAGTTTATATAGTTCAGTTTATAGAATTAATATAAATTGTTTTTTTTTCTTGTCAACTAATAATTTAAAAGTACTACATAACTCTTGAACAAACTTATGTAGGTGTTTGAATTGCAATTACTACTTTTTAGTTAAAATAGTAGGTACTGATAGCTCTTTCAAGTACAAGCTCTACTAATTTATTAAAGTAGGTAAGTAAATACAGTGCGTCTGTCTATTTGTTCTTTTTTCATTTTAACTATTATTGCTGTCTTTAACCTATTATAATATTTGCAATACAAAAATGTGATAAAAAATTTTTGCTACGTTTTGGAAACCAAAATATTCGATGTATTTTTCAGTATTCCAATTATAGGTTCCGTACCTGAATTTTTGGTTAGGAGACCATAAATAGAGTAAAACACGAAGAATTCCAAAGGTCTGGGTATGACTGTCCGAGTGGCATTCGGAATCCTCGACCTTTGCGCAAATACCACGCAACAAGGTTTGCCAAAATCGGGTCAGTAGGTACGGCGGTTTAGCATTACACGTGTAAAAACGTAACCCGTATTTAACGTAGGTATTAGTTCACGTATTTAATTTCCAAGGGAGGTTACGTCTATATTCATCCAGTGCATTAAACATACAGTAGCTTGTAGTTAAGCAATAGATGAAAAGAGACGAAGACCGGGCTCGATGGCGCGTCTTGAGAGAGATCTACGACCAGCAGACTGATATAGGTTGAAGTGTAATATTTGCCTATGACAATGTATTATCAAAATTATATGTCTCATCACCATCATCATCATCTTCCTACCCTTGTCCCACATTATGTGGGGTCGGTACAACACGTCCTCTTCTTTCACTCTCCTCTATCAGACGTCATCTCAATGCTCACAGCAACGCTCCTATACCTCAGAGACATATAATTTTGATAATACATTGCCTTTCTTACACATGTCATCTTTCACACAGTCCATCCATCTTTTCTATGTAGTACCTAAATCTCATGTCCCTTTAATGTTTTCAGAACACAACCCATTCCTGTTTGACAGTAAATAAGAACATTGGTTCTCTTCTTCGGAGGAGCTCTAAATCTAATATCTTTGTAGGTTTTTCGCAATGTAATGACTAATACCTAATGAACAACGTAAAATAATTGCATTCTTTAAACTTGCCCAGTCGATGTACACCAATTAATGAAGTTCTTTTTCACACAGATAATAATAGACATAGCACGAAATATAAAGAACTTAATCTTTGCTAAATCTTTTTGTGAAAGAATCTGTTGGTCTTCAAAGAGTGCGGCCATTGTCGAAAGTAGCTTGACAAATTTGCTGTCCAAAATACATAATATACAGTCAATAATACCTGTACGATATGCTGCAAAACTTTCAACGTTTTGAATAAGCTGCAATATTTTAAGTTAATAAAAATGTTTTTTTTTATTATTTCCCTTTCCTACTGGAGTTTAACGGATAAAATAATGTATTTGTTCCCATTCGCCCCACTAAAATGATACTATTAATCTTTTGGGTCGTTTTCTGGTAGGACCTTTTTAAATCTGACATCTTATCTTTTTATAGATCGAGATGATTTTACAGCGTTATGGACCACTTTTTTTTTACTCTTATCCCGATAAACAGGACATTGAAGTATCTGGTACATTTTACTAGATACAATCCAGTAAAATGTACCTAGTAGATTGTATCTAGTAAAATGTACCAGATACTCACATAAAATGTACTGTACATCATAAAATGCACAGGCATTTTGAAACCTTGCGTAGGTAATTTTGACCAAGCGTTGTTTGGGTACTTTTGAAAGCATCTGTAGCGAAGTGTCGAGGCAGAAAATATATTTTCTGTCCATGGCGTAGTACTATTGTGTAAAGGCGGGTTCTAACCGGAAAATTAAGACGGCTTTCACTTTTGTCCGTTTCATCCCCATTTTATCAGAACCTAGTCCCATTCATTTCTTTTCTATATAATTTTCGCATGAAATAAAGAAGGCAATAGATATCTAGTAAATTAATTCGAGAGTATTACGACTCATATACATCGCTTGTGTGTGTGAAATAGAAAGAACCTCGTAAATAAAAATATTAATAGACATTTCAAACATCGTGCTGTACTCTCTTACTAAGTAGGTATAGCTTGTGCTAGATAGATAATAAAAACGGCCAAGTCCTAGTAGGTTTCGCGCAAGAAGAGTTCCTTAAATACTAATTTTATTATGTTGTAGTTTGGTTCTTTTGTCTTTACTGTTATAGCGACAACAGAAATACATCAACTATGTAAATTTCAACTCTCTAACTATTGCGGATCATGAGGTATAGAACTCTGTCTCAGAAATAGGGTCCCGTTTTACCTTTCGAGTACGGAAACCTAAAAAATACCTAGATACTCATAGAAAATTGTACTCCTGGGATAATTAAATACATCCACATAATGTAAGCCAGTGGTTTTACTTAGTGAATGTATTGGTCAGTAGAGCTAACGCAAAAGTTTTATACCCCACAAATGATGCCGAAAACATTTTATTGGCCAAGTAAAGCTCTTGGAAACATTCCACAATAGGCACCAAATATTAAAGCACCCACGCGATTTTACAAAGAGCACCTAAAATAAAGTGAATTTTAAAAACATGATAAAGATGTAACACAGATCCGCTTTATGTTACAAGTACATATAATGTATAAGATGCTCTATATATTATAGATTATTATAGATTGCAAAACTATTACTGACTTCTGCTATCTTACAAAAACACTTGCGAACATTACTAACGCCTATTAAAATTATAGTAAACCTACACTTACCTACTACGTTACGACTTTACAATACAATCAATACTACGCAAACATTTCAACACAATTATTTATAATTCAAATCAAAAGCATACTCTGTTATTATGTGGATATTTTTTGCATTCATTTATTTAATTAAATCATACTTGAGCCACTATCAAAGGTGTTCTTCGTGGAATAGCGTGGGTGCTCTAAATCTAGGTGCTCGTAAAGGAATGCCTTCAAACTTAGTTCCAATAAGATTGGTTAACGTTAGATCGGTCGTGTTGTGACACAGCTCCTATAAACTTACTTTGTGAGTTGCGCCAACTTTTTGTTCCGAAAACTTCGACCCTCTTCTGAGAGCCTTGATTGAATGACTGTTGACAATTCGTTTTATTATTCTAAACTAGTTTTTTTAAGAGAATATCCTTAAAATCTCATAATACCATTAAACCAATATCATTTCAAGTGTGTCGTAATAGTGAAAGTAAATAAATATTTCGCTTATTGTATTTTTGCGTTTAAAAATTTCGATCATGTCACTATGTAAAAGTTTGCGACTTAAAACTAATCAAATCATTGGACGCATCAAAATAATCTTATAAATTTAATTAAATAAATCAACTGTATTTTTAATTTAAATACAGGGTCAAATTCAGGGTCTAGTCTGGCCAATTCTTTCAACACAAAGATACAACAACATTAAAATACAAATAAAATAAAAATTAAGCCTTGCGCGATTTTTAATTATCACCGACTATTTGAATCAATATTTACGACATTTTTAAATTTAAGTGTATAAGTTAGATAACCATCTTAGAATGTGTATACTATCTATTGAAAAGTTAGTGATCACAATATGTCACGATTACATGGTAATCAATATATTCAGTCTGCGCTAACTTTTTATAAGATAGACCATAATTTATTGTGTGTATAATATATGTCTGAGCGGACATAAATGCACAAGCAAAAATGTTCAATATTTTCGAAAGTACAAAGTTGGTGCTGCGACTGGGATGTAGTTCTAAATCTTCTTATTCTCGTAAGGAGCTTACCGTAAGTCTTTGACAATCGAATGCGAGCGATGGAGACTTCCCTATAGTGATGGGAAATGCAGCTAGACTGTATTTTGTACTCATTTATCTGAATAATTGAAAATGCATCTTAATAATGTAATAAGTAAGTGTTAGTGGCTTAAAATTCCACTTACATTACATATTGATAAAGATAATAAAAATGTTTACAAGTAAATTATGTCGTATATACATAACAATTGCACAAAACGATTAAGGTATTTTCATGACATTAGGATTCTTTTTATCAGTGAAATAAAATGAATTATAGGCTTAATATCTAATTTAAAAATGTTTTTCTAACTATATTTTTTTCAAACTTGTCATTATTATGAAACTCACCCCAATTTTTTACGTGCCACAGCCTGCCCTACTCGAAGTAAATTTAAATTTTAACGGAAAATACTGAGTCGGGCGGACAGAATTAATTCTAACGGATGTTAATCTGAACACCTTGCGATTTAAAGGTTGTGCGACAGCCCGGCGAATGTAAAATTAGGCAGGTACTTCGAAATTTGTTTGAGAAAATTTGTGGGGCGGTCGTGGCTAAACCGCCCCTTATTTTGGTGCCGAAATAAATTTACACTATTTTAAACAAAAAATGCTGTGATGAAATGTAGGAGCCATGAGTATAAACTCACAGGAATATTTTTTTTTTTCATAATAATAATCATAATCATTTTATTGTTTGTGAAACCAGCTCAAAATACATTTCAGATGATATGAAACTTAAAATTAGCGCCACTAGCTTCTGCCATTAGGTATTATTTTATTAGGTAATATTATCAAGAATATTAATAAAAATAATGTCGTGATAAAATAATAAACGCTTGTACCTCACGTATACTACATAGATAAAAAAATGTAAAAATAGACTTTATCGAGTAAAATCACGTACGCGAATTTAATATTGTGATACTTATTTTGACTCAGGGCTCTTCTTATCTTATTTACAAAACAAATATGTTTTTGAAAATTCAAAATCATTGTCAGATCACAAAGACAGTCAGATATTAAAAACTATAGCATTCCTTTGTGAATGTCCACAATGGAAACATGTTCTGAATTTTTATCAAACCGATTGTATTCTGTCAGCTGCCTTGGTTTCGAGCAGAAATCTATTCAATATTTATGCTTTGATGGGCTTACTTTAAATAAGTAAAACATCAAAGAAAAATGAACTTTCAATCACCAAGAGTTATTTTGAATTCATTCAGATTTGATTGTTGTCTATAAATAAGGATTTTTTAATTCTCAAAATATTATTGTTTTGTTAATCTATCATATTCTCTTGTCAAATCCTAATTTACGAATACACCTTATATAACAAATAAATAATGCTGGACAATCCACACAACATCATCTAGCCCCAAGCTAATCAGAGCTTGAGTTATGAGTACTAGAAGACTGACATACTTAATACAATACATTACATAGATAGATATTTTTTTATTACCTATACATATCAAATACCTAGAACACACGGAAAAATATTTGCAGATCGTACAAACATTTATCCCAAGGCGGGAACCGAACCCGCAACTGCCGCGTCGCAGACGGACCTTCGCCCGCCGCGCCACATCGGTTGTCGACGTTGTCGTATTAGACATACTTAGTTATATATTATTGAAGTGGAATGTAAGTAGTTTAAAGTGCCATAACTTTACATACTTCTGTATTCAATAAATGTTTTATATACATACACAATCTATGTATAAATATAAATCGTTTTATGTTACGTCACATTATTTAGGAGGGCTTGACTAGCTGTAATAAGGATGGGAGAGGAGGTCAAAAAAACGTTTAACTTAATATATGTACAACCCCTAACTGCAGCCAGTATCTTGGGCACGCTTCCGATTGGTACTAATTTGGCAACTGATCCAAATTAGTACCAATCGGAAGCGTGCCCAACTATCTATAGATCGTTTGCAACGATCTGTAGATAGCTCAACTGTTTGTTAAGTATTTTATATGACAATGTACATTTTGTAAATACTGTATAGTCGTAAGTTTGTTTGTGAATATATACCCCTAACTTCAAAAGCACGTACATTATACCAAGTGAAGTCAGAAGCGGACGTTAGACAATATTGCATATAATCTCTGCTGAGTAGCTGTAATCCTCATGGAATAGTAAAAGGAGAAAATGAAAAAGTTATTAAGACATCAAAGCCTGTGAGACCCGTGGCTTCAGCTTATCTCCGATAGGAATATTCAATCTGTTCTTTAGTAGCTGGAAACGACATAAAAAAAAATATATAATCATAATGATATTGGTTAAAGATGTTGACATAACTAAAAAGAATATAAGTCAAACATTCTTATTCTGGACAATTGACACATCACACTCTAGTCCCAAACTAAGCAAAGCTTGTACTATGGGAACTAAATTGCTAATAGAATACTTTTTTTTTTGTAAATACATACATAGAATACATAGTTACACCAAACATACAAGGATCGTTTAGAATCGCTTTATATACTAGGTGATTCTAGATGCTAGTTTCAACAGCGCCTAGAAGAACGGCCTAAAAACTGCGGTTTGAATTGTTTTTTTTTGTCATTTGCAAAATATGACAAAAAGAATGAATACATCTTCATTCTTTGTCATTTTTGGGCACTGTAAAATTCTAGCACGTTATAAAGCCAGTTCCAAACCCTTTTGATTTTTAAATTTTAAGCAATCGTTGCAAACTTTCTTCCGAACCCCCCAAACCACGCAATACAAACAAACAAAATAAAAGCTTTTGACAGGCAAAAGTTCGGAAAGCTTTAACCGAAGAAAAACCAAAGCCAACTTAAACTTTTTAAATCTTCTGTTGTCATTTCCCGTTCCTTTGAATCTGCGTCGGTTCGTCCCACAAAGATTTTTCAATCGACATCGGATTTCCTTGGACGGTGGCGTAGGGAATCTATCTACATTTTGCGAGTGCATAGAGGAAATCGACCAATGATGGGTTCTTTTTATCATATGAGAATCACGGGGTTTGCGTCCGATCATGTTAGTGGCCGGCGATTACTTTTGTGAAGACTTATCAACGATTCTCTTTTGTTACTTTGATTATCAAAGAGACTTAGATATTATAATCTACTTGATATTGTTTTATCTATTTTTTTATGCACAGAGCCGCCTTTTTTGTCATATACCTACCTAATTGAAACATTTTTGGCCGTTCTAGGCTCTGGTTAAACTGGCACCTAGAACCACCTAGTTTTTAAAGCGATTGTGAACGAGGATGGGTTGTTACTTTGTCTTCTATATTTGTTTTAAAAAAAATTTTAAATTTTACTTTAAAGTTATGATGTACATACCACATACCTACACATATACGTTTCGGATGTTTTTTACTTGTAATTGAAGTCTTTCTCATAAACTTTTGATTTGCAATCCAAATGCCGGCTTTAATCATCATCATCAACCTATATCAGTCCACTGCTGCACGTAGGTCTCTCAAGACGCGCCACTGAGCCCGGTCTTCAGCACTTCTCATGTTTGCCAGCTACACTCCGCAGATCGTCGCTCCATCTCGCCAGCTTTTTCTGGCAACAAGGAGCAATTTGTGGCAACTCTTCGCTCGTTACATTTACTCAACCAGCCGCAAAATAACGAGATTACCATCAATCATGCATCGCTGTAAAACGAAATATTTCACCAAGTTATTTCAGCAGCTTACACCGCTTAAGGTCCAAACTCAGAGGCTTTAAAACGGTTATGTTAAACCTAACGTCTGCTAAAGCATTTCATCAAATTTTTTAACTTTATGTAGAGCAAACTAAGCATTATAAAAATAAAATAGAATACATTTTATTGACACAAAAAGAAACATACAGGTACATAACGGACCGCAATTATTGAGCAGATAGTAAATTATGATAACTATTGATAGTTTTAAGTCAAAGTCAAAATTACTTTATTCAGTAAAATCACAAGGATCATTTAGAATCGTCTTACATACTAGGTGATTCTAGGTGCCAGTTCCACGCGACCAGAGCCTAGAAGAACTCTTTTATTATTCGATACCACACTTGAGATTTCTCACGGGCAAATTTATTTGTTATATTAAGGGACAGAGTCCATTACATGTCTTGAACAAAAAGAAAAAACTTCCGTGTAATAAAAAAACAGCTAAAAAGTTACAGACACAAGTTTATCTTTTATTTTTATTTTACATTATACACATATACCCCTATCTTATAAAAAGTTAGCGTTGACATTATGTCACCATTACGTATGGTAATAAACACATCAAGTCTGCGTTAACTTTTTATAGGATAGACCAATAGACTTAGAGTCGATAAGCACGGATCAGATACTGAAATGAAAAAAATAACTAAAATAGACCTAAGGGTTCATTGCTACAGTGGACATTGGCCCTTAAGGTGCAGACTAAGAGGCTTTTAAAATGGTTATGTAAATCTGCGTTCATTAAACCTAACGAACATTCAGTTCCGTAGTTCAGGGAGATTACGTCCCGTTTCGGTTTGAAGGATATTTTTTTTGTTTCATGTTTCTTGTTGGTAATGAATCCGTGCTCACAAAGAGCCGAGTTACAGTACTCTGAAAAATTGGAAAAAAATTAAAAAGAATCAGCATTTGTATGATAGTCAATGAGTAACTCATATCAGTCTCCTTCTCTCAATCACTCACATCAAAATACGATTATACAGGGTGGTTTAAAGAAGGTTGCTGATGGCCAAGTCGAAAACCATGAAAGAGAATAACCAGAATAACAGAATACTTACTTCGTTTGAATAAACCTTTTCAGCAGCTCAAAAACCACTCTTTAAACATATAAATTATAACCATTGCGAAACCACTTTAAAAGAGTATGTATCTATGTATTTACAAAACAACTTACCCTCTTAACTTATAAAAAGTTGCGTTGACTTTATGTCATCATTACGTATGGTTATCAATAAATAAATAATGCTCGACAATCCACAAAACATCATCTAGCCCCAAGCTAAGCAGAGCTTGTGTTATGGGTACTAGAAGACTGACATACTTAATACAATACATTACATAGATAGATATTTTTATTATACATATAATACCCAGAACACCCGGAATAAATGTTTGCAGAACATACAAACATTTATCCCAAGGCGGAAATCGAACCCGCAACCTTCCGCGCCGCAGGCGGACCATCGCCCACCGCGCCACATCGGTCGTCAAATACTTCAAAGTCTAACTTTTTATAAGATAGACCGTTACTTACGTTAACGCAGACTTGATAATATATTGTTTACTTTTTATAAGATAGGGGGTTATTAGTCTCTATCAGCAATTTAGTTCCCATACTAGCTTTACTTAGTTTGGGATTAGAGTCATCTATGTAGATAGGTAGGTACATAATGCGATAAGTTATATACCCAAGAATATTTTCTAATTAAAACAACACCAATCCAATCAACAAGCGTTATTTTTAGCTAACACGACAAAAACAAGGAAATCAGTTATGTGCACGACGACGCATGAAATTCCCTTTACCGGGATATAACGACACTATCAAAATCAAAGGACGCTACAAAAGTAAAAAGCGAGCGTATTCGATGTGGAAAATTACTATTGGAAGATCAACCGCACACCTAGCAACTTGTTACGTACAAAATACATTGTAAAATTCAAGCAGCAAAGCGTTGTGCGTAGCGTAGTACGAAAGCGCTGAAGATATTTATCGAAATAAATCGGTGAGATTGAATGACACACCGTTAGCGTAAACAGAAGAACACAAGACTTCATTAAATTAATGATTAATATACAAATAAATATTTATAAGCTTTGGCTTATAAACAACGATACACGAAATTGATAGATTCACTAACATTAGGCGTTAGAGCTTTTAATTTCTTAACAATGTTTAGTTTTCTTCTAATATCTCTCTTAAAAGTTGAACATAGTTAAGAGATACTGGGAGTACCTTATATGAAAATAATGAATGAAATAGATATCCTCTCTCTGTTCTTGAAACACGATGTAGCGTCTTCTGTTTATCCTCTAATACATATTTCGATCTCTCCACTAAAATTGCCCGATAAAGTTGCCTACAATTGCACCTTGTGCGTTTAACCTAACAAATCGATGCGGTACAAGGCCTTTGTCGTGCCACCGGGGCTTAAACGCATCACGGTCGAGTGGGCTTCGCGATCCAATAGATATTTTAGTCTACATAGGTATTGGTTTTTGAAAATTGTTGGCTTTCGGACTTTTCGTCGCCTCTCTAGGCTGCCGCAATAACGGAAGACTTTACAATAAAAAAGATATTCATTGACGTTTCTGTATCAGCCTAGCATGTGTAAATAAGTACATAGGCACATAAAACTTCTATGTTCTAAAGCAAGTAGATAGGTATAACCTTTTTTTAGCATTATATTTGTCTGTCAACGTTTTGTTTTTTTACTCTATCATATTCCTAGTACTTAGTTGTTTTAGTGTTTGTAAAATAAAAACATTATTTTTATTTTTGATATCAACACACTTGTCTTCTACTTTAAAAGGTGTGTAGGACGTAGAATGAAAACGATTACGTTTCAAGATTTCAAATGGCATGCTCTACACAAAGGTACATTTCATACATATTTTTTCACAAAAGAAATGCTTCGAGACGATAGAACGTAACATTTTGTTATTTTGATAACAAATGCTATTTTCAGGTTCAAGTTGAAATTGTTTTTCAAACAAGATTTAAAACTATAATGTTTGACATTATCATGGTTTTGAACATAGTTTTCACTATAAACGGGATATTTACAGTACAGTACATTAGTAGTACATTTGTGAGTAAGTATCGGGAAACAAATCAAACTCACAAATCATGGTAAATATCCCGTTTATAATGAAAACTAAGATTTAAAACTGTTTCTAAAATCTACTTTTTAGATAACTGTTTAGATAATTAGGTAATTTATTAACACTAAAAATGGATGCGTCTATTTTATTTATTAATATTTTTAATCCACGAGGTTCTATGTTTTCTTTTAAATTACGTTTAAATTTATTCATTTGGATTACCTTTCCAAAACGTGGCTTCACTCATTCAATTTGAGTAAATAAGTATAAATATAGTCAATTTTTTTAAAGCAATAGGCAAACGCTTGACCGCAATCTCACATGATGTTAAATGATGATGCGGCCTACAATATAGTGCGTTTGCCGTTCGTGAATCAATTTTTAGGTGTATACCATTATTATAAGGACCTATTCTGTAAACATTAAATAAATAAATATAAAAAAACAAGAATTCCACTTCCTGGCGGTCCTCAAAATAAAAGTAAAGCCAAAGCGCAAAATACAAGCTTTATAATCAACGTCACCAAACGAAACGCGAAGAAAGTCGCGGGAGGATATAAACCTTATCAATATCACCTCGCAATGGTACAATTAGCTCTACTTCTTAAGCCTGGAAAAAATCGACAATTCATTGCATAAAATCCTTAAAGCTTCGTTTGAATATCCGATAGTTAATCCCTGAAAGCCGAACAAAAGAATAATTAAGACAGTTTCTAAGTTTAAGACAAACGGAGCGTAGAACACGCACGGTTTTACGATGAAACTTTATTTTTAAGTTTTGAATGTTTGCTGGTTCTCTACCAGCAAACCTCTATTTAGGGCGAGGCTGACCTTTGTACATGTCCTATTTTTAAGTTTTCTATAATTCTGTTATTTTGTTTTTGTGAGCGTACAATAAAGAAATAGATACTAAATAAATAAATAATGCTGGACCATCCATACAACATCATCTAGCCCCAAGATAAGCAGAGCTTGTGTTATGGGTATACCCATAACACAAGAATACTACTCATCTTCTTCTTATCGTGTCGATGCTACAACTGTATTTTGTTGTAGCGTCGTGTTGGAAAGATTAGCCAGATTAGACACTGCTTTGCCGTGCCTAGCTGTTACCGGTGTGCGCCACGAGGAGGCTCTTTCCATGCACCCCACTCATAATACTACCATACTAGAAGACTGACTTACATAATACAATACATTACATAGATATTTTTTATTATACATATAACCCAGAACACCCGGGATAAATATTTGCAGATTGCAGAGATCGTACAAACATTTATCCCAAGGCGGGAATCGAACCCGCAACCTTCCGTGTCGCAGGCGAACCCTCGCCCGCCGCGCCACATCGGTTGTCACAATTTAGTCTTAATTTTATTCGGTTATGTTCGCGAAAAGTAAAATCTAAAGACTCAAATGTATGGAGTAAAAGAGTGGGTTTTTGAACTAAAATCATTTTTTTCTATTAAATTTTTGTGTGTAATTTGATTACACATGACACATAATAGGTTTGTAACTGATTGTTGTTGCGAGAGTAAGATTTATTTTTCATTAAATTTTTATTTTACTTCAGAAATCGGAAAGTGTTCAATATTTCAGATCATTAAGAATATAAGAATAAGAATATATTTATTGTGTAACTGTGTGTTATATGTTATATACTTTACAAAATATGAAATATTTGAAATCACTGTTTCAACATGTGTTGTTGTGACGCAAATGAGCATGGTTTTAGAAAAACGCGCGGTAGTCGCGCGGTTTCGATCAGTGTGGCAAGACCCTAAGCCAGCTATTACTGCGACACTCAAATATGCAATTTATCCTCATTATTTTAATGTCGTCGTGAACATTAATCACCTTACACTCCATTAGTGCTTAAATTACTTTAGCGAACATTTTAATTTTATAGTTCTGTTGGGGATTTTCTTAGGGCATAATTAATGCGTTTATTAATATGTCTATTTTATTGATATAGGTACCTTTTGGTGAGTTTGATGCTCACAAGCCAGTACGTCGAGTAGGTAATCAAATGTACTAAAAATATGAGAACAAAATAAAGAGTTTGGTGAATTGTCCGTGAATATTTATATTGTATGCTCTGCTTTTAAAGGCCTTACTATGCAATCATGAATGGGTCTGCAGATATAATTTGACATAACTTGTAGATAAAACAAAAGAATCAAGATAAAACTCTTAACAATAAATTATGTATAATTATTATCCATGATCCCAGTGTAACCATTTATCGCGGAAAGCTAGTGTTTTTGAACACCTCTGTTTGCTACTGATTTGGATCTGTTAAGCTATCTATGTTTTATTTCATAATTAACATCGTCAATTAATTAGGCACTTAGGTAAGTTTAAGTTAATTCTATTTGTTCATACGATATGAACAAATAGAATTAACTTAGATAACATCTTATTAAATGTCCTTCTACTAAAGTTACCTTAATAATATTTTTAAATATGTATCTTGCTAAAATTTCAGAATGAAATATTTATTAAAATACACAAATTACATTAATAAATCTGAAGAAAGCCTAAATGGTTTAGTTTATAAATATGATTCATCTTACAGCGAACAAACTTGTCTTGATCTTGACTAAGTAAATAATTCACTTTGAAACTTCCAAAGTTGAGACGTATCACTGGTTATTTAACATTTTCAAAGAAAAACAAGTATTTGAGTTGAAGCATTTTACCTAAAGTTCACAGGCTTAACGGATGATTAACCAAAATTCATCATCATCATCATCATCGGCAGTCCCTATTAGCCCACTGCTGGGTATAAGCCTCCTCCCTCAAACGCCACTCTTTTCTTAATTGGGCCTTTTGCATCCAGGTCCTACCCTGTACGGCAACGATATCGTCCATCCATCTGGCTGTTGGTCTGCCAAGGCCTCTTGTATGTCCTCTAGGCCACCATTCCGTCAAGGCCTTACTCCACCAAATCATGAAATCTTGCCAAGTGTTCTGCCCAAACAAAATTAACGATATTATAATATAAACGTGTTAACGATAGAAAACATTTAGTAAGCATGTTTGTTGTATAAATAAATAAATATTCACGGACAAATCACCCCTCACACACTTGTCCCAAACTAAGCAAAGCTTGTAGGTACTATAGGAACTAGATTGCTTATACTTATAAACATTTTTGTTGTAAACACATACATGTAATACATAGAAACACCCAGACACAGAACAAATACTAATGTTCATAACATGTAAAAAACCAATGGTTTAGTGGAAATTTGCTTAAAATTTTTCCGATTAAAACTTGAGCCATCTTAAATATCTAAAATACTTCGATTGTTTTGTTTTTTAAATCGTTGCAAATGACTTTACTTCAAAAGTTTTGATGTTAATTCTTGTTTTAGGTTTACTTAGATTAATGGTGATACTTTGTAGGTGTCACGTGACTTTGTTATTTTAAGTTTCAGACAAAACACCCTTTACCTCAGTTATACGAGAAACTATGTTATTTATTTAATGTAGGTGTTATTGATGTCATTTAATTATCGTTCAATTAACAGAAGCGAACAGATATTTCATGTACATATTTATATTTTTTTATACAATTTACAAAAACCCACTCGAAATATGTTACTGTTTTGACTCTGTTATTGAATTTATTCGTATTCTTTATCATTGTATATAATTAATTTGTAAATAAACAGTTTGATTTTGAACTTATTTATAAAATTTAGATATGTATATATATTTGTATACACACGTATAGATAATGCTTATGTAATAATCCGATATGTTTCCCAAAATTTAGTAATTTTTCCCGTGATTTTGGGTAAATCCGTCCTAATCCGCAACACTGCCGGTTTGATACCGGTTATTATTTAATACCGGAAGTGACCGCTTACCCGAAATATTGCGGTATTCGGTTTAATTATTGAATGTACGGTTATCCTGTAAACAAGATTCGCTTATCGCTTAACCTATACTTATTATTATTAAAAGCTTGTGGTAACTTTTGGTGATCCACTGCAAGGCAAAAGATCCTTTTACCGTCGTTGATAGAGGACCAGTACCTATGCATAACAGATAGTATGTATTTACAAAAAAAAGTTTTAGGTTTAAGTTTGTAATGAATCGATAATTAGTATTTAATAATTAGTAAAGTATTTTTGTAAACAATTAACTCGTCGACTAATTGTGACGGAACTTACCGCAATCTCGGTTGGATTATCAAATGACTAACAAGCTGATATCGTTTTGTAATTAGTCGATGTGTTAATTAGGATTATATTAGTGTGATTATGATTATGAGGTAGCCAATTTGGCTAATGAGTGCGATAAAGAGAGAGTATAAAAGGAGGAGTCGTTCAGTAGAGTGACTCAGTCATTGTTCAGTCGTTATTCAGTCACATTGAGTGGCACTCGGTCGCATTAAGTCGTGTGTTGAAGAATAAAGTCAAATTAATCTACGACAGTGTTTTATTTTCATTATATCTCAGAAGTGGGATAAACCAAGGTATGTAAAGTGTTCATTTTAAGGCCATTATATTTTTATTTTTTTTTGGAATTCATTAGCGTACAATTTTAAGAACTACCCTCATTTAGTTTTAGTATCAATTGTTGTTTGCATAAACCGGTCGGTATCAAACCGAGACTATCCGGTAGTGCGAACACCTTTCAGTTGGCAATTGCGAGCTACCCTCAATAAAATTCCACGAATCAAAAATGGCTAAATATAAGTACCTATTTTAAAGTACATATTTAGGCTATGTGCGCCTAAAGTGAATTGCAAGAAATATTTTATGCTATGTACCTATGCCTTATTTTCCAAATTACATCTGGACCTTAATTTTATTGAGTCGACAGGATTGAGTTGGCTATGTTTGCTGACTGGATTGAGTTGGCTACGTTTGCTGACTGGATGGAGTTGGCTATGTTTGCTAACTGGATTGAGTGGACTATGTTGGTCTACTGGATTAACTTCGACGTATGTATCAATTTTTTTTACATATATATATATGACTAGCTTGAACACGCGGCTTCGTCAGCGTGCACTGTATTTGGAGTTCATAAATCATCAACAATAGTGTTAGGAAAATTATGAACAACAATTTTAAAGTTTCTTATTTTACGTCAACCAGACAGTTCTAGACTGAACTGAAGATGAATTTGAACGCTTTGACATTTACAAATTGTTAACATTCTGATCTTATCAACTCTTTAAGTTTTGGTGTTGTGGTAGACGAACATATGGTTCACAAACTACGAACTAATATTTATTTTCTTTTACTTTAGAACTATTGTTTTAATTATGTTATTTCAGTACCTGTAACGCAATCTCTTGACTACTTTAAAGATTTTAGTAAATAAATAGTTGGTAATAGTGTCCTAGTCCACTCAATTGGTGGATGGATACGGCTATCGAATAGTCTTTTCTAGTGAAATGCCTGCGTCGTATGATTTGGTCAGTACGCATCATCTGACACATCTTGAGGCTGGAGTATGATGTTTCGTAAGAAACAGGAGGGTAGAACTGATAATGTTTTCCATTATCTTTCCCTACTTGGAAAGTTTGACAAAATATTCAAGAATAAGTCATTTGTTGTGGAACTGTGTATAAAATCTTTTTTAGCAGCCTGCTCATTTCAGGCGTGTAATAATTTATGCTTGAGTTAAAATACTTTCTATAATTATTATTTTATTTTATGTTTGAATTTAAACCTTTCAATGATTATCAATTATTTATGCTAAAATTTGAAGACTTTCAATAATTATTATTTTATGCTTAAATTTAAGGAGATTTAATCATTATTTTATGATAATTATAATCTCATTACAGCTCAAAGTGAATTAAAGTGCCACAACGATAT
Source organism: Ecliptopera silaceata (assembly GCA_932527185.1). NCBI lineage: Eukaryota > Metazoa > Arthropoda > Insecta > Lepidoptera > Geometridae > Ecliptopera > Ecliptopera silaceata. Next base: position 2,323,312 of record OW052205.1, on the reverse strand, counting down.
GTTTTTCTGGATCAGAATTCAGAAATTTGATTCACAATAACTTATTGTATTTTTCACAGTTTTAATTATTTTATTCACAGGAGCGTTGAATTACCAGATTGTAATACCCCAAGCGTTAAACAACCAAGAATGTTTCTGTCAATTTAATGTAAAATGGAACGAAATATTTTAGCACACATCGTTCGGGTATGCAACGAAACTATCCGGTTATGCTAGCTTGTATGGGTTCCTAATTTGTTTCGAAGAGGATGAAAATTTTGTTTCATGGACCAGTCGGATGTACTCCGAGACTATCTGGCTGTGCAAGCATTTTTCTACCTTGGAATTTATTAGCGCCTACCCATATATATTTATTAAACGTTGAGTACTTACTGACAGATTGGTTAGCTTACGCAGTAAATGGTATAGATTTTTAAAATTTTGGTAGCATATAATTTTTCTGGAACTACCTACATTTTATGTTGGTTGGAATGGTGGTTCGCATAAACAGGTTGGTCACCAAGACTATCCGATAGTGCGAATACCCTTCAGTTGATAGTTAATATTTTTATTATTGTGAGATTACCTAATAATATAATAAAGTTTAAGTTACAGAAAATACGTAGGATTGCCAGATAATGACTTATTGAGACTGTCTGCCTCGGTTCAGACATGCGTGACATAAGTGAGCTATGTACACCTTATTTTTGAGTTACTCCTAGTATATTTTGATAGAATAGAATAGAATCATTTATTTCAGTTATTATGTATTATAAAACTTAATAGCACTATATGGGGAACCTGTCCGTGACTAAGTTAGTCGCAAAATTACATGGAAAGTGTTAAGCCTATACGGGGCAAGGCTAGTCCACGTAATTTACGATGATGACGATAATGACGATGATGATAAAGAAGGCAGAGTGTTCTATGATGATGATGATGAAAGGCCAAGTGTGCCATTACAAGATTATTTTTTTTATTTATTGCAGGTGTGTTACAGAGTTCTTGGTAATATTAGGCCAAGTGTGCCATTATAAGGTTAAGTCAACCATTATAGGCCAAGTGTGCCATTATAGGCCAAGTGTGCCATTACAAGATTGAAACTAAATTTTTATTTTTATTCATGCAGTAGACCTGGTGACTAGGTGACTAATTACGTCACAAAATCACACGTACTGCTTAGTAATCTTAGACTAAGTGTGTCATTATAAAAGTGTTTTTTAATTTATTTATTTGGTTTCATGTTGGTACTATGTACATGTACCCACTAATTCGATAACTATTCTTTCATTTAGAGTCCATCGATTCTGATGATGCAATGACTCCTGAGGAGGAACCTCCAGTAGCACAAAACCATAGAAGACAAAGGAATTGACTAGTGCACCAAGGTGTATGCACAAGTTCGGTGTCGATGACATCAAATGAGTGTGACATGATCTACAGCTCGTTCGTCAAGTCTACGCAGTAGTGATGAGTGCTATACGCAAGGTCGGATACAAACATTTACTTTGATTTTGTATATTCATTCTAGTTTTCAGGATATAGATATAGATTATAATTATTATTTGGATATAGATTTTTAGTGTCAGTACATAAAAACGAGCGAGACTGTGACAGACTGACGGGTGCTTGTCCCGGATAGTTCGATTCTAGAAGGGCGACGCCTGTAATTGTCTGCCAACAGTTATTTCACATAAGATGGTGCCTCACTTTGCGCCTTGATTTTATCAAAAGTAAGGAACTGACTAATGGTGTTTTTGTGTAAAACTGACTTATTGGCCGCTGCTATGATATGTGCCATTATAAACGGCAAACGTTAACATCTGCTAAAATACATATTATGAGTGGTACACTCGTTAGTGTACAGTTGAAGGTACACAACGAAATGGTTCGATTTGATTTCTTTGGGCTACTGTTAGTGTGTTGACGGTAACATTTTATTGAAACAAAACAGTATCACAGATCGTACGTTAAGTTCTACTTAGGTTTACAACATCAGGATCTCGATGTTTACAAGTATTCACAAGTATTTGACGTTGGAACTGAAAATTATTGGTATCGTTTTAGATTCTGGTATGTTTACCTGTATAGAAGGAGCGAACAAGTTGTGAGTCAATGGTGTAGATACTGTTGCTTTCGGAACGTAATAAAAGCTTTTTAAAAAAACTTATAAAATTATTTAATTAAAATTAAAACTTATACGCTATACCGATTTGGAGGTAACTTAACTAATGAATCTAAAATGACAAGAGCGGATGAGCCCGTCTCGAGACGCCAGACGGCTCGTCAGCAAAAACAATCTAATTCTATGAAATGCATTGAAGATGCATTTCAGCAAAATATTATAAACTATCTTAAGCTAAGGCAGAGGGAAGAGGGTGTAACATAACTCCTCCATCCCTAAGAGGAAAATTATCGGTACGATCGATTTGAGATTGGTTCCGATAATTTTTCACACACGGTATGCTATTCAACAATTTGAGTCGAAACACATAAAACACAAATGCAATAAAACTTAAGATTACTAAGCTTAAAGATACATATCCTAAATTTTCACTGAATTTAAAATCATTTCTTTCATTTAAAACACTTTCGATCACTGAAGAATGTTTTAAGGAGTACGCCATATACTTCACTTCATCTAGATTAACGCCGTTGAGATTGAGTGCGCGTGCACTGGACAGATTTGCGCCCACACGTAGCTGTGGTAAGGTAACTAGTGGAATTGGCTCCACAACGTCCGTCTCTATGTAGATACGGTGGCTTATGCGAATTCCATTGATTTCCAAATCACATGGTTCATCGATTGTCACGAGGTATGTGCCGAATATTGACAGTTTGCTGACGTCACTGTCACAATGCTTGGTAAGCGTCGTCTTAAGTCTGCTATACAGGATCCAACTGTCAGAGTTGACTTGCTGTATCTTAAGTTCTTCAATTTGAACCTGATGTTGCGTGCAATGAGTGGGGTCATCGTCGAATCTCATGAGCTGTTCGATACAGGTAAGCTCATGGTACAAAGCTCGGTGATCTGCGTTACACAGGAAATGGTCGCCAGCTGATAACGGGCGGCACGGTTTCACGATCGGTAAGTATTTCGTTCCTTTCGCCAAAAGGTACGGGTATTTAGGAAATATGGATAAGGTCTTATTCTCGGATTCATGGAAAATTGGTAAGGAGTATAATTTGTAATAATTATAAATATCTCTATCTGTTAAAGGAATTTCCATAATAAACGTAATTTGATTTTTCTTAATATAAGATTTTACACAAATAGTTTCCTCTAAGTTCAATAAGTTTTCTTCTATAGGTGGGTATACTAAGGTTTGAGAGTTAGAAATCAATTTCAAATGATACAAGAGTTCTGTAGAGTTCACGATAGATGGATGTAATATAGAGACTTTACTCAATGCTAGAGCTGTTTAAATTTCACTAAGTCTAATAAATATAGTGTGGAAACTGCTTGTATAAACGTTAAATAATCCTATTACAAATGTATAAAAAGTCCAATTATTTTGCGTAACGGCTAAATCACTTAACATTTTTTCAGTGATTTTTAGACGGTTATCCAATTTTAATGTATTTTGATCAATAGTTCCGGTTACATTAATAAAGCTGTCAAACATTTTAGAGACCAGGGTTATTTTTTTAGATATTACGATATCATTTTGATTCAAATGAGAAGTAAGATTGTCAATTCTAATCGCGTCTTGGTGATCAAGATTTCCTGTAATAATTTTTATAAGAGAACCCAAAGGATTAAGGAGACCTCTCCTAAAACGCTGTTGTGGAACAAGTTGTCGATATTTTTCTTTAGTTATATGGCGAATAAACTCTGTATGTAATTTCACACTCTTAAAATCGTGAGAGTAAGAAACATTCCAGTTAATTAGTTTACATAGTTGTTCATAATTCGTAGATACGTAATTAAAGTCATCGTAAATCTTTTCCAAACTAATAACCTTAATTATAGTCCAATGATCGGTTTGTACATAAGCTTGTCCTTCTTTAATTGGAAGTAATCCTGGATTTTCATCAAGTTTTTGAAGATGAAGGGCCAGCGACGGCATTACTATCAGCAGTAGACTGCACCTGTAAAGGGCGTTTGATGTTTTTAATAGGAGCTTTAGTTTTCCTTTCTCCTACCTGTATAGGCAATACATTTCTTTCTGGTTCACTTACTACTTTTGCTTTTACATAACGTGTCGTATCCTTACTCTTACATTTGTTAACATCCTTAGCGTAAACTATGGGCAACTCTACGTCATTTTCACCACCTTTCTTTCCTTTATTCTTTTTCTTTTCAGCTGTTAGCTTTCCTACCTGTTCAACTACATCAAGTAAATGTTCTTTAAGCTTTTCTTCCTTCTCGTCACCGTTAACTGTTATCGCTTGATTTTCATCATCAGAACCTAAAGCATTAATTTTTATTCCAGATAAGGCATCAGCGTTGGTGTTCTGTTTGCCATTTTTATGTATCATTTCATAATCATAGTCTTGTAAACGTAATCTCCATCGCGTGAGTTTACTACTTGGATTTTTAAGAGATAGAAGCCATATTAATGGACGATGATCGGTGTAAATGAAAAACTTTCGACCATATAAATAAGGTCTAAAATGCTTTACTGCCCAGATAATAGCGAGCAATTCACGTTCAATCGTGCTATAACGAGCTTCAGTATCACTCAGTGTGCGACTAGCATATGCTACAGGTTTATCACTACCAATCTGTCCCTGGGATAGTACTGCACCTACTGCTACGTTCGACGCATCCGTCGTTAGAACGAAGGGTTTGTCATAGTCCGGGTAATGCAATAAAGGGGCATGCGTCAAAAGTTCTTTGCATTTATTAAATGCGTCAATGTATGTTTGATTAATTACTATTCTGTTGCGTTTTTTTAAACAGGCTGTCAATGGTTGAGTAATTTTAGCGAAGTCTTTTATGAATCGTTTATAGTATCCTACAAGTCCTAAGAAAGTCTTAATCTCAGTAGTCGTTTTAGGTATAGGATATTTTAATACCGCTTCAATTTCATCATTGTTAGGTTTCAGTCCATCTTTAGTAATCGTATGTCCTAAGTCTTCTTTACGTAAAACTTCCGATTTGTCTAGCTGTATTTTTAATTTGGGCTGTCTTAGTCTGATTTTATTTAAGTTTTTCTGTAACAGTTGATCAATTTCAATGTCGTTAGTTGGTCTAATAAAATTTAAGTCACAGTTTGTCACATCATTTTCGAATCTAGTCACTGTAAAGGGTTGTTTGACCGTCAGTTCGTTTGGTTCATCTAATGTGTTCTGAATGACTGTAGTTTCGTAACCGTTTATGCAGTTTACTAATGCACTAGGCATTTTTAAATCATTTGCGTCAAGGATAGCCTCACCTGGATACTGATCAATTGGTAATTTTACTCTTTTCTCTGTCTGAGCTGGTATGTCAATTGTATAATTTAGGTTGTTACTGATTATTGGAATGCAAGTAGCATTCGTCTTTAAAACATTAGCTTTCAAATCGATAATTGCGCCTAATTGTTCAAGAAGGTCATTTCCTATTAAACCTTCATAACGTGGGTCGACGTCATATATATAGAATTTATGCCAATCGTTAGATGCAAAAGTAGGCAAGAGAGGGATTTGAATTACTTCATCGTGTCTACTTGTTGCGTGGGTGCTAACCACATGAAATGGTTCTTTTTGAACAAAGTCATTGAAATATTTATTCGCAATTCGAGGGCTTAAAAAGGATCTCATACTTCCGGTATCTATTATCATATTTGCGTTTATTTCTTTTATGTGAACATAAGGAAGTTTTAAAGTTGGATCGCAATTTAATTCTAAGATTTCAGGATACTCAGTTTCATCAGTTTGTTCAATTTCATAATTTTTTACGTTACTTTCCGAGTTATCATAATCATCATCATAGTCCTTAAACTCGTTCACGTCATTATAATTATAGTTATTACTGTCATCATAATAAGGTTCATATTCCATAGTGGTCAGTTCATTCAATTTAAAACCTTGTTCTGGTGCCTTAGGGGCTGCTGTTCGCATCGTAACGTCACTTGTCTGTGTGCGTGGAGGCTGAACATATGGTTTAGCTTCCGGTCTATAACCAAATGGCTGTGGTGGTCTATAACCGAATTGTTGAGGGGGCTTATAGCCGAATTGTTGAGGGGGCCTATAGCCGAATTGTTGAGGGGGCCTATAGCCGAATTGTTGAGGGGGCCTATAGCCGAATTGCTGAAGGCCAGTTTGTTGTTGTGGCTGAAGACCAAATTGAGGTTTATATCCTAATGTTGGTGGGCGGAATGTACCGTTATTTTGTGGTTGACCTAGCGTCCTAATCTGTGTATTTTGGGGTATACCAAAATTAAATTTGGGCTGGTTATTGTTATTACCTTGTAACATTGGTTTGAACCCAGTTGGCTGAGTTGTTAATGGCCTTGAACCTGGTGTAGGTTCAATCTGTCTACTACCATGAATTTTATTCCTCATATTATACTGTTCTAAGAAGTTCACTTCCTCAAGTACGACAGTCAATGCTGCTTCCAATGTTGCTGGAGCTTTTAGTCTCACTACGCGAACCATATTTTCCGGTAGATTGTATAAAAATACATTCAGAGCTGTATTGTTGTAAATTATTAACTTAGCACGCTTTAAGTCACTGTCCGCAATCACGTTTACCTTTGACATCAAAAGCGATCGAACGCTTTGAATTCGGTTGCAAAAATCAAGAAAACTTTCACCTGATTTAATTTTTAAAGATTCTAATTCGATATTAATACACGCTTCACTACGCGGGTCTCCAAAATGCTGGATGAGTAGTTCCTTTAATTCTGACCAAGTCACAATATCTTCCCGTTCTGATAAAAGAGCAGCTGCCTCCTCTGTTAATCTACTCGTCAGAACATTATAAACATAAAGATTCTGATTTTCATCACCTGCTTTACCATAACGATCGATTATATACTGACATTTTCTCAAATATAAATTTAATTGTCTTTTATCGCCTTTAAAAAGCGGAATTAATTGAGAGACTTCTCTAGGAATAAGTTTAATCACTGGTTCCGACATCGCGAGCACTAAGTAATTCGGAGGTGGCAACTCACTTTTACACAAAAATACACAAAATTAAAACACACAAAAATACAATAAGTAAAAGAAACAAGCAATATTAAAATAGGAATGATAAAATTAAATTTTTTAAAATTAATTTTTTTTTTTATTAAAATTATATTTTTTTTTTATTTCTTATATAAAATGATTAGATCGATTTTTAGATCAATAATCTTTAATTAACACATTTATTTTTTTATTTCTTATATAAAATGATTAGATCGATTTTAGATCAATAATTTTTAATTAACACATTTATTTATCTTATAAGAAGCAGATCGATTTTTAGATCAATAATCTTTAATTAACACATTTATTTATCTTATAAAAAGCAGATCGATTTGAGATCGAATATACCGCATCAATTTTTCTTAACTCTATGTTTGTTCTATTTTGAGAACACGGTTTAACCTCGTAGAATTTCATACAAAGATTACCAAACAGTTACAATGAGAGAGTTCCAATCTCAAGTATAACAATATTACAATAAACGCACAATATAGGAGGATGAGGGAAAGGAATGGCGAAAAGTTTTACTCACCAACCGACCGTTACTCCCATACTGCTTGCTTTTTCCGTATAGCGAGTTATTTATTTGGTTCGTCGGATTCACTCTACACGAAATTTTATTTCAACGATTTTCTGACGGATTTTGACATCGGAAAACGCGAAAAACTCCGTGATTTTCAAGAAAATCCGCGCCGGCTGCGCCACTGTTGCTTTCGGAACGTAATAAAAGCTTTTTAAAAAAACTTATAAAATTATTTAATTAAAATTAAAACTTATACGCTATACCGATTTGGAGGTAACTTAACTAATGAATCTAAAATGACAAGAGCGGATGAGCCCGTCTCGAGACGCCAGACGGCTCGTCAGCAAAAACAATCTAATTCTATGAAATGCATTGAAGATGCATTTCAGCAAAATATTATAAACTATCTTAAGCTAAGGCAGAGGGAAGAGGGTGTAACATAACTAGATTGTTTACTTCAAATGCAGTAGTGTACGTGTTGTGTACGCATAGTAGGCTAGTCAAATAGTGTTTCCGCCATGAGATATGCGAGATGAAGGCATAGATCGGGTTTCCTGCTACATTCGTTTTGAGTTTTAAGGGTTGAAGATATCTGGAAATGTTTGTGATGTACCTGCTGTTAGTTGTTTTATTTATATATTGGTCGTAGCAGTTTTTACAACCTTTTGTCCGTCAACTGACAGACAGATGTGCTAGTGTCAAGTGCTCTATTGAAATAATTCTCAAGTCCATTTCCAAGTCGGACAATTGTCAAGCGAGTCGATTATCAAATCAGTCAATTGAAAAGTCAGTCAATTCTCAAGTCAGACAATTGTCAACCCAGTCAATTGTGAGGTCAGCCAATTGACAAGTCAGCCAATCGTTAAGTTGGTCAATTGTTAAGTCAGTCAATTGTTGGGTCGACTGTAGTTTGTTTTGAACGTGACGAAAATGTTAGGAAATGCTTCACTTCAAGGCCTGGATACAGATTTAAGATTGTTTTGACCGATTTTTGTAGAAACGGGTGATACGACAGTGTCCCACGGAATCGGAACGAGTTTTATTTACAGATTATTCACAGAGTTTGGTTTTGAACTTTTATTTTTCAATGCGAGTAGGCAGTAGCTTGAATTTGAAAAGGGGTGCTTGAGTGGAGTTTTTACCGTTCTGGTTTCCAAAGTGAAGGAAAGTCTTTCGTGTAGTATGTTGTTGAGTTTGACAATTGTTCCTTGCTGAAGAGGAGTGTCTAGGTGACTACAGAAGTATATTGTTCGAGGTTTTGACAACACTTTGCAGGTTTTATAGATTAGACAGTTGACAGACTAGTATACGTGTAATGTGGTTATTTACAATTTAGTTAAAGTTTTCAATGGAGATGTAAGATTTACAGGAATAGACGTGGTAGAAAAAGGTACTCATTGACATCTGTTTTTGCAACTGAGTAATGGTCGCTTGACGCGAGGACCTGTACAGATTCGTACAAACGCACAAACTTAAAGAAATACAAACCTATAAATTAAAACGTAATAAATTAAAACGTAATGTAGACTCAAATAAATATGTTTTGGACCCTTCTCTCGATGAAAACACAGTTTCTCAAGTACTCATATCAAAGTGGTGTTGACAATTCTAAAGGTGGATCTCCTATTTCGTGATAGTTCGTGAGGGACAAGCTAACTCGGTGTTTTTAGCTGTTGTTAAAAGATGCAGGTTCTCTATATATCTTGATTGGGATAATATAGAAGTCATAAGTGTGTGTTTTCTGTTTCAGTTGAAGAACATCCAATTGATTCCAGATCCCAGTTTGTTTAAAATACCCTTGAGTTGAAGAGCCTAAATCAACGATGAAGTAGCAGATGACCATCATGACTGTATTGTCAAAGGGAATCTTCTGGAGCAGTAAAAGAATAATATGGTAGAGGGCTACCATCAGTCAGTATGGCCGAATCAGTAAAATTTTGAACATGCGTCAGGAGATCGCATGATGACGGATGGCCGAATGTAATGAATCGATAATTAGTATTTAATAATTAGTAAAGTATTTTTGTAAACAATTAACTCGTCGACTAATTGTGACGGAACTTACCGCAATCTCGGTTGGATTATCAAATGACTAACAAGCTGATATCGTTTTGTAATTAGTCGATGTGTTAATTAGGATTATATTAGTGTGATTATGATTATGAGGTAGCCAATTTGGCTAATGAGTGCGATAAAGAGAGAGTATAAAAGGAGGAGTCGTTCAGTAGAGTGACTCAGTCATTGTTCAGTCGTTATTCAGTCACATTGAGTGGCACTCGGTCGCATTAAGTCGTGTGTTGAAGAATAAAGTCAAATTAATCTACGACAGTGTTTTATTTTCATTATATCTTTAGTTCCCATAGTGCAAGCTTTGCTTAGTTTGGGACTAGAGCGCGATGTGTGAATTGTCCGTGAATATTTATTATGTCGAATTATTTGTACACAACACTCTTTGAACACAACAGAACGTTAAACACGTTTGTAATTTCAATCGCTAAACCATGAAATGAAGTAGAAAATGAAATAAAAATACCATATCTATATAAAGTATGTTTTCAATACTGTCTCTATTAATTTAACTTGAATGAGCTTTAAGTAATCGCAAGTTGAAATCAAAATCAATAAGCTCGTGAACAAAATCTAGGAACAACTAACACTGATTACTGCAATGGACGTAAGCACGCTTAGAAAGTGTGCGCGTCGTTATTTTTCAGATAAGAGAGGCCTCTCTTTCATCATCAACCTATATCAGTCCGCTGCTGGACGTAGGTCTTTCCGAAGACGCGCCACTGAGCCCGGTCTTCGGCTCTTTTCATATTGTGTTTGCCAGCTACACTCCGCAGATCATTGCTTCATCTCGCCGGGGATCTCCTCTTAGACATACCTATACAAAATATTACAATGGGCGGCCTTATTGCTAAGTAAACGATTTCTTCCAGACAACCTTTGGATGGAGAAATTGTTTTTTTTTTTAGCTACATACGTATCACACTGTAAATGGAATTAATGTAATCGGTGTTAACCGTATTAATTGATTGAATAACTAAATAAATAATAGTTTCACAAACAACAAAATAAACTATGTGTAAAAAAATCAAGCGATTAATTTGTCTACTAACTAGATTTTTAATATAATTCAGTTCAAACAATATCTTTATTGAAAACTACATTGTATAGGTCTAATTCTGTGGTCTGTAATATTTGTTATCAATGTGTATTGCAAATTTGTTCGTTAATCGGATATAATATCTGAATATTTCAAAACTATACAAATAGATTCTGTATTATGATACTAAATTGAAAATTTGTTTGTTTATCAAATATCTAAAGCCTCATTTAAATAGCTAAAATTATTTTGTTCAATTTAATATTATCAAGTTTGAATTCAGATTGAATCTAAAAAAAATACTTTAAATAAGATAAAATATTTGCAAATAATGACCGAAAGGTGATTAAGGTTAGGAACAGATAAAAGCTATCTAATATTTTGTTTTTATAATTTATTTCTGATAACTTTTAATGGCCTTTCAAAATATTTTAGTAGGAGTCGAATATATTTTGTCAAAAGAGTGGTTTATTCCAGACCAGAGGGGGGGTATATCCTGACAACTGAAATGTTTTTGAACTGTTATTTGAAGGCCACACTCAAATCAGGTAGGCTAAGTGCTAAACCGCGGCATTATAGTATAATCATCGAAAACTGAACTGCAACTAAAAGGATATTCGGTCACGCAAGTTTCCTCTTGCTGGATAACCCTCCAGAACTTAAATACTTTGATATGCAAAATATTATTAACGTAGGCATTTCGCACACATTGCATATAATCGTACATCGACACATCCCACACATAGACATTGCTATTTTCGGAGCTGTTTAAAAAGGTATTTCATGAATTATCTCTATTCACATAAGTCAATTTAATTATTATGAGGTAAAGCCTCATGAGTACTTCAATACCTCTGATTTATTATGCCAATTGAACTAATTTTAGAATATTTAGAACATACCTATTCGAATTTTACCCAGTATATATATATGTATAATATTTATATGTATATTTTTATCGAAAAAACCTAAAAAAAAAAAACTAAGTAAGTATCTATGTATATTTTTTGTGGTACTATCGCACTGTTATCAGTCGTGCGAGCTATTCATGATTAATTCAAGTAAGTGCTCACGCGCATCTCACAGTTACATTTTAGTAGCCGGGGCATGCGCCGCTTGTAGCACTGTCAATTGTTTTGTTATGAAAATGGAATTCAAAATCTTTGCTGTTGTGTTTTGTGCTGTTTTCGGTAAGTGTTTATATTTATATACCAAAAGTTATGTAGAATTAAGAAAATACATTTCATACGGCCGGTTTCTGGAAACCCAAATCACGATTGATCCGAGTTTGACACATAGTAATTATTAGATTTTTTCGTTGATCATCGTTCGAGAAACCGGCCGTTAGCTTTCAGTTAAGAATTTATTTTTGGACGCGCATATAGTACATGACATGTTTAGAGGCGATAAGGAAAAAGAGAAACAAAACATAAAAAATAAAAATTTATTTAAAAAATATTAATAAAATCATAGATAATATAAATAATAATACATAGATTTTTATTTTAATATTATCTATCTAAAAAAACTTACGACTATACAGTATTTACAAAATGTACATAGTCATATAAAATACATAAGAAACAGTTGAACTATCTACAGACCGTTGCAAACGATCTATAGATAGTTCAACTGATCCAAATCAGTACCAAGATACTTACATAGATTAAACGTCTATATTTATTTAACGATATAGACGTTAATTAAATATATAAAGATTTACAGCTTTACTTTTAATTTGTTTATTGAATAGGATATTCAACATAAAACATATGACATGACGATCTGTAATATGATTTCAAATGAGTTTGTAGCTTTATGAATCAAAAGCTCGTGTGTTATGGTATGTAGTTAGTTATTACCGTTTTTATAAGCTTTTAAAGTTTTATTGGCTATATACGTGAAATGGTGAACCTGTTTTAATTAAAATACAAAGCAATTTGTTTACGAATTTATTTTTAAATATTGAAATGAAAAATTAAATAAATAATTTTGTACAAAACAGACTTCAATCGTCATCGACAAGTGCCGTGCTGCCAGTAAATAAATATTCACGGACATTTTAGACATTACACTCTAGTCCCAAACTAAGCAGAGCTTGTACTATCGGAACTAGATAGCTAAAAAAATAAATATTCACGGACAATTTACACATCACAGTCTAGTCCCAAACAAAGCGTAAAGATTGGATCATGGGAACTAGATTGCTGATAAAATACTTATATACATTATTTTTGTAAATACAGGCAGAGCTACTACCAACCGAGCTGTGACGACTGTCAAATACATATAAGACATAACAACTAAGTAATATCAAACACGCATTTTTATAGATTTCTCAAAAAGTACTAGTCGGATAATGAAAATATGGGATCATCTCTATAGGATATTCTACCAAACAAATTAAAAATGAATTATAAAAAATGCAAATAAATTTCAGTTATTATGAAAATTATCAAACATCTGTCAATTCGCGAAGCCTGACAGATGCACATTCTCATAACGCTAACGGTCCATTAGTAACTTGTTCTAATCAGCACCAATTAAAAACAATTATGTTTCTTTACGACTTGTTTATATAGCACATGATTGTAACGATGAATATTACTTTTTAAATTTGATTAAATAAATACTCATGAAACAATTCACATAACACACTCTAGACCCAAACTAAGCAAAGCTTGTACTATGGGAAGTAGATTGCTGATAGAATACTATATACTTTTTGTAAATACATACATAGAATACATAGCAACACCCAGACACAAAATATTTATGTTCATCACATAAACATCTGCTCTAGATGGGAATTGATTCTTCTTCTTCTTCCTGCCCTTATCCCACTAGATGGGGTCGGCACACCATGTTCTTTTCTTCCACTCTCCTCTATCATCCGTCGTCTCAGTATTCATTCCTTTCACATCCATATCATTTTTCACACAATCCATCAATAGATGGAAATCGATTCAAGCTATTTTTTAACTTAGAATATTTTACAGAGCTTTTTAAACGTCCCCTTTTGTAAATAGCTGATGCAGCTACTCTGAAGATAAAAGAGAGATTTGTTTAGATTTATTCAGAATGTGCTGTATAAATCTACCGTAAAATCGATTTATCCCAGAAGAAAATCGTTTGTAAAGTGTTTTTCATGTTTTATAAGTAAATCTATAACTAAAATTTAGATGCTATTTTTTATACAAATTTAAATTTTTGCAGATAGGGTAAAATAGATAAAAATTTACTTAGATCATTTTTTTTAATTTTCTAGATACATTTTCGTAGATAATATTCTACGAAACCCCATGAAATATTTAAATTTTGTACAAAATTCTAAGTCTCTGGATTAGCGAAAATGTGTACAGAAGTATGAACTCGCTAAAAGGTCGGAAAAATCTGCTTAATTTAGTCATATTTGGGTTGAAACAAGGAAACAAGATTACGGACAAACTCTCGCTAGCACGATGTTCTGAGAGTAGTGTTGATAAGACTATAACTTCTCAAACTTGTTTTGATCTAAGCAAAATAACTAAACAAAAATTTTGCATATAAGTGTATAATTCCATGTATCCATCATTTGCATTGATTTTGTAAAGCGGTGTCTAGTCTGGCTAATCTTTCCAACACGATGCTACAACAAAATACCTACAGTTGTAGCATCGACACGATAAGAAGAAGAAGAAGATTGATTTTGTTTTGATTAAAATAAACTAAAATGATACTTTTAGCACCTAGAAGTGGTTTTAGAATAAAATAAACAGTAACCTCATTACTGACAAACATTTAATTTATCAATTAAGATCAAATAACAATCAAATCAGGAAACATAACAAACAACCTTTAGTTTAACAGGGAATAACACCCTTACAACAATTACTATGCACAATTACGACAAAATAACAGACTTACTGCAAATTACACCGATCACCTGTTCAACCAAAAGCCCTCAAAAGCCCTCTATCAAAAAAGAAGACCTTTCCCTTCGAATGTCAGCCGAGCAAAGAGATCTATGCTCGCCGTGGCTCTCTATTTATACTTTTTGAACAAGTGACGTCTCAAATTGCAATAAATCCTTCTTAGTCTCCTAATACGGCCTATCCTGCTATGCGCCGACCTCGGCCGCATCGTTGAGGAGGTGTTCTTGTCGGAGACACCTTTGATATGGCTGTCAGGAACAGCCAAAGGACCTGCCTCGGAACCATCGTTATCAGGGTCTGTTGATGCAAAAACAAGGATTAGGTCACAACATCACAGGCATTTGCCTATTCATTCATTCATCATCAATCAAGGCCCTCTTTCAAAGTTTCAATCACATATACAGCTAAGTAATTCCTTCACAAACACTCGTCAAGTTAGCAAACATCATCTGACAAGTGTCTTGAGACACATTCATTCTCATACCTGTACGTACGCACCGATCAATTTAACTACACACGTGTCTGCCAGACATAAGTCTGCACGCATAAATGCGTCTGCCAGGACAACACCTGATATGCATTGAGAAATGCATCTGCCAGGACAACACCTGATATGCATTGAGAAATGCATCTGCCAGGACAGCACCTGTATGCACTGATGCCAGACATATGCAAGTCTACGCGCATCACCTTCGGTAACCGTATCCAACCTTCTTGCTCAACCCGACACATACAACAATGTGGATCGCTATCCATTGACAGGAGGATTGTTTTTATTGAGATAAAGTAAGGGACTATTACGATTTTTACCTACCTATGCTAGGGACGACGACAGTTAAGTTTGTAGTCAGTTGAGTTTGTAAAAGAGTTTAGGTTTGATTATTGTGAAAATGGATAACAACCAACAAAGGCATAAATGACGGAATGAAACAAAAAGTGTGGTACGCGCCGTGCAGCCGCCGGTGAAGGGCTGCACGACCACAGCGCAGTGCAGCCGCCGGTGAGGCGCTGCACGAGCAGAGCGCCGTGCAGCAGCAGGAGAGGTGCTGCACGTCCAGCGCACCGTGCAGCAGCAGGAGAGGTGCTGCACGTCCAGCGCACCGTGCAGCAGCAGGAGAGGTGCTGCACGTCCAGCGCACCGTGCAGCAGCAGGAGAGGTGCTGCACGTCCAGCGCACCGTGCAGCAGCAGGAGAGGTGCTGCACGCCCACAGCGCAGTGCAGCCGCCGGTGAAGGGCTGCACGACCACAGCGCAGTGCAGCCGCCGGTGAGGCGCTGCACGAGCAGAGCGCCGTGCAGCAGCAGGAGAGGTGCTGCACGTCCAGCGCACCGTGCAGCAGCAGGAGAGGTGCTGCACGCCCACAGCGCAGTGCAGCCGCCGGTGAAGGGCTGCACGACCACAGCGCAGTGCAGCCGCCGGTGAGGCGCTGCACGAGCAGAGCGCCGTGCAGCAGCAGGAGAGGTGCTGCACGTCCAGCGCACCGTGCAGCAGCAGGAGAGGTGCTGCACGTCCAGCGCACCGTGCAGCAGCAGGAGAGGTGCTGCACGCCCACAGCGCAGTGCAGCCGCCGGTGAAGGGCTGCACGACCACAGCGCAGTGCAGCCGCCGGTGAGGCGCTGCACGAGCAGAGCGCCGTGCAGCAGCAGGAGAGGTGCTGCACGTCCAGCGCACCGTGCAGCAGCAGGAGAGGTGCTGCACGTCCAGCGCACCGTGCAGCAGCAGGAGAGGTGCTGCACGTCCAGCGCACCGTGCAGCAGCAGGAGAGGTGCTGCACGCCCACAGCGCAGTGCAGCCGCCGGTGAAGGGCTGCACGACCACAGCGCAGTGCAGCCGCCGGTGAGGCGCTGCACGAGCAGAGCGCCGTGCAGCAGCAGGAGAGGTGCTGCACGTCCAGCGCACCGTGCAGCAGCAGGAGAGGTGCAGCACGTCCAGCGCACCGTGCAGCAGCAGGAGAGGTGCTGCACGTCCAGCGCACCGTGCAGCAGCAGGAGAGGTGCTGCACGCCCACAGCGCAGTGCAGCCGCCGGTGAAGGGCTGCACGACCACAGCGCAGTGCAGCCGCCGGTGAGGCGCTGCACGAGCAGAGCGCCGTGCAGCAGCAGGAGAGGTGCTGCACGTCCAGCGCACCGTGCAGCAGCAGGAGAGGTGCTGCACGAGCAGAGCGCCGTGCAGCAGCAGGAGAGGTGCTGCACGTCCAGCGCACCGTGCAGCAGCAGGAGAGGTGCTGCACGTCCAGCGCACCGTGCAGCAGCAGGAGAGGTGCTGCACGCCCACAGCGCAGTGCAGCCGCCGGTGAGGCGCTGCACGAGCAGAGCGCCGTGCAGCAGCAAGAGAGGTGCTGCACGTCCAGCGCAGTGCAGCCGCCGGTGAGGCGCTGCACGAGCAGAGCGCCGTGCAGCAGCAGGAGAGGTGCTGCACGTCCACAGCGCAGTACAGCCGCCGGTGAGGCGCTGCACGAGCAGAGCGCCGTGCAGCAGCAGGAGGAGTGCTGCACGTCCAGAGCACCGTGCAGCAGCAGGAGAGGTGCTGCACGTCCACAGCGCAGTACAGCCGCCGGTGAGGCGCTGCACGAGCAGAGCGCCGTGCAGCAGCAGGAGGAGTGCTGCACGTCCAGAGCACCGTGCAGCAGCAGGAGAGGTGCTGCACGTCCAGAGCGCAGTGCAGCCGCCAGTGAGGCGCTGCACGAGCAGAGCGCCGCTAACCAATTGCTCTGCGCTCTAGCACACGCACGAACTCGTACATTCATGCCACACGTACATATAATATGACATAGTCAACCAGGATAGTGCCTGTAACATTAAAATAAGTAAAAGCCTTTTAGTATGTAACGCAGCAAATGTTACACTTCTTATACACATTAATAACAGTCTTTTAGCACATATTATGGTTATACAAAAGACCTACACTTGTCGTTATATCAAATCAAACCATGAGAAGTATCATCAGTCCGTTACGCCATATGCGCCATGTCAAATCAATGTGGTTGATCTGCAAAACTCATGGATTCCGCTCAATAAAACCGCACCACAAAATATTGTTTCTGTTCTGTAAATAATTTTAAAATTAAAATAATAAGACAACGTTCGGCCATCACTAGCCAATAAAATGGTGACTACAATGCTGCAACAATGCTTCCAATGACCACCAATTACAAGCTCGCGTATTCATGCGATTCAGCTGTCTTCATTCAGCTCTTGCATAAGCTCCAGCCAAAGGTTACTATCAGGCTGTTCAGTCCTATTTTATTAACGACAAAGTACTCTGCAAAGCATAAATATTAAAAGAGAAGATAGAAGGTCTTATTTTCCAACAGCTCGGCCCAACCTGATCATGACTTATTTACTACATAAGTAAGTAGAGTAGAATGCACTTTTAATCAATGAAATCAAAACATCGTTCAAGTATACTAGAACGTTTTCCAACTTGATTAACTTCCAAAGAGTGCACAGCAGCCTATATTAACCGTAGAAAATACGATATGGGATAAAATAATCACGTTGAAACTAGTTGAGGGCATTTGTCTTTTCAAAACGCTCATGATTTTTAAAGTTTATTGACCTCAGTTTTGACTATGTCCGTCATGACCTACTAGATGTCATGTCACCCAGAACGGCGGGATCACGAAGGAGGTTTAGAACGGTGTCGGTGCAATTTGCTACGAACTACGAAACTCCTTTGCCTTACGGCACAACGAATTCAATTAATTTTGGACAAGATAATGTGACATCACAATGTCAAACCAAAAGCTGTTTGTTTCAAAAAGAAAATATAAAAGCAAAACTATTGTGGGCACAGATTTACTAATCCCTATTCTGATTTTAGCACCTAGAAGTGGTTTTAGAATAAAATAAACAGTAACCTCATTACTGACAAACATTTAATTTATCAATTAAGATCAAATAACAATCAAATCAGGAAACATAACAAACAACCTTTAGTTTAACAGGGAATAACACCCTTACAACAATTACTATGCACAATTACGACAAAATAACAGACTTACTGCAAATTACACCGATCACCTGTTCAACCAAAAGCCCTCAAAAGCCCTCTATCAAAAAAGAAGACCTTTCCCTTCGAATGTCAGCCGAGCAAAGAGATCTATGCTCGCCGTGGCTCTCTATTTATACTTTTTGAACAAGTGACGTCTCAAATTGCAATAAATCCTTCTTAGTCTCCTAATAATACAATTTAAACAAAATGAAACCGCTTCGATAATTTGATAACTACGAGTATTATTATTATTTTGTTTAAAATATAGGGCACGAAGAACAAGCTTTCAAATAAAAAATAATTACAAAAATCGGTTCATATTGAGAAAAATCATAACGAAAAATCATCTTTTTTGACACAAAATATACAGCCAAATTGATAAAGATGATATGAACGTGAAAGTATTTAAAAAATTATTTAACTAGCGTGGGATAAGAGCAAAGAGATGACTGTCTATAATTATTTCACTCCAAGGATCTTCCTCCGTGTCCCAAATATGGTACATTACAGCATTAAGGCGACGTCGACGACCAATTGAACAAATTAAGCTCTACCTAAGACTGGTGTTTAGTATAAACAGAGCATAGCGTTTGCATCGCTCGTGTTCCACTTTTTAATGTACAATGAACTTTATTACTGCTGTAATAAGTTACAAAATGACGTATTTTTAGTTTATCAGTTTCTTCTCAGTAAACTCTGTAAATTTATGAAGTAAAAAGAGCTTTGTGTCTTGATAATAAGGTACAAAATACGATGTGATTTTTTAGCTTAGCTGTTACTGTAGATTAGTTAGAGTGAATATTATGACATAATAACTATTTCTTTTGACCCTTGACCTCATAGTGTGTTGTTAGGACATTTTAATTGTCGTGGACATTGCGTGTTGTATTTCATTGTTGAATTATGTATTTATTGTCTTTATTCAACGGACCGTAAATGTTTAACAAAAGCGGTTGGGCTAAATTTATATAAATTTGGGTACAATGTAATCCTACGCTTAAATCCCTAAATTCGTATGTACTTATCTACATTTAATGGTTTTGCTTTTTATATTTGAGTTTTGGTCATCTGTAAATTCATATAATAATCTAAATAATAAAATTGACATAGACATTCATTTATTTACTACACATAGCACACAAAACAGCAACACTAAAATAAAACAATACAAATTACAACAGTATTCGGGAACATATAATTTCTAGAATATAATAAAAAAAAATAGCTGGCAATTGTGCAATAAAAAAATAATTAAACAATACCGTCACCAATTTTTACCTAATTTCTTCTTCTTTAAGTATCTAAATCTCTATTTTACTCATTAGTATTGTTTTAATGTTTATAGCACCAAGAATGAAGTGGTCGATATACAGTGAAATATAAAGATGGCGTCTCCCCATATAATATGTCTAATTTAAAAAAATATGAGCTTAACTAAACAAAATGAAGGGTCCTACCCGTATGTTTATAAATTAACGTTACGTATCAAATATAATTTATTCGAATAACTCTACAAAACTCCACTTTATTGGAACAAATCCTTAAGTGAATTCAAAATAAATTCAACTACGGACTGCGGAGTGTAGCTGGCAAAAACTGGATGAGAAGAGCCGAAGACCGGGCTCAGTGGCGCGTCTTGGGAGAGACCTATGGCCAGCAGTGGACAGATGTATGTTGATGATGATGATGAAAATAAATTCAGGTGTTTTTTTCACTAAGTTTTACTTTTTTAATAAGTTCAGATTTTTCCTTAAAAAATATTATCTATGTATCCAGCTCTTATATGTAGGTATATAAAAAGATTTTCATAACGTTGTTGCGTTGCTTTTTTCCTGTTATAAATTTGACTCCCACAAGCTTTAGCAGCATATTTCGGAAAATGAACTTTCCTTATGTTATTTTATTTTATATTTTTAGTAAACATCCTTTATAAAAATAAGTTTATTGACATAATACTTACGTCAACTATTCGTGAGTAAATTATTACCCAAAATAAATAAATAAATAGCCACGGACATTTCACACATCACAATCTAGTCCCAAACTAAGCAAAGCTTGTACTATGGGAACTGGGTAGGTAAATAGGTTACCTACAAATATGTAAGTACTTAGTAATACTAGATATTCTGTCTTAGTACGTTACATCCACTGCGTGGTGAATTACGTTGTGTTGCTAGTTTGTCTCTGTTTGGAGCTGTAGATCCCTAACAAGAACGTGACTTGAAGTTTACCTAGGTTGTACTAACTTCTACCTAGCTCTTTATTTGTTCTCTTTACGAGCCAATTAGTCTTAGAAATAAGTTTTTAACTTTTGTGTGAAGGCATTAACCTATTAATCTTATGCTAGTAAAATATTATATGCGCTCAAGTTTGTATATAATAAGTATAGATGTACATATAGGTAGGTATGTTTGTTATTTTTAAACACATAAATAAACTGAATCAAACTTTGCAATAATATCTCTAGTTCAAACATCAAAATACTATCTATATAACGTAAGATTTATAAAGATATTGTATGAATTGTTCAAAATATAACGAAATAAGACGAAGTCGCGAGTACCACCGTGTAGGTACATTTTGTTTATTTGCCTTTAGTACCTTCTTACTCACTGTATTTGTTTGTTTATATGTAAGGGCTAATAAAAACTTTTTCTTTTATACTTTATTTTGTTTAATCACAAGGATCATTTAGTCATAGCAGTACAAAACTAACGGCATCGTAAATATCTGAACCAGCATGCTGTGAAAGTGCGCCGTTTATCATATCGCATTTAAATAATCTGGACCTTCGTGACGCACCGCTGTAAACCGTGCATTTGCTAATTAATTGTTTCATTTACTGGCTATGTGTAGACTTACTCACCTACAATGCTATAGTTTTTAATACAAAGCTGTGCATGTAAATGTTAGGTTATATTCATATTCGGCAAACAGTGAGCGGCTGACAGGCCGCTGACTGAGTGGCGAAATGTCAAACTCAAGGCAAGCGCTGCCATGCCTCGAAGCCACGAATTGCTGGCCAAGCACTTGACATAGAAAGCAAATACAAGTAACAAATGTGTTTTCTATGTTAATGTAGTCAGATATTTTGACAGGTATAACATCAGTAGGTACTTCACTAGTCTCGCTGCAACTATTTGCTTGCATTGTGTGCCTACTTTGCTGCCGATTGAAATAAATTGCAATTGAATAATCGAAGTCGTTGAAAACTGTGAGCACTAGGCACAAACACTTTATTGTTATTATTGCTTCGAATATACATGGCAAATATTGGAGGGAAGCAATCAGCCGCTCACTTTCAGCCTAATAGGAAACTGCTTTACTGAAAACTAATAATCGTGCAGTCAAGCCAAGCACGAATATACAGGCCATTTTTAAATTTCAAACAGGATTTACAAAACTATTTTATCTAAATATCAGTAACCTAGTTTCCATAGTACAAGCTTTGTTTAATTTGAGACTATGACGTGTAAACATGAGCATTTATATATGCTTTTCGCTGACTCGCGACTCTTTGGCTTTATAATAATTATCAAAATCGGACTACTCCGTCGAAAGTTCAGCGTGAACATATAAAAAATATACACGTTGACTTGAGAACCTCCTCCTCGTTTATTTCGTCGGTCAATTACTGACAAATACAAAACTTTTGCGTTCCCTGTGTAAACTGCGACTGTGCATTGGAATAATTAATTGTTAAATTTACTCACAAACTTCAATGCTGAGTAAGTACCTAAGTACTTCAGTGGCCTCCCAGATTCGGTACTTTCATGACATTATTATGTCCAAGTACCTACTTGCTTAAAATACAAATACTTACTTACTAGTAAGTAGGTAGTTGAAAACATACAATTCTGGGATTCCGAGGAGATATTTTGTTGTACAATTATGGATTTCGATCGCGGCACAAATTGTTTAATATACATTATTCATGATTGATCATTATGCAGCGCGTTCAGTGATTCATTTTTGGCTCATTATACATGCCTTTTTCAGGCTGACTGTACTTTGATAGTTAATAAGTTAATAACGCTCCGTGGTTCTATATTTCTTGCTAACATTGTTTCTACTGAAATCTCTAAGTCAAGTCTCTAAGTAAGATTTCAGTAGTCTCTACTGAAATCTCTAAGTCTCCCTAGAAGCAATGTTATTAAGTCTTTTCTAGAAAACTAGGATGAAAAAGATTAATTATTTAAGTATTGGAACCTTCTTGATATACCTTAAAACTTAAATAAAATAGACACTATTTTTATTAACAATATTTAGAAATGTGCCTGATTTCAACAAAAAGTTAGAAAATACTACCTATTTCCATAAGGTTGTGTACAAGTATTTATAGAACAAATCTATTATGACAAAATATTGATGTCTAAAGGGTAGTGGAAGTCACTTCCAAACATTAAGCTAAAAACAAAGCGATTCTATCTGTTCAACCGGCCGGCTTTAATAGTCATACACTGAAAGTTTTAACAGCCCGTGCAAAGTTCAAACTAGCTAACTATTGAGAAGAGAATTAAATTGAAACGGTTAAGGGTAGCTGATAAGGACTCTATGAAAACTTTGAGATAATAGTAGTTATAGACTTAGGTTTCAATTGATTGGCTTTGATACTAGACGTTGATTTTAACAAACTTTTTTGAAAATATAATCTGAGCTAACTTTTTATAAGATAGACCGATCCGGCCTTTTTTAAAGGTTAGCACAGACTTGATGTCTTGATTACCATACTTAATAATTTAACCTATATAATGGGCCACCATTAATACTACACGATTATTATCTACAATATATCCTTCCTATCTTATAAAAAGTTAGCGTTGACATTATATCAATAAAATCAACGCTAACTTTTTATAAGTTAAATAGGGGATAGGTATATAGGGAACCTTTGCTTCGCTTTATCAGTTGTTTAACCTAACTTAGCCGTATCTCTTAAATATCTTAAAAAAACTCTTATGTTGTTACAGTGGCAGCTTCAGGATCTATGGTGAACCTAACCAGCCAATGGCGAGCAGACTTCGGATGGGAAGTCACGTGTTCTTGGCAACTGCGTCCGAACGACAGTCTCCAGTCTGTGAGGCTGATGGACCATGATAGACAGTTCTTGGTTTATAGACCTGAGGTATTACAAGAGTTTACGTCATTTGCATAGAAACGTCACAGCTCAGTAGCTCTACCATGAGTTTTTACAATCTATACTCGCTAGCGTCTGTAGTTAAAAAAATGTATGAAGATTTGTACAGCGCCTCTAGCGGATAGTTGGGTACTAAAATTCGTAATACTAATATTTACGTAACTACTCTGCCGTGCTAAGGATAAGAGCGCCAAGTGCATGTGTGCTAGTTTGGAGAAAATTGCACCTAAAGTTTTCAATTTGTTTTTGTTGTTTAAATCTACAAATTTCACTTTTTGATAATTCTGATACTTTGTGTTATAGAGAAAATGATGTAGTTTTTAAAGGCTGGATACACCTACAACAACGATTACTTCAAAAAAATAACAAAAAACATGTTATGCTGAGGAAGCTTACGGTTATTTATAAACAAATATTTGCAATAAGCGTTGTAAGCAACACACATAGAGCGCTAATGCTATGGAATTCATTTTATGGCGCTTTTGCTAAAAAGAAGAAAATTCGAAAATATTGTTATTTTGAGCATAACCGCGCTAACCACGTCACCTACGACGGTTATAAGAAGGAATTCATATATAAATACATTTTTACCTCAAACTACTTACGGCGCTTGTTGCATGTTAGTGAAGGAGTCATTCGAAGAAAATCTTAATATATTATGAGCCTTTATTAACTTTATTATCATTTATTCCATCAGGGTTTGTTAGAATAGCGAAAATAAGTTAAACAAAATATAGTTCAGTCTAAAATGTTTATTTGGAATTCAAAATTACCTAAAATCTAATTACTATCAATGTAACAGTTACATTATTCATTAATAGAAAATCACAGTCAATAGTTTTCGCTCTTCGAGATCACTTTGTTTAGTTATTACAGTCTCATTAACTTATACTAATCACATGTTAAAATATTAATTAAACCTATTAACTAGCATTTTTCATTGCACATGCAGTATAATTATTTTTATTTATTCTAAGATGTCACAGTAAAATCGTAAAATCGTCTGACTTTACTACAGTAACTGTAGTAAAGTCAGA
This sequence comes from Ecliptopera silaceata, assembly GCA_932527185.1. Taxonomy (NCBI): domain Eukaryota; kingdom Metazoa; phylum Arthropoda; class Insecta; order Lepidoptera; family Geometridae; genus Ecliptopera; species Ecliptopera silaceata. The sequence continues at coordinate 2,298,501 of OW052205.1, read as the reverse complement.
CGATTTTACTGTGACAACTTATGGTAGAGGTACAGTTGGTGTAAGCTCTGCATTCTGTGGGTCACAAGTTCCTACCAAGAACAAGCATTAGGTACCCAATTGTGTGATGAAAAACATTGATGTTTTTATCGTACTACATTTGATATTTACAAAAATAAAAGGTAGGTAACCTATATAGGTTTGCCATCACTAATATTGTTCTCTTAAATGGCGTGGACCTTTTGGGTAGTCAAGTAAACTATTTTTGAAGGTTTTGGCGGTTGAATGATTCAATTGAGATCAGAAAACAACATCAATTTACTCAGGTGCGACAAAACCCAAGGTTTATCACTAATTCTATCGTTCCGGGTGAAATCATCGGTACAAATGGACCACACAGCTCATCTCTTCATTCACCACCATCCGGCCCTTAATGGATGGTAACAATTAAAATTTTGTTTACAAAGGTCGATTGGACCGTACCTTTTGTTGTTCCATTAAGGTAATTGTTATAAATTGTGAAAAGACGAGCAGAGCTTATAAACAAAAGACTAGTTGATTGGTATTATTTCAGACATTATAAAAGCTGTCGGTTTCAATCAATTCAATAGGTTTCGTCATAGTTTAAAATTATGACTTAATAAATAGATAGATATAGGTAAGTATAGTTAGTTAGTAAGTAAACCAGATGCAATGTTCATGGATTCGATTAAGATTCCAATCATGATCTATTTGGAAACCTTCAATTGTTCGTCCTTTCTCCGAATTTCAGTTCAGTTAAGAACCTTCCAAGATTCTTTACTGAACAGATTTAAGATGGTAGGTAATAGAGTAATATAAGATTTAAGCCGATAGTCTATCGAATTCTAAATGCAGGTCCTGATCAGACCAGTATTTTCAACCCTTTATTTATAAAGATAGTTCTTCTAGTCTAAACTATAGATAGACATCTGCCTTGTATGTATCATGATTTTATGAAAACCTTTTACGGTTAAGCTCACTTTTGAAATTTCCTATTTTCTGCTTTTATTATATAAATAAGTTTATTGTGTAAGGTAAAGAATATTTTTCACATAATGAGACCTACGATTTGGTAAATTACCTATACGTCAAAGTTCGTATTTCTTTACAGAGAAACGGCGTCAGATTCTCTCAGCAATTCCAGTTTCCCGACAAGTTGTTTAAGATCCAGTGCTACGAGACCTCAGAGACGGGTATCACGGGAGAATGTGTGATGACCCTGGAGCTGTTCCAGCCGGCGGTCGATGACATGAGATACGCTTGTGAGGTGTCCGGGGAAAGGCCCTTCTTTAGGATTGAAAAACAGGACATTGATATTGCTGCTATGGGTAATTAGTGAACATTATATTCAGATAGGTACGGACGACCGATGTGGCGCGGCGGGCGAAGGTCCGCCTGCGACGCGGAGGTTGCGGGTTCGATTCCTGCCCATTTTTCCCAACATTTATCCCAATGTTTGTACGATTTGCAAATATTTATTCCGGGTGTTCTGAGTATATTATATGTACAATAAAAATATATATCAATGTGACTAATGTATTGTACCTACCTATTAAGTAAGTATGTCAGACTGTAGATTGGTTGTGATAAAAAAAATTAAAGTTTTTAGTAGATAGATATGCGCTAGAGCTTGCGTATGAAAACTTATGAGCACTATTTAAAAACATTTACAAAGAATGAAGTTCTGTCAAAATGTAAAAATCGATTAAAAATTTATCAAAGCCGTCCATATCTATATTTTCGAGTAAAACAGTCAATGTAAATCGATGTTCCTGAAATCTATTTAAACGCTACGCTAAAATGGGATCTATGTATAGAGTAAGTGCGCCAATTATGGACTGGTTCCGTAATATGGACTACCCTAATTTCTCAAAAACCGTCCGTCGTATTAAGCCATCGGTCGCCGCACGCTAAGCTCCAACCCTCCCGCGGGCCTCGGTCGCTTGCAGGTCGGCAGAGAGCGCGCATGTAATCACGGCAGCCATTTTTCGTTTTTATCAATGCGCGATATAATTTTTTACTCAACTTCGTAAGTACATAATTTCAGCAAATATTACTGTTTGGGAAAGTGGATTATACTAGAGGAAAGGTGAGTTCTATTACAATTATTCATATTAAGTTGCAATATCCAATAGTTTTTATAATTTTATTAGCAACAATATTAACCTAGAAATGTATGTGTATTATAATATGGACCACCGGCATGTTTTGAATATGGACTAGTGGTCCATATTACAAACAGTCACTTAAGTATATCTTAACTTGATTGTTTTAGGGTGGCATCAACAAGTTCAAAATCCAAAGAATGGAAGACCAATCACTGAGCGACGTTACGAACCATCGACTTAGAAGAAAGTCGACTTTGCCGAGTGAATTGAAAGCTGAATTAATTGATTATATTTTAGAAATTGAAAATTCTGGATTTGGTCTTACGCGCAGGAACATCAGATAAATGGCTTACCAGCTAGCGGAAAAGAATAATTAATAATGAGAATAAAAAGAATATAAAAAATATTAATTAGCTGATTTAATTTTAGGCAACACGTCCATTTTAAAAATTATTTTTGAACCCAATTTACTATGGTCCATATTTGAAACCATGTGGTCCATATTTTGTACACTTTTTTCAAAAGTACAATAATGTTATATTTTAGAAAATGTTGATTATTTCTAAGATGTTCATGTTTCTTAAGAATTTTAGTAATCGTTTTTGATACCAAATAGTTATCGAACTGTTTAAAATATATAAGGCTGATTAATATTTAAAATTCTGAGTTTTATTACATAAAATCCTTATGGTGGTCCATAATTGGCGCACTTACTCTACTTACTTATATTTTTCAGTACCTCCCACCGCTGCCATGATAGAAGTAGCACAACGATCTGCAAGCTCTCGAGTGGTTTTAAACTGCACTTCCAGCGGTTTGCCAGCACCGAGTCTGCTGTGGTCGGTTGAAGATCTAAGGGTATGGTTTTTTCTCAGAATAGGAATGTTTTTAAAGTTCGTCAAACCTAAAACTTTAACGCAAATGTACCTACCTCAAAATAGTTTAAAACATATCTTAACATATCTGACAGAGACTGAAATAATACAAGAGATCGAATCGAATGAATCGGAATGAAACATACCTAAGTAGGTAGGTACCTACCTACCACTGGTTTGTTAAACTAAGAACATCATCGTAACCTATCTTGTCCTATTTATTTATCTAATATGACTAATATTGCAGTTACAGAGCTGTTAGAAGTCAAAGTTATTTTATTTGCTAGAATTAAATGTAGGTACCTATATATGTATGGTAAAAGATACAGTTTGTTTCTATATGATCTGTGATATGATCTCTAAGGCCCTGTTCCCACTACGCCGGACCGGCAGATCTGCCGGAAACCGGACACCGGACAGAGTGTTCACATTACATCGGATCCCGGAAGAAATTCAGACAGTCAACACCTCAGTTGAATTTGGACGTAATTAAAGTTTCTGCTTGAATATCCATGCTAAACGTCTACTTTTACCAGAAAATGCGAGCCGAATGACGTGAGTGGAACACAGGCGGGGCGAGGGGAGCACGAGCGGGGCGAGCGGGGGACAGATACCGGCACAAACTCGTTCACATTACTCCGGGCCCGGTCTAGTCCAGTCAAAATAGACTAAAATTATGACTTCAGTTTGCATTAATTCCCAACAAGCTGGATTTTTGTGCAGGCCTTGAATACGTCATTATAAATGATATGTCAAAAGTCCCCATCGATCCCGCTTGTGCGTTGTTTTTTATTCGAGGTCAAAGGTCATAGATTTGCATTTTTTGCGTATATCTCTGAAACAACGAAAGCTATTGAAAAGTGGTTCAGGCAAAGTTTGTACATCGTAAAATTGTCTACAAAAATACCTCAACACTTTTCTTCTACAAAGCATCGTTCTCGAGATATAGTGACTTTAGACTGCAGGAAAATCGTCGAAGATGCTGCGTTTTTTTCATTTCAGCCGTTTTATCTGCTTCATTGCCATAGAACAAACAGTATTTCTTGAAATTTACTGAAAGGGGTGATGGGTTCGATGGGTTAGTCCTCCTCCGAGGTAATGAATGGTCTTTTTGTCTCAAGAAATACTGTTTGTTCTGTGGCAATGAAGCAGATAAAACGGCTGAAATGAAAAAAACTCAACATTTTAGTAGATTTTCCTGCGGTCTTAAGTCACTATATCTCGAAAGCGATGCTTTGTAGAAGAAAAGTGTTGAGATATTTTTGTAGACAATTTTACGATTTATAAACTTTGCCTGAAGCATTTTTCGATAGCTTTCGTTGTTTCAGAGATATACGCGGAAAACGCAAATACCCAGGTTAAAGTCATAAATTTGCGTTTAAAAGTCATAAACGAGAGCTATCGAAAAATAGTTCCGACAAAGTTTGTAGATCGTAAAATTGTCTACAAAAATACCTCAACACTTTTCTTCTACAAAGCATCGCTTTTGAGATATAGTGACTTTAGACCGCAGGAAAATCTACTAAAATACTGCGTTTTTTTCATTTCAGCCGTTTTATCTGCTTCATTGCCATAGAACGAACAGTATTTCTTGAAACAAAAAGACGATTCATAACCTTGGAGGAGGACTAACCGATCGAACCCATCACCCCTTTCAGTAAATTTCAAGAAATACTGTATGTTCTGTGGCAATGAAGCAGATAAAACGGCTGAAATGAAAAAAACGCAGCATCTTCGACGATTTTCCTGCAGTCTAAAGTCACTATATCTCGAGAACGATGCTTTGTAGAAGAAAAGTGTTGAGGTATTTTTGTAGACAATTTTACGATGTACAAACTTTGCCTGAACCACTTTTCAATAGCTTTCGTTGTTTCAGAGATATACGCAAAAAATGCAAATCTATGACCTTTGACCTCGAATAAAAAACAACGCACAAGCGGGATCGATGGGGACTTTTGACATATCATTTGTAATGACGTATTCAAGGCCTGTACAAAAATCCAGCTTGTTGGGAATTAATGCAAACTGGAATGTCTATTTTGACTGGACTAGTCGTTCTACCGGCAATTCGTAGTGACAAAACGCTCGGTAAAAATGCCGGGCTCGGCAAAAATGCCGGACCCGGGATAATGTGAATAGCTTCATATAAATTGTACAGCCACTAGCCCTTCCGGCAGATTTACCGGCGCGGCAGATCTGCCGGTCCGGCGTAGTGGGAACAGGGCCTAACAAATCAACCTGTTTCCCCAGGTCCCTCAAGACTTCTTCGGTAAAACTTGGAACGTAACCTCTAAGCTGTGGGACAGTTGGTCCTTATTATCTTACACTTCAGACACTCCGGCTTCATGTACCCCAGAAATCAGTAAAGATGGTCAGAGTTTTAAAGGACTAAGAGCAAAGTACAGTGCTGCTAACGGCTTAGGAGGTAAATAGTTTGTTTATAAAATTTAGTGGCGTCAAAATGGCAGGAACTTCTTTCAGATTAGTTGTTTTTTTTAACAATGTTATTTATACTAATTTAGTACGATTTGCTTCCAAGCATCTATCAAATACCATTCCTAAATGACTTGTGTTAAAATCGCCATTTTGACGCTGCAACCTGTGAGTAGGTATACCTACCTAAGTTTCCTCGCTAATAATTTCAATCTCAGCAACAAGATTGTTATAATAGCTTTATATTTTACAGCGTACCTACTTCTAATTTAAGTATACTTAATAATCAATCATCTTGATAATAAACATTACTTAGTTTATTAGAATTGCACGAAATTAATTCCATTACTAATATTTGTTTGGATTTTTTGTGACGCGATGAACGTAATAAAATCATATGCTCTGAATGCGCCAAAAACTAACAGCCAATTTGAGAATAACTTCTTCCTACTCTTACTATATTCTATAGCTTTCTATTTCTGAGCAAAACTGAATTTTATATTATTTCAGGTACAATTTACCTAATATTAGGAGTTATATCAATTCTGGCTTTGACAAGATAAGATGGTCTTATAAGTGACAGTTTACTTAAATAAAACTAAGTTGTGTGATTTGAAAGTTTTTATTCTGGCAGATTATCGTTGTAAACGATTATTTTAAGTTTAATTTGATGTAACATTGGATCGCTTTGAACAATTATAACTTTACTACACCGTTTAAAAAAAACATTACATATATACCTAATAATCAGGTAAAATGATACAGAATTTGAGACTAATACCAAATATTATTAATCTTTGTAAACCACAATTTTTCGAATTAAGCAGGTCCGATCCAACGTGAACCTCTAAACTGCCGATTTCAATATTGTTTAATGTTACTTTCAATTATTAAATAAACGTTAATAAAACCAGTTTTCTAATAAGTTGACTTCAAAATTATCAAATTTAAAATATTACTGAAAAAAATTATTGAAAATGGCAGTTTTCAAAATCAAGGTCTTTGTAAATGAGATTCTAATATTAAATTCATTACACGATACGATTATGAATGATAATTATTTTATTAATTTGAAATTCATAATAATTCAATCTGAAATTATTTTACAATAGCGTAAGGGAACATTTATGGACGTTATTTAAGCCCTTGAATAGTCAATATGATTTTTAATTATTTATTGAAAGTACTTACATAAAAAATTATTAATTATTTTAATATTTAATTTATTTCTGTAAGTTAGCAAAGTACATTATAATGTATCTTTGGAAACTATAAACATTTTAGTAACGAAAATTATTTTAATATTAGTTTATTATTTTTACAATTTGGATTTATAACAAAATTAATTTTTCAGTTTAAACAAAATTGTTGTAAAATAGTATCATCTAATATAGATATAGAATCATCTCAAGATTGATACAAAGAATAAAAACTACAGATGACAAAATGACTATTCTAAGGGCAAGTAACATTTTGGCAAGGCGTCCCATATTAGATTTAAACGTGCATATCAAAGATATTGTGATTGTAAATAAATTATATAACTTTATTTTTAAGTTTTATGTAAATAAGCTTAAATAAATATAAGGACATCTTAAGATGCTAGAACTTAAATGCAGTTGACTAGGTCCTTTGAAATAGTATTTTGTTTTGACACTTTTTAATTTGCACTGCAATTAGTAAATATTTTTTGGCTATTTACATTTGGTAAGAAATAGTTAAGTTGTTTATATAGACTAGTATTTCCATATTTTTTATTATTGGACAGATAAATAAATTGGCTTCTACATTATATAGTTAAATAAATAGTTTTACAACGTTCACTTTACATTAAATTAATTAAATTGAATATTTTTATGAATAAATTTATTTATGCGTTCAAGTTTAATGTAAGCAACTTACTTTAAAAATAAAATAGATTTTAAATGGAACGTTGGTTTATCTTACAATTACTATTGTAAATATAAAATAATATAAACATAACTTCGTTTGTATAAATAATTGCGTACATACTAAGTACATAGTATAAATACAAGATAAAATAAATGCATTTTCATGAGGAATGATTTGACGAATGATTTTTAACTTTACTATCACAGTACCATCTTTTATTTTAACAATTTTACCCACTTAAGATCTTTTTAGTTATTTGATCATAGATAGCAAGTAACACCTATTTATAGTTAATATTCCTATAGTTTAGTGTACTGTAGCTCTACCACGAGTTTTTACTATACTATATTTACTATACTCGCTAGCGTCTGTAGTTAAAAAAATGTATGAAGATTTGTACAGCGCCTCTAGCGGATAGTTGGGTACTAAAATTCGTAATACTAATATTGACGTAACTACTGTAGTAAAGTCAGGCGATTTTACTGTGACAACTCATGGTAGATACACTGTTGATTTGAACTATCCATGAACATTTATATATTTCTGTGTACTTATATATTTTTTGTTGTTTATAACTTTTATTCACAATAGTGCTTAAAGTTATATTTGCATTGTTCTTGAATTTTTTTAGATATATTTTAATGTAATGGGTAAAATTGTTAGAATTTACAAACAATCCATCAGTCAGCCCGCCTAGCGAGGAAACGCATAATAATGAATACACTATGGCAAATTTCGACGTGAGACATTATACAATTATACTCATAAATAAACATAATATTTGAACATGTCGCATTACTTAAATTATATAAAAATTGACATGTAATTACAAAAAAATAATGTCATGGCCAAGTAAATGTTGAGTTATTTTATTAAAATAAAACATTAAAATTATACTGTATAATTTATAGACATGCTTATTTAAAGCAAATAAGAATGACCAATTTAATTATTAATGCTCTGAAATATGAAGCACTGTTTAATGTAATTGTTTTATCCATGTAAATTGAAGTAAATAAATAAAGAAATACATACAAATGTTTCATTGTCTTTCAACACAGAGTATGAAGACTAAGTTTTGTGTACACTGCGTAATTGAGGTTAGAAAAGTTCTAGTTAAGTATATATTCGAAGTATTAACAATCATGGTTATTTTTAAAACTAAAGAAGGCACATAAAACATGAAAAATTGTCTTATTGTTTCATAAAAACACTTAATAATAAACTAGATGAAATACAAAAATGTCTCACTAGATAATGGAATGTTTTGTGCGATTATGACAATCTAGGTATACCGATCAAAATTCTGAGTGGTTAATACGCCATTTCCAAAAAATCCTATACGATATATGAAAATGTCGTTAATACCACATAAAATGTATTGCATAGCAATAAAATGATTGGTAGAATTAACTTGATCTCAAAATACTTTTGTTTTTGACGACCGATGTGGCGCGGCGGGCAAAGGTCCGCCTGCGACGCGGAAGTTGCTGATTCGATTCCCGCCTTGGGATAAATGTTTGTACGATCTGCAAATATTTATTCTGGGAGTTCTGGGTATTTTATATGTAAGTAAAAATATCTATGTAATGTATTGTATTAAGTATGTCAGTCTTCTAGTACCCATAACACAAGCTCTGCTTAGCTTGGGGCTAGATGATGTTGTGTTGATTGTCCAACTTTATTTATTTTAAAGATTTTTACAGAAATTCTGACCTTATCAAATCTGAAATATGTAGACTCAAAAATGACAGACATATTATTGAATTCTGTGCTTGCAATATAAGTTGCTAAAGAGTATTGTTTTTTGATCGGTATTCATGAAAACCCACCATAAGGTGTCTAATATGAGAAAACTAGCTTATTAACGAACGTTTTCACTAATATTTGACTAGATTTTACTACAGATATTTGGCTAGTTTATATATTATTGTTTTTTTAGCGTGAAAATATCAGTTCATAAATATACTAAATAAAGGTTGAGCTGATATAACACGTAATATTATGAAGATTATTATAGCCTTGCTTTAAATATTCAACCATCACATACATATCTTGTTTTATTGATTTGGCTTGTAATGTAACTTTATTCAACAGTAAATGAAGTTCATTGTTGCTTATTTTCCCAAGTAGTTTTGTTACTACTAAACTTACGGCCGGTTTCTCGAACGATGATCAACGAAAAAAGCAAATAATTACTATGTGTCAAACTCGGATCAATCGTGATTTGGGTTTCCAGAAACCGGCCGTTAGTGTCGCGTGGAACTGGCACCTATAATCATCTAGTATATAAGACGATTCTAAATGATCTTTGTGATTTTACTGAATAATTTCTGATTTTGATTTTTGGTGAACCTAAAGAAGTAAATAAAGCGAATCGCAAAGATCTCGGGTCGCATTTTTTTGGATTTAAAAATTATTTGGGTATCATTTGCATACATTTTAAATTGATACATTTGACTACTAGCTCACGGCTGCTAGCTTAAGCTATGTTCCTAACAAATCTTAACTACGCATTTAAGCGTATTTATATAAATCAACGAGAGAGTTAACAGTGAATAGAAAATGTTAACCCCCTATCTTATAAAAAGTTAGCGTTGACTTCACGTCATCTTTACGTATGGTAATCAATACTTCAAGACTGCGCTAACTTTTTATAAGATTAGGGGGTAAGTCTATATAGTCGCGCCATCAAAGATTAATTATTTTAAAATAAACCAGAACGGGAATGTTTTTAAAAATATCAATGTTTTTTTTAATTAATCTTTGATGGCACCACTGTATAATGAACTTTTTAACAAAACAATACCTACTACCAAACATTTAGGACATAATACTCTACATAGTCTCAAATAAAGTGAGGCAAAGCCTACGCCTCTCATTCAAAACGGTCTAATTTGAATCAGCCTTATCACATAGATTCTTAACACATGGATAAAAAATGGAGGGTACTAATCGACAACATCTAAGTCTTAAAACCGCTAAATGCAGGATTATTTTCAACAATAAGGTATAATAAGGCAAAAATAATTGTATAGGTTAAACATTGACCTAATACCAAAGTGATCACTCAAACTTACGCGAGTTGAAAAAGGACAACTATATTTATCACACTGTTAATAATGCTGAGGACCTATATCTGTGTCTTTGTCACAACTACCTACACACAAGAGTTAGAAATTGATACATATGGACCATATCTAGAATAAATAATAATAGTTTGTACTACAGTTGTAGCATCGACACGATAAGAAGAACTCGCATCATAAACATAAAAGTAACAAACTATTATTATTCTGCCATATTCTTCTCACATTTAAGTACTATAAGACTGACCACTGTAAATAATGTAATACCTTTGTATGAGAAAAATAAACGTTATTATTATTATTATTTATTATTAATATCTGTCCCTCTTTCACAACTGTCAAAACAAAAGTTGGAAAATGACAGACATAGGGCATACCTAATATTTGAAACTATCATGGTTTTGAACATAGTTTTCATTATAAACGGGATATTTACCATGATTTGTGAGTTTGATTATTTCCCGATATTTCGGCACAGTTAACTGAGAACTGAGCGTCATTAGAGAGCGTCCAAGACTGGTTCAAGAAGCAATTGAGATTACCAAGTACAGGAATTTTAACCGGGAAGATGGTTTTCAACTATCTGGAGTCTGGAATCCGGTTATAAGGATGTGCCGTGATCCAAAAACTCGTGAACGAGCGGAGTGTCCGGACATCGTGAGCGTAGTATGTCGTAATCGAGTTGAAAGTGAGAGTGAAACCGATGGTAGTATCGTTCGTAATAAAAGAGTGCGAAAGAGGGTAGACCGGTATGTCTGCCAATGACTTTTATATCTACTTGCAAAGACTTCAGTTCGACCCGTGATCATGGCGCATGCAACTGTGCCGAAATATCGGGAAATAATCAAACTCACAAATCATGGTAAATATCCCGTTTATAATGAAAACTATAGGGCATACCTGTCCCTCTCTCACAACTATCAAAACACACGAGTTAGAAAGAGACCTCTCACTATCAAAACACACGAGTTAGAAAGAGACCTCTCACTATCAAAACACACGAGTTAGAAAGAGACCTCTCACTATCAAAACACACGAGTTAGAAAGAGACCTCTCACTATCAAAACACACGAGTTAGAAAGAGACCTCTCACTATCAAAACAAACTAGTTAGAAAGAGACCTCTCACTATCAAAACACACGAGTTAGAAAGAGACCTCTCACTATCAAAACAAACTAGTTAGAAAGAGACCTCTCACTATCAAAACACACGAGTTAGAAAGAGACCTCTCACTATCAAAACACACGAGTTAGAAAGAGACCTCTCACTATCAAAACAAACGAGTTAGAAAGAGACCTCTCACTATCAAAACACACGAGTTAGAAAGAGACCTCTCACTATCAAAACACACGAGTTAGAAAGAGACCTCTCACTATCAAAACAAACTAGTTAGAAAGAGACCTCTCACTATCAAAACACACGAGTTAGAAAGAGACCTCTCACTATCAAAACAAACTAGTTAGAAAGAGACCTCTCACTATCAAAACACACGAGTTAGAAAGAGACCTCTCACTATCAAAACACACGAGTTAGAAAGAGACCTCTCACTATCAAAACAAACGAGTTAGAAAGAGACCTCTCACTATCAAAACACACGAGTTAGAAAGAGACCTCTCACTATCAAAACACACGAGTTAGAAAGAGACCTCTCACTATCAAAACACACGAGTTAGAAAGAGACCTCTCACTATCAAAACAAACTAGTTAGAAAGAGACCTCTCACTATCAAAACACACGAGTTAGAAAGAGACCTCTCACTATCAAAACAAACTAGTTAGAAAGAGACCTCTCACTATCAAAACACACGAGTTAGAAAGAGACCTCTCACTATCAAAACACACGAGTTAGAAAGAGACCTCTCACTATCAAAACAAACGAGTTAGAAAGAGACCTCTCACTATCAAAACACACGAGTTAGAAAGAGACCTCTCACTATCAAAACACACGAGTTAGAAAGAGACCTCTCACTATCAAAACACACGAGTTAGAAAGAGACCTCTCACTATCAAAACACACGAGTTAGAAAGAGACCTCTCACTATCAAAACACACGAGTTAGAAAGAGACCTCTCACTATCAAAACACACGAGTTAGAAAGAGACCTCTCACTATCAAAACACACGAGTTAGAAAGAGACCTCTCACTATCAAAACACACGAGTTAGAAAGAGACCTCTCACTATCAAAACAAACTAGTTAGAAAGAGACCTCTCACTATCAAAACACACGAGTTAGAAAGAGACCTCTCACTATCAAAACACACGAGTTAGAAAGAGACCTCTCACTATCAAAACACACGAGTTAGAAAGAGACCTCTCACTATCAAAACAAACGAGTTAGAAAGAGACCTCTCACTATCAAAACACACGAGTTAGAAAGAGACCTCTCACTATCAAAACACACGAGTTAGAAAGAGACCTCTCACTATCAAAACAAACGAGTTAGAAAGAGACCTCTCACTATCAAAACACACGAGTTAGAAAGAGACCTCTCACTATCAAAACACACGAGTTAGAAAGAGACCTCTCACTATCAAAACACACGAGTTAGAAAGAGACCTCTCACTATCAAAACACACGAGTTAGAAAGAGACCTCTCACTATCAAAACACACGAGTTAGAAAGAGACCTCTCACTATCAAAACAAACTAGTTAGAAAGAGACCTCTCACTATCAAAACACACGAGTTAGAAAGAGACCTCTCACTATCAAAACACACGAGTTAGAAAGAGACCTCTCACTATCAAAACACACGAGTTAGAAAGAGACCTCTCACTATCAAAACAAACTAGTTAGAAAGAGACCTCTCACTATCAAAACACACGAGTTAGAAAGAGACCTCTCACTATCAAAACAAACTAGTTAGAAAGAGACCTCTCACTATCAAAACACACGAGTTAGAAAGAGACCTCTCACTATCAAAACAAACTAGTTAGAAAGAGACCTCTCACTATCAAAACAAACTAGTTAGAAAGAGACCTCTCACTATCAAAACACACGAGTTAGAAAGAGACCTCTCACTATCAAAACAAACGAGTTAGAAAGAGACCTCTCACTATCAAAACAAACGAGTTAGAAAGAGACCTCTCACTATCAAAACACACGAGTTAGAAAGAGACCTCTCACTATCAAAACACACGAGTTAGAAAGAGACCTCTCACTATCAAAACACACGAGTTAGAAAGAGACCTCTCACTATCAAAACACACGAGTTAGAAAGAGACCTCTCACTATCAAAACAAACTAGTTAGAAAGAGACCTCTCACTATCAAAACACACGAGTTAGAAAGAGACCTCTCACTATCAAAACACACGAGTTAGAAAGAGACCTCTCACTATCAAAACAAACGAGTTAGAAAGAGACCTCTCACTATCAAAACACACGAGTTAGAAAGAGACCTCTCACTATCAAAACACACGAGTTAGAAAGAGACCTCTCACTATCAAAACACACGAGTTAGAAAGAGACCTCTCACTATCAAAACACACGAGTTAGAAAGAGACCTCTCACTATCAAAACAAACTAGTTAGAAAGAGACCTCTCACTATCAAAACACACGAGTTAGAAAGAGACCTCTCACTATCAAAACACACGAGTTAGAAAGAGACCTCTCACTATCAAAACACACGAGTTAGAAAGAGACCTCTCACTATCAAAACAAACGAGTTAGAAAGAGACCTCTCACTATCAAAACACACGAGTTAGAAAGAGACCTCTCACTATCAAAACACACGAGTTAGAAAGAGACCTCTCACTATCAAAACACACGAGTTAGAAAGAGACCTCTCACTATCAAAACAAACTAGTTAGAAAGAGACAAATATATAGCCCCTATACTGCATACACCCCCGACTCCTTTTCTAAATTAATCTAGTCCTCTCCATCCAAAGGTTGCCTGGAAGAGATCGCTATTGAGCGATAAGGCCGCCCATTGTGCATTTATTTTATAACTATTGTTCTTCTTGAATTTCGTTGGTGCAATTTGTGTGTACAATGAAGTGTTATTCATTCATTCATTCATATAGATGTCCCCCTCTCGCCAACTATCATTGCTCAAGTTAGAGTGTGATAGATATAGCTATCGGTGTGAGTTCACTAGGAATTCATTTTGGTTAGGTCAATGAGGTAAAGGGATTGTAAGGCTTATGGCTGGGGTATTAAGGCGCAGTTTGCAACCAAGCTCTCAAGCCCCTAGCTCGCTCCGAAACGCCTCCATCCGAGTTATCTTGTATCATTGGATCAGGCTGGAAAAGATAAATGCTTCAATGTAGTTGCTACAGGTACATTGCAGGTTTTGTTAGTCAGTTTGTAATGCTTTGGTCAACTAATGCTGCAATGACTTATTGACGAATAGATGGCGCTTCAACAAATGCCGCAAAAGATGAACGAATAGATGGCGCTTTATTGAGAGTATAGCAGAAAAATGTTGGTGGCAGATACTACCAAAATACGCCGCCGACGTGAGTCTATCCATTAAAATTTTTACTACGAATGATTTTTCATAAAGTTTATTTTGAGTTTTTTTTTTAAAGCTAAAAATATTTATACTCTATTGAGCGATACTGTTTTCAAAATATATAAGATAAATTTTATGAAATGTTTATAGTGCTACTTACAGCAGATAACGTCATTCTGGTCTGAGAAGTGGTACCGGCATTGCAAGAACTGGTTTCAGGAGATGCTAGAAATTGATTAAAAAACTGTTAGTAAATTTATTTTGTTTTAATAGAGCTTATAGATTGAACTCGACAATTTTATATGGAGAATAATATAATGTTCGATGCTCTAAAACTAAATTACTCGAAATTGTGTAAGTACATATTGTTAGTAATTCAGTAGGTAATGGAACTGTCACCTAGAATCACCTAGTATGTAAGACGATTCTAAATGATCCTTGTGATTTTACTGAATAAAGTAATTTTGACTTTGACTTTGAATTATTCTAAGTACTAACATAAAATATATAGTATATCACTGACCGGTGTGAGGCCGCCTCGCGTCCAATGCGCGCCAGATATCTCTGACGTCGGCGTGCAGAGCGCGCAATGAACGTAAAACTGCTCCCCCCGCACTACCGGGGTTCCCATCCCCCGGGGAACTGCATGATGACGCTTCACTGGTGGTACCTTCCTGTTTATTATAATTTACACATTTATTTTAAATCTTAGATAGGTACTTATAAAAAAAATTACAATTTAGAATAGAATATTAAAAAATAAATAAATATTCACGGACATTTCACACATCACACTCTAGTCCCAAACTAAGCAAAGCTTGTACTATGGGAACTAGATTGCTGATATAATACTTAAGTATATAAATTGTTTTTTGTAAATACATATACATATAATACATAGCAAAAAAAGCATTCTTATATGTATTATAAAAAAACTGGTTTATAGAACACATCGATTTTAGTATAAAAATACTTACAGGATTATCAATTGTTAGTGTATAAATGCTTATGAATAAATAAATATTCACGGACATTTCACACATCACACTCCAGTCCCAAACTAAGCAAAGCTTGTACTATGGGAACTAGATTGCTTTTATACTTTTATTTTGTAAATACATACATGGTAAGTATACATATTTTCATTACACACACATTTGTTCTGAGTGGGAATCTAAATGAATACCTAACATTAGGTGACTTATAAAAAAGCAACCTGCAAATAAATATATCTAGAAACAGTGCTTTAATGACATCGTGAATATTTAAATACCTGAGCAAACAATATGACATCGACAAACGGCTGCTTTAAAACAAAAGCAGTTATATAAAATCAAACACAAAAGGCGTCCGCCATTTTGTATTTGATTTTAAATTAAACACAAAATGGCGGACGATAGATGCAAACAAAATGCCTTGAGACGACCAAAAGAAAACCAACATAACACAATAATGAAAAACATAACGGCGAAATGGAAAAAAAATCGAAAATGCATGACGAACAACGAATAAAAACGAATCCATGAGCAGAAAAACCTGAAAAAAATACAATGCGACGAAAAAGGCTGAAAAAGCATATCGAATGAGGCCGGGTATAACCATGTATGACATATAATGACAGGCATCACAAAAAAAGTCTTGAAATCATGACCGATAACAACAGTGACAAAAAAAAACAATGCGACGATAAAAGCTGATAAAGCATATAGAATGAGTCGGGGTACACATAAGAATGTATGACATATGACAGACATCACAAAAAAAGTCTTGAAATAGTGACCGATAACAACAGTGACAAAAAAAAAACAATGCGACGAAAAAAGCTGATAAAGCATATAGAATGAGTCGGGGTACACATAAGAATGTATGACATATGACAGACATCACAAAAAAAGTCTTGAAATAGTGACCGATAACAACAGTGACAAAAAAAAAACAATGCGACGAAAAAGGCTGAAAAAGCATATCAAATGAGGCCAGGTATATCCATGTATGACATAATGACAGAAATCACAAAAAAAAGTCTTGAAATCATGACCGATAACAACAGTGGCAAAAACAAAACCGATAAACAAAAGCACGATAATAAAGTCGTGTACACAGAACCTGCGCAGGCGCAATCAAAGGTGTAAGTTGTCGCAGCGCGCGCTCAATGTGTCGCAGCCTTATTTCCTTCTCGCCGAGTAAAGCCCGAGCTCGGTGTAACGCCACCTCTAACTCTGTGGATTCGCGTTCCTCCTGCGAAATGTTTACCTGTCGATATTCTAACATATAACTATTTGGTAGTGTATTGGATCAGTTGAGCTATCTATAGATCGTTTGCAGCGGTCTGTTGATAGCTCAACTTTTCTTTTATACATATTTTACCTATGTACATTTTGTAAATACTGTAATAGTTCTAAATTTGTTTCATATGCTACGATTACAAATTTTATTTTATTTGACGAGTAAAATTATAATTTTTTAACACATCTAAGTACCTATATTCTTAATTTAGCAAAATATGGGAAATAAATAAGTTTGTCCATATTTTTGTTAATTACTGAGGTTAATGACCGTTATTATTAATAAATATTCGAGAATTTTCATTTGAAATTTCCAAAACATTTTAACTATTCTACTCTTTAATTCTATTTAAATCTGAAAACTCTTGTTATAGTACTCACAGAAGGAGCCCTATGCGGCGACAGCGAAGCCCTAGTTTCCCTCAAAGCGGCGCGCCTTCGCTTCAAGACCGCCCGAGCGCGCCTCATGCCTTCTCTTTCTACCAAAGCACGATGTCGCACGAACTCGAGTTCGGGCGTGTCCGCTGCCGCTACTGTTCCTGAAAATATGAGTTAGATTAACGCCCGGTTTCTGGAAACCCAAATCACGATTGATCAGAGTTTGACACATAGTAATTATTTGTTTTTTTCGTTCGAGAAACCGGCCGTAAGTATTATATTTCTTGAATAAATGATTTCTAAGATGTTGATAGTTTAAGTTTCCTATGCTAGGTCCCCAACAAAAATATACATTACTAGTAGTACGCCCCGGCTTCGCACGGGTAGCGGGTAAGGAATTTCTTAGGTATTTTTTTACACCTTGGGTTACATTATATTGAAGTTTTAGTAAGGATCCCTATTTTTTTTTACAATATAATATAGCCTATGTTCATCGCAGATAGTGTAGCTTCACAAAGGTGTAAGAATTTTTTAAATCGGTCCAGTGGTTTCGGAGCCTATTCGATGCAAACAAACAAACAATCAAATCTTTCCTCTTTATAATATGTATTAGTTTATACTTATGTTAAAACTACGTGATAACATCGTTTGCGCGATCTAGGATTTGCCTGTGCCATCTTTGAGATTTTAGATTTGTCTGCATCGTAAATTCAGTTTTTATCATGTAACGAGACAAATGATGTTACAATGTTATTACCTAATTCAGTGAAAGGGTAGCGGAGACTATAAGCCGGTTGGCACGCTAGATCTGGGAATTGGTCTTCTAAATCATCTAATTTCCTCAGCTGTTGGCGCAGAGATTCTAATGGACTGGACCAGCCTTCGCCGCGTCTACAAATAAAATATTATTATGACAAGTACAGTAACTATATCTATTTCTATGTTATGTCAATAATTAGTTTCCATTGCACAAGCTTTGCATAATTGAAACTAAATGGCGCTATATCCAATACCTAGTTTTGCAACGCAACTTCACACAATAGCGTATAATAAATTGAATATTTTTGAAGTGAAAACTTCTTTAGCGGCGCTGGGTGGGTAAAAACTTTCAAACTCGCGTCAGGGTCACGTGATGCTGATCGAAAAAGCGTAAGATCGAGGGGAAGGGAGAGGAACTAGTATCTCCCACTCTTTCTACCGTGCCTGAGTGTGCTGCTCTGTTTAGGCGGCACAGGGCGAAAAATAAAAAATAATAAAAAATAAAAACATAAACATTGTATTCTACCTCATAAATGATAGTACTTTTATACTTATAATTAAACACAACCTTAATATTGAAGTTTTCACTTCTGCCGGCACTCCCGGAGTGCTATCTTTTTTTTTATTAAAGGTTGTCCTGACTGTTTTCTTTAAATGAATGTAATAGATGTAACGTTACGGAGACTTTCCTATTTTAACAAATTTAAACTTTATTATTTTTAGTGGTATATTATCTCTAAATTATTATAAATTATATTTATATTTATATATTTCTAAATTATACTGAAATTGACTTACTTAGGTGAATAATTAAGACGGGATGTTGATGCAGATTTTAATCTTGTAAAACAACGACGCCTGCCATGTCCTGAGAACGGAAAACATACATGTCTTAGAAGAATTAAATGACAAATATGAAATAAAATGTAATCAAAATTGTACTAAAATTGCTAATTGATATACCGTTTAAAGATTCCTTCGGTTTCTCATCAGCTGTTGTAGCATCTGACGAATCTTGACAATCTGTTGTAGTACCTGAGAAGGGAATAAAACTGCAAAATTACTGATGATGATGATGACGAAGATTATAAAGCGGTAAAGTTTGTGAGATGATCTGTGGATCTACTGAATCGATTTTGAGAATTGTCTTACCAATTCAGAGCCACATTATATTATTTATTATGTGAGTATCATCATAAAGTCCGATAGAATATCAAAACAACAAGATTGTATTTCAACATAAGAGTATATTTCAAGAAGCAAGCACGATGAATAAATACAGCGTTCAACCTAACTATAAAAATAAATTATTTAGACCCTCAACAAGATTGACATTAGCTTCTAATAATAGTTTTATAATGGCAATAAAAATATACAATAAAATTCCAGACAATTTCAAGAATATGACATTTAATAGTTTTAAATACAATTTGACTCGATGGCTTGCAGAAAAATGCTTTTATAGTATTAATGAATTTTTTGACTACAAATTATAAATGGAGATTAAATAGATTTGTAAGTGTTTATTTATTCAATTTTACCGTTTGACATTAATGTATCTAATTGCTTGACTTTTATACTATTCTTAAATATTCAGTTTGACATTTTATTTGATATCTATTTGTAATTTTGTGTGTGTAATTGTATCCATGTGACATTCAAACGCCTGTAAAGGCAGATTTTAATGAATTTTATTAATATTTGTTAACACCTTTACGAACCTGAAATTTTATGAATAAATGATTATGATTATGATTAAAAATACGTAAAAACTAAATGGTAGGTCAAATTTAAAATGTACAATATATGAGCATGTGCTAACTTTGGCACATGCTCATAATTACGCATGGTTATATGACGTCATTCTAAATCCAAAATGGCGGAACACAAGATGGCGGACAAGTTGACGTCATTCTATTCACTCTAGTGCCCATAGTACAAGCTTTGCTTAGTTTGGGACTAGAGTGTGATGTGTGATATGTCAATTAATATTTATATATTATTTATTTGTAATAAAATGACAGGTAAGTTATTTTCATTATAACTAACCATTATCTTTTTCTCTGTTACGTCTCCGAGCGTTAGGCGGCTCACGAAATGCGACGGCTGTTCTACGATGGGGTTTCTTACTAATCGAAGTTTGTGACGTATCAGCTGATTGTAACGTCTGAAATAAAAAATATGATGATATGATAAACATCATAGATATGAGCAGCACTACGATTATTTATTAAACAATTGTAAGAAGGATCATATAAAAACGCTAGAATCCAGGTCTAGTTTCTTGCCAGTTCTTCTAGACTCTGGTCGCGACGAACTGGCGCCTAGAATCATCTAGTATGTAAGACGTTTCAAAGTGATCATTGTGATTTTATTGAATAAATTCAATTGAAGTTCGAAGAAGCGAGTAAGTATAAGGGCCCCCGCAAACTGCAGACTTTCTATCGGCCGATAGTTTGGTCGGCTTCTTAATCAGTATGAAGATGTATGCAGATGCGCACATTACAGTGATTCAGTCTTTATACTGATTAAGAAGCCGACCAAACTATCGGCCGATAAAAAGTCTGCAGTCTGCGGGGGCTCTGAGTCGAACATACATTCTCCCTTTTAAACTTCCATTCTTCATTATTATTGTCATTCTGTTTCACGTTTTCTGAATGTGATGTCTCGTTGTCGTTACATTTGGCGGGACGGCTACGGACCGGATCTGGGACCGAGGCGCTTATTGAAGTCTCATTTAATTCTTTACATCTGAAAAAAATAAACATTTAGTCTAAAATTGACTTTGAAATGTTAAGGCATCCACATATCGCTTTAGTCGAAAATTAAGTAAAGCTTGGTCTACAGGTTACAGATTGCTGATAGAATAATACTTAATGATGAATAAATCATTAATTCAATTAAGTAATAAAGTTTTTTATAGAAACACTTTCAATTACAATGGGTATAAATCTATGATTTGCTCCACAAATTTATATTTAAATATTTATTTTTAAACACATACCTACAACATACGTAGTAGCACCCAGACACAGAACATTGATGTTTGATATTAAACAAATGTTTGATTTACCCGGGAATCAAACCTATTACTCACTACTGAAAGGCAGAGCTAAACTGCGATGCATGTCTAGATGTACGTTACCTTTCTAATGATTGGTTCCCTTTGTGCGAATTCGATTTCTCAGTTTCAGATCCCGTTGTCATGCTCATTTCACGCCTTTTGTTGCGACGCTCGAGCGACATCTATAACATTACAAAATTAAATTCATTTAGAAAATAAATTATTATTTGTATAATGTGATGCTTTGATGCTGTGACGACCGATGTGGTGCGGCGGGCGAAGGTCCGCCTGCGACGCGGAAGGTTGCGGGTTCGATTCCCGCCTTGGGATAAATGTTTGTACGATCTGCAAATATTTATTCCGGGTGTTCTGGGTATTTTATATGTATAACAAAAAATATATATCTATGTAATGTATTGTATTAAGTATATCAGTCTTCTAGTCCCCTTCTAGATGATGTTGTGCGGATTGTCCAGCATTATTGTCCGGCATTATTATGCTTCACTGGAGTTATACATAAGTTTTTAACAAAAAATAATGACAGATATTATTATTAGGCTTCGCCTTGCGGCATTTTTATCAAATTTACATAAAAACGAAGACTTGTATACAATTGAGCGCTCTTTATCTAACAAATGTAATATTTTATCTAAGGCATTTTGCATTTAAAAACATCTACTTTTAGGCGGACAAAAGTGGCCTAATAGGCTTTTTAAAACGAGAATAGAAACCTCTTTTGGGTTTTTCTTCTTACCCAGTCAATGAATAATAAACCCCATAATTATACCCTATGTATGGCAGGGGTCACCAATTAGTTTCGCTCGGGGTCCATTTTAAGAAATGAAATGACCGCCGCGGTGGATTACTATATCTTATTTTATTTATAGGTTATTAGACCTTATGGTACTAAAAACAAGATCGTTTTTACCTTGACATCGTGCTTCAATCTTGCGTATTTCTCCTTCAAACAGCGGTATTTATCAACGAGGTGAGGATCGTGCATTTTCGTAGATGTGACCGCTCGTTCATGGGCGAGTCTTGTTCTAACTTCCGATACGTGACATAGATGTTGGGTGCGCAGTCTTTCTACCTGGAAAATTAGGTTTTTTATTTTATTATTCTTTATAGAACATAAGTACTTTTATACAAAGGGAGTAAAGCATATTTTTGTAATTAAAAAAAACAGATTCGTATACAAAGTTAAACTACAGATTTCATGTTATTTTATGCATAGTAGGTATTAAAACCTTAATATTTATTATTATGTTTCATTATTACTGAATAAATGAGTAAGTATGTATTAGGTATATTTTATTTAAACTGCAGGATAGGATGATGAATACCTACCATAGAATGCACAGAAAAAAAAAACATTATATGATGCAATGTAAAGCCACTGGAAACGTGGGCCAATGGGTTCACAGAGTGTGGATGAATAGATTTTAATAGTGCACCTACACAGTCACTAATAAGTTCAGTAACGAATCAATTTAATGACTATTTTGAGGGAATTAGTCGGAGAAATCAATCTGTGGAGTTTGTACTAACCTCTGCTCTATAATCATGTCTCAAATCAGCCACCCTGGTAGCGTGTTCTTGTTTCATGGACTCGATGGTCGCGCGATTTGCTTCGATCATCTTTACACGTTCCCGACCGAGGCTCTCTTGAAGTTGTGCGTTTAATTCTGTTAGGCTTCTTTCATTCTCTGGAAATTGTGTGAAAATATTATTCTTAGACGACCGATGTGGCGCGGCGGGCGAAGGTCCGCCTGCGACGCGGAAGGTTGCGGGTTCGATTCCCGCCTTGGAATAAATGTTTGTATGATCTGCAAATATTTATTCTGGGTGTTCTGGGTATTTATATGTAGGTATATAATAAAAAATATCTATCTATGTAATGGTAATGTATTAAGTATGTCAGTCTTCTAGTACCCATAATACAAGCTCTGCTTAGCTTGGGGCTAGATGATGTTGTGTGGATTGTCCAGCATTATTTATTTATTTATTTATTATTCACAGTAAGCTATAGATTTAAGTTTTGTATTTAATTATTTTCTTGTAAAGTTAGCGTGGAGTTAGATTTTTATTTTTGGTAATAGAGTTAGATTTTGATTTGAGGTTGAACTAGACACTTTTGAAGAAAATTTCGATAAATAAAACGTCGAATCAAATGTTTCACCAAAATAGGCTAAAATCTATAAAATCATCAATTCTATTACATTAAGAAATCTAATTGTTAGTTGATATTTTATCCATTCAAAGTTCAACATACCAACCAACATACCAATTTCCAACTGCCGTTGCTGTTCAACCAATCTTGCCTTGTACTGTCCGTGCAAGCTGTCTATGTTATCCTTGTGCTGTCTTTCAGCTAATTCTATTTCCTGATGATATTTCTCGTCCAATGCTAGCAAGGCATTCTGTAATGATTGCTGGTGGAGCTTTTGAGCCGTTTGTAGCTCCTGGAAATAATTAAGATAAGATAAAATAATGGTTTATTCGTTACTTATTCATTAGATGAATAAAATAAAAAATACCGAAATTCTTCATCGAATCTTACAGAATAGGTATACACACAATTTTAGTAGATAAATGAAGCTGTGTCTGGCCAATTTAATCGCAAACCTAGCCTTTTGGCAAAAAATTGCATAAATGTATTTTTTTAGGGCTGACGGTAAAAAGAATCAAACTATTGATATAAAAATTCATAATATACTTACTTCATCCATCTCTCTTCGATGCCTATCACTTTGCTCAGTTAATCTAATTCTCTTATCATTCAAAAACTTTTCCTCAGCCTCTTTCAATTCCTCCTGCAACTCTGCTCTCATTCTCCTCTCTTTACTCGCCCACTCCATTCTTATACCTTCTATCTCTTTCTGCAGACTTATCTCCAACCTCCTTCGTTCATCCGCTTTGGTCCTTTCAATCATATCTCTTCCCATATCGGGGACAAGCGGCGATTTGATTGGTTTAGGACTTTCGTCTTGAGTTTCAAATTGATAGACTACTACAACGTTATCAGTGTTAGATTTCCCTTGAGATATAATCACACCGTCTAGTCTAGGACTAGTTAGGCCTTTCGGTGAGTCAGTTCGTGATGTAGATTTGTTTAAAGGCTTGAAAGTTGATAGCGGATTCCAGGGTTTGCTGAAGTCAAGTCTAGGGGAACGTAAGTCGGAAGTAATCGGTGATATTTTGATGACAGGAGATTTGGTGACTTCGATTGATTTCGACGGTTTCGTTGAGTCGTCAGTTGATTTTGAATCTTCTGTTATTGTCTTTAGGTCTAATGTAGGAACTTTTATTTGAGGTATTATGTTTTCTGAGCGGGATGACTTGCTTTCTATCGATTTCGAGTCTTGGATGCTGTCTTTGTGGCGGGACGATTTACTTTCTATAGATGCTTTGGAATCTTCTTCCTTATTGTCTAGATCTTTAGGTCCATTATCGTGTGCGATGTCGTTGAAATTGTCGAGGTCGTTGAGGTCTAGATTGGCGTATTCTTTGTCAGGGGAGTCGATGGACGTTTCCGATTCGATGCTTTCCATGAGGTTTATTGATATCTTGCTCTTTTGAGGTATCATTGGTGATCTGTGATAAATAAGAATAACAACAACTATACTAATCACGTGAACAAAGAGTTTAGAAAACATACTTTACATTCACTGACTATACAGTCAGTGAATGTAAAGTATGTTTTCTAAGCCATACGGCTTTCATAACTTAGGTATTGAAAACATATTTATTTTTATTTCATTAATTAGCATTCATTACATTTAATTTAAATTACACATACAAAACTTTGTCTCTGTTTTGCACTGCTTTTGGCAAATAATGAATATCTGTCTTTGTCTACCAGTGCATTAAATTAATCAACGTCATAATATCAAATAAAAAATAATCGTCTATCGTTTATAAATATGATAGGTCATTGAAATTAATTCTTACCTAGGCCTAGCCTCCTTATCAAACATCGGTTCTTCAAGATGAGTAGTAGGTTCGATATCTCCAGGTCGCACCAGATCCGATATTTTCTGGAAGTTCTTTTGGAAAAGATCTGGTTTTATGTAATCTCCTGGCGGGGGGCGGATGATGCGGCGACGAGGGGATGTTCGTGATTGATGACTATCACTCTCTGAAAGTATTTATTTGTACACTAGTAGTACGCCCCGGCTTCGCACGGGTAGCCTATATAAAAAATATCATTATAATATAGCCTATGTTCAGCGCAGATAATGTAGCTTCACAACAGTGAAATAATTTTTGAAATCGGTCCAGTAGTTTCGGAGCCTTTTCGATGCAAACAAACAAACAATCAAATCTTTCCTCTTTATAATATTAGTTTGGACCAATTCATACATCGCATCATTTTGTAAACTATTAATTATTAAAATAATCTTATTCATAAGTAATAAGAATTATAAACATGTACCTGATCTGGCAATCTGTTTTATAAATAAAGTATTGTAGTATATTATAGTAAGTTGTTTGTCTTTGCATAGCTTCTCGTCTCGAACAAGTTTCGCCCAAAAGATACCTAGTTTCAACCTTAGTTTTTACTCGCACATGATTAAAATATCTTCCTTCAGGGCTGCCACATAATTTGAAGAAATATCTCTAAATGCCTGCCTGTTATAACACTTGTATTACCTGCAGAATCTCTCGGGCTTTCAAATCGCGGCGGCAAAGGCGGCCGTGAGACAAGCGGCGATAGAACTATTGAACTTAGCGGCTGTGACGTCACTGGAGACATTACTGTCTGTGACGTCACGGGAGACGTCACGTTGTTTGACATGGGGGATAACGCTGTCTGTGACGTCATAACGGCGTGTGACGTCATTGGAGACAAAACGGTATGTGACGTAATGGGAGACAAGACGGTCTGTGACGTCATGACGGCATGTGACGTCACATGTGAAGGAGCCGCGCTGATAATAGAACTTTGCTTGTCGTTTTGTTCAGAGGAACTGTTCGATCCAGGGCTTATTGTCGGTTCTGGCGGGTTTTCTAGTTTGAACCTGGAACAATCATTTATATGTTAAGAAAATCCAAACCAATTGATTCGTATAATTGATTTGATATAATCAGGGAAATAAATCATACATTATCTAAAACTAGACTGAATATATTTCAAAAATACCTAATTATAAATTTCAATCATCCTAATAATTATAAACTACCCGGCTAATATAATAAATGCAAAAATACAGATGTTACAGTCATGAGAAACCAATGAACAAATTTGGATGAAACTTGGAACATATTTAGTGTGAATGAACCAATAGGTTACTTTTTAACTGACTTCATATTTGACTAAATTTTTTTGTTATTTGTGTGAAGATCCCGAGTTCAAAACACGTTCAAAACAATAAAGTTTTTGCAGCATATTGAAATGTACCTGACACTTTTCCTGTCCTCTTCAAAGCTAGCTGTTTTAGGCCTCACAAGTACGTTGTCTTTCCAATTCGGTAGTTTTTCTCTGAGTATCCCTTTGGGGGGATCGCTTTTTGTCATAGAATCTAGTGGTAATGACTTCTCAGTGTCTGGACTCGGCAAGTCTGATTTGGATAGTTTCAGGAACATGTTACCTTTACCTGAAATAAATATTTATTTGGGTTTACTTATTGAGGTATGAGATATTAACTTTTTTTGTGACTAGATGGAATTATAGGTCATATTTATTTGGGTTTACTTATTGAACTATGAGATATTTTATTTTTTTGTGACTAGATGGAATTATACTTAGGTCATATTCGGTCAGGAATTTAGTGACATTTTAATAGGATTTTGCAATTTGTTCACTTAGAATAAATTCTATTAACAAAAATGAATAATTTAGTTTTACATACTAGCTAGTCATTTTCTAATGTTAGAGTATGTATTCCACTTTGTCATATCTGAATGTATTGAGATAAATATATCTGTTGCTATACCTCAGATTCCTGGACCCTACTTTGAGAGCTGATAAATATCTTTATAATGTTGGAAACAGCAAGCTCTAATTAGTTATTTAAGTGAATTTCCCCCATGTTTGAAGCTTTTCAATAATCATGTGATAAAATAAATGTAAGTACCTGTTAATGTAAGCCCTCTATCACCTTTTGCAGACAGCATCGGACTGTATTCTTCTTCCGGACTGCTAAGTACATTCATCTTTAGGTCAATAACCTCCGACTGCTGTTTAAACAGAACCTTAGGCCTTTCGAACTGACGACTGATCAACTCTCGATCAGAAGAATTTCTTAGCAGCGGTTTATTTAAAAGTGGACTGTCCGCGCTACGTCTTAAGGGCGAGATTCGAATGTCGTTCAGTTTTTTGTCCAATCTCGCGAGTGGGGATAATGGTGGTCGACCTAGGGGTGTCAATCGTCTAGGGCCGATTAGGGTGGATGCGTTTTCTTTGACGTCTGATTGGTGATTTTCACTGTCGGTGCTGAGTTCCTCATCGCTTTCGACTTTGGTTTCTACGCGTTCAAGGTGTTTGGTGTTTTCTTCTGATGTGAGAAGCTCCTAGGAATGCAATGAAATTAATTCAAGGCTCAGAGAAAACAAAATACTGTCACTCTCTCTTACGTAGCAAAACCAGGAGTTGCGGTATGAAATGATGCTCCCATCTAACAAATATCTTACCAATTTATGAAATATAGTACATAAATCACGCGTAACTTTTTTATTTGGAAAAATAAGCTCGAAATTAGTAATATTCCACTACAAATAACACTCTTTAAACCTAATTATAGACCTCCATGATCCAGAAAAAAATAATCAGATAAAACACACAAGGTGTGGCCAATTTATCCAATTAATGGGCCAATATGTTGTTAGTGGTCACACCTACGACAATATAATTAAGGTCATGAGAGTAAATATGCCTTGGTGTTTTTATTACATCTCAGGCTATATTTACAACTTGTGTACATTGTAATGTACATCACTTTGAATATTTTAGTACACTAAACAGAACATACATTATTAAAAAAAATAATATGATAAGTGTACCTATGTATGTAGCATAATTATGTTAGGTTTAGTATAATATAATACATACATTATGTTTAGTTGATCTTATCTATCAATAATTATATTATGTTTAGTTTCATTTTTTAGAGCTGGGTATAGATTATATTTATATTCTTATATTCAACATGGTAAATATTATTATGGAGTTTTTAGATTTTATGTGGGAGTGTCTCGTGAATATTTATTATTGTTCAGATCTTATTTTATAACCGAATTTAATACCAAGAGGTTTTTGTAAGTGTCTATAATCATTAAATTGACATTTATCACTTTAGTTTTTTGCTTGCAGATAATAGTTTTTGTCTTAGACCATGTAGCCTTTATATTTCTTTATTAGAAATTAAGTTAAATCTCAGCAATGGATAATGTGCACTACTTATAATTATAATAATTCTTTATTACCTGCACAGAAGCACAGGTGTCGTCTAAGATGGATGCATCTCTTGCTTTCTTCACCAGCTCTCGGTACACATAATCTAAGGGATGTTCCCATTGAGTCTGTTTCGTGTCTTCGTTGTAGTAGTAATGTGTCTGTAGTTTCTCATCATAACTGTTAAAAAGATTGAATTTTGTTTTGACATTTCATTTAACAATTTGTACATTTTGTATTTTTATTCATATTTTTCACAATATACTTTTTAAAAACACACTTATTTTTTTTAACAGTTATTTATTATATTTTTAGTATGACACAATCATTAAAGTTTGTGGATATGTAAAATTAAAAATACTAAAATCAATTAAGATTATTATGAAATGGATTTTGAGATCCCTTTTGTTAAGTCTTTTAATTTTGATGTTTTCTATAAATAAAGAAAAGAAACAATTTGTCTCGTGAAAGATTATAATTGCAACTTCCACTTTAACCCATCATTTTAGTTTTTTAGGTTTTTGTAGAAGCATTATAGACAACCGATGTGGCGCGGTGGGCGATGGTCCGCCTGCGACACGGAAGGTTGCGGGTTCGATTCCCGCCTTGGGATAAATGTTTGTATGATCTGCAAATATTTATTCAGAGTGTTTTGGGTATTTTATATGAATAATAAAAAATAAAAATAAATAAATAATGCTGGACAAAAAAATATCTATCTATGTAATGTATTGTATTAAGTATGTCAGTCTTCTAGTACCCATACTCTGCTTAGCTTGGGGCTAGATGATGTTGTATGGATTGTCCAGCATTATTTATTTATTTAAATTTTTAATAATTCTTAAAATAATTTTGGATGATGTTGATGACTTACTAAGCTTTCCATGGTGCAGGCAGGGCTTGCATGAGGCCATCACGAGCCAGGGGCAGTAGATGGCTCTCACTCTCTGGATCAATGCCGAGCTGAGTGGCATACTCCGACACTTCTACATATAAAATTACATACACTATAATATAATTATATACTAAGGGTAATATAATTGATGGTTAACTTTAATCTAGCTACAAGACCACCTGATATTACTAAAATTAATGATGAATTTATTGCATTTTATTTAACTGAAGGGATACGTCAAATATACAAAATCATAGCTGATAAAGTTTAGAGCAGTATCCAGTACCTTAATTAATTCATAGGAAAGATATTGAGGTAAGTAGAGATAATTCCAAGAAATACTATCTAGGATTTCAACAAAGAACTAAAAGTAATTGCTAATATTTAGTTTACTTCCTTTTACACAAAAATAATACAAAAATGGCAAATATGTTACGAACCTTCCGCAGAGGGTTGACTGTTTTCATCGAATATCTCACGACAAACAACAGCCGCTGGTGAACTCATAGTGCCGCACCATTCTTTTATTTATTTTCTATGAAATTCCACTCTAAACAAGTAGCAGTAATTTCAAGATTCAATATTTTAAAGCCCATTTTTCAAATTTTCATTTACCAAGGACTGGGAGGAAATTGAAAATGGTGAATGGAACAAACAAATCAAATTGACATAACGCCAATGCGATGAAAATCTTTGGAAAAGTGGAAAAACTTGATGACTGGGTTGCCATGCCAATACCCAATAGGGCACATTCAGCACAGTGAAATTAAACTACAGCAATAGGCCATTACAAAATATAAATACAAATATGCAAAAACTCTCGATTCCTTAAAATTAGAGTGATTGGATTCCCCACATAATGGTCAATTTTGTTTCATTTTCCTTAATGTAATGGGTATCAAATAACATTCATCGGATCATGACCCCCATGACCCCCCCTCTGGATCAGCCGTTGGCGGACATGACATACCCGACTAGAACGACGAGGTAAACGTGCAGGTAACTACACCGTGGGCATGAAATACCCTACTCGGACGACGAGGGATACGTGCAGTAACTACACCGCGGGCACCACATACCCGACACGGACGACGAGTGACACGTGCAGGTAACTACACCACGGGCACCACATACCCGACTCGGACGACGAGGTATACGTGTAAGTAATTACACCACGGGCACCACATACCCGACACGAACGACGAGGGATACGTGCAGGTAACTACACCGCGGGCACCACATACCCGACTCGGACGACGAGGTATACGTGCAGGTAGCTACACCGCGGGCATCACATACCCAACTTGAAAGACGAGGGATACGTGCAGGTAGCTTCACCGCGGGCATGATATACCCGACTTGGACGAAGAGGTATACGTGCAGGTAACTAAACCGCGGGCACCACATACCCGACTCGGACGACGAGGTTTACGTGCAGGTAGCTACACCGTGGGCACCACATACCCGACTCGGACGACAAAGGATACGTGCAGGTAACTACACTGCGGGCACCACATACCCGACTTGGACGACGAGGTATACGTGCAAGTAACTACACCGCTCAATCAATTATTAGTAAAGTTAGTGCAGAAATTGGATAAATAATTTACATTCGCCCGCAATTTTCGCTACATAAACCATAGACAGAAAAATGTTGCCATGTTATTTTCATAGAATTGCTAACTAATTGGTTTGTTTGTTTGCTTGCTCACAAAAGTCATGTCATACATACATACCGTAACCTTGCCTTGCATACAACACAAAAGTAAATAAAAATAGGTGTATTCGACCGACAATTTCGACATAAATCATGGCTTCTTTAAAAGATATATCTTCTCTGTATCAAAATCTCAAGACCGAGTGGGCAAAAAAGCCTAGAAAACTTGACAAGTGCGGTGAACTGCTGAACAAAATAAAGGTAAGTCCTGCCTCAGATGACTTGACAAAATTCTTATTATGCTCATTTATGATATGTTTAAGAATATTGTATTATTTTCTAGATCGCACTGACACAAATGAGCTTCCTGCCTAGTAACAATGCCGCAGCGAACCAGAAGGAGCTGATTTTGGCAAGAGATGTGTTGGAGATCGGAGCACAATGGGCCGTCGCTGCTAAAGATGTCAAAGCCTTTGAGCGCTACATGTCACAGCTGAAATGCTACTATTTTGATTACAAGTTAGTTTCAAAACTTAGTTAATTAAACAACTCCAATTATAATATAAGAATACTGATTTTAATCAGTTGAACTATCTGTAGATCCTTTGCATTGCAACGGTCTGTAGATAGTCAACTGTTTCTTATATATTTTACATATGCCTATGTACATTTTGTAAATACTGTAATAGTCATATGTATGTGTGTGAATAAATGTTTATTTCAATATAAGAACCAACATTCCAGCAATGTAAGTATGAAAAATGGTCTAACATTGTTAATATTTTTCAGAGACCACCTTCCAGAATCCACATTCATGTACCAACTCCTCGGTCTGAATCTGCTGTTCCTCCTCTCTCAAAACCGAGTGGCTGAATTCCACACGGAGCTTGAACGGCTTCCCGTTGATGTGATCAGAGCTGACCCCTATGTAAAGCATCCTTTGGCATTGGAACAGTATCTTATGGAAGGCAGTTATAATAAGATCTTTTTGGCTAAGGTATGAATAAAAAACTTGTGTTATGCCAAATAGGCTAGTTTTAGCAGCCATATAGCAAGATAGTCAAAATGTTTTTATTGTCAAATTTTATCAATTGGCTATGATAGTATGCTATAAAGCTTTATGTAAACTAGTTTCATTTAAAAGCTAGTCATTTTATAAAGAAAGCTATCATAGCTTGAAAAACTAACTATGTGTATAGCATCAATCATTATAAATAAAAGTACACAAATTTGTTACTTATGTTGACAGAATCTTACAAGTTTGATTTATTGTATTGAGATTGCCACTCAATTTGACTTATTTTGACTCTCACAGTTCAATTGTGTAGACAGAATCTTACAATATATTATATTTATTCAATTTTTTTTTATTGTACTGTTTTATTCAGGGCAATGTACCAGCAGAAAGTTACACCCTATTCATGGATACATTACTGGACACAGTACGAGGAGAAATCGCCGCTTGTATTGAAAAGGCATACCTGTGCATTTCATATGCTGAAGCTGCCAGGAGGTTGAATCTGCCTTCACAGCAGGCTGTGTTTGAATATGGGAAAAAAGTATATATTTTTTAGACTAAATTATGTTTGTGGTGTACTTATTGTGCCATATACAAATCTGTACTTACTTAAATTGCACAAAGCAAAATTAAAGAAAAAACTATATTTTTTTTATATTGCTTTGTCAAAGAAATTATTGAATTTGAGTTATTTTTAATTAGCAGCATTTAGGTTTAGGTTAATGATTATTTTATTTCTCATATAATTAACATGTAAAATTGCTTACTGTGATACATTGTTTTCGTATGCTAACTATATTATATAGCAGTGTATATAGCATTTCCAACATTTAAGTGGAGTATGAGATTGATACAGTAGCACATAAATTATAGTAATCTCCTGAACTATATGGAACAATTGTTATAAATAAACTTTTTTGTTACAGCGTAACTGGATCCTCGGAGCTGATAACTGCTACCATTTCAACGCTGCAGAAGAAACCTGTGCTGCCGCCGCTGGCGTTTTACCATCTGCCGAGTTGGCTGAGCAGACCATAGAATATGCTAAGCATCTTGAAATGATTGTCTAAATATCTCCTTTATATAATAAAGCTTTCGTGTATGTTAGTATTTTATTTTAATTAGTTATTTGCCTACACTAAGATGAACTGAATACAGCGATTTATTTTTCGTGTAAAAAATAATAGAATGTGAATTATAAAAAATCTTATTACTGAATTCATGAGGTTCATTCGTCAATAGATGGCGCTAGTTAACTTTCAGTCCAGTAATTTTGTGATAAGCGGTTGCATCAAGCTAGAGCCGCAAGCTTTGTCTATGGATTCAGAGTACACAGGAATGAAACAAATGATTTTGAATGGTAAAAACTAATTTTAATAATGTCTCCTTAGGTTCAGTAACTAATTGGCGTCATATTGATTCATGATGCGATCCAAGTTATCGAGCTTTACTAATTTAGAGAAATACTCTAAAGCATTCTTAAAATTCCAATCTTTTTCTGTTAAACACCTGCAAAAGATCAAATACAATATTACGTAAGTTATAAGTACATAAGTAAATTAAACACATAATTATTTTTACCTTTGACTGGGTGCTTTTTCTAACTCTGTTATTTGCATGAAGACCTGCACCAAGCTTTCTTTGAGCTCTTCGTCAGGTTTTACTGTATCAAATCTGAGGGTTGAGTTTTTGGGCCTCACCCTCACCTAAAAGGAAAATTAAACATTATTTATTTGACTGACTAGATTGATCAAGCTTACTTGGTCGCTTGCTTATCCATAGACAATCTCAATAAAACTTTGAAATCTTGCATAAAAAGAAAAATGTTTGATTTGCCAACGTCGCTGTCAAGTCAATCAAACATTCATAAAATCAATCAAACAAACGCCTTGCGTTGCGTCGTGCTTGCTTGCGTCTTTCATAGCCGAGGAATTATTTTGAGTATTTTTCTCCAAAGAATAAGGTTTAACTAAAATTATGAAGAAACACCAAACCCGACAAAAAACTGTAAGCGATCCAGTTATTGTTTCGCGAGTGAAAAACTATCTCGCGGAAAATGTGGACAAAACCTTCGTAGATGTAAGCCAAATGGCGCGGTCTCTCAAAGAGCGATATCGCGAATACAACAACAGAAGCGAATCAGCTTTCTGCCAGTTGGTCGAGGGAGCTTATAAAGTCGTATTGCAGAGCTACGGCCTCGATGGAGCCTCGTCATCAGAGGGATCCGAAGAAGAATCAGATTTAGAGATGTTAGACGAAAACAACAGCGCGATGAACGAGCGCATACTTGAAATGTACAAAATGCAAGACAAAAAGCGGCCGGCGGTAAACCGCCGCGACACCAACAAATCCGGTGAACCTATTGACATTTTGAGCAGCGACGAGGATGGCAGTGCTGCGCCTAAACTACCAAAAATAAATGACCAAATCACCATAACCCCACATTTAGCACCAACCCGCATCGCCAACAACAAACCTATGGACTTGCCAAAGCCTCAACAAATACAAATCACACATGATAAGAAGAAGAAAGTTGATAATAGCAAAGTAGCAGTGCCTAGAAAAAAAACTGAAATTGGTAGTACAAAAGCTGTAAAAGTTAGTTTTGAAGATATTGGAGGTATATCAGATATTATAACACAAATTTGTGACCTCATTTTGCACATGAAGCACCCAGAAGTTTATGCTAAGTTGGGTATTAAGGCTCCAAGAGGTGCGTTACTGCATGGGCCGCCTGGGACGGGGAAAACCTTGTTGGCACATGCAATAGCGGGGAAACTCCAGCTGCCTCTCATAGCTGTGTCGGGCACTGAGCTAGTTGGTGGAGTGTCAGGAGAATCTGAAGAGCGAATCAGAGAACTATTTGATAGGGCTTCTTCAATAGCTCCAAGTGTACTGTTTATTGATGAAATAGATGCTGTGTGCGGTAATCGAATTCATGCTCAGAAAGATATGGAAAAAAGAATGGTGGCCCAGCTGCTAGCCAGCTTAGATTCATTGAGCGACAGTAACTTCTCAGTTCTTGTATTGGCTGCTACCAACAACCCAGACTCCTTAGATCCTGCATTGAGAAGAGCGGGCCGCCTTGAACAAGAGATTGCCTTAGGTATCCCATCATTCAAAGCCAGGAAAGAAATCCTAGCAATTCTATGTAAAAATATAACTTTGAGTGAAGATATTGACATGGATGCTTTAGCTCAAATCACACCTGGATTTGTAGGTGCAGATTTACAAGCTCTTGTAAATAAAGCTAGCACTTATGCTGTGAAACGAATTTTTGTTGATATCCGAGCAGCAAACAATCAGAAAAACTTAGAACAACCTGAAAAACCAGCAGCTGAAGTCACCGCAGTGCCTAACGGAGAGAAAGAACCTGAGGTACCTGCAAATGAAGCTGAAGAGACAACTGAAAAGCCAGAGACAGAAGAATCTCCTTCTCTTGATACAGAAAAACCCATTGAGACAAAAGAAACTACTGAGGAACCAAATTCTACTACAGAAACAAATCACATTAAAGAAGATGTAGATCCGATCAAGAAAACTACAACTGCTCTAGAAGAAGTGATGGATCTACTCGGTGTTGTGCCTTACACTGCTAATGAACTGTCCGGTTTATCCATTTGTCAAGATGACTTTGTAAAAGCTCTGAAAACTACTAAACCCTGTGCTGTGAGAGAAGGTATAGTGACCGTTCCTGATGTAACGTGGAATGATGTTGGGTCTCTGAAACAAGTACGTAAGGACCTACAGTTGGCTGTCCTAGCACCAGTGAAGTATCCAGAGCAGATGAGTAAATTAGGACTGTCATCTCCGAGCGGTGTATTGCTGTGTGGACCGCCAGGCTGCGGTAAGACTTTGCTAGCGAAAGCAGTCGCCAACGAAGCCGGCGTCAACTTCATTTCCGTTAAAGGACCCGAGTTACTGAACATGTATGTAGGTGAGAGTGAAAGGGCGGTTCGCACTTGCTTCAGACGCGCCAGAAATTCCGCCCCCTGCGTTATTTTCTTTGACGAATTCGACGCTCTCTGCCCGCGGCGTACCTCGCAAGATAACAACGGCGCCGCAAGAGTCGTCAACCAGCTGCTAACAGAGATGGACGGTATCGAGAGCCGCGAGGGTGTCTTCGTATTGGCGGCTTCAAACAGACCGGATATCATCGACCCAGCGGTACTGAGACCGGGTAGATTAGACCGCGTTATGTACGTAGGAATGCCGGCAAGAGAAGACAGATTAGACATTCTTCAGAAGCTCACAAAAGGCGGAACTAAGCCACATTTGGGACCTGATGTAGACTTGGAAGTTGTAGCTGGATTGACGGAAGGGTATACCGGCGCGGATTTGGCTGGGTTAGTTAGAGCGGCCGCTACGAACACACTCACAAACCACATCTCGAATGGCACTTTGGATGGAGATATATTCGTCGCTTTTGAAGACTTCACTACAGCACTATCGAAGTGTAAGCCGTCGGTTTCACCAAAAGAACAGTTACACTATGAGAAGTTACGGGTGAAGTACGCATCGGGTTCTGACGAAAAAGATGCCATGGAAATGGAGACTGAACCAGTGACTGAAGAGTCGATGGACACTATATAAGCTATAGAATACAATAGTATACCTTGTGTAATCATGATGAATAATAGTGCCAAGGTTATTTGTAAAACATGTTCGAATAATACCAACTATGCGGCAATAGTTTAAGATGTATTTCTGTAATGCTTCGGCTACATTAGCGGGCGAATATTCGTATCGTGTTGGCGCGACAAAAACATCGTGTTCGGGTATAGGCGATCTTCTTGTCTAAATACAACGCGATGACACGATGTACCCGGCCACATACATCGCGTTAACACGAATATTCGCCGTAGCCCGCTAATGTGGCCCCAGCATAATGAATTAATGATGTAATATAACATTTTAAGAAAATAATAATCTTTGTATTTTAATTAATATCTATAAAATATGAATGATCAGAATAGAGCTTTTGCTATCAATCAAATCAAACTCCAGGGATCACTCAAGATAAATAGATTATAGTACATAGTAGCTAAAAAGATAACATCATAGTAACATTTAACTAAATGAGTATCGAATCACTATAGTAGATTTAGGTAAACCTAGCTAGATTTATTTATTTACAGGCAACGCCAACAGCACACACAGTAAACATTTATAATTATCACTTACACGCTAACTTATTTTATAAAATGTGTGCCAATTACAGGCATGCACAACACTCATAATAAAAAACACGGACAGCAGGAAAATAGTTTCAGCTAGATAATAGTTTTTATACTACACCTGCTCGGAAAGTACCTTGATACTTTATCAAATTTACGGTAGAAAGTACGTCATTGCATATCGAACAAATATGCGGCGAGAAAACGCATCTGAGCGGGAGAGAAAAGTGTATGAAAATCCATTTCTTACGTGGTTTTTCTTTTTTAATTTTGGGTAAGACTATGCGCTGGTAACCTAAATATCAAAAGCCAAAAAGTTTTTACAGTGAGTTTTTATCTCCAAGGTCGCAAAATGACACTGGCCACTAGCTGTGTGTTGGATGGTGTCATTTGAAAAAAGAACATGTGAAAATTTTAGTTTTTTATTTTCCTCGTAGGTGTAGTATAAAGCACTATGTATCACTCAAGAGAAAGTGCGATTCCCGATCTCGGGTGTTTTAAAGCCCTCGCCTGCGGCTCGGGCTTCAAACGACACCCTCGACGGTAATCGGTCACTTTCTCCTCTCGGTGAACAATGTACTATAGTTTATAAATTACCTAGACTACAACAAACTGGAGGACGTAGCGTAGATTACAGATTTTTTATTTAGTAATATTCCATTGTCGTCTTCTCTCTAAGACAATAATTTCATGTGATAATGAAATAAGTAAGTATAGGTATTTCACACATCGCGCTGTAGTCCCAAACTAAGCAAAGCTTGTACCTACTATAGGAACTAGATTGCTGATAGAATACGTAAGAAAGTATATATTTAATTTTGTAAATGCTACCTATGTAGGTAATTAGTAACACACTGCTTCCTATGTAGGTAAATATAAATAGTAACCCAGAGACCGAGACATAATAAATAAAACAAATATTAGTGGACAAATCACACATCACACTCTAGTCCTAAACTAAGCAAAGCTTGTACTATGGGAACTAGATCGCTCATAGAATACTTACATGTATACCTACTGTTTTTTTGTAAATATGTACATACATAGTATACCTACATATAACACCCAGACACAGAATAAATATTGTGTAAATAATATGTTCATCACACAACCATTTGTTCTGGGTGGAAATCGAACCAACGACCCACAGCATGGAAGGCAGAGCTACTACCAACTGAACTGTGACGCCTGTCCCCTGTATTGCATAATGATGTATTAAAAGTAATCATTGGAATAAAATACTTACCACATTGCCCTTAAAGGCGGTTTCCGCGTACGCTTTCTCTGGCAGATCCCAGTACAACAACTCGTTAGTTATTTTGTACTCCGATCCATGTTTAGTATGCAGAACCAATGTGCGAGTGAACGATAGCAAATGATCGACATCTGTCAACGATTCTGTGGATTCTGTGGTTACTTTTACGATACCACCGATTCTGACGATTGTTGTTGATTCCTGGAGAAATTAAATAAACATAAAAGTTAACAATTCAACTTAGTGTATATTGATCAGTATTAGAAATCACCATATTCTTTGTAGAAGAACGTAATTGAATAGAAGGTTTGGTTTTTGCATCTTCAACACTTTTGCACCAAAAATATTAATGCCTCAGCGGGGTCATGTTCGGCTCTAATCTTAATTAAGTTCCTGGTTAAGGGTTAAGACCTAGAATTGTTACCAACGTGATACAATAAATAAATCTATCTATTTAATCAATTGTATTGAAAGTTGGTCGATGGCGATTTTCGGTAGGAGAGAAAGGGGAAAAAGTTTGTTGCAGCATTATTTATCAACGGATTTCAGTCAAATTTAGGAGGCACACTTAGGACTTCATTCTGTCTAGTAAGTAACCTTACATTGTGAAACAAAACGTCTACGTGGAAGGTAGTAGGATCATGTATCATATCTGGCCACCGCATGGCTAGTTTTGCGATGTTCGCAGCCCCGACTATTGACTCCATATCGCATTCGTCCATTACCCGAGCCCGGATAAACAAATTACGATAATGTTTATATACGGATCCGTAGCCTGAAAACAATTATTTTTATATAATCTGTGCTTTCTCACTGCTGGGCAAAACCAATAAATAAATATTCAAGGATATTTGTAGACTACAGTCAAACAAAATTAAATAATAATGTGCTAACTAAAGCTTGTGCTATGAGAACTAAACTACTACTATAATACGAATAATAATACAGAACAAACATCAATGTTTGTTCTTGGTGGGAATCGAACCCGCAATTCACAGCATGGAAGGCAGTGCTTATACCAGCTCAGTCTGTCAAAAATACGTTTAAATACATGTTGATTTGACTCTAAATTATTAGCAATAAAACTCACTAACTAAAATCTTTGTTTTGTGTTACTTTTAAACAGTTTAGCTTGTAATGGACAAGCTTTGCTTAGTAAAACGCTAGATGACGCTATTTAACATATCTAACTATTTACATTGATTCTTCTAGGCAAGTGTGCTACATCGTAGACCGCATCGTCACTTAACATCAGGTGAGATCGCGGTCAAACGCTTGCCTATAACTTGTAAAAAAAAAAAATGATATAATATTAGATACTTACGTAGTTTATACATAAATGTAATAGTTAACACCGCATTAACGTCATACAAATTCTCCATAAGTAATCTTTTTTCAGGCGAAGCTTCTAATAGAGGGAACATTACTTCCAGGACCTTGTCTACGATCTCCTTCGATTCTTCTGGGCCGTAGTTACGCTTCGGATCAGGAATTGCGTTATTTTTGAATTTTACACCATCCTTAAAATGTTACATATTAATTTATTGTTTATAAAATATTATAAAAAGACTTTATTCACAAACAAACTTACGACTATACAGTATTTACAAAATGTACATTGTAAAATAAAATACATAAGAAACAGTTGAGCTATCTACAGGCCGTTGCAAACGATCT
Source organism: Ecliptopera silaceata (assembly GCA_932527185.1). NCBI lineage: Eukaryota > Metazoa > Arthropoda > Insecta > Lepidoptera > Geometridae > Ecliptopera > Ecliptopera silaceata. Next base: position 2,258,091 of record OW052205.1, on the reverse strand, counting down.
ATAGATAGTTCAACTGATCCAAATCAGTACCAATCGGAAGCGTACCCAAGACACTGGCTGCATTGCCGCGCTGAATAGCAATGCTGATACGTTGGGCCAGATACTCACCAGCCCTCGGGTCACGCGTCGCTTCGACTAGACGCCCAGAAATAATTAATCAAATTTAATTTATTTTTAATATTATATTTTTATTAATAAAAAAATTACAAAAACACACCCAACATGTTAAAAAAAATTAAACAATATCAGACACTTATCGTTGTCTAATGTTTAATTTGGGACTAGAGTGTGACGTGTAAATATGTATTTATTTATATTATATACTACAGTTGCCGTACAGAGTAGGACCGGGATGTAAAAGGCCCAATTAAGCAAAGAGTGGCGTTTGAGGGAGGAGACTTATACCCAGCAGTGGGCTAGTTACGGGCTGCCGATGATGATGATATTATATAGTACTCACAATTTCTTGAAGCCCGCCAAACAGTAATGTTAGGACTTTAATATAATGTTCTTGTCCAATATAATCATTACAGAGCGGATTTCCCTCCAAATTGATGGTTTTCAGCGGTAAGTTCCGACAACAGAGCAGCATTGTAACTTTTTCTATGAGATTGTGGCTCAGATTTAAATGTTTCAGGTTTGGCGTTGTATGGAGTAAGTCTATACCTATTATCGACCTGGAATCAATTTATATTAATATTAATGTACATTTATTACTTTCACAATTAGTAGATACATAGAAAATACTTTATTTGTTTTAAATAGTTATCTTATCTTATTTGACACAACTGAAAAAAAATTTTTACGATTAAATAATGACAGACAATGGACGGCCTTATCGCTTAACAGCTCTGTACCAAACAACCGAATATGGAATGGATTAAAAATACATTACTAGGGTATCGCTGACAGTGTGCTATGGAGTAATATTAAATATTTTTTTATGATTAGTATTTAATCGATTGACGTATCTAGAATAAATAAATGCAAATAAATAGCTAAATTGTTATTGGGTTCAAAGTTTGTATGGACAAACTTTGGCATTTATAGTAGGAAATATTACTAGTATTTATTTATTAAATAGAAAAAAAATTAAATAGAAGAAAACACAATGAAACAAATCTTATGGCTAAGGTCTTAAATCTACTAGTGTTCATTCAATCAAAGAATGCCACAGCATGCACAAATATAAAAACTCAACTGAACTAAAGTAATATAAAAAGTTAAAAAAAATAATTTTAGACTTCTAATAAAATAGTATTTGGCTAAGTCAGTTTTGATGATATTTCTCTTACGTGATCCTATTATTCGACAGATTTAGGCTTGTCAGACTACTCCAAGGCACACTGCTCTGTAGTTGTACCAACTCAGTTTGATTCGATACTCTGTCTAGTGGAAAGTAGATGAAGTGGCTTATATCTGAAATTAAAATTATAAATTAAACAAGTAGAAGTACGGTATTGAGATATACAATGTGCGGTCTTATCACTATAAGCGATCTCTTCCAGGTAATACAAGTACTAGATGAAAACTGACAGGTGTCATAGGTCAGCTAGTTATTAGCTCTGGCGTCCGTGTTAATATAAATCTGCAAATATTGATTCCAGGTTTTCTGGGTATTTTATATGTATAATAAAAAATATCTATCTATGTTATGTATTGTATTAAGTATGTCAGTCTTCTAGTTCCCATAACATAAGCTCTGCTTAGCTTGTGGCTAGATGATGTTGTGTGAATTGTCCAGCATTATTTAGTTATATATTTTCTAACTTGATATAATTTTGCAAAAAAATAACAAACAAACTTACGACTATACAGTATTTACAACATGTAAATTGTCATATAAAATACATAAGAAACAGTTGAGCTATCTACAGACCGTTGCAAACGATCTATAGATAGTTCAACTGATCCAAATCAGTACCAATCGGAAGCGTACCCAAGACACTGGCTGCATTGCCGCGCTGAATAGCAATGCTGATACGCTGGGCCAGATACTCACCAGCCCTCGGGTCACGCGTTTATTTTGCAATATATAAGGCCCTATCAAAAAATATGCTCTCTCAAAAACAATATTTGAAAACTGACCAAGAATAAGTAAAAATAAAATTTTTTGGGAGAATATCCTACGTAAGTATTTTAGGTTGAATACTCACCAATTTGAGTAGTAAAACAGCTAAGATCCAACGAAGTCTCATCAAGTTTGCTCAACATTAGTTTCCTCAACATCAATCTCGGTACAAAATCCAGTTGGTTCAGATTCATGTGTATGTTGGAAAGAGACACGATTAGCTCTGTCTCGTTCTTTCTTATTATGAACCCATATTTGTGAATATTTAGCAACGCTAGGCGACAACGTATCACTAGGAATTTGCATTTAACTTTTGTGAACTGAAAAGAAAACTATTAGTTTAAAACCGTGATTAATAGTTTTAAATCCTACTAATATTATAAACGTGAAAGTATTTATGGATGGATGTATTTTTGTTACTCTTTCACGCAAAAACTACTCTATAGATTTTGTCTTATTTTAACGTTCTATCTTAGATAATTCACACAATATTTTTATAAATTATATTATATTTTATTATTATTAATTATATTATATTAATATGAAGTAGGATTAAATACAGCCATACCTCAATAAAGCATGGAATAAAAGACAACCGGTCAACACTTTCTAGCACAGCGTCCAAAACGTCTTCTTTTTTCCAAGATGGCGGATATCCGGTAACCTAGAATTTAAATAATCCATAAATTACATCACACGTCGGTCAATAGGTAATGAAATAAATATATATTTATAGAAACAACAAGATGTCAAACATGTTTAAATTAAACATTTTAAACAATGGTTTAAAATGTTTGATTTACATCATACATGTGGTCGGGGGAATGCCCGACTTTAAATATTTTTTAGTGTCTACAAATCAAGCCCTTTAATTTGATACATATTGAGGGAATCGTGAAAAAATATGTCATCCGCCATTTTCATGAAACATAACTACGAACACTCACTTTACGAACAACACTAATTACTTCTCTTATCAGATAAAAAAACGGGGACTGCCGCGGTAAAGCTATTGCATAGCATTTTTTTATGGATTACGCATGCGCAGTGTTAGGTTATTTTCGTTACAGAACTTCTGGATTCGGTCTCCACGCTCAAGGCCCGCGATAGAAACTATGCAATAGCTTAAAAACAAAATCAATATCGGTTCATCGTGGTTTTTGCGCCGGGGGTTAAAAAGCTCAGCTTAGTTACTGTCCTGGTAGAGCAGCGCTAATTTTCAGAACATTCTGAACAGTTAAAGTGTATTCATACTTACTGTGACAAGAATAAATCTGTTGTCTCGAGAATATGCTTCTTCCATATATTCCCTTTCCATCATCATCGCAGACTGTAAAAAAAAACTTTGCTTAGTTTGAGACTTGAGCGTGATGTGTGAAATATCCGTGAATATTTATTTTTTATTCCTCTATCTTATACAAAGTTAGCGTAGACATTATGTCCATTACGTATGGTAATCACCACATCAAGCTTGAGCTAACTTTTTATATTTATATTTCATACATCTCGTCCCACTGCTGGGCAAAGGTCTCCCCCAAGTCCTTTGTCCAGCAGTGGGACGAGATAGGTTAGAGAAAAAAAAAATCATACATAGTACATATGTAGCGCCATCTATATCGCTACATGGTGAACTACATGGTAGTCCATCCACGCAATAGACCTACAGATGGCGACAAATCCTAGATAGCGCTTACGAAGTTTGAAATGAAATATTTATTTGCTCGAATACAGGTAGAGGATAGTACATATAAATGATTAAATAAGTTTCACTGTATTCGACTAGTCAGTAGTTATCACGGAGTTTGAACATAAGTAATAGAACCGATGACTATCCATCGGTACTCGGACCCCGAGCCAAAGGTCGCTCGGCGTGGAAGATCTTCCCTTTTCGTAGGAGATACCACACCTATCTCCACACATATATTATTATATTATGTGAGTTTGATTATTACCCGATATTTCGGCACAGTTGCATGTTGTCCGTTTATAATGAAAACTATGTTCAAAACCATGATAGTTTCAAATATTATAATTATTATGTGTTTACCTTAGACTGTCTCACAGTAGCCGTACGAGCAGGGACGACGTTTTTCTTAAACGGCCACATTTCTAGATATTTGACTACAATCTCTTCCGTGCTATTGGTTATGTATTCACGTAGATGGGTTGGGACATCATCTGTTTCATCTATAACGTTTCTGTAAATAAATACAATGGTAAATACTAATAATGTTGACATAAAGTCCACGCTAATGTGATGGCTACATCACACCTGCCGAAGAGCTTCCTGCAGGACATAAATTCCCATGGCCTACTTGGAAGTCCCTTAACAGACTACGGACCCAGGTGGGTCGCTGCAGGTCCAACCTGAGTAGGTGGGGTTACACTGATGTGTCGAGGTGCGATTGCGGTGTGGATCCTCAGACCATGTCGCACCTATTGACCTGCCTGCTGTGCCCAAAAACTTGTTCTTTGGCCGACCTGTACGTTGCCACTGAAAACGCCATAGAGGTGGCCAAATTTTGGGAAAACGTTGTTTGAATCATCGACACGAAGAAGAAGAATAAATACAATATTTAACAACATTACAAGAAATATTAAATAATAATTAATATTAACATTCCACAGGATTTTTTCATACATCGCGCTCTAGTCCCAAACCAAGCATAGCTTGTAGTGTGGGACCTAGATTAAAAACATATAACATTTTATAACTGATTAATATTTAATGTTTTGGGGTAAAAAGTAAAACATGACCCTATTACTAAGTCTCCGCAGTCTGTCTGTCACTAGGTTGTATCTCATGAACGTGATATTTAAAAAGTTGAAATTCCAAAGATTGTATATTTCTGTTGCGTCTAAAGCAATAAATACTTAAAAGGTCTTAATTAATCATACAAACAATAAATACTAAAAAACAGGAGTAAAATAAATATTTAAGGGGATTCTCATACAAAAATGTGATTTTATGATACAAAAACCTTCGTGCAAGTCCAACTCGCACTTGGCCGGTTTTATTTATATGTAAAATGTGTTACTTACCTCACATCCTTTTCACAAAGTAGGCTGATAGTCAGTTTAGTTTTCTTAGGCTGTTCAGCCATTGGTCCCAATCGTTCAAATGCACTTAGTCGTTTCGAACCAGATGGAATAATTTCAGGGGACACTTCTTCGTCAGTAATTCCTAAAAAAAACAATATATGTTTTACATTGCGCCATCTAGGATATATTTCTTAGAACTTTTCTATAAAATCATTTTGTTAAAACTATGCTATTACAGTCGAAACCGAATACATATAACGACATCGTTTATAACAGCAGATCGGTTATAACAATCAGACTCTATATAAACTAATCAGTAAACACACCGCCTATAACGACAACGTATACAGCGACATATCACTTAAAACGATAAAACTTTATCGATATTTATCGGCTACAACGAGAATTCACAATTTTTATAAGACCGTTACTTTTACTCCTAATTCAGTAGACTCAGATATTTTGTTGACTTCTCAATACATATGTCTAGAATTAATCAGTTCAGACCGGACATTGTACAATATGTTAGATCTTGTTTTATGTAATTATTTTACCAATAGAGAGCATTCCTATCATAACTCGATAGAATACAAAAGTCTACCTGTGCGAAATCGGGACGGCCCACTGTAGATAAACCAAGCTTGCTTAGCACCTATGATGCGCCTAGATCAATGTGCAGTTGACTAAGCTACGTGATCACTACGTTACATACCCTCTAATTCCTCATCTTCTGTTTGTGGAAGCATGATAATTAATTAATGATTAAGTTTTTTTGTGTAAGCATGTGTAACAAATTAATGTGAGCTACAATATGTTACAGCGAGATACACTGACGCAGAGTATTTTCAGAGCTAAGTATTGAATTTATTATATTGTATTTATTTTTTTAAAGTTTTATTACTGTACCCCAAGTACGAGTTTGTGCACACACGAATCGTAGAGACGCAATCGCCGAGCGCCACCGTTTTTCTATGGAGATCCAAACAGCGCCCCTAGCAGATTTCTTTAGAAGCTTGGATTTCCATACAAAATTGGTAGCTTGCGATACGAAGGCGATACGTTCGTATGCATGTGCAAAACTCGTACTAGGCCCTCTGTTCTACTCGACTTTGCGTCAATGTACCTAATAGTGCAAGAATAGATTATTTATTACAAAAACTTTATACAATAATACTAACACCTTAAAAAACCTAGCGGCGGTGGATAAGATAGCGTACTGTACGTATAATATTTCACTTTAGGGGCCATCCTTAAATCACACTTTCATGAGTTTTTTGACCCCTCCCCCGTCCTTATCACAGCTGGTCACATTTGTTAAACCTCTCCCCCTCTAACTAGTGTGATATCACATATTTTACAATTAGTATTAAATATTTAGATATAGAATTTTTTCAAAAATGTGATGTCACATATTATGAAACTCTCTCCACCCCTTGTCACACAATGTCAGAACTTGACTTGTTGAACTTGACTTCGGTTCAACCCCCTCCTTACCCTTTAAAGTGTGCAATATGGATGTCCCCTTAGATACAATATAAAGTACATAAGTAAAACTAGAAACAAAAAAACAGTCTAAATCACTATAATAAATGTTACCTATTCGTTCTTGCATCATAGCTTTTCTTGCATGCACTGGAATAATAATTTATATATTATAGCAAGCGTAAATCTTACACGGATATGGGGAAAAATTTACCAAGTTTTGGAACATTCTAGATAAAAGTGGTAGCATTATACTTTCAGTTTAAGAAGGGAAGGCACATGCAAAGCTACAACATAGATGGCGCTGTTTCGGTAGTAAATAATAAATACATAATGCTGGACAATCCACACTACATCATCTAGCCCCAAGCTAAGCAGAGCTTGTGTTATGGGTATTAGAAGACTGACATACTTAATACAATACATTACATAGATAGATATTTTTTATTATACTTAAAATACCCAGAACACCCGGAATAAATATTTGCAGATCGTACAAACATTTATCTCAATGCAGGAATCGAACCCGCAACCTTCCGCGTCTTTTTTTTTATTGTATTACCTTAGAATCGCTTCAACTATTGAATTCGTGAAAGAGTCGCAGATTCTATAATTACCTATATTTTGTACAAAACTGAACAAAACCTACTTCAAACGTCATCGACACTATCAATAACACATTTAAAGATTACTCAAAAAGTATATGCCAAATGTTAATAATATTGATCTACTACTTCTGTATGATTTACTAAACAAGAAAATCACTTACATAAATAAAAACATACAGCAGAATTGAGACCCTCCTTTTATGAAATCGGTTAAAACACACACATTTCAGTAACACAACTTACGTTCATTGTTAGCTCCTTCGGAATAGATATCAGACGGAGAATAAGCTTGGGGTGGTTCTGCGTTCATATCGGTCTGAACGCTGAGCTGTTGAACTTGATCTGTATGAACTTGATCGTGGATCTGGTTGCTCTGATCTTGAGGGGTCCAGTACTCTTGTGGATTGTTGGAATTCCTAGATTTTGGCCATCCTGCCGCTGAAAATAAACAAGAACTATAGCCAGGCGTCACATTTCAGTGGGTAGACTCTGCCTTTGGTGTCGTGGGTTCAATATCCACCTCACATTATACAATGTGTGTCAATTACAGGCATGCATAAAACTCGTAAAATAATAAAGATAATAGAAACAAGACAGAATAAAAACAAAATATGTATACAATACGGATAACAAACTATTTTTAGTGATCAACTTGTCTCATCACTTATTATCATAAAGAACTTAACTTTTTTTTTTTTGAAGTGAAAACTTCTTTAGCGGCGCTGGGTGGGTAAAAACTTTCAAACTCGCGTCAGGGTCACGTGACGTTGATCGAAAGCGTAAGATCGAGGGAAAGGGAGAGGAACTAGTATCTCCCACTCTTTCTACCGTGCCTGAGTGTGCTGACTCTGTTTAGGCGGCACAGGGCGCTTGCGCGAATGTGTCTGTGTCATTGTGATTGTCATTATGACGTCTGTGGTTATATTTTTATGTGAAAACTTAGAAGTGAAAACACAACGTTAAGTTGAAGTTTTCACTTCTGCCGGAACTCCCGGAGTGCTACCTTTTTTTTTATGTCCTTTTTTCTTGCAATCTGCCCGTAGGGGCATTGAGCTAGAGTTTGGTCCTTTTCTCGTAGATGGCGGCGTGAATGGTAGACACCCAGTGGCGTCTCCATTATTAATTTAACTTAACTTTATGTAAGTACTTACTTGATACGTAAGGTTGAGTTTGTGGCCAGGTTGGTTTAGCGTGTGGAGCTAAATCCCAAATAGGCGTGTTACGATTGTCCGCTTGATCTGAAACAAAAAAAAAAAATCGACCTCGATTCAATCGAATTGAAACTTCTTTTTTGGAAGACAGTTATAAATAACTGATCTTATTGTAGTAGTTATTTCATTGAAAGCTATTTAGTTTCAAGATATAAAGATATGTATTTAGTTTCAAGCTATGCAAAGCTTGTACTATGGGAACTAGATTGCTAATAGAACACTTACGATTAAGTATACTTTTTTGTAAATACGTGACACCCAGACACAGAACAAACATCAGATTTTACTATCCCAAATTATTTTTCGTGGGGATCGAACCCACGACTCACAGCATGGAAGGCAGAGCTACTACCAACTGAGCTGTGACGCCTGTCAAAAATGCCTCAATTTTATTACCTCCTTGATTCATCTGTGAACTATTTTCTTGAAGATCGTTAAACACTGGAGAATTAGTCGCTCCTGAAACAAAATCAATATTAATAATAGCGCCATCTAGGATATATTAGATGAACTAACTACCAATATTTGGTTTATTTCATTTTATCAAGTACATAGTTGATACTTTATTTACCTTTAGGAATAATAATTAAGTTTAGAAAATATTAATTTGGTCATATTTTGAGTATTATTAATTACCTAAACAAATAAAATCAGATTTTATTTCATAGATTTGTTCATAGAGAGTAAATGATATCTAGTTACATCAAATATTTCACGTATAAAATCTTTACAAACCTGTTCGAGTTGGTATATTTTTTGGTATCTCAGATATCTTCAACATGGATCTTGGTATTCCTGAAAAGTGGTTATTTATTTAAATATAGCTATAGCTTAGTATGGAACTTTCATAGTATATCTATAAACTACTACTGCACAAATAAATAAAAAAAAATTATATACTACTGGCTAATAAATTAATTACAATAGCATTTAGGGTGAAATTAGCCCTATAATATGCGGTCTTATCGCACAAAGCGATTTCTTTCAGACAATCATTATTGTTACTTATTCTAAGATCTAATTAACTTCAAGCTAGTCGATTTTTTTTTAAGAATATTTATTTTATACTTTAGATAATCTATCTAAAGTATAAAATAAATATTCTTAGAATTGCATTATACATTAATCATGTATAATGCAATTCTATTTCATTGATTTTAAAATTACCACCTGAATAAAACGGTTAAGAAGTTCTCTTCCTAGCAAGTTCTGAGATAGAATGATAGAGTATTCTAGAATATTCTAGATCGAAAAACTTTTAAACTATCACGCTAGAACAATCATTTGTTAAAAAGTAGATTAAATAACGTCCAGTCTATATTGAACTCTATTCAACAGAGTTTACATACTTGCTCAATCATATGCAAAATGATCCTTGTTTGTATGAAAATAAGTCACATTTCAGAGTGAATAATTAAAGTAGCTATACATACATACCTGCAGGATAGCCAACGTAGTTATTACTTCGAGACATCGCCGCTGAAACAAAAATAAATAAAAACATAGTTAAATAAGTTTATTTATGATAAAAAAATGCAATGGAAACATTATGTTGTGTTAAATTTGTTGTGACAGGCGTCACAGCTCAGTTGGTAGTAGCTCTGCCTTCCAAGTCTACTTTAAACTTTTTTAAAAGAGATCGTAGAAGTACTATTCTCTAAAGAGCTTTTTAAAAAGTTCTACTTACATTTATGTGGGGTAGTGAATTTGGGATAGTTAGTCTTCGTGTTTGGTGCGGCTGCAAACTTCTGCGGCGGAGTGGGTATGTTGGTTGGCTTCGGCTGAGGGGAAACTGTAGGCACAACTGCCGTTGGTGTATCTGAAAAAAAATACATATTTTTACCACAGTCTGGCTTTTAAAAATTATATCTTAAAAATATTATTTATATATTAAAAATTATATCTATCACGAATATATTCTTATACTATTTATAATAACATAATATTAATTAATATTTTATTAATAAATTTTATTAATTATTTGATAATTATTCTTTACAAATGTCTTAGATAAGTAGAATAAAAAACTATTTGAATCAATTTTTTTGTCATGTTTTTCGGTGGTAGTTTTATTGCTAGGGGTCCATTCTACCTAGGGTATAATTGAACTCTGGTATTTAACTCCAAGTGGATTCAGATAAAGAGTAGGAGAAAGGGGGAGTAGTGTAGAAGGTGGACACAGAGAGAGAGACATTGATACCTGATTTAGATTCCTCAGCAGGTTTAGGACTGCTAGACTGAGCTGCAGTTTTTTTAGACGGGTCCATTACCAGTTGGATCTTAGATGCTGTTCCTTCTACGATGGTCAGGTTTTGCCGTTTAGGATCTGAGGGAAAAAGTTATTTTTAACCAAAACACAAAATAAAAATACTTGAATAACAAAATGTGAGTGATTACAATAATCAAAATGATAAATTAAACAATTATATACTTGGTTTGTTCTATTCTTACGTGTTTTTAGACTATAATGATGTTTGGGGAAAATCATCTTGTTCTTTTAATCTGCAATTAGTTGGGGTACTTTACATGCATGAAGTTTTATAAAGAATAAAAAATAAAAAAATCTCCGACAATTCACACATCACACTCTAGTCCCAAACTAGGCAAAGCTTGTACTATGGAAACTAGATTGCTGATAGAATACTTATATACTTACATTTATTTTTTGTAAATTCATACAAAGATACATTGATAATACATACCCCGTACATACTAAGTATATAACTCCAGTGCGAAAATTACTGGCGAAATATGTTAATATGTATTTACAGACACTACAAAAACAAAGTTTGTGTTAAAGAACCAGATTGGTGACACAATTTTTTTTTTTATAGATTGTGCGTACAATAATCCATGTCTTACCATTTCTCATATTTACTTGTATGTTGGTATCTTCAGCAGGTTTTAATGCAGTCCATTTATTGACTGTCTGTCCAGGGGTTGAGCTGAAAATCGTAAATTTGTAATTTTATGTACATTATTACTCTTAAAAAGAAATAAGGCACTTGATGTATAGTGACTAAGTATATATTTTATAAGTTTATTTTATAGTTTTAGTTTTACCTACCATTCTTACTGTTTTATTGTAATTTGTGTGTGTTGTTGTAAATCAAATAAATGTCTTATCTATCTATCTATCTATCTATATTGACGACTAGCCCAGTCATATTAGGGCTTTCACCTCGGAATGAAAGATAATAAGCTGCAAATTGGTATGAACCTTCATTTTGTCATTCTAAATGTTGTCTCAAAAGTCACAATCGTTATCGTGTCCGCGTCTCAAGATATTCAAGGTCAAAGGTCACAAAAATCGGTTTTTCGCGAATATCTGGCTTCCTATCGGTTGAATGAGATTTGCATTTATTATAAAAGTTGTAGGCTATAAAATTCCCTACAACTTTTGTTTAAACTTTTTTTTCATACGACCAACCGTTTTGAAGGTAGAGCGCGAAGTGCACATCGCGTCTCTGGAAGTGTTTCTGTGTGGTTGTACTGTGTTTATGGTGGTGTTACGCGCGATTAATTGAAACAGATACCTATGTACTACAAATCAAACTGTGGGAGCCTGTTTACCGTGACTGTGAAACTACTACGAAGGTGGAGAAGATAAAAAACGGATGGTTGGATGCCTACTAAAATGAAGAACGTGGGGAAAAGCGCCAAGCAAGTAATGGAAGATCAAGAAGTATGCAGAAAATACGCAAGAACAAGGTAAGACTGCTTCAGGCTTTAATACATTCATGTAGGCGTGTTGGACCAGTGCAGTCCACACTGATCCTATAGAAGTAAGCTAAGTTAGGTAGATATTTGGCACGCCAATAGTAGCTTCTTGAGTTTGCGTTTGAAAGTGCCAACTATTCTTAAAGTACGAATTGGTGGTGGCAAGTCGTTCCAACACCGAGACGCCGCAAACCTGAAAGAACCACGGAACGCTGCAGTCTTGTGTCTCGGTGATACAAACACATGAGTACACTCTCTCTTCCCGAAGCGAGAATACTCCTTCGCCCATTTCAACTTATGAAAAAGATAAGAAGGCTTCTCGTAATTCACCACACCGAAAAGCAGGGTCGCTAGGTGAAGGTTTCTACGAGCTTTCATCTTTAACAGACTTTTGCTATTAAGGTAGGGAGTAATGTGTGTGCGTGCAGGAATATAAAAACAGAACCTTGCGCAAGCATTCTGGACACGTTGAATTAATTTTTCTGTTTTTACTAGAAGACAAGGTTTTTACTAGGATACTATAGAACATCTGTCCCGGCAATGAATAGAAAAGGGCATAGGGTAGGGACAAGTATTTCCAGGTATATAAGTATTGAGAAATTTACGCGTTTTAAAGAAAAGATATATAATGTCGTGTTAACTTAAAATAAAACTAAAATATATAATCCAGAATTAATAATATTTTATACTTAAATAGTTAAATATGAATAATTATATATAAATAATCAAGTTACTTACTTTAATTAAATATAAATAATTAATAGTTAGTACATAAATAATAGGCATTGTTTAATAATTATAATTTCCAAGTAAATAATTGACTTTATAACGTACTGATAACCATAACTCACGCTTGACCTTGCATTAGGCCGTATATGACTGTACGATGTGCACTTCGCGCTCTACCTTCAAAACGGTTGGTCGTATGAAAAAAAAGTTTAAACAAAAGTTGTAGGGAATTTTATAGCCTACAACTTTTATAATAAATGCAAATCTCATTTAACCGATAGGAAGCCAGATATTCGCGAAAAACCGATTTTTGTGACCTTTGACCTTGAATATCTTGAGACGCGGACACGATAACGATTGTGACTTTTGAGACAACATTTAGAATGACAAAACAAAGGTTCATACCAATTTGCAGCTTATTATCTTTCATTCCGAGGTTGACCCCTTTTTTTACCTAATATGACTGGGCTAGACCAATGTGGCGCGGCGAAGGTCCGCCTGCGACGCGGAGGTTGCGTGTTCGATTCGGGTATGATCTGCAAATATTTATTCCGGGTGTTCTGGGTATTTTATTTGTATAATAGAAAATATCTATAATAGAAACATGCCTTGTTGCCACTTCCCGTCGGTTATAATGAACTTACTTAGTCCCACTGCTGCTCGGCTGAATGGTTTCACCGCCCGCATTATCATCAATGAGCTCAGTGAGCTTCTCCTGGTTGCTGTGAGGAGTTTGGAACGAGCTGGTTTGAGGTGCACTCATTTGGAGTGTGGGGTTCACCTGACCTGCCTTGAAGGCTAGGAAGTTTTTGAACATTTGTGCCTTTTTTCTGAAAGACATCAAAGATTCAGAGATTAATCATAATAAATACCTTTAACAGCAATCTAGTTGCAATAGTAACAGCTTTGCTTAGGTTGGAACTAGAGCGCGATGTGTAAAAAGTCCACGAATATCTATTTATTAGTATATTGTAAAAATTGTTATGCCTGAAGAATAAGTTCTCCCTTTGAATACATTTATTTATGTGCAATAATTATGAAAATAATTTAATAAATTGGAACTTACTTCTTGTTTTTAGCCATATTTTTGTGGCTACAAAAGTTTATATATCGTCCAGTGCTTTCAATAATAATCTGAAAATTGTAATTAGGTGGTTAGTTGCTTTCTTGAGCTATTTCCAATGGATTTGTTGTTTGTTTACAATTTTTGTTTGAATGAGAGTTTAGGACGAACGAATGAGTTGTAATTGGTTTTTATGTTAAATTTATTTGACGTTTACTTTTACTGGTTTTTGACAATGACAGGCACAGATCTATCTCGTCGTCGGTATTTGTTGTCTATGCGGTTATCATCAGCTACATTTCAAAGTGTAGGTACCTACATGTCCACTGTATCTGTATCACTACACTAATGTACCTACATATCTATAGTATTTTCATAGAGGGTAATTTTTTTTGACGTGACAACGTCTTATAATTCGATAGAGCCGGCTGCACGCACGAAAAAACATGACTCATGAAGCGTTCTGAGGCGTTCTGAGGCGTTCCATGAAGTGACGTTGTCACGTTCAACTATCGTCAGTAAACCGACTTTACAGACAACCATTTTTTCGTGAATTCATTGCTCCAGGTTCAAAATCAAAAGAAATGAGGACCGCTATCTACTAAGTAGATAAATTCTTTCAGATAGATGATTATTTTAGGAAAACATAATTTGTTACCTGCCCTACTCAAGAGACCTATTCAATATCATGCACCAAGCTCGGCTTCCGTCTTACAAAATGCAATATTGCTCGTTAAACCCACTTGACCCGTTCCCGCCACTAACTATTTACTCATCTATGACCCGGGTCCTTACAGGGTGTTTCATTATACTCGAGTGGGTAGAGTATTCTGCTTTTATGAAAGATGAAATGGCTGCTGTATGAAAAATAAATGCAGATTATAACCACAAGTGCACTTTATTTATGTGTCGTCGCCACCACCGCCGCTGTTACCGTCTTTGTAAGCTTGATGAAATAGTAGGTACTTAAGGTAGTTAGGATAGTCGTTAGTTGCTGCAATTTAAAAAAAAAGAGGGTTGCAATTTGTGCTTTATTTTTATCATTTTTTAATTATTTTGAAATCATACTGTATATGATCTAAGGTCGTGATCTCAAATTAGTATCATCGAATCTTCAAAGCATCAATTAGTAAAACTAAAGTTAGTACTAAAGGAAAACTATAGTGCTGTGCCGTGCTATTATATTCTACCAACTGTACCTACCTAGCATTTGGTACTTGTACCTACCTAGAATTGTTTGAAAAATTCAACTACTCTGAAATAAGTCGACGAGTAAGTTTAAATAATAATAGCATTTATTAATTTATTAAATTAGCATTTATTATTATTAAAAAATAAGTAAGGACTAATAAAATTAATTAATCAATCAGATTGTCATTTTACATGATAATGTTGTGTAGATAAATAACGCAATGGCTAAAATAAATACCAAGTTTTAGAAATATCGAATACCTACTTCTACGTTACGTTATTTACGAATGATACTTTTGCAAAACTGAAAGAACCATCTTGTAGGTATGAACTTCTGGACAATCAGAAATTGTCTAGAAGTTCATACCTACAAGATAATGTCATCAGCATCGTTCAATAATATATTATCTATTACTCTTAGCATTCAATGCTTGCGTACCCTTTGACTTTGTCACTATATTCACCATTGCCTGTGTTAGTAACACTTATCGCATAATGCAACATACTTTTTTCCTTATTAGTAATTAATTAGGTCTTGGATAACCTACCTAACTTATGGTCATTTGTAGGCCGGAACGGTTAGACGACTGTTACCTACTGTTTTTATAAAAAATATTTGAAAAAACGTGCAGCGCTTTTTGTCGTGTCTTTTTACACCTATCTATAGCTCAATGGTTATGTAAGTAAGTTAGAGCACTATATACATATTATTTACTGTTTCCGTAAAAAAATATTTAGTGAGTGTAAAAAAAAGTGCAGTGCTTTATTGTGTATTTTACACATAACTATCTATGCTGCATAGGAATGCAGCATAATGATTATGTAGGTAAGTTCTTACTTAACGTGGAACTAAATAAAACATTCATTCAATAGATCAGACCATGAGAACATGTGTCTTCCTATAAGCGTGAACTCTAGTTACCTGAGAATTTGTCGGTTTATATTTAAAAAGCGTGTCGCACGATCTCAGAAAAAATACAAGAAGTTTGGCAAAAAAAAACTGATGTTATGGCGGCGGCGGTGACATGGTGAGTTTCTTTTATCTATACTTATAATAAAACTGTAGAGAGGTCAATTCTGTACATTAAATATATTAAAAAAAAAACTATCAGGGGGTGATTAGTGATCGATACTGATGCCAAAAATGCAATCAGTAAAATTTTTGTCTGTCTGTCTGTCTGTCTGTCTGTCTGTCTGTATGTATGTTCCGTATAGAAACAAAAACTACTCGACGGATTTTAACGAAACTTGGTATAATTATTCTTCATACTCCTGAGCAACTTATAGGATACTTTTCATCACGCTACAATCAATAGGAGCGGAGTAGTGAAGGGAAATGTTGGGAAAACGGGAGAAGTTACTGTTAGGAATAGATACTCCTTTAATATCTATCACCAACCTTAATGTTACCATAGCAACCAAACGTTGTTGATTGTCATCAATGTCAATGTCTTCACTTGACAAAATATATTCTTTGCAGTTTAAGTTAATAATATTCGTTTATTTATTGTAACTGGTTTTACCCTATCCTACAGTACTTATATCGACTTTAACATGGTAGCAGAGCGTGGTTAAGGTACCCTGATGGTTCTATTTTACTGCATCAGAAATCATACATCGCTCGCATATTGCAAAGGATTGGCATGGAGAAATGTAAGCCAGTGCCAACATCAATTTTAAAAGCAAATAATGCTCAACATGTTAATGAAGTTTCAATGAACTTCCTGTACCGTGAAGCTGTTGGATCACTAGCTTATTTGATGACAAGCACGAGGCCTGACATAGCCTTTGCTGTCAGTGTTGTATCTCGGAATTTAGATAAACCCACAAGGGAGAACATCATCAATATCAAGAGGATAATGCGTTACTTGAAAGGGACTATAGAAGAAGGCATCGTTTACAAGCCAGGAAATAGTCATAATTTAGAATGTTACAGTGACGCTGACCACGGAGGTGATCATGAAACTGGAAAGTCTACCTCAGGCATTCTTTGCATGTATGCTGGAGGTCTAATATCCTGGAATAGTAAACGCCACAGCACAGTAGCGATTTCATCCATCGAGGCAGAAATAGTGGCAGCAAGTGAAACTGCTAGAGAAATTATTTGGTTTCGAAAGGTCATGAAAGATATCATTGGTGAATTGGTCCAGCATCCCTAAGTGTTGATAACGAAATTATTATTAAATTTAGGGTAAAACTAGACCTTATTACTGAGTTTTTGATTTCTGTCTATTATCAATTCTATAACTATCACGAATAATTAATATTAAAGGGGGCTTATACATAAGCGTGATTTTTATTTATTCGATATTGATAAGGGCAACGGGAGATAGATACGGTACGGAACTCTTCGTGCGCACTTGCCCGGTTTTATTAATAAGTAGGTATAGATACTAAGTTTTCCTTCTTAGACTGCTCTTTTTTCTCTTTCTCTCATAAAAAGATGGGTTATAGCAAAATCTCTTAAAACGGCACGCGGACGAAGTCGCGGCGGGAACAGCTATCTTCTATACTTATAATAAAACTGTAGAGAGGTCAATTCTGTACATTAAATATATTAAAAAAAAAACTATCAGGGGGTGATTAGTGATCGATACTGATGCCAAAAATGCAATCAGTAAAATTTTTGTCTGTCTGTCTGTCTGTCTGTCTGTCTGTCTGTATGTATGTTCCGTATAGAAACAAAAACTACTCGACGGATTTTAACGAAACTTGGTATAATTATTCTTCATACTCCTGAGCAACTTATAGGATACTTTTCATCACGCTACAATCAATAGGAGCGGAGTAGTGAAGGGAAATGTTGGGAAAACGGGAGAAGTTACTGTTAGGAATAGATACTCCTTTAATATCTATCACCAACCTTAATGTTACCATAGCAACCAAACGTTGTTGATTGTCATCAATGTCAATGTCTTCACTTGACAAAATATATTCTTTGCAGTTTAAGTTAATAATATTCGTTTATTTATTGTAACTGGTTTTACCCTATCCTACAGTACTTATATCGACTTTAACATGGTAGCAGAGCGTGGTTAAGGTACCCTGATGGTTCTATTTTACTGCATCAGAAATCATACATCGCTCGCATATTGCAAAGGATTGGCATGGAGAAATGTAAGCCAGTGCCAACATCAATTTTAAAAGCAAATAATGCTCAACATGTTAATGAAGTTTCAATGAACTTCCTGTACCGTGAAGCTGTTGGATCACTAGCTTATTTGATGACAAGCACGAGGCCTGACATAGCCTTTGCTGTCAGTGTTGTATCTCGGAATTTAGATAAACCCACAAGGGAGAACATCATCAATATCAAGAGGATAATGCGTTACTTGAAAGGGACTATAGAAGAAGGCATCGTTTACAAGCCAGGAAATAGTCATAATTTAGAATGTTACAGTGACGCTGACCACGGAGGTGATCATGAAACTGGAAAGTCTACCTCAGGCATTCTTTGCATGTATGCTGGAGGTCTAATATCCTGGAATAGTAAACGCCACAGCACAGTAGCGATTTCATCCATCGAGGCAGAAATAGTGGCAGCAAGTGAAACTGCTAGAGAAATTATTTGGTTTCGAAAGGTCATGAAAGATATCATTGGTGAATTGGTCCAGCATCCCTAAGTGTTGATAACGAAATTATTATTAAATTTAGGGTAAAACTAGACCTTATTACTGAGTTTTTGATTTCTGTCTATTATCAATTCTATAACTATCACGAATAATTAATATTAAAGGGGGCTTATACATAAGCGTGATTTTTATTTATTCGATATTGATAAGGGCAACGGGAGATAGATACGGTACGGAACTCTTCGTGCGCACTTGCCCGGTTTTATTAATAAGTAGGTATAGATACTAAGTTTTCCTTCTTAGACTGCTCTTTTTTCTCTTTCTCTCATAAAAAGATGGGTTATAGCAAAATCTCTTAAAACGGCACGCGGACGAAGTCGCGGCGGGAACAGCTAGTCTATATCTATCTATACTTATAATAAAACTGTAGAGAGGTCAATTCTGTACATTAAATATATTAAAAAAAAAACTATCAGGGGGTGATTAGTGATCGATACTGATGCCAAAAATGCAATCAGTAAAATTTTTGTCTGTCTGTCTGTCTGTCTGTCTGTCTGTCTGTATGTATGTTCCGTATAGAAACAAAAACTACTCGACGGATTTTAACGAAACTTGGTATAATTATTCTTCATACTCCTGAGCAACTTATAGGATACTTTTCATCACGCTACAATCAATAGGAGCGGAGTAGTGAAGGGAAATGTTGGGAAAACGGGAGAAGTTACTGTTAGGAATAGATACTCCTTTAATATCTATCACCAACCTTAATGTTACCATAGCAACCAAACGTTGTTGATTGTCATCAATGTCAATGTCTTCACTTGACAAAATATATTCTTTGCAGTTTAAGTTAATAATATTCGTTTATTTATTGTAACTGGTTTTACCCTATCCTACAGTACTTATATCGACTTTAACATGGTAGCAGAGCGTGGTTAAGGTACCCTGATGGTTCTATTTTACTGCATCAGAAATCATACATCGCTCGCATATTGCAAAGGATTGGCATGGAGAAATGTAAGCCAGTGCCAACATCAATTTTAAAAGCAAATAATGCTCAACATGTTAATGAAGTTTCAATGAACTTCCTGTACCGTGAAGCTGTTGGATCACTAGCTTATTTGATGACAAGCACGAGGCCTGACATAGCCTTTGCTGTCAGTGTTGTATCTCGGAATTTAGATAAACCCACAAGGGAGAACATCATCAATATCAAGAGGATAATGCGTTACTTGAAAGGGACTATAGAAGAAGGCATCGTTTACAAGCCAGGAAATAGTCATAATTTAGAATGTTACAGTGACGCTGACCACGGAGGTGATCATGAAACTGGAAAGTCTACCTCAGGCATTCTTTGCATGTATGCTGGAGGTCTAATATCCTGGAATAGTAAACGCCACAGCACAGTAGCGATTTCATCCATCGAGGCAGAAATAGTGGCAGCAAGTGAAACTGCTAGAGAAATTATTTGGTTTCGAAAGGTCATGAAAGATATCATTGGTGAATTGGTCCAGCATCCCTAAGTGTTGATAACGAAATTATTATTAAATTTAGGGTAAAACTAGACCTTATTACTGAGTTTTTGATTTCTGTCTATTATCAATTCTATAACTATCACGAATAATTAATATTAAAGGGGGCTTATACATAAGCGTGATTTTTATTTATTCGATATTGATAAGGGCAACGGGAGATAGATACGGTACGGAACTCTTCGTGCGCACTTGCCCGGTTTTATTAATAAGTAGGTATAGATACTAAGTTTTCCTTCTTAGACTGCTCTTTTTTCTCTTTCTCTCATAAAAAGATGGGTTATAGCAAAATCTCTTAAAACGGCACGCGGACGAAGTCGCGGCGGGAACAGCTAGTTTTATATAAAAAAAGAAAGGCTATCTGAGGATTGTGCTTAGTAGGTATTAATTAGGCTATATTATATTTAATTATGATTCTAATGACCACTGACATACCTGATTAGATATTAAAATATTGTTAAATTCGAATTTGCAAAAGCTTAACTTTATCGAGTCAGTCGAAGTCAGTGATGATGATAGAGAAAGCTAAGCTGGTCAAAGGTTTCCTTCTACCATTCCACAGGTCTGACATTCACATGTCGGTCGTATCAAAACTAGTTGTAGGTTCTTCTAATTTTGCCTGACTGTGCAGTCTAACAGCACAAAATTAATATAAACAATCTATTCCCTATAGGATTTTGGTCACTTACCTAAGTATAGCATCCAGTCAAACATTACGACAATACCAAAACACTCCTCTTCAAAACCAAGGCATTTGCATAAGTAAAGTATGTTCGAATCTGAAGGAGTTCTATGCGTATTACAAGGACTGCATCGTGGTGATTGGCACTTTGCAACTGACACTTTTGGAAAGGACAACGAGCGATGACTTCGTGAACATCACCTTTCACAACTTGAGAGAGGTAAGGCTGTCTAATAAACATAGATTTAAGTGAATAGATAACTCTGGTGACTCTTTATCCTGAGGCCCAAGCATGGATAAATGTGGCAATCGCAAATAAATTTCAGTGGCACTATGCCCTACTCTAGAGGAACTGCCGAACATTGCAGAGACACCGCGCAGTGTGTCTTGAATGTGCTAACCTTGAGATAGTCCAATTTATTCGTGCTGGGGTGAGTACGAATCTGTAAGCTCCAGTGTAGGTGGTAGACATCAAAGATGATATGTCTGATGGTGTGATGATGGTGATTTTATAACTACGGTCAATTAGTAATTTCGATTTTTCAGATAACAGAGTTCTTCGTTATTTATCGGGTCCAAGGTCTACTTTCCTTGGGCGACCTGTTTCCTAATTTGGCGAGGATCAGAGGTGAAAGACTACTTAACAACTACGCCTTGATTATTCACGATATATCGTCTTTGAAAGAGGTCAGTGACAGTTTGAACATAAATAGAAAAGATTTTATTACTGAGTAAACTAAGAGCCAGCTAAGTACCTACTGTTGTTAACAACCTAGGACATGGCAATCTAAATATTTTAATCTGCTAGCGAAGATGTATTGAATTTTATACTGTTGTAGGTACTTTAATAGACAAAAAATCTTATTTTCAGATTGGTCTGTACGGTCTTGTGAAAATTGATCGTGGTGGGGTCATTATTTGGGGTGTTCCGCATGCCTGCTACATTGACACTGTTGACTGGAGAAACATAACTCGATCACGACTTGCCATCAGCTCTCATGACCGACTGGCTCATTGTGACTCACGCTGCAGTTGTAGTCTTGAACCTGTGGTCAATCATTGCTGGAATAATAAGTAAGTTCTTGTTAAACTATCGGCTTTTAGGACTAAACAGCTTTTTAATTGTTCCTTGTTCTAACAGGCGCATATTCTTAAGTATTTATTCCGTATCTATGTTTTAGAAAATGCCAAGTTTACCTTGAAGGATCAGAAGCTGATAACTGCCATGAGCAATGCTTGGGATGTCGAAAAACCAGGTCTGATGTATGCTCTCTATGCCGCCACTACACATACAATGGCAAATGTGTCTCTCAGTGTCCACCAGAAACGTAAGTTAATGTAAATAAATAGGGTAGAAAATTACTTTACAATAAACAAACATGTTTTCTTGTTTTCAGTATACTTCTTCCTAATATACAGTATTGTATCACTAATGAAGAATGTGACAACCTTGATGGATGGATTTTTATTAACACTTGTGTATTCCATTGTCCATTAGACTATGTACAGCAATTCACTGCCAAAGGCACCATTTGTAAATACAAGCCTTCATACAATAAAGTAAGTGATTTGTAATAAAGTATGATGGTAACCTGTTTTCTTAAAGTTGGTTATTTACGCATTATATTGTTATTTCAGGTTTGTCAAAGTTTAAATATCTGGGCAGTTGGCAAAGCTCAGGAGGCTGAAGAATGTGTTTTTGTCAATGGTTCATTGGAAATACACATCAGACCAGTCCCAGAAGTTATGGACGAACTAAAGTACTTGAACCGCATTAAAGAAGTTTCCGATTATGTAGCCATCTATAGCTCCACGACTATTACTTCCTTAAGATTCTTATCATCTTTGAAAAGAATCAAAGGCCAGAAACTAAAAGATGGTCAATACAGTCTTCTTGTCAAAAACATGGCAAACCTTCAGACACTTTTTACAAAAAAAGTTACGCGAAACCTCAAAATTGGAAGCGGTACCTTAAAAATTTACGCTAATCCACTTTTGTGTAAGAGTTATATCGACACAATCAAACCTTTGTTTCCCGTTCAGCCAAACAGTGAAACAGACATACCTACAGGCATGAATGGTTATAGCGGAGACTGCAAAGACGGTGTCAGTTTTCAAATAAGGATAATAAATGAAACTTCGGTTATGGTATTGTTTTCTACTATATCAGATCCAGACGCTCATTACTCAGTGCTTTACGTTCATCTGCCTGCAGGAACACCTCAAAACCTGGTCCCAGAGACATGCAGTGACGCCGAATGGTACGTCGTTAATGTGGAGACCGATTTTGGTCATCAATTCAGAATGATTGAGCTGACATCATTACACCCTGCTTCTACTTACGCTGTTTGTATTGAAACATACGACCCTGGTCTTAGAATACTAACACGAAGTCACATTGTACATTTTACAACTCCTGTAGGTAAACCAGAGCCACCTTTTATCCAAAAATTGATTGCTACCACTCCAATATCTGCGGTAGTATATTGGATAAATCACAAAGATTACTGTCCTTTCATAACACATTACGAACTTGATGTTTCATTAGTGGAAAATTACAACGAAGATATCACTATTGGGGATCAGTGCGAGCGCTTTGAATACATAGAATCTGGGGAAGACAAACACAGAATAGTTTTAAAACCACCTTTAGAATACGCAAGAGACTGTGAGTGGACAAATGAGATGAGTGAAGATTACTTTGACCAGTTCGTTTGTAGCAGCTTCAGTTGTGCTAAACTGGAAGATGAAGTGACTACAGATTCGTATATTGGTAAATACGTAAAAACAATGGTTTTTAATTTTACTAGTAGTTGGAGTAATATAACAGTTCAAGGGCTAGCACCATATCGTGATTATCGAATCAGAATGCGAGCCTGTGTGGGTATTGAATGCAGTAGATCTGCCATAGGAGTTATAAGAACCTTGGTTTCAGAAACTGCTGATCTACCTACTATTGTTGATATTAAAACAGACAAACACGGGAATATTTCAGTAAAATGGAATCCACCCGATGAGACTAATGGTCTAATATTATCATACTCGGTTGAAGTTATGCTTAATATAGACCAAGATTCAACGAATCATTTAGTACCTTATAATTGGTGTGTTTTAGCTAACGAGACAAACCTTACGCTTAAAACTGTAGAATCAAAAAGTTATTTTGTAAGAGTGTGCTCTAGAAGCATGGCTGCTAATATAACGTGCACTGAATGGGAATATGTGGTAGATGCCCCAACGTGGTGGTGGTTCGGAGTGATTTTCGCTGCTTGTTTGTTCATTGCTTCTGTTAAAGCTGGGTCAATGATAAAGAGAACGAACATGAGCATCGATCTAGTGCCAATTTTGGATTTGAGTGCTTCGTTTGATGAAAGTGAACCACCGAGCAGAATCATTTCTGAATTTACCCCGATGTATGAAATTTCTTTAAGCGATACCAATTTAGAATAACATCTTGGTAGCCAATATGTACTTTTTGTTGTTAATAGATAATAAATGGCCCTACGATAATCGAATAAAAATAGGGTTAACCTTACCTACTATAATACTCGCATTTCACGCAAGCTTTAATGTATCAGCTATTATTTTAAATTCGTTTATAAAATAGATAGCAAGGTGTAGTATTTCTTAATACTCAACTCAATAATATATATCACCTACACCTTAGTATCTATGTTATTTTTATTTACTAATATTACAGAATATTTAAAAATAAAAATTTATGCAGAGTTACAATTCAGAGTCGATATCAATCAGTGTAAAAACGTTTCTTTAGTCTTCTTCTTTAGACAAATAAATAACCTTGTCCAAACTTTGAAAGTTCACATTCAAATTTTCAAAAAACAAACTCTTGGTTAGCCAATTGCTGAATTACGTACCTACTTAGCTTTGTTTTAAATTACTTCAATAATATTTTTTCTAAAGAAGCTACCACATTATTAATAAAATTTAGTTTACATTATGATTATTTGACGACCTATGTGGCGCGGTGGGCGAATGTCCGCCTGCGACACGGAAGGTTGCGGGTTCGATTCCCGCCTTGGGATAAATGTTTGTACGATCTGCAAATGTTTATTCCGGGTGTTCTGGGTATTTTATAAAATAGTTATCTATGTAACGTATTGTATGAAGTAAGTCAGTCTTCTAGTACCCATAACACAAGCTCTGCTTAGCTTGGGGCTAGATGATGTTGTGTGGATTGTCCAGCATTATTTGTTATTATTTGTTAGACTACACGCGTAAGCACCATTTTTTTATTATTATTCTGAGCCCTTTTTATTACTATCCGTTAGATTACTTACATTATGACGGTATTAAAAGAAACAAAAGCTCGTTGGTTGAACGGTAATCCAATTTTGTTGAGCTGTAGAGTGGAAATAAAATCCATTAATGTTGCACCTCGGTTATACAAGGGTAAAATTTGATAGGTTACTTTAGTTAAGAGTTAGGTTATTTTTATGATGTACTAAGTTAAAAGGACTTTTTCCGTTAATTAAACGAATTATATAAAATCATGAAGTTGGTATAATTTTAGTTTTTTTTTACTTCCACTCCTGTGTTTGGTAGATATCTTCATAACCCTGTATATGTTTAAAACAGCACATATAACCTACTATGTACCAAGAAAATAAATAAAGTAGATATCTGCCAATTTAGACTTGATTATTTTTTCAATTTAAAAATAAATTAAACTAAGTAATTTAACTTAATCGACGAAACTTTGTTACGGAACGGAAGAGCGAGATACCCTAATACAGGTATAGGTACACTTATACATAAAAGGGTATCTCAAATTATATTATACCAAATTATATGTAAAAGTAAATGAAATAAACATTTTGTATTTGTAAAAATGTGATGTGTTCATAGCTTTAAAGTTCTGGAAAAACTCATTATTTTATCCAATAGCGTGCTCGTAAATTCATTGCTTACCGCACGTAGCCGTACAATTCAATAAACATTAAATATGCTCTGTATTTCTGTCTTTCATACTGAAAAATACTGTTTGTGGTGTACAATTCGCATCGTTTAATCCTACTTATATTATGTCGTCGAGATTTAATAAATACTACTCTCTCAAAAAATAATTACTTACTCTCTTAAAGCTACATATATTCTGTCTTTTTGTTTTGTTGACGTCACAGCTCAGTTAGTAGTAGCTCTGCCTTCCATGCTGTGGGTCGCGGGTTCGAATCTCACCAAGAGCAAATGTTGGTGATGAAGATAAATAGGAACGTTTGCTGGTAGAGAGAGATCTCTTTGTAGGCTAAAACTCACCTTTGTCCATGTCCTGTATTAGATTTTTTGTATTTCTATAGTTTTGTGTACCTACAATAAAGAATAGTTTCTAGACTATCATCAAGAAGACAATTCTCGACTCGTACTCGTCCAACCTCTTTTCAAAGCGAGTATAACGGAGTTCGACGTAGGTCGTAATATTTATTACCTTATTATTTTCCCTCAAAAAATGCTGAATCTTTTTATTGCTAAAGATATAATTCACGTACATAACGTTCTTTGTACGTCTAGCTGCGAAAGTAGATGATACATAGTTAAATTAATAATCCACTGAATGAAACACTATTCGATAACAGAAATTAGCTCGCGAAGGGTCGTGTACTAAAAGTTTATGCTATCATAACTAAGGATAGGAGAGTTCAGGGGGTGAGCACGAACAAATGCGACAATCGTTTACGTATCAAAACAGTGACGTATTTGAGATACACTGCGCGTCAACACCAGTCTTACTGTCGAAAGTTACAGAGCTAACACGCAGTGGATCTTAAATACGTTACGTTTACGATAGTCACATTTATTCGTGCTTCCTTCTGAAGTTTTCCAATGGGTCAGTTCACAGGTTAAACCGCGTATTAAACCCGAAATAAATTTGAAACCAGTTATGGAAAGGTTTAATGTAAGAGATACAAAACGTAGTAAACAGCTGTTGTAATAAAGCAGTAATTTGGCCTGTTGATAAAAAACCGTAATATTTAAGAAGACAAAAAAAAAACAATAATGATTTTAACTAGATCTTAAAAGAAAAGACGTCTAAAAAGTTCCGGGTACTTAACGATATGTATCTACCTTATATCTTTAAGTACCTACTCGGTAGACTTCAAGTTTAGAGTCAAGTTTAGACTTCAAGCACTGAATTGAGTCTGAATTGAAAAGAGATTCAAGCACAATCAAACATATTTGTTTGGTGCCTATATTCATATATTTGTCTTATAACATCATCCAATAAAATAATCGTATTTTTTACATGTTGAAAATTGCATAAAAAAAATACTGGACTTCGGCTTTCTATACATTCACAAAAAGCTTTTTTTTGGATACTCGAGTGTTATTTAATTTTCTATTTATCTACCACTATCTTGCTCACTACCATTTCTTGGTTCAGTAGCCGTCTATAAAAGTAGCTAGCTATTGAGCTACCATATTACATTTTGTTTGAAAAGTCACGAAACCCACAGCCTGGTTTGAGATAACTTCTTAGAATGTTTCGAACCGTTTCTTTGCCTGCGGGCGCTTATAACTTGTGAAATTATACCTTTACAAATACGGAAGTTACTGAATTTTAAGGTAACGTTATGTAAACAGAGGGGAATGGATAGTCTACCTAGCATCAACTCAGATGGTTTCAAATCTTTGGCGAGTGTCCAAAATGTTCTATGTAACTGTAGCATTGAATAAACAGAGCAAATGCTCTAGGATGTGCTACTGGAGGCTATACCTAATGTTCCTTATCTAAAAAAAAATTGGTTGTCTGTAAAGTCGGTTTACTGACGATAGTTGAACGTGACAACGAACGCAAAGGCCGATTGTGCTTCTTTGTCGCTCGTTCCGCGCTCTCGCTTGCACTTCAAGCCTTACATGGAACGCCTCAGAGCGAGGTAACGCCGCATGAGTCATGTTTTTTCGTGCGTGCAGCCGGCTCTATCGAATTATAAGACGTTGTCACGTCAAAACTATCGGCAAAATCAAAAACGATCTAATGAGATGTTTTTGAGTAGACGGTGCTTTATAATTTTAAGTTCAAATCCTATTAAAATCTAAATAAAAGATAAAAGGAAAATACAGCACGCTGTAAAATAACTCCACAATCCGATACATTGCGGTTCAAGAAAATGCTTTTGCCAACCGCATAAAGTTACACAGCAGAGGAGCAATAGACCAATCCAAGTCGACTCCCCAGCGTCTTGAATAGATCGCAATATAGCTCCGGTTGCATTGCTCATTGCTCTAATATTGCACCGTATTTCTCCACATAATGATAGTTTACAAGTAGAAACCACAATAACGTTCAATATAACTCAGCACCAGACGCTCATACAACAAATTTTATGCGTTGAAGCACTAAAAACATTTCCACATGCAATCGGGACACTGTTGCATTTAAACCAAACCAGATTATCCAGCCCTCTGGTAACATCATTGAGAACGCACGGATTGTGTTTTTAAGGGATTTTTAGCAAAGCTGGGGGGTCTTCATGAACTGGAAAGGTGGGATTCATCCCGTGTTCGTGGGCAGCCAATTAAACAAACTGTACGAAGTTGTAATGAGATGAAGAGAATTGAACAGTCAAAACGGGGCATGTTCCAACGTTAGTTTGGATAGTTGGATGTCTTTATTCGAGTTTGGGGAATTATTCGGTAAACCGTGACCGACCGCGTAGACGTAAGGAATTAGTCTGGTTACTTAAAGTTCAAGGTCTTATTCTGTTTTTTGCTCTACATTGAGAGACTATGTAGAGCAAAAATCTACTTTAAGAGATGTGAGAACTTTTCACATTTAACTACACCAACATAATTTAAGAGTATTATGCTTTTTATGCGATTTGGTAGGCACCTTAATACTATATTATTATGGCTTATTGTAACCAAGAAGAAACAGTTGATACTTATCAAATTATTATAATAAAAAACAATAAATCTTTCTGCTTCGCTGTTGTTATTTTCACAGAACTGACAGATCAGGAAATTGGTGTAACACGATAAGGATATTTAACTAATAAAATTGACGAGAATATTTTTGCTTAATTATCATCATATTTCCTAATGATCCGCAGCTTTTTCTTTGTCGATTAAGTATCCTTTGTTCGGTAGGTTAAACTCTACTGAACCTTATCATTGGAAGCTCTAGACAGCAAAGCAAACTTCCAATATGAAACCAATACCGTTAGTTCTAAAGTTCCGACCCCTAAATAGAAGTTTCAGCAAACATGAAGTACATGCGCTAAGTTCCAACTAGTTGGTTTATAGGCAAATGTACACCAGAACTTATCGATACGTACATAGGTTAGAAGCTAGCAACATTTTGCTCAGCACCTCGTGAGATTAAAAGCGTCAAAGATTGTATTAATTCTTTTTATACATAATGGCAACGCTTGTAAAAAATCCTCATTGTAAGCTTTTGTATACTAAGTTAATTATTTACAACTAAAAGTTTTTTAATCATTAATCTTTCCAAAATATTTGTCACGAGTCTTGTGGCTGCTTTTGGTTTAGAGAGCTGTCAAAGTAGTTTTTTTTTTTAATTCAAATCATTAATTTATCTATTTATCTAATTTACAATAACGTTTTTTTAACATAAGTCTAAATGTTATTTTTAGAAGAACAGATAACCTGATTATAAATAATCTGTTATTAGATTCAAGTATTTATAATATTACGTAAATACTTGAGATTTGATTTTCTCAGCCAGACTAGGCGGGGTCGGAAAAAGGCGGGCCGCCGCCGCCGCCGCCGCCGTTCAGCACTTAGGATGTCAGGATGCGTCTCAGACGTTTGTGAACTGCCTCCTTTATTAACAGATGTTTGAAAACTGAGGCCACGGATAAATGCTACAATCGTAAATGTATCGAAACAGTACGTATTTGAGTAATGCGCGTTGATGTGGCAGCGTTACCGCTTAGTCTGTCTTGAATGTGCTAATGTACGCTAACGCTACAATTATTTATACCTCCTTTGCGTGCTTTGTTACAAATACATAATTGAGAACTGCTACTTTTTAGAAATAATCGGTTATTTAATTCGATTCTCGAAAAGTGAGGTGAGTTTCGAAAAACATAGTACCTAACCTAGACGTTGACTAAGTATAGGTATTATATTATAATTAGATATATTTATTAAAAGTAGTATTTGAAAAGTCTATTGATTTTTCATTTATTTAAAAAGAAATCCCAGTAAAATCTCTTATCAGCTAGAAATCAGCTCTACATTTACTATGCCAAGTCTCAAATTGGCTTGCAGCCCAACTGATAACTTAAATCTATCCATTGCAACAACACGTTCCTGACAGTCTCACTTGTCAAGATACGTTTTAAAACAAGGAAGTAGAGCATTATCTCCTTAAAAAAATTATATAAAAATACTTTATGAGATGTACGATGATGTATGATGATGCACTATACAATTGACATAAAGTTAGATTTTCTTCGTTAGATACTATTGTTGTGAACCTAAATTTTTTTTGGGCCTGCTAATTTTTTAGAAAATTGATATCAAATCAAAATAAAAATTCTTTGGCAATCAATTTTGTGTATCTAATATTAAAATGGCATTATTGATTTAATGTTATTTACTAGTTATTATTACTAGGTATTTACTACTTTTAACACAACCCTTTGTTAAGTAAGAATAAAATATAGTTTTACAATCCATTTCCAAGGTTTATATATGTACCATATTTTTAAGTTTTAAACTTTTACATCTCACAGCTTCTAAAAAAATCACGTTAGTATAAAAGTTTCCAGTAAATGATGTCTTGAGAGTGAATTTTAAATCCTAAATGTCAGTAGCTATGGGCGATTATGCCTTGACAAGTAGGTACATAAGTATACCTGAACTACTTATATCGTAAGAAACTAATCACATACATTTATTAGATGTAATTATGAAGTTTTAGTATTTTAACGAAATATTTTTTGGACGTATAAGACGGGTCTCAGAGATCTGAGTCTGAGTTGTACTCGAACGAGTCTCGAAAACTAAAACTCAAATTTCGTACGAAGTTTTAGTTTTCGAGACTCGTTCAAGTACAACTCAGACTACGGGCTCAGATTGCGCGATCAATTTGACAACAATGGCATTTTCGCTGGAACAACTAACGATGATGTCGTCATCGTGTCGTAATCGTGGCAATGTACAAAAGATCTTCTCTAAAAAGCCGTGGAAGAGCAAATAAAACACATCTAACTTGTGAGTGCTTGTTTGTTCAGAGAAACAAATCACTCTGGCAATGTGTTTACGAAAAGTTACCACGAACCCATTACAAAGTCAACATTACAAATTCTACTTTAGGATTAGTGGGAAAGGTGTTAGGTTAGCAAGCGAGATTAGGGTTTTGTTTGTGTGCTAAAATTAAATGAGGATAATGTTTTTAAATTGCGTCACAGTGTAGTTCTGTACCTCTACCATGAGTTGTCACAGTAAAATCGCCTGACTTTAGTAGTTACGTAAATATTAGTATTACGTATTTTAGTACCCAACTATCCGCTAGAGGCGCTGTACAAATCTTCATACATTTTTTTAACTTCAGACACTAGCGAGTATAGTAAATGTAGTATAGTAAAAACTCATGGTAGAGCTTCTGCCTTCCATGCTGTGTCGTGTGCCAGTGTCAGTGGCCGTATCCTAACCTCTCAAACCTTTGTAAATATAATATATTCATTTGCTATACAGAACTGCATTTGGGGTTGTTTGTGATCACTCAAATGTTTTTTGATGAACTGAGGCCATATCCTAGCCTCTCAAATCCTGCCAGATTTAAAATCACGTTCAGTTTCTATAGTAACTCATCGGTATTCTGTGGCATTTCTCGTAGACTGTTGTGTCTGTGACGTTATTATTGATAGGATTTAATACGGCTCAGTCATATCAGTCCACCAGAAATGCCACAAAAGAAAAGCATTCAAAATTGTATCATGTTGATTTTTAGTTTGACTCAGCTTTAAGTTAACTAACAAACATCAATTCCTTGACAGTAGAATAAACACAAGCCCTTTTTGTGCCTATATATCTACCTAACTATTAGTTATTCCGTCTGTACTCACAAAGTGTACGTAAACCGTGCAATGTTCATGACAACAGGAGAGTAGTCACGAATAAATATGACAATCGTAAACGTATCGAAACAGTGACGTATTTGAGACACACTGCGCGTCAAGAACAGCTCTACTGTCGAACGTTGCAGCGTTAGCGCGCAGTGTATCTTAAATACGTTACGCTTACGATTGTCACAGTTATTCGTGCTCAGTTCTCTGTCTCTGTAACTTCGATCAATAAGTAGTTACTAACATAGTTTGCTTAATTTCACGCCAGTTGCTTTGTTGTGTATTGTTTTGCCATTTGTTGTTTGTTTTGTACTCTGAAATTAATTTAGCTAAGTTTCTGTCTGTGTTTGGATAATCCTTGCAAAAGTGCGTTACAGAAGTACGCACGTTTTTAAATCAGCTTATTCTTAAAAATATGTGTTAGTAGAATTTTTTTATTAAATATTCTAGAGTGGCACTCTAGAGTTCGTGTACCTAGTACAAGTTTTGCTTAGGTTGGGACTAGAGCGTGATGTGTAAGATGTCTTTCAGTAACAAGATGAAAACATAAAACAAATGAACAGCGAGTTACTAGAATTGACTATTTTTTTGTTCACATGAAAAAGCTTCTTCTTTTTTTATATGTGGCATCGGCCCGTCAATACGACAGACAATCTACCAATGCGCGATGTAAAAATTAAGCATTTAAAATTCTACCAGAATTAGACAGCGTATCGTTATAACATTAAAAAACAATAATATTAAAATGCTATGTTTTATCTACAAATAAAAAAACTCGAATCATGAAAAAGCTTTTGGTATAATTATGGTAGAAAATGATGTAAAATAAACTGCCTTACTGCAATCATGTCGGTGTACGCACTCTCTTTTTAGTATTAGACACACTGTACACCTAAACTGTAGCTCTACCATGAGTTTTTACTATACTATATTTACTACACTCGCTAGCGTCTGTAGTTAAAAAAATGTATGAAGATTTGTACAGCGCCTCTAGCGGATAGTTGGGTACTAAAATTCGTCATACTAATATTGACGTAACTACTTTAGTAAAGTCAGGCGATTTTACTGTGACAGCTCATGGTAGAGCCACTGTCACCTATCTATGTCACAAACAACGCGTAGGTATTCTGTTCCTTAGAGGACGCCTGACTTTGAGTTCCAGCGCATCTAATTGGGGTCACGGAGACATCTAGACGTCTTCACAAACCTAGATTAGTACCTAGACAGGCCTCTTTTAAATGGAGATTAAAATAATCTTATTATATTTCTCCTTCAGATGATAATTCCCTCGTAATATCTCGGACGCGAGTTTGTCACGTCTCGGCAATTCGAAAACCACTTCTTCTTCGAAATAAACTGACCGTAGGCGAGTTTCACTGGAAAACAACTAGCAAGGAAAAATAAGCTTTATGATTTAGATTTTAGAGTCTTTATTTGCACGAGATTTTCAGCATCCAATATCTGTTATCTAAGTATTGCTATCAACAAGAGTTCATTTTGATTTTAAAATAAAAGCAGAACAGGTATATTAAAAAAAAGACAAGCAGACTTCTTATATCCGGGAAAGAACAATATATGTAGATACATTTGATAATCTTGCGCGCAGTGCTAGTTTTTGTAATACCAGGCCATGTGAGCCATGGCGCAGAATAAATATAATTTTATCTGTTAGTGGGTCGATATCTCCAACGAGCCATAAAAATATTATGGCCAAAGTTCGTCTCCTTTGCCATTGAGGATCTAGAGGTTTGAAACGGCATAAATCCCTTTACTTAGTGGATAAACTTCCGCATATTTCTGTTATTAGTTGGAGCATGCTATGTTATAAATGTTTGGGAAACTTCTCATAGCATCAACAGATTATACAAAGGTAAAACGTATCAAAGTTATGTTTTGTTATATCAGAATCAAATCTTATATCGCTTTTAGTAAATGTACACACTTACGACTATACAGTATTTACAAAATGTACATTGTCATATAAAATACATAAGAAACAGTTGAGCTATCTACAGACCGTTGCAAACAATGTACCAATCAGTACCAATCGGAAGCGTAAAAATTAAGTTAAATAAAATTAAAATTTAGTAAATTAGATAGAATCATTTATTGCATCATGTGAGTCGAACATGAATGACCAACATTTATTTTACCCATAACACAAGCTCTGCTTAGCTTGGGGCTAGATGATGTTGTATGGATTGTCCAGCATTATTTATTTTATCAAAAGATTATACAAAAAATGGTCTAAAGAAAAACTGTAACAGAGGTATCTCTAATATAAATAGTCTATCATTTCAAAGCAGTTTATAAAGGGTTGGCAGAAAAAAACTTTCCAATATATCGGCGTATTTACATAAACCCGGGATAGGAAAGGGTTTCCAAATAGTCGAAAACATTCGTCTTTCTACGTCACTCAATTTTGTTAAAGCTATCTATTCACTACATTAACATAAATCTGTTTAGGCGACGCACAATGCTCTGCTTCTATAGCTACTGTAAGGCAGCGCCTTTTTACATGCAAATAGTTGTTACCTTCACGGTTTCTGTAATAAAAAAAATGGTTGCTTGTAAAGTCGGTTTACTGACGATAGTTGAACGTGACAACGTCACTTCATGGAACGCCTCAGAACGCCTCATGAGTCATGTTTTATCGTGCGTGCAGCCGGCTCTACCGAATTATAAGACGTTGTCACGTCTCTCCTACCACCTGCACAAGGCTTGACCTCATCAACGCCACAAACGAGGGAAAAGAAGTTGCCAAGTTCTATTCGAACTTGGTTTGAAGTTGTTATCGTGTACCAATTGACACGCAAGAAGAAGAACAACTGGATATAACTTTTTTAATTAGCGGAGCGTTTTTAAAATGACCACCTCAAGGTATCGCAAAAAACACTCACAAGTTTAAGAGTCCTAATCCCAA
The DNA here is from genome assembly GCA_932527185.1 of Ecliptopera silaceata. NCBI lineage: Eukaryota > Metazoa > Arthropoda > Insecta > Lepidoptera > Geometridae > Ecliptopera > Ecliptopera silaceata. Next base: position 2,223,211 of record OW052205.1, on the reverse strand, counting down.
TCTATGTTCTGAGATACCAATATTGTAATTTAAGACAGAAGTGGCACCAGCTTTTCAAAAAACTCGTTACTCCTTCAAAAACACTGTTATTGGCTGTTAACAGGTTAATAAATAAGTGAAGGTTCGATTACTCTTAGCAAAAAGTCATCTGGTTGCATATTTTGACTTATTACAGACTGTATAAACCGTTGAGGTGGCAACCGTTTCAACGTGCAAAGAGCCTTTGGTGTTGTGATTTTTTAGATGGTGGTGAATAAAACGAGATTTTCATGCAAGTGTTTATTTTGTGCAAAAAGGACGAAGGGAAAGGATTACAGTTGGGTCTCACTCAGTCATGCCCAAATGGTAACTGCTTGGTGGTAAATATGTAAGCATTTTGTCTTGAGTCTGCAAAATCTTGTATCCCTTGCTCATATTTGTCTAAGTGAAATTCATCAAATAAGCCTTTTATTTTGAATTATCAAGCAACAAGATGTGAATGAGCCGTCACGACTAATTATAATCTTTAGTGATTTTAATATGTAAAGCCAAAAGCAATTCATAAAATTAGTTGTAGAATTAGATATTTTAAACGATTAGTAAAAAAAATAAATTAGCGTTTATTCTCCATAAACACTGTTCATCAAAGATATGTATGACCACGTGGTGCTCATAACCTGAAAGCAAAAAATACATATTTAACTATTATTAATCAACAAGCAATTAATAACAATAGTTACATATCTCAGCCAATCAGAACATTTATTCGTAGAACTTAGAAAGGAAAATATCGTATGATATAGGCTGTCGTAGGTTAGTCATATGTCCAAGAATATGTTTGGGCTGCTATGAAAACCAATTACTGTGGTATAGTTTTCCTGAAATTGAATTTGAACAGTTATTTCAAGGGCGACCCGTCTAGCCATTATTGATAAAACCTCACCAACATTTATCCGAAAAATTTCTTCAATCCGTGATTCAATTCAATATCTAGGTTTTGTCAACATTATATTACTTTTGATAAAAATATTTATAGCTTGAGTAGAAAGCACGAAATTTGTGAGGAACACAAGACGGGTATTGTAGAGCTTCAAACATCGTCAATAAATGATTACAGAATAAACTGAGAAGTTGATACTACACTACGAGCATCACACTTTGGCAGAAATAGGTAATGTCGATAGGACTTCCACGAACGAAAGGTGACCTAATACTAGAATACTACAACTGTCTATGATTGAATATTGATGATAAACTTGTATATTATTATATTCTGTAGATAGGTAAAGTTCTCAAAGCAGATTATGGGTCTTAAATACACTTCCGAATTCAATTAACACTATGAACAGAAAATCGGTTACGGACTAAAACTTTAGACTCGAACCAAGTGGAATTGGGAAGCAAATCTCACAAACATGGCGAGCTTAGTCCAACTTGATTTGCTTTAAGCTGGGTGGAATCTGTAGCGGAATATACGATGCAACGCGATGGTAATGTGGACACATGGATGTATGGATGTTTCTTTCTCACGCAAAAATTAAAAAAAATGTTCCAATACTTCAATTATTTTTTAACCTATTACATAGCTTCTATCCCGTAAAATGTTATCTTGTTTTACTTTGTACAAAATAAAATAACTTAGTCGTAGATTCAAATAATTTGCTTAAATGCGTAAGCGTACTACTTATACATTATGTTGGATTGCGTCTACCGTTGCGGGTTGCTTTGTAGGTTGCATTTCAGTTTGCTTTGCAGGTTGCATTTCAGTTTGCATTGCAGTTTGAATTGCAAGTTGCATTGCAGTAAATAATATGAACATCTTATGTCATTGTAGCCTATGACAGAAACTAGGCTTTAGTTAAAAGTGTAAAAAAGTGCGATTTTAAATCTTTCTTACCTTTGTAAACATGTTGAGAGTAATTGGGGCGTACTTCATGGACGTAAAGCAACAGGCATTTTGGGATCTAGAACATACAATTAATGTTTATAAATAAGGATAAGCGCACACCAACGACAAGATGTTTATTCTGTCATACTGTAAATAAATAATGTTCTCCTTCTGTAAAGTCAAGTGACTTGACGTCTAGAAAGTGACGAAGAGTTAACTGACTAATTGCAGGATTGTCGATGGTGTGCGCAATTCCTAAATATTTATCCTGAGGTCTAATGCGACATTTTTTTTGTAATGAGTTTGTACATTATCTTACTCTTACGATGTTATTTTTAGCTAATGAATTAAAATACCTTTTAATGATCATAAATATGGTTTTTTGATAATTTTTGTTTCCATTGTACCACATATTTTCATAAGCTGCCTCTCCTACCCGTAAACTCTGAAATATACATTGTTTTCATTACTTAAGTTCAATGTTATATTAAACTTAATTATAACAACACAAGACTCATTTTAAAACATCCAGAAAACGTGGAATAAATTCGTGACGTTTTACATTAGATTATCTAATTAAATTGGAATAAAAACCAGCTCACTCGCGCACAAAAGATTCTATACCAAAAAATCTAGTTTTTATAGAGTTCCCTTAAATATTTGTTTTATTCTTTTTTTAGTAAGTGTTGTTGTAACGGCAACAGAAATGGTCCATCATATTACATACAAGTTGTGCCGACCCCACCTAGTGGGATAAGGGCAGGAAGAAGAAGAAGAAGATATTACATATTATGTGAAAGAAAATTTTAACTTTCGAACTATACGGTTCATGGAACGCCAGCCTGGTGCTGGTGACAGAGAGACAGATTGGCAGTGGATTCTCAGTAATAAGGACCCGTTTTACCCTTTAGGTACGGAACCCTAAAAATTATAGATCACCAAAAAAACTTCAACTAAAATTATTTTAAGGCTACAAAAGACATCAAACTGGCTCGAGATTAAAAAACAACTTCAACTGTTGTTTCAGTTAATAAAAGGTACAAGAAAAAGAAAGGTCTTGACTGCCGTCGGCAATTATTAAAGTGATCCGGCTCAAAGGACCATTTAGCGAAAGTGAAAATTGGAAAATGACAAATAACACGATGGGTATTTTAAAACCATGAATGTAAAATTGACATTACTGTATTAAAAAGAAATTAAGTTATGAAAAAATAAACTTACAGCTCCTGTAAGAAGTTCTCCGTAGTAGCACAGAAAGAGTGAGTAAAATAAAGACGTCACAACTGCCGTGTAGTTGTTTATCATGTATGTTGGTCCTCGGGAAAACTGATAAGCAAAATACACAAAAATACTTTCAGTCTTTTCATTGTGATCACCATTTTTTCACTACTAAAACAGTCCTAATATTTGAAACTATCACGGTTTTGAACATAGTTTTCATTAGATATAAACGGGATATTTACCATGATTTTTGAGTTTGATTATTTCCCGATATTTCGGCACAGTCCTATCTAAAAGAAATAAGGCGTCATTGATGTAAGTATGAAAAAGTACCCACATTTTGTCACAATTTCCTTATATTTTAAGCAAATCATATGTTAGCCTTTGTATCGCGACTACCTAAATGATTTATACAGCATAACGCACCATTTTTAACCATTCCCCGATATTCATTAATAAGTACGGCACTACTTCACGTATAGTGCCTGGGACACTTATTTGCTTAGTTTCAAGTATAAAAATAATAATAAGGCCTTGACGACCGATGTGGCGCGGTGGGCGATGGTCCGCCTGCGACGCGGAAGGTTGCGGGTTCGATTCCCGCCTCGGGATAAATGTTTGTATGTTCTGCAAATATTTATTCCGGGTGTTCTGGGTATTATATGTATAATAAAAAATATCTATCTATGTATTATATTGTATTAAGTATGTCAGTCTTCTAGTACCCATAACACAAGCTCTGCTTAGCTTGGGGCTAGATGATGTTGTGTGGATTGTCCAGCATTATTTATTTATTTATTTATAATTTAAAAAAAAAACATAATAATGAAGATAAGGTAGAGCAATTTGGCTGATCCATTTATTAAACGAAACGGTGAAAATATAATTAATTCGATAATTATCCTTACTTGACCGGAATATCTGAAAAAGCACGTAGTGCCCCCAACGAACAATAAATCAATGAATATTATTTTGTTGAAAGCGTCATCCATTTGCTTCGATAATCTGTAATTTAAAATGAATTTTAAAATCTTAAAAGAAACAAGCAAGCAAATAGGATGGAGTGATGTGGAACGCGGAGGTTCCGGGTTCGATTCCCGCCTTGGGATGAATGTTTGTACGATCTGCAAATAGGTATATGTATATTCCAGGTGTTCTGGGTATCATAAATGTCTAATAAAAAGATCTATATAAGTAATGTATTGTATTAATAGTCAGTCTTTTAGTACCCATGACACAAGCTCTGCTTACCTTGGGGTTAGATGATATATGTGTGGATTGTCTAGCGTTATTTATTTATTAAACTAACAACTAGTGTAAAAATGATACAGAAGTATAGATCATTGTGTCATTTGTACTACTAGTTCTACTATTTAGTAGGTATGTGCAACATGAATGATGAATATAAACTCACGAAATGAGTTTCTGATGTCTTTTAACAAAATCTTCAATTGCAAACCCCGGTTCAGCTTCTGAGCTTATTTCATCCACCGCACTTTGCTTATAAAATGGCCTTACGAGCTGCATGTCTTCACAAAGCATTGTAAACTCAATAGCCAGCTGTGCGCACACTGTGATCATGACCAACTCTGTGCCGATATACGCGAATACTAGTAGAAACACTGAAAATGAGAAATTAGTAGTTGGAAATCTTACGATAAACATCATCAACCTGTATCAGTCCACTGCTGGACGTAGGTGTCTCCCAAAACGCGCTACTGAGCCCGGTCTTCGACTCTTTTCATATTGTCTTTGTCAGCTACATTCCGCAGATCGGCGCTCCATCTCGCCGGGTGTGCTTTACACTACACTGGCACCTAGAATCACCTAGTATGTAAGACGATTCTAAATGATCCTTGTGATTTTAAAGTACTTTTTTACTTTACTTTTACTTTACTGCCTAAACTCAGTCTTTCGGTTCTTCGGTAAACATGGCCGGCCCACTTACACTTCTTACTAATTCTCTGAACTATGTCGAACACCGATGTTATACTTATTATGTTAACTGTTAATGTTATGTTAACAAGAAAAGAATGATACTGCCGTGCGTGCTTAGTTTTTGTTCGACATAGCAACATTCGACATAGTATAGTTAATTACTTAAAACTGTATGTGTAAATAACGGTGTTTATTGTAATAGAACGTTTTTGTGACATAAATAACATCATAATTTAAAACTTAATCGCACTGCAATGTAATCTTACTATAGTAAAAGCATACACTATTTACAGTGTATTCGTTTATTTTCAATAAAGATGAGCATTTTAAATATTATTTATTTCTATAGTACAACAATAAAAAACTTTAGACACATTCATTAACGGCCGGTTTCTGGAAACCCAAATCGCGATTGATCCGAGTTTGACACATAGTAATTATTTGATTTTTTTCGTTGATCATCGTTCGAGAAACCGGCCGTAAGTATCGAATTCAAAATGTCAATGAATCGAAATTCAATCTCAAAATGAACTCCTGATGGAATCTCGCAGTGGTAGCTGTTCCTTTGATGTGAAATTTTATGGTTGTTGATTTTTGACCCACAAGTTTAAAAGTTCAGATATTTCTCGTCTATTTGTGATCTAAGAATTCCAATTCGAAATTTTGTATTTATGTGAATTCTAGTAGTCTATGTTGATAGAAAAGTTTTTAAGACTATTTGAGTTAATGACGCAACATAATGTTGTTATAAATTAATAAGCCGATTGGATTACATAAGCTGCCTTAGGTACACATAGGTCCTTGGTTAAGGTCAACTGAAAGCTTACCATTTTAATGTTTATTTTGTAAATATATTAATGTTTTGTAAAAACGTGAAGAATAATGACGTAGGTATGAGACCAGCGTTTAAATAACCACGGGTTTTGAGACATAGCTAAGTTGAAGTAGGAATACTTTAAATACTCACTGCTATAGAACTGGAACGCGTAAGTAACTAAATAAAATACCCAATTCCCAATCGGATCGAAAGGGTAGCTACTAGCTATTATAGGGAGCATAAGTTCAGAATCTTTCTGTAAAACTAACTTGAAGAACAGCGTTTCCAATAAAGGGGACAGGAGGTATTGGGACGTTCCAAAAATAGAGATCCAGTAGGTTCCTGAAATTGAAAAATATAGGGTTTAGTCTACAACTTAACAGTACCCCAAGTACGAGTTTGTGGACACACGGATCGCAGAGCGCCACCGGAAATCCAAGCTTCTCAGGAAATCTGCTTGGATCTCCATACAAAATCGGTGGCGCTCGGCGATTGCGTCTCTGCGATCCGTGTGTGCACAAACTCGTACTTGGGGTACAGGGGTTAAGTTTTATACCCTGAGATACGATATTGCACCTTATAAATATCGGTTCATTGTTAACCGTCATAAAATACAAGCAACCGATAACTTTACAATCACGACGTATGTAGCTTAGTGGGTAACTGAAACTGAGAGTGCAGATTCATTTCCAATGGTGAGACAGCATGATTCTAATGTTATTATTAGTAAACTTACTAAGCATTTTTTTTAGCTCTGTTTAATAACAAAACCCTTAAGTTTTAAATATTAATAAAAAAACCATTTTAGCGCAGTTTGCTTTGTGCTATTTTTTAAGATAAACTTATCATAAAAAAATTGCATAAAACAAACTGCGTTAAAAAGGTTTTTTTTTTAATTATAGGGTAATTACTTCCAGCAGCAACCTAGTTTTATGTTTTTTATACTCTATACTGTAAAGATCAATCTATGTATAATTTTTTCCTTACTTTTGATGACGATGCTGAATGACGGTCGCAGTTTTTTAGAAACCGAATCGCCTTAAGCTTTAAGCCTTAAGTCAAACCCGCTAATAAATCAATCCCCAAGACATTTCTGTTTAAGAAAGGACGCGAAATTACGATCTTTTTAAAATACCGGAAGTTGGTCTTTACAAAAAGGGGTTTATGAGCTTACCTGTATTACAAAAGTTGACCCTTTTCAGAATAGTGTGCTTGTACTTGAGTTGTTTATCAGACAGCCCAGTGGTTCTCCATATAGCGCCAAGTTCTTTTATAATGTTAGTTATTTCTGTGCTTTTTGTGAATAGCAAAAGAAATTTGAGAATTCCTGCGTAAAAGGTTTCTTGAATAAATGTGGATAAGCGGTCTTTTGGCATTTAGCATTAAGCTTTAAGATTTTTTTCTCTACAATAAAAGTGTTAGCTCAAGATATAAATGAACTTATAAACACTGTATTTAAAACATATACCTACATTTTTCCTCCGAAATATCCAGATTTTAAATAAATAATAAATAAGACAGTCCTTGCATGCAAGTAAAATTTATGAATACATTATTAAATTTGTCTACTATAATCTCTAGATCTCTCAAAAATCTTGTCTTTGAAGTTTTAACAATAACAACGATATTTCGTTACATTCTAGCTAAATCACCTGAAAGCGATGGACAAAAATAAAATCATGCATAAATTACCTATGTATAACAATAAAACATTATTAATAAAATTATAACAAACCTTGTGTTGCAATCAAAAATGGTGGCAGACGATACGCAATTTTGAATATATCCTTTTCCACTATCAACTTACAAACATCGATAGTAAGTAAGCCGAAAAACACCACTAAAGATGGCACAATATACACGAACCTACGACAAAGATTTGAGCTTTATTTTTGCTTAAGTAACCCTAAAACATAGCTCTTAAGCTTTATCGTGATGCTGCGAAATGACTTTTTCAAGTCATTTCGCAGCAGACTTTTTCAAGTCATTTCGCAGCATCAGCGTAAATAGAATCCATTAGTAGAAAACCTTGGACGCAAATTTCCAGAAATTTATTGACAACTACAATTATGTGCATTATATATCCCATGCTCACAGGCCAATTCACGAATAAAAAGTCAAAATCACATACTGTCGTAACGATAACGCAACAGAAACACACTGCGCAGCGACGCTGCATGTTCGGCCTTTGAACCAATGTTGACGCGCAGTGTGAATCGAATACGTTTGCGATTGTCATAATGTGATATAATCGTGGTTGCGCTTCAGATATTGATTATCATGCGTTAATGAACAAGTGTCTTCTAAAACTGGCTAAAAAAACGTATTTCAAAAATAACCTCCAATATTTCGTCAACCAATTCTCATCGCCAAACCAAAACTTCAAGTTAATTTTAAAAAGAAAGTTAAAGCTCGACCCGAACATCTTCGCGAATTCTTGTGGATAATCTTTCAACACTTCCATTTCGGGATTAAATTCTTTGCAACTTTCCCTCAACTTTCTTGTGAAAGTCGATTGTTCTTCGACTATTGTGTTTATGAAAAGGAAAAGTAGAGGTAGTGGACGTTGGCATGGCACAAGTCAAATGATGACGATGTGAAGTGTCAGTGACGTGTGAAAAAACTAGTTTGCGGTTGAGATGTCATTGCGTCCCAGTTTGTCTGTAATGCCATAGATTTTCATGATGAGGGTCTAATTAAAAGTTTATTAAAAGTTTTAAGATGTATAAAACGAGTGTTAAGTGAGACTTTGTGCTTATCAGAGCAACTGAAATGTGATACCTGTCATAAAATGTCCAAATAGACAAAGAAAAAATACACCGTATAACCCATTTTCGTAATGAACAGGGAATCACTGGTGTCCCGAAAATTCTAAACATTGTGGGTGTACTTTGTGGGTATGTAGAGCAGCATAAAAACAATTTGTGTTCCTCACTCGCTTGTTAGTAACCCCTAACAACATTATCTTTCAGCCACAATGTGCCATAACAACGGGCGAGCGGTATAAAAAGTGTCCTGCAATTTGTCTAATGACTGACTCGGGCTGTGCAATAAAATAAATAACAGAGCGAGTCGTAATGTCATGTTTTCTGTGTTAATGCTTACTTTCGAGAGCGGAGCGAGCTACCATTGGGTAAATAATATGTGTAATTTTCGTTCGGGGTTTTTGAATTGCAAAGAAAGCTTTTTTAATGCATCAAGTGTAAAAACTTAACAAAACAGTATTCTGTAGGTACGCTTCTGACTTCTCATTGATAACACAATATTATGTAGTTTGAATAAAAATCGTGCAATAAAAATCTTGATTACTAACAGTATGTACTATACATATATACATATAACAGTATGTACCCTATAGTTTTATCACCGTAGTATTCACTAAAAAAAAAAATAAGCTTCACTCTTCGACGTACTACTAATAACCTTAGATTTCTCACATCAATAGGTCAATCACAGCCAGACTAGCTGTGAGTTACTAGGTATAGTCTAAAAAATTATCAGATTCAAATTTTGATAGTTACATCAGTTCAAATGACCAAATAAAAAGCTCTTAGCTAAGAGCTGAATTAGCTTCATTTAATATTCGGTCATTTCATTTCATTCACTTCAATTTATTATCTCACTGTTAAATTTTCGTGAAATAGCAGCAACATACTATTTTTATACCCAGTAGGACGCTCTCCGGCGAGATGGAGCGACGATATGCGGAATGTAGCCGGCAAACACAACGTGAGAAGAGCCGAAGACCGGGCTCAGTGGCGAGTTTTAGAGAGACCTACGTCCAGCAGTGGACTGATATAGATTGATGACGTTACATCGCTCGGCCATCTTAAGTTGTAGGCCTATAAGAAGAGACGCAACACAGCTAGAAATGCGGAAGCAATCTCTTGTTTAAATATTGTGTTTAAGACCTTTAAGACTACAAAAGTAACACCTTTCACAGTGCAAACTAAGTCCATATACCTTTCCTTTGCGGAAGCAATTGCATTTTTACCGAGCGTTTCGTGGCATTCCACTTTGAGCACCAATTTTAAGATAAGAGCACATAGGTGCCAAAAAGAGCACTAAAAATGATAAATATATATTCTTTAAATTGGTATGATTCATATCAAAAAGGGTTTAGTGTTGGTTTTACTCACAGATTAACATGATAGGTATGTAGTTATGTAGATAAACTGTTTTATTTTTGGGTATCTAAAGTTTGTCTGGGATAGATTGCTTTTAAAAATAATACCGCCCATTATGCCTTATCATTAATAATTGTTCTTTTTATTGGTATTGTATCCTATATTGTTACCTAGATTTGTGGTTTTACAAAATCTTTATAAGCTACTTCGTCTTCACCTCTAGAAAGTAGTTATGATTCGAATAGGACGTTTTCGATAAAGAGTACGAAGCTTACAAATCGAATGGTGGAACAGCGTAAGTGCTCTAGCGATAGGTGCTCTAAAATCGGGTGCTCTTCGTGGAATACCTCAGCGTTTCGCTCACATTGTTTCTGTACACGATCGGGTGAAGCTGCATTGCAGGCATGCGTCAGCATGTACATACCATTACGTTACCACTGGTTATGGCATTTGACAGTACATAAGGCGCGCACTACACTATGCTAGACGCAGTACGCTAGATCAGTTAGCTTGTTAGCTTAGTGTGGTGTAAATTAACCACTAGAGCACATTAGGTTAACTCATCTAGCTTACTACATCTAGGCTGTTGTTATACGCTCTTAAGTTTTAGATTTAATATAAAGGTAATCTAGACCATATTAGTGAGTAGGAACCTTTACGTTTTCATGTACCTACATTGAAAAAAAATTAATTTTACAAAAAAAACTTGAAACTTGCTTACTTCTGGGAACATAAAGGCCTAGAAGTGTGCTTTCTACATTTAAACTGTACTGCAATTTGTGCACTATGCACGTCCATTTATAAAACAATAGTTGGTAGATTTACAAGATAGACGGACTGATTGCTTCTTTAATATGTAGTATGACCTAAAATAACTAACTATTTGGCGTTTGTTTTTCCTGCTGTCGGAGGTGGTCCGAGTTTGTAAGTATAGAGAAAACATTGTTTGTTTGTACAAGTTCTGCAAGCTGCTTTTTGTCTACGACTTCGGTCTTTGGTCACATGGACTTTATTTTATACTAGCTGACCCGTGCCCACTTCGTTGGGCATAATTGAAGTTTTAGTAAGGATTCCTATTTTTGAAGTGAAAACTTCTTTAGCGGCGCTGGGTGGGTAAAAACTTTCAAACTCGCGTCAGGGTCACGTGACGTCGAAAAAGCGTAAGATCTTATTTAATTTTTATACATTGCTCGTAAAACAAGAGACGACAAAAGAACACACTTGCGGTCACGCGACGTATGACTCAAACAATTAAATAGTGTTGTGGCGACATGACGTGACGATGACGTGGCGACATGACGTGACGTGACGATGACGACGAAGCCAACGAAGACACAGACACATTCGCGCTTGCGCGATGACGTGACGATGACGTGGCGACATGACGTGACGTGACGATGACGACGAAGCCAACGAAGACACAGACACATTCGCGCTGGCGCGAATGTGTCTGTGTCTTCGTTGGCTTCGTCGTTGTGTCACATTCGCGCTTGCGCGAATGTGACACAACGACATGACACAATCACAATGACACAGACACATTCGCGCTTGCGCGAATGTGTCTGTGTCAGTGTGTCTTCGTTGTCTTCGTCGTTGTGTCACATTCGCGCTTGCGCGAATGTGACACAATGACATGACACAATCACGACTGTGGTTATATTTTTGAAGTGAAAACTTAAAAGTGAAAACACAACGTTAATATTGAAGTTTTCACTTCTGCCGGCACTCCCGGAGTGCTAGCTTTTTTTTTTTTAAATATAATACATATAGCCTATGACACTCAGCAATAATGTGGCTTTCTATTGGTGAAAGAATTTTTAAAATCGGTTCAGTAGATCCCGAGATTACCCCTTACAATTGAACAAATATACAAACTTTACCTCTATAGACCTACCTATATAGATATAGATTAATTTATGCCACCAGGAATATATCTTGTTTAAAATCACAGACACCACTTCACAAGGTGAGCTATTAGTATGTTCAAAAAGACTGGTTAGTGTTGATCCTTTCCTATGTATAAGAATAAGAATAAGAATCATTTATTGTAAAACTGTGTATAAAGATCTTATATTATAAGAATTATTATAATATAAGAATTATTTATTGAAAAACTGTGTAAACTGTGATCTTATAGTAAGTATAATTGTTTCAACAGCGTACCCATTTCGGGCGTACAATATTTTAACGATTTACATTTATTATTTTGAGTTACATCAAATTATTATTATATTATACTTGGTTTAATCTAATTACAGCCCAAAACTTAATCATTAACACTAAGTATCATAATAAAAAAGTACATAATGTTCTTCTATAACATGTTTTATAAGACTATGAAATTAAAATCAATATTCTTTAGTCTTGTACAGCTATAAGTTTTATTTAAGTATTGCAACATTGCCAATACTAAACTAAATATTGGGCCATAACAATGAGTACTAGATCCAAGTTCTTAATCTATTGTCTTGGAATAAAATCGCTTTGTTCATATTTACGGAACAAAGTTTCGAGTAACAGTATTTGTTACCAGTTTCTGAATAATTTCTATTAGGATTACAAATTTCTGGTTTATATCAATTTTACGCAGAAATTTCTGGTTTCTATCAGTTTTGCTTCGAAACGGCTTTTAGCATGAACAAAAAAAACAATGAAAAAACCGATTTAATTAAAAAATTAGTGGTTCTGGTGCTGTTTATACTAATTTGTATTTGACTTAAGGTATGTACCTTTCTATAACTGGATTAAAAAAAAATTATCTAAAACTACGCCACCTATAAAATACTTACCTACTTTTCCGTTTGCTATTTATTTTATTTTATTTGGGAAACAATCTATTGAAAATAACTAAAAAATAATCACTTATTCCAATTTTTTTCTATTTGATATTATCTTTTGTTTTGATTATCCCTCAAAAATATATTTCTTTAAGATTACGTATACTTATGATGGAATACCAAGACATCTATTACAAAAACCTAAACTTATTTAGCATTTTTCAATCTTCAAATCAAAATGGAAACATTTTCAAACTCGAATTATTGACATAACATGAATATAGATGGTTCCCATCGGATCACAACAACAATACTAGGATTATTTTAACCACAGTACATTTCAACCGGTAAACTTTCTCGGCGTATTTTGTTTCACAATAGCCTCATCCCATTTCCTTGTGTTATGGAAATTAGTTCAAATTTACTATTCAGTGTATTTATAATTTGATTCTGGGCTTAGGGTTGGTTTATTTTCAACTAAATTTTGATGAGACCGTACTTTCGGCAATAAAAGATGGTGTTAGTTGAATTTATAGAGAAAAAAATATAAACAATATTTTTTATATAAAATCAGAAAACATTTCTAATCTGGGTATTTCATATGTATAATAAAAATATCTATCTATGTAATGTATTGTATGTACGCCAGTCTTCTAGTACCCATAACACAAAGCTCTGCTTGGCTTGGGGCTATAGATGATGATGTGTGGATTGTCCAGCATTATTTATTTTATTTAATTATACCAAGATATTAAAGGAATTACAATTTAAAATTAATATTTGTTTTAAACGTAATGCTTCAAAACAATAAATAATATTCATAAATATTATATTATTCTGAACTGTGACGTTGTCTGAGAATTTAAAGTAAAATGAAAGATGGTATGAAGAGAGTTTTCAACTAAATATCATCAATCATTTAACTTTTATGTTTTCCGCTCAGAAAATACTTCACGGCTTCCGTTGGTATTGAAAAGGTTTATTTATACAAATTCTTTGGAAACTTAAAAAACATAATTTAAAAAGAAATATTTTGAGATTTTATTTTGACTGTGATAAAAAGATTGGATAACATAGATCGTTTGAAACAGTCTGCAGATAGTTCACGTATTTTATAAATTTGTATATTTTGTAAATAGTTATAAGACATAAGTATGCCATAACTAATTGACAGGCGCCACAGGTACTGTGGTGTCGTGGGTTTGATTCCTACTAATAACAAACAACTAGTAAGTTTGTTGTTTTCATTTATTTTCTGTTCAGCTTGAACGAAGATCGAAGTAATATTTACGATTTTCTTTTTGGAGATCTTTAGATCCGATTACAATCCTTTCTGTAAACAATTTCTACGTAAAATCAGTGCCAAAAACCCATTCTTTGCGATGTCTTTACCAGGTTTTGTAAATACTGTAGAAGAACAAAACTAATCAAGTAGAAATTGCCGTAAGTTTCGAGTTTGTTTCTCTCCATTTAGAACAACGTTCAGCATCATCGAAAGAACTCCGTATCACTTCACACAAGTTTCGGCCACTTATCGAGCCCTTATCTTAGTGACGGCCATCAATATACCCGGTATTTTATGTCGAAAAACTCCTCACTTATAGTTCACTCAACTTTTGACAGCTACCGATTTTTTGGAAAACTGTTAGAAATATAAAATAACTATAGAATTACCGAAAATAAAGCTATAGGCCTTTATTTTCCACCGATATTCAAAGCAACGTTCTCGTTTTCTTGTTGCATTCCGCCATCTTCCTTTTTTCCTATCTTTTGTTTTATTCACTCTCTAGGGGGGGCTGCCCGCGTCTTCTAGTGTTGTGCCGTATCATTCGTAAATCGGTTATCAGTTCTGCTACTGTTGTATGTAGCTGGTAAACATGAGAAGAGCCGAAGCCCGGGGTCAGTGCGTCTTAGAAGAGACCTACGTCCAGCCGTGGACTGATAAAACTTGATGATGAGTTGGTAGTTCTAAAAATATCTTGTAGATGAAGCTAGTCAGAAACACGTCCAAACATTGATTAATAAAAAAACGTATGATTTTGTTTAAAAATATTTTAACTCAACATCACAAACATCACAGCTCAGTTCATATTATCATATTATTTTAATATTACAGCCAAGAACTTGGCTAAACATACTGCTTCTATTGAACAGTGTCCTGACATGCAAAGCATGGCTATGGAAGTTATCCCAAGTCATTTAAATTAGAACATAAGACAACAGAGAAAACCTCTAGCATAGTTCCATTAAATAATCATTTTGAAAATAATTTAAATAATAATAATAAATCATCTAGCATAGTTCCATTAAATAATCATTTTGAAAATAATTTAAATAATAATAATAAATCATCTGAGTCAAAAATTAAATGTATCAAATTAAATAAATATAAAAAACTTAGTAAATTTAAATATACCAGCTTGGTGCATCAGAACATCGAAGGTTTGCGCGGTAAAGAACTAGAGCTGGAACTGTACATGACCTCGAACAGCATTGACATTATTTGTGTCACAGAACACTGGCTGAAATGTCATGAGCTTATGTTTAGTTTCAGTGATCACCAGGTTGGTAGTGCTTTTTGCAGAGAACGGTTTATTCGAGGTGGTTCACTAATAATATTAAATAAACAAATAACATTTAAAGAACGCAAAGACATTGTCCACCGCTCTGTAGAAAGACACATTGAAGTAGCTTGCGTGGAGTTGGAGCAGTTCATTATTTTAAGCACTTACAGCCCACCGTCCGCCTCATTTGATATTTTTGAAAAAGTAATGGAAGATATTTTGTATAAAATAACTAGCACAAATAAAGAGATAATAATTTGCGGTGATTTTAATGTTAATTTACTTGTACCAGGCTCATTAAATACAAGACTTTTAACTCTTTTCAAATCATTTGACCTGGATAATGTATTTTTAGAACCAACTAGAATTACAGCCACTTCGGCTACATGCCTAGATAATATATTTACAAATGTAAAAATAATTAACAAAAATCTAATTAGTCAGATTCCTTCAGACCATCTAGGACAACTTATTCAAATAGAAGCCAAAACAAAAACTAATGTAACAAAAAAAATTACTTTTGTACCAATGACCATAAGTCGTCTGGATAAACTAAAAATAAACCTCATTTCGAAGCTTCCTACACTATCCTACAACAATTATAATTCAAACATTTCCTATAATATTTTTTTTAATGAGTTTAATAACTTATTTAACACTATTTTTACATCCAAGTCCATGATGGTCTCTGATCGAATTAATTTCAGTGAATGGGCAACAGCGGGAATCCACAAAAGTAGACAAACCTTGTACAATCTTTATAGTGAAAAGCAATACAATTTTAGTGAAGAGTTTAAAGAAAAAATAAGAAACTACTCAAAAATTTTTAAACGTGTTTGCCGTACTGCTAAGTCTCAATATATAAGTTCAAAAATTAAAACTAGTGATGATAAAATAAAAGCTACGTGGAAAATAATCAATAATGAGACAGGGAGGGTCAAAGAACATAACACCATATCCAAACTGAAGGTTGACGACATCATCATTGACCAGGATGTTGATGTGGTCAAAGCATTCGAGACATTTTTCACTGACATTCCTGTCTCAACTACAAAATCCTTAAACTCTTCCCACATAATCGCGGAGTCATTATTGATAGAAAATATACCTAAAATTCAAAAACTGTTCAACTTCGATTATGTGCATGCAAAGGATATTGTCAAAGCTTTTAAAATGATCAATGTAAAAAAAACCACGGACCTCTGGGGCGTCTCCGTTGCCGTCGTAAAACCCGTGATTGACCTTATCGCTCAAGATTTGGCCTTTATATTTAACCAAAGCATCGATTGTGGTGAGTTTCCTGACTTAATGAAACATAGTAAAATAACACCGCTATTCAAATCAGGTAACCGTTCAGACCCTACTAACTTTCGACCGATTTCAGTACTACCAACATTTAGTAAAATCTTTGAAAAACTTATGCTTCTACAATTACAAAGACATTTTGAAAATAACAATTTACTTGACACAAAACAATTCGGGTTTACGAAGGGACGCTCAACGACCGACGCAGGCATTGAGTTGATAAAACATATTTTTGAAAACTGGGAGCAATCAAATGACGCCTTGGGTATATTTTGTGACTTATCCAAGGCGTTTGATTGTGTGCATCATGAAACGTTGGTCAGGAAACTAAACCACTATGGTGTTAGGGGTGTTGCTCTGGAACTTCTGTCTTCTTATTTAAGCAACAGAATTCAAAGAGTTGACGTAAATGGGAAACGTTCTCCGGGATCTGTGGTGAAAATGGGTGTACCACAAGGATCAATACTAGGACCGTTTTTGTTTCTAGTTTACATCAATGATCTACCACGAGTAGTTAAAGATGATCACGAGATTGTACTGTTTGCAGATGACACTTCACTTTTGTTCAAATTGGAACGACGACAAACAAATTATGACGACGTGAATAATACAATCTCAAAAGTTGTAAACTGGTTCAATGTAAACAACTTATTATTAA
Organism: Ecliptopera silaceata; assembly: GCA_932527185.1. Taxonomy (NCBI): domain Eukaryota; kingdom Metazoa; phylum Arthropoda; class Insecta; order Lepidoptera; family Geometridae; genus Ecliptopera; species Ecliptopera silaceata. Next base: position 2,205,937 of record OW052205.1, on the reverse strand, counting down.
ACGAAAAAAAAACTAAATGTATACGATTTGTTTTACCAAATGTCACACAATCGCTAGCTAATGTCAAAATTAAAGATGTAAACATAGATCTAGTGGACACCACAGTGTTTTTAGGAATAACCTTAGATAATAAACTTCAATGGGGCCCACACATAGACAAATTATCGAAAAAGCTTAGTTCTGCAGCATATGCAGTCAAAAAGATCCGCTTCCTTACAGACGTGGACACAGCTAGACTAGTTTATTTCAGCTACTTTCATAGCATTATGTCATATGGCATTTTGTTGTGGGGGAATGCTGCAGATGTAAATACCGTATTTGTGTTGCAGAAGCGAGCTATTCGTGCAATCTATAACATGGGTCCCAGAGAATCGCTACGAAATAAATTTAAGGAAATAAACATAATGACAGTGCCTTGTCAGTACATTTACGAAAACTTAATGTATGTTCGGAAAAATATTAATCTTTTTGCTAAAAAAAGCGACAATCATAATGTTAACACAAGAAATAAGGATAAACTCGCTGTTCCCATTACTAGGCTCACCAAAGTAAATAAATCTTTTAAAGGGCAATGTGTACGCTTCTATAACATAGTCCCAAGCTATGTTTGTCAATTGCCGATTGGCAAGTTCAAAAACGTAATAAAACGAAAACTCTTATCAAAAGCATATTATAAAATATCTGACTATTTAGAAGACAAGCAAGCTTGGGACGAACTAGCTCCAACTTTGTTAAACAATTGTAAGAAGGATCATATGAAAAAAACGCTAGAATCCAGGTCTAGTTTCTTGCCAGTTCTTCTAGACACTGGTCGCGACGAACTGGCGCCTAGAATCATCTAGTATGTAAGACGTTTCAAAGTGATCCTTGTGATTTTATTGAATAAATGATTTTGAAGTTTGAAGTTTGAAGTTTGAAGTTGGTAGTAGCTCTGCGTTCCATGCTGTGGGTCGTGGGTTCGATTCCCACCCAGAGCAAATGTGTGATGAACATAAATATTTGTTCTGTGTCTGGGTGTTACTATGTGTATTTACAAAAAAAATGTGTATGTTTCTATCAGCTGTCTATTTTCCATAGTACAAGCTTTGCGCTTAATTTGAGACTAGAGTGTGATATGTGATTTGTCAGTGAATATTCATTTATCAACGCTATATCTGAAACTATCTTGTAAAAAACAAGTGACTAAAGATACGTGGGTCAGCCTCCACACATTACTACGGGTAAATCGTTCGAAATTTGCTGAGGGTTATAACATAGATTGGGCACAGAAGGCACTTTAAGCCGACTCGATGGGAGAAATCATTTGGAAACGCTGTCTGTTATTAGATTTTATTTTTAGGACATAGTTACGAAAAAGCCTAGTGCCTCAAAATACACTGGCCTGCAAAACTAAGTATCACACTTTTAGAATTTAGTTTTTTTCTAAACTATACAAGTTAGAGATTTCAAATAAAAAACGTTTTATAGCAAATTTTATCAGTTTTCTTTAAAACATACATTAGTAACATTTTTAACTTTAAAAAAATGATAAACAATAAAATAGCCATTTTTAGCGTAGTGTCTAAAAACTCATCTAACATTTTCTAAGTATGTTTTACATGTTATTTCATTTTTAATAAGTGGTAGGTATTGCCTCCTCGGGCTCTGATTAGAGCTTCAAGCCGGCTTGGCATACTAAACACGAGGTTTCGGAGCCGATTTTGGGGACCCATTCTCTTCTATCAGGGCCTGTTTTAGTGCCCTTAGGGTGGTAGGTGGTGGGCTGCGGCTTCTGACTAGCCTTCCTAGCTCGTCCCAGGAGTGTTCAATTGGGTTGAGATCAAATAAATATCTTGTTTACTTAAAAAGTTATTGCAATTTAAAAAGTGTGATACTTAATTTTGCAGGCCAGTGAAAAGCGCTTTGAAAGAAGATATGCAGTCAGGTGGAATTTTTCGTTGAGGAATTGTTTATGTTCATCAATGTGTTAGCTCGACCAAAAAACTGACTAGAACTGGAATTTTCAATATGCCATCCTACCCGTAATTCCTTTAAAATTTTCTTCTATAGCAAAGTTTTTAAGCTCAAATTGAATTAGTTTAAGTAAGTGTAAGTAAGTTAATTAGCTCGAACGTTGATCTTCAATAATAAGTGCAAAAAATTAAATTAAGCTAGTCCGATTTTCAATCGCGTTAGCAAGCTTATCTTAGTTTTAAGCTCAAAGATTAGTCACAAATTATTTTATGTTATCTCATTATTTCGTTTTACTTCTGCGAAGAAACATAAATTATTCCAAAAATACCAGATGCGGGAAAATGAAAAGTTTTTAATTTTATGTGCCCTTAAATGAAGTACGGTGAGGGTAGGTCGGTAGATCAATTTTATTACATTGTCGACTAATTTGATGTCGTAAAAATAGAATTAAATTAACAGTAATATTTTTGTAACTAAATACAGTATTATTTAATTCAATCTATTTTGTCTCACTGAAGACCTTAGTTCTGCACATTGTATAATATTTTAAATTTGTGCGACCTACAATCAAAGTCTAAGTAATTTAGTAAGTACAAGGTACGGTTTAAATTATCTACGGTTTAAAATCAAAATGCTAATGCTAAGTTCTTTTCGACCATAACCAAGAACAGTTGAGTATTTTAAATTTATATTTTTTTATTTTGTATAAAATAACAGCTTCACTATGCAATAGTGAGTAAACTTACTATTGTGAGTTATAAAACAGTCAACCGTTACCGGTTCCTATCAAACCGTAGCTTCACTCTTAATCCGGTTGACTTCAATAAATATCCCCTAGTTGTAATGAGTTTTGGCAAGTTGATGAGACGTTGGTCAATTTCTCAGGAAAGTTTTGATGTGCCTGGAGACTTATAAATTGATTTGGTTATGTAATTTGATGTAACGAGTTCGTCAACTCTCGAAGTTTGAAATGGTTTTTGAAAAAGCTTGCTTGCTTTAATCGGTAAAGTTTTTTTTAATGATAATACCGGTTTTATATGGAAATTTCTTAATCTTTAAACTCGTCATGTCATCGTTTGCCTGACTGACTGAGACTGGTAGACAATGTTCTTAGCATTAAGTGATCCTAGCAATACCTACATATTTTTGTGTAAATTTAAAAAGTAAATAAATGAAATAAAGTGTCTGGAACTAGTACAAACGGTTATAATTTAGTTTGTAACAAAAATAAAGTGATATCTTTAATCTAGTACGAGTAGGAAGAAAATAATATAATTTATCAGTCAATTTAAATAAAACAGTTTAGAAAATAATTTATTGCACACCACAACTTAAATTTAAACATATAGGAACTTAACAACTAAACTATATGATATACAATGGGCAACCTTATCGATAAAAACGATTTCTACCAGACATACAGTGTAGTAGATTATGCCTATTAAAACATTCTGCTTCAATAAAATATCTTCAAACTGGATCATTATTCGAATAGCGTACTCAAACGTGGACCAATAGTAAAGGCCGTTCGAGTACACTCGTGCCAGCAACGGTGGTCAATTGACTTTGAAACTAGGGCGTCTACGACGTGAAAATACACGAAGACTTTTCTAGTTTACTTTGAGTTACACTGCGGATCCGCCTTGAGTTTAATATCCGTTCTCCATAAAAGCAGGTATCGCCGCGCAGTGTATAACGAAATAAAAAAAATAACGTTTTGTATAGTTTTCTGTTGTAGACCTAGAATTTGATAGCTCCCTTCAACTTGTAGAAGCCGAAAGAGGACTAGAGAGTTTTCTAGTCCTTTCTTTGCGTTTTTCTTTTGCAATTTATTTTTCGCGGCAAAAAGTGTTTGAGTTTGTATATGAGGGCTGAAATAGCTATTGGATTTATTAATCGAATGGTCTTTGTCTGCATTGTTTTGTTTACTTTGTTTTGTAAAACAGAATATGTTTTTAACTACCAATTGTTTCACATAAAAATAGCCAAACCCGTTTTCACAGGTAAACTTAGAATTTCCAAAAAAAAAAAACTTGTATCAACAGAACAAACGCTGCTTAGTTTAGACCTAGGTAGCATTAGGGAAATATTTGTTTATTTGCTATCTTCATACATTTTTGCGATATATACGACAGCACCATCAAGATATGAGGAAACCAGGCCCTATTCATAGACATACCAGAACTTCCCTATTGCTGTATCCATCAGCCAAATTGCCAAGTCAATCATATCGCCTTCATGTTCTGCTACAAGTTTGCGAAACACTTCAATAAGGTCAAACTACACATCAGCACACGCTGAAAAGTTAGGTTAGTTAAAAGTTGCTATGTGCAGGTTCTGAAATATCTAATTTTTTTAGCCGCAAACACTGGATCAGAAGAATTGAAGACCGGGCTTAGTGGCGCGTCTTGGAGAAAACCTACATCCAGCGGTGGACTGATATAGGTTGATGGTGATGATGATACTACTATAGCGTAAATTTTCGTATTTTTTTTACATAAAAACAAAAAAGAAGTTTTGCTTCTTAAGGAGAATAAAAGTGGTTTGGCAAAAGGTAGTAAATAACATGCTATTTGCCGATCACTGTGATCATAAGGTCGACTTTGTTTCTGTCTACAAGAGAAAAAATCGGAAAAACCTATACTTACAGAAATCAAATCTGCGGTTCACATGAAGCCCTAAAACCCCACATTGTAGGTATATAGGGTGTTTTTTTAAGGCAGTCATTGCAAAGTCCAACAGTTTTAGTCCAATAATACAGAATGTCGTATTTTTCAAAACATTTGGGCCGATATTCTTCTTCTTCAAAAAAAAAAACAACAGGTTATTTTTGCTAAATTAAACACATGACTCCATCACATCTTTTCTCTAACGTTGGTGGTTTTGTCCTCAAAAAACCACCCTGTATACGACTCACAGAACCCAGCTTAACCCTAATACTGTCTGAATATGGAAACTCATTACAGTGGATTGAAGGTCGCATGAACTTTGTTGTTAACTGAAGTTCCGACACCAAGAGACTCCGGCTGATTGGCTTGTGAGCTTGTCCTACTAAGTTAGCACTAGCCACTTCTAAGTTTTCACGTACCTATATCTAGTCTAGGTTCCGCTTTTAGCTATATTTTTAACACCTGACGCAAAAACGAGTGTGTGTAAGTCTAAAACTAAATTCTTCAACTTTAATCAGTAAAATCACAAAGATCATTTAGAATCGTCTTATAAACGGTCTATCTTATAAAAAGTTATCGCAGATATAAATAAGATATAATAAGTATTGTTTACTATTCGTAATGATAACATAAAGTCAACGCTAACTATTTATAACATAAAAAATGAGCGATTTCAAATATAAAAAATCATGTCCTACCTTATTCTCCACATTCTGAAAAATGTGAGCAACTTTTTCTTACAACCACTTTTATACTAGGCGCTGCAATTTTAAATTCCTAATTCCGCGAAGGCTACTCGACTGAAATTTGTTATTTTTTAATCAAGATCCTTATTAATTAGTTGTGAACAAAATTTCAGGGCCCACTCTAATTTACTTTCGTTTCAATTTTAATTTTAGGATAACCCTGAGCAATTACTTGGCTGTTTTATTTATTCACGCCTTTTTCTACGAATATTTTGTTTTGGACACGTTTTATACCAACCAAAACTGAGTTTATGTAGATATTAGTACAAATGATAAAGAATAATGGATGGGAATCGAACCCACGACCCACAGGATGGAAGGCAGAACTACTACCAACTCAGCTGTGACGCCTGAAATACTGTCGTATGTTTGTTTAATAAATAGAACGTACCAGATTAATTGAATCATTCAGGATATTTTTATTACTGGTACTTATAGCGGGTAACATTATTTTTTCAGTGCCACCCACTAGATTCGAGTTATTGTGGGTGTCTAAGACGGTAGGCAATTTCAGTTTACATCGTTACTGCTATAATATTTATAAATATTATAATGAACCATTCATTTTATTTTTCTTCATCTTTTATAGTAAAAGTTTTATAAGTAAGAAGGCATATTCATTGAATACGTAGATTTAAACTTACCTTCTTGACTCTATACTATATAGTATTTTTTATTCGTAATCAACTATTTTTGATAATATTATTTTTCTCGTTCTCTTTATCAAAAAGATTACGCCAGATTTAAATTCACGATTTTACCAAATGTATAAAAAACTACTTTTGGATAATATATTTTATTTAACGTTTTATTTACAAAATGGTCTTGCTAAAGGTATTTTCTATAGAAAACTAGGTTGGTACTTACATAAATTAATTCTTCAATCCCATCTTACCTCAGGCCGGCTTCTGCCCGGATTCGGTAATCGCATTAAGAAGCCTGATGCGAAATCGTAATGTGTGCGGCCGAGCTTACGGTACCTTGCGGTATCCTCCCGTCCTATTTCTAACCAACTTTCAATAAAGCTGAGGATTTTTAAGACCGTATTTTTTTCATATGTACCTAGCCCTGATAGTTTTGTCTAACAAACTACTTCACCTTGAGTTCTTTTTCATCCAAAGGTTGTCTGGAAGAAATCACTCATTTAGCGATAAGACCCGCCATTGTAAATTTTATTCTATTTTTGTCAATTTTTTGGCCTTTCTATGTTTTAAGGTATGCAATAAATAATTTTCATTCATTCACCTTTTTGGTAATCAATAATTAGCAGTTATGAAACAATAAAATATTATAATGTGTTATTTAAAGCAATCACTTTTGTACTTAGTTTTCTTTATAAACCGGATATTTAGGTACCATGATTTGTTGGAAATAATCAAACTCACAAATCATAAATATTACAAAGAAAACAATTACAAAACGTTGGATGAAGTGATCTATTTTACGAAGTCAGCAAAGCTTAGCAAATCTACACTAGCTTTGCCTAATACTATTATATCTTCGTAAAGCGGGTCCAAACCAGCTATCACCAAGTTCGAGCTAGCAGCTGTCGCGTCGAGTCGTCCCGCTAACAAAGTGGTTACGAATTTATTCCCAGACTTTATCTACGCTTTATAATGAAGATATAACTTGAGAGTGAACAGACTACAGTGTCTGGCGTGTGCTTCGGCATACTGGGTGAGCACGACTGTACACGAAAACACATAAAACTACCAAAGACAAGGTTCCGTAGCACATCTTAAAGACCCACGTCCAAAAGACCCGTGGGACGTCTTTCTTAAAGACCCATACCCACCTGGCACGATTTAGTTTGATTGTAATGATGATGATGATAATTCTTACACAATTTAGTTTCAGGAGACTGAGTACGAATAAATGTGACAATCGTAAACGTATCGAAACAGTGACGTATTTGAGATACATTGCACAACATCAGCTTTACTGTCGAACGTTGCAGTGATAGCGCGCAGTGTATTCTAAATACGTTATGTTTACAATTGTCACATTTATTCTATGTGTGAGAATTATCATCATCATTATAATCAAACTAAATCGTGCCAGCTGGACGTGGGTCTTTATACGTCCCACGGGTCTTTTGGACGTGGGTCATTAAGACGTGCCGTTTTATGTGTTGTCTTATACTGTCACGGAATAGGAGAAATATCTTCTTTTTACGTAAGCTCTCATTAACTGATTAATTATCAATTAACTCTGCCATCAATGGTGGGGGTCCAGGGTTTAATTTCAGTCAAATAAATGTAATCGTTTTTGTGTATTGGAAGTATTATATTCGTGTGCATGCATATTTATAGATTTACTTTAATTTTATAAAGGTTATTCATTTGTAAAAGAACATGTCATAAGAATTGCCGTATAGTATTTTTTGCGTCACTAAAATGACACCAAATAAAGTCTCCATTGTGCCATAGCTACAGCTGCAACGTATACCTCTATAGTGCAATTCGCAAGATTGCATGTTGTCGTGTTTTAGGGCTTCTAGGTAAGTACCACTTTCAGTGCAGAATCTGTGTTATCTACACTAAAGTGTTGTTGTTGAAGTAGTGGAACTGTTGAACAGTTGAGTGGAAATACTTCGCAGACATTTAGGTGACTGTGTTTCATATGAGCAGGAAAGTGAATTTTATACATTGCATGAAGAATATTGGAAGTATAACAAAATAATAAGGCGAAGTCGATGTTTTATATCATGTTTTATAGATAGTTGAAGCCTATTTCTTAACCGACTTAAAAAAACGGAGGAGGTTCTCAAGTCAACGAGAATATAATATATTTTTTTAATGTGTAACTTTTGACAGAATAATAAAAAAATAAAACAACAAAATATTTGAATAACTTATTATATGGCTTCTTAGTTTCTAGTACAACATGCGATTCAGATCACTTCACTTTCAACGATCGCTTTGGTCCGATAACCATGCATTGTTCGCATTCCTGTACTTAATACCACCGATACGACATCACGTATTGAAAGAAAAAAAGTTTTTGTAATACATACATATAAAGTAAATATGTACATAGTAACTCTCAGACAGAACAAATATTTATGTTTATCCCTGGATGACAATCGAATCCACGACCAATAGCATGGAGGGCTGAGCTACATCTAACTGAGCTGTGACGCCTGTCAATAAATTGTATTTTTCAATTTTACGTTATTTTCGTAGGAAGTGCCGTGTAACAGCTAGTTAAATAATTAAAAAAAAAACGTTTTCATTAAAACTTTTACAAAAGTTACATAAAATACGGTGTAGTAGTTACTTACTGAATTATTCAACTAGGTGTTTACATGTGAGTCACATCTTGCATAGTCACATGATATGATTATGCGTATATCTATAATATCTCTTTACAATGAGTTCTGATAAAGTTTAAAAAATCTATTTAAATATTCTTTCGCTGTGTCGACAATAACGATATTTATTGTTCAAACCACTCAGATGTCGTAAGGTCTTTGTCGATAAGTGTACAATCTAATTATTTCCATCGAGCTGAGTTTCTGCACAATACGCTATGAGCTATTTGTGAGATGAGGATTTTCACCTCACTTTGGAAGCATTTTATTTATAAAATCTTGCAGTGAAATTTTCGTTACATTTTAAAATTAAAATAGGAAAATAAATTCGGCACTAAAAGTAAAACTTTCTGTCTTTGGTGCTTAAATAAACCAAAAGAATAGCGAATTCTTTTATGGTGATGTTGGTATGACAGAGGTACTCGTAACATGAGGTGGGCCATTTGCTTGTTAAGGATTTTATAAAATAAACAACATAAAAAAACATGGATATACCAAAACTATGCACGTTATTTGTTTTAAATTTAAATAAGCCAATGATTTTCTAGGAAGCAAGGAGTGTCCAAAAACAATTAACAAATGTAGAACTAATATTTTTGTTGCACTGCGTGGTAATTGGGCACCTTCACGCACGACCATGCACAACCAAACAAGCGCCGCAGTGTAAGTGAACTTCAATTTGATATTATGCAAAAACAAGTGTCGCAACTTTACCACCGATAGCTAATGAGCCATTTTGTAAACTTGTAAGTTAGCCTCGATTTATGACTCAATTAGTTTAATTAATAGTCTAAGTTTAAACAACTAAATTTCGAATGCTCCTCAGTCTCGAAATTCACACTCGCTAATTCTTCTTATTTAATTTAATACATAGAAATTTCATAAGGCCAAATATTTAGCACCAATTTAATTTTATTACCTAACCCAACATCACAATTTTCAACATTTATTTTACCTATCGCCAGACATTTTCGTAATTTTTGCCAATCTCGGTGCAATAGTGGTGCAACACGACTCAAATGACAGAAACCGAAGTTGGATTTATATAGTTTGATTTTAGCTTCAGAACAAAATAACTTACAACACACTGCACTAGAACTACAGTTGATTTCTAATAGATTAAGTATTTTTTCCATAATATATATACAGCTAACCACAAGACTAGAAGATATAAACAGTCCAATCAACATTCTACAATCAGGGCACAGTCACAGGCAAAAACATCTGTGGGTCTCCAAATTTTGGTTCAAATCGTATGTCTACTTTCGTGTCACCATCACCAACTTCAAGAAAACTGTTCCAATCTAACATCCAATAGAACCCGTTCTTTCTTGGTGGGGGTAATACAGAGTCTCCTGGTTCTGCAGGTAGAGCACCTCCGAAAGAATCTTCCAGATCAGCGATTGATGCTCCTGTGTCAGCAGCAGATGCTGATGAGTCAGACGCTGAAGTATCCCCATTCTTTGGTTCTTCACTTGTGATAGATACTTCCGTGGTCGTCGTCTCATCAGTTCCATTTGTTTGTCGTTTACTTTGCTCACTTGAAATACTTTTCGTTTCTTCGATTGGGCTGACCCCTTTGCTCAGAGGTATTACTTTGATCGAATCGTAATCTATTGGTTCAAAATTCACTGGTAAGAGACTACCTTTGGTTTGAGCACTCGGCATTGGTAGTGGGTATATTGTTTCTTTTGTTTCTGATGATGATGTATCTAGTTCGAATGGATACTCAGGTCGTATAGGCTCATATAAAAAGTTATTGGTAGATACACCGGCATTTTCGGCTATATCGTCATTTGGAGTGATCAAATCGTAAGTAAGTAGAATGTTTTCTGGCAATTGAATATTTCCATCGACAATTTTAGCCGGAGGTAAAGGTTTGAACCCTTCAAGAGGTAGCAAGAAATTGTCCTGTCCAGGTGTTCCTTTTAATCCATGAGCATCTAAGAATGCTTGTAATTCAGCAGGAAAGTCTTCTTCCTTCCTTTTTTCTGCTAATTTAGCATTGTGCGTTAGAGTTGCTTTTAGTTTGTTCGTGTTTAATGTTGCAGTTTTTGGAGTTACATCTGCTAGCGGTACTCTCTCAACCTTTGGAGCTTTTGTGTACAGTTCCTGCAAAGAAGATCCATCCCTTGGTGTGTATGGAAGTACAACCATGACTGAAGCTTCGTTTTTCTTTGTTGTGCTTTCAAACACTGGTGGTGATGATGCTGCTGGTGCATTTATGTTGTCGTTGATCACAATGTTTTCATTAACGTCTGGTTGTAATGTTACTGTGATTTCGTTTTCTATCGTACTGTATGATGAGGTTTCTACGCTTTCTTTCGATGCAGAGGTACTCTTAGCGTCTTCAGCCCTTATATCGTTTAGAAGTCCAAGGATATCTTCTCGACTAAGTCGAGGGAGAAGGGAGTTTGCTTGTAGTATACTTTGGACTTGCTGAACTGTTTTCTCTACATCCACAGCAGCGCTGGTAACCGTCGCTACGAGTACTGCTGTGACGCAGCACTGGAGAAGGTACATTTTCTGTAACAATGGAAAAGCAAACGTTAAACCTTTTGATTATTTTTCGTTTATCCAAGATAAACTTTAGTTTCTTTAACTAAGCAAAAACGACAAATTCAGGAATTCTACACTTAAAAATATTTTCGTTAATTCCCGAAATCTTGAAACAAGCGTTTGCCTAAGTTTCTAAGAGTTATTATTACTTTTCAATACTTCAAACCCACAGTTTGTCTCAAGACAATACTTATTGACTGATAATGATTGATGATTCCCAATCACAGTAACCTTCCTACTGGAACTTTGTGAAGCCAAAGAAATATTAAAACAAAAAAGTATGTATTTTATCAGCAATCTAGTTCCCATAGTACCTACAAGCTTTGCTAAGTTTGGAACTGGAGTGTGATGTGTGAATTGTCCATGAATATTTATTTATATTATTATCCTCTTTTTTTATAAAGCTGACGCATAATTCGTGTATCAACTGATTTTGTTATCAGAACTAATATATCTAGTGTCATCGATACTATCTAAAACACCGGAGAGAAAGTAGACTTAGATAACTCCTAATGCCATAATCGTAATTTCCCCAAGTTTTCCTGTAAGAAGTACTTGGCAACGGAGAGAATTGGGGAGTTGGTATCTGACAGCCATAGAGCAGGAAACTCCCACGCTCAGATAGAGACAATCACTAGCTTCCGTATGTAGCTTGTTACAACCCTCTTTTTGCGATACCCGGAAAGGATTCCATACTTTTTAAGACCATTTTGGCAAAATAAACATCTTGTATCTAAATGCAGTACTAACTTGTAGCGTGTTTGATATTTTTAATAAGGTACTTACATAAGATTAAATTAAAATTAATATTTCATAACGTAAGTAAATACCTAATATGCAAGTAATTGTTTTCGTCGGTGATATGCACCGTAAATAATTTTTATGAGAGATATTGAAAAAAAAGATTTCAACCCAAATAATAATAAAAATATAACTGCAGCGTTTATTATAAACTAAAATAAAATTATTTGAGTACCTACATCCAACAGCTTTTTGTTGTTGCTACAGTTTTTTAAATATTATCTTAAAATTAAGCCGTATCATATCTTTTACTGTCATAATTAAAACCTTGTAGTTTAAATATAGACAAAAAACATTTTGTTCAAGGTAGTCTCTATCAACAAAATTCCAAGCTCCACGGTCATCAAGTTGGTATCAGTTAAAACTTTTGATTACAGATCAGCTTTATGAGAGGTGCTACTCGTATAACGATGTGAGAGATAAGCAATGTGCCAGGGTATATAGATAAACTGTTATAACCAAGTATATCTATAGATCAAGTATATACTTATATAGGTCCATTCTAACAATACACACGAACATTATGTAAATTTCTTTAAAATCTGTCCATTACTTTAAAATATATAAAATGAAATTTTCGTTTTACTCGTCGAGGACGATTTATTGTGAATTTTTGTATTAAATCTATTTTGTTTTTATTTCGATTTACAATGTAAATCAATTCATCAATTCTATTCGAGAAATAAATTAAATCAACGTCTTATAAATCATTTGCAACGGTCTGCAGTCAACTGTTTCCGTATGTATAACTATGTACATTTTGTAAATACTGTAAAAGTCGCAAGTTTGTTTTTGAAATAATCTTACCTGTAAAATAAAAACATCGTTTTTACTTTTCTGTAAAAACAATGTATATTGTATATATCTCATCAATGTTACAGTTATGAGGATAAATGTGGCAAAGTTCGACATGAACTGTGTTTAGAGTTTTTTGTTGTGTTTATTTGACACGAAGAAGAAGTAACATCAATATCGGTTTAAAAATAAACATACAACAGATCATCATCGCCTTGTTTATAAAAATATCTACAAAATTCAAGTTATATAACCCAAAAACCCAGATATTAAGTTAGCGCGCAAGAATTCTCAGCATGTTACGAGTTCGCATGACAAGCGCGTAGCGTGACGATCGGCGTACGCGCAACTTTCACAGTAGCATCCTCGTATTCTGTGGTGATATTGTTATGCTGATGATGATGTAACAAGGTCAAACTTATGTTACGAAGAAACTTAGGTACAACTTATATAAAGAAGTTATGTTTTGAGAGATTTTTTTTGGATTATAATGTAAACAATCATGATTAGTTGGGTCGATATCCGACGTGGGTAATTAGATTTTTTTTTTGTTTTTTGATCGCAAAGAACCATATGCTAACGCTGACAAATTATATAAAAATATTTTTCCTTATTTCAAATTAGGTGTAAGTATATTTTAAAAGTAAGTATGTATATATTTTATACAAAATCTAGTTTCCGTAGTACAACTTTGCTTAGTTCGGGACTGGAGCGTGAGATGTCCGTATTTATTTATTCGAATAAAGTTAAATACTGGCTGGCTAGTGATGACTAAGGACCTTGTGTTAGCTTTCGTGCCTTGCAACATGACATGTCATTATGTCAAGGTTCCTCTCATTAGAAGTGATGGGATTCAGACATGCATAGCTACACGAAGCCTATTTTCAAGCAATTAAAAAAAAAAAGTTGTCAAGCTTCCAACTTCAATTGCATTTATTCAATAAAATCACTTTGAAACGTCTTACATACTAGATGATTCTAGGCGCCAGTTCGTCGCGACCAGAGTCTAGAAGAACTGGCAAGAAACTAGACCTGGATTCTAGCGTTTTTTTCATATGATTCTTTTTACAATTGTTTAATAAAGTAGTTGTAGATTTTTACTCTGCAAATTATAAACTGATACTTAATGTGTTTTTTTTTTAATGTTTATTTGCCTGAAATATGGTATGGTATATCTAATTGTAAGTAGAGTCTCACATTTCATCAATTATTGGTATGCAAATCTTATATTATATGTAAAATAAATAAATGAATATTCACGGACATTTCAGACATCACAATCTAGTCCCAAACTAAGCAAAGCTTGTACTATGGAAACTAGATTACTGATAGAATACTAGATTTACTTTTTTTTGTAAATACATGCATTAAATACATGATAACACCCAGACACAGAACAAATATTTATGTTCATCGCACTAACATTTGCTCTAGGTGGGAATCGAACCCACGACCCACAGCTTGGAATGCAGAGCTACTACCAATTGAGCTGTGACGCCTGTCAGAGAGATGATATAAAAACCAACGCATTTTTTTTCCTTATAGAAAAAAGTTGTGTTTATAAATAATGATGTCAAAATACGGTGGGTTTCAGGTGCTTTCATGTTTTCGTTTTTCTTTAGAAGATTTTGTTTTTTTATAAGAACCTAAAAATATCTAAAATGATGTTGTACTTAAGAAAATGAACACCTATATTTCAGTGAGAAACTTCAATAGAATTTTTAGGTTTGGAAAAGCTGTGGCTGCCTTGACGCTATTAAAAAAGTCAGTAGGTAAATATAATATTGTGAATAAAAATCAAATATAAAGTTTTTAGTGACTGTACTTACTTCCAAGTGGTCACATTTCAAAAAATCGTCATTCATTCCACTATCATCATCATCATCAACTTATATCAGTCCACAGCGTAAGTCTCTCCCAAGACGCGCCACTGAGCCCGGTGTTCGGCTCTTCTCATCCAGATTTTGCCAGCTACACTCCGCAGATCATCAATAACCAATATTTTTTGAGTTATCAAGTTATATAGAATTACATTTATTTGTAAGAATAACTTAGTGTGCAATGTAAAAGCTCTCTATATTATTATGTGTTTGTACTGTAGACGATGTATCTTCATCATGCTTATTGCATTATGAATAGTGTGTGCTCAGCTCACCTGGCTAAACACGTTTGTTCCATTTCGCCAAGATGCCGAATGTATTTATCCTACAAATATAGGATGGTCTTGTTTGAAATTAATCTTAATTTAGTTACTAGATCTGACTGAACTATATTACTTGTTTAAATAGACATAGACATTTGCTTATTTAGCTACTGCATAGCACACAAAACAGAGAGTACAGTAGACTTTAAGATTAAGAACATAATTTTAAAATCTGGTTGGGTACTGGGCATGAATGATGAAATGATGATGTTTTAAGAAAATATTTGTGCCTTTGTAATGCCTTTCAAATGGTGATGGAAAACATTAGTAAGTGGCCTGTGAATTGTAAGAGTTAAGTATAACTGTGCAAATTTTGACAAAATTAAAAAAAAGGATAGACAGATCTATAAGTGCTGATAATGTCCCCTAACTTGTGTTGATTTCTTCGTATCAATGACAAACAATGTAAATAACAGCGATACATAGAGTAGGCAAGGTATATAAAAAAAAATCATCCTTGTCCCACATTATGAGGGGTTGGTACAACACCCCTTCTTCTTCCACTCTCCTCTTATTAAAAAATGGAAAACAATAAAAAAGAAAATTTGTTCAATGACAAATCATCATCATCATCATCATCAACCTATGGCAGTCCACTGCTGGACGTAGGTCTCTCCCAAGACGCGCCACTGAGCCCGGTCTTCGGCTCTTCTCATCCAGTGTTTGCCAGCTACATTACGCAGATCGTCGCACCATCTCGCCGGACAAATGTCAAATGACAGATGTCAAATTTTTTGCCTCAAAATCCAAATAAAAGCAATATTTCAAAGTAAAACCGAACGCGACAGGTAAAGCGTATCTACACGACACGTATTGTCGAATTGTCACGTTTCGCTTGTCTGAGCCGGGATTTCCATACAAAAACAATGAATCGGATAAACTGTTTACCGTGATTTATGTATGACGAGTAATCTATGCATTACTTTTCACAAAACGATTTTTGATTGAACAATTTATTTATTTTTATTATAAAGTATTTATTTTTTAAAACCGCTATTGTTAAATAAATAAATTGTATAAAATAAATAACGAAAATGAAATAAACTGTCTTCAGTCATCATCGACAAATAATATTTACCAAGTATTTTTAAAGTACTGATCAGAATATAATGAAACATGAAACTACTTCTGCTGATCTTCCAAACAAAAAATAATTATTCAAATTAATTCTTTTTTTTTTAAGTTGACAGTAGACAAAAAAGTACGGAATTGAGAACTCTCTTTTCGATGTCGGTTAAAATGGAGGCTTACATATAATATTCTAAATTAACTTCGATTCTTTATTTATTTATTTTTAGCTATATTTCGTTCAATTATATTAAGTCTTATTATAAATATGCTGACCAAATGGGTTTTGGAATTATTTTATCAGCATCAGCATAAACGTAGTCATTAAATGTCATCGCCATTTGATTTACACGCTCATAATTAATTTAATTCGCATTTAAATTATGCATCGCACAGCTAATTTTAAGCTTTCAGACTATAGTCATCTTTTATAATTAAATCTAGTACTTAGTTATTCAATATCGGTTATTATGCCAACATTTTGCTGAGTTTTGTACTATTTTAGATTATTTTTTTATCATTGGAATAAATGTTTGTAAGATCTGCAAATATTTATTATGGGTGTTCTGGATATTTTATACGCATAGGCTTATAACTTTGCTTAGTTTAGGGGCTAGAGTGTGATGTGTGAAATGGCCATAAATATTTATTTTTATTCATTTATTTATTTTATATAAATGGTGTCTATAAAACTGGTCTCTGGCCTATAACCGCGATACTCTTATAAAAGAAGTGACAACTACAGTAAGAGCTATAAAATTTAATTTCAAGGGAAATCTCTGAAGGAAATTCATAAAATGGTTTAACTCGAGAGACAAAATTGCTTCTACCTTTAAGACGACAAGAATGCATCAAACCATTTTCGCAATATTCAATTTGTATAAGCTGGTACTTAAACGTGGAATTCCTTTGACATCCACATTAATATAAGGTATATTTTGAGGGTGCCTGTCTGTTATATGTTTGGCTTTTAATAAAGAGTATTTTATATGTACTTATATGAAAAAATATCTATCTATGTGATGAATTGTAATGTATTGTAGACGACCGATGTGGCGCGGCGGGCGAAGGTCCGCCTGCGACGCGGAGGTTGCGGGTTCGATTCCCGCCTTGAGATAAATGTATGTACGATCTGCAATGTATTGTTTTAAGTATGCCAGTCTTCTAATACCCATAAGCCCATAACACAAGCTGTGCTTAGCTTGGGGCTAGATGATGTTGTGTGGATTGTCCAGCATTATTTGTTTATTATACCGGTGAGATAATCAAAAAATATTAAGTAACGTTAGTAATTTATTTAAACAAAAATCAGATCTGCTTTAATATGATTGGCACATATTACGTCATCGTGGAAAGACAGGCAAACATTTTTTTTATTGAGAAATAAATATATTAAGTTTATTCAAGATTTTACCGATTGGTACTGATTTGGATCAGTTAAGATGTCTATAGATCGTTTGCAAAGGTCTGTAAAAAAAAAACTTAAAAATATCAAAAGAGTGAGCACGAAATGTGACAATCGTAAAGTAAACGTATTCGATTCACACTGCGTGTCAAACGCCAGCTCCACAATCGAATGTTGCAGCGTCATTTGTCATATTTATTCGTGAACACGCCGCCGCGGGAACTTTTTATGTATTATTTCTTCTATATTGTATTGTTAGTTTGAATAAATGATATTTGATTCTTTAAAATAGTTTTTCTTTTTATCAACCCGCAAAAATAAAGCACAAATAAAACCACGTGCAAAAGCTACAGAATAATACTGCGATGTAATATTCCATTTATCTTATATACAGTTAAAAAAGCACTTATTGCGATGCAGTAAAGTTCATTTTAACTCGTACAATTTAATATACATTTGGTGTAAAGTAGGTAAGTTTTATTACGTCTGAGTCTTCATTTTCTATGCGTGAACCAAGTTAATATTAATATACACCTACCATGGTGCCTTTGTAAGAAATAATTTAAAACAGGCTGGGAAAGGTGAAACGAATGATTAAAAAAATATACGTGCTTAAAAATGTACGACTATCACAGCTCATTAAATAAATAATGCTGGACAATCCACACAACACCATCTAGCCCCAAGCTAAGCAGAGCTTGTGTTATGGGTACTAGAAGACTGGCATACTTAATACAATACATTACATAGATAGATATTTTTTATTAAACATATAACCCAAAACACCCGGTATAACTATTTGCAGATCGTAGGCACAAACATTTATCCCAAGGCGGGAATCGAACCCGCAACCTCCGCGACGCGGGCGGGCCATCGCCCGCCGCGCCACATCGGTCGTCATTCTAGGTATATTTTGCAATTTTCTTTGGAAAACTGATGTCGCTATGCGATTGACCTCGAGTTTTGTTTCTACGTCAATTTGATTAGTAACCCCAGTCCTCATCGATGGTAAACAGTGAAGTAACACACCAAATCCTTGCCAAAACGTACCTAAGGCAGTTCCGCGATAAAATCGCCAATCTATCATAAACGGTACCCCAAATCGTTATGAGTTGATGTTTACACGGGCCGGCCCATAAAATAATGATTCATTGGTTTTCTGAACCACTGGACTCGTTACACAACGGAATAAAGGCCGGTATCTACTAAACTTTAAGATAAGATAACTTTTTTCAAAGATAAGATAACTCAATTTGAAACTATCATATATTTGAACATCATTTTTTATGTAATACTATGTATCTTTGCATCAAAAATATGGGGAAATAATCAAACATACATTATCATAGTAAATATCCGGCCTATAAGATTCAAAGTCAAAGTCAAAATTTATTTATTCAATGAAATCATAAGGATCATTTAGAATAGTCTTAATTAGTGTGATAAACGTCACAGCTCAGTTGGTAGTAACTCCGCCATTCATGCTGTGAGTTCAACTGTGAGGTTAAAATAGAACCTATGTACATCAGACTTTGTGTTAGACGTCTAGGTACACAAAAAAATCTGGGTCGAATTATATTGGAGCACGTACCAAAGATTTATTATTTTATTTATCATATGGCTAATGTTTCTTAAGATAAGATACTTTGTTTAAGATAAGATCTATATAAGTAAACGATTATTCTGCTGTCTATTTTAATGCTTGTGTGCTGAAACCTGTTGTGGTTTTGTTTCTATTGTATTCCCATTTTCAAAGAAACGAAAATTCTAAGTTGATTTCTCGCGATTATTTCTTAGTGAAGCCGAGAAAACGTATACATAGATATACTTTTCAAGGTGTTTTTTTTTCTTGTTTTTTGACTTTATTAGATAATGGCCTTTTCACACAGCTCAAGTGGACTTTATGTTGCCTGGTGATGATAAATAAAGGATGTGGGAAGTAATGTTACTCAGTGGACATAAAAGAATTATGGTATTTAGTTGTGTTACGTTACGTCATATTGCCAACGTGTTATGTGAAAACATATTATGTAGGTACTATATTTAGGTAACGATTTATATGAAAAAACAGCAAACAGTTGATTTGAGTTGATTTGAAATCTGAATGTTTTTTGAAGGTCGTGAAATATACGCTATCTAGTTTCCATAGTTTGCTTGGTTTGGGACAAGATAGCACTGTATGTATTTATTTATAGATAAAGCTAACGCTCTATTTATTAATGCTAGTGTAGTTCTACCTTTCAAAAACCGGTGATTATTATCTTCAATCATTATCTTAAAAAAAACATTTGTACTACATAGTTGAGTTAAACTTAAAAGAAAAGAGCCTCGACCAACATCTCAAAAAGCTCTCGCTTTGCTGGCTCTAGGGTCAGATGCAGAAGGCAGTGATCCTCGAGACGGCACGCATTGTCCGGAGGTTCCTCAATCTTTAGCCCTAATCACCGGTAACTTGTCTTGTCTCGCTGTCGGCGGCAATCTAGTTTTAAGTTTTTTTTCATAATCTATGTATGTTAGGGAGGTCAACGAGGCCTCCTAGCCTAGAAATAAATAAACAGCGTGACTTGCATTCATTACGCGGACAAGAGCTCTTAAATAAGAAGAAGAAGTATATTGTAAAAATTTTTGAGTAAGATAAAAAATAAATGAGTATAAAATAACTCGCATAATACTACTTGACATGATCAAAGCACAAAGAAGTCTTGCTTTACAGGGAGATAGACGAGAATTTTCATTAGCAGAAATCCCCTTCACAGAGGGACTCGCAGACGATTGTCGGAATATGTTATAGCAAGGTGCACTCTAAATTTTATTATGTGGTGGTAAGTCACCTCATAAAAGGGTAAATATTTACACGTGTGGTTCTAAAGAGGAGTTGTCTACTAACCTCGTTAAATTAAACTTTGATGAAAATCACAAACGTAAAAAAAATCGTACATAGGTTTAGTTATTTATTTAGATCGAATCGCTATTTAGTTTAATTCTTTTTAATTGTAAGAAAGATCATATAAAAAAACGGTAGGAACTAGGTCGTAAGTTTCTTGCCCGGCTCTGGTCGTGGTACTGGCACCTAGAATCACTTATAGTATCTAAGGCGATTCTAAATGATCCTTGTGATTTTATTGAATAAAGTAATTCTTGACTTTTTAACTTTTGAATTTTTGACTATTTAACAGAAACACTGTAAATAAACATTTTTGAAGTGAAAACTTCTTTAGCGGCGCTGGGTGGGTAAAAACTTTCAAACTCGCGTCAGGGTCACGTGACGTCGAAAAAGCGTAAGATCTTATTTAATTTTTATACATTGCTCGTAAAACAAGAGACGACAAAAGAACACACTTGCGGTCACGCGACGTATGACTCAAACAATTAAATAGTGTTGTGGCGACATGACGTGACGATGACGTGGCGACATGACGTGACGTGACGATGACGACGAAGCCAACGAAGACACAGACACATTCGCGCTTGCGCGATGACGTGACGATGACGTGGCGACATGACGTGACGTGACGATGACGACGAAGCCAACGAAGACACAGACACATTCGCGCTTGCGCGAATGTGTCTGTGTCTTCGTTGGCTTCGTCGTTGTGTCACATTCGCGCTTGCGCGAATGTGACACAACGACATGACACAATCACAATGACACAGACACATTCGCGCTTGCGCGAATGTGTCTGTGTCAGTGTGTCTTCGTTGTCTTCGTCGTTGTGTCACATTCGCGCTTGCGCGAATGTGACACAATGACATGACACAATCACGACTGTGGTTATATTTTTGAAGTGAAAACTTAAAAGTGAAAACACAACGTTAATATTGAAGTTTTCACTTCTGCCGGCACTCCCGGAGTGCTAGCTTTTTTTTTTATCAATATGTCATTATTTCTAAGCCTTCACAATGTCACTCTTCAAAGTTTGCGAATTCTAACGTGATATTTTATTTTTACGTTTTTGATGTTTTTTTACATCTTTATCTAATAGTTCGCAGTTATCACGAACTACAAACCAGCTATCTATAGAAAGTGGTTGTTTTATACCGATTCAATACCCTATACCCGTAATAAAAAATACCCGTCGACTAAATAGCTTGAAATGCCGCCTGAATTCTAATAAAACCGTGGAATTCGTTATGACAATAGTCGAAGCATTTTCGCCGGTCTATTGTTGGAAAGCATTCAACTCTAGTCGTTGCCCATTCATAATACCATTGTCGGCATATTAAAAACTAGAATTATGATTTTTGCGGACTATTTTCTTATTCTGAACCTACAATCGAGTTAAATAGACGCTGTTTTTGATCGATTTCTAACCACGTAGAATCCATTCATTTGTACACTATTCTGCTTTTTAAGTTTTTTCCCTGTGTTTTCAGTTGTGGATCTGCTTCTTCTTTTATATGGCTCCTGTCCATCCATACAGTAGACAATGTTGAAATATTTCTAGTCAAGTCAGTTGTCTTTTGATTTAAACTCTTCTTTTACTTAAAATTGTGGTTTTGGGGATTAGGGGGAAATTGGGGGTTTATTATAATGTTGATTTACGACGTTTACATGGCGTTGAATCAGTTGAATTTGATTTCATGAATGTTAAACGAGGTTGTTAAGTATTTTTATGGTAGTTTAACGGCCGGTTTCTCGAACGATGATCAACGAAAAATTCAAATAATTACCAAGTGTCAAACTCGGATCAATCGTGATTTGGGTTTCCAGAAACCGGCCTCATAACGTTGAATGTTGTTTACGTTTGTTTTTTTGTGTTTTACATCATAATTGTAAATAGTAGTTTTCAAGATTTCGTATCAAAATAGTCAACAATGTCAAACGAAATATAATCGACACATTACATAATGTCAGCGAGCATGTCAACATTAAATCACAAAAAAAAAAACTAAAAAAACGATTAGATTTGATTGACAATGATAATTATATCTCCTTAGCTTTTTTCTTTCGTTTTTTTTTAATATTATTTTTATTTCAATATGTTTATATGCCTTCTAGGCTGAACTAGAGATACTTATTTATTTTAAGATCAATTGTGTACATACCTAGTTTCATAAACAATAAATATCTTTATCTTTAGCTAAATACCATTAAGTACAAGCAATAAACTTAATGCAAATCATTCAGCATTAAAATTCAAAAGTGAAAGGTACAACCTCGTAATCGTGTGGGAATCCGCTAGCATTGTTTTATCGAGAGAAACAAAAACCATTGCCGGTTGACTTGCGTGCGTCCACTTAGTTATTGGATGTTATGCATCGATGCACAGCAAAATGATGTCGCTTTTTGTGCAATCATGCGGTTATGGAATTTTATGAATGGTTAGGTATAATGTTATTGGGCTTGTTACGAAACTAAATGTCATTGGTTTTATTGGTTGTTTTAGACCGTTTTTATATAGTTCTAATTAGTAATTTAACTTTAAAGAGGAGGACTGTAAATAAAAGGAGAAAGTTATAGACTTCCTTATTTATTTAAGTTTAAATAAAATCGTGTTTTTGTTATCTAGTCTAATATAAGTCTAATAAATATCTATGTAATGTATTGTATTAAGTATGCCAGTCTTCTAGTACCCAAAAGCCTTGCTTAGCTTGGGGCTAGATAATGTTGTGTGGATTGTACAGCATTATTTTATTTATTATTTAATCTTTGCATCTTAAGTAATAATTATAAGCAATGATTTATAGGCAAATTATTCTGCTTTATTGCTGTTATTACTCATGTAATTATTGTTTTTGTTAGAGACACAAAATAGCTGCAGCTTTATTACTTTTTGTAAATAACTTCCCTATTAATTCATCGGTTTATTTTACAACTTAAATCTGGTCAAAGTCCTTGAGAACATTCAAAAATTGAACCATAACATAATATTAACAGTCATAACTTTTTTATACATACTTTTTTGGACATATCCATGTTTTTACACAAATTAGAAATGCATTCGTTTAAAGTAGGTACCAAGTTGAATTTAAGTATTCAGTATCTATAAAAGTAAGTTTCTTAGCTATGTTTAAAACTATACGAATAACATCAAAAATCATCAACTCCCATTTAAAACAAACACAGTCTGTGTTTGGGTGTAGTCAAGAACACAAGACACATATTGCCAACACACAAGCCATAACGGCCCGCAAGGCTCCCAACATGGGCCATCACATAAACTGTGCAATGCGGGCCGCAGTGTCCCAACACTGTGCCAAATGCCAACCTCTAGGCATTAGGCACAAATCATGCTAAGCAATAGGCATTGAACGTACCGAATTCTCTACATATCTGGAGTACTGTGGGATACATTATTGGTGATTTGTGCCTTCATTTGTGTCTAATTTGTGCCTACAGGCATTAGGCACAAATCTTGCTGAGCATTACCTAGTACTCTACATACCTACTAAGTTATACTTTATTTGGTGATTTGTGCCTTCATTTGTGTCAATTATTTTTTGACGTTATTTATAATTTTAAACAGGTTTACAAATAAAAACAATACCTAAGTATACTTTTTCTGATGTAAAAGTTGGTTACAAGTTCTGACTTGGTTGCGTTTGCAAATTTAAAGATGTTTACCCTATAAAGACAAATTTAAGTTACAAGTTTTTAGACTTAATTATTACTTGCAACTTAAATAAACCGAAACATTGATTTGATACGAAATTTATCTAATTTTAGGAAACATTTTGTAATATCATGTTTTGGGAACATCTATGTGCAATTACCTACGTACCTACATTGAAATCTCAAACGCAAATACGATAAAAAAAACCTTGAAAAGTTACATCATGTGATATGTCACTTTTTTAAATGAAAGATCATAGTTCAGGGCAACTATTTACAATGTACAAACTTGAGTACAATATACAGGATGTCTCAACTATGTAATTTTTTTTATAAATAAATAAAATTATGAGTAAAATTATAAAGGAAAACTGATTGGCAGTTTTAAATTGTGTACCTACTAAGTAATACTAAGTAAAAAACAAAATATTGTTTAATTAATGTTTTGATTATATTTTTATAATATGTCTTATATAGATTAACTATATCTATGGTTATATTAAAAATTCATCAAAATAGTTCCATTTACATTATAGTTGCATTTTAAGGTTTTAATTAAATGTGATTTTATGAACAGCTTTCCAAAATATATTTCACCACATTTATTCATGTAAAGTAAATTATGATTCGAATTTTAATTAATTTACTGGTTTCCAATTATAAACATTGTTTCAGTTTATTATAGTAATTATTGTTTGTTTTCATTAAATAGTGGTACAGAGTAAGCCTCATTTACTTGTTGTATTGCGGTCAATTCATTTGTATTGAAATCATTAAAATTAAAAACTCATTTTTTTTTGTACAAAATTATTGTAGATTAACTTGTAAATTTAGTTTTTAACATGTACATTCCTAATTCACAAACCAACTTACAAATATTAGAGTACTAACAAAATATTAATATTTAATAAAATACATAATTACACAGTTGAGCTATTTGCAGACCGTTGCAATCTATAGATAGCTAAACTGATCCATATCAATACCAATACGACAGCGTACGTTTTAATTGGCTCTAGTAAAATTCAAGTTTGAAACAGGAACTAAAAAGGTAGGTACGTAAAAACTCGCAAACTTCTTATTCATAAGTATAAAAAAAACACTATCTATTCACAATTTTTATTCTCAAAGGAAAAAATATCTTATCATTATTTAAGGCTAGATGATGTTGTGTGGATTGTCCAGCATTATTTATTATTATATATTAATCAGTAACGTTAAATCACATAACACCTTAAAAATAGTACTCAAGTAGTGAATATTTTGTATACATACATACATAATAATATGTCCAAGGCAAGGTTACTCAGTAAAAGTAAACGCACACGCATATACGCACAAAAGTACCAATTACTAACACCAATTTACAAAAACTACCGTTTAATTTAACCGGGTATAAAAAATACTCTGTATAAGTAGGCGAACGTGTTATTATAACAAAATAATCTTGTGAAGTTAAAAAACACAACTGAAGTTTTTACAACCAAACCCAATTATCGAAATTAAAACACGAGATAATGTCTCAAAAACAAAACACAATCGCGAACGAAAGCCCAATTAGCAAAAAATATCGAGACACACCCATATACAAAACAAAACACAATCGTGAACGAAAATATAATCAACAATATGAAAACCGTGACAAACTAATTAAAAAACAAAACACAATCGTGAACGAAATCACACCAATCAAAATAAAAACCGCTACATAGTAAATACATAAGTATTGATTCTAAAAACAAAACACAATCAATTAAAAATAAACCAACATACCGTTACAAATGATCCAAGTAACAACACAACACAAGCCACTCGCAAGACTGACTGACGCGCGACGGTCGCTATTACCACCACCTCTTGATGTTGCGAAGGGCATTTGCTAATTAGCTTATGACATTTTGGCATGCACTCTCTGACGATACCTCTCTGCCAATAGCCTAAGTAAAAACCTATAAAAATGATATACAGATGAGTATACTTCTTGTGAAAAGTTGGGGAAGTATTATCACCAATTTCTTCCTCAGAGCAGTGATGCATTGCATTGTTCCAATTTGAAGATCATGTTTTAGTTTGCTTATGATTTCCTTTCAAAAAGTTTAATGCTTTTCTCTAAGTATCGAATTTTACTTTACCTACTTAAAGTAATTAAGTATTATTTCGACAGGTTGTGTCAAATAGCGAAAATATGCCCTCAAAATATCCTCTAAAACGAAAATTATCTAGGAAATTCCCTTAAACAAGATATTAATAACTAAATCAAGTTTTTAAACTAACAATACAATAACTTATCTATTCAAAACTATTAGAAATGTCCCATCACATTCGCATAATATCGCCTACCAACCTCCCATTAAATATAATATGAAATGTAATGCGATTACGCAACAAGTTGCATCACCGCATTGGAGCGGAGAAAGTCAGCGGCAATGTCATAGCGCAGACGGAAGTTTATTACATCAGGGGTCTTATATTGGAAGCATTCGATATTTTTAAATCTTTAAATCTTTGAAAGCATTCGAAATTTGTGGAATCTTTTAATATTAGAAGAAAGCCTAAGAGATTTATTATGCACCATTGATTGATGGAATAAAGCGATGACTTACTTGATCTGGTTATCACTGCGTAAATCAATGTCTAACGGAAGTTTGTTTATATCCGGTGTCTTATATTTAAAAGCATTGAAACAAGTCGATGACCCTCCTGATGTTAAGTGGTAACTACTTCGTAAACCAGATCCACTGAAGACGTGAAAATAGAGGAAGACATAGAAGCGGCAATGTCAATAGCAAAGTACTAGACCTTAAATTACTTAGTTTATATTTTTGTCAAATAAATAAAAAAAGTGATAAATAAATAAACATCGCGAGTTCAAGTTTCTCATTCGAAATGACATAGTGAGATCTTGATAGAATTTATCGAATGGTTATGAGTAATGCCCCATCTTATGCAGTTGTGCACTGAGCAGTCACTTGCACTCGGATGTAGGTAAGGTAATAATTAATGTTATCGAGATGTCGTGTCGAGATATTTTCGAATGGTTCCTGGTAAATACCGGTAGGCTTAGTTGTACCTCGAGTTATATTCGATAATCCTACTTCCTATATGTAAAAGTTTATATGTATTAGATAGCTCAACTGTTTCTTATGTATTTTATATGCCAATGTACATTTTGTAAATACTGTATAGTCGTAAGTTTGTTTGTGAATAAATACTATCCTGTATTATGTATAGATAAATTCTTTATTATTTATAAGTACCTACTTAAAATGATAATAATTCTTCAACGAACATCTCAACACATAAAATAATTAATTTAAATCATTTCATTTTAAAATAGTTTGTTATAAAAGAAGAATAGATAATACGAATATAAAAAAATAGTAACACTATATTATCTTCATATTATCGTTAATGTAATGTCTTCCAGACAACCTTTGTTTTGTGCTTAATTACGTCGTAATTAGTGAACCACATAATAAAATGGTACAAACAGCCAAAAGTGAGACTTTAGTCACAAAAACCAAGCAAGTTACGTAAGAGAGAGCGCAAACCGACGACAAAACGTCTTTTACAGTCACGTGATTATGTATATAAATAAACCATTCTCAAAATGTATGTAGGTACCTCCAGTCAGTGGTTGTTCTGTTACCATCTTGACACGCTAACTATACACTATTTAAAAAAATAGTTGGATTTGTCCGCTAACAGGAGCATTCATGAGACAGAAGCTATTGTATGTTTTACACTATTAAAAAAACTAGTTGGATTCGCCCGCTAATACGATCATTCATGAGACAGAAGCATTGTATGTTTAAAATGATTTTTATAGGTTTGGGAGTAACATACCATTTTATGACACAAGTGTACGACAATAAATTTAAAAAATAACGAGAGTGACGTCAAATAAACTGTCAAACTACACCCTTGTTGTTAGTGTGCGCACATCGTTATAAAGCAGTTATACAACGATCTAGCTGTCAAATATGTTAGTGTACTGTACCTCTACCATGAGTTGTCACAGTAAAATCGCCTGACTTTAGTAGTTACGTCAATATTAGTATTACGAATTTTAGTACCCAACTGTCCGCTAAAGGCGCTGTACAAATCTACATACATTTTTTTAACTACAAACGCTAGCGTGTATAGTATATATAGTATAGTAAAAACTCATGGTAGAGCTACTGTACATAGGTATTGTAACAATTAGTATCTACAAACTTGGTGTTGGCTTGACGCGTGATGTGTGCGAATCGGGTCAATGCGGTCAATCCGGTGCCTAAGAAAGGACCACCGTTATATTATTACCGTCACAATTATAACTATTTCCTTCCATTCTGTGGGTCGTGAGTTTGATTCCCACCCAGAGCAAATGTTTGTGTGTTAAACATAAATACTTGTTCTGTGTGTGACACAGAACATTATATTTCAAAAATAAAAAAGTTAGTACATAAGTATTCGATCTAGTTCCCATAGTACAAGCTTTGCTTAGTTTGGAACTGGAATGTAATGTGTGAAATGTCTGTCAAGATTATTTATTTATTTGGAACTTACAATAAGAATAAGAATCATTTATTGTAAAACTTAAATTAGTTTGAGTTGTTTTTAGGGTTCCGTTTCCTAAAGTTACTTTTAATAATAATAATAATATTTATTTATTTCGGACCTTAGTCCATATTTGTTAGTAACATAAAAGCTTACTGACTAATGTTAGTTATTGATATTTCTATACATATTTATAATCGTGTAATAAGAGTTAATAAGAATTTGTTGCATCTCTATTATCTATGAAACAAAAAATAGAAAAATTAAATCAAAAATTTAATCAAATCAAATTGGTTAATAATTCACGGAATCAAAACTGATATGTCGCAGTTTTGTCACATATCATACAAAAATACGGACGTTATGTAACGGTCAAAAGTGTTTAAAAGACAAGGCTTACCAATTGGATATCAGTATTAAGCTAAAAGCTAAAACCTCGAGTGCTTTGTGAACACAACCTCCATTGCACTAGAATCTAGGTACTTAGTATATAAATATATATAGGTATATTATAGGTACTAGTAGTCTAGTACAGATAATAATTTCACACACAAACTAAGCAAAGCTGTACTATGGGAACTAGATTGCTGATAGATTTTTTTTTAAATATTAAATACCTACATTGTAACAGAACCCAGACACATAACAGATATTTATGTGAAATTTTCATGAATATTTTTTATTACTTATTACCTGTCGTAAATCATCATAAAATTAGACCAACATTAACAACAAGAGGAGAGTGAGTAGGTTCTATCTCGGCAAACGCGTTACACCGTAGGCCGCATCATCATTTAACATCAGTAGCTCTACCATGTGTTTTTACTATACTATACTGGTCGCGTGGAACTGGCACCTAGAATCACCTAGTATGTAAGACGATTCTAAATGATCCTTGTGATTTTACTGAATAAAGTAATTTTTGACTTTGACTTTGATACTCGCTAGCGTCTGTAGTTAAAAAAATGTATGAAGATTTGTACAGCGCCTCCAGCGGATAGTTGGGTACTAAAATTTGTAAAACTAATATTGACGTAACTACTGTAGTAAAGTGAGGCGATTTTACTGTGACAACTCATGGTAGAGGTACTGATGTGATTGCGGCCAAGCGTTTGCCTATAATGCATAAAAAAAACTTTACATCTGTGATATTCTCAGTTGCCCTTCAGCTTATGCTTTCAATGTTTATTTGCTCAGCGAAGGAATACCATATCCCTAGCAGTGTAGTTTTCAACGGATTAGAAACGAAGTGACCACCACTGTGACCCGATTAGGGTAATCACGCACGTCCCGCCCCCAGGCACCTCGGGTATTAACTCGTGCAATGAGGCGCGTGCGGGGAATACTAATGTCATTGCACTTGTACTCGGACCTCTGTGGAGTATACCCAATGTAATGTACAACTATGTGATTATAGTATGTGCGTTGAAGTGGTTGTAGATGCGTGATCATACTTTAGTATAGATAAATGCATACAACGTGTGAACGTCGTCCGTTTTTTCGTCGGTTAAAAATACTTCTTAATTATTTAGCTGCTAGTTACTACAGTACGTACTAGTGACAAATTCAGAGACATAATTTATTAATATTTTATTAATAAAAAAACAGTATCTATAAATGCTTGATTAAATAATAGAATTGAGAAATCAAACTTAAATGCTTAAGACGGTCACAATTTTATAAGATTTAATAGCCTAGCTATTCAAATATTCTATTAAATATGAAAAGAGCTTTCAAATTCAGAAATTAAAATACGTTTTAAAAACGCTTAGTAAGATTTTTCCTAAATGATTTCGTGAAATCTCAGCACTACCGGCACCTTCCATCAAATCAATGAGCTCGTCCAATCTTTATTTCTCTTGGAGACATCAAAACTTGAAGAGGCCGGTAAGAAAATTGAGAATTGGGGTGATTGCACACAACATTGTAAGATAGCAACGCGATGTCATGATATATAGCACGCAAGAAAATAATCTCCAGCTTATTATACAGTAATTGATAGAGCTATAGAATTATATGTTTAGTTCTGAAAGCAAGAACCACTATAAAAATAAAATATAAAAAAAATTCAATCAGATGCATTAAACACAATTTTAATAATTAAAAGTTTTAAAATTCTTAATTATTACAAAAAGTCAAGATTGTGTGTCATTATAAATTTTAATTACTAATAATGTAATATCTATAATGGCATTGACTTTAACTATTTAAGAATAATAAAAAAAACTTGTAAAAAAATTATTTTCTTCAATTTTTACCGCGTCCGGAAATGTTTTTTTTTCCTAACACGCAACGTTTTGGCTCCAATGCAGTATACTCTTACTAAAAGCTATGTTGCGATATTTTAAAATATATTTTTATATTACAGCCATTGTGGAGCCTAAGTTTAATATCAAGGCCTGTCAGCGGTTTGATGTCATTACTCGAAGGGATCACCTTGAACGCTTCTCTTCCGAAACCACTGTCTCGGTAGACAGGTAATCTGCAGATATTGACCCGTTATCTCGGGATCCATTTATACGATCCGGATCGGCACGGGACAGAAATCGCGCTTTTTGAAAAGTTCTATAGACTTGACTTCCAGACGAATGATTTTGTGATTTTAATATAAGGATATAATTTTATTTAATAACTAGCTGGTGGCCACGACTTCGTTATATTTTAGAGAATTTGTTATAAATTATAGCCTATGTGTTATTTTGATGTGTAAGCTTATTGTTAGTTCTTTAAAATCTAATTTATTAGTTTTTGTGTGAAAGAGTGACAAACATACACCCGTACAAATTTTCGCGTTTATAATATTACTAGTAGTACGCCCCGGCTTCGCACGGGTAGCCTATATAAAAAATATCATTATAATATAGCCTATGTTCAGCGCAGATAATGTAGCTTCACAACAGTGAAAGAATTTTTGAAATCGGTCCAGTAGTTTCGGAGCCTATTCGATGCAAACAAACAAATAAACAAACAATCAAATCTTTCCTCATTATAATATTAGTTTAGATAGGGGGGATAGTAAATTCTAAATAATGATACAAATCTTAAACATTTGATTAATTTATGTGCCAGTTTCTTGCGGCCTAAACGTAACTTAAGGACTAAGCATAAGCCACCTAAAGTTCATCTGAACAAATTAAGGGTAAGCTAGGGTCTAGATTACTATTGTGACTTAAATATCTAGACTATCTTTTACTTTGTAAGTGTAAACGGTACCCTAGTGGCTCTAAATACCTGTAGAATTTAGTGTTTTCATATAAGTTTCTTGCCCGTTCTTCTAGGCTCTGGTCGCGTGGAACTGGCACCTAGAATCACCTAGTGTGTAAGACGATTCTAAATGATCCTTGTGATTTTACTGAATAAAGTAATTTTGACTTTGACTTCAATATTCCAAAAAACTCTGCTATCTTCACTCGCTTCGCTCATTCAATTATTTACACACTGATTAACATTCACTGAACTCAAAAGAGCTTCAAAAATCTAATTTACTAAAGTCAATAAAATTGCTATTTTGTATTAAATGAGCATAGAACAGCTCAAGAATATGCCTTGCCTAAGATCACTTTGTAAAAAATACAATCGGGACCTAAAATAACTAAAGCTGAAGGTAGGTCACGCAAAATAAAGCTCTTTTATCCACAAAGGCTAGGTTAAAATACCAAAAAGCATTGAAACTATACAAGATACTTCGCCTAGAGCGCTCAAACCATCAAAAAACATTTTTGTACAAAAAAATTGCACGCGAATTTCTACCTTGTGTTATACAACAAAGAGATAGTTATTGCGATTTACATTCAATGAGTTTATTAGTATTCAACTATTGTTAAGATAAAATAGTTTAAGCTTTCTGAAAGCATAAACTGAAGAGTCTAGAAAACACAGTGCTCTTGATCTAGAAGGTTACGGTCACCCATCCAAAATTATGGCTACTCAGAATTTCGCTTAACTTTTAATACTAGTTTATGTCTTCGTCTTATTTTTTATGTAGCTTCTGCCCATCAATACCGACCGATTGACGACCGATGTGTCGCGGCGGGCGATGATCCGCTTGCGACGCGGAGGTTGCGCGGTTGCGGGGTTCGATTCCCGCCTTGGGATAAATGTTTTTAAGGGAGTTTTTGTCTATGAGGGAGACTGATATAATTATAAATCACCTCTAGGAATTTAACGTCATCCGGAAATGTATTAAAAGTAGGCTATAAAAGTAGATCCTCTTTTGAAAATCTAATCTGTATTTCATGAAAGTGTGGGTTTCAGTAACTTCCGTATTCCAGGTCTTCAGAGGATCATCCATTGATTTAGTATTAAAGTTCTTTTAAACAGGGTTTTATATCAAAAACATCCATTAGGGCAAACGTGAGTCAATTTTATATTGTTTTCGCAGTACACCTCAGTTTTATGCCACGTTCAGACGATGCTAGTATTTTAGTGCATTAAAATAGACCTAATTTTTTTTTCAAATACTGGACAATCCGCTCAACTTTATTTAGCCCCAAGTTAAAAAATACAGAAATATAATAATAGGTCTTTACCTATGAAATTGCCGTTTTGTATGAAGAAATTGAAACTATTTTTTTTCATGTATTTTTTATTTGTATTAATCGAAGTAATTACCCATGCAATCAATGCATCTTTGCCAACACAGTGGCAGGATATTGATGCCCTTCTTAAAGAAATCAGCTGGACGGAAGGCAACAAATTCTTCAAAGGCATTTTGTACTGCCTCTCGGGTATTGAAGTTTTTCCCGCCAAGAAGTTATCCAAATTCTGGAAAAAGTAGTAGTCTGTAGGCGCAAAGTCTGGTGAGTAGGGCGGAAGACGGAGAGCTTCCAACCCCAGTTCTTGCAACTTGGAGACCGCTTGCTGTGCAGTATGAGGTCGCGCGTTGTCGTGCAGGAGCAGCGGAGACGAGCGATTGACCAATGCTGGTTGGAGATGTGCCAGCTTCTCCATCATTGTGATCAGTTCTTCACAGTACACATCTGCAGTAATGCTCACCCCGTTTGGAGAGAGCTGTGATGAATCACACCGGCGCTAGACCACCAAAAAGTGACCATCACTTTTCTAGGGGTAAGTTTTCGTTTAGGGCATTGTTTAGGTGCTGAACCAGGATCCAACCATCTTGCTGAGCGCTTGCGGTTATCAAACCGAACCCATTTTTCATCACAGGTAACATGCGGTTCAAAATTCCTTCATTTGTGTGTCTGTTGAGCAGTGCAAGGTACGTCTCGACGCGTACTTCGCGCTGGCGATCATTGAGTTCGTGGGGCACCCATTCGTAAGGTTTTTTTACCTTGCCAATTTTACGCAAATGGACCAATATTGTTTTGACGCTAACGTCGAAAGCTGCTGCTAATTTAGCCGTAGATTGTGTATCATCAGCTTCCACAATCGCCTTTAATTCGTCATTGTCGACCAAAGTCTTCGGACGACCGCGAGGTTAATTTTTCAGGTCGAAATTTCCAAAACGGAAGCGAGCAAACCAATAACAGGTGGTGCGTTGGTTTGTAGGGTTAGCTCCGTAAACGTCGTTGATGTTGCGTGCCGCTTGTGCCGCGTTGCTGCCACGACGCTACTCATATTCCATAATTACTCGAATTTTTAACGTATCCATAATGACGAAAAAGATTGAAATGCGATGAAAATGTAACACTTATCAATAAACAAATGACTATTTTTGGAAAAAAAAATCCATGTTTTTAAAATAAAATTAATTAGAAATTATAATTCTTAGCCAAACAAAAATTATTTTGATTTGAAATGGCCAGTACTGCAGAACGGCAATTTCATAGGTAAAGACCTAATATTAAAATTTACCCCAATTGGAAAAAATAGAGCCTTAGTAGAATCAGCTGTCCGTCTGCAGCCGTTTTACTTTTTGGGTTTTTACCCATGAGTTAATAAAATAGGTACCTACCATGAGTTAACGAGAGAATTTCAGTGGCGAAAATAAAACTAAAGTGAGCACAAAGGTAAATACGCGTTGGATAGTTAATTATCATAAAATCTGCAATGGACTATGTAATAAAATTTTACGCAGTGTGTTTGCTTTTTTTGGTGCAGTGGCTGAATAACCAACTTTTATTTTTGAACAGCAGGTCCTGGTGTAGGATTAGGTTTTCTAATGCACTTGAATTTTGAAATTTTAGCGGAAACGAATAAATTTTCATTATCTTTCTAAAATCTTTTGAAGTAAAAATCTGTGACGCTGATGACTGATTGTAATTTATTTTATTTTTATTATTTTTTGATCCTTTATATTATTTGACATCTATTATAACATGTAAGCAATTAAAATTCTTTGATTTTGACGTTATTTTTTACAAACGTCTATTTTCCTAAAAACTTATAAAAACATTTTTTTTTTTATGTACTTACATCTTTATTTTTTGAAACGAAACTAGTCTAAGCACTACGTCGACTTAAACAGATCTTATTAAAAATTCAATTTTCTTGAGAAAACAACTTGCTAACGCGAGTTTTTATAATTTTGCCGGTACCCTCATTTTTTCCCGGGATTTACCCCGGGATCTTTCGCCGGGATCCCGCGAGTGCAACCTCGGTTTAGATTATGTAATGCAAATTGAATTTACTCAAACCGGAATGGTACAAATCTCTATTTCAAAAAGGTAAGCTAAAGATAGGTAAATAAACCAGTTATTTTAAGAAATAAGATAGACCAATAAGAAATTTATCAAGTAAAAATTATTTATACTTACGATTCTAAACAGAAATAACATTTTGTCTAAAACTTAGCAAAGCATGCACTTTGGAAACTATATTATTATTGTAAATACATAGATAAACAAAGTATAGTAATTAATAAAATAAATAATTAACTGGACTATCCTCAATCAAAACGCGTTATCCGATCACACTTTGAGTTAATTTAAATTCTTGCAAATAACAACGTTAATCAACAAAAACCGCCTAACTTAAGGAACCTTTCCGTATTTTAAGTCAGATATTTAAACTTCTATTTTTTATTTGTATAAAGATCTATTTTTAACCCGGCGATCATGTGATCAAAAAAGTTACAATAAGTTTGAGGCACTAATTAGTAACAAACTTTAGTAGAACATTATAAGAACATGTAATCTTATATAAACGTCTGTCATCTGCCTGTATCATCTATTCACTAAAACTCTTTTTACTATTTTGTAAAAAATCTATATTCCAGGGTATGTCATATATATTTTATCAGGGTATATCATACCCAGGGTATATCATACCCAGGGTATGACATACCCAGACTATAACATACCCAGGGTATAACGTACCCAGGGCATGACATACCCAGGGTATGACATACCCAGGCCATAACATACCCAGGGTATAACGTACCCAGGGCATGACATACCAGGGTATGATATACCCTGATAGAATATAAATGTCATACTCTGATAATATATAGATGTCATACCGGTATGACATACCCTGTCATATGCTAGGTGGCTTATATAATATACGCGCGTTGCTCAAGTTTTTCAACCGACTGTCGCCTTCTGTAATTTATAGACCTTAGTGCTTGAAAACTTGATAAGTTCTAAACAAGATTAATGGTCC
The DNA here is from genome assembly GCA_932527185.1 of Ecliptopera silaceata. Classification (NCBI taxonomy): domain Eukaryota; kingdom Metazoa; phylum Arthropoda; class Insecta; order Lepidoptera; family Geometridae; genus Ecliptopera; species Ecliptopera silaceata. Next base: position 2,169,767 of record OW052205.1, on the reverse strand, counting down.
TAAACTAAGCCTCAAAAAAGGTGTTTTGTTTCAAAAGCAAACTTTATAAAATAATCCTCAGCTTTCACTGTCGCACGTGAATACAAGTAGACTGCGTGAAGAACTACTAGTTCAAATATACAGTTTTGTTTTAATAAAAAACTAACCTAAAAACGTCTTTTTTGAAGTTGGTTAATGATAGTCGTTTGTAGATTGACGCCTGATATTTTTGAACACGCAATTTTGTAGTCATATATTGAAAAATTGCTCGCGTTTGAGCGACGATGTAAAGGGTCATCATCATCATCATCAACCTATCTCAGTCCACTGCTGGACGTGGGTCTCTCCCAAGACGCGCCACTGAGCCCGGTCTTCGGCTCTTCTCATGTTGTGTTTGCCAGCTACACTTCGCAGATCGTCACTCTATCTCGCCGGAGGGCGTCCTATACTACGCTTGCCAAACACGGTCTCCACTCCAGTACCTATCCGTTTGCTCCAACGGTTGTCGGTTCTTCGGCAAACATAACCGGCCCACGGTAAAGGGTGCTTATTGAGAATCTAATGCAGAAATTAATAATTTTTGAGTCAATTTATCTAAAAGTCTTTGGATAACAACTTGTAAGGAAATACCGGGGTTGGAAAAGACCCTTACAAAATAGCCTCCACCAACAAATTAACGAACAACTATTCTATTGAAGAGTTCTAAAGCTTTTGCGCGAAGTTTCAAGCACTTCTATCAAGGGCGAATAACTTGGAGTCATCGACAAATAAGCATACTGTCTGCTAAAGCATTGGTCTTCAAAACAGTTCTCAAAAGAGTTTTATATTGGTTATCATAATAGTGCTTCGTCTTATGTAAGCTATATTAGTACCTACAGCATGCTTATGAAGTAAAATAATTCCTTATGAAACAAAGATAATCAACAATCCGATATTTTACTAAACAAAGGATTTTACGCAGCATTTTTTTGTACACAAAGTAAATGTTAAAATAAAACTTAAATAAATTAGATGTACAGAGGCGAGCTTAACCCTGAAAAGAGTTATCTTCCAGCAAACCTTTAGTGAAAGTGAGATGTAGGTACAAGTTGTATGTTTAGTGTGTTTTTTTATGTGTATGTTTAAATTATATTTGTACAGTTTGTCAAGGAAAAAATTCGAAATCAGAGGACGAGTTTAAGATATCAAGATTCTAAATGATTGATTTTACTGAATTAAGAACATTGATTAGGTTAGGAAGATATGTTACAAAATAATTATACAAGTTTTTCTAACACGCTTTAGTAGACACTATCATTTAAAAACATCGACAAACTGTGATACTTTAAAACAAACAAGTAACTTTTTTTTATTAGATTTTTGTCTTCTCATTGATAGGTTCGGGGTAAAACGATCATAATATGAAAGTTATATAAGTGAAGTTGATCCTGAGATCGTCTGAAACCAATTTTTGATACCTAGATAATATTCTAGCAAAAAAAAAATGGTAGCACTCCGGGAGTGCCGGCAGAAGTGAAAACTTCAATATTAACGTTGTGTTTTCACTTTTAAGTTTTCACTTCAAAAATATAACCACAGTCGTGATTGTGTCATGTCATTGTGTCACATTCGCGCAAGCGCGATTTTTGAACCAATTTTTGATACCTAGATAATATTCTAGCAAAAAAAAAATGGTAGCACTCCGGGAGTGCCGGCAGAAGTGAAAACTTCAATATTAACGTTGTGTTTTCACTTTTAAGTTTTCACTTCAAAAATATAACCACAGTCGTGATTGTGTCATGTCATTGTGTCACATTCGCGCAAGCGCGAATGTGACACAACGACGAAGACAACGAAGACACACTGACACAGAATGTGTCTGTGTCATTGTGATTGTGTCATGTCGTTGTGTCACATTCGCGCAAGCGCGAATGTGACACAACGACAAAGCCAACGAAGACACAGACACATTCGCGCAAGCGCGAATGTGTCTGTGTCTTCGTTGGCTTCGTCGTCATCGTCACGTCACGTCATGTCGCCACGTCATCGTCACGTCATGTCGCCACAACACTATTTAATTGTTTACACACACAGACACATTCGCGCAAGCGCGAATGTGTCTGTGTCTTCGTTGGCTTCGTCGTCATCGTCACGTCACGTCATGTCGCCACGTCATCGTCACGTCATGTCGCCACAACACTATTTAATTGTTTGAGTCATACGTCATGTCGCCACAACACTATTTAATTGTTTACACACACAGACACATTCGCGCAAGCGCGAATGTGTCTGTGTCTTCGTTGGCTTCGTCGTCATCGTCACGTCACGTCATGTCGCCACGTCATCGTCACGTCATGTCGCCACAACACTATTTAATTGTTTGAGTCATACGTCGCGTGACCGCAAGTGTGTTCTTTTGTCGTCTCTTGTTTTACGAGCAATGTATAAAAATTAAATAAGATCTTACGCTTTTTCGACGTCACGTGACCCTGACGCGAGTTTGAAAGTTTTTACCCACCCAGCGCCGCTAAAGAAGTTTTCACTTCAAAAGTGCCATTCTTTTAAACATCTATCTCAAACTGACTCGAACTGAAGTTTAACATCTAAAACATTGTTTCCCGCTCTAAAAAACATAACAATTTCAGGAGGTTGATCACAAATGTGACAATCGTAAACGCATTTATGACGTATTTGAGATACACTGCGCGTCAACATCTTTACTGTCGAACGTTGCAGCGTTAGCGCGCTGTATCTTATGTATATAGGTACGTTACGTTTACGAGGTCGCATTCGTGCTCCCAGGAAATCACGACTTACCTGACTTTTAGGTTGATTATTTAAAACTTCGTCCTACGTCCGTACCGTAAAGAACCATTACAACTCAGATAGCGGACTCAGTTGATTAGAAAATTATTCAGCGTAGCTTAATGTCCACCTTTAGCCCAAATGATCAAATGACGACCTTTTTGGAGGAGTGCGAGATTAGGCAACCGCAAGTGGGTTTGAATTCTTGTGCGATAAGATTGTTTCATCATCATTACCAGCCTAAAGACAGAATACACGGCATTCCGTTATGTCTGAGTTTATATTAAAAAAAATCCGTTGAGTACTTTTCTATGTTCTTTGTATATTCAAATATGTATCTTAAAATAATAACATATATTTTTTGCTTATATGTTTTAATATGTAAATACCTACAATAAGATTGTTTTATTATTATCTTAAAGTCAAATAAAAATCTGTTAATTAGGTAGTTCTATTAGTCGTTTAAATGAGTTAACAATTTTATTTATATTATATTCTTTTTACGCCGTGATATTAGTAAATAATATCTAGTAAATAATTTACAAATTGTAGAGTCGTATCCTAAAACTTTTTACAATACTTTTTATTAGAATAGCCTTCTCGTGACTGATGTATTATTTCATCACCCACTCAAACTAAACCAAAGATACATCGTGTCAAGCCTTCAAGGATTCAGGATCGATAGCAAAGGATCCGTTGTTTTTACACCTACCGACACGATGTTTGAGGAGAGATCTGATGTTTTAGTACTAAACTAACTAGACGCTTTAACTATAAGTGTTGTTCGTGTCTATTATATGATCTCGATGAGTAAGTATTGAGTAAAATCAAAGGGATCATTTAAAATAGTCTAATAATATTATACGTAGTATACGTTCTAAGTAAAAGTTTTTAGATGAAAGAAATTTCTTCGCGATCGACTACGCTACCGATACGTTTACGACTATAATATGTTCGTGGGCAACACGACTCATCAGAGTGATCACGAATAAATGTGACAATCGCAAACGTGTCGTACGCAGCACCCTGGGAAAGCACACTTTAAGCCCGGATAAGCTGAGACACCTCACTCCTAAGAAAATACTTCGGTTTTTAACAGCTGCATTAGTGGTGAAGAACTATAAATTTATATACATGTGGAGATCACAATAGGCCACCTAGGCCGCAGTGATATGATAGCCGCAAAAAGCAAAAAAACGGGTGGTGTATTCGAAATATTGCGCGGTCACGCTGCAACGTTTGCCAGTCGAATTGGCGTTGGCGCGCAATGTGAATCTATTTAACCGCTACGATACAGTAGCGTGATACCTCCTGGGATCGTGTCGATAGTATTATGCACAGCCCCTATATCAGCTCTACGATTCTATCTTGATAAAGGAATTGGATTACTAAGCGTGTAACACACGGCACTGCTTCAACGCGCCGAGGCGCCAGATCAAGGTTTTCCGCTACGTTGTAATCCGTCAAATAGGATCTTTTACACAACCCTATTGCGTTATATGAATACTTTTTAGATAGATAAGGTATATGTGGTAAAGTACTACATGAACTATGTTGTTGTTGAAAATGCAGTGTTCAATTGACACCTTTTTTAGATACCTACTCGAGTTTTTTGGAAAAAAACCTCATGATGAAAAATTTAGTGTATAACTAATGAGCCGATGGACTGATAATTAATTGTCAGTGAAAATCGCGGTAAGTGCTCAATAACAGCCATTTATGAAATGTAAAAGTGTTTACTGTGATGTGAATAAAATTGCAGTATCTTTAGATTTAACCGGCTAGGTTAAGAGAATAGTCTAGATGCTAGTCAAGTTTTTAAAAACTGTCTTTTTGGTTATGAGTAAAATATCTTATTCTTCGTTATATATTTCTTTGCTGAATATATACAATTATATAACCATAGTATATATTTATTAAAGCAGAGACTATTTGGTGAACACTAGCCTAATTCCAAACGTCACTTCTTGTTACTCTAGCTTGCACTACGAATAATGAGAAAAGTTTGTACACAACGCCACCGCTAGATGTCGCTGCTTCGCGTCAGCAAGACAAATGTCATGAAAACAAAATGCGGGTAGTTAAGTGGAAAGTCGGCTGTGGTGTACAGAACTATGCGAGTTTAATAAATGTTTTAGTTTTATGAAATGATTGTGACAGAAAGTTGTAGTTGTGTAACTTTTTGATTTTAAATTTACTAGATGAGGAATAGGTAAAGCAATCGGAATCGAAATTAAAAAAAACAGTTTTATTAATGAAAAATATAACTAATTTAAATCTTTGTTAGGTTAGTTCAGTACTAAGCAATTTAATCATTCCACGGCAAAACATGCTTTAATATGATAAGACAAAATCAATAAATAAATATCAGCCAATAGACAGAGGCACTATTAAGGCAGAGATAGAAAGATCTGGTTTCATAATTTTTCTCATAAAAATATTTTATTTAATGCAGCCAGTATCTTGGGCACGCTTCCGATTGGTAGGTACTGATTTGGACCAGTTGAACTATCTATAGATCGTTTGCAATGGTCTATAGATAGTTCGTAAATGCCTATGTACATTTTCTAAATACTGTAATGATGTTGTAATGTAGTAAGTTTGCTTGTAAATAAAAAAATATTTTTTATTGTTACTTACAATTCAAAGCAACTATTAAAACGAAAGCTTTTACAATACAACACAATTCTTAAGGTAGAAATGAGATCGGTTCTGAGGTGAGCTAAGAGCGAGTGCTACCGATGTTTCCTTCAATTCTTATTATTGCAATCGGAAAATTGTTTATAGCAGCTTACAAAAGCATTCTTTTGTCCAGCTTTGCCACAGCATAGTGCAAACAGCTGCTTAAATTCGATAAACAATTAAATAAATCTGAGGGTGAGCAAAACGTATACAAGATAACTAACGCTAACGCTACAACGTTCAACAGTAAAGCTGATGCTGATGTGTCACTGTTTCGATACGTTTACGATTGTCACATTTACTCTTGCCCTTTATAGTAGTCAATAGACTGAAGTCTTGACTGAAACTTGTCTATGTCTAAGTCATAATTCAAAAAAAAACTTAATTATTAATAATCGTCTATGTATATTAAAAACGCACTGTTTGACTATTGCAATTATTTTTGTTTATAGATAAGAACAACATGATTGCGTAATTGCGTACGACAAGTTTTGTTATGAGAAAAGTCGACACTATCTATTTCTTTGTATGAAAAAGTTGAAAGTGAATCAGCTGTTTAAAAAAAGCTTGTACAGTAAGTTCCCTATTAGTGCTTCTGGAGCTAAACTGAAACAATTTTATATTAAGTACGTGTGTGGTCAACATTGTTTTCTTTAAGGTATTTTGTAAAGCTACTTATAGCACATAAAATTGCATAAAACACCAAGTGGTAAGGTTTTCTGTAAACATGCTTCAATTGCACCTTTAAGCAGGTTTTTTTGAAGTGAAAACTTCTTTAGCGGCGCTGGGTGGGTAAAAACTTTCAAACTCGCGTCAGGGTCACGTGACGTCGAAAAAGCGTAAGATCTTATTTAATTTTCATACATTGCTCGTAAAACAAGAGACGACAAAAGAACACACTTGCGGTCACGCGACGTATGACTCAAACAATTAAATAGTGTTGTGGCGCAGACACATTCGCGCTTGCGCGAATGTGTCTGTGTCTTCGTTGTCTTCGTCGTTGTGTCACATTCGCGCTTGCGCGAATGTGACACAATGACATGACACAATCACAATCACAATTGTCATTATGACGACTGTGGTTATATTTTTGAAGTGAAAACACAACGTTAATATTGAAGTTTTCACTTCTGCCGGCACTCCCGGAGTGCTACCATTTTTTTTTATTTATGAGGGACACTTTTTGTAAAGAATCCATTGTTGCACGATATGACTTGAGCCTAACAATTTAGACTAATCTCTATTAGTTACTCAATCAAATTATTAAAATTTGTTTGTACAAATTATTATCAAAATATTCTTGTTGTTTTTTTTTATGTACAAGATATTTTGCCAAAATAATTAATTGTTTCAAAAATGGTCTTGAAAGTAGTGAGAGGGTGAGTGTGTGTGTGTCTTCTGCTCGTCAATACGACAATCTTCGTCTTCTTTTCTTAGTGGCTTTTCGCAGGCTAGGGTTGCCACGATTTTGCCAATGTCGGAGTTTATGGGGATTTAAGTTTACTAATCTTTTAACAAAAAGGCGGAGATCTGAGTGTTCAAAAATGACCGGTAAATACGACAATCAATTCTGCCAGTATCAAGTGTTTATTTTGACATTTATATCAGTCAAGCCAGTTAGTTGTCAAGTCGACTGTCATTAGTTTCGAAGGGAAAATGTTGGAGATATACAAAATATTGATATAAGTACTTTACTAGTTTTTTTCCATCCATAGTGCTTCCGCTAAGTAGGTACCTAATACTGCTCGTGAATTGCTGTGTTTCTCAAAGTGCTACTGAAAAACAGCAAGAATAGTTCCTACGTTTCAGCAAAACTCGCAATGAACGTAGCGAAATATGTTCTTGCGTGCTCAAAAATTTCCTAATCTTTCTCGAAAAATAAAACACTCAGCACCGCTACGCTCAAGTAGTTCCAGCAAGAGCTTTATAAAACTAAACTAGATAACAAAAAGTAAACGCTCTTGTTTGAGACTACACATAATACTTTTTGCTTGGCTCAACCATAGAGTAAATAAATATTAGAAAATCCTCAAAATGTACTGAATCGAGCAGGATTTGCCCGCTAGTTAATATTTTTAAACGCTTCATCATCAACCTATATCAGTCTACTGCTGGACGGTCTCTCCCAAGACGCGCCACTGAGCCCGGTCTTCGGCTCTTCTCATCCAGCTACACTCCGTAGATCGTCGCTCCATCTCGCCGGAGGGCGTCCTACACTACGCTTGTCTAAACGCGGTCTCCACTCCAGTATCCGTTTGCTCCAACGGTTGTCGGTTCTACGGCAAACATGGCCGGCCCACTGCCACTTCAGCTTGTATTGTGTTTAAACGTTTGTGTCAAACAAAAAAAAAAAAAATTATAAGCACGCTACGTATATAAACTTTGAATAGCACACAAATTTTAATTTAGTTTGAATCATTTATTGAGAATTCATTAATCAATTGTAACGCCCCACCCTACACACAGCTTAAACTAACTAATAAATATATATATATAAAAATAAATACTTGCACAACCCCCCTTATTACATACAAAATTTTTTTTTTTTTCTTTAATAATAATACTAATACTAATTTTATTATTTGTTTGTTATTGGTTGAGATCTTTTCTAAACTAACTTAATCTAATCTTATAATTAATTTGGCCAGGTGATCGTCTAGTGATTCGTGCTAGGACGTCTAGATTATGTACCGTTAATAACTCAGAATCTAAAGGATGTATGTTGAAGCTTTTAGAGAACTAAACAATTGATTAGAGTACCTACTTATATGTAAGCTAAATATTATATTGGATAAGGAATATTATATTTGATTTATTATGAAAATGTATTAGTATAAGTAAAACAACTAAAATAATACTACCTACTACTTCTTTAAATTATCAAACCACAACAAACGATATTAATTCTACTTTACTATGAAAAATGATTTGAACTAAGTAATTCGTTGAAACGCAATCTGCTAAACAGTTAGCTTTATCCAAGATAATCTAGTATTATAAGTTTATGATAAAAGAAGAATTACCTTATCTTCTAGTAATATAGTTTATGTTAATATAATGACAGATAGTTTATCTATTACAAAGTTAGTTTAATATGTTTATGACAACAAACACACATACTGTATTAGGGGGAAGCAGTTAATTTAGTTTAGAGGAAAGAAATGTAATGAAATATTACATCATTTTTAGAACATGGCTAACACTTTGTGTGTTAGGGAGTACCGCACCACCCCGCGGCATTCCAGTGAATTTCGTCAAGCCAAACTTGGGTATTCTCCTCCATAATTCCAACCAACCGACCTTTCTTCAGACTGTAAACAGACCACTTTCAGTCTGAAGATGGGGAACTGTTAAGTGAATTTAAATAATCAATCAATAAGAAGGTTCAACTTTCTTACCGATTGATCAACTAGGGATGAGAGGACACAAAAGTAACATTCACTTCTTCATCTCATACATGGAATCTAATTGTTAAACAACTCCATCTATACTTTCATCATTCATTCGTCATCTGAAACCTTTTAAGGTTCTGCGGGACTGTAGTCATTCTGAATCTATTTCAGGATCAAAACAGACCCTATTGGTACCAAAAGTACTCTCAAATGATTCTATCTTTATCTTTACTCTCACTGGTTTTATCAGTTTAATCTTTCTAGATAACTTAAGTCAAAGCGTTGAAAACATTCTCAAAATAAGACAAACGCAGTAATTAGGGCCAAAACAATAGGCATTGAAAATTTAGTTTAAGCAAATCCAGAAATGTTCAAGAAATTAAGGACATCCACCATGTCATCATTTCAGCCGTATATACCACTTGGCAGATAAATTTATAACAGAGGTGTTGGGCAAGATAAACGTACCAAAAACTCACTGATGGCAATTGACTAGGCTTTCACTAAGCTTCGTTCAATTGCGGAAACACACGTCCAATAGAGTAGGATAGATTTATCAGCACAAACCATAATGTATTGTATTGTAACTGTAAGCAAATACGCCTTTTCTCAAGCCATTCCGTCAAGATCACTGACAAACATTCAGTGATAACATAAACAAACAATACAAAAGTTGAGATAGGAACTCCACAGATAAATAGGTAAACAAGAATATTTATTATAAAATAAATAACAGCGTAATTAGGCAATATGCATGGGATATATTCCTTCGATGTGAATTGAAAAAGTTCTTTAATTAAACATTAATTACCATAACCAAGGTTCAATCAAGAAAGATTAAGTTAAATTTTCATTAGTAAAATAATAGTTTCACGGTTTACCAACTAAATAGTAGTCCTAAATCAATATTAGATTGTAAGTAATTTATATTTGATTTAATTATTTAAACTTGTATTTATTTGTAATTCCCTAGTTAATACAGCTGTTCGATTAAACTGTAGTATATATTTAATTTGTATCACTCTGTATTAATAATTATAGATATAAATTCGTTCGAATAGATAAACTTAATTGTTCCTACGTAATTTGTATCTTAATGCATAAAATCCAAACTAATGCTGATCTGATTTAAGAGTAAGAATCGCTCAAATTATAAAATAAAGTCAACCTTAACTAGGTAGTAAGTTAAAAGTCCAAAGGAAATGATTATTCAAGCAATGTAAGAGCTCATATCAGATGAAAGGTGTCTATCTGCATGTAGGTAAGATAAGTTATGTAAATTCGTAGCTAGTTTTCAGAATAATATCTATCTTATTAAGCAAACTTATTAAAGAATTATTCTTAAATTAAATTAAATATGTATATAGTGTAGTTAATCATATTTTATAGGTAGATAATGTCAAAGCGTCTATAGAAATTTAAGGAATAAACGAAAGATAAGTAAATAGGTAGGTGATTAATTCATGAGCATAAATACTAATAAATATTTATGCAAATTGTAGCTAGGCATTGAAATTAACATCACAGTAATTAATGAAATATAGAAACTGACATGACAAATGTAAGTGGGTAGATACTTGATCATAGGTACTTAGTAATAATTTATGTAATTCGTAGCTAGGCATAGAAGATACCACTACAGTATTTAATTACTAAAATATAATAGCTGACTTGTCAAATGTAAGTAGTTAGGTACCTGTTCGTAGGTACTTCGCTTATGTTATTAGCTTATGTTATTCGTAGTAGTTTATGTAATTCGTAGTAGCTTATGTAATTCGTAGTAGATTATGTAATTGTAGTAACTTATGTAATTCGTAGTTAAACAAATAGGTAACTAGTTCCTTAATAAAATTATAGAATAATAATTTTCATAAAATTAATTAATGTAAGATTGAAGGCTAATAAATGCACAAGAAGAATTGTACATATTTAACTAAATAATAATGATGTCAATACAATAGTACTTAGGTATTCCCCTCCCGTCCTAAAATTCCTGACTATCTAACATCTACCTACTTGAATGACTTAATACCTATCTATGGTGTTCGCCTATTTAAGTATTCATTTTTTTTTTTGAAATTCAATAGTTAAACCTAGATATATTTCTCCTATTGAAGGCTAATAAATACTTTATGTAACTGAGATAATATTGCTTCCAGTAACTTTCAAGTTATGTTAATTTATTTAAATGAATCGTCGACGACCTATCTCCATAGAAAAATAAAGGAATGTCTATGCTATTACTAACCTTGATTGAAGATTGTAAGGTACCTGCCCGAAGCCAGAAGCTCCGCTCTCACACGTTCCGACGACCGCTCAGCAACCAGCATCAGCAACGCAGACCAGCATAACACGTCGTCCGCAGTCCAGCATACCTCCATACATTTTTCCCAGGTTCCTATATCAGCAAAATGTATTAGATAGGCAATACGATACATGTACAATCATTCAGACCACACAACAAGTATTAAAAGGAGATAGTTAAATAAATAGACTCAAATTCTCTAGAATAAAATATGAATAGCATGTGTAATCTATTGTAAATAGATAGATGGACCTCAATTTGTTGGAATAAAATATGATTAGCATGGCTTATTTATTGTAAATAGGTAGATAGATATTGATTCTTTGAAATAAAATAAGATTAGCATATCATATCTATTGTAGATACTCAGGTCAATAGACAATAATTTTCTGGATTAAAACTTGATTAACCAAATTATGCAATACAATAATCGAGTCTGTAATTATACTGCTATGGGACATAATTAGAAGTAATGAACTTATCTTAATTTGTTTTTTTCTCTTTGTCGAATCAGCTCCAAAGTAGGAGGCCGCAGTCCTTTTGATCTCGGAGGTTGTTCTCAGGTAGGTAACTCCAACATAGCAGTCTCTCGTCAGGACACGACGCATTCCTTCGTAGATCCCTGTATCAGCGTATTATTTTAGAATCAATAATATAACAGTACAGATAACCTGAACACACAATTAATACTAAGACAAGTAGATAGATAGACACAAATACTTTTAGAGTAGGTAGGTATAACATGATTTACACATAGTTTTTAGTATAAAATAACTAAAAAGATAAGTGACCTGGAATAAAACGTGACTAACATGATCTTCAGTAATAAAATTCGCAATATTTATAATGTTACAGAACAAAATTAAAAGTAATGAACTTATCTTAGTCTTTTGCTTCCTGTATCAGCTCCAAACTAGAAGCCGCAGTCCTTTTGACCTCGGAGGTTGATCACAGGTAACTCCGAAATTGCAGTCTCACGTCAGGACACGACGCATTCCTCCGAAGATTCCTGTAGCAGCATATTATATTAGAATCAATATCATAACTATACAGATAACCTGAGCTAACATTCAATACTAAAATAGGTAGGTAGTTCGACACCAATTCTCTGTGTTAAAACATAATTTACACATGGTTTTCAGTATAAAATAGCTAGAAAAAGATAAATGACCTGGAATAAACATTATTAACATGAGCCTCAGTAATAAGATTCTCATTATTTATAATGCTACAGAACAAAATAATGAACTTATCTCAATAATCTCCGGATCCAGTTCCATTTTCTCTGTTGATCGCGGGTAGATCACGCTTTCTCTCGTAGCAGCGTCCACTCGTCGGTGACCGTAGATTTTCCGTACTATGAACCGTAGACAGCCTCTCACTCCGTAAATCACGAAGCTACTGTAACTCAAACTCACAAACCAATATAGTACAATGTTTTATACAGAACAATCTAACCTTGATTGGTGGAGAAGAAAACGCATGTTCAAGAGAATACAAGAAAACCTCAGCTTCACAAATCACTATACCCTGTCTTACACAAAACTCTTCTATAACCTCATATTTCTACACAAACAGCAACAAAACCTCCAACCCCAAATCTCTTCAAAACCTTATGACCAAACCTTCTAGAACCTACCTATTCCAATCTAGAAAACCAATATTCCACTCTCAAAATATCCACAACGACAAAGACAAATATAACCTCCGATCCCAAGAACCTTCTAGAACTTTCTCATTCAAGAATCAACCAATATTTCACTAACGCTTCGAAGACAAAACCCACATAATTACACACACACAAGAAAAATAAGTAGGTACACAATTTACACAAAGAATAAACAAATTTTATCTAAAATAAAACCTATTTAGGATCCGGGAAAAAGAAAGATGAAAAATAGATTGACCAGAGCCTGAGGTTTCAACAAAGAACTCCGATTTACCTCGAACAGTGTCTTCTTCCAACGCAGTAGACTCCAGGGTTTGAGGACCTCCTCACGACGTCCAGGAGTTCTGGTCTTCCTTTAATAGTGCCTTCTTCCAGCTTCTTCTCCCAACTTCTTCACGTACGACCTTCTTCTGGAATTCCGCCCAAGCAAATAGACCGCAAAAATGGTGTCCCTGCCTATTTATAACTTTTTCCTTCTAGAATATTCGCACAGGATCCCATGTATATATTTTTTTATTTCCTCGCATCTCATTGGCTGATTGAACTCACGCCTGATTCGTCAAGCAATTATTCGGTGATTTATGAATACTTATTGTAAAAATTACATTAATTCAGCAAATCTAATTGAAGCACATAACATTAAAAATCATTTCCACAATTATAACTTACTATGTCAGCATCAAGAAGTTGTTATCACGACTTTAGATAAAAACTTTCAAAATTAAAAGTCAATTAATCAACTCGCTTACGATAGTCTTTTTTTTTGTTTATTTAAAATATATACGTTCTAATCTATCAAATACAGCAAATATAAATGTCAAAACTTATTTAAGATCTATTTTATAATTCTAGCTGTTTACCATAAATGTATATCCTCATATTTCCTCAAATTACAATTTCGATATTTTTGCCGCATAATTCTGTTTCCTACCGGATACACCAGGTGGCGCTTTTCAATTCCAATTCAAATAACTTTCACAGACTTCAAAAATGAAAGTTTTTTTTTTTTTTAGTGCACTCCACAGAGTAATGCTATCTAATACCGAACGTCATTCTCGTAAACCTAATTTATATCATATATTCTCGTAGTTTCCTTCAGATCCGCTAGATGGAGTTAACAAGCAGTTTTTGTAATATTCATTAAAGGAATTAATTATTTAGAAATCAGCTTTCTGGAGATAAAACATGATTCATCATACAAAATATACATTGTTATTCCTAATTTGATTGTGATGTCATGGGACATGACAAAATGAACCATTACGGATAATTGAAATATCTAATTTATATCATTAATTTCTCGTAATTTCTTTCAGATCCGATAGATGGAGTTAACAAGCAGTGTGATATTCATTAAATGGAATAAGTATTTATAAAACAGTTTTTTGGAGATAAAACATGATTAATCATACAAAATATACATTATTATTCCTAATTGATTGTGACGTCACGGAACATGACAAAATGAACCATTACAGATAATTGAAAAATCTAATTTATATCATATATTCTCGTAATTTCCTTCAGATCCGCTAGATGGAGTTAACAAGCAGTTTTTTTGTGATATTCATTAAAGGAATTAATTATTAATAAAACAGCTTCCTGGAAATAAAACATGATTAATCATACAAAATATACATTGTTAGTCCTAAATTGATTGTGACGTCACGGAGCACCTCAGGTGAACCGTTACACAATAAGCTATTTACTTGATTATAATCAAGTTAAAAAACTCGCAGGTTCACAGATATTAAAGAAGTAAAGCAAACAGTTTATTTTTAGTACCCATAACACAGGATCATTTTTTTTTTTTTTTTTTTTTTAATATTATCACTCTAACATTTGTAACTCTATGTCTCTGCCCTCGTTTAGCATACAACTCTTTATCCAAAAAGCTATTATCACATCTAGGCTTAACACCACCACCGCTTTTAAAAACATTTTTAATCATAATAATTCGCAAAAACTCCACTTTATTGCAGCGTCATATAACTTCAACTGAATAGGTCTTGTTTGTTACATTTTATTTGTAAAAGTACAAGTTGTTGGTGAATAAGGTTATTTTTTAGTTTCACTAATCAAATTGTATTTTTAGTACAAGGTGGGCCAAAAGAAATCACCCTATTGAAAGATGAGATTTTTACAAATGGCCGCCAATGTCAAATCTGTTTTGATATTTGTTGGACTAGATGATTGAAATAATCAAAAAATAGATTCGAAGTTATTCATTTAGAAAAAGAGAGAGTCATACAACATCGGTTGACTTCTTTTGGCCCACCTTGTATAAGAGTAAGCATAAAATATATTAATTTTTCAACCGCTGCGAGTACCTACTACACTTATTTTAGTCACACAGCGCGTGAACGCTTCATCGACTATCAAATGTTTCAGCGTCACCGCGGAGTGTAACTCGGATTTTTTACAGTTACGATACGTTTACAATTCCTCTTGCATTTTCTAATTTATTTTTCGCAAATACGGGGGCTGTTATGCATTTTGTTCATTAATATTTCGGCTTTGTTCATTTTTGGTGCTATCGCTGTAACAAAAGTAATTCAACAAGTTAGATGTGTATATTTTAGTATGTTTACGTTTAAATCTCTTTGTGAAGGACCATTTGGTTTCATGAAACTTTTGTGCTATTTATTAACTGCACGTTGAGAGCCAGTTAAGTTTAACTGCCATTTTCTTTTTAATATTTTCTGTAATGAAGTCACTTTATTTTTTAATATTTTGTATGAAATGTTTATGTTAACGCTTTGTAAATAAACACAGTGTAACGGAATGCATTCTTAATGGTGAGTTAATGCATCGTAATAAGACAGAGGCACCGCTTAATGTAGGACAATTTAATGTCTTGTATTTTTTGACTTAGGTAGTTATTGCACTGAGACCATATTTTGCTCAAACCTAACAAAATCATGGTTATTATTATAAAAAACATATTTTGTTCTGAGATCCATTGGGATCTCAGAATTCGTCCTCTCTAGTGGGCTTGCGATCTATTTTATCAAAAGAAAAATATTAAAATAAAGCATAAAATATTTTTTCTGAAAACGACAAAATTATCTGTTCAGTATCAAAATTGTGTCAAAATCTCAACACTGAAGTCTTCTTAAAAGTGGATTGGCTTTAGATTAGTCAAATCCCAACAATATAATCAAGATCTACTATCTACGATCACTAGTTTTGACTCTGAAGAGGAAGCAAAAAGTAAACTTAGCCAACTTTAAAAAGTCCTATATATATAGGGCATGTTTAAGTATTTCATGAACACCTCATATAATTGCGTTTTAGTAAACTACCAAAGTGTGTGAGGATCGCGGTTAAACGCTTGCTATAAATTGAAAAAAAAAACAAGATTGATAATATATTTTTTTGTATTAAAAACTTGTATTTACAAAAAAAAGTTAAAGTCTAGATATTATCACAAGCCATGTACTAATTACATTGTATGGAAGATAATGTAAATAAAACGAAGATTTTACATAAAAGCTATTTATAATATCTTTCAGTCACTATCTAATTTAATTCGTAGCACTTAAAACAAACTTGAATAATCTTAGTGCAAGTTTTAGGTGTTGTAAGTTGGAGCAAACGGATACTGGAGTGGAGACCGCGTTTAGGCAAGCGTAGTGTAGGACGCCCTCCGGCGAGATGGAGCGACGATCTGAGGAGTGTAGCTGGCAAACACTGGATGAGAAGAGCCGAAGACCGGGCTCAGTGGCGCGTCTTGGGAGAGACTTACGTCCATCAGTGGACTGCAATAGGTTGATGATGATGATGATGATGAAGTTTTAGGTCCAGATGAGATAATAAAGTGATGTGTCTACAAAACGTAACCAATGCTAACTTCCAGGAAGAACAATTAACTCAAAGTTACCTACCCAACTTCACAACTCCAAATACCCTTTCTCAGTACCTGAAGTTTAAGAGTTGGCTAATGATGCCCGTTTATACCAATTTATGCTTGAAAGTTGGTATTTAAATGCCTGAATCATTGAGGGTACTTTTCGATATATTTAAATGGGTCTACCGTTTCGAGTTGTGGAGATAGAGCCTTGTTTTAGGTAAATTATGCGAGAGATAAGAGAATTTACTAATGTAGGCGTTTAGGGTGACCCATTAATTTGTGAGGACTTTGATTAGTAGGTAGCTCAAAGTTTGAATAGGTCATTTGACAGGCGTCACAGCTCAGTTTGTAGTAGCTGACTTCCATGCTGTGCGTGGGTTCGATTCCCACCGAGAGCAAATGTTTTTGTGATGTACATAAATATTGGTTCTGGTCTGGGTATTTCTATGTATTCTATGAATGAAATAACAAAACATAGTGTAGGTGTATAAGTATTCTATCAGTAATCAAGTTCCCATAGTTCAAGCTCAGCTTAGTTTGGGACTAGAGCGCGATGTGTGAAATGTCCCTGAGTATTTATTTATTCATTTTGTTTTGTGTTTTAAATGTACAACACTTAAATTTAATAATTAAAACTTTAAACCACAATAGTATTAAGAATATTTATTCTAATTTATAGTTTATGGCCCAAAAATGTATATACATGTAATAATGTAATTTTTTGATAAACTGGAATTTCGATTCATTGATAATCAGAATCAGATTATAATCAGGCATAATCAGTCTAATCATGACCTGATTATGTGAAGAACGTTAATTATCAATTAATAGTCGTAATCAGACTACTAACTTACTTTAAAAGACTATGATTGCAAATAAATGTTCCCATAAACACATTTCATAAGCACTATAATTTTGAATCAAAGCAAGCTTTAACACACCTTTCCACGAATCATCCCATTCCCACTAACACCGAACTAACGAATTCCGTATGTTAATCTAGGTTCGGCTACAGTCACTCTGTATTTTCAACACAGGTATGCAAATACTAGGAAATAGTCTAAGAGGGCGCGATAGACGAGCCGAACGTTTACATTTTAAATCCTAGATGTTGTGAAATGTTGGTATAAAAAAAAGAATCATCAAATCGGAGGACTCTGTCAAAAGTAATGCTGGATCACATAAAAAAATAATCACTTTATTACTGTAAATAATACAATATTGGAAAAAAACTCTAAGTGCGAGTCGAACATGCGCACGAAGGATTTTATACCGAAACTCACATTTTTGTATGAGCCCCTTTAAAAGTCAATTTTATTCCGTTTTTTAGTATTTGTTGTTAAAGCGGTGACGGAAAAGCATCATCTTTAATTTCAACTCTCTAGCTATACGATCAATGAGATACAGCCTGGTGACAGACGGACATACAAACATACAGACTGACAGACAACGGAGTGTTAGAAATTGAAACCCGTCTTACTCGGGTATGGAACCGTAAATACAAGGCATTTGCTGATCCAGGCCTTTTTGCAGTTCTGTTCACGGATTTGCAATTCACAGAATTAAATGCAAGCTTCAGAGAAACCAGTAACCGCTTTTGTGGCCACTCCAATTTCCGTGATAGCTTGACACTTGCGTTCACAGTTTCAATCACAAAGCAAGTCACTGCAAGTAACAGACATTGAACATTATAGAACTGTCTTTATTTTTTTTTAATTTAATAAAAATAAAAAAAAATAACAACTTAAAAGGTATAAAAATCTTATATTAAAAAGTGTAGTGAGTAGAGTTCAACGCACATGGCCATATTTGCTAAACCAACAAAACCGACAATCAGTCAATGAGGGTTTTCTATATTTTTTCTGCCACTAGGCGGCGCTACGTAGGCGTCAGGTCCAAACATCTGTCAAATAGCAGAGTCATAGATACTGAAATTAAATTATTGAAAAAAATTAAAGGAATGATTTTAAGAATAAATAAACCAAAATATATACTTAGAGAATTACAATGAGGGTTTTCTGAAATGATCTCCGTGAGATGGCAGGACTGTAGCGTCAGGTCCAATCTGTCTGGACTGTCAAAATACATACAAAAATTGTAGCGCCGCCTAGTGGCAGAAAAAGTATAGAAAACCCTCATTGCAGCAATCGAATACTGGAGTAAAGACCGCCTTTAGGCAAGCTTAGTGTAGGACGCCTTGTGGGAAGAGTGAGAAGAATGGCTGCAAAATAAAGCAGGCAAACAAGGGATGACGACATTCGAAAACCGGGTCTTGTGAGAGTCATATTTTTTTGCTTCATTTTACATTATAAAATAGACTGTTAAACTCATAACCTTTCTTTACTCATACGTTTTTTCGTATTTTTCTTTTTTATTTCCTTAACCATTATATCAGAAGTAAATAATTTTTAGCACGTTTCTTTGCCATCGAATTTTTATTAAGACACGGATAATGTAGACAGTGGTTTCCGACATCAACATCAAATCAAATCCAAACAAAAACTGATCTACCTTGCTCTTGCTCTTGCACTAGCACCCTGAATCGATCTCCCCGTATCGCGTGCTCCCAAAGCGCAACGAGTGGACTTCGATTAGTGACCTGACGGTGTCGATTCCTCAATTGAAGCTGGAACCAGTTGCCAGGATTTACTGAAGCGATTTATCCTGAAAAAGTTTCATGTACCAATCTATTTATGTCAAACTGTTGCTTACTGCTAGAAGGTACTATAAAAAAGTAGTTCGATCCGTTGTATAATGCATCATTGTAGGATGAAAAAAACTTTGGTCTTTTGATTACTGCATGTGTGACATTTAGAAAAGAAAGCACTATCACTTTTTTTGCTCGTTTTTTTATTTCTAACGATGAGTCATTATTGTTTCAAAATTTCTAGTAAAAATGTATTTAAAATGTTGTGTGACTTAGATACATATTTTCTTATAAAGATTCTTTATTTGAAACAAAGATTCAATATCTTTATATATTCAATAGCAGAGAGATAATTATCGTAATGGAAATGAGAAAAGTTACATCTCTTAGTTACAAATAAATAATACATGAACACCAAACTCTCTGTCTGTACCTATGTTTACTTATAATTATATTACTGTGTCGTAATTAAAAATTCTCTTAACACGTTAGACATTCTCTCAAAGTTCTTGGCAGGTAGGCGCAAGAGACTTGTTTAGAAAAGGGTAGGTATGGTGACGTATAGTGACAAAAGTTTGTCTTTGCTTAATCTTGGAGACCAAATAAAAACAAAAAAAAAAAAAGAAAACAAAAAAAGATTTTAATAAATGTTATTTGTGTAATTACTTATGATTAAGCTTATCTTTTTGCATATAATTTATTAAGGTCTTGTGTTTTTGTTATTTTGTGTACTAACAGTAAATAATATATAAATGTATAAGTAAGTACTGTAAGAAGTTCACGTTTTTTTTATTTTTTTAGAATCACAATTTTACACTAAAGCAACGCCATGCGCTCAAACTAGTTTGCAAAAAATCTAATATTATTTAATATACCTTCGGCAAAAACAAATATTCTAAGAATGTATACAATATAGAAATACTTTCTGGTTCCTTGATGTATGCCGCCATGTACTTAATAACCTTATCAAAGCGGTTCCCAAAGAAACCTTAATATTACTTCTACCTGTATTTTTGCTTATTCCTTACATATTTTACTCAAATATTGTGTGATTTATTACCATTTTTAATATGTTCCGAGTCAAGTCAAAATATACATTTATAAAAATAAAAATTCACGGACATTTCACACATAACACTGTAGTCCCAGACTAAGCAAAGCTTGTACTATGGAAACTAGACTGCTGATAGAATACTTATATACATTTTTTTTGTAAATTTATACATAAAATACAAAGAAATACCCAGACACAGAACAAATTATTTATGTTCATCGCACAAACATTTGGTATGGATGGGAATCGAACCCACGATCCACAGCATGGACTACCAACTGAGATGTGACGCCTACATTATACGTACCTATTATACGTTTAAGATTGTCACATTTATAAATCTTTTTTATTTATTAAAACTATATTAATTTCTCAAATTGTAAAAAGCCAAATTAGATACTAAAGCATTGATTTAGAATACCAAAATTCGTTGTGTATTGATATGTTATTTTCGCGAACTCTATTCACCTCAAATCAAATCATTAACTGTATTTTTACCTATACCAATTTGACTTCTAAAAATGTCGCAAACCTAACTCTGTAATTTTTTTATTGTTCGTTCATAAATATCTGTAGTACATACTACAGTACCTCTACCATGAGTTGTCACAATAAAATCGCCTGACTTTACTACAGTAGTTACGTCAATATTAGTATTACGAATTTTAGTACCCAACTATCCGCTAGAGGCGCTGTACAAATCTTCATACATTTATAGTATAGTATATATAGTATAGTAATAACTCTGGTAAAGCTACAGTTCAGAAAAATGTAGCTTGTCATCGCCAATTCCAATTTTCCCAGTACGGAGTACTTAAATAAAAAATGTTATAAAATTTCATTTTCCTTTTTATGATGCCATCGTAAATTAAATTGAGTTGTGTACACGGTTGAAATGTATAGTCAAATTATAAAACAATGATATAGAATAGGAGTCATTATTGAATATATGCATTTATACCAAGGCGATGGCGGGACGACCTCGATGCTTTCGAGAGGGACTGACGGACGAAAGCAGAGAGCAGGGATGAGTGAAAGGATTTGGGGAAGACCTTTGCCCAGCAGTGGGACGAAATATGTTAGGAAAAAGAAAAAAAACATGCATTTAATTTGAAAAAAGTATTGATTTAAACAAATCATACAAATAGTACAAAATATTTCACAAAACTGAGCATTATTGAGCTGATTATGGAAATGCTAAAAATCTGTTGTTATTCCGGTAATGATTCAATAAAAAGTTTAATTAATAAGACTTCAAACTTTATTTGGAAAGCTAAATTATTTTAAAGTTTAAAAGCATATAAAAACATAAAATCCTTCATCAGAAGTTCAAGAATAAACTTTTTATACAATTTTCCTTTTTATTTTTATGTGACTACAGCGGTCTCAGCCGTATAATAAAACTTTTTTAGGTCACGAATTATATCTACTTATTTCAAGCTTCAGTCACCACAAAGGTAATTACTAAACTTTCAAAGTACTTATACCAACTAAAATTTAAAAGAATAGTAATTTTTTTAGTAGCTTAGTAAGTTTATTATATATTTATGGATTGTTTACTATAGAGTTGCAACTTATATATATATAATAATAGCGTCTAAGACCTTTCAGAATGCAATAGGTCTCCATGACGCTTTAGTAACTACCGATTCATCATCTCCGGCTCCCCTACCCCTACCCTATCTTGAGGACTTTTTCAGAGTCATTTTTACCTCTACTACTTATTACCTTAATAACCGCGCTCTGCTCTCTTTTTTTAAGGTAATTTATTAAAACATCTTTTTTTGTTTCGTCCGATTCTTATCGAAATATTTTCTGTTCTTCTTCTTCTGTTTTTTTTCTGAATCTGGGCGTTACCATGTAGGTATTTACAAGTTAAATGTATATTCAATCAATCTAGTTTCCATAGTACAAGCTTTGCTTAATTCGGGACTAGAGCGTGGAATTTGCAATGTCCTTGACTGTTTATTTTTCTCTATAACTGTTACTTGATGTAAACTTTAACATACAAGCTCGTGGTCTACATGCACTGGAATTGACTGACGAGATGACTGAGTCTGTTAATTACTAAAATAACTTTGTAATGGAAACAGCCTATTAAAGTGAAATGCGATTTTACTCGACTGTTCGAAGCGAGGAATATTTTTAATAGTGGAAACCTTCAAAATAGATTATTTTCAATAGTATTCGTACAATAAATCATTGTAAGATAATAATAGTTTTATATTTGTACGACAATTTCAAAAAGTTTATGATTAACTATCGCTTTAGGTATCAAAAAAATATTGAGAAGATAATATTTAAAGATTTTAACATATTATGTGAATGAAGACGTAATCATTATTTCAGTATTTTATTTATTTCAAATAGGTACATATACAAAGATATGGCACATTTTAATATACTATATATATTTTAATATACTATAGGTATACTCTATATTTTGATATTAATCATTTTAGTAAAGATACAAAGATATTGCATTAAAATTTAATCTACTTTTATTCATAAAAAAATAATCTGAGAAAGTCTATAATAAACGCTGAGCAAATTAAATTGTAAAATATTGAAAATATCCGATAAAGTAGTTTCATGTTGCTGATTGCACAGCAAAAAAGCGGGCGGAACTAAATCGGCTAGTTTGGCTGAAACTTTAATTAGTTACTGAAAACTTTTTAAGGGGCTATGCAAATCGTATTGCCACTGAAGTTTTCCTGCTTCGGCACTTGGACGCTATACTCTGAATTAGTAAATAGGAAATTGAATTTTACGTTGGTATTTTATGTGTACAACCAAATGGAAAGCAGAAAAAGAAAAACAAGAATATCATTACCCAACGGAATGGAACTACTGAAGATCATGCAAAGCCTCATATCTTAATTCCAGACAGACCAACAACTCCGGAAATTCTTATTATTGACAACAACCAAGCTGTAACGTCTAAGATGTCTCAAGAAAATGTAACAGAAATTAAGAAAAATGAAGCTGCTGTTACACAATATAGTCAAATTTCTTCAACACAGAGCTGTATAGAAAAACACTGTGATGCTAATGAAAAATGTATAGAAAAACACTGTGATGCTAAGGAAAAATGTATGCAAACACCTAAACCGAAAATCATCATAGTTGGAGATCAAGAATGCAAAAACTTTGCATCAGAGCTCATACAAAAACGCTTGATGAACAAGAACTCGAAGAACTATAATGTCATAAACTATTGTTACCCGAATGCACCTACTAGTTATGTGTTGAAAAATTCAAACATAAGTGATATGGACCTGAAAAGTGAAGACTGGGTTATATTAGCCATGAGCTCAAATGATAGTAACCCCACAAATTTCTTTATAGAAATATCTGCGATACTAAAAAAACTAAGTAAACCTAGTATTATAATAAATGAGATTATGTATAACCCATATTTAAATGAAGAAAAAATGAATGTCAATTTAAGAAATATCATAAAGAATTTCAGCAACTGCCACTATTTACCAGGTTGTAAAACATTTAATAAAGCATATGCTTCACACTTTACCTTAAATAAAATTAATGATTTTATCAACACTCATGATTATATGAACTGCTTTCTAGGTAAAAACATAACAAAAATGAATAAAAATACTAGAAATACTTCAAACACATATAACGGATTAGAAAATAAACAACTAAAAAAAGGTACTATACCATTTTATTTTAATCAAATGAAAAAAGCCATTCAAACCAAAACAAATGAAAAAATAGAAATAGAACAGATTAATAAACCTAAACGTGGAACAATTCCATTTTATTTTGAAAAAAAGGATCACTTCAGAGAAATGGTGTCAAACACAGGAGAGTTGACTCCAAAACAGCTTTTTCGTTAATAATAGTAAAGAAAACAATATAAGCATAATGCACCTAAATGTTCAAGGAATCCGTTCAAAAGTAGATCAACTAGAATTATTTACTAACTCTAGAAAAATAGATATTCTTTGTATTGATGAAACTCTTTTAAAAGATGATGAAGCTAATCTTATAAAAATAGATGGATATGTTAAAGCAGGTAATTACTCTAGGAAAAGTAAATCTCGATTCAGAGTGGGAGGTGGAGTTAGTATATATGCCAAGCATTTAATTAATTTTAAGAAATTAGATTGGATATCAGACATGTCTATAGAGCAGCATTTTGAATGCTGTGGAATAATTTTGACTGAAATAAATTATATTATAGTATCTCTTTATCGTACACCAAATAGTAGTTTTGAACTGTTTTTAAAATCTTTGGAATGTTTATTACATAAACTTGCAGTACGAATAAAAAATAAAAGTAAAAAAGTTATCATATGTGGTGACTTTAATATAGATCTCCTTATAAATTGTAAAAAAAGTGAACTATTCAAAAATACTCTGAAGTTATTTTATATGCATCCTACAGTACATGTACCAACTAGAATAACTTCACATTCAGAAACATGCATTGACAATATATTAACAAACATTAAAAATTATCACATAGAAATACTGAATTTAGGCATATCTGACCATACTGCTCAAATTATAAATGTTCCTATTAGTATTAGTTATATAGAAAGATTCTGGTTTGATACTAAGCGAAATATTGACTTGCATATAGATATATTCAACAAATACTTATCGCAATTAAGTTTCTCTGAAGTTTATAGTGAAAGTGACCCTGAAACAGCATATAAAAAGTTCATAGAATTATTAACTCTAATATATAAACTTTGCATACCACTTGAAAGGTATAAAATAACATTCAAAAAGAAAGTTAACTGGAAATCAAAGGGTATAGTTAATTCTAGTAAAAAAAAGCGAGTAATGTACTTACAATGCATAAAAGATAATAATCCTACAAAATGTGATTTATATAGTAAATATTGTAAAAATTTGAAAAAAGTTATAAGAGTATCTAAAAAATATCTAATATAAATTATATAAAAAATAGTACAAATAAATCCAAAGCCACATGGGGAATAATCAAACAATATACAAATAGTAATAATAGTATAAAGTCTACAATAGACAATATTAAAATAAATAACCTAAAAATAACTAAACCTCTTGATATAGCAAAGTCTTTCAATAATTTTTTTATTAATATAAATAAAAACGAACAAACTAATAAAGACAAACATTATAATACAGTGAATACAAGCTGTAGTAGTATATTTCTAAACCCAGTTAGTAATGATGAAATCATGATTATAGTAAAAAACTTAAAAAATACAAAAAGTTCAGGATTTGATGAAATACCAATTCAAGTAATAAAAAATAATATTGAGATTTTAGTACATCCATTAGTTTACATTATTAATCTATCTTTTGAACATGGATGTTTTCCCTCCGACTTAAAAAAAGCACTCATAAAGCCCTTGCATAAAAAAGGTTCAAAAAATGACATGGCCCATTACAGACCAATAGCCATCCTTCCGAGTATCTCTAAAATTTTTGAAAAAGCTATTTATAACAGGTTGTTTTCATTTTTTGAATCTAATAATGTTATAAACCCAAATCAATTCGGATTTCAAAAAAGAAAAAACACAACTCTTGCTATCTTTAAAACTTTGCGACAGGTATGGGAAGAAATAAATAACAATAAACCAGGAGTAGCTTTGTTCCTCGACTTATCCAAAGCCTTCGACTGCGTAGTCCATGACATTCTGCTTGATAAGCTACAAGAAATAGGAATAAGAGGAACGGCATTATCTTTGATGAAATCATACTTAACTGACAGAAGTCAATCTACTTTAATAGAAACTTACAACAAAAATAATAAAACAATCGAACGCATAGAGTCAGGGTTTGAAAAAACTTCACTTGGTGTACCACAAGGTAGTGTACTTGGTCCTCTATTGTTTCTCATATATATAAATAATCTACCACAAATAACTAAACATATCTGTGTTATGTTTGCCGACGATGCTACGATTTTTATACCTCACGAAAATAATAATATAGACCAATTTGAAAATGAAATAAACAATACCCTTAAAATCATAGTAAACTGGTTAGATTTAATTAATCTCAAGGTGAATATTGATAAAACTAAACTATTAAGATTTAAACATTACAGAACGCCTTCATTAAACTTAAACATTCTCCACAATAATAAAGCTGTTGACGAAGTAGATGAAATTAACTTTCTTGGTATAAAAATTGATACTAACCTAAACTGGAAATCTCATGTCACTAAAATAAATCAAAAAATATCTAAATATTGCTATGCAATTTCTACACTTAGCCATGTCTCCTCTACGTCAATAGCAAAAAATACTTATTATGGTCACGTGTTTCCTCACTTGTGTTATGGGGTAATATTCTGGGGAAATTCAGTAAATGTAAATTCAGTCTTTATCATGCAAAAAAAATGTATTAGGGCTATTTATAAACTAGAAGATACTGATTCTCTTAGAACTATCTTTAAAGAAAACAATATACTCACTTTAACAGGAATATTCATATTAGAAATTTGTCTTTTTGTTAAGAATAATTCATCTTACTTTAGCACAAAATCTAGTCGGTCTGAATCTCTACGCAATAAGCACAGATATAATATTTGTATTCCACAAATAAATAACACAACATTCTACAAAAGTACTTATTATACAGCTATAAAAATATATAACAAATTACCAACAGATTTAAAAGAACTAAACGGAAACATATTTAAATATAGATTAAAAAAATGGCTTATAAATAAAGTACATTATAATTTAGCAGAATATTATGATGCTCAGTGATAATTATTAAGTTTTGGGCTGTAATTAGATAATAGTGGTTATAATACACTCGAGAGCAATGAATCCGGGTCACTTAAAGAATGTTAAAAATCTCGGAAACTAAAAATGATAGGTTAATGCAATAAATTGTATTTAATAGACAATGTAATACTCCTTAAATGAAAGTAAAAAAAATATGAGTCACCATACATTTTATTAACACAAAATTACATAAAGAAAAAAACTGCTGATCTCTCCTTAAAACAAAAATAGGAAACATGAAATTTTTGAACTTTATTACGATTTTCTTGAATTTTAATACTTCGTATTGCCTCCTCGTGCTTCCATTACTGGGTTTACGCGGTTTGGCATGCTGTACACCAAGTTCCTTATACGATTTTGGGGAATATTCTCCCATTCCTCTGTGAGAGCAATTTTGAGCTCACGAAGCGTGATTGGGGGAGGGTTTCGTTGTTTTACGCATCTGCCTAGCTCGTCCCAAGCATGCTCGATCGGGTTGATATCCGGGCTGCGCGCTGGCCACTCCATACGAGTAATGTTCATCTCTTGAAGGTAGTCATTCACAATCCTACCTGTATGAGGTCGGGCATTGTCATGCATAAATATAGCATCC
The DNA here is from genome assembly GCA_932527185.1 of Ecliptopera silaceata. NCBI lineage: Eukaryota > Metazoa > Arthropoda > Insecta > Lepidoptera > Geometridae > Ecliptopera > Ecliptopera silaceata. The sequence goes on along the minus strand of OW052205.1, from coordinate 2,142,052 downwards.
TCACCTAAATTGACCATAAATGGACCAACGTGATCATTGAGGATTTCTTCCACATATCTTACGCTAGTTAAAGAGCCGTTTTCTATGATCACCAGCTCTGTGCGACTTTCAGAAGAAATTCCGGCCCACACAAGTACAGACCCACCACCGTAGGCTACTTTTTCTTCGATGCATGCTTGCTTGAATCTTTCCCCTGGTCTTCGATACACTCTGTGTCTTCCATCGTGCTTGTAGAGCATAAATTTTGATTTGTCGGAGAACATAACTTTTGACCAATCTTCAATACTCCAATTTACGTGGCTCTGGGCATATCTTAGTCTCGAAATACGATGCCCACGCTCCAGTTTAGGGCCGTTTGCAGGTCTAAGGGGTTTTAAGTTAGATTCAGCAAGCCGACGTCTTACTGTCCATGCACTTGGGTTACTTCCTCCGAGGCGTCGAAACTGATTGGTGAGTTCAGTTCCTGTGAGAAAGCGATTTCGAAGCATGGTGTTCACCAAGTATCGGTCTTCTCGTGCTGTGGTACACCTGGTTCTGCCCGTTCCTGGTCTGCGTAGGTTAGAACCAGTTTCTTCGTAACGTCGGAGAACTCTTTGTACTGTTGACAGCGACACACCGACAGTCCTGGCTGTATCGCGCTGACTCCGGCCGGTTTCCAGCATTGTAAGTATTCTGGTGCATTCTTCAGGCGTAAGCGACATAATTTCAGCTTGAATAATGAATATAGAGCACTATCAACATGGTTTATGTACCCACATAAATGACAGATTACAAACAAAAGCAAAACCAAATGCTGTAATTTCGTAGTTCCATCTTCGAAAGTGGCCCTTTTTCAAATTTGATTTTTTTATGATATAACTTTACAATAACTAAGAAGTTTTAATACCTTAATTTAAGGAGTATTACATTGTCTATTAAATACAATTTATTGCATTAACCTAGCATTTTTAGTTTCCGAGATTTTTAGGATTCTTTAAGTGACCCGGATTCATTGCTCTCGAGTGTATAATAAAATAATATTTTAATGTAACTAATACTAAGTAATAATTGTAATGTAAGTCCCTAAATTTAAATTAAAATATTGTACGCCCGAAATGGGTAGGCTGTTGAAACATTTATATATTATAAGATCTTTATACACAGTTTTACAATAAATGATTCTTATTCTTATTCTTATTCTATTCTTAAATGAGGTCACCTAGATCTTCTATATAAAAATGAAACCCGTTTTTCTTGGTCACGGAATCACGCGTGAATGGCTGGACCAATTTCACTAATTCTTTTTTGTTGTATTTGTTATTATTAGGAGAAGGTTCTTACGGAAAAAAAAAACAAGAAAATCTCTCAGAAAAAAAAGGCGGTACGAAGTTCGCCGGGACAGCTAGTTTTAAATAAATATAAATATTCACGGACATTTCACACATCACGCTCTAGTCCCAAATTAAGCAAAGCTTGTACTTACTATGGGAAATTGATTGCTGATAAAATACTTATTGTGTACCTTTTTTTACATACATAGTAACACCCAGACAGAACAAATGTTTCTATTCATCACTCAAACATTTACTCTGAGTGGGAATCTGGTGGGTTTAAAATAGTCTGATACAAAAAATTGCAACTGTTGCCAAATAAATATAGCAATAAAAATATGTTTCGTAACAACTCTTCGATTGTGGACATGTTCTATATCAAAAGGTTTTATTTCCCACGAGATCGTCATCCGTGCTACATGTTTAAACTTTGCTGAAATTCACTGACATTTTTCAACAAACATGGAAAATCCATCGGATAAGTTAAAGCTTGAGGATTTACCCATATCACTTTTAGGAATTAAACAATATTCTTTCAAATATTTTTATTTTCTTTGCATTTTATTATTTTTTTGCTGGCTGGTGTGTCCATTAAATTATGCCCAATGAGCCCAAGGATTCATTTGAAGATTTTTTAAGTAATAGTGCAAAAAAATAATAATTTAGAAACATTTATTTGCGGACAGGTAAAGCTAACATTAGATTAACATATGCTCTGTAATAAGGAACAGTTACATTACAACCTATTACTAAAAATATTCAGAAATAAGAATTTTTTTATTAATATTAAAATAAAATAAAAAGGATGTAATAAGTATGCATTTTCTTGTGAGAGTATATTATTTATTTTTTAATTTTCGATCACGCGGTTGTGTTTCTTACACATAGGTTAGCAAACTACGATTACTACAGATAATTAAATACGTAGTATGATTATAGCCACGATAGCCTGCCACTTAATAACAAAAAAAAACCTACCAGTCTGTGACAACCATCACTCGTTGACACATCATGTCAAAACCAATGCTTTCGCAAATCAGTGCGTCAAAATTTCTAGTAGATTTTGCATAATGTTTTTATTTTCCCAAAATCTAAATTATTTATACTAATATGATAGTATGCAGTGAAGTAAGGTCTAATGAATGTCCTGATGCAGCGTTCAGAAAAAGGGCATTACGAGATGCCGTTATTTGTATCGGCTGGCTCAAACTAGTAAGTATTTATCAGTGGTCTGAGAACTACATGTACTTATCATGGTTTACACACAATAAATTAATCATAAACCAATAGCTCCTTTTGAATATGTGGTTTAACGTAACAGAATAATTTTATACCTACGAGAAAACTATACTAATATTTTTTAGTTTGTTACAAAACAGGCTAAAATCTGGTATATTTCATTAAATATTGATAGTGACGACCAATAACGAGCAATAAACACAAAACTAAAGTGCTCAAGTCTACAAATAGCTGCAAATGTAAGCGCTGTGTAACCGCATTATGCAAAACAGTATTGAACAAGCCCGTAACAAATAGCAAAGTTGCCTTTAAAACCAGTATGTTACTTTGAACAATGGAAAGTTGCTGTTGGGCATAAATTCATATCCTATACAAATAAGTTATTGTTGTGAAGAAGTTGCACGCAGCTACTTAGGCTACTCCTACGCGTTTAGGCTACGCACAATTACGAAATGATACGCAAGGCTACATAGCTCTTGAAAGTACTACGCAGAGCTACTTGTAGCTACACATGATTAGGTAAGGTTAGTTTTGAAAGTGCTACGCATGGCTAAACTAGGCTACACATGGCTACTAGTAGCTACCCATAGCTAAACTAGGCTACACATGGCTACTAGTGGTTACCCATGGCTAAACTAGGCTACATGTGGCTACTTGTTGCTACACATGGTTAGGTAAGGTTAGTTTTGAAAGTGCTACGCATGGCTAAACTAGGCTACACATGGCTACTTGTAGCTACGCATGGTTAGGTTAGGTTAGTTTTATGCCAAGATTTTATGAAAATAGCAACACAAGTCTTGCATTATACTGCAAACAACATAATATATGCACAAAGTCGAGTAATATATTACTATAAATAATCCATATAAACCTTTATGAAATGATTGTATTAATATTGAATAACTTACATCTATCAAATATTTATGGGATGAATTTTAATCATAAAGAATAATTTATTCATTTGTTCTAAATTGTTTTCAGATATCAATAATATGCTATATGTTGTTATACTTTATGGTGTACTCAAACAGCAAAGGGCACATGTCCACTGTTCTTCAAATAATGATCCTCACGACCATACCGCCGCAGGTCTTGCATGGAATCTTACTGTTCCTTGGTGCTCTTGAAGTAAGTTAGTAGTCTAGAAGGTACTTAGTTTTACAGAGCTCAAGGAACTCTTTATACCTTTTATTTTAGCAAGCTGAAGTGGCTGTGGGCCGGCCATGTTTGCCACAGAACAGTCGTTGGATTGGATAGATAAATTTCAGACGTCTCAGTTGGTGGTAGCTCTGCCTTCCATGCTATGGGTCGTGGGTTCGATTCCCACCCAGAGCAAATGTTTGTGTGATGAACATATATATTTATTCTGCGTCTGGGTGTATTCTATGTATTTTTTACAAAAAAATGTACCTATTCAATATACATAGTACAAACTTTGATAAGTTTAGGGCTAAAGCGCAATGTGTGATATTTATTTAAACATATATGAATAACAAAAATATAAATCAAATAAGGTTATGTTTTTAATCAAATAGTGGTATTCATATACGAATAAATAAGCTAATGTTATATAAAACATTTAGAAAGAAATTTAACTGTTTTTGTTTTATCTATCTTGCTTTGGTTTATACAGTTGCAAAAAATCTCTGAGTCCGTAAGCTTCAGAGCACTTTGTGCGATCCCTCTACAAAATCGCCAGCATATTTCCCTATTTTATGATAATCCACCTTTAGATCCTGACTGCCTCAGGCTCTGGCAGGTCGTATAAAAACATATGGATTGTAGAACCTCTTTGAACATCATACTCTGCCACTTGTTAGTAACCTATGATGTTTCTAGTCTCTTTGTGTGGTATCTCTTTCAATTTAGAGTAAATAGATCGATTGGGATCGCCCGCTAGCTATTTGCTTTTCATCGTGATCTGGGTACGGAACCCTCGTCATGGCTTAATTATAACTATCAATATCGATTGGCGTTTGTCTTTTGACGCTTATTTTGCATTTATTACCTTACCTGCTTAAGGCAGTCTCACTAAAAAACGCATTTTCTGTATTAAAATTTAACTGAAATAAATAAATTAAATAATGCTGGACAATCCACACAACATCATCTAGCCCCAAGCTAAGCAGAGCTTGTGTTTTGGGTACTAGAAGACTGGCATACTTAATACAATACATAACATAGATAGTTTTTTTTTATACATATAAAATAAGACCCTTTCTTATACACACTCAGTGGTATTTTTTATTGTACCACATTTACTATATTTATTAAGTGAAGTTCAATGGATGGTCTTATTGTTATGGGTGATTTCTTCCAGTCAACCTTAGGAAAAATGATATTTCGATCGAGTTTCAAACAAGTAAAAATAACGATTAATATACTGTTACTGTTATCATAAAAGGTCCTACCACTACTCTTTATTTTGATAGGTGACCGTTTTTCGGGCTTTTGCTAGAAATCAATATCTATGAAAATATTGCACAGCGTCATCTATCGTATTTCTTTTGTCGCATTTGCCACCCGTTGTATCGCATTAGTGAGTACATGAGCTGTTCATTTGCTTATTTGCAAACATACTAACACAGTAATACTTAAGTTAGAATAAGGACTATTATTATTATTATTTTTTTTATAAAATCAAATAAATTGTAATTGTTGACAAGCCAATGGTATTTATGTAACTAAATGGTTTAAGTAAAAATAATTTTAATAAGTAATGGTGGTTTGCATATTTAGTTTGATTTTGTTTAAGAATAATAAATTCTTCCGCGTTTGACTCATCATCGCATCTTAAGTAAATGAATATCTGAATATCTTTTTAGTTCTAGTAGTAAGTTTGGGACGAGAGCGCGATGTGTGAAATGTTCCAGAATATTTTATCCTGTTTCATTTTTGTAAAATACCTATAATGATTTCAGGAGAAAGTTCCAGCTCTAGAAATCAGCCTCTGGATGTGTTTACTGATGGCTTCATATACCACCGTGCTTGGTGCCATGGGGTGCATTTACTTCATAAGAACAGGTCACGAGACTCTGCACTTCTTACTGGCAGTTGCGTTCGCTATACTCGCTCTCTCTATATTCAGTAAGTTTATTGCAAGCTTAAAAAACAATACATAAAGTAGATAGATAGAAAATACTATATACACCATAACTTAAAAATAAACATGTAAAAAATTAACTAAAACTAGACTATGACACACAATAGGCGGCCTTATTGCTGAACAGCGATTTCTACAACAACCTAGTATAGATAGAATCTTATACATTATTACTAAGTATGGATACGAAAGACTCGAAGTTAAAAAATATCCAATATTATCTGTAAGTATCGATATTTTTAAAAACCATAAATAGCATATTTTTACTTTTAGTATCGATATTCTATAATTTTGATTCTTGTGTTTCAATACTTTATACATAAAGTATTCAAGCTTTTTATACATGATTTAATTACCGTTTTTTTTGCGTTGCTTAATTACACGTTTGCAGTTTGTCAATCCCAACGCTTGTCGATTCATGCAAATAAAATACTGATACTCAACGTTTAGGTACTAGTTTAAATTAATCGTTGCTTATAACCGGTTCTTGCATAAGAACCGCTTCAGTGTCACTAAGTTAAATTATGTTTATTTCATTAAGTAAACTAAACTAGTTTATTTAAAATAACTCAAAGTCAAAGTCAATATTGCTTTATTCAGTAAAATCACAAGGATCATTTAGAACTGTCTTTGAAAATATAGTTTGCAAATTCACGACTGCTGCAATAACCATAATTTCTCCTCTTAGTGATACCAAATAAATATCGGTTCTACTTTGATATTATTAGATCCAGTATAAAAGTATCGATATCTATGAAAAGGAGCAACTTTACTTAACACGATCGCACCCACAAGACACTTATTTTCCAAAAGAAAACATTGTCACTGTATTTCCGATATACGTAGGTATTCGGCTGAAAGTAAACACGCCGTAATTTATTTGCCAGTACAAAACCTACAGCGTTAAATTTCGCACATGACTGCGTTTTTTCAAGCTGAACGCGTTATGGCAACAGCATTACCCCAGGGACATAACCATGGAACCTATTTTGTATTTATTGTTATTTCATCTCTTTTTTACCTTTGCGGTTGTGGCTGGTTACAGGTTGAAAAAAAGGTGTTTTATTGACGCGGAGTTTTGAAGTTTTATTTTATTTTCGTTGGGAAACAAACAGTACAATAAACTTAAATATATAAACATTATATATGTTTATTTATTCAACAACTTTGGGCCTGTGCCAATTATCAAAAAATTAACCGGTGAATTATTCATATAGATCTCACGTTTCTTTATTAATTATATTTTACCAAGAATAATGAGCTTATTTATGAATAGTTATTTAGATGTATTAATTTTCCGATTGAATCGCAAATAGGTATATTATTTTTTTGGTATATTGAAGCATTAGGAAAGCAAGATTTCGTGATCTACATTAAATAATATTAAGAAAAATACATATGTGGCACACTGCAATGCGAGACTTTACAGAATACATAATATAAAGATACACAAAAAGTTACCTATGAAATAAATAAAGATTTTACTTTAGATCTATAATAGTGAATGTATTTCTGACAAAAGAATAAAACCAAATTCGAACGCCGACCGAGCAACGCTTTTGAAAAAGTCCTGAATAAAAAGTATCTGTTTGTAAAGCTTGTATAGGTTTATAAGCTTTTTCAGAAAAAGAGCCGACATTATTTTTAAATCTGTGCGACATGTTACAGCTCTCTTTAGGATTTCCAAGCTTATTCCACTTAAATTGCTTCTCGTGTATTGTGCAAAAGCATTTGGATAAACTGGGCTTGTGTTAGTTCAAATCGGTTTGCAATGGGAAATACGCTTTATTGTGTAGGCTTTAGGTTGATTTATAACGCCTTGTAACAAAATACTACTTAAAAATGAACTGGAGAAGTAGTACTAGGTTTTACCAGTACAGTAATAAATTGATACTACTACACAGTAGTATTTTACTCGAACAAATAATTGTGAAGTAATTAAAATAAGTCGAAAAACTAATGAAATTAAATGACTGATACTTTAGATCATTCAGCAATTTGCTAATCAAGAGCTTTTGTGATAATTTGAACTGAGTTTGAGCTCTTTAAAGTTTGAATAGTTTCTCTATATGTATTTATAAACAAAATGTATGTAAGTGTTCTATCAGCGCTCTACTTCCCATAGTGCATGCCTTATTTACTTAGGACCTTAGTCATGATATTATTGTACTTATTATGTGAAATGTCCGTGAATATTTTATTTAATTATTGAAATGAAATAGTTTATTTGTCAGAAACATGGTACATACATAAGGTCTTTAAAATAAAACAGGTTTTATAGTAATAATACATTTCACCAAACAAATTGGCATACAAATTACAAAATATAATATAATGATTTTTGACAGTTAAATAAAAAATAATTTGTATTTTAACATGTCATAGAACCTTAGTCTATATACAAGATTACTAATGCATGTTTATGATAGATTTGTTTCGTGTAACTCTTAAGGCAGCTTTGAGAAGTGAAATTGAACTGTCAACCGTTTGATATATGCTTGAATATTGATTTCGCGTAGTTTCAGCGTAATTTGTACGTAGTTTGTGCGTAATTTGAATGTAGTTTGTGCGTAATTTGTGCGTATCGGGGTTATAGCAATTTGCATACACATTTATGGTAGTAAAATGCCAGTACAATGCTTATTGTTTTAACAGCTAGAGCTAATATTCTGCTGAACCTTATAAAAATATAAATAATATTCATGGACATTTGACACATTACACTCTAGGCCCAAACTAAGCAGAGCTTAAACTATGGGAACTAGACTGCTGATGGAATACTGATATACTTTTTTTTGTAAATACATATTAGAATACATAGTAACACCCAGAAATCTAGTTCCCATAGTACAAGCTTTGCTTAGTTTGGGACTAGAGTGTGATATGTGTGGCAAATTAAACATAACTTGTACAATGGGAACTAGATTGTTTATAATATCTAAGTAACTATTGAGTTTCTTATAGTTTTCTAAACCTCTTTCGGATTTTAGTACTATTTTAATAGTATTTTCATGAATTTTTTGCCAAAACACTGCGTGGACTTCGTTTGTGGCTTTGCTCTTGACTACGACTGTTTACAATGAAGGCATGTTTTAGGCGCCGATACCATGTGGCCTAGAAATTAAAGTGTATTTTTGTTAAAATATTTATCTACATTATACTTACTACTGAATTAAATGATGAATTTATTTACGTCTGTAATGTTAAGATACGAAACATATCTCAGATAACTTGCTGGTATATTTTTAGCCAAGCTCATTAAAACTTTGGTAAAAACAAAGTGCGGACCTGCGGGCCCAAAATATTACATTCACACAACTACGTACCTTGCAAGAGCATTTTCATAAACAATAAATATTTTTTTATCTGTTTAAAATACAGGTCAGCGTATCTCTATATTACATTATGAACTTGTCTAGGACTTATTATTACTTTCGTCCTTATTTCTTACTCCATATTTTATGTAGCGTGTATACTGCCTTCTTTCTGTGTAAATGCGTCCTAGAAAAGGACATTGCTTTACAAAACTGATATTGGATATCGTTTTTCTTTGTGTAGTCAAATTCTTTGGGGTTTCTAGTTCACGGATATTTTATAACGTATTTAGTTTTTTAGTTTAGCTTAGTTTAGTACTAGGGTATAGTTTTCCAAGTTTTCCACTTTTTGTATTGACCTTTGTCTTATCTTACGAAATTCATCTCATAAATATCCTTTGTATGACTGGATTTGAACCCGTGACCTCAGGATCAGAAGGCAAAGTCACTTCTACTGTATCACCAGCTTTTTTATTAGACTTGACCTTTAAGAGTTAAATCAAAAATACATAATAATCACCCATGTAATAAAAAGCATCAATGTTTGTGACACAAATAAATAAACAAACAAACATTATTATTACACCCCATATTATACGTATTAATAAAAAAAAGTATAATAAGAATCTATTCTATCAGTAATATAGTTTCCATAGTACAAGATTTGCTTATTTCGGGACTAGGACGCTAAGTATGAAATGTCTGTAAATATTGTATTTATTATTTACCTAGCCTATCTATTACTCTAGTATAATTATTTTTATGAATACATAGTATCACCTATCACCTAACCTAGCGGGTTTGATTCCGCTATAACATTATTGTTATCGCGGGAATTAAACTCGCTGTGACATCTGTCAAAATGAGTTTTTTTTTCAGCTGTAATATGTCATGACGTGCTGATCGTGTACTCTTACAAGCAAACCTTATTGGAGATGAACACTGCACCTCCTTCGATGTCGTGGAACAAGTGATGTTATGTTTCTGTACTTAATAAAGTTTCAAGTTGTATTGTATTTATTTATTGCTTACATTTTGTAGCCTAGGTCTAGTAGTAGCATAAGTAAGTACATGCACCCTGCCAGAGCACTGCAATGTAGGTATATTTACTAAATTGATTTATTACATGTCAAATAGATAAATAGTGTGTTAAAAATGACAAAAATACTAGAAATATTACAATAATTATAATGCCAAATGGTAAATCTATGGTCATTAAAAATTGTTTAGTTAAGTTATGTCAAAATATAATGATAACTACATATATTAGTTCACATATACGATAGCTAGCCTAAAATATTGTCTGCTATGAAATTATCAATGGAGTTGTTGTTCATTTGTTTTTTTAGTTTCAATCATAGACCTAGATAATGTGTGCGTTCTCCACCCAGAGAGTTCAGCACGAAAAAATGTGACGATCGTAAACGTAATATAATAATTTAAGATACTCGTACACTGCGTGCTAACGCTGCAACGCTCGACAGTAAAGCTGATGTTGACACGCAGTGTATCTCAAATACGGGATTGTTTCGATACGTGCTCATCCCCCTTTAACTACGGGTAAAGTGTGAAAGAAAAAACAATCGTGCGGTGAGTAAGTAGGTAATTATTACCATTATTCATGTTGTGCGAAAACCGTGCGCTCAAAATAAGAGTAATAATTCACGTATTTTTCAATATTAAATATAATAAATAACTGTAATTCAAAAAGTATTAAGTTATCTTAAACTTCCACATCGCTGCGCTTTTCAGCAATAGTTATTTGAATATTTTTTTGTGAAATGAAAATGCTGACAGAAGCAAAAATATATTAAAAATCGTCTGACTTTGAGTAAAACTAATAATAACTGTTATCTATTTTACTATTAAAAAACTGTAATGACATTTTTATTTTACCCAAACATGATTAAAAACCTTTTGGCAAAAGGAAAGTTATTATATTTTTTAAAAAAGCTAGAATTACAAATCTGATGCTTTTGAAAACTTATCAACAGGCACGAGTCTCTACTGTAACTTGACTGTTATGAAGAGATAATACCAGACTTGGGTGCTTAGGCATCTAAGCGGTCAGCATTATTTGGAGACAGATCAGCAGGAATTTAGGCATGGGGCACTCTTGTGCCAACGTCATTGTAAAACCGCTCTTATTACACTGATCTTAGGTAGAATTTTTGCTTGGCTAAAAGCTAATTTATAGTGTACTTGCTTACTAGTTGTACGCCTTGCAAATACGTGGCAGAGTTTGGTTAAAAAAAAACAAAAAGTTGATTCAGTAAAATCACAAGGATCATTTAGAATAGTACCTATTTACATAAAGAAATAAAGAAACATGTCAATTACAATAAATAAATATAAATTACATCGTCCTGAAATGGTGATCGCATCTTCTTCTTCTTCGTGTCGATGATCTCAAACAGGGTTTCCCCAAAACTTTGTCACTTCTATCGCCTAAAAGTGATTCATCATCATCATCCACAGCCTGACTTGACCCACTGCTGGGCATAGTCCTCTCTCTGCTCTTTCCAGTCCGCATGGTTCTGAGCCGCTCTCATCCATCTGCGGCCCACGGTATTGACGATATCGTCAGTCCACCGTGCCGGTGGGCGCCCGACACTTCTCTTGCCAGTCCTCGGCTACCACACTGTCAAAGATTTGCTCCATCTGTCGTCACGTCTAGCGCAGTGTCCGCCCAACTCCATTTGAGCTCCTCCTCATAACTCGCATTCCAACGTCCGTAAAAGTGATTAACATTTGACAAAGTTGAAAGGCGATTCCAAGTATGCTTCATGTTTGCAGCACAGTACCTACGCAATACATGTATACATCCTCACGTCACTTAGCACTAAATACACCACACAAATTGAGTTACGTTAAGCATTCGTGTGAAGTTAATTTGTAACTTCAACCCCACTGCACCCTTGGGGTTTAGTTCAGCTGCACGCTTTTATTTTTGAAAATTCACAACGGAACAGACCGTTCAGAATGATGTCGGAATATAAAGAGTTTTATACTGGATCATTCAGGTTAGTTTTATTATTTACAAAAAAAATGTATATAAGTATTATATCAGCAGTCTAGTTCCCATAATACAGCTATGCTTAGTTTGGGACTTGAGTGTCATGTGTGAAATGTCCGTGTATATTTATTATTATTTATTTATTACTATAAAGACGCCTACTTGAAGGTACGAATAAATGTGACAATCGTAAACGTATCGTAATGTTAGCACTTTCAAGACACACTGTGCGAAGACGCTCCAAAATTAGGCAGTCGAGCTGCCGGCCTATTCTTTCCTCTCAAAATCTGCCAGGTTTTAAATCACATTCAGTTTCTATAGTAACTAATCGGTATTCTGTGACATTTTATGTGTACTGTGATTTAAAACCTATAAGCCTATAATCTATAAACCTATAGGTCTACTGGTGTCAATGTCAATGCGTATTCACTCGAATTTGTCACATTTTCGATACGATTACCTATTCAAATTTATTTGTGCTCAGGACTCAGAAATAAATACGATGGAAGTATGTTACTCTTTTAGTATTTTTCCTTTTACTAAGAACATGAATGTTGTTATTATTAAGATCATTGAATATACGTGCGATTGTGTTATTTTATTTGTCTTATCCCATGTTATTAATACGTATCGTAAAGGTACGTTACACCAAACTTCACGCCCCATTTCAAGCAGAAACAAGATCTGTAAGTAAGTATCGTTGCGGTGTAGGTACAATTTCAACACTCGGTATATGTGCTTAGTGTCCAAATGTCCTCATATACCCAAAGTTACCTGCCATTATAGCAAAATGAAGTGTCCATTAAAATTCGGACGTACCTACCTACTGCGGTGGGAGAGTAATTTTCTAAATTGTTTCTAATCAAGTCATCAGCTCATGTATAAACTCTGCTTTTCGTACTGAAAGGTGGATTTGTTCATATTTTCATTGCTAAAACATTTTTTTTTTACAAGTTATAGGCAAGCGTTTGACCGCGATCTCACCTGATGTTAAATGATGATGCGGTCTACAATGTAGCACGTTTACCTAGAAGATACCCATTCACTCGTCTCTTAAAAATATCCAAATTATAGGACTCTGGAAACACAGACGCCGGCAACGAGTTCCACTCTTTGGCTGACCGCATTATTATATTACATTGATGTTTGTTCTGTGTCAAGGTGTTACTATAAGAAAACACATAAAAAAGACGTGTGGCACTCGGGGACTGCCGCGGTAAAGCATAGCATTTTTGGATTACGCATGCGCAGTGTTAGGTTATTTTCGTTACGGAATTTCTGGGTTCGGTCTCCACTCTCAAACCCCGCGATAGAAGATATGCAATAGCTTAAAAGTTTTCTATTAGCAATCTATATAGTACAAAGTAAAAGCTTTGCTTAGCCAGACCTAGAGGGCATATCAAATTGTCATGTTATATTTATTTCAGCAAACTTCTGAATACACATGTTTGCATCTATTTATTCTATGAAACAGATTGAATATATGCAAAATATGATGTCACGGAATATTTAAATAAGATATCGCAGACGGATTGGCTGTCGTTATAAAAATATTAAATTTGTGCTTCGGAATTGGCTTAGGGGAGCTAACATATTTAATCTAACTTTATTTAGAATAAATATATCTGATGTCTGCAAAGCTTATCGCAATGGATTGAGGTTATTATATGTAAAATATCTTGACTTTGAAGTTTAGCAGACGTTTTGCTAACTCAATTTAACTTGTAGGTATGTTTTTCTTTGTTGAATGTTTTGTGGACTGTGAAAGTAAAATAAATCAAATTCAATTTTAAAATTAATTATTATTTCAAATCATAGTTTGAATTTATTATAAATTGTTATATAATTATCACTATCTTTGAGATGACGTCTGATAGAGGAGAGTGGAAGAAGAAGACGTGTTGTACATAATGTGGGACGAGGGTAGGTAGATGATGATGATTATAATTATCACAATCAGGTCAAATAAATGAAGATAAAAAAGTCTGGTTTTTAGATTGGGTATACGAGTATTAAGATCTATCTAAAGACTAAGAACGACGATCTATGGCTAGCTTAATTAATTGATCGAATTTTTTTTTATTCATTTTTAAATGAATGAAATTATGATAAAGGTAATAAAATGTCAAAGCTACTTTTTTGATCCTTTAATTGCTGAGAATGTTATTTTATTATACAAGGTTATGTGAGTCAAATTCTAAGAAATGAAATGAGAATAATGTCTGCCTTGAGGGATTGTAACATTTCCACAAAGACTTATTTTTCAGCCTTTTCTTTTTCTATGAAATGAGTGTTTCTGAGAAAACAAATTTAGTGTTGGAGATTATATTTATAAGATAATAAATACACAAAGTGAAATAATTAGTGTAACTCCCATATTTATAAACGATGTAGAAACAGGTTTGTGACGCAAAGTTAGGCACATAAGTTCTTTAAGTCTTTAATTATTGTAATTGGCATACTTAGCCGCCGTTTTGATTAAAGTAAATAAATAAATAAATAAGAATGAGCGTCTAGAGAGTGTTTACACATAACTAAGCTGTCATATCTTAGGTCCCGAGATTCAACCAATCAGAGACCGTTAAAAACACGATAACTTTCCATGAAGACCCTTGATTGGCTGATGCATATGGTTTATTTTATACAAGCAGGTGCCCGTGACTTCAATCTTTATATTATGTGTATTATTGTAAAGTTCATTAAAATAAATTCAGTAGTTTTTGCGTGAAAAAGTAATAAACATACATCCACACATCCATCCATACAAACTTTCGCCTTTATAATATTAGTAGGACTTGTTTTATATGTTGGAGTAATGGTTCATAAAGCAATGCTCTATAGCATTGTGCTTAATAACCTCTCAACAATAGGCCTTCCAAATCCTCAGCTTAAAAAAAAACAAGTAGGATCTATAAAAACATACATGATAAAAACTTAACTTAAACTTAGTTTTTTTAAGTATAAACACTACTCCATTTAATTTTGTTCTGTTATATCAATGTTTTAGCTATAGATAAATGTATTTTAATCAGATAAAATAAAACAGAATAAAAACAGTAGCATCTTGATGACCCAAACCTTTTCAAGTTTAATTCAATCATACCTTCAAACAATCTCCATAAAATATTTTTCTGACAATAGAAGCCTTTTCAATTCAATATTACAGAAAATACATTTCTTTTCATAAAAAAAATATTTTTCCGTTGCTTTTGTTTCCGGGCCTGTAGATAAATGACAATCTCAATGGTAGCGAAAACGATAAAAATGTATTAAACAAATAAAAGCTATTAACAATATACATTATACATATTTTATATATATTTATCTATCTATTACCTACTGAAAAGCTAATAATGCTATTTGGGTGAATTTTTAGTTTATGTAAAAGTATCCATTAATATCTGATTATTTTATCAACTTTTTTAACGTATAAAAGAGATGGCCAATCATAACAAAAATAAAACGATATACTTAGTTTATAGTTTTAAGATGAGTTCAGTTTGACATCATAGTTTTTATATGAAACTTAGCAATGCTAAGAATATTATTAATTTATTTATTTACAAATGCATAAAAATCCAAAACGTTTGTCCAGCCACTTACTGCAATAAACAAATTTTGATTTTATTTTTTTGATTTGATTTGACTAAAAGATCACACCAATATTCAATTTTGTCTAATTTAACAAGTTACTTAGCGATTGTAAGAAGTATATTTAGCTAGGGGACTGATTGAGTTATAAATTGATTGCCGAGTTTTTTCTCATTTCGTTTGCGATGTCTATTTATTTAAAACGATAAAGTCTTTACAGACAATCGAGTGATCAGCATTGTGACCAAATCGGCCGGAAGATGAACATTGCTGATAATTTTCTATTGTCACCACAATCAGTTAAAATGAGAATGAACTATTCGTACAAAGTTGATAAGGGATCATTACCTAGATATATCTAAATTTATCATACTATATAAATACATATCATGTTATTAAATATATTAAGTACTAGCTGTCCCGGCGAACTTCGTACCGCCTTAGAGAGATTTTTTTTTTCTGAGAGATTTTCTTAATATTTTTTTCCGTAAGAACCTTGCACAGAGTATTAGAAAACTACAAAAAAAAACAGCTGAATCGGTCAAGCCGTTTTCATGTCGTGACAACGGAAAACGGGTTTCATTTTTATATATAGATTTATAGATAGATGAAATCAGAAACATAATGTTTTGAGTTTCTGAATAATGCAGCTAATCAAAGTACTCAAAGCTGACAGTATTCTATACTTATAGAATACTGTCAGCTTTGAGTGACAAAACAACGATGATAATCACCAAGAAGAATACAGTTTAGTCACCCCTGAGTATATTTTCTGTTTCTTAAATCTTATGTATGATTAATCGAATGATTATGTTTGTCACACTATATCATTGTCAAATCAAAATCAATAAAAAGTTTATTCAGTAAAATCACATAAAATCGTCATAAATAGTAGGTGATTCTGGGTGCCAGTTCCACGCAACTAGAGCCTAGAAGAAAGGTCAAGAAACTATGGCCTAGTTTCTACCTTTGTTCTTCTTTTTAAAATAATAAAATTTCAAGTAAAACAATAAATAAAATAACTATCATAATTTACTCCAATAAAATCACTTACAAAACTATATCAAGATAAATCCATCCTAAAACTATTCACTGTTATTACAAAATAAAACCATACTACTGAGAACGCCATTGTTAATACTATCCCCACCCACGCTTCACCTATCCCAGATCCTAAAAAACAACTATTATTTATAAAAATACAGTAAAAAGATACTGCTATTTGTATTAACCAATTCAAAAGTATGTACACGGCGATGCTCCACAAGTAAATTTGGACTGGAATGTCCTCTTCTAACCAGATTCCAAACATGAGTATAATACTAGCAATGAAAATTATACTCGCTATAGCGAAGAGAAAGTAAAAATACGTTAGCTCGTCTAACTTTGAGGCATACACTGCTTTCCAAGAGCCGAAGTTCACACACATTGATATAAACAAGTATGTAGCGAGAAAACCGTATATAATTCCGAACACAGCTATAATAGTAGCACCAATCTTTAGAGGTATGCAGAGTACAAAGTCGTCGATAGTTTCTAGATTGTTCCATGTCAACATCTTTATGTTCTTAAGAAGGTGTGAATCATGAATAACTTAAGCATTTTCAGTAAATAATTCAAGAAATAATGTAAATATTATGAAACACATCTTGACGAATTGAGTCATAACAACATTGACATATAATTTCTGTGGATAGATACCATAGATGAAAAAAGTATTTATACTACACCTGCTCGGAAAGTACCTTGATACTTTATCAAATTTACGGTAGAAAGTACGTCATTGCATATCGAACAAATATGCGGCGAGAAAACGCATCTGAGCGGGAGAGAAAAGTGTATGAAAATCCATTTCTTACGTGGTTTTTCTTTTTTAATTTTGGGTAAGACTATGCGCTGGTAACCTAAATATCAAAAGCCAAAAAGTTTTTACAGTGAGTTTTTATCTCCAAGTTCGCAAAATGACACTGGCCACTAGCTGTGTGTTGGATGGTGTCAAACAATTTGAAAAAAGAACATGTGAAAATTTTAGTTTTTTATTTTCCTCGTAGGTGTAGTTTAAAGCACTATGTATCACTCAAGAGAAAGTGCGATTCCCGATCTCGGGTGTTTTAAAGCCCTCGCCTGCGGCTCGGGCTTCAAACGACACCCTCGACGGTAATCGGTCACTTTCTCCTCTCGGTGAACAATGTACTATTTTATGACATGTGTTGTCCATGACATCATCCCATAGAATTTAAATGAAAACAGTTGAAATGAGAGTGTATAGTACGAGATCCGGCTGCAGGATTACTGCGCTCATCTGATTTTTGCTGAAAACCGATTTTTTATGTATATATAAAATTAGGAGAATATATATTTATCAGGTTGCCTAGCAAAATTTGGCCGCCAGTATGTTTAATTAAATTATTTTTAATTGTTTCTTGAGAAAAAATATCGTTCACTTGTTTTTTAAATAAAATAACGTCTACGTAATGGCAATTTATATGAAGATTCAAAAAAATCACGGTTGCCGTTGCGCACTTGGCCGTACCTCTTCGCAGCCAGCAGTAAACTGTATGATTTCGATATATTTATACGTGCATAACGTTTATTTATTAATTGTATATCAAATTAAATCTATTTTTTTTCTATTTTTTATCATATTTGTTTGCTTAATAAAATCTACCCGCAAATAAGGGTTGCTGATTTTTTTGAATCTTCATATTAATTGCCATGATGTAGACGTTATTTGATTTAAAAAACAAGTGAACGATATTTTTCCAAAAAAATAATTAAAAATAATTTAATTAAACATACTGGCGGCCAAATTTTGCTAGGCAACCTGATAAATATATATTCTCCTAATTATAAATATACATAAAAATTCGGTTTTCAGCAAAAAACAGATGAGCGCAGTAATCCTGCAGCCGGATCTTAGAATAGTAGAGATAAGAAACCAATTCTAATATAAGTGCGTTTGCATCATTAGTGCACTAATTGTTTGAAAGATTCTTCATTTATAGTAAAGTGTCAAGACAATGTTTGAACAACCAATTACAAAAAACAATTTGTTATTATCTGTTCATTTTGAAATGTGAGTGAAACCGCGATCGAAGGGCGTGCAATTTTATAGCTTATACGAATACCACAATGTATATATATATTTCTTTATTTAGTAATAAATCAATTTATAAATAATGAGAAACAGAATGTGCGTAGTAATTTTATTTTTACAAACTTGTAAGTTTCATTATTTCCAAAAGCACCAGTAATTATAAACTTTTCATGTCAAAATATTGAGATCCCTTTATAACAACTCTCAAGACTTAAATTTGTTTGATTCTAAGATACAAAAAACCACGACCGATGAGTTCCTCCGTCGGTATCATCCTTTTGAATACCACTTCAGCTTTGCATTTCGTGAATGGAATCAAGTAGGGAAAATTCGGAAAAGCAAGCGTAATGTTTCTTAAGTCCCAATTTCTCTGAAAAAAAAAATGATTGTTAGAATATTGACGGTGACAAAAAAGTATACCCCAAAAGTCTATTTGGTGTAACAGTAACGTTCAAAAAACTTTTTTCACAGACTTACCGGAGGTAAAGGACAAATGACTCCATGACCTCTTAAAAGCCATGTGCCATAGGTATCTATGTTGATAAAATCGCAGAACTTGTAACTCATCTGGACAAACGTACGTCTGTACTCATTGTGTAAATACTCGTAAACGTAGATAAAAATCTGGAAACAATTTATTTCGATTTATTCAGGTTGGGAGTAAAATTTTCAATGAGTATTCTTAGTACGATGGAGATAAATAAACGAGCTAGAATTCTTTAAAAAACTGGTCTAACAGTAGCCCGAAGATGAATAGAATGGAGGAAGGGAAGAAACAGGGAACATGGAAAGAAGAAAGAAGAAAACTTGATAGTCAAATCTCGATCATATTTATATGGAAACACCAAGAATATAGAGGAAACAATACAAATAGGCATTTATTAGAAATCACAACAAACATCCATAAAAAAATCCAAAGAATATAACCACCTCCTCTTAAAGTCAATTAAAAACTACTTATAATTAACTATGTATATAATATACCAGCTGATGCCCGCTTTATCTTGCTATATTATATATTTACTTGACAATTCGTACTAAGTATATCTTTATAATAGTAGAAAGTAGGACAGGGTAGGATTTCATTAAAATCCATTTAGTAGTTTTTGCGTGAAAGACTGACGAACATACATCCAACAATCCACACATCCATCCATACAAACTTCGCATTTATAATATACCAGCTGTGCCGGCGAACTTCGTACCGCCAAAGAGATTTTTTTTTCTGAGAGATTTCTGTTTTTTTTTTCCGTAAGAACCTTCTCCTAATAATAACAAATATGTACAACAAAAAAATAATTAGTGAAATTGGTCCAGCCATTCACACGTGATGCCGTGACCAAGGAAAACGGACTTTATTTTTATATTATAAGAAGATGTAAGTTATTTTACTGGATGAAGTTAATTAAGTTACAATTTTAAAGTAGGTAAGTTTTGGATAACTAGTTGACCCGTGCCCACTTCGTTGGGCATAATTCGACCGTTTTTTCTCCGATTATCTTTGCAAAACGGACTACTAGACCAGGCTCGATAGGTTTTAAAAACAAAGAAATTAATAGCAGGATGAAACCCATTAGAAAAGGAAGAGAATATTATAAAAACATAAGGAAAAATAATTTACGGGCGATCTGAGTTCGGGAAGGGGGTGGGGGTGGGCTTTTAAGGGTAAAAAACGCTTTTTCTCGATTTCCGGCAAAACTAAAAGTCCTATGGAAAAAAGTCAAATGGCAAAGTTGTAGGTAATTAAAAGATCTAAAACTTTTGCATACACACTTTTTTCACATAACTCAAGATGTATGTGAAAAATTCAAAAAACCAAGTTTTTGGTTTTTTATTAATATCTTTTACAAACAATTATATTTTTTCACTAAATTTGGTGAAAACTTACCTCTTTATGTTCCAAATACGCTGTAATTTATTCGATTAGAAATATATATTTTTTTCACCTTATTTTGATAAAATATCGAAAAATTATCCTTATTTTCAATCGAAAATTCATCCGTCAAAATATCAGCTTTCTTCAAAAAGTTGATATGTTTTCTGTTCGTTGAAATATCTTCTTTTCGATAGTGAAAAAATATATATATGTTACCATAGAAAATCTTCTCAGAAAATGCAAAAAAAATAATTAGTGAAAAAAAAAATTGTGGGATGAAACCCATTAGAAAAGGAAGAGAATATTATAAAAATATAAGGAAAAATAATTTACGGGCGATCTGAGTTCAGGAAGGGGGTGGGGGTGGTCTTTTAAGGGTAAAAAACGTTTTTTCTCGATTTCCGGCAAAACTAAAAGTCCTATGGAAAAAAGTGAAATGGCAAAATTGTAGGTAATTAAAAGATCTAAACCTTTTATATGCACACTTTTTTCACATAACCTCAAGACGTATGTGATAAATTCAAAAAACCAAGTTTTTGATTTTTTATTAATATCTTTTAAAAATCTGATTTTATATAAATAAAAATGTAACTAATCAAATAAACTACAGCGTATTTGGGACGTAAAGAGGTAAGTATTCACCAAATTTCTTGAAAAAATCCCAAAACTTGGTTTTTTGAATTTTTCACATCAATTTTGAGGTTATGTGAAAAAAGTGTGCATACAAAAGGTTTAGATCTTTTAATTACCTACAATTTTGCTATTTGACTTTTTTTCATAGGACTTTTAGTTTTGCCGGAAATCGAGAAAAAGCGTTTTTTACCCTTAAAAGCCTACCCCCACCCCCTTCCCGAACTCAGATCACCCGTAAATTATTTTTCCTTATGTTTTTATAATATTCTCCTCCTTTTCTAATGGGTTTCACCCCACTATTTTTTTTTTCACTAACTTTTTTTTTGCATTTTCTGAGAAGATTTTCTATGGTAACATATATATTTTTTTTCACTATCAAAAAGAAGATATTTCAACGAACAGAAAACATACCAACTTTTTGAAGAAAGCTGATATTTTGACGGATGAATTTTCGATTGAAAATAAGGATATTTTTTCGATATTTTATCAAAATAAGGTGAAAAAAATATATATTTCTAATCGAATAAATTACAGCGTATTTGGGACATAAAGAGGTAAATTTTCACCAAATTTAGTGAAAAAATATAATTGTTTGTAAAAGATATTAATAAAAAATCAAAAACTTGGTTTTTTGAATTTATCACATACGTCTTGAGGTTATGTGAAAAAAGTGTGCATATAAAAGGTTTAGATCTTTTAATTACCTACAATTTTGCCATTTCACTTTTTTCCATAGGACTTTTAGTTTTGCCGGAAATCGAGAAAAAACGTTTTTTACCCTTAAAAGACCACCCCCACCCCCTTCCCGAACTCAGATCGCCCGTAAATTATTTTTCCTTATGTTTTTATAATATTCTCTTCCTTTTCTAATGGGTTTCATCCTGCTATTAATTTCTTTATCTTTTTGTCATTTTTCAAGCTATCTACCCCGGACTATACCACGTAAAAGCCTTTTTATTTTTCGGTATTTTTATACAGCCTATGTCACTCGGCAATAATGTGGCTTTCTTTTGGTGAAAGAATTTTTAAAATCGGTTCAGTAGATCCTGCGATTACCCCTTACAATTTAAGAAACACACAAACTTTACTTCTTTATATATAACTACCTGACCCGTGCCCACGTCGATGGGCATAATTCAACCGTTTTTCTCCAATTTACTTTGCAAACGGACTACCACGTAGAAGCTTTTTTATTTTTCGGTATTTTAATACAGCCTATGTCACTTGGCAATAATGTGGCTTTCTATTGGTAAAAGAATTTTTAAAATCGGTTCAGTAGATCCCGAGATTACCCCTTACAATTTAACAAATATACAAACACACAAACTTTACCTCTTTATAATATAGTAGAGTATAGAGTATTATAAAGAGGTAAAGATATAAAGAGATTAGATTGGATGATATAGATGATGGAACGTACCGACACATTATTTGCCCAAACATGTTTGTTGAAACCGGCAAAACGCACCACGTATTTGCCGCCTCGAGACGCTCGTCTCACAGTCAATGTACTATTATCGCCTGTGTATTTTGTATTGATATCAGTTATCTCTGCTCTTTCTGGTATTATCTCCATTGACCTGGGTACGAGGCGGCTTTCCTAAAAAAACGTTATTTAATTTTTTTATTCCTCTCCTCCTCGCGTCGCACTCCTCATGGCTGAGGGTCGTGATTCCCCTGCAGAATCTTTCTCCGGACGATGTCACGCCAACCACTTCTGTCTTTGGCGGCGTTTAATATTTTTTTTATTAATTGAACATGAAAGGACGAGATAGCTTTAAAATATATGAATAGAAAATTGATATTTGGCGCGAATTGTCATAAATAAACCACGTTAAATAATATGAATTGGGATTTTATATAGCACAAAACAAGTAGATATTGGTCCAGTAGACATAAAACATGCCATGGTAACATAAATGCTACCTAGCATTGCCTAGCATAGCCTGGTTGACCGTGCAATCCACCTGGATTGAATCAGGTAAAGATCTGCATACCTATATTCAAAATTGGTAAGAGGATTTCCAGGATATATATATTTGCCCAGCAGTGGGCCACTATAAGCTGTCTATTATGATGTTGATGAGCAAACATAGCCGAAGTTTTAAAAATGTTATGAAATAAATTAATATATTTTTACCATAACTTTTTATGGTCTTCCTTAATTACTTTGACTTAGGTACGTTTAGTTAACACAAAGCGTAAATAAATAAAATGACTCTGATTTTATTGTTAGAAAAAAAACTATCCCTCAAAATAATTAAACTCACCATAAAAATTACACATACTACTATTATTAAAACAAATAAGCGTATTAAAGTCATATTATAAAAACTCTAAATAACCCATAACGTAAGTACTGGCTTCATAAAAATGTGCAATATTGCGCTGCGTTCTATTAATATACCAAACTATGTAAATACCTACATCATTAAAAGTTTATTTTTTATTTTTAAAGCACTGCATCTGACTTAATTATTAGCAAAATAAAACCGGCTAAGTGCGAGTCGAACTCCCGAAGGGTTCCGTACCGAAAAAATACGTGTTGTATGAGAGCCCTTATATTTATTTTGTTCTGTTTAAGTATGACGACCAATGTGGCGCAGTGGGCGAAGGTCCGCCTGCGACGCGGAGGTTGCGGGTTAAATTCTCGCCTTGGGATAAATGTTTGTACAATTTGCAAATATTTGTTGCGGGTATTCTGGGTATTTTATATGTACTTATAGTAAAAATATCTATCTACGTAATTTATTGTATTAGGTATGTCTGTCTTCTAGTGCCCATAAGACAAACTCTGCTAAGCTTGGGGCTGGATGATGTGTGGATTGTCCAGCATTATTTATTTAGTAATAGCGGCAAAAGAAATAAATAATATGTGCTATAATATATTAATGTCATGTTGTGACAGCGGGATCTCAGTAATGGGTTCCGTTTTTTTCCTTGGATACCGTAAAAAATAGTAAATACATTGCATTTATACAACCAATGACTATACTGGCATACTATGAAACACCATTTGACAACTACATTGGTTTCAATCCTATACATAAACTAAAATGTAGTGTGTATTGATAAATTACTTAAGTATCACATTCCCACCGAGACCAAATGTTTATGTGATGAACATAAATATTTGTTCTGTATCTGGGTGCTACTATGTATTCTATATGTAAAAAAAATGTAAATTTATAAGTATTCGATCACCAATCTCATTCCCAAGCTTTGCTTAGTTTGTTTAGGGGATGTGTAAAAAAAAAAACGTTAATTTGATTTTTTTTAAATAGAAAATGCATCTGTGATTCTACGTTGTGTAGCTATTAAGAACGATTTAGTCACAACATTCGAGGAGTCGTTAATCATAGTGCATTAAAAGTACTTGGTTCCGTAAAGTTACTTAAAGATTTATGACGTTGCTCCGCTGCAGCATTAAACAGCCGGAAATATCTTTATCAGGGGGGTATCCTGACAACTGAAATGTTTTTGAACTGTTATTTGATCAAATTGCAGTTCAGTTTTCTTCTTCGTCTTTTATTGATATTTTGAATGATCGTTCTTATACCGTTTGATAGAAATAACGAAAAATCAGATAGGCCATGCTCAAATCAGGTAGGTCAGCAGCAAGTAGGTAGCTCAGTCATAATTTTATAAAGCTCAGTCACGTCAGTCCACAAAAATGCCACGGAATACTGATGTTACTATGGTAAAATCATCGAAAACTGAACTGCAACTGAAAATATATTCGGTCACGCAAGTTTCCCCTTGCTGGATAGCCCTCCAGTACAAGTGAAACGAGAAAACATTGGAAACAAACAATGTTTTATTATATGCTTTTAAAAAACTTGTTCAGAAAATTATACGAAAATAATTTTCTGATTATTCGTTTTATTTGCATTTTACGTCGTGTCCCAAAAAACATAATAAGTAGTTGTAGAAAAAACATATTTTGACTCCCTCACTACACGGAAAAGAAAAATAAAAACCATTAATTCAAAACACCAAGGACAGGGTGATCATAATTAAAAGCTTGCTGACCTTTGCTCAAAGACATGGCAACCTTGATTTGTTTTTATATTAATTGCGCATGAATTTGATATAATCATTTATTATCCAGCGATCTAGGAATGAAAAAAACATGATTATGATGTAGTAAAATGTATGACTTAAAATCCACTACTACTCCAGGCATTGGTGGTTTTGACAGCTGCTTAGTAGAGAGTTCTTAAAAATAAGTCGGGAGTGTTCTTACGAACTGTTTAATTTGGTGCCCGCGGCCAACTTTTACCACCGCGCGACACGCCGGAAAACTAAATTCCATCCTCACCACCTGGACGGGGGTGGTTCTCCACGACTACGCGGTTCACGAGATTGTTTCTGCCTCGTACGTGTAAGTTGTGGAACGAGCTACCCTCCATGGTTTTCCCTCGGAGCTTTGATAAGGGGTCCTTCAAAAGACGGGTTTATCTCCACCTAAAAGGCCGGCAGCGCACCGACAGCGCCTCTGGTGTTGCAGGTGTCCATGGGCGGCGGTGACCACTTCCCATCAGGTGGCCCGCATGCTCGTCTGCCAGCTATGGCATATAAAAAAAATAGTTGTGTACAATTTGTATTTAGATAATATTTTTTGGAAATAAATTAATTTTATACTAATATAAAAATATATATTAATATATTAATATTAGATAACTAAATAAAGAACTTACCTAATTAAAGTTTGAGTTCGTTTCTTAAAAATGAGAAAACAGGAAAAATATTTATCATGATTACAAAAAATAACTCAAAACGATAATTGCACATCAATAGTCACATATATTTTTTTTTATTGAATTTTACTTCTTTGTGGTTTTATTCTGATCACAAGTTAAATAACATTAATAAAACTAATATACTTTCACAATTGTTTCAAAAATAAACTTTCACAATGGAGCGCAGCATTCTCGGTCTTAAACGCATCGACCGAGTGCGGAATACAATGCTGCGCTCAATGACAGGCATTGCTGATGTAGGGAGCAAAACAGCGAAGCTCAAATGGGAGTGGGCTGGTCATGTTAGCCGGATGCCAGCCGAGAAGTGGGCAAACATCGTCACCCCATGGGTGCCGGAGGTCGGAAGGCGACGGCGAGGTCGGCCGAAGAGGCGTTGGAAGGATGATCTGGACGCCCAGGAGAGGGATTGGTGGAGTATCGCCAAAGACCGGGATAGGTGGAAGGCTTTGGGGGAGACCTTTGCCCAGCAGTGGGATAGTATGGGTTAAAAAAAAAAAAAAAAAAAACTTTCACAAAACGTTTAACAACTTTACATGTCAAACTAAATTGTATAGCATAGCAATGTCTACAAAAAGAACAAAGTCTACAAAAACTCATTATCGTTTCAGCACATACTCTTCATAATGCAATAGGTTCCCATAGCGCATTAGTAACTACTGATTTAGCATCTTCGGCTCCCCTACTATGTATGCTGGTCCATCAATGAGGGTTTTCTATATTTTTTCTGCCACTAGGCGGCGCTACGTAGGCGTCAGGTCCAAACATCTGTCAAATAGCACAGAGTCGTAGATACTAGACATAAATTATTGAAAAAAAATTAAAGGAATGATTTTAAGAATAAATAAACCACAAAATATATACTAAGAGAATTACAATGAGGGTTTTCTGAAATGATCTCCGTGAGATGGCAGGACTGTAGCGTCAGGTCCAATCTGTCTGGACTGTCAAAATACATACAAAAATTGTAGCGCCGCCTAGTGGCAGAAAAAGTATAGAAAACCCTCATTCACTTCAGGTCATGAAACGAACTTTGCTCCATTAGGCAGCTCTGCTTTGATTTAATGTTATATATGAATTGTGCATCAATTTAATGAAATTACTTTACAATCAAGTAATCTTGATGTTTGGAATAATAAAATAAGATTACAATTTCGTTAAAAATGTATGACATATTCTCGGCACTAAACAAAAATCATTTTGGCAGCTACATAATGCATTAAGTATTTGGTTTTATTTAGAAACTTGAGGGTCATGCGTTAATCGTAATAAAAAAAAACCTAAGGTAGCGTCTCTGGAAAACATTGATGTAGTTTTTAGATTATTTTTTGTTGGCTACTGTTTTAGGGTTTTATTTATATCAAAAAGTCTAAAAACTATATTTTGATATGAGAATAAGTATACATATAATAAAATAAAACGAGAGCCGAAGACCAGGCTCACTGGCGCGTCTTGGGAGAGACCTACGTCCAACAGTGGACTGATGAAGTTGAAGTTGATGATGATGATAAAAATAAAACGATTGTTTTTCAACCAAACTTTAAAACATAATTTGTCAAAAAAGATTTCATAATATGCCAGTGTGATCGTTGGTTGTACAAATGTATCTAATAATAATAAATAATAAGAGGAAATTACTTTATATGGCTATTACTTTGATAATATTTACTCACAATGCAGATCCATTGCATTGACAAAAGAACAAAAATACTTTTAATGGCCTAGGTATATACAGCTCAGTATATTTAGGGAACACAATGCAATATTTCTCATTTTTATGTAGCTTATCAATGTTTTGGGTCACTTCACGTGTGTTATAATGACTTTAATACGCTTTTTCGTTTTAATTGTAGTCGTATGTGGGATTTTTATGGTAAGACATTATGTTTACTAAGATTAGACTTATCTTGGGTTAACTTGTGTTTTAAGATTTATTTAAGAAGATTGCTTTGTTTTATAGTCATTATTGTAGGACGGGAAGACAACTGACAACCAGCTTCTTTATTGAATCCGTATATTTTCAACTTTAAGAATATTTATCTATACTTAAAATAAATCTGTAGAGAGGTCAATTCTGTACATGAAATATATTTTCAAAATAACTATCATGGGGTGATTAGTGATCGATACTGATGCCAAAAATGCAATCAGTAAAATTTTTGTCTGTCTGTCTGTATGTTCCTTATAGAAACAAAAACTACCCGACGGATTTTAACGAAACTTGGTACAATTATTCTTCATACTCATTTTATAGTTATGTAATTATTAATTATAATGGGCAGGTTATAGTATACTTTTCATCACACTACAATCAATAGAAGCAGAGTAGTGAAGGTAAATGTTGGGAAAACGGGAGAAGTTACTCCATTTTTTAAGCTTCCGTCGCGTGTGCAGCCTTTATGGTTAAAGTTACATAGAAATCATGTATGACGGAAATATTTTACATAAAATTGTCTTAAAAATATCCTGCAACAGCATATTATTATGTCTATCTTTTATGGTTGACTCAACAATTACACGTGTAACTCCTGATAGTCTAGCAGTTCGGAGCATTCTAATTATATTTTTATACGTAAGACTAAATAAATGCACCAAAACTCAATTTATCAACTTATTACTTTTTAGGAGACCCATCTCGTCTCCAGATCAATGGAAATGATACCAGAAAGAGCAGAGATAGTTTATGACAATCCAAAATACATTCACGACAACAGTACCGTGTCTGTGAGACGGGCGGCTCGAGGCGGCAAATACGTGGTGCACGTTACCTGGTACAACAAGCAACTTTGGGCAAACAACGTGTCGGTACGTTCAATTATTTTTAGGTACATTTTCATTGCTTTGTCATTAATCTGGAAACAGATTTGCTAAGATGCCAATTGTTATATCTCAGTTTCTCAGCACGAAGACATATTTGACATGTTTTACTGTACCTTCTTCATTTGTTACATATTTTTCTACATATTTATACATCCCAGTAAAATATGATGAGTGTGATAGCTTTGGTTGTTCAGAATGTGAATATACTATAAGTAGAGTTTTAACTATTCATTAAAAATATTCATGATTAGAACAGAATTGTGCACTTGGTGTTTAAAAAATAAGTGCACATATTTTCATTTATAGTTTAAGCCTGCTTACGTTTTTCTACATATAATAAATTTTTCGCAGCTTTTCATCTACTTATATGAGTATCTACACAATGAATATAGACGTTCATTTGTTCAGATGAGTTACAAGTTTTGCGATTTTGTCAACAAAGATCCCTATGGCAGACTGATTTTAAACTATGGAGTTATTTGTCCTTTGCCTTCGGTAAGTCTGTCAAAAAAGTTTTATTAATGTAAAAAAGTATACCCCAAAAGTCTATTTGGTGTAACAGTTACGCCAAATAGACTTTTGGGGTATATTTTTTTGTCAAAGAGAATATTAAAACAATCAATTGCTTTCAGAGATTCTGGGACTTAAAAAACGCTACGATTGCTTTTCCAAGCTTTCCCTACGTGTTTCCATTCACGAAATGCAAAGCTGAAGTGGTCATCAAAAGGATGATACCGACAGAGGAAGTCATGGCTCGCGGTTTTTTGTATCTAAATATCAAACAAACATAAATTGTGAAAAATTAAATCGCACGGGATGCGCGTAATGCATTACCTGTTTTTGAAGCTAAATTTATCACATGATTATAAATAGGAATGTTTCCTTAATTTAAGTTTAATCAAGAAAATAAAAATTAAAATAAAGACCCATACAGTATTTCATTTCAACTTGTTTTAAAAAATATACCTAGATTTTGGCAAGTTTTTATACAATATTAAACATCATAACAACTTCTTTAAACCACGTTTTGATTTTGATAAAATATAGAAATATAGGTTACTGTTTAAGGGTTTTTATTTATGAAAAAGACTACAAACTATATTGTAAATTACAACTCATGTTTTTTGCAAAACATTTTAACCTTTACTAGTCAAACTACATTTCATAGTATGCCAGTGTGATCGTTGGTTGTACAAATATAATACGAGGTAATTACTTTATAAAGGCTATTACTTTGATATTATTTACTAACAATGCAGATCCATTGCTTTGACAATAGAACAAAAATACTTTTAATGGCCTAGGTATATACAGCTCAGTATATTTAGGGAACACAATGCAATATTTCTCATTTTTATGTAGCCTATCAATGTTTTGGGCTTCACGTTTGTTATAATGACTTTAATACGCTTTTTCGTTTTAATTGTAGTCGTATGTGGGATTTTTATGGTAAGACATTTTGTTTACTTACATTAGACTAGTTTTTCTCTTGTGTTAACTTGTGTTGTAAGATTTATTTAAGAAGATTGCTTAAAATAATCATCATTATAGACAGCTTGACCAGTAGGTCAACCTACCTATAATATTTTTTATTTTTTATGAGTGTGTCTTTTTGAGAATAAATTTCTTTAAACCTAAATATAGGCGCCAGAAATTGCTTTTTAGGAGACCCATCTCGTCTCCAGATCAATTGAAATGATACCAGAAAGAGCAGAGATAGATTATTACAATCCAAAATACATTCACGACAACAGTACCGTGTCTGTGAGACGGGCGGCTCGAGGCGGCAAATACGTGGTGCGCCTTTCCGGGTACAACAAGCAACTTTGGGCAAACAACGTGTCGGTACGTTCCATCATTTTTGGGTACATTTCCGTTGCTTTTTCTTTAATTTGGGAACAGACTTGTAAAATTCTAATTGATATCTAACATATGAAAACTATCTTTCTCTAAAATTATCATAAACTAGTGTGAGGACATTTTTTTGCATATTTTGCTGGACTGCACTTAATTTTTTTACTTAATTTACTATATGTAAGGAACATTCATATAGTTCTCAGAAAAATGTAAGAAATATAAATACGTCATATGCATCCTAGTAAAATATGTCGAGTGCGATAGTTTTGGTAGTTTAGGATGTAAATAACTAAGTAGACTTTTAACTATTTACGATTAAAACAGAGTTATGCAAACTCGATGTGTAAAAATAAATACACATTTATTCACCTATCACAAATTTAAGTCTGCTTATGTTTTCTATGTGTAATTAATTGTTCGCAGCTCTTCATCTACGTATATGAGTATCTACATAATGAGTACAGACGTTCATTTGTTCAGATGAGTTACAAGTTCTGCGATTTTGTCAATAAAGATCCTTACGGCAGACTGATTTTGAACTATGGAGTCATTTGCCCTTTGCCTTCCGTAAGTCTGTGAAGCTGCACGCACGAAAAAATATGACTCATGCGGCGTTACCTCGCTCTGAGACTCATGCGGTGTTACCTCGCTCTGAGGCGTTCCATGAAATGCAAGCAAGAGCGCGAAACGAGCGACAAAGAAGCACAATCGGCCTTTGCGTTCGTTGTCACGTTCAACTATCGTCAGTAAACCGACTTTACAGACAACCATTTTTTTTTATAAAACTGTTACATCAAACTAAATTTTTTAGGTACTTTTTTTTGTCATCGTCAATATTATATACAAACTTTAATTTAATTGCTTTCAGAGATACTGGGACATAAGAAACGCTACGATTGCTTTTCCGAGTTTTCCATACTTGTTCCCATTCACGAAATGCAAAGCTGAAGTGGTCATCAAAAGGATGATACCGACAGAGGAACTCATGGGACGCGGTTATTTGTATCTTAATATCAAACAAACATAAATTTCTGGGTTTGTAGAATTGTGA
Source organism: Ecliptopera silaceata (assembly GCA_932527185.1). Classification (NCBI taxonomy): domain Eukaryota; kingdom Metazoa; phylum Arthropoda; class Insecta; order Lepidoptera; family Geometridae; genus Ecliptopera; species Ecliptopera silaceata. Next base: position 2,110,385 of record OW052205.1, on the reverse strand, counting down.
AAAAATAAAGCTTTTACGCACATCTTGTTTTCTGTTTTATTTTTAATCAATCACATTATAATAAATAGAAAATATTCCTAAACTTTTTTTATGTTTTTGATTATAAAGATTTAGAAAATTAAGACCGAAATAGTATTTCATTTCGAGCTATTTTAAAGAATATAATAGTTTATGTATTTTGGTTACATATTACAATAATAGAAAACAAAGTATTATACAATTTTAAACATCATTACAAATCCCTTAATTTTTATTTATTGTTTAACGTACCTAATTAACAAAAAGTACACATAGTAAGAGAGGAATAATTTAACAATTGATAAAAAATACGTGTAAGTGGAAAGGAAAACAAAAAACTCTTACCAAGCATTTAAGATGAGGGCAGAGTGATGATAATAAATAATGCTGGACAATCCACACAACATCATCTAGCCCCAAGCTTAGCAGAGCTTGTGTTATGGGTACTAGACGACTGACATACTTAATACAATACCTGCATTAGATAGATAGATATTTTTTATTATACATATAAAATACCCGGAATAAATATTTGCAAATCGTACAAACATTCATCCCAAGGCGGTAATCGAATCCGCAATATCCGCGTCGCAGGCGGACCTTTGCCCGCCGCGCCACATCGGTCGTCAATATGATGACGTCAAGTTTGCTATGTTTACCTATCTTTGCAGAATAAAATCTCACTAGATTATGATGAATGAAGTCAAAAAACAAATCTAGCTCTTTTTTACTGTATAAGAGCTTATTATAGCTCAACTTTGATTTATTGGAGTGTTTATGTTATTTATTCTATTGCACAATTATTATTATTTTTTTTGATCTCTAACCTATTTCGTCCCACTGCTGGGCAAAGGTCTCCCCCAAGTCCTTCCACTCGTCCCTATTCTCCGCTTTTTTCCACCAATTGCGCAATATAATCAAATTATTTTATAATAAAGCGATCTTGATACAGGAAATATGATTATAAATTTGGTTAGAAAATGTATGAATTTTATTTCCGGTACTGAACAAAGGTCGTTTTGACATGAGTTTTATTTTCAAAAAAATGAGGATCAGGTGGTACCTAAACCCAAAATAATAGATAGGTTTAGAATTATTCCGAATGTAAGTCAAGATTGAAACTACAAAATACATTGTTATAAGAGTTACATGAATAAAAATAATATTTTCACTTGTCTAACATGATTTCCTAGTACGCCAGTGTGGTTGTAAATATATAATAATAGGTAAGTAATTGCTATAATTTCGATTATATTTACGCACAAAGTTAATTCATAGCTTTAACAATGATAAAAATAATCACAAGTGCGTAGTTGGTACAACTTGTCTATTTAAACAACACACTGCTATATAATTATAACTTATTTATTTAGACCTATACTATATCGCATGTTTTTGCGCTATTTTATATCAATATTTAATATGACTGTAATACGTTTATTTTTTTTAATGATAATTGTTTGTGGTTTTTTTCTGGTGAGTTCATTTTTATATCTATATCTATACTTCTATACTAATATTATAAAGAGGTAAAGTTTGTATATTTGTTCAATTGTAAGAGGTAATCTCTGGATCTACTGAACCGATTTTAAAAATTCTTTCACCAATAGAAAGCCACATTATTGCTGAGTGTCATAGGCTATATAAAAAACCGAAAAATAAAAAGGCTTTTACGTAGTAGTCCGTTTGCAAAGTGAATCGGAGAAAAAACGGTCGAATTATGTATGCCCAACGAAGTGGGCACGGGTCAGCTAGTAGACTATGAAATCAGTCGTCACAGCTCAGTTGGTAGTAGCTACCTTCCATGCTCCATGGTCGTGGGTTCGATCCCCACCGAGAACAACGTTTGTGATGAGCACTGATGTTTGTTCTGTGACTGGGTGTTATGTATGTATTTACAATAAAATGTAAGTATATAGGTAATAGGTACGTATTCTATCAGCTATTTAGTTCCGATAGTACAAGCTCTGCTTACTCTCAAACTAAAGCATTATGTATGAAATGTTCCTTATTAAACAAATATTAATTTGTACATTAATCATCATCATTATATATTTTATATCGATCTGCGGAGTGTAGCTGGTAAACACTGGATGAGAAGAGCCGAAGACCGGGCTCAGTGGCGCGTCTTGGGAGAGACCTACGTCCAGCAGTGGACTGCTATAGGTTGATGATGATGATTATATTATATTTAATTACATTATATTATATAGATACGATTATTTTATTTCTATCTATGTGTTATATGCGTGCCTTTCCGCGTACGTCGATGCCATTCATCTAGTTGTCTCTACCAAGGAATCTTTTAGATTATTTTGTACACTAAAAAACCCAACTTTTGGTTTGAAAAAGATTAAAAAAATTATGTTTTTTTTAGGAAAGCCATCTCTTCCTAAAACACTTCGAGGCTATTCCAGAAAGAGCTGAGATAGTCTATTACAATCCAAAATACGTAGGCGACAACTGTACCGTGTCTGTGAGACGGGCGTCTTGGGGCGGCAAATATGTGGTAAACCTCGCCGGGTACAACAAACATGTTTGGGCAAACAACGTGTCGGTACGTTTTATAACCACGTTTGTGTAAGTTTGTATAGAAAATAGATTTACTAAGTTGCACATTACTATAAACACGAATTGTGCATAATGTATCGATATTTAGCGTAAACTTGCTATTTGTCACCGACAAAGAAAAAAAGGATTTGAGAACCTTGAAAGTCAACGCGTATATTTATATTCTTTAACAACAAATAACTTTGAAATAAATAAATAAATACAACATCATCTAGCCCCAAGGTAAGCAGAGCTTGAGTTATGGGTACTAGAAGAATGACATACGTAATACAATACATTACATAGATAGATATTTTTATTATATCTACCTATAAAATACCCAGAATAAATATTTGCAGATCGTACAAATATTTATCCCAAGGCGGGAGTCGAACCCGCAACCTCCGCGTCGCAGGCGGACCTTTGCCCACCGCGCCACATCGGTTGTCGTATTGTAATGAAATACCTACTTATGAAAAGTAATGAAATACCTACTTATGAAATGTATGAAATATCTAAGTACTTATGAAATGTAATAAAATACCTACTTATTAAATGTAATGAAATACCTACCTACTTATTGCTTGTGAATCTAGGTTAGCCTAAATGTTGATGATTGTATTGAAACTTGTTATACCATAATCTGCAGGTTTCTGTCTACTTCTACGAGTATTTACACAAAGAGTAGGTACAGACGTACGTTCGTTGAGGCGAGTTACAAGCTTTGCGATTTCGTCAACAAAAATGCTTTAGGCAGCCTGGTTTTAAACTGTGGAGTTATTTGTCCGATACCCATGGTAAGTCTGTGAAAAAGGTTACTAAACCTGTGACACAAAATAAGATAATACACATTTGAACAATTTTCAAACAATCAATTTTTTCAGAGATATTGGGACCTAAGAAACGTTACGATTTCTTATTCTAGCTTTCCATACCTGTTCCCATTCACGAAATGCAAAGCTGAAGTGGTCTTCATAAGGATGATACCGACAGAGGAAGTCATTACCCGAGTTTTTTATTACTTCTGACATACTGACATACTTAATACAATACATTACATAGATATATATTTTTTATTATACATATCAAATACCCAGAACACCCGGAATAAATATTTGCAGATTGTACAAACATTTATCCCAATGCGGGAATCGAGCCCGCAACCTCCACGTCGCAGGCGGACCTTCACCCGCCGCGCCATTTTCGTCGTATTTAATGTTGTGTTTACATGAATAGCGCATCAATCTGATAAAATATTTTATAATCAAGAGATATAATCATGTTTTCATAATATTATATAGTATCATAATATTAGTTAGGGATAATAAAGCATGATTATATTAGTATATTATTCTATAAAATATTATGTTTGACTTTTACTAATGGCACTGAACATGGTCGTTGTGACAGCTATATGTAGCTGACAAAACGACCTTGTTCAGTACAGTATTAATAAAAAAAAACCCAAAATCACAGAAAAAACTTACATTTAGCACATACCTACATTATTATCTTTTTTCCAATAATAATTTATGAAACGATCTTAAACTTCATTTGTCAAACCTAGTTTTATAGTATGCCAGTGTAGCCATTGGCCGTAAAAAATTATTACTTACTAGGTAATAATATATATTACTTTGATAATATTTACTCACAAATGAGATCTATTGCATTGAAACTAGAAAAAAACACTAAGAATGATCTAGGTATTTAAAGCTCAGTATTTAGGAAACATACTGCAATATTGCTCATTTTATGGAGCTAACCAACGCTTCGAGGTACTTCACGTTTCATTAGATGACTTTAATACGCTTATTCGTTTTAATAATAGTGATATGTGGGTTTTTTATGGTGAGTTTAACATTTTTTCATAGACTAGACTAGATCTATTTATTAGGAATAATCTGCTTCTTCTTCTTAAAATATTTAAAAACTAAAAGACAAACTTTTTTATCTGTTTTGAGTTTTTTTGCATCTAAGTCTTTTTGTGCACGACGATGTCATACATCTGGTTATTAGTCTGCCAAAGATTTTTTGCGTCACATTAATGGATATTTACATATTTTTTGCAATAATAAATTTTATTAAAATAGCCTTTTGTATGAAAAACATGCGTTATAATTTAGTTCACAGATTTACATTGTTTTTTAGGAAAGCCATCTCGTTCTGAGACACGTCGAGGCAATTCCAGAAGGAGCTGAGATAGCCTATTACAATCCAAAATACGTAGGCGACAACTGTACCGTGTCTGTGAGACGGGCGTCTCGTGGCGGCAAATATGTGATACGCCTTGCCGGGTACAACAAACATGTTTGGTCTAACAACGTGTCGGTACGTTCCGCCATGTTGAGTACACTTCTGTGTATCTACCATGAGTTGTCACAGTAAAATCGCCTGACTTTACTACAGTAGTTACGTCAATATTAGTATGACGATTTTAGTACCCAACTATCCGCTAGAGGCGCTGTACAAATCTTCATACATTTTTTTAACTACAGACGCTAGCGAGTATAGTAAATATAGTATAGTAAAAACTCATGGTAGACCTACCGTTGCTTTGTTGTTTTTTTACTTTAGAGTTACCAAGATGCCAATCATCATTATCATAATATAAATGTATAATCACGAATTATGTAAGTTATCATCATCATCAACAACCTGTATCAGTCCACTGCTGGACGTAAGTCTTTCCCAAGCCACGCCACTGAGCTCGGTCTCCAGCCCTTCTCATCCAGTGTTTGCTGACTATAGCCATATAGCCATACAGTCTAAACCGGTCATTTTTAACGTATTATAAATTATTCACAGCTTTTTATCTACGTTTATGAATATCTACACAATGAATACAGACGCACGTTTGTTGAGGCGAGTTACAAGTTATGCGATTTTGTTAACAAAGATCCATTAGGCAGGCTGATTTTAAACTATGGAGTCATTTGTCCGGTGCCTATGGTAAGTCTGTTTAAAATTAAACCCAGCTTTCATCACACCTTTTTACATCTTTAAAAATTGTACACGTTCTCCCCACCCCTCCCAAAGGACAAAGTCTACAAAGTCTCATTATCGTTTCAGCACATACTCTTCATAATGCATAGGTCCCCATAGCGCTTTAGTAACTGCCGATTTAGCATCTTCGGCTCCCCTACTATGTAGACTGGACAATAAATTCACTTCAAGTCATGAAACGAACTTTACTCCTATAGGCAGCTCAGCTTCGATTTAATGTTGTATATGAATTGCGCATCAATTTATTGAAATTATTTTATAATCAAGTAATCTTGATGTTTGGAATAATAAAATGTGATTACAATTTGGTTAATAATGTATGACATATTCCCGGCACTAAACAAAAATCATTTTGACAGCTACATAATGCATTAAGTATTTGGTTTTATTTTGAAACTTGAGGAACAAGCGTTAATCGTGATTTTAAAAAAAACTTAAAAAGCATCTCTGGAATAAAGCTGGGAAACCACATAAATATAGCTTATAAATTATATTTTGTTGGTTACTGTTTTTGGGTTTTATGTCAAAAGTCTACAAACTACATATATTGTAATTTTAGTGTTACTATAATATTGTAAAATAAAACTAATGTTTTTGAACCAAACTAAAACTTAATTTGTCAAACAAGATTTCATAGCATGCTAGTGTGATCGTTGGTTGTACAAGTACAAATAATATAAATAATGAGAGGTAATTACTTTATAAAGGCTATTACTTACTAACTTTGATAATATTTACTCACAATGCAGATCCATTGCTTTGACAATAGAACAATAATACTTTTAATGGCCTAGGTATATACAGCTTAGTATATTTAGGGAACACAATGCAATATTTCTCATTTTAATGTAGCTTATCAATGTATTGGGGTACTTCATGTTTGGTATCATGACTTTAATACGCTTTTGCGTTTTAATTGTAGTGGGATGTGGGATTTTTATGGTATGTGATTTTGTTTACTTGATTACTGATGATTATTATCTTGTGTTAACTTGTCTTGTAAGATTTATTTAAGAATATTGCTTTGGAAATTTATAGTTATCATTGTATGACGGGACCAGCTTTTTTATTTAATCCGTATATTTTCAACTTTAAGAACATTAATAATAAATAAGTCAATTGCGTAATTGTGACACCGCTTCTATAATGCCTTCTTTTCCTTTCAGTCATTCCTATTCCTACTCGTTCACTCAGCTCTTCCATTCCTTCACTCTCTGAAACCTAGCTTCCCATTCCAATACCACTGCATTATAGTCAGCTTGACCCACTGCTGGGCATAAACTTTTTCTTTTAAACAACATTTTTATCTATTTTCAGTCTTTGCATCCAGGTATTTCCGTGTTGGACGATGTCATCCATCAATGTAGTTGTCTCATTTAATTGAGTAAAAGTATTTTTAAATGAAATATATGCGCCAGAAATCAATTTAACTTATTGCTTTTTAGGAGACCCATCTCGTCTCCAGATCAATTGAAATTATACCAGAAAGAGCAGAGATAGATTATTACAATCCAAAATACATTCACGACAACATTACCGTGTCTGTAAGACGGGCGGCTCGAGGCGGTAAATACGTGATGCGCCTTTCCGGGTACAACAAGCAACTTTGGGCAAACAACGTGTCGGTACGTTCTTCATTTTTGGGTATATTTCCGTTGCTTTTTCTTTAATTTGGGAACAGACTTGCTAAGATGTCCATTGTTATATGTATTTTACTTTCTAAAACAATCTCTCTCTAAAACTATCCTACACTAGAGTGAGGACATATTTTACATATTTTGCTGGCCTGCACTTCGTTTTTACTATATATGTAAAGTAAAAGTAAGTAAAGTAATGTGAAGAAGATTAATATACATTTCAGTAAAACGTAAGAAATATAAATACTTCATATGCATCCCAGTAATATATGTCGAGTGCGATAGTTTTGAAAGTTCAGGATGTAAATAAACTACTTAAGTAGAGTTTTAACTATTCTTTAAAACTATTCATGATTAGAACAGAGTTATGCAAACATGATGTGTAAAAATAAATACTCATTTTTATTCACCTCACCTATCACAAATTTAATGTTATGTTTATCTTATGTTTTTTATGTGTAATTAATTGTTCGCAGCTCTTCATCTACTTATACGAGTATCTACACAATGAATACAGACGTTCATTTGTTCAGACGAGTTACAAGTTCTGCAATTTTGTCAACAAAGAACCCTACGGCAGACTGATTTTAAACTATGGAGTCATTTGCCCTTTGCCGTCGGTAAGTCTGTGAAGATTAAGCTAATGCATAGCTTCTATCACGGACCTTGAGCGTGGAGACCGAATCCAGAAATTCCGTAACGAAAATACCGAATGAGAATAACCTAACACTGCGCATGCGTAATCCAGCAAAAAATGCTATGCAATAACTTTACTGCGGCTATTAAACCACCCCACTATAAAAGTGTTACATCAAACTAAATTTTTGGGGTATTCTTTTTTGTCACTGTCAATATTATAATATCAATTGCTTTCAGAGATACTGGGACTTAAGAAACGGTACGATTGCTTTGCCGAGTTTTCCATACTTGTTCCCATTCACGAAATGCAAAGCTGAAGTGGTCGTCAAAAGGATGATACCGACAGAGGAACTCATGGCGCGCGGTTTTTTGTATCTTACTATCAATCAAACATAAATTCCTAGCTTTGTAGAATTGTATAAAATTAAAAATTTTACGCACGGGATGTGACCTGTTTTAAAGTTGAATTTATCACATTATAAATAGGAATGTTTCCTTAACTTAATTCAAGAAATATAAGAAAAAATAAAGACCCAAACAGTATTTCACTTCAACTTGTTTTAAAAAATATACCTAGACTATTTTGGCAAGTTTTTACAATAATACGAAAACAGAGTATTATACAATTTTCAACAGCAATACAACTTTTTAAAACCACGTTTTGATTTTCATAGAAAAAGGAAAAATAAAATAGCCTATAATATGCATAAAATACAAAATAAATTATGCAATAATGCAATAAATTTAATACAATAAGCTTCATTTTATTTAAATAAAATGGTTATTTTATTTTTGAATGGCTATTTGAAACGTGGTTTCTATAAAAGCGAAGATAAGAGAATAAAGCAAGTTTAACGTAAAGACAGAATCTTACCAGGCATGAAAGGAGGGCAGAGAGACGTCATCATCACTTTGTTTGCTATACCTACCTATCTTTGTGGAACAAAATCTCACTAGATTGTGATGAAGTCATAAAACAAACCTAGCTCTTTATATAGCTCAACTTTGATTTAATGGAGTGTTTATGTGAGTTGCGCAATATAATAAATTTATTATATACAATACTTATAATAAAATTATTATATAATCAAGTGATCTTGATATAGGAAACATGTTTATCATTTTGGTTAGAAAATGTATGAATAAAATGAAGCTGTACTGAACAAAGGTGTTTTGACAGCCTAAAAGAGTTTTATTTAAAAAAAATGAGGAGAAAGTGGATCCCAAACCCAAAATAATAAATATTATTCTGAATGTAAGGCAAAGTTGAAACGACAAAATACATTGTTATAAATAAATAAATAATGCTGGACAATCCACACAACATCATCTAGCCCCAAGCTAAGCAGAGCTTGTGTTATGGGTACTAGAAGACTGACATATACTTAATACAATACATTACATAGATAGATATTTTTTATTACACATTACAAATACTCAGAACCCCGGAATAAATATTTGCAGATTGTACAAACATTTAGGCGGCGGGAATCGAACTCGCAACCTCCGCGTCGCAGGCGGACCTTCACCCGCCGCGCCACATCGGTCGTCGTATTTAATGTTGTGTTTACATTAATAGCGCACCATTCTGATAAAATATTTTATAATCAAGCGATATAATCATGTTTTATTATCCGTAATTATTAGATTATATTTGTATGTTATTCAAAAAAATATGTTTGACTTTTACTATTGGCACTGAATATGGTCCTTTTGACAGCTACATTATGTAGTTGACAAAACAACCTTGTTCAGTACATTATTAATAAAAAAAAACCAAAAACAGAAAAAAAACTTACATTTAGCACATACCTACATTTTACCAATAATAATTTATGAAACGCTCTAAAACTTCATTTGCCAAACCCAATTTTATAGTATACCAATGTAAAAATATAATACTAGGTAATATCTATTAATATATATTATATTTAGAAGAAATTTATAAAAGCATACGTGTGGAGCATCGCTCTGTATGGATGTGAAACGTGGACAATGACACAAAGGGATAGAGAGTTTTTAGAAGCATTTGAAATGTGGTGTTGGAGGAGGATGGAAAAGATAAGTTGGACGGAGAAAATAACAAACGTAGAAGTGTTGAGAAGAGTCGGAGAGGAAAGAGCCCTCATGAAAATGGTTGAGAACAGAAGGGGGAAGATGATTGGCCATCTTATACGACACGACAACCTCATCAATAACATCATAGAAGGAAAGGTAGAAGGAAGGAGAGGAAGAGGAAGGCCGAGGATAAACTACATGAGCCAAGTAAAGATGAAGGTTGCCCTCGTGTCGTATAAGGAAGTCAAGGAGGCGGCCCTGGAAAGGAAAAAATGGCGTGGATTGCATTGATTACGCAGACAAGAGCGTTGCTCTTAAATAATAAGAAGAAGAATATCTATTACTTTGATAATATTCACTCACAAATGAGATCTATTGCATTGAAACTAGAAAAAAAGACAAGGAATGATCTAGGTATATATAGCGTAGTATTTATTTAGAAAACATACTGCAATATTGCTCATTTTTATGGAGCTAACCAACGCTTTGAGGTACTTCAAGTTTCATTAAATGACTTTAATACGCTTATTCGTTTTAATAATAGTGATAATTATGTGGTTTTTTTTATGGTGAGTTTAACATTTTTTCATAGACTAGACTAGATCTATTTATTAGGAATAATCTGCTTCTAAGCAGTCTTCTTAAAATATTTAAAAACTAAAAGACAAACTTTTTTATCTGTTTTGAGTTTTTTTGCATCTAAGTCTTTTTGTGCACGACGATGTCATACATCTGGTTATTAGTCTGCCAAAGATTTTTTGCGTCACATTAATGGATATTTACATATTTTTTGCAATAATTAATTTTATTAAAATAAATAAATAAATAAATAATGTTGGACAATCCACACAACATCATCTAGCCCCAAGCTAAGCAGAGCTTGTGTTATGGGTACTAGAAGACTGACATACTTAATACAATACATTAGATAGATAGATATTTTTTATTATACATATTAAATACCCAGAACACCCGGAATAAATATTTGCAGATCGTACAAACATTTATCCCAAGGCGGGAATCGAACCCGCAACCTTCCGCGTCGCAGGCGGACCTTCGCCCGCCGCGCCACATCGGTCGTCAAAAAAAAAATCGTCAAAAAATAGCCTTTTGTATAAAAAACATGCGCTATAATTTAGTTCACAGATTTACATTGTTTTTTAGGAAAGCCATCTCGTTCTGAGACACGTCGAGGCAATTCCAGAAGGAGCTGAGATAGCCTATATTACAATCCAAAATACGTAGGCGACAACTGTACCGTGTCTGTGAGACGGGCGTCTCGTGGCGGCAAATATGTGATACGCCTTGCCGGGTACAACAAACATGTTTGGGCTAACAACGTGTCGGTACGTTCCGCCATTTTGAGTACACTTCTGGAAAGAGCCTCCTCGTGGCGCACACCGGTAACAGCTAGGCACGGTAAAGCAGTGTCCAGTCTAGCTAATCTTTCCAACACGATGCTACAACAAAATACAGTTGTAGCATCGACACGATAAGAAGAAGAAGTACACTTCTGTGTATCTACCATGAGTTGTCACAGTAAAATCGCCTGACTTTACTACAGTAGTTACGTCAATATTAGTATGACGATTTTAGTACCCAACTATCCGCTAGAGGCGCTGTACAAATCTTCATACATTTTTTTAACTACAGACGCTAGCGAGTATAGTAAATATAGTATAGTAAAAACTCATGGTAGACCTACCGTTGCTTTGTTGTTTTTTTACTTTAGAGTTACCAAGATGCCAATCATCATTATCATAATATAAATGTATAATCACGAATTATGTAAGTTATCATCATCATCAACAACCTGTATCAGTCCACTGCTGGACGTAGGTCTTTCCCAAGCCACGCCACTGAGCTCGGTCTCCAGCCCTTCTCATCCAGTGTTTGCTGACTATAGCCATATACCTAGTCTAAACCAGTCATTTTTAACGTATTATAAATTATTCACAGCTTTTTATCTACGTTTATGAATATCTACACAATGAATACAGACGCACGTTTGTTGAGGCGAGTTACAAGTTATGCGATTTTGTTAACAAAGATCCATTAGGCAGGCTGATTTTAAACTATGGAGTCATTTGTCCGGTGCCTATGGTAAGTCTGTTTAAAATTAAACCCAGCTTTCATCACACCAATTTTAATGTATTGAGCGTTGCGGTTACGATGCGTCATCGTAACATAATTATTTTAACGCAGTTATTGCTACACGAGCGTAGCGTCTGCGTTGCGGCAATGCAGCTATTTCCGACGGCGTTTTTTCTGCCGCGCCGGTCCCTCGTTTGCTGTCTTATCCTGTGCATCGTGTGCACACATAATTAAGGGGTACCGTTACAGTTATACACACATACCTAGTATCTTCTAAAAAGTTAGCGTTGACTTTATGTCACCATTACGTATATATGTGTGTAATCAAGACATCAAGTCTGCGCTAACATTTTTTAAATTAGACCGTAAGCTTATAAATCTTACAACCCGAAGTTTAACCAATAAAAAACTGCAAAATGTTGTTTTGAGTAAATACGATAATTTATCCCTGATTGGCTTATGCACGGGATTTAAAATGTATTTAAGTATAAGTTTACAAATATTAAAAATGTCTTCAATTCGTTAGTTTCTTTCAGAGAAATTGGGATATAAGTAACGCTACGATTGCGCATCCGAGCTTTCCATACCTGTTTCCATTCACGAAATGCAAAGCTGAAGTGGTCATCAAAAGGATGACACCGACAGAAGAACTTATTGGCAAAGTGTTTTATTATCTCACTATCAAACAAACATAATATTTTGGACATAAAGCTTTTAACTTAAAAATAACGTTAATTCTGCATCTTGTTATGACACAATGTTAGTTAAGTTATGTTAAATCAATCGCATAAAAAATAGAAATATTTGGTAACCCTAATAGTGAAACTTTGTTTGCTTGTTTGTTTAAAAAACGGTCTTATACATACACATTCATTTATTTATGCCACACATAGCAAACAAAACAGAAACACCAAAAAAATACAATAAAAATTACAACAATTTTTTGGAACTTATTATTTCTTTTATAATAAGCAGCTGTTGATACTTAGTATTTTTTTGTTATCATTAGTTTGTACCATATGCAAGTCTTTTTTAAATGGAATTTTGTGTTAATTTTTATAAGACAGTATGGTTTGATTTAATCTTTAATTGTATTTCTTAACACATGATAAAAAAAAAATGGTTGTCTGTAAAGTCGGTTTACTGACGATAGTTGAACGTGACAACGTCACTTCATGGAACGCCTCAGAACGCCGGAACGCCGGAACGCTTCATGAGTCATGTTTTTTCGTGCGTACAGCCGGCTCTATCGAATTATAAGACGTTGTCACGTCAAAAAACTTGGCACTCGGGGACTGCCGCGGTAAAGCTATTGCATAGCATTTTTGCTGGATTACGCATGCGCAGTGACGCCGATACAACCAATGCCATCTAGAGGCGAGTTGCTGAACTAAAGAGAAAAGCTTGATATTTCAAAAAGTCATTAAAAGTTCTGCTATTAGAAATATACTATCGATAGATGGCAAAACTAAAAAGTATCACCGCTGTGCCAGTCGGAGTGTTAGGTTATTCGTTACGGAATTTCTGGATTCGGTCTCCACGCTCAAGGCCCGCGATAGAAGCTATGTAGGGGAGACCGGGGCAAAACGGGATATCTAAGGGGAAAAAAATCATATAAAAAAAATTAAACTGTTTATTGCTATAATTTTTACATAGACAGCAACATTTATGAATCAACATTATATAATCAACTCGTTTTACTCGCTAAATCTTCTGATTTAGGTTAATTAGGAAAAACAATGAGGAACAAAATTTTCCCATCTTGCCCCATAGACCGGGGCATAACGGGAAATTGCACGGGGCAAAACAGACACACATTTTAATCGGGCTGACAACGCTTTCAAGTATGCACATCCTCATCATAATCATCAACCCCAGCACAAGAATTGTGAGCCCAGCCAAGGGAAACATTACAAATCACCCATCCTTCGATTGACTGTGAATACAGTAAGTCCACGCGCAGTCATTTTCATCTTCCTCTTGGGATCAATCAGTCTCACATTTCTATTCATTCCAGCGTTGCTACTAGTCGAACCATTTTGGCTAAAAAAACTAAAAAATAAATTAAAATTAAAACCTACAACATTTTGAATATAATTCGTAAATACGAGGTAAAACGTACGGGGCGTAACGTATCCCGTTATGCCCCGATCGTCTTGCCCCAACGAACATTTTTTGCAACAATACAAAGCATTCCTAACCTAAAACTGTGAAGGTTATAAACAGTGCATAATATAAAACAATGACCTTTCCTTAAGGTGCTTAGGTTAAAAATATTGTAAAAACGAGCTTACTTACTTCGTAACACATCGATACTTGTCGTACAACTTCGTAGCATTATTCAAAATATTAAGTTTTTTCGTTCAAAGCTGCCAAAACAAACAGAGACACGTTTTTTTTCCACTGACCGACGTAATGCGACTGTAGTTCGAACTAATGGCGCTGCCGTAGCTCAATAGCGTGCAAAACTCACGCCACACCAGCACATTTCCCGTCCTGCCCCGGACCTCATCTTGCCCCGGTCTCCCCTACCTAATAGTTTAAAAACATTATCAAAGAATCAAAACCTTAAACAGCAAGACTGAGTGCGATATCTTTTGAAATACATCTTGTAGTTTAGGTTTTGAATAGAAATGCTTAAGATCATCTGACTCCACTTTAAACTGTTCAAAGTAGTAGTTTCATATCTGCTAGTAATTGTAGTTGTGTGAAACTCTTGAACACTATCGTTGAACGACAACAATGAACAAAGTTCGACGGTAAAACCGAGGCCGTTTTTATGAATATATTCAATTTGATGCACGACTAACTTCAATTTTTAGTGATGCGCTCCTATCGATAAAATTAATTTTGACTTGGCATAGACATTGAGGCATAGAGATTGACGTTTCGATTTATTTTCGTATAAAGCCACGTATTCATTAGTAAACATTTTGATAATAAACACTGATTATAAACTGTTCATAAACAATGTTTCATCATCTCTGTAACAGTTTATAAACAGTTCATAAACATAGGTGATTAAACATTGTTTACGATACATGTTGCCGTGCTCCCCACTACGAGTGGAGAGCAAGACATCTAGTTTATGAACAATCTATAAGCTAGTCATAAACAGTTTATCAACAATGTTTACTAATGAATACGTGGCTTTACATTGTGTGTTGATAAACAGTACCTCTACCATGAGTTGTCACAGTCAAATCGCCTGACGTTACTACAGTAGGTAGTTACGTAAATATTAGTATTACGAATTTTAGTACCCAACTATCCGCTAGAGGCGCTGTACAAATCTTCATACATTTTTTTAACTACAGACGCTAGCGAGTATAGTATATATAGTATAGTAAAAACTCATGGTAGAGCTACAGGTATATAGACTGCGGTCTCATTAGGCGAATGATATGCGGCTGAATGTCTTCTTTCAATTAACTTTCAATTAAATTAATTTGATAGGACGGTTATTTAACGCCTTTGTTAAACAGTTCGTGGAATAGTATGTTGCGTAAACAAGCTAACTACATTTGAACAGATCAGTCACAATCACAAGCTATTATTTCTAGTAGGACCGCAGCCTCAGATTTCAATCAAGTAATGTTTTTTTTACATTAACCTATGTATCATTAGTTACTCACCATCAATTTTTATAGCCTAATTTATTTATTTAAAATGGCATTACCATTTTTATATAAAAAGTTAATTCAGCGTAACAATTGCGTCTGCGGCCAATTCGCTAAACTTTATCAAGTCAATAATCACGAGGAAAATTGAAGATGTTTACAAAATAAGGAAAACCTCATATTATGAGTTGAGAACTTTTACCATTCGACATCGTCATGTTTTCTTTTGTTATTGGAGTGAAGTAAAATCTTTATTTTTTGTGACTTGTTTCGAATAATCTGAACAAGAGCCATCAAAGATTCAAACGCGAACCTACTACCCACGTTCAAATAAATCTTGTTTATACTGTTTTTAATCTATATAGAATAATAGTTACATAAGCCAGTTTTGATTCGGCTAAAAAACTGGGAAAGTATAAAAAGTAATTGCTTTACTTTGAACTGAGTTGCAGTCTTATGTCACCATCACAAAATGTTTTTTTAGTACATACGATGTTCCTTATCTATTTGGGTATTAAGTTAATTAGTATTACTAAACTTGAGTCCAATTTGCCCAAACTTAAGAAGACTGAGAATTGGCAATTTGGTCCAAATTCATAGCCATAGACTTTATTCATTTAGATTAGCCATAACACACGTCTAGGTGATTCTAGGTGCCAGTTCCCTCGTGACGGAGGAAAAAAGGGAGGAAGTTTGCTGTAGCGTTATTTACCAATATAAATTCCAATCAAATTATATAAATAATGATTATTCTGATTATTCTCATAATTCTGATTACTATATCTTTTCTTTTTTTTTTGAACACAAAGCCTCACTATGAAACTTAATTCTACACAAGATGTGGTATTTTTTGCAAAAACATCGATATTACAAGCAGATATGCCCATCCCTATTCTTCGTAATTCTCTCTCTCATCTCTCGAGATGTGCACCACGGGAGCAGCGGGTAATGGTATTGTACGTATTACGATATTTTTTTACTACGAAATAAATACTTTACGAGCTCTTTACATAATGCAAGCCGTAAATTTAAGGATGATTCGTATCGGAAACCCTCAAGTGTATTGTTTTACAAGTTTGTTGGTTTGTTCTTGGTGAAAAAGTTTTTTGTTCGGAAATATTTCGGAAATATTATTTACTGGACGCTCTGTAAAATGCAATTACTTAGTCTATCTTTTTAATTTTAAATATTTGTGTAAAACGCACTTAATGAATATTTATTATTACCATATTTTTTATTTTAAAAAATATGATATATTTTTTTACCTATTGACTATTAAATTATCCGATATACCTAAAGATTTGACAATCTTTGGGGCAAACGGATACTGCAGTCTTCTTCGTCGTGTCGATGATCAAACAGTGTCTTCCCAAAATTTGGCCACCTCTATGGCGTTATCAGTGGCAACGTACAAATCTGCCAAAGAACAATTTTTGGGCACAGCGGGCAGGTCAATAGGTGGGACATGGTCTGAGGATCCACACCGCAATCGCACCTCAATGATACTGCAGTGAAGAACGCGTATATAGTGTAGGACGCATTCTGGCAAGATGGAGCGCAATTCGCGGAGTGTAGCTGGCAAACAGAATATGAGAAAAACTGAAGACCGGGCTTAGTGGCGCGTCTTGGAAGAGTAGATCTCTCGTCCAGCTGTGGACTGATTGGTTGATAATGATGATTTAATTTTTTTTGTGGAACTAAAACAAAACTGAATTATAAAATAAATCAGCAAAACCTGTACGTTACTCTTTCAAGCCAAAATAAATAAGTTAACGCGCATCTGCGTTTTAAGGTAATTTCATCGCAATATAAGCCGCTTAATGTATTATTCATTACCTAGTACATTTTCTCGAAACAAAAACAGTACTGACCCAATTATGCTAACATATGGAATTATTTAAACGAATTTTAATTTCTTGCCTCGCGCCTCCGAACACTTCACTTGCTCTCATTCAAATTAATTCTGTTTGAGAGAGTTACAAACATTGTAAGTTTATGAAAAAGTTCTTACAGCTATGTACCTAGTTCAGCTGTACTTTAAGCATACAACACTGGTCATTACCTACATGTAATTAAAAAAAAAACACCGCATACCCAGGCCACTTTAAGCACAGGTTTTAGCCAACAACCAGGTTTTATCGTAGTCCCGTACTACTTTAGATCCTAAAACTAACATTCTAAAAACGTTTAAGCATTTAAGAAATAGAAAGGTCCATCCCAAAAGAATACAAACCACAAACGTATTCTTTTAAGCTTTCAAAAGGTTTAGCAGTTTACCAAACCATTCAGAATGTTATGTTACAGGCGAATAAAAATTTCAACGCAACAAAAGTCCCCATTTCAGGGGGGCTATCCAGCAAGGGGAAACTTGCATGACCGAATATCTTTTCAGTTGCAGTTTAGTTTTTGATGATTTTACTATAGTAACTCATGAGTATTCCGTGGCAATTTGGGGGCTGACGTGACTGAGCTTTATAAAATTATGACTGAGCTGTTAAAAATGACGATTTGAGCATGGCCTACCTGATTTAAGCATGGCCTACCTGATTTTTTGTTAATTCTATCAAACGATATGAAAATCTATCATTTAAAATATCAATAAAAGACGAAGAAGAAAACTGAACTGCAATTTGATCAAATAACAGTTAAAAAACATTTCAGTGGTCAGGATACCCCCCCAGACTTATTTGTCGGCTGGCATTCGATTGACCGCGCGTTTGCCGTGAGGACGAACCTTTATGGCGCATTAGCGACAAAGAGGGACTATTACGTCCTCCGGATCCGAGTAACGACACTCATAGTTCACCCTCAATCGTTGGATTAAGCCGCGATTTATAAAAGTCAGGAACTGTCGAGTTTACCCTATTTAACAGACGGCGCGTTAGCACCGCTTTTTGTATTTGTTAAGTGAATTAAGAATGTTGACAGGGGTCAGTAGTTGTAGAGCTTTTACTGATTTTTATTGTGAAAAAAACTTGTTTGGAGAAGTGAAATAAAATATATTTATTTTGACAACACAGACAAAGGTAGCTAGTAGGTAACAGATAAATCGTACCACTTTTTGGGGCTAAGCAGTGATGCTTGCATTACTTTTCCAAGTTGTTTTTTTTAAATACATACATTAACACCTAGACACATGAAAAACCAGTGTTTGTCATCACACAAATATTTGTTCTTGATAGGAATCGAACCCATGTTCAATATTGAAAACAGACACAATACCGACTCTGTGACGCTTGACTGAATATTAAAATAAATAATTGACTAAATTTTATTACAAAAGCAATTAATTAAATTACTATAACTACCTACTGTTAAAATTATTCTACTTGTTCTTGATAAAAATTGTATCTATTTAACCTCTAGTTTGTACGTAGCATGTCTTAATTTATCTCTCAATCAGAAGCAAAGTTGTATTTCGCTTGCCAAATGCTTATCTAACCCGTCCCTGGACATATAACCAAAATAACATCCTTTTGTTGCTGGCAAAGTACGAAAAAATGTTTCATATTAACAAATACTATTACGTTACCTGCAATAAGTATCGAAACAGCGACGTATTTGAGATACACTGCGGGTCAACATCAGCTTTACTGTCGAACGTTGCAGCGTTAGCGCGCAGTGTCTTAAATACGTTATGCTTACGATTGTCACATTTATTCGTGCACAGCCTCTATGTTTAACGTCAACACAAACATTTGCTCTGGGTGGGAATCGAACCTACGACCTATGGAAATCAAAGGTACTACCAACTGAGCTGTGACGAACATGTTATAACCTATAATGATTATTAACTATAAATATCTTATCTTATTTTGTCGTTTATCCGTCGCGAGTAACGTTATTAGCGTGATTAAAAAGACAAGTCTCAATATTGAATATTAAAAGAGGAAGAAAATTTATTTAACACAACACACAGGTAGGTACAAAACATTCAAGAGAAAAACACATAGATACACAAAGACAAAAATCAAGAAATAGTAAGATACAAAAATGACAACATACATTTAAAACAAAAGAAGTAAGCAGATAATGTAGGTGCTGACCAGTGCTGATGTGAGTTAAGTTAAAGGTCCAGCCTTAGCTTAATGCAGTTTTGCCAGAAGCAACGCGGTGCTGGTTCTCAGGCAAAAACCTAAGAGTAACCTAATATTAACTTCTGCTATCAAATTACTGTCTTCAGTGTAGTTATCATATTATTGCGATCATTTTATTCGATATCTATTACACTTGACTGAATAATCAACTATTAGGTGTTACACTGACCGATACGATATCTACTGTACAGATTTATGTGCCCAAACAAAATCGAAATTTATTTTATTTCATACATCTCACTCTAGTCCCAAACTAAGCAGAGCTTGGACTATGGAAACTAGATGCCTGATAGAATACTTGTATACTTTTGTACATAAATAGAATACTGAGTAACATCTAAACACAGAACAAATATTTATGTTCATCACACAAACATTTGCTTTGGGTGAGAATCGAACCCACATATATGTAGATACCTGTATAAATATTTTAATTTGAAATTTAGATGTCAGTGACGACAACCAAACCCGTGAAAGGGTCTAGCAATACATATATGACCATGATATCGTATAGGTATCGTAAAGATGTCGTGTCGGTAGTACTGCAAACACCATTGGATGCCATTATTGATTACGAGCAGTTATATAGGTTCTACATTTCAGCAAAATATTTGAAGCATTTATTATTCATTCAATACTGGATATCGCAGCGAGTTATTTGATCTTATTTTAATAAACAACCCTTCAATTCTAGATATTCAATAATGCTATGTTATATGATATAGAACATTAATTTACTCGTTAATTGACACCTGAAGTGTGTCTATCTGACACTTGAAGTGTCTATATTCAAAAACAGCCCGCGAAACTACACTATTTATAATAGCAAAATACATTTCAAATACTACATTTTTAATTAACAATAATTATAAGGGTGTTCTTTATTGTTATTACTCAAGGTGGCAACATAGCGGTTCCTTTACGGTCGTTGCTTCAACTTAACTTTACTGATTGATCATCAGAAGGGCATCTGAGGGCGTCCTACACTACGTTTGTCTAAACACGGTCTCCACTCCAGTATCCGTTTGCTCCAACGATTGTCGGTTCTTCGGCAAACATGGCCGGCCCACTGCCACTTCAGCTTGCTAATTCTTTAAGCTATATCGAACACCTTGGTTTTCTGACGAATCACTTCATTCCGGATTCTATCCCTCAAACATATTGTAAAAAAAAGAAGAAATTCGAGCATAGCTCTCTCCATAGCGCGCTGAGCGACTTTTAGCTTGTGGCTTTAAATAAGGAGCAGAAAAAAGCTTGCAAAAAAAAACCATTTTTCCACTTTTCCTGCAACGCAGTACAACAATATCCATTGTTCGATATTTATCTCGCATGCCATAATATTTGGATAATGTCGGTCGTGCATCTGATATTAGACCCTTGTTATTGAATGTAATGGCCACCATAAAACGCCGTGCTTGATTTATTTATTACACCCTTTTTATTTTCTTTCATGACATAATTTGCTTTGTCGTTTGGTAGAGATTGGTGATAAGGCCGCCTTTATCACTGTTTTGTTTTACTTTTTAGGGCTTATGAGTATATTTTTGCATTTATTATCGCAGTTATTTTTTAACAATGTTGGGTTTATGACGTGTGCGCGAAAACGTGCCGTAATATCATACATAAAGATCATATTGGTGTTGATTATTTATTATAAGTATTTGGATTATGTTTTTGGATTCAATAGTGGCAAACAACTTATGGTGTTTTCAAGAAAAACATACACATGTGTAATAGGAAATCATACACATTTCATCATATAAAACGGGATCAATATTCTGGGAAATCGAACCTCCGTCACACAAAAATCAGAGGTAACAATAACAACTAAGCTGAATCGATAAATTAAAAATATGTTCACTTCTCCACTCGTAGTTTTACAATGCCATGAAACGATACTTGGTTAGAAGTCGAAACCTATAAAATAAAATATCTCAGTTGTCTTCTTCGTGCCATTGGTGGGCCATTGGTGGGCTATTGGCTATAAAACGAATCGATAGCAGTTGTTAACATTCTTGAAAGCCCTTCAGGGACTCGTATGAAAACTCTGGATTTGTACTTGTATCTTGTCAGTCTTGACCTTTTGTTTTTACAAAAATAAATATGTTATCTTATTTTTCGCATCGAGAAAAAGCTGATTGGTTGTCTGAGTCAATACTCAATTCAATTAGTGCTATTATAATGTAAAAGTAACTATTAAAGCGACGCGTGACCCGAGGGCTGGTGAGTATCTGGCCCAGCGTATCAGCATTGCTATTCAGCGCGGCAATGCAGCCAGTGTCTTGGGTACGCTTCCGATTGGTACTGATTTGGATCAGTTGAGCTATCTATAGATCGTTTGCAACGGTCTGTAGATAGCTCAACTGTTTCTTATATATTTTATATGACAATGTACATTTTGTAAATACTGTATAGTCGTAAGTTTGTTTGTGAATAAAGTAATTTGTAAGTGCACTATTAAGCTAATAAATTATAGTAGTGCTATTAAGGCTAGGAACAGATGATCGCGCGTAGCCGCGCGTCGCCGCGCGGTTGGAGCATTCACATGACGGTATTTGTATGGGAGCGCCCCGCGCGTTGCCGCGCGGTACCGCGCGATCATGTAGACGATAGTTACCGTTTCTATTGATCTTGTACCGCGCGGTTCGTCGACCCGCGCGGTACCGCGCGATCATCTGAACCTAGCCTTAATGTACGTCGCGGACGCCCGAGGAAGCGTTGATGCGACGACCTGGACCCCTTCGACCGGTAATTTGCAGAGTTAGCCAGAGATAGAGAGAGGTGGAAAGAGAGGGGGGAGACCTATGCCCAGCAGTGGGACAGCGTAGGTTGATGTATTTATATGTTAAAGTTATGTTGTTACTATAAACATTGGTATTACATATAATCCTTGTATGAGGTCATTACCATAAACAAAATAGGATATAGACCGCTTGTATATAAAATTGTTACTATTAAATTCGATTCAGTCGACAAAACATTTTTTTTTATCAAAGAGAAAAGTGTAGGTATAGTGTAATCTATTTATCGGTGTTTTTTGTTTAAATAAATGCGTATCTATTCTAGTCCCTGAAATCAAAATCAAAGCTCTCTTTCAAATGCGTATCTAGTAAAGTTATAACTAGCATTTACTGAAAACAACATCTAGGTACGGTTTAAAAAACACCACTCTGAAATAAGCCCGCTTATAACTTCAATATTAAATGAAAACCAGTTCCATATATTTTCACTTAACTTTTACATTTTGTTATTTTACAAAAACATCCATAAACAACCGTTTCTGTTTGAAAAAGAAAACTTTTGTTTGTCGCTCAGAATGTTGAATACTTTACTTGTTTTTTTCTGATAAAAACAAAATGTTACAGAAAGTTCGACTATTTGATGTTACAAAACATTTTTTGTAGGTACACACACAATGTAGGTACTTACGCTATTATATTTTTTGACTAATTTAATACAGGCAATTTAACCAAAACCGTATCAGCATTGCTATTCAGCGCGGCAATGCAGCCAGTATCTTAGGTAGGTACGCGACGATTGGTACTGATTTGGATCAGTTGAACTATCTATAGATTGTTTGCAACGGTCTGTAGATAGCTCAACTGTTTCTTATGTATTTTATATGACAATGTACATTTTGTAAATACTGTATAGTCGCAAGTTTGTTTGTGAATAAATACCTTTAAAATTTGTACTATGAAAAAAAAACAAAACTATATTTCTTGGCTTCAAATCATCAGTTAGTTGTCAATGGTCAATTAAAATTGAGCCTGTTTTGATGAGAACACTGAAAATTCTGTCAGAGTTTTCGAAATGAAACTAACCTCAAATATAATGAAATTCATAGGATGTGGCTCCATGTTGCGGTGATGCGATTGGTCAGGCATGTCGAACGTGATGCGGTGTTCATGATCTAGCTGCTAGCTTTTACCTACGACTTTGCTCACATTGCATTAGTTAATAAAAGATACATACATAATTTTTTTAAACTTTCATAATATAGTATGTGACCGAAGTGGCGCGGGCAAAGGTTCGCCTGCGACGCGGAGGGTGCGGGTTCGATTCCCGCCTTGGGATATTTATACAAACGTTTGTTTGTACAATCTGAAAATATGTATTTCGTGCTTTCTGGATATTTTATATGTAAGTTCTTATAATAAAACATTATCTATTTATGTAATGTATTGTATTAAATATGTCAGTCTTCTAGTACCCATAACACAAGCTCTGCTTAGCTTGGGGCTAGATGATGTTGTGTGGATTGTCCAGAATTATTATTTATATTTATTTTTACTTAGAAAAATTGCGCGATAAAAATCCCAGTAATTTATCTCTATCAGTTCTAACCGCAAAAGTAAAAAAAAACGTAAATAATTATCTATAAAGTTTATACAGCGTTTTCACATCAATTCTATACTAATAGTAACAAGTAGAGTGTACTTACAGCTTACGTAAAGAAGATAGAGGAATGCTTTTAGTAAACAGAAGTTGCTTGTAGCCGTTTCTGTAAGTTTATCGCCTTACTATTGCACTATTTTTTGGTACATTTATTTTAAGACACAGCATAATAGCAGAGTACAGAATTTTTAGTCTAGATCAGTTTTTATAATCTGAATTTTGGTCTATACTACCAATGTTAGGTGTTTGGCACCTAGCACAATTTTCCTTACCGAATACCAGAAGAATGCTTTGGAGGTTGGAGGGAATGTAGTCTGAGATTTACTGAAAAAGAATCCTGTAATGACTTATAACGAACGAATCTAAATACATATTTTGTAATAGAAATTTCGGGTTAAAGTATTATTTTTCACCTGGACGTATGGTTCTGCTCTATAAAAAATTTGCTTTGCAGTTTTTGAGACTCATTCGAGTAAAACTTTCGTATCTAACGTATCGAATAAATGCCGTATTTGAGATACAGTGCGCGTCAACATCAGCTTTACTGTCTAACGTTGTAGCCTTAGCGGGCAGTGCATCTTAAATACGTTAGGTTACAGACGATTATATCTACGCTGTTTAAACGCGTTACCGATTGTCACATTAATTCGTGCTCAGTTTCCAGGTCTCTTTCCGCAATCAAACGCACCACGCCTCCTTACGTATCTTATACATGGCTCAGTTCCCAGATCTCTACCCGCGATCAAACGCACCACGCCTTACGTCATCATCTAATACATGTATTTCTTGCGTGTTTGGTATAACGTCCCGTATAAACAACGGTATAATAAACACATGAGTGTTTTGTTTCCGATTGAGTGGGATTCTGCTTCGCCATTTACCCGAGTTGACATAATACAAGCTTTATTGTTTGAATGGAGGGTTTTATGACAACCACCGATACCGACACGATCACGATGTTTATGTTGGAATCTTTTAAACGAGAGAGTTTGTGGAACTGATGTTTTTTAAATTTATTTTACAATTTTCACGATGCATTATAACATACCTATACCAAAAAGTAGACAATTTTGAGTCGTAACATAATCGGTTCAAGCACTTTTAAGTTGTCCGGCCCTTTACAAGGTCTTAGTAATTTAGTCAAGTCACCAAAAAAAAACAAACAAACACTATTCTAAAATCTACAAGTAATTTAAAATCTAAATTGTTGAGGATAATTCAAGTACCTACTGGTTAAATCTTGATAAATTTTTACTGCAAAATAACAATTTAAAAAAAAAACATCAAAACCGGTCAAATCAAAACTAGCATGAAAAAAATATAAACTTTTAAGAACTCAATGCATCTTGTGGATTATGTGAACATACTCTCTAGTGTATATTTGAAGAATTTTCAGCGGGATAATTTTTACTTTTTAACTATTTTTTATGTAGTTGCTCTTATGTCGAATGGTGGCGACATAACTATTAAACCAATACAGTACACGACATATTCTTAGTAGTCTTGCCGAATAGTATGTCGTAGAACTATTGATACCATCTAAAAACGAACTTCAATGTTTTAGCAGAAAGACTATACTTGACTAAAATACTAGCATAAAAAAAAGCACAATGTGAACAAACTCTAGTCAATTTATTGAGGGTTGTAGGTACCTAACACTGAAAAGGGTGGAGTTGAGTTGAATTGCGCTGGGCAGCTATTATTTTTGGAGTTAGTAAAAGCCTTTTGTAAGGCAATTTGGTTGACTTCACTGACTATTTTTGGTTCATTATTTAACATGGAATTCAAGGTCATTTGATAGGACTTTTTTGTGGTAAGCTATAGATGTTTTATCTTGGCTGACATTTGACAGTCACTAGAGGGTAGAAAATTAAATTGTATAATAAGAGAGAATTGTACGAAAAAAATTTTTTTGTACATAAATGGATACTTCACATAACGCTATCTAGTCCCATACTTTATATAAAAAAGGTACTTAAAATGTTTTAGTAGGTAATTACTTTAGTTTTTTTTCTATTTTGTAATTGTATATAACACTCAAACAGAGTATAAACATCAATGTTAGCTATTGCAAAAATGCTTGTTTGTGATATTTGAAACCATGCAACAACGGTATCGTATTTGATTTTACAGTTGACTTGGCATTGTTCCGTGGACATATTTTATTTGCTATTTATATGTTACTGTTTCGATACGATTACGATTTAGATCACGTGATTAATCGTTTATATATTCTCAAGTGTCTTTTATATAAATAAAATGATAAATGAATAAATGGTAAATAAATAAATTGTAGATTTGAAACAGCCGATTGCAATCAAACACGAACAATTCTGACAGTACACGTAAGTTACATTGAACGTCAACTTCAAGAACATCTTCCACGTTCCCGAAACCTTTACTTTTATAGCTCGACTGCCAAACATTGCAGTGCCACCCCGCAGTATATCGCAAATAGCTACGATTGTCGCATTTGTTCGAGGTAAATTTTCTGACGGAGTATGTCACGGATGACGTCATCCGTACAGAAATTACAGTCGTCAGTTTATTTCATTTCTCATTCCCTCTGATTCATATCTTCTCTGGCCCGTGAAAAACTTCGCTTGTTCGCGTTTCCTGAACGTTAATTAAACTAAACGAGCCTAATTTCAGGTTACGCCTTTCAGTATAATTGAAATAAATGCGGGATTTTAATCAGGGATCCATTTTTGGACTCTGACGCGCTAATTTGAGCGATGACTGGGAGAAATGCCCACCAAATCCTAGTATTAATAATTATTAATACTAGGATTTGGTGGCGATCTTAAACTTAAGAATTATAATTCTTAAGTTTAAGATCGCAATAAAACTGATGTAATTATAGTAAATTTTACTTATTAATTGACTTTAAAACTTAAAGAACACTATTATTATTCGACTGTTATTTTTAATGTTAGTTCGTTACGTCTTCTCCAATTAAGAATCATTTTTGATTGTATTAGATAAAGATGCTTAAGTTTATAATCGATGAAACTGGTATATTTTAATTTAATTATCTTTTATCTCAATAGATATTTTTTGTACGTTACGCAATTACTCTGCATTAAGAATCCGCCTTGATAATTTTTTTGTTTGATAGATCTTCTGAGGTATACTTAATTTACGTCTACTGTGGTCAGGAAACACAGTGTAAAATAAATTACAACACTGCGGCGTTCTCCCAGGAGGGCTATCCAGCAAGGGGAAACTTGCGTGGACGAATATCCTTTCAGTTGCAGTTCAGCATTCGATGATTTTACTATAGTAACTCATCAGTATTCCGTGCCATTTTTGTGGACTGACGTGACTGAGCTTTATAAAATTATGACTGAGCTGTTAAAAATGACGTCAATGCCGCGGTTTAGGGCGTGGCCTACCTGATTTGAGCATGGCCTACCTGATTTCGTTAATTCTATCAAACGAAATATCAATAAAAGACGAAGAAGAAAACTGAAATGTTATTTGAGCAAACAACATTCCCCCCCCCCACCCCGCAGGTGTGATTTTTTGGACCGTCCTCTAGCTATGTTTTTGCGGCCACGCTCAATTACTGCGGCTTCGCTTGTATCATTTAGGTGAGCATTTTAAATATGAAAATGGTCTCGAGTTCTGTCCGTAATTTGTTGGTTATTTTTTTATTAGCAAAGTTTGTTTTGCTTAATTAAACGAAGCAAGTTTTCACGTGATAAAATTTAATATCAATAAAATTCTTTATTGAGGACTAATAAATTGAATTGCAAACTCTTAGCATTCGAGTTAAAATTAGCCTTACAATAGGCGGTCTTATCGCACGAAGCGATTTCTTCCAGACAGCCTTTATTGTAACTTAATTATCTAATTATTTACGGCTAGTCGAACTGTGCAGTTAAAGCGCTGCCACATACAACGGCGCTAAGTGATTTGTATATTCCCTAACCCTCAACTAATGTGGTGTTTTTAATAAAAGCGTTGAAGTTGTTACTTGAAGCTGAACTAAAGTTAAGGAAGAACTTGTAAGTACGTTTCTTTTGTTAAGTTAGTATGGGCGAGGGTGTGATCTAGTTATTTTATGCAGAAATATTATAACATGTTGCTTTTTTTATCATAAAAAATACAATAGTTTCGTTACTTCTCGCAAATACGCTTCTATTATTTCTACTTTTTTATATTTTGCAGTAATTTTTTTTAGAAACGAACTAATATTTTCTGAACCCAACTTATTAAAAAAAATACAATCTTAAAATAAATTAACTATACATAGGAACTGAATTGGTTCATTGTATTCTGAGCTTTATTTACCAGTGTTTAAGACAGATTTTTATGTTTCAAAATCAGTCAAGCCTTTAAAAGTTTTACGAGTTTTAAAAACTTACGATGCGAATAGAATTTCCAAAACCATTCTATTTTGCATCTGCATTGCACCAGCTTGAACTTTTTAGGGTTCCGTACCCAAAAAACGGGACCTTATTACTAAGACTCTGCTGTACGTCTATTACTAGACCGTATCTAATGAGCCGAATATCTAATGATAGTTAGTGAGGCGAAATTTTCACAGATGATCTGTTGCCGCTACAACAACACATGTCATAAAACTGAATAAAATAAATATTTAAAATTTAATAAATAAATATTATTTCTTAAATTAAAAAATATATAAAAAATATTAATTTTTTTGGCACGGAACCCATAAAGTGCGAGAGATCCAATTCGCACTTATTCGCTTTTTTATATCTGTCAGCTCTACGCATTTTATATACAGGATCGGTTTAGGTATAACGTATACTGAGATTGTACATTTTGGATTTCATTAGCTAATGGTTTCTGGACTACCTCCCATTGTTTTCTAAGTAAAGCTTAAAACTGAAAGGATTATGATGCCAATGTTTTAATGTAAAATCAAAACGAACATGTAGCTTTACGAATATTTGGATATCATTTTGTTTGGTTATTTTTTATAATGACAGCCATCACAGCTCAGTGGTAGCTCTGCCTTGCATGCTGTGGGTCGTGAGTTCGATTCCCACCCAGAGCAAATGTTTGTGTGATGAACATAAGTATTTGTTTTGTGTCTGGGTGTTACTATGTATGTACAAAAAATGAGATGGCATAGGTCTCTGAATATTTTTTTATAATAAAAATAAATTTGAATATATTCTTCATTTTCTTCGTGTTGATAGTTTCCCCCTTTTTAAATTTGTTTTGCCCAGAAATGAGCTATTATTATATTTATTTGATAAGATTAAAATGAAAGTAATTTCGTATTGATTTGTACGTATTTATATATACTCGAAAAAAGTTGGGTATGGAGATTATTTCTATGTTTATTTATTTGTAAGTTTTGAGAATTTGATTATTAATAGTCTACGCACTTCTACTTTGCGTTGAATATTAATTAAGACAACGTTTGCGGTCTAAGGTTAATAAGTTCAACTTGCTTCGTTATGCTCGACAACCACAAGCAGTCAAGTGGTGCCTACAGTACAGTCAACATCAAAGTTGATGATGTATTAATAAATAATAATAAATGATGTACAATCCACACAACATCATCTAGCCCCAAGCTAAGCAGAGCTTGTGTTATGGGTACTCGAAGACTGACATATTTAATATTTTATTACATAGATAGATATTTTTGTTATAGATATAAAATACCCAGAACACCCAGACTAAATATTTGCAGATCGTACAAACATTTATCCCAAGGCGGGAATCGAACACGCAACCTCAGCGTCGCAGACGGACCTTCGCCCACCACGCCACATCGGTCGTCAAAATTATATTAGTATTTCAAAATTTCTTAGTTAAAAATTTTCCTACATGCTGATGGTGTAACCGATGTTTTTTAACCAATAACTTTATCTACTAATTGTTAAACAATGGTTAAACAAAGGTTGGCCGGAAATCAGTCGATAAAAGTCGCAAGGAACCGGAAATAATGGCATAGTAAAGACGAATAGGAATAAATATAATTTATTTGCATAATACATGTCATGAAATTTACATAGATCTTAAGTAAAACCAATGTATCAATATATTATACCAGCTAAGTTATGTAGGTCTACCATGAGTTTTTACTATACTAAATTTAATATACTCGCTAGCGTCTGTAGTTAAAAAAATGTATGAAGATTTGTACAGCGCCTCTAGCAGATAGTTGGGTACTAAAATTCGTAATACTAATATTTACGTAACTACTGTAGTAAAGTCAGGCGATTTTACTGTGACAACTCATGGTAGACCTACATAACTTAGCTATAAATAAATATTTGCACTGGTGTGCAAATATTTATTTATTATACTAATTTATAAGTTTATCCTAATTTTAATTTATCAATTTTAATTCTAAAAATTTCCTGTGTAAAACCCATGATCCAGCAAACACGCAAAACACTTTTGAATCTCTTGAGAGGCTGTCCTTTAATAATATTAGGTAGTTTGTCGAAAATGTTTATGCTCATGTGATAGCAGCTTTTCGAGGAGGCCTGTACTCAGCAGTGGGTGCCAACGGGTTGAAATGGTGATGATGATTGAGATAATTGTCAGTTTGACAGATACAATGACATTTAAATACGTGTGTGTGTGTTTCAATCTAGATTTAGCTCAAGCGAAGTCCCAAGACCAAGCCGTGACCAATGTGTTGTCAGCGAACTTTGTTCAATGCTGCACCGATTCGTTCTAAAGTTTTACTTTTCTCTGAAACGTCGGCCGTGTTGTGACGGCAGATTTTTAAAATTCTGTCTGAATTTATTAAGATGTAATGATACTGGTAATTTATAAAATGATACGTTAAATGTGTGAGTATATTTACCTTTGCAATTTTATTAGTTTTTTTTTATCATATTCTTTAAATAATAAACTTTTCCGAGCTTTCCGATCTCACTATACGAGAATCGAATTCACATTGCGTGTCAAATGTCAGCCTTACAGCCGTATGTTGCAGGGTCACCGCGCAGTTTGATTCGAATATGCATTACGTTTACTATTGTCATATTTATTCGTGTTCACTAGCTCTACCATGAGTTTTTACTACACTATATTTACTACACTCGCTAGCATCTGTAGTTAAAAAAATGTATGAAGATTTGTACAGCGCCTCTAGCGGATAGTTGGGTACTAAAATTCGTAATACTAATATTGACGTAACTACTGTAGTAAAGTCAGGCGATTTTACTGTGACAACACATGGTAGATAAGATACACTGTTCTAACCTACTTTTGACTCGTTGCCGTATTATAACGGGCCCTTTGTTTCAAAAACCCCGGGTACAAATGAAACTCCAGTGGAGCTTAAACTAAACTTTATTGATTCTACTTGTTTCGAACTTGAATTTTTCGAATTGAAAATACTCGCAATTGAAATTTAGAGTTCCTTAATAAAATAGGACACCCAATAAACATTTTAAGGGTAAAAGGAAAGTTGAATAAGTAATACAAACAAAGTCCTTTGAGTTAAAGAGTTGCTCGTTTCGAAGATTGACTCTGTTTATTCTTATAAAGTGTTTAGACAAATGACAATCGGATAATCTAAGGGGCATATTATACTATGCTATATTAGTTAGCCTAATAGCTTAGTTTGGTGTAGTAGCCTACTACACCACACTAAATAAGCAAGTTACGTAACTCATTTGGTGTTATGTATTTAACATAGTATAATATAAAACAAAAAAATATTAAAATATATTAATTATATAGCAATTTATTTGTATAGGTTCTCGTAGTCCTTTACTATGTATTTTGGGTGTTGTATGTATTCTAAGTTATTTTTTACAAAAAAAAAGTATTCTATCAGCAGTTTAAATTCCATAGTATAAGCTTTGCGCTTAGTTTGGGACTAGAGTGTGAAGTGTGAATTGTCCGTGAATACTTATTTAATTTTCAAAAAGGCTGTGACAAATCGTAGGCTTGTGAAGTTTGGCGTTTTCGTTCATCCATCACTTGTGATTTGTCTAACGCGACAGTATTAAAACCTGACTTTTTTGGGTTGTAAAATATAACAATGTTTAAACATGAGATTAGGGCCGCTCGGGAAGTTTGTAATTTCATAAGGCAATCTGAACTTCTCCAATTTCGGGAACCGAAGAGTTATGGTGTGATCTCATTTATTTTTGACCGACCTATGTATTGTTGGGATATCTCAGTTGGTGTTAAATAAAAAAATTGTGGATTATAAATTACTGATTCTATACAATAAAAACGCGTGTTTGTTTGGTGCCGCGGTATTGTGAAGAATGATGGGTCGGCGCGGGCGCTGAAGTCGCCTCGTAGCTCCCCGCAGCCCGCTATTGTGTAAATCTGAACAGACGTTTTTAAAATGCTTAGAACAAGGTCCACGAGCATTGCTGCGATGTCGCGCAGTGTAACTCCTCTGTCTAATTACCCACTGAAATTATTGATGTATAAATCGGCTGTAATTATAATTTAGTTAATTAAGATCCGATTACAATGTACGTTATAGTTGTGATGATTAAGTCAAAAAGTGATTCTTTTGAAAAGTTGATCTTGATTTTGATTCTGAAAATCCAAGTACAGTAGCTTTTTTTATTCAGATTTAGACAAAAAAACCCGCTAAAATGTGATTTTGTCGTATAGTAGGTACTCACCCCTCACGTGCCTTTAGATCAAGGGATGAGGTGACGTCACAAGACGTCACATAAATCCGCCCTAACAAGGCCTTGTAGAGACAAAGCTCTTAGCTTTACTTGTTAACAGCTGGTTCACTTCATTTCAAGATCACATAATTATGTATGCTAAAAATGTAAGGTAAAAAAAGGAAAAAAATTTACAATCTTAAATATAATTAAAATAATCGGAACAATAAATGACTTTTTATACATTAAAAGTTTAAACGATACTTTTCTATGGGTTATGAATGACTAGCTAAAAGATTTTCGATGTGTCACGTGACGAGAGAGACTGGGTCACCTAATAAGAGCAGTGTCACACGGGCGTTGTCTGTGCGTTGAGTTGGCGCTGTGTCGACCGAACGGCGACGCTCCGTCGACGCAACATTGACGCACATGATAGAAGGGAAACCAGATGGGTAAGCACAAATAAATGATTCTGCATACAAACATCAAAGCCTGTTTTTTAGGGCTCCAAAGCGTGATTTCCAAAATTTCTCTCTTAGTGCGCGTCCACGTTACTCCAAATTTCAAGTCTTTAGACCAGCGGTTTGGGCTGTGGCTTGTACGTTGCGACGAATCGCAAGAAGTGAGCTAGCTGTTCTAATGCACATGTATCTACAGGTACACTAGCTACAACCATAACGTTTCCAGCGGACTTAACGAACCTCCCAATTGAAACACAAGTTTGTTTTTCATTGTTTCCTCACGAATGGATTTGGAACTAACAAAGATTATAGAAAGTGCGTACTAATTGAAGAGTTTCTTAGAAATTTCAAAAGTTTTTTGGAAGAATAGGCATTATTTAGCACAATGGATGCTTTAAAGTGGTTATAATAGAACTTCCAGTTTTAGGTACTAGAGTCTGTCCATGCTAAGTTAGCAGAGCTTTCAATATTTCTTTCGATTTTCTGTCAAAACACGTCTGTAACGCGAAGATTTTAAAACATTATTGTGTTTTAAAGTTTATATGCTCAAATATTTTTTTGTTCACTTATCTACTGTAACAGCATTAAATCGCAAAGAGGGGAAGGAGGGAAGGAAGTCTTTGCCCTGCAGTGGGACAACAAAGGCTAAATAATTATAAATTAATACTTACTCAGCAATATTATCTTGTGTAGTTGTATTTTAACAAATACAACGACTTAAAAGTGCCATAAACCCTTTCAGCAAAGGTGTAAGTACTTAATAAAACTCCTAGAAAGTTAAGTTTTACTATATCAAAATAAAATACGAAAAAATTCACGTTGACGAATTGAATAAGTATCTCAATGTGTTTCCCCGATGACGAGATACAAAAAGGTATTCAGATAACCCTTTTATCGAAGGTATAATGTGAAACGGATTTGTCAGACCTTTCGGAAGAACTCGCTGATTTGATTTGTGGACTTTGTTACTATAGTTTTTTATAATAATTATTTATTTCTAAAAGATCTTACAGGCCTGAATGTAATATAAATACAAATTCATTATTTAAATATCATAAATGAGTTGGTGGCCGAATCAGATTACTAAATGATTACTATAATAAGTTTCTTGCCCGTTCTTCTCGGCTCTGGTCGCGTGGAACTGGCACCTAGAATCACCTAGTATGTAAGACGATTCTAAATGATCCTTGTGATTTTATTGAATAAAGAACTTTTTTACTTTACCTTACATAATAGTAACTGATGTCAATAAATAGACAGAATATTTTTTTAGAAAAACTATTCATGTGTAATACATACATTAATTCCATTCCATTTTAGCACGTGAGTGTGACCACAGTGAAGACGCGTGTATTTGCAGAATGGTTTATCTGTAAGGTTTTAGTAATTTCACGAACAAGCTTATTTAAAATCTTCTACTTCTTTTTTGTGGCTTCTGCTCGTCAATGCGACAGGCAATTCTGCCAATGTGACTAACTTGACTGAGAATTATATTCAAACACTTCAAGTGTGTCAATTCTCAGTCAAGTCAGACAATCGTCAAGTCTTTCCTATTATGCTGGGGCCACATTAGCGGGCTACGGCGAATATTCGTGTTAACGCGATGTATGTGGCCGGGTACATCGTGTCATCGCGTAGTATTCGGGCGAAGACGCGAATCAATTTGTCGCGCCAATATTCGCTTAGGTGGCTACATCTACGTCAATTTATTTAGGCTAAGTTCAGATGACCGCGCGTAACCGCGCGTCGCCGCGCGGTTTGAGCATTCACATGACGATATTTGTATGGGAGCGCGACGCACGTTGGCGCGCGGTACCGCGCGGTAATGTAGACGATAATTACCGTTTATATTGATCTTGTACCGCGCGGTTGGTAGTTCCGCGCGTTACCGCGCGGCCATATGAACTTAGCCCTAGGCTAAGTTCAGATGATCCGCGCGGTTTGAGCATTCACATGACGATATTTGTATGGGAGCGCGACGCACGTTGGCGCGCGGTACCGCGCGGTAATGTAGACGATAATTACCGTTTATATTGATCTTGTACCGCGCGGTTGGTAGTTCCACGCGGTACCGCGCAGCCATATGAACTTAGCCTTAGGCTAAGTTCTAGGCATGAGACAGATATATCAAAACGAAACTGAAATCCGTTTGCAGTCAGAAATCGTATCGCATCGATATTCCAATATGAGAAAACCGTTTTTAGGAAACGCACGATGATAACGCAAACTGCAAACTATCTTATCCGAACGAAACCAAACCGAACCGACGTGAGTTTAGTTTTGCACCGAAAACGAAAACCAAACTCAAACTGCAAACGAACGAAATCTAAATCTACCTAAAGTTTAAGTTTTCTATAGTTTTGATACGCATTCGTTCTCTATCACTCTACCGTACGACTACTTTAGTTAGAATAAGACAGAGCTAATATCATTTCCTTTTTTTTCTAACTCAGTGAACCGTCGGCGTCGTAAGAGCAAGAGAAATGAAGCGAATCGTTATGGATTTTTAGTTTTTGACGGTTTTATGAATTGTCCGGTTTTATGATTTCTGACTGCAATCCGATATTCCATTCCAATATGAGAAAACTGTTTTTAGAAAACGCATTAACAATACAACCTAACAACCTAATCCGAATGAAACCGAACCGTGAGTTTAGTTTTGCATCGAAAACCAAACTTAAAATACATAAAAATATACAATATTTTTTTTAATTCAAATACCCAATTGCACATTGAAAACCGCCAATAACCGTTGCCGGAATGCCTCTCGAATTTGTGCAGGAGTATGTTTACCTCGGGCAGACTCTGCGGTTAGGTAGACACAACTTCGAGAGAGAGCTAGACCGGAGAATTCAGCTCGGCTGGGCTGCGTTTGGGAAACTTCGTCAAGTCTTCTCGTCATCCATCCCTCAATGTCTGAAAACTAAAGTTTTCAACCAGTGCGTCCTACCCGTTATGACCTATGCTTCTGAAACGTGGACACTGACAGTGGGGTTGGTCCACAAGCTGAAAGTCGCTCAGCGCGCTATGGAGAGAGCTATGCTCGGAATTTCTTTGCGAGACAGAATCCGCAACGAAGTTATTCGTCAAAAAACCAAAGTGTTCGACATAGCTCAAAGAATTAGCAAGCTGAAGTGGCAGTGGGCCGGCCATGTTTGCCGAAGAACCGACAACCGTTGGAGCAAACGGATACTGGAGTGGAGACCGCGTTTAGGAAAGCGTAGTGTAGGACGCCCTCCGGCGAGATGGAGCGACGATCTGCGGAGTGTAGCTGGCAAACACTGGATGAGAGGAGCCGAAGACCGGGCTCAGTGGCGCGTCTTGGGAGAGACCTACGTCCAGCAGTGGACTAATATAGGTCGATGATGATGATGATGATGACATTGAAAACGAAAAACCGAAAGAATTCGATTTTGCGTTTGTCGTAATAACTAGTAAATACGCTCCGATATTCGCTACTGAAATCGATTTCAAAAAACGGTTTTTGAAATCGGTTTCAAAATCTGAAATCGGTTTCGTATCGGTTTGTGAAAAAATCCAAAAACGCCCATGCCTAGAACAACACCATCCGGCACAGGGTTACCAGATGCAAATTTCAAAAGTCCTGACAAAATTCCAGACATGAGCTCAATTGGGTTTTTGAATATATATATTTTTTGTGATAAATGGATAAGTTTTATAACACAACTAATTTTATTCTATTTTTCCGTAATAATTCAAAAGTTATTTCAAAATAAAAAATATTTTTTGAATCTAGTACGTTTAATATTATATGTCAATGTTGATTGTTTGATGTCAAAATCGTAAAAAGCTAATTACTATTAATGACAATTTCCTTTTTGTTATTGTGACCAAAAATAAAATTATAGTGTAAAAAAAAATTGTTCCATTTATTTGCCGAGAAATTCCTGACATTTCCCTTTTCCGGCCGCATTCCTGACATATGTCTAAAATTCCTGAAATGTCAGGAAAATTCCTGACATCTGGTCACCCTATCCGGCACGATACATCGCGTCAACTCGACACGAATCTTCGTAAGACAAGAACATCGCCTATACCCGAACACGATGATTTTATCGCGCCAACACGATACGAATATTCGCCCGCTAATGTGGCCCCAGCATTACAAACAATGGTGGAGAATTTTCCCTTCAAAACCTATTGGAAACGAGTTCCATGAAATCCCATTAAATTACTGATACACTTTTATTTGCACGATGTATAAATTACGCTACGACCTCAAATATTGTTGGTTTTTAACCAAAATTAGATAGCATAACTCAACAGAAAACCATAAAATAAAAATGCAAAAATGCTGATTAATCGAATATGTCAGAACGAATCCTCTAATTCACCAAAATCTTCAACGCAAACTGTCGCATTGTACGACATTTTTTTATCATCAGTTGGTACTTCCAAGTGTACTTTGGTGGAAATACCAAGTTGGCACTAGCAAATGGGCTGAACGCACTAGTGACTAGATCAACATAAACCAACCATTATTTTGACAAGTGAAGTTCCCCAGGCGGTAGGCGTAGTGGGAAATTAAATGTTATTTCAACGTTTGTGGAATCCACCAAAGATGTTGATTTACACTAGTCTTGTATATATTTTGTTCGTAATTCTGAAACTATTTAGTTTACGCGAAACCTTGAGCTTTGAGCGGAGTATCTTATACATTGTATCTCTGCAAATACATTAAATTTCGTTAGGTATTTAGTGCTAGTGTTACGTATCATTACTTAAATACTTTTTTTTAAGTGAGGAAACACTGTACGCTGTCCAACCTCATTTTTTATAATACCTAATTATAAAATACCTAATTATAGAATACCTAAATAATAAAAATATAGATAATTATTAAAATCACTTCGCCTAAATAAATTACACAAAAGCATACAATCGAATCGATCTCTGTCTTTCCCAAGATAATTTAAGTAAGTTGTCTACGAATTGCTATAAGCATATGAATTCATATTGAGAATTTAAAATAATCAAACATTTAAGAGCTGTAATATAACCACATCAGTCGAATATTTCACCCTACCGAGAAATATCAGTAAAAGCGACGCGAACAATAGTTTCGACAAGTTTTATTAAAATCTTTTATTCAATCCGTACGCAGCCTTCCAAGTATCGCAAACAAAAACTTGGACCGACCTTTTGAACTGTTGAGCAAAGTTAACGAATAAAATGTTTAATTCATATCGTCTCAACCACAAAACAAATTCAAATTATCTATGTCAATATTCAAAAATACACCGACAAAAAGAAACCCTTGCATTTCCCTTGTCTTACATTACAGAACTTGTCTTAAATGCTAATAAAAGAGATCGCGGGTACCCTGGGACCTCCTACAATGAATATTTCATGACGGGTCTACCGTGACCAGGAACAAAGACCTCTGACCCTGTGTTGTAATTCCCCAGCGATAGGGGAGCGAGGGGCTTGTTGTAACAGTTTTCATTAAAACTAATATATCTTGAGATCTATTGATTAAATTTCTACTAAACAAAGATGAATAGATACTGTAACTTTTCTTCTACATAATCAAGTAAAAATAATACCATAACTATTGGTCATTATTTTACAATCAATTATTTTCTAGAAGAAGTGCGGTGTTACAACTTACCTCGTGCTTGGGGTAAGTTGTAACGTCTACCGGGGCAAGTAGTAACGACCAAAAAAAAACAACAATAATACCTCTAATCATTGATTCTTTGTTTATTTTTATTGAAATTGACATCGTTCTAGAGTAAATATTATGTAATTCTTATCAAAAATCAACTCAAATACACTTTAATAGTAATCAACACTTAAAAATTAAGTAATTAACCGTTTTATTTAGTTAAACACTACATTTAATCATCATGGCACTTTTAAATCACAGTAAGTAATCAAATTATTTATATGTAAGGTATGCTTCGTAATTATCTCTTCTTAATAGCTATCTAACAAAGTATAATACTTATGTAAGAATCAACATTTGGTGGGTTCCATTATAATTAAATTCAGTCTTCATCTGAGCTACAATTAATACAAATCAAAGTTATAATGTCTCCTGTAACACATCCTACATGTGCCCGCATCTTACAAATGATACACTCTATCCCATCTTCTTTCTTTGTATCTGTGTAAGCTTCACCACATACCAGACAATACTACTCTTTTGCTTCAGATTCTGAATCTGGACATAAAATCTTTTTTTTTATCTCTACCAGAGTGGGCAGAGCTAAAGGTTTTATTATTTGTTGATAAACCTTGCCTTTTCCCATCCCTTTCCCTTTAACTTTGTCCCTCATTCTAAAACAAAAGAAAAAAGTAGGTATCTACATCATAACTTGGGGCATGTTGTAACACGTTACAACTAGCCCCGGAATTTTGTTACAACTAACCCTATGGTATGATTTTTAACATTTATCATGATAACTATTTAAACAATTTAGCAATCATAAAAACTGTTACACATTATCAAAGATAGATAAGTTTGAATGGAAATAAGATATAGAAAATTCGAAATTAGTCAATATTAAAAACGCAAACCGAAATTTTACGACAGTACAATTTTATATTACCTGGCAGAAATGAAGCGCGTGCACACTTCCACCTTACTCCACCGGCCTCCGGAACATTGGCTATGGCAACATGATGCGGCTTGGTTTAAAGGTTAAATCGAGTCAAAGAAATACGTTAATAGCGTTTAAGATCCTAGTGAAAAGAGCCTGTTACTACTTACCCCTGTTACAACAAGCCCCTCGCTCCCCTACTGAATTCCGACGAGATACAGATTTGTGTAGAGTTCGACATAAGCTGGTTTGAGAAGTGACGCAGATGTTATGCGTTTATTTTCACATTAATTTTTCATCTTTCAGTTTCTTGCGCTAACTATAGTTTGGTATTTCTTTGATTTTTTTCGTAACTTCGCACATGTAACACTCAAAAACTTTGTTCCTTTGTTTGTTTAACATTTTCTCTATGACGAAATTTATGAAAAAATAAGAATAAATAAATATTCGTGGACAATTTACTCATCACACTCCAGTCCCAAGTTAAGCAAAGCTTGTACTATGGGAACTAGATTGCTGATAGAATACTTATATGCATTTTTTTTTGTAAATACATACATAGAATACATAGTAACACCCAGACATAGAACAAATATTTATGTTCATCACACAAACATTTGCAGAGGTACTACCAACTGAGCTGTGACGCCTGTATAAAAATAATTGATATTGAAATAATAATAACGGAAAATAAAATCGTTGATTTCCATCTATATAAAGAATAGTGATGACTTTTTATATTTATCGTGTTGAATGACCAATATACATGTTTAAGTAACTTTATATAATTTTACCTGTTAGAGACTCTCTGCAGATTCATATCTTATTAATAATTTTGGCTAGTAGCACAGTTTTGTCTAGAATATTCACTCTAGCTAATATTTTAATAATAAGTGAGCAATATTTTCTAAGAATACATTTATTAACAGTGCAGGCTCTTAAGCGTTCTCGAAGTGATTAATGAGCTTACGAACAAGCTATTTTCCAGACACGAACTTCGTCATGCGACTTAACTACAAAAGGTCTTAACAGAAATTAGTGTAATAAATTACTTTGAAATTAGTATTTGGTTGTTTTTTATTACAAAAAATAGTAATGAAATAAAGTCTTGACTTTACTTCCAAGTAGTTTATTTTTTTTATTTTTCGTTTAAAGTTTCCTTACTATAGGTTATAATTTTCGTAACAAAATAGTGTCATGATTTTGAAATGTCCATCAAAATTAATTTGTATCTCTTTGAATTAATTAATAATTGCAAACCAATTTTATAATTACTTTTTGTATAATTTGGCACGTGATCTATTTTATAATTGCCACCAATTAATAGGCTTTTGGGATTGTCTATTAAATTTAACAAAAAATCGTAGTCTATTAACTTGTACTAGTTATTTAAATTATAATTAATTAAATATCGTTGCGTGCTCTGCGTGTTACTATTTGGGCGTTGTGTGAAATATCCATGAATAATTATTCTTTCATAAATTGAATGAGTTATTTTTTAAATTGGTTTGGTTTATTTTTATTTTACAATACAATTCTTTATTTTATACTACGTTTGCTAGTGCTGATTCAATATTCCACATACTTATTTAATTATTGGTGAGTAGATAAATTATTACTAATTAAGAGACGATGGCGGGGTGTCGAAATGTGTAGGTCGAGACACTATCGATAGAGAGGAAACCAATTCCTCTCTATCGATAGAACAAAGGGGAAAAAAGCGGAGAATAGAGCGAGTGAAAGGACTTAGGGAAGACCTTTGCCCAGCAGTGGAACGAGATAGGTTAGAGAAAAAAAAATAGTTTGGTTTTTAGAGACATGCCAAAAATAATTAGTTCTAAATTAAGGAGAACTATGCCATAGCAACGCAAATATTAACCGCATAATCTCATATCCCAAGTTAATTTTCTTTCAACAGCGTGGGAATACCTTTTGCGTATCAACTACATAGCCAAAGGTCCATTTCACTAGATATTTCCATTAACATTTGCCCTCCACGAAATTCGGAATAACCCAATATTCAAACCGGATAGAACTATAATCCATAGATCGAGTTTGTTTTATTGGTCACGTCTCTGGCGTCGTCGAACTTTTGGCTTTGGGGCACGAGTGACGTAAATGACAAATGTGGCTGACAACGCGGAAGAAAATGGTCTATTCTGTGACATCTTGTGAATACCTAAAACCACATACCTGACAGATAATGAAGCGACCAATACATGAAATGAAATGAAATAATGAAATATTTATTTGCCAGAAACATGATAGTATAAGATCCCACCATAGTAAGACCTTCACCGAGATGTTTATTTAAAGAAACGTATTTTATATTTAATATAATACGTCAATAATTATATTGCATATGGATTGC
The DNA here is from genome assembly GCA_932527185.1 of Ecliptopera silaceata. Lineage (NCBI taxonomy): Eukaryota > Metazoa > Arthropoda > Insecta > Lepidoptera > Geometridae > Ecliptopera > Ecliptopera silaceata. Next base: position 2,068,285 of record OW052205.1, on the reverse strand, counting down.
CTAGCAAATTTTAGTCTAGGGTATTTTTAATTAATAATGTATATTTTTTTTGTAAGTGTGAAAATTACAAACGTATCGAAACGGTGGCGTATTCGAATGAGACTACGCGTTGACGCTAGCTTAACTGTCAAACGTTGCAGCGTCACCGCACAGTGTGTCTTTTACGGCCGGTTTCTCGAACGATGATCAACAAAAAAAAACAAATAATTACTATGTGTCAAACTCGGATCAATCGTGATTTGGGTTTCCAGAAGCCGGCCGTTAATCTGCTAACATTGTCGTATAAACAGTGTATACATTATCATTTATTCGTTAACAATTGTCACAATGTATGTCAGTCATCTAGTACCCATAACACAAGCTCTGCTTAGCTTTGGGCTAGATGATGTTGTGTGGATTGTCCAGTATTATACATATATTATTATTTATTTATTTATTTATTTACTTGTTAACGGTTGTCACATTTATTCGTGCTAACCGCTCAGTGACCTTCATGGAAAAAGATAGTGTATATTGATCTCTGATTGGTTGAACCATTGGATGTTATTACAAGCTTGGCACCAAGAATCACCTAGTATGTAAGACGATTTTAAATGATCCTTGTGACTTTATTGAATAAAGAAATATTTGACTTTGACTTTGAGCTTGTGTGAGACTTAAGACTCAAAAAATGTGACTAACGTAAATGTGTGGAAACGGTAGCGTATTTACATTGCGCGTTTACGCTACCTCAACCGCCGTATGCAAGCATTATCGCACAGTGTCATTACGATTCTTTTACGATTGACACAATACATAATCGTTCGTCAGAACTTATTAAAAAATATAACCAACACGTTTATGACAGCAGTTTTACTTTCTAAATACGTAAATATCAAAGGTGTTTTAATAAAATATACTTGAATCAAATTACATTATTAAATTCATGCAATCTTGTATTAATCTAAAGAAGTGTTTTTTTTATTTTGTTTAAGTTTTTCTACTTCTTTTGCTTTAATAATTTCTTTGTTATCTGTGAATACACAAAAATAAGTTCTTAGAAAAAATATGGCATTATTTTAATATTTTTAGGAAAATTATAAGTAAATTGAAACGCATTTAAATTCAAACAGTCTACAGAACTTGACTATAATTTTATCGCGTGATTTGGTATTCAGATAATGACGCCGAACAAATAAATAAAGTTGGTTTTATGTTCATTTAGATTCAGCGTTTAATCGTTTTTAATGGTGACTGCAGTAGTTTGGGCTAGATTTTAGATTTAGATTTTAGATTCAGACCAAGGAACATTAGCAAAAAAAAAAACATAACATGTATGATAAAATAAATTTTGAATATTCAAACCTACAACAATTTTGAGCTTAGTGGTTATTTGTGGAAAACCATAAAGAATAAATAATATTCTTAGCTTTAAACCAACCTTAGAAACTTTAAAAAACATAAACGTATCAGGCCTCAGACGCTGTCATTTTAAAAATAGATGCAAAAGCCAATTTTATGTTAAACGAAAATCTCTCCAATTTTCATGTAATTATCTAAATTCTACACAATCAACGTTTCAGTATGAAATCAATGCAAATGCAAATTAGCCTCGTATCTGAGGTTCAGACAAATTGTATTAGGAACACTAGGTTTGTTAGATACATACGTATTCAATTAAACTATTCGTATGGAAATGTTGCATAATGAAAACTCATTAGAAAGTAATGTGAAAAATTAATAATAACATTATTTTTGGGACTTTTTCATTTTGAATATTTTTTGCAACTTTTTGATAGTACAATAAATAAATGGGTTACTTAAAACCACAATTCATAAAAATACTTAATTTTTTTCAGTCACTTGCAAGAACTACTTTTTGTTTCAGTTACTTGCAACAACTACTTTTTTGCTTTGCGATAGCTGACACAAAAGGATTTTAGCATTAAGCTCTTTTGTACAGATTCTTTTTTTTGTGCAATAAAGTCTTAAATAAATATACACTACACACCTATACAGATGACTATAATTTGGACGGTTTTATCTAGGCAAACGCCAAACCTTTGGCCGCTTCATCACTTATCAGGTAAGATTGCGGTCAAGCGTTTGCCTATAATGAAAAAACAGCAACTAACCTAAGTAGATATGCGAAAATAGATACACATAAATATACACAGCTGAACCTAATACTAGTACGACAATGTATATACGTGCGTTATCCGACAAGATCTTAGTAGAGCCACAGAAAATTGTCTAGTGCCGTGGGTACTCCCTGAGCATAACATACATTATGTATGTATCCAAATCCTATTATTACAACATAGATCGAATATCAGAGATTACTTGAATATCTTTACGGATACTGGAGTGGAAACCGCGTTTAGGCAAGCGTAGTGTAGGACGCCCTCCGGCGAGATGGAACGACGATCTGCGGAGTGTAGCGCAAACACTGGATGAGAAGAGCCGAAGACCGGGCTCAGTGGCGCGTCTTGGGAGAGACCTACGTCCAGCAGTGGACTGATAAACGTTGATGATGATGATTTGAATATCACGGATTTACCAACTCAAATATTTTTGAGACGGTGTTTACTTTTTATTAATTAAGCGGAAGGATCAAAGATCTAAATATAACATTTGAAATTGCTTCATCGATTAAAGACTTATTTATATTAAAAAGTTTCTAAATCAAATATCTTTTGACCTTTTTCAATTTGCTAAAACGTGAAACCGTTTTAGAAAATTTATTTTCATCTCGATATTTCGTAGCACAGTATATTTTATGTGAAATCAATTGAATTTTCGGTTTTAGGTTGATTTAAGAAATAAATAAATAATTAGTTCAAATCTGAAACAATTGTACAATTTTTTAGATACTTTACGGTACTATTATTATCTAATAATTATATATTTTTGAGGTTATAATATGGTTTTGTAGAGTTAACTATACAGCAGACAAATATATTATGCGTTGAAATCTAGGTACAGATATAAATTAAACCTTTTTTTGGGAAAAAGCTGTACAACCATCCCATCCTATTCAACCTCATTTTTTCTCCTAAAAATGTAAATTTAGGGCACAAAAAACCCAGACTGAAAGACTCAGATCCCTAGACAGAGTGACCTAACTGATTATCTTAATTGATCTCTCTAATGTGCTTGTCGGCTAGAAACGTAAACTCTATTAAGATCCAAACGGATCCTATCCTCGATGAATATTAGGGTGAGCCAAGATAGGCTCTACTTTACGAAGAAACAACTTTCAAAATGACGGCAGTTATCTAGCGGGAAACAGACTTTTCTCTTAGAGAAATCGATTTGTTATGTTCGATATTTTTAAGTCCATTGTTTTCTTGATGGAACAAAAACATGGCTTACTTGATGTTAAGTTGTAACCTCTTGCTAATATGCGTTTTATCCTCAAACACTATTAGTGTTCTAAAAAGCGTCATACGCCAATTAGAACCTCAAAAAACTTAACACCTTTCTTTCTTCTTTTAATTGTTTTCATTGCGCCAGTACAATCAAACATAGCAATGTCTACGTCACTGTTTTAGGCAGAGTAGCTACGATGATAGTAATTTCCAAAGCTCTTACTTGTTGATTTGATTTTAGTTTAAATGTCTATTAAAACTTTACCGTACAGGCAGTTTTAAAGCGCGCTTATAACTATTTCTACTAGCCATTCACGCGTCCAGAGCGGTCAAGGACAATGCATCGTCCTGTCCAAGCGTTTTTTGCAAACCTTTGTTTACGTTCGGACGCGACCTTGTCAACAAGATCGTCTCTTGTTTAAAAACTACGATAGCTATACTGACATAAAAAATACTGACGGAAAGGTAGAAGAATGCGGAATCTAATTAGAATAAAAGAAAGTCTAATCAGAATAAAATCTTATTAGAATAAATGCGTACATTTTGAATTTAACAAAATTGGAATTGGATAAATAAATAGAAGCGTGTCAAGCGCATAACTGCGGCTGTGTCCAGTGAGGCATTCATTTAGAATGACAATATAACTTGCGACAAGTAGCATTCCACTTCAAATGACTAGTGAAGTCGTTTGAAATAGCAACTTGTGTTGACGCGAAAGTGTGTCGGTTAATAACCATTTTTTAGTTTTTACTGGGTTATTTAAACCACTATTGTATGGGAGAGATAAAATTAGTTGCTCTTCTTTACAGATGTGAATTCTTTATCACATAGACATAAGGTCACTTGTTGTTAACATGAATGATAAGTGAATATTTCGATCAGCCGTGCTTGTTATAAGTTTTACTGTATAAAATCTTCGTAGTGAAAAATCGTAAATTTTTTCAAAAACTCCACTAGATACTATGTTGTTGTTTTTATGAAAAACTATTGTAGCTATCGTTCAAACACTTGGTTTGACTGGTTGCATGCACCAACTCATACTATGCATGGTCAGCATGTGATGTCACGAGTCGCTATTCTCAAACCTGTGGTTTGGGAATACGTTATGTTTACTATAGTTGCTATAACGTCAGTAATGTGACGGTGGCCAACACTTTAAAATGTAGGACTACACAGATACCAAAGACGACCACTTAAGGGGAGCTGTTTGCGAGCCATCGGATATTCCATTTATGACGGGTCTCATACCGTAGTCTCTATTGCCTACTAAATAATGACTGGTATCGACTGAAGGCTCCTTCAAACGACGCGGACAGGTGGCTATATTTCAATAGTTTGATGCACTACTGTGCCAAATATTTTTTTATCTTTTCTGTAAGAGTTTAAGAGATTAGATTGAATTATAAAATACTTTATTGCACATAAATAGTTGTACAGAGACGAGCTTGATGCTAACAAGCATTCTCTTCCAGCTAACCTTTGTGTAATGTGGAGTTATAGGTAGTGCTTTAGTGTATAAATAAACAACATACTTAAATATAATACGAAAATATATTACCTCCATAACCTAAATATACAAGAATTATAATACATATATACATAATACTTATATACATAGTTGCTCAATTTTGTTCTTTTGGAGAGTTCTTAGTTAAGAGATAAGTATACTTAACTGTAAACTAAGAACAGGTAAGTATACGTTACAAGGATCAATTATAATGATGGTGACAAATATTTTTAATCTGTATAATGAAATTAGATGTAGTTTTTTTTAATTATGCTACGTTCTTGACAAATTTAAATGAATTTCTTCAAAACATACATTGAAGTGTACGATAACGATAACGCTAGAAAGTATAAATGCAAGTATTATTGTGTCGGTAAAACATACAAACTTACGACTATACAGTATTTACAAAATGTACATTTACATATAAAATACATAAGAAACAGCTGAGCTATCTACAGACCGTTGCAAACGATCTATAGATAGTTCAACTGATCCAAATCAGTACCAATCGGAAGCGTACCCAAGACACTGGCTGCATTGCCGCGCTGAATAGCAATGCTGATACGTTGGGCCAGATACTCACCAGCCCTCGGGTCACGCGTCGCTTCGACTAGACGCCCAGAAATAATTTTGAAAACGCGGTGGGCCTCGGTACCCCACGGACCTAGAGTCTCGACCCCAAGAGGAGCAAATATGTACGCCCTGTCGAGACCTGCATATTTGCGTCTCTTGAGATCCTCGGCCGAATCCGCCGCCGCACCAGCCCGAACGGAAGTCTGTGACAGATGAGAAGGAGCAAGGGTATCGACACAAGTTGCGTCCCACACCAAAGGCCTTCCCGCCTCCCACGGAACAAGCGTCATACCGTCAGGCCGTTTGCCATCGTCACGCATCAGACCATTCGGCTCTAGAATGGCTGGCACGTTCACGCTGGTAAAAGCCCGCCGGATGATGTCGTTGAGGCTAGCATGACGGGATATCCGACCGGCGGCTCTAGTGCACGATAATCCGTGGTGACCAAGCTGTTCGACAGCAGTACCGCACTGGCACAGATGAGGTGCGCAGCACCGCGCGCCCAACCGTAGACTTGCTGCAATACGGAACGTGACAGGATCCATTAGGGTACCAATATGATATGAAGGAAGTGCTTGCAGCCAAAATCCTGACTCCCTTTTAGAGACGGCAAGAAGACGGGCACGATCTGCGGAGCTAGAACACGTTTGTAACAGACAGTTCCGTGATAACTCGCACAGAGGCCCGTCCCATTGCCGTTGAGACGAAAGAGAGGTAGGGGGAGCAGAATCAGGGCAAGCACTATGCCAAGCATTTCGAGCTTCGTCTAGATATGAAATTTTGAGATCGAAACTAGTAGGAGCCAAAAGAGACGGATTTAGAATTTTTTCTACCAACGAATGAGTGCTATAGACGGAAGACAGGAAAGCTGGTAAGGCGACACTAGAAATTTTGCGAATACCTAAACCTCCTAATTTGATCGGTAGAGAGGCCTGCAGCCATGCCCTGTCATCCAAATAAATATTCAAAACTGATGATAATGTATTCTTTATTATGTTGTCCAAGCCTTCCACCAGCTCGCTGTGTTTCCACAGTTGACAACATCGTAAAGAGTATGTAAATTTAGGTACAAAAAGACAAAATCTAATAATTGTAAAAGCCATATGACTATTAATTTTGAGTAATCTATCCGAAGTTTTATTAAAATTTTGAATTTTCTCTGCAATGAAAACCGGAAGAGACTCATCAAATATAGGTGAACCAAGGAGGCGGAGTGAACATCTATCTACTACTGTAATGTTTGATGCCAAAATGTTGAATTTGTTAATTATAGAATTTTTATCCAAACAAGTATCGGAAACAAAATGTTCGCATTTAGCAAAATTTAATTCTAAACCTATTTTTTGAAATTCATCAATGATAAGTTTTAGATCGCAAAATAACAAACATTGTATTATGATCAGAAATATTTAAATTTGTGTTACGCTTTCTGTGTTTTATTATAAAACATTATTCGTATTGAAAAATAATTTTATAATTTTGTAGTTCTTTATCTTGTGGGTAATTTAAAAATAATTTTTATACAAATAACTCTCTATTGTGTTTTTGTTTGTAAAAAATTAATATAAATTCTTATTTTTCAATAAAAAACTAAACTTACTCATATTTTATGTGAAAACCTATAAAATACACTTGAAGCTCATATTTCCATACAACAAACAAACATCCACCTATAACATTTTTCCTTTAAATTCCATTATTCCTGTTCTCATGACAGCTACCTAAAACATTCATTTATGCATTCTATTTTGAACTTTATTTCGTACACATAAAGCATCAAAAGCTTTCAACAAGCTCAAGGTCCCAGGTGTTTTCTTCACAAAAATTGAAGTGTAATTTTGAACAGTATTTTTCTGAATACGAAAAATCTTTTATTTCTAAAATATTTTTGTTCAGTTAGCAATTTTATGGCTATTTAATTTTATTATAGTAGCATCTGTTTTTAGGAGAGATTATAAATAAGTATAATATAGAAAACTGCGGACAAAAACGGCTACAACTACTTTCTAATTGAAAATACCAAAACTGCCTGACTAAATACCAAAATAATGAAAAAACCATTTTTTATTTTATATTTTTTATTGTTATATATAGCACCTTTGGTAGAGAGCCTACTAACTAACTTAACATAATAACTATAAGTAATTCGATGTTTTTATCGCAACTTGCCTTAATTTATAACATTTTTAAATCAATCGTTATACATTAATAACACACACTAATCTACATCATAAACAAAACTAATATGTATTAGAAAATGAATAATATTAAATATAAATATTCACGTGCAATTCACACATCACACTCTAGTCTCAAACTAACCAAAGCTTGTACAATGGGAACTAGATTTCTGATAGAATATTATATACACTTTTTTTGTAAATACATACATAGAATACATAGTAACACCCAGACACAACAAATATCCATGTTAATTACACAATCATTTGCTCTGGGTGGGATTCGAAACCACGACCCATGGAAGGCAGAGCTACTACCTGTACCTCTACCATGAGTTGTCACAGTAAAATCGCCTGACTTTACTACAGTAGTTACGTCAATATTTGTATTACGAATTTTAGTAGGTACCCAACTATCCGCTAGAGGCGCTGTACAAATCTTCATACATTTTTTTAACTACAGACGCTAGCGAGTATAGTAAATATAGTATAGTAAAAACTCATGGTAGAGCTACTGAGCTGTGACGCCTGTCAAAAAGATTCGTATAACTTATAACTTAAAACACTTAAACTCCACGATCGACATAATTTGATCAGCCAGCAATGAAATACAAAAGTACAAACTCAAAAGATTTTACTTTTATTTCGCTTTTCTTATAAAAACATTACCTCCCCTTTAACAGTCAGTTAGAAAGGATTTTAACCGTTGGAGCGCGTCGCAAAACCTTCAAAGAAAGTTAACCCTTATTACCTCAAATAAAAGAAATAAACAATGTTTTTTTCTGATTGGTCGATTAAGGAAGCTCCCAGTTGAGTTCATCGTCGTATCTTTCGGTTTCCTTCAAAGCCTCAAATACTTTTACTTTTGACAGCAAACCTGAAATAAATATAATTATGTAACTTTTGTATTGGCATTCCGTTCTAACACGTCGGGTATTTTTTAGTTAGTTTATTTTGCAATGCCCTATAGGTTACCTACAGTCTTCTTCTTCTTCTTCTTATAGTGTCGATGATACAACTGTATTTTGTTGTAGCATCGTGTTGGAAAGATTAGCCAGACTAGACACTGCTTTGTCGTGTAACCTACAGTTATGTACCTACAAGTTTATACTAAATTGACATCGTTAACGGGTTAAACTTAGAAATAAATAAGCCCTTTCTATAAATGTTGTTAAACATTCAAGAGGCCTTAACAGACCAACAGCCAAATGGATGGACGATATCGTTGCCGTACAGGGTAGGACCTGGATGCAAAAGGCCCAATTAAGGAAAGAGTGGCGTTTGAGGGAGGAGGCTTATACCCAGCAGTAGGCTAGTACAGGCTGCCGATGATGATTGTTAACAAAATCATAAACAAGTCAACTCTTCGTCTTCACAAAGAGTTATTGAAAAAATATCTTACCGGTTAAGAATCCGGATACCAAAGACAAAACAAGTGTAACCGCTAATGCTATAAATTGGTATAGAGCCTGATTAGCTGCAGTCCGTTCTCCCTGAAAGTAATAAAAAATTATGTCTTATAAATTTTTATTAAGAAAAAAATTGCTATGACATACAATATTATCTCAATATTTACAAATTTTCTGCTCGAATATTATCGTAGGACTTATTATAGCTTATTATCGTTTTTACGAAATGTCAGTTATATCTTAGAAAAAATCTTATTGCTTTTAAAGTGAACTTTGAAAATGTTTATTTAATTGTTTCTTTTCACAAAGTTTCCCATCTTAGTAAGTATCTAACTTAAGTAACACATCTATGAGCCTAACATCTAAAGTAAAAATAATAAATAAAATAAAAAATAAAATTTATTTATTTCAGACACTGGTCCACAGAAATATACGCACACCTGGGATTTTTCATTAATATGTGGAACTATGACTGAGAATCAGATATAAGAAAGTACTCGCTTACATTTTTCATAGCTCCAAACACAGTTTCCAGTTCAGAGGTTCCATAGTCGGTGGTAGTAGCGAGTGCTGCGAACAGAACCGACAGAAGACCGGAGTAGATTCCAGGCATGCCGTGGAGGTTGTTGACCCCACAGGTATCCAGAATCCCGACTTTGGTAAGAGCAGGCTGTAGAAGAATTATACTTTGTGTTTATAATTAGTTGATCTTCATTTGTTTTTACTAATGCCTTGATCACACGTACCGACGTATTTGTGATACACTGCGCGTCGACATCGGTTTTACTGTTGAACGTTGCAGCGTTAGCGCGCAGTGTATCTTAAATACGTCACTGTCTCGCCGGTTTACTCGGTACGTGTGATCAAGGCATAAACGTCGTGTTCATGTACATTTTCTTCAAAAAAGAAGGTTCTCGATTCGACTATTCTTTTTGTATGTTACGCGATTATTCCGAGAATTGTGAACTGATTTATGTTTGTTTGGATAGATTCAAAGGTAGTCCTATATTTGTTTTAATTAATTGTCCACCACATTTTGAGTAATCTCCGAAAATATATTTTTAATGTATATTTTTGCTACGATTACTACGATGTACTATGATGATTTGTACGATTTTTATAAAAATGTTATTTTTTTATATTACAAATTTCGTACAAAATCTTCATAAAAAATTAGTAAGTAATGGATTTCTATAAAAACAAAATAAATATTAATAACTGTGAAGCACAACTTAAGTGATAGTATTCATGGAAACATTCTATGTTTTAATAAGTTACAAAAGTCTCTCCACGGGGCATTATTCGCGGGAACTTAGCCAACAACGAGCTGAGAACTTAATAAGTGAGCAACAATGAGCCTGTCATAATCTGGGTTATTAGAGTCAAGTTTCAAGCTTTACTTCTATATGGCTGCCAAAAAATTCCATACAAATAAAAAGAAAAAAAACGACTGCGGTCTACTTAATAGAATAATGATTTAAAAGATTGCGGGGAATTGGTTTATGAAGAGGTCTGAAAACGTTTTTTGAAACGTTATCGTTTGAAATACATAGATCCTACTTAATTTCATAAACAGTAATGGTTGTATGGGATAAGTGGAAGGCTTTGAGAGACACCTTTGCCTAGCAGTGGGACAGTATAGGTTAAAAAAAAAGGTTTTTATGAATGGATGTGTGGATGGATGGATGTATGTTTGTTACACTTTAACGCAAAACTTTCTGAATGGATTTTAGTGAAACTTAACAATAATGTAGTATATAGGTACATCAAAACCACAGGCTACAATTTATATAGGCATTGTGTCAATTATTTAAATATAACGATAATAAGACTCAATCGCGGGCATCAACTAGTTTGTAATGTTTTGTCATCGTATTTATAGAATTTAAGTAACATATTTAATCTAAGTAACAACTTTAGAAGACCGAAGACCGGGCTCAGTGGCGCGTCTTGGGAGAGACCTACGTCCAGCAGTGCACTAACATAGGTCGATGATGATGATGATGAACAACTTTAACTTTTTACAGTTAGTTATAGCTTTTTTAATATTAAAGTAAGTTACCGTAAAGAACCGGTATCCCAACACGCTGATAAGTCCAGCCCCGATCCCCACAGCAATGGCTCCACCAGCCCCTATCTGCATATTGCAGACGGAGCCCACTGCCACTCCTCCAGCCAGGGTCGAGTTCTGGATGTGGACCATGTCAAGCCGGCCGCCATGTTTGCTCACAGCCGAGGATAGGAAGAACGTTGTCACCTGATGAAACATGTTTTTTTAACAGCCGTTACAGCTCTGTAGCTCTACCATGAGTTTTCAAAATCTGTACTTGCTAGCGTCTGTAGTTAGAAATGTAGGAAGATGTGTACAGCGCCTCTAGCGGATAGTTGGGTACTAAAATTCGTAATACATACTTATATTTACGTAACTACTGTAGTAAAGTCAGGCGATTTTACTGTGACAACTCATTGTAAAGGTACAGTTGGTTTGTTTGCGTAGCATGTAGTGGTTTTGATCTCTACAATAAATAAATAAATATTCACTGACAATTCACACATCACACTCTAGTCCCAAACTAAGCAAAGCTTGTACTTTTTAACATAACATTCTAGATGCAGATGAATCTGTTTAAAATGTGGTAATATCAGATGGGCAAATTTTTTTTTTCTCTACGAATATAAGGGATCTTGAAAAATTTTAATTGTTTTTTTAATTTTTTCCCTTGGATAAGCAAAAATAAAAGTTACCGTTGCTGAAGCTAAGGACAAGTAGGTATTGACGACAGCTCTCTCATACTCAGCGTCGGTGCTGGTCAGTCCAGAGTTGAATGATGGCCAGTAGATCCACAGAAAAATCGACCCTGTTGACAAAGGATATTATTATTATTTGTTGTGTGTGCTTGTGTGGCAAATAATTATATGTCTATGATATTTTATTTAATAACAAGGACTTTCTTACGTCACTTTTTAAAAGAATATGGAACAAATAAACGACCTCAATCAACGTCGACACGAAAACGACTTTCAAATAAAAAAACATCAAAAGTGGATACTAAACAGTGAACTAAAAATTTTTAGGAAAAAAGTGCAGTCCAATTAAGAACCTCTTCTTTTTAGTCAGTTGTAATGGATACATCTTACCAATCATAGCAGTAACATCTGTAGTATAGTTAGGACCGTTCAGATCAACAGTTTGAACGGTCTGACCGTTTGCAGTGGTAGGGGTGTCGTCTCTTCTGCAGCGGAGCGCTAAACTGACTCCAAGACCGAAGTACGCTCCGAAAGTATGGATAGCGATCGAACCTCCTACGTCCGACGCCTGAAAGATAAGATAAAGTATATAATAGGATTTATTTATACCTTATTGTGCACAATGAGATACTGAAAAAGACGAACTTAACCCTAATAGAGTTTTCTTTCAGCAAACCTAAGAGGAAGGAGAGAGCTGATTGTAAAAGTGGGTGAAAGTGTACACAAAAATCATGAAAAGATAATTAAAAGTTTATAACTTATGTTAGTTATTACTTAAAACTAAGATTCTAACCTCAAATAAAAAAAAACAATCGAACTCAGAATTGATTATCGAACAAAGGACAAAATCAATACAACGTGAATTTTTGGTGTAATCATGACTCATTAAATTTTTTTAATCTATCAATAATTTTGTTTCGTTAAAATATTAGGGCTCTAGTTACAAAAACAAGGGAAATTTTACTGTACCAATTTCATAAAATTATTAATTTCTCTCAAATTACAATACACTGATCAAATAAGGACCTTTCGCCTTGCAAAGTTTCCGTGAACTGTGTCGAAAGTTGAACTCAAGAAGAAAATTATTCATTCACCAATTAATCTTAACTATCCTTGAAACAAGGCGATTGAAGATACTTTTTGATATAATTCCTCGTAATTAATTTTAATTTTTAATTAATATTATCTTTAAAAGTTATTGTAATGATACAAAGTAGGGCGTCCAAGAGCTGTGACTACAATTATAATCAAGTTTAAGAATTTGAATGAAACAAGTACTTTAACGGATAACTGGAGTGGAGACCGCGTTTAACTAGCGTAGTGTAAAACGCACTCGGCAAGATGGAACGACAATCAGCGGAGTATAGCTGGCAAACACTGGACGAGAAGACCCGTAGACGGGGCTCAGTGGTGCGTCTTGGGAGAGACCTACGTACAACACTGGACTGATATAGGTTGATAATGACGATGTCGATTTTCGATTTTTATCCAGACTACAACGTATCGTACCTGGAAAACAGAAGATACAAGCCACATATTCAGGCATGCTACAGCAGTCTCCACAACGGCTATGAACAGCAGCTGTAAGCCACTTGCGATGCCTAGGAGTGCTCCGAATGTGATCAGGACAGTTGCAGCCATGATGTCCGCTTCTGTAAATTACAACGTTAGTATGAATGAGTTGTATTTTTTTTCCAACTAGTGCATTGATAAACCAAACGCGCGACTGAGAGGATGTGTTGCCAAAACAAAAACGGCGCCTCGAATAGAAAAAACTTGTTATAAAACTAGAAAACTTGTTTTTTTGGAGATATAAAAGTACATAGAATACAGAGTATCTTCCAAACACAGAAAAAACAATGTTTGCTATCACACAAAAAAAAAATTTGGTGGAATCGAACCCACAACATAGAAGACAGAGCTGAGCAGTGGCGCTGTTACTGATGTAGATAATAATTATAACTCAAACTTTAATTTTGAAATAATAGTATTATCTCAGTATATTATTCTATTTTCAGAAGACAACATTATCTTAACAAAATTTTAAGTACCAAGCTCTCAAAATACTCCATAATGAATTTTCTTCAAGTTATTTTGTTTGTTATACAGAACTAATAATTACATTCTCTCAAAGTAACAAATTAATTCAATTCCACGGTGTTTGATTGATCTTTATTTAAATAACTTAAATGTTTGCTTCAAAAATAAACAATTCATTAGTTTAATTGGCAAGGAGTAGGTATTAGCGGAACAAAAAAAATGGTTGTCTGTAAAGTCGGTTTACTGACGATAGTTGAACGTGACAACGTCACTTCATGGAACGCCTCAGAACGCCTCTGATTCTCAATTATAAGACGTTGTCACGTCAAAACATTTATTTTGACGTGACAACGTCTTATAATTCGATAGAGCCGGCTGCACGCACGAAAAAACATGACTCATGAGGCGTTCTGAGGCGTTCTGAGGCGTTCTGAGGCGTTCTGAGGCGTTCCATGAAGTGACGTTGTCACGTTCAACTATCGTCAGTAAACCGACTTTACAGACAATCATTTTTTGTATTTTTGCTGTAATTACAAAGACTTTTGTCTACTGCTGATCGGGAATAGAATATTAAAGGCTCTTTCGTTATAAGGTCTCTTAATTTCTTGTTTGATAGGCTTCGTTATTGGGGTTCGGCCCAGCAATAGGGATTTGCACATCTGACGATATCGACACCATAGACTATTCTATTATCCATCATCCGCAGCCAGATTTCGCCCACTGCTGGGCATAGGCCCCCCTTTTCTTGTGCCACTCTCCATAGAATATGAAGATAAATCTATTAACTTTATTCCTAGACTAGCTGACCCGTGCCCACTTCGTTGAGCATAATTAAAGTTTTAGTAAGGATCCCTATTTTAAAAAAAAATATAATATAGCCTATGACACTCAGCAATAATGTGGCTTTCTATTGGTGAAAGAATTTTTAAAATCGGTTCAGTAGATCCCGAGATTACCCCTTACAATTGAACAAATATACAAACTTTACCTCTTTATAATATTAGTATAGAAGTATAGATAGTCTAGGTTTGACGTAAATACTGGTATAGCGTGAGAGGAACAAAAATATTGTGCGGCCTGAACCAAAAGATTCAAGTACAGGCCGCTGTTTTTATAGAGAGTGTTCAGTTTTGTGATTCTATTGCTTAGTCTATTTTCTTTGTTTATCGACACCTCGTCGCTGCTAAAATGTTACCAAGTGTGACAACATGATTTTGCAGGTTCCGAGTTTCTCTACATATCCGCTAGGGGCGCTGCAGGTTATAAAATCAGCGCTAAGCACCAGTCATCTTGTACTGATCGTACACCAAAACTCATCCTCGGCTCTACAAACTCTAAAAATATTGCTGTCAACGCCAAAACGGTGTTAATACGTGAAGTACGAGTACCTACCTACTTACTACGGATGTGATCGGACGGTGTGAATGGATGTACTAAATGTAGATTAGATCCGCCAATATCGTGTCGTTAGCTGTATAAAACCCCTGAAGAGAACCTTTCTTCACACCTTTTTCCCAATTATCCATGGATTACAGGATTCCGACAATTGGTTTTAGCTTGAATTCATTCAATTATCGAAGGCACTGATACCTTTCAAATTGATGAGGAAATGTAATAAATTAAATTTCTTTACGGGTCTTAAATATTATTCTTTCATCTTTATTCATAATCGAATTTAGATTTTTTTTACAAATATTTCATGTTCATTTGACCCTTTTTGATCTGCTTATGTTTAAAAGGTTAATATCTTTTTTGAAATATTATTTAGTCTTTTGCACAATTTTATTCAATTTGTATTCAAACGATGTTAGTTTTGTATCGATGATACTAAAAGGCAGAGTTTATAAAAGGTAGAGTATGTCTATGGTAGTAGCCATAGACATAAAGAATAGACTGAGCATTCCAGGTATGAAGTATAAGACAAAGACAAGGTGGACACAAAACAATCGTACGGCCAGTAAAAGTCTCCTTCTAGATGATTAACACAGACTTACAGAAAAGAGACAGGTACTGGCCGCACAGTCACGTTGTCTTTTCTACAGAGTGGTCAATTTTGTAATTGTCTATACTACCAACTGTTCACAAAATGCCTTGAACTAGACTTAGAGCGAGGAACTCCGTGTTTATCTAAAAGGTATTTTTTTCACATAAATGTGTTCCTTATTTACTAACACAAGATTGTAATTAGGTTTATGTAATTTCAAGACTAAAAATCATAATTTTTTTTTATCATTTATGTGTTTTATTCACTAAGCGTGACTTCAATTTAGGCAGCCGCGTTTAGACAAGCGTAGTGTAGGACGCCCTCCGGCGAGATGGAGCGACGATCTGCGGAGTGTAGCTGGCAAACACTGGATGAGAAGAGCCGAAGACCGGGCTCAGTGGCGCGACTTGGGAAAAACCTACGTTCAGCAGTGGACTAACATTGGTCGATGATGATGATGTGACGTCAATCGCCGCAAACACTTACCAAGTAAAGATTTCTTCGTAACAAGGATAGTGTTATCTTTCATGTTGTAAAAGGACTGACAAAGCAGTGCCCATTGGATGACCAGAGCTCCAAGCAGCCAGTTGAAGCCAAGAGCACTGTAGCAGTACTTCTTCAGGAAAGTCATGAGGAACCCGAAACCGATGAAGATCATCACATGGGTGTCTTCAAACCCTGGAACAAAGTGTTTGTAAATTATTAATTGCTTTGCTTTGATCTGGAAAAAAAATCTTTATTAAGAAAACGAAAAGATAATTCTTAAAAGGCGGTCTTATCGCTTGGCGAAAAAACATGGGTTCGAGAATAAAAGTTATGAAAATACAGTTAGGTACAATTTATGTACCTATGGGATTTATCGATATGTACGTTAATAAATGTAAAATAATAAATCTCTTAAAATGAATTCGTATTAATTTACTTAATTACATTCTTTAAAATGAACAAATGTAAAAACATAAAAATTAATCCTTTTTATTACAAAAAACCAAAATGTATGTTTATATTACAAAAGTTATTGCAATTTTCAAAGTGTTACGAACTTAAGTGGGTCAGTGTACGCGTATATCAGGGATTTTTCTATTAAAAAGACAATCCCCCATAACACACTTTGACACAACAATACGGTTTTTATCGCCTCAGTTTCTTAGCCTTTTCCAAAATATCCTTCAGCTTTCCGGCGTGTTTTATTGATATCGTCACTCTCTTGTGGTCTCTTCTCATAAGCCTGTGATTTATCAGCTATTTTTTTACTGGGTAGAAAGAAACATTTATTTCAGAATACAATGAACGTTTGTTTTTCTGATAGTGTTTTTTGTACTTTTGAGAGGATACCATTATTATATTTTAAGGTATATAATACGTTTAGATAAAAACACGTCAAGTTTAAAGTACTCTGTCCTCTACGTGATATAGAAAAAGTTCATTTTGCGCCTTAAAACAAAAAAAAAATATAAAAATATTTAAAACTATTACTGGTGTGTGCACTGCTAGGTACAACGCTGATCTACTCATATCTTGATATGTTACCTTGCCTGCGACGCGGAAGGTTGCGGGTTCGATCCCCGCCTTGGGATAAATGTTTGTACGATCTGCAAATATTTATTCCGGGTGTTCTGGGTATTTAATATGTGTAATAAAAAAAAAATCTATCTATGTAATGTATTGCATTGAGTATGTCAGTCTTCTAGTACCCATAACACAAGCTCTGCTTAGCTTGGGGCTAGATGATGTTGTGTGGATTGTCCAGCATTATTTATTTATTTAGTTAAATTATCATGGTTCTTTACATCACATTTGTGTGTCTTTGGTATGCAAATGAGCAAACCTTTTATATTCAACCACTCATTTAAAAAGCAGTTGAGCTTTGAACTTTAAAAGCATTGTTTTAACCACGCCACGTTAGGCACTTCCATTATAATAACACACATAAAAAGGACACAATAAACTCAATTCTTTCTTTTCATTTTATCTGTTTTTTTTACTTCGTAATTGTTAGAGCTACCGATGAAAAATTGCAAATGAAATTACTCCATTCATTGTTTTTCTGTTTCAAAAATTGCCGTCGGGGGAATGTTGATAAAATCGTGTTCATAGATATTCGGCGGTGTGTGTGAGGTCAGGAATTATTTTTTATTGCTGAAATCTATTGTAGTGGAATTTTACGAGATAAATAATATTTATACCCCTGTTATGGGATCATGTATGGTGTGACGTCAGCACTGGTTGGCTATCCAGCAAGGGGAAACTTGCGTGACCGAATATCCTTTCAGTTGCAGTTCAGTTTTCGATGATTTTACCATAGTAACTCATCAGTATTCCGTGGCACTTTTGAGGACTGACGTGACTGAGCTTTATGAAATTATGACTGAGCTGTTAAAAATGACGTCAATGTCGCGGCTTGAGCATGACCTACCTGATTGAAGCATGACCTGCCTGATTTGAGCATGGCCTACCTGATTTTTCGTTAATTCTATCAAACGGTATGAAAATCGATCATTCAAAATATCAATAAAGACGAAGAAGAAAACTGAACTGCAATTTGATCAAATAACAGTTCAAACACATTTCAGTTGTCAGGATACCCCCCCTGTAGTCAGGTTTTTACGCTCCATTAGAATAGTGTTTATTGTTATAGGTATTTTTTTATCTGTTGTACGCGGATCGCAGGATTGCCATCGTCATGGCATTTAAATTTGACAGGTTTGGCAGTTTGACAATTAACTAGAACAACGTACTTGGGGATTTGCACTTTTTTCTGTAACACAGATTTTTTTATTTAACAGTTAATTTCAGCTTGACATTATTATAACTTTTTAATGCAATAACCTCCCAAACTTTCCATGATTGATTTTACATTATTTTATGATAGTGACAAAATTACAATATCCTTTGGTTCTTTTTTCTTTCCATCTTCCAGATACCTAAAGTCTGAAAGGCTGGTTTATATTGATCGGATCGGCTGACTGAGCGTACCATATTTTTACGAAAATTCTATTCAGTAGCTATACCATGAGTTTTTACTATACTATACTATACACGCTAGCGTCTATAGTTAAAAAAATGTATGAAGATTTGTACAGCGCCTCTAGCGGATAGTTGGGTACTAAAATTCACAATATGTACTAATATTTACGTAACTACTGTAGTAAAGTCAGGCGATTTTACTGTGACAACTCATGGTAGAGTTACTGTTGTGATTGTCAGCCAAATCTACACAAGAGTTTATTTGTCCATTTTGTAACGTAGCTTTTACAAAGAACTGTTACGCTGTGCTCAATTAATTCGTAATTAATCCAAGTGGTTTAACCAATTTCGGACACTGATTGATCACCCTCAATACTGATTTAATTATTGATGGATTATGGATAAGCTTAATAAAATGCAAATAAATTGGTCCTTTTAGTATAATTTGATTGCTATCAGAAAGTACTGGATGCTAAATAATAACTAAATGAAAACTGGACCAACATACATTGTACATTTGGAAATGACAATTATTGTATCTCTGTGGAAATTGCGGTTTGTGGTTTTCAAACAGAAATCAAAAAAGTCCTTTTCACATCATTCAATGTTATTGACTAAGCATTAGAATTATATAAGTCCTCTATAAAAAAAGTATGAAAAAAAAACACTGTTTTTCGTAAACTATAGGTAATATTGAATACGTATTCGTAAAGATAAATCAAAAATTACTACTCAGTTTATATTTATGTTTAAATTGCAGTATGATATAAAGCTAAACAAAAATCAGTAAAATTATTTTCCCTATAATTTTAAAGTGGACTGAGAATAGATAGTTTCCACTAACAAATGACATGTTACTAATCAACCTACATTCTTGTAAATTAACGCCATCTAGTATCACAATTTGAATTAGTTAAAAAGTTAATTACAAAATATTATCTCGTCCTATTTTCAAACAAACGTACGTAGCGCGTGGGGATTTCGAGTGTTGCCCTATTCTCACGGTCAATCTAAACCTCGTTCGAACGAACCAATCAGAATTCAGATGCGATGACAGCGGATGGGCATAAACTGAGCGATTTTACTATACCATCGACGTGGGCCCGATCTTGCAAAGTTTTAACGTAAACGTATGAGCAGCAGCTAAGGTTCTTTACGTTCCAATTTAACACAATCGGGGCACAGGCCAGGTAGTTTCTTGCCCGTTCTTCTAGGCTCTGGTCGTTTGGATCTGGCACCTAGAATCACCTAGTATATAAAAAGTTTTTATGTAATCTTTGTGATTTTTCTAAAGGTTTTAACAATTTTGCATATTTCTATTTTTTTTAAACAAATATAATTCATATTGTATAAGAATTTGATGTATGTATTTCAACACTTACAAAAGTCTTACTAATCAAAATAAGTAAGTTTGAGCTGTAAAAAAATAAACCCAATATTGGGTTTATTTTTTTCTTGTTGGTCGTATGAGCAACAATGCAAAGTAAATAAAAATTACACTTTAACATACTAGAAAGCTTTTATAACCTAAAATCCCTAAAGTACACAGGTTCAAAAATATTTTTCCATAGAAATAAATATTACAATCTATCTGAAAATAAACTTTGATATAATCATAGACCACTAAAAACAGGAGAACGATAAACTTCGCGAAGTAGTTCTAAAAATAATTAGATCTCTCAGGAATCTGGGCGTATCATGTCATAAACTTTTGACTTAAAATAGCAAACTAATAACTTTACTCCATAAAATCTAGATTATAGCATTAAACTCTTATAAAATCGCTAACTCTCTTAACATAAGCACCGATTAAGTGCAAAATAACTCGGTAATTGAAATGCAGGAAGAACTGGGTTTTATTGATCATCCGGCTGTCCGGTTCAAGCGTGTCTCTACTAATCAGTTAGTAATAAATTATGAACTTTAGCGCCTTGGGATAAGGTTTGAATCAAACTATGTGAATCAAACGATAATTATGTTTATCTGCGCTCTATGTTTTCATTAACTGATGCACGATTTTCCGGAAGCTTCTGCTCAAAATCATATTTATCGTTTGTATAATAAAATTGTTTCACAAGATAATTACTTGCCAGTCTCTTATGATAAAGTCTAGAAAAAAAAATTTAGTAGTGTCAGGCCTTTGCAAATAGTATTGATAAATTCATCATCTTCTCACTCTTAATTAGATAGATAACACTTTATTGCACTGCGGAAAATACAAAAATCTTAGAATTAACTTAATACCTCTGTCCCTGCTGGATAATCACGCTAGATCCAAAAAGACGTCTTGACGCGCCATTAAGTCCATTGGTATATCATGTAAATTAATAATAATATTGGGTCACAGTTTAAAATAGTAATTGAGTCAATCTTAAATACTTACCTAATAAATAATGCTGGACAATGCACACAACATCATCTAGCCCCAAGCTAAGTAGAGCTTGTGTTATGGGTACTAGAAGACTGACATACTTAATACAATACATTACATAGATAGATTTTTTTTATTTTACATATAAAATACCCAGAACACCCGGAATAAATATTTGCAGATCGTACAAACATTTATCCCAAGGCGGGAATCGAACCCGCAACCTCCATTCCGACATTCGCCCGCCGCGCAAAATCGGTTGTTATAAATAGTTGTATAACGCAGTGAGACTCTTAGCGGTTCACTATTCCCTATACCCGGATCTACATCCAGGTCAACGGTTCAATAGGAACCGCTCGAGTGGAACTGTCAGCGTTCTTGTGATACCAATTGCTATGCAGTCACTTGCATCCGATGTGTGGGGAAAGCATTGTCATGCGTAGTCGGAACAAAAGAATATTTTGTCTTTAGTTTTCCGCAAAAATTCATACAAAAATATGATGTTGATGGGTTTGATGAAAATTACTGTCAGCGTTCTTGTGATACCAATTGCTATGCAGTCACTAATTGCATCCGATGTGTGGGGAAAGCATTGTCATGCGTAGTCGGAACAAAGGAATATTTTGTCTTTAGTTTTCCGCAAAAATTCAAACAAAAATACCATGGGTTTGATGAAAATTCTTGCCTTTTTTATAAATCTCGTTTATTTACTTATAGTCCAGTCAAATTACGAAATAAATAAACATGAGCGAATACAGTTTGGGGACTTTGAGGATCGATAGGGCGGTGTATTCTGAGCATAAATTCCAATTTGAGGGGTTGTACTGAGGTCAGCTCAAGGTCATTTCGATGGAAACGCGTTTCATTCGATATCTCGAGAATGGTTAGAGTTAGGCGAAAAATTGTTGAGACCTTTTCTTTTCCAAACAAAATTTACAAACTTTTTTATTTGAAACTTTTTTTTATAACATTAATATTTTTCAACTTATTACTCCCGCAAGGCAAAAATTTTACTTTTTTTTCCATTTTTCGTCGTTTTCTCCCCAACCATTCAATTTTATTAAATTTTACCGATCATCAAAGTGTAGATCTTTTAATTATGAACAGTTTTGTGCTTAAACTTTTTTCCGTAATGCCAATACCTTCGGAGTTATATATTACTTTACCGATATATTATTATTTTTATAAATTATTTTTCTATCAATAAATGTGTAAAACAGTTTTAATTGTTAATTTACTTCTTACCCAAATTAACCCAAAAATTTACCCAAATTAAATACTTAATTTTTAAATAGTTTAATCGATTGACCTTTTTATATTGCGACAGTGGCGCGGATTTCGCTCGGTAAAGTAATATATAACTCCGAAGGTATTGGCACTACGGAAAAAAGTTTAAGGACAAAACTGTTCATAATTAAAAGATCTACACTTTGATGATCGGTAAAATTTAATAAAATTGAATGGTTGGGGAGAAAACGACGAAAAATGGAAAAAAAAGACAAATTTTTGCCTTGCGGGAGTAATAAGTTGAAAAATATTAATGTTATAAAAAAAAGTTTCAAATAAAAAAGTTTGTAAATTTTGTTTGGAAAAGAAAAGGTCTCAACAATTTTTCGCCTAACACCAACCATTCTCGAGATATCGAATGAAACGCGTTTCCATCGAAATGACCTTGAGCTGACCTCAGTACAACCCCTCAAATTGGAATGTATGCTCAGAATACACCCCCCTATCGATCCTCAAAGTCCCCAAACTGTGTTCGCTCATGTTTATTTAACTCGTTTTTAGCCATAATTTGACTGGACTATTATTTTATACGTAAAATGGTAGATAATAAGTAATGAAACACTCTAACTACTGTACCTTTAAGGTTGTTTTTATTTTATTTTGTAAACATCTGTACCAGCCACCATTACCTATTTGAAAATAAATAATTTTTACTTTACTTTTTTTTACTTTATGTGGCTAACCACGTCATCATATAATATATTAAGGTAAGGTTAAAATCATTTAACATACAGTTTTTTTACTTGAAAAATAAAACATAAAATGATTAGCAAAAATTTCGATAAAAGAGTAAGCTACGAATTAAAATAAAAAAAAAATTAGAGCAATACTATTCGATAGGCAGCAAACTAATACACTTTAGAATATATCCGGTACTCCGCTTAAGATAATACTAACTAGGTAGGTTCAATATTAGGAGCTGGGTACTCAATAAACCACACGAAGTTTCATACAATACAATCTGGTGTACAGAGTACAAATGTACAGACCAACAGCTTTAAAGCTTAGAACAAGACATTTCTACATGCACAACTCTCACTAACATGTTTAATACGAGCTTTATATAAGTCGAGCTAAGGAGCACATTCTCACTTGCTGTCATATTTTGTATATTTGTATATTTTTAACTATGATAAAAACACAGCTAGATACGTGGCTATTTTTACAGGCACTGTAACATGGTTCAATTGCGCCAATTATTTAATAAATCGCACATTTACAACAAGATTTAATAAAATACACCGTCAGATAACAGTTGCTCTGTACATAAGAATAATCTGTGGTTATAGTGTAAAGTTTGTGCTCCAAACTGCAACATCATAGTACCAACTAATGGTGTTGGCAAAATTGACGAACATCGATCATTATTGAATAATCACATTGTTTAGTTCAATTTGTATTCAGGCTCCAATATTGATTACAAGGACCCAACTTTGCCATAATGAGGAGAAATGAGCGTGCCTTTGATAAAATATTTTAAGAAATAAAAATTTGTGGTTTCGATTCGCTTTAACGTAGCTTTAAAATACTGTATTCATGATGGTCATCAAAAAAACTTAAGTAAAAATACTTAAGTTAAACTAAAGTTAATAAAGTTATATAAGTAAACATATTGATTTAAAGCGTCTTTTAAGCCCGATGAAATAAATACGATTTAAATTAGTAAATAGCGTTTAAATAACAAGTTCACAGTCTCATTATAAATGTTATTCTACCACCAAGTCGTACATATTTCTAGTTAAATTGAAGTGCATCTCAGGTCTGTTTAGTAAGTTGGAATGCTTTCAAGAATTTACGCTGTAACTTCATCTCTATTACAAGGAGATAAAGCTCTTTTAGTTCCATCACATTCAATTCTTCCGACCTGGAAGTTTGTAAAACGGTATGGTTCGCTTCTCGTTTTGATTTACATTGCGTGTAGTTTCTGTTATTTGCAAAAAGTCACGTAGGAATTGCAAAGCGACTGCGCAGTGTAACTCGATCTCTTGCGAGTCTACGTTTATCTTAGTTTGTTGTAGATGCTTTGGATTAATGTGGAATTTCGTGTAAATTAATTGCATGCCACTTCTTATTCACAGTGAGAGCATTATTTTAATTGACATGGCTCTGTGATGATGCTTAAAATTGTACTGTCGGGTAATTTGGTACAATTTTTTGGAGCGTTTATTAGTGTTGGGTAATTTTTTAAAAGGAATTAAGAGAAGTAGGATATTGTTCAATTAGACAGAATGAATGGAGTATTATTTAATGATGAAACATACTTTTGTGTGAAATACTGATATAGTATAACTACAAATAGGTTTTGAAATGCAACACAATACAAAAAATTGTCTAATCAATATTTTAAATGAAATTTCACACTGTGAAGTGATTTTAAAAAGTTTGATAAAAATATAATATAATATAGTACTATAGTTTGGATATTCACCGTGATTTGTGAGTTTGATTTTTCCTTAATTGTGATAGTTGCAAATATAGTAGGTACTAGCACCTAAAATCACCTATTTTAGTATATCAAAATGTTATACTAGTTCTACAATAAATTTCAAAATTTCAATCAAAAACCACATAAAAGCGAAGTCGTTAGACCTCGTAAAACCGGAAACTGGGTCATTAAGTTTTGGTTGAAATCGCTACGATTGTGAGCCTTCCGTATTAGTTCCACATTTCACATGATCTCCTCCGTAGAATGCGGATTGGCAAAACGTAAATTACATTTATACCATCCTCCATTTTGTTGTGGCAGCTAGTCCATTACAATCATGTCAAAGAACATTACAATTCTATAGAAAAACATGACAGGCATCGCAACTCAGTTGGCAGTAGCTCTGTCTTCCATGCTGTGGGTCGTGGGTTTGATTCCTACCCAGAACAAATGTTGTGTGATGAATATAAATACCACCATCTTTTCTATTCCTAGATCGCGATCGAAGTTATGAGACTTGAAACAAAAATTACTCAAAAAGTATTGGTTCGATCTTTGTGAAACTTGTATGGGACCTCTGAAGTAGATATGCCCAACTGTTAAAAAAACGTCAAAAACTGCGCGTTACATATTATAATAACCTAAACATGCATATTAGACTAAACACTTAACTACCAAATAAGGGATTTGCTTTGTCCATGTCTGTCGAATGTCTAAAAAAGTACTGAAAAATAGATCCAAATTTTGAGTTCGTATAGCGCACGAAATGGTCTGCACCAAATCACGTTTTGTAAAAAAGCCCCTTTAAATATTTAATTTAGTTCTCTTTCTTTGTATTTGTTACATCCGCCACAAAAACACATCGTCTGTGAAAATGTCAACTCTCTAACTGTTCATGAAATACAGCGGGGTATAAGATATAAGGTTCCGTTTTAACCTTTGTGTAAAGGGTAGAACGGGACCCTAAGATAAAGATAAAGATCATTTATTTGCAAAAACACGTGTAAATAAGATGAGAATAGTTTTTAAGTCACAACATGCTTTACCGTTAACGGTGTACAAATCGAGATGGCACGCTACTAATCTAAACTATATTATATAAAACCCTAAAAAAAAACATCATCATCATCATCAACCTATAGCAGTCCACTGCTGGACGTAGGTCTCTCCCAAGACGCACCACTGAGCCCGGTCTTCGGCTCTTCTCATCCAGTTTTTGCCAGCTACACACCGTAGATCGTCGCTCCATCTAGCCGGAGGGCGTCCTACACTACGCTTGCCTAAACGCGAAAAAAAATATAAAACCCTAAACCTTATAACGGGAAATTAGTGAGCTAGCTCTAACCCTCCACCCCATTGTTAGCGATACGTAAGCCAGCTTAAGGGAACAATCATCTCTTAATATCAGGATCTCTCTATCTAGCAGAAAGTAATTCCATCGCCAGAATTTATTAGACGAAATAATACATGATTGATGTCGATATTGTTAGGAATGGTGATACTAATGAAAAGCTTGTTATATTCGACAGATGATGAAGGATCACTGAGATAAGATTATCCTCAGGTGAAATAGATTCAGTAACATCTTATCTTCTACTGACGATTTGTTAATATATGTATTAACAAATCTGGGCGTCTAGTCGAAGCGACGCGTGACCCGTGGGCTGGTGAGTATCTGGCCCAGCGTATCAGCATTGCTATTCAGCGCGGCAATGCAGCCAGTGTCTTGGGTACGCTTCCGATTGGTACTGATTTGGATCAGTTGAACTATCTATAGATCGTTTGCAACGGTCCGTAGATAGCTCAACTGTTTCTTATGTATTTTATATGACAATGTACATTTTGTAAATACTGTATAGTCGTAAAGTTGTTTGTGAATAAATTAAATTATGTACTATGTTTTTTAAGTAAGTAGATAGATTTATTATAAGTTATTTAGCATAGAAAACGTTTTGGCTTAGGCTCTTAGTTTTGTATGCATTTGTTCTAAATAAATACTAATATTATAAACGCGGAAGTTTAGATGTACGTTGATATTCTTTAACGAAAAATCTACAGAATGGATTTGAATGAAACTTTACATTACTGTAGTTTATTCATCAGAATTACACATAGACTTTATAAAGATATTAAGTAAATAATTAAAATTATAACAATAGTAAGACGAAGTCGCTGGCATCAGCTAGTTAAATATAATAAAACCGGGAATGAGGTAGTCAAATTACAAGATATTTATGGAAAAGCATCGCAAAATATTGCACAATAGGCGGTCTTATCGCTAAAAGCGATTGTTTTCAGACAACCTTTGGATGGAGAAGATGACAAAGACAAAAATGCTTACACGAATTATTTATACAAAAATAAACCAAAACAGTTTTTTTTTCAATTCAAGACATTACATTGTTTATATCTACTTTATATATATTTATATGATTTTCAAAAATCTTTTCTTTCAATTCTCCTCTTTGTGTTATCAAGGGAAACACAAAGAGGAGAATTGAAAGAAAAGATTTTGGAAAATCATTGTAAAATGTCAACTCACCTTGGAAGGCAGGTGTTACATTCGTAATCAATTCAACGAGTGATTCTGAGATAGGGGAGCAAAGCATTGATCTATTTTCGGCTCCCTCGCTGATTAAGAGCACTCTATATACTAGCTCTATAGCTCAGCTCTCCAAGCTCTAAATACTAGCGGCCCGACCCGGCTACGCACGGGTAGACATAAGCCCCATATCTTAATAAAAGTTAGCGTTGACTTTAAGTCATTATTACGTATGGTAATCAGTAATTCAAGTCTGCGCTTCTTATAAGATAGACTTAATATCGCACATCCGGTGCGACACTGGCACTTATTAGTCCAGTCAAAATAGACATTCCAGCTTGCATTAATTCCCAACAAGCTGGATTTTTGTACAGGCCTTGAATACGTCATTACAAATGATATGTCAAAAGTCCCCATCGATCCCGCTTGTGCGTTGTTTTTTATTCGAGGTTAAAGGTCATAAATTTGCATTTTTTGCGTATATCTTTGAAACAACGAGAGCTATCGAAAAGTGATTCAGGCAAAGTTTGTACATCATAAAATTGTCCACAAAAATATTTCAACACTTTTCTTTTACAAAGCATCGTTTTCGAGATAAAGTGACTTTAGGCCGCAGGAAAATCTTCGAAGATGCTGCGTTTTTTTCATTTCAACCGTTTTATTTGCTTCATTGCCACAGAACAAACAGTATTTCTTGAAATTTACTGAAAGGGGTGATGGGTTCGATGGGTTAGTCCTCCTCCGAGGTAATGAATCGTCTTTTTGTTTCAAGAAATACTGTTCGTTCTATGGCAATGAAGCAGATAAAACGGCTGAAATGAAAAAAAACGCAGCATTTTAGTAGATTTTCCTGCGGTCTAAAGTCACTATATCTCGAAAGCGATGCTTTGTAGAAGAAAAGTGTTGAGATATTTTTGTAGACAATTTTACGATCTACAAACTTTGTCTAAAGCATTTTTCGATAGCTTTCGTTGTTTCAGAGATATACGCGAAAAACGCAAATACCCAGGTTAAAGTCATAAATTTGCGTTTAAAAGTCATAAACGAGAGCTATCGAAAAATAGTTCCAACAAAGCTTGTAGATCGTAAAATTGTCTACAAAAATATCTCAACACTTTTCTTCTACAAAGCATCGCTTTCGAGATATAGTGACTTTAGACCGCAGGAAAATCTACTAAAATGCTGCGTTTTTTTTATTTCAGCCGTTTTATCTGCTTCATTGCCATAGAACGAACAGTATTTCTTGAAACAAAAAGACGATTCATTACCTCGGAGGAGGACTAACCCATCGAACCCATCAACCCTTTCAGTAAATTTCAAGAAATACTGTTTGTTCTGTGGCAATGGAGCAGATAAAACGGCTGAAATGAAAAAAACGCAGCGTTTTAGTAGATTTTCCTGCGGTCTAAAGTCACTATATCTCGAAAACGATGCTTTGTAGAAGAAAAGTGTTGTAGTATTTTTGTGGACAATTTTATGATGTACAAACTTTGCCTGAATCACTTTTCGATAGCTCTCGTTGTTTCAAAGATATATGCAAAAAATGCAAATTTATGACCTTTGACCTCGAATAAAAAACAACGCACAAGCGGGATCGATGGGGACTTTTGATATATCATTTGTAATGACGTATTTAAGGCCTGCACAAAAATCCAGCTTGTTGGGAATTAATGCAAACTGAAGTCATAATTTTAGTCTATTTTGACTGGACTATTATGCAAAAATGTACTTTTTCAGGAGAAGCATTTAAAACTTTGACACCTCACAAAACAATGACTTAAAAGAATATAGATGAGATGAACAGCTTATACTACAACGTCAACTTTCATCTTTACTTTTTGATAAATATTAGTCACTTTATAATGTAAAAAATATACTAAACTATTATTTAAGCCTTCCAACCCCCTCAGAAGGGACGTTGTTGCTCTAACGAAAAATTATAACTGTAGTTGTGTCACAATCAGTTAAAAATAATATGTATCTTAGGTCACTATTGCTCCAGAATAAAAAAAAAATGGTGTCACAATTACCTTAGTGACAGTATAGCTTCAAGACGCATTTCAAGCGGCGGAGGACGCATTTCAAGTGGCGCACAACTGACCAATATAACAATGTTGCTCCAAGCAACGCGTGATTTGCGCCAAAACGGTAAAGACACTCACGTCCTCATACGGAAACTATGCGTAGTACACAAGTGGCGTTATAGCACCAAGAAAAGGGTGCTTTTAGGAACATTTTCTCATATTTAACTCATTTTTGCATTTTTTGCATAAGTGCCAGTGTCGCACCGGATGTGCGATATGTTTTATGGCATTTTCTTTACATGGTTTACGTTACTAAAGTTTTAGTAACGATCACTAATCTTCTCTAGCAATAACTATAGCCTATGTTACTCAGGGTGAATGTAATTTTATGTTATTTCAAGGTAACTGTAGTGGAAAACGTAAGTAAAACCATGTGCTCGATTTACGGCCGGTTTCTCGAACGATGATCAACGAAAAAATCAAACAATTACTATGTGTCAAACTCGGATCAATCGAGATTTGGGTTTCCAGAAACCGGCCGTAAGTCTATGTATTCGACTGCCAATATAGCGGGTACGCAGCTCCACAGTATAGTCGATAAGTAACAGTCATTATAGTTTACATTATAAACGGGATATTTACCATGATTTGTGTGTTTGAAAACAATGTTCAAAAAATATTATAATCATTAAGACATAACATCCTTCAACCTTTATTAGCGCAGTAGTTTTTGAGTTTATTCATTTCATTACAAACATACACACAATACAAATCTTTCTTTACAACATTGTAGATGTAGATTCAAATAGATTTAGAGAATAAAATATAGATTAACTAAATTCGCTATCATTAGTTTAAAACGAAAAGATAATGGCTTGTTTTCAATTGAATTTCGGACGAAATGTTGGGACATAAAATACACTTCGTTTTCAAATAGTATTTATTTAATACAGCAAAGTATTTTGCAGAGTATTGAAACATGACTAAAATATCATATCTTTGTAGCAAAATAAATTTATTTATGACATGAATCAAGAAAATGTTGAGTTTATTCTATCAAGGCTTCAATCATTTTTTGTGTTATGTCGGGATGTACTGTTAGCATCGGAATTTGATGTTTTCAGACTGATAAACTTGTTTGGTTGATCTGATCAAATTATAATCAGACAGAGTATTTAGCATTCGATACACGACATTTAAAAAAAATGTTGTGTTGCTTTTTTTATTACAATAATATTTTTTTGTTAATAATGTTTTTTTTTTTTTTAAAGAGAAAGATAACTTTATTCACTAACAAACTTACGACTATACAGTATTTACAAAATGTACATTGTCATATAAAATACATAAGAAACAGTTGAGCTATCTACAGAGTTAGTAATAATGTTAATTTAATAATTTCTATCAGTTAATAATGTTAATTTCAGTAGATGTCGTTGCACCATCTTATCGACCTCGATCGAAGCTATGAGACTTAAAATAAAAAAAAACTCTTGTCTGATCCTCATGAAATTTACATGGGATTACTACTAAATGTAAAAAACCCTACCGATCAAAAAAAATCATCTAAATCGGTTCATAATTGGCTAAATCGTGTTACATGCAAAAAAAAAACGTACAATCGACTCGAGGACTTTCACCTATTTTTAAGATAGTTAAAAAACTCTAGTCCTACAACCATTAAGGAATAAATGAATATCTGCGCAAATAATGCTAATAAATATAGGTTCGTACCTCGTTCCCAATCGATCAAGTGCTTCTCAAGTATGCAGCGACAAAAATAAGTGGTCGATCAATTGTCTTGCAACCTTAATGTCACAACCTCGGTTTCAAACAAGACTAATATGTTTGTAAAATGTGTTTTGCTGACAACCAATAAATACACAGTAGTATAACGGTCGGTTTTTGAAACGTTGATCAACCAAAAAATCTAATACTGTCAAATCTCGGATCAATCGTTGATTTTTTGGTTGATCAACGTGTCAGCAACCGGCCGTTAATGTTTTTTGCTTGTTTGCTATGAACATGACATGCTTTAGTGGTAATCCCAGATAAATTAAATGAAGTTCAAATAAGTAATTTCTGAGTAATCCTTGTTCTAAGTCTCATAACTTCGATCGTGACGTGCAAGATGGTGCAGCGCCATCTAGTTATGAAATTGGCATTTATTGTCACAACTTAATCATTATTTTGTGCCACGGTCCTGCGTGTCGTTACTTCCAATTAAAAAGACTTTTAAAGGTTTTTAAAGTAAGTTCTTCAAAATCATATACATAAATAGTTAGTTTGATAAGTTTTAAGCTGTGTGCCGCTGTTGCTGCCAGGGTACGCATGGGCATCACGAAAGATCAGCGTTGTAGTAGTACATAGGTACTACAACACATGCTGAGTGATCGCCTGTTTTGTGGTCACAATTTTTTTTATTTTTAAATTTCTTATCTCATGTGTGACACAAATTAATGTTTTTGACGTGACAACGTCTCATAATTCGATAGAGCCGGCTGCACGCACGAAAAAACATGACTCATGAGGCGTTCTGAGGTGTTCCGTGAAGTGACGTTGTCACGTTCAACTATCGCCAGTAGGTAAACCGACTTTACAGACAACCATTTTTTTTCTTTCTTTCTTTCTTCTTCTTTCTAAATACTAACCTCTGACTTTAGCCTCCTCTCCTCCAGAGTACCGCACAAATATGAAGAATAGGACCATAAGTATCAGCTGGAACACCATCAGAGGCGCATACTTCAGCGCCGAGAATTTTAGCACCATTTTGTATTTTTCTTTCTTTTCTGAAATCAAAATAAGGACAATATGTAGAAAGCTTTATTATTTATTTTAGTTACGTAAAAATAACACCAGCCCAATTAAGAAAGAAAAAAAATAAGTAAAAAATACAATAAGCAAGAAATACAATAAGTAAGAAATACAATAATGTAAGAAATACAATAAACAAGAAATACAATAAGTAAGAAATACATAAATCAACAAAAGTTTGAAATGTACAATATCGTGAAATAGACCTCATCGCTCAAAAGTAATCTGTTCAACGCTCTGTATAATTTTTGATAAATAACTTTTTCTGAGAACTTATTATTCGGGAAATTACGACCTTTCCACAGAAATCCATTTATGTGCGGTTAGCTGTGTTCTGATTTAAAGGGTGTCAGGAGGGCTATCCAGCAAGGTGAAACTTGCGTGACCGAATATCCTTTCAGTTGCAGTTCAGTTTTCGATGATTTTACTATAGTAACTCATCAGTATTCCGTGGCATTTTTGTGGACTGACGTGACTGAGCTTTATGAAATTATGAGTGAGCTGTTAAAAATGACATCAATGCCGCGGTTTAGCACGTGGCCTACCTGATTTGAGCAAAGCCTACATGATTTTTCGTAAATTCTATCAAACGGTATGAAAATCGATCATTCAAAATATCAATAAAAGACGAAGAAGAAAACTGAACTGCAATTTGATCAAATAACAGTTCAAAAACATTTCAGTTGTCAGGATACCTTAAATTATAATACTTCGTATTCTTGAGTCAGGCGTGCAATACCTTACAGAGCACATTCTTAGCGGACGTGCTCGGTAAGGTATCGCATCGTTTCCACGCGATAACAAGTCCATCAGACTATTTAAAAAATGTCTTTTTGGGAATCAACAGTCACTTTTACACATTTTTATTCATAATTCCTAAAGAAGCGATAAAAAATAGACAAGACACTTTCCGCAGAGAATTCAACTTTATCCGTGACGTCATAACTTTGTAAAAGGAAGGTGAAAATGTTAGGTGAGTGATGTGCTATAAAACATTATGTGAGACGTGAAATGTTTATAGGCCTGTAACCCAAGGTTATGTCTTCCTTGCCTGCTTATGAGCGCACGGAATCGCACACATTGCTAAATATCTCACTCTCCCACACAAATATCTCTCTCACCATCTCAAATATCTCTGTCCCTCTCAAATATATCTCTTCCTCTTAAATCATACTACACACCCTCACTTACACATACACCCCCTACGCACCCTACTTCACACCCTTACACACACACCGCATATATTGTGTACAACTCTAATTTATGTTAGTAAACCATAGGCCTTTAAATGTAAAACAATTAATTATAAGTAACTGTACTATAGGAGGACCACTGGTTACCAAAATACAAGTTATTACTTAGTTTTGAAACCAATGAGCCCATATTGTTTTTTTATATGTACAAAATAATGTCTTTAGTTTTTAGTTCATAAATTGTAAAAATTGTACGCTCTACTTTTGGCAATAAACTTTTATTTATTTTATTTATTCATTTATTTAAATATCAATAAAAGACGAAGAAGAAAACTGAACTGCAATTTGATCAAATAACAGTTCAAAAACATTTCAGTTGTCAGGATACCCCCCAGCAATTATAACACTTCGTATTCTTGAGTCAGGCGTGCAATACCTTACAGAGCACATTCTTAGCGGACGTGCTCGGTAAGGTATCGCATCGTTTCCACGCGATAACAAGTACATCAGACTATTTAAAAAATAACAATGTCTTTTTGGGAATCAACAGTCACTTTTACACATTTTTATTCATAATTTCTAAAGATTATATAGATAATAGATAATTTCTCTCTTCCTCTCAAATATTTCTCTCTTCCTCTCAAATATTTCTCTCTTCCTCTCAAATATATCTCTCGCCTTTTGTTATTGTCACCGTTTGACGTTGACGCATAGGAGTTGACATGTACACATTTAGGAGTTGACATAGGAGTGACTCAATTGTATCGTTACGAAATCGATTAGAAAGAAAATGAATCGAAATAATTGTATTTTTATTCGACGAAAAAACGGAAGAGGTTCTATTAAGTTTTTGTATTTAATCAAATTTTGCTCTGACATTAAGCTTCTCAAGAACATAATTATATAATCAGAGCTCAATAAAAAATAATCTTTGAAAAAATGTTACTTGTATTTTCGGTGTTAAACAAATATAAATAAGTATATAATAAAAAAAGTGTGATTGGATGCTATTATATAGAGTCTAAACTTTACAAAGTCAAGGCTATACATAAACATTGCTGTATGGTTCTTTACAAAGTTTACTCTTATTAGGTACTTTCAAGATTAGTATCAGTTTTTTACGTTTTTGGATCAGCAAAATTTTTGTGAATCAATTTTTTATAATGAATTAATATAACACAATTGTAACCTAATTTTCAAACTTGTACTTGGGCTATTATTATAAGTATTCATTACTCATGTAAATCAATTCAATTAAATATAGAGCTTTTATTACCTAAACATCATTAACACTTATTTTTAAATATTTTAAGTAAATAATACCTACTCCTTTACTTATTGATTTATTTAATTACTTATTTCATTGCACACAGAAAAATAATACAAAATATTTATTTTATAAAATACTTAATACGAAAAGTAATTGTTACAACCTTGTTTTATTTTAGAAAACTCAAATAAATCTGATCTCGAACTCAAACTTTGCCAGCGACTGGGAATTAAAAAGTAGAACACAAAAGTAAGACTTTCTCCGCATGGAATCCCAGGACACTGTAGTTAGATGTAACACCAATAAAAACTTCTAAATTAATCATAGATTAAGAAACCTACAGACCCACAGTTTACAACTAAGTAGTAACTAAGTAAGTTTCTTGCCCGTTCTTCTAGGCTCTGGTCGCGTGGAACTGGCACCTAGAATCACCTAGTATGTAAGACGATTCTAAACGATCCTTGTGATTTTACTGAATAAAGTAGTTTTGACTTTGACCTTTGACTTTGACAACACGCTGTACGGCCGCGTATCACTTTATGCAACACGTGTGACTTAACCGCGAACCTTGCTGGAATCCTGGCCCTCGCGTGGTCTGCTAGCTCTAATCCTCGTCACACAATGAAGTCACGGCGTGAAGTCCGCAGTTAAGTCATCTAAATAGGAAGTTCTCAACGAATCACGCATAAGTTGAACGGCAGCTTCGGGTATCTCCGGCTGAGCCGAGCGTCTAAATGTCCCTTCTATGTGCCCGCTCGGCGACTGCACATTTGTTTTGTATTAGAGTTTTAGAAAATCAAGATTTTTTTATGTATTTATAGATCTTTGAAAATTATTTTACATCGACCTTAGAAGATAAGCCACTTTTTTATAAAGTTAGCATTGACTTTATATCATGATTACGTGTGGTAATAAAACCTAAATTTTTATAAGGTCGTAGGTCTTTAGATATTGCTTTTAAGGAACTGTTACTCTGTGCAAAGAATTTCTACTCTGTACCAATATTTAACATGTTTCACGCTTAGAAATCTCGAACTGACAATTTGTAACTAAATGTTAGCTTTGCGACTTTACAGCTAAATTATAAAGCTGGTTTACTTGGGACCTACAAATAAAAAATATTTAAATACATTTCCTTAAAATATATCTCAATATCCAAAACGGAACTAATAATTTATGCATTATTAAGAAAATCGAGCAACTTCCGGTTGGATTTATTCTTTAAGACACAAATGATGTTTGTTCCGGTAAAAATAGAGGAGGCTTGAAATTGCTCGTAAACAGCCAGTTTGTCGTGTGCTTTTCAAAGTTTTTTTTCGCTTAAGCATTACATTATTACACAGAACGGCACGTAAGTATACTTTAACACAAAGTAATAAGCTTGTTGCCCCACGCGGACACCGCAGGCACCATAGCTTGCCCACGCGTCCTAAGCGCCAACATGCTATAAGAACAGTGTGCCTAAGAATACTATGAGCTGAAGTGAAGTCTTAAAAACAGATTTATTATTTGACCACCATTTGTACCTTCTTCTTAGTCGGACACTCCTAGTATAGTGGTCGTGATCATGAGTGGCATGAATCAATAGCTGCTCTAGCTATGCGCTTCCAGCTATCCCTGTTAGCGGCGTTGTGCGAGCATTCGGTCATGGTAGTGCGAGTGATCGACTTGATGAGGTCTGACCATCTCGTCGAAGAGCGTCCACGGGACCTTCTGCCATCCATCCTGCCTTGCACAACGAGGCGCTCCATTGAGCCTTCCTTGCGGGTAACATGGCCAAAGAACTTGAGTATTGTACCTAATAGGTACTAGCAAATCAAAGTCGTAGGCGCTAGTTGAATAATACCAGTATGTTTACTACAGAAGTGATCTAGCTGTCCTATAAGCTGTGTCTAACTGCTAGTTTTGCGAGCGGCGCCCGAAAGGAGTTTAATTTTGCTAATTCAGTTAAGTGCCGCACCACTTTGTGATGCAATTTGTGAAAGCCGTAAAGTGTTGTTGTATGCAAATGTAACTGAATTTTTTGTGGGTTTTATCAACTACAACCGTGTTTTACAGATATATAGATTAGATCTCAATACTCAATTCATTTATTGCTCTCATGGTAAAAATATGGTGTTACAACAAACATTGGTATGACATGAAGTATGAGGGCATTACAATATAACATAACAGAATGGGAGATCGAAGGCAAATTAATGTAGTCATTTGAGAGAAAAGTTTCTTACTAGAAAATAATATATTATTATTGAAAAATAAAAATAAATTACTTCGTTTAATTCTGAAAGTTGTAGCTTTTATAAAGTAATCTTATCGGTATTTTTTCTATTTACGATTTAATCGAGCAAAAACAGCATTGTTAAAATGGCGTAGGACTTTATAGCTACGCAAAAATGAAAATAAACATTTATTAGATCTTCGTATTCTTGAAATAAAGTATAAAATCGCTTACTGTGAGATTAAACCATAAGATTATCCAAGACTATGAATAAACTAAAATTTATTATTATACACCCAATCCTAATATAACAAGGGTCGCAAATTGCAATTATATTACGGGGTTTCTACACAACTCTGAATTTTAGTCACTAAAATGACATTATCTTAGTCAAACAGAGTACATTCACGCAAATTATACAAACATGTTGACTTAAGATTAGAATTTTAAGGTCAGTGTCAAACTTCGCAAAGGTTATTGGCAGAATAGGGTTCAGTAAGGTCATGCACTGAGAAAACTAATAGTTGAATTTCTGAATGTTGATTCCTTAACAGTTGAGGCAACAATAAATTACGTTGTGACAACCGTAGTACTACATTTAATAGAACAAATTAAAAAAAGTTAAAATCTAATTGTTGTTACAACCAAAAAAATGGGTTAAGCTAACATATTTTTTCATGTATAATCGCATAGCGGTCAATTTAACTAATAATTCGGTAATGTCAACATAATGTTAAGTTGAATCAGCAAATGAACTTAGTCAAAGTTACAAAATTAATTCAACTATTTGCAAATATTTTAAACAACAAAGCAAATTGGTTAAAATGACTATTGTGAATAGTTGTCAACACCTAACATTTCATTACATAGAAGAATCAACAGATAAATTTAGTCAAAATAACAAAAATATTTTAACCTTTTGCTAGAAATTTATACAACCAATAAATAATGTTTGATTCAACCATATTGCAAAAGTTGTATCAACAAGCGAACGTAGCTAAATTTACACAATTGATTCAACTATTTGCAAATATTTTAATAAACAAAGCAAATTGGTTAAAATAACTATTGTGAATAGTTGTCAACACCTAACATTTCATTACATAGTAGAATCAACAGATAAATTTAGTCAAAATAACAAAAATATTTTAACCTTTTGCTAGAAATTTATACAACCAATAAATAATGTTTGATTCAACCATATTGCAAAAGTTGTATCAACAAGCGAATGTAGCTAAATTTACACAATTGATTCAACTATTTGCAAATATTTTAATAAACAAAGCAAATTGGTTAAAATAACTATTGTGAATAGTTGTCAACACCTAACATTTCATTACATAGTAGAATCAACAGATAAATTTAGTCAAAATAACAAAAATATTTTAACCTTTTGCTAGAAATTTATACAACCAATAAATAATGTTTGATTCAACCATATTGCAAAAGTTGTATCAACAAGCGAATGTAGCTAAATTTACGCAATTGATTCAACTATTTGCAAATATTTTAATAAACAAAGCAAATTGGTTAAAATAACTATTGTGAATAGTTGTCAACACCTAACATTTCATTACATAGTAGAATCAACAGATAAATTTAGTCAAAATAACAAAAATATTTTAACCTTTTGCTAGAAATTTATACAACCAATAAATAATGTTTGATTCAACCATATTGCAAAAGTTGTATCAACAAGCGAACGTAGCTAAATTTACAAAATTGATTCAACTATTTGCAAATATTTTAATAAACAAAGCAAATTGGTTAAAATGACTATTGTGAGTAGTTGTCAACACCTAACATTTCATTACATAGTAGAATCAACAGATACATTTAGTCAAAATAACATAAATATTTTAACCTTTTGCTAGAAATTAAAAAAAAACAATAAATAATGTTTAATTCAACTATATTGCATAAGTCGTATCAACAAGCGAACGTAGCTAAATTTACAAAATTGATTGCAAAAACAGACTCGCAAGGTCCTCGGGGAAATTCGAGGGCATCTTAAGTGATCTCATGAGAAAATCAAAAACAAGCGCGAGCTTGGTGTTCAAAGCACTAGCTATCGGCTAATCCCGAAACTGATAATATTCAAGAAGAGGTCAACTACTTATTCTTGATAGCAAATTGCTCTGGAAAATCATCTTGACTATAATCTCAACAAGTGCACAATGCACTCTTCCAATGTAAAACAAATGTTAGGAAAGACCGGGGGGCTCTCTCCAAAGATTACTATATGGCTATACAAAGCGGTGATCAGGCCAAGGTTGGCATATTATGGCGTTCTGGTTTGGTGAACGAGGACAGAACTCTCGACCACCATCACCGGACTCCAATGGTTCCAGCGACAAGCCTTTTAAGCTATCACTGGCTGCATGAAAACCACCCCAACAGCAGCCATGGAGATAGCCCTATAAATAACTCCACTTGACCTGTACATACAACAAGAGGCCAGCTAGCTGCCATGGTGTAAAAACCTCACCACTTCACACGCTAAAATCCTGGACCGGGCAATTTTTTTTTTTCATTTTTTTAAATATCAGCCTCTCATCGCCGCCCCATGTGCCATGAAATAATTTCAGTTTTTTTTCTATGCAAACTTCGGAGATAAGGGACGGTTTTTTTTTTAATTTTTCGTCAAAACTCAAAAACTACTTATATTTTATACGCTATATGCAGCGTAAAAAAAATAAGTGCTTGAGAATGTGCAAATAGCGCTCTTTCATATGATACCCCACATACCATAGTAGCCCCACTTCGATTTTTTAGACAAAAACTGTTCCAAATTTCAAGTTGATAGCATTAGTACCTAGTTCGTGAGAAATACGGTTGAATTGGTTAGGTTTCCTTTGCCGCTGCCGCGGAGCCGCATAGCAAAATTAAAACCAAAACAGGGTTCCCAACTAAAGGGTATTAATATATATAACCCCCCAAATTTAGGCGGTAAATAAGTGGAATGGGATTTTTAAGGGGCTTTATATTCATATCTTTATTTGCATTCCATAACGTGTGAAGATCTTA
The DNA here is from genome assembly GCA_932527185.1 of Ecliptopera silaceata. Taxonomy (NCBI): domain Eukaryota; kingdom Metazoa; phylum Arthropoda; class Insecta; order Lepidoptera; family Geometridae; genus Ecliptopera; species Ecliptopera silaceata. The sequence continues at coordinate 2,028,353 of OW052205.1, read as the reverse complement.
TAATGAATGGGCTACAGTACTATACTATACTATACAGTTACGGACCCTGTATAGTTTTAGGTTTTTTTTTATTAATTTTATTTACAAGTATTGGCCCTGAAATAACCCAATTTAGCTAATCTACTTAATTTATTGACCAAGCGACACTATAATGACAATGACAACTAGAGCAATTAATAAAATATAGCTGGTTATTTGCTGTGTGATCGTGAATTTTAATACATATTTTTCCTTGTTCTTACTTAGTTTTCTTTAAGGCCTAAACATTCATTGCGAAAACAATCGATGTTTTAGGAACATCGATGTATTTCTCAATACATTACATTTAATGTTTATTTTCAAAATTATACATAATCTAGGGTAAATTGAAACCAAGCCAAGGGTACTGTAAAAATGTGACCTGGCAACACTGTTGACTTCAATCAAATCCAACCGCAACTCCGCAAGTGCGCGTTCGTTGCGTTTGTTTAGTCTGCCCGGCGCCGCCGGCGCCGGCGCCCGCGACGTACTTACTATACGTTAGACTTTATTAATTTTAATTAATAAATGCCACTGCTAAAAGTGGTTTAATAGAACAAACCAAATAAAAGGTGAGTTTAGTGATACGTATCGTTGATTCAGTGGTACCTTAAGTAAATATGGAAGATTTTGAGAAATCACTGGTGCCAGTATATCTCCGAGACTGGGGTTTATCTGAAGAGACAATTAAAATTTTTTGTGGTAAGTACTTACCTTACATAATATAATGTATGAAACGCCAGTCTGATCATGATGAAATTACTAATTGTAGCTAAATAAGTAATTTATCTACAAGTAGGTAAGTAACATAACATAGATTTTATGTAGCTCGTAGTAGTTTTATGTACTCAGTACATAAAACAGCACTGAGTACCTACTCAGTGCTGTTACCTACCTAGGTAACCTAATACGAACAAGAAGTAATAAGTTAAATTAACCTAGATTTTATGTAGATTGCACCTAGAATATGTGGTATTGTTTCTACCACATATTCTAGGTGCAATCTACATAAAATCTAGGTTAATAGTAGCAGGGTCTTTACCCGGGGGTGCAAGGGGTGCGGTGCACCCGGGTGCGGAGCGCCCGTGGGCGCCTGCCGAGCGCTGATTAATGAATATTTAGATATTTCATTGAACTTAACGCCATTGCACAGTTTCATATACAGGTTACGACAAACACGTACCTACCTATGCGCAAAATTAAATAAAAAAAAATTGTCATCAACAATAATCATTGTTCGTTTTACTTTTATTACGCTTTCGGTGCTTGTCATACTGCTCATGATGTGCAAGTTAAAATGACTCTTATTACCTACTACACAAATAACAATTTTATTTAATAATACGCGCGCGGCAAATTCTCTAAGCCTTTGACACTTTGCCGCCCGGTCGCCTGCACTTGAAGCAAAATGATCTCTAAGTCAAAGTCAATAAAGTGTAAGTTCATTTAAAATGGGCGCGCGGCGCGGCAACTGTGCGTCCGCCTTTTGACAAAGCCGTCCGGGCGCTCGCACCTAAAGAAAAATGATCTCTATAACACTACAATTAGGTATAAGTTCATTTGAATTTACAGTGCGGCGCGCGTCGCGTATGTAGGTAGGTATGTGTCGGTGAGTAGAAAACCAGGGCGGTAGACATAAGACGGCACTGCAACGTAGGTAGGTAGGTATACCTACACATAATACTACAAGTATAGGTACCTAGTAGTAGCCAGTAGGTAAGGTACCAAGGTACCTAGTTATTTTTTATAGTAAACTACCGAGATCGTGTACCGAAACTACGATAGGTTAGGTGGTAGGTTGGTAGGTACCTAAGGAACTTACGTAGGTATCTAAGTAATAATATTTGTTTTGTTTTTTAGATAATGAAATCACTATAGATTTACTCACAGAAATACAGGATAACGAAATAAAAAAGAATTAGTGCCGCTTATAAAAGAAAGAATATTATTCAGAGTCGGTGTGAGGAAGCTGGAAAAAATAACCCATGTAAGTAAACCTATCTCTATTATTTTTATTAGGTATTTTAATCTCACTTGTTAATTAATTATAGGTACTAAATTTAATCTCTAATTATAGGTAATTAGTATTATAAATTTTTTAATCACCTATTTATTTAGGTAGGTACCTACTTACCATAGGTTATGGAAGCACTAACAAAATGTAGTGGGTATATCAAATACGTCACAAAATGTTATTTTAACACAAAAATAATGTTAACTTATACCTACGCGTAGTAAGGTACGTACGTACTACCACAGAATAAGTAATAGTACAAGTACAGAAAGTCGACTCTAAGAGAAAAAAAATGCGAATTTAAACCTACTTACAACGCCACTAAAGTTCATGCGCGACAAGCTTTTATTTATATCAATATAAATTTTATAATTTAATATAATGGTGGGTTTGATTGCATTCAAAATTTATTTTGTTCGTTTTAGAGCATTTAAATAAAAGCTTGTTTAAAAAAATGATTTTTAATTAGTATTTTATTGGTACCTACCTAGTTTTGAATCATACGATAATATTTCTGTTGAGTTTTTATTGTTGACGTCACAGCGTGAAGTCTCTAGTTAAGTCGCACGGAGAGAAAACTAGAAAATCTAAAGTTTTAACTTGGTTTATTATTTTACAGGAAACTGCATCGGAAGACACAAATTCTGCTCCTGCAAGCCCTACAACGTGCTCTAGTCATAGTAGCTTATGCTGTAGCGTAAAAACGGATGCTGACCCAAAGCAAATACTTAATGTAAGTTTGGATTCTTCATAATTTTATTATGACACACACGTTTTCCTTATGTTTTTTTACTTTTTTTTGTACACATGTTTCTTACTTTTTTTGTACTGTTCTATTTTAGAGTATAGATATACCCACCATTCTTAATGAGAACAGTTATGGAAAACTGGTTCTGGCCCGTCTGAAATCAAGCTATAAGCTTGATGCGACTAGCAGATCATATCTAACAAAAAGCATTGTGGAGTGGTATATTAACAAATATCAGTGCATAAAAAAAGAAGACTTCATTGTTTTATCAGAGGCTATCACTCGCTTTGTTCCAACAGAACATAAGGTTTATATACCTACCAGCCTATTTATGATACCTATAGTACATTCTTTGCCAAGTACCCTACCTACCTAGTATAAATAAATAATAGTAGTGCGACGTACCTAGTTAGTGACAATAGTGAGCGATATGTAGGTATCTATGATGTGTATCTCCGTTATATTACTTATACCTACCTATTATATATTTTTCATCTTTAAAGTCGTCGTAGTCGTAGAAAGCGTAGTTATCGTAGTGCGACGTAGTTAGTGACAATAGTGAGCGTCATGTTCCTGTCTATGTATATGTATCTGTATCTCCGTTATGTTATATACCTATATGTTTCATCTTTAAAGTCATACAGTAGTAGTAGAAGCATAGTTATGATTCCTTTCAAAAAAATGGTCATAATTGGACACATACTAGTGTGTTTACAAAATTGATTCAAGTTCATACCACTATTCATGTTCACTATCCTTGCATAATTTTTTTTTTTCTAGGAAACCTACTACATCCCGGCCATAGTAACAAACAAAAAAACGATTCCTGCCAGAGGAAAACTAGTGGACAGGTATAACAATCAAAGACGCGTCCTAAAAAAAGAGGGGGTCATATCAAGGAAACGCAAATATAATGATGATGAAAAACAAGATTCTGAGGTCGAAGAGAACATAATCATCGGTAATACTTTAGTATAATAGGTATTATGTTTGTTTAATATACCTACACATCGCTTTGCAATTATTTATCATACCTCTGCTTTTTGGTTTCAGAAAATGATGAGCTGGTCATCTGGCTAAAATACCATAAAGAACCGTTCCAAGAGGTGCGCAACTGGCTGGCAACAGGAGCGTACCGGGTCGAGAAAGACTATAATGATAAAACGAAACAACTGCAAGAAATATTACAAAATATCCTATTTTGAAACAAAACTTTGGATATAAACTGGTAAATTACATTCAGATCTATTACTCACAGATTTTTGTGCTAGTGATGTGTTGTTTAGAAATAGAGTCTGTCATTGTTAGGTATGGTTAGGTTTTTCTGGTGTTAATGCAGGTACATACTGTTTGTTGGCCTTAGGCATTTTTTTTAAATATAGCAGAGTATGTCCTGTAGGTAACTACCCTTAAATTATATTATTTATATAAAAAAAAATGTCGCTACCGGTAGGTCTAGTCTGGCATGCAAATGTAATTACTACCGTTTTTTGGATCGTAGCGATTACGATTATTGGTTGTTAGGCCTAACAAAGTTTTATCACTATGGTGATTAAACTATTGTTAGGCCTAACAACTAATGGCGAATGGGCTTTACGCTATGATCCAAAAAACGGTAATTACATTTGCATGACAGACTAGACCTACAGGACGTTTAAAGTCGGGCCTTGCAACATAGGTTCCGCAGCTGGTTAGTTTTAGGCTAGTGTTCATAATGAACAAGCTATAAGTTAAGTTAAGTTTGTGAGTCTGTCAACTGTAATGGTTAAGTTTTATTCTGGCGTTAATGCAGGTACATACTGTTTGTTGGCCTTAGGCATTTTTTTTAAATATAGCAGAGTATGTCCTGTAGGTAACTACCCTTAAATTCTATTATTTATATAAAAAAGTGTCGCTACCGGTAGGTCTAGTCTGGCATGCAAATGTAATTACTACCGTTTTTTGGATCGTAGCGATTACGATTATTGGTTGTTAGGCCTAAAAAAGTGATATTCACTCGATTGTTAGGCCTAACAACTAATGGCAAATGGCCATTACGCTACGATCCAGAAAACGGTAATTACATTTGAAAACATAGGTACTAAACGTATTTGTTAAATCTACTAATAATTGTTAGTTTGTTTGGCAAACTTTGACATTCTCTCGCTAAATGTCGTATTGGACGATTTGCTAGTTACTTCATTTGAATAATATAAGTTGTATTATGTGTTTATTATGTTTTTTTATGGTTAAATAAATGTGTAATAATGATCTATAACTTTTTTATTTAATTGTCTATAATTAGATTTCCTTTATAGGTAGGTAAGTATTTTCATGAGAGTGTATTGTAGAATAAGCCTGCATTGAGTGGTGTCAATATTATATTAGTATTTTGTAATTAGCTAAGTAATAAGTTAACCTGAAATGTAAAAATACTTGTTTATACAGAATTTACTTTAATATTATGTTTGTAAAATCAATCTGCATGCACGGAAGAAGTCGGTATAATGTTGAATTAGGCTTTGTTGTAAAGCTACATTACATGCATACACCTAGAGGTGTATGTATGTAATGTAGCGATAGGTTAGAATAGCATTTGCACTTATCATGCCGGCATAGTCCAGTTTCAAACCATAATGATCACCGGACAGATCATTTTTCATAGCCTACATGGTAAGTACAAAAGTAAGAGATTGCTTTAAGCGATAATACCGCCAATTGTATTACTCTAGTTTAAGTTTCTTTTTTTTTGTACCTACTATGTCTGTGGTATATGCAATAAAGAGATTTGTATTGTATAGTATGTTATTCTAATCTATTGAGGCGTATCGTTTCAACATTACACCTTTGTCAAAAATACTTTATATTGTAGGTAGATATTACTAATAAATGCAGGTTGATTTTACCAATAACAAGTAATTTTAACTAAATGTCACATGTCAATACTACCTTTACAACAGTCAAGAATGCCAATATCGAAGGTTAATTTTACCACTAAATTTAGTTTATTCTAACCTATTGTTACATGTAGATTCTACATTACACTTTCGTCAAAAATACTATTATGATCTAGGTAGATTTTACCACAAAGCAGAGGTTCATTTAACAAAACACCACAAGTTGTTTCAACTTAAAAATACAGGTTAAGTTTATCATGAAAATTAGGTTGTTATAACTTAATTTCACATGTTAATACTACATTTACAACAGTCAAGAATACCAATATACACAGGTTAATTTTACCACCTAATTTAGGTTATTCTAACCTATTGCTACGTGTCGAATCTACATTACACCTATGTCAAAAATACTATTATGACCTAGGTAGATTTTACCACAAAGCAGAGGTTCATTTAACAAAACACCACAAGTTGTTTCAACTTAAAAATACAGGTTAAGTTTATCATGAAAATTAGGTTGTTACAACTTAATTTCACATGTTAATACTACATTTACAACAGTCAAGAATACCAATATACACAGGTTAATTTTACCACCTAATTTAAGTTATTCTAACCTATTGCTACGTGTCGAATCTACATTACACCTATGTCAAAAATACTATTATGACCTAGGTAGATTTTACCACAAAGCAGAGGTTCATTTAACAAAACACCACCAGTTGTTTCAACTTAAAAATACAGGTTAAGTTTATCATGAAAATTAGGTTGTTACAACTTAGGCACTATATACTTAAAAATACAGGTTTAATAATATAGTTAAAATAACTATTTCAAAATAGTGTTAAAACAACCTAACTGGTGGTTTGGTTAAATTTACCTGTTACAAGTAGGTGTTAAACTAACTTAGCTCATGGTTTGGTTAAATTTACCCTACAAGCAACACATTTAAGGTTAATTGATTCAACTATTTATTAAAGGTAGGTTCTATATCAACAAAAAAAAATAGTTGAAAAGTTGAATGTTCTGATAACCTATAATAAACTAGTTGATATTACCATTTCAAAACAGTGTTGAAACAACCTCACTGGGTTTGGTTAAATTTACCTTTTAAAAGTAACAATTTCGGTTTGTTTGATTTAACAAATATTCTATGTAGGTTCTATATTAACACAAAAAATAGGTTGAATAAATGTTGATTCAACTAAATAATTTTTTCAGTGTGTGAGCTAGGTAACCCTTCAACTACTTTATGACACAAATAATATATTATAAATATAAATATTCACGGACACTTCACACTCTAAGCAGAGCTTGTACTATGGGAACTAGATTACCTACTGATAGAATACTTATACCTATACATTTTTTTAAATACGTACATAGAATACATTGTAACACCCAGACACATAACAAATAATTATGTTCATCACTCAAACATTTGCTCTGGGTGGGAATCGAACTTACGACCCACAGCATGGAAGGCAGAGCTACTACCAACTGAGCTGTGACGCCTGTCGACTACTAGATAATAAACTATGAATATTATTTCTTCTTCGTTTTATTTATGGATATTTTACTTGATTAGTTATATTACATGAACAAAAGATTTAACAGTCGCAAGTGATAATTTTAAAATAGCTTTAAAATGACAATTTGACTATTTTAGCATAAATATGAAAATTCAAATGTATAAATGTTTATACATAGATATTAATTTGAAATGTGATTTGGTGAAAATGTACATAGTTTGAGACCTGAATATTTAATAGATAATGAGAACAAATAATACGCAAACGAAGTCGCGGTGAGAAACTAGTTATACATAATTGTACAAATAACTTCTGACCTCTATCTCATAAAATATCAATAACCGGCTGTCATCATAGTCCAGTCAAAATAGACTAAAATTATGACTTCAGTTTGCATTAATTCCCAACAAGCTGGATTTTTGTGCAGGCCTTGAATACGTCATTACAAATGATATGTCAAAAGTCCCCATCGATCCCGCTTGTGCGTTGTTTTTTATTCGAGGTCAAAGGTCATAAATTTGCATTTTTTGCGTATATCTCTGAAACAACGAAAGCTATTGAAAAGTGGTTCAGGCAATGTTTGTACATCGTAAAATTGTCTACAAAAATACCTCGACACTTTTCTTCTACAAAGCATCGCTTTCGAGATATAGTGACTTTAGACCGCAGGAAAATCGTCGAAAATGCTGCGTTTTTTTCATTTCAGCCGTTTTATCTGCTTCATTGCCACAGAATAAACAGTATTTCTTGAAATTTACTGAAAGGGGTGATGGGTTCGATGGGTTAGTCCTCCTCCGAGGTAATGAATCGTCTTTTTGTCTCAAGAAATACTGTTTGTTCTGTGGCAATGAAGCACATAAAACGGCTGAAATGAAAAAAACGCAACATTTTAGTAGATTTTCCTGCGGTCTAAAGTCACTATATCTCGAAAGCGATGCTTTGTAGAAGAAAAGTGTTGAGATATTTTTGTAGACAATTTTACGATCTACAAACTTTGTTGGAATCATTTTTCGATAGCTCTCGTTTATGACTTTTAAACGCAAATTTATGACTTTAACCTGGGTATTTGCGTTTTTCGCGTATATCTCTGAAACAACGAGAGCTATCGAAAAATGGTTCCGACAAAGTTTGTAGATCGTAAAATTGCCTACAAAAATATTTCAACACTTTTCTTCTACAAAGCATCGCTTTTGAGATAAAGTGATTTTAAATCGCAGGAAAATCTACTAAAATTCTGCGTTTTTTTCATTTCAGCCGTTTTATCTCCTTCATTGCCATAGAACGAACTGTATTTCTTGAAACAAAAAGACGATTCATTACCTCGGAGGAGGACTAACCCATCGAACCTATCACCCCTTTCAGTAAATTTCAAGAAATACTGTTTGTTCTGGGGCAATGAAGCAGATAAAACGGCTGAAATGAAAAAAACGCAGCATCTTCGACGATTTTCCTGCGGTCTAAAGTCACTATATCTCGAAAGCGATGCTTTGTAGAAGAAAAGTGTTGAGGTATATTTGTAGACAATTTTACGATGTACAAACTTTGCCTGAACCACTTTTCAATAGCTTTCGTTGTTTCAGAGATATACGCAAAAAATGCAAATTTATGACCTTTGACCTTGAATAAAAAACAACGCACAAGCGGGATCGATGGGGACTTTTGACATATCATTTATAATGACGTATTCAAGGCCTGTACAAAAATCCAGCTTGTTGGGAATTAATGCAAACTGGAATGTCTATTTTGACTGGACTATCAACAAATGAGTCAAAACATTGATTGTATGACTTAAATGTCATGTATCTGTCAAACAGAAAATTAAATCGCAATAAAACATAATAATCGACTTTTGTTTGGCAATAAGTAGATAATGTGATTGAACAATATATGACTGTGTTTTTTCCAAGATTTGTACAATCAGCATCGTAAGTAGGTGTTTATTATTAATAAATGTAATGTTTTAATGTATTATTTTAAATAATAAACCTAAAAACTAAATCTAGATGAAATTGTTTTTTTTTTTAATTAAATATGTACTTAATGTTTTTAATTAAATACTTGTTTTGACTTATAAACTCCGCTCACAAGCGTTTCGTAACTATAATTCAGTATTTACTAAATAATTATTTTTTATTGAGTAAATAATACATTTTTATTACGGATCCACGTTTTACAATTTTGTTGTTTTAATAATGTTAAATGAGATAATAATATTTTTTATCTAAGTAAATAAAACCGAATACAAAATAGCTCACTTATCTGAGTTATTAAAAATTTTATTTGATTTTTATGACATGCATTGTATTACGAAAGCAAAGAAAATAAAACGTTTATCAGAGATTTGATAATGTTTTTACTATTATCCCAGAGTTATACAGTTATCGGCTCTTACTATGGCCTATTAGTATACTAACAAACAAAATGGACACGCAATTCTGATCCCACGCAGAAACCAGAAAGAAAAAACTATACGGTTTGAGTTCGTTAAACAAAATGCTGAAGAGATATTTTCTACTGCAATATATTTTAAAGAATAAAACTATTCTACTCACCAATTGACTAAGAATTTTTTTAATCGAATTAATAGGACCTTACAATTTAATAAAATGAAATTTAAAATAGGCAATAAAAAAAGAAGATCGCCATTACGCCAATAACGAGCTCCAATTGCGGTTCCAATAAAAGGCTAACAAACTTGCACATACATCATAAGTGCCATAGCACTGGCAGATAAGTACGTACTTGTTTCTGGTGATACAGAATCATTAAACTGTTACACAACGAGATAAGAACTTTATGAGGTTTTTGATAAGGATATGAAATAATTTCAAAATGCTTTCACTGCGGAAATAAAGACAAAAGACTCACAAAAATATAGGTACTGTATTAATTAAAAAAAAACTAAAATGAAAGAGTATTTTAATCTTTTTTTTTAATTTAGTTCTGTTTTCTCCTACCTTTTACCTACCGCAAAAGACTCTCTTAAACAATATTAAGAAAATTGTTATATAAATCTCTGTAAGTAAATAAATTATTTTGTATAGCTAAAAAAACTTTCAGACCTAATATAATATCCCAGCACTAAAATTCTGGACTTTTCTAAAACTAAATTTAATTTGAAAATGATCAAAGGTTGAGTTCTAAAAGCAAATAAATCAAATTAAGGGAATTTGATAAAAAAAGTCTAAAAAGTTAAACGGATTATTCTGGTTTCATAAAAGTATTAAAATAATAAACAACTGGCGAACCAAATTTAATTTACTAAGTTCATTTCTACTTAATATCTTAAAAGGCTTTTAGTAACAAAGGGTCAAGCCAAAAAAAATTTCAAAACGAAAGTATGATATTTACCAAGTAATGGATAAGATGGCTTCCAAAAATGAGGTTCTTAATTCAACTGTGTTTACGCGATTTATTTTACGCGATTTTTTTTAATGATTTTTTTTGTTTGGTTGATAGGCGCCATATGAATTGATATACAAAATTGATATGAATAAGATTTGACTAAACTTTTTGAGTAGGTAATTTTTAGAAATCAGACTTTATTATTACTGGTCAATGACGGTTGAAGTCAGTTTGTTCATTAGTGTAAAATTTTTTGCATTATTTTTAATACAATTTCTAGTCCGTCTTTGTTTTTCAGTTCTTAGAAGGACGGCGACATTTTGATGCAGAGTAAATTTCGTAGCAATTGGTAGCACAGCCACATAAAATCTAATTACAGAGCGTAGTTCACTAGGTCTAGTAATTAAATAGTTAATTACAGTGTGAATATATTATGAAATTAATACCGTTTAAATGTATTTAATTTGATAGCAATTGATGGCAACTAAACCATGTTGCTAATAGACCAGATTTCCATATTCGTATTTGCTTAAAATTTTAATCTCAACTTATTTACTTTTGTCGAAGCTTTTATACTATATTGTAAAACATTTTATTTTATTATCTAGAAGTCATAAAGATGGATAAAATTTTGAAAGAAAATTTAGAATTTTATTTTCAAGAGTAAAATCTAAAAGAGAGTTTACTCTTAAAATCTTTATTCTAAATAATGAAGTTTTCAAATTTCGGATAAAATCTATGAAATCGCAAAAAATATATCCTGTTAAAGAGATGTTTTAAAGAATATCATAAAATTAATTTACTCTAAATTTACTGAAAATCATATCACAATTTAGTTTCTTTCAAACCCACTCAATAGAACGACTAAAATACTGAACAGACGACGCGCACATTAAATTTGCATAAATTCAAATGATGACAAAATAACAAAAATACAATTGAGGCTCGGACATGACATAAAAATAATAGACAGTGGGTGGTTTGGGAAATAGCCTCTGCAATGTGGGCCGAAAGGGTTTATTTAAATGTCATGAAACAAGGCTATCAGTAAAAGCTTTTTTGTAATATCTTTAAATTTAATTTTAGTAAAAAGTAAAAAGTCTCGTGTAGCAATTAGATTTTTAAAATGTATAAACTCTTTCGCCAACATTTATGTACAACGTAAAATTTACATGAACCGTTGAGTAATTTTATTTATAAAATATGTAGGTAAACTGATTTTCTCATTTATGTAAGTACTTATTACATGAACCATCCAAATATTTAGAAAAACTTTTTTGAAATCGAGACATTTTTAATACCAACAACCTTGAAATAATTTAATTTCATGAATGGAAAAAAGTTTTCACTTATCATAAAAAAATTTGCAAAAAACCGACCTACCGTAAAAAGTTTGAATTCCACGTCCGTTCGCGACACACCCGCGGCCACAGTAGTCGAGCCCCTGTTTTCAATTCATACGTCGAGTGTTGTCAATCATGTTATGTTGCAGTCAAAGTGTTTAAATTTATCTTAAAATCTGTAGTGCCTGACATGTTTTTGACATAAAAAAGTAAATTTAATTTACCGTAAATTAAAACGACTGAAAAGTTTCATTTAAAAGAAACAACTAAGAGTTGTATGCTTCATTTGTAGTTGTATAGGCAATGTCACACAGTACGTCCTAAATTAACGTGTAGTGTGAGGCGATGTATCTTCACATAATATCAACGTGACTATCGGCTATCATTAAAAGACATTTCAAACAATGTTCTGAAACGAAAGATAGTAAAAATCGCAACAAAAATCATACAGTCAATTGGAACAAAAATATTAGAACACTGCAGAATATAACTCGAAATATTTCACAAACCAAAATAAATAAAACGTTGTCCTTCGTCAAATGCTCATAAAACAAGTCTCGTCTACTAAAGTTGTTTTCCAAAATACCGAAAAGATAATAACCAACTTTACTGCGACATCGTCCATCTTCTTCTAACTGTATTAAACAAATAGAGACAAACGCGACAGTAAACATCGCAGGGGACACCAGACGCCACTTATCATTATTTAGCGGGCTGGGCGCCCTTGCACTTGTTCAATAATTCACAAGTACATGGAAAAGTGGTTTGTTTGTCAGTTCATGCTGAAACTAGAATAATACTTTTTTAGGGCTCCATATAGAAAGAGGAAAAAGGGACCCTATTTCTAAGACTTGACTGTCTGTTTATGAGATACAGTCTGAAGATAGACGGACAGGCTAACGACGAAGTTTCATGAATAAGGTATGGAACACTATAAATAGCATAAAAGTTAAAACTATGCAGTGGCACATTTCGATTCAAACATCTATAGTATTTTAACGGTAGTATATTTTATCAAACTTTAATAAAATATTCTTCGAATCTCAGTTTAGTAGGTAGGTACAGTAGTTAAATATATAAATAAAATTATTTAATTTAAAAACATACTAATAAAATACGTCAGTCGACATACCATTAAGGTTTTGTCTTTCCCGGAACATAAGACCTAAAAACTCAAGTCTTTACTGACCTTTCTTTTTTTAATATTTTTTTAAATAACAGGTGTTCACATCTAAAGATATAGTAACGTTCCCTTTAAATAAGATAAAATATTTTTTCTTTGTGTCGCCAGAAATAAAAATAATATAACTATAAAACTTTATTCACAAACAAACTTACGACTATACAGTATTTACAAAATGTACATAGTCATATAAAATACATAAGAAACAGTTGAGCTATCTACAGACCGTTGCAAACGATCTATAGATAGTTCAACTGATCCAAATCAGTACCAATCGGAAGCGTACCCAAGACACTGGCTGCATTGCCGCGCTGAATAGCAATGCTGATACGTTGGGCCAGATACTCACCAGCCCTCGGGTCACGCGTCGCTTCGACTAGACGCCCAGAAATAATTTTGAAAACGCGGTGGGCCTCGGTACCCCACGGACCTAGAGTCTCGACCCCAAGAGGAGCAAATATGTATGCCCTGTCGAGACCTGCATATTTGCGTCTCTTGAGATCCTCGGCCGAATCCGCCACTGCACCAGCCCGAACGGATGTCTGTGACAGATGACTATTGTTATATAACTATTGTTATTTTTATATAGAAGTAAGTATAAAGGTATTATTTGCCCGCATTTTCGTTGAAATATACGGATCAAATAACCGTGTAACTAAAAGACTTATTGTTAACTAATCATTCACGCGAAAGATGAACACGGATGCTTTCAACATGAGGAATCTATGAATGAAATGCTATTTCATTGCTCTAATTATTTTATCCGTAAAACAGATGATTAATTACTCACACATACGGTTTGTAATTGCAATATTGGTATAAGATAAGTAGATATTTAAAGACATTATAAAGATCTTTTGAAACAGGATTTACTAGTGATACTAAAATAGGACTACACACTTGAAATGATCATTTGTTGGCTTAAGATTATCAAAAACGCCCTTTTGGCAGTCATTTGTTGAAATACAAAACGCATGTAAAATAAAATAGACCCCATCGTTTAAGTACTAAAATATATTCTACTAAAATATTGTTATTTTTTTTTCCTTGTAGTGAAAATAATTTTCAAAGACTTTTGACGACCCTTGGTCTGCCTCCCTTCCTCGTACGAGTATATTGTAATGCCCTTTAAACAGGGTTCTTATGTGACACTAAACTACATTGTATTACCATAATATGTACTACCATTTTTTATTTTTTAACCTATACTTTCCCACTGATGGGCAAAGGTCTCCCCCTTATGTACTACCATATGCCAACAATTAATGAGTACTTATTGAGTATGTTTGTTACTTATCGGGGTAGTCAGACGTCAAAATTTATTCTAACCTAAACGTATAGAATTGCTTACGTCACGTCCGGTATCAACCAGTCCATTCCGCTGTTTCCAGTTTAAAAGCCTACGTGACTTAACTAAATGAACTTTTAAGCTGACCCGGCCAATCGGAACATAAGCTGAATTTCTGAAGTAACAGTAACATGCATTTGAGAATTTTGAACGTTTAGTCTGACATCGGAAGTACCATAGGCATAAAGAATGGACTGTGCAATAACCTAATTTTTTTTACAGGTTTCATGGTTAGTTGGTTTTTTCAGGTTTCAATATTTATGGTTAGGTAAGTTTGATGTTGCTTGTTAAGTAAACAAACAATAAATATTTTAGGATAAGCTATACTAGACCAGGATAAGCTAGAGATAATTTAATATCGTGATAATCTTGAGACAAAAATCTTAAAATCTCAGGGGATTTTGTAATGGGGATTTTGATACTTACCTGATTTTGTTTAGAAAGGTATCTTGATCCAAATCTTCAAATTTCCATGAGGTGCATTTTTAATGTAGTTTTTTTTTTACCTTTTATATGCAAGCGTTTAACCGCAATCTTCCCTGATGTTAATTGACATAGCGGTCGACGATGTAGCACGCTTTGCGATACCCTCTTAGTTTAAAAATACTGTTTATTTTATTGTTTTATTAATTGCATATTTGTCCCTAAAATAAGCTTAAACGTGCCATTCACTCAAACAAAGTTATTTGCTAGTGAACTAACAATGCAATAGGTCTGAAAACACAATTGTATACAAACCACGGATCTGAATCGGAACGTACACCGTGATTCAATTTTCCCATTGACAACGGAATTTCGTTATTTAGTCTGTTTGTAAACTACGTACCCTTGTAGTCTGCGTTAAAACCCCTTCATTATTTAGGGTGCAATTAGAACCATGAAGCCTATGTAGATGATTGATCTACGCGGATATTATAGGTAGTGGGCAAAACTACACGTGTAAGTAAGCGTTTGCATTTCCCAAATCTTGATTCGTTTTATTTCTGTACCTATATAGGTTTAAGTGTCAAATCTTTAATGTATGTTTAACAGTCGCGGTAAAAAAAAACTAAAATATGTCAGCAATACTAGGTATTACATTGTTTGCGGTCAGTAAAGAGGTACTAATGGAATTCAATAAATTTATGTTAGACTAAGTTACTGCATTGCAGCACTAGCCATCTGGCGGAGGAATCGACACTTATTGGCTCTTGCGACGTTTCACTTTAATGTTGCTATATATCAACGTACATTAAGAGTATATAAGTACAGGAAAAATAGCTCAGTAGGTATTTAAAATTATTTAATTATTTATTTAACGTTACAAGCATTTATGATATTAATCGAAACATTTATGATTAAAAAACTAATGGGTACTAGAAGACTGACATACTTAATACATTACATAGGAAGATATTTTTTATTATACATATAAAATACCCCGAACACCCGGAATAAATATTTGCAGGTCGTACAAACATTTATCCCAAGGCGGGAATCGAACCCGCAACCTCCGTGTCACAGGCGGACCTTTGCCCGACGCGCAACTTCGGTCGTCAAATTTAGAGATAAGAAAAGAAAGCTTCACCATTAGCTCATTTTACAGATTCCAAATCAGAGGGTGTTGCTAGAGATAGCGATCAAAATCCAACATTTTGTTTTAAAAATCCGCCGTAAACGAAATATTTCAAACCCATCGCCAAAAGACAAAGTTGCAACTACAGCATATTTCAACTTTGCAACTACACATCAAAACTACCAGGAACCGTTTATTCAGCACTGAGCTGACTATAAAGCGATGTGACGTCACGTATCCTGTCAACAATTCAGAGGGTACATTCGTGACAGTTCTAATAAAATACACGCTAATTGATAGGCCATGACTACTCGCGCCGTCCGGTCCATCAGTCGCGACAAACACGTCAGGGTTGTCAACTCGAGATTCTTTTTATATTTGAGTAAATCAGGCGTCACGGCTCAGTTGGTAGTAGCTCTGCCCTGCAAGCTGGGGGTCGTGGGTTCGATTCCAGCAAGAGCAAATATTTTTATGAACATAAATAATTGTTCTGTGTTAGGGTGTTTCTATAGATGTAAGTATAAATAAATAAAATATATATTCACGAACACTTCACACTCTAGTCCCAAAATTAGACTTGTACTATGGGGACTGCTGATAGAATACTAATATTCATACGTTTTTATTTTTGTTAATCCAAACATAAAATACAAATGAATACCTGGGTGTTCATTTGTATTCTATGTTTTTAATCACATATACATTTGCTCTGGGTGAAATCAAACCCACGAACCACAGCTTAGAAGGCAAAGCTGTGACGCCTGTCTGTATACATCAAAGCAAATCATACTTAATATCAAATGTATCAAAGCTCAAACCAGATACAATGAGCTATGTTTGTTAATCCGTAGTCGTGACAACCCTAAGCTTTAGCAAACATTGTCATGTGCATAACGAGAATAAAATAGTTTTGTTTGCTGTCAAGCGACGCAACGCCTGTTGTTTACAATTTGTCAGGATATTACGGAGTTTGGTAAATATCTATAACATAAAGGTAAGCACATTTAGAACAGACACTCCCATATTACTGTATCAAAAAAAAGACGTATGGCACTCGGGGACTGCCGCGGTAAAGCCATTGCCTTTTTCATCATTATCACATATTATTTGCACTAATTCCGCATAATTTGTCAATACGACTTTCAATTCATAAGTCGTATGTATATTAACAGATACCTAGGTGCTAACTCACTTCGTTACATAAACGTTCGTGAGACACAAATTAGGTATAGTACCTAAGTATAAAAAAATGTACCTACATTTTTGTGATCCAATTTTTCTACTCTTGTGTGTCTAGCAGATTTGCTTGTTTCTTGTTTTAAGTATGGACTTAAAACATAAAAAAACATAAGTAAGCAAATCTGGTAGACACTATAATAATGGTAGGTATGTATATTTATAATGGTATAAATGTGTTTTACTAGCGTGAAATTTGTTTATAACTGACTGATCCACAATGGAAAACGTTATCAACACAAATACAAAAACAGTAATCGTAACATAACGAGGAATTATATACACTTTTTACCGATGTACACTGCGCGGTTACATTGTAGAGTTCAACAATCGTGCAGGCATTGACGCGCAATGTCACTCGAATACAGTTTTTGGTTCACGTAACAGAATTCGTAATAGCCTCCCCTAGTTTGATCACAAGCTTTTTGATGCAGCAGTGCTGTATCGAGTTGGAAATACCTTCGCTGCTAATTGGCTGTAGAATACCACACGAAATATCATATCTCTTGAATGATGGTCTAAAACAAACAAAATGGACCATAATTACATAGCAATTAGGGTAAATACTGAATTTAGCATAATAATACTTATAAGTGATTAACCGTATAACATTATTTTACTCAAAAAATGTAAGTAAGTATATAAAAACTTTTTTTATTCTCTAGGTATATTTATCGAAAATATTTTCATATTATTTTGAAATATTCATATTATTTTTCAATGAAATGTCTAATAGCTATAAATATTAAGAATTATTTCCGTTTGAAATATCAGTAACATACATAACCTCTAAACTATCTATAAAAATCGAATAAATTCGCTTTATCATATAAATCACGGCAACCCCGCGTATAATTTAAATTTTACCCCAATTTTATGCTATTTTTGTGACATCTTTCTGTATCTATACTTCGGGTTGCCAACTGACTATTCCGAAAAAGAAAATATAATACTTTTGTAGGAGTATGTTTAAGTTGATTATAGATCGCAAGTATGAACTTTTAATTTTTAATAAATAAATCATTTTTTAAGTGTAATAGGACTGCGCTATATTTCTTTTTACACGTACAGTTATTTCGTATCTACTCATTTTGATAGATAGTCAAAAAAGCTCGTTTTAAATGTCAAAATGTCTAAATACTATTTCATAGTTTGTCTAGTCCACAGAGTTCCTTTTTCTGAGGTCTCAATTTTTGTTCAATTAAATTTTTGTTTTTTTTTTTTTCAAAATAATCTCAACTAAATACTACTCTCAGCACAGACTATCAGACAATACTTAAGCATAAAAGCCATTTGTAATCTCTATTGAGTGCCTGATAATTGACTTTTAGGCGTTTTAAACTGGAAAGTATTAGAGTCATTACGTGACTGAAATTTTGAAAATATTCCTTCTTCCTACACTGTATTAAATTTACTAACAATTTTAGTATCGAGTTTTATAGGACAGAACACAAAAGTCAGCACAAATAAGGTAACGTACGTTTTCCATAGTGTACTTAATATTGAGATACATTGCGGGGTAACGCTTCAACCTTTGGCAGTCGATTTGTTGTTAAGGCGCAGTGTAACTCGAATGCATTAAACATACATATCGAGGTGACTATTCAAGTTTTTCATAGACCGAAAAAGTTGATTATCACAGATTTTTTATTGAACTTGACTAAGATATGATTGAAAACCAATGTTGTATCTGAAAAGTAGAAAAATATATGTTTAGTAAAGTACAGACAGAATTTTTGTTGCAATAACCATATAAAATTGGAATTTCATTTTATCTTACAATATGACTAGTATTGTACTTATACAAAAAAAAACTCTATACATCTTTAGGTGAGTTGAGCATATAAGTAATATATCAATATGTCGATTCTTCTTTAATACAGGATACATTATACATTACATATACATTATTAACTACAAGTATACTAAAAACACATTAAACTTATGTTAAAATCCACACACGTAAAACATATAAAAACTAATTTTATTTTCCGAAAGCCAAAACAATTCTGATTAAGTTTTGTACGAAATCCCTTTCCAATTTACTTGGAAGTTAGAATAGTATTAAATTTAAACAGACTTGTGTTAGATAGCTGTAAGCCAAATTCATTTGCATACTTTTGAAATAGGCACGAGAAAAATTAGATGAATAAACTTTGGAAAACACGGCCTAATTTGTAAGGCTTGGAATATTTAAAACAATTACTTATATTATTTTTGAAGACCTTAAAAAAAACTTTCTTAAAAAAGGTACTAGAAAGTAACTACATTTTTTCTTAAAAATATATTTTTAGTTCGATACTTTATTATTTACCAAATAATTAATCAAAACAGCCAATAATTTAATTTGTATTGTTTTCTAGAATAGAATAAAAAAAAATTATTGGCTTGAAATAGGTACATACCTACATGTAAAAAAACTTAGCTAGACCCATTATTTTGCTATATAGATAATAAAAATAGCTATAACTGTTATGTTATATGCCTACCTGTGTGTTAGAAAATAAACGTTTTATTTGTTTATTTAAACAAAGTTTTAGTTCCGAGAAAATAGAAAGATTTTCAAGTGACTTAACTATAAAACTAAATGAATGTTTTTCCTATTGTCCCGAGAATTGAGGAATTATCGTGTCCAACGTGACCGGGGAGGTAAATGAGCTGTTAGATTTTTATGTCGAGAGCTTGGTTTATAGAGATTGGTACTCTTTGTTTTTTTAAAAGGTGTATGAAAAATTTAGTTTGCATGAATAAATAAATTATTTTCGCAGAGAACTACACTTCTACGGATGGGTTTCTCAAAAGCTTCCTAAATTCTGTTTTTGAACTAACTTTTTTTTCTGAGATTTTTCAAAAACAGCTTTCGACAGAAAACTCATTATTTTTGCCCTAGAAAAAGAAACAGTTATTAACCTAATGATATGTAACAGGAAAGCAAGAAAATATCGAATTTACGTATACACAGCAAAGGGTAACAGAAGAAAAAGGGCGCACAGAAAAAACAATAATATACAATTTATTCAGCACATCAAATAAACGCCATAATATCATTGCACGTACTTTACGAGGAAACAACTCAGCCAAAGAACTTGTTCACCAAAAGGCAGAAACATAAAAAAATAATGAGCAAACATGAACCTTACAAGTGCTGACTTAAGAGCGAAAATGATTAAAATTTCATTACACGAAATGTAGAGAAAGATACAGTGAATAATTGAATACGAATCGCAGATGTGAGCCTCTTCCGATGTTAGGGCGTATCACTTTGGAGCGCGCACGTTTTATACTTAAATACCTCAAATCTTACCTTGAGAATTGCGAAGTAAATGCTACTTACAGAATGGTAAAATAATGTTTGTTTCAATTAACGAAATACTATGTACCTTCTTTCTGGTTTCAATACTGCTTATAATAATTTATTAAATGTTTGATTACCCTTATTTGTTAACTTTTACCTTTGTTTTAAATAAGACTAATCGTGAGAATTGTACGTTTAGTCCTAAACCAGATTTAGATATTGTTTTATTAGATTTTAATACAACGTACACAATTAATTTTTGATACGAAACAAATCTAGAACCCACAGCAAAAATTATACTAACTGAGTTAAGAATGTTTGATGCCACAGGCATTATTAATACTTAGTTAGAATGGAGTAGAATACATTTTATTGAAAAAAGACGAAAATATGCATAACTTTATGCACATAAATAATATTACTTACACAACACAATAGGTCTTAACGAAATACAGTCAAAAGGACCTTGGAAACGGTTATTTATTCTTTATTGTACACACACAAACTTATACAGAAAATAAAACTTAAATAAATTAGATGTCCAGAGGCGAGCTTAACCCTAAAAAGAGTTCTCTTCCAGCAAACCTTTGGCGAGAGTGAGATGTACATAGGAGAAGTAGAGGGGACGTGTACAAAGAAAAATGTTGAAAATAAATTGGTTAACTAGCTAATATTAATAGAATATTATACTTACTTCTAACAAATATATAGATAATAATATAACTATACATAAATTACACATAAATAAATCATACATATAATACACATATACCTACCTAAATATATACATATATATAAATAAATACAAGTAAACTCACAATGAAAGATAATGCTCTTTTACCTGACGTTTAAATACACCAACAGAAGGACTACCGTTTCCACATGGAAACGGTGCAACGCTGGTATTCTGACAAGACCAAGGGAGAGTTATAATCACGAGCTTAAATAAGAATAAAAACAGTAAGTAGATACTTAAAAAAAGTAAGTTGAAGTAGTAAGAGTCTTACAAATTCAAATGATTTGCTACTGAAATTGTACTTCAAGAAAACCCGCCCTAAACATCGAACCAATAACTCTCAATTACCCCGCGAGAATAATAGCCCAACAACTGGGGTCTTTGGCCCAATTTGTAAATAATGAAATCCGGTACAACTGTTCCAATCAAATCAAACTGGGAAAAGAATCGGAGTCAACGGTGTTAATTTTACGTCATACGCATCAAGCTAAAAATTATCACAAAAGTTCCCGCGCTCTAAAATATGCGTATTATTTGTGAATGAATAAACTTTAATGGAGTTTGTGTCACGACTTTTCACTTCTTCACAATTAACAACATAGCCAAAGTTTCTAAAGAGCTAAAGTGCTTAGAAGAATGACCATGTCTCTGATGGAAATGTTACACAGACTTTTAATTATAGATAAAATAAAATATTGTATTTTAAAAAACAATAAACCATAAAAATACCAACTTAATTATTTGATAGTTATACAGATAACTAAACGTTAAATTGGTGGCTCTGCCTTCTATGCTGTGAGTTCGATTCCCAGCCAGAGCAAATGTTTGTGTAATGAACATAAATATTTGTTCTGTGGCTGGGTGTTACTATGTATTCTATGTATGTATTTACAAAAAAAAAAGCATTTCAGTATTTAATCAGCAATCTTCTTCTCATACAAGCTCTGTTTAGTTTGGGAATGATGTGTGAAATGTCAATGAATTTTAATATTATAGTATTTTATACACCACTTACTCCGAAAATACAATGAGAAATAGAATTTTGAATTCGATACATTTGGAAATTCTGTAATCGATACGAAACTCGATCTGCTCAATTTTCGGGGCGATTTTGCTCATTTAATCAATGCTGAGAAGTGCTTTGTTGGATTGCATTGTTGAAAATTTCGCTTAAGCTTTACAAACTTAGTTGGCATCCAGACTTTCAGGCTAATGACCAGCCTACAGTATAAATCCTTCAGTATCATTAAGATCTAGTCAAATTATAATTTGACTTAAGTATTAGTATAATTTTGATTAAGATATTTCCGAAAATTGCCATGCCAGAAGCACTTCCGAGAACCAAATCTTCCCATATTTAGGTGAGGAACTCGTTAAGTGTCTTATTACTTTTTCAACAGTACCTACCTACCCTGGAATCGGTCCAGGTCTGGTAAAAGACAAAACACGGGAGATGTTTACTGATATAGAGGTATATTAAATTCATTTGATTTATTAAAAAAAAATATCGTCGTCATCATTCCCCTGCCTACCTTACCTCACGTTAAGTTGGGTCAGCACAAAATATTTTTTACTTTTTTCTTCAAAAAATAGGTATAACTTATTAATTTTCTGTACGAAAAACTAATGAAGTAAACAGGTAGGTAGGTAAAATACTTGCTAGTATAATTTCAATACTCCAGCCATGAATAAGGTGAGTGCTAATAGATTCTTTGGGTCACAGCTCGGACAAAAAAGCTGGGTTACTTTTTATACAATGACACTGCATTTTTATCAGTTCTTAATTCTTTACTCTAGGCCGTAAGTGTGCCTATCTTACGCCATACTCAATAATCATCTATTAGCGTTAGGCCACAGCCTACGTAATGTTGTTTGGTATAATTTAATTTTTGAAAACTCTTTCTGCTACAGCTAATGTACAACGTTATCCTTGTACTCAACTAGTTTAATATCACAGAAAATATTTATTGTACCACGAGATTTGAACGATGAATTACTAATCCTGGCTCATATGTCACAGCTTATCAAAATAATTAATAATTTACAAAAAAACATAAATCGAAAAATTTAATCAGTTCGTGATATCATACTTAATAATATTTTTTATTGACCGTAATAGCTAACTGTAAATGAAGAATGATCTTGATGCTCTACTCAGACTGTGGCTTTAGGTTGGACCGTAATGTACCCCCTTTTGGTAAAACGTGAGAGGTGAATTGGCACTTTCAGTATAATTGGTACGAAAATTGATTCGCCACAATATTGATTCAGTTACTTATGTAAGCCATCGAATATTCCTGTCCAAATTGAAGGAACTTTCAATTGTGAAAACAGGTAGGTTTTTGTTTTTAAAAGCTTGTGCTATTAAAACTCAATAAAATACTTTTCTATTACAATAAAGAGGAGTGAGAATGAATATATGTGACAATTGTAAAGTAAAAGTTTATTTGATTCACATTGCGCGGTGCAGTGTTTGGCTGTCGAGCTAGCATTTAACACTCAATGTGAACGTTATATCGAATCCGCTGTGCTACGTTTACTTCATTGTCACATTTATTCAGATTCACCTGTCAGTTACCTTCAAAAAATGCTGAAAACAATATAAATGATATAATTTTGGGATCAGTAAAGAATATTCACCATTAAGATAGATTCGACCTGTCTGGAGACTAGAATTCAGTGGTAAGAGTGTGTCGCGATTCAGAAACATTGGTGCAAACGGGACTTTTTTTTTTAGAAACAGTACCTATGCTTGTTTTAACACCAACAAGTGCTAACAACAACAGCCGGCTCGCTTCAGTTTGCTTATTCTTTGTTCTAGAGTTAAAACAAAATGAATTTATTCACAAACAAACTTACGACTATTACAGTATTTACAAAATGTACATAGGCATATAAAATACATAAGAAATCCCTCGCAATCTCTTTGTATCAACGTACCCCAACGTACCACAACGCCACTGATAGGCCCAACTGCCAATCAGGGCCATACATCGACTCGGAGACAGTACTCTCCAAAGTGGAAGCTAGAGAAAAGAACGCAAGTTCGACTCTTACCCTCTTCTCTATAAACCAAGATGTAGAGCAAAGTATTATTATTATTTTTTTGTTACTTATTTGCTCCTCGGAGCAGGCTATAGTTTAGAACCATACCGCCAAGTCTTACGTTATCTTCAAAAACCAATTAATTTTCGGAAAACTTTTTATGCTAATCCGCCATTTTGTCTTACATCCTTGACCGCCGGCCGGCATGTAGAGCAAAGTAGAGATGCAGATGACCCTCATAATAATATATACATATTATTATATACCCTAGTCGCAGTTGTTATAAAATCCAAACGTCAATTTGGTGTTTACAAATTGCAGCGCAATATTCACGTGAAATATCTGCGCTGCGTTGATTTAAGAGACAGTTTTATTTTATTTTTACAGTTTGCACGGGAAGTTTATTTATTACTCTTGGCCTCAATGGCCTGATTTTAGAAAATGAATTGTATATTACTTTGCGAGTATTGCGAGTATTGTATTGTTTATTGCATTTCAAAAAAAAAAATTAAAACTGATTTGGATCAGTTGAACTATCTATAGATCGTTTGCAACGGTCGATAGCTCAGCTGTTTCTTATGTATTTTATATGTAAATGTACATTTTGTAAATACTGTATATTCGTAAGTTTGTTTGTGAATAAAGTGTTTAATATAAAAAAAAATTAGTTGTATTTTCTATCGTTACTATTAACATACTAAAATTTAGATGTGTTACGGCCGGTTTCTCGAACGATGATCAACGAAAAAATCTAATAATTACTATGTGTCAAACTCGGATCAATCGTGATTTGGGTTTCTAGAAACCGGCCGTTAGTGTTATATCAGTAATGAACTGCAAAAAAATACTAAAATAATTCTTTATCAAAAAGCAATTTTTCGATCGACTTAAATAGTATAATATATTAATTTTGGGTGTGTTAGCAAAGTGCCTAACCGGTAATTTGATATTACTTATACATATTTTTTTTTCTATTCAAAACCTTTTCAGTTTCCAAGCTACCCCTACCTAATACTTATTAATAATAGTGTTACTAATAATATCACTAGTCGACGTCGAAGTCCGTTTCCTCAAATTAGGTCATCTATTTAATTGCACCAAGTGTATTTGCCTATTTGTCGAGCTTGTAAACAATACATCTAAACAATTTGCACATACTCTCAATTATGGATACTCCAATAACAGCTTAACACACATTTGTCTTTGTATTGGAGTAATTATGAGCTATAACAGAGTAGACATGTATGAACTTGTAGTATGAACATCAAAATATCCGCAAAATTTTCCAATGTAAGACAATTGTTGTATATTTAAATAAATATTCCCGAACATTTCACACATCACACTCTAGCCCCAAACTAAGCAAATCTTGTAATATGCGAAATAGATTGCACTAAAACACTTTTTTTTTTGTAAATACATACATAGAATACATATTTACATATTTATTGTTAAACAAAGACAATGTGTACTGTATGAGTAAGTATAACTTTTTAATAAAAAAATGAAATATCCTTTTTCTATTATCAATTATCAGACGGAATTTTTCTGACATTGGACCACATAAAACGTTATGCAACTACTTTTCTTAGCACAGATACGCAAAAAGTACATAATAACTACAAAAAAATGTTTCAAATCTTTGTTAATCATTTAGATGTTTGCACACTGATCAGAGCCCGATCGATACATCACATTAATTATGATAGGTGCTGACGAGATGTCAGTGGCTCATACAATGGTATCAGATCGAAGCCGATACAGTGTACATAGTGCTAAATTATTAGGTCTTTGGATATTGTGTTTACGTTGACAGTTTGACAACAGTCATTTTTGTAGTAGAGAAAGAGAAAAAGTTGTTTTATTTAGCACACAACCGAGATATAAAATATCTAAGACACACAAAGAAATATACACTTTGATAGAACCTCCTTTTTTTTCGTTGGTTAAGTAGCAGATAAGTAAGACTTACCCCCTATCTTATAAAAAGTTAGCGTCGACTTTATGTCATCATTACGTAAACAAAACATCAAGTCTGCGCTAACTTTTTATTAGATAGCCTGACAGACTAAACAAGTTAAATATTCTATAGTTAGTTCATTTTATAGGACGAAACATATAGACATTTTTTGATTAAAAATGTTTTTCCTTAATAAAACAAATAAAAATTTACATTAAAAATGTTTTTTAATGATTTTTTACAGTCTGTACTATAAATTTCAACCCTTCACGTCTTAATTGATCAAACAATTAGCGATGTGTATTAATTTTGCTCAGCGTTATCTAATTGATACAAATGGCGGCAGTTCACAAAATGTTTGTGTGACAGAGTTCAACGCGGTTGTTTATGTTGTCTACAACAATTCTGTATTGAATTTCAAATTGGTTTGGAATGGGCTTTGTAAAGTATAATAAAATATAGTAAAGATATATGGATAATAAAATATATGCTTCTTTACAAAGGGTTTTTTTTGACTGTACAAACAAACGTACGGAAATTAAAGTAATTATTTACAAAATACATGAGGTTTTTATTGCGCAGGTTTTTTTTTTGGGTCTTTACATACAAAGGAACGACAGTTAAAGTATTAAAAAAACACGTAAGAAACAGATGAGCTCTTTAGATAGCTTCAATGATCCAAATCAGTGCCAGTAAGATGGTGGCGGCATTGCCAGCATTGAATAGCAACGCGCTGGGCCTGTTATTAGATTACCTAAGTAATTTTAACCGACTAAGCGGAGGGTTGCAGAACTCACGTTCAAATTCATTAGATACTTACCTTCAAAAAGGATCAAACAAAAAAAAAACAAAAACCAGGCTGTCAATCTTGACCGTTGTTCTAAGCTAATCTTCCGCGGATAAACTCTTTTTCAAAATGTACGCAATTTCATTACTACACAGCTCTTACACATAGTAATAGGTTAATTTACATGTTCGGTGCTTAAGAGAATAATTGATTAAGCTGCGAACAGTTGTGAAATTAGTGTTTGTGTTATTGGAAATATTTTTTTATTGTAGACGCACAATTTAACTGTTTTGTGTACGTCACATAGAATCAGACTATGTTGTTTTATAAATTGAGATATATTATTGAGATGCTTGTAGTATTTATCTTTAGAATCTATAAATTTCCAGATCATCATCATCATTATCAACCTACATCAGTCGTTTGCTAGACGTAGGTCTCTCCCAAGACGCGCAACTGAGTCCTATAACGATTGTCAGTTCTTCAACAAACATGGTCGGCCCACTGCCACTTTAGCTTGCTAATTATCTGAGCTATGTTGAACACCTTTTCGATAAGTAAAAATAATAAGTAATCTTAACATATCATTAAGTGACCAATGTAAATTCAATTTTATTCAATTCTATTCGAACGAATTCAATTTAAGTTTTAATTACAAACTTATGCTTAGAACGTAGTTTCACGTAGTTATTTCTTGTAAGCCGTTTGATACATGAGCTTTCGTACTAATAACGTGGTATCACGAACTCATTACTCTAATTAAATGAATATGCTAGCGTTTATAATAACACTGCTACGATACAAAGTTTAAAATAAATCTCATTAATTTGTAAGTAAAAGTTAGATAAGAAAAGAACCTATAGCTGTACTTTTTAATTTTAATACCAAATAAAAATAAGTGTTCTGTGCTTCCAAAATAATAACTGAAATCGAAAAATCAAAAAAGTTTCGTCATATAAAAGTTTCGAAATAAACATTGGAAAATTTGTAGTTTTTCTTTGAACGCGTAAAAGCAACAAAATGGCTTTGCGATTCATTCCCAGAATCGTTTTTATTTGACAGATTCAATGGCAGCTTTGCCTACTCAAAACAACAGACTTTTTTTGATTACACTCGTGTCCAAAAACCCGCGGAGCATAATACTATGTAATACGAATGTCCCAGCTTTGAGCTGAACTGGCTGATGAGAACCACGTACAAAAAACTATTTTTGCGTTGATATGCAAAAACACGGCAATATCAAACAGAGTTTTTGAGTCCCCGGTTAGTTGGTCTGTAAAATAAAAAGCTCTTTTGGTTCGGTGCTCTTTTGGTTCGGTGCTCTTTTGGTTCGGTGCTTTATTGACTGTCTCTCAAACATGCGATTAGAGAATCTATCAACAAAAGCCCAAAATTTAAAAAAAGCTGCAGTGAAGTAAGCGATTGAAATGAAGTATAGTATTAAGTATTCCCTCGATTTTAATAACATTTTGCAATGCAAATTTTATGATTTATTCTGATGTAGGTACTAGCAACATCAGAATAACTCATACCCTTAGCGTTAGCGTTGACTTTATGTCATCATTAAGTATGGTAATCAATACATCAAGTCTGCGCTAACATTTGTCGACCGATGTGGCGCGGTGGGCTAAGGTCCGCCTGCGACACGGAAGGTTGCGGGTTCGATTCCCGCCTTGGGATAAATGTTTGTACGATCTGCAAATATTTATTCCGGGTGTTCTGGGTATTTTATATGTATAATAAAAATATCTATCTATGTAATGTGTGTACATATTATGTATGTCAGTCTTCTAGTACCCATAACACAAGCTCTGCTTAGCTTGGGGCTAGATGATGTTGTGTGGATTGTCCAGTATTATTTATTTATTTATTTTAAAAGATAGACCTGGCTGTAACTTATTGTGCACATTGTTAAAATCTGTGTACACGAAACTAACTTTTCTGTAATAACCTTTCTCTAGCCTCAAATATTTAGGTACTGGAAGAAAACACTTTTATTAGGTAAAGCTTTGCACATGCCCTATTTTCAGTTTTTATATAATACTAGCTGACACGTGCCCACTTCGTTGGGGATAATTTTTATTCAATAAAAAAGTATGTCATATGCTGTCGTTGACTTGAGGCTTTTTTGTAGGCATTATCAAGCTCCACATCTTTTCTCTACAACACTTCTTTCATAGTTAAGGCAGCGTTCGTAAGAAACGCTTTCATTCGACCGTTTTTTCTCCGATTCATTTTGCAAAACGGACTACCACGTAAAAGCCTTTTTATTTTTCAGCAATAATGTAACTTTCTATCGGTGAAAGAATTTTTAAAATCGGTTCTGTAGATCCCGAGATTACCCCTTACAATTTAACAAATACACAAACTTTACCTCTTTATAATATTAGTAGATATAGATTAAGTAAGTATATTTTTTTTTTCCTAACCTATCTCGTCCCACTGCTGGGCAAAGGTCTCCCCCAAATCCTTCTCTCTGCTTTCCGTTTTCGTCCACCAATCCCTCTCGAAAGCATCGAGGTCGTCCCGCCATCGCCTTTTTGGTCGGCCTCTACGCCGCCTTCCGTCTTCTTTTTTTTTCTTCTTCTTCTCCACGGTGTCACGATTTTGGACCATTTCTCTGGGTCCATCCGGCTAATATGACCTGCCCAGTCCCACCCTCGCGGTTTTATTGCCTACATCAGCAATACCAGTGAGCGAACGTAGTGTAGTGTTTCGCACTCGATCGATGCGCTTGAAACCAAAGATGCTACGTTCCATTGCTCTTTGGCAAATGTTGAGTCTGGATTTCTGTGCTTCAGTCAGTGACCATGTCTGCGCACCGTAGGTTAGGACGGGCAGGATGCACATGTCGATGAGTTGGCGTTTAAGCGTAAGTGGAAGGTCGCCTTTCATGTGTTCCTTCATGGACCAGTAGCTCTTCCAGGCGTTCTCGATGCGGCGATCGATCTCCTTATCCAGCCTGTTTTCGAAGCTCGCTAACTGGTCCAAGTAAATGTGCTCATCAACAACAATATATTTTTTATAAAATATTATATATAAAAAAAAAACCATCTAAGTGAATTATGTGTTTGTATGAGATTATGAGCACCCCCTTGAATATTTAATATTTTGTTTTTAAATATTTATTCGTCATTAAAGCGGTAATCGGATACGCAACCCTAAATAACTTATCAAGATAACTCAATTTAACGGAACTATTGTTAAATACCGACCGACTTATAACGCATTGCCAAAACGCACCGATAGCGCGATCTAGGATTTGTGCACAGTAGCGCCATCTAGTGGTAAACACAACAAATTTCAAATTTTACTCGATTTGAGTATTCAAGTGCGACGGCGCGATGGCTTATTTCATGTATAAGTTTGGTGTTTCTATACCGATTTTTATGATTCTTTTTTTATTGAATAGGTAATAATGTTAACTTTTTTAAATTTGGGATGACTGAGAGTCTTATAAACGTAAGAGTAAACAAATATAATCAGAATGCTCCGAACTGCTAAGCTATCAGGAGTTACACGTGTTATTGTGAGTCAACCATAAAAGATAGACATGTGCTGTTGCGGGATATTTTTTAGACAATTTAATGTAGAATATTCCCGTCATACATGATTTCTATGTAACTTTAACCATTAAGGCTGCACACGCGACGGAAGCTTAAAAAACGGAGTAACTTCTCCCGTTTTCCCGACATTTCCCTTCACTACTCCGCTCCTATTGATTGTAGCCTGATGAAAAGTATCCTATAACCTGCCCAGAAGTATGAAGAATAATTGTACCAAGTTTCGTAAAAATCCGTCGAGTAGTTTTTGTTTCTATAAGGAACATACAGACAGACAGACAGACAGACAGACAGACAGACAGACAAAAATTTTACTGATTGCATTTTTGGCATCAGTATCGATCACTAATCACCCCCTGATAGTTTTTTTTTAAATATATTTCATGTACAGAATTGACCTCTCTACAGTTTTATTATAAGTATAGATAGATAGATAGATAGATAGATAGATAGATAGATAGATAGATAGAAGATATAGATAGATAATAAAGATATCTATCTATATAGATATTTTGTCTATAATAAATAATGTTAGTGATAATAAGATGACATCGCGGGCACTTACTAGTATTTATGTTTTATCTCAACACGTGTAGATTTCAGTTTACAAAAAGGTCCTCGTAAGCAGGCATGACAGATCTGCCCTCGGGATAGGACTTCGGACGAACCCGATTTAATTTACCCAACACGACAGGGTATTGATTAAGTAAATTGACTTTTTATTTTTTCCTGTATCCTACTGGTTTTGGTCGGGAGGTAGTTTTTGTGATGAAATTGAGGACTGATTTACAGAAAGAAGAGGAATACTTTTTCATTAAAGAGTGTTAATAAAAAACGTCTATGAAACTTTAATGACTTTATTATCATCACGTCTAAAATATCCCTATTTTTTTTTGATAATTAGTTATGGACAAACTGCTGGTAAATTAGATTCTAGGTACCTAGTTTTCTTTTGCTTAAAAATTTATTTATTCCAAAAAATCAATAAAAGTCACAAATTAATGTGTTGAAAATTGTATCTGCTCTGAATAAGTAGACCTATGATGGGAACCTGTTAGTGTGTTTTTTTCTATAGATGGATCACGTACAATTGATGTTTCAAAGTGAATTACTTTTATGGTCACCTGGTCGCGTGGCCATCTGGTCACCGGTCACCAACCTGGTCACCATTCAGCATGCTGTATTTGTAGCCAACAGAACTTGGCAGAGATCTAGGACAGAGGACTTTTACTAACGAACTTTCCATGGCTATTATTTTCGCATCTCAAACTCAGCTCAAACTAGGTCACTGGCAAGTTACACTACTTCCTACCCTTTGAATACAAGTCATTTGTATGTGAAGCTTGGCTACATTTTATTCAAAGACAATATTTTTCTGTCGAGCATGGCTGCTTTCAACGGCATTTAATAAAAGGTATTTTTTTTACAAGTTAAACATGGACATAATTAGACAAGTTATAGGAAATCGATTGACCGCGATTTCACTGATGTAAAATGACAAAAATGTATTAAAAGAATATTAATTTTCAATTCAAACGGACTTTGATGTTTTTTGTTTAATAGATTCAAATCTTATTTAGAAGATCATAATCCATATAAATTTCATAAAGATTTGAGTTTATAGATATTTTACAAAATATTTATTTGTTTTACAAAAAATCCACATTGCCCAATCATGTGTTAATTGATTTGTTACAATGCAAAAATAAATCTAATGATCCTGTTTCAAAAATAATTTACCAGCTAGTCAGTTCATTGAAATATCTGGCTCTTGAAAATTAGACAGCTTTTATGTTATAAACGTGAGAGTTAAAAAAACATAAAAATAAATTATTGAAGTGTTATATAATTGGTTAAATAATAACAAGTAGTTAACAAACCGAAGTCGCGATTAGCGCAACATAAGCCATAGCTCTGCGCCATAGCATCAATTAGCACGAAAATACTATCTAATCTAAACGCTACTGTATTTCCTATCCTTTGACCATCTGCACTGACGTTTTTGACCACCAGCGCGGATTGAATCTATCATCCGGTCGAAACGGATTGAAATGTTTCGAACATACTCAAACACATCCTCTATGAGAGCACTCTTCATTTAATTACTATAAAGCCGTTTTAATAGGAGTCCATATAAAGCTGGCATATAATAATAAAAAATATATATTAACGGACAAATCACACATCACCCCAAACTAAGCAAAGCTTTTACTGTGAAAACTAGACTGCTAATAGAATACATTTTTTTTTTTTTTTTGTAAATACAGACATAAAATACATAATATAACATCCAGACACAGAACAAATATTTATGTTCATCATACAAAAATTAGCTCTCGGTGGGAATCGAACCCACGACCCACAGCATCGAACGCAGAGCTAGTACCAACTGAGTTGTGATGCCTGTCATATAGGCGGCCAAGTTGTAATTTTACTGCAAAATGGACAATTAAAATATTATAGGGCCTAGTAAGAGTTATGGTTTATATAACCTGAGTTAATTACCACTGAGCTCAAAGGATCACGAATCCACCACTGACACACGTCAAACAGCTAGAACTGTCCAAATCAGATGCGTTTTGGTCACCTATCAGCCTATGAGCTTAGGAGTTTTGATGTTTGAAAACGGTACAAAGAGCTTAGTGCCTAGCGCACAGCGTTGTCTATTTTTTTGTGTACGATTCTACATTTTGAAGGATGCGTTAGCCGCTGCACTAGGTGCTAGGTAATTACCTAGCACCGTTTTCAAACATCAAAACTCCTAAGCTCATAGGCTGATAGGTGACCAAAACGCATCTGATTTTGACAGTTCTAGCTGTTTGACGTGTGTCAGTGGTGGATTCGTGATCCTTTGAGCTCAGTGGTTGTTGCGGCTGTTTAGGCTGATTGACACTTACGCTCAAGCAACTGACATCTTGAAAAAAGTTAGGTTCAGTACAAATTTTATTCTAAATTATCCTTTCAAAATGTATGAGCAATTGGCAATACTAATGTATACGTAAAATTCGACACATAAATAAATAGATACATAATATATGTAGAGGCTTAGTACAAGTTTAGGTGTATAAAAGCGTCCGGCATACACAGGTTTTACACACAAAAACTTTAACTAGGCATGATCGTTACCAATATTTAGGACCTAATACGGAATATAAAAAAAAATTAAAAAAACTAATATAAATTCACATAATATGCACATAATATAAATTAATTTTAGTCTTTAATTTCGATACAATTTAAGCTTACAATTTAAGTATTCCGATATCAGAGCTACGTATTCGAATATTTGTTAAAAATTGAACGATGTAGGTATATCAATTCATGTTATTTCTTCTCGATAACTATTGGAGCTTCATTTTCAACCTTTAATAAAATAACCGGGATATTTCAACTTTCTGGGGGGCTATCTAGCAAGGAGAAACTTGCGTGACCGAATATCCTTTCAGTTGCAGTTCAGTTTTCGATGATTTTACTATAGTAACTGATCAGTATTCCGTGGCATTTTTGTGGACTGACGTGACTGAGCTTTATAAAATTATGACTGAGCTGTTAAAAATAACGTCAATGCTACGGTTTAGCACGTGGCCTACCTGATTTTTCGTTAATTCTAACAAAAGGTATGAAAATCTATCATTCAAAATATCAATAAAAGACGAAGAAGAAAACTGAACTGCAATTTGATTAAATAACAGTTCAAAAAAATGGTTGTCTGTAAAGTCGGTTTACTGACGATAGTTGAACGTGACAACGAACGCAAAGGCCGATTGTGCTTCTTTGTCGCTCGTTCCGCGCTCTCGCTTGCACTTCATGGAACGCCTCAGAACGCCTCAGAACGCCTCATGAGTCATGTTTTTTCGTGCGTGCAGCCGGGTCTATCGAATTATAAGACGTTGTCACGTCAAAACATTTCAGTTGTTAGGATACCCTCCCTGTATCTTATCAATCTTTTCGTGCTGTCGAAGGACAAATTTTAATAAGCGCCCCACTTTTGTAAGAGATTAGTTTTTGTTCACGGTGCGCTGACTCGACTTCCCATTAACATTATATTATAGAAATTTTCACGTTTTTCACTCTGGAAAAGCTAAAATATGAATAGGGCAACAATTTTTGCGGTCTGGTTATATTACACGAAATATTATATATATTATATTATATTATATATTATATATTTTATATATTATTTACTTATATTATTTTATTTATTATATTTTTCCAAAAAATATTATTTTAAGACTTCTTGTCCACAACTTCTTTTTTGTTTTTTTTTTTACCACCATCAAAAACACAGTTTTACAATTTCAATTTAGAACCTAACTAGCATATCATATAAAAAGTAATAAAATTAAAAATGATTTACTAACGGCACCTAGAAAAAACTGATTAAAAATAATGCAATTATTATAAATACATACTTAAGGCGTGCAATGAAATTGAGCTCATTTCTTAATCAAATAAATTAAGTATGGTTCATAAAATTATTGTACAGTGTGTACAACATAATTAATGCAAAAATAAACAAGTACATAAAAGGTAATATTGTAATATAATAAATAAAAATATTCATGGACAATTCGCACATCACACTCTAATCCCAAACTAAGCGAAGTTTGGGAACTAGATTGCTGATAGAATATAATATACACATTTTTTTTTGTAAATACATTTATGGAATACATATTACACACAGAAATGTCTGATATATAGTCGTAGCCATAAATAAAAAATGCTCCAACACGAAATACACATCCTTACAGATTACATAAAAAGTAAGCACTCGAATTTATTTTAAAGTCAGTTAAAAATGCCAGTCAGTTAAAGTTAAAGCAACTTGCAAACAGGTGGCAGGAGTATTCTCATCAAGTTATCCATCCGTCAATGTCAAAAAAAATGGCGGTTATTCATTGTCTTTCGAATCATTTATGAAGTTCATATTTTTGACAGGTGTCACAGCTAAGGTCGTGGGTTCGATCATCACTGAGCATAAACTTATGTCAGCTCAGTAGCTAATAGCTCTGCCTTCCGCTGTGGGTCATGAGTTCAATACCCACCGAGCACAAACTTTTGTGTGATGAACACTGATGTTTGTTCTGTGTATTATAAATATATATAATGCTAGACAATTCACACAACATCACCTAGCCCCAAGCTAAGCAGAGCTTGTGTTATAGGTACTAGAAGACTGTGTTCATACATAAGAGTGTCATATTTTTTCAAGAATTTACTTTTACACCCTATTTAATTAAGAAACATTATAATATTTAGTTATAGTGCAAGAAATTGGATCCAAACAAAACTATAAAAAGAAGTCACATTGTTAAAAATATTTAAAACACAAGCAAAGAAAAATGAATTATCAACTTTTTTATTGTAAGTGTTTATACCTACTTTACTTAGAAAAGAAAACGTGATCTTAAAGTACGTGATTGAAATCTGATTTATTTATTCAATATTGTATCCTGAAAAATTAATGTACACAGTAAAGTCAGTGGTCTCGAAAGACAAATAAAAACATTGGAAAGAAATTAACTTACATAATCCATTATCCACTTAACTGTCTTTAAGTTATCGTAGATAGGTTACAAAAAAAGTAGTAGGTAGAAAATAATCTCGGGCTAAATCTTTGGAGGTCCGAAGATATAGGATAGAGATTGTTTTCTTCATCTCTTTACTTCATCAGACCATATTTTTTTCGAAACCTCATGTGTACTTGAAGTGATGATGCGACCGTGTAACGCGTTTGATAACTCATTCACTCTCCTCTTGAAATCGTTCCAATTATAAGCTTTTGGTAACACAGACGCCTATAAAGAGATCACAACCACTCAATAAAAGTCTATGAAAGTCTTGGTGGTTTCTACAGCACTGGCTTGTGAGTTTCAAAATGGCTGCGCAATACGCGTTCATTAAGTAATTTGTGCTACTTCTTACAGGGTCCATCGCGTTGCTGTTCTTCATGCAAGGACTTCCAGCCGATGGGAAAGAACCAGGATCGATAACTTGCCAATGTCGACCTACCTATATAATATACTGCGGGACTGATGGCCGTGATTACTATGGATATTGTTTATTTAGATGTGCTAGATATTACAACCCAAATTTGGAACTTGATCATATGGGGTCATGTTTTGTGGGAAAAGAAAAAGAACACGATAGATTTGGGAATGCAAACCAAGGTTCTCGACAACAAGCAAATCAATGGTACAGGCAGGGTTAAGATCTATAAATCTTAACAGATTGAATTTAAGCGTCTCTATACTTTTGTAAACATCATAAAACAGAAATAAACCATTTTAAAAATACTCGCGAGTTTGTCTTTTTAATATACTCTTTACTAGTTGACTGACTAATCCAGTTTTTGACGTGACAACGTCTTATAATTCGATAGAGCCGGCTGCACGCACGAAAAAACATGACTCATGAGGCGTTCTGAGGCGTTCTGAGGCGTTCTCAGGCGTTCTGAGGCGTTCCATGAAGTAACGTTGTCACGTTCAACTATCGTCAGTAAACCGACTTTACAGACAACCATTTTTTTTATTAATGGTAACGTGTCAAGGTGCTTGAACAACTGTCAAAAAAAGCTACTTATTTGTATTGTATTTGTAGGTTATATATTATGATTGATTACCTGTGTTTTTACAAAACAAAACTTTTATTATAACATTTTAGGAATGTTACTATGGTCTAATAAATAATCATGGTCAAACTTTGACAGATAATGTAGACGTTTTTTGACGAAAATTCAACAGTTAATAGTTATTCAATAGGTAATTAAAATGATCAAGAACTGAATTAAATGATAAAAGCCACTTGCTAAATACGAACAAGAAGTTTTCTTTGGTAAAGTGAGCTTTATATGAACTGTCAATGTTTGTATATGATTATTAGTCCAGTCAAAATGGACATTCCAGTTTGCATTAATTCCCAACAAGCTGGATTTTTGTGCAGGCCTTGAATACGTCATTACAAATGATATGTCAAAAGTCCCCATCGATCCCGCTTGTGCGTTGTTTTTTATTCGAGGTCAAAGGTCATAAATTTGCATTTTTTGCGTATATCTCTGAAACAACGAAAGCTATCGAAAAGTGGTTCAGGCAATGTTTGTACATCGTATAATTGTCTACAAAAATACCTCAACACTTTTCTTCTACAAAGCATCGTTTTCGAGATATAGTGACTTTAGACCGCAGGAAAATCGTCGAAGATGCTGCGTTTTTTTCATTTCAGTCGTTTTATCTGCTTCATTGCCACAGAACAAACAGTATTTTTTGAAATTTACTGAAAGGGGTGATGGGTTCGATGGGTAAGTCCTCTTCCGAGGTAATGAATCGTCTTTTTGTTTCAAGAAATACTGTTCGTTTTAAGGCAATGAAACAGATAAAACGGCTGAAATGAAAAAAACGCAGCATTTTAGTAGATTTTCCTGCGGTCTAAAGTCACTATATCTCGAAAGTGATGCTTTGTAGAAGAAAAGTGTTGAAATATTTTTGTAGACAATTTTACGGTCTACAAACTTTGCCTGAACTATTTTTCGATAGCTCTCCTTGTTTCAGAGATATACGCGAAAAACGCAAATATCCAGGTTAAAGTCATAAATTTGCGTTTAAAAGTCATAAACGAGAGCTATCGAAAAATAGTTCCGACAAAGTTTGTAGATCGTAAAGTTGTCTACAAAAATATCTCAACACTTTTCTTCTACAAAGCATCGCTTTCGAGATATAGTGACTTTAGACCGCAGGAAAATCTACTAAAATGCTGCGTTTTTTTCATTTCAGCCGTTTTATCTGCTTCATTGCCATAGAACGAACAGTATTTCTTGAAACAAAACGACGATTCATTACCTAGGAGGAGGACTAACCCATCGAAACCATCACCCCTTTCAGTAAATTTCAAGAAATACTGTTTGCTCTGTGGCAATGAAGCAGATAAAACGACTGAAATGAAAAAAACGCAGCATCTTCGACGATTTTCCTGCGGTCTAAAGTCACTATATCTCGAAAACGATGCTTTGTAGAAGAAAAGTGTTGAGGTATTTTTGTAGACAATTTTACGATGTACAAACTTTGCCTGAACCACTTTTCGATAGCTTTCGTTGTTTCAGAGATATACGCAAAAAATGCAAATTTATAACCTTTGACCTCGAATAAAAAACAACGCACAAGCGGGATCGATGGGGACTTTTGACATATCATTTGTAATGACGTATTTAAGGCCTGCACAAAAATCCAGCTTGTTGGGAATTAATGCAAACTGAAGTCATAATTTTAGTCTATTTTGACTGGACTATATATATTCTTAGACTATAGTTACATACCTATAAATAAAATATTAACCAGACAGAACCTGATCTATGTTCGCCATCACTCAAATGAACAAAATATTGTAAGAAAAATTAATGTTATCAGCCGGTTTCATTGATTAGTTGTAGTTCATTCAAGTATTTTTTCAGTTAATTAACTTAATTATGAATGAATGTAACTAATCGTTAAATGGTAAACCTACACTGTAGTTTTATTGGATAAAGGCCCACCCGATGTTGTGCGGTTGATGTTGT
Source organism: Ecliptopera silaceata (assembly GCA_932527185.1). Classification (NCBI taxonomy): domain Eukaryota; kingdom Metazoa; phylum Arthropoda; class Insecta; order Lepidoptera; family Geometridae; genus Ecliptopera; species Ecliptopera silaceata. The sequence goes on along the minus strand of OW052205.1, from coordinate 1,989,215 downwards.
ATTGTATATGTAGATACATATAGGTCCACCTGCGACGCGGAAGGTTGCGGGTTCGATTCCCGCCTTGAGATAAATGTTTGTACGATCTGCAAATATTTATTCCGGGTGTTCTTTATTTTGAACGCTAAAGATATATACATAAAGAATTTTGTTTTTTGAATTGAGCTGCGCTGTTTGTTCATGATGGATGCATTACACATACGCTGACGACACGGTCCTTCTCTTTCAGGCTAAGTCATGGAACGAAGTCGAGCATCTCGCAAACATTGGTCTAATACAAGTCTCCAACTGGTTAAGAAATAATTTATTGACAATAAATATAAAAAAAACAAAATTCATGACGTTTACAATAAATGCTAGCACTCAACCTAAGTATCCTCTTAAATTAAAAATACACACGATGGCATGTACTAACTCTGTAAATTGTGTATGCTTGAATATAAGTCCTACCGATGAAATTAAATATCTCGGAGTAATAATAGATAAAAAACTGAAATGGGAAGACCAGATTAGAAAATTGTCCGGACGGACAAGGAAATTAATATTTATTTTTAAGCAACTGAGACATGTCTTACCACGAAAATCGCTACTTAATGTATACCAATGTCTTGCACAATCCATCTTAACTTACTGTAATGCAGCATGGGGAACAGCAGCCCGAACTCATCTTATTAAGCTCGAAAGGGCACAGAGAGCACTCTTAAAAGTAATGACATTTAAGCCGCGACAGTATTCCACAGACATGCTATACAAAGAATGCAAGGTGTTAAATGTGAGACAACTTTTTATTAAAACAGTATTAATAAAACAACATAGTCTAACAAATAATGATACTCTACATGATTTGCTATCACAGAGGAGACAAGATAAAATATTTAAAATCCCGAACACCCGAACTAACTTTGGAAGGAAGTCTCTCAATATCATGGGGCCTCGCTTATATAACCGGGTCAGTAAAGATAAAACCATAGTAACATTAAACTATAACCTTCTGAAACGAACACTTGACGAATATTTACTAAGCCTAAATTACAAAGAATCAGAATCTCTATTGGATACTGAGGAATAAAATTGCTAATCACTTTTTTTTTTTTCACACAAACAGACACACGACACACTCATACACTACACACTACACGCAAACACAATACACTCATGCACACCTACTTCTAGCGATGACATTTTAGATAATTACTGATATTGTTTTTAACTATGTTTTTCTTTTAATTTTTAGTCTTTAACTCAGTCCAGAGCTTATACTAGTTTTTACTGTTATATACCTAACCTGTTTGTTGAATCACTTCACTTATATAAACTAAACAAAGTGTCACGTTATACATTATTAACTTATAAATAAGGTTAATTAGGAGAGTCCGCGACGAGTCGATGTGACCCCGCTATACAGGCTTTTGTCCTAGTGCGGGGAACAGAGCCACTAAACGGTACTACCTGCTGTATATTTAAGTATTAGTACTATATACCTATGCACTTTGTACCAGCCAAATATTTAAGTTCAATAAATTATTTTTACTTTTACTTTTTACTTTTTACACCCGGTATAGCCTCACTCCATCGCAGGGAAATTGTTCTAGAACATTCCTAGGGCCCTCTAGACATTCTTCAGGCGTGACTGTAGTACCGCACTTGGCTCATTTTTCGTACCACGGCAGTTGAAAATTATGCAAATACACTCGAGAGCAATGAATCCGGGTCACTTAAAGAATCCTAAAAATCTCGGAAACTAAAAATGCTAGGTTAATGCAATAAATTGTATTTAATAGACAATGTAATACTCCTTAAATGAAGGTATTAAAACTTCTTAGTTATTGTAAAGTTATATCATAAAAAAATCAAATTTGAAAAAGGGCCACTTTCGAAGATGGAACTACGAAATTACAATTACAGCATTTGGTTTTGCTTTTGTTTGTAATCTGTCATTTATGTGGGTACATAAACCATGTTGATAGTGCTCTATATTCATTATTCAAGCTGAAATTATGTCGCTTACGCCTGAAGAATGCACCAGAATACTTACAATGCTGGAAACCGGCCGGAGTCAGCGCGATACAGCCAGGACTGTCGGTGTGTCGCTGTCAACAGTACAAAGAGTTCTCCGACGTTACGAAGAAACTGGTTCTAACCTACGCAGACCAGGAACGGGCAGAACCAGGTGTACCACAGCACGAGAAGACCGATACTTGGTGAACACCATGCTTCGAAATCGCTTTCTCACAGGAACTGAACTCACCAATCAGTTTCGACGCCTCGGAGGAAGTAACCCAAGTGCATGGACAGTAAGACGTCGGCTTGCTGAATCTAACTTAAAACCCCTTAGACCTGCAAACGGCCCTAAACTGGAGCGTGGGCATCGTATTTCGAGACTAAGATATGCCCAGAGCCACGTAAATTGGAGTATTGAAGATTGGTCAAAAGTTATGTTCTCCGACGAATCAAAATTTATGCTCTACAAGCACGATGGAAGACACAGAGTGTATCGAAGACCAGGGGAAAGATTCAAGCAAGCATGCATCGAAGAAAAAGTAGCCTACGGTGGTGGGTCTGTACTTGTGTGGGCCGGAATTTCTTCTGAAAGTCGCACAGAGCTGGTGATCATAGAAAACGGCTCTTTAACTAGCGTAAGATATGTGGAAGAAATCCTCAATGATCACGTTGGTCCATTTATGGTCAATTTAGGTGAGGATGCTATATTTATGCATGACAATGCCCGACCTCATACAGGTAGGATTGTGAATGACTACCTCAAGAGATGAACATTACTCGTATGGAGTGGCCAGCGCGCAGCCCGGATATCAACCCGATCGAGCATGCTTGGGACGAGCTAGGCAGATGCGTAAAACAACGAAACCCTCCCCCAATCACGCTTCGTGAGCTCAAAATTGCTCTCACAGAGGAATGGGAGAATATTCCCCAAAATCGTATAAGGAACTTGGTGTACAGCATGCCAAACCGCGTAAACGCAGTAATGGAAGCACGAGGAGGCAATACGAAGTATTAAAATTCAAGAAAATCGTAATAAAGTTCAAAAATTTCATGTTTCCTATTTTTGTTTTAAGGAGAGATCAGCAGTTTTTTTCTTTATGTAATTTTGTGTTAATAAAATGTATGGTGACTCATATTTTTTTTACTTTAATTTAAGGAGTATTAAATTGTCTATTAAATACAATTTATTGCATTAACCTATCATTTTTAGTTTCCGAGATTTTTAACATTCTTTAAGTGACCCGGATTCATTGCTCTCGAGTGTATTTGCATTATATTTTTGATCAGCTGAAAAGCATTAAAATTTTGTACTAAAAACAAATGAAGTACAGTAGATACTGGGTTTACTACAAAAAAGTATAAGTACATTATACCTCATCATCATCAACCTATATCAGTCCACTGCTGGACGTAGGTCTCTCCCAAGACGCGCCACTGAGCCCGGTCTTCGGCTCCTCCCATCCAGTGTTTGCCAGCTACACTCCTCAGATCGTCGCTCCATCTCGCCGGAGGGCGTCCCACACATTATACCTACATGATATCAATTCAATTACAAAACATGCAAAAATTACCTAGTTTTCGTAGAACTGGGAACCAAATAATTATAAATAGGGTTATTAGATGTCTCATTCTTTTGTATCTCTTTCTTTTTCACAAAAAAAACGATTGCGCGTATATAATACTTCTAAATGAAAAAGTCGTAATGGCTGGTATTTGCATATTTCTTAGAAAACTCTTGAACCAACCTACTGAAATTTCACGGATACTAATCTGAATCGAAGGACAATAAGATAGTATTGTTTAGTAATTATAACATGACGATTTGTTTATATAAATAGGAAAATTTCATAGTTATTTTTTAGATATATTTTAGAAAATTGAAGATGCGTGTCTTGTATTGTAAGTATTTTTTTTAATCTTCCAGTTACTGTTACCAATAAACCTGCATAGTAAAAACTAATATCGCTGGTTCTTTTTAATTAAAGAGCTATTTTGAACCTTTGTGAAGACGAAGAGTTCGACCTGTTTGTGGTTTCGTTGACGAAATTTACAGATAGGGCTTATTTCTACTTAAGCTAAACTTTGTTTACATTGTCGAATTAGTAAAATCTGTAATGACTTTGTAAAATGAAATAAATAAATGAATAAAATAAATAAATAAAATAAATAAATTTTAAAAATATTTGTATATTTACTGGGTTAGTTTCATAATCCCCATTGAACAATCCACATCATGGGGATTATGGTACTTTGAGTCTCATTGAGTGATTATAATTCTTATAATTTTTTTTCTAATAATTCATTTGGTAATGCATGAATCTTTGATTTATTAATTACCAAATTAACGATAGATTTATTTGATTAATGATTCAAAGATGTGCAAAAAATATTGAGTTTAAGACCTCAATCAGATTAAAATAAAAAAGGTTTATTATTTTTGCTTTTCATTTTCATTATTTTTGTGTTTTTAAATTTCTATTATAAATTTTAAAGTGTGTTCTGTTGTGTTTGTTTTTTCTCAGTATCAATCTTCGTGCTGTTCGTATCATTATGGCTACCGACCCACGGACAGTCAGAAACATCAACTTTACGTCAATGCATATGCAGAGCAACTAGACCGCCTGTATGTGCGAGCAATGGTGAAACATATATGGGATGGTGCTTCTTCAAATGCGCTCAGAGAATCGACCCGGACCTCAGATTCGTGCACCTAGGAAATTGCTGGCATCTATCATCGGAAGCTAAAGCGTCAGCTAACCAGGAATAATATTATGTTTATTATTGCTATTAAAACGAACATTGAAAAAAACTAAGGTGTTTTTTTTTACAAGTTATTAGTAAGCGTTGTACCGACCCCACATAATGTGGGTTAAGGGTAGGAAGGTGATGATGACAAGTTATTAGTAAGTATTTGACCGCAATCTCACCTGATGTTGTGACGATGCGGTTTTACCTGTGATATATAGATAGTATGATATGATCCAGTTGTATGCTGAAAAGCAAAACAATTCTGTGATTATCTTTGTCTAAATAATAATATTGTTGAACTAGATAACATTGCGCTAATGAACATTACCTGTACATTAGCGCAATGTTATATAATAAAGCAAATAAAATTAATGAAATTTACCCACTCACTTATCATAAATGTAAAATTAAATTATTAAACTGGCTTAAAACACTTTCCTACAACGACACTGAAGATCTCCTAAGAGTAATTGAGTGATATAACACATTCATAACAAATCATACACACACACTCACGGAGTGATTCTCTTAACCAGTCTTTTGAGACTGGCGTACTAGGAGAGTTGTCCTCCATACATTCCACACTAAACATTTACACACACAATACACAGAAGGGTTTTTCCTCTATAACCAGACTCTTAAGAGACTGGCGTACCGGGAGAAACCCTTCTACACACATTCCATGCATAACTCACCTTTACATACATACATACATACATACATACATACATACATACATACTTACATACATACATACATACATACATGCATACATACATACATACATACATACATACATACATACATACATACATACATACATACATACATACAGACAGACATACATACATACATACATACTTATATACACCCTCATCTACTACAACTCACAAGCATTCTCATTCATCCTGTTAAATTGCATTAGTTAGTTTCAAATATCTCCAATCCTACTTTGCTTTGTTTATTTTTACATACTTTGTATAGTTTACTGGAACACTATTTATCTAGTTTTTTAAGGAGGTGGGCGTTGGTGGCTACGACACAGTTTTCGAACTACTGTAGTTATCATCGCGCCTTTATTTGTTTCTGTTCCACTGTTAAATGTTCCGAAAATAAATAATTTTGTATTTGTATTTGTATTAGATTCTTCTTCTTCTTAGTCGGACACTCATAGTAGAGTGGTCGTGATCATGAATGGCACGAATCAATAGCTGCTCTAGCTATGCGCTTCCAGCTATCTGTTAGCGGCGTTGTGCGAAAATTCGGTCATGGTAGAGCGAGTGATTGACCTGATCAGGTCTGACCATCTCGTCGGAGAGCGTCCACGGGACCTCCTGCCCTCCATCCTGCCTTGCACACCGAGGCGCTCCATTGAGTCTTCCTTGCGGGTAACATGCCCAAAGAACTTGAGTATTCGTAATTGAACTAGATTAAAGGCTATTTGAAATTGAAATTGAATGATCCAGTTCTGAATCTCGATTTTGTAGTAAGAAACGTGATGAAGCTAAAAGTGTTTTTAAATTAGTTATTAATCAGCAAGCGTCACAGCTCAGTTGACATTGCCACCCTAACTTGGTTCGAAACCTTTCGAATCAACTTGCCTAAAAACTGAATATATCTGCGAATCTTGACATAGCCACCTAATTGCCACCTAGAATCACCTAGAGTCTAGGACATAAAACGATGCTAAGAAAAAATTATCAGCGAGATTTTACGACATTAGAAATAAAAATATGGGTTTCAGTTTGATTATTTTTCTTAACTCTTGATTTATACAAAATGTTTTATTAACAACGGAGAATGAGCAGTTCTCTACGACTAAGAAAACTGAGGGTAGTAGCCTCATAATTTAATTGTTTATATATTTTTAAATATTTGGTATGACACATTATTATATAAAACAAACAAAGGTTTACTTGTTAACTATTTTATTTTCAGAAAAAAACAAGTTTTGTTTTAATTGCACTATTGTTATAGTTAACCACAAGCAAGGTGGTTACTAGTTATTCCAGTCAACACCTGCCATAGTGCTTAATTTTTAGGGTTGGATTATTTGTTACTCCACACCTAAAGTTACAATGTCCATTGTATGTTCTGTCGTCTGTTCCACAGATATCTGGTGATGATGGTGCACACATGCATAGCACCCTTTTTTGAGGGATACCATCCACTGACTGCCATAATGATATGAGCAGCACGAGGAGTGACACTGCAACACAAATAATTATAATTATGCGTGATCGAGGGCTGGTGAGTATCTGGCCCAGCGTAACAGCATTGCTATTCAGCACGGCCATGCAGCCAGTATCTTGGGTACGAGACCATAGATACTGATTTAGACCAGTAGAGCTATATATAGATCGTTTGCAACGGTATGTAGATAGCTCAACTGTTTCTTAGGTATTTTATATGCCTATGTACATTTTGTAAATACTGTAATATTAATTAGATAGGTATATAAAAAATATATTATTAAATAATACAGAATAACGGTCTATCTTATAAAAAGTAGTGCAGATTTGATGCCTTGATTACCATATTATTATGTAATGGTGACATACATATCAAATGAATCATCAATATCGTTCACAATTAGCGGAGTAAATGCGTAACATACAAATAATATCTAAATATACAATACATACGAATTGAAAACCTCCATTTGTTAGACCGATTAAAAAAATACTAACAAATTATGATTGTTACTTACAAAAGCAAAGTATCTTCATTGTTATTTTGGGTGCGAAATGGTTTCTGAAAATAAAATATTATTAGAACTAAAACTGAAATGAACGTTCTATATATATATAGCTATTTGTTTGCATAAATAAGATTTAATTTAATTTATTTTTAATTTATTGTGGTATGGAATAACAGCCGTTAAAATTTAATTAAGTTTATATAATTCGGATTTCACATTTTACTAACAAACTTGCAACTAATATAGAATTTACAAAATATAATATATGTAAATACATAAGTTGAACTATCTAAAGACCGATGAAAACGATCTATAGATTGCTCAGCTGATTCAAATCAGTACCAATCGGAAGCGTATCCAAGATGCTGGTAGGACGCTGGGCCAGATACTCACCAGCCCTCGGGTCCAATCGGGATCGATGGATAGTATTCGGTTGTATTACTTATGTTAAAACTCAATGAGAACTTAATTCACGCGATCTAGGAATTGTCTCTGCCATCTATTGGTCAGTTGCGTAGACTTCGTTGTAGTTCATTATGTAACGCTATAGATGGCGCTACACTTAATTATATAACTATTCACGGACATTCACACATCACAGTCCAGATCTAAGCAAAGCTTACGCTATAGAATCTACCTACATACTGATAGAATTGAGATGATAAGAAATATTATATGTTATAAATATATTTATATATTATTGATCAATCTGAGATTAGCGTTGTGGGCTTCATTATTAACAATGACTGTATTACTTTAAGTTTATTTCTCTCACTATTGCATAGTGAAGCTGTCTGCTTTTCCGTACAAAATAAAAATAAAATAAAAATAGGGTTGAAATATCGTTTTTTCTATACAAAAATTGCGTTCTAGATTTCGAGTCTCGTTTTCAAGGTTAAGGCTAGGCTTGTCCTTCTCAGCCGTTACGAATACAAGATTATAATTATTATTGATTTAATAACACCAGATTTTATTTAAAAATGTAAATTGGTATGTAAATTGAGCTTATTAAAACTTAGCGCACATTATTCCGTATCAAATAAGTTAATTTATATCGATTGAAATCAAGTAATTTACGCGAAATTGTATTATGAAAAAAGCTATAAATAGAGAATTCAGTTTTTATGGTTTCAGTTATATTTGTGCTCGAGAACCAGAAAGTACCAGAAATATGAGGGTGCAGATTTGTTTTTGTAAGTAAAAAACAAGTAATATTTTTATTCACCATTCGTTTTACTTTTGTTTTTTTTTTGACATGCAATCGAGATTGACCTAGCTGTTTCTTATGTGATTAATATGCCTATGTACATTTTGTAAATACTGTAATAGACATATGATCATTCTCCTGCCCTTATCTCACGTTAAGTGGGGTCGGCACAAGATGTTTTTTTCTTCCACTCACGTTTTTCATTCGTCAACTCTGAGTCTACTCCTCTCACATTCATATCCTCTTTCACACATTCCAGCCACTTCTTCTTCGGCCTTTCTCTACTTGCATATCCAGACACGCTCACATTCATAACTCTTTTTGTAATATGATATTAATTGTAATATTATATTTGTAAGAAACTTACGACTTTACAGTATTTACAAAATACATTTAAAATACATAAGAAACAGTTGAGCTATCTATCTAATATTTGTAATATGATACTGTAATTGTCATAATTTTTTATATTTTTCAGTGTCAGTCTTCGTGCTGTTTATATCATTATGGCTGTCAGTCTCCGCGTCCCCACAAAGTGGATGCTACTGTGCACCAGCTCAACCAGAGCTCTGTGGAACTGATAGGGTAACATACTATGGATGGTGTCAATTTGATTGTGCTGTGGACAGGAATCCTGATCTTGAAGTTCTTCATAAGGGACCATGTCTATATACAAGCCCAAGCCAGTCTAACAAAGCTAATCGCCGCGCGTAAATTAGTTTAATATTACAGGAATTCTGAAATTTATAATATTTTTGAAGCAATAAAATATAAAATATTTAAAGTTTTTGTTTGTATATCTGGTATTACATTATTAATTTCTCTTAGAGTGCCTACAAAACTCACTTTTTATATTATTTATTATTTTGTGAATAAATATAGGTAATACTTACTATTAATATTTTTAAACTCCCTTGAAATCAGAACTCAGCTTTTAGAATAGAAATTATTACTTAATAGTATTTTTTTTTTTTTTTTTTATTACATAATAGAATAATTCAATTGCCCACATAATGTTCAGTGATGCACTGAACTGATTAATTATCGTATTGAACCAGTCACTGATGTTTGTTCTTAGTGGGAATCGAACCCACCACTCATACCAAGAAAAGTAGAAATACCGTGTAGTTTTAATAATACGCGCTAAATATTTTTATTAACTTATTATCACGCACAAATGTCTAATGAATTCAATTACCGATTGTGATAATGTATGTTATCACCAAATCAAATCAATAACATCATTTTACAGTTTAATTTATTTAATTAAAGTTTAACATGTTAATGGTAATTGAAAGTATTCTGTAGTTAATACATAATGAATCATATATTTTTTTATAATTCCTTAATATTGTAGCATGAGAATGAATTTATTAGATGAAATAGTCTTGCTTAGCACTAACATACACTTTCTTTAAGGCCTTTTTTGAGGTTTAGGTTTAAAAAATATATTTTAAGACACATAATTTTATTTATCAGCAAAATTGCGCTATGTAGCTTAGAATCTAGGATAGAAGATCAAACAAACCTCGCCGTCAAAATATTTCAACAATATTTAAACGCTTTACATTCCATTACAATGCTAAACACTATTATTTCATATTTGCTTCCCATCACAGGTGCATATTGACTTAAAAGAATAGGATGTTAAGGGGATGGTTCAACAAAAATCTGTTATTTTTATCTCAACCCTGTGTTGTTTGCCTGTTTTTAAGCTATTTAAAGCTATTGCATAGCTTTTATCGCGGGCCTTGAGCGTGGAGACCGAATTCAGAAATTCCGTAACGAAAATAACCTAACACTGCGCATGCGTAATCTAGCAAAAAGTGCTATGCAATAGCTTTACCGCGGCAGTTCCCGAGTGCCACACATCTTTTTAATCATATGTATTGACCACTGCTGCTCCTCACCAATACCTACCAACAATAGGAATAGTCAAAAATGAAGAAGATACGACAAGGAACGTGTTTATGTAAGATATAATTTCTTATATAAATATTTCATCATCATCATCCCCAGCGAAATTTCGCCCACTGCTGGGCATAGGCTTCCCTTATCTTGTGCCACTCTCCACGGTCCTAGTCTCATCTATGTGCGTCACGCAAAATAAATATTTAATATCTATTAATGTTCATTTTCAACTTTCATTTCCCCAGATTAATAAACCATAATATAAAATAGCACGTGAATGTTCGCCTTAGACAATTTCCTACGCCCGAGGCGCCCGCGGGTACTCGCTTGTGAAATAGAACATGTGCATTCACTTACCTTCTTTTTAACTTAAAAATTGTATTTTAAAGACATTTTTTGACTGCTTAAATAGGGGTGCATGGAAATAGCCTCCTCGTGGCGCACACCGGTAACAGCTAGGCACGGTAACACAGTGTTTAGTCTGGCTAATCTTTCCAATACGATGCTACAACAACATACAGTTGTAGCATCGACACGATAAGAAAAAGAAGAAGACTGTTTAAATTCTTAGATTGGTGGAATATCACCAAAGACCGGGATGAGTGGAAGGCTTTGGGGGAGACCTTTGCCCAGCAGAAGGGCAATATAAATTGAATTAAATAAATGATTATTGAAAAGTAGCAAACATTGTCATTCTAGTAATATATTTTAAAATTAATTTTCTAATATAAAGTATGCCAAAGTGTTTGGTTTGAAAAGTGTAAAACCTATACTATCATCAAGCTATAGTACGTCCAACTGTGGACTAACACTGTTGGACGTAGGTCTCTCCCTAGACGCGTCACTGAGCCCTATCTCGGCTCTTCTCATCCAGTGTTTGCCAGCTACATCCCGCAGATCGTCGCTCCATCTCGCATCATTATCTCAAGATTCAGTAACCATGTTTCTGACTGCACTGCAACCAGCGCCGTGTATAATCCCCCTTTGAGAAGCGTTCTGGAACAAATCCTTCATAGTTTCAACAGGAGGCTGACCTCAAATTGTAGGAAACATTTAAAGGACAAAACAAAAAGGATTACAGGCTGGAGGCTTCACGGCACTTCAGAGCGGTGAAACTTAAGGCCCCTAGAGACGGCCCTGGAACTTTATAAGCACACTGTAGGGTTTCGTAACAAGAGAGCTTGAGAAAAAGGCTGTACCTATGTTTGTGAGAAATTGCTACACGCATAAAGGTTGACTATTGTTGCTTTTAAGTGTTTTGAAAAAATGCGTTGTAATACAATCCCACATGGTTTATTTAGACTCAAAATAAAAATAATGATTTTTTGTTAGTAACTTTTTTTAAATATTAATACTATTAATCTGTTGTCATTATTTTAATTAAAATGTGAGGAGGACTAATAAGTATTTTTTATTGTTGAAAATTGACCCTTGATAGACAAATACTAGTCTTTACTAGTACCTAATTGTATATCAGAGTCGATTTTACTAAAATTAATATAACTGTAGTACAGCAAAATTAATTTTAGCAAATTATATTCTACCAACGATACATTTAAGTAAAAGTTTTTTAATTTACAAAGTACTTAAGTACCTAAACGTTAAGCATTCAGCAATTCCAAGGCATAAAATAATATTAAACGACTACCGACCATTAAGCGTGACCTGCAAAGTCGTTAAAAAGAATCACTCACACTTGCCTACTGCATTGCAACACTCTTAGGTATTTAAGTATTGCTACAGACGACCCAATTTTATACACAACTTTAAAAAAAACTTGAGAGGTGTCAAGGGACACCTGGATGCATCGAAGTTCCTTTCGATTAATGAGTATTGATATTTATTATGTACAAAAAACTCAACTAAAATAATCCGACACCACACGGTTAGTGTCGTCGATTTAGCCTGTCTCAACACAATTAATACTAAAATTTTAAATTAAAGAATTAGCTGCGTAAATATCAAATAGACGTCATAAAAACTTGCGATATTATTAATTTAAGTATAAGCAAACAACTTCATCTTTAAAAAAATATTAGACTAGAATAAAATAATTTTCTACGCACAGATACTAAGATAAACGATTTTTCACTTAAATTGGATCAGAAATCGGACCTAAAATCAACTCGTGTGTAAAATCATTTAACCCCAAAATGTCTCCTGCTATTTCCGCTACCCTTACCCACGGGAACACATTATTTGACCCAAACAAATTAAATACCATGAATACCTTTGTACCTTATAATAAATACAAAAGGTTGTGTAATTAGCAAAGGGCAAATAATGTGTCCTATTTAGAGTCCGAGAATTGAAAAAAGTGTGTTATTTACCTGTGTTTTGGTCAAAATTGATTTATTTTGCTCTGACACAATAGGTATTGTTTTATCTTTGTCATTATCATCATCACTATCACAGTCCAAGACTTTGACGAGAGACGACATTAATTCTCCCAAAACATTCTATACTTAATCATTTATTTTTAAACTTGATTTTTTAGTACAAAAAGATTACAGTCAAGATGTTAATTTATCGGAAGTCTAATTCTAAGACGGAAGTTTAATTGTCTTAAAACGTTATAAGTTCCAGGAAATATATTTAAATTAATTAAGAAAGTAGCTTCATTTTACAGTATCGGAGTATGAAAGGAGTTCTTTGATCTTGTATGAGAATGTACCTAATGAAGCTTACTGGAATACATATACAGAAACCAACTCAAGATCTTGCTTGAAAGTAATATCCGAAACGAATCAAATTTCCTCACTTGCTTTTTCACTGTTACGTAAACTTTACACACCTTGGGTGTTTCTATGTAATATATACTGTATTTACAAAAAATAAATGTTTACAAGTATTCTATCAGCAGTTCAGTTCCCATAGTACAAGCTTTGCTTAGTTTGGGACTAGAGTGTGATGTGTCACAAAAAAACCTGAATCAACACTAAATACGTACTTAAAGCTTAAAACCTTCGCCTTTCATCTCTCAAACTTCAACAAACATCGAACACTCTCATCATTCTCAAGAATATAAGATCATTTTCAATATTAAAAATTAATTCAGGCAACACTCTGTATAACATCTCATTCAACCACGAGGCAAAGACAAGGAAACAGATGCCATACCGTCCAGCTTTACCTGAGACATGTGGTTGATTGTCGAAGACGAAACTGTGGGTGTTTACGTGATATCCATACAAGGTCAGAGGTCTTAGTATATTGGATAGTGCAACTTTACTCGGATCTAAAACGGAGAGATTATTAGAAATTGTGTAACTTTACTGATGAAATCCTTTTGAGTTTGTCGGTTAATTTACGGGAATCAAGTTTTAATGTAAATATAAGATTTGTATAGAGCAATGTTTTTTTTAGGGTTGTTTTAAGTACGAACTACAATGTGGTTTATATAAACAAACTTTTGTTTAATATAAGTACTTTTGTCAAGGTATTGGCTATAAAACCTAACTATACTTTTTCCAATTTTGTAAATGTAAATCTTGTTGCTCTTTTAAAAAAGTTTTTTTATAACTAAAATTTCTACAAAACCTATTGATAAAGATTTGCGTATTTTGCGATGAAAACCAATATCAAACATGTAAGTAACAAATTGTTCTCAATAAGACTTAACTTTTTTAATTTTAAATGTAAAAATAATAACTGTAATTATAAAAGCCGGAAAGTGTTTTAAAGGTCAGAGTACTACGCGAGAATTAATTAACGAGTTCCATGTACTTACTCTTCTCTTCTTACGTTATTTTCTTTTTCTTCGAAAATGTAATCAGTAAACTTACCTACCTAGATGATATGCAAAAGGAAAAAAAATGTGTCGCGCCCACCTAGCGTAGGATATCGGCCGGGGGATGATGATGATGACGATGATATTTACTTAAATATAATATTAAACAACACGTACAGGTGGTCAGACAAATGCAACTATAACAAAAGAGAGAGAAACATAACATACAAGTCAAGCCGAATGATTTGAAAAAAAATGGTTGTCTGTAAAGTCGGTTTACTGACGATAGTTGAACGTGACAACGTCAATCGTATCTTATCTTATCTTATCTTGGAACGCCTCAGAACGCCGGAACGCCGGAACGCTTCATGAGTCATGTTTTTTCGTGCGTGCAGCCGGCTCTATCGAATTATAAGACGTTGTCACTTTAAAAAAACAATCAATGTTTTCAGTCTGATAAGGATCAATTTCTGCATTTTTTTTCCAATACAGAGGCATTTTGACGTGACAACGTCTTATAATTCGATAGAGCCGGCTACACGCACGAAAAAACATGACTCATGAGGCGTTCTGAGGCGTTCTGAGGCGTTCCATGAAGTGACGTTGTCACGTTCAACTATTGTCAGTAAACCGACTTTACAGACAACCATTTTTTTATCTATGTATGGTTGGACTATTTGATGTTTTTATATAGACGAAATAGACTTTCTTAGTACCATTCTCTTAGCCTAGTTGGTCACAGAAAGGTTAATACGTGTAGAGTTAACTAAGCAACGGGTTGATGTTTTCCTTCACCGTTTGAGTCCTGGCACAGAAAAGTGTTCCGAACAGAAATATCCATAAGATTAATGTTTATTTGACTGGTTTGTGTTTTTTGTTCTTTTATTATAAACGAAAGTAGCAAAAATATATTCATTATTTTGCGAAAACATAAAAGGCCGTAGTACGTTTGAAGTAGTACTTACGTGTTTTGTACTTCAAAGTATTTTTAATGAATTCAGACTGAATTATTTTTCAAAAGTTAAGTTTTTGTTAATTTACACATTAAAATCATTATATTCGTCGAGTGAAATAACGAGTCGATAGCGTTGTTGGTCAAATCCTAGTATCCAAAAGTGAATCATAGGTTCGAATCCTCTTGATCATAGGTAGGTTAAGCACATGGTTTAAAGTATAGTCTCTTTTTATTGAACAAAAATTACAGAATCTGAGGGAAATAACGATGTTAAAGTAATGTTAAGAAAGCCGTAAAATAAATAAATAAATAATGCTGGACAATCCACAGAACATCATCTAGCCCCAAGCTAAGCAGAGCTTGTGTTATGGGTACTAGAAGACTGACATACTTAATACAATACATTACATAGATAGATATTATTTATTATACATATAAAATACCCAGAACACCCGGAATAAATATATGCAGATCGTACAAACATTTATTCTAAGGCGGGAATCGAACCCGCAACCTTCCGCGTCGCAGGCGTACCTTCTCCCGCCGCGCCACTTCGGTCGTCAAAAACGCATATCGCGTTTTGAAACACCAAGGGCTTCTAAGGGTTTTTGTATCTGATGTTTTCCGTCTAAAAAAACGTATCTCTGGGTTATAATCTAACTACGTTACATTTTACAGCATGAAGCTCGGGAATGTATGTCAATATCTTTTTTATCTTAACACAATTATTCTTTCGTACGTGTAAAATGCTATAAAATATAATTTTATTCGTGGAACAGTCGTAAATTCGCTTAAAACGTGTGAATATAAAACTTTTGCTGCCAGCGTTTCCAAGTCTCTCATACAGATAAAAGTTCCTGGGGGTGAGCACGAATAAATGTGACAATCTTAAATGTATCGATACATGGACGTATTTGAAATACACTGCGCGTCAACAACAGCTTTACTGTCAGACGTTGCAACGGTAGCGCGCAGTGTGTCTCAAATATGTTACGTTTGCGATTGTCACATTTATTCATACTCAGCCCTCTGGTACCTACAGTTTTCATATCTTTATAAAGTTTGGTATAATTATAGTGAGAATGTGGTTTTCTTATGATATAGTTCCTTCGTTGCTTTGAAATTTTTAGTCATAATTTTAGCTGTCGGATTTATGTTGCCCTAGGAGTAGCAATAACAACTCCGCCTTTCGCTTTTGAAGTAGGTTTAAATGTTCTGTGAACCAGCTGAGTATTTTGTTTAGATACTCTAACGGCCAGTTTCTGGAAACCCAAATCACGATTGATCCGAGTTTGACACATAGTAATTATCTGATTTTTTCGTTGATCATCGTTCGAGAAACCGGCCGTAAGATTCGTCAGATGACCAGGGTCCCAATCGTGCTAAATTGTAACATAAACTCGTTGGTATAAGCAGCAGCTGAGGTTCACCAACGTAACGTGTACGTAGCGTGTGCAACTTCGTATCGCTGTAAACAGCTAACCGCTCATCATTTGCCCTCCGTGTGACAGTGGTTATGTCACAATCACCGGCTCACTAATGTTTGAATGTTGAATGTGTTTGGCTACACGCTTCCCAAAAAACGTCGCGATCCCAAAAAACGTACGTTGGTGAACCTTAGCTGCTGCTTAGACGAACTGTTTACGTTACAATTTAACACAATCGGGTCCCTGCATTTGGTCAAAAAACCAAAATGCAGCTTCTTCTTCATCACGGGTGATTCAGTCACCCCGAAATGTCTATTATACTTACCATTTCCTAGTTTTTAGTTCCAGATTAGATCTAGACTTCTAATAGAATTCCGACAAACTTATTATTCTAGGTCTTTATCTGGTCGCGCGACAGATTATCGACTAACTGGTGTAGGTCATCCAAATCTCATTAGCAGCTAAATTTGGGTCACGAAGCTAAGCGTATTAGTGTCCGAATGCACTAGGCGGTTAAAGTTAAGCTGGACTTACTGAGATTTTGTACAGTACTGTGCATTTCTGAGCTTTCATAAAGTTATGTTTTGCAGTGAAACATACGCTAATTTCTCGTAATCAAATCAAATAAACTTATTTCAGCCAACAATGCCCATAGATACAACCTTACAAGATGAAGGTCCACCTGCGACGCGCAGGTTGCGGGTTCGATTCGCGCCTTGGGATAAATGTTTGTACAATCTGCAAATATTTATTACGGGTGTGTTCTGGGTATTTTATATGCATAATAAAAAAAAATATATCTATGTAATGTATTGTATTGTATTAAGTATGTCAGTCTTCTAGTACCTATGGGTATGTGTTATGACACAAGCTCTGCTTAGCTTGGGGCTAGATAATGTTGTGTGGATTGTCCAGCATTATTATTATTTATTTATTATAAATATGTATTACTAATTAAAACGTAAACGTTTCATGTTCGGCAACGATCTCCTATATTGCCGGTAGACTACTCCTGACGTCCAGAAGTTTGGAGCCAGGAGTCCTTGTACTGAGATGTCACGATGGGCATGTTTTACAAGAAGTTGGTCTCCTTCTTCGACTCCACTTGCTTCAAGCTATGTGCGGTTCTATTATCAGTGCAGTGTGGTGTATTGGAAAGTTTGGTATAGAGTGCAATGGAATGGATAAGCAGAGTGAACTATGAATGAATGATTGAAAAGGGAGGAAAGGAAACTTTTTATATATACAAATATACTTTAGATATTCAATAAAATCACAAGGATCAAATCGTCTTAAAAATAAGAATCGTCTTAAGGTGATTGTAGGTACCAGTTCCACGCGACCAGAGCCTAGAAGAACGAACAAGAAACTACATCGTATCTTTTTAATGATCAAACTGTGAGTGATATATAAATATCGGTTAGGTGTCGGTGTCAGTCAGTGTCCAATAGAGTAATTAATTTTTGCTCAGCAAGCCTTGTTTTTATGTACACAAGTGACGACTTGGCACCAAGCCAGGCTAATGTTTCAGGGGTGTCGGCTGCCCAATGGAATTACATCTAAACACTGCATAGAGCATACTAGCTTCCTAGCCAAGTTGCATCATGATAATAGTCAAAAATGTATAACCACATTACTTAACTAAACTATATTGTAAGATGAAGACTCAATTATAATGTAATATATGTCAGTCTTCTAGTACCCATAACACAAACTCTGCTTAGATTTTTGGGGAAGTGGTCAACTAGCATTAAATTCCAAATTGTCTATTAAATTAATAAAATAATAAAAGACAGTTATTTGGTTATTCTAGCAATAATTCGTTAAAGCTATGTGACGTCAACACAAAAATACCCAACAAATATCGCGTTTAATAATTGATTCTAATAAACAATGCCAGTTCTCTCATTCTCCGTGTTTAGGAACAGTATCATACACATAAAGAGCTTAGCATGCGTATAAATTGTGGCAGAATTATAAGAAGTAGGGCAAGTCAAGTCGTTCCGTAATTTGACTCATCTCAAAATCCAATTACGCGTACGGCGAAAAAAAAGATTAGGCCGAAAAAAGACGGTTTACCTCCCACGCCTAATTACGCACAGCCTTAAATTTGAACCCGAGTGTTTTGTGATTTGCCACTTTTGCCCGCTCGTGAGATGAATGTATAATGAGACTTATTCTGTTGACATGGTGTAAGAAACAAAGTGCGAATTCTTGGTGTGTATCCACTGAAATGGACACCGCAGTTTGTTTTAGACATATTTATGTATTCCGACAGTGGTTCGTGGGTTTGATTCCCACCCAGAGCAAATTTTTGTGTGATGAACATAAATATTTGTTCTGTGTCTGGGTGTTGCTATGTATTAATTATGTAAAAAAACTGTATATAAGTATTCTATCAGCAATCTAGTTCCCATAGTTTAAGCTTTGATTAGTTTGGGACAATAGTGTGATGTGTGAAATGTCCGTAAAATGTATTTATTTATTTCCGCAGCATGGAACTCGTACTTGGGGTACAGTTGGTAGTTGACCAACCACCAATTGTACCCCAAGTACGAGTTTGTGCACACACGGATCGCAGAGACGCAATCGCCGAGCGCCACCGGTTTTGTATGGAAATCTAAGCTTGTCAAGAAATCTGCTAGGGGCGCTGCTTAGATCTCCATACAAAATCGGTGGTGCTCTGCGATTGCGTCTCTGCGATCCGTATGTGCACAAACTCGTACTTGGGGTACTGAGCAATGACGCCTGTCACAAATAAAAGCCCACATCTTAAAAAGCTGGTTTTTAGTGGAGCCCTCTTCTAAAGGGACTACTTATCAATGTTTAACGCCTTGGGAAATGCAACACGTATTTCCTGTAGGGATTTAATGTGGGTGAGGAAATACGCGAGGGTTCAAAGTGGGTGGTGATTTCCGTATGCTATAAAACAGTGTCACGATTTCGCAAAGTGAAATTGAATAGTAAAAAAGTAAAAAGGATTATTGCTTGATGTTAAGGTTTTAAGATCATTGTGTGGAGATCTAAGAATGTTAAGATCTACGTTTGATTTCATAGATAAAATTAAAATTTAATCTCTGTTCTGCTATTTGGAGGAGCCACAATGTTGATAAGCTATATTTTCAATTAAGTTTTTTTTGTTAAAAATGTGTAAATAAATGTTATGCCTGGTTAGGGAGTGGTAGTCACTGCGATACAAAACCCACATTAAAATAAATGAAAAAAAAACTCTGCAAACATTAATAAATAATTCACTACGGAGTCATTTTTAATAGTTTACTACTCATTATTATGGTTAAATTGAAAATGAAATTAAATACATACTTATATTGATTTGCAAAAACACAGATATATGGTTCAGAATATAAAAACCAACATAACACAATACAAATACAGTATTTTAGTCTTACAAAGTACGTGTATATTTATTATCTTAGAGCTTAAAGTTAGGGAAATAAGGTCTTGTTCTTATATTACTAAGAACTAGACCTCATTTCCCTAACTTTAAGCTCTAAAATAAGAAAAATACACGTACTTAGTAAGGTTCTGAAGTGCAAGCTTAATTCGTTTATAACATAAGCAGAGCGTAAACTTGATATAAACTTTATGAACTGTCATGTTACACATGCTCCGTAACATATTACTAAAGTATATTTTACGCTCCCTTTAGCAAGCGACAAACGAAACTTTGTATAAAATGTGGGCGACACCAGTTTTTGTCGCTATCGAATCACGACTAAAAAATACTGACTACTACTAGTGCCCGGTTCATCTCACCATCGTCGTATATGAGAGATTTCCCAGAATGTATAAAAATAAGAATAACTTATTATGTCTTAGAAATTATAGCCTATTAGTGTTATCCTGATGTATGAACTACATTATTGTGGTGCATGGAAAGAGCCTCCTCGTGGCGCACACCGGTAACAGCTAGACACAGTAAAGCAGTGTCTAGTCTGGCTAATCTTTCCAACACGATGCTACAACAAAATACAGTTGTAGCATCGACACGACAGAAGAAGAAGAAGAACAACTACATTATTGTAAAGTTTCATAAAAATCCACTTAGTAGTTTTGGCGTGAAAAAGTTACAGACATGTATCCGTCCATACAAACTTTCGCCTGTTTATTACTAGTGGGAGTTACATTAAATAAAAAAATATTCACGGACATTTCACGTTCTGTAGCTCTACCATGAGTTTTTACAATCTATACTCGCTAGCGTCTGTAGTTAAAAAAATGTATGAAGATTTGTACAGCGACTCTAGCGGATAGTTGGGTACCTACTAAAATTCGTAATACTAATATTTAGGTAACTTATAGGTACTTAGATTCTTGGCCAGGTCCATGCAACCAGTATCTAGAATAATAGATACGAAGCTGACAGCCTGGCTTGTACTGTTAATTTAGCAATTTCAAACCTTATTCTAGTAACAATAAGCTTCAATTCCACAATGTTTAAATAACTCAAATAGTATAATTACAAGTCACTTTGATAATTACTTAGCAGTATAATTAATGGTCAGGTAAATTATGTTAAAGATATATTATTATAGACTAGCTCGCTTAGCCCGACGGTATCAAAATCTTAAGCCTAGAATGAGCTATATTTTAGTATCTTAAACTCTATCTACTGGAATCTGTACCATAAGGTACAGAGAGGCATAAGCCACGCCATAATAAACCAATGCTAAAGCTATAGTTTATTTCAGGTAGGACAGGGCAAACATATTTGCTCCTCTTGGGGTCGAGACTCTAGGTCCGTGGGGTACCGAGGCCCACCGGGTTTTCAAAATTATTTCTGTTCATATATTTTTTTATGTAAATATAATTAGCTGTTTACAAAGAAAATTACGACTATCACAGCTTTAAATTAAATTTTTGGAAACAATTTTTAAGAAAACTTTTGAAATACGAGCTCTAAGACAAAGCTAATTATTTATTCCATATCTGTGTTAATGAGACTGAGACTATACCTACTTGTTCACCCACATTTTGAGGCGAAATAAAGGTCTCTTCAAACGTCACGTACCTACCTCATAGTTTTTTAAGTTTTTCGTGTCATGCGGAAGAATGATGACTTTCTTGAATTTCTTTCCTCCTCTTGTTCTTTGTCGCATTCTTCAATACTCAAGGCCCGTCCTGAAATGTCCTAGTAGAGTTGTCAACTAGCTGTCTCAATGCTGATCTACCCTGAGCCTCTCTCAATGCAACGGTGACAGAAAGCCCAGTAAGAGATTTCACTTAGCCTGACTAAGTGAAATCTCTTCTTTCATCCACGTGAAAAAAAAAAGGTTATAAAAGGAGTGTTAGATATGAATGTGAATGGATGTAAAAGAGGTAGGCCGAAGAAAAGATGAACTGTGTGAATGATGATAGAGTATCAAAGGAGTGAGCGAGCCGACAGCTGATAGAAGTGAGAAGAAGAAGACGGGTTGTAGGTCCTTTCCTACCTAGCGTGGGTTAGAAATTGATGATAATGATATCAAAATAAAAGGTCATTGAATGAACATTTTATTACATCAGATATTATTAAGTATAAACAGTTTTATTATTTCAAAATTGCCTTCAAGCTGCAGATGCTATTAAAGAAATGAAAAGATAATAATGGCCTTAACATAATCAAACGAGCCTTTATATTCATGAATGATATTTAATTTTATAACAAAAAACTTTACTAAAAGTATTCGTAAAACTCGTTACCTTTATAGCTGAAACTTCAATAAGTATAATTATATTCTATCATATTTCAGTGCTTATTTTATGTCAACGACAAGCTATAAATCTTATAGCTTACCGTTTGACGGTAACTTTAAGGGCCCCCGCAGACTGCAGACTTTTTATCGGCCGATAGTTTGGTCGGCTTCGTAATCAGTATGGAGATGTATGCAGATGCGCACATTACAGTGATTCAGTCTTCATACTGATTAAGAAGCCGACCAAACTATCGGCCGATAAAAGTCTGCAGTCTGCGGGGGCCCTAACTAGAACAACTTGACAGCACGTATGAAAACTCACCCATATTTTGGGGTGAAATAACCCCAACTAATTAAAACGGTGTTAAAGTTCCGACCTAAGGGGGTTGTAAAAACTTGTGCACCGTGTGAAGGGAGCGTTTTACGTTGGGCTACGAAGTTTGTTACTCGTAAATCCCTACTATGCACTGATTAAAACAAATCCCTCTCCTTTTGTTTATGTTAGTTAGGAATTAAAATAACTGCAACTTTTTTAATGAGTTATTTCTATTATCAACTTTGATTAGATGCCGCTTGGATTTTATAAACTCGCTAGCTGAAACTAGCTCGAACGCATATGTCACCACTAATATGACCCTTATAGTCCAGGATCAATCGTCTATTTTTGCACTTGATTACTGGAAGCAGAGCTCTATGGGATCTAGATTGCTGATAGAATACATATAATGTATAAGTACATTTTTTTCGATCGAATACATAAAAACACCCAGACACAACACATATTTATGTTCATCACACAAACATTTGCTCTTGGTGAGGATCGAACCCACGACCCACAGCATGGAAGGCAGAGCCAACCAACTGAGTTGTAACATCTGTCAATAATTACATTAAATAATAATGATGAATTATTTTATTTTTTTATTCCAAACACTTACGGCCGGTTTCTCGAACGATGATCAACGAAAAAATCAAATAATTACCTACTATGTGTCAAACTCGGATCAATCGTGATTTGGGTTTCCAGAAACCGGCCGTAATTCTTAGACACAATTTAGTTGGGCACAAATCTCCACCCTAGGAAAAACCTGTGTTGTATTAGAATTATTATATGAGTTTATTTTCTGTGTATTTTGTGCCTGTGACGTAGCGGTTCGAAGTTGTGACTAAGCTTATTCCCAAGTCACACGCGCGCTCACGTAGCGTTAAGTAGCTCACACGTACAACACTTCATTGTAATTAACGCTGTAAAAACCTCATCAACGTTATCTGTATATTTTGTACTCAGTAGTATAAAATATCACGAAAATATCAAGTTTTAAGGACTGACGTTGTGAAGTTTTTATATTTTCTAGAATAGAATGTGTTCTTACATTGCAAAAGATACAATTGATTCCAATTTAATTCTACCTTAAATAAGACATGCAAAATTAAAAAAATATGCAATTCTTTATTAAATTATATTACATACTATATAACATTTTTTGGTTAATAAATTTTTGAAAAAACTAAGGAAGTAAAAAAATGAACAATATTTATGTCAGTAATTAGTATTATGATAAAAATTGTTCTGTTACTAATATTCTTCGTTTGAGAAAATCTGTAATCTTTGAATTAATATGATTTATAGCTGAAATCTTGCAAAATTGTAATCAAAACTGTACGTACCTCCATAAAGTTAACTAAGCTACAAATAATTAAGTTATTTCAAATTAATACAACAAAGGGATAACATTTACATTCATAATTAAACTGAGATTACAGAATAGGTTTTACTGAAAATGCTTTTGTTAAGTTAATTGAAACAATGTTTTGCTGTCGGCATGATTTTAATAGGTAATAATCTAATTTATATTACACTCTGTAAAAATATGTCGAATCAGTTTTACTTATCACAGTGGCGCGTCTTGGGAGAAACCTACTACCCATGCGACTTAAATGCGGACTCCACGTGACGTCATCGTGTGACGACTTGATCGCTCTCGTGCGACTAGGACGAGGGCGAGCGGGCGAGCGAGCGGGGACGCATTCTAGAGGTACGCAGTTAAGTCGCTCGTGTTGTACGTCCAGCAGTGGATTGATATAGTTTGATAATATCACTTAGCTAGTCGCAAAAAAATCCAAAAGTTATATAAAGTTATAAAGTTATAGCCTGTGGTCCATGAGAGATCTATATTTATATACTTACCATTATAAAAGATATTATTATGTGTATGATGTTATCAGTGCCTGTAGTATTGGTATTTGTGTTGGACTCCCGTTTCCGCATTTAGACTCTAGGGTGGTCCATTAAACGTGGGGGGTCAGTGCCTCTTTAATATCAACACGTTTTAATTTCATCAATTAAAAAAAAAATCTAAGCCTTTTCAGAACATCAGTTTAAAACGTGTGTACAGGAAAATGCAGTAAAACTATAAGTTACCCCACTCTACCCGATTTCCCCAGCTCCTGCACCAAATCCCGAGAACGGCTGATACAACTACGATCTCAACTATATAAAGACGCATAGATTCACCTTGGTATACCTACTTTCTAAGATGTTTTTTTACACATTAAACTAAATTTTTACTAGATCCTTAGTAAAATTTTTTGGTCCTTTGAGTACAAAGTGCTTTAAATAGAATGGCGTAATTTTATCTGATTTAAAAGTAATAATGATGTAAATTTAAAAAAATAAATTATAGTTTTAACGATAACAAAAATACGGTCGTTTTCTACAACAGGTTATTACAAAAACTATATTTATAAATTTTATTGGTCGTTTTAGTATAATAATTGTGTTTTTGACTTATTAAAGTAAACCGATTTATTTCAATTTATTAATCAAAATTCACAACAAAAAAAATATTCAACATAGTAGTAAACTGTATTTACTTTATCAAAAAACAAACTTACTATAACAGTATTTAAAAAATGTACATAGATAATGTACAAAATACAAAGGAATACAAAATACTTTGTACTTTGTACTTGGTATATAACTCTTATGTAGATAACTCTTAAACTAAAGTCGATTACGTACGACTATGTAGGGGTGATGCATAAACCCTCAAATTGGGTCAGAGGACGTAAATAATGTCTATCTCGGCGATCCTTTAAAAAGTGCACCGAGCAAGTTGCGTATCGACGGAGGATGTATTTTCACAAGAAAATGTGTTTTTAATACCCAGTTGGATAAACCAGGCTAAGCTTAACTTTTCAAAAAACTCCTTTTAATTTTAACTCATAATTCAATAAGAATATTTAATCTCATTGAACTTGTAAGAAATGGTTGTGAAATGCAAATTCTTTGTTTATGATCATTTATAACACTTCTAAGATAAATTATATTTAATATTACTAATAGCCTACATCAAATGCTCTGTTTTGAATATTAAACTTAATAAATGCCTCTTAAACTTTCTCAAAAAATTGTACGCGCACAAATGTGTATCTATTCATTTTTTTACGTCACGTGACTTTGCACGATTTTTTTACATACTATTCCCCTATATTATAAAAAGTTAGCGTTGATTTTATGTCATCATTTAATATGGTAATCCATACTTCAAGTTTGCGCTAACTTAATTCTTATAAAAAGTGTAGTGGACCGTATGTATTCAACTATCGCTTACAGTTTTTTAATATTTGGTAAGAAAATCCCATTTAAGCAAGGCATTATGAAATCCTTCTTTTGGTAACTAAAGGACGTGGAAGGAGGGATATTACATAAGGAAAGCGGTATAAAATCCCCCTTTTGGCGATTGAAGAACTATTCCTACACCATCATCACCTTCTTACCCATGTCCCACTATTATGTAAGAACTATTCTTAAAATAAAGTATATTTTTAGGCAATAAATATAATTTTATCTCAGGTCGCTGTTATTAATATAAGAAAGTGTTATAAAATGCAATAGCAGTAGAAAACTGCGGTATCTTTGGCTCTCATCCAAAACTTAACCATAACTGATACAGTAATGTCTTTTTAACGTTTATATTTGATGTTCTTTATTGAATACGTGCTTCGTTTTATAACATTTTGTTTTATATTTGTTTTACGAGTATGCGGACAAAAATTTTAAAACTTTCGCGAAACTAGGCTTAGCATTAAAATATGTGACAATCGTAGACGTAACATATTTATGATACAGTGCGCGCTAACACTGCAAGGTCTGACGGTAAAGCTGATGTTGACGAGTAATGTATATCAAATACGTCACTGATTTGTGTTCACCCCTAGGACTCATAGTAAAGAGACAAATGAAATCTCTTTATATTATTTATCTTTTTAATTTGAAAAGGTAAAGATACAAGTGAATATATCAATATCATTAATAAAAACACACATCGAAGTTATAAAAAAAATATGAAGTTCTGTATCAGGCCACATATTTAAAACTGATAAAAGAACTCTTTTCAGCTTAAGTTAAAAAACAGTCAAACCGCTCCTTTTTCTTTTAGTCGATATAAATGAGTAAGTATAAATTCTGGAAGCTTTCATACAAAAAGTCCCGCGGCATTGATTGGATTGATATAAATGGTATTGTCAATGATCGACCGAAATCTCACTGGACGTTGAAAGGTACAGTCGGCGACAAAAATTATATAAACAACCATGGAACTTTGGAACAGTTTCTATGGAAAGAGGTAAATCAAATCAACACATGATACGTTTGGACATGTTTTTTTATTTAATTTTTGTCACTGAATTTGTGTGCATATCACATAAAAATAGTCAGAGGTCAGAATAAAAAAAATAAAAAAACGAAACTAACCTACGTTCATTAGTCACGTTCATACACTACATACGATATAAAAAGTTTTGTTCATTGATTTAAACCTTTTAATGAAAATGCTCTTGAAACGCAATCCAAACTTATTTACAAGAGCCCAGAGGTAAAGAGTGCCAGGGCACATTACGAACTGATTTTCACAAACAAACTTACGACTTGTATTTACAAATTGTTCATATTTACAAAACATGTAAGAAAATAGTTGGCCTATTTATTCCAAACGATCAATAGATAGGTCCACTGCTACTATTTTAGTACGTCATTTTTACCGATGGCATAATCTGGTATTCACTATCATTAAATTAATCCACTTAGCCATATCGCCCACGTTTGTTATTTATTGTTATCAGATATTTTTACGCATTTTATTAAAATAATAACTAAAAATAAAACTAAGCTCGATGAGATCTTAACGTGAAAACTTAATTAAAGTTATGAAATTTTGGCGTTGATTGTACCAGAAATTTGAACCAACTCTCTGCATAATCAAAAAGTATTTTAATAAGGGCTGAAGTTTTCGTGTCATCGTTAATAATAGATTAGGACATGAATTGATCAACATGATGTTTAAAATTTTCAAGCTGAAAATATCCCAGAACAAAACCGGACCTTTTACTACAAAATTCTGATTTACCTACTTAAGTAGAAAAAATATAAGTAACTTTTCTTTTAGATATATTGAAATACGTGTATTGCCTCAGTGGGGTCAGGTCGGGTTAGGTCACATATCTACTAAGAGACTTGTAACAAACATGAAACAATAAATTTATTGAATAATTTAATTTTTCAAAATTATTTCTGGGCGTCTAGTCGAAGCGACGCGTGACCTGAGGGCTGGTGAGTATCTGGCCCAACGTATCAGCATTGCTATTCAGCGCGGCAGTGCAGCCAGTGTCTTGGGTACGCTTCCGATTGGTACTGATTTGGATCAGTTGAACTATCTATAGATCGTTTGCAACGGTCTGTAGATAGCTCAACTGTTTCTTATGTATTTTATATGACTATGTACATTTTGTAAATACTGTATAGTCATAAATTTATTAATATAAATAGGAATAGGTTAGGTTATAGTTATTTGTGAAAATAAATTATGAAAACATATACCTACAACATTGCATTATTTTACTAAACGACATTTTAAGTTATTTTGAAACTTAAAAGTGACCAGTCATATACTTACCTATGGCTTCATGATATGAGTAGGTACGTATGTATCTTACTCTTCATCTACTATACATACTTACTCTTCATCTACTAAACTGAAAAAGTTTTGAAAACTAGATTGCTGAATATATTTAAACATATATTTTTTGGTCCTATATACATAAAAACACTCAGACACAGAACAAATATTTTTGTTCAAAAATCGGTGCGGATCAAACCCATGACCCACAGAGCTACCAACTGAGCTGTGACGCCTGTCAATGTTATTTACCAAAGCCTAAAATAAACACAGAATTTCAAAGCCTTTCGCGCGCTCACATAGTGATACGTTGGATACACGCAGCGATATTTAATTCTCTGTGTAGAATATTAAACAAGTACAGTATTTGGCACTTATTTGAGCACTGGTACAGAGAATTGGTTAACAGCTTATCATCATCATCATCATCATCAACCTATAACATCCTACTGCTGGACGTCGTTGTCTCCTAAGACGCGCTAATGAACACGCAATATATATATATATACTTAGTAGTTGTGACAAAGTCAAAATAGCTCATGTTTTGGAAGTAAAATTTTTCTTTTTCAAAAAATCTATGTGCGCAATCACAGTGCTCGCAAACAGTGAAGGAAAACATCCTGAGAAAACCGACAGCTCCGCACACATTTGTCTTTCCTGTTGATAAGGTTGATAAGCTGAGAGGATAGTAATAATCTAATTGCATGTGTCGGGCAACCTTCTCCATTTTAAAAATATTTAAGTAACTACTACAGTATTTCAAACATCAAAGCATGATTAAAATGCCCATAAAGCTGCACTCATCAACATTAGACACAAAACCCAAACGCATCACGAAATGAATGAACTAGGCCCAGAATTACCACTACATATGCAATACTTTTACTTTACCTTCAAAACTATTACTTACGTTGTACTAAATGTTTCTTCTTTGCAGGAATCACCTTGGTATGTGCTTGTTTTTTCCTATATTTTGTAACAAATCTTAAGACAAACTTCAAGTTGGTTTTCTGTAATGAGCAGTGTAGACTACTTTCAGCAGCTAATTCTTTCTACAACAATACACAAAGCTATTGAAGACGTGTCCTGTTAGGTGTTGCACTTCATGAAATTCCAAGTACCTAACCAAATGGCTTGATCAGGATTTAAATTGGTAACTTTTCTGTGAATTTTTAAATATTTTTTTTATATTATTTTGTCATGATTACAACATGTACAAATTTGCTAACTACACTGTTGTCTATTTTTTTACTTTTACTTTGACTTTGACTTTGTCCCACTGCAAGAAAAAGGTCCCCCCAAACTCTTCCATAAAGAGGATCACTGATTTCCAAAATACATAGTTTGGAAATTAAGGAGCCCACATCAAATACTATTTATTTTTATTTTTTTAGTGTCCTAATTTATGTTATGTTTCTGTTACTTTGTACGCTCTTCGGTTGATCAATAAACTTTATTTAATTTAACTTAAATAATGTCGATCTCCTGCGTCAATCCACCACTCCGGTGTCTAGGAGTCTAATTATATAAAAATGCCAAAAGTGCCTATAGGTGACATACCAAGAGCCACGCACTGTACCCGCAAATGTTGGTCAGTCCACCGTTAAACGGAATACGTAATTATTCGCCAAAATGGATAATTTAGGGATAAATATGTTAGTTGAAGTAAATAAGAAAATCACGTGAAACAATATAATTAGTTCTAATTTATTAGATTACAATATCAGACAAATACAGAAAGTTTATCGATAAAAAACAATAAGATATGGTAAAGGTATGCGTTTACATAATTAAATAAATAAATAATGCTGGACAATCCACACAACATCATCTAGCCCCAAGCTTAGCAGAGCTTGTGTTATGGGTACTAGAAGACTTAATACAATACATAGATAGATATTTTTACTATACATATAAAATACCCAGAACACCCGAAATAAATATTTGCAGATCGTACAAACATTTAACCCAAGGCGGGAATCGAACCCGCAACCTTCCGCGTCGCAGGCGGACCTTCGCCCGCCGCGCCACATCGGTCGTCATATAAATGGAAACTATTTTTTTTTTTAAGTCGAGTTATAATAATTACATATTGTTTTACTTGACAATGTATGTGATTATAGGTTGTTTATAAATATGCAGATTTCGCTAAGATGTAGCTAATTTTCCTTTGTCAAAAATTATGTCGAATGACATAGTGCATTTCACACATACGTAATGTATTTAAATAAATATAAAATGTCTGCTTATATGTACAAATTTGATAAAATAAATAGACGCATACCTTTAAAGTAGCAGAAACAATATTGGTTAGTCTAATGTAAAAAAAAGTTTAATACAATCAAATCAGCATTCTTTGTACATATTTTAGATAATTATAAAAACAAAAGATACAATTTTTGTCCAGAATAAAGGCTTTAACTACATATATTGGTTAAAATGTATGATTAACACCAAATCAGTAGGTAAACAACGAATTAGTATCAAAATCATTTTATACAATGATATAGACAAAACAAACCGAAATATATCTTTATAAAATGTTGTGAAGTCACTTTGTTTTATTTATATTTAAAAAAAAAATTAAACGTCAAGCACATTGCACAACTAGTTTGCTATGAGTTCAGAATAGTAAGTTGGAAAGAACAAGTTAGTTATAAAGAAAAACAGAACCGACAATCAGAGCAAACAAATACTGGAGTGAAGACTGCGTTTATTCATATTCATATTATTTTATAGATTCATACTTAGAGCAGTGGACTGCTATAGGTTGATAATGATGACATAAAAATGCAGAAAACTATACTGAGAACCAAACCTACTGGCAACTTGTTTAAAAAAACCTGAGAGCGTAACACAACGCTGCGATTGAATGTCGCTTGCGCGTCAGTCATGCGGAACTGAAGTTTGACAGTTTGATAGCTTGACAGCTTGACGGTTGCGTTGCAGTCGCGTTGTAGTTTGAATACAAATTGCGGTAACTTTGGAAATCACAATTTCATAAACAAAAATGAGAATGAAATAATATACAGTACTTAATGAACGAAAATTAAATTAAATTCTGAATCAGTGGTAGTTGATAAATTATTGGATGTTTGCAAACTCGATACTGACATGGAATTAAATAATATGATAATGAACAAAAAGCGCCAAGTTGTAAAAATAAGTATAACAGAATCAATATCAGATGAATGTCATGTTGGTAGTGAAAACAGCGTTTTAGAGTATTATTGCAAAAAAGTTGTATTAAGACATAAAATATTTATTGAGTCTACCCGCGTTTACGGCTAAAAACTAATAAAACATTATATTTATTCGAATCAGCTTATGAAAAAAAAAAATTAATGAAAAACGGAACGTATTGTCCAAATGTACATTCCCCATAAATGAGTTTGCATTAGCATTTGCGCTTGCAATTTCAAATTACAATTTACACTACACAAATTAATCAAAATTAAGCAAACAAAATTATAATTTGTTTAAAATGGTCGTAGTTTATGATTTATCTTGTTGGTTCAGTTAGTAGTGGAAATTATGTTTGTGATTTTAAACTATTTTACGTAGGTACTGAAATAATAAGGTGAAAATATTAAACTGTTATTAAATTACTTACATTAAAAACTAATATAAAAACTGCAACTTTAAAAGTTCACTATTTACATAAAGATTCCAATAAACTTTGTTTCGTAAATTTTAAACGAGTAATGAGTTTCTCTTAGAAAACTTAACTTACCTAGAGATAAAAATTACACTTATTTTAATATATCACATTTTTACAAATTTAATATATTTATTGTATTTACAAATTCACATAATGTACGTTCAAATGAGATATTCAATTTCTTTATTCGCGGTAACACGTAGATGTTTACAAACGCAAAGCACAAAAAGTGTTTCATGAAAAATATGGAGCTTCTCAAACAAAATTGCTTTAATATTCATTTTTGAAAGAACAAACGTTACTTTAATTTCTCGTTTTATTTACATTCGAGCGGTCCGGGTTACTAATATTATACATGGTAGCAAAAAAAGGCGAACGTTCGCTCCAACCTTTGCGGACGAAGATAAAATTAAATTTCTGTAGTCCTTCGCTTCGTTTTGCGATGGATACGTGTACGTTCTGTCTGTCACACTTTTAGTATCCTGCGGGCAGGGTAGAGTTTCAACTGGTATCTGCAGCAATGTCCTATCATCCTCTCCTTTACTTGCTTTAGGTTCGTCGTACACATCATCCGTTTCCTCGTGAATGAAATCTTCAGCTTCGGAATATTCTTTTATTGGAGTTTTGTCGTCAGTTTCGTACAAACTGTTCGAGCCTACCGCGCTCCTTTCGTAGTAAGTAAAGTGTGAACTCAAAGGCTGTTTTGCGTCGAATTTACAAATAAAATTTTCCAAGGAGGTTCGTACCTTCACGCTTCTCGCTTCGTGTCTGAGCTTATGCATCCATGCGAGGTGACAGTCGCACGGGAATTCGTTCCCTGGAACAATGAGTCTGTAATTAATTCTCTAATTGGACTAATGATGAACTTGATGCGAGCAGCTTTATGTCTGCTTCAATTGATTTTTACTTCATAATTTAATTAGCGCTGTGTCGATTCAACTTCGAAATTAGCTCAGACATTATTACTATGAATGAAATTAATATTATTAATATTTGAAGGGTAACTTTTGTTGTGGAGTGCACAAATTGGATAAGACTCATTCAATTTTATCGCATAAAAGAAAAGTCTAGACGGAGCTTGGGCTGGAGAAACAAAGTACCCGTGAAAATTACTCGCATTAATTTATAAATAAACTATTTAGTTTCTGAGAAGCCTTCTATATGTGAAGATAAGTAATATTTACCCACAAAAGCATGGCTTATCCAAAACCTATTTGTGGAACTATTCATGATTTTCAACAAAACATTTCTATGAAATGGGTTGTCATTTGCATTCATGAAAATTCAGATGAATTATGGCTGAAATGGGTTTCGTTTGTACAAAATAATATTAAAAACGGGTAAATGCGGAGTATTTTCTTAGTATATCATAACAAAAAAGCAAAGATGAAGGTTGACGTCAGTTATATTATTGTTGATATTCTTAGACGAGAGCTTGCGTTCTCAAAATAAACTTTTGAGAGTTTTAATGAATAAAGTTAATTTCACTTGTAGTTTATTTTAATTAATTATCAGCTTACGTATAGTATGCATAATAATATGTATTTTCAAAGCAATTTAAAAGATTTAAGGACTCAGTTATGAATTTTTTGAGAATCATTTCAAAACTTTTAAAATACTAAGATGACCATACATTAAATTATTTGAAATTAGTTATTTATCTAAAAGTGTGGTGCATTAAGTGTTATAATAAATCTGGTATCTAAGTAGTAATAAACCCCAATCATCGACTACTCACTTAGATAGATTGATCTATTCCTGCCTCCCGGTACTAAATTGAAGATTATGCATGACTAGATCACTCCATTAATTAAAGCTCTTAGCTCTACCTTCATAAATCCTTTTGATTGATAGGTATAAGAAATACGAGTATCACTTGAGTTCAAATAGCTCGTTTGTTAGACAAAATTTTAGTAGTAGGTACCCTTATAAAATCACTATATAAAAAAACTATTTCTGTTCGTTTGTCTCGCTAAAACTCCGGCCGATTACGTTGATTTTAGTTTTTAAATGTTTGTCGAAGTCCAAGGAAGGTTTAGATGATGACAATATTATATAAAAACGAGACAATATCTCGAATAGATAAAGCAGTAGATATCTTATTCATAGACTTGAATTAGTGACGGTTAGATTAGAAATCTACTAATAAAAACTATCAAGATATTTACCTTCAAGATAGATGTAACTGTTAGCAGTCTTCAGATTATCATAGATCGGACGCAAATTATCAAAGGTGAACCTTTTTAATTTGTTATGTCTCAGATCCAAAGCGGCAAGTCCCCTGACTCCTTCAAACAATCCGCCGGTCAAAGTCACCAACTTATTATGGCTCAAGCTCAACTTCCTTAGTTGAGATAATCCGTCAAAAGTCCTTTGGGCCAGTCCGTAAATCTCGTTATAGTCCAGTAACAGAGCCTGCAAATTCCACAACTCCGTAAACGTGAACGAGTTCAATACTCCTAATTTATTCCTTCTTAAATCTAATCGCTTCAGGTTAGCCAGACCGTCGAAACTTTCTTTTTTCAACTCGCTTATGTTATTCCTGTCCAATTCCAACTCGACTAAGTTAACAAGGTGTCGGAACGCTCCGTCGTGGATAGCACTAATGTTATTACTTGTGAGGTACAGTTTTTGCAGGGCAGGTAGCTCGTAAAACGTCTCCGTGACTAGTTCCACGATTTTGTTCTCGTCCAGAGTGAGGACGGTCAGATTCGGTATGTTGTAAAACGAGTGTCTGCTCAAATGCATTATCTGGTTCTTTGTGAGCGTCATCTCTTGCACTGACGTCACATTTGCGAACGCATAACTCTCTATCGTCGGTATCGAGCTGTATTTTATGCTAAATTGTTTTAATTTCCTCAAATATTTGAATACTTTTGACGGCACGAAACTGAGTCCGCCGTCGGCCCGCACGTTGAACGCGAGGTTCTCTATGTTTGTTTGTGAAATGAAACTGGGCCATAGCGAGTCTGTTTTTTCTATGCCCCCATTGAACACCCAGCATTCTGTTTTTACTGCTTCGTTTATTTCCTGGTTGAACTCACAGTAGCAATGTACTTTTGAGTCTCTATCGCTGATGTCACAAATGTTGGTTGTTGTTGGTGGTATTTTTTCTTTCTGTTTTCTTCTGTTTGCGTCTAGGGCTTCTATTGCGAGCAGCAACAGTAGCAAGGTAGCGGGAACTTTAGAAGCCCGCATACCTTCTACCTGAAACAAACAAACATTGAATATTAGGCTTATACGAGTTTCTTAAGAAGCTCCAGTTTTAACATTATAATTGACTTTCACCCGTCATCACGTTCTCTGTTATATTTGGATTCGTGGGACGGAAAATTTACAGTAATTTCGACAGACGGAAAACTCATTACACACGAATTGTGAATAAATAATTCTAGAAGATTTATAAAGACTTGAAAGTAAATAATGAGTTTACATGAATATTTTGTAAAAGTAATTTATCCTTACTTTTCATCCAAATATAGAATTTTTCAATTACTGACAAAATCTTTGAACTTTTCCCTCGAGTGGCAAATTCTATATTTGTTTATTTCTTCTGTTTGAAACAAAATGCTGTATTCAATTGATAAAGCCGCAAATAAATTGAAAGCGCGTGACATAAAATACCGTCATTTAAAAAATAAACAAAGTATTTGTACTGAAACTCCTCTATAAACCGTTGTTTTTGAATTTTGGATTTTGTGAATGAAATAAGTAGTTGTATTTAGAGATATTGCATTATTATTATTTTTTTATGTGATTAAAGATGATCCATCTGATTAAATGTCGTAGGTATAGTTTAGCTTGACTCATTGCACTATGAAATAAACCTAGCATTAAAAAGCATTCGTTTAAGTACTTAACTTATTCGGTATATAAAGTAAAGTGAATAACTCAATAAACAAAATATCTAAAAAAAACACATTTTTCAAACTTGATAAGAAAATGGAACGAATAGACTTTTAACTCAAATACTTTATTTTATATAAATAAAGTGGTGTCGCTTACATTTGCAATTTAATAAAATTCAAAGGTTCAGTATACTAATCTATTGCGTGATCTGTAGTTAAGTTTTATGTTTGCTCCGGGAACTTCAACTACTTTATACAAACACCTGCTCCCAACTAATGTTAAGGTGCTGTTTGCCTGCAAACGAACACATTATAAAATAAAATAATAATATAAAATAAATAAATTACATTGATAAATCCGTGTTAACATACCCTAATATTTATACACGTTTTGATCGTTATTGAGTTTTCGGAATATTAATATTTTTTATTTCTCACGTCGTTTCTCAAACTATGCAAAGCTTATAAGTACTAGGTACGTGGAATGAGTGTGTAGATTACTGATAGAATACTCATAATTATATATTTTTAAATACACGCATTAAATGTCTATTATATGCTACTTACAAAAAACTCAGTTTGTAATTGCACAAATGTTTATTCTTGGCCCAAAATTGAACCCATTACCCGGAAATGCATGGAAAGCAGAGTTTAATCTAAATTCGTTTACGCCATTTGTGACGATACTGATTCCCGGAAAACAGATTTTTACTTCAGGATCCTATAGATTCAAATCACGTTTCATAAAACAGAACAGAACACCCATTTTTATAAAACAAATCGACAAAACAGACTAAATAAATGACGGTCGTTTGACAGATGTAGCTTGAACAAGATGGCCGCTATCAACTGTCAAAGTTCAGAAGACCTTATATTCATGCCAAAATAAATATTTAACCTCTTCATTTCATTACCGATGTGATTGAAGACAAAACATCCAAACATCTATACATTCACATATACGATACGAAGATGTTACCCTTACCTGTTTGTTCGTAAGTTTGTTTTGCGCAAACACACTTTTACTCTGTCGGTTAATTAGTAAATGAACAAGAACTGGTGTGAAAGCAAGTTTAAAGTGAATTGTTACGCTGTGAAATTAAACGGAAACCACCCTTACCCACCCTTAGATAAACCCCTGTATACTACAGGAAATAATGTGCCTACACTTGATACGAGTTGATATTATCTTAAGAAAATGCTTACCAGGTAGCTTCTTGTATTACTTGGCAGGCACAATTCTGTTGGTATTAAGGTTTGTATGTAAAGTAAAGTAAAGTAAAAAAGTTCTTTATTCAATAAAATCACAAGAATAATTAAGAATCGTCTAGAATCGTTTAGAAATGTGGATCGTAGGTTCGATTTCCAATATTTTTGTAATTGAAAAATAGGATCAAAGTGTGAAAATCCGTCACATAACATATCGTATAGTAGGTCAGGTAGAAGGTCAGGTAGAAACCTTGAAAAAAAATAGTAGTATAAAACCCTAATGAGAAAAGGAGGAAAATATTTTAAAAATTCATGAAAAAATAATTATAAAAAAAATATTAAAATAATATTGACACATTTGTGTGATGTCAATCCTGAAGAACAATTTAATTTACTACTGCGATCCGCAACGGTATGACATTGAGTGTGTAATTTGGAAGAGAGGTGAAAAACAGAAAAACATCATAAAAATCCAGATAAAACACAAACTTACTAAAATTACATTCCAAAACCTTTCGAAAACAAAACGCTAAAATGTGCTTACAACTCGTTACACCAAGTTTTTATTGGAGCGATCCCATTCAAAAACTTATCGTTATTCTTAAGTTATTCCACAATGGATGCATTTACACATTTACAATCGAACTCCAACGTTTCGAATTCACACACGTTTTAAACGCAGTAACTCATTGAATTCCTCTGACGCATAAACCCTCGGGCGCGTTCGGATTAGGGGGAGAACACACGATCTCGCAAACAGAGATCAAACGGATTGATATTAAAGGCTGTTATTAAACCCACTGAGGTTAAGGATGAAGGTTTTAACTGGATTTATGAAGTCAGGAATAAGGATATTGTATCAAAATACAGCAATTTTTCCGACATGTCAGTCACTTGTAGCACTCAAAAGGCCGATGAGATTTTGTAGTTTAATATTGCGTAGCGAGTTTTTGGTATAATTAAACCAACTAGTTAAACAGTTTGGCATAGGTGCCAGTTAAGTATATGTAGTATTTATTGAAGGGGCCTCTAACACTTCATATGAGATATGAGTATAAAATATGAGAATGAGTAAATCGTAACCATTGTATAAACCGTCTAGATTACATATAAGAATATAATTAAAAATAATAAAAATAGCACTGACTTTTTTTATAAGTGCTACATAGTACTTGTCAAGCTCTTTCATTTCATATCAGGAAGTTGTAAATAAATATTTGAATAAATGTATCAAAATAACCAAAGTATCGTTTAGGAAAATTAGATCCAGACAACAACAATCTAGAGACTTATGTCACATTGAAGACTTTTGTCGCACCGCACGTTAAGTGCATCCGCGATAAGCCAGTGCCGTGTGTTATGACCCTATCCACAGTAACTCTTTGAATTTCGCTGCCATCAGACCGAACCTCGGTCGCTTTTGGCTTACTCCGACTCGCATTAGGATTAATGTAAGCAATTTGTCTCCGCGACGTTTGAATTTTGTAAGCGAATCCACACAAATCCTTTGATCACAGTTTGTGGTCGGATTAACAGCTGTTTGCGAGCCCAGTTGTGATGAAGCACCCTGTAGTTATGCGGATTCAAGTGATGTAGCACTAAAGTCTTCGCCGCAGATAAATGATGCTATGCACCAAAATTGAAACATTTGTAAATAATCTGTACCTTAAAACCACTGATTCTTTTCATAATGGATTCTAGAACATGTTTAACTCTCGGATTTATCTATTTTTAAGTTGGGATTTTAAAACCGTTTTAAAATAAAAACTATATACTTCGTCACGAAATACCAGACCTGATTTATCTAGCAATAGCTAAAACATAATGCAAGTTCTTTTAAAACTACCGTCCAAAATTAAGGTCATTGTGTCACACACATCTAAATCATGTCTAAGTTCAACGTTTTAACGAGAAGCGTG
The DNA here is from genome assembly GCA_932527185.1 of Ecliptopera silaceata. Lineage (NCBI taxonomy): Eukaryota > Metazoa > Arthropoda > Insecta > Lepidoptera > Geometridae > Ecliptopera > Ecliptopera silaceata. The sequence goes on along the minus strand of OW052205.1, from coordinate 1,950,245 downwards.
CCTACGCTTTATTAAAATTGTTTGTGAGGTCAACTATTTTACAAACAATATAAAAAAACAAATATACTTTTTATTTATAGACATTGTAATATAAATTGAGGCACTTTCAGTTGAGCCAACGAAGTGTTTTAATATTTTATAGGCTGTTAACAGTGGCCATATTTCATTTCACAGAAAGACTTAACGAGATACATTAATTTTACGAACTTGTACAAAATAAAATGCTTAGATTGCCAATTAACTTTCTTTTTGCTGTTCGGAATATAAAAATGATTATACAATTAAAAATAAAATGTAATCAACCTTTTTTCTGATGATTTATGTTTTCTGAAAGTGTTAATGGAATCTTTTTTGTGTTGGCAGTTTATAAATACAATAGCCTAATATTTTTAAGTGATATTATTTCACTCAAAACAAAAACTTTATACTAATCCCACTTAAAAAAGTAGACCAATTGCAAATCGAATATTTTTCAAATATTTTTTTTTTTGATACATTTAATCCATATAAATAATCAGTTAAATTTATGATTTAGATCTAACATGTAGGTACTTTTAAGTAATTCTTAAAAAATGTATTAATACCTATCACTTGTCTTGTGATAGGTATTAACTTAAGTCAGTATTCATATTTTTAATCTGCGAAAACTGGTTGCATACTCAAATGACCAAGTTTTTATATAATTTTTAAAACAAGGTGACAAATATTAACTGCACAAGTCAGAACCACTTTAGATCCCGATTTCTGTGAACGTCCTCGTTATAGTATCTTAACGAGTATTCGCGATCGTGAAATTTAAGGAGACGCGATAACTCATTCTATTCTTATTAATGTCTAACGAGGCACTTTGTTGGAACATTAATATTCTATAACGTCTATGGAAAAAACAAAGCTTCCTTCTTTTGATTTATTTATTTGTAAACACATTTTGATTTTTCGTGAGCTCTGAGCAGATTTAAAATTGTAATTTATTTGTTGTTTTGATGTTAATAATTTTTTGTTCATGAATATTTTACACAATGCGCCCTATTACGAAACTAACTTTAAATATTTACTACGGGACCCAAAATGATACACTATAAACAATACTTTTCGGTAAATATATAAATTTTGTGACAGTAGTGTATCAGTTATAGAACACACAAAAACTAGTTTTAGGTAAAATCAAAATCTACAGGACACTGTGCGAATGGTGAACTATACGCATTAATGCATTTCAATCTTATATCTCAATATTTTCCCCTTTTCCAATATAATATAACATAAACATGTTTGTATGGCATATTTTCTTTCTTTTTTCTGCTTCTCTTCAGCCGTCGTCTCAAGTATCTTCACATAGCTCATCCGAAGCTCGGAAACAGGATAATTATGTCAGTTCATGAGGGCATTTGCGAGTAGAATAATAACCCTCCTTTTGCTTTGCGTAGTTGAAAAAAATTGGTAAAATAAATTAACTATTGGTCAGGGGTGGTCTAACCTTAGTGATTTTTTACAAAATGGTTTTGAACGTTACGTATACTTACTACCGCTGTTTGACGGTTGCTAGTTTATAGAAAAACAGCTTTAGTTAGTGCACGCTACGTTGCCATTATCAAAGTGATATTTTATTCAATGAAAAATACACCAGTTTTGGTGCAAAAAGCTGTGCAACATGCGTGAAGCGCTGTCGTTTTGTGTCCAGTTTATTTGAAGTTTAAAAAAAATATGGTACGAACATATTGTATGGAAAATGGCCAGAATACAAATTGTTCATTAATATTGGAGCGATTTATCAACTTTTTTTAAGATTAAATCCATTTCTCATCATTTCGATCACTTTCGAAATCATAGGGATGTGAGCTTCCATGTTTTTGTTTTTAAAATACTCTAAAACAATATTTTATAACATAAAAAAAATATGGAACAAATAAAATGGTAATATAAACAATAAAGTGTCTGTCAAATAAGTTACTTCCAATAAACTTGGAAGTGAAATAAAGATTAACTTATTGAAGTGTTTTTTCGATAAGTACAATAATGTGCAAAATACAATAAAACTATTACAATATACCTGTTAATCATAACAGAGGTATCATATCGTCAGCGAAGTAAAAACTAATAAATGAGACGATCGTAAACGTATCGAAACAGAACCGTATTTGAAATACATTGCGCGTCAACATCAGCTTTACTATCGGACGTTGCAGCGTTAGCGCGCAGTGTATAATTAATACGTTACGTTAACGATAGTCACATTTATTCGTACTCAGCCCTCGTTTCTGCGTTTGACAGATTACTCTATTTCCAAGCTCCACGGTACATAGACACTAGTCTATTAACTCTGAGATATTCTGGAGCTTAAAGTTACGGAGACAATCAGACAATATTAGGTGTCAACTGCAAATCTTGGAGCACGGGGAATTGAAATTGACCTGGCATTAGTACCTATCTATAGATTTTTGATGGAGTCAACTCTTTATTTGTAAACATTTATTTATGTCAATAAAACATTTTTAATTTTTACATTTTTTTTTAGATAAACTATTCTTAAAATACACGCGGCTCTACCGCTGTTACACTCGTGTCTACTAATGCATGGGTTTTTGATATTAGTCACAAATCATGGGGATTATGAGACTCAAAGTCTCACAATCCCCATGATGGGGATTGTTCAATGGGGATTATGAGACTAACCCACCGTTTTAACACGTTACCAATCACAAAAAATGTCTTACCAATAACAAAGAATGGCTGAATCCGTCGTCCAACTAGGTAAGAAGCGAGAATATTAAAAATGGTCCATAATTACATAATTGTCGTTTATATTTTATAATTTTGAGTTATGAAAACAGTAATAGAATGAATAGAAAATATATTTTACACAATAAAATATAAATGAAAAGATGTTGAAAAATGCCATCATTCAGCGTCAACCATAGGAATCGTCGAAAGTACCAACTTATTTGGTGGTTGTATCTGTGATACGCTGCGCAATGACGCTACAATGTTTGACAATCGAGCTTATGTTGACGCGCAGTGTCAATCGAATACATTGCCGATTAACGTTTAAGATTGTCACATTTATTGTGATCGGTGCTCTACCATGAGTTTTTACAATCTATACTTGCTAGCGTGTAATGAAAGAAATGTATGAAGATTTGTACAGCGCCACTAGCGGATAGTTGGGTACTAAAATTCGTAATACTAATATTGACGTAACTACTGTAGTAAAATCAGACGATTTTACTGTGACAACTCATGGTAGAGGTACTGATATCAGATTTGTTTGTGTTTACCGAATGTCAACAACACGGTCTCCTTATTATTTTTCATATATTGTCTACCCGTCAATACGACAGGCAATTCTGTGTTCATATTGAAATATATCTCAGTCAAGTGAGTCAATCTTTAAGTCGGTTGTCATTTGTTTTAAATGAAAAATGCTACGGCTTTAGTTATTTACAATTTCATCAAAATTAGACTTCAAAATTCAATTTCACATTACAAAATCGATAATAAAAATGCGGTCGACAGTTAATAATCGTATCTCAAATCATATAAACGTTCTGCTGTCAAACTGTCACTGTCATGCCTTTGATCGAACATTATGCCTGCGTTTGACATTGACTTTTAAAATAAATGAACGCTGTTTCGAATTTAGATAAACACTTTAAAATAACTCTTTCTGTAGCTCTACCATGAGTTTTTACTATACTATCTAAACTGTACTCGCTAGCGTCTGTAGTTAAAAAAATGTATGAAGATTTGTACAGCGCCTCTAGCGGATACTAAAATTCTAAAATTCGCCATACTAATATTGACGTAACTACTGTAGTAAAGTCAGGCGATTTTACTATGACAACTCATGGTAGAGGTACTGTTCGAGGTTGAAAAATGCAAAATAAAAATGAGGGTAGATTAGTATATCAAACGCAGTAACAACCAAGCTCTAGAAAATAAATTAGAACTACACAAAGCCGTCAGTAATATTTCTCAGCTACAATTGTATTGCGCGAGTGAGAAAAACAAATACAAGTAAGCAAAGAAACGGCCCAGAATTAATAATAGTGTTGGTTCACATAATAACACAGGGTCGTAGTTAGGAGGGCGGGCAAGGGGGGCAAAGCTCTGACAATTTATTCATTTATTAATTATTTCTCTACAGACATCAAACGTTTTTAACAACGTTTTGTAATTATATACATTATTATATTTGCTAATGTTACTATTCAAAGTAATGTTTATTGGCAGCTGTTTTACGAGTAATTAATTTATACGTAATTAATTAAATAAAAAAATATAAATAATTATTACACAAAATATTTCATTACATAATCTCACTGTTTATATAACCTGAATTCATTGAATCTTGCCAAACTTTGCAATACAGCTGATTCTTATCAAAATAAAAAAAATACTTTAAATTATGTAAATGTCAATATTGAAGACAATCAATAAATTAAATTACGCATGAAACATGCCTTGCAATTATGTTTTGAATTTCTCCCATCTGGTCCAAAGCGATACCCCACAACAAATAGCCTAAATCCGTACCTGGCCCTCACAAAAATGTACAGAGTGGTGAAGTTGAACACTTGACCCAAGAGAACCGTTTCACTTCCCACTGCCTAGCTTACTTTATGTGCTTAAAATACGAGGAGGTTAACCTTTCAGCATCGAAGAAAATCATCTTTTTGAGTGTGAAATTTGTAGTTTTACATACTTTAACAAAATTTAACACTGTTTTCGTAATTAAATAAAATTAATCAATATTTTATGGTAGAATATAATGTGGAGTTAGTCTTAGTACAAAATTATGCCTTTGAGTAATCTTCCGTACATATGAATATCTCGTAATCCAAAGGTGAGAGAGGCCGATTTTAGCGATAAGACCTCCCATTACATAATATATTTTATTTATTTTCAATGTTATTTATTTTTCTTGAATGTGTTCAATAAAAGTATTTTTTATTCATTCATTTGCAAAACACGTTTTTTGAAGTCTTGCTATTTTATTATTTATAACTAAATTATAAAACAAGCCTGAGCAACCTGATATTACAAAATAACTATGAACATTAATAAAATACATAAAAAAAAGGTTGAGTTATCTGCAGACCATAGCAAGCGATCCATAGACAGCTCAACGGATCCAAATCAGTACCAATAGGAAGCGTACCCAAAATACTGACTGCATTATCGCGCTGAATGATTTTGAAATTGATTTACAAAAGTAACCGCAGCATCTGTCACCTAAATAAATATAAGAAAAATTGAAACATTACGATGATTACGAACTTGAAAGTTTTTATCCGAACAATTTTATTCTTTGTTGCCTAACAGGTTGAACTCTTTAAAACCAGGAAAAAGGAGATGGTAAAGATAAAACTTTCTCTAAAAACATTCTCGTAAAGTTGAAATAACAAAATTGTTTTAGAACTGTTTATATCACAGATAAGTAGGTATACCAAGAATTTTATATGCAAAGTATGCGTGTTACACTAGGCATATAGCAACGCTGAACTTAACACGTCCAACGGACGTGCCCTAACCTAAATAAATAAATAAATAATGCTGGACAATCCACACAACATCATCTAGCCCCAAGCTAAGCAGAGCTTGGGTTATGGGTACTAGAAAACTCTCATACTTAATACAATACATTACATAGATAGATATTTTTTATAATACATATAATATACCCAGAACACTTATTTGTCTATAAAGAATATCTCTTCCAAACGAAATAAAATTCTAGATTACTACACAGATTTCAGGATCAGTCGGTCTTGTAAAGGTCATTTTGTAACTAAAATCCAGACAGGTTGTATCATCTACCCAAGCCACGTACTGACCTAGCCGGACCCTACCCCGTGGTCACGCAATACCGATACAGCTGTCCGTACTTGAACCAGTCTAGCCGTAGAGTAGGGAACTGCAACTACATAGAGACGATTCTAACTGGCGACAAAAAAAATGCGTATCTAGCTAGAATGCGTCCCCGCGAAGTAGACGAGCGAACCACGTGCCTTTTTTTGTTGAGTGTAGGTATAAGTACAGGTTTTTTGTACAATTTTTTTTACTAACCCACTTCTGGGCAAAGGTCTCCCCCAAATCCTTTTTTTGATCTCTGCTTTCCGCTTTCGTCCACCAATCCCTCTCGAAAGCATCGAGGTCGTCCCGCCATCGCCTTTTTGTACATATTAAATATTAATACTAATTAACCGAAAGGAACTTCGTTCCATCCAGGTGTCCCTTGACATCTCTCTAGTTTTTATTTATTTGATATAGGCCCTTAGTTTATTTAGAAATGACGTAAGCAATAAAGTGTTTCATTGGGTTAGTTTCCCGCCTTGGGATAAATGTTTGTACGATCTGTAGCTCTACCATGAGTTTTTACTATACTATATTTACTATACTCGCTAGCGTCTGTAGTTAAAAAAATGTATGAAGATTTGTACAGCGCCTCTAGCGGATAGTTGGGTACTAAAATTCGTCATACTAATATTGACGTAACTACTGTAGTAAAGTCAGGCGATTTTACTGTGACATCTCATGGTAGAGGTACTGCAAATATTTATTCCGGGTGTTCTGGGTATTTAATATATATTATAAAAAAATATCTATATAAATAATGTATTGTATTATGTATGTCAGTCTTCTAGTACCCATAGAACAAGCTCTGCTTAGCTTTGGGGCTAGATGATGTTGTGTGGATTGTCTAGCATTATTTATTTATTTATTGTTCTGTCTCTATACATAGAACTTACATTGCTCCTTGGTTGTATCAGAGAATAGACCTTGTTATACGAATCGAGGTTTGTTTCGAGATTCGAAATTAGGGGATCAAATAGGAAAAAAAGCTTTACACTGAAAAAACAACCACTAAATAAAAACAACGTATATGAAGTACCTACCTACTCAAGGTTTTTTGCGGTAATATAATTGGTTGCTGTGTTTTTTGTTTTTCAAGGTTTTTAATAATTTTTTTACAAGATTTAAAATAAATATTTTTACACAGTTTGCGGTTAACAGAGGTAATATCAGAGCTTCATAAACAGTTTTAAGTTGAAAAAACCTTATATATTATGAAAATATGAAATCAAATCTATGAATTATAAGTAAAAAACTTATCTTAACAATTTCTTATAAGTAAATACCTAACTTTTGGCTAATAAAAGATTCTGTTATTTTGCTTGATAAACTAAAGTCAAAGTCAAAGTCAAAATTCCTTTATTCAGTAAAATCACAAGGATCAATTAGAATTGTCTTACATACTAGGTGATTACGAACTAGGGTAGATATTGATTTTAGTTTAGAAACGCATATTATATGTACAGTCTAGACAGACATATAAATTGCAAAATTATTAAAAAAGTTCAATAACTCTGAAATTCAAAAATGTAATCAACTTTTGATGTTGACAGTACATCGATCCGTGTTATGTGTTGACCGCACTTGACACATTCCATGAATAAATGCGGTAATTCCCGGAATACATGCTGTTATTACTGCGCAGAACGAATTGAGTGAAACGCAATTTATATTTTGTAAAAATCTATATGAATTTGCCGTTATTTTAATATATTGTAGTGGTGGTGTTTCTGAAAGAATCCCAGGAAATATAATGAAACCAGACACGTTCGAGTCGGGTTATGTCTGTAAATTTATTGACAAATAACATCAACGCACTTATGCTGGGGCCACATTAGCGGGCTACGGTGAATATTCGTGTTAACGCGATGTATGTGGCCGGGTACATCGTGTCATCGCGTAGTATTTAGACAAGAAGATCGCCTATACCCGAACACGATGTTTTTGTCGCGCCAACACGATACGAATATTCGCCCGCTAATGTAGCCGAAGCATTACAAATAAAAAACAAAAGAAGGTTTTTCATAATATATTATGCTTTTAATAATAGTAAAATCTGCACTTTTTGAACCTGTGATTTAAGTAAACATAATATGTTCATGAAAGATATTAAGAGGAAAATATCAAATTAGTCTGCTCTCATTTCACCATCAATCATTTCATTATATAAAAAACAAAAAAATATCCATTCATCCTAATACCATAATTGAGAAACAGTTATCATGCTTAAGTATATTATTATCTGCCAGAAAAATTGAATTTGTATTTATATTGAAAATATTTTTCGACCTTGAACCCCGTATTGAGATCACATAATAAACGAGTAGGTAATAAAAATAGGAAATTAAAAATGAGTTATGAAAGTAAATATATATATATACCTACTTACTTTCATTATTATTGTAATGTTTCATTAACATCTATTCAGTAGTTTGTGCGTTCTATACATATATACATACACCCATATATATATATATATATACACCCATCGATACAAATAAATACATTAGTACGAGTAGAACAATGATCATACAGTTTTGTTATAGAATTAACATAAATAAAATAAATATTCATGTTTCTAGTGGTAAAGCTGTGACTTTTAAGACTAGCCCCAAAAAAAGGTGTATCTTAGCAATCTTTTGTGAATATCCTAAAGGAAAAGAAAACTCAGCATATGGATTACTCCACGCGTGACATTTAGCGTACACGTGATCCGAATGAGCAATGTAGACTCAACTGAACGGTTGTTGAAAGAGCGTGATCTGCCAATCAGATTGCACGATTGTATCACAGAGCAGAACACTTGCAGAGCAACAGCTTAATATATACAAGCGTTTTTTGACGTGACAACGTCTTATAATTCGATAGAGCCGGCTGCACGCACGAAAAAACATGACTCATGAAGCGTTCCGGCGTTCCAATTATCTTTTCTTATCTTGAAGCGTTCCGCTTCGCGGAACGCTTCAAGATAAGAAAAGATAAGAAAAGAAAAGATAACACAACAATCGCGTTCGTTGACGTTGTCACGTTCAACTATCGTCAGTAAACCGACTTTACAGACAACCATTTTTTTTTTACATTTTTGCCTAGCTTTATTTGGTGTACTCAAACTCAAGTTTGAAATCAATAAGAGAATAACGAGAAGCAATCAAGTAAATAGATTACTTAGAGCGTGTTTTATAAAAATGTGTCAATTCTTGCATCGGATAGATTTATTGGGCAAGCACAAAAAAAGAACTAGAAATCAGTAAATAAATAGAGAATGACCAATAGAGATAAGTCTATGTACAAGTACACAAAAGTTTGCACGGTAAAAGTACTACACCGTATTTTTGAAGCAAAACAGTGATGCTTGTATTGCAACAATTTATGTTTTCTTCAGAATAATTGTTTTAGAGCGATGGACAGCCATGACATGTTTTCAGTAAGCATGCTGAGATACAGTGCATTGTTTTATGTAATGGTTACACTAAAACTTACATTAAAACAATATAAAAATGTGGCAATATTACATAAACATTCTGCCATCGAAATTACAATGACTTTTTTTCTTGTTCTCGACGTGATGTAAGTACCTACGTGCTGTTCTACAACGGGGTCTTTGAAACTGTTGCTCTGTATATTTTCTGCTCTGTGATTATATCTAAGTAGGCAAGAACATACATTTCCACTTGCTTTAGTCCATATGCAGTAGATCGTACTTTTATTGCTCTTCAATTTTCCATTTAACAGATACAATTTCGTGGGCATAGTTAGTAATTTTTATACTACATGCTGGTGTAAATACATACATAGAATACATAGTAATATTCTATGTATGTGTTTAAGTACAAAAAAAAAATAACTTATGATGTGTGTTCTATCAGCAATCTAATTCCCATAGTACAATTTATGCTTAGTTGGGACTAGAGTGTGATGTGTGAATTGTCCGCGAATATTTATTTATATGTACTTATTTTAAGTCAATGTGTAGTGCCACTGTCTCTTAAATTAATATAATTGCTTCATCCCTGTAAATATTATGTCTTAGGTTATATCGACGATTATTTTTAATTTTCCAGGCGATTTTTATTACTTACTTAAATAAATACAGGACGTCCTCAATGGACGCGCTTGGTAAGACAATGCATTATATAGGCAAATATATAACCACGCATCATCAGATGGATCAACAACTTGATAAAGTAAAAATGGTCAAAGTAAAAGTTAATTTATTTGTTCATTTATTTGATTATTTATTTGTTCATTTATTTGATTATTTATTTGTTCATTTATTTGCTCATTTATTTGTTCACTAACTCGACTTTAAAAGATTGTTTCTGGGCTGTACCGTTGTTATATTTTATTATTTTTATGTACAAAAGTTTTTTAATTTAATCATTCTCTTAAAAGAGACTGGTTTCGCTCTCGACCTAGTTATTTAGCTACTTCTAGCCAACACTTAATAAGTATTATTTCAACAAAGTTTACCGTCTACACAACTTTTGTTGATTTTCGTCTGAGAAATGTTAACTTAAAATTAAATTAGAATTCTAGCATTTATTTATTGTTACTACTTGCTTTGATTTTGTTTTAGTAGATTTTTCATTTTCAAATTAGTAGTTAGTGTAATAATATTGATGTGTTAGTTTAAAAGAGGGGTATACGTGTCCAATTTCATACAAAATATTTTCAATACTTATTTCGATATAAATATTGGTACATTTAGACTGACAAAATAAAACGAATTTAGGTCAAATTTCTACTTTCAAAATTGCATTAAGTACATATTTTCAAATATGAATGTAGATAAATGTAGAAGTAGAGGGAGGCCTAAGAAAAAATGGATGGACTGTGTCAATGATGACATGAGTAAGAAAAGAGTGAGCACTGAGATGACGATAGAGGAGAGTGGAAGAAGAAGACGTGTTGTACCGACCCCACACAATGTGGGTAGGAAGATGATGATGATTTTCAATCGACCGACTTTAAGAGGTAGTGAGAATAAAAAAAGCTGTTATGACAAAAGCTTATTCATATCAAAGTACGTATTGACAAGCCTAATTAAACATCATATCAAAACAGCCCCAAAATATGGAAATATACATTATTGGACATCGACAGACGACGTTTTGTCAGTTTTTTATCATTATGAAGCTCCCCGCGCCCACAACAATGAACTTATTATAGGGGATTCGCGTTCTGTCATTTATTGATAAAACAGTATTTTTTATTTTAATTATTTTTCTGTCATGCTCAGTTTTGCTGTCTCATTTGCTGGTGGAATTTTTACCAACAATACTTGAGGTCGTAGCATAATGTATGAATCATTGAAATAAAAGTGTTTTATGTGCAATATATATATATTGTTTTGTTTTTGTTTTTTGGTGTTTCTGTTTTGTGTGCTAACGGCCGGTTTCTCGAACGAAAAAATCAAACAATTACTATGTGTCAAACTCGGATCAATCGTGATTTGGGTTTCCAGAAACCGGCCGTAGGTGTAGTAAATAAATAAATGTCTACGTCTATGTCTGTATCGGGATTTGATAGAACACGTTTTCTATAGACTATGAAGGGAAAATTTTCCAACATTTTTACGGGTCAACGCCTGAATTATTCTCTAACGTCTCGTTTGTGTGTGATAACCTATCATTGGCCAAATTACGTTAGGATCGATTCCAGACACACTGCGCGTATACAACAACTCAACTGCCGTACGCTGCAGCATCACTGCGCAATGTATCCCGATTTTTTTACTGTTGCAATATGATAGTGATTTATTCGAGCTCACTTTTGTGTAGAGTGTTCAAATATTTTTGTAATTAAAATAAGTGGTTCGGTTTTTTCACGTACCGAGCTTTATGTTTGGTTTCTGTGAAAATTAATGGAGTTGATGGGTTTAAAATTAAAACCTTTTTATAGTAGGCTTTTGTAAAAATCACCAATACATGTACTCACAACAACAACCACAAAGAATATTACGACAACAATAAAAATAATTACATTTACATATTAACAAAACACATTGAAAGCAGTTGAGCTATTTACAGACCATTTCAAACTATCTTTAGATTGCTTAGTTGATCCAAAACAGTACCAATCTTAAGCGTAGGTACCTGATATTGTGTATATAAAATGTATGGAGTGAGTAACTCACGATATTATTTATTGTTATTAGAACGACGTTAGACGGAAAAAAGTAAGACCAAGAGTTGTAACGACACTGTAGGTATGTTATAGTTGTAAACCGTGCGGGCGTGCGCGTGTTTCTCCGTCTGTTTCTCTCTCTATCTCATAGAAAGCAAGCCAGTAGCTCTACCATGAGTTTTTACTATACTACATATACTATACTCGCTAGCGTCTGTAGTAAAAAAATGTATGAAAATTTGTACAGCGCCCCTAGCGGATAGTTGGGTAATAAAATTTGTCATACTAATATTGACGTAACTACTGTAGTAAAGTCAGGCGATTTTACTGTGACAACTCATGGTAGAGGTACAGTTATTAAATTAAGAACTTCGTTCCATCCGGGTGTCTCTTGAAATTTCTTAAATTTTTGTAAATCAAAAACGTTTTGTTAACATAAAACTCATATAAATTTATCACAACTGATCTCAAGTGCTCATAACAACATCAAAACACCATCCCCCACGTCAACAGTACAACTTTAATTAAAGCGAAATCCTTCCAAATTGCTAAAATGTCCTTCGTCAAAAAACAACTTTACATATCAAAAGGTTTTTTGTTTTCATAAACCATTTTCTGGTGTGAGGCCGTCGGTATTTTTCATTTAGCTTCGGGTCGGGAGAAATGTGGCTGAAACATTAGTGGATTCAGAAGTGGGACGGTCGTTAGGATGCTTTCACACGTGAGGCGGGCTGAATATGCCTCTGGTATGCTTAATGTGGAATTTGTAGGTATTAAGATGATAATTTTGGAGGTCAGATATCATTTTATAAGTCTACTAGGTCGAAAATATTCATATAAAAATATTTGATTTTTCCGATTTACATAAGTATTTTTATTTTATTTAAGATGATGATTTTAGAGGTCAGAAATGATTTTTGGGGGATTGGTCTAAATCTTCAAAATCTTTAGAATTTTTAATTCTCCAAATGTTTCATTTTTTTTTCAGGAGTTTTGATTTCAATCAGCACTTTTTTAATTATGTTGAAAACCAAGTTATATTCGCTTAAAAAGTCTTATCAAATTAAGTCATTCTTATGAGTTGTGTTCTAAGTAAAAAAAAGGCTTAGGAACTAAAAATGTGTTACTACTATTAATCGCAAGATTTTTTAATAAAAACGTGCAAACAGCACGTTTTTATTAAACAAGCTTAGCTCAATAAAAAATAAAAAATAATAATAATGAAATAACTTTATTTTACCAGTTCTAATTCAAAATGCGTCTCCATATGGCCCAAGCGACCCGTTAAACGCCTCCCGATCCGAGGTCTCCCTTTTAAGGTTTCATTGCTACTTGACATAGAAGCCGGAAAAATTGTTTATGAGCATTTGCATGTGACCGACTTTATTTTTTATGGGACATTAGCCCAAAAACCCCTTAACCACACCCTGTGTATCTTACGAGTTTTAGAGAAATTGTTTTTTTTTCTAACATTCGTAAGATACACAGGTTTACAACAAGTTTTTTTACAATAAGCAATTGTGGAAAAGGCAGATCTGATAGAAATGTTGTTTTTGTTAGTTGTGTACGGAAATATTACGGAATATTTTACGGAAAAAGACATTATTGTCTGCAATGTTAGCGCTAATGTAATAATAAAACTCATTTTTAAAGATTATTGAAAGTACACAAATCCGATCTTAATTACTTTTTATGGAACTGAAGTCAATCTCTCAAAAAATGTTATCAAAATCGGTTCATATAACGTTCGAGATACAGTCGATTTGAGAACTTCTTTTTTCTTGACCGGTTGAAATAAAACAAATATAGTAGCGGCACTCGAATAAACTTTCGAACTCTCTAAAAACGAACAATGTATCAAACGGATGTCTTTTGAAATGTTCTTAAATAATATTTTCAGTACATTTTTCTTGTGAAAAGTTTCGCTCGATGTTGTTATATTTGTAGTCTAAATATATATAGTCTAAATATCAATGTGGAATCGTGTGGGGTGGGGCCAGGGAAAACACTTTGTGAACTCGTAATATTTTATTTAAAAGAAATCTTTCTGCACACGTTCTCGTTGGAGCCAAGTTGCCATAATCCTAACCGAATAAAAAAAATTAAAAACATTCAATCATCCGTTCAGTCTTTTTCTCATACCTCACTCTTTCAACGCTCCGTTCCACTTATATCTCTTACGTTCCGTTTCCATTCATAAAATTCACATTCTACAGCTCGGCCCTCCTGCTCCTGTCTGGCCTCAGACACAACTTTCATACATACCTCTCATACAACAATTCTCACTCACACACAATCTTACTTCATACACATCATCATACTTTAACATCTTTATAATAAACATTTTACAGTAAGAAAATCTTCTTTAACAAAACTGTGTATAAAGTTAAGTAGGTAAGTTAATTTAACATCAAATCTAGGTTTGTAACATCTTACAATAATTAATCTTAAATTTTACAGCTTATCTTTAATCTTATATTATAATTCTTAAATCTTACAGTAATTTTTTAATCTTATATTAGGGCATCTTAATATTAAACAGTTTATATGTAGGTACACAAACAAACATTCATCTCCTTTCACTAAAAAAATTATAGTTCTGCTGAAAAACAAAAACCAACCTGTTGACCTGAGTCACTTGTTCTCATTAACATAATCTGGCCATGCCTTCATGTAATCAGAAGATGTTGTGGTCTTATGAGGTCCTTCAGCCTGTGAGTCAAATTTCTCCACATCATATCTGTTGTTTCTCTTCACCTTGGTAATCTTGTAAGGTCCTAAGAACTTGGGTTTAATTTTCATACCAGTACCAAACTGTGTCCTTTTGATACACACAAGTTCCCCTTCTTGATATGTGTTTGTAGGCTTTCTTTTCTTGTCAAAATTCCTTTTGTTTTCCTCTTGAACATCTAATATTTGTTTTTTCGCATTTATTCTAAGTTCTTCTCTATTTTTTATGAAATTATTTCTTTCTTCTTGTTTGAGCATCTCAAATAATTCAATATCTTCTTTTCTTTTCATTTTAGTTCCCAAAAATAATTCAAATGGTGTAGTATTTATACTTCGTTGATATGTACTGTTCATTGACCTTTGCACTCTGCTTATAAGCTTGTACCAATTCATTGGTTTTTCAATGGAAAGTTTTGTCAAAACTGCTATCAGTGTCCTGTGCATTCTCTCTACTTGCCCATTTCCTCTCGGAACTCCAGTTGTAATTGAGATATGATCAATGTTCTCCTCTTTACAGTAGTTGTTAAAATCGTGGCTTGTAAAAGCAGAACCTCTATCTGTTATTATTCTCCTTGGATTTCCATAGGTACTTTGGTGAATACTCATTTTATTCATGACTTCTTGAGCTGATGTAGTCTTGGTTGGGAACAACCATACAAACTTCGTGAAACCATCAACTATGGTAAGTATGTAGTTATACTGCTTACGTGTCTCCGTCATAGGTCCAATGTGATCCAGATGAAGGGTATCAAGCGGTGTATCTCCCTTCTCAATTGGATTCAAAAAACCTTCCTGTTTTCCGCTCTTTCTGGATGCTAATAAACATGGTATGCACGTAGAAATAAAATCTTCAACCTTCTTTGCTAGTTGAGAAATGTAGTACTCTTTATTGATCAACTCTATGGTTTTCTTCTTTGCAAAATGTCCATTTTCATGAGCTCTCTTGATGATCTCTAGTTCCATTCTCTGAGGTACAACCACACTCTGTTCAGGTCCTTTGCACAATACTCCTCCGTGTAAACAAAAATCATTGAAGGGCTTCTCGTCTTGTAAAATCTTAATGATTGCCTTCAATCCATCATCACACTCTTGTGCACGTCGTATATCACTATGCAGGTCTGAAAATATAGTTGCAACATATGGATGTCTGCTAAGAGCGTCAGCATGTCTCATCCTTGATCCTTCTCTGTGTTCTATTTCATAGTCATAGTCTTGTAGAAACAAAATCCACCGTACCACTCTGGTAGATGTTGCTAAGTCTTTTTTATTTAGTGTCATCTGAAATGCTTTACAATCTGTTACAATCTTAAAATGTTTTCCGTACAAGTAGTGCCTGAATTTTTTTATACCTTCAATAATGGCTAAGGCTTCTAACTCATAGCTTGTATATCTGCTTTCAGCATCAGATGTTTTTCTGCTCATGTAGTGTACCGGATGCAACTCTTTGTTCTCTTTCTGCATCAATATAGCTGCATAAGCCACACTGGAAGCATCTGTGTGAAGCTCTGTTTCAGCACTTGGTTCATAAATTTTCAGAACAGGCTTGCTTGCTAACTTCTCTTTTAAAATCTTGAAAACAATTTTATGCTCTTCTTTAAATTCAAATTTTATATCTTTTTTTAACATTTCAGTCAATGGTCTCGCAATCAATGCATAATTCTCGATGAACTTTCTGAAGTATGAGCATAGACCTAGAAAACTGTGTAACTGCTTCTCATTTTTAGGCTCTGGAAATTTACTTACAGCCTCTGTTTTTGATGGTGATGGCTGGACTTTACCGTCTTCAATCACATAGCCCAAATATTCCACTCTCTTCACCATAAGCTGAGATTTATTCCAATTAATTATTAATCCATACTCCGCAGCGGTTTTCAATACTTCTGTAAGTCTTTCAATTGCTTGTTTTTCATCGATTGCTGGAATGAGTAAGTCGTCTATAAATATTATGACAATACCTCTTGTTATCAAGTCTCTAAATATTATCGATATAAATCTTGTAAAAACTTTGGGACATGTGGACAATCCAAATGGTGCCTTTAAAAACTCAAATTGTGATTTCATCGTAACAAAAGATGTATATTTAATTGATTCTTCATGAACTTTGAGATGGAAAAATCCATTCTTCAGATCAAGCGCAGAAAAAACCATTGCTCCTGCAAGTTTATCTATATGATCATCAATTATAGGTAATGGATATTCATCTTTAACAATTTTCTTATTCAGCAACCTGTAATCCACACATATTCTTAGTTTGCCGTCTTTTTTCCTGACCAGAACTAATGGACTAGCATATTCTGAGAAACTCACCCGAATGATGCCTTCCTCAAGCCATTCATTTATTTGTTGGTCTATTTCTTCTTGCTCCTTGGGTGAAACGCGCCTTGGTCTTGATGCCACTGGGATGTCATCTTTTAGAGTTATTTTTAACTCAATTGGGGCCTCCTTGATTTGACATGGTTTATACTCATCCACTAACCGTGCCACTTGTCGTCGTAAATCATCCTCCAATATATGACCTAAATAATCAACAGAACATTCAAAACACTCAATCTCATTAATCCAAGCATCCTGAGGTTTCATCCACACACATCCGTCTTTCATAATTGTGACCACATTTCTTAAAAATTCGTGCCCTAATATTATCTTATATGGTATTGAGTCTCTATTGATAATATAGAACCGCACTGCACAGTATCTTCGGTTGTCAATCTCAATGTCCGTGATAAAACTTCCTAGTGTACGCACTGCCGCAAACCCTAAGCCCGTGAGCGTAATGTTTGTGTCTTCACAGCACTGAGGTGAACCAACCTCTTCGTAAAAGTCATTTGTTATTAAGTTAATTTCACTGCCTGAATCGATTAACGCATTTGTTCCACATCTTAAATCTACGATCGCACTCTTTCCCGCGCACTTTAGACTAAAGCCGCACATTAATCTGACCCATTTCAGAGGTTTTCTGCAATGTTTATTATCTTGTTTGTTTACATCCAAAACATTGAACTCGCCGGCGCCATCATGACAGTGTTGACACTCCGCCATCTTGAGTGAACTGTTAGTTTCGCCGTCCGTCGCGCCCTCTAGCGTTGTAGATGTAGATGTGATGAATGAACGTTTAGAACCATTTCCAGTTCCGCCGAAACCTCCCGAAGTCGGACGAATGTTGCCGATCGTTGCGCCTTCTTTCTTCGTTGGACACGCTGAACCAACATGGCCGAACTCGTTGCATTTAAAGCATTTGAGGCCTTTTGCTTTTGATGGACAATCAAATGATGCATGCCCCATTTCTCCACAGCTGTAGCACCGAATTATCCGTCTGTTTCTGTGCTTGCTCGTCGTTGTAGTCGTAGTTATAGCAGGTTCTTTATTTTTCGTCATTTTAGTCTTGATAGTTTCGTATATTTTTAATTTTTCTTTTAGATCGTTGTAAGCAGTCACGCCGTATAATATCATTTTATTGCTTTCGATATCGGGTATTCCGTCGATGATGTATTTTATAGCCACGTAGTCGGGCATCTTGCCTCTTTTACCCAATTCCTTCATGGAAAACATGTAATCTATACAGCTTTCATCTGGCTTCTTTTTTCTTGAACTCATCAGTTCATGAATCGTCTTGCTGTCTACGTTGTCGGGAAACTCACGAAACAATGCCGTTTTTAATTCCTCCCACGTCTTAAAAGTTTTCTCCGCCTTCAACCAAAGGGCCGCAGTACCGGTGAGGGATCGTCTTGCCACCAGAAGCTGCTGTAAAGAGGACCAGCCAAATATTTCTGCGTTGTCCTCCACGTCTTTAACCCATTGTGTGACGGGGTTAGTCTTTTCTCTGCCGTCGAATTTAGGAATCAGCTCCGCAGTCATCTGAAGCATGTTGTAAGGCGTCGTCTTGTCAGCGCTCATGCCGATGCTGTCCTCGTCTTCAAAGTCTTTTTGCCGGCTCTTACGTCGTTCGTCTTTTGCCTTCGGCATATTTCTTCGTCGTCAGAAATAATGCAGAGGCGAACCGGTGAGGTTACCGCAAAATGGCGTCCTGCCGCGTGTGCCGTCTTCTCGCCGCGCCGTGTTTTCACAAAAAGCACGCAGTTCCCACGCGATCCTTTTACTTTTCCGGATCCCGGACGAGCCCCCAATTTGTGGAATCGTGTGGGGTGGGGCCAGGGAAAACACTTTGTGAACTCGTAATATTTTATTTAAAAGAAATCTTTCTGCACACGTTCTCGTTGGAGCCAAGTTGCCATAATCCTAACCGAATAAAAAAAATTAAAAACATTCAATCATCCGTTCAGTTTTTTTCTCATACCTCACTCTTTCAACGCTCCGTTCCACTCATATCTCTTACGTTCCGTTTCCATTCATAAAATTCACATTCTACATCAATTAGGTAAATTTTTTGCCGTTTTTATGTAATCAATTATTTATTAAAACAGATGTTCGATACAGAAAAAATGTGATAATCGTAAACATATCGCAATGTTAGTGCATTTAAGACACACTGCGCGCTGACGCTGCAACGTTCGGCAGACAAGCTAATGTCAACGCGTAGTGTAACTCAAATACGCTGTTTCGATACATTTGAGACTGTCACATATATTTGTGATCGGAGCCTCATTTGATGTTTCTTATCTCTGCCTGAAACAATGCGTTACTTTACAAAGCACGTCCAATAAAGACATATGAGAGACATTGCAACACAGATATATATTAACGGTCTACCTTATAAGAAGTTAGCGCAGACTTGAAGAACTGATTACCATATGTAATGATGACTTAAAGTCAATGCTAACTTTTTATAAGATAAGGGGTAATCTTTTGTCATTTTGGCATTGATACTTTTAAATAAAAATACTGTAGCGGAAATGTGTGAAATGTCCAGGAATATATATATATTATATTGATTTATTGTATGTATTGTTATCAGATTCAAACTAAACAAAAAACAATTTTCAACCGATCTTATAAAATGAGATTCAAAAAATAGAAGTACATTGTGACATTTCCGGACTAGTTGTAACACAAAGAGTTTTGCGGGCGGCTCTGATTAAAGGCGCAGGTTTGGTTCCCGTTGTTGAACCTAGCAACATCTGAGATTAATTGTTTTGGGTTGCGGTACTTGAAGTTTCAGGTACCAACGACACATTATCCTTAATGTTGGGTCAGGACTGTACACGGTCGGGTTTATTTAATTAAAGTTATTTTTCATTTAAGGTGTCTTTGTCTTGTAATGAAGTGGGTTGTAATTAAAAAAAAATATATAATTATTCAATCAGCAAGTCTTAATACACCTGGGACTTAATTCATAATGCGAAATACGTAGCATAATTTTGATCTATCAAGTCTAGATTAAGTAACAAGTAATACGCATTTATTATCAAAGTCGAAGTCGATTTATTGTCAAAGTCAAAGTCAAAGTCAAAATTACTTTATTCAGTAAAATCACAAAGTAAATACTAGGTGATTCTAGGTGCCAGTTCCACGCGACCAGAGCCTAGAAGAACGGGCAAGAAACTTACGGCCTGGTTCCTACCGTTTTTTTATATGATCCTTCTTACAAAGAATTACAATTAAACTAAATTAAGTTCTGAAGTTTCAGTGCGGTGTCAATTTAACTTAGTAATGATACACTAATGAGTTAAAAAAAAGAGAAAAAAAAAAGACATGAGACATTGGTACCAAACATTTGCGTAATTGATTGCGTAAAGATACGGAATATACAAGACACAACTTATAACTGGGTCATAATAATAAAACTTTAGATTATTTGGCGTTCCCTCGCTAGGCAAATACAAATTATTTTTACTACCTACCACAAAATTTCCTAACCAAAATTATATGGCGAATTTCGCAACAATTTATAACCTAATACAACAAACTCTGGGAACACTTTCTTAACTTTTTGTGGCACTTCCTTATTTATTATCCGAACAAGTTGTGATAATGTAGGATGTCAGAAAATGTTGCCAAAACAAACACCTAACTAGTCTCAGAGTATGAGACACGAATATTTTTACGACTCTTGAAAGAACTAGAAAGCTATCTAATTGACCCTTAAAAATATAATCTAGCTCAACGCTATCTAGTCTTGAACTATCTGAGTGGTGATGTTGAAACATCAGATTGATTTGCAAAAATAAAAAAAATAATTATACTTTCAATATTAAGGTTTTTTCAGAATGCAACCTTTGGTCAAAACGTTTTATTGCTAAAAACTAGTACTGTTTTTTCACTTAGGTACTAAGTATATGCATTTTATATTCGTAATAAAATTTTACTTTATTTTAGTATAAGCTACTATTATAAAAATAGCAGCAACTTTATATCAAACAAAAGCAAAGAATTTCCATAACTCAGCATGTGAAAATCACAAAGAGATTTCAAACGGAGCAGAAGCGTCTAGAAATGTTAATTTCGACACTAAAACAGACAGTATCTAAACTTAATCCCTGCTTTGTTTGACTTCAGAAGTTCCAATCTTGGAACAATGGAGTTGGAACAATACATATGGATAGACGAGCAATAATTCCTGTCTATGAATGATGATTAAAGTCTGACTCGCAGGCGGGTTTGCATGAGTTGCGGACTAAGATGGGGTGAGGTTATGAAAGAGTTCTATGAAGTACACTGTATCTACCGCACTGAAACTTCAGTACTTAATTTAGTTTAATTGTAATTCTTTGTAAGAAGGATCATATAAAAAAACGGTAGGAACCAGGCCGTAAGTTTCTTTCCCGTTCTTCTAGGCTCTGGTCGCGTGGAACTGTTACCTAAAATCACCTAGTATGTAAGACGATTCTAAATGATCCTTGTGATTTTACTGAATAAAGTAATTTTTGACTTTGACTTTGACTTTGACAGGAATAGAGTTATTTCTGCCTTTATTTTCTTTATTTTACACAACGTAACAAGCCCTACTAGAACACGAGTATAGCTTAAAGAAGTCTGGAAAATCTAAGAGATAAACCATTTTTTTATTTAAAATACTCAATAGCTCAATAATGCACTAGTTAGTCGATCTAACCAATCTTTACAGGATATTATTAGGTATCCTGTTAAGTCGGTGACTGACCAACCAATGATGAACACATTAGTGTGTGTGCAACCGCGGTGTATGGGCGAGTATTTTTAGATTGATTTATCTATAGTTATTACGCAAAACACCCTTCCGCCCGGACCTCGGTTACGAGTTGACGTGTTACCTGTCCCCTAGCAATTTTATTTTTAAAGTAAATTAAAATGTTTACCAAATAAATACGTTTCAAATATTCGGAGTTCATGAAGTGCAAAGAGCTCGCTGAGTGACAAAGTGCAGACGCCACAGAACGTGAAATAGTAGCTACGGGACGACTCTCCAATCGCCCCGCGCTCCGTCTTGGCCGCTCGCTACCGAAGCCGTGAGTCACCAAACACGTTCCTGAACACACGTAACCGCTTGACGTTGACGAGTACTACGGGTTTGTAAACTCCTCGCTTTTATAGCTGCCTGGTACTTCGGCATAGAACACGAGATTTTGCACACATTGCGCGCGAAAGCTTGCAGGGAGTTGCTATTTAATTTCGAACAGGCGGAGCATAATTTTACACCTTGCTCAGATAAATCCCAAAGTACAGCTTTTTGCGTTGCTCTTTCTTTTCTGTTTTTTGGTTAGAAATGAGTATGCTACGCACACCGGAAAAGGCTGGGTCAGACTCGGACCTCTACAAGAAGAACGAGAAGACCCACGGGCCGCTACTTCAAACTAGAAAACGTCGCAAAGGTGAAGCTCACGCTATATGCACGTCCGACGATGCGGTTTCGCCACTAGAGGAGAAGCTGATAAGAATGTTTAGCGACCTAAGAGATAATATTGACAGCAAGTTTGTCAAAATTGAAGCTAAATTATCAACCATTCAAAAAAATACTGGAGATATTGAAAAATCTATGGAATTTCTTGCAGACAGGTTTGAAGACATCGTCCTGAGAGTCGATTCTCTAGATAAACTTGTGAAAGAGAAACAAACTCAAATCAATTATCTAGAGGAAAAAATAGAAGACATGCAGCGAAATGCTCGAAGCTCAACTCTTGAAGTGAGAAACGTTCCAACCTCCACGAATGAAACCAAAGAACTGCTCTCGAGCTATTTAGTTGAGATGAGCAGTAGAGTTGGTGTCACTGTGGCGGCATCCGAGATTAAAGACGTGTTCAGGATCCCCGGAAAATCCGATACAAACAGGCCTATTATTGCCGAATTCACTACAACCCTGCAGAAGAATAAAATCGTTAAAGCAGTGAAAAGCTTTAATATCGCTAACAAAACCAGCAAGCTCAATGCATGTCACCTGGGGCTTAAGGGCCACAGCTCTCCGGTTTTTGTGGTTGAGCATCTAACTAGCAAGGCTAACCGCCTATACTACCTAGCGCGGGAACTTTTGAGGGCTGGCCAGTTCAAGTACTGCTGGACATCAAACGGAAAAGTCTTCCTAAGAAAAACGGATGGTTCACCCATCATTCTGGTAAAATGTGAAGAGCAGCTTGCTGCATTTAAACCTTTAAACTAGATAGTAAACTAGGAATGTTTGAATTGTTTTTTAACTTACCGCACTTCTATTATTTTATTTGCATGCATTTTATAATTATTGCCTTTGTTTTTTGTGTTCTTCAGTGTTACGAATTTATTTTTAAAAATGTTCAAAATATTTTAAAGTTATCGAATTTTATATTATATTTTACACGTGATTCTTTATATCAATTTACAATTTGCAACCTGTTTTTAAGCCATATTAAGACTCGGTCGTTTTTTACCACACTCATACTTATTTATACATCTGCTAATGACCAAAGCTATACCCATAAACTTTCAAATCACCATCAGAATATTGACATTGTTTTCTTTTACTCCTCCAATAATGGATAACGAAATTTACCAACAAGTGGACGATCTTAGTGTTGCTACCTCATATGAATGCTCCCCAGCAGAATGTTCTGATATTATCTCAAAACATAATACGCACTTAAAAGTAATCACGCAAAACATAAGAAGTATTTACAAAAATTTTGACGCCTTTGTTATTCTTTTATCCACTCTTAAATCTATTGACTGTGATTTGATCATTCTGACTGAGTGTCATCTATCAAGGGATAAACCAATACCTACGCTTCCTAACTACAACTCTTTCTCATCAACAACTTTCTCCAACAAAAACGATGGCATTGTTGTCTATAGTAAGCTTACCTTGTCATGTGAGATTTCAGAACTTTCTTTTAACGAAGCTACCTGTGTCTTGGTCAAGATTGAAAAACACACATCCATTATTGCCCTATACAGGTCTCCATCTTATCGAAATATCAACCCGTTCATTACATCCCTAGAAACTACACTTTCATCCCTATCTAGTTTTAAAAACGGAATAATCATGGGCGATATCAACATAGATATCAAGGAAAATAATTCCGACCCCATGAGCGCTGATTACCTGAATTTGACCTCAGAATTTGGATACCTACCAGCAAATACGTTTCCAACTCGCTACGGAAACTGTTTGGACCATGCCCTTCTCAGATCAAAAAATATAGCGGTCTCTTTTGTTTTACAGACTGCAATTACCGACCATTTACCGGTACTATTATGTCTCTCTTTAAATGCAGTCAACTCCAATCCCCAGAAATTCTTCTCAAAAATTAACTACAAAGTAGTCATTAACTCATTATCTACCAATTCTTCCATAATAGATATCTTGAGCATGTCAGATCCAAACAGAGCTGCTGACGCACTTGTGAGTGCCCTGAAAATGAGCATTACCCTAGGATCCATTCATAGACCTATTCCTTGTCGACAACGTATTTCCAAGCCATGGATAACCCCAGGATTACTAAGGTGTATCCGCCATCGGGATAGCATGCAAAAAAAAGTGAGAAAATACCCTAATGATTTATCACTGTCTAAAATCTATCGTAGGTACCGCAACTATTGTAACAACTTGCTTAAAAAACTAAAAATTACTTACGAACGCTCTGAGCTAGAAAAAGCAGCTGGTGATTCTAAAAAAACTTGGAAAGTTATTAAACGAATTACAAACATGACAAAAAATAAATCACAACCAACCGAGCTTATAAAATCTGAACCCCACCAAACAATTAACGTCATAAACTCATACTTCGCAAATGTTGGCAAATCTTTGGCAGAACATATTTCAAAGCAAGTTGATACCAATGCAATATCGTGTGATATCAAACAGCAAACCCATGTTAGATCTTTTGTCCTTATTGGAGTAACTCAAGAGGAAGTTGAGCAAACAATACTTGGTCTCAAGAAACACAGTGCCCCTGGATGGGATGGGGTTACTTCTGGGTTGCTAGTAATGGCAAGAAACATAATTGTACCTGCCTTAACTCATATTATTAATCTGTCCTTCGAAACAGGTATATTTCCCGCAGCCTTTAAGAAATCATTGATCCACCCCATACACAAAGATGGGTTAAGGGACAGTGTCCAAAACT
Source organism: Ecliptopera silaceata (assembly GCA_932527185.1). Classification (NCBI taxonomy): domain Eukaryota; kingdom Metazoa; phylum Arthropoda; class Insecta; order Lepidoptera; family Geometridae; genus Ecliptopera; species Ecliptopera silaceata. Next base: position 1,925,070 of record OW052205.1, on the reverse strand, counting down.
ACAGGCCTATCTCCATTCTTTCTTCTCTCTCGAAAGTTATTGAAAAGTTGCTGAATAAGAGACTTATGAAGTACCTAGAAACTGAAAACTTACTTTCCGATACACAGTACGGCTTTAGAGCAAATAAGTCCACCGAACAGGCGGTAGCAGGCCTTTCTGATTTAATTGTCAATAACCTTGATAATCACAAAAAATGTATTGCTCTGTTCCTAGATATGGCGAAGGCATTTGACACTGTTTCGATACCCATCCTTTTGAACAAACTTGAAAACATTGGAATTAGAGGTATTTCGCTTCAACTATTTCACAGTTATTTAACTGGAAGAACCCAAAGTGTCCGTATTGATGACTATGTAAGCAACGAAGAGTCAGTCTGCTATGGCGTTCCGCAAGGCAGTATTTTAGGCCCAACTCTTTTCATCGTATTCATCAACGAGCTATGTCTCTACACTCCCCAAAACGGCAAAATTTTCACCTTCGCCGATGATACAGCACTAGTCTTTGAAGGAGATACTTGGGATCAAACCCAGAGTTACGCCGAAATCGGTCTCAGCAACGTACTCTCCTGGCTGAATAAAAACTCCTTAACCCTAAATCTTAAAAAAACTAAATTCATCCCTTTCTCTATTCTTAAAAATAACTTACCTCTACTTAATATTAAGGCACACATTTGCGGCTTTCCTCTAAACAGTACTGTATGTTCATGTCCTCACTTAGACCAAGTATATTCCATTAAATACCTTGGCATCTTTATTGACAGTCAGTTAAACTGGATTCCCCAAATAGAGGCTATTACGGCACGGACTCGCAAACTTATTTGGGTTTTTAAAAATCTCCGGCATGTCGCCGACTTCCACCTGTTAAAAATAGTTTACTTCGCATTAGCGCAATCCATTTTAAGCTATTGTGTCTCAGTCTGGGGTAGTGCATGTAAATCACATTTAATTAAAGCGGAAAGAGCGCAACGATCTGTGTTAAAGGTTATGACCTTCAAGCCTTTTCGCTATAGTACTACCGCCCTTTATTCAGAATGCCAACTCCTATCAGTTCGAAAATTATTTATTTGCCAATGCATCGTTGCATACCATCGAACAGTTAGCTTTGAATCCGCCGATGGAACTTCAGTGCGTTCTTTTAAAGTTAGTTTATTTAAATGTAACACATCTTTTGCACGTCAAAATGGTTTTTACATGAAATTACATCTTTATAAAAAGATTAACAAAACATTAAATCTCTATCTCTTAACTAGTTATAAATGTAAGAAAACACTAAAAGAATGGCTTCTACAACTAGACTATGAGCAAACGGAGTCATTACTAATGGCGCTTAAGTAAATAAGTATAATAAATATGTATATCTAGTTATCTCTCACACACACATTACAACAGTACAACGCGATGTACCTACCTACCTAATCTAAAAATAATTATCCAAACGAGTGAATCACGTTTATATATTAAAATATAGTACATTACATATATATATAGATATTGTTTCCAAACCACCATGTTTAAATAAAATTTAATAAATTGTAATTAATTAGAAGAATGAATATTTAATTTAATTTAATCAGAATAATCTTATGTCTTGCTTTTCTCGAATGTATAACTTTTTAGTTTTTAAATTATAATATTATACGCTATAAAAGCAATTAACATAGCTTTAACTTTTATGTATCCATGTATTCAACTAATTCCGGCGGAGGGCATTGGTACTCCATATCACAGGATATTCCTAGTTTGGGTACCAATGTTTTCCAATCTGCATCTTCCGCAGAGATACAGTATTGTTCATTAACTAATGAATGTATGATGTTTGTTGTTGATTAAATAAATTTCATTTTCATTTCAATTTCATTTCATTTCAAAACAGTTTGTTTTTTGCCGTTCTTCTAGGCTCTATTCATGGAACTGGTAACTAGAATCACTTAGTATATAATACGATTCTAACGGCCGGTTTCTGGAAACCCAAATCACGATTGATCCGAGTTTGACACATAGTAATTATTTGATTTTTTCGTTGATCATCGTTCGAGGAACCGGCCGTAAGTGTTCTTTGTGATTTTAATTAATAAAGATTATTTGATAGTGTCTTCCTCCTTTTTTCTTAGAGTGATTCATGAAAGATAATCGAGTGGCCTCATAGGGCACGACTTTAACAGCTTTGTTCGGTTAGGCAATGATTTGTGTTGCTAAGCCATCAGCTTGATCTATAGCTAACTCAAAATAAAAAATAAAATTATTTTGTTTAGTGTATTTTTGTTGTGCAGTCTAGAATCTTAAACTAGTCTCGTGCAGCGATCCGTAATACTTACAATAAATCGAGACTTAACCTAAAATAAAGTATCACTTACTTTATTTTATCAGTATTTCCTTCTACACAGTTGTATAAACAACCATTATAACATTCACATGTCGAAACCAGTTGGTCGTTTCTATTACAATGAATTGGTACAATTAATTCTGTTGAATTAGGTCATAAAGACGTCAACACGTCATTCTGGTTAGACTCAATGGCGCAGAATCCTTTCAGGGCGGTGAAAGACGTCCCTCGGGTAACACACCCACAATGAATACCTGCGATTAGTTACGTATAAGGAAAGTTTTTTCATAGACCGAGGTTAAATCAACATCCGATAAAATATTATGGCAATAGAAAATATTTATTTACTTCATAATACTAACAAAAAATAGTGTAAGAAGGCGTAGGTAATAGGAACAATTAAAAGAACGAATTAAATATTTATTTATACCATTACTTACATACATATATGACACAAAACATTTAAAAATAAGTGTAAAAAGCCCGCCACTCAGCATAAGCTATAGAAACCATTGGTTCCTATAGCGTTGGTTTTCAGTGGGGCTCAAATTGAAATTATTGAAACTCAAGTCGGCAAAAATGAATATAATATACGAGAATACCACTTTACATTTACAGAAAAAAATATATTTATTTACAAAGAAACTTAAGACAAGAACAATATTTGCGAAATGTACATAGGTATTTATAAAATACATAAGAAACAATTGAGCTATCCGCAAACTGTTGCAAACGATCTATCTAGCTTCAAAAAATCAAAGAAATAACATAATAAAATTATCATTATCTTAGAAGGATAGGATAATCAAAACCTTTCTATCACGCACACATACACACTTTAACGCGTGGTTTTGTAAGAAGGTTTAATATGTGTTTCATGAAAAACTTAGTAATATCAAAAGTTTTTTGTCTCGAAGAATATTTCATTTCGTGACCTTGGTTCTTGCACAGATTTCCTTTCACCGAATTCTATCACGTATTCAAATATAGGTCAATGTAGGTATTCTTCGAGAAGGTGAATGGAGGAACCTTAGTCGTTTGTCATGATAATTTGTGGGGAAATTTTCAATAAAATTTTACGGACTTGGCATTGGCGTATTAATACAGAAACGGTAAATGTCCCTATTTCTTATGAAGAACTAGATTACATTATTTTAGTCAAATACAAAGAAATGGTTTTTTACTAGCAGATACGCGCGAGTTTGTACGTACTAACTAAGCCGTGGCGGTTGGCTAACGCCCTATCTTATAAAAAGTTAGCGTGGACTTTATGTCTTCATTACGTACGGTAATCAATACTTCAAGTCTGCGCTAACTTTTTATAAGATATACCGTAAGTCTTCACCTATATGGTGTAATTCACCCTTAGGCCAAAATCACCACCTAAAATAATTTCGAAAATAATTACAGACTTTTTGAAGCTATGATATTTTTACTTTGCAAACAGAATATTTTTAACGAACTGCATCGCACTTGTGTTTCTGAAGCGGGTCATGTTTAAAGTTTTTTAATTAAAATATGGATTAGTGTTGCAGTTGAAAATAAAAAATTGTGTACGAAAATTTTATTAAGTAGATAATTTTAGTTCGTGAACAATACAAAACAAGCCTTTGAGTAATAAAAACATAATTGTGATAGGTATAACTTCAAATACAACGTATTATTCGAAACCAAATAATATTATACAAATAAACGAACTTTTTAATAAATTATTTTATTGACAATAAGCTGCGACTAAAAAGTTAAAAAAAAACCCGCAGAGAAGCTAATTTTAGGGAAATATTATCTAATAAAACGCATAAATTCTCATTATATAACACAAGAAATCATCGGTTGTGTGGCAAGATAGGCAAAGATCTTGAAATCATATTTCATTTCTACCTAATTCTTATTTTCCGGACCCCACAGGACACGAAACTTACCTAATTAATAATGAATAAAACAAACTAACTATAATCAACAGCGTTAACTTTCTTACTAATGAACTAAGAAGCTTAAGATAGCTATACTAAGTATTGTCCTTCAACTGTATATAATAATGCTTGTCAAAAATATAGATGTAAATATTCCATACTTGGGACAATAATAAAATTACCCTGTAAAATAAAAATAAAGAGTAATAAACCCTATAAACTATGAGCGCCAGCCAACACTATAAACTATGAGTGACTGCCAACCCTATAAGAGGGAGTCGAATATAATAATGCTTGTCAAAAATATAGATGTAAATATTCCATACTTGGAACAATAATTACCCTGTAAAAAAAAAGTGAAGAGTAATAAACCCTATAAACTATGAGCGCCAGCCAACACTATAAACTATGAGTGACTGACAACCCTATAAGAGGGAGTCGAGGTAAAAAGTCATTGCTAGATAAAGTTATTAAATTATGAAAAAAATATATTTTAGACTGTCAGATTGAATTTGTAATTCGGTAGTACTATAATGCGCATTTAGCAAATTGATCAAAATATAAATTACAAGAAATAAATGCCTCAGTTTTGATGTCGAAAAAAATAACGACTGGTTTCTAGATTACATTTCTGTGGTTTTTATCGATATCATCACCCATAAGATACCAATTACTTAAAGAAATAAGTCTAGACAAGCAAATGAAGAATTAGTAACCCTATAATTATTTCGTAAAAACTACATTTATGAGCTATTTTTACATAAAACAACCAAATTTTTAAGAATGTATACCAGAATGTATTTCGCTAGTGTTTTCATTATTTTGTGCCAGTTACAAGTTTTATTTTATTTTATTTATTAAAGAAAATAAGTTAGTCAGCTCATTCGCCAGAAGCTAAAGCTTGTAAGAAAATACATTGTTTTATTTCACGTTTGAATAAATACAACGGTGCCAGAGGTACGTTAAACAAGAGGAAAATGTACGCAATTAATTACATAGTGTAATATTTACAGAAACTTGCTAGCTAGATTAAAAGACAGAGAAAGAAATAGTAAAAGAAATTAACTCTTTATTAAACGATATATTAACTCAAATGTAGTAATGTGGTTGAAACAAAATCTCAATTAAAATTAAAACTAGAAAAAAAGTAACCTTAATTCAAACCAATGTACTTGTTTTTCTGTTTCTGATCTAAAAATAAATAAATAATCGAATCAAAGTGCACTTGTCTTATGAAATCAAACAATTGTGTAATGGTTTTAAACTGTTTAGTACAAATGGATTTAACTATTACTTTAATGCATATAGTTTTGTAACAACTATATTTCGTATTACTCGGTTTTTTTTTAGTCTGTAGTTTTGTTGGCGGATTTCAGCGTTCCGGCTGGCAACACCATCAAGCTTCCTTGTTCATTCATCTGTCAAATCGACATTTTTCATTTCGCCGCTAGCCTAGCGTCGCAAACTTTCATATTTTATTAAAATTGTAAGTTTTACATTAAATAGTGGCTAAATTAGCATCAGTGATCGATGGCGGTATTGTAATTAGAAAGATATTTTCAGATTGGTGAATTTTGGTGTACACGACACTTTTTTTTCAACCCACGCGACGCCGGCTGCATATTTTTATCGTTGTAAATCCAAGCAATCCCTGGACTTAAACACCAGGTAAGCATTTATTCCAGTGGATTAGGGTTCTACACGCAATTTCTGTTAAAAAGTTAAACATTTTAACCTATATTTTTTCTTAGCACAATTTTCAAAATTATAATTTTTATTAGTAAATTCAACTAAATGCCACTTGTAAAACGTTCCCCCATGTGCAGCCTACATGCCTACCAAGTTTCAGAGCTGTCCGACCAGTAAAAGTTCATTTTTTATCCAATTTTAAGTTGTCTTTCATCGTCGTTGAACAAATTCATACTTGATTTTTTACTAGATTTTCTTTCTGTTACAGGGAGTTTGGCTTGGGCCAATCAGCTTGGCTTGGGCCAATCAGTTTCGTTAAGGCCAACTATCATCATTTTACAATATACCAGGTTTAGAGAGCTCGACCGTCCCACATCGGAGAGTTTGGAGCTCACCTGGTTTGGAACTATTCTTCTGTCCGCTGTACAAGTAAGATAGTGTCACAGCACTAGACAGGGTTCTACCGACGAAGCCAAGGGGGCTTCTGTTTACCGAAGGCCAGGCGCTTCTGTGTCCTGTGTTGGTAGACCCTAATACAGATAGGTAGGGACAATATTACTCGTTTTTATTTCCACTTTTAAGTGGATGGCGCTCAACTTAATTTTTCTTCAACAACTTAACCACATAACTCAAACTTAAATATTGACACCACCATATGCAATTCATTCCGAGAAACCCAAAAACCTTAATTATAAGACCTAAGCCCTTAGCCGGAGCATTTCTTCTAAATTGCCTTTTAGTTAGTGTAACTTGTGTACCTAGTTTTAAGTAATTAATCCATTTGTTTTCTAAATTTAATACAATACAAATTTATAATATAATATAGGCCTGCTTTTTATTTAAATCCCATGTATAGGTAGGTCTAGATTTTTATAGGTAACAGTTGCGACCCAACGTGTGGGGCTTTTCTCGGAATGGTTGTCATGTCGAATCAGCTGTGATAAAAATTGCATTTTTTTTTATTTATTGTGTCATTTGAGTTATGTGTGTTCTATTTTTTATTTTGTGTTATAGCGAAATAGCTTATGTTAGGTGAGTAAGTACCTTATTGTTACTTTTTATCATTATGTGTAACTGCTCACTGTTTTACTTTTTACAATGTGATGATTATTTTTAAGAACATTTGCAAAATATTTTTATCATGTAAACTTGAGGTGATTTGCATAATTGGTGGTATAAATTTATCAATCATATCTAAACAACTATGAATCTTAATCTTAAACATTAATTTCAACTTTTAAAACTAAAAACAAAATTTATAATTTTTAGGTTATATCCTCGGGCACAAAAAAGTTTCTTCTTGCATTTCTTTTTTGTTCTGTTTCAAATGTCTATTCTTTAGCTGCTTATTCATTAACATTCCATTAACCTTAGTCTTTTAGATCTTTAAAATTTTTCAAAACTTAATTTTTTTTGCAAACTTAATTTTTTTTTTCAGACATTTTTTTTTGTTTTTTTTTTTTTGACATTTTAGGATACGTTAGACCTTTCTGAATGCTACACAATAACAAACTCGTTCGTAGGATCCATACGAGAGATGCTATAGGCGCCGCCATAATGTCTTCCTGTAGAGTATTAATTGAATCTTTAGCCAATGTAACATCTTTTGACTCCTTCGTTTCATTTGAAGAGAATGTGTCAGATGCTTTGATGACACTCGAAGATAAGCTCAAGAAGTTTTCACAACTTTTGAAAGCTTTGGTCAGCCGAAGTTCAGGAAAACTTAACTTACATTCAGGCATTATTGTATCACTTGTTTTTCGATCATTGTTTGTTTCAGTTTTCAGATACAGGTTCAACCAGCTGTTCTGTTATGTTCCGGTTACATAACCTTCACCACCATTTGCACCTCAGGCGATTATTAAAAACAAATATTAGAATGTTCAAGCCATCGAGACAGTTCTTTTACTTTTATTCAAGCCTTTTGGCATTCTTGTAACTTTTTATATTTTATACTTTTTTTATAGAAATGTCTCGACGGTTCTCAATCATCATGTTTTTTTTGTTTGTCAAGGTTCATGACCACCCTTTACATGGTCTGGACTTGTCCTTGTTCTTGAAGACGGGAGCTACCCATCGCCGCAGTTCTGCGACGAATTCCCGTGCTTCGATGTTTTTGTTGTTTTGTTCAATTCACCAATAGTTTTATAAACATTTTTAGCTGTGTGTGGTGCCATGCATATTCTTTTATTACTTATACAATTTTTATTTTCGGCACCACGCTACGGTATTTATTTTAAAATTATTTAAACAAGTTTTCTTGTGTAGCTTCTTAGCTGAAGATTAATCGAGCATGGCTGGTTTTGTGAAAGTTTGTTAGACTTGGTCCTCTTATAAGCTCTCGCAGAGCTTGCCATGTCGAGAAATCCAAAGCTTACTTCTAGTTTTGTTGAAATCATTGTTAGGTTTCATTTTTTTTGTGTTGTTTGTAGTTGATGTTAGTTGTTTTCTTTTCGGAGAATGATTAGCAGGTTTGTTGTTTGTATTGTTTGTTGTTGACTGTTCTCCTTTTGGAGAATAGTTGGCAATTTTGTTGTTGTTGTTGGAAGGAGTGTTTCTGACCCGTGGTGAACCACGTACAGTGGTTGCGGATATTACGCAATTCACTGGTAGTGTGTTCTTTTCCATGTTTCAGAAGCACGTTGTTGTTCGTGTTGGGCCTTTAGTGGGTTCGATTACGAATGAACATGTTACTTTTACCCTCAACCGTGGATCTACCCCCATGATTGAGATTTTTTCACTACGGTCTACCCCGTTGGTGAGTTGAATTATACCGCGTCTACCCCGTGTGTATAATTCGTTTTTACCCTTAAACATGGATCTACCCCCATGGTTAAGATTTTTCGTCACTACGGTCTACCCCGTTGGTGAGTTATGAATTACACCACGTCTACCCCGTGGGTGTAATTCGTTTGCTTTCCCTCAACTATGGATTGAGCCCCATAGTTGAGACTTTTTCACTACGGTTTCACGCCGTCGGTGATATTTTTGTGTGCAGCTTTGCCTTTTTGTACTTTTGTTTTGTTTTTTTTTTCCTCAACTATGGACTGGTCCCCATGGTTGAGTAAATGTTTGATGTTCCATCGGTCAGAGCGCCCGGACGGGAGAGATAACTTTGTTTGTATTAACGAGTCCTGGCAGAAGGATTAAACATGGAATGATTGCTTACAGAAAAGATTGATTTTACATACTTTGGTATGTAATAACCAGCGCCCGGACGGGAGAGATTACTTTGGTTTGTGTTAACAGGTCCCGGCAGTTGGAAATATTAGGAATGGTTCGCTAGATTGAAAAGATTTTGTCCTCGCATACTTGACATCATGTGTGTGAGATGGTTGCGCCCGGACGGGAGAGATAACTTGGATTGTAGTACCAAGTCCTGGCAGAAGGATTAAAACATGGAATGATGCTTACGGAAAAGATTGACCTTTACATACTTTGGTATGTAATAACCAGCGCCCGGACGGGAGAGTTTTACTTTGGTTTGTTTTATCAGGTCCTGGCGGTTGGTTATTGTTTTGGTTTGGTTTGTTTACCTTATTGCAAGAAAGATTTATTTTTAAGTTCTGTAAATTTTGTAAATTTTTGTTTGTTTTCAGTTAATGTCGTCGACAGTACTTTTATGCATGACCAACATAAAGGTGCATGTTGTCATTTCGGTTTTTGTTTTCAAAGCAAAGGGGAGCGGTTGCGGTAACTCCTTCACAAAAATAAGCCTATGCCAGGGCGGTTTTTTGGAAACCCATACAATAAGCCTTATTCCAAATGCTTATCAAAATTTTGTCCTTGTTTTGTTCGTCTTTTCTTTCAGGAGTTTTTGGCAGCAAAGAGGAGCGGTCGAGGTAACTCCTTTACAAAAATAAGCCAATGCCAGGGCGGTTGGAAACCCTTACCAAAAGCCATATTCCGCTTGCTTGCCAAAACGTTGTTTGTGTTTTGTACAGTTTGTTTTTCCAATATTCGAGTGCGACGCGTTGATAGCGGCGTTATCTCAATTATTTTTCTTTCTACCTATAGAGCGGTTCGTTGGAAACTCTTACCAAAAGCCTTATTCCAATTCTTTTCATTTGTACTTGTATAGAGCGGTTCCTTGGAAACTCTTACCAAAAGCCTTATTCCAATAAATTGTAAATTCATTGTTGTTGTTATTTTCAGAGTCGGAGTGCGACGCGCTGATAGCGGAGTATCTCTTTAGAGCTTATGTTCTACTGATAATATTGTGTTGTACCTTTTACATACTTTGTCATGAAGTTTTTTATTAAACCTTTTGGTTAAATTCTATTCTTATAGGATAAGGATAGGGGCTTAGTTTTCTTTGCAGATGTTAGAATAATCTAACTTATCGTTTTCCTGTTTTCACAGTTTCAATTTTTTTTCAGACTCCGTCGTACTTTAGTGGCTGGGGGACCAGCTCGAATTTCGCGTTTTCGGCGCAAAATTCTTCTGATTGGGGGGGTATTGTAACAACTATATTTCGTATTACTCGGTTTTTTTTTAGTCTGTAGTTTTGTTGGCGGATTTCAGCGTTCCGGCTGGCAACACCATCAAGCTTCCTTGTTCATTCATCTGTCAAATCGACATTTTTCATTTCGCCGCTAGCCTAGCGTCGCAAACTTTCATATTTTATTAAAATTGTAAGTTTTACATTAAATAGTGGCTAAATTAGCATCAGTGATCGATGGCGGTATTGTAATTAGAAAGATATTTTCAGATTGGTGAATTTTGGTGTACACGACACTTTTTTTTCAACCCACGCGACGCCGGCTGCATATTTTTATCGTTGTAAATCCAAGCAATCCCTGGACTTAAACACCAGGTAAGCATTTATTCCAGTGGATTAGGGTTCTACACGCAATTTCTGTTAAAAAGTTAAACATTTTAACCTATATTTTTTCTTAGCACAATTTTCAAAATTATAATTTTTATTAGTAAATTCAACTAAATGCCACTTGTAAAACGTTCCCCCATGTGCAGCCTACATGCCTACCAAGTTTCAGAGCTGTCCGACCAGTAAAAGTTCATTTTTTATCCAATTTTAAGTTGTCTTTCATCGTCGTTGAACAAATTCATACTTGATTTTTTACTAGATTTTCTTTCTGTTACAGGGAGTTTGGCTTGGGCCAATCAGCTTGGCTTGGGCCAATCAGTTTCGTTAAGGCCAACTATCATCATTTTACAATATACCAGGTTTAGAGAGCTCGACCGTCCCACATCGGAGAGTTTGGAGCTCACCTGGTTTGGAACTATTCTTCTGTCCGCTGTACAAGTAAGATAGTGTCACAGCACTAGACAGGGTTCTACCGACGAAGCCAAGGGGGCTTCTGTTTACCGAAGGCCAGGCGCTTCTGTGTCCTGTGTTGGTAGACCCTAATACAGATAGGTAGGGACAATATTACTCGTTTTTATTTCCACTTTTAAGTGGATGGCGCTCAACTTAATTTTTCTTCAACAACTTAACCACATAACTCAAACTTAAATATTGACACCACCATATGCAATTCATTCCGAGAAACCCAAAAACCTTAATTATAAGACCTAAGCCCTTAGCCGGAGCATTTCTTCTAAATTGCCTTTTAGTTAGTGTAACTTGTGTACCTAGTTTTAAGTAATTAATCCATTTGTTTTCTAAATTTAATACAATACAAATTTATAATATAATATAGGCCTGCTTTTTATTTAAATCCCATGTATAGGTAGGTCTAGATTTTTATAGGTAACAGTTTAGATAAAAAAATCGACTTCCGTGTTTCAGGGCCCCCTTGTGTTTGTGGGAACACAGTCACCCCAAACTTATAACACCCGTCGTTTTTGCGTCGGGTTTAAAAATCAATGATGAAGAGAATCAAGTATAGATTTTCTTAGGACTAACAATTCTAGAAACATCAATTTATAGGTTTTTGTTTAGGTATGTATAAGTAGGTATTCAATAATTGTTAAACTATGGATGTTATTTATTATGTGACCATCATAATTATAAGAAATATTATAAAATGTAAATCCATAATTGGCTTTATGCGTTGTTTATAAGTTTTGTAAATTGTATATTAAGAGCTGTGGAATTTGTTTAATAAATAAATCTGATGATATAATTCGTAGTATAAATATTAATTCTCAAGTCCCAAGATTGTTTGTATATCAAACAATTCTGTTTGGTACACTAGTTCAATTACAAGAAACAACGTCCATCACAGATGTGTGCAGAGAAAACAAATGTTTGATGTGTCTGTTTGCGAAAGCCCTTCAGATTTACTCAACTATTGACGTCAGGTGTACACTGAATATTGACTAGTTCACTTATCTGGTTAAATGTTAGCCTTTGTAATTCGTCTGACTTAATAATGAAGATCTTGCTTGAAATGATTGGATGTTGCTTGAAATTATCTAGAAACAGTTTTGATAGGTTAGCTCAGTAGTTGTTGCCTTTTGTGCTGTCGTGGGTTCAATTCCGATCAAGAACATGTATGTGATAGCAAACATTTGTTTGTTCTACGTCTAATTATTATTATTATTTAAAAAAAATCACTTAATAATGACTAGTTCACTTATCTGTTTAAATGTTGCCCATTGTTATTGTATTTGTCTAATTTAATAATGACGATCTTGCATGAAATGATCTAGACATGATTTCGATTCAGATCAGTAGTTGCTGCCTTTTGTGCTGTCGTGGGTTCAATTCCGATCAAGAACATTTATATCATGGCAAACATATTATTATGTTTGTTCTGCGTCTAGTTATGTATTTTTAATTATTAATGAAGTCTTTATAATAAATAAAGTTAGTAAAGAATCTATTCTATCAGCAATCTAATTCCCATAGTACAAGCTTTGCTTAGTTAAGTAGAGCGCGAGGTGTGAAATATCCGTAATTATTATTTTATATTATGTTTGATAATAGTTAAATAAGTACTATTTAATTAATTTTTTCATCTGAATTATTATATGATATTTGAATTGAAGTTTGATAATAGTTAAACATAGTACTATTTAATTTATCGTAAATACTAGGCAAATATTTCAATTTGTAGGAAAAATAAGTACCAGGAGAGCATAACAAACAAAGAGTTTGAAATCAAAACCGTGTTGTATTTGACCTCATTTCATTTCAATAAAGGGATACGTTGCTATACCGACCTTTACACATAAAACATGCTACAGCAGCTTGCAACAGTAACTGTCACCCCACATTATAGTTCAAGAGATAGTGATTTTTTTATTATATTACACCGTTTTTTAGTCAAACGTCAAAACCTTTTAAGTAAGTTTTAGATTTTTTCCATTTAGATTTTAAGCTATACTCGATGTTATAATAACGTTATGCAATACTTGTTTAGATCAGTTTCCAGTTGCTTAAGTTGATTGATTAGTCGTAAGTAGTTTTAAGCAATAATGTATTTTGTTTGTCTGTTTACTTAATAATGAATTCTTAAAGATGTTTAAGCTAACTAGTACCCAGATATTTTACTTCAAAATATACGTATTACGCTTAATTTAAATACAATTCTACATGCTCATTAGCAAAGTAACAATTTCCAAACCAAAATCATTTTTCCAGGAAGTAATCAAAATACGTACACTTGAATCCTTTGAAGTCTGTGCCAATTAAGTTTGAACAATCTCACTGCACATTTATAGAGAAATATCTGCGGTCGTCTCTCAAACTATAAGGTCTATCCAGTAGTGTTATTGCATTGTTATTACTTGGGTTCCGTATACGCTGTCTGCGGATGGAATTTGAATTCGAAGTAGATTATACCCCGAAATTTGTCTAGGGACGTGGACTATGTAATTGATTCGGGATTCCTGAAAACGATACGGTTTGTTTCGTTATTTCAAGTTACATTGCGCCGCGTCGGAATGATTTTTAAGAGAAGACGCAAAAACTTCTTAGCAATAACGCAGTGTAACCCAAAATAACTAAACAGTCTTATAGTTTATCCTAGAAGCCTCTGTCTGTGGTTTTGGGGATATTGTTTGCGTGTTTTGGGAAATAAAACGAAATAGCTTGACTATATAAATCCCTAGGCATTTGGCAGATAAGGTATATTATGTACTTTTGTATATTTTATTGAAAATGTTGAGCCTCTAATCAGTGATCAACTTCTTAATTAATTTTAACAGATTTAAACATTGTTTCTTAATTAAATAAAATGAAAATACATACTATATAAAATATTCACACGACCGCGTGACAAATATAAATAATCATGTAGGTAATCTATTTTTATATATTTCTCCATAGCAAGCGTGTGTGTTTTTAAAAATCTTATCCAAAAAATATAAAATTATTTATATACCATCAGTTGATATTCTGTTCAATTAAGAATATAAGACCGCCTGACAAATATAAATAATCATGTAATCTATTTTTATATCGTTCTCCATAGCAAGCGTGTGTGTTTTTAAAAACCTTATTCAAAAATTAAAAAAATATATAAATACCATCATTTCATATTCTGTTCAATTAAGAATATAAGACCGCGTGACAAATATAAATAATCATGTAATCTATTTTTATATCTTTCTCCATAGCAAGCGTGTGTGTTTTAAAAAACCTTATTCAAAAATTAAAAAAATATATAAATACCATTAGTTGATATTCTTATTAAGGATACAAAAAATACAGCAGAAAATTAAGCAAACGATGAATTATGTTTCTAGGCTCGGTATAAATGGGAACAGCGGGGGCTTAGCGGGAGTTTGTTACGTGAATAAACACAATATGTTTCCTAATTGAAACAAGTACTTGTTACGAACGTTCATAAGTACAAGGTGTAAAAGACAAATACAAAAAACTTTCGTTCTTTTCTTTTCTTTACATCTTATATAGATGCTTTATCAATTCTTTTATATGCACCTATTTCTAAGCATGTGGTGTTTACTTGTAATAGGTTTGTACACATTGAATAAGAACCTTTATGTTTAAGTTTTTTGGATGTGTTATGTATAAACTGTGGGTGAACCTAAATAAATAAATAAATAAAAAGTGACAGTAGTAAAAAAAACAAAACAAAACTGACTTAAATCGTCGATAAGTTGAGAAGCAAAGATGACCTAGAGATGACCACAAAAGTAAGACTATATAAATAGTATCGTCATAGTATAGTAAGCTATTCGCAACAATAAAATCGTTTTAATACATTTTATTAAATACCTATTATTTTATTTTTCTAACGTATAATGTTTCTGACTATTTTCTCTATCAGCATTCTAGTTCCCATAGTATATGCTTTGCTTATTTTGGGACTGCCAAGTGAGAAATGTAAAAAAAAAAAAACAAAAATTAAATAGAGCAATCATTTTTTTAAGTAACGCGATCACAAGTCTGTACCTTATTTATCTAATAAGAAAATTTTATAGGATAATACTATTTTATTTTCGGACTACAATGCCAAGTGTGTAATGTCAAAACAAAAATCAAAAAGGTAAATAAGGCAATGATTTTTTTAACTAACGCGATCACAAGTCAGAAGATATTTTATTTATCTCTTAATTGATAAGTAATTTTATATGATAATACAATTTTGATATATAAGTCCTTGCACTCAAAGAAATGAGTTAGAAAACTATCCACAGCCTTATAATTATTTTTTGTCGATACTTTTTTACACCTTGTACATTGCATGATTGGTGTGGGAATTTCGTTTCCTTCCCTTTAATGAACCTTCAATATATATTCAGTTGGTTTCGTAACTGATATCAAATGACTAAAATTTAATTGTTTTTGGGTTACTCCCAATATACCTATGACTGTCCCAAAAGTGCTAACAAAATAAAACAATAAATCTATTTTTTTGCGTTTTTTTTTTCTGATGAAAATGTTATGTATTAGACAAATAAGTAAATGCTAAAATGGTTAAAATGTTGAGAATAAGTACTAATCACAAAGGTAGGTGATACAATTGTAATAAGTACAGTTTTATTATATGATTGCACAAATTGTAATTAAATCAATTATAAAAACATAGTTTTAGCAAAAACTCTAATAAGCTTCAGCTTCATAATAATAAAAGCTGTAAAACGATTTCAAATAAATCTTTATCCATTTAAAATCCCGTCATCAAACACCGCTATTTTTTGTTATTTTTAATCCAATTACAAACCATTCTTTGTTTAACGAGAACTCTCGCCCAACCATTTAAGGTTCAAATTCGCAGTATTGCATCGTTATCTTGACCTCACAGTTTCTTGTTCAACATAATATCTTGCGTCCTAATTTGGGTCAGACCTTTCCACTATCTCGAGCTTCTGTAATACATACATAATGTGTGTATGTATTAACATATTGTAAGCATGCAATCTTATTATCCTCCTTTATGAAAATAACAAAGGCTTTGAGAATTTTTTTTCGATATTTTCTTGTTATTTGCAAACGCTCAAAGGATCTTGTATGGTTAACGATGTTGAGTTTATAACAAAGTGTGATAAATGTAGTGCAATTATTTTTTTCATATTTCTTGGAACCTACAATCGTTGGAATGGAGACCGCGTTTAGGCAAGCGTAGCGTAGGCCTTCCAGCGAGATGGAGCGACGATCTGCGGAATGTAACGCAAACACTGGATAAGAAGAGTCGAAGACCGGAGTCAGCGGGTCTTGGGAGAGACCTACGTTCGGCGACGGATTGATATATTATGATAATTTTTTATCGTCATCGTTGACAGGCGTCACAGCTCAGTAGCTCTGCCTTCCATGCTGTGGGTCGTGAGTTCGATTCCCACTCAGACCAAATGTTTGTGCGATGAGCATAAATATTTGTTCTGTCTCTGGTTGTTTCTATGTAGGTATTACATGTATGTATTTATAAAAAAATATATATTTTAATATTCTTTAAGCAATTCGGTACAAGCTTTGCTTAGTTTGGGACTAGAATGTGATGTATGAAAAGTCCGTGAATATTTATAGGGTTTTTCCAAATAACAAATGAATTTATACCAAATAAAATTATAATTTTGTAAATATAAACCTAGTTTCATAAACTTTGGAATTAATAAAACTGAAAAAATGTTTCGGATAATTTATTCATGAAACGGCTCTGTCGTGAATTTATTTAAATAAATATAATGCTCCAACTATTATTATTTGCTGGCAAATTTCTTACAAAAGAGTGACGTGATATAAAATATTTATGATTATTTTTACCATATTTGTTTTTATCACGTAGTGTAAAACTTCATATGAAATATCTCATCCAGGGACGTACTACCACCGTACCTATTTCTAACGCTAAGCAGTGATGCATCATCGTGTTTCAATGCCTGTATATAAAAAAACAATAACATTTTTAGCTTAGTTATGTATTTTTAGATCATTGTTTTTAGTGCCATATATGCACTAAAAATAATAAGCTAAAAATAAATTTAATTTGAATAAAATATCACATTATTAGGTAGGTAATACCTAACCGTAACACCTAAATATTTAAGGATTTATTTAATCTTGTCAGTAATTTTCTTAAACAGATATTTAATCTTCCCTGTAGATAACATCTCCTAATAACGTCATTACAGTCTTCTACGTAACTCGACGGCTTTAGAAGGTAAACGCATTTTTATCGAACTCGCGTTAAGCCGTTAATCAGATCATGATACACGTTACTTAATTTTATTTTTATATATCTGCGTAATATTATTATTTAACAAACATATTGTTGGAACAAGACATTCTCTTATATGGTTAGGACGTGCACAGTGAAGTCATGAAATGCGCCTGTCACTCTGAGACTGAAAGGCAATGCAGAAGCTTTAAAAGAATAGATACTAGTCAAAGTCACGAGCGCAAACTAGTTTAAGATAAAAATACTTTATTGCACACCAAAATTGTTTAAAATTACATTTAAGAAACTAAAACGTAATTATCTGTAAAGACTTAAATCAACAAGGCTGTATTAATGACCCACATAAATAACATCCGCAACATTCAAAAACCACTAATCACCATCTTAAAAGAACGCCAAACGACGCCAAAATACGCCCTCTAAAACCAGGAAATTCCTTAAGCGTCATTGTGCTAGAACAATGGAGTTATCTGAACAGTACGAGAGATACTTCATTATATTGCTCTGAATAACAAAAGAACCTTAATCGCTAGGGATAGTGGGGCATTCGGATGACGACAATAATGGGTGAACCCTAGCTGTCCATAGATGATAGTGATATGTCAGCACTTAAACATACATTCGTATTCTATTATGAGGGGTGGGCGGAAATAAATGTGAGAGTCGTAATCGTGTCGTAACGTCAGCACATTCAAATTACACTGCGCGGTGACGCTGCAACGTTCAACATTTTTTTGACATGACAACGTCTTATAATTCGATAGAGCCGGCTGCACGCACAAAAAAACATGACTCATGCGGCGTTACCTCTCTCTGAGACTCATGCGGCGTTACCTCGCTCTGAGGCGTTCCATGAAGTGCAAGCAAGAGCGCGGAACGAGCGACAAAGAAGCACAATCGGCCTTTGCGTTTGTTGTCACGTTGAACTATCGTCAGTAAACCGACTTTACAGGCAACCATTTTTATTTTTTTAACCTATACTGTCCCACTGCTGGGCAAAGGTCTCCCCCAAAGCCTTCCACTTATCCCGGTCTTTGTCGACACTCCACCAATCCTTCTCCTGGGCGTCCAGATCATCCTTCCAACGTATACATTACCTCTTCGTATACATAAATTGTCAACAATAATACGGTAAGTTGTATTTGTCTATGAACACACTAAAACAGTCTAAAGCAAAAAAACAATAAAATAGATTAACTACTAGTTTATCTGTCAATCAAACTTTTTTTTGACGTGACAACGTCTTATAATTCGATAGAGCCGGCTGCACGCACGAAAAAACTTGACTCATGAGGCGTTCTGAGGCGTTCTGAGGCGTTCTGAGGCGTTCCATCAAGTGACGTTGTCACGTTCAACTATCGTCAGTAAACCGACTTTACAGACAACCATTTTTTTTATCTCTTTTTGTGACCTGCGTATACATTTTTTTTAGATACTATAAAAATCTATCAATCTTGTTCCGAAAAGAATCGGTATTTTAGTCGTATTATGATCCAATCATGATGAGTCATGTCATGATTTACAACCAAAAATATGCCATAACGCCCTTGATATAGAGTTCATGGACACCGGCCAAAACCTATAAATATATCCCCTAGTTCTTTTCTCGCCAAAAACAATCTAGAAGTCATTATTATCTTAATTTGAACTGAGTGAACACAATAATATGAATTTGTAAGATTTTTCGTTCTAGTTTCTGGGTTTTGAGTTTTATACAAAGAAGTACAAAACAACGAGAATGATTACGTAATTTGCTCATAATGATATTTGGTTAAATAAATAAATTGAAAAAAATAATTAATAATAGACAGCAAGAGAAGTTTTGCTGTCTATTTTTGACTTTTTTTTCAATTTTTGACTATTCGCACAATATCTTTGTAAATTATACCCTGTGTCATTCTGAAGTACATTATTGTAAAGTTTCATTAGAATCCATGTAGTAGTTTTTGCGTGAAAGAGTAACACACATGTGTACCATCCATACAAACTTTCGCCTATACAGGGTGGCGCAAAAGAAATGACCCTATTTGGTTCAGCTATAACTTTTTTTCTAAATTAGAAAAATAGATTTAGGTTTTTTTTAATGTATATTTGGTTCATTAAATTTTGTACCATTAGGATTTAAAAATTATGTCTTTTAAATAGTGACCTCCAGAGTTGATGCAAGCTTGAGCCCTTTTTATGACATTTTGCATAACTTGCCGTAACACTTCCTGCGATATGTTCCTTTTTTCTTGATGAATGATTTCTTTTAGAGTTGCGATATTCTGTGGCTTGTTCACATACACCCGAGATTTCAAAAAACCCCAAAGAAAGAAGTCTGGACTGGTCAGATCGGGTGATCTTGCAGGCCAAAGCAAATCGCCAAAACGAGAGATAACTCGGCCTGGAAAAGCGTCCCTAACTGAGTCCATAGTGTCGCGCGCTGTGTGTGCCGTAGCGCCGTCTTGTTGAAACCAGATGTGCTCCAGCCTCAATTCGTCCAAACTGGGTATCAAAAACTCACGTAACATGGTTCTGTAGAGTTCTCCAGTGACGCAATTGCGTGGCACGTTGCCTCGTTGATGTTTCTGGACACTCTTCCACATATTCGCGCACAGCATCGATATTTTCAGCTGAACGGCCTGTTCTTGGTCTCCCAGACTTAGGTCTATCCAATGTTGAATCCGAATTGAGCGACCAATCGGTGCCGGACGGTGGGGAAATCGTTGACGAAATTCACGTTGTGTTTTTATCACTGATGAATTATTCCGTAAGAACATTGACACGATTATTCCACGTTCTTGAGGAGTAAAACGGTCCATGTTTATTTTCAGTGTATTTTACATTTGTTCACTACACAATTTTCAACAATAGAATGACAGGAAGTGTCATATAAAAAAATAAACAGTGTTTTCTTTAGTGCCCTTACTTTTGCGCCACCCGTTATAATGTTAGTAGGAAGGATGTTACTAACTAATGTTACTAATTTTCCATAGTGAATTGAAAGTTAGTAACATTAGTTTGTAATTTATGTTTTATAATATAAAAAGCTGGTACTAACTGGTAACCTGTTCACTTGATGTAAGGTAGTTTTTTCCTTTAAAAATACGTTTATCAGA
This sequence comes from Ecliptopera silaceata, assembly GCA_932527185.1. Classification (NCBI taxonomy): domain Eukaryota; kingdom Metazoa; phylum Arthropoda; class Insecta; order Lepidoptera; family Geometridae; genus Ecliptopera; species Ecliptopera silaceata. Next base: position 1,904,493 of record OW052205.1, on the reverse strand, counting down.
AGTCTTAGATTAAATACATTAAGGACGTACCTAGTGAGACAATGCAACGTTCTCACTCTCAAAAAGTTTTAAAGTCACAAGTCCAAGTTTATGTATTTTCAGGCAGATGAGATTTTTTTTGCTATAAGTTTCACTGCCAAGGATAGAGAGAAGTGGAAGGGTTTAGGCTAGGCCTTTGCCCAGCAATGGGACGATACAGGCTAAATAAAAAAAAAAATAGTTTCATAAACATAACAAAATCTATTTTAAAAATGTAATACAGATTAATCTTTAAATTCTTTACCGGAAGTTTCAATTTCGATTTTACTCAATTTCAATTACAGCAACTGTAAAAAATGTTTCACACTCGTCCAAAGAGAAAGCCGCAACCCAACCAATTAGTGTTCAACTTAAAAAGTTTGAAACCTTACATACGGAGCCCAAATAAAACAAGTGAAAGTGAATTTTTTACCAATTTAATTAACGGCTTCCATTGGTGGTTTTAAACGTATTTTTACAAGAATTTCCAATTCTGAATACTGCTTTGAGATATTGGGTTTTGTTTATGTGAACTTTTTGAAATACTTTTTTCAATATAAAATTAATTTGATATCAAAGCAGCTTATCATATGAAAATAATAACGTGGTATTAACAAAAAGTGATAAATTATGTTTATTTTTCTCAATGTTTATATGTTCCTATGAATTTACTATATTTCACATTATAATAAATATGTTATAAATAAATACGTAAATAATGACGTATTTGAGATACACTGCGCGTCAACATCAGCTTGACTGTCGAACGTTTTTGTTCAGTCTCAGATCACGTGGTATTTTACAATTTATATGCAAATTATACAGCTTTAAAACTAGCCACTATAAAATCTAATAACACCAACATCTAAACACACAAGCGACATTTGTTTACGATACAGTTTTAGGACTATTTTTCATCAAAATATTCGAATCTGGGCCTTGATTAGTATTTTTATTTAAATTAAGGCCTAGATTTTGAAATGTTCTTATCTAGCTTTGGAGATTATGATAAACATTAATTACATATTAGCATATTTTCTAGACAAGCAACTCCTAGACGATCTACAGTATATAATAATATTCTCAAACATACATCTCAAAAACTAATTAATTAATCAAACTAATATTCACTACGTCAAACTTATAGCAATATCAAATAGTAACAAAGTTCATATTTACTGTTCTGTTATTAAATCTCAGGTTCCACTTGCACCAACCTTAATCGTGGATTAGCCGTGAGTTGACTTAGCCCGTGACAGTAATCCCTGGTCGCTTTAACCCCCAACGGGTGGTATAGCTGAAGCGTCGGCAATGTTGCACTTTTGGTAGGAATAATTTTAACTATGCTTCAAAGAAACGTTATACAAGGGTTGTTAATATAAAAAAATATAGATGTTTGTTACAGTGCATGGTGTGTGCGTTAAGCGTAGCCTTTCTATTTCAAAATGACAATAAGAATCAGTTTTATTTTGTAGTGAATTGTAGACCGTCGAAACAGAAATAAAAGGGTTAATATAAAGTCAAAGGTAATTCAATATTGATCGATTAAAATATAAGTTAATCACAACTATTTTAATGTTTTACAGCAACGCTGGTTTATGCAAATTGTTATAACTAATATAAGAGTATTGCATACTGGTTAACGCTTGGTTAAAGTGTGGTGCAAACGTGTATAAGGGTGTGACTGTAATGTGGCATAGAGTTTACAGAACAGCGTAATAAGGGTTTACCAGGTTAAGGGTTATGGAATTTGATTTAAATTTACTTGGAAGTTATGACTATTCCCTGTAATACGAACTTGAAATTATCATTATGAAATATTAAATCAAGAAACCGTATAATAATTATCACACAATACTGACATAAAAATATATTAAAAAAACGAAAGGAAAAAATTATATTACTAAGCCATCGTATCTTTTGATAAAATTTAATACCTTCGTCTCATTTTTATAAATACAAAAAGAAAAGGACAGACATACAAAAACACCATTTCGGCCATTGCAACCATTACGGAGTACGAATTGTAACTTGGTCACATAAAGATTACATTACTTTTATTACTACTTCTGGCTTTTTACCGGAGTGCTTTAGGGTTCCGTGGCTTCCAGCAAAAACGGACCCCTAAACTTTTGGGTTAACTGTCTGCTCTTCCGGTCTATTAACTGATTATTTTCGGTTTTACGTTGTCGAACTTTTTGTTACGACTTCAAACTTTTAAGGTTTTTTTTACATGTCTCGTTTTCATTGTGTGTTATAAAAAAAAAATATTTAATTATGTTTTTTCGTAATACTTTCATATCCAATATATGATAACCAACTTAATGGCTAAGCTTGTTAAGAATTTTTTAACAAAGAATTGAAATCTGGTCAATATTAAAAGCCGTGGATTCGAATCCCACCGAGAACAAACATTTGTGTGCTGATCACTGTTTTATTAAAATCTAGTTTCCATAGTACCAGAAGAATAAAGAAAAAAAACGAAAGTGTGATTTGTGAAATATACTTAACCATTGTGTAACCATTATTCATGTTTTTTACTATCTGTAATTTCTCTGGTGTACCAATAGTTATCTATCTTTTTATATATTTATTTTTGCCGGAACCCCTTACTATTTGGTAGGGCTTGACCAGTTTCGAAACGATTCGTGTCTAATTTTTTTGTCATTGCCTACGTGACTTGGAATGTCCAGTAACTAATTCCAGTAACTGTGTCCATTTGGCAGCGGACGCGCAATTTACACTGAAGGTCCATTTCTATCTCATTTTTATTGAAAACTGGTTTTTAGCGCCAAAAAAAAACTTAATACATGTATTTTTTTTCATAGTGTTTTGTGGTTTTTACCCAACTACGCATAGATAAGAGTTATAAGTCTAACAAAAAGTTAGTAAAAAGGATGTCAAATGCAGCGTTTTACTAGCCAGACTTTCTTTATATAAGAGTAAAAGGGGTCACTATTTATATGCTTAAAACAAATGACAATGGACTTCATGAATAATTGACTTAATAAATGTATATTGAAACTATAAAATATACGTGAATTGATAATGTTTTAATTGCACAAAGACTAGTTGTTTCAAGTTTTTTTTTTAATCTTAGCTATATTTGTTATCCAATATGTAGACGTCAAGAGAGACCTTTGCCCAGCTGTGAAACAACATGGGCTATTAAAAAATATAAATTGTTGACGTTTATAACAAAAATACTTTTATGAGTTTTATAAATGTAATAAAAAATAAAAAGCAGGCAGAAGACGATGGTTTAACAAAAACTGGTTTCTATCCAATTGTAAAGTAAGCCAAGTGTCCATATTAGGGTTGCCCCAAATAATTCTAATGGGGATAGGGATTCTGTCCTCACACCTCTATTAAGGCATGGAATATGAGAGTTTCAAGCAAAATATAATATTTTCTAAAATATCTTATTATCGCAAAAATGCTTGATTTAATAAAAAAACTTAAGCTTGACCTTAAGAAAGGTTTAAAAGAAATGAGTTTATATAATTGTTGTTATTTAAATAATATACAAAATGACCATAAAAATACCTAAAATATAAAGTTTTTTTCAGCTCAAGTTCTTTGGATTCCGTAGCTTTTTCTCAATTTCAGTTATGTAACAAAATGTTGCATTCAAATCATAAAAGCATGCATACATTTAAGCCTGAATTTGGCTCGCAAGCGCTGACCACAATCGTTTGCTATCAGTACGAAGGGGTAACTACCCTTAGCACCCAGATTCTAACTGTACGATCTGGCAACACTAACGCTATTTATTAACCAGTCAAACTGCCCAATGTCACAGAGTAGCAAACGCAGTATAATCAATAATGTTGCCTTTTAGCCATTCTTTTTTTTTTTTTTTTTCTTCCCAAAGGTTGTCTGGAAGAGATCGCTTATAGCGATAAGACCGCCCATTGTACCATACTTTTAGTTGATATTCACTGTCTGTTTTTTGAAGTGAAAACTTCTTTAGCGGCGCTGGGTGGGTAAAAACTTTCAAACTCGCGTCAGGGTCACGTGACGTCGAAAAAGCGTAAGATCTTATTTAATTTTTATACATTGCTCGTAAAACAAGAGACGACAAAAGAACACACTTGCGGTCACGCGACGTATGACTCAAACAATTAAATAGTGTTGTGGCGACATCGTACAAGGCGAGTACAAGGCGCTGCCAACACGCGGTGCGGTGCGGAGCGCGGAGGCGGAGGACCGAGGAGCGGCACTCGCGCGCCGGCAGCCGACAGACGCTCTGAGCACCCTCGCACGGGAAACACGTATCGCTCGCCGCGCGCGCATAACCAGATAGACGCTATTATATCGTACGAATCGTTTCGCCTAACTTGTATTTAACTGTATCGCTTCCATCTTATTGAAGTGAAAACTCAGTCAGGGTCACGTGACTCGTGACGTTCATCGAACGTGACGTTCATCATTCGTTGTCTTCGTCGTTGTGTCAATGTCAATGACATGACACAATCACAATGACACAGACACATTCGCGCTTGCGCGAATGTGTCTGTGTCATTGTGATTGTCATTGTCATTATGACGACTGTGGTTATATTTTTGAAGTGAAAACTTAAAAGTGAAAACACATTCGCGCTTGCGCGAATGTGTCTGTGTCATTGTGATTGTCATTGTCATTATGACGACTGTGGTTATATTTTTGAAGTGAAAACTTAAAAGTGAAAACACAACGTTAATATTGAAGTTTTCACTTCTGCCGGCACTCCCGGAGTGCTACCATTTTTTTTCTTTATTAATTGTGGTGTACGTTATATTCTATTTCTATTCTATTCTATTCTACTAGAGATGTTGGAGGGACGATCTCGACTCATACGCGACAGAGAGGTGGATGGATGCAGGAGATCGAGATGAATGGAAGAGTTTGAGGGAGACCTTTGCCCTGCAGTGGGACACAATAGGGTAAATAAAAAAAAAAGGTAGCACTCCGGGAGTGCCGGCAGAAGTGAAAACTTCAATATTAACGTTGTGTTTAATTATAAGTATAAAAGTACTATCATTTATGAGGTAGAATACAATGTTTATGTTTTTATTTTTTATTATTTTTTATTTTTCGCCCTGTGCCGCCTAAACAGAGCAGCACACTCAGGCACGATAGAAAGAGTGGGAGATACTAGTTCCTCTCCCTTCCCCTCGATCTTACGCTTTTTTGATCAGCATCACGTGACCCTGACGCGAGTTTGAAAGTTTTTACCCATACAAAAAAAAGTGCTCAGCGCCGCTAAAGAAGTTTTCACTTCAAAAAAAAATTAGAGATGTTGGGCTATCAATAAGATAGCTCAACTGTATTTTAGTAATATTTACAATTTATAAATACTATAATTACCGTCAGTTTGTCTGTGAATAATAATTTCTATCTACTTTAACAAAAATAGATGTCTTTATTAAAGTTTATATTTTGGTATAGTTAATACATAATATATGAAACAAAAAAGTTCTAATCAAAAGAGAAAGACGAGCTTATCCGTAAATAGTGATTTCCTTCTGTTAACCCTAAAAAAGCCTTCGATGTATTTCTGTTAGAATCAATTTTGATCATCCTCTGGTTTTACTTAAATTATAATACAATCAATTACGTTAAGATAAATTTTGATTATTTTACATGTTAAAAACATCGCCCGAGGAAATACCATCGTTTCTAATTCTACCACCAAATATTGCTATTGTGCTCGTTGCCAGTGTAATGTGCCACACACTTATAGTCTAAGATCCGGCTGCAGGATTACTGCGCTCATCTGTTTTTTGCTGAAAACCAAATTTTTATGTATACATATTTATAATTAGGAGAATATATATTTATCAGGTTGCCTAGCAAAATTTGGCCGCCAGTATGTTTAATTAAATTATTTTTAATTATTTTTTGGGAAAAATATCGTTCACTTGTTTTTTAAATCAAATAACGTCTACATCATGGCAATTAATATGAATACTCAAAAAAATCAGCAACCCTTATTTGCGGGTAGATTTAATTAAGCAAACAATATGATAAAAAATGGAAAAAGACATAGCTTTAATTTGATATGCAATTAATAAATAAACGTTATGCACGTATAAATATATCGAAATCATACCTGTTTACACCTGGCTGCGAAGAGGTGCGGCCAAGTACGCAACGGCAACCGTGATTTTTTTGAATCTTCATATAAATTTCCATGATGTAGACGTTGTTTTATTTAAAAAACAAGTGAACGATATTTTTTCCCAAAAAACAAAAAAAATAATTTAATTTAACATACTAGCGGCCAAATTTTGCTAGGCAACCTGATAAATATATATTCTCCTAATTATAAATATACATAAAAAATCAGTTTCCAGCAAAAAACAGATGAGCGCAGTAATCCTGCAGCCGGATCTCGTACTATTAATTCATTTTAGGTCACAGAATGGACGCCAAAAATATTCTAACACTTAAAAAAATATATTCAGGCAAAAATATAGCTCTTTGTAAATAAATTTTGTATTTCATTGAAAGGGTATTCGAACCGGAACATACACGAGCCTCAAGGTATTTGCAGGTAGCCTATAATTAATTATTTGGTGTATTGATACTTTATTGGATCACTCATGCGAGTACCTAAAAATTTTACAAACAGTTGTATTTTTTTGTTTTTAATCTGAGTTATCGTTGACATTGTATAAAAACTAACCTAGTTAACTGTCACATAACACGCTATTTAAATCCTCATATTTTATCTAGAATACTTACCATAAACGTTATACATAAAAAAAATGACCTTTCATTACATATTTACTCGAAACACTATCACAGCAAATTTCGCTTGCGATTTTAATTCTCCTTCACTGATGAGACATCATTAATAACAGCATTATTTGCACACGTTCACTCCCACTTGTATTAGTGAAACGTAATTGGGGGCACACGGTACACGGTACACTGTGACACAAGGCCGTCAGTTTCCGCTCCTATACAGCTGACCGTTTTAATATCCGTGTACACTTGTCCCTCCTAATGTAGGTCGACTCTTCAGATCCTTATGTATTTATGGTACCTATATACATGGCTTAAGATTATTTACCTCAAAAGATTTATGTTTAAAACATTGAAAATCCTTACAGTGAAATTAACGAAATAAGATAAATATAAGTGGTTGTGAAGAAAGCACAATGACTTGACTTTGACTTTGACTTTGACATAAACAGTTGAGATATCTACAGACTATTGCCAGCGATTTATAGATATATTAGAGCGTTAAAGCGTTTATTTAGTATTATAAACTAATATAAAACATAGATTGAAGTTGACAGCACCATCTTCGAAAAACTTAGAACAACTTTTAAAGGGTACTTAGATAAGTTTGTAGTTTTAAGTGCTTTATTTCTAAGATTTATTTCTAAAGTAGATTTGGTTTGAAATCGCTGATTAAATATATAAAAGTTAAATTAAATACTTTAATGGTTAAAGTAGTTTCTGTAATCGTTGAAAGATGATTGAGTTATTTACTTTTTAGCTACCTTAAATAAATGTTTGATGAAAATGAGAAATACAAACTTTCGCATTATCTTTTTACTATTTCGTAGTTTTAGGCTTTTATTCAGTATAGAATAGAAAAGTTTTTAAATAATTTATACAAAGGGCCATGCCCCTAACAAAGATGCTACATAATGTGAAGTGTCTCAGACTTATATTGAAAATGGATTAGGTTTTAGTACCTATTGTATTCCTTTAGCCTTTTTATTTGACCTAATATATTATAATATTATTTTTTAAGCTGATTGTTTTTATTGTATGTATCGTACTAAGTTTATGAGCTGAAAAACTAAACATCATACTAGTACATTTACAATGTTTCAGGCACTAAACCGTACAGAGCACGGATAAAAAGTAACCACTAACGTTTTCTAAACTAAATCACCTTGATTAACGCTTGTTTTTTTTATTAATTAAAATATTCATGCAAATCTACTCAGCACATTATAAAAAATAAACATGTTATAAGCTCAAACCCACCCGAATTCGTTGCTCAAAATAACAACTGCCCAGTAGTTAAATATTTTACAAAACGACACTCTAGGGATTCTCAAAAATGTTACCAACTTGGCTAAGATTGCAAAGCCGATCAAAATAAATGAAGGAATAGTAGAGATAACACAATGAGAAAAGTTTGAAGGCATTCCGCAAACAGCACTAATCGGTTGAGCACCTATTATATTCCACAAATAGCACCCGAGTTAAAGTAGCATACATTCATTCATAGTATACATTCAACACAGATTCGATCGATTTGAAATAATCAAGAGCTCAGAACTAGCTGATGAACTTGTCGTATGCACGATTTTATTTCTCAGACTCGGTTGACATCTTTTTAGATCTGTATTTTATTAGGTAACTACTAAATGGTGTTTTTTAGGGACTTTTTGTGGAATAAAAATGGTGCTCTAGTTGTCGGTGCTTAAATTCTGGGTGCTTCTTGTATAATGCCTTAAAGTTTTTAGTCATACCCAGTGGAGTGCTTACCGAATAATTTTCTTGGACCAAGGATTATAAAAGTAATGCGTTTTGCTATAATAAGCTTTTTTTTAAATTAATTATTATTATTTTAAAATTATTTCTGGGCGTCTAGTCGAAGCGACGCGTGACCCGAGGGCTGGTGAGTATCTGGCCCAGTGTATCCGTGTATCTACCATGAGTTGTCACAGTAAAATCGCCTGACTTTACTACAGTAGTTACGTCAATATTAGTATGACGAATTTTAGTACCCAACTATCCGCTAGAGGCGCTGTACAAATCTTCATACATTTTTTTAACTACAGACGCTAGCGAGTATAGTAAATATAGTATAGTAAAAACTCATGGTAGACCTACAGCATTGCTATTCAGCGCGGCAATGCAGCCAGCGTCTTGGGTACGCTTCCGATTGGTACTAATTTGGATCAGTTGAACTATCTATAGATCGTTTGCAACGGTCTGTAGATAGCTCAACTGTTTCTTATGTATTTTATGTGACAATGTACATTTTGTAATACTGTATAGTCGTTAGTTTGTTTGTGAATAATTAATAATTAATTATTATTATTATATATATTAATTTAAATGTACTGTGTTAATTGATTTTGATGTAATTACTGTATGAAAATGTCAAATTAAACAAAATAAAATTTTATGACAGTTAGCCGAAAAATCCATTCAAAATGAAAGCCTTTAAGGTTTTTTTAAGGCTTCTTTCTTATTTCGATTGGATAAATAACTTTATACCTTACATAATACTTATTGTTACTAACATGTTACAATAGATAATTCTAAATATATATATTATATTTTTTTATTATGTACAATTAGTGTTCGTTATACTGACATCTTCTACTCTAAGTTAAAACATTTAAAATATTTTGTAAGCAATCTTATCGCAAGTGTGTTGCAAATCTTTTGCAAGTTTAATACGTTCTACTATCTCATTTTTTATGAAGATGCTTCAGCATGTGTTTATCACGCTGAAGTCTCAATAAAGTACTCTTTATGTTCGAAGTAACAAAGCGCACTTTGAGTGCCTATTCATTGTGTATTCCACTGGGCAGCATTACGACAATAAACTTGGAGATCGCATTTTCACGGTATAATTTAGATATTTTTATGGGAGGAACTTTGAAGGGGAGGTATTATTCCTTAACGTTGCTTTATCAACTAGCTGGTGCCAGCGACTTTGTATTGTCATTGTTATATTTTGGATAATTCACACAAAACTTGTAAAAATCTGTCACTAATCTATATAATAATATGCTTTTACAAAAAATATATTATTGTATATAAGTTTAGTTCGTTATATTTTGGAGAATTCACACAGAAACAAAAATTTGCGTAAAACTGGCAAACAGATAGTTTGCCAGTTTTACGTATAGGCGACGGGTAGGGTGAAATTTTTCATAATAAATAAAAATGTCAATAACTTCCAAGTTTATTATTTATTTATTATATCTATACACACGTTAAACTTGTAACACGGCATAGTTTTTGCCGTGGTGGTTAAACTCTAGACAGTCAGCGTGGCAACGTCACAATTTCAATTTCAACAAAAATGCTGACAACGGCGCAAAACACATAATGAGCCGCGCACAGTTCGGATAGTCAAACTCTAAAGCAGTGCCTTATGTATATTTGCGAGCACACAGCAATCAAACACTTATAATTCCTAAGGCGCTACTCTTCTTCTTCTTTAAACACCTTAATGTAGAAATGTTTTCTTTAGAGTCACAAGATACGAACCATAAGAATAGCTGTGCTGAGTTTGGTACCAAACAAATCTGCCAAACCCATAAAAAATGGGATCTTAAACCACACTTTTGCAAAAGGTGTTGGTACTAAACTTACATTTAAAAGTAAACTATATCCAAGAGCACAAATTTTGAGTAACAATACACTAGTTCAATATATGTGTTATAGGAAATAATAAGTTTCACAACTCCACATGCTATCACTTTTTCTGAAAACAGTTTTCGGTTTCCCCAAAAACACGCATTTGGCTATACCCGTCACCTTAAGATCTATCTTTGGAAATTTATGTTGTTTCAAGGTTTGTTTTGTTTGAGACGCAAACATAGTATTTCTTTCGTATTTTTTTGATAGTCATATTAGTCATGTTCGCATTGCTACGTCTGAGATCAAAGTACTATAATAATACTAATATCCATAACCAAGTACTTTACTTGTACTTATACTAGGTACATGTGTGAATTTAGTGAACTATAACTTTGTTTCAAGAAAACATCATTAAATTAGTTAGTTTAGCAATCGTCAATTATTACATGTTATCTTACTTAGTCAGTTTTTAACTTCAAAACTGTCAAACTTCAACTTCAATTGCATTTGATTTCACATTTCATAAATTTTTTTATTCTATAAATTCACAAGGATTTGAAACGTCTTCCATACTAGATGATTCTAGGCGCCAGTTCGTCGCAACCAGAGTCTAGAAGAACTGGCAAGAAACTAGACCCGGATTCTAGCGGTTTTTTTATATGATCCTTCTTACAATTGTGTAAATGCTTCTATCTTTGTCACTATCTGCACTAATTTTCACAATTTGTAGTGACAACGAGTGACAAAGAAATAAAAAGCATTACTTTGCGGTAGTATGCTGCTTGACAGTTAAGATACAATAGTTAAGCCCAGACCAACTCCTGAAAAGTAACCCAGCAAATTTCTACAAGAAAATTTAATTTTTCGTAGTAAACAAAAAACCTGAAGTACAAAGAAACTCCTAGTATTTGCTCCTCAAATAAAAGTGCTGATATCAAAGCGTGTTGAAAACGTAATTATTCTCAAAAGCTTTGTTTCAAGCAGATCCAAATCCTAATCCAGTTTGTAACTCAAACATCGCTCACAAAGGCCTACAATCCTGTTTTATAAGAATTTACGACCGTATTTTCACAGATGTAGAGTCTAAATTCATTGTAATAAACTAAAATTCTTCCTTAAATATGATAAGAACTGAACTTGAGAAATTACAGAGGGTTTTTCTGAAAAACAAGAAAGTATAATAATAACTTTCAAGATCTCAGAACAAAATGATAAAATTTCCTGTTAAATAGATCTAGATTAGCTAAGATATCTAAAGATTAACACAAGGGATCTAAATTGGCCTAACTAGCGTTAGTTAAAAAAAAAAACAAAAAAATGGTTGTCTGTAAAGTCGGTTTACTGACGATAGTTGAACGTGACAACGTCACTTCATGGAACGCCTCAGAACGCCTGAGAACACCTCAGAACGCCTCAGAACGCCTCATGAGTCATGTTTTTTCGTGCGTGCAGCCGGCTCTATCGAATTATAAGACGTTGTCACGTCAAAACAAATTCACGTTCATTTTTTATTGTATTTTAAAATAGTTACTACTGCGATATCAAAAAAATAATTATATAATTTTATTTTGTATGTACTTTTTTTTTCTTCTGATTTTGAAAAGTTGGTTTAGTCAGCGTGGTATGACGACTCCGTTATTCAGAAACATAAATTAACACGACAAAGGGAATAAACTACACCGTTTTCACTCTCACAATCCCAGAATAACCTCGACATTCAAACCAACGTACACCAAAGTAATATTTACACACATGAACATATGGTCCAAATTCATTTGACATGAACACAAGAAACTGAAGAATCATCATAACAGACAGCAAGGTATAGTGAATCTTAATTCAAGTGACATAAAGTCTATTTTCCTCTGTATATAAATAAGAAGTTAAATTGAAAACGTTTACTTTCGTGCGAATGTAATTACGCCTTGTTAGACTTTAGCTCTGAGTTTTGGGGATATAGGGGGTGTTTTGTTTAACTTGGTTTGTTTTGTCTGAGATCTTGAAAACACCAAAATTAATCTTTTTTAGGAAAAAGTCAATTTGTTTTTGATTATGAAAAAAAAAAGTCAAGAGATTTTTCTAAATTTCTAGGTCTGCTAACACTATTCAGCTTATAATAATCTTAGTCTAGGAAATAGAGATTTTGACTGAAGTCCTGCAATGTATTGTGCAGTGTTCTGTTTTTCTTTTTTATGCAGGAAAAATGCCCAAAGAGAGAATATGAGGGTAATGTCTCTCTGTGAGACACTCTATTGAGTGCTTGACGAGAGAGTAATTAACGGCATATCCACTATGAACCCACTAATGTGCCCTCAAAGCCCGCCAAACCATTCGTAACTTGATGGCCTGATACTGCAATTGGCACTTATTTTTAATAAAAATTTCGATACAAAATCAGTATCGTCCAGTGTGCAAACTCCAAATGGCAAAAGAACAAAGAATTTCGCCAACACTTTTGTTGGTCGAATGTTCAATTCTTATCTCAAGTTTAAAATGGTTCATTAACCACTGACGGTCGGTTCGGGAGTCGTAAGATGTTTTGTAACTCATTCCGGGGTTTTCAAGTTGTTTTTATACGAGGAGATATACAGAAAAGGTGCTTAAAAGTGCAATAAAGTTATGTACAAAAGTGTTATGAAGTGCAGTTTAGAACACACGTGGAAATAACGCAAAGTTATTCAAAATTTATTAAATATATGATTACTTTTATAGCTTAAAAAACATAGAACCTGCACCAAAGTATGGATAACAAAATTTATTGAAGTGAAAACTTCTTTAGCGGCGCTGGGTGGGTAAAAACTTTCAAACTCGCGTCAGGGTCACGTGACGTCGAAAAAGCGTAAGATCTTATTTAATTTTTATACATTGCTCGTAAAACAAGAGACGACAAAAGAACACACTTGCGGTCACGCGACGTATGACGACTGTGGTTATATTTTTGAAGTGAAAACTTAAAAGTGAAAACACAGACACATTCGCGCTTGCGCGAATGTGTCATTGTCATTGTCATTGTCGTTGTGTCGACATGACACAATCACACTGACACAGACACATTCGCGCTTGCGCGAATGTGTCTGTGTCAGTGTGTCTTCGTTGTCTTCGTCGTTGTGTCACATTCGCGCTTGCGCGAATGTTACACAATGACATGACACAATCACAATGACACAGACACATTCGCGCTTGCGCGAATGTGTCTGTGTCATTGTGATTGTCATTGTCATTATGACGACTGTGGTTATATTTTTGAAGTGAAAACTTAAAAGTGAAAACTTATTCGCGCTTGCGCGAATGTGTCTGTGTCATTGTGATTGTCATTGTCATTATGACGACTGTGGTTATATTTTTGAAGTGAAAACTTAAAAGTGAAAACACAACGTTCATATTGAAGTTTTCACTTCTGCCGGCACTCCCGGAGTGCTACCATTTTTTTTTTATTTTTATTATGTACAGTTTTTATAATATAGAATATAAAAATATTATTATAAAAACAAGATTAATAAGCTACCGGTGGTCTAGGTTGCAGATTGAGAAACCTCCGGACAAAGCGTGCCGTGTCGAGGATCACTGCCTTCTGCATTTAACTCTTAAGCCAACCTTCTAGCGAGAGCCTCTTTAGATGTTGGTCGAGGCTCTTCGCTATCAAGTTGTTCGCCGAAACCATTATCGGGACAATGATCGCAGAGTCAACATCCCATATGTCGGTTACATAGTCTTCGTAACATTTATGTAACAAAAAAAGACGTGTGGCACTCCGGGACTGCCGCGGTAAAGCTATTGCATAGCATTTTGCTGGATTACGTATGCGCAGTAACGCCTATACAACCAATGCCACCTAGAGGCGAGTTGCTAAACTAGGTAAAGAGACAAGCGTGATATTTCAAAAAGTCATTAAAAGTTCCGATATTTATCGATAAATGGCAAAATAGTAAGTATCACCGCTGTGCCAGTCGGAGTGTTAAGTTATTTTCGTTCGGTATTTTCGTTACAGAATTTCTGGGTTCGGTCTCCACGCTCAAAGCCCGTGATAGAAGCTATGCAATAGCTTAAAAGTAAAACAAGAATGCAAATTAAGTTACTAGTAGTTTTGAGTAGTTTTGAGTTAAAGTTGGATGCAAACGGTGTTCACGTGAATACTCAGAAGGCCTTATGTATCTTTCAATCTGCAAATATTTGCTCTCAGTTAAGGACACCATAAACGGGAAGTGTGTGTAGGTAGAGCTACTACCTGGTAATAAAACTTTTTATTTTATATACTAAAGGAGGCTTTTTGTTAGAAGACACAGAGATATAGATTAGAAAATCCAAAAAGTTATTGTGTTGAGGAGATAAAATGAGTGAAATAATAATTTTCTAATCTTAGCAAGTTTAAATAAAATACTTATGTTACTCATTTCAATCGAAGAATCCGTAATATAAGATAAATCATTCTCTTTTAGTAAAATTCCAGCCAAATAATATTTTCAGCGTTTAACTTAATATAAAGTAAAATGTGCACTACTGAGCGTGCAAATACGCAACTTTTCAAATTGTTTACGAACGACAAAGCAACAACCATTTTGTCGCTACAGAAATGTGTGCGCTTAGCATTAGATTTTTTAAGCAATCGCACAATAATATTTCTTATGTAAATCTCAACCAATTCACGTATCTGACAATTTTTAATCGTCTAACAGGACTTTATAGTTTTTAAATCTATGGTAGGTATAGAGTATAGACTTTCGGTCATATAAAAAGTTATTTCAAACTTGATGTATTGATTACTTTACGTAATGGTGACGTAATGTCAACGCTAACTTTTTGTAAACTTAACTGAAGCTTTATATTCATATGTGATATGACACTGAAGTGCCTGGATTTTTTAAGGAGCAAATGCACTGCTATATTTGCTCTAGCTAAACCATTTTCTTAGCCTAGTTAGCTTTACCTAGTAGGAAAGATAATATAATTAATAGGAGCTGATTAAACCTTCTTTTGCTATGATATCAATCCTGCATTTTTAGAATTTAAATTTGTTTATGTGCATGAACAGGTTTGGACGCAAATATCAAATTTTATTTTGAGTTGAGATATGCCACCAATTCTAGTTTCTCGTAACAAGATCATAGAAGCATGGCTTAGTATCGGGGTTTCTACGTCGTGGACCCTATTTAACCCTATTTTTGCTAAAATAATAAAAAAAATAGGGTTCATCAAACTCAGTTTTGTACTAATGCTAACCCTACTCGTTTTCAAGAGTGAAATTCGTATCGAATCGCAAAAGTCTTTGTTCTAGACTTTATGAAGTTTAGTTGGCTTTAGCGTGCTGCAAATGTAAGTTTAAAGCTTAGTTTAAACAATAGCATTGCTGTAACTACGTAGAGTTTAGTTTTATGTGGAATATGGTATAGAGTTTTACCATTGAAACAAGTTACATTATGTCTATAAGCCGAAAGAGGCTTATGTCGACCAAGCACGGGAATAGGATAATTTATTAGCATATTTTTTTATTTTTTTTATTTTTCACAATCAAGTTAATGACCCCGTCCTAAGTACTATCACATTTACACTAAACATCTTCTATAACATCAAATAAAAAATGTTACCTACAAACTATTTCCTAATTTCCCATTATGTGGCAAGTTTTAACACAAAGATGCATAAACTGTAAAACTGATTCTCTTAATTTTGCTACCAAGTCAAATAACAAAGGCACTGGTGATAGTAAGTACAGAAAATGTTACACATTATCTAGTCTGCACTAAGCTTGAGCTTTCGCTTGCACCAACCAACTTCAAAAACCAAGTTCATTTTGCTACGTATATAAAGTTAATTTTAATTTTCCGGCTACACTAGACTACGTTGAAATTAGCCCTGTTAAAATGCCGAGGTTTCGGTTAAATAGGATTTTTAGTCTGAATTTATGTTATAACTTTTTGCTAAATAAATTTGTTTACAATATACAGCGTGATAATGCGATAAATGCATTATCACGCTGTATATTGTAAACAAATTTTGTATCATGGGATTTAGATAGCAGTCTAAATACTATTTTTGTGTAAATACGTAAAATACCTAGTAACACCGTGAATGGTTGTGTTTGGTGAGAATCAAACTCACGACCACGAAATGCAGAACTAACTGAGTTATAACGCCTGACCACATAGACATACGGACAGACATACAGACATACAGACAGACATACAGACAGACATACAGACAGACATACAGACAGACATACAGACAGACATACAGACAGACATACAGACAGACATACAGACAGACATACAGACAGACATACAGACAGACATATAGACAGACATACAGACAGACATACAGACAGACATACAGACAGACAGACATCGGAAACTTAGTAATGGGCTGATTAAAAATGTAAAGAGTGTTGTGTTGCCTATAATCGGCATACATTTTATAATATACGTTTGAACGTGATTATTTGAAATGTTAACTGTGTTTGCTGTTGGCGTTGCCTACTTATAAATCAATGGGGGTCTTTTTTACCCTTTGAGTACGAAAAGCAAAAAAATAAAACCACACTAAAAACAATAATCGAAATCAGTTTTCCAGGAAAACAGTTATCAGGACCCAAAAATTCTATTAATCTGGAGTAGCAACGATACAGCATTTTCGAAAATAAGCAAATATATTCTTATCCTTGGCTCACCTTCCATGTTTACATACAACAAATATATTTCCAGCCGATCTCGGTGTCTGTATGTTTGTGAACTTTTGAACCCTTTTAATAATGAGACCAAAATTTAGGTTGCGGATTACTTCGTTCCAGAATAAGCATGTTTACTCATCATCATCACATGTCGAAGGCTTTTTTTTTATACCTACTTCTTTTTATCGTGTCGATGCTACAACTGTTTTACATATTTTGTTGTAGCATCGTGTTGGAAAGATTAGCCAGACTAGACACTGCGTTTCTATGTTTTTTATACACTCTTTTTAATAACAGATATCGTTGGCGTTAAGTTGGTCATTAAAATATTCAGATTTACTGTCGTTCACGACGCTAAAACTAATCGGCAACCTTATCGCTAAAAGTAATCTCTTCTGCATAGAATGCATTATCCCCCTTTGTTATAAAAAGTTAGCGTTCACTTTACGTCATCATTACGTATGGTAATCGACACATCAAGTCTGCGTTAACTTTTTATAAGATAGACTGTATGAAAATAGTAACATATAAACGAGCAAGCGACGTTTATTTTAATATAATTTCCAGCTTATTGGTAAAACAAATGCCTTCGAAAACCAATTACAAGTTCCTTTTTGAATACAACATGAGACGCAGTGCGGCACATTTTTTGCTTCTAAAACGTGGTTCCTTCAAAACTATTACCGTTATATACCGACAGATATGCTGTGTATACATAAGTGCATTTTCTGAAGATATTTATATTCAGCATTGCTATTCAGCGCGGCAATGCAGCCAGTGTCTTGGGTACGCTTCCGATTGGTACTGATTTGGATCAGTTGAACTATCTATAGATCGTTTGCAACGGTCTGTAGATAGCTCAACTGTTTCTTATGTATTTTATATGACAATGTACATTTTGTAAATACTATATAGTCGTTTATAAACATTATACACGATACTTATTATTTTAATTGAAAAGTACAAGCTATATGACAAGTTCACAGTGCGGGTTTCTGATAAAATACTAAATATTTATCTTTATTCATACAATTTCTGTTGCATCTTAGTTAAATATTGTTGTTATTAATTGACCTAAAAAAGGTTCCGTGACAAAAAATAACTCTTAAATTTTTTTCTGATTTTAAGTATTTGTTGGCAACAATAATACATTATCTGTGACAATGTCAACTTTTGAACTATCACGCTTTATGAAATGTAGATGTAGCCTAAAAAAACGAAGTTTTGTTTAAAACTAGGCCTTAAAATTCATGTCAACGCATGTCAAAACCTCTTTTGAGCTTCAGAACTCACACAGCACTTTACCCCTAAAAGCCTGAAAAAATCCTTTTCATGCGAAATAACAGGTACTACGCTGTTAAAGTCACTGGCTAAGCTTTATTTGACGACCGATGTGGCGAAGGTCTGCCTGCGAGGCGGAGGCTGTCGGTTCGATTCCCGCCTTGGGATAAATGTTTGTACGATCTGCAAATATTTGTTTCGGGTGCTCTGGGTATTTTATATGTTTAATAAAAAAATATCTATCTATGTAATGTATTGTATTAAGTATGTCAGTCTTCTAGTACTCATAACACAAGCGCTGGTTAGCTTGGGGTTAGATGATTTTATGTGGATTGTCCAACATTATTAAAAAATATATTATATAAAATTGTATTCTTTTTGAGATTAGAGAAAATGAACTCCCTTTTAAGATTTTAATTAAATACGTATAATGTTATGTAGCAATGATTTAGATGTTATTTATAAATTAACGGTCCATTTACCCACGGAAGTGTGGTTATAGCATCCCTGAGAGCGAACCCATGTTTCAGGATTTCCACAGAGACCCCACTGCATTACCTTCTACCCTTTACATTAACAATTTTAAGTTCCACATAATAAGATTCATTTTACTATGTCCCGCTGTTCAAAGCAATGAGTCTGTCAGACCCAGGGTCATTTTCCTCGACTTAATTAAATTTTAGTCCTAAAATAATAGTCGTTTTCACGTAAATAAACGTTTTTTTTTTCTGCATTAAAAGCGTTGGAGTGGGGTGTTTTTATCACATGTCATAATTATCTAAGAAAGTTGACGTTAGATAACTTCAGTAGCTCTACCATGAGTTTTTACTATACTATATTTACTACAACGCTAGCGTCTGTAGTTAAAAAAATGTATGAAGATTTGTACAGCGCCTCTGGCGGATAGTTGGGTACTAAAATTAGTCATACTTATATTGACGTAACTACTGTAGTAAAGTCAGGCGATTTTACTGTGACAGCTCATGGTAGAGGCACAGAAAGAAAAAAATACACGGTGACTTGAGAACCTCTTCTTTAGAGTCTCCCTCCATTAACGGTCATATTTGAAAATTTACTCAGATCTCCGCCTTTTTGCTATAAGATTAGTAAACGTAAATCACCATAAACTCTGACATTGGCAAAATCGTGGCAACCCTAGCCTGCGAAAAACCACTAAGAAAAGAAGAAGAAGAGAACCTCTTCCGTTTTTTTTGTCGGTTAAGAAAGTAGGAAGTTCTTAACTAGGCTGTAATTTTTTTATATGACTTTGTTTTTAGGTGAACTGTTTGAATTCATAATCTTTTATCAAAATTCGTGAATCAAGTCGATTAGACTTAGCCTATTATTTTAGATAATAATTGAGCTTTATAATAAGAATAATAAATAATAAAAATTACTTGTTTGCAATAAGCCTGATATCGTGGTGATAGACCGGTCCCAACGTAAGGCAATGCTCGTAGACATCACCATCCCACATGACGAAAACCTCGTAAAGGCCGAGAAGGAAAAGCTTAGCAAGTACCTTGACTTGGCCTTCGAGGTGACCGCCATGTGGGATGTTGACTCTACGATCATTGTTCCGATAGTCGTTTCGGCGAACGGTCTGATAGCGAAGAGCCTCGACCAACATCTAAAGAGGCTCTCGCTAGAAGGTTGGCTCAAGGGGCAGATGCAGAAGGCAGTGATCCTCGACACGGCACGCATTGTCCGGAGGTTCCTCAATCTGTGGCCCTAACTACCGGTAGCTTGGGCCTTGCCCCGCTGCCGGCGGCAACCTAGTTTTAAGTTTTTTATAATATTTACATGTATTTTTTTTTAATCATGTATATTGTAAAAAACTTTTTGCTAAGATTTAAAATAAATGTGTAAATAATAAATAATAATATCGTGTCTATCAATGAAAGAGATTTGACCTACAACTTTGAAGGTGCCCTAAAATGGTACTAACAAGTCTCTAATTAAAACTTTATTTCCAAACAGTAAAAAAGTGTGTGAAAACAATCAAGTTTAGTACTACCCCTTGGAATTGAGAACCATCTTCAAGTTAATTCTATCTACGGAGGGTCTTTGAAATAAGACGTTTAAACGTTTCTATACGACACCTACACGATATCGACATACCAGTCAAAAATATCGGCTCGCATATCACTGTCAGTGGCGACCATAGACATAAAAAATACAATAAGGTCTAAAGTATATTTATTCACAATCAAGCTTACGGTTATGCAGTAATTTACAAAATGTACAATGTACCGGGTTTTCAAAATTATTTCTGGGCGTCTAGTCGAAGCGACGCGTGACCGAGGGCTGGTGAGTATCTGGCCCAGCGTATCAGCATTGCTATTCAGCGCGGCAATGCAGCCAGTATCTTGGGCACGCTTCCGATTGGTACTGATTTGGATCAGTTGAACTATATATAGATCGTTTGCAACGGTCTGTAGTTAGCTCAACTGTTTCTTATATATTTTATTATGTACATTTTGTAAAGTAATAAAATGGACAACAACTATAAAATAAAAGAAAATCATTAACGTTCTAACATATTATCGTGATGTCGTATCGTAGACTGTGTGATGTCAGTCATTCACTTCAGTTTTTACCGCGCGGCCTATGCGTAAAGTAAGTAGAAATATTGGAGCAGAATAAGGTATAACCTTCGACAGGCTTTTTCGTTGATTTCGAAGTGCTGATCGGAAAATAAAATTCCATGAAAAATTCAGAAAGATATTTCACACAGCGTCATCTGGTCTTGCTGGAGTGAAAATCTTATTTAACATTTTGCATTTGTAAATGGTTTTATTTAACAAATTATATTTATACACCTATTTGAATAAAATAATAAAATAAATATTCACGGACATTTCACAAATAACACTCTAGTCCCGAACTAAACAAAGTTTGTACTATGAGAACTAAACTGCTGATAGATTACATAAATACTTATTTTTTTTTCTCGTAAATACATAGAATAAATAATTATGTTCATCACACAAACATTTGCTCTGGGTGGGAATCGAACCCAAAACCCACAGCATGGAAGGCAGAGCTACTACCAACTGAGCTGTGACATCTGTAAAATATAGTGTTTACAAAGATCAGTAACTTTAATTAGCCAAAAGTAATTAAAATAAAGACCGGGCTCAGTGGCGCGTCTTGAGAGAAACGTCCAGCAGTGGACTGATATAGGATTATGATTAGGATTATGACATGTAATTAATAATTATAGGCCGTCTGAATTGATCGTCTTAAATAATATTGATGTCTAATAGTTTCATACCTTTAAAAACTAACGGTCTTTCTTATAAAAAGTTAGCGCAGACTTGAAGTATTGATTACCACACGTAATGATGACTTAAAGTCAATGCTAACTTTTTATAAATAGGAGGAAAACTTTTAATGTTATTTAGGGTTGCTTCTGAAAAAAGTACAGAGCAATGCACTTTTTAAAGTAAAGTGCTCATTGTCTAGTTTTGTAAAGTTTTCAAATTGTTTTTGTGATTTCTTTTGTTAAAAATAAACCCATTTGAACCTAATGGACATATTAAATTTGGTTTAACTGGCACTACAGGCTGATTTGAGATTTGAATTTCTGCAATTCAGTTGCATTTGTGCCAAACAACCTTTAAGCCCAGCGCGGCCATAACACAATGAATTTTGATGGTAATTCTCTTCGTAAAATCTTGTAGAAATAAATTTTATCAGTATAAACTAATCTAGATATATTTCATTGCGATCTTGTTGTTGAACTATGCTATATAAATTAAAGTTTGTATATGAAAAAAATTAATAATTTAATTTAATTTTTCCAATTATTTAAAAATTTTAATTCTGGATGGAACGAAATTCTTTCAATTCTTTCTGTTTTCTATGAGAGAGAGAGAGACACAGACAGACAGAGATACATGCCCACGCCACACGGCTTACAACTATAGCAAAAAGTGTCGTTACAACTTTTGGTCTTAATTTTTCCCCTTTCGCAACTTCCAACTAAACTGACGACTTATGGTTTGAATTTTTATAAATATCTTAATAAATAAAAATATCTAAATATTAACTAAATTTTTCTAAGAGAATTAGTTCATGCAGAGTTTAACATACGCTTTCGAGTTTCACTATTCAGCATAGCCATTATTATTGCATTTGGATTAAGCACTAATTACGAAATTTTGTAATTAGTTTCCAGTATAATATTTACTATAAAACTGTCAAATATACAAAGGCTTTACAAACCGAAATCAACATTCTGAATGACACAAGAATCACACAGGTTGGTGACATACAAAATCCCAATATTTATACTACTATACAGTATTTACAAAATGTACATTGTCTTATAAAATACATAAGAAACAGTTGAGCTATCTACAAAC
Organism: Ecliptopera silaceata; assembly: GCA_932527185.1. Taxonomy (NCBI): domain Eukaryota; kingdom Metazoa; phylum Arthropoda; class Insecta; order Lepidoptera; family Geometridae; genus Ecliptopera; species Ecliptopera silaceata. The sequence goes on along the minus strand of OW052205.1, from coordinate 1,881,828 downwards.
CGTTGCAAACGATCGAATAGATAGTTCAACTGATCTATACTATACTACTTGTATAACTCTATGGAACAGAAGACTATTTTATAAGTTTTTGATTGAAAATCTAATAGTTCAATGATTAGGAACTCACAAAAGTCAAAAGAATAAAGTAGTGTGAGTAATAACTATCCTAATTGAAAATCGGAAAATCTTCCGAATCAAAAAATGTTTTATCTATCTACCCTCCATCAAGATATGATAGGATATTTATTTATAATAATACAGTTTTTAGTATAACAGTATTTTTTGTATGACGCTTATCACTTATAGCATTTGGTGCTACAAAATAAAGTTATAAAAAATAGCTAATAATAAAAAAATCTTAATAAATCTTAATAAAATCTTAATAAAAAATCTTAATCTAAAGCTTTCGTATAAACTGCTCGAATCTTTAAACTTCATTTAGCTTTAAATTCTAGACAGTGAGTTTTAGCTCCATGAAAATTCTAGGTAAAATACATTTTCTTTTTTGTTTTGGTATATCAGACACACCGTTAAAGATTTTCCTAAAGAAATATCATTTGTTTTGCACAAAAAAGCTATGGCTCTGTTTTCTCTTGCAACTTAAAATCTTCTACATAAAATTTTCACGGACTACTTTCTTTATTAAAAAAAAACTTTTCTGAAAGAAATATTTCTTGCGTGAAATGTAAACACTTTCCTCGGATTTTTACAGCCAAATAAAGGTGAGAAAGTGTTTTTTTCTAAGAGATAAGAAACAGGGCTTTTGCGAATCTCAGAGTAATAAGATAGTAAGGAAGTTGTAAATAGCATGAAAAATTGTTATTTACTTAAGTATGAACTTTAAAGCCTCTGTGTTTGCCTCTGTCTTTAAAATTTCCAATGTGACTTACAACTTCGCTGTACACCAACTCATATTTACTTGATTTCTGATTTAATTTTTTAATTAAAAATGATCACCTTTTTAATTTATCATCCAACAGCGGTGAAGTTGAAAATAATCTAGTAACCCAGTGCGTGACGTTAGAATCACAAACGTCAAACTGACGTCTTAAAAGTGAAATTGACGTTTCAAACGTCAAACTGACATCTTTAACGTCCAACTGACAGCAAGATAAATACGTGTATATTTGTATTACTCCAAAGCAAAACCTCTCTAGCATAATAACATGGGGAATCTTCGTATCACTAAAACAGGTAAATGTTTTTAGACAGCTGTGTGGAACGCAAGATGGAGGCAAGACTCTTATACAGATAAAATGAACAGAATGTAGTCACTCAGCCGTAAAATAAGAAAGTTTTCTTGTAGTTTCGTTTTATCTAAAAATCTGGGTTGGAATTTTGGGTACCTACACAGTTACAGATACGACACGACACTCTCATGACGAATCGTTGCTCTATGTTCATATTGACAGACGTCACAGCTCAACTGGTATTAGTTATGCCTTCCAAGCTGTGGTTCGTGGGTTCTATCCAAAAACATAAAATTAAAAATTCATGGACAACTCACACATAATTCATACTCTCTCTAGTCCAAGCAAAGCTTGTACCATGGTAACTAGAGTATAACATAAGGTAATCAGCAGCTTAGTTTGCATAGCTTTACCTATCATTCGAGACTTGGCAGCGTGTGAAATATCTAATATAGTCAATAAATTCAAAATTCGTGTCAGCACCAGTATTAACACCATTTATATTTGATTTGACGGTATCGTATCGGTTCATGTGCAAACGCTTCGTGAGTAGGTTTATTATGGAATCCGTCGGCTTAGTGCGTAACTTGTGGTGAGTCTGCGAGTCATGTAAATCACTACTTTTAATGAATAAAATGCTTTTAAGAGTACAGAGCTATATTTAAAACTATAATAAAAGTGTTCTATGCACGCTTACAGTAGTTATGGACTGTAGTAAAAAAGTTCTTGGTTACTGAAAATTAAGAAAAACATTTTTTTTTGAGATTTGAACCATATTCTAGAATAGGAGTTTAATTATTTTAAACTTTTTTAAATTTTAATCTATTTCAGCGTCCAATAAATGTATAGGCATACAGAGCAATATATGGCGCATGATGTAATTTCATATAGCGCACTCTATATTTCAGTTTTGGCATGTTTGACTACTCAAGGATCTTATTTGATTTAATTATGAAGGTACTAATGCTTTAAAGTTTTAATAACATTATTACGAGACGAATATTTTTATTTACCTTCGTTCTCCTACAAAATGGTAATAAGCCAAAATAATTTGAAGCCTAAAAGCCTACAAGCAGAGCTTTGTCACCACAAAATGATATACATCTCAATTCCAAGAGAAACTAACTCATCCTCTTGTCTTATTCATGAGGTGGACTAAGAGGGTAACACAGTCTGAAGAGGACAGCTGGTTATTTGAAAATATATAAAAAAAAAAAACAATAAATGTTTCAAACACAAGATTATATCGTAATTATAAAGCATTTGCTTAGTTTGAGGCTAAAAAAATAAATAAATACATATAAATATTCTAGAGCGTTATATGTGAAGTATCATAATTTTAAGCAAAATTTATGTATAAGACCTCCTTTTGTACATATTTTTATAAGCAAAGAAGTACTCAAATCATACATAAAATAATTAACAGCTTATATCGGCTTACTTGCTGGATTTGAGGTTTAAGTACACTTTATTAATAACTATCATTAGATTTAAAACAATCTGACAAATATTTATTTCATCCTTGGTACTGGAATGGAATGGAAAAGTGAACTAGCTGTTTTGTATGAGCTATATTTGTGGCTTTTAACGCAAAAGGTGTTTTCAAAAGTGTCTTTGTTCAGAAATTTTTCATACCATTTTGAGTTAAGAAATTCATTTGAAAGAACATTGCCCAAACCTTGTACCAGATTGCGTCACAAGCTAATTATCATCAAAATTAATATTTTATTTATATGCGTTCTTTGTTAATTTTTAACAGTCTTTTTTAACCGGGTTTAGAAAATTAAAATTAATTATACAAAACTTGATTATCAATTTCCTACTTCCGAGTGCTTAGTCCGACCTTGCATTTTAAAACTCCCTACTCTCGAGTCGAGAGTCGTCTTTCGGATATCCATACAAAAATATATGGACATCCGAGAGACGACTGTCGGCTCGAGAGTCGGGAGTTTTAAAATGCAACTTAGGACTAAGCCCTACGCACGTCAACTATTTTGTTCCGATCCCAGCTGTCACCTATTTTCGTGAGTGGACTTTGAGCATAAAAATCTTGTTTGCCAAGTAAGCTTTAGCTGAGCAGGCAAACATGATAAAAAAATAAAATAAAATACATTTTTAAATATTTTGAAATGCGGTTAAACATTGAAAAAAATATTGTTGGTAGCGAAAAGGTAAATAAAAATTAGACCTTTGAGAGTAAATTCAAATTGATGCAAGTTGGTACAGATTCCCATAGCCCACTGGGCATTGTCCTTTACCTTGCGAGGTTATAAAGCAATTTTTAACGAAAAATGCAAAATTTTTCATATTATCTTCCTTGTTGCTTTTAAATTTAAGATTTTGAATGATTATCATATTTTTTAATAAGTTATAATAAATGGAGGAATAGGGGGAGACTTTTGCCCAGCAGTGGGACAGTAAAAAAAAAGCTAGCACTCCGGGAGTGCCGGCAGAAGTGAAAACTTCAATATTAACGTTGTGTTTTCACTTTTAAGTTTTCACTTCAAAAATATAACCACAGTCGTGATTGTGTCATGTCATTGTGTCACATTCGCGCAAGCGCGAATGTGACACAACGACGAAGACAACGAAGACACACTGACACAGACACATTCGCGCAAGCGCGAATGTGTCTGTGTCTTCGTTGGCTTCGTCGTCATCGTCACGTCACGTCATGTCGCCACGTCATCGTCACGTCATCGCGCAAGCGCGAATGTGTCTGTGTCTTCGTTGGCTTCGTCGTCATCGTCACGTCACGTCATGTCGCCACGTCATCGTCACGTCATGTCGCCACAACACTATTTAATTGTTTGAGTCATACGTCGCGTGACCGCAAGTGTGTTCTTTTGTCGTCTCTTGTTTTACGAGCAATGTATAAAAATTAAATAAGATCTTACGCTTTTTCGACGTCACGTGACCCTGACGCGAGTTTGAAAGTTTTTACCCACCCAGCGCCGCTAAAGAAGTTTTCACTTCAAAAATGATAATCATCTTAGGGGGTAGTATCGCGGACGCCCGAGGAAGCGTTGGTGTGACGACCTGGACTCCTTCGACCGAGAATGGGCAGAGTTAGTCAGGGATAGAGAGAGGTGGAAAAAGAGTGGGGAGACCTTTGCCCAGCTGTGGGACAGTGTAGGTTGATAAAAAAAATTATAATCCAAAAATACTGTAATGATTCATTATCCAATAAAAAATCTACACCGAAACACAGAGTAATAATCAATGTGTGTTTTAAGCTGGAATTGAACCTACAACCCACAGCATGAAAGCAGATCTTATAATTAAGATGTGGCACCTGTTAAACAACGATTCAATTAGATCAATTAATAATTAAATTAAATTATTTAATTAACTAATTACTAAGCTTAATGTTGTATCCATTAACTTAATTGACAGTACACAAATAGCATCTCTGAAACGATAATGTTTCAATTTTCTTATTATAAGTAGAAACGTGACTTCGCTTAGACTAAGCGTTAATTGAATTCTGTTCTGTAGTAGATTTTATTATATTTTAAGTATTGATAGAAATAAAACATCATCATCATCCGCAGACAGAGTTTTTGCACTGCTGAGCATAGGTCTATCTTTTCTAACCGACGAGAAAAAATGGAGGTCCTCAACGCGTATTTTTTTTCCACTCTCCACGGTCCTGCGCTATGTTCAATGTCCCGCCCAGGTGTCCAAGCTTCTCAAAACCAGAATATGAGAATACTTTATGTTATTTATTATTTTTCTTCTTCATGTTGATGCTATTCTAAAACATTATTCCCCCAAAATCTTGGTGACTTCTATGGCGTTTCCTGAAGCATACAAATCGCCCAAAGAACAGGGTTTTGGGCACAGCGGGTTGGTTAATACACAGGTTAATAGGGGGGAATCTACGATACAATCGCACCTCAACACATCAGTATAGCCCCACTTACTTGTTATTTGTAAGTTATATATTTATTTTATATAAAAAAAATCGTGTCGTTGACAAAGTAATAGTAGAAAATAGTACTTGAATGCCTAATACATATTTATGTCAGGTTAGAGATTATTTATTTTCCAAAAGAAATTAACATTTCACTTATATGAGAAACTTATACATAAAAAGTAAATTTCACATGCTTCAAATTCAAGCAGTAACATAATTATAAGATATACATAGTAAATTCAGTAAGTATTCACATTTATGAATTTTGTTCCTACCCGCAAAAACACCTTGTACATGATACATGTACTTTGTTACAGAACCTTTGTAGAGTCTATTATATTGATTTAGTCATTTTATTATGGGTGCATGGAAAGAGCCTCCTCGTGGCGCACACCGGTAACAGCTAGGCACGGTAAAGCAGTGTCTAGTCTGGCTAATCTTTCCAACACGATGCTACAACAAAATACAGTTGTAGCATCGACATGATAAGAAGAAGAAGTCATTTTATTGCTTGATCACATTAAATAATATTATAATTTACTTAGAAATACAGATGTTCTAAGTGTCTTTTAGCACTGATAAGAAATTATGTTATAAATTATACCGAATAAAATAAATGTTAATTCCCAAAAGTGCTTTTTATTTATTCAAGAGATTTTAAAAGGATATTGTCCTTATTCATCCAATTGTAATAAAACTCGCTTTCTTTTTCTGTTGGCGTAAATAAATTGGATTTATCTTACCATAGTTTTTTTTTAATTATAGCTTAAGTTTATAATAAACAGACTTACTTGGATACCTAATTGTGTTAGCTATTAGTATCGATTTCGAATCAGTTGAGATGTCTATAGATCGATATAAAGAAAACTATGATCAAACCCGTGATAGTTTCAAATATTATATCTGTAGATCGTTTGCAACGGTTGGCTGTTAACTCAATATTTTTTTGTGTATATTATAATAATGTTATTTAATTATTGTAGATACTACAAATTTCAATAACGAATTTTTGAGGGGGGTTATTTCGACAGTGTGTCTTAAAAACGTTTTCGATTATGACGTTTTTGCTCGAGCCTCTGAGCTGTGACACCGGTCGACTATTTATTATTAGCACAAAATAATAAATCAAAAATAGACTCTATTTCAACGGCATAAATGTTATTGGATCTGTTTACCGGAAACCATTCAGGAAATTGAATCGCAAAGACACGTCAAAACACGAGCCCCGTGTGATTTGCATTTGTTTTTTTCACATTCATCTGTTTGATTTACCTACGTAAAACTTAGTATATATTCGTAACTTTTATCGTTAGCTGCTCAATTACGGTAAGTATAGTATTCTACAAAATAAAATGCGACAAAATTACGGTAAGTATAGTATTCTACATAATAGTAAAATTACATTATATTCAATCAAGTACTTTTGTGTGTAGTCTTTTTATATTAGTGTAGGTATATCTATTTACAACTTAGGATATTATATAGTTTGAAAGTTGTTTCATGAGAAGTTTACTTTTTTGAACTTTTGTACTCCGAAGCCTTTCTGTTTTTGTCTTACCTCTCCATCCAAAAGTTGTCTGGAAGAGATCGCTATTAGCGATAAGACCGTCTATTGTACAAATCTGTAATGTTTTCCTTTGCGCAATGTTCTTTGTATACAATAAAGAGTTTATCTATCTTTTTGTGTGTCCAAATAACGTGTAAGCCCCGCCAAGAAAGTACCATGTTTTGGTTTAAATAGTTTTTGCAAAAAGGATTGAGGCATTTCGACGTCTTAGCTCAGTGCTATGCTTTACTGAGCACTTCTTTAGTAAACGTTCTCTATACCTATTGTTTTTCCGAGCTTGAGCGTTAAAGACATGACCTGTGAACCTTCGTCTCAGCTTGAAGGCTATACCTCACTGAGCACGTTCTTAATGAGCATGCTATTGAAGACAGGCTCTGTAGAACATAGTGCATTGACACTGCGTTCATTAGATTCTTACGTTCTTAGATGTAATGAAAGTCTAATGCCCTTTAAAACAAAACACAGCAATACGAGCATCACTGTTTCTTAGAAGAAAATACGGTAACAAACAGTATTGTACGTTCTCAGACGAATATTTATCAACGACCTATATCAGTCCACTGCTGGACGTAGGTTTCTCCCAAGACGCGCCACTGAGCCTAGTTTTTGGCTCTTCTCATTGCTCGTTTTCTAGCTATAAATAAATAAATATAAATATTCATGGACATTTCACGCATCACACTCTAGTCCCAAACTAAGCAAAGCTTGTACAATGGGAACTAGAATGCTGATAGAATACTTATGTTTTTTGTAAATACATACATAAAATACATAGTAACACCCAGACACAGAACAATTATTAATGTCACACAAACATTTATTTGCTCTGGGTGGGAATCGAACCCACGACCCTCAGCATTGAAGGCACAGCTACTTTCAACTGAGCTGTGACGCCTGTCAAAAGCTATATTCTGCAGCTCATCGCTGGAGGGCGTCCTACACTTAGCTTGTCTAAACGCAGCTTTCACTCCAGTATCCTTTGCTCTAGCAGTTGTAGGTTTTGCAAGCATGGCACGTGCATTCACAAAAAGTTATAAACAAATGTGCATTGTTAAAATAAAAGTGTATTCTCTGACTTATAGAATAGTCGAATTTCCCCAGGTATTTAGTACAGCATTTAATATCTAGCCATTTCCATTGCTTCCATCAAACTGCTACAAAAGTGTCTAGGCAACTTATTTACTGTCCAAGCATTGACATCGGTGCCCCACGGGAAATCTATTCTGTCCTAGATATAACTCCGAATGTCATTTTATTTTAGTAATACTAAGCTTAATGAAGATTACGTATCTTGGTATTTTTTTTTTGTGGTTGGATTTTTCATCATCAGCATCAGTTTACTGCTGGACGTAGGTCTCTCCCAAAACGCGTCTCTAGGTGACTGCTTGTGGTATTTTAATAACAGACTTTGTTATTGATATTTAGCTATTTTTTACACATGTAACTAGTAAATATTACGCGTTAATGGCCCTAAAACACCCGATAGTAACCATTAATTACTTAATAGCTGTCTTTACAAGATCAATTCCATTAATCCGTCAATTCTATCAGCAATAACACCAATAATCTAAATGGGATTGGTTTATTTGGTATTATGTACTAAGTATTCAGGAATGTATTACAATCCTACTTCCTACTTATATTATAAACGTGAATGTTGGTATAGATGGATGGAAATCTAAAAATAATATCTATAAGATTTAGGTATCAAAAAATGCCCACTTAAATTACCGCAAAATAGGCTGATGGTTTTGCTAGATTTTCTAATAACACCTTTTTAAATTGTATTTTATTATATTTTTTTAATAACCAACAAATTAGTGATCGGTTTAGTAACTTTCAAGCGAAGCGAGTTTTTTTTGTCTTGAGTTATATGTATAAAAAAGTTATAAATCAGCACAGTTTGTCTGATATGCAATTATATATTATGTTAAAAACTAGTATACTATAAAAAAATGTATGGTACAATTATTAGAGATAAACAACGTAGAATTAGTAATTCCTTTTATCTTCGTCCTATATACCTACTCTATTTAAGTAAATCATAAAGATAATATAACTTAAACGTACAAATAAAAAGAGAAGATATCAATTCCATTAAACTTGTCAATCTGTTTGATTTTATTCTTTACTTGTCATTTTCAAAATCTCAAACCTCTTAACAACTGAAATAAAATAAAATTGCTTCGATATGGCATCGTCCCATTTTATTATCGGAGTAGTAAGGATACGATCGCTTTAATCAAATGGATTGGATTCTAACTACAAGGGTTTGATTTTACAGCTTTGACATCTAACAGCAAAAGGGAGGGAATTTTCTGAATTTTACAATTCTCTTTACTATATTTGATGGGAAAATGCAGAAACTGTACAAAACAGTTTCTATACTTTCCCAGCAAATATAAAGAACCAATCTCAAAAACTGATACAGGGTTACACAGAAAATTAGCAGAAGAATTTTTGACTTTGACTTTGAATATTACACGAATGACAGGAGTGAGTGAAAGAAAAAAACATGTCGTGTCCACACTTAACGTGGCATAAGGGCAGGGGAATGATGATGCTATAACTTACCATCTGGCGACCTAATTTGTTCAAACACTATTTTAAAAAATATTGTTAAGGACTCAAACCTCAAAAATCCATACAAAAACATGACCTCGCAAAGTAAACTACCGAGGACATCCATTCTGAGACTACTTCTGCGTCTGTCACTAGGGGACTTGCTACATCCGGATATACCGGGTTCGATTCCAAGGAAAATGTTAACATAACAAATATTATTCAAACCCACTTGTAGTTTGGCCTAAAATAACATTTGCTTGGGGTTAGAAAGGAATCAGATTCATAAAAATATCTTTCGATAGTGATTTCTGATATTGAACTCTGATCCATAGAAAACATGTTTCAAAAATACAAACGAGATAATGCTATCCCTTTCGTAAATAGGTCACTATAATTATTAATAATGAATTAAATTTATACATAATTTTTTATTATAATAATCGCAAAAACTTATTAATATACATTTTTAGTAAGATAAAATTTTAATTTTTGTTATTTTATTTATCGGTAACAAACTAAGGATAATCACAATTTTAATTGAAAAACGTACAATAGAAACTATGACTGTAGATAGTCTAAGTTTATTCTCTAAAATAAAAAACTAAATAATAAAACCACTTAGCAAATTGAAATTGCTCCCTAAAGAATTCCCAAACAAACAAAATCTTGTACATTTCTTCTAAGCGGCTTCAAATCGACATTTTCAGCCTACAAAGTATCTTTTTAAAGCTGCAAATCAAACAAAGACATGTCTGTTTGGCAACACGTTTTTTGAACATTTACACTGTCCGATACCGACACGATAGAAATGTGTTAAGTTTGAAATACTTGCCGATACTAACAACTACATAGATTTAAACCAATTTAAATCATGAACTCATCCGCGCGCTGCAAGTCTGGTGATTGAACAATGATAAAAACTAATTAATTTCTGAAATTTAATAAAATTAATAAATATTAATTTAAATTTCTAATACCTATCACGCTCCAGTCCCAAATTAAGCTAAGCTGTAATGTGGGAACAAGATTGCTGATAGAAGTCTCTTACACTTTTTTTTGGTAAATATACACTGGCCTGCAAAACTAAGTATCATTTTTTTTTTCTAAACTATACAAAAAAAAGTTAAAAAAAGTTATTGCAATTTCAAAAATGTGATACTTAGTTTTGCAGGCCAGTGTATACTATAGTGTACGTACGTAATATACATTTATTGACGACCGATGTGGCGCGGTGGGCGATGGTCCGCCTGCGGCGCGGAAGGTTGCGGGTTCGATTCCCGCCTTGGGATAAATGTTTGTATGTTCTGCAAATATTTATTCCGGGTGTTCTGGGTATTATATGTATCTATAATAAAAAATATGTATCTATGTAATGTATTATATTAAGTATGTCAGTTATCTAGTACCCATAACACAAGCTCTGCTTAGCTTGGGGCTAGATGATGTTGTGTGGATTGTCCAGCATTATTTATTTATTATTTATTTATTTTATTTATTTATACCTAAGTAAATTAATTATAGGTAAGTACGTAGTACACATAGCAACACTCAGTCACAAACACATATTCGTTTATTTTGTGTGAAATGTTCACGTATGTTTTATGTCGTGCCGTGTCGGGAACGTGTAAACAAACTTCGAGCATCAAAGCCTTTTTCCTCATGACGTTGACTGATGTCCGTTTTCTAGCTGAAGCACGTTTTGGCGCGAAGCCACGCATTGTGAGTGAAGACGTGAGAAGGTAGAATCGAACCATAAAACTGCACAGGTAGGCTTCAAATAAGATCTGATACAGATATTGAAGCGATATTGAAGTACGCAGCGTGAATACAGGGTGTCTAAAAAACCTGTATTATTACTAAGTTAAATTGACACCGCACTGGAACTTCAGTACTTAATTTAGTTTAATAGTAATTCTTTGTAAAAAGGATCATTTATAAAAAAACGGTAAGAACCAGGCCGTAAGCTTCTTGCTCGTTCTTGTAGGCTCTGGTCGCGTGGAATTGGTACCTAGAATCACCTGGTATGTAAGACAATTCAAAATAATCCTTGTGATTTTATTGAATAAAGAAATATATGACTTGACTTGAATACAGGGTGCATTTGATATTCCACTTTATTTTGTCTCTTGACTAACTAAAGCTTGTACTGTAGGACCGAAGTTGGATGTTGATAGAATACTTAAATACATTTATTTTGTTAATACATAGACTATGCAATTCTCTATCAAATATCCAACTCGATGTCTGATGTATTCAAGATTTTAATAACCTGAAGACAAGATAAAACTATTTCAATAATTTTTAATGCATTTTTTTTTCAATTCGTAAAACAAATTATATACATAACATTATACTATATATACAATAAATAAGACTTAAGATTGTACATAAAAACAGCACAGAAGTAAAAAAGCATGAAATGAATTATGGGCGGATTTATCATTCATTATGAAAACATAACATTAAGTATATTTTCAAGCTATTTAATGTTTTTTTTACAAAAACACTTCATTATAAAAATTCAAAGCAAAGCATACAAAATCTGTGAATTAGACTGTCAAATTTTGCTAACGAGTCTCATTTTGGGAACTATCGCATAAATTCTAGACTATTCCACGCATGCACATGACCTATTTTTGCTGTGGCTTCACTATAGCCACTAACTAACCCATACCACAGCTACTGTACCAGCTTCTTTCTAAAATGATCACTTTGACTCACTTGTGGTCAATTCTATGCATTATTAATTATAAATAAATATTCATGGACATTTCACACATCACACTCTAGTCCCAAACTAAGCAGAGCTTGTACTATGAGAACTAGATTGCTGATAGAATAATAATATTATACTTGTTTTTTGTTCATACATACATAGTAACATCCAGACACAGAACAAATATTTATGTTCATCACACAAACATTTGCTCTGGGTGGGAATCGAACCCACGATCCATAGCATGGAAGGCCGAGCTACTACCAACTGAGCTGTGACGCCTATCAATCGAACCCACATTATTTTAAGCATTGTTTTGTTTGTAAAGTTCCCGAAGCAGGGAAAAGAAAAGTATAAGTCTATCTGTGTATTAACGGCCGGTTTCTCGAACGATGATCAACCAAAAAAATCTAATAATTACTATGTGTCAAACTCGGATCAATCGTGATTTGGGTTTCCAGAAACCGGCCGTAAGTGTGATAAATAAAAATATTTGTTTACCAGTCCGGTTTTCGGTTTATAGATTTTGTTCTCAACTTAAATATTTAAAAATCGACAATAAAAAAAAAATATAACATACGTTTTCTATATATTTATATAGAAAACGTATAAACGTATAAACGTAAACGTAAACGTAGTTATTTCTCGTATCATTTACAACACGGTCAAATAAACTTATCAAAACTGTGATTTTAAAGTCAACAAAGTGTAAAATTGTTTATACGTATTGAGCTGTATTACGACGTGATAAAGTGGTTTTTACCGTGAGACTTCGTGTCTAGTACTTCTAATAGAGTGGTTCAGTACCCCTACCATGAGTTGTCATAGTAAAATCGCCCGACTTTACTACAGTTAGTCCGGTCAATTTAGACATAAAAATAGTGATCAAATAAAGAAAATTCCGACAGAGCCAAATCTTCGTAGAGACCTTAGGTTTACCACAAGGAATAAAGTGTCAAAAGTCCCCATCAATCCCATGTGAGCTTAGGGACTTATTCGGGGCCCAACGTCAAAATTTTAGGTTTTTTGGATTTTTCTCGAAAACGATAAGTTTTATGGACAAAGTACCTTAGAGCAATGTTGTAGATCTTAAATTTCTCTATAAATTTTCTTTATTTCAATTGTCTAAATTGACCGGACTAAGTAGTTACGTCAATATTAGTATTACGAATTTTAGTACCCAACTATCCGCTAGAGGCGCTGTACAAATCTTCATACATGTTTTTAACTACAGACGCTAGCGAGTATAGTAAATAAAGTATAGTAAAAACTCATGGTAGAGCTACAGGTAATAGAGAGGCTAGGCTGCCCGCGGTGACGGGGCGGAAAATGACCGCTTACCACCTTTTGTTGGTATTGAAAGGATGGAACTGACAGTACATTTTAGAAGCTTTTAGAGTTGAAATGACGCGTGAGAATCTTTTTTTTTTAATGGTTTTAAAAGTTTTGTGGCTGTGAACGTGTTATGGTTGTAAACGAAAAATTTCGTTTTTAAAACATCATGAATATAGGTTTATAATTAGTCACCTTTTATGTTAATGGCTTGTTTTTTAACGTGCCTACTCGTAAATAAGTTAAAAAAAAAATACAAGCATAGTATGCTGGAGTAATAAATAAATATTCACGGACATTTCACACATCACAATCTGGTCCCAAACTAAGCAGAGCTTGTAGGTACTATGGGACCTAAATTGCTGATAAAATACTTATATACTTTTTTTTTAAAACATACAAGAATATATTATAGTAACATCCAGACAAAAAACAAATATTTATGTTCACACACAAACATTTGCTCTGGGTGGGAATCGAACCCACGACCTGCGGGTCGTGGGTTCGATTCCCACGCATGGAAGGCAGAACTACTACCAACTGAGCTGTGACGCTTGTCAAATTAATGAACGCTAGAATGTATTTTTTTTATTTGTCTCATAATACAAGTAAAATATCTCAAAAATATATGAACACATCCGCATTTACACATCGCTCAATAATTATTTAAAACCCTTTTTATCCTTTATTGAATTAAAATGTATAATCTGTTATCCTTTCCCAGTAAAATATTTGTATAAGCATGGTTTACACAAGATGGTGTGGGTGTGTTCATGGGTCACTGCTGCTTGGTACGGTACAGCGCTTACAATAGCCTATGAGAATATTTAAAAGGATTCTGGGGGGTATCCTGACAACTGAAATGTTTGTGAACTGTTATTTGATCAAATTGCAGTTCAGTTTTCTTCTTCGATATTTTGAATGATCGATTTTCATACCGTTTGATAGAATTAACGAAAAATCAGGTAGGCCTTGCCTCGTACTGATTTGGATCAGTTAAACTACCTATAGATCGTTTGCAACGGTATGTAGATGTTCAACTGTTTCTGTATTTACATACCTATGTATTATTTAAATACTGTAATAATCGTAAGTTTCTTTGTGAATAAAATAAATAAATTTGTGTATGAACGTTAATTTGTAGTTTTGAATTATAACTAAAGTGTTTTACAAGTATTTTTTATCGTAAATATAAACTGGGTACATTAACAAAAATATGCGCAATGTAAAGTAAACTTTCTGCTTATTATTCCAAAGCGCAAACTCGACGGAGATTTCACGTTACACAAACTTCATCCATCATGACAAATGGAATATTATTCAAGCGCGAGCTTTGATAGGAAATAATTTATTTTGACGTTTCGAGAGTACTCGTCGATTCTACAGTTGCGAAACCTTCATCATTATATTAATCTGTAACAAATTATTGTACAAATAAATGTGACAATCGCACACTTAAGGGCCCCCGCAAACTGCAGACTTTTTATCGGCCGATAGTTAGGTCGGCTTCTTAATCAGTATGAAGATGTATGCAGATGCGCACATTACAGTGATTCAGTCTTCACTGATTAAGAAGCCGACCAAACTATCGGCCGATAAAAAGTCTGGAGTCTGCGGGGACTCTAACACACACTGCGCGGTAACGCTGCAACGTTCTGCAGTTATGCTGACGTCAACGCGCAGTGTCACTCAAATACGTCATCGTTTCGATACGTTTGCGATTGTCACATTTATTCGTGATCGGACCTCAAAAAGTAAGCCTTCTTGGTTAATTTTATTTACAAGTACGTAAAATCATAATTGATTATAAAAGGGAAGTTTTCATTATAAATTAACAGTTTTTTTTTATGTATCAATTTTGATTATTCTACATATTTTGTTTGGTAGATCACACTTCAGTGATACTAGTAAATAGTATGCCAAGTAGTGTCAAAGCCGATCAAAGTCAGTTATGGTTATATTGTAAAAAAAAAAATGTTATTCATTCAAAGATGAAACAAAAAGCCCACCTGATGTTAACCAATGATTTTCTAACAATGCGTTGGTTTCAGCATTGAGGTTGTGTCTTACGAGGCAACACACTACGTCCTACTCTGAGATGTAATTATGTTAAGTCATTAGTCATGTTAAGTTATTTTGTGCTTGTAAATGCACCTGTA
This sequence comes from Ecliptopera silaceata, assembly GCA_932527185.1. NCBI lineage: Eukaryota > Metazoa > Arthropoda > Insecta > Lepidoptera > Geometridae > Ecliptopera > Ecliptopera silaceata. The sequence continues at coordinate 1,866,380 of OW052205.1, read as the reverse complement.
ATTATGATAAGTTATTGTGTCTGTAACTACACCTGTATATAATTAACCTGTAATAAACCGTCATCCAGAACCCAGAAATACGTTGATGCTAAATGGCACAAATAGTACGTAAGTAGAAGAAGAACGGTTTTCGAAATTATTTTTATTAAAGAACTAGACCTGATAACTAAGGCCAAATAATCTCTTGATAACTTAAAATATAACTTGATATTTCTAGTCTTTGAATATACAAATAAGACAGTATCCTTAAATTATTTCGTTAATACGTGTTCAAAAAAATATTAAACATATTTAATATCAGTTAGAAAAGTAGTAGTATATATATATCTATATCATATATATATATATATATCAGTAGTAAACATATTTAATATCATATTTAGTATCAGCTATCTGTAGATCGTTTGCAACGGTCTGTAGATAGCTCAACTGTTTCTTATGAATTTATATGCCAATTTACATTTTGTAAATACTGTATAGTCGTAAGTTTGTTTGTGTTTTCAATATTTAATTATGATGAGTCGATCTTAAAGTAACTAAGTCAACCGTCATACACATAAAAAAACTTTATATTATTGAGTAATTGAAGCCTTTTTCCTTGAAAATTCTCGTAAGAAAAACAAAGAAAACCATGATAAATAAAACATCGCATCATGTTTCTGAACGAGTTTTAACATGATCCATTCGCGCGCGTAAAATAAATGACGAGACACGGTTTGGGCGTTCTTGTGAGAAATATTATCTTTATTGTACTTCTTTATGAATTTTTGAGGCATTTAATCGTTTTTTGTAGCTTAACTGTTATTTTATGGCACATATTAATATCAAGTTATTTCATATCCAAGATGTGAGCTATGTATGATAAACAATACATAACAATAAATAATAAACTTAAATAAACTTCAAAACGTGTTAAATATTTCATAATATAAGAAATACTTAGCAAAACTAAAAAAAAAATAACCTATATTATTTATAGAATTCAAATTTTATTTATGAAGTTACATCCCAAAGTTTAAATTAATGCTAAGATTTCCTACAAATTAACATGACAATCACTTAATATAAACTTAGATAATTGTAGACTAAATTAATACAACTTGCCTGTAAAGCCCTAAAATACTTAAATAGTTATAAAAATTAAAAAAAAACTTACCAAAATGATCAACACAAATATTGAAAATTCTTCAATTCAAAATCCAAAATAAATGTCACTCCACATAAATTCCCCACATCACTTCACACACGTCCGTCCACTTGAGGTTTTGGCTGAGTTTCCACAATAATTGTACCTGCGTCCTTTCTGAATGAAATCCCGCGAAGCACTGACTCGCGCAGGCTCCGAAGCCGTATCAAACAGTCCCAAATGACTGCCGTAGCTGTGGCCACAGTATACTAGATAACAGTACCTCTACTATGAGTTGTCACAGTAAAAACGCCTGACTTCACTACAGTAGTTACGTCAATATTAGTATTACGAATTTTAGTACCCAACTATCCGCTAGAGGCGCTGTACAAATCTTCATACATTTTTTAACTACAGACGCTAGCGAGTATAGTATATATAGTATAGTAAAAACTTATGGTAGAGCTACAGAGGTTTTGGTTCAGTAGCTCTGAGTTTTTACAATCTATACATTTTTTTACTACAGACGCTAGCGAGAGCGTCTGTAGTAAAAAAATGTATGAAAATTTGTACAGCGCCTCTAGCGGATAGTTGGGTACTAAAATTATTAATATTTACGTAACTACCGTAGTAAGGTCAGGCGATTTTACTGTGACAACTCATGGTAGAGGCACAGAAGAACTCAATTTATCGTGTACATTGCATATAAAATACATAAAAAACAGTTGAGCTATCTACAGACCGTTGAAAATGATCTATATATAGTTCAACTGATTTTGAAAATACTCTATAGTAGTAAGTTTATTTATCGTGGATATTTTTGCACTAAAATCATTGTTTAATCATTGTATGGGAATTTTTCTTCTGTTATTTGTAATTATTTCGTAAGATGTATTTTTTACAGAATATATTTTTTTGTATATTTTTAATCACAAGTTTATGGTATTTTTTTTAAAATTTCCCACTTCTATAAGGAAATAAATCAAATCAAAAACTACTTAACTACCTTAGACTCATATACTGAATGAAAAATTCAAAGTCGCTAAAAGGAGTAATTTTTACTATATTTACATTGCTTACAATATACAAAATGCAGGCTGATTAACTATCTGCTATTATTAAATAAATAGAAAATTAATAATTCGGATGCTAATCTCTGTTAGATAATTTACTGTGGCCCGTAGCGCGTAGCTCGTGGCTACGCCGTAGCACCCGTAGCACCGTAGCTCTACGAAATTATGACAAACGCGTTTATCTAATTACGACGGTTGGAGTTTTTATGAATTTTCAAGTCAATTTTGCTTTTGTCATAATCGGAGCGTGTAATATGAAAAATAAAAAAGATACAATGAAATTGCGGGACAAAGGAGCGATATGAGTTTTTTATTCAATCCAACGGTTTTTTCGGTTTATATTCTGTTCTGTCTATTAAAAATAATTTATGGTTCAAAATATACCTACGTACAGTTGCTTAGTATTGAAACAAAGGCTTTTATGCTTTTGTAGAACATTTTTAATGGTAAAGTAAAATATGTACCTGATCAACTCGTTTTACTACGAGGACGAGAAAAAGGAAAGGAATAAGCAGATGATTCACCTGATGTCAAGCGGTTACCTCTGTCTTTATTTATTATTGCTTAGTGTAAGTAAGCAATCAAAATTAATTGGCTTTAAAATAAAAAATAAATATTTTTTTATATCATGTGGGTCAATTTTCACCAAAAACGAACTTGAAAAGTTACAAAAACCGAAGTAAGTATGCAATTTTTTATTTTTATAAATCGATTGTTTTGATTCTTAACGATTTAAAATCTACAACGTTTCCCAAACTTTCCTGGGTCAGACTTAGCCATCACCACCCTTCTCAAAAAACCACCCTATATAACATAAATATATATTTAGTATGCTATAAACATTTGGTTTATAATAAACCACGACTCAGAACATGTGACGTCCCTAATCTGCCCTACAGGGGATTAAACTGGGTCTCGACCACAAACGAATATATTTCTACAAATATAAAATATAATCTTGAACGATCAAAAGCTCATTTTTATTAAAATATTTATTAAGAACACAAATGTGTTAATACTTACTTGGTGTAGTTGTGCTGTCTCAAAGTCAAAGTCAAAGTCAAAAATTACTTTATTCAGTAAAATCACAAGGATCATTTAGAATCGTCTTAAAAATCTGTCTACGTTGCAGGATGTGGGTTCGACTTCAACCGATAACAAATATCTGATCTACATTTTTTGACGTGACAACGTCTTATAATTCGATAGAGCCGGCTGCACGCACGAAAAAACATGACTCATGAGGCGTTCTGAGGCGTTCCATGAAATGACGTTGTCACGTTCAACTATCGTCAGTAAACCGACTTCACAGACAACAATTTTTTTTAATAAAAATTTACTAGTAAGTTACATACTTATTTTTGTAAAACTGTAAAATAAACCTATTCATATAACTAATACAATAGGATAGAAATCATTTATTTCAGTTATTATTATAAACTTAATGCTTAGGCTTAATGCTAATCGTGCTTGTTATTGCTTGGATATTGTAAACTCGGAGGAGGGCGTTAATAGTCGCGACATAGTTAATTTAACTACTGCAAATATTATTATTGTTCCAAAAAAAATATTTGTGCCTTGTTTTTGATTCCAAAATATAAACTTATGAAAAACTTATTTTATTCCAAGTTTTGCTGTAATAAGGTAGTTGTGTATAAAGTTTATGAAAATATAATTTTTTTTTTACATTAATAAACAGCTAAAACCGTATATTTCTCGCTTTAAAACCAAAAAGCACACGCAGTTTGATGTTATCGCAGTCAAATAGCTCATTCCTGAGATTGCGGCCAAGCCCTAGTTGCCCCAGTTAAAGGCCAGCGTAGTTTTAAAATGCCGTCCCATGCACAAAATGTACCCCACACCGCAGAATAAATAACAGTACAAGTACAAAACACTCACTGAAACATTGAAATAAATAGGCACTCTCACTTATATTTAAGTATCACTATTCATATCACACTCTAGTCCGTGACTTATATCACACTCTAGTCATTTGGAACTGGAGTGTGATATGTTCAAGCATATTTCATTTCCTTGGACATATCACACTCTATATAGTCCTTTATAGATTAGAGTATGATATGTCCATTACAGTATGATATGTACATTATATAAAATTTCCTTAGACATATCACACTCTAGTCCTTTATGACTAGAGTGTGATATGTGATATAAGTCACGTAAACAAATGCACTTAGGTGCTAAGATTTAAACTGTTATCAAATACGTTGCAAGCTGAACTGTGCTTTGTTGCAGCAAGCATCATAGCTCAGGTGGTAGTGGCTCTGCCTTCCATGGTCGTGGGTTTGATTCCCATCGAGAGCAAAAGTTTGTCTGATGATTAAAATATTTTTTCTGTGTTACTAAGTATTCTATGTATGTATTCATAAAAAAAAAAATATTAAGTATTCTATCAGCAATCTAGTTACTATAGTACAAGCTTTGCTTGGTTTGAGACTAAAAAATATATGCAGTTTTCTGTGTTACTAAGTATCTATGTTATTATATAAAAAAAAAGTATAAAAGTATTCTATCAGCAATCTAGCACAAGCTTCGCTTGGTTTCAGACTAAAAAATATGCAGTCGTAGTTTTGGACTAAATAATGTATGTATATTCGTAGTAGTTTTATTCCAGTGCGCCAAGCCGGCACAACTGGCAAGATTAGTATTCTTACCCCGTCCACCCCCAGATTATCTCCTGTTCTTACGACAATGGAAACAAAAGGGTGAAAAATAAATGAGGGATTTTTGAGTTTGAAATGAATCCCGGCTTCCGTAATGTTGTAGTTTCTTTGTTCTAACACACAGGGAGGTTTTCTGGGCAAGACTATATATATAAAAAGGCAATAAAATTTTACGGTTTAATAGCTTAAATAGGTGGAATGTTTTTTTTTAGGTGCTGTAACCCCAAGTACGAGTTTGAGCACACAAGGATCGCAGAGACGCAATCGCCGAGCGATACCGATTTTGTATGGATATCCAAGCAACGCCCCTAGAAGATTTCTTGAGAAGCTTGGATCTCCATACAAAATCGGTGGCGCTCGGCGATTGCGTCTACAAACAAATACGTATTGCGTATACAAACTCGTACTTGGGGTACTGGTTCGATTCCAATGTCGAACCTATAATCATTTGGTATAAATGGTTGCTAATCACAAAAGTGGCACTTTTATAAAAAATATCGATAATTGTGTGAAAATTGAAATCTTAATTAGGTACTTACAAAAGTAGTTAAATTTTTATAATTTTTTATCAAATTTAAATGAATATAAATTTTTAGATTTGTATGAAGTCTTAAAATAATACGCAAAATAAATTATTTATTTCTTTCCGTTTCTTTATTATGTATTCTGGCTTGTCCGGGACTAAAGGATTAAAAATGTAAAAGAATTGGACGTTTTTGTTATTACTGTTACATATTAAATGATATTTTGCGAAATTTCGTACCGAAAAATAAATATTTTTTCTTACAGATGTTGTTATCTTATATCAAAAACCCAACCCGTTTTCTGTTTTGTATATCTAATAATAAATCTACAAACAAAATAATATCATTTTTGGTCACTATTTTTTTACCCCCGAAAATCAAACTTTTATTTTCATTTAATTTCCTGTTTACTAAGAACTGGTTTGACCGCCAAGTGCGCGTGTACCCTTAGGCCAGAGTTGACCTTTTATAATATTTTTATACATATTATTGAGAAAGTCTTTTGTTACACGATAAGCACTATGTGAGCCAGTAATAACTATATTTATATTTCTCAGGGGCAGTTATGAACAAAAGTGTTTTAGTTTAAAAAAAAAATTGTTGTCCTTGATCAAAATAAGTTACAATTTTTATTGTTACTATCAGTATTCATAAATATCATTGTTAGTTGTTTTTTTTTATATTTTATTTAACCTCTGCAGGGCAAAGGTCTCCCCTAAACTCTTCCATTTATCATTCATTTTTAGATTTACTTGTTTTAAATTATTAATAGTGTACGATGAACCTAATATAACTTTACAAGTTTCAATAAACAGACCTTTAATTTATCAAAAAGCTGATCCAATCCGAACTTTCCCGAAGCACCCAATAAAGCTTTCAGCCATTAGTGATCACAAAAACTTGTGAACGCAACTGTACCTATCTATCTTATGGAAAGCTGCCTCTTATAATGACCTAATTTTTTGCTGTGTAATATCGCAAAGACAAGTCTTCGATGAAAATGATCTTAAAATTGTTCCCTGAAACGTATCGAATGGTACTCAGTCAATTCATTATGATTGTATTGCTTTCATATTTTATGTTTATTAAAAAAGGATAATGAATATCGTGATCACATAAAAAATACCGTATTATTTAAAGTCTTTATTTATTTCTATATATAAATAAATAATAAATATTAACAGACATTTCAAAGATCATACTCCTAATCCTAAACTAAGCAAAACTTGTACTAGTCCTAACTGGAGCACACTCTTAGGAACCAGACTGGTGATAGAATACCTACTTACTTTTTTTTTGTAAATACATACCTACATAGAAACGCCCTGTCAGAACAAATATTTATGTTCATCACCAAAACATTTGCTCTACGCTGGAATCGAACCCACGATTCACAGCATGGAAGGTAGAGCTTCTACCAACTGAGCTGTGACGCTTGTCAAATGAATTAATAAAAATGTCTAACAAACAAGTGTAATTTAGCAATTCACAACGTTTAAAATACTACTATACAACCCAGTAAAAAATAATACATCTGGTTATATTGATACTTAAATCAATATAGCGAGATTTTTTTAAATTCATTAATGGTTAATGAAATTTAAAAAAAGGTGCCATATTTAACTTGGCAGTAAGGCAAGTTCACACAAAATGATTTTAAGTAGTCTAAGATAGTATTCATTGTCTTTGTTTTCTATTCAAATAACTGACAAAAATGTGGAAAACTAGAGCAAAATATTCGCAAACTTGCCAGCTACCGAACTAATGACAACGATTCTGAAGTCGCGACTCGCGGATTTCATTTGAATACTTACATCGGAACAATGGGCGACTGTGGCCCAAGTTACAAGACCCTGCGATAATTCATATTTATGTTTTAGACTAAAACTATTTAATTATCCGGCTTTTAACCAACTAATTTCAGGATTTTTGCGTGCGTCGAAACATGTGTAAATTTTGAGTTGAGCAGGATTTGAACCCGCGACTTTTCTTCGAGGGTGCTAACCAACTACGCCACCAGCTCCTAATTTTACTCGATAAACTACTTATTGGGATTTATTCCTACTTATATTGAATAAACCGTGTTTATTGGAACGAAGTTCCTTATCGCACGTTGCGAAAATGGGCTAGACGGAAAAAATTAAGACCAAAAGTGGTGACATTTTATTACTATAGTTGTAAGCCGTGCGCGTGCGTTTCTCTGTCTCTCTCATAGAAAGCAAGCCAGTTTCGCATTGAACGGTGTAATGTCGCGAAGATTATTTTTGTTGAGTGTATACAGGTTTTTGTACATAATAAATATTAATACTTATTAATCGAAAGGAACTTCGTTCAATCCGTATGTTCCTTGATACCTTTCAAGTTTTAATGTTGTTGTTGAGGCTTCAGCTTATGTTTCCTATCCTTCCTATTCCTTTACCTATTGGCTGCATTCACATTTGAAATTTGGCGCCAATGCATCAACTACGGGAAGAACGAACCCAAGTTACACGAAGAAAAAAGATGTCTGCCCGAGCCGTGTGAAACAGAGTGCGTGTGTGATTTACGTTAAAAACTAATAACAATTAATTGAGAGCTCTCCGAATAGTGAAAATCGATAAAACTGTCAATAATCACCTCCGCAACCATTCTAAATATCAAGAATATTAAAACGTTTCAAAATAAGTGCAAAATTACAAAACCCAACGACCATGCCACTGGACGCTGAATGTGAGTACCTTTTACCTTTCACTGCCCTAAGCTGAGCCCTATCGAAGAAAAGCATTGTTTTGGTCTAAACAGTTGTATATTCCGTTAATTCCTATTAAATTTGTACTTTGCGTACCTTTCAGATTATAGCAAGTCAATAAGCATGTTTCTAATTAATAAAAAAAAAATGGTTGTCTGTAAAGGTTTACTGACGATAGTTGAACGTGACAACGAACGCAAAGGCTGATTGTGCTTCTTTGTCGCTCGTTCCGCGCTCTCGCTTGCACTTCATGGAACGCGTCAGAACGCCTAAGAACGTCAAAAGTGTAGTTAATAAGTACATTTAGAATTTTTAACGTTTTTAATACCAGCGAATGATTTTGTAACAGTAACGGCCGGTTTCTCGAACGTAAATCAATCAAAAAATCAAACATTTACTATCTGTCAAACTCGGATCAATCGTGATTTGGGTTTCCAGAAACCGGCCGTAAGTTTATAACTTAAACCAAACCAAAATTTTGTTTTTATTTCCTTGCTGCAATATTGCCATGACATCCAGCGTAACTTAACCCCCTGATTGCCACTACACACCGCAAATATAAAGGAGAGTTTTATTTATTCCTGCAATGAGGTGTCTAGGTGAACTGGTTGACTCAGATTGGTGTATTGGTATGCGGATGTTTTTAACTATTCATATGAAGTTTATTGTTTTAAGTTGCAACATGAGCTGTCAGATGCTATTGTTTAAGAGTCAAATTATATTTCATTGTCGTACGTTTTATCTTTCATACGCAGTTTTTGATTGTTTTCACATAGACTTGTTTCAGTAACGTGTACGAAAACAAAGGAGCGTATGCAATGAAAGGTTCTGGAGCCCGATTGCGCTAATTTTCTAACTACACACGAAGCTGCTCTACATACGTTATAGACATTTTGGGATCGCAATAAACACGTTCAACATTTGAACGCTAGTGAGTCGAAGATGGTGACATAAACACTTTCACACGAATGGAAAAAGATGAGCGGTTAGCACAGCGATACGACTTTGCCCACATTAAGGTGAAGCTTAGCTGCTGCTTTGACGAACCGTTTACGTTACGATTTAGTACAATCGGGGCCCTGTTTCAGTAATGACAGCGTGTACAAAAACAAAGGGAAGTCACTCCAACATATACAATGAAAGGTTCTATAAGGTATATAAACAGGAAAATGAAGCGTAGGACGGTTACCTGTGAACTGACTTATATGTAACAGGACAAGAATTCAGTGTAAGTAAATAAAATAAATAAATAATAAATGTATAATAAAAGGCGAATAATAATACATTAAAAATAATATAATATATATAAATATTGAGAGTGAACTAACTCCATACAAATTAGCTTAGTAGCAAAGTTTGTACTAAGGGAACTAGATCGCTGATAGAATACTACTTATATACAATTTATTTTTCTAGCTATTAATTTGCATCTAATTATAATAAATACAACACAATATTTTAATACAGTCTGTCTATTCATTATGGTTTGTTAGGTGTTATTTAACAAGGTAATCTGTTTTTGATGAGGGATATGTATTAAACAATTTTCTTTGAAGTTTTTTATTTTTTAATGTTTGTATTGTAAAGGGTTATTCTTATATAAAAACTTTATATAGTATAATTTTTGGGACATAAAACCAAACAAAATTAAAATGATAAATAATAAGTTTAATACTGAATAGCATAATTAAAGATATTAAAAACATCTCCTGTACTGTAGTGTGTGTGAAGTGCGTTGTGTCTGTAATTTTTAATTTTGTTCCATTTTAAATATCATTATATTATTGCATGCAGTGTAACCCCCTATCTTATAAAAAGTTAGCGTAGACTTTAAGTCTTCATTACGTATGATAATCAGTACTTCAAGTCTGCGCTAACTTTTTATAAGATAGACCGTTAACCTTTAAGTGGTTGTACATTTAGTTTGAGACAGTACTTTACAGTATTTAGATAGTAGTAGTAACCCAATACCATGTAAAATTGTAACAACTGTTGGTTGACCTTAATAAATAAAAATAAGATAATTATTGTTAATTTACTGTCACAGTCTTCCTTTTTTTCATTTTGTTCCATGAAATTCAATTTTGAAAATCATGACATTATTTATAGTTTATCTAATTCTTATTTATTATACTTTTCTAAATAAAAATAATTATTATATTTAATATATTTGAACATCCCTTTGGGAATAACCCTTTCAATACCTTTAAAAGCGATGTTACTTTATTATTTGTTCATTACAACTTTTTTTATTAAATAAAATGGATTCTAGCAATTTATCTGAGGATTATAAAAAGCTTATTTTAATAAGCTACGGATTTTTAAAACATTTCAACATTTTGTATGGTGATGAAGACATTTCAAAGTTTCGCAAATTTTTCCGTTTTTTTTATAAAATGCCTTGTGTTATTGGACTTTATTTGATGCAAACGTTATATGTGGTTAAAATATTTAATGGAAACTTGTTAACTCGTAGTATTATTGACGCTACTGCATCGATCTTCATAACTAGCAATCATGGTAAGTGAAACAATTAAATTATTTATTTATTTATATAGTTTAGGTCTCGATAAGATAATTAAATCTAGATCCGTAGGGTCCAGCGTATCAGCATTGCTATTTAGCGCGGCAATGCAGCCAGTACCTAGGGTATGATTCCAATTGGTACTGGTTTGGATCCGTTGAGCTATCTATAGATAGTTTGCAACGGTTTCTTATGTGCGTTTTATAAATATGTACATTTTGTAAATACTGTTATAGTCGTAAGTTTGTTTGTAAATAAATACTTTGTTGATTGACCTTATAAGTAAAGAAAATTAGAAGATTTACAGCCGGTTTCTCGAACGATGATCAACGAAAAAATCATATAATTACTATGTGTCAAACTCGGATCAATCGTGATTTGGGTTTCCAGAAACCGGCCGTAACTGTTTTATTTCAAAACTTTTATATAAATAACCTTAACTTTTTTGAATAGCATTTTACAGAGCAGGAGTAATGTTCTCACAGAAAAAAGAAATAAAAGACATAATCCTAAGACTCGGTCGAGTTTGGAAATCTTCAGATCTCTCAGAAGAGCAAATAAAGAAGAAGAATGCATTACTAAAACGTTTACACTTTCGATTCACTGGTAATATATTTGAAACGCAAACATTTGATGAGCGTTCGGGCATTTTAGTGAGAGCGCACACCGACCAGAAAAATTTTTTAAAAGCTCTTGTTACGTTTATGTTAACTTTACAGATGTATAATACTGTCTTATTGCAAATTTGTTGTCTGTGTGCTTTTGATCAAATTGCAGTTCAGTTTTCTTCTTCGTCTTTTATTGATATTTTGAATGACCGATTTTCATACCGTTTGACAGAATTCACGAAAAATCATGTAGGCCATGCTCAAATCAGGTAGGTCATGCTTAAATCAGGTAGGCCATGCTTAAACCGCGGCGTTAACGTCATTTTTACCAGTTTAGTCATAATTTTATAAAACTCAGTCATAATTTTATAAAGCTCAGTCACGTCAGTCCACAAAAATGCCACGGAATACTGATGAGTAACTATAGTAAAATCATCGAAAACATGCAACTGAAAGGATATTCGGTCACGCAAGTTTACCCTTGCTGGATAGCCAAACTGGAGTGTGATGTGTGAATTGTCCGTGATTATTTATTTACATCGAAAACATGCAACTGAAAGGATATTCGGTCACGCAAGTTTACCCTTGCTTGGATAGCCAAACTGGAGTGTGATGTGTGAATTGACCGTGATTATTAATTATTTATTTATTTAACTCTCGTGTATTTCCAGCGTTCCATTGGATAGTCCGTATCTGTACTTGGCAGTTTATGCTGGTCCCTATATCGGTTTGCTTGTTTCAAAAATACGTTTTACAACAGGAATATTCGCGGAAACTTCCTCTATCTTGCATATATCCATTTGATCCTACAACAAATTGGATATTATACATGACTGCATATATGTATGAGATTTATTCAAGTAAGTGATATTTTCTTCTATGTATTATATGTATGTATTTACAAAAAATAATAATTTTTTTGACGACGATGTGGCGCGGTGGGCGAAGGTCCGCCTGCGACGTGGAGGTTGCGGGTTCGATTCCCGCCTTGGGATAAATGTTTGTACGATCTGCAAATATTTATTCCGGGTGTTCTGGGTATTCTATATGCATAATAAAAATATCTATCTATGTAATGTATTGTATTATGTATGACGAAGGAACTGCCCGGAGACTGTTTTTAAAAAGTGTGACGTCAGCATTGCTGACGTCACCATGACAATCCTCATCCTCAGGGCAGTCACTCATCATGATGGTAGTTGGAGCAATCAAACGCCGTTGAAGATTCACTGTCTTTTATTTCTTCGATGTAGTTGTGAAGAGGTCCGAACGCTCCGACGGCTCGAGCGAGAATGAGCTGCGTTCCGTCGGGCGTTCGTATTTATAGCAAACTGAGGCTCGCACAAGAAATGGACAGAAATTAGTAGCGCTTTCGTTTGTTTTTTTTAACAATTATCAAGTTTGACAAATCATTAATTAATCATTTATGATTTGTTAATCGTTTAACAGTTCTTTTAATTAGTTAATTACATTAATCAACCAGTTATTTTAATTATTATTCGTAAATGTTGAAACAAATCAGAATAAAATTGTTGTCTTATTAGAATCATCTGATTGTTAATTTTAATTGTAACCGTCGAACGTCGTTGCGCCGATATGTATGTCAGTCTTCTAGTACCCATAACACAAGTTCTGCTTAGCTTGGTCTTGATGATGTTGTCTGGATTGTCCAGCATTATTTATTTATTTATTTTATCCGCAATCTGGTTTCGAAAGAACAAGCTTTTTTTAGTTTGGGAATAGAGCGCGATGTGAAATTTCCGTTCACGCGTTTAGTTTATTTCATCATAATAATATTTATACAATAGTAAAAAATAAATTGTAGTACAAGTGCAAATTAAAAGGTTTAAATTTGTTTCTAGTATTTCTCATTATCTACGTGTATATCGGTTCCGAGTCTATGGTGATAGTACTGTCGTCACATCTCAGTACAGAATTCACATTACTAAAGCATGACTTACTAGCTATTGACCAGGACTATGCGGAAACTAGTCTTCTTAATCGAGATACAATTATGGAACGAAAACTTAAGAAGTTTTTACGAAAACATCAGGAGTTGATAAGGTATTCATTTGTAATGATTTCTTTTCGTATGTATGTTGAAATAAATAAAATATTCGTAATTAGTATGACGCATCTAAGAATTAATTAAAATTTAGATATTCATAATTCGTAAGACTGATTGAAGAGTTAAATTATATTGTGCTATGAGAGTTATTATAAAAAAATAATTATATTTACTTACATTTCATTTAAAAAACTAATTCAAGGTAATTCCAAAATTATTAAAAGATTATAGGATTCAAAAATTGTTTGGTTTCAAATCCTATTTGTCACAAACATTTGCTCCAAACAGTTAAAAGAATCGATTTGTGATGTAATAATGTAAAGTGTATCGATCAATCAACTCGTGAGACAAAGTAGTCTTTCTAAGTATTAGTGATAAATCACGTCTCCTTTGCAAGGAATCTGGTCAATTTTGATAGATTTTGAATCGAAACGAGAGTTATTGAAGCACACATAGTGGAGACCAAGTTTAGGCAAGCGTAGTATAGGATGCTCTTCGGAGCCACGATTTGCTGGTTGTAAATGGGAAAAGCCGAAGACGAGGGTAAGTGGTCGTCTATCTTACGTTCAGCTATGTATAAACAAAACGCATTTTTACAAGCTGTTAGCTTTAATATATAATGTATGTACGGCTCTAATCTTTGCCAATAAATTTTATTCCTTAATTTAGTTAGTTCAAGAAATATTGAATCAATCTGATGATTTTTTTATGAAAATGAATGACATAGCTTATAAGTGACGTCATTATAAATTCAATATGGCGGATGACTCAAGATGGCGATTTGTTATTTTTTAGTGTGCATTTTTGATGAGTAAAATTTCCCTTTAAATCCAATACTGCGTTATTATTGTGTTGTGAATTGGTTTGTAAATCGTGTTGTTTTACTCATTTTTAATTTTTATATTTTGCTACGTATTTTCAGATTAGCAAATGATTTAGATGACAACTTCAATGGAACTGTCTTTGTGAATCTAGCTTGTGCCACAATCGTGCTTTGTTTGTTTGGAATATCAATGATTGTGAGTTTTTGTCACAAATATTTATAATAGCATCTGTCTGCTGGCCTATCCTTGCCTTTCTAAAACTGCCAGGTTTTAAATCACGTTCTGTATAGTAACTCAACACATTCTGTGGCTTTTAGTGGAGTGATTATAATAAATAATAACGTCACAGTCACATCAGTCCACAAATCCTGGCAGGTTTTGAGGCTAGGATAGGCCAACAGATGTTATTTTCTACCTATGACTTTTCAGGCTAGCAATGGATTTTTCGATATATTAAAGAACTTTATATCATTATTGTCCGGTATCTACCCTATATACAATATTTGTTTTCATGCTGAACTACTTAAAGAAGCGGTAAGTGTTTTTTGGTATTTATTTAACAAAATAGTAATACATTTAAGAGTTTTTTTTTTCAAAAATATGAATAGGTATAGGTACATGGAGAGATATAAATCATTAATAGTATTTTTTTAGCTATTGCATAGCACTATTGTAGGCCTTGAACGTGAGCGAATCCAGAAACTCCGTAACAAAATAACCTAACACCGCGCATGCGTAATCCAGCAAAAAATGCTATGCAATAGCTCTACCGCGGCAGTCCCCGAGTGCCACACGTCTTTTTTTATTTGAAAAGAGTTCTCCCTAATCAATTATTTATTTCTTCAAGAGTTCAGAAATCGCGGAAGCGGCATATCAGACGCAGTGGTACAAGGGCAGCAAACAACATCAAAGAGCTTTTTGGTTAATCATTTTAAGGTACAAACCATGTATTTTGGACGACCGATGTGGCGTGGTGGGCAAAGCTCCGCCAGTGACGCAGAGGTTGCGAGTTCGATTCTTGCCTTGGTATAAATGTTTGTACGATCTGCAAATATTTATTCCAGGTGTTCTGGGTATTTTATATGTATAATAAAAAATATCTATGTAATGTATTGTATTAAGTATGTCAGTCTTCTAGTACCCATAACATAAACTCTGCTTAGCTTGGGGCTAGATGATGTTGTGTGGATTGTCCAGCATTATTTATTTTATTATAATCAAATATCAACTCAAGTATGTCAAATTAATTAAATTAATTACATGTATGGAGTTTCACTAGACATATTTCACATAGACATTTGTTGTGACTTTCCTACATCTTAAAATGGACTGATGTGTAGATGATGATGTTACTTTGACACTAGCCAATCTTAAAGAGATATTTCTTTCAGCCTGTTTAATGGGATATTTATTTAAGTTTTTTTTTTGCAGATCTCAAACACCCTGCTGTTTAACGGCATTAAAACACAATAAAGTTTCCTTGGCCACTTTTCAATCGGTAATTTTTATTTTATTTTTTTAGGTATATATAGGTTTTATCCTTCAACAAATTTATTTGCGAAACCTATGCATAAATCTTTAATTATGCTTTGTTAATTATAAAAGTTTTATAAATTTACTTCAGATTTTAGGCTATTGCATAGCTTCTATCGCGGGCCTTGAGCGTGGAGACCGAACCCAGAAATTCCGTAACGAAATGTCCTAACACTGCGAATGCGTAATCCAACAAAAAATGCTAATCAATAGCTTTACTGCGGCAGTCCCCAGTTTAGCTTTGTTATTTATAAAAGTTTTATAAATCTACTTCAGATTTTACTTTATGATATTATCATTTAATTATGTTATATTTTTCTCAGGTAATGAGTACTTCGTGGTCATTTTTCACTCTTGCTCTGAGTGTTTACCAAAAGTAATAAAAACACAATATAATTACTTTTTCTCGAAACCTAGTAAACGCACAGAATACTAATTATAAACAGACACACAGTTCCAAGAAGTTTTCAAACACAACTTCTACGCAGCGATGTGTATGTGACTACGTAAGTTCACACACTTCAGTGGATTTACGTACAAGTGATAGCTTCGGGTATTTCCGGCCGAGGTTAAAGGTCAAATGTCGGGGTAACAACTACGAGCCGTCACATAGAGCTTTGCTAATTTTCCGAAATACCTTAATGAATACTATGTATTAAGTACTTTCACTTTTCATATACTTACGGTATTTTTTTTTTCTTTTAAGCTATTGCATAGCTTCTATCGCGGGCCTTGAGCGTGGAGACCAAATCAAGAATTTCCGTAACAAAAATAACCTAACACTGCGCATGCGTAATCCAGCAAAAAATTCTATGCAATAGCTTTACCGTGGCAGTCCCCGAGTCCCACACGTCTTTTTTTAATTACTAATCACAGTAACCAACTCAGTATTTACGCATAATACGCACAAAAAAACAGTTGCTCTGTCTTTTTTCTGTGGTACACTTTTTGTATTATAGTCAGTTTTATAAAAATACTGTACCTAGTAGCACATCAAATATATTTATAAGTAATATAAACAATAAAGATTTTAAAATACATATCACATTTTTTTATATACCTCCCATACAATATAACTCTACTACTTACGAAATATTTTTTAACCGTTAAGGGAATCAAACCTACACCGCTACCATCTACAATTTTCCTTGAAAATCTGTAAAAGATGTTCCTTTTGTAAAAACATGTGATTTACTGAGAATCGATATGAGACGTGACTTGGATAAAGTGATATTTTTCGTAAATAGCTTAATTTATGCAGCTGGTTCATTCTATGGTTCAAAGACAATATTTACCAAGTTTTGTTGACCGAGGCAAGCTTGGAAGCAAAAAATACATCTTTCTTTCGAGAATGGCTGAAAATGCTTATCAGTCTAGTCTCGCCTGAATGTCGTAATTTTGAACCAATTGTAACGAAAATTGGCAACCAAGTTTCTTGATTTATTTAAATTTATACTCGATCGGATTTTTTATAGATTGAGAAATAGGGGGTGAAGGAGGTAAGTTGCTGTAGTGTTCGACTGATTTTAATCCATTTTGAGAGGCATAGGTACTAAGGACTTCATTCTACACAAGATGTTCGTGAAATTTGCTGTTTTCACGGAACCACTGTGAAAACTAGGGTCTTTTAATGCAACTTTTTTTTTAAATAAAACATACAAGACTTTAGTCAGCGAGAGTTTTACATTTCAATTTGTAAAAAAAGTTTTTTTGAAAATTCCCTATCACCACACCTATTTCTAGCACTAACGGCCGGTTTCTACACATAGTAATTATTTGATTTTTTCGTTGATCATCGGACGAGAAACCGCGAATCACGATTGATCCGGTCGGATCAATCGTGATTCGCGGTTTGGGTTTCCAGAAACCGGCCGTAAGCATTGTTTAGTAAGCGATGCTTGTAATGCTATGAAGACAAGTGAAATACAAACAAAGTGCATTGCTTCACAGAGTGTGATTTCAATGAAACTTGATCTGTCAGCTAATGCGTTGTCATAGGCGCAAGTAACTGTAACCATCATTTTTATCATAAAATAAAAATAACTAGTTAACCAGCTGTTCTGATTCACCTAAGCCTGTGACTCTAAACCGAGGTGAATAAGCATGTGAGCTGAGAATTAGATTTTGTTCCTTTGATGTGACAGTGAGATAACACGTTTAGTATTCCTCAATTGTTCTCAGCATATTATCTGAGATACCTTGAATATGTAATTCCTGAGATAAATTATGCTAGTTCACCTTGAAATCTGCAATACTCAAGGCTTTTTTTGTTAAAAATTTCAGAATAACGAAAAAAAATTTGGAAATTTGAAGCAATGTCATAGGTTTAGTCAATTTTCCTACTTGGACTCAATTTCTTAACAGAGCACATGTGGCCCCGTAAGGTTGTATGTGGCTTGCGATTCCAAAGGCGTGGGTTCAAATCTACTACATAGATATATGTAGTTCAAATATGTTCTAGTAGGCTAATAATTTATCTGTTAAAATGTTGACGAATTATTATAATTATTAAAAAATAGTGTAATGTCAATGCTCTGAAACGTCACTTTAAAAATCGTATGACATATATTTTGTAGTTAAGACTTGCAACTTTTTTCAATTGAAATCGATAAAGAAAGGTATCTTTTTTAAATCAAACAACAACAATTATTTAACATTTCATTGACCGTATTTATAGTAAATCTAACTTAGCAACACCCTTATACTGGAATATTTGACGTATAAACATTACAAGAATTCCACGTTTTGAATTTATCTAAAGTCTTTGCATCAATAAACGTGTTCACTATGTTGGGAATACGACAATCGTAGGGAACTTTTGCCGCATCACCTGGTAATAAGGGATAAATCTTGACTGGCTTCATCGTGTACTGCGAAAGATTGTAGTCTTCTGGTAGATCGTCTGCACTCATATTCTGTGGGTTCTTCATCAATACTATCTCAGATCGTAGTTGGAACTGAGGTCTGTACCTTTGGGCCATCACAATTCGGCTGTAAGCGGATTCTAATACCAACCTCTTGTATTCTTTAGAGAACGATTTCACATATTTCATTTTTTCTAAGCATTTGTCTATTTTCGCTTCGAATGTCATGTCTTTTAGGTCTGTGATTTTATCTTGTTTTCCTGTTATTAAGTTGCACATGTGGTTAAGAACATGGTTTTGGAGTTGGTCTTCGGTGATATTTCCAAAAATAGCGTCAAGATTTGCTCGCAGTGCGTCTGGACTGCTGTCTATACAGTGCACCACTCCAGTTTTACCTGTTATACAAAGGTCATGTATTACATTTAACTCTTTAGTAGATACTTCTTTAGTATTTTTGTTAAATATAACCGCTTAGCTTATATTTCATTAAAATATATAAAACGTCCCACTGCTGGGCAAAGGCCCCTCCCAAACCTCTTCTCTTAACCCGGTCCTTGGCAGCGTTCCACCAATTTACGTATAAAATGATTTATACATGAGAAAAATTTAAGATGTTCAAACATAAGTTCAAATAAGGCTTACGAACTGTTGACATTAAGATCGGACAGAATATTTATGAAAAGGCTCAAAATCGTTCTTCCTAGAAATGTATGGCCTACATCAAGCGTCAGACTTCTGCATGCCAACATAAACATAAATATTAACAAAGAAAACACAAAATCATGTTAAGCAACTATAAACACCTTCTTTCTCCAGTAAAGCAGCTAGTTCCAAAGCTACGTTAACGCCAAAGGAATATCCCATGATAAAAAACTTTTTGTCTTCTAGTTCATCATTGTTCTCATTGTTTATTTGTTCTCCGAGACCATTTTTCAAGTTCTGAAAAATTGATACGATATCTTATTTATACAACTCTTTTTTAACAATCAGGATAAAATTTATAAATATTAAAGAAAATAGTTTTAATTATAATAATTATTTTCATCTACATTAATAAATAAACAATTTACCTGTCTTGCATTGTACGCAATTTCTTCAATACTTTTTTCTTGTATATCTAGACCAAATTGAATAGAAATAGCTCGCATTTTCAATGTCTCAACCACTGATTCAAATATTTGTGGTTGTCCTTCAAAACCAGGAACCAGTATCATATATGAGCATTGAGAGTCCCAATCAGTCTGTGTAAACCAAACATTTTGTATTACGTAAACTTCCAAAAATAATATAAAACTATCATTAATAAATATAAAACTATAAACTGTATTGTTTACGTTACAATTTACGATTACGATTATGAGTAACGATCGGGGCCCTATACTTACATTCATGCCATTACTCATAGGAGTTGGTAACTCAACAATCCTATTTGCAGTAACATTATCTTCTTCAGCTTCAACATGATTAAACAAAGTGTATATTTCATCTTTATGCTTTGTATCTGGTCCATTAGGTGTTTCTTCTTTAACTTCTCTCAAATTAAACGTCAGAACATTCGAGAGTTTTTGTTTGAGGCTTGTTTCTATCGCGTTGAAAATAGCTGATATCGATTGTGGTTTTGTTCTATTTAGGTTTGTTTGATCCAACTATGATATATAAAAATATATGTATTATATCCATAATTTATAAAATTATGTTATTTTAGTTTAAATAAGTAGATACTTACTGAATTTACTGACTCATAACGCACTATAAGTGCTGGGAAACCCATTTCATTTCGCATAGTACACACTTTTTCAATTAGTGATAAAGCGTACTCATCACTTGCACTCTGAGAGGAGCGAGAGAGAACTACGAAATGACTGAAAATAATATAACATTTAACAGAAAAGAAACAAAGCTGGGCGCATTCATTATAGTTTTAATATCATCTAGTCTTGATAAGAAGAAATATGAACAAAACAAGATTATTTAACCACTTTAGTAGATATATTGTACGTCATAGAACTAGCATACTATACCAAAAGGGTGATGACATCATATTTCAACACAACGCCATCTAGTCTCATAGCAAGTGCAACTTTTACTTTAAGAATGAAACTTGTAGCAAAATACTTTTCTTGTTTATTCATAAAATACATTTAAAAAACAAACATCAATGGTTGCGTTGATACATGTTTGATCTTAAAGAGTTTTTTTGTTTTTTTCTGACTGGATCTAGTTTCTGAATACGTTGCATAAAATAGCTTACTCTTTCAAAACTTATTAACATGGTAAAAATCTCACCTCACATTATTACAATTCCGCGAAGCAATATCCAAATTCATAATAACCATAGATTGTTTCTTAAAAGCGTTTATAAAATCTTCTTTCACTTCGTTATCTGTTTGTTTCGAGTCGAATACAGCAAAAACTCCTTTTACTGTACCAAGTTTCATTGCATTTTTCATTAATGTCATACTTCCTTTGTCAGTTTGAAGATTATCGGTCGAAAGTTGTACTGTTACTTCTTGTTTATTCCATGCCCTAAAAATAATGTTTATCAATGTGCGAGCCAGAACAAAAGAATGTACATTGAGATACAATTCAAAATTTGTACGATGTAGTATTTTTTATCGCACCTTTTCAATTTTTTAGACTATAACTTTTAAAATGTTGTCTTTGTAGCTTTTTATGGTTTGAGAACATAAATACTTACATTAACTTAGTTTGAAAATATCCAGAGATAAAATTTGTCTTCATATGTAGTACAATCTTTTGAGCTCCACGCTCTACAAATTTATCTGCAAAATCTACTGCTAACTCTTTTTCGTCGCAAATGATTACTAATACATCTTTAGGTGAATATGAAACCCTAAAACACATAACATTATTATCAATATTTAAATCTTAATTATAGTTTTTAAATAAAGGCAAAAATAGTTAAAAAATAATAAAATAAATATTCATGGACATTATTCAATCAAATACATACCTAGGTACTATTTCTAAACCGTTACTTATAATACTAGGGTCTCTAACCCTTATTATGACTTTGCCAGGATGTTGGTTCGTAGACAAAACGTTTAGGGCTTTTGTTGCTTGTAGAGGAGAGAATACAACTCGACTGAGAGGTCTGACTACTCCATTTTGTATTCCTTGTTTGATAAGCTTGCTTAAAATCTGAAAATAAATGAAAATTAATATTTCCGTTTTGAAATGTCATCTAAAAGAAAAAAACTCAAATAATACTGATTTAGTTTTCTTTATAAACGAGATATTTACCATGATGGATTTCTCACAGATCATGGTAAATATTCCGTTTTTATGAAAAAACTATGTTCAAAACCATGATAGTTTCAAATATTAATACTGATTTAGATCAGTTGCTATCTGTAGATTGTTTGAAATGATTCGCAGATATTTTAAATGCTTCTGATGATTTTAGGATTATGTAGGTACATTTTGTAAATACTGTAATAGTCGTAAGTTTGTGAATAATATCCACATTTACATAATAATACTAAAATTTATAAATTATAAGGCTTATATTACATTTGATTCATTTGAATTGCTTTAGTCTTACCTTTTTATCTCTAGAATATTCTGGCTTGAATATACTTGAAATATTAACTGCCATATAAGATTTGTTTCTCATCAAAAAGGACATGCCTAAAGTGCAGTTTTCAGTAAAGTCATGTTTACTGAAATCAAGGAAGAATCCGCCGAAACCAACGCATTTTGCAGCTGCCTAAATCAATAAAATTATTTCAAATAGTTGACATGAAACTGTAAACACTATAAAATTTATGACAGGCGTCATAGCTCTGTTGGTAGAATGCCTTCCATGCTGTAGGGTTCGATCTTCATCGAAAGCAAATGTTAGTGGGATGAAATTATTTACCATAATACAAGCTTTGCTTGGTTTGTATTTGAGAGTGATGTGTATATTTATTTTTAAAAAGTCTTTAAAAATAAATGCCGTCCAAAAATAAAGAATTAATAATAAACTCAAAAGTACCTTTCGGCAATCACCACTGGCAAAGTTGATGACAAAATCACAGCCTTCACCATTTTTGTTCAACATAACAGAGTTAAAGAAGCTATCGTTATCAGAAATGATAATGTTGCTCTCTGTAAAAAAAAGAAAAAAAAAGCTTAAGAACTGTTTTATTTTATGCCTTAATTCCTCTTTGAATATTATTGAAATACTTTAAAACTCGGGTTTTAAAAAATACGTGTAATAAATCCCATAAGTAGGATAGATTATATTTTGCAACTAAACTTACCATGTAATTGAGGATAATTTTTTATCAAAAAATCTTTTTTCTTTTCACTATCAACAGTAGCATACACAGTGCATTGATAAGATAGACACAGATTTATAATCGCTTGGCCTGCACTGCTTGTTCCATCGCAAACCAAAACACTTCTGTTTTTATAAATTTTACTTCTTATATTCTGAAACAATGTAATTAGTATAGACACTTATAAATCTATTTCCTATAAAGAGGGCCGAGAGCCCCAAACTAAGCAAAACTTCACACGTTACACTCTAGCGTGACGTGTGAAAGTGTCCATGAATATGTCATTAGCGCCATCTATTTCGCTACGTGGTGAAAACTGCACCGTAGTACACGCAACAGACCAACAGATGGCACAGCCAAATACTAGATCACACAAACGAAGTGTTCGATCTCTGCTGTTGAATTGAGGGTAGATTGGTAATTCACCACCGAACTCAACTCGACGGTGCCGCCGCATGAGCGGCAGATAGCTTTTGCGCGTTGAACCTTTCGGACGCGTGGTTTTCTCAACATTGACCGTGTCAATACCTCACCGTTGGACGTTCCAATAACTATTTGCTTGTGATTGTGTGTGGACTGCTCTAAGACCTAGGACAGCCGTGCTGGAAACCCTAGACACCTATCTGGACTGGAAGCTGCTATCTGGCACCTGGAGTCGAACAGAGGTAGGTGGTGTGCAATTAGCCCTCTTGAATTCAGCAGAATCGATTTCTCCACTCACATACACTGAACATTTACATTTACAAAAAACCTGCCAGTAAAATTTCTCTTTAAAAGAATTGTGAAAACTGCACAATCAAATTGGTCCTTCGAGCCGGATTGGTTTTATCAAAAAATAGAATTCGTAATTCTATTCTAGCCGTGCTAGATATTAATTTTATACCTAACTCGTAGTTAGTGTAAGTAATTTAGTTTCCCGCGTAACGTATTTTGTTGTTTCGCTGGCAGCTTTTTATCTATATATTTTTACAAAATACTCACTTATATATGTCGTACATATTATATTTATTGTATTTGTAGTTAAATTGCTTCGTTTTATTCTTTACATTTCGATATTTTTGAACATTTCTTTGTCCACGTTTCTTTGCCGCCGTTAGTCATTCAAAATGGCGCCTCCCGTCAAAAGCTCTAAAAAGGCCGTGTCATCAGATGAGGAAGCTCAAGGTCATGACTTAACCGTGTTAATTCATAGAAAGCAACGAATGTTCGAGCAAATGCAAAAGGCTTATGATTTATCGCGAGATTTATCGAACGATGACTCTAAAGATATGTTTTTACTATATGTGGCGGATATTGATAATTTGCGTAAATCGTACGAGAGTTTAATTTTTAAAATTCTAGAAAGAGAACTTGAAGATGACCCGAAGTCGTCACTTCGTAGTCATGAATTAAAAAGTTTCGATGAATTGTATTTTCGAGTTAAATTGTCTATATCGAAATGTGAGCCTAGTGCCTATCTCGTTAAGGCTGAAACTTCTTCGAGCTCCGTAGAATCTCGACCACGTCTTCCAAAGTTAGAACTTTTTTCATTCGATGGAAACATAGAAAACTTTAATACATTTTATGAGACATTCTGTTCTCTGGTTCATAATCAGAAAAGTATTCCGAAGATAGATAAATTCCACTATCTATTGTCGTGCACAAAAGGTGCTGCATTAAATATAGTGAAAAGCGTACCTATTTCTGCTAATAACTATGAACTCGTTTGGAAAGGTCTTCTGGATAAATATCAGGATAATAGAATGTTGGTTGGTAGGTATTTAGATAAAATGCTAACTTTTTCGCCGCTTCAAAAAGAATCGTCTTCTAATTTAAACTCGTTTATTGAGAACTTTGAGCATTCATACAAAGCTATAGAAGCATTAAATGTTGACAACTTGAGTGGTTACGTAATGTGTCACATAGCACTGAGGGCCTTAGATCCCTACACTCGTAAATGCTTTGAACAAAAATTAGATCAAAAAACAATTCCTAACTTTGATGATTTAATCGCTTTTGTTCAAAATCACATCAAAGTTTTAGATCATTCTTCGTCCTATTCAGCTACGAGTAACACAAGTGTGCAACAATCCACTCAAAGGAAATTCACTGTACCTAGGCAGGGAAAAAATAATTATTCGCATGCATCTTCTTCAAACACGAAATTTATGTGTTTGCATTGTGGAGAAAATCATATGATTTTCCGTTGTGATCAGTTTCGTAATCTGAGCAACGTTCAGCGCATTAGCCGTGCTAATGACCTGAAATTATGCCACAATTGCCTAAAACCTAATCACGTGTCAAAGGAATGCAAAAGTGAATTTAAATGTTATGTTTGTAAGCAGCCGCATCATATATTGTTGCATCGTGAATCGAGCGATAGTCCACCGAAACCGGTTTTCTATTCGGACACCGCCGCCGCCGCCGCATCGTCGGAGAAGCCGCCATGCAGTACTCATGCGCCCGCTCTTATCAGTAATAACCATATTGCGTCTACGCATAACTATGCAGTTATACTAGGGACAGCTGTTGTGCACGTTCGGGATTCGTTTAACAATTATCAAACTTGCCGCGTTTTAATTGATTCTGGCGCGCAATCGAATTTTATGACATTTGACTGCTTTCAACGATTAGGTTTATCTGCTAAAAAATGCCCTTACAATATTTATGGCTTAGGTGGTGAAAATGTAAAAACAAACGGGATGGTATCGTGTACTATAAAGCCGCGTAACTGCGCGTCTCCCAGTTTTGATTTAAATGCTGTTATTTTAACTCGTTTAACTTCCGACCTGCCGACCGTTCAGATACCTGACAATATTATCCATCATTATAATGATTTAGAATTAGCTGATCCGTGGTTTTACAGGAAATCGCCTATTGATATTATATTAGCTGCTGATATTTTTCCGTATATATACGACGGAAAAAAAATAATAATAAATCCCGATGTGCCGATAGCTCTAAGTAGCATTTTTGGATTTGTAGTGACAGGAAGACTTCAACAACTTGTAGCGACAACATCGCTGGTGTCGTACACCATAGAAGAAAAGTCGTTAAACACTACTCTCAAACGTTTTTGGGAGGTAGAAGCTCCGCCGTGCGAAGTACCAACCGATCCATTAGATGAATTGGCAGAAAGAATATTTTTACAACAACATTATCGTGATGAAACAGGAAGATATGTTTCTCCGATCCTTTTAAATCCTGAACATAAACCACTTGGTGACTCATATGATACCGCTCTGAAGCGACTCACTCAAGTCGAGCGCCGTCTCGCTCGATCACCAGACCTTCGTAAGGCCTATGTCGACTTCATGAAGGAATACGAGTCCCTAGGTCACATGGAACCCTATGAGGGTACGGAACCCTCAGGTTATTTTATTCCGCACCATTGTGTGTTACGTCCGTCGAGTACTACCACGCCCTTGCGCGTAGTTTACGATGGCTCCGCCAAAACAACGTCTGGTACGTCGCTCAACGATGCACTGTTGACCGGAAAAAAGCTACATCTGGATATACTTAAAATAATAATCAATTTTCGACTTTATGATGTATGCTTTACGGCTGACGTTTCAAAAATGTATCGCGCGGTATTAATTAATCCTGTCGATAGGAAGTACCAGCACATTCTGTGGCGTGACCATCCTACGGAGCCTGTACGTACCTACGAACTAACTAGAAATACCTATGGTCTTCGTAGTGCACCATTTGTGGCGGTACGTACTTTACATCAGCTGGCGTCGGATGAGCTGGCTCGCAATGAGCAGCCGATTAGTGCTTCGCTGCGCTTCGCCTCCAGTGAGCTGATTCCGTCTGATCAACCAATCAGAACTAAGGCAGCGGAAATACTAAAAAAGGGTTGTTATGTTGATGATGTTTTGTGGTCATGTCAAACCCAGGAAGAAGCTTGTACGTTGCAAGATGATTTAACCACGCTTCTGAAAGAAGGTGGTTTTGATTTAAGAAAATGGGCAAGTAACCGTCCAGAGTTGCTATCAAGAATGCAATCAGACCAGATTTCTGCTATTAATTTTCAAGACGATACGTTATCGTCATCGCTTAAAGTTTTAGGTTTGACTTGGTTACCTGCGTGTGACTCATTCTCCTTTAATTACAATTTGACTGACGCCAAACAAACTAAACGTTCTGTTTTAAAATTGCTCGCAAGCATATTTGACCCGGTAGGTTTTATCGCACCGTGTACTTTTGTCGCTAAGTGCATAATGCAAGATCTTTGGAAACTTGGCCTGGGCTGGGATGACCAGTTACCATCTGAACTTATTTCTCAGTGGAATAGGTTTATTTCAGAGTTATCAACATTAGGTAATTTGCGAATTGAACGTCATGTTTTAATAACAAACTTTAAAAAAGTTAATTTAATTGCGTTTTGCGATGCGTCATCGCGTGGCTATGCAGCCTGTGTATACCTACGCAGCGTAGATAGGGATGATCGTGTGAAGGTAAGGTTGTTGACAAGTAAGTCGAAAGTCGCACCGTTAAATCCTATTTTGTCAATACCTAGACTTGAACTTGAGGCAGCCGTGCTCCTCTCTAAGCTTGTTAGTTTTGTCTTAAAAAACTTAACTGACTTTGAAGTTTCAATCATTGCATTAGGTGATTCAAACAACGTTTTAGCGTGGTTACAAACTCCGCCTTATAAATTAAAAACTTTTGTGGCTAACCGTGTTAGTCAGGTGACCGCCGTGGTCCCTTCTAATTGTTGGTTTCACGTGAACAGCGAGAATAACGCTGCCGATATATGTTCACGCGGTGCGATGCCGGCTCGCTTCGTGGAAGGCGCTGCGGAGTGGGTTCACGGCCCGGAGTGGCTATATGAAGACCAAGTAAAATGGCCTATTAAATCATTTTACGTAAAAGATTCTTCTAAAATTCTTGATATAAAGTCTAATTGTGATACTTTTGTTTTGAGTTCGTGTGACGATAAAATTAAATCTTTAACTAATGATTTAGAAGAAACATTTAATAAATTTTCATCTTTTAATAGATTGCAACGTGTTGTTGCTTGGTGCCATCGATTTGAATCGAATATAAAATCAAAAAAATCTGCGAGGTCAGATGGACCCCTCAGGTCATCAGAGTTGAAGTCGGCTCATAACACTATCATTCGTGTGGTACAATTAAATAATTTTCACGATGAAATTGCATCATTGCGTAAAAATAAATATGTAGTTTCTTTGCGTAAACTTTCACCCTTTATAGATTCTCATGAATTTCTCAGGGTGGGGGGTAGGCTCGTACAGTCCGACCTACCATATAATATGAAGCACCCTGTGCTTTTACCTAAATGTCACACGACCAAAATAATGATTGAATATTTTCACCGATTGTATTTACATGTAGGGCCGCGTACGTTACAAGGCATATTATGTAAAAACTATTGGATAGTTAATGCTCGTAGCATTATAAGATCTGTCTTATCTAAGTGCAAAACTTGTTTTCGTTGCCGACCGAGCTCGATCCAGCCCGCTATGGGAACGTTACCCGCGCCTAGATTAAAACCAGATAAGGTTTTTAATCACGTTGGCTGTGATCTGGGTGGACCTTTTTTTGTGAAGGAAAGTTTAAGGCGAAATGCAAAGGTTTACAAGTCGTACTTGTGCCTGTTTGTTTGTTTTGCAACAAAAGCTGTGCACTTAGAAGTTTTAACTGATCTAAGTTGCGATTGTTTTTTAGCTGCATTTGATAGATTTGTGGCTCGTCGCGGACTTTGCAGTTGTTTATATTCAGATTGTGGTACTAATTTTATTGCGGCAGCCAAGCATTTAAAAGAAGTCGTAAACTTTTTAAATAATAAAAATAATCAA
This sequence comes from Ecliptopera silaceata, assembly GCA_932527185.1. Classification (NCBI taxonomy): domain Eukaryota; kingdom Metazoa; phylum Arthropoda; class Insecta; order Lepidoptera; family Geometridae; genus Ecliptopera; species Ecliptopera silaceata. The sequence goes on along the minus strand of OW052205.1, from coordinate 1,837,734 downwards.
GATAAGATTGTCAATGGACTAACAACTCGTCAAGTAGAATGGCGTAATAATCCTCCCAACGCAGCTAGTATGGGTGGACTTTGGGAAGCAGGAATAAAATCTGCCAAACATCACCTTCACCGTGTGGTCGGTGATCGGTCCCTCACCTTTGAGGAGTTGAGCACTGTTTTTTGCAGAGTAGAAGCTGTTTTAAATTCACGCCCTCTATGTTCCTTATCAGACAACCCAAACGAGTTTGAAGTTTTAACCGCGGGTCACTTCCTGATAGGTCAAAGCTTATTAGCTGTGCCGGAATATGATTTTGATGACGTATCTCAGAACAGATTGTCACGTTGGCAATCTATTCAGAAGGTTTCACAGTCATTTTGGAGGCGTTGGTCAGATGACTACCTTCACACTCTCCAGCAGAGAGCGAAGTGGTTTGAATCGCCACCTAATTTAAATGTCGGTGATTTAGTTTTGCTAAAGTCAAATCTGACTCGACCTCTTCAGTGGAATTTAGCTCGCATTGACAAAGTTCATAGTGGCGTTGACAAAGTTAATCGCGTTTTAACTTTACGTACTAAAAATGGTTTAATTCAGAGACCGACGAATAAAGTCTGTCCATTGCCATACGTAAATTAATTACATTTACAATAAATTTATTTTAGTTTTAAGCTATACTTTATTGTTATCTACTCATACACTTTTAGGTACACTTCACACTTCGAAAACTTTAGATACAATAAATACTTACTTCGTAACTTATATATATATATTTTGTATAACTTATACATACATCCATACATGCCCTACACTATTCATTCATTTAGGGAAATCAATCATATTGATTTCGGTGAGGGGTATGTTCGATCTCTGCTGTTGAATTGAGGGTAGATTGGTAATTCACCACCGAACTCAACTCGACGGTGCCGCCGCATGAGCGGCAGATAGCTTTTGCGCGTTGAACCTTTCGGACGCGTGGTTTTCTCAACATTGACCGTGTCAATACCTCACCGTTGGACGTTCCAATAACTATTTGCTTGTGATTGTGTGTGGACTGCTCTAAGACCTAGGACAGCCGTGCTGGAAACCCTAGACACCTATCTGGACTGGAAGCTGCTATCTGGCACCTGGAGTCGAACAGAGGTAGGTGGTGTGCAATTAGCCCTCTTGAATTCAGCAGAATCGATTTCTCCACTCACATACACTGAACATTTACATTTACAAAAAACCTGCCAGTAAAATTTCTCTTTAAAAGAATTGTGAAAACTGCACACGAAGTTTGAACTAAGTAATAGAACCGATTACCCATCGGTCCTCGTACCTCGAGGCAAAGATCGCTCAGTGTGGAGGATCTTCCCTTTTTGCAGGAGATGCCACATATTCTTCTCAAATATTAATTTATTTTATTTATAGTAGAGGTCGTGATCACGTGTGGCACAAATTAATAGTAGCGATGCGTTTCCATTCACCTAAAGAGCACTAATCTAATAAATAAAATAAATAAATAGATATCTGTTTGCGGTGTTCTGAGAATGCTATAATAGAATGAATGATCCATTTATGATGAAAGTAATAAATATAAGAAAAATAAAACTACCAACCAAACAGTAATAGGCCTGCACATAAGCCAACGGGATGGTAGCCGCATCTTCAAGTGTCCAATGATCAGGTACCGACCAGAGCAGATCTGGGTCAGCTTCTATTGAACTGGCTGCAGAGCCTCCAGCAATAAGACCCATTACTTTATCGCCACTAAAAGGTTTAAGAGTTGAGATATTAAGACAATTATACTTTGTGTTTTCCCCTTTTTCAATTTACATAAATCTCGCATATGCTTGTTTTAATTATCAAAAATATTAAATTTTTTTTAGTTTTGCTCAATGTTGTCGAAATTGACAAATCTGTTTGTTTTGTTTATATATTTTTCTTTAATATAGTCAATTGGATTAACTTACTTTCTGTCAATTCCACTAAAATCCATTCCCAAAAGTGAAACGTCATTATTATGGTCATCCAAAATTTTATGACAATCGTTTGTTGATAAGCCAGCGTAACAAACCTGTGAACGCAAAATCAGAATTAAATTAACATTTTAATACAGAAATAATTGTAAATAATGATTAACCAAGTAAAGCATACCTGTGCTAATATTTTTTCGGCAGATAGTTTTGGTGCTTCAACCCATGAAACGTTTTCAAAATTACCAGGAACTAGATTTTTTAAAGCAAAATTTTTTAGTGTCAGCGTCATTTTTGCTTCTTTGAAGTAAAATCCACCCCATTGACCCTAAAACATAGTTTATTTTAATAAATTTATGTAAGTATTATATAACAATTTGATAAATCTATGATATTTTAACATACCTTTCTAAATATATTAATAGTCATATTTCTTTGCAACTGCTCCTTGTATAAAATATTTTCAGGATCAAATTTCGGCGCATTGAAGTCATCAATTACAACCACAGAAATATTATTGTGACCAGACGATTGGAGTTTTTTGACGAAACCTAGAAGTTTAAATGATATAATTTTTATAATTACGTCATTGTTATTCGCAATCATAATAATAATTAGCTCTTTTTTTATCATATATTTTATTCTGGGCAATATGACATTGATTTTTAATTTTTTTAAAAGAATTGCAAAATTTTCATTTTGCAATTTTATCGATGGTAACACATAAAAATATCAGAGTTACATATATTATTAAATAAAGTAAAAAATATAATTAATTCGTATTTACCAATAGCTCCACAATATGGTTGGTTTTCCGAAACCAAAACAATACGTTCTGTTGTGACTAACTTGCTGTACACATCAGACACCCAAGAAAATGTATCATCGAATCTCATTGAAACGTAACTCGTATTTATTTTGTAGCGGTCGTTTAACTTTCTCATTAAAACCAAAATCTTTATTCCCCCTGACATACAACATAAAACGGTGAAAAAGTTTCTGAGTACTTGTGTTTGGGGAACTTTGTCTTCCAAACTAAGTACGAATGTATCTTTTGAAACGTTTTTAAGTGTTTTCATCATCTATAACAAGAATAAAATATAAATAGATGTAACTGGTTTGTTTTTAAGCAACCTTAATAATTATTTTTACCTGTTCGTTTTGCAGTAAATTCTCAAAAACTATAACATTAGTTTTGTTTCCTTCAATCATTTCAATTTCATCCCGAAAGTTATCATCATCAAATTTCAATGTTTTGATTTCATTTTCATCCAAAAGAACTTTATTCACTACTTGATCAATCATATTGAATTCTTCAGGAACTGTTTCATTTATAACTTTAGTAATTTTTGTTTCCTTATAATTTCCGTTTTCCGCGATAATTTGTAAATTCACTTCTAATGCTGTTTTAATCTGTAATGTTAATTTTTATAGACAAATTTCATATTAGTAAGTTCTAGTCTACTTATTGATCGCTTACCTTGACTTCTTCTACTGGACAAAATGGTATAAATATCTGTGATTCTAAAATCTCAGCTGTGTCTTCTATTATAGGTACATCTGTGTACGTTATGTCTTTTATTGATACTCCAGCACATCTACAGAAATATTACATTCAAATATTATGATTATTATATAATACAGAAGTTATATATAAATGCGCAGTAGGTATTCGTTTACAATGTATTTACCTCGTTATTCCATATATTTTATTATCTTCGGCATTGTAACAGTTGACGCCATTAAATGTTTCATAGTTTTCTTTTTTATGTTCTTCAACGTTAATTTGTAATGTTCCTATTAATTTTGGTTTCGAAATTCCGTTGTGATTTCTTGAAATACTATTAAATTGAATCATTGAGTCCAGGAATGGAATCCAGTGGTCTGTCCATTTTAGAAGCGATTTGGTAAGATCTACATTCGATGACAAAATTGACTGAAACTTCCCCCTGGAATAACCAATTTCAAGTGTTATTGGTAACAATATTTTTTTACATTTATTATATCTTAAAATTTTAAATATATAGATTGCCACCATTTAAAAACATAATAGTTTTGAAACAGTGGTTTGTTAGCAAGTATTTTAAAAATATATGAGTGAAAATTTTGTATCATATTTTATGAGAACATTAAAAATAATAAACTTTGCTAATATGTTTACTATAAATGTAGTGCAATAATTTTTTTTAAGATACCTGCAGTCGAATCCACGCATTTTCAAAATCTTGTAAATATCTTGAGCTGTAAATTTAATATCAGCTCCAAATTCATCGTGTTCCTCATGTACGCCAAATATTTCTTGATTATCGAAACATATTTTTTTACTTACTATACCACTCATAATAAGTATATCTTCGTGAGTTACCTAATTATAAAATAATATAGAAAAAACATTATTATCATCAAAAATCATCAAAGGAAAAAAGCAAACAAAAAGTGTTTAGTCTTACAAGGATTCAGTTGGTTGTATAATTAAGATATATAATATTTTTGGATTTGTTTGATTTCCTAATATATTTTTCCTGATAACTTTTTAGTGTAAAATTTAAATTAAAAAACACGCCTTTAAAATTTGCTTCTAAATTTTATGAAATTATAGTCTAGAAATCTATGAAACTGATTTTCCAAGTAACTGATTTTTTAAAATAGATAAATGATTGATCACCTCAAAAGTATCATTTCCTTTGCATATCATTATATCAAATTTGACTGGTTCTTCATCAGTAATTATAATCTCTCCATAAAATTGAATATTCTTAAAAACAACCGAAATATTTGTAAAATCAGTATTTTGGTACATTGCTAATGTTTCCCAGACATAAACAAAGAGTGCTGCTTCTGGCAGGACGTTCACTCCTGTAAATACAGATTTTTTATTAAAGTTATTTTTCTTCTAGATTTTTAGTTCAGAGTATGATGCTACTAACTTCTCATAAAAACTTAACACTTATTGACGTACGTATAATATTATTAAAAAAGCAAGTTATGAATTCGAATGTGTTTTTAATACGCCAATTGCGAACTTTTTTTGATGATTCTTTTGTCTTTGGTTGATCATACTTTAGATCCTATAGTTTTAATAAAATGTATCAAGTTATATTGAAAATCTATAAAATTAGGTACTTATAATGTTATACCTCTGTGACTGAAGTCAGTTTTGCTAATTTTGTAAAAAAATATAATTATATCTGCTCACCGTTTCTAACGTATCCCTTTAAAAACTTATATTCATCATCATGCAATGAAAATGTTACTCTGCGTGAAGAAGAAAGAGTTTTTACGCCTTTTTGGCGCATTATACAGGCCCTGTTAAAAAAAACTATAATTAGAAAAATATACAATATCCAATCTTATTTTTATTCATTTATTGGACTAAAGTTAGCATTTGTATGCAATATTGCATTAAGTGCACAGATATGCTTTTTTTGGGGGGCTGAATCGGGAACGGTTCCCCAAATTTGCTTTGAAATAACTCTACTTCTACAAAAACTAGTAGGTATGTTCTAAAATCATCATTTACATCTATGTTTAGGTTTACTACAGTCAATAATAGTTTTAAATTCAGCGAAAATTGTTACATTAACTAACTAAAAATATTTTTATATGCTATGGAAATATTAATACCATGCTTCGTCATGGTCCCATTCTACCAAATGAGAAAGAAGTGGCGTTTCAGTTGATACGGGAAAAGTGACTTTAGGATACAATACTTCAACTTTTGGATTAAAACCTGCTTTGTACAATCTGAAACAAAAAATGATAAATAAATAAAAAATAATATTTCTTTCGTGTGTTGCTTATTGAAAGCAAACCTAATTAAAATAAATAATTACGCTGTGATTCGTTATTTTTTGGGTTTTCGTTAAGAGTTATTTGATGTCATCGATGTTTGTTCTGTGTCAGATACTATGTTTTCTGGATCTGCAAACCTATCCTAGCCTCTTGAAAGGCTTTAGAGAGGCTAGGATAGGATAAATAAAATACTTTAACTAGACATACCCCCCGATCGCTTCCAACAAAAACTTCACACTTTCTGTATTCCCCCTTCTTGTTAGAGGAATATGAGTGCAGTTTGTGAGAGTTCTCTTAAGAATTGCTTGGAGAAGGCCGTGTGGTGCTATTTCTACTACGACTGCATTGTCTGGTACCATTCCTAGGACTTCTTCAAAAAGTACTGGATTCTGAAATAATATTGATGATTCAACATTTTAGTTTATATTATTTCATTTAAGTGATTTTATTTTATTGTGTATCTTTATACGCCTACTTAAAGCTAGATGATGTTGTAAGGATTGTACAGCATTATTTATTATTATTTATATGTAAATTTATAAAGTAGGTAGGTGCCTACATAACGAAGTCTTCACGAAGATTTAGCAATATAATATAAAAATATCCGAGAGATATCTACAGCTTAATACTGATATAGCTAGAACATTTTTGAATTGATTACATATTTAGCCCTTTTTTGTTTTTAAATACATTGTAAATACGTTGTAACGTGGGTTCGGAACGGTATAAAATATAATAAACTATCAACATATTTTGGACAATATTTTTATAAATTATAGCCTATGAGTTATTCTGATGTGTTAATTATTATTATTTTACATTATAAAAAATTTATTAAGTATTGTAAAGTTTCATTAAAATCCATTCTGTAGTTTTTGCGTATCCACCCATACAAACATTTGCATTCGTAATACTGCAATACGATTAAACTAGATGTTTTATCTCAGCTGCGTCAAGGTCAAGGCTATACTTACAAGCATATTATTTGTGTGATATTCAGCCGAGGAGTATTTGGCCGCAGGAGTGTCCCATTGCCCTTTCGGTACGGACGTCGATATCCATTTGTCGCTTCGAGGTTTTGGGTTTCGTACTATTTCTTTTATTCGTCTCAAAAGTTCTGGGCCTGAAATAATAGGTTTTGTTTGGCGTAAGATGTTTATCATGTCAATGATACAATTATTGTTTCCATCGGTTTTAATACACAGGATATAATTGAATCTTACTACATTTGGAACTTTTTAGAACATTTGGAAGGTTTTAAATGGCAAAAAATAATAATACAAGAATTCATTACCATATTGGTTTTTATGCGATTTATTTTTAATTTTGTGGATACGACTCTGATCACTTATAGTTTTTTAAAACAAATTGTGTCTACAATTGCATTATTTTTCGTGATAAAACCTTGTAAACGAAATAGCCTACGCGTTACGCACAAACAATACAGAGTGAAAAATGGGTATAAAATAAGTCTTGAAAAAATAATATTTATAAGATTTTTAGTAGTAAATTACCGGCACTGGCAATGTATCTTGAATGGTAGGCAATATTTGCTGAAGGTACTGTTCTAGCGAAAATTCCACGTTTCTTCAGATCACCAACAAACTCGTCCATCACCTCTGCTGGTCCCGAAATGGTGGAGGATTCTGGGCTGTTCCGACAGGCTATGTCAACTTCAGGAGGACATTGTTTTATTAGCTGGGGGGAAAATTTAAAATTTAATACATAATAACATATCTATATATGAAGAAAATAGTAGGTAATGGACCGGTTTAGCAAAAGACAGAAATGCGTGGAAATCTTTAGAGGAGGCCTTTGTCGACAGACAAGCTGTTGAACATAAAGATCCAGTTGCCGAATAATTCAAATGAAGCAGAAAAAATAATTTAGTTTTGGTAAGTAGGCATATATTAATTGTAAAAAGAAACAGCTATAAAGGCTTTTTTAAAACCGGCTCGCCGGTTCTTCAGGTTTGCTCAGTCAAAATGACCCGTATTGCGATAGGACGGGAACCGCTACCTTGCCATAACACAGTTTACAACTAGCACGGGAGGTATGGCTTCCATCATAATGTATGCATACCCTCAAAAATGTTTATAATTATAAGCCGAAACGAAATGTGATACATTTAAGATTTTGTCAATAAAGTTATTCTTATTCTATATTTCTTAATTTTTAATTATATGATACGTAAATAATGATCATCTAAGAATTCTTAAATAATAAACAAATATTCATACACATTTCACACACTCTAGTCCCAAACTAAGCAAAGCTTGTACTACGAGACTAGACTGCTGATAAAATACATAATCCTTCTTTTTTTTTAAATACATACATATAATGCATCCAGATACAAAAAAAAATGGTCATCATACAAACGTTTGCTCTGGGTAGGAATCGAACCCACGACAAACAGAATGGAAGGCAAAGCTACCAAATGAGCGGTGACACCTAGCAATAAAATTTCAATGAAATATAGTAAAAAATGGTTACAATTACATTTTTGTAGCCGATTCCAACCGCAGCCATGGATCCTTTGATAACTTCAGCGTCTTGGATAGCTTTACCGCGGCTGTAGACGGACAGTATCATCTCTTCTACAGTCAAGGTGTCGTCTTGGTAGGCACACCCTGCCTCTCCTAAACTGTGACCTGTGATAAAAACAAAGTAAGTTTATAAGTATTCTATCCGCAATCTAGTTCCAGAGTATAAGCTTTGCTTAGTTTGGGACTGGAGTGTGTTGTTGAATTGTCCGTGAATAAGTATGTATTTGAATTATTTATATTAAATAATATTTTGTTTTTGTAGCTTCATCATATTCTTTCTGCTCTTATCTCTTATAGGTGGGGTTTAGACGTCATGTTTTCTTTTTCCACTCACTCCTGTCATTTTTCAATTCTAAGCCCTTTCAGACTTATAATCATCTTTCACACAATCTAATCAATTTTTTTTATTAAACTCAATACCGTAGCCAAATATTAACAAGCAGTTTTTTGCAATAAATACCCTTAGCATTGTAAAATAAGTTTTCAATGTATGCAGTAAGAACTTATTTAGCAGTGAAAAGCGTAGTTGCAAAACTTAAGTAGTTTAAAATACAAAACTTTTGCATTTTTCAACACTTCATAATAAGTATTTTGTATTTTTCCCGGAAGCATTTATCTATCCATGTCTACTTTTATAAAACTTAAAGTGTTAAAATAAAACTCTTTTTAAACATACACTTAAAACATTACACCAATTTCAATAATTCTACAATTTAAAAGCATATATTTTCTAGATTCCAGGGTGGCCTATTTTTTTTCGATCCATAACTTATAATTAAGATACAGCTTCGCCATTCTTAACCAAAACCCTCATACTAGGATTATCCAGGGTAACCAATTTAATTAATATACAACAATCAAGATTTTTGAGCTCTTTTAAAACTTGCGTATCAAGCGTACAAAATCACTTGTATAAAATATATTTTAAACGTAATATATAAAATCACAGTACTTAGTAGGCATGATATAAGTAAGTTTAATGTTTGAAATATCTCACCAAAAATAAAATCAGGTACAATGCCTAGCTCTTTGAGGATATCAGTCAATCCAACTTGGATAGCTCCGATGCCAACAAAAGTGTTTGGAATGTCATCAAATATTGTATCATCCATTTTAGTAATGATTTCTATTAAGTTTAATCCTTTAGGCTCTAAAGCTTTGTGGCATCTGGAATAATGTAAATTATTTTTATAATTTTATCGTTAACCTACATCAGTCCACTGCTGGACGTATGTCTCTTCTATGACGCGCCATTAAGCCCAGTTTTGGGCCCATCCAGTGTTTACCAACTACATTCCAGAGATCGTCGCTAAAGGGCATTTTTATTTATTTATTGCTATAAAATTCAATTGTTGCAGACAGTTTACTTAATAGTTGTAGAAAGATTAGGAAGATAAATAAATAAACAAATATTTATGTACACCAAAACAAGTTATAAAAAAAAAACATCAAAATACCTAAGGCGGTAACTTATGTATTTAATATTTATACGATGGGCGGTATTACGCCTAAAAGCAATCTCTTCCAGGTAACCTTGGTATGGACCGAATTAAATTTATAAATGAAGGTGCATAAACAAGCAAATTAATTAAAATGTTCAAAATACCGTTCAATAGCTTTTGCGAAAATGGGTATGCGCATCAAATCCGTCCCCATACCAGTCCATTGAGACCCCATGCCACTGAACACGAACCACAATGGGGGTCTCGCTCCCATATAATGGTCAGTACTTTCTGATAAAGACACTGTGTTCTCATCTTTTGTATCTAAAAATTTAAATAGAGGCTGACATAGTCAAACTGTGACTCAGTCTCATAAATAAATTATAAGAATAAAAAAATAAAAAACTTTATATCAATTTGTAACAACTATATTTCGTATTACTCGGTTTTTTTTTAGTCTGTAGTTTTGTTGGCGGATTTCAGCGTTCCGGCTGGCAACACCATCAAGCTTCCTTGTTCATTCATCTGTCAAATCGACATTTTTCATTTCGCCGCTAGCCTAGCGTCGCAAACTTTCATATTTTATTAAAATTGTAAGTTTTACATTAAATAGTGGCTAAATTAGCATCAGTGATCGATGGCGGTATTGTAATTAGAAAGATATTTTCAGATTGGTGAATTTTGGTGTACACGACACTTTTTTTTTCAACCCACGCGACGCCGGCTGCATATTTTTATCGTTGTAAATCCAAGCAATCCCTGGACTTAAACACCAGGTAAGCATTTATTCCAGTGGATTAGGGTTCTACACGCAATTTCTGTTAAAAAGTTAAACATTTTAACCTATATTTTTTCTTAGCACAATTTTCAAAATTATAATTTTTATTAGTAAATTCAACTAAATGCCACTTGTAAAACGTTCCCCCATGTGCAGCCTACATGCCTACCAAGTTTCAGAGCTGTCCGACCAGTAAAAGTTCATTTTTTATCCAATTTTAAGTTGTCTTTCATCGTCGTTGAACAAATTCATACTTGATTTTTTACTAGATTTTCTTTCTGTTACAGGGAGTTTGGCTTGGGCCAACCAGTCTGTTTAGGCCCACAAGTTCGGATAAGGCCAACTATTTGGTTTAGGCCATACAAACATAATTTTACACCATACCAGCGTTAGAAAGCTCGACCATCCCACATCGGAGAGTTTGGAGCTCACCTGGTTTGGAACTATTCTTCTGTCCGCTGTACAAGTAAGATAGTGTCACAGCATTAGACAGGGTTCTGCCGACGAAGCCAAGGGGGCTTCTGTTTACCGAAGGACAGGCGCTTCTGTGTCCTGTGTTGGTAGACCCTAAGCAGATAGGTAGGGAAAACATTACTCATTTTTTATTTCCACTTTCAAGTGGATGGCGCTCAACTTAATTTTACTTCAACAACTTAACCACATAACTCAAACTTAAATATTGACACCACCGTATGCAATTCATTCCGAGAAACCCAAACTTTAATCATAAGACCTAAGCCCTTAGCCGGAGCATTTCTTTTAAATTACCTTTTAGTTAGTGTAACTTGTGTACCTAGTTTTAAGTAATTAATCCATTTGTTTTCTAAATTTAATACAATACAAATTTATAATATATTATAGGCCTGCTTTTTATTTAAATCCCATGTATAGGTAGGTCTAGACTTTTATAGGTAACAGTAGCGACCCAACGTGTGGGGCTTCTCTCGGAATGGTTGTCATGTCGAATCAGCTGTGATAAAAATTGCATTTTTTTTATAATGTGTCAATTGAGTTATGTGTGTTCTATTTTTTATTTTGTGTTATAGCAAAATAGCTTATGCTAGGTGAGTAAGTACCTTATTGTTACTTTTTATCATTATGTGTAACTGCTCACTGTTTTACTTTTTACAATGTGATGATTATTTTTAAGAACATTTGCAAAATATTTTTATCATGTAAACTTGAGGTGATTTGCATAATTGGTGGTATAAATTTATCAATCATATCTAAACAACAATGAATCTTAATCTTATACATTAATTTCAACTTTTAAAACTAAAAACAAAATTTATAATTTTTAGGTTATATCCTCGGGCACAAAAAAGTTTCTTCTTGCATTTCTTTTTTGTTCTGTTTCAAATATGTCTATTCTTTAGCTGCTTATTCATTAACATTCCATTAACCTTAGTTTTCTAGATCTTTAAAATTTTTCAAAACTTAATTTTTTTTGCAAACTTAATTTTTTTTTCAGACATTTTTTTTTTGTTTTTTTTTTTGACATTTTAGGATACGTTAGACCTTTCTGAATGCTACACAATAACAAACTCGTTCGTAGGATCCAAGCGAGAGATGCTATAGGCGCCGCCGTAATGTCTTCCTATTGTCATGATTTTCAAAATATTATGCTAAAATTATTTAATATAATAGTCTGGTAAATCTATTTAAGAATTATAAAATATTGTTTGCTATTTAAATGAGGATATTTGTGATGATTCAAGAAAAGAATAAACGTCACATCCGGCACGCCGCTGCCATCTTGTTGTTTACGCTTATGCGGTGATATAAAAGGAAAGAGGTGGCTGTACCGGGGAGTTCTCTTTAAGCCTTCGAACGGTCAAGTCATAGTCGTGAAATAGTGGTACCGTGTTAAAAAGTATAATTGTGGTTAGGATAGACTAAAGTGATAGCAATAGTGCAGTTTTATAATATTTCAGAAGTTGGATCAACCAAAAGGAGATGGTATGGTACCTATATTTTTTAATATACAATCAAAATGATGGAAAGCTAATTATGAACTGAACTGAGTGATGTATTAATATTTTAAAATTTATTTTTCTGACAACCGTCATTTTACGCCCATGTTCAATTTTGAATATTTATGCATTATATGCAGGATATAATGGTATGTGCGCTAACATAGGGTCAGGGCTACTCTCTGGCTATGTGATGCGTAAGATTATGTACTGATGTGTGGTTTAGTACTTGGCCGGGGCAACCCTCTGGTGGTATTTTACGGCGCATTTTTGCATTTTAACTTAACTTGTCAGTGCTAGATCAGGGCTACACTCTGATAGCATCTGATATAGTTTTGTTTATATACCTGTTATATGATTCTTAACTTTAATTGTTTTTCTCTCGTTCTTTTTATCTGGTACATTAAAATAATGTGCATAGTATGGTGCAATGGAGTTTGTACGACGTATTATGTCAAGGCTACTCTTTGATGATGCAAAATGTTCGTGATAAATCCGGGCTAATCTCTGATTCACATGATACAATCCTTGGTGTACCTTTAAAGTAAACATTTCTTAATTTTATTTTATTTTTGGATACATGTTACAATATGTTAAATAACTTGTTATGTATTATGATGTATGGTATATTTGATTTAAATTGGTTTCATTTTGCGACGAAGGTATACTTGTTTATCACAAAGCCTATTGATCTAAAGGTTTTGTCAGAATACCAGCGCTTACATGGTCTCTTGTAGGCAACTAGCCACAAGTGACTAGGCATTATACTAACGCTGGGCTTTTTGCTACTGTAGCACACAGAAATGATCCTGTTGTAATTTTTATTGTTTCTTTTGTTTTTGTTTTGTGTGCTACATGTGGTTAATAAATAAATGTCTATGTAATGAAAGATTTTATAACAAGAAAATTAATTTGGTTAATTTTTACATATGGTTTTTTTATGGATATTGTATTTTACTATAATCAGCGAACATACCCTCGCTTGACTTTTCAAGACCGGAAAGCGTATACATGAAGAGTATAATTAATTTCTTATTGAGAAAATCAATTTCTGGTGGTTAAATTGTTTTTTCCCATTTTTTTTAGGTTATTTGGTTTAACCGCTTAATCTACGATAACTTAAGTTCAACTTTGGTTGTTCATTGGATATTAAAGAACTTTCTGTTTTGTAGTATTACCCATGGAATTTTAGATTCTGTTTATTTTTTTTATTTTGATAACTGGCTTGAATTAGATATGTTTGCTAATTGGCTTAAATATACATGTTGGTCTACATGTTTTGAGCTAGCTATGTTTGCTAGCTGGATTGAGTTGGCTATGTTTGCTGACTGGATTGAGTCTGCTATGATTGCTGACTGGATTGAGTTGGCTATGTTTGCTGACTGGATGGAGTTAGCTATGTTTGCTGACTGGATGGAGTTGGCTATGTTTGCTGACTGGATTGAGTTGGCTATGTTTGCTGACTGGATGGAGTTAGCTATGTTTGCTGACTGGATTGAGTTGGCTATGTTTGCTGACTGGATGGAGTTAGCTATGTTTGCTGACTGGATTGAGTTAGCTATGTTTGCTGACTGGATGGAGTTAGCTATGTTTGCTGACTGGATGGAGTTGGCTATGTTTGCTGACTGGATGGAGTTAGCTATGTTTGCTGACTGGATGGAGTTAGCTATGTTTGCTGACTGGATGGAGTTAGCTATGTTTGCTGACTGGATTGAGTTAGCTATGTTTGCTGACTGGATGGAGTTAGCTATGTTTGCTGACTGGATTAAGTTAGCTATGTTTGCTGACTGGATAGAGTTAGCTATGTTTGCTGACTGGATTGAGTTGGCTATGTTTGCTGATTGGATTGAGTTGGCTATGTTTGCTGACTGGATTAAGTCTGCTATGATTGCTGACTAGATGGAGTTAGCTATGTTTGCTGACTGGATGGAGTTAGCTATGTTTGCTGACTGGATGGAGTTAGCTATGTTTGCTGACTGGATGGAGTTGGCTATGTTTGCTGACTGGATGGAGTTAGCTATGTTTGCTGACTGGATGGAGTTAGCTATGTTTGCTGACTGGATGGAGTTAGCTATGTTTGCTGACTGGATGGAGTTAGCTATGTTTGCTGACTGGATGGAGTTAGCTATGTTTGCTGGCTGGATGAAGTTAGCTATGTTTGCTGGCTGGATGGAGTTAGCTATGTTTGCTGACTGGATGGAGTTAGCTATGTTTGCTGACTGGATGGAGTTAGCTATGTTTGCTGACTGGATGGAGTTGGCTATGTTTGCTGACTGGATGGAGTTAGCTATGTTTGCTGACTGGATGGAGTTAGCTATGTTTGCTGACTGGATGGAGTTAGCTATGTTTGCTGACTGGATGGAGTTAGCTATGTTTGCTGACTGGATGGAGTTAGCTATGTTTGCTGGCTGGATGAAGTTAGCTATGTTTGCTGGCTGGATGGAGTTAGCTATGTTTGCTGACTGGATGGAGTTAGCTATGTTTGCTGACTGGATGGAGTTAGCTATGTTTGCTGACTGGATGGAGTTAGCTATGTTTGCTGACTGGATGGAGTTAGCTATGTTTGCTGGCTGGATGAAGTTAGCTATGTTTGCTGGCTGGATGGAGTTAGCTATGTTTGCTGGCTGGATGTAGTTAGCTATGTTTGCTGACTGGATGGAGTTTGACTGGACTATGTTGGTCTACTGGATTGACTGGACTATGTTGGTATACTGGATTGACTGGACTATGTTGGTCTACTGGATTGAGTGGACTATGTTGGTATACTGGATTAACTTCGACGTATGTGTATATTAATTTTTTATTTTTTTATATGATAAACTTGAACGCGCGGCTTCGTCAGCGTGCACTGTTTTATTTTCTAAATATTTAGAGTTCATAAATCATTAACATAGTGTTAGGAAAATTGTGAACAACAGTTTTTAAGTTTCTATACTCAACCAGTCTAGAACTGAAGAGATTTTTGAAAGCTTTGACATTCACAATTGTTAACATTCTGATCATACCAACTCTTAAGTTTTGGTGTTTGGTAATATTTACTTCTTTTACGTAAGTATTGTTTTATTTATGTTATTATGTTATTTCAGTACCTGTAACGCAATCTCTTTGGCAACTTTAAGGATTTTAAATAAATATTTGAATTGGTGGGTACCGATACGGCTATCGAATCGTCTTTTCAAGTGAAATGCCTGTGTCGTATGGTTCGGTCAGTACGCATCATCTGACACATCTTGAGGCTGGAGTATGATGTTTCGATGTTTCGTAAGAAACAGGAAGGTAGAACTGGTAATGTTTTCTGTTATCTTTCCCTACTTGGAAAGTTTGATAAAATCTTCAAGAATAAGAGTTATTTGTTGTGAAACTGTGTATAAAGTCTTTAATGGAAAGTGTTTTAGCAGCCTGCTCTTTTCAGGCGTGTAATAATTATTCTTGAGTTTAAATAATTTCTATAATTATTATTTTATGTTTAAATTTTAACCTTTCAATGATTATTAATTTTTATGCTATAATTTGAAGAATTTCTATAATTATTATTTTATGTTTAAATTTAAACCTTTCAATGATTATTAATTTTTTATGCTTTAATTTGAAGACTTTCTATAATTATTATTTTATGCTAAAAATTGAAGGAGATGCATTTAATCATTATTTTTATAATAATTGTAATCTGATTACAGCTCAAAGTGAAGTGCCGCAACGATTTGTTTTTCTGGAGCAGAATTCAGATATATGATTTACAATTGCTTATTGTATTATTCACTTTTATTTATATTTATGTTCACAGAAGCGTTGAACTACCAGATCTGAATACCCCATGCGTTGAACCAATAGTAGTTTTGTCAATTTAATGTAAATGGAAAGGCTAGATTTTATATACTTATGTATATATGTATAACACTACCTACAATAATTACCGAATGTCATGATGTATTGTTTCAAGGTCCTTATATTGTTATAATTGAATATATATCGGTGTTACAATGTACATATTAACATTAATAGTATTGATATGTATTGTTTTTTATGTTGTGTGTGCCGGGAGGCGACACATTGTCGGATGGCCGAATGTCATGATTTTCAAAATATTATGCTAAAATTATTTAATATAATAGTCTGGTAAATCTATTTAAGAATTATAAAATATTGTTTGCTATTTAAATGAGGATATTTGTGATGATTCAAGAAAAGAATAAACGTCACATCCGGCACGCCGCTGCCATCTTGTTGTTTACGCTTATGCGGTGATATAAAAGGAAAGAGGTGGCTGTACCGGGGAGTTCTCTTTAAGCCTTCGAACGGTCAAGTCATAGTCGTGAAATAGTGGTACCGTGTTAAAAAGTATAATTGTGGTTAGGATAGACTAAAGTGATAGCATATAGTGCAGTTTTATAATATTATGGAGTATTAATTGAATCTTTAGCCAATGTAACATCTTTTGACTCCTTCGTTTCATTTGAAGAGAATGTGTCAGATGCTTTGATGATACTCGAAGATAAGCTCAAGAAGTTTTCACAACTTTTGAAAGCTTTGGTCAGCCGAAGTTCAGGAGAACTTAACTTACATTCAGGCATTATTGTATCACTTGTTTTTCGATCATTGTTTGTTTTAGTTTTCAGATACAGGTTCTACCAGCTGTTTTGTTATGTTCCGGTTACATAACCTTCACCACCGTCTGCACCTCAGGCGAATATTAGAAATAAATAATAGAATGTTCAAGCCATCGAGACAGTTCTTTTACTTTTATTAAAGCCTTTTGGCACTTTTTACTATTTTATAGAAATGTCTCGACGGTTCTCAATCATCATGTTTTTTTGTTTGTCAAGGTTCATGACCACCCTTTACATGGTCTGGACTTGTCCTTATTCTTGAAGACGGGAGCTACCCTTCGCCGCAGTTCTGCGACGAATTCCCGTGCTTCGATGTTTTTGTTGTTTTGTTCAATTCACCAATAGTTTTATAAAACATTTTTAGCTGTGTGTGGTGCCATGCATATTCTTTTATTACTTATACAATTTTTATTTTCGGCACCACGCTACGGTATTTATTTTAAAATTATTTAAACAAGTTTTCTTGTGTAGCTTCTTAGCTGAAGATTAATCGAGCATGGCTGGTTTTGTGAAAGTTTGTTAGACTTGGTCCTCTTATAAGCTCTCGCAGAGCTTGCCATGTCGAGAAATCCAAAGCTTACTTCTAGTTTTGTTGAAATCATTGTTAGGTTTCATTTTTTTTGTGTTGTTTGTAGTTGATGTTAGTTGTTTTCTTTTCGGAGAATGATTAGCAGGTTTGTTGTTTGTATTGTTTGTTGTTGACTGTTCTCCTTTTGGAGAATAGTTGGCAATTTTGTTGTTGATGTTGGAAGGAGTGTTTCTGACCCGTGGTGAACCACGTACAGTGGTTGCGGATATTACGCAATTCACTGGTAGTGTGTTCTTTTCCATGTTTCAGAAGCACGTTGTTGTTCGTGTTGGGCCTTTAGTGGGTTCGATCACGAATGAACATGTTACTTTTACCCTTAATCGTGGATCTACCCCCATGGTTGAGATTTTTCTTCACTACGGTCTACCCCGTTGGTGAGTTGAATTATACCGCGTCTACCCCGTGTGTATAATTCACTTTTACCCTTAATCATGGATCTACCCCCATGGTTAAGATTTTTCTTCACTACGGTCTACCCCGTTGGTGAGTTGAATTATACCGCGTCTACCCCGTGTGTATAATTCACTTTTACCCTTAATCATGGATCTACCCCCATGGTTAAGATTTTTTCACTACGGTCTACCCCGTTGGTGAGTTGTGAATTACACCGCGTCTACCCCGTAGGTGTAATTCGTTTGTTTTCCCTCAACTATGGATTGAGCCCCATAGTTGAGACTTTTTCACTACGGTTTCACGCCGTCGGTGATATTTTTGTGTGCAGCTTTGCCTTTTTGTACTTTTGTTTTGTTTTTTTTCCTCAACTATGGACTGGTCCCCATGGTTGAGTAAATGTTTGATGTTCCATCGGTCAGCGCCCGGACGGGAGAGATAACTTTGTTTGTATTAACGAGTCCTGGCAGAAGGATTAAACATGGAATGATGCTTACAGAATAGATTGATTTTACATACTTTGGTATGTAATGACCAGCGCCCGGACGGGAGAGATAACTTTGTTTGTATTAACAAGTCCTGGCAGACGGATTAACTTTGGAATGATTTGCTTACAGAAAAGGTTGATTTTACATACTTATGGTATGTAATAACCAGCGCCCGGACGGGAGAGATTACTTTGGTTTGTGTTAACAGGTCCCGGCAGTTGGAAATATTAGGAATGGTTCGCTAGATTGAAAAGATTTTGTCCTCGCATACTTGACATCATGTGTGTGAGATGGTTGCGCCCGGACGGGAGAGATAACTTGGATTGTAGTACCAAGTCCTGGCAGAAGGATTAAAACATGGAATGATGCTTACGGAAAAGATTGACCTTTACATACTTTGGTATGTAATAACCAGCGCCCGGACGGGAGAGTTTTACTTTGGTTTGTTTTATCAGGTCCTGGCGGTTGGTTATTGTTTTGGTTTGGTTTGTTTACCTTATTGCAAGAAAGATTTATTTTTAAGTTCTGTAAATTTTGTAAATTTTTGTTTGTTTTCAGTTAATGTCGTCGACAGTACTTTTATGCATGACCAACATAAAGGTGCATGTTGTCATTTCGGTTTTTGTTTTCAAAGCAAAGGGGAGCGGTTGCGGTAACTCCTTCACAAAAATAAGCCTATGCCAGGGCGGTTTTTTGGAAACCCATACAATAAGCCTTATTCCAAATGCTTATCAAAATTTTGTCCTTGTTTTTGTTCGTCTTTTCTTTCAGGAGTTTTTGGCAGCAAAGAGGAGCGGTCGAGGTAACTCCTTTACAAAAATAAGCCAATGCCAGGGCGGTTGGAAACCCTTACCAAAAGCCATATTCCGCTTGCTTGCCAAAACGTTGTTTGTGTTTTGTACAGTTTGTTTTTCCAATATTCGAGTGCGACGCGTTGATAGCGGCGTTATCTCAATTATTTTTCTTTCTACCTATAGAGCGGTTCGTTGGAAACTCTTACCAAAAGCCTTATTCCAATTCTTTTCATTTGTACTTGTATAGAGCGGTTCCTTGGAAACTCTTACCAAAAGCCTTATTCCAATAAATTGTAAATTCATTGTTGTTGTTATTTTCAGAGTCGGAGTGCGACGCGCTGATAGCGGAGTATCTCTTTAGAGCTTATGTTCTACTGATAATATTGTGTTGTACCTTTTACATACTTTGTCATGAAGTTTTTTTATTAAACCTTTTGGTTAAATTCTATTCTTATAGGATAAGGATAGGGGCTTAGTTTTCTTTGCAGATGTTAGAATAATCTAACTTATCGTTTTCCTGTTTTCACAGTTTCAATTTTTTTTCAGACTCCGTCGTACTTTAGTGGCTGGGGGACCAGCTCGAATTTCGCGTTTTCGGCGCAAAATTCTTCTGATTGGGGGGGTATTGTAACAACTATATTTCGTATTACTCGGTTTTTTTTTAGTCTGTAGTTTTGTTGGCGGATTTCAGCGTTCCGGCTGGCAACACCATCAAGCTTCCTTGTTCATTCATCTGTCAAATCGACATTTTCATTTCGCCGCTAGCCTAGCGTCGCAAACTTTCATATTTTATTAAAATTGTAAGTTTTACATTAAATAGTGGCTAAATTAGCATCAGTGATCGATGGCGGTATTGTAATTAGAAAGATATTTTCAGATTGGTGAATTTTGGTGTACACGACACTTTTTTTTTCAACCCACGCGACGCCGGCTGCATATTTTTATCGTTGTAAATCCAAGCAATCCCTGGACTTAAACACCAGGTAAGCATTTATTCCAGTGGATTAGGGTTCTACACGCAATTTCTGTTAAAAAGTTAAACATTTTAACCTATATTTTTTCTTAGCACAATTTTCAAAATTATAATTTTTATTAGTAAATTCAACTAAATGCCACTTGTAAAACGTTCCCCCATGTGCAGCCTACATGCCTACCAAGTTTCAGAGCTGTCCGACCAGTAAAAGTTCATTTTTTATCCAATTTTAAGTTGTCTTTCATCGTCGTTGAACAAATTCATACTTGATTTTTTACTAGATTTTCTTTCTGTTACAGGGAGTTTGGCTTGGGCCAACCAGTCTGTTTAGGCCCACAAGTTCGGATAAGGCCAACTATTTGGTTTAGGCCATACAAACATAATTTTACACCATACCAGCGTTAGAAAGCTCGACCATCCCACATCGGAGAGTTTGGAGCTCACCTGGTTTGGAACTATTCTTCTGTCCGCTGTACAAGTAAGATAGTGTCACAGCATTAGACAGGGTTCTGCCGACGAAGCCAAGGGGGCTTCTGTTTACCGAAGGACAGGCGCTTCTGTGTCCTGTGTTGGTAGACCCTAAGCAGATAGGTAGGGAAAACATTACTCATTTTTTATTTCCACTTTCAAGTGGATGGCGCTCAACTTAATTTTACTTCAACAACTTAACCACATAACTCAAACTTAAATATTGACACCACCGTATGCAATTCATTCCGAGAAACCCAAACTTTAATCATAAGACCTAAGCCCTTAGCCGGAGCATTTCTTTTAAATTACCTTTTAGTTAGTGTAACTTGTGTACCTAGTTTTAAGTAATTAATCCATTTGTTTTCTAAATTTAATACAATACAAATTTATAATATATTATAGGCCTGCTTTTTATTTAAATCCCATGTATAGGTAGGTCTAGACTTTTATAGGTAACAAATTCTATGGATGGGTGTTATTTTGTTATTCTAAATGATCCTTGTGACTTTACTGAATAAAGTAATTTTGACTTTGACTTCGACTTTATCTATGTCTACCCTCAATCTTCACAAAAAAAGACACATAATTCGTGCACAGTTTGACAGGCGTCACAGCTTAATTGGTTGTTGACTCTGTCTTTCATGCTGTGAGTCTTGAGTTCGATTCCCACCCTGAGCAAATGTTTGTGTGATGAACATAATTATTTGTTCTGTGTCTGGGTGTTACTATGTATTTGTATTCACAAAATGAAGTATGTAAGCATTTTATCAGTAATCTAGTTCCCGTAGTACAAACTTTGCTTAGTTTGGGACTAGAGTGAATTGTCCATGAATATACATACTTATAGTACCTACAGAATAAGAATAAAAATAAAGGAATTGGTCTTACCAAAGATTGTGAACCCTCGTCCGAAGTGCCCACTAATATCATTTTGAAATATGTTGTGTAAAAGAGCTATTTCTTCTGCGTCAACTTGTTTATTTTTTAAATAGTTGAACATATTGTCCACCATCTGTTCTTTGCGACCAGATGCAAGCACTATTCGTGGTATATTAGAGTTGTATAATTCGAGGTTCTGAAATAAATTGATGCGATAAAAAGGTGAGCAGAACGTCAGTATTTATTTGTAATTCTTTGTTAGAAGGATCATACAAAAAACGGTAGGAACCAGGCCGTAGTTTCTTGCCTGTTCTTCTAGGCTCTGGTCGTTTGGAACTGGCTGCTAGAATCACCTAGTATATAAAACGATTTTAGATGATCTATGTGATTTTACTGAATATGATTTGATTTGGAACGCGATTTACTGCAAAATTTATTTGTGGACCTCAAGAGGTGGAATTCCATGCGTCTGTGTTTCCAAATGCATATAATTTAAACGATTTTAAGAAGAGAATGAATGAGTTTTATCCAGGCCTACATATTTATGTAGGCCTGGATAAAACTCATTCATACCTCATATATACCCATTTATGTATTTACATAAATGAGTATATATTACCCACTAGTGGGTAAATGCCCGGGTGCGTGCCCATCCATAGCTACACCGCATCATCTTTACAGCAGAGACCGTATTCATTTCAAAACCTGCCAGCTTTTAAATCACTTTCGGTTTATAGTAACTACGTGGTATTCTGTAGCATTTCTGGTGGACTGGTGTGACTGACCTGTCAGGCTTTGAGAGGCCTGGGGTGAGATTGAGGTCAAGCGTTTGCTTATAATGTATTGTTTTCTTCATATTATTTGCCAATACATTTCTTACATACGAGTAATATGTAAGTAAATAGCTATACCTTTTCCTTATAGTGCCCCTTCAACACCACGTGGTAATTGGCACCAGTAAATGACAAGTTATTCATAGCAGTGTAACCTCTCTCAAACTTGGTGTTTTTCGTCACTATCTGAACTTTTCCATCGTGAACTGTTTCTACGGGTTCTTGCAAGTGAAGATTAGCAGGAAGTTTACCCGTGTGGTATGCCAAACAAAGCTGAAAAATACATCAACTATAATAAGATTTTTAATTGCCAAAACAAAATAATTTATACCTAATTAATAAAAATTTGTATTGTTGTCCAAATTTATAATATTCCAAAATCTTTTAAGGTCGATAATTTGAATTTAAATAATTTGGTATTCATATAAACCTAACAACAATACATTATGTAAAAATTTATGCATTTACAACAACAAATTAGTGGCAAACAGTCCCACGTTCAGCATAAAATTAAAATAGTGTGTCTTTAAAAATATTAATCTTATTTTATCTTACCTTAGTCAAAGAACATAGCCCAGAAGCTGGTTCACTGTTTCCCATATTAGATTTGACACAACCAAGTTTTACCACTTTATCACCAGCAAATACGTTACTAATGGCTTCAACTTCATTTTTATCAGCTTCGGCTAAAGCTAAAATACATAAACACACTAAATAAATTTAGTTTTTAAACCTTTTGTATTCCATTTGAGCCCGTAGTTCGAGTTTCACTCGTACGAGTTTAGAAAACTAAAACGTTAGTTTAGTAAAATATAAAACAAAATTTCGAGTTTAATTATCGTGTTGCTTTGAAAGAAGAGTTGATATTTTGTTATATTTCCATAGTAAGTACGCATAAACAATGTAAGATATGAATACAAAATGTAACACTACGTCACTCACGTTGTTCACCCGACAACACGCAGCAAAAATACGGTTATAAGTTTAACACTTACCAGCACCGTTAGCTTCAACGTATTCAACCTCTTTTGGGTCGACATCAGTTTTGGAGTACACTTCATTCAAGAAATTTTGAAGGTCTTCAGTTTTTCGAATAGGTAAAAACTGATCGTTACTTTGCAATTTGTATGCTCCATCGATATGGTAAACTTCGGCGTACACTCTGCAATGAAAATTTTATTTAAGCTTTGAATTTTTTTTATTTTGGTTGATCATCTGACCAAATTAAACAAACAATACCAGTCTAGTCAATTCAATTTCAATTGATTTATGTTTTGGATTCAACAATGCTATTAGTGCTTCTTCAATAATGCTTTTAATAAAATATAATTTAAACAATTAAGTGAGAAGTTTGGTGGTTGATTTCTTACCTCTTTGCATCCCTTTTTCTTTGCAAAAGAATCACATTTATTGCATCAGATCTCACACATCCGTCTCCATGTTTGTCGAAACATTTTGTTTTACCATCCAGGCATAGCATTCCAGCTCTATAAGATAAGAACTAGTTTAAGGGTGGGTTTACACCAAACGAGCGAATGCTCATTCTATCCCCACTACGTCAAATTCTTCTAGTGTAAACAGGCGTAGAGCATTCTTTCGTTGTTCTTAGTGCGTTCGCAAAGATTCTATAGAATATTCTAAGAATGCTCGCTCGCTTGATGTAAACGGCGCAAGAGCGCGCGAACTGTTGCTTGGAGCATTCTATCGTGTTCGGACGCGCTCGCTCCACGAGCGAGCGCGTCCGAACGTTCTAGCTCTAGCTCTGTGTTCGTTTGGTGTAAATGGATACCTCTAGTTTTCGTTTACACTAAAAGAATAGGAAAGAATGCTCTTGTTCTGGCTCTAGCTCTATGTTCGTTTGGTGTAAACCCACCTTTAGACAAGTGCATTCGTAAATTTTAATTGACAGCTCAGTTGGTAGTAATTCTGCTTTCCATGCTGTGGGACGTAGGTTCGATTCCCACCTAGAGCAAATATTCGTTTGATGTTGTATCGAGATCCAAGTAGCATATTTCTGTATGGTACACACTCTTAATGCTCCTCAAGAAATCTGCTATCGGTGCTGTAGACAGATAGATATATTATATATTACCTATGTAAATTGACGGTGAGCTCAGGCACAACACATTGGTTGCAAGTCCCGACAATCGCCGCATCGCATTCTCCTGACTGGATGAACTTAACAGCGTGATCCAGCGCAGCAGAAGAACTGACGCAGGCGTAGTCGAGGCAGTACGAAGGTCCCTTCCCATCCATCCAGTAAGATATACGATTTGCCATCATTGATTTGCTGGTTCTAAAAAATAACCAATCTACGTCACTCGATACTTCACCTTGACTAAATAAACCACATAAATTTAACTAATAAATTAACTTTTTGACTACCAAGTCAGATTATTTAACCTATTTTGACCTTATTACACTGTTAACGTTGCTTAGTACAATGTATATTTACATTTGAATATATTTTTTTACATTCGTGACGCTTGGATAACATAACATGCACACATTTTTTTGTTTGTTATGATATATCCATTATAATATATATTACAGAAACACTAAACTTCTATTAGTACTAAACTTCTACTAGTATTGCTAAAATAGAATGCCCAAAACTCAATTCCCACCAATAAACAAAATTTATAAAATATTTAGTACTTACACATACCACACAGAAGGACCAATGTATGTCATATTACAAAAGGGTTGGTTTAGGAATCGAACCCACGATTAAAAATAAACCTAAGGAAATGATACTGAAGACTAATACGTACCCACCAACGAAGAAATCAGAATAGGTAGTTATATCATGTAAGGCATAAGAAGAAAAATCAGTATACGATGACCCTATAAAAACGCCCACTTTGCCTTGCAAAGTAAGGGGTGAATTACCTGAAATAATAAATAAATAATTACAAAAACGCTACTTTATCTTAAGCTTGTACTAAGTAGATTATTAGTAAGTTCTATTTTTGTAAACACACAGACAAAAAATACTAATGAATATAAATGTAACAATATTTTTTTAGTTCACAAAAAATCTTCATGGTAGTTTTGATTAAAGACACTATAATTAGAATTTTTTTTTTCTATATCAGGAAAACTGGATAACGCATCATTTTTAACATTTATTATACATTAGTAGAATGTATAGGCTGTTTCATAAATGTCCTTCTTCTTCTTCTCCTTGCCCTTATCCCAGTAGGTGGGGTCGGCACAACATGTTCTCTTCTTCCATTCTCCTCTATCATCCGTCATCTTAGTAGTCACTTCTTTTACACCCATATCATTTTTCACACAATCCATCCATCTTTTCTTAGGCCTACCTCTTCCTGTATATCCGTCCACATTCATACCTTGCACTCATTAAAGTCCATGTAAACTTATTTATTATGTACCAGAATCAAAAATGGCTCCATACGCGTGTTCCATCAACTTCATTGACATAGGATCTTGGACTTTTGCTTGTTTGTATGATATTCTGAAGAATTGATTATCAAATCTACCAAATCCTTTTGCTTTGCCAGCAAATTTCGGAACTGCTGGTCCATCTAGATTCCATGTAAGGTCTTTGCTTACCATGTCAACCTACAAGTAAAAAAAAAACTTCTTGAACAACTTAACATTCGCTAACATATAACGATGCATTACATTGACGACCGATGTGGCGCGGCGGGGGAAGGTCCGCCTGCGACGTGGAGGTTGTGGGTTCGATTCCTGCCTTGGGATAAATGTTTATACGATTTGCAAATATTTATTCCGGGTGTTCTGGGTATTTTAGCGCATAGCTAAAGCAGCTATTGATTCGTGCCACTCATGACCACGACCACTCTACTATGAGTGTCCGACTAAGAAGAAGAAGATCTGTAAGTAATGATCTTCTAAATGATCCTTGTGATTTTACTGAATAAAGTAATTTTTGACTTTGACTTGAAGGTATTGTATTAAGTAGGTATGTCAGTCTTCTACATATCATAATTAATTAATTAATATTTTTTTTTGTAGAATTTTTGTGAATGTAGATATGTATCATAAGATACATATCTACATTCATACATAAGAAACAGTTGAGCTATCTACAGACCGTTGCAGACGATCTGTAGATAGTTCAACTGATCCAAATCAGTACCAATCAGAAGCGTACCCAAGATATTACCAAAGAATAGATGCAATTAGTAATTAAGGCACAAATAGGTCACTGAATTATAATAATTATGCTCAGATTCAAAACAAGGTAAAAATAAGATTTAAAAATTCTGAATGTTATTGAAGTGTTTTTATAATTTATTACCAGTCTAATTAAAATAAATATGTTTTTTATTCAATTTTAATTTGAGTCTTGTAACAAACATGGTACGCCAGCTCCAATATGTTTATATTCAAATAAATAGTGTAACTTTAATTAAACAAATAACTCACATTATTATATAGGTTTTCCATAAATTCATGTACACTGCTGCAGTCCGGAAATATTCCCGATATTCCCGATACAACTATTTCTTCTCCCGTCATATTTGGTAAATTTTCTGTATCTTCCATAAGTAATATTAATTTGTAAACGGTCTATTTCTTATTAAATTTACTAACACACTAACGTGTCTATCGCTTTATTATTCTTTTGTATAACTGCGTAATATTTTGTTCTACAGTTCTCGTCACTTAAAACACTTTACATAAAAATGACTTGGAGGCATTTTATTTATAATATTAGAACACTAGCTGGTGTCCGCGACTTCGTCTTGCTATCGTTATATTTTTGAAACCCTCATAAAATGTTTGTAAATTTTGGTCTATGTGTTATTCCGATGTGTAAACTAAATTATTGCTAAGTTTCATCAAAATACATTCTGTAGTTCTTGCATGAAAGAGTAGTAAACATAAACACATTCATCCATCCATCTATTCTTCTTTATTCTTTACTAGCTGACCCGTGCCCACTTCGTTGGGCATAATTCGACCGTTTTTTCTCCGATTCACTTTGCAAAACGGACTACCGCGTAAAAGCCTTTTTATTTTTCGGTGTTTTATATAGCCTATGACACTCAGCAATAATGTAGCTTTCTATTGGTGAAAGAATTTTTAAAATCGGTTCAGTAGATCCCGAGATTACCCCTTACAATTGAACAAATATACAAACATACAAACTTTACCTCTTTATAATATTATTACTAGCTGACCCGTGCCCACTTCGTTGGGCATAATTGAAGTTTTAGTAAGGATCCCTACTTTTTTTGAAAATATAATATAGACTATGACACTCAGCAATAATGTGGCTTTCTATTGGTGAAAGAATTTTTAAAATCGGTTCAGTAGATCCCGAGATTACCCCTTACAATTGAACAAATATACAAACATACAAACTTTACCTCTTTATAATATTAGTATAGATTATTCTTTATTGTACACAAAATAAGACAAACACAAGACAGAAATAGATGACATGTACAAAGGCGAGCTTAACCCTAAGAAGAGTTCTCTTCCAGCAAACCTTTGAGGCTAGGGAGAGGTGACTATAGAGGTAGGATTGTGTACATACATAAACATAAAATAGAATGAAGATAATACTTAACTAAGATACTAAATACAATACAATAAAATACACAAATACTTTATATAATACACATAATAAATATATATAAATACATAATAACAGTTAGCAAAGGGACATATAGTGCTCTTTAACTTTGCTCTTAAAGATGTTTAGCGATGGACTGGCCCGAACATTATGAGGTAAGGCATTCCACAATTTGACGGCAGAGACTGTGAAGGAGTTACCATAGCGACTGGAAGAGTGAAGAGGAGTTTTAAGAAGAAGGGACTTAGAAGATCCATCTATTCTTCTTCTTTTCTTAGTGGCTTTTCGACAAACTAAGTAAAGTGAGTCTCGATCTTAACGCATGCCGTGGCACCCTAATTGAAGAAACACATAGCTATAAGCCCACTTACTCGTAATTTTTTTTTCTTGTGATTTCTTTGTTGGTTGTCCTAAAAAAATATTGCTGGACAATCCACACAACATCATCTAGCCCCAAGCCAAGCACAGCTTGTTTTTTGGGTACTAGAAGACTGACATACTTAATACAATACATAACATAGATAGATTTTTTTTATCTAAACTAATATTATAAAGAGGAAAGATTTGATTGTTTGTTTGCATCGAATAGGCTCCGAAACTACTAGACCGATTTCAAAAATTCTTTCACTGTTGTGAAGCTACATTATCTGCGCTGAACATAGGCTATATTATAATGATATTTATTATATAGGCTACCCGTGCGAAGCCGGGCGTACTACTAGTTATACATATAAATAAACTTGTTAAGTTGGACTCTTGTTAATTAGGAGATTTTTTAGACCTACAAAAAGCGTGAGCTTCCATTTAAATATATTTCAATAATTCTGTAGATTTAAAGTAAGGTTGTAAAATCGATGAGTATTATAAATTTGAAAAAAAAAGTTTGAAAAATTCATGTCAGAATGTAACCGTACCTATTAAAAAATAACAATCTAAATTAATAGTCTTCATAGAGGTTAAAGTAATGACCCTAAATTAACATTATTTGCTAATTTGGTTACCCAATATTTTTTGTGTATTTTTTGTGTTGGTTTTTAAACTGGAATAAATTGATTTAAAGAATTTAAATTGAGTGTACAAGTAATAATAACTCTTACTATATAACCAAAAGTAAAAAGTAAATTTCTTGATTAATCATCATCATCATCATCATCGTCAACCTATGTCAGTCAACTGCTCGACGTAGGTCTCTCCCAAGGCCACTGAGCCCGGTCTTCGGCTCTTCTCATTGAGTATATTTTGTATACTACACAAGTTCAAGTTAAATCCTATTTTATGTACTGTACAAAGCAATTGTGAGGAACATAGCGAAGTGGATCGGAATAGAGCGACTGTACACGGCTGTAAGAGCCCGCTGATACACGTACCAAACACTGAATACATGAAGCTATGGATGTGGTATAGGCGACAAAGAAATTGGTTTACCACTTTTGATGACATCTCCCAGTAACATAATTATTCGCTAAGGATTACAGATTGACAGATTCTGACGTAGCTGTTATTAATCTGTCAAGCGAAAATGACTCTTGATGTTTTGTACGTGCTAATGATATTCAGCCTTAGAGTGGTAAACCAATTTCATTGTCGACTATACATACAAACCTGGTCAAGTGCTAGTCAGACCTAGTATTAATTGACGACCGACCGATGTGGCGCGGCGGGCGAAGATCCGCCTGCGACGCGGAGGTTGCGGGTTCGATTCGGGGTTGGTACGACCTGCAAATATTTATTCCAGGTGTTCTGGGTATTTTGTATGTAGGTATATAAATAAAAAAAATATCTGTCTATGTTATGTATTGTATTAAGTATGTCAGTCTTCTAGTACCCATAACACAAGCTCTGTTTAGTTTGGGGCTAGATGATGTTGTGTGGATTGTCCAGCATTATTTATTTATTTAATTCTTATTCTGGATGGGGGGGTTGTAATCCCTCATTCACCTTAGCAGCATCTTTTTACATTACTTACTCAGTATATAAAATAATGCCACATCCGACCTTAGTTTCTATTTCAACATCGGTGTATGAAAACATTTGCTTGCAAGAACCCTAACCGGTCAGCTCTTTAAATCTAGATGGGAATCGAACCCGGAACCTTTTACGGGCTGACACAACACTTTTGAAATGGTTCGATCATTTGAATTCCTGCATGTTATGTAGACGCCCGAACCGCTTGTGAAATAATTTATGAAGTTTGGTTTTTATTTTGGTTTGAATGTCGCTTGTTTTTGCTTTTAGTGACGTAACTATTGGATAGTAGTTTTAATGGTGTTAGTGTGGTTCGGTGAAAACCAAAATTGTATAGATTTGAGAACGATTTTCGTTTTATCATAATACTCTCACAACAAGGTCTAAAATTAAATACCAGCTTATATAAAAAAAAACAAAGGCTAAACAATTTTTTTATAACATACTTCACACACACAGACACCCTAAACTTATAACACCCCGTCGTTTTTGCGTCAGGGGGTTGAAAAATAATAATAAAAGCGTCTAATTCAATCTATAAAAAAACAAGTGTAATTAAAAACTTCACTCACTTGACTATTAATAGAACTCGTTTGCATAACCTGCAGTTATATTACCCAAGTATGTATTATTTTTTGTATTTTGGTTCAATTTTGGAGAAATAATAGAAAACAGATTGGGTATAAGAAGGGTCCAATGTGTAACTTAAATGCGGGGTCGAATATGCTCCCTAGACAGTAATTATTGCATATCAATATTCAATACTTATCCGCACGGAAAGTTCCAGAATTGCGAGATATTCTTGGATAATTTAATCTGCTGGAACATAATGTACTGTCATCATAGTTAATATATTTATTATATTAATGAAAAACTCATTTTATACTCAAACAAGGTCATGTCAAAGTACGGCTACCACAGTATTTACAGACATATTTATAAAATACACAAATAAAAAATAAAAACAGTTGAGCTATCTATAGACCGCTGCAATCGATCTAATAATAACTGATTCAGATTGACTGATATGATTCAAATCAGAAGTGTAGGTACCATTGCATTGTATAAATAATTAATTTTCAAAATGAAGTAAGTACCTACAACAGAATAAAATACCACACAAATTTATAAAATAGCTTGTAATTGTTTTTTTCAAATTCACATCGTATTAATTAGCACCGAAATAACCCATTTTGTATGCAAACTTTAAAAATAAATCAGGTTTTCGTTACCTAAATGAAGTTCTCACGATTATTTTGTTTAAATTGTGTAAAAAAACTTTGAAAAACAACAAACACACCTGAATTTTGTAAAACTACGAGGTATCTTTATTTTTGTTTTGTTATTTGTGGAACTATTAGGTTACCTATTAAAAAAAAAGTGGTCATTAGCAAAGTTTGTAAATAGTGACATCTAGCGGTGCTTTCCCAAACTAAGTTAAATGGTTCTAACACTCTAGTTACGAAGAGTCACGTTTTATCGTCTACGTGGTTGTACAGAGATAAGGGTTGTATCACAACGTATCAAGTTGTACCTATATTGTTTTGTTAAATAGTTTCGAGATACACACGAAAATACGCTTTGGAAACTTATGCATCGTGTTGGTACCTAAAATAAATAAATATTCACGGACAATTCTCACATCAAACGAATTCCAAACTAAGCAAGCTTGTACTATCTGAACTAGATTGCTGTTAAAATACTTATTTACTTAAATTATTTGTAAATACGTACATACAGAACAATATTTATGTTCATCACACAAACATTTGCTCTGGATGGGAATCGAACCCACGATCCACAGCATGGAAGGCTACTAGTTACCGAGCTGTAACGTCTGTCAAATATCTTTAACTAGTAGTACGCCCCGGCTTCGCACGGGTAGCGTAAGCGGAAGGAATTTCTTAGGTATTTTTTTTACACCTTGGGTTACATAATTGAAATTATAGTAAGGATCCCTATTATTTTTGAAAATATAATGTAACCTATGTTCATTGCAGATAGTGTAGCTTCACAAAGGTGAAAGATTTTTTTTAAATCGGTCCAGTGGTTTCGAAGCCTATTCGATGCAAACAAACAAACAATCAAATCTTTCCTGTTTGTAATATTAGTTTAGATATTGTTTCTTATCTTATATATATAATTTGAACTAGCAAAGTAAAATTCAGTCTTTATAGTCAAGTTGGAAATGAAAAATACTTTATTAATCATTTAACTTAAAAATACCTAAGTTATTTGTCTTTTGTTTCTTGCGTTAATAATTAAATTAAGTAATTATACTCACACGCTCGTCTGCATCATAAAATTAATTAATTAATTTGTTTGAAAATAAATACAACAGCATAATAAACAAGTTTAAAATTATTTACCTGTTTTAAGATAGTAATCTGGGTAAAACACAATTAGAGGTCACCATTTCAATACTTTGTTATAACAACCTTATATACAAAAGGTTTACTGTAATTAATATTCCAAATATTAATTACAGTATTATTATTACCTATATTTTCCGAATTTAATGTGGGTAGACAGGTGTCTAATAAATGAAAATAAAAAAAAGTAAAAAAAACTAGATGAAATACATCTAGTTTCTAGTTTTTTCTATGTAATGAAAAACAACTCAAAATACTAAAATCCCTGAGATAGTTTTAATAATTAATGATATAGGATTTTTTTGTGTTATATTTTGGTTAATTTATGTAATAAAAATAAATAATTAAATTATAAAAAAAGCTTTTGTTGGTCTAAGTAAAATAAAAAATCTTTCAAAATAATCACGTCTTTGATGTTTTTATGTTACAATTAATAAAAACAAGAAATAAATAAAAAAAAACATTAAAAAAAAATATTCTCTCTTTCTCCTTAACGCGATAATAACTAAATAATGACCTCTTTTTTATAATTTACTACGGACCTATTTGATTAATATTATTTCCTGCTATATAATTCAATAAATAAAATTAGGTCAGTTATTAACCTTTTAGTGCAATCTAAACTGCGAATAACATGCTTATTTTGGTCACAAATTTGTTTTTTCTTTATTTTTTTTATTTTTTTCTCATTAGTCAAATCTTATATTAGGTATCTACCTACCATGAAACTTTATGCACAACGTATCTACGTTGTACAAAAAGTTTCATGGCTTTGATCAAATTAAATAACATGAATTGACCATAATAAAAGTTACAAAAGTTAACAAAGTTACAATGCATCATATTTTTAATTAATTTAATATGATAATATTGACCCGTAAACAGATTTAACAAAATAATTGATAATGTGATTCCCTGATTATTCCTACAGATACACGTATAATGTGACTAGCCATTTTTTTCTGACAGGCGTTACCGCTAAGTTGTTGTACGAGCTTAGGCTAGGTTCAGATGACCGCGCGTAGCTGCGCGTCGCCGCGCGGTTGGAGCATTCACATGACGGTATTTGTATGGGTAATGTAGACGATATTTACCGTTTATATTGATCTTGTACCGCGCGGTCATCTGAACCTAGCCTAAGGGTCCCCGCATACTGCAGACTTTTTATCGGCCGATAGTTTGGTCGGCTTCTTAATCAGTATGAAGATGTATGCATATGGGCACATTACAGTAATTCAGTTGTAACGTTGCGTCTAATACAATTACCTAATTAAATCAAAACATTAAAAATAATTAAAATCTAACTATTAAACTATACATTTTTATAAATTAATCAAATCTATATTTTTACATTTTTTACTAAGAAACAAATCTGAGTTTTACGGAACGTTATCGTCGTCCTAACAACTAGTTTTTAAACTGTGGCAACTGCATCGTCATTCGCGTTCGCAGCGTCATCAAGCACTACACTACCGGCCTCTGAGAACGAAGGACGCATACCTACATTTCGTACTAAACTATTCAAGTAAATCTAAAAGTGCAAGGAATCCCTCTAGGGTGAGTTCACAGCTTATAATAAACTGCCTAAAGCCTATCAATGTTCTGTAAAGCTGTCTGCGAAGTCCACACTAGCTGTGGGGGTTTTTTTTTAACGAGTCACTGTCGCCTACTCCCTACCCTCAGCTCTGTGGCTTGGCACTTGGCTCCGTTCTGAAGCTCGTCCTAAGACCTGCTGTTCCTTCCAGGATTCACCCTCCTACGTGGACTACCTATTCACCTTCTACTTGGACTATTCTTCTTTCTTCTACCTCTGCTGCTATTGCTGCTCCTGCTTCCTCCACTTACTCCTGACTGCGGCTGCTCCACTACTGGAAAATCTTCCTGGAGAGCCGCGGAGTGAAGCTGCCTTCATACAAGGACACAGAAGAACGTTGCCTAAGCCTGGAGCCTGGATCTAACCCCGGAATACTCAGGCCAGTGACAGTGCTATCATAAACTCAGTGACTAGATAATCTATGTGCGGCTGTGTAGGTTTAAAGGACAGTAAAGGTGTGGTAAATCTAATATCCTATTTTATTTCCACCCTGAGCAGGACCCTATACCTATCTATCTGCGGGCGAAAACCCTAACGCCGCAGTGGCGCCCAACGTGGGGCAGAACGTTGGAAGAACGTTGCCTAAGCCTGGAGCCTGGATCTAACCCCGGAATACTCAGGCCAGTGACAGTGACTCGTTAAAAAAAAACCCCCACAGCTAGTGTGGACTTCGCAGACAGCTTTACAGAACATTGATAGGCTTTAGGCAGTTTATTATAAGCTGTGAACTCACCCTAGAGGGATTCCTTGCACTTTTAGATTTACTTGAATAGTTTAGTACAAAATGTAGGTATGCGTCCTTCGTTCTCAGAGGCCGGTAGTGTAGTGCTTGATGACGCTGCGAACGCGAATGACGATGCAGTTGCCACAGTTTAAAAACTAGTTGTTAGGACGACGATAACGTTCCGTAAAACTCAGATTTGTTTCTTAGTAAAAAATGTAAAAATATAGATTTGATTAATTTATAAAAATGTATAGTTTAATAGTTAGATTTTAATTATTTTTAATGTTTTGATTTAATTAGGTAATTGTATTAGACGCAACGTTACACAGTCTTCATACTGATTAAGAAGCCGACCAAACTATCGGCCGATAAAAAGTCTGCCGTCTGCGGGGACTTTTACTCTTTCGTGTGGTGTGGGTGTCTTTTCTCACCAATAACATTTACGAGTTCTTTTTTTATGCATCTTCTTCTTTCTCAGGATCAAAAACAAATGATAATATTAAAAAAAAACCTTACTTACAAATTTATTTATGTAAATCATTTTGTTATTAAGTGTTTATTTTGTCAATATAGTAAAAACTAACGTTTGTTCTCTGTGGGGATCGAACCAACGACTCACAGCATAGAAGGCAGAGCTGTACCAACATTAGATACCCCAAGTATGAGTTTGTGCACACACGAATCGTAGAGACGCAATCGCTGAAGGCCACTGATTTTGTATGGAGATCCACGCCCCTAGGACATTTCTTGAGAAGCTTTTAACTCTAATTATTAAGTGTGTATTTTGTCAATGTATAAAAAAGTATTTAGCTACTAGCTCTAATAATTTTTTTTTATATATTTATTACAAACTTAAGGTAAAGTAGTGTCAAAATTGTCATTCCGTATAAAGTTATTGTCGAAATTTGAGTAAGTATACCAAATCTGGTTCCACGTGATCAAGGAAACATTCCTCTTCTGCAACGCAAGCAAATATTTTGAAAATTTTATAGTCAAAGCAATAATTTAACCTTTCTTTCTTTGAGCATAAAATTATGGGAGATTTTGTCCTTGAAGGCATCTTTGGCACACTCTTTGATGTTTCAGTCAAAATTTTTGGTTCTTGGTTTGTATATACTCGTATAGTCAACGTATTATACCTATTCTTTTTTATATTTTAGCATGTTTGAATCCATGGCATAGATACTATTTTGCAATGTACACAAAATATACAGAAAAACAGCGAATATATAATAAATCATGTACATGTAGCTTGCATTTCACACATCAAATTCTAGTCTCAAACAAAGCAAAGCTTTTATGAAAACTAGATTGCTGATAAAATACTTATTTTTGTGTTTTTGTAACTAAATACATACATAGAATACATAGCACCTAACAACCAACCACAGAACAAACATAAGTGTTAATCACGTTAACATTTGTTCTTGGTTGGGATCGAACCAACGACTCAAAGCATAGAAGGCACAGCTACCACCAACTGAGATGTGACGCTGTCATACTAAATTTTAAAAACTTCTTTGGCTGAAACGAATAGTGTTGGTATGCAACAATAGCTTATCAGTT
Organism: Ecliptopera silaceata; assembly: GCA_932527185.1. NCBI lineage: Eukaryota > Metazoa > Arthropoda > Insecta > Lepidoptera > Geometridae > Ecliptopera > Ecliptopera silaceata. Next base: position 1,801,437 of record OW052205.1, on the reverse strand, counting down.
ATCAAAGTCATGCACTTTGCTGTGTTTGAAATATTACACCATTATTGTGCAAATTTTGTGTAAATTTTGTGCATTTGTGCTCGGTTATCGTGATAATGTCGCAGATTGCGGACAAACTTTGCGTCTGAATTGTTTATAACTTTTCACTCAGAATTTACAGGAAGCCTTAAAGTTTTATATGCAGGATTAACTATGCTTTATTTTGTTTTGACTTTCATTCTAGTCTTGTTAAAACAGTTGACTTCATGTTTTTTATGGGTTTTTTACAAAATAGTACAAAAAATAAAGTACAATCTTAATTATGTTTGTTAAAACTATATAATATGGTATAACTTGCAATAAATATTATATCCTTGCAATTTAGGAATATCGAAAAAAGGTGATAAGACCGTCCATTGTACTTTACTTAAGTAGTATTTTGATCTTTGAAATATATATGAAGTGTATTATTATAAAGTTTTTTATCTATGTACCTAATCTCAAGCTTGAATTTTGATACAAATTTGAAACAAATTATATTAAAATCCACAACAATAGTTTTTGACGATATCGACAGTGTTTTTATATTCTTTTTGAATTTACCTCCATCCTATCCATCCTATCGTCACCTGTCCCAATCCAGATAAATGAGTGCAAGCGACAGACCGACAGACTCGTTGAAAAATCGCTTTGAAAACACGCGGTAGTTGGGATTGACATTTTTATGTGGTTGCACTTTTTACTTTCCTTTTGGCAGTAAAAACGGACTTTAAAGTAAGGCAGGTAGAATTACATAGGTAGGTACATAGGTTACATAGGTAGGTACATTTTGTAATCGACTAAAGTCGAATGTTCGAAACTGAATCAAATCCTTATTAAACGCGCTCGTCGAGGCAATGTTCTATAGACAAAGATTACTTTTACAAATGAACTAAATCAAACTAGTTTTTTTTACACAATCACATTATCATTATTATCATCAACCTACGTCAGTCCACTGCTTGACGTAGGTCTTATCATCAACCTATATCAATCCACTGCTGGACGTAGGTATCTCAAGATGCGCCAATGAGCCCGATCTTCGGCTCTTCTCATCCAGTTTTTGCCAGCTACACTCCGCAGATCGTCGCTCCATCTCGCCGGAGGGCGTCCTACACTACGCTTGCCTAAACGCAGGAACATCCTAAACTTACTCTTTGTTTTTCTCCTCTACTAACACTGTACGACCTCACACGTACAATAAATATCAGAAGGACAGGCCCGAGGCAAAAGTAAAAAAAAATGTTTTATTTAAACAAAAACCTCGAGGTTTTTGTTAAAATAAAACATTTTTTTTTAATCACTCACGTGTTTTTAAATCCGTTTGTTCTCTATTTTAGGACAAATCCCACACACTTGTTCTATTTTCAGGACAAAAGCCTAAAAGCCTTTGAAATTGGGCGCACATTGAACAAGCTGCTAGAATCAATACTTTACTTTCATAGTTGTTAAACTTGATAAACGCTATGCATTTATCAAATTCAAAGTTTCATAGCAAAAAAGAACTGAATACTAAAACACATTTTTATAAAAAACAATTAAGATCTGATTAGATAATATATATAGAATATCGGCAAAATTATAAAGTGTGATATCAAAGAAGATAATATTATGAGTTGCAGCCGCATTGCTAAACTGAATCAGCAGAGCTCAAGACCCCGCTCAATAGTAGTCCAATTCAACTCACTGAGGGTTCGTGACACGTTCCTGGCAGCCGCTATCAAGTTTAACCAACTCAACCCAAGTAACAGGCTGAACAGCACCCACATCGGCCTCAGCGGCGAGAAGACATCTATATATGTTGTCGAGCATCTATCAGTCTTCAACAAGATGCTACATGCTGCCGCTCGTACTGCAGCCAAGGAGAAAAACTACACATATGTCTGGGTGCGCAACGGTAGGATTTATTTGAGGAAAAATGATAAGTCAGAGTTTATTATGATAAAAAACAAAGAAGTAATTGAAAACCACGCATTTTGTAAAGGGAACTATATTCTATCCTATTGTCTGTGTTTGAACTTAGTTAATACTAAAAATGGATGTAAACCCCCACTATGTCTAATTTCAGTGCAAGTTGTGTTTACCTGTTATTGGTTTCTCATGTAGCAAAATACTCAGTGCCTATGTAAACTAGCATGTAAGCTTGAAGAAATTGTTGGTAGACCTAATAAATAAATAAATAAATTAGATTAAACAAAATACGCCAACAACATAACCATCACGGCTTTTGAGTTACACTGCGCGTCAACGCTAGGTTAACTGTCAAACGTTGCAGCATCATCGCGCAATATATCTTATATATTATACACGTTTACGATTATTGTACATTCTTCGTGACCCCTCAGAGCCTTGAAATAGTTGTGTGCAATCATTCAAAAATATATTAGGCAAGTTGAATGACTTCTCCCTTCCCTCCGGACCGCTGCCCCGATCAGACGTGTTTTTAAAGTTAATCCGCATTTGTTTCATAAAGATATTACTAAAATAAAAATACAAAATTTCACCAATAAAATTAGGAGTGCAGAAGCGAGAAACGGTTTGTCATCTGGAACGCACACACAAGCAACAGGCCATAAGTGAGTGACTACCTACTCATTACCTCGCCCACGCACACCGCCATACCTTGCGTGTAAATTAGACCGACATACACGCTGTGCTAAAGTGAAAAAGAGACATCATTCACTCGCAAACCTCCGCCACTGTAGAGGTCAACCTTATCTGGACGTACCGCGCTACTCCACACGACCGTCGAAGACGCCCACTCTAAGCTGATCTTTCGATCTATCGTCATAAGTGCAACACTGCTTAACTTTTGCTGTTACCCTAGTACCAGATTACTTGCAATTCACTGACATGCCGCTCAAACGTACCCCGCCTTCCTCCCCCGCCCCCCTTGCAGCCACCATTGGACTTGCGCCGCCTGTACCTACGCCACCGAAGCGCTCGACATCTACGCCCGGCCCTACTGTACTCAAAGTACCGGCTACGCAGCCATTGCAGGGATGCTCTTCAGAACCTAACTTGCCAGCAACTATCTCAGGCGCCATTCGCAAAAGAAAGCGCTCTGATAGTGAGCAACTCCAAAGCTTTATGGCAGAAATGAGAACAATGTTTGTAGAATTCACGGAGGAGCAGGATAAAAGATGCGACAAACTGTTTTCTGCTGTGGAAGACATCCGCTTGACAGTCGATTTCCTGGGCCAAAAATTTGATGATCTTCATACCAAAGTTGAACAGCTGGAGGCCGGCCGCAAGACGGATTCTGCATATATCAAGACTCTGGAGGACAGGTTGGATGCATTGGAGCGAAACTCCAGATCGACTTGCCTTGAAATAAGGAACATACCTTCCTCTCAGCCGGAGACTAAGTCTTCTCTTATGAACACCCTTGTAAAGACAGGAAAAGTTCTTGATTTGGAAATTCTTCCGAGTCAAGTAAATGATATCTTTCGTATTAAATCAAAAGACTCCACTTCAAAGACCATAATAGTTGATCTGAAGAGTGTTATCTTGAAAGAACAGTTTATCACTAAGCTCAGGAAATTCAACAAGGGAGGCTCCAGGCTTACCACCGAACATCTCAGGATCGGTGGCCCGGCGAAGCCAATATTCATTTCAGAAAATCTAACAAATAAGATGAAGCGGGTTTTCTTTCTTGCTCGTGATTTTGCAAAGGTGCACCAATATCGTTTTTGCTGGGTATCCAATGGAAGTGTATTCCTCCGAAAAGGAGAGGGAGCGCCCCTTGTGAGAGTCACTTGTGAGGCTGACCTCTCTAAATGCTCAGTTGAAATGTGACTACCGGCGGTTCTTGTTTTGTATTTATTTTTAGTTTTGTTATTTTTATTTGTAAAACTAATATATATGTTATGTACTCGTTCATCTTACACTCGACAAAAACACACACTTTACAATACACTCACACACATAAAAAATCACCTTCAAAATGCTTCTCAGACTAGGTTCTCCTTCTCATGGACGACTAGCTGTCATCTGTTTGCCACTCTATCTGCGATCTTCTTTGCACTCCATACTGTTACGCACTATGTATTTACTCCAGTACATTTCAAATCCAGTGTTGTTGGGCCTGAGCGACTTTTCAATTTTCATAATGGATGATTTCAACTTTATTTCAAACGATATTGATAGCATCTCATTATCTGACGTTATAACATGTTCTCCTGAAAACTGTAGGAGACTCGGGAAGATAAAATCATTTAACATCTTTCACACAAATATACGCAGTATTAACCGTAACTTTGACGATCTCTTGGTTTTATTAAGCAGAATTAATATACAACTAGACGTTATTATCTTGTCTGAATGTTGGCTTAGTAAATGTCCGACAGTTCCATCTATGAGTGGTTACAGCTCTTTTTCCTCATCCTTTAGTAGTCAGAATGATGGAGTGGTTGCGTTTATAAAATTAGGGTTAACCTATACCATTGAAACCCCAACATTTAGAGATGGAAATTGTCTTATACTAAAATTTTCAAATGAACTAGCTGTGATCGCACTATACCGATCCCCTTCATTCAAAAACTTAGATGGCTTCATTGATAGTTTAAATTCTACCCTATGTCTCCTCAGTAGCTTTAGAACAGTCACCGTCATAGGAGATATAAACATCAATATTACCCCCGACTGTTTTGATCCAAATTCAGATGCCTATCTTAATATGACCATTTCTCATGGCTTACTTCCTGCGTATACCATACCAACGAGAGAAAAGAGCTGTTTGGATCACGTGCTGCTTAAGACGAAACAATGCACCTCAACTTTCATATTTGACTCTCCCATAACTGACCACGTACCTACTTTGTTAAGCTGTGATCTACGGGCTCCTATGCTAAAACCTGTTCGTACAATTTTACGTATGGACATAAAAAGTATTCTACTCGATCTTGAAACTGCCGACTTCACACTTGTTCTTCAATCCTATGACCCAAACAAAGCAGCCAATACTTTAGTTAAAATTGTATCATCTGTAATAGAAAAGCACACACATCATATAATAACTCCAAGCAATAAAAGAACAATAAAGCCTTGGATCACTCCCGGTCTTCTCAAATGCATCCGTCACAGAGATAAACTATACAAAAAACAAAAAAAAGAACCTGACAACATCATCCTAACAATCTCTTATAAGCGTTATAGGAACTATTGCAACAACCTTTTAAAAAAAATCAAACATGAATACCAACGTAAAGAATTTGAGAGGGCAGGGAAAAACCCCAAAGCTGTCTGGAAGGCCATAAAGGAAATCGGCGGTCTTAAACAGGGTACTTCCTCATCTTCTAACCTCTTAAGTTTGTCCGACTCACCGTCGTCCTCTGTTGATACAGTTAACCGCTACTTTGCTAATGTCGGCAAAACGTTAGCATCTATCATTATGTCTCGCAATTCCCTTAACACGCCCCAAGCCAGTTATTTGTTTCATAAATCTCATTCACACGGTATCTCTGACTCTATGGCCTTATTTAGTATTGAATATTGTGAAATTGAAGCAGTTATTCTTAATTTAAAAAATAAATCAGCTGTAGGATGTGATGGAATACCCACTTCTGTAGTCAAGGCTGCCAGACATGTCTTAGTACCTATCTTGTGCTTTATATTTAACCTTTCCTTAAGATCTGGTATCTTCCCTGAAGTATTCAAGAAAGCACTGGTACATCCTATATATAAAAGCGGGAACAAGGATGAAGTCACAAATTATCGGCCAATATCTGTGTTAACAATATTTTCAAAAATATTTGAAAAACTTCTAAATAAAAGGCTTTTGGATTTTCTTAATATTAATAATATCTTATCTCCCAATCAATATGGCTTTAGACGAGGTTTATCCACAGAGGATGCTGTTTTGAACGTTACAAACTCAATCGCTCAAAATTTAGATAAAAAACGTAAAACTATTGGTTTGTTCCTCGACCTTTCTAAAGCATTTGACACCGTCTCTGTCCCACTACTCCTAGATAAACTTCAAGCTGTTGGTATAAGGGGTATTAGTCTTGAAATATTTAAAAGCTACCTCACGAACCGAACCCAACGCGTGGTGGTTGATAACACCATAAGTAAAGATGAAGACGTTACCTTTGGTGTTCCTCAGGGCAGTGTCCTCGGACCTACTCTTTTCCTTATTTACATCAATCAAATGTGTCAACTGAACATCCCTTGCTGTAAAATAGTTACCTATGCCGACGATACAGTCCTACTTGTCACTGGTAAAGATTGGCCTGAAACTTTTAGCCACGCTGAATTAGCCTTGTCTACCGTTAAAAGTTGGCTTACGGAAAATCTTTTAACACTTAACCTTACTAAGACCAAATACATCACCTTTTCCACTAATATATTAAGTCAACCTTCCGCTGTTTATAAACTTTGCCCCCATTCCTGTGATCCAGTGCAGTCTGGGCGTTGCATATGTGACTGCATACCATTAGAACGAGCTTCATCGGTTAAATATCTAGGCGTTACTATGGATAGTTTTTTGTCTTGGTCTCTTCAAATTAACTCAGCTGTTTCACGCACTAGAAAATTAATTTACGTTTTTAAAAATCTACGTCATGCCTTAGATGAGAATAATCTTAAGATGGTATATTATTCACTGGCTCAATCGCTGCTGACGTACTGTGTCACAGCTTGGGGCGGATCTTTCAAGACTCAGTTTATGAGACTAGAAAGAGCTCAAAGAGCTGTGTTGAAGGTGATGTTACAAAAACCGTTCCGCTTCCCCTCTTTCGACCTCTACGCACACTGTGACGTCCTCACTGTTCGTCAACTGTTCATCTTTCACACAATCATTCGCAAACACTCCGAACTTACTTACGATCCCACCTTATGTAATAAGCGTAGATCGGATAGGGTTTGCAATATTGAACCCAGAAGAACGGCAGTCGCAAGCCGACATTACCTGTACATTAGCGCAATGTTATATAATAAAGCAAATAAAATTAATGAAATTTACCCACTCACTTATCATAAATGTAAAATTAAATTATTAAACTGGCTTAAAACACTTTCCTACAACGACACTGAAGATCTCCTAAGAGTAATTGAGTGATATAACACATTCATAACAAATCATACACACACACTCACGGAGTGATTCTCTTAACCAGTCTTTTGAGACTGGCGTACTAGGAGAGTTGTCCTCCATACATTCCACACTAAACATTTACACACACAATACACAGAAGGGTTTTTCCTCTATAACCAGACTCTTAAGAGACTGGCGTACCGGGAGAAACCCTTCTACACACATTCCATGCATAACTCACCTTTACATACATACATACATACATACATACATACATACATACATACTTACATACATACATACATACATACATGCATACATACATACATACATACATACATACATACATACATACATACATACATACATACATACATACATACATACATACATACAGACAGACAGACATACATACATACATACATACTTATATACACCCTCATCTACTACAACTCACAAGCATTCTCATTCATCCTGTTAAATTGCATTAGTTAGTTTCAAATATCTCCAATCCTACTTTGCTTTGTTTATTTTTACATACTTTGTATAGTTTACTGGAACACTATTTATCTAGTTTTTTAAGGAGGTGGGCGTTGGTGGCTACGACACAGTTTTCGAACTACTGTAGTTATCATCGCGCCTTTATTTGTTTCTGTTCCACTGTTAAATGTTCCGAAAATAAATAATTTTGTATTTTGTATTTGTATTTGTACTTATTCGACTATTGTACATTGTCTTGTAAGTACATATTGTGCAATGGAAATAAGGCACAGAACAGAAGTATTATTAATTAATTTATTAAAAAAATATAGTGGGTATTTTTACTATTATTTGTTTGTTGACGACTGGAGTCAGTAAATTTTATTATGTATACATTTACATCGACATCAGTGTCATGCTAATAAAAAATCCCTAAAAAAAAACAAGGCGGCCAACTGATTACAGATCAAAAAAAAGGAACTCAAAAACCAATTTTCGTAAAAATTATATTACGAGTACTTATATCCAAACATATGTTGTAACAAAGTGGCTAGTTTTTGTGGATAACAACTTCAGTTTTTTAATAATTTCTCAACTCGTGTACATAGCCTAAGACGCAAAGTTATACGATATTAAAGACAAGCATGCAAGGAGAGAATAACCCTCTTTAGGCACTTAGTCGCATGCAATTTTAATATCATACCGTCTGAGAATAACCCTACGAATATATTATTATGAGTTTTGTTTTGTACTTACAGAATTTGTGGAATAGACATAGTAAGAGTTTTATATTTAGTGTTGTTGAGTCAGTATGCTTAGTTTTACAATAATTTTGCGGGTATATTATTTTAGGTATTTGCTATAATAATAGGTACCATATTTAAAAAATTTTACTAAATATAATGGATTTTACACATTTTATTTTCCAAAGAATACGAGTACCTAAAGTAAAAATTGTTAACATTCTATTTTCGTTAAAAAAAAGGTCGTCAAATACCGATAAAATTGAAAAAAATATGCAAAGTGTGCTTATTTATTGTCGAAAACTGGACGTGAGTGAAGAGTGAGTAAATCTATACTTATATACTAATATTATAAAGAAGTAAAGTTTGTGACTTGAATGCAGCCACAGGTCGTGCCGAGCTGGCCAAATATCTATGTAAACATATATAAACTAGACACGATAAAAAAAAAGCTAGCACTCCGGGAGTGCCGGCAGAAGTGAAAACTTCAATATTAACGTTGTGTTTTCACTTTTAAGTTTTCACTTCAAAAATATAACCACAGTCGTGATTGTGTCATGTCATTGTGTCACATTCGCGCAAGCGCGAATGTGACACAACGACGAAGACAACGAAGACACAGACACATTCGTGCAAGCGCGAATGTGTCTGTGTCTTCGTTGGCTTCGTCGTCATCGTCACGTCACGTCATGTCGCCACGTCATCGTCACGTGACGATGACGTGGCGACATGACGTGACGATGACGTGGCGACATGACGTGACGTGACGATGACGACGAAGCCAACGAAGACACAGACACATTCGCGCTTTCGCCACGTCATCGTCACGTCATCGCGCAAGCGCGAATGTGTCTGTGTCTTCGTTGGCTTCGTCGTCATCGTCACGTCACGTCATGTCGCCACGTCATCGTCACGTCATGTCGCCACAACACTATTTAATTGTTTGAGTCATACGTCGCGTGACCGCAAGTGTGTTCTTTTGTCGTCTCTTGTTTTACGAGCAATGTATAAAAATTAAATAAGATCTTACGCTTTTTCGACGTCACGTGACCCTGACGCGAGTTTGAAAGTTTTTACCCACCCAGCGCCGCTAAAGAAGTTTTCACTTCAAAAAGAAAGAGAGAGGATGATGATGATGATGATGATGTAGACTTAACTTTAATGTATTATATGGGTAAGTACTAGCTTGTACAACTTTCCAACTTTGCATGCACAACGTTAAGTGACTCACATCAGCCCTGCAGTCTGTTTAATTAATTTATTATGAAAACTTTTGTAAATAAATTATGTAATAACAACAAATTACAAGACGAGTACAACTATTTACAAGTAACGAGTCTTTGAACAATGTTCAGACAGGCGCCACAGCTCAGTAGTAGCTCTGCCTTGGGTGGGATTCGTACCCATGACCGTACGGAAATGCTGTAGAGCAAATGTTTGTGTGATAATAAATATTTGTTCTGAGTGTAGAATACATAGTGACACTACTATGTATTCTAAGTTTTGACAAAAAAAAATATGTATTATTATAAGTATTAGTAGTAGTGAGCATTGCTTAGTTTGGGACTTGAATATGTGTGAAATGTCCATGAATATTTATTTATTTGTGTTTTGTTTAAAATATAATGTCTCTTCTAGAACCCAGTGTTCTGTAAACATTGGAACTTCGCAGTAACCTATTTTCTAGCAAAATCTCAGCTAACAATTTATTGCTTTTATAGCAATACGAAAGCCTCCAATCCAGCAGGGGATTGTCAAAGATCTAACCTGAGCCCTGCTCCCAGTTATGAGTTATAGCTATAGCTTAACTTCCATGTAAGGTTAGTCTGGAAGTGAGAAAAATATTATTATTATTGAACCCGCGACTTTGTATGTAAAATGTCTGGTTTTGAAAAGGCTCGTGAAAAATTGATGAACGTAGTTTAAAGCTTAAAATGTAGTTTTTTTTTTAAATAAAGTTTTGTATCAAGTTATTTGACACATTCGATGATTCTTCAAGGGTTAGGTAGCTTTTGGATTAGAAAGTCGAGCTGTGAATAAAATAAATAAATAAGTCTTTGATTGCAATAAAGCCTATCTCTTGTTGTAATTCGAAAAACAGGCTACTAATTTGTTAAAATACCTAAGATGGCGCAGTAGTGTAGGTGTAATGATTTTAAAAACAATAATGCCAACATGATTTTTAAAGTCAGAAAACCTTATATTATCTGCATATTTACTTCTTACAAATCTTTAGAATTTTTGATTATTTTACAGTTTTTAAATAATATTTTTATCTTGATAGACTCTCTAGTTACCCGTCGTCATTCTACACATGCTAGTTGGTTTAGGATTTGTAATACATAGCTAAAATAAACAATGACGATCAAGCTAACAAATTAGGTACACTAATTATGTGTATTGGGACCACAGTTAGATATTCTCAGGATGTCTTGGCTTCCATTACCGGTGCAGATAGTCTTACGTCCGGTGAAGTCACTAGAGAGATACATACGAACCGAAAGCCTCCATATAACAATTAAATAAGGCGTCTCAGCACAGCTGGTATTAAAAATGCAAAAATAAATAATTCCGTAAAATGACAAAGATCATTTAGAATCGTCTTATATACTATGTAAGTAGATAATTCTAGATGCCAGTTGCACGTGACCGTCTATAAGAACGGGCAAGAAACTACGACCTAGTTTCTACACTTTTTGGTATGATACAGGACCCAAAACGCGTCACTGAGCTCGGACTTCGGCTCTTCTCATCCAGTTTTTGCCAGCTACACTCCGCAGATCGTCGCTCCATCTCGCGCGGGGTGTTACTATTCTAACAAATAAATTCAAGTATTAGCAACTCAACTTTGCTTAGCTAACGTATTAAGTAATATCTATGAATATTTATTTATTATCATCCTAAAATCTAGATATAAGTGCAACGTTTACTAGTAAAAAACAGTGAAACTTTGTGTCACAAAGCTTTGACTTTCGGTAGAACTTGATTCGATTTCCATGTTAATCCGTAGCGAGACAAAGTCTGCCTTTGTAACATACAAGTTTCAGCGTGCTTAGAATTTTTTTCGCGACTGCTTTCTGCTTTGTGTTGGCAAGTGGCAGTAAACCTATTTCTAGGTTCGGTTCTTACCGTATTTTTATGTTCCTTCGTGCAAAGAATTACAATTAAATTAAATACTGAAGTTCTAGTGCCAATTTAACATCAATACAATGAACAAAGTCCATAAAAAAAATATTATACTCTATTACTATTTTACAAACATGGAACAGGAACGGAAAAACAGGCCTATTTTAAAACATTTCTGTGCTATCTCTGCAAGACACTTCTTCGCGATGAAAAATAATTTTTAATATTGAGGCTAATAAATCGATTCAGACTTACTACGGTTATGTACCAGAAAAACATATTTTAGTATAAAAGTCCCTTTAAATATTTATTTTATTCTATTAGTTGTTGTATTTAGTGTTATAGCGGCAACAAAAAAATCTGTAATAATTTCAACTTTAACTATCACGGTTCGTGAACTACAGCCTGGTGACAGATGTACAGACAAACATACACTGGCCTGCGAAAGTAAGTATCACACTTTTTAAATTGCTATAACTTTTTAAGTTTACAAGATATACTATGATCTTAACCCAATTGAGCGTGCCTGGGACGAGCTAGGAAGGCTATTCAGAAGCCGCAGACCACCACCTACCACCCTCAGGGCAAAACAGGCCCTGATAGAAGAGATTGGGTCCCCAAAAACGGCTCCAAAACGTCGTGTTCAGTATGCCAAACCGGCTTGAAGCTCTAATCAGAGCCCGAGGAGGCAATACCAGTTATTACAAATGAAAAAACATGTAAAACATACTTAGAAAATGTTAGACGAGTTTTTAGACACTAAAAATGGCTTTTTTATTGTTTATAATTTTTTTTAAGTTAAAAATGCTTAAAAGAAAGCTGATGAAATTTGCTGTAAAAAAAAAATTATTTTAAATCTTTAACTTTTATAGTTTAGAAGAAAAATAAATTCTAATAGTGTGATACTTAATTTTTCAGGCCAGTGTACATACAGACTGACAGACAGCGGAGTCTAAGTTATCAGTAGCTCTACCATGAGTTTTTACAATCTATACTCGCTAGCGTCTGTAGTTAAAAAAATGTATGAAGATTTGTCTCAGCGCCTCTAGCGGATAGTTGGGTACTAAAATTCGTAATACTAATATTTACTTAGCTACTGTATATAAAGTCAGGCGATTTTACTGTGACAACTCATGGTAGAGGTACGGGTCCCCGTTTTACCCCTTAGGTACTTCCGTACCTAAGGGTTCCCCTTTAATACTACGTAGTACAAGTAATTTAAGCAAATTATCCTAGAACGAACAGAGCTACCTAAACACCCCATTCTTCAACTCGAATGGGAGTACGCAAAGCAAACAGAGCTTGCGTAGATTCAACGTCTATTTGTCTTGGTCTCAGAATGTGAATGTTAAATTAATTAATTTGTGTATTGCGGTTACATTGCAGTTTTGATAGCACTGACAATCAGTAGGATCATATACAGGGTGGAATTTTGTAATGCCACCTGAAGGGGAAGTACTCTTAATACTTTAGATAGAAGATTTTACTCAAAGAAAACATTCCTTTATTTTTGAAAAGAAAGAAAACTGCATTCAAAGATTTTTAAAAATTTGCTTGCCGCACACGGTAATCGAACCGACTAAAATCTGTAAAAGTTGCACTGTGTACTTTTATTGCATCGATCGTTAGTATTTAGAAATACTGGATTTATTAAGAAATGAGTTAAATGGTTTTTAAACCATTAAAACCATTTTTAACCATGTAAACCATTTTTGTAAATCATTAAATTAATTTAAAATTTCATCGTTTTCATTTCATTAAATTTATGAAGTGTGTCAAAGAGATTTCATCCTTATGGTCAGTAAGGATCAAATTTCATAAATGTTATAAATCGTATTTTGAACATCAACTCTCAAGATTTAATGTAAATTAGATTTTTTACATATCCCCACAAAAAAAATCTAAAGTGGTGAGATCTGGTGATCTCGCAGATCATCTGATTGTGCCGTTTGTACCAATCCCGGTATTAAAATGGTTATTAATGTAGGCAGTATTGATTCTGCTGTTATGGGCTGGAGCACCATCTTGCTGTAGAATTATTTGGTTTCGCTCTTCCTCGGGGAAACCATTTAACTCATTCCTTAATAAATCCAGTATTTCTAAATACTTGAGAGTGTTTAAGTGACCTTCGTACACATGGACTAACACAACCATATTTCTCATAATTCCGAACCAAACGTTGAAAGAAAATCTTACTTGACTGTTAGTTTCATGAACACAAAGAGGATTCACTCGAGACCAATAGTGATTATTTATTGCGAAAAAAAATAAAATAAGAATTTTTTAAAATCTTTGAATGCAGTTTTTTTTCTTTTCAAAAATAAAGGAATGTTTTCTTTGAGTAAAATTTTCTACCTAAAGTATTAAGAGTACTTCCCCTTCAGGTGGCATTACAAAATTCCACCCTGTATAGATCCAAGCTTCTTAAGAAATCCGCTAGAGGCGCTGCTTGGATTTCCATACAAAATCGATGGCGCTCGGCGATTGTGTCTCTACAATCCGTGTGTGCACAAACTCGTACTTGGGGTACTTTTGTCAAAACACTCTACTAGAAGCCCATCAAATAATTAATTAGGTATACTGCTAGTAAGCAAAATAAAACCACAGGCGTATACATGGCCATATTTTATTAACTTAATAACTTAGTTCACTATAGTATATTGACAAAGGTTTTTGTTCTCAAACTCTCTTAAAAATTCAGGATCAAGCATTTTGTTTATAATGTTGGAAACTCGAATATCACGAGGTGCATTAGCGTGGTCTGATTGCAAATTAAACACTTTGACAGGTTTGTTAGAATACTTTGACAGTCCATAATCATCCGAGAGTTCAGTTAGTTCAGGATGAGGAATGCCTTTCATCAAAACAAGTTCAGACTCCAGTTTGAATTCAGGCTCATAAGTTTTTGCCATTACAATTCTTTGATAAACCACGTTAATCAATGTTTCCAAAAACTGATCCGTGTGTGCGACTTTTCCTTTAACTCTATCCACAAACAGTTTGATTTTATCTGACCATTCCATAGTTTTTAAATCTTCTTTATTGATTTTAAAGCTCTCTCCAGTAAACAGATTGTAGAAATGTTCAATCACAGAGGTTTGTAGTTCTTCATCCGTCATGTTGCCAGTGTATGCCATCAGCTGATCTTTGAAGACACCTGGGCTGCTGTCCAAACAGTAAACTACTCCGGTACGGCCTGTAATAATAATTGGAAATACTTGTAATATTGGTTACTATAGAGGCAAATGACACAATATGTATAGGCGACAAAGAAATTGGTTTACCACTTTTGATGACATCTCCCAGTAACATAATTATTCGCTAAGGATTACAGATTGACAGATTCTGACGTAGCAGTTATTAATCTGTCAAGCGAAAATAACCCTTGATGTTTTGTACGTGCAAATGATATTCAGCCTTAGAGTGGTAAACCAATTTCATTGTCGCCTATACATCAACTCTAACGGCCGGTTTCTAAAAACCCAAATCACGATTGATCCGAGTTTGACGCATAGTAATTATTTGATGTTTTCATCGTTCGAGAAACCGGCCGCAACTGACAAAAACCAAGTGATTTGTATTAAATCTGTACACATTTGCGTTTGCGTTTGCGAATGTAAAAGTGATGGAGGGTCATGTATTTTTATAATGGTTTATAGACACGGTGTTTTACTTACGAGTGTTATACTGGAAGAAATTTCGTTAATTTATATAGATATACTAACCTTCTTTCTCTAGCAATGATGCAAGTTCTAAAGCAACGTCAACGCCGAACGAATACCCCAAAATATAGAATTTTGATTTCAAATGGAACCTTTTCTTGATAATCTGTAATATATCCAAAAAATATTAAAATAATTCTTAAAGTCAATGAAAATATAACTATTTATTTCAAGGCTATTTTTTAAAGTGATTTTTAAGGTAACTACAAAGATTTTTAATTAATGAAGTAATTCGTTTTAAAACATTAAACTGACTGAACATTTTTATAGAATGTCGTTGGTAGTTTCGATAGTACTACACAGTCATACTTACTGTTAACATTTTTCGAGCTATTTGAGATACACTTTTATCAAGACCTTGATCTAGTTGTAGTGTGATAGCCGGTATTTTAAGTCTCTTAGCCGCATGCTTCATTAGTTCATAGTTACCGTCAAGTCCTGGTATCATCATCACATAATCGTCATCAGGGTTCAAAAATAAGTCGTTCTAAAACCATAAAAATAATGAAATAAGCTCTCATGAATTTATTCACAAACAAACATACGACTATTAAAGTACTTACAAAATGTACATACTTTTAAATAAAATACATAAGAAACAGTTGAGCTATCTACAGACCGTTGCAAACGATCAACTTAAATCTATTTTTGTAAGTATATTGATGTCTGGAACTAAAAATCGCGATGTCGCAAAACGTATCTGTTTCACGATCAACTCCTACTAGACCTCAAATAACGACGAGTAGTTGACCTCATCTTGTCTGACGTCTAGTATGAGTTTATTGCATGAAACCGGTGCTCAGTGCCCGATAACGTGCGCTGATTTCCAAACAATTTGCATGTATCTTTATTTTAGATCATCATGCTATGCATAGACTATAGGCATAAATTACAATAAAACAACACCAATTTTACCAAGTTGACACTGGCTGATCTCAAAATAAACTGTCTGATCGTCCACTGTCACACGAAATGTTTATTGTGTGATTGTCTTGACTGATAATTTTACTTAAAAACTATCAAATATACTCACCTCATCCTCATCAGATAGTAACGTCTTCATTGTTAGAACTGGTTCAGCAGCCAAAATTTCATCGTCGAGCATTTTGTAAAAAAAAGCTCCAATTCCATCAGTTTTGTTGGATGTTTCATCAAAGTTGAGTTGCAACTTTCGTTTTGAATTTGATAGTAATACACTTATGTAATTTTGTTTTAGACTTATGTCCAATGCATTGAACAATTTTGATGTAGCTTCAAGTGACATTTTCTGCGGATGAAAAAACAAAAGGCTTTTGACAGGGGTCACAGCTCAGTAAGTAGTAGCTCTGCATTCTATGCTGTGGGTCGTGGGTTCGATCTCCACGGAGAGCAAATGTTTATGTGATGAACATAAATATTCGTTCTGTGTGTTTCTATGTATTGTATGTATTTACAAATGAAATGTTTATAAATATTCTATCCGCGGTCTAGTTCCCATAGTACAAGCTTTTCTTAGTTTGGGACTAGGGCGCTCTTGGCAGAGGCTATTTCAAATAGCCATTAGTATTTTTTAGTATCCATGGTTTTGTATTAGATTTTAGTTTAGATATAGTAAGATTGTCTGTAAGAAATCATAAAGTTCTTATTTGTTAATAAGTTACCTTTTCTGTAGCATCAAAACGAAGGACCAGTGAAGGCAATCCTACCTTACGTCTAGCAAAACAACATTTTTCAATTTCCAAAAAGGTAAGATCTTGGTTTTTTGGCGATGTCAAATATATTATGGCGAAATGACTGAAATAAATACATATTTTTCTTAACTTTTATTCATAGATCGTGGTTTATAGCCGGTACAGCTTAGTTACATAAAAACCTATGGGTTACTATCTATTTGGTTGGCTAATATAATTTTGTGGGTATTTTTATCAGCAATCCAACAACCATGTTTCAAGCTTTTGTTTGGGACTTTTTTAAATTGCGTCTAAGAAATATATTTTATTGGCTTAATTGATCAGCCTTTTTTATTGTGCTCCAAGATATAGTTTTTTTTTACATTAATAAAAAAAAATTAAAAAAACATACTTCAATTTGCGTTTTTGAGATGCCTTGTCTAAGTTCGATGTTATTAAAGAAACATCAACATTATCTTGTTCAATCTTGACGGATTTGTGTTCGGTCAGCTCATTTCGGGTTACAAATATTCCGTCTATACCTCCATCTCTTTCACCTTCTCTAAACAAAGTTTCACAACCTGATTTTGTATGCAGGTCATCAGAATTGAAACTTATAGTGACATTATTATTTTTCCATGATCTGAAAACATAATGCTATTATTGGTATCTTATTCTCATTGAAATTAATTGAAATTAAAGGTGTAATTGCAGTCAAGCGTTTGGCATATCATTATATACTATCATCTCTGTCAACTATAAGTCTACTCATCTCGCATTTATATCATTTTTCACACATTCCAACCATTTTTTTCAGTCTTCCTTTACTTGCACATACACCCACTTTTATATTGATAAAAAGGTTTCTCATAATAAAATAACATCTCAGTATAAAAAAAAAACTTACGCATATTTCACGTGGAAGTAGCCGTTCATCAGTTTCGGTTTCATGTGAACGAGGAACCGTTTTGCACCTTTCTCAATCAAATGCTCAATCAACTCTACTCCTAGTTCAGTATTGTCACACACGACTACGTAGCATTTAGATGGTGATAGATCAATACTGAAATAAATCTTAGTTATCAATCAAAACCTCAAATATGTATTAAACAGAATATATTAAAGCAAGAAAATATGTATTATTAAAAAAAATTACAATAATATAATTTTTAAAACTCTTAACGACTTTGTAGTTCAAGTAAGATTAGCAATCAGCTATAAGTACACTAAAATCAATGTGATTTGCGAAGTTTATTGCAAACACAGTTTGACAAAAATTTTACACGTCACAATTTCCTTTTTTAGTGTTACTCTTCGGAACACTCCGAAAGTGTAAGTAAACTTGCCGTATACGGCAAACACTCCATCTCCCTTTTAAGTTTTTAAGACTTAAGTTTTTAAGGCTTAAGTTGTGCATTATCGACCAGCAATTAATCTGTAGATTGTTAGTACGCAATTTCACAAAAATCTACTTGAATTTGCTAATTTTCATTTAGTTTAATAATAAAAGCTCATACCTTTGCACTAATTTGGAGTTATCCTCAAGTGCTGGATTTTTCATGTTAATCAATACACTGCCTGGTATGTTATCTGTGTTCAGCACTTTGAAAGCTTGTGATATTTCACCTGGAGAGTAAACTTTGCAGATCAATGGCCTCACACTGCCATTTTTGATCCCCATACATAACATCAGCTGAAGTTTCTGAAAAACAAATTTTTGGTTTAATTAATCTTTTTTTTTCAAATTATATATTATGGTACATTATGGTACATAAATAACATTAAATTAAAAAATAATTACTTAAATTATAACGATAAACATTACAAGATGTTTTTATTTTATGTATATTAGAGGTCTCTTGTCACAAAATCAGCGCACGCACATAAAAACAATACTTATACTAAGCCCTCTGATAAAGCGCAACGTTTTTATGTTATCAAAATTGCACAACATTGAATCTACGTTTCAACAATTTAAGTAAATTTAATGGATCACTCTGAAATCTATTAGTTTAAATTTATATTACCTTACTCTCTTCCGGATGTGAGAATATATTTGATAGTCGTACAGATTGGAAATTCTTGCCACTTTTACAAAAAGCCATGCCGTAGTCATTATTTTCTTCCATATCGTAATCACTAACATCCATAAATGTATTGAAAGGCCCAACGAATTTTAATGCTTCCTAAAATATAAATAAAAATTAAAATACACATTCACGGACATTTCACAAATCACATTCCAAACTAGTAGCCCGGTCAAATTAGACCAAAAAATAAGAGTAAAGTTACATAAATTCCCACCAAGCTGAAAATCGGTAAGATTGTTTAAAATACCATTAAAAACAAAATTTGAAAGTTCCCCATCTTTCCCGTGTAAGGAAAAAGTTTTATTCAAGGTCAAAGGTCATTAAATTAGTTTCGCAATTTCCAGAAAATCGGTAAGTTTCATAAAAATACCTCAGACAAAAATTGTAGAACATAAAATTATCTACAAGAAATTCATCGATACTTTTTTTTCTACGAGCCACTGTTTTTGAGATAAAACGATTCAAAAAGTTGTAGTCATAATATGCACGTTTCCTCGCCCTCTAAGGTAGTGTACTTAGCGCGTTTTTAACGTGGTTTCCCCAGTAAGTCTATTCCACGGGTCAGTTTTGATCCTGTTTAATTTGAAACTATTGAAAAATATTGGATGTTAGCAGATATTGAAAAGGTAAAAGCAATTTAAGTAAAAAAAAAGTAGTAAAATTTAATCGTCCGAGTCGTAACTTTCAAAATGTTTTTCTTGTTCTTGTTCGTCTTGTTCTTCTTTATCTTCATCCTGAGTGCATGTAAACTTCATTAATAGCGATGTATCGCATGTTGCCTTGGAACTATAGAGATGTATATGTACGTGGCGTACTCGAGCATATTATGACGATTACAACTTTTTGAATCGTTAGATCTCTAAAATGGTGGCTCGTAGAAAAAAAAGTATAAATAAATTTTTGTAGATAACTTTATGATCTACAATTTTGTCTCAGATATTTTTATGATAAAACTTACCGTTTTGCTAAAAACTCATTTTTTGGATTTTTGAACGTGAATAAAAAAAAATCCTTACAGGGGAAAGATGGGGAACTTTCAAATTTTGTTTTTAATTATATTTTAAACAATCTTACCGATTTTCCGCTTGGTGGGAATTTATGTAACTTCGAATGTCTAAATTGACCGGACTATAGGCAAAGCTTGTAATATGGGAACTAGATTGCTGATAGAATACGTATTTTTTGTAAATACATACAAAGAATACATAGTCACACCCAGACACAATATAAATATTTATGTTTATTTATGTTTATTGTTCCTCCTCCTCGCGTCGCACTCCTCATGGCTGAGGGTCGTGATTCCCCTGCAGAATCTTTCTCCGGACGATGTCACGCCAACCACTTGTCTTTGGCGGCGTGTAGAGCATCATATAATTTGACATCCATGGTTGAGCGTATTTGGTCGGTCCAACGAAGTGGGCTGCGTCCTCTTGATCGCTTACCGATAACCTTTCCGGTAACGATCAATTGTTCCAGGTTTACCCCATCCTTCCTAGCTATGTGACCGAGGAATTCCATGACTTTGCGGAGACATACGGATGACAATCTCGTCTTTATCTTGAGCTCACGTAATATGGAGATGAGATATTATTGTTATAAGCACGATTTTATATGTCACTCATGTGATGCGTCCATCGGTGGACTGATATAGGTTGATGGTGATTGGTCGATGAAGAAGCAAGAAATTTAATAAAAATATTATAAGAATAAAAATAATATTTCAGAGAATACCTCACGCAAGCTTCCACTGTGGAAATTAATGACTACATCACACAGTTTATTTTTAGTTATTTTCTGTACTTCGTGACGAAACAATAAATCAGTAATGCAACCGATATTATTTTCTGAAAAAAAAAACAAAATCAATAAAATTACCACTGTCTTACGAAAACTAGCAAATCAAACTAAAATCATGCTAAAATACTAATTATGTATTAATTTTACTAAGCGATTCGCTGCATTATTTTTCGTACACCTATTTTGGTTTCTACGAAGATAAATGCGTTTTTGTTTTATACAAAAATCTTTATTTTTTTTAATTTTTTCATCAATATTTTTATTTTTCCATAAATGCGACGATAGAAAAAACAATACCTTGTAATTCTGGGAAATTTCTTAGTAATGACATCTTCTTGGCGTTATTGTTCACAGTGATAAATACAGTGCAGTCAAGGTCAAGGCATAGTGATATCAAAGCTTGGCTCAGCGGACTCTCGCCTTTAGTTATCAAAACTTTGCTTCTTCTCAAAACCTTGTATCTCATCTCCTTAAATTATTCAAAATATTCATTATAAACTGCATAATGTGATGTGTAATTATAATTAATATATAATTTTTTTTATTAACTTTCGCTGTCCCACTGCTGGGCAAAGGTCTTCCCCTCTCTTTCCACCTCTCTCTATCCCTGGCTAACTCTGCCCATTCCCGGTCGAAGGAGTCCAGGTCGTCGCACCAACGCTTCATCGGGCGTCCGCGACGTCGTCTACCCTCTGAGACTCCTTGAGCCCACCTTACTCGATTCATGCGTATCACGTGACCCGCCCATTTCCATTTCAGCTTCAAATTCAATAAAAAATATATGAAAAAATATTATACCAGGCAATAATAAGCTTGTATGTATGCTAGAGGAACAGTAGCCGCTTCTTCGAGGCTCCAATGTTGAGGAACTGGCCATAGGAAATCATAATTTGGTTCTATTATACTGCTCACTGTAGCGTATGGTAGAACACCCATAACTCTTTTCCCTCTGAAAGTACAGTATAAAACATAATTAATATACATATAGACATATTAAAATATATTATAGTTACATTAGAATTAATTACTAGTATAAACGTTCTATAAATTTTATTATAGAAAAGGGCTCGCCCTTAGGTTTTTTTTAATACCTTGCGTTAGTTCCACTGAAAGCAGTTCCATTTTTGTTAACATTTTTTCCAAGTATAGCAGCGTTGTTGCTATTATTTATACCAACTCCGCAATAAGCAACCTTAAAAACAATATTATAACATTATCAGCATTGCTATTCAGCGCGGCAATGCAGCCAGGATCTAAGGTACACTTTCATATGGTACTGATTTGGATCAGTTGAGTTATGTATAGATCGTTTCCAACAGTCGGTATATAGCTTATCTATTTCTTATGTATTTTAAATTATACTGTAATAGTAAATTTGTTTGTGAACATAGATTTTCTCATATTGTATCTATTAAGTTAAAAGAATATATTAATTAAAAATTTCATTAAAAACATCTAAATTAAGTATATGTATGATTAAAGTCTTTAAATAAAATTACCTGTACAGCATTCATATTTGAAATGGGTGGGACTTCGATCCATAAATCCTTTGTGCTGCCATCTGATTCTGTATTGTGGATAAGTTTCATATCGTTCAGTTCTGACTGCACTTGAGCTGGTAAGTAATAATATCCAGCATGTTTTTCCATTTTAACAGTTAATAATGTATTTTGGAGTAATACTATATTGGTGTTCTGGATTTTAAATTTTGTGATTTCTGAATAGTGACTTGGCACGGAGATTTTGGTTTTTTGATTAACAGCTATTACAAATTTCACAGTAGTAAGGTTAAAAATACTTAGGGAAATCTGAAAATAAAATAAACAGACAAGTTGTAAGTTGTATTGTGAGATTTAAATACATAATTTGATTCAAGTTTCTTTACTAGCCGCATTTTTTTATTAATTTACTTTATTAGACTACCAAATTTAGTAGTTTAAATAAAAAATGCAGCACTGGCACAAATCAATTCTAGTCTTCTAATTATTCTATATTCTTCTTATTTTTCTTTATTATACATAATTAGGTATTTTATCTTTGAAATACCTTTTTGTCGTCAAAATCGTGAAATAGCACATCAGGATTCACATCAACATTTTTTTGAACACTTTTTAAATCAATATTTAATGAAGGGATAGCTTCTACTACTTTATCAAAAACAGTTTGTAAATTGTATAATAAATCAGTTTCTTCATAGAGTACTACGATTTTGTTTTGAACCATTTCAGAAATAATTTGAAGATCGACTTGAATCGCTGTTTGTAGCTGTAATAAAATTTAAAAATAATTAAAACAATTAACATTTATCAGAACTAGAATATTAAATTAACAAAAAGAAATGATAATGAAACTACACTTAAATCAATTTCTAATTAATTAATTGAGTAATTAAAATTCTTCTTCTTATCGTGTCGATGCTACAACTGTATTTTGTTGTAGCATCGTGTTGGAAAGATTAGCCAGACTAGACACTGTGTTACCGTGCCTAGCTGTTACCGGTGTGCGCCACGAGGAGGCTCTTTCCATCCACAATTAAAGTTAAAATTCAAACATATCACTTACATCAACATCGAACGAAGGATTATGTGGAAATAACTTTCTCACATGCAACTCTTCGGTTTTAATATAATAATCATGTCTAGGAATATCATCAAACACTAAACATTTAACTACAACTCCGCCGCATCTGTTGAAATAATTTAAGATTTAATATAATAAGTCCAATGAAATTAGAATTATTTTCTTAGATAATGATGATTGATATAAACTTTGTTAGTTAACGGTCTAACTATAAATAAACTTATAAAAATGTTATCGTCCGAATGATATATAACTGTGAGATATAATTAAAAATAAATACTATAGTTTTTAGTAGTTTTAAAATAACCTGGTATTGCTATTAGATAGTTGAGCAGCATAGCAAATATCTTTTTCAGAATCAATAGTATATTTCTTTACTATTTCATGTTCTTTGACATCGATAACTAGCTTTGTAATGAGCTTGACATTAGACAATCCGTTGTGACTTTTTGAAAAAATGTTGAGTTGAAATAATGAATCCAAAAATGTTGTCCAATTATTGTCCCATTTTACCAAGCCCTTGGTTCTTTCAATATTCGTATGTTTTATGGATTCAAATTGCCCCCTGAAATAAAATATAATTTTGTTGATATATATGATGTATGTAATTAATTACTATGGTACCTATCTGTTCTTGTGTATTTTGATCTTCTATATGGTATAGAGGCGTTGATAGTGTTTAATAATGTACATAGTATGTAAAAAATGGGCCAAGTCTCACAACATTAAAAAAATTGAAAACCAAGTCGGTTACCTGTGTTCGTGTATAGTCACTTACTAAGTACCCAGCA
Source organism: Ecliptopera silaceata (assembly GCA_932527185.1). Taxonomy (NCBI): domain Eukaryota; kingdom Metazoa; phylum Arthropoda; class Insecta; order Lepidoptera; family Geometridae; genus Ecliptopera; species Ecliptopera silaceata. The sequence goes on along the minus strand of OW052205.1, from coordinate 1,777,405 downwards.
ACATCGTCTACTTTTATTCAATGAATTCAACTTGTACTTTATGTAAGAAATAAATAATATTTCTTATTATTATTTGCATGTTGTGGTGTCCTTTATTTGGGAAAATACTTCGATTTAAGTCCTTTGTTTGTATTATTGTATTTTTATGTGTTTATTCCGTTGTATACCCTTAATAAATAAATAAATACTTAATAAAAGAGTTTATCTTACTCATACGTATATCCTTTTGCAGACATTATGCTGTAAATATCTTTTGAATTCAAATGGTGTTCACTTTCAACAAACTGTATCTGTTCGAAAGTTTCTTCATCATTTAGTTCTGATGCAATAAATCCAGAAGCTATAATATTACTGTTATGTGTAACCTGAGAAAAAAATAAGTAAATATTATTATTAGCGAGGTCTCCTGTATGATGAAATATCTAATCAGTTTAAAAACAAGTATGTACCTACAAGATTTTATTAAGGCGACGGGTCGGGTGAAATTTTTCATAATAAATAAAAATGTCAATAACTTCCAACTTTATTATTTATTTATTATATCTACACACACGTTAAACGTGTAACACGGCATAGTTTTTGCCGTGGTGGTTAAACTCTAGACAGTCAGCGTGGCAACGTCGCAATTTCAACTTCAGCAAAAATGCTGACAACGACGCAAAACACATAATGAGCCGCGCTCAGTTCGGATAGTCAAAAACACGCATTTGGCTATACCCGTCACCTTAACGTTGTTAAAGAAAAAAAAACATGTCCTAGTAGTCCAGTCAAAATAGACATTCCAGCTTGCATTAATTCCCAACAAGCTGGATTTTTGTACAGGCCTTGAATACGTCATTACAAATGATATGTCAAAAGTCCCCATCGATCCCGCTTGTGCATTGTTTTTTATTCCAGGTTAAAAGTCATAAATTTGCGTTTTTTGCGTATATCTCTGAAACAACGAGAGCTATCGAAAAATGGTTCAGGCAAAGTTTGTAGATCGTAAAATTGTCTACAAAAATACCTCAACTTTTTTCTTCTACAAAGCATCGCTTTTGAGATATAGTGACTTTAGACCGCAGGAAAATCGTCGAAGATGCTGTGTTTTTTTCATTTCAGCCGTTTAATCTGCTTCATTGCCACAGAACAAACAGTATTTCTTGAAATTTACTGAAAGGGGTGATGGGTTCGATGGGTTAGTCCTCCTCCGAGGTAATGAATCATCTTTTTGTTTCAAGAAATACTGTTCGTTCTATGGCAATGAAGGAGATAAAACGGCTGAAATGAAAAAAACGCAGAATTTTAGTAGATTTTCCTGCGGTTTAAAACCACTTTATCTCAAAAGCGATGCTTTGTAGAAGAAAAGTGTTGAGATATTTTTGTAGACAATTTTACGATCTACAAACTTTGTCGGAACCATTTTTCGATAGCTCTTGTTGTTTCAGAGATATACGCGAAAAACGCAAAAACCCAGGTTAAAGTCATAAATTTGCGTTTAAAAGTCATAAACGAGAGCTATCGAAAAATGATTCCGACAAAGTTTGTAGATCGTAAAATTGTGTACAAAAATATCTCAACACTTTTCTTCTACAAAGCATCGCCTTTGAGATATAGTGACTTAAACCGCAGGAAAATCTACTAAAATGTTGCGTTTTTTTCATTTCAGCCGTTTTATTTGCTTCATTGCCACAGAACAAACATCATTTCTTGAGACAAAAAGACGATTCATTACCTCGGAGGAGGACTAACCCATCGAACCCATCACCCCTTTCAGTAAATTTCAAAAAATACTGTTTATCCTGTGGCAATGAAGCAGATAAAACGGCTGAAATGAAAAAAACGCAGCATCTTCGACGATTTTCCTGCGGTCTAAAGTCACTATATCTCGAAAGCGATGCTTTGTAGAAGAAAAGTGTTGAGGTATTTTTGTAGACAATTTTACGATGTACAAACTTTGCCTGAACCACTTTTCGATAGCTCTCGTATTTTCAGAGATATATGCAAAAAACGCAAATTTATGACCTTTGACCTCGAATAAAAAACAACGCACAAGCGGGATCGATGGGGACTTTTGACATATCATTTATAATGACGTATTCAAGGCCTGCACAAAAATCCAGCTTGTTGGGAATTAATGCAAACTGAAGTCATAATTTTAGTCTATTTTGACTGGACTATAGTGTTCACTAATTTTTTGGTAAACTTGCCAAGTAAAATATTCTCATAAATTACTATGAAATATAGAAGTTCCAAAACTTTTACAAATGTTTTTTTTATATAAAAACGATTCATGTTTTTAATAATAATATTTACTTGATTTAAGCGTCGTTTATAAACAAGGAATTTGAAGTAAATTCTTAGTTATTTTTAACAAAGTAACGTTTTATTATAATAATAAAACCGTGCATTCAGTTATAACGGAAATGATAAGAAAAAATAATGACCTCAAAACAGTTTGATCCTTTTTGTATTTCAACTAAAAGTTTTAGTATTTCTTCAGATTGTATTGTAGCTTGGTTATGGAATTTAACATTTGTAAATTCTACTGATAAATCATGATAATCTTTGCCGCTGTACATCGCTAAAGTCTTCCAAACAATCATCAAAACCGCTGCCTCAGGGAAAATATTCACATCTGAAATGTAGTACCTATCTTATAAAATAATCACTTTGAAATACAAACTAGGTATTAAAGCTTCATTTCAATAAATTAATTGGGTTCATAAATAAAGACAGACGTCACAGCTCAGTTGGTAGTAGTTCCATATGGGCCGTGGATTCCCACTAAGCGTAAATGTTTGTGTGATGAACATAAATATCTGTACTGTCTCTGGATATTATGTATGTATTTACAAATATTAGAGAACAGTTATTTCACAAAAAAGATAGGTACTTGATTCTTAAAATAAATAAATATGATTTAAGAAAGTACCTACTTATTATTATAAATCTACATACCATTGCGAACGCTTCCTTGACAAAAACGAAATTCGTCATCATGTACTGACATAGTAAACTCATACGATAAAGCCTTCTGCTTCTTTTTAATACTAAAGGTGTTAGAAGACCTGTTTAAAAATAAAAAAATATAATTGACCATTACATTGTTTAAAATAATTGCGGTCACTTTTAGATTTTTTAATGTAGGAATCTCAGAATTAATTAAAATTACAATTTTACCATCAAGTCTCGATCAGAATAACTTAAATAAAGTTTAAACAAAATCTCTGTAAAACCAGCGTAGGTATAATCAATCGGTAAATCGGTTTTCAGTTTACATGCCAACTGAGGGCCAATTCTCGCTCTTTAGATATTAATGTCGATAAGAGACATTATGTCGTTGTTCGAGCTTGTCAAACGATTTTTTACGACATATGTCTCTTAACGACATTACAACAATAGCTTATTTAGCGACATACTCCGTCTTTTTTCGACCCATGTCGAATTCGACTTAATCTCTAAAGAGCGAGAATTGAGAGAGAGAGCGCTCGCTGGCTATGCACATTATGTAGACACAAAGTTATACCAACAATATTAATGAAATAGGCACCGCAATAATGAACACATAATTATATCAATACTTACCATGATGTGCCGTGGTCCCAATCAACTAAATGAGATAGTAATGGTGTTTCAGTCGACACTGGAAAGTCAACTTTTGGATATAACGCATCAATATCAGGATTCAAGCCAGCTTGATACAGCCTAAAATGAATAAAGTTTGATTACAAAGCTTAACTCAGGTATATAAAATATTTCTTCACGTTTTTAATATAATATGCGTATAAGTATTCTATAAGTAATTTTGTTCCCATAGTACAAGCTTTACTTCGTTTGGGGATAGAATATGATGTGTGAAAAGTTCAAGATTATTTTATTTATATAGTCTTACGCTCCAATAGACTGCAGAAGAAACTTGGCAGTGTCACTTTCTCCACGTTTGGTTAGAGGTACATGAATGCACTCTTTGTGTGATCTTTTCAGAATAGCTTGCATGAGACCGCTTGGCGCTATTTCTATTACAATTGCATTTTTAGGTATCATTTTTGCAGTTTCATCAAAGTAAACGGGGTTCTGTGTATAATAAACAATACAAAATATTATAAATAGTGCTATAAAAGGAATACGGATTTCATGGCGAATAGCGTACCTACATCTATCTATACTTATAATAAAACTGTAGAGAGGTCAATTCTGTACATTAAATATATTTTCAAAAAAACTATCAGGGGGTGATTAGTGATCGATACCGATGCCAAAAATGCAATCAGTAAAATTTTTGTCTGTCTGTCTGTCTGTCTGTCTGTCTGTCTGTATGTATGTTCCTTATAGAAACAAAAACTACTCGACGGATTTTAATGAAACTTGGTACAATTATTCTTCATACTCCTGAGCAACTTATAAGATACTTTTTATCACGCTACAATCAATAGGAGCGGAGTAGTGAAGGGAAATGTTGGGAAAACGGGAGAAGTTACTGTTAGGAATAGATACTCCTTTAATATCTATAACCAGCCTTAGATGTTACCATAGCAACCAAACGTTGTTGATTGTCATCAATGTCACTATCTTCACTTGACAAAATATATTCTTTACAGTATACGTTAATAATATTCGTTTATTTATTGTAACCGGTTTTATTCGATTCTACAGTACTTATATCTGCTTTAACATGGTAGCAGAGCGCGGTTAAGGTACCCTGATGGTTCTATTTTACTGCATCAGAAATCGTACATCGCTCGCATATTGCAAAGGTTTGGCATGGAGAAATGTAAGCCAGTGCCAACACCAATTTTAAAAGCAAATAATGCTCAAGATGTTAATCAAGTTTCAATGAACTTCCCGTACCGTGAAGCTGTTGGATCACTAGCTTATTTGATGACAAGCACGAGGCCTGACATAGCCTTTACTGTCAGTGTTGTATCTCGAAATTTATATAAACCTACAAGGGAGAACATCATCAATATCAAGAGGATAATGCGTTACTTGAAAGGGACTACAGAAGAAGGCATCGTTTACAAGTCAGGAAATAGTCATAATTTAAAATGTTACAGTGACGCTGACCACGGAGGTGATCATGAAACTGGAAGGTCTACCTCAGGCATTCTTTGCATGTATGCTGGAGGTCTAATATCCTGGAATAGTAAACGCCAGAGCACAGTAGCGATTTCATCCACCGAGGCAGAAATAGTGGCAGCAAGTGAAACTGCTAGAGAAATTATTTGGCTTCGAAAGATCATGAAAGATATCATTGGTGAATGTCCAGTGTCACACAATCCCTATGTGTTGATGACCAAAAACATAAGGATACGATCATTCTTTATACGAGAATGTGTTCAAGATGGAAGCATTACCATCTGCCATGTGCCAGCAACCAGGCAGATTGCTGTAATGCTCACCAAACCACTTTATGGGCCTAGAATTGAAAGTCTCAAGAAGATGGCTGGCATTATAAAGAGAGGTGGATGTTAGGAATAGATACTCCTTTAATATCTATCACCAGCCTTAGATGTTACCATAGCAACCTAAACGTTGTTGATTGTCATCAATGTCACTATCTTCACTTGACTAAATATATTCTTTACAGTATACGTTAATAATATTCGTTTATTTATTGTAACTGGTTATATTCGATCCTACAGTACTTATATCTACTTTAACAGTTACTCCATTTTTTAAGCTTCCGTCGCGTGTGCAGCCTTAATGGTTACATAGAAATCACGTAGGTATGACGGAAATATTCTACATAAAATTGTCTAAAAAATATCCCGCAACAGCATATGTCGTATCTTTTGTGGTTGTCTCACAATAACACGTGTAACTCCTGATAGCTTAGCAGTTCGGAGCATTCTGATTATATTTGTTTACTCTTACATTTATAATACTCTCATTCATCCCTAATTTTAAAAAGTTAACATTATTACCTACCTATTCAATAAAAAAATAATTAAGTACAGAAATCGGTATAGAAACACCAAACCAAACTATTAAGTTTTCCGTCATAGACTGCTCTTTACCATCAATTTCCTTCCTAAGAAGATAGTAATGGGTTATAGCAAAATCTCTTAAAACGGCACGCGGACGAAGTCGCGGCGGGAACAGCTAGTCCCAAATAAAATACTTTCTAAGTGGTTCATTAAGATCATACAAATACTTTATCTATTTCATATAACCTGTCCATGTCATGTCATTGTTTTGTCCTGTCAATCGTCATGATATGAGGATTGTACTCGGTTTTATTTATTTTTGTTAAAAACACATTTATTTTCATCATTATCTCCAGTATCCGTTTGCTCCATCGATTGTCGGACAGTTATTTTAAATCAAGGCAATGAATGGGTAATTAAATAGCGTAAAAATACTAAAACGTTTTAAACAAGATCTTATGAAACTTACCAACATATTGTGTACAAAGTATTCAGCCGAGGCGTACAAGCAAGTCTCCTCTGTCCATTGGTCCGGAGTAAAACACGTAGAGAGCCAAGATTTACTGCGAGCTTTTGGATTCTTGATCACTGATTTTAGTTCGGAAAGTAAACTTGGGCCTATAAATTAAACATAACATAAATTGTGATGTATAATTTTCATATTTATTTTGATTGATTATTTCCTATAATTAATGTTACAACAAAGTTTAGATACCTACTTATAGTCAGTTTAAAAAAAATATAAATATTTTTAATAGTAGATAATGATGTGCTTTGTATTTTACTGAGTCTCATATTGTTATTGGTTTATTTAATCGTATACTGATTTATAAATCAATTTGATGTTATATTGATTTGATTATTACACTCACCGACTTTAGCTATATATCTAGAATGGTAAGCGATGTCAGAGGTTGCTACGGTTTTTGCGAAAATGGAGCGTTCAGTGAGATACGCCACAAACTGTTCAATATCTTCGGCAGGACCTGATATAGTGGTGGATTCAGAACTGTTTTGGCATGCGATATCAATCTCTGGAGGACACATTTTTCGGATCTGCGAAGCGGTATTAAAAAATCTAAATGAGTAATTTAAATATATTTTAATTTTTTAATTTAAACAATAACTTTATTCATTTGTTTGTTTGATTCATCATAAATATGCTTGCTATGTCATGTGATACATTTTACAAAAATGATATGTTGAATAATATAATACATACATATAGGTAATATTGTATGATAAAATATATGTTTCATATTAAAGCCATAACAAGAAGAGTGTTAGATATGAATGTGGATGGATGTAAAAGTAGAGGGAGGCCAAAGAAAAGATGGATGAACTGTGTGAATGATGACATGTGTAAGAAAGGTGTGAGCATTGAGATGACGTCTGATAGAGGAGAGTGGAAGAAGAAGACGTGTTGACCCCATATATTGTGGGACTAGGGTGGGAAGATAATGATGATTAAAATAATTAATATGTATCAACAAAATTTCTAAACCACATAATACGTAACCTCTTGGTGACCAAGACCAATTGCAGCCATTTTTCCTTTAATCAATTGTGTTTCTATTGAAACAAGTCCTCTAAAGTACGCCAGTAATATGCACTCCTTAAGAGTCAAACTACCATCTGCATATGCACAACCATTTTCTCCAGCACTATGACCTGTAAAAATTTTCTGTTACTAGGTACATTTTTAATTTCAAATCTTAGAATTATTTTTTTTACTATATAGAAAATAAAATAACCAAAAACTGATTGCCACCGGCAGCCGGGCAAGACCTAAGCTACCAGTGGTAAGGGCTACTGATTGAAGAACCTTCAGACAATGCGTGTCGTGTCGCGGATCACTACCTTCTGCATCTGACCCTTGAGTCAACATTCTAGTGAAAGCCTCTTGAGATGTGTTGATGTAAGTGGTCGAGGCTTTTCGCTATCAGGCTGTTCGCTGAAACGACTATCGGGACAATGATCTTAGAATCAACATTCTTCATTGCCAAATTAAGGTACTTGCTGAGCTCTTTCTTCTTGGCCTTTATAAGGTTTTTGTCATGCTGATGACGATAATATACCTATATGTTTATTAGAAGAGACAATATTATAACTATTAAAGCTTACCGATAACGTAGTCCGGTGTTATCCCTATAGACTTTAGGACATCTGTAAGTGCAATTTGAATCGCAGTTATCCCCACGAAAGCGTTGAGTATATTGTTAAATATTTGCTTATCATCATTTGTAATAATATTTATAAGGTCAATGCCTTTTTCTTCAAGAACTTTGTTACATCTGAATTCAATAAGAAAGATTATGTTTGGTGTTAAGTATAATAAAAAAAAAAACAACTATGACAGGCGTCGCAGCTAAGTTGGAAGTAGCTCTGCCTTCCATATTGTCAGGACTAGAGCGTGATGTCCGAAATGTTCAAACTACAAGAACTAGTTTGCTGATAGAATACTAACATATTTTCGTTTTCTCGGGATCGAACCCATGATCCAAACCATAGAAGGCTGAGCTGACCAACTGAGCTGTGACGTTACATATTAGTTATTATAAAATGACCTGTGTATAGCGGCGGCGAACACCGGCAGTGCCATGAGGCGCGCGCCCATCGCCGGCCACTGAGAGCCCATGCCGCTGTACATGAACCAAACCGCGCGCGCCGTGCCGTCGTGCACCGCGCAGCGCGTGTCTACGGGCTTGCCGTTCTTCTCGGTATCTGAAATCATAAATGATCAACTTACGGCCGGTTTCTCGAACGATGATCAACGAAAAAATCAAATAATTACTATGTGTCAAACTCGGATCAATCGTGATTTGAGTTTCCAGAAACCGGCCCTTAGTGTTATTTTTTGATCTTATTATGAATAAAAACAAAAGAATTACAAGAAAACAAATAACCAAGGCACAATGTCAAAAATGTTAATTATTTTTTAATCTGCAAACAAAAATCATTTAGAATCTTCTTAAATGTTAGATTATTCAGTGCCAGTTTCACGCAACCACAATAACTGATAAAATATTAAAATCATAATAATTAACATTAACAAATAATTCGATTCAAACAATAATATTCAAGCCAACAATGAATAAATAAAATACTTACCAATAATAGTATATCCACGAGCAGTATGACCACGAATATTGTATTTAAAAATGTTGTTCAAGAGTGCCAACTGTTCAGCATCGAGTTGTTTTTTTTCTATTTTGTTAAATATTTTGATCACACTTTGTTCTAACCTTCCAGAAGCAAGCACTAAACGAGGAATATTGGCTTTATATTTACTTAAATCCTAAAAAAAATATACTACAGTTAGTAACAAAATAATCAGAAGTGGTAGATATTCCTAAAATAGTTTAAGGAAAATTATCTAAATAGAAAAATGTAAAATAGTTTATTCAGTAAAATTCAGGCCAGTTCAACGCGACCAGAACCTAGAAGAACGGGCGAGAAACTTAGGTTACTAAACTATAGGTTTCATAATTTAAAATAACTCTTGCGAAGTAAAAAAGCAACGGAATAATATAAATGATTGCGAACTCCATGACAAGTCCGAAGAGCCAGCAAAGAAGCTAAGGCGCAAAGGCAAGCAATTATCAAAAAAAAAGTTTCCATTTTCAAAAAATAGTAGACTTCTTACTTTCGCTGTGTAATGGCCTCTCAGCAATGCGTGGTAGTTAGCTCCACTGTACGAAAAGTTGTTCAATGCAGTATAACTTCTGTCAAATCCTGTGTTGTCAGTCACTACTTGTACCTTTCCTTCTGTTATTGCTGGTATATCTTGTGGCTCATTGTAATGGAGATTAGCAGGTATTTCACCACGTTGATAAGACAAGCAAATCTAATTAATGAAACATAATCAAATTATTAGTCGTTATTTATAATTAACGACTAATAATTTGATTCTATTTTTAGAGTTAGTTTGATAATTTTTTTTTGCCACAAAATCATCAAATATCACATAAAATATGTTAAAAGTAAGTATTAAATCATTAAAATCATAACAAAATTGTAAAAAAGTTATTAATATCAACCTAAATCAGTTCACTGCTGGACGTTCGTTCCTAAGACGCGCCACTGAGCACGGTCATCGTCTCTTCTCATGTTTGTGTCTCAGATCGTCGCTCCATCTCGCCGAAGGGCGGTCAACTACGCTTGCTTTTTATATACTTTTATAGTAATTTATTTATAAATTCACCTTTAAAAGAGAACACATTCCAGAAACATTGCTAGTATGTCCCATATTTGATTTAACGCTACCAACTTTTATAGGTTTCGTCGTGCCAAAGATGTTTCCTATTGCTGTTAGCTCACTTCCATCTGCCTCGGCTATTCCTAAACAAATAGTGAACAATTTAAAATAAAGTTTATTTCTTAATGAGTGTAATATTTTCGTCACATAAACCACACAAACCTGATGCATTCGCTTCTATGTACTCCACTACATCTGGAGACGTATTAATTTCAGAGTAAAAGTTTCGTAAAAACTTTTCTATCCTCTCAGAATCACGTGTTGGCAGAAACAGTGCATCAGGCGATGCAAAGTGTTCACCTTTCACGTGACAAATTTGAGCGTAAATTCTGTAGCAATAAAATTATAATAATCTTCGTGATCCACTGACACGACCATAAAAAAGATAAATATCTTTGTTTTAGATTTTGTTAAATAATCCTCCATTCTTTCTCAAAACGGGAGTTAAAGATTTTGTTGTGAGCTTTGATGTTGAAAAATCAAATATATCATTAAGGAGGTCCTTATTTACTAAGCTTTACACTCATATATCTACTTGATTATTATAAAGTAATTACCGTTTAGCATCTTTAGCCTTCTGTAAGTACATCATACATGAAGCATCAGATTTAACGTAACCGTCTCCATTTTTATCAAAACACTTTGTTTTTCCATCGAGGCAAAGCATCCCAGCTCTGTTTAAAAATGAAAAATATGTTATAATAAGATATAAAAGTTATCCACATCCTGCAACATTTGTTTTTAATTGCTACCATCAGTATCTAGTCATTAGGCATACATAATGTCTAAATCAACTCCATTAGTAGTCTGTCATACAAAAAAACCTGCCAAGTGCAAGTTGGACTCGCACGCAAAGGATTCCGTATCGTCTTACCTCCTAAAATTAACGAACATAGCAGGATTGATTGAATAGTTGCATGCACCGACCAAAGCAGAATCACATTCTCCTGCATTTATTTGTTCCACAGCCAACTCCAAACACGCCATAGAACCGGCACAGCCATAGTCAATCGCGCAAGATGGACCTTTGCTGTCAATCCAGTAAGAGACTCGATTCGCTAACATTGTTTTGCTGCACCTGATATTCAACATAAATAGACAAAAATTAGAAGATTTTTTTTGTCAAAAATGTTATACCTCCAAAAAAACTGAAAAGCTAAAAATAATACATTTTTTATTCTATCCATAATACTAAGGTCTCAAATTTATGTAAGTAAACCGAGTAATTTAGAGTCAACAAATTACTATAAAGGTACTGTTTTTTTTGTTGGTTAAAGAGCGTCTCGCTCCAGTTTTTATCTCTTTATTTGATTTTACTATATCTGTTCAAGCTAATGTGTATTTTATTGTCATGCAAGTACATAAAACATCAAAGCTTGGGCTAGAAGTTGTGACAATGCCATCGGACGCATCAACTATTATGTTCGATCACCGAACGCAGCTAATTTGGCCCCACGCTCTCGGAAAGTTTACAAAAAACTTTGTCAGGATCTGTGAGGACATTGCGTCCATCACTCTGAAGTAGTAGGTAGCCATGAAAGCATCACTGCCATCGAGTAGATACCAAGTAGAGACGAAATGTTCCATTATTTGTGTAGACGAAATTTGGCCAAATAACGGTAGCAATTATATGACACAAACGAAAAATCGGATTCGGAATTTGGAAGACCCTATTACGCCTATAATATGTAATGTACTCGATGATCACTGTTGTCTTACCCCGAAATGATAAATCCATTTCGTCTCATCACATCGTAAACGGAAAGTGTTGCTGTATCAGATTCAGCTGCACCAACAAATACGCCTAGTTTGGTTCCTTTAAGAGTTTCAGGATTTATTCCTACAAAAATAAAAATTGATTAAATAATCGCTTTTGATTTGGTGGACCACGATATATTGCTCTACAAACTCAAGCAGTACGGCATTTGAAGAAAAGTTAACGATTGACTACGAAGCTATCTAAGAAATTGCCAAAAATTTGTCGAGGTGACGATAATCAAATATTCTAGAAAGACGACAGTTCAATCAACATTTAAGCTCAATAGATTTGGCGCCCCACAGGGGAATGTTGTAAGGTTAAATGATAATGATTATTACCTGCATCAAAAATTGTACCATAAGCGTGCTCCAGGATTTTCCTACCAAGTGCATCATAAGAAGAAGCTTGCCAATGAGTAAACCGAAAGAACTGACTGTCAAACTTGTCCATATTATCTATTTTCCCAAAATACTGCGTTAATTCGGGGTGTTTGATGTCAGAAGACTCATATTTTTTGATCATATCAACCTAAAAAGAAAAACTATCATAATTATATACATATACACCATGGTCCTGATAGTATGAAATAGCCCACTTCCCGAACGCTACACGTCCCTGCAATACGCCACTTTTTGAGCAACTGTATTAAAAAAAAAAAATTAACTCGCACATCTACGGACATATTTTTATGAGTTAAAAAAGGTCGACTTACCTTGTTATAAAGATTGTCAATCAGTTGTTGTGTGTCTTCTGTGTGAGGATAACATCCTGAAATGCCACTTATCACAATTTCTTCTCCTGTCAGCTTCGGGCGATCGTCTGGATATGACTCCATAATCTAAACCAATTCAATATCTTTATTAAAATGTATTTTACTTTTACTTTTTAAATAAGAAACAGTTAAGCTATCACACAGACCGTTCAAATTGACCGAAGTAACGATCTATAGATAGCTCAACTGATCCAAATCAGTACCAATCGGAAGCGTATCCGAGATACAGGCTGCATTGTCGCGCTGCATAACAATCTGGTATAGTATCTGGTCCAGCGTATCGCTGGACCAGATACTCACCAGTCGCGTGCATCGCTGCAACTAGACGCCCAGAAACAATATTGAATACCCAGAGTATTTAATGTATTGTATTTAAAATTTCACAGTGTTTATTTTGAAAAAAAATTATACAACTTACCACTTACTGATTTAAAACTAATTTAACTAAAAACCAGGCCAAACTGTTGGTATTTATAGCCTATCAATTCCTATATAAAATAATTATTATGAGTTAACTATGTACCAGTAGGTATCCATGGCTAGGGCTTGCTAACGCTGCCAAACATACCGGTTCCATACCAAATACTGGTACCAGTTTGTTTTGTTAAACTGGTATTCAGCTTTTTGTTTTTGAAATCTTTTTTGTATCCTTTTTAATCTTGTTATGCATGTAAGTCGAACGTGGGGTGTTCGATTTACATAATATTTTGGCTATTAAAATTGAATGCTACAGTCAAAATACCTATTCAATAAAATTCATATAAACGTTAAGAGCTGTTACGCACTGTCGACTTGCCGCCGACGACTCGGTCGCTGGCGACTGTGACTTACTACAGTTTGAATAGGTGTTTATGCACTTGGTCGTCGGTCGACCAATTGTTTTTGGTCGCCGAGCAACCGAGTCACCGGCGATAAATCGACAGTGCGTAACGGCTCTAAGAAAGCTAGGCTGAAACAGCTGTGGCACTAAGGTTACAAAGACGGCTACGATACCGGTTCTTACAGACGAATCTGGTACTTAATAGAACTGGTGATTCAAGTCCTGTTTTCGGGTTTATGTTTTGTCACAATACAAGACCTTGCAAAATGTTTAACATCTCATGTTTGATAATGAGGATTATAATTATTTTTAAATCCAATTACAATACAAAATATATTTATATAAAGTTAAAACTAAAGTTAAAACATGCCAAAATATTCACTTATCGTGCATATTTTAATATCATAATATATATTTTTTTAATAATAGTAAGCATAAGTTCATGCAGTTAATGTTAATGCAGTAACAATAAATAACAGATTAACATAACAATAACGATAGTTAATCTCAGGTTGTAGACACCTATTTACTGTAAAATTACTACCCCCGGCCGTTCCGTGGGGGTTTGAGATGTCATAGAGTAGAATCAGGTATTGGGCTATAATAATCCATTCAAAGATCCACTACACCAAGAATAAATTCATTCATTCATTCATTCAACGATTCACTCATCTTATATACTCAGCTTCTATCTTATTATATAAAAAAAATAACTTCAATCGCTACCGTCCAGTCATTTGAAAACCTTCTTTTTTGTTGTTTAAGTAAAATATCTAACCTCTTTCTGTAATCAATTTACTGACATTTGTAAACGAATTATTGAATAATGACACAAAATAGCACGTACTTTTTATATTAAAGTGCTTTTCACTCATAAATATCCACAAATATTAGTGTATCCCACATGAAAGTTAGCCTAGCAGGGTTTGAACCAGCTACCTTCCCCATGATGTGTCATCAAACAACTAACTACGCCACCGACTCCTAATTCTACTCAACGAATAACTAAGGTATATTTAAATATTTTAAATAGCAAGTTTTATTGTTTGTTAAATGTTCGGGTTAATTCCTAACCTTTTTTGTATTACTTAATTATTATTCAATAGGTTTTTATTTGTGCACTGTGTACGATTTAATGTAAATATTAGAATTAACTGCACAAAGGTAGGAAAAATATGCCAATCTGAACTCTACCACGATGCAGAACGTGTTTTGCTACAAGACAATATGACTTTGCCAGTTGCTTTATTTATTTTTAAGTACGAATTAAAGTCATAATTTGGTTACAGAATATGAGCTATGATGTCTAAAGTCCAAAATTACTTTATTCAATAAAACACAAGAATCATTTAGAATCGTCTTACATAGGTACTAGTTGATTCTAGGTGCCAGTTCCACGCGACCAGAGCCTAGAAGAACGGGTAAGAAACGGAGTTGGTTGTATTTACGTTTAAGGTATCTGCTTGCGATGCTATTTTTTTGGAAGAACCACAAGAAAATACAAGTTTTTAACTTAGTGATTTAAGGAACCCACATTGTTTGTATTGTACTGTACAATGAGTAAATTTGTAACTTACTGTATTTATTTATATATTATGTTTCTTTTTCTGTCAATAAACTTTTTCTGTCCGGTCCACGACTCACATCATGAAATACTCTACCAATAGATCTATGACGCTTGTAAAATAAAATCTAAAAGCTAAATTCTTAAGGTACTGACAGACGTGCTCAAAAAAAGCATGCTAATAAGCTTGCTTAAAATTGGCATGCTCTGCAAACTGTCACATTTGCCAGAAATAAGCATGCTTTATTTAAAGCATAGTACTCCTAAATAGGCATGCAAACATGTTCAGATGTGCTCCGAGCAGTCCGAGCACGCCCCCACCTACCCGCGCCTCAGGTAGCATGCTCGAAAATCAAACGTCGTTTGATTTTTGAGCACGCTCGAAATAAGCATGCTCATTACATTACACACGTGCTACTAATGAGCACTTGCTCAATAAGAGCATGCTTTCGTGCTAGTAATGAGCACGTCTGTCAGTACCTTTAAGCTCTGTTTGATATTTTCATTACTCTGCGACAAATTATTATATTCCCACTTACGACGTCCGGATTCTCCTAATTAAGTGCCTGCAGTTAATGTCCTCTAGATTTATGGTGAGGAGGCTCGAGGCTGACCACAAGGAGATGATTCATTAGTACTCTCGGTTAGGACTTGTCACAATACTAAGGATTTATCGGAGTAGTTTGGAGGTCGTAAAATATTGTTACATTGATCTTGCTATATGTTTAGTATGAGTGCGATACACATCAATTATTTCGTTGCTAAAAAATAAATAATAATAAATAAACATTCACGGACATTTCACTCATCACTCACTCATGTAAAAAATAGGACTTGAGTGTTGTATTGTAGGTACACACGACATCGACATTTCAATCGACAAACACGATCTCTGATGAAGCATCCTTATTGTTTACACACCTATATACCTACTTCTTTTGTGCACTAAGCTTAAATTGTTATTTTTTTTTTTCAAGAAACTGTTCTTTTTTATTTATTAGGGTAGGTATTCAACGGAAAAAAACACATATAAATACAAAAATACAAATAAGGACTTAAATCTAAGTATTGCCTTAATTATAGGACACCACAACATGCAATTAATTAAAACTCAACTAAAATATATGTACAGAAAACAGTATCTAACTATAACACTAAAAACATGTAATAATTAGGTAAGTAATTAAGTATTCAAATTCTTTGGGTACTACTGAGTGCCATCATATCTACCACAGCACTAAGTAGAAAATGAGTAATTTGATCTATCTACTACTTACGGCCGGTTTCTGGAAACCCAAATCACGATTGATCCGAGTTTGACACATAGTAATTATTCGATTTTTTTGTTGATCAGCGTTCGAGAAACCGGCCGTTAAATAGATACAAAGCGACAAACAAAGGTTCGTCCACCTTTTACCGCTACTACTACATCGTCATCTACAACGTCGTATTGGATACATCGTCATGGGTTCCGTAACTAGGTACATTATTTTTCTAGGCTTTATCATGCTGCCTAGTACAGGAGCGGGACTTAGATAATAATTAAAATATTTTGGGAGCTCGAAGAGACTTCCACCGCGCTGCTCGCTCTGCGTCCCGTTGACGCCGAGTGTGAACATATAATATTTATAAATACTACCCGCGATTCCACAAAATGTAGATATAAATACACTGTAGGCCTTTCATTCATAGATGTTTATTCGTTAGGTAGATCCTACGAAACCTCGCGTAGGCGTTTTTTGTGCCTCGAAAAAAAGCTAGAAGCTTGAGAACCGGTACACAAAAAATAACAATACCTGTGCAATGAACAATGCCCAAGCAACATAGGTCATTTTATTGAATTAAATGAATAAAATTACAAGTGTTGAATAAAAAATTCGACTATTAATAAGTAGAAAGTAATAATTAAAGTAGGGTTCATTAAAAATCTATTTATTTTTAAAATTCTTCTTTAGAATAATTAAAATATGTTTTTTAAGAATGTATTTAAATCAAATAAAAATATATAATATAGTATGTGTGAAAACTAAAATATTTATGTAGTAATAGTAAAACAAAGTGTAACGCGGGCTTAATTTAGGGACCTCAGTAGGTCTACCATAACTTTTTACTATACTATATTTACTATACACGCTAGCGTCTGTAGTTAAAAAAATGTATGAAGACTTGTACAGCGCCTCTAGCGGATAGTTGGGTACTAAAATTCGTAATACTAATATTGACGTAACTACTGTAGTAAAGTCAGGCGATTTTACTGTGACAACTCATGGTAGACGTACAGAGTTGAGTACAAAACGCGTCTTTTAGCCATGCGCGCGAAAATAGCGCCGCCCGCCGAAACTCCTGTCTGTCACAATAGAAATATCAATAAAAAATTACAAATATCAATATTTGCCATCACACAAATGTTTGATCGAACCCACGACCCACCTACTAAACGCTTTTCACAATTTTATTATATAGTTTTTTTCTTTCTCTCATAAAATATTTTTCCAAATCGTAAATGTTAACGTATACAATGTGCGCTAACGTTGCAACGTTCGACAATATATTTATGTACCATAAATAACATAGCATATTATTTATATTTCAAAGTTATATTATTCACTGAATGAGTATTTTGATAAGTATTGACATAACCTACAAAACATTTTTATTACGTTATTCTATTAATTTCTGCATACTTTGTGATATGCATATTGATGACAAGAAACAATAAAAAAATGTATCTCAAATATGTCATTGTTTTGAACTAAAATATTAATAAATTATAGGTTTTTAACTACGGAACCCCAAGAAGAAACAAATAAAATGAACTCAATGCATACATGAACTTTCAAAAACAGTTAAGATATAAATACCTTGGCGGGATCGGTAAAGTATTTGAATTTGACACATCCGCGCTTTGAAGACATGGCACCAACACCTCAAGAAGTTACACACGATCAAATGTCTCCTAAGATAGTTAGACCGGCTGATGGAGAAGAAGTAGTGATAAGTGGAATGTCAGGGATCTTTCCAATGTCTGACAGTGTTGAGGAGTTCTCCAAGAACCTTTATAATAAGGTAAGAAAATATTTTGATGCCAAAAGTTTTGTACTAGCTTTTGAAAACGAGAAGCAAGAAAATTCTGCGTGTTAGTTTGAAGTTGAATTATTCATAAACAAAGCAGTAGATTATGTAGATAGGTTTCATAGACATAGATTATGTATGTTGATCACTGGGATACTGCTCGAGCGGTCCGTGTATGTTGATCACTGGGTTACTGCTCGAGCGGTTCGTGTACGGCGGCTCACGGCATCACTCTACGTCCAACACTATTACGCATAAAGATGTTAAGTTTTATTCATACCCTCAAAAACTGAAAACTGTTGGACTATCCTCACAAAACCTGCCAGGTTTAAAATCACGTTCAGTTTCTAGTTATAACTCTTCGGTATTCTGTAGCATTTTTTGTGAACTGATGTGACTGTGAAATTATTATTGATAAGATTTAATACAGCTTTCTGAACAGTCTACAAACATGCCACAGAATACCGATGATTTAATATAGAAACTGAACGTGAATTAAAACCTGGCAGGTTTTATAGACCAACTGAAATGCAAGCATTTCGACTTGGTGACAGAAAAACCTCGCACATCCTTAGACGAGACAAAAAGTTATACAGTGGAAACGACATTTTTTTTTTTTTTTTTTTATTCATTATAGGCTAACGCTTGGCCGCAATCACATCTGATGTTAAATGATGATGCGGCCTATGGTGTAACGCGTTTGCCTAGATAGAACCTATTTTAACCATTATTATTTAATTTCTTTCCCTTTGCCCTGCAGTGGGACATAATATATTTTTTTTTTAAATTCAGGTAAACATGGTAACTACTGACAACCCACGTTGGGTGTTTGACCATCCTGAAATGCCGAAGCACCTTGGAAAAGTCAAAGGCATGGGGAAGTTTGATGCGCAGTTCTTCAGGGTGCACTACAAGCAGGCTGCTACCATGGAACCTATGAGCAGGAAGCTGCTGGAGCACGCGTACAGCGCCATCTATGATTCAGGTAGAAATAATATTTTTTATTATGTAATTTTATTTGATTTGATTTATTTCATCATCATCAACCTATACATCTCCACTGCTGGACGTAGATCTCTCCGCACGTAGAAGACGCGCCACTGAGCCCGGTCTACGGCTCTTCTCATCCAGTTTTTGCCAGCTACACTCCGTAGATCGTCGCTCCATCTCGCCAGAGGGCGATCGATTTATTTATACAAAATTAATTGGTTAATGAATACCTTCTCAATATCTGTATTAAACAAGAAAAAACTTAATTCTATTTTATTCATTTCTAGGTATCAATCCTCTTCAGCTGCGAGGGAAAAAAGTGGGCGTTTTTATCGGATCTACCTTTTCCGAATCAGAGAAAATTGTCATTTACGAAAATGTACAGCGCAATGGATTTGGTATCACGGGGTAAGTTTTTTCTATTGAATTTTACAATTTTTATCAGAATTTTACCGAAAAAACCTTTAAATTGGCAATGTAATCTAATTTTCTGGATAAAAACAAAATATCCTGGATTTAAGAAAAAAACTAAATTAAGATATAAATATTCACGCACAATTCACACATCACACTTTGTACCTACTGATTATCTACTTATAGAATACTTATATTAATATAAGTTTATATTTTTAAGACCGTATATATTTTCAATAAACTTGAGTTACCTATCTATATCTAAAACAAACTTACGACTATTACACAATCTACAAAATGTAAAAACGCATATAAAATACATAAGAAACAGTTGAGCTATCTGCAGACCGTTGCAACAGATCTATAGATAGTTCAACTGATCCAAATCAGTACCAATATATCTGCGAAAATCAAATCAAAATCATATTCTATGATTCTGTATTCATAAGTATTTATATTAATAAACTTAGCATCGATGACGTCACTACGAAGAGTTCATTAAAACTTAATCTAATTCGAGTGAAATATACTCAAAACTCAATTTAAATTTATTTAGTGCTTTGTTACTCAGTTTATGTCCATTTAGGCCGTTTATTGGAAAACAATAAAGTATAAACCTAATTATAAATTTTAATATTAATTTTATTTTCATTCATTTAATTTAAATATTATTTTAAAATACTATTTGACGACCGATGTGGCGCGGCGGGCGAAGGTCCGCTTGCAACGCGGAGGTTGCGGGTTCGATTACCGGCTTGGGTAAATGTTTGTACGATCTGCAAATATTTATTCCAAGTGTTTAAATAAATAAATAAATAATTGGCCAAATAAAATATAAACTTCATAAACGAATCATGTTAATGGTTTATTGACATTGGTTACTTATTTTTTTATTATGTATTCTTAAAAAAATATTTACGGCCGGTTTCTTGAACGATGACCAACGAAAAAAACAAATAATTACTATGTGTCAAACTCGGATCAATCGTGATTTGAGTTTCCAGAAACCGGCCGTTAATCTTATGTTTTATGACAGGCTTTTGTTTTTTGATTTGATTCAGACATTTTTATGTAGTTTTGTTCAATATAATATTACAAAAAAAAACTTTCGTATAAGCTTTTCGTACGTATTTAGATATTGAACGCAGAAGTCAAGTTCAGAGGTCATCTGGACCCACAAATTACCGTTGGATATGGGTTAGATTTATGGCTACACCTGTGAACCTATTATGCCCAGGCAATCTTGTTGGATTTTTTTTTACAAAATACCTAAGCAGAAATGTTGACAGAAGAAAGTGCAATGTTAATCTGTAGCTCTACCATGAGTTTTCACAATCCATACTCGCTAGCGTCTGTAGTTAAAAAAATGTATGAAGAGTTGTAAAGCGCCTCTAGCGGATAGTTGGGTAGGTACTAAAATTCGTAATACTAATATTTACGTAACTACTGTAGTAAAGTCAGGCGATTTTACTGTGACAGCTCATGGTAGAGGTACCGATCATCATCAAAGGGGTATATTTTAGGTAGGTTAATTATTATTTTATTTATTTATTGGCAAGTAACAGAGTAATTCAAGCTGGGTTCAATAAATAAAACAAAAATATCGTACACTAAATTAATATGGTCTATATTGACATGCGTCACATCACAGCTCAGTTGGTAGTAGCCTGCCTTCTGTGCTGTGGGTCGTGGGTTTAATTCCCACTAAGAGCAAATGTTTGTGTGGTGACCATAATTATTTGTTCTGGTCTACGTGTCACTATGTAAGTACTGTTTGCATGTCTTTACAAAAAAAAATGTATATAAGTGTTTTATCAGCAATCTAGTTTCCTAGCAAACTTTGCGTCTTTTTGTGTCTAGAGACTTTGGGACTAGAGTGCGATGTGTGTTATATCAAAGATTTTTATTAATTTATTTGAGTTGAGCTATCTATAGATCGTTTGCAACGGTCTGTAGATAGCTCAGCTGTTTCTTATGTATTTTATATGTCTATGTACATTTTGTAAATACTGTATAGTCGTAAGTTTGTTTGTGAATAAAGTTATTTATTTGAGAATTAGATAAATACTTATATATAGAGAAACTACACCCTCAATAATTTTAACAGACTTGTAACGAAATTAGTGTGTAATTTACTTTATTTCGTTCGACCGCTTAGCCTAAGGCGTATCTTGATGACTCCTAAATTAAATTTCGCTAAAATCATTTAGGGGTGACTTTTATAGGGTAACTTTAAATTTAATTTTGAGCTGGTTTTTAGAGTAATTTAGGTGTTGTGTTGAGTATTACAATCATATTTCGAAAATTCATTACAGAAAGAATGTTATTTAGGTATCTACATATTATATTTCTACACCTTTGAATGACCATGTTTATATTTATTTTATACAAATTTTACTATCATATTTCTTATTGAATTTATTTTATTACTCTTTAATACATCACAAGTTCTTTTTGAATTTAGGCAAAATCACAAAGATCTTATAATCCCGTTTGCGGGGTTCAATAACTTTTTAGATATTAAAACCAAATTATCACATTTAAAAATTTAATTTATCAATGCAGTGACAAAACGCAGGAGCCATTATTACTTCGGTACACTGCAAGCCAATTTAACGTACCGCCCAACTTATAATTAGATTTTCTGTGAGAAATGAGCTCTAACGCGCGTATGTGGGGTTATTCTCAAAGCTGTGTTTATTGATTTTTTTCTCGAGCGAGTGTGTGCGATACTGGTTTTAAGGGAATATTTTGTAATATAATGATGAAAAAAGAATGTCAAAATATATGAAAACGTTGAAGTGTTGAAGCTATTTTTTAGCATTATTGTAATTTTACAGTGCTATAGATGTTTTAGTTGATTTCAGTTTCATCTCAACTATAAGATGGTGAAACATCTATTGGTTTTGATTTGCTGAAGAAACTTAAAATGAATAATATGATTTAAGATACGAGGACCTAAAAATTTTATATTTGATCCGCGTTTTCAATTCAAAACTATCAAAGAGGCATTCATAAATCGTGCGACATAATTTCGACATTCAACTCATGTAGTAGAAGTAAAATATCGAGTGATTTGAGAATACAAGCCATCGAAAGTCATACATATGATATTTCCACGGTTTTACTCCTATTGAGCGAAACTTGAACATATTTAGTAGACAGACTTTAGCAACTTCATCTGAGTTGCCTTAACTAATAAGGGCGCGTTTACACTTGTAATATTATATTTTTCACCCAATAAAATCATATTACGGAGCAGTGTGGTTAGTTAAAATCGGCGCGTGGCTATTACGAAATTGACTCAATATCGTTGAATTAAGATTCTAAATAGGCACACTTTGTCGTGGCGCTTACAATCATTGCCAGATTGAATATGTGAAAAAGTGCAATCAAAAATGCAATTACAAAAAAAAAATAGCTAAACAATTAAATTAAAATCGAGTTATAAGTAAATCTTGTTATTTATTGACCAAAAACTTCTACTACCAGGACCTTACTAAATAGACTGCTTTAAACCACTTAGGTACCTAATACATTAATTTCCAGCGATCCTACTTCAATTCAATTTATTCAGAAACAATTTTACAATTGTGTTTGAAATATATTACCTACAATAATAATAGATACATTACATAAAATTAAAAATCATTAAAAATTATAATAATTCTTCATAATTATCCAAAATGTCAATAGTTTATTCATAATATTCAAAAAGTTATCAATTGAGTAGAACGATTCCTTGGAGCAAAGCATTTGGTAACAACTAGATATTACCGTAATTTTGTAGTTGTCGTACGGCAGGTAACATTTCACTTCCTTGTTGTAATGTAATGTAATGTAATGTAAACGCAGCCTAAGGATGATATTCGTATGTACCAAGTTTTGGATGCACGGGCGTAAGAGTTAACTAAATAGTTAGTGCATGTTCATGGTTCAAAACATCATTAAACGATTCTCAATGTTTTCTTGTATGTAGCATTAAATAGAAAATATTGAATACCAAATAAAATTTAAAAACTATTTTAACAGACCACTATACTTATACCACTATACTTGAGGCGGTCCTTACGCATAGTGTGACTTTTCCAAACAAATCTACGTAATTTATTTATTTATTTTCGTCAAAAACAAGTTAACACATAATGTGGTTGTTAATATAATCCTAATTAAAACAATTACCAATGCACTTAAAATAACATCACTCACAAAATTATGTAAAATGTACTCCATTAGTAATAACACTTACTTAAAAAAAGTCATAAAAAATATGTGTAAAAAGGCCACCACTCACACACAGCATAATAACACTATTAATTGGATCACATCTGAAAAACTAAAAGCAAAAATATCTCCGTTGTGAGAAACCAGTCGTTCGGTCTGATAAGCACGATTTTTAACATCATCATCATATCATATATTAGTCTACTAGTGGACGTAGGTCTCTCCCAAGTCGCGCCACTCAGCCCGGTTTTCGGCTCTTCTCATGTTGTGTTTGCCAGCTACACTCCGCAGATCGTCGCTCCATCTCGCCGGAGGGCGTCCTACATTGCCTAAACGTGGTCTCCACTCCAGTAACCGGTTGTCGGTTCATTTTTAACATAATACAATTTTAATGTTTATCTACTCTCTGCGACCAATACAACTAAGCCCACGCTTAACTATCGCAAGATAAAATACTCAGTAGAACATAAAAAAAAATATTCACGGCTATTTGACACATCAACTCTGGTCTAGATGATAGCAGCGGATGTCAAAAGGCTGAGACGATGATGAAGATGAGAAACTCGTGCCAAATGCACAGTTTTACTATCACGATTCTCAAATCATCCCATAACAAAGATTTGTCGTTTCTCATGAAAAAGGAAAGATATTTCTTGTCACGTGACTTTGCTCTGGGCTATTCGATACAAACAAATGATGGTATTATATCAATATAATGATCAGATAGTTCATGCTGCTCTGATTTTGGGATAGTACACTTAAGGACGTGACTCGATATTTGATATCTATATTATTCTTTCAATACTGTTTAGAACGGTCTAAAAGAACATCTCGACTTAGGTACATGCACTTAAACTATTTTTTAAGATAGGTAGGAGAGAGTCTGTGACGAGCCGCTGTGACCCCATTTTACAGGCTTTCATCACATAAACATTTGTTCAGGGTGGGAATCAAACCCACGGACTGCCAAGCATGGAAGGCAGAGCTACTACCAACTGAGCTGTGACGCCTGTCGAAAGTTCATTTAAGTTTAATGTAAACTTGACTAAAATAAAACATCTGAATTTAAAGTCGTTGACTCGTTTTGAATTGAAATCAACTCATTGTCATCGGTACATAAGCATTAAAATTCATTAATTAAATAATTACATTACTTAAGTATACAAAGTATCTACAACTATTATTGCTAGTGTGACCTTTTTTGTTGTTGGGACTTGAAGGTCTGAGTAAATCATTCGCTTGTTGAATCATTAATAGTTTATTTAGGGAATTATTTAGTGCCATTGTTTTACCCTGATGCTTGAAATAATTATGTCGTAGGTATACACGAAAAGCAGGTTTTGTATAGAATTCTTGCAAGTTGAGCAGTCCGTGAACGCGACGTGTGCTAAATACTTCGAGAAGTATAATAGCGTGTATTTAACAGTGTTCAATCTACACTGCGCGTCAACGTTAACTAGACTATTCAACAATGCAGCGTTAGCGCGTAGCATATAACAATACTGCAACAGTATGTTAACGATTGTCATATTTTCTTCTTCTTAACTTAAATCTGTGACTTGAAATCACAGTTAAGGGTTCATACGCACTATGCGGGTAGCCGCATTACGGCTAGCCGCGCGGCTGACCGCAGGATGCGGTTGCGAATGCGGCCAGCCGGATCGCGGGCAGCCGCATTCGCAACCGCAACGTGCGGTTGAAGAACCGTTGCGATTTGCGGTCATGTCGATCCATTTCAAAGATCTTTGTTTTAATATTCTATCAGAATACTCTGGTAATTTGGTGTTCCAAATTGCTGGCCGACTCTGGATTTCGATGATAAATTTTTCGGTATCAAATTCCATTTTACCAGACGTACCACGTGCACACACTCACTCAATAGCGGGCAGCCGCAGACTGAACCGCACAGTGCGTATAGCAACCGTCCGGCTGGCCGTCATTCGGGCCGCAGCCCTCCGAGCGACCGGAGCGGTCTGCGGGTAGCCGCATCGCAGTGCGCATAGAAATGAATATTACGTACATAATTGTGCTTGCGGTCAGCCGGACGGCTAGCCGTAATGCGGCTACCCGCATAGTGCGTATGAACCCTAAGAATACGCTGTTCCAAAATTGTTTCAGATGTAATAAAGCAATGTACGCAAACCGTATTTCCTACTGGATCGACGGCAAGGGCCCATCGTATTCCCTCGACTTGGCATGCTCCAGCTCCATGGCCTGTTTGGAGCACGCGTACCGAAGCATCAGCTCTGGACAATGCGACGCTGCTATCGTGGGTGGTTGTAATCTTTGCATGCATCCTAACGTGTCGCTCAACTTCATGAGGTAAGAATAACTCTGAAGAAACCAGCCTAGCATACTTCAGAACTGTGACCAGTTGGTATGATCTAACTTAAGGAGCTTCAGGCCGAGTGGTTATACTAGGTACTGTTAAAAGTACCGGAAAGTTGGTTCGTATACACTCTCGTCTCGTCTCGTCTATGGAAAGACTTACGTCCAGCAGTGGACTGATATAGGTTGATGATGATGATGATACATTCACAAACTTTAAGGCTTGACATTCAAAATTCTAGAGCTTCAAGCAGTTTGATGCACGGCGCAATTTCTAGAAAATGTTTATAGAACAATGAAACTTACAAATCTGAATCTGAATTAAGGAATAAAGATGAAGTTTTTGAAATTTAACGTTTCAGAGCTGGATTCCTAAGCAATGATGGAAAAACAAAATGCTTTGATAAGAATGGCGATGGCTACGTCAGATCCGACGCTATAAGTGTTCTATTCCTCCAAAGAGCTAAGGATGCCAAGAGGTAAGCATTTGATGACTTTTTGTCAAGGTATTTTGAATTTAATAACTAAGAAGATAAAATAGGTTGAAAGATAAAATAAAACTTATTTTCTAGGATCTACTCTGAAGTGTATCACGCAAAATGTAGTTACAGTCCATCATCAAAACAGCTGATTTCTGTGCGAGAACCGCAAGAATTGCAGAATATCTTTGAAGAATTCTACTCAGAGATAGACGTTTCACCTAAAGATGTAGAATATATTGAAGCTAATGGATCAGGTAACGTTTACCTATTGATTTTTTTATAAACATACTAATCGAGCAGATAGAAAGAATAATCTATTTAAGTATAATGTTTAATGATAAAATGAAATAAAATTGAGTTTTTGAATTAAAGAAAATGTATTAAACAGATGAACAAACTCTCTCGCATATTAAATATCACCCGTAAGAAATCTCATATAACAAAACTGGTTCCGAGGAAATAACACTAGGAATGACAATGATCATGCCATGATTGAAAATGATAAAATAATCTATATTGTCTTTCACTATAAAAACTTTTTCAACTTTTCCGCTACAGCACTAAAAGAAGCAGATTCAAATGAGCTGATGGCTATTGGTAAAGTATTTGGAACAGAAAAGCCAGTAAAAATTGGCTGTGTCAAATCTAATATGGGCTCCAGCGAACCTGCTTCTGGAGTTTGTGGACTAACGAAGGTCAGTTACTATTATAACTTTCAGAATAGCAAACTTCAAACTTCAATAAAATTACAAGGAAAATACTTTGATTTGAATAAATTAAATAAATACATTTTCAAGGACAATTCCCACATCATACACTAGTCCCAAACTAAACAAAGCTATGGGAACTAGAGTGCTAATAGAATACTTTTTTTTGTATACATATCATAGAACACCGAGACAAAGAACAAAATAAATATTTACGTTCATCGCACAAACATCTGCTTTGGGTAGAATCGAACCCACGAACCACAGCATGGAAGGCAGAGCTACTACCAACTCAGTTGTGACGCCGTTGGTTCTAACGTGATTTTAAAATATGATTGTGCAGTTATAAAAAGACTTTTGATCGAACACTGTTTTTTGATTTTATGAGACTACTCCCAAATGCATCATTCGCTATGATTATTGATTTTTAAGTTTTGTAAAATTTTCACAACATTAAAATAATAAATGATATTTTTTTATAGGTTTGTCTAGCTTACCACAACGGTGAAATCCCTGGAAACCTTCATTACAACGAACCTCTTGATGTACCGGAAGTAACTGAAGATAAAGTACAGGTCTTGACAGATACTGTTCCTTTCAAAAGAGGATTTGCAGCACTTAACTCTTTTTCGTACGGTGGTGCCAATGTACATGTGCTGTTGAAAGGACATTTCAAGGAAAAGGTTTGTGAAGATTTTAAAGTAATTAAATACCTAGATAAAAGACCAAACTATAAAGCTAAAGGGCAATGGAGGCCAGCATTTACGGCCTAAGCGCATTTTTTTTTCTTGCTTTTAATAATAATTACAATTAATTATATAATTGATAATTACATTTAGCAAATACCGTTGTAGTCGTAAGTTTGTAAATATATAAGTATGTAAATAAAATCAGTTTAAACTGACTTTATTTTGCAGGATCTAACCCGTTACAATAGTAGCATACCTCATTTGATTCTCCTGTCAGGCCGACAAGATAACTGTATCAAATCCCTCATCGACACACTGAAGTCGAAGCCTGTAGACCCTGAAGAGATTGGACTGTTAAACGGCATTCATCAGTTCGACATTTCTGGTCACATGAGTAGGGGATACACTATTCTTGGTATGTCTGTATTATGTTGCATTAAAACGTTACTAACGTTACTAAAATAAATTGACACCGCACTAGACCTTCAGGTATCCAGTAAGGGGAAACGCGTGACCGAATATCCTTTCAGTTGCAGTTCAGTTTTCGATGATTTCACTATAGTAAGTCATCAGTATTCCGTGGCGTTTTTGTAGACTGACGTGACTAAGCTTTATAAAATTAAAATTGAGCTGTTAAAAATGACGTCAATGCCGCGGTTTAGGGCGTGGCCTACCTGATTTGAGCATGGCCTACCTGATTTAAGCATGACCAACCAGATTTGAGCATGGCCTACCTGATTTTTCGTGAATTCTATCAAACTGTATGAAAATCGATCATTCAAAATATTGATAAAAGACGAAGAAGAAAGCTGAACTGCAATTCAATCAAATAACAGTTCAAAAAGATTTCAGTTGTCAGGATACCCCCCCAGTACTTATTTGTTATTCTTTGTAAGATCCTACAAAAAACGGTCGAAACTAGGCCGTAGTTTCTTGACCGCTGTAGGCTCTGGTCGCTACTGAAACCTAGAATCACCTGGTAGGTATATAAGACGTTTCTAAATGATTTTTGTGATTTTTCTGAATGAACTTTTATTGATTTAATTTAAGTATTTGTCGTCATCATACTGACGAGATATCATCTTATGACGACCGATGTGGTGCGGTAGGCTATGGTCCGCCTGCGACGCGGAGGTTGCGGGTTCCATTCCCGCCTTGTTATAAATGTTTGTACGATCTGCAAATATTTATTCCGGGTGTTCTGGGTTTATATGTATAATAAAAAATATCTATCTATGTAATGTAGGTATTGTATTAAGTATGTCAGTCTTCTAGTCCCATAACACAAGCTCTGCTTAGCTTGGGGCTAGATGATGTTGTGTGGATTGTCCAGCATTATATATTTATTTATGTTTGTGGTTCTAAATGTACTAGTCATGTAAGTATCATCTCTGTTATAATGTTATTACTTATTGCAGATAAAAATGTGGACAATGATACAATATGTTTATCAGAACACATTGAGTACTATCCTGGTATAACGCGTCCTATCTGGTTCGTGTATAGCGGTATGGGATCGCAATGGACTTCTATGGGAACAGAATTAATGCGCATACCAATATTTGCTGCGGCTATACAGAAGTAAGTCCAAATTTCACCATTAAACAAGAACAAAACAATAATGTTTTGACGCATAAACCTCCTCAACGGCCCCAATGCAAGACCAGCAATTGTATTACCTGCACATGCTGAGTTGAGACTTCGTGCAACTATTAGGGCCGGTTTCTCGTACGATGATCAACGGAAAAATCAAATAACAATGTGTCAAAACTCGGATCAATCGTGATTTGGGTTGCTCATTGCTTGTCATCTGCGAAATACCTATTTAACAACAGTTCAAATGACAAGCAATGAGCAACCCAAATCACGATTGATCCGAGTTTTGACACATTGTTATTTGATTTTTTTCATTGATCATCGTACGAGAAACCGGCCCTTAGTATTTGTTTTATGTTTTTGTAAATAAACATTTTCCCATTATTTTATAGAAAGTTAGCGTTGACATTACGTATGGTAATCAAGACATCAAGTCTGTGCTAACTTTTTTATAAGATAGGAGTTTGAGTTTAAGTTTGAAATATATTTTTTTTTCAGGTGCCACCGAGTCTTGGAACCCAAAGGAATCGACATCGTACGGATTCTAACAGATCCTGATAAAACTATCTACGACAATATTTTAAACTCGTTTGTTGGAATAGCAGCCGTTCAAATTGGTCTCACTGACATTCTTACGCATTTGGGAATTGTTCCCGACAATATTATTGGTAAAATCATGATTTAAATAAATACATATTCACGGACATTTCACACATTACACTCTAGTCCCAAACTAAGCAAAGCTTGTGCTATGGGAACTAGATTATAATAGAATACTTGTTTACTTTGTCTTTTGTAAATACATACATAGAATACACAATATTTATTCACACAAACATTTGCTCCGGGTAGGAATCGAACCCACCAAAGCATGAAAGGCAGAGCTACTACCAACTGAGCTGTGAAGCCTGTCAATTTAAAAAAAAAAGTTTACTATTCCTCTGGCATTGAATGTATGTAATATTTTTTATCATTTAGGACATAGTGTGGGAGAACTTGGATGCGCATACGCAGACGGATGTTTCACGGCGGAAGAGATGATTTTATCAGCATACAGTCGCGGTCTAGTTTCGGTTCAGACTTCGTTCATTCGAGGTTCCATGGCTGCTGTTGGACTTGGATACAAATCTGTAAGATATGCTTTAAACATTTTACAAGCGACTGTGAACCATACTAAGGCTGTTTCACAAATTGAACAAGAAATTAGGATTTTATTTGCGAATTTGTATGTAAACAAAGTCCACACTTCTGAATCAACCAATACCGCTTGCATTAATTAAGTTAGCACTAAGTTTAGTGTCTACATATCAGCCTTGAACTAGATTTAAAGTCGGCCTAATAGCCTAGCAATATTTTTAGACATATTTAACAAAAAAATGTAATTTGAACTTTACCTAATTTGTACATTTAACCATATCAAAAATAACGTGCTATTTAACAGATTCTACCACTCCTACCACCTGGAATAGAAGTCGCCTGTCACAACAGTGCAGATTCTGCCACGATATCCGGACCAGCTGATGTTATGAAGGAATTTGTATCTAAATTGACGGCTGAAGGTATCTTCGCAAAAGAAGTACCCTGCTCCAATATAGCGTATCATTCGAAGTACATCGCTGGTGCAGGTAATTAGCAAAAACGAAAATAAAAAAAAAATAGTAAAACCAACTGTGACTATTACAACTTTATTTTAAGAAGGTGGTGTATATCAAAACATTTTTGTATTTTAAGGACATTGGGAGTCAGATAGATCTTCCCATTGATTTTTCAACAGTTTGAAGTGATAATAATCATCATCATCAACCTATACCAGTTCGCTGCTGGACGTAGGTCTCTCCCAAGACGCGCCACTGAGCCCGGTCTTCGACTCTTCTCATCCAGTTTTTGCCAGCTAGTGTAGTTATAGCCACTGTGAAGTAATATTGGTGAATCTTTTCACGATGTTGAAAACGCGAACGCAGATCATAACGTTATTGATACATATATTAACTACTGATTTTGTATATTTAACTGATGAATTTAATTAGGTCCTGCTCTTTTGAAGTACTTGAGTGAAGTGATCCAAGCCCCTAAGCTTCGCAGCAAAAAGTGGGTGTCAACATCAGTGCCTGAAGAGAAGTGGGACGAACCAATTGCCAAATACTCATCAGCTGAATACCACACAAATAATTTACTGGTATGTGATCTGATATTTGATAAATATGTAAAAATATGTAAAAAATAAATGTGATTTTATCTGGTGCCCGGTGACTTCGTTTTGCTATCGTTATATTTTTGACAATTCGCATAATATTTTTACAAATTAAGGCCTATGTGTTATTTTGGTATATTAACTACATTATTGTAAAGTTTCATTAAATCCATTTATAAATTTTTGCGTAAAAGAGTAACAAAAATAGGTACGTCCAAACAAACTAGTATTAGTAGCAAAATAATATTGGTAGCATTATATATTTTGTATATCAGATTTTAAGAGATATTTCTAAACACATGATTAAAAAATATTCTTGAGATTACTGATGATGACTGTAAATTTTTAGAATCCCGTACTCTTTGAAGAGACATCTAAGTTGATACCATCTGATGCACTGGTCATCGAAGTAGCACCTCATGGATTGCTACAAGCGATCTTGAAGAGATCTTTAAGCGAATGCATCCACGTTCCTCTAACTAGACGTGGAACATCAGATCCTGTCAAGTTTCTTCTAGAAGCTGTTGGAAAGTAAGTTTTTTTTTTTTACAAGTTATAGGCAAGCGTTTGACCGCTATCTCACCTGAAGTTAAGTTTATTTTTGTTAAAACATAAGTAAGTATAATCGAAATTTAACACTTTAATTCACATAATTATTTTTATTTGTATATGAAGTTACAATTATTCAATGTTTAACAACCAAACAGTTTAAATATGTGGAAAATGTTTTCAAACGACGAATTCTGTAAATAAAAGTTCAATGTCAATTCAAATATAGATTTTACGTTTAAAAATAGGCTGTTTGCCGCTGTTATTAGCAACAACGCAGAGTAGCAGTACTAATTACAAAATAATTTTATTCACAAACAAACTTTCGACTATTATAATATTTACATGATATACATAGGTGTATTTATATACACAAAAAACAATTGAGCTATCTACAGACCGGTGCAAACGATCTATCTCAACTTATCCAAATTAGTTCCAATTGTCGCGTACCCAGCATTGGCGCGCTGGATAGCAATGCTGATACGCTGATACGCGGGCAGATGACTAGTTTTGCTATGACATAAATGAAAAGTTTTATATTTTTTTTTTGTCGCATTATTTTTATTTTTAATTAAAATTTCAGATTGTATGGAGCCGGCCTTAACCCTAAAGTTGATGTTTTGTATCCGAAAATAGAATATCCTGTGTCGACTGGAACTCCGTTACTTTCTCAGTATGTCGTATGGGAGCATAGTGAAGATTGGTGAATTTTTTTTATAAACTAATTATCTTATAATATTTATATCATATTTATTTATTTAATACATACTCGCGACATTATATACGTCCAGTGGTTTAGACGTGATGCTCTATTAACAAACAGACATACAGACAAAATATTTTTTTGCTTTCAGAATCTTACTTAGTTGATCCAGTATATTTACTTTTTCCATATCTTAATTTTTAATAAAAAAATCAGTTTTGTAATGTTAAATTAATTATTAATTACTTAAATAGTTAATGTCATTTATATAGGCAGTATTAATAAATCAATATTATTTTTTAAATTATATGCAAACGAATTCTAAAAATGTTTGTTTCATTTTGATTTCAGGTCCGAAGCTAAGTACAATAACAAGGATAGAAGAATGACAATGATTCGTAATTTCGTGATGACTATCCATGATGATGATCACTCGTATTTAGAAGGACATGTTAGGAATGGTAATCATTTAATTTACTATCGATTTTTAATTCAAATCAATCAAAAACAAAGAATTTGACAAATGTCAACAATTATTTTTACATTGATATTTACAATTTAGTTTGATATCACTCTACGCCTCGTATTAGTTATACATAATGACACGAAAGTAAAAACAAATTCCAAATTTTCATTTTTGTTTTTATTATTTTGACATCATATTTACTTTATTTTATTAAGACACCATATACGAGTAAGTAACATTAATTTACGCGACTATTACAATATTATAAAAATTTACATAAAAATAAGTTGAGCTATCTACAGACCGTTGCAAATGATCTATAGATAGCTGAACTGTTCCAAATCAGTACCAATCGGAAGCGTACCCAAGATACTAAATTCAAAATACTGAATAGCAATGCTGTTTGCATTGTTATTCAGCACGGCAATACCATATATTTTTTAACGACATAAAAACATTAATTTTAATTATTAATTAATTTATTGATTTGGCAGGAAACTATATATTTCCCGAGTCAGCATCACTTCAACTCATTTGGGAGATTCTAGCTATGTCCCGAGGTGTGAACTACAAAAATATGTCCGTTATGTTTGAAGATGTGCA
Organism: Ecliptopera silaceata; assembly: GCA_932527185.1. NCBI lineage: Eukaryota > Metazoa > Arthropoda > Insecta > Lepidoptera > Geometridae > Ecliptopera > Ecliptopera silaceata. Next base: position 1,743,306 of record OW052205.1, on the reverse strand, counting down.
TTTCCATGAAGAAGTTATTATATTACCGACTGCACCTTTAAGGCTTAAAATTATGATCTTTAAAGGCAGCAATAGATTTGAGGTAAGTAATTAAATTATGTTTAATATTTAAATTATGTTAAATTATTTTCCTGCCCATATCCCACGCTAAGTGGGGTCGGTCGGCACAACATGTAATTTGTTATAAAACTATAAACTTGCTCATCAGATAAACCACGCGGATTCAATTATAGTCAGTGGATTTGTGACAAAAATGATGCAGAATAATAACCTAAAATGTGAAAAATTAGAAAATTTCGACCAAGTAACCTTGACATCTGAAGATGTTTACACTATATTCAATCTCAAAGGATATTCTTACACGTAAGTTACTTAATATAATAAGTATATTGTTCATCGTTTTTTTTAAATTTAAAACATGAATTTACCTTGAATTTCATATTCATCATCATCAACCTATCAGTCCACTGTTGGACGTAGATCACTCCCAAGACGCGCCACTAAGCTCGGTCTTTGGCTGTTCTTATCCAGTTTTTGCCAGCTACACTCCGTAGATCGTCGCTCCATCTCGCCAGAATTCATATTAATTCATATTATGTAACACATATTTCAATTTTTATATATTTTTCAGGGGCGACTTCCAATCCATACACTCAACAAATTTTGAGCGCACAAAAGCAAATATTAAGTGGACTGATAACTGGGTACCGTTCCTAGATTCCATTTTCCAATTCAACGCTCTTGCAAGAGACTATGACGGAATTTCAAAACCAGTTGTATTGAAAAAACTTAGCATAGATGTAGATATGCATAAAGAAGCTATGAAATCTGTAGACAAAGACCAAAGTGTTGCTGCTGAATTATACAGTCTCTATGAATATACTAAGTAAGTATATTATAAATAAATAGATATTAATAATATTCACGAACATTTTCGTACTCTCTAGTCCCAAAATAAGCAAAGCTTGTTATATGGAAACTAGATTGCTGATAGAATACTTATGTTTTTATTAAGTAAATACATACGTAGAGTAAATAGTTACACCTAGACCAGAACAAATATTTATGTAGGTACATCACACAAACATTTGCTCTTAGTGGGAATCGAACCCACGGCCCACAACATGGAAGGCAGAGCTACTACCAACTGAGCTGTGACACCTGTCAGTTATAAGTTATGAAGAACATGTTATACTAAAGTTTATTAACATAACGATGATTGTCGTGACAACATCTGCAATGACTTGGTTACAGATGCGGTGGAGTACAAGTTAAAGGTTTGATATTTGATGACCAACCAGCTTTTGTACCAAAACAAGATATTATTCTTACCCAGGAATTTATACCACACTTTCTCACTGGTTCAGTTGAAGTAAGCATGCATACATTAATATTTTGAATATGTGAAGAATAAATATCAAAGTATTTGATGCTGAGGAAATTACTAATTGTATGTGTAAATTTTAGCTCAAGACCGCCTTGCAAGTAAACCTTCAAATAGTTGCAGAAAATGTTACCAACTGTGATGTGAAAGTAACTGATGTACTTTCGAATAAATCAAGCAATGTTACAAATCTCCTTAAGAATACAACATTGGAAATCCCATCAGTAAAATATAATCTCAAATCACTCGGTGAAAATACAAATTTTATGAGTAATCAAGATGTTCGAACATCTGATTTACTAATTGTTGATGATATACTCGGTAATGAAGAGGTAAATAACTTAAACGAAGTTAACAAATATCATCAAAATTACAGTAGTTTAAATAATAATAATGATTTATCTTTACAGAAAATGAAGAAATTATATAATGCCGTTTCTGGGAGAACGTTCATTTTAGCATTGGAAGAAGATACAACTACAATTCCTCCAAAATACCAACTTTTTGATATTATAACTGCAATAACAGTTCAAAAGCAAAAAATGATATTACTAAAGAAAATTGATAAATTAGTGGATCCTAACATTACATACATGCCAATTACTTCAGATTTGAAATTTTCGTGGATAGCTAAATTGAAAGCAGAACTAATGAAGCCAAGATCTGTAGTTTTGGTTTCTGAGAGACAACCGCATTGTGGTCTTCTAGGTAAGAAAGATTATTAAATTGATAAATGACATTGTATATTGAAAAACAATATCCTTAAATCAACTGACTATTTCACAGGACTGGTGAAAAAGCTGAGAATTGAACATGGAAACAAAATTGGACTGGTAATAATAGATGATTACGACGTACCTTCTTTCAATCCCGAAAAAAGTATTTACCGTGATCAGCTTAAGAAAAACTTGGCATTTAATATCATGAAAAAGGTATTGTTTTAACTATAAATAAAAGATACAATAGAGATTACATAATTTAGAATGTTGAAATGTCTTAACTGATTTGTGACTAACATATTACATCTTTGTAAACAATGCTGCTAAACTTTTGAAGATACTTGGTTATGTAGTTTCTTTTCCGTTTTTCTAGACTCTGGTCGCGTAGAACTGGCACCCAGAATCACCTAGGATATAAGACGATTCTAAATGAATTTTGTGATTTTACTGAATAAACTTTTGTTGTTTTTTTTTTCAATTATACAATTTGTATTGTGTAAAAAACAAGATGTTATAATATATATTTTTTTAGGGACAATGGGGTGGTTACTATTATGTTTCTGACAACGCGGTGAAGGATGTTCAAGACTTGCATCTTACAACCACTTCAAATGATCTAGAAAGCTTGATTTGGACTGAACAACCATCAATTGCAGAATCAAATCTAAAAGTAAAGGTACGACTGTTACAGTATTTACAGAATGTACATAGTTATAAATATCTACAGGCCGTTGAAAAAGATTTATAGATAGCTCAACTGATCCAAATCAGTACCCAAAATATTGGCTGCATTGCCGCGCTGAATAGCAATGCTGATACGCTGGGTCAGATAATCACCAGCAAATACTAAAAAAAAATATTATTTACTTTAAAAACTTTAAATAAAAAAACAAAAAAATTAGTATCTCAATGTAATTTGCCCAAGAACAAACGCTGATCCAGTTATTTTGGTTACATTGACTTTATTTAATTAATTTTATTTATATTACATTTTTACAACTTGTTTCTAGGTATGCTTTGCTGGGCCATCACTCAAAGATGTACAGAATGCAACTTCAAAAACTAATTGTCATGGCAATGTGTATGGTATGGACTTTAGTGGAATCAGCAAAAGGTATGTACCACGTTTGAATGCTATCTACGTTTGATGGTTTTATTTTTAATTTCCAAATTTTAAGCTATTCCATAGCTTCTATTGCGGTCCTTGAGCGTGGAGATCGAATCCAGAAATTCCGTAACGAAATAACCTAACACTCCGACTGGCGGCAAAAAACTCTATGCAATAGCTTTAACGCGGCAGTCCCTGAGTGCCTTAGTTTAATTTGATCTAGTAGCCGGATCTTAAGTACCTAAAGCAAAATCATTATTATTTTACTAACTTGTTCTGATGTTTTACTTGAGGATGTCGAATTTGTTGATAATATTTGTCAAAATTTAACTTGACCAGCAAATCTTAAATTTTCTCATTTTGTTGTACAATAGGATTTGTTATTTGTGTGTAAAATGTATTTTGTTTCAGTGGAGAGAAAGTAATGGGTGTTGTTGCTGGAGGTGCTATGGCTAGCACTGTCGAGGCTGATCCAGACTTACTTTGGCCTGTGCCTGGTCACTGGACCCTGGAAGATGCTGCTACAGTTCCACTGCCCTACATCCTAGCTTACTACATTATTGTACGTATTTTTTTCTGGCTCGCACATATTGTTAATTCAATTTTTTTATTAAATCCACAATTTTGGTGGCTATAAAGTCAAAGTCAAAATTACTTTATTCAGTAAACCACAAATTATTTTAGGGTTACCACAACAGGTTTGGAAGAGTTTTATTACATTTTTATGGAAAAAAAATCGTCCCGTAGAAACTTTTGTTTTAAGCATTGTTTTGAAAATTGCGCATTGTCTTATGTATGTTCCTTTTATATGTGATTTGATCCATATTTTATTTTCCAGAGCAAGTGTCACTATAAAAACCTTGCTATGAAACGATGTTCAGATGTACATATATTTGTGAATGGAGGCGCCGGAGCTTTGGGACAAGCGGTTATAGCAATCTGTCTGTCGTCGGGTTACAATGTATATACAACAGTCAGTGATATGGCAAAAAAAAAGTTTTTGTTACGACTGTACCCTGCTTTAGATGGTGAGTTATTAAAAATACACTTTTTCTTCGTCATCGTGTTGATGGTTTCAAGCAATGTTTTCCCAGAACTGGGCTACATTTTCTATTTTTTTTATTTTAAAAATACACTGAACTTATAGTTCAGGCATTAGAATTATCTTAATGAAACCATCAGAGAAAGATAGATCAAACTCTTTATTGTAGGTACTTAAAGGTAGGTACTTTATTGTACAAAGGAACACATTACAACAGCTTTGTACAATGGGCGGTCTTATCGCTAATAACAAAGTCTTCCAGTTAACCTTTGGATGGAGAGGATAGACAAAAACATAAAGAGGGCGGTGAACAAAATTAAAAAAAGATTAAGTTCTTCTTTTTGTGATTAAATCTTTTTTTTTATCCTATTTCGTCTCACTTTCGGTAAAGATCTCCCCAAATCCCCGTCTAGATCATCTCGCCAACGCTTCTTAGGCCGACCACGAGATCGACGCTTATTAGGGACCCAGGGTGTGGTGATTTTGGCCCCTCTGTCTGGCGGCTGACGTGCCTCGCCCAGTCCCATTTAAACCTGACGGTCTTGTCTCCCACATCGGTTACATTAGTTAATTATATGCTAATATTTATGTATTTTTTAAAGAAAAGAACGTATCCCACTCTGTTAACAACTTATTCAAGGACAAAGTCTGCAGTACTGCCGGTAGAAACGTCTGCGATGTTGTTATAAATTGCTTAAGTGGAGAACAACGAAAAGTAAGTATATCTTTGATTGCAATAATGATTTAATTTTAAGTAAGTAAGTTAGCTGCTAGGCCGGAGTTAGCCAGGGATACAGAAGAGTGGAAAGAGAGGGGAGAGACCCAGCAGCGGGACAGCGTAGGTTAATAAAAAAAAATAAGTTTCACACGTTCATTAATTTTTCAGACAAAAAGTAATGAAATTTAATCAGATGAATGAATAAATGATTTATTTTTTAGCCAAGAAAAAATGGACAGCAAATTATAAAAAAAAAACTTATTTTTTTGAATAAATGTAAAAACAAATACTTGTTCTGAATCTAGACACGGAACATATATTAGTGTTTATCAAGCAAATATTTGATCTTTGTAGGGCTCGAACCATTTAATGAACCACGTGAGCTGTGACGCCTATTAATAAAAAAAATATATATATCGCAAAATGTACGATAAAAATGAATATGTTTATAATAAAATGTATTTTTATTTTACAGGCCGCAATTAAATGTTGTGGATCGCTAAGCATGTTCTTGGATCTAAGTGAACAGGACATGTTGAAAAATAAAAACTTTGAAATGGGATTTTTAAGGGGAATCAAGCATTACATAGCAGTTAGACTTGACAGCATTTTTAGACCAGAATTTGCGTATTTAAAAAAGGTATTTTTCAAATTATTTTAAATGAAATGAAGACATTTGGTCTGGGTGGGAATCGGACCCACGACCCACAGCATGGAAGGCTGAGCTCTAACGCCTGTCATCTAATAATGTAATTTACAGTAATAAAAATCACATTTCCCAGGAACTACAGCAGAAACTCGCTGAAGGTATAGCTGACGGTGTGGTGAGACCACTCTCGAGAGTGGTGTACTCTCCAGTAGATGTGTCCAGTGCCTTCAGCCATATTTCTTCAAGGAAGCATAGAGGAAGGGTTCTGATTGACATGGATCTGTTGAAGTCTTCGGGACAAGACCTTAAAGTTGCTGCAAGGTTAGTAGCTAATAGGTTTATTTAGGCGAACCGTAGGCCGCATTATCATTTAACATCAGGTGTGATTGCGGTCAAGCTTTTCGATCTATCATATAAAGAGTTAGCGCAGACTTGAAGAATTGATTACCTACGTAATGATGACATAAAGTCAACGCCAACTTTTTATAAGATAGCCTATAATGTATAAAATAACTAATATATAATAATAATATAATATTATAAAGAGGAAAGATTTGATTGTTTGTTTGTTTGTTTGCATCGAATAGGCTCCGAAACTACTGGACCGATTTCAAAAAATTTTTCACCGTTGTAAAGCTACATTATCTGCGCTGAACATAGGCTATATTATATTTTCAAAAAATTTGGGATCCTTACTAAAACTTCAATTATGTAACCCAAGGTGTAATAAAAATACCTAAAAAATTCCTTACCCGCTACCCGTGCGAAGCCAGGGCGTACTTACTTGTAATGTATAATCAAAAGTTGCCCCTTCACCTACCACTCCTACTTATAAATATATGTATTTTAAGTAGGGGTTATTGTGAAAGAGTTTCTGAAGGTAAATGCGACTAATGATTTCTGTCGTAGATCACTACCATCACAAGGTGATTATCATAATATTGTTTTGTTGCAATTAGCTAAAGCTCACTCTAACCCCAAACTAAGCAAAGTTTGTAATATGGGACTAGATTGCTGATAGAATACTTATATTTTTTTTTGTAAAACCGAAGACTTATTTCACGACTTTTCTTTAACTCTCATAGTTTCTGACTTGGTCTAAACCTTTTATGATTTTTATCACATTTTATGAATTATTTTTGTTGTAGAATGTCATATTCAGCCGAAGGCACATACATTGTGGCATGTGACAGTAACCCAGTCATTGGAATGGAGCTAGCTGATCGTCTCGTGAAGCAAGGAGCTAGGAACCTGCTCATTAACATGACACCAAACTCTTTAGCTGGATACTGCTACACGAAGTTAATGTATGTATTTTTCATAATTAGGCAGGCAGCTAGAAGCCTACTCATTAACATGACACCAAACTCTTTAGCTGGATACTGCTACACGAAGTTGATGAATGTATTTTTCATAATAAGGCAGGCAGCTAGGAGCCTACTCATTAACATGACACCAAACTCTTTAGCTGGATACTGCTACACGAAGTTGATGTATGTATTTTTCATAATAAGGCAGGTAGCTAGAAGCCTACTCATTAACATGACACCAAACTCTTTAGCTGGATACTGCTACACGAAGTTGATGAATGTATTTTTCATAATAAGGCAGGCAGCTAGGAGCCTACTCATTAACATGACACCAAACTCTTTAGCTGGATACTGCTACACGAAGTTGATGTATGTATTTTTCATAATAAGGCAGGTAGCTAGAAGCCTACTCATTAACATCACACCAAACTCTTTAGCTGGATACTGCTACACGAAGTTGATGTATGTATGTATTTTTCATAATAAGGCAGGCTTTTCCCATTGTTGATGGTAGGCAAACTTTTAAAATACTTTTTAAAAAAGTGCTCTAATAATTTTGGTAAAGTAAATATTATATTTCAATATTTTAATAATGAATCTTAGTTATACCATTTTCATAAGAATGTGTAAGTAATAGGCGTGCATTTTTTAAATGATTTATCTGTAACATATTTATCTGGCTTTTGAGTTTATGAAAACAATATATCATAAAATAAAGCTTAAAACTATTCAATTGCAAATAATAGGATACTCTTTGATGATTTGTTTAATGAATTTCAGATCCTGGAACGAACAGAACGTTAATACAAAAATATACACTGAAAATCTGAAATCGGAAGAGGAATGTTTCAATTTGCTGAAGGAAGGCGCTAAATTGGGTCCTATTCTGGGAATTTTCATAGTTCAAAACTTCAGTGGCACTGAAAGTTTAGCGCCGGAAGATGTTGCTGCAAAATTCAATAATACTACTGGCGTTGTTGCCAACTTAGACTTCACGTCGAGAAACGTCTGCAGTGAACTGAAGTTCGTATTTTTGCCTATAGTTGAAACTTTTTTGTTGGGGTAGTAATCTGAAGACGTCAATTAAGTAACCTGGTCAAGTACTGCGAGGTTAATAGGTCCACTCTAGATGCTGACTTTTAATGTTGCTGAAGGACCATGCCGTAGGAACCTTACCTAGCTGAACTTTGGCTGTACTTGATAAGAACGGTAGGAATCAGGCCGTAGTTTCATGCCTGTACTTCTAGGCTCTAGTCCCGTGGAACTGGCACCTATGGCAGGATAAACTTTTATGTTGCAATAGTCTGCCCGCAACCACGGTTATTGCCAGCTATGTCTCTATACTAAAAATTAGAGAAAAAAATATTTTAAATTAATTTAGTTTAAAATGTATTATCTACTACTATGCAGTATAACTATCTCGTTACTTTGAGTTAAGATCGCGAAATTTCAAGAAAAACTATAACAATTATTTTATTTACAGACATTTTGTAGTAATAAATAACGATAGTCAAAGAGCAAGTGACGAGTACATGGCGTCAGTTATAGATACAATTTGCTATGCACGGAGAGAAATTGGCTTGCCAGCTCTAACCTTCCGCATTGGATCATTGAAAAAGGTATCAATAATACTATTTTTAACTAGCTTTAAAAACTAGCTTGCTGGTAGAGAACTCTTCTTAGTCAACTATTTTTATCTTGTGTATGCCATATTTTGTGTACAATAAAGAATAAGAGGTTAAAATACCATTTTTTAACTATTAGCTTTAAAAATGATAAGCATTTTTAATTGGCTTTAAAAATGTTATTCCTCATTTGATTGTCCATTTTTATGTGTTGACCACAGACTTCTTGTGAATAGATTTTGATGATTATATACAGCGTTTCATGTTAAATTAACATTTTATGTAGTTTCATTTAATTGCTTAATATTTTTCATATCGCATATTTTTCATGCGTGTTTAATTGACTCCACAATTGACTCTGAGTTCTTATCAATACTTATTGATGTTGAAATCGGTTTTATTTTTGTTATAATTGAGTGGTTTACGATTTCATTCCTTCAAGTATGTAAACAATGTATGCTGTGATGTCAAACTAAAATGATTTTCTTAATTGTTTTTATTACAGGTTAATGATAATCCCGAAAAATCAAGATCCTCATTGTCAGCAATTTTCGATGCTCTTGAAACGAGTATGAAATCAAAACACAGCAGCGTTACTTCTTTGGCGGTGGTTGAAAATACTACAGAAAAGTTTTTGAAAGGAGTTTCCAATATTTTAGGTACTTTTTATATTTTAAACGGAAATTTATTATTTTTTTAGTCTTCGTCATGGTTTAAAGCTTTTACTGTTGAATAAAAAATTATGAAAATTCATATCGCACTCTAGTTCCGAAATAAGCCATGATTGTAGGAACTAGATTGCTGATTGAATACATTTGTTTTACAAAGGAGAATGGACAATTGTCTATGGAGCGTGGGCAACGCCAAAAAAACGTCCCTAAGGTTTACTACATTACGCACGGATTTTTTTCAATAAAAATGTGAAAGGTACGCCTATAAGACCTTTTCAAACTAAGTGGCGAGCCTGATGGACATTTTTTTTGTCTTGGCCCAAAATGCCCATTCTCCTTTGAATAATTAGTATTTTTTTGCAGGTGTCAAGGATATTAATATGGTAGATGAAACCATGCAAGTAAAAAATGTTCTTATGAATGACGTAATTGCAAATCAAATTCATTGTCTCATCAATGAAATCTATAAAATAAATATCTCAAGTGAAGACATTCAAGAAATGACTATTGCCAAGTAAGTTTAATTTTTAAAGATATCATAATTTCATAAAAACATACTAAACAGGCCTCAAAACCAAGCATAACAATGTTATTTTAGTATTTCACATAGAAAAATAAATAATTTTAATCTAAAAAATATATTTCTAAAATAACTATTAACGTTGAATTGAAACGATGAGAGAAAACGGTTCAGATAATCTTGAATCTATAATTTTTGCTAAAATACTTTTTGATTTCAGTCTCAAAAACTTAGAAAATACATTATCACAAATGACCACCAATGCTAAAGATGGCTTAGAATCATTCTTCACGTATATCGACTCAGACGAATGGAAGAGCGCAGAGCCTTTAGTTACAATGGCCACCACCTTTAGCAGTATAAAGGTAAATAAAATATACATAATAAGTATATATATAAATAATGCTAGACAATCCACACAACATCATCTAGCCCCAAGCTAAGCAGAGCTATGTATATATATGTTATGGGTACTAGAGGACTGACATACTTAATATAATACATTACATAGATATTTTTTATTATACATATAAACACCCAGAACACCTGGAATAAATATTTGCAGATCGTACAAACATTAACCCTAAGGCGGGAATCGAACCTAACGCGTCGCAGGCGGATTTTCGCCCGCCGTGCTAAATCGGTCGACAAATATATTATATTTGCACCTTCATCATTCAGAGTTCAGAAAAAAAGTATATTTTAAATAATAATGATGGTTTAGCATAACAACTAGAACTAAGAAATAGTTATTTATTCTCCAACAAACTTGTACTTATAGAGTATTTACCAAATGTACATAGGTAGCAAACAATTTATAGATAAATATGTACTAAGATAAATAATTATCCTGTAATAAAATCAAAATCAGTAAATGTTAATTCAGTAAAATAACAAGGATTATTTAGTTTCGTCTTATATACTTGGTGATTTTTCATAGATTATGTATACTTACCTATACCAACAAAAAAATATTTTGTTACCACTTCCCGTAACGTGATGATTTTTTTAAAATTAATTTACAAATCATTTAGAATCGTTTTATATACTTGGTGATTCTTCATAGATTATGAACATACCAAAAAAAAATTGTTTTGTTACCACTTCCCGTAACGGGATGATTTTTTTTTATTAATTTACAATTAATTTACTACAAATCTTCAGGAAGAAGAAGAACTAGACCCAAAAGCAACATATCTGATGCTGGTGCCAGGGTTCGAATGTAATCACGAGGTGTTGAGCAGCGTCTGCGAGAGGCTCAAGGTCCAAGCCGTGGCCTTCCAATACGGACCAGAGCTGACCAATGCTGATGTTACGGAAATTGCTGCCAATGTTATGAAGGTACGTAAATAATTAATATTTTACATATCACGCTCTAAAACCAAACTTAGTTTTTTTTTCTCTAACTTATCTCGTCACTGCTGGGCAAAAATCTCCCCAAACCAAGTAAAAAATAAGATGCATAATAACTGAGACATAGATCAAATATTTATGTTCATCACACAAATATTTGCTCTTAGTGGGAATCGAACCCACGACCAACAGTGTGAAATCAACTGAGCTGTGACGCCTGTCATATTCTTTGAGATTGAGAGAGATGGATAAAAAACTCGTAAACTGACTTTTGTCACTTATAATTAATAAGAGTAGGTATAGAAAATTGAAATTAAAATATTTTGTACAAAACATATTAAAAGAGCTAATATATATGACACTGGTTTTATCCGGTTCTCTATCGAATAATATCGGGAGACTTGAATTTTGAATCGGAATTGCCTTTATTTATTTTTACAGTTCACATTTATTTATAAGTAGGTATTGCGAGCTCGTTTTGATCCGAAATCGAATTTCGTTGCTACTTCCCGATATTTGCCGTTTACTTTTATTATAAAGATTGAATTAATTTTATTGGCCCTTCTAGCAACAGAAATTCTACAAGATGCAAAAATGTTTTTCAATTTCACTGCAAGATATTTTGCTTCTTAAACTGTGACACAAATAAAGAATTCATTGTAGAAAACATTCTTCGATAATTTGGTTATATTTTGTTCAGTTTTTTACACCACTCACTATTCTACATAAATTAACAAATATTTTGTTTATGTTACAGTACATGAAAAAAAGGTTCCAGCTTAACGGAAAATTCTATATCTTAGGATATTCGTTCGGAGTTAACGTCGCTTTGGAACTTGCGGCTTTGTATGAAAAAGAAGGTAATTTTTAAAATTTATGCCGAAGTGCTGTACTAAAAAAATGTTGAAAACGCTTACTTAAATGACTATTGCATGCTTAGTTTTATCTTAGTCAAAGTATTTTTAACTGAGTTCAAAATAGAACTCAGAAACGATGAAAGTGTATTGACATTTCTAATGATGACATTTGTTGTGAATGGACTTGTACTATCAGTGGCAATACAACTGTTAAAATATAATTCATTATGTTATCTAAATATATTCCTCAGACCAAAGTTTGTTCATATTTTTAAGTTTACTAGCGATGATAGCAGTGTGTAATATAGTTTTCATAATTTGTATAACACTAAGTTTCAAGCAAATTTTCCAACTTTTCCAGGTCATGTTGGGATTGTATACTGTTTAGACAGTAGTCCTGACGCATTACGAGCTCAATTTGAAGCACACGTGGGCCATCTATCAAACTCAGAACTGCAGAACAACCTTGTCCAACACATGTTCAAGCTTATGGGCGGAAAGAACAGCGAGGAGATGATGAAAAAGCTGCAGAAGATAGACTCTTGGGACGACAAAATTGAGTTGTGTGTACACGGTCTGAGAGGCATTGTCAGCTTCTCGAATCAATACAAACGATGCATCATCCAAGGAGCTTATAAAAGAATCATGCTAACCAAGGAGTACCAACCAAACTTCAAGCTGCAATCACAGCTGGTACTTATAAAAGGGAAACCTCATCCTAAAATGAAGCAGTTGGAACACGACTATGGTCTGTCCATGTACACAAAAGAACCAGTGCAAGTGTTTAATCTAGAAGCTGACCATGCATCAATACTTCATGATTGTAGAGTGACTAATATCATTAACAAATTTCTTGAACCGAAACTTCTAGAGGCGTTTAAGAGTAAAAATTTATGCTGGAGCTATGTAGACAACCCTATTAAAAGTTGGTAAATTATTAAGGTCAGTTGATACCCAGTCATGTAGAGGTTACAACTAGACTGATATCACAATGTTTTGTGAAGAATCACAAATCGATTTCATATTTTTTATTGTTATTTATACTAGATCTGTTACTAAGTTACTTTAATGGCCATTTAAGATTTTTAATAAATTATTCTTATTTAATATTGAGTTTTTTTTTATATCTTACACTTCTATCAATATATGCTAACGGAGAGGTATATATTATTATTTACTTTTTTTTTACCCAAATATATAGATATAGATTTCATACATTTGTTTTTTTCTATTTGAAGCTTAAAGTACTTAGTTTAAAAAAAACTATTTCGCGGTTTTCATTGTTTTAATAGCAGTTCGCAAACATTGCGAACAAAATTACTTGTACAAAATACCTGCAAACTGCCCAAAGCACTAAAAGCTTCGTCTTAACAAAACAACTAAAAACAAACTCTGAAGTAGCCCGACCTCAAGGGTTGATGAATAAAGCCAAAAAACCTTTTTCAATTTACGCAACATTTTACCGAAGAAGAAAGGGAGTTGAGAGATTAGAAAAATTTATGCGATCATAGCTGATCTGAAGTGCGAGTACGAATAAATGAATCAAACGCAAACGTATCGAAGCGGTGCCGTATACGAGTGACACTGCGCGTTGTCTTTAGCTCGACTGCTGAACATTGCAGCGTCACCGCGCAGTGTGTCTTGAATGAGCTTAAGTAACGATACGCTTACGATTCTCATATTTATTCGTGTTCAGACCCTGATAGCTGGGTGAAGTTTGGTCACTATCTCGAACTTTGAGAAGGGTATCTGCACGACTGTACTGAAATATTTTAAACTAACATTTTCTTTTTGACTGTTCTTTGTTTCTCAGGAAAACTGCGTATAAGATATACAGTTGAAGAATTTTTTGCGTTTATCGATAAGATTCTTGCATAATATTAACATGTTAGTAAATATATTTTTAACACATCTGCTATTGCCTGTTGCCAGATTAAAAAAATGGTAGCACTCCGGGAGTGCCGGCAGAAGTGAAAACTTCAATATTAACGTTGTGTTTTCACTTTTAAGTTTTCACTTCAAAAATATAACCACAGTCGTGATTGTGTCATGTCATTGTGTCACACACAACGAAGAAGACAACGAAGACACACTGACACAGACACATTCGCGCAAGCGCGAATGTGTCTGTGTCTTCGTTGGCTTCGTCGTCATCGTCACGTCACGTCATGTCGCCACGTCATCGTCACGTCATCGCGCAAGCGCGAATGTGTCTGTGTCTTCGTTGGCTTCGTCGTCATCGCCACGTCACGTCATGTCGCCACGTCATCGTCACGTCATGTCGCCACAACACTATTTAATTGTTTGAGTCATACGTCGCGTGACCGCAAGTGTGTTCTTTTGTCGTCTCTTGTTTTACGAGCAATGTATAAAAATTAAATAAGATCTTACGCTTTTTCGACGTCACGTGACCCTGACGCGAGTTTGAAAGTTTTTACCCACCCAGCGCCGCTAAAGAAGTTTTCACTTCAAAAAAACAATTGGGCGGGCACATTATTGTCTGTAAATAATATAAGTCAATAGAATAGGTTCTTATAATATGTTTTCGCTTACTTTAAGCGTGTGCGCACAATGACGAAAAAACTGCTGTAAGAAAGTTGATTTTATTTCTTGATATTAAAAGTTAATATCAAGAAGTTAATATAAACAAAAATTAATAAATAAGAAAATTTGTCGTCGATATGCGTTATTGTATAAAAAAATTTGGTTTTTAGTCATGAGTGTTTTTTTTTAATATTGTTTCGTAACACAAACTTTTCCACTTATCTCGGTTTTTTGCGGTGGTCCACCAATCCGACTCGAAAGCATTAAGATTGACAGCCGTCACAGCTCAGGTAGTAGCTTCTTCCATGTTGCTAGTGGGTTCGATTCCCACTATTGATGAACACTAAAATTGAGTAATGTATCAAGTCAAAGTCAAGTCAAAAATTACTTTATTCAGTAAAATCACAAGAATCATTTAGAATCGTCTTACATACTAGGTGATTCTAGGTGCCAGTTCCACGTGACCAGAGCCTAGAAGAACGGGCAAGAAACTGTATTTGCTGTCTGGTTAATATATCATCAGCAATCTAGTTTTTAGTTCAAGCTTTGTTTATAAGATTTAAAGTGCGGTGTGTGATATGTCAGTAAATATCTATGTATCTCACTAATAATAAAATCACAAGTTAATGCCTACGTTACAGGATGCTTGTTTACTCAATTACTTAGTTATTAATGTAGCAATAAGTTTCAGGTTCCCCTCTACCTGTTATAATGCGGCAATGTGTGGGATATCGTCTATCATACAATTAGCGAGAAACAAAGCTTGTTAGTGTATACAAACGTTATAATGCTAGCTGGAAGTGAAAAAAATATGTTTAAAATTATTTAGAAAAAACTCTAGAGAAATAAACAGATTGAAATAGGTAATCTAGAATGATCTAATCTTTGCTTACAAAAATACAAAATGTTTTATTTTGGTAACATAAATAAATAATCGATTTTTAACAGTGGTAAACAGTTACAAAGCTTCAAATCTGGTTGAAAACCTCAAGATTAGTCATATCTTATCAAAATTATAAAATTAGTGCCAGTAATCAATTAATTAAAATAATACATTTTTAAGAAAACAAATATTAGAAAATATCCTAACGTTATCAATAAAAGGTATTAAAGTAACCCAAAAATAATAATTTAAAGACAAACTTTAAGTTTTAAGTTAATCAAAATAATTTGGATAATATAATAGTGTCTAAGTTTTGTTGTAAACTGTCACTCCTGGAAAGTTCATATAAAATCCAACATTTTTTAAGATAACAAATATTAGATATATCCTAATGTTATCAATAAAAGGTTTCAAAGTAACCCAAAGATAATATTTTGAAGACAAGTTTGTCTTAAGTTTTAAGTTAATCAAAATAATTTGGATAACTCAGACACTATAGTATCTAAGTTTTGTTGTAAATTGTCACTTCTAGAAAGTGTAAATTGTCATATAAAATTCATGCCATAAAACATGTCTGGTATGTTCCGCAGTAAAAACCCAACTTGAGATATTTTCACACGGTTAAAATTAAGTTTTATGTTCGAGTTAAGTTTTCAGTTTATGTTTATTTGGATAAATAAGAATAATAACTCGAATAGCGTAGGAATAATATGAATTTAGTAAAATAACTTTTTACACACGAAAAACAAGATGTTAATCCGAAAAGGTAAATAAAATAATATTTATGAACATTTAACTTCAACACACCGTCAAAGCTCAAAGAATAAGCAAGCTTAAGTGGTAGTTGGTTGACCATGTTTGTTAAAGAACCGACAATCATTAGAGCAGAAGTGGAGACCGCTTAGCAAGCGTAGTGTAGGTCGCCCTCCGGCGAGATGGAGCGACGATCTGCGGAGTGTAGCTGGCAAACACAACATGAGAAGAGACGAAGACCGGGCTCAGTGGCGCGTCTAGGGAATGACCCACGTCCAGCAGTGGACTGATATAGGCTGATGATGGTGAAGACACAACGGCACCTAGGTATCTGCAAACTAAGTAAAATGTGAACTTATTGTAGGAATAAGATTATCGTATATTTGATATAATATGTAGGTCAGTGTGGACACTGTTATGTATAATATTTGAAAGAAATTGCTTGTCCTGTTCACTACGTAGTTCAATAAATTTCATTAATTGCATTTATACGAGTAATTCTTCCTGCATTACAGTCTACGCAAAACCGGAGCTTATCTCAATGGAATACAGTTGAATTTAAATTGTATTAATTGTGACATAAAAGACAATTTTATTTTTGATCACTCGTATCGAGGAATCGAATGCTACCGCAGACAATGAGGTGTAATTACGATTTTCTCTCTTTAGCCACGTTTTTATTTTCTGTTTCATTTTATAAAAGAATCGTTCTGTTAGTTTTCTCTTTGTTGTGCACCGATGGGAGCTGGAACGGCTGAATGTGAAGTCTCTTTGTGTTCTCTTTTGAACCGGAATATAAAGGTTTTTTTTTCATCCTCTATTGTGATCTTTAACATACTTGATAGTTTGTAAACATGTGAAGAACATTTATGAATAAAATGCAGACACTTCATTGTACTTGAATGATAAGTCTGATCGTAAATACGATCGAAAATATATTACTTTTTTTTTAATAAATAATGTTGGACAATCCACACAACATCATCTAGCCCCAAGCTAAGCAGAGCTTGTGTTATGGGTACTAGAAGACTGACATACTTAATACAATATAATACATAGATATTTATTTGAGACTTTATTTACAAACAAACTTACGACTATACAGTATTTACAAAATGTACATAGTCATATAAAATACATAAGAAACAGTTGAACTATCTACAGACCGTTGCAAACGATCTATAGATAGTTCAACTGATCCAAATCAGTACCAATCGGAAGCGTACCCAAGACACTGGCTGCATTGCCGCGCTGAATAGCAATGCTGATACGTTGGGCCAGATACTCACCAGCCCTCGGGTCACGCGTCGCTTCGACTAGACGCCCAGAAATAATATATACATAGATAGATATTTTTTATTATACATATATGTAATACCCAGAACACCCGGAATAAATATTTGCAGAACATACAAACATTTATCCCGAGGTGGGAATCGAACCCGCAACCTTCCTCGTCGCAGGCGGACCATCGCCCACCGCGCCACATCGGTCGTCGAACTTAAATGGTAAAATTTGAATTCCACCTCTGCAATCGTAAAAGTAGCTGTAAAAGCTTGATCGTAAGTCTATTTTACTCTAATCGCATGAAATTAGCGTGAAGATAATTGTAAAATATCCTCGTAATTCTACAAAAAACAGAAAATACATAACATTTTACATTTTTGATACAAATAAATATCGAAGATAAGAATTTCGTCAAAAAACAATAAGATCTACTGTCTAGAATTGCATTACACCTACCAAACCATTTCTAGCACCGATACTACAGCACTAATATATTAGTTATTTAAACCAGTTCTTGTAAGACGAGGATCGGTATTTGCACGAATTGGCAACATCGCGCTTCGGCACACCACACGTCTCCACCTGTCGAAATGCAGACGTGCGAACTGGCAACGTAGCAAGAATTGGGTGAACACGGATATATCGTGAACGTATCGAAACAGTAATGCATTTGAGATACGCAGCGCTCCGACACCAGAGGGCTTAGTCCGAGGTTGCATTTTAAAACTCCCTACTCTCGAGCCGAGAGTCGTCTCTCGGATATCCATACAAAAACATACGGACATCCGAGAGACGACTGTCGGCTCGAGAGTAGAGAGTTTTAAAATGCAACCTCGGACTAAGCACTCAGAGGGCTTAGTACGAGGTTTCATTTTAAAACTCCCTACTCTCGAGCCGAGAGTCGTCTCTCGGATATCCATACAAAAACATACGGACATCCGAGAGACGACTGTCGGCTCGAGAGTAGAGAGTTTTAAAATGCAACCTCGGACTAAGCACTCAGAGGGCTTAGTACGAGGTTTCATTTTAAAACTCCGTACTCTCGAGCCGAGAGTAGTCTCTCGGATATCCATACAAAAACATAAGGACATCCGAGAGACGACTGTCGGCTCGAGAGTTTGGAGTTTTAAAATGCAACCTCGGACTAATACCTCAGCTTTACTGTCGAACTTTGCAACGTTAGCGCGCAGTGTACTTAAATACGTTACGTTTACAATTGTCACATTATTCGTGTTTAGCCCTCTGAATAAAAATCATATCTTGAAAACCCAAGTTATATTCGTCAAGTGAAATCGGGAGTCAGAGGCTTAGTTATTACACTCCCGGTCGAGTGGTCACGGTTTCGAATCCTACTCCACTCATTTTTTCTTTGGGTTATTAAAATCTTTGTAATTAAGTAGACATTTGGATCTCAAAAAACTATTCTTATTTAATTAAGTTTATTTGAAATTAAATAATATTATTTGAGTTACCTACCTGCTAAAACAGCATAATCTGCATTCAAAATAATTAATTTTGTCTATGGGGCAATATTTTCCTCTCCTACTTGACCTTTACCCAAGGGGTCTTTATTTTGAATTAACTGAACCCTAAAAGGGGTTTTACTTAAATGATAGACGAAATGTGATGCAAACCGTACTTGCGCTTGTGCGCCTAGAATTATGACAACCCTGGATTAACATTTAAAGTACACACGCTAGAGTTCAAGCTTAAACAGAATGTCAGAGTCTACGTCAGGATGGGTACCAGTGTTATACTGTTTATTACGATATAAGTTACTACAATTCTTAAGAACATTAACAAGTAAAGCAAGTTATATATCATAAGCAATATACGGCATCGCATCGCACGTCGCATCCGCTTTTGATGTGTTTACTTAATTTCAGGCTAGACGAACCTTTTTTTTACTTCAATTGATATCGTACATATATTACAACGAAAGTAATATATTTCTAAGTAATTATTATTTATCGTGCTGCTAAAATTTTAATTTATAACTTTTTCAATATTGCATGAAATAAACGTAGCCAAAATTACACAAAAATATAAAAACATGTAGGAATAATATAAAAAAATGCTTACAAATTTGAATTCGCGGACAAAAATATGGAACGACCCAGCGTAATATATTTAGCATGAACGTCTAGAAATTGGCCATAAATTATAGGGAGCGCACATTAACAATAGCTTAGACGATCATGAAAATATTTACAACGATATTGAACGATATTAACGGTTGGAAATTTCATATTAAATTTACAAAAAATAATATTGTGCATATTTCGTCCCAAAGTTCTCCGTTAAAATTCAGTAAAAAATTTCCATAAAATGTTTTATTCTTTGCTCAAATGTAGTTGCTCCAATTTAAAAATTTAAGCACAATTTTTGATAATGCTTGTGTTAACCTACTAGCTACTAATTCTACAGCTAAATTTAAGTTTTTTTTCTAATTTAAGTATAATTAATAAGATAAAGATAATTAAGGAATTGTCTAGTTTTATTAGTAGTACATAGGACCAAGTTCCATACACTTTTGGCCATTGCACTTTGGATTTTTATCTCAAGATGAGAGTATTTCTATCAAGGAAAGCTGGAATCAATTTCGTTGATGTGGCAGGTAGATTTTTTGAAGTTATGATAATGGTAATTCGCATGAGAGGCGTAAAAAGTGTAGATATAAATTTTGTTTCGCTGTAACGGTGCCATAACACGCACTCGAATAGATAAGTAGATTTTTTCGTTAAATTTATTGCTGTATGGATACAGGAAGGCTATTACACTTTTATATATGACTGCTCTTATTCTTAAATAGTATTTTTTACTTATAATAATAAAAATGTTTAAGCTTGTAGGTACCTATGTCTAAATTTTTGTTTGTATTCGTATCTAGATAGATACTTAGACAAAGACATAGACTAAGACGTCAACACAAAGATTTGTGTTGACGTCTAGTCTATGTCTTTGTCTAAGTCTGGGTCTGTGTCCAAGTTTGTGTTTGTTTCTAAGTCTCATCATCATCATCATCATCATCATCATCATCATCAATCTATATTAGTCCACTGCCGGACGTAGGTCTCTCCCAAGACGCGCCACTGAGCCCGGTCTTTGGCCCTTTTCATCTAAGTCTATGTACACAGATTTCTTAATCTAAATCTGCGTGTATGTGTCTAACTCACCCATTAAAGTGCTTGGTGGCAGAAAAAGGTATATTGCACAACTAAATATAAGTAAATAGACCGTGCTAGTCGGACGGTCACCTACGTTTGCATACTGGTACAGTTACCATTTATTACCTACGTGTAAAATAAGAGTATATTGCTGGCTCCTCTTGTTGACCTCGATAGTAACGTTAAAAGTAGACACGCAGACTCTAAGCAATAAAAAAACCCTTTTAAATTTGATTATTCTTCTTCTTCTTCGTGTCGATGATCTCAAACAGTGTTTTCCCATAACTTGGCCACTTCTATGGCGTTTTCAGTGGCAAATTTGATTATGAAAAATACTTATTACGTATGTAATATAGGTAGGTACGTTTTCATATTTATTTATTTGTTAGAACAGCATCATATGCATTTTTGGTATAATGGTAATAACATATTTAAACTAATATTAAAATTTCTTGTTCAATGTTCATAATAAATAAAGCAAACACTTGTTGCAAAAAAGTAGTGTATTATTATGAAAAAAATATAATAAATAAATAAATTAATATAAAATAAAAATAATGGTTGATTACACATAAGCAATCCGTAAAGTTGACGCGAATAATTTTGTAAGTAATTCATTCCTATTTTTTAATTATAAGTAAAGTTGACTCGAAAAACTGTTTTGTATGTGTTGACACTCTTTATTTTCTATACTACGTCGCAACGGTTAGTTGAGGTAGGTGTCTGGCATCGGTTAAGCTCGGGTTTCTTAATAAGTAACTTTATAGAGGTAATAGCGGATACTGTGTTGGCGATAATTTTATTAAAACGATGCAGAACACCCAACAACGAGAAACATAACTTTTATGTTCTCTTTTGATTCAACATGTTATATGTTTAACAAAGTGGTCAAAATTATACAAAGTAGTTTAAAAAATGTAGGCACTGAATGTTGCATCTTTTAAAATATTTGGTATTTATAAAATTCTGTTTTAAAACATGTAGTCAACTTTTTAGCTTTCTTACATAACATGCATTCATATTTATGCAGTTTCGCCCAAACACTAAATTCACAAAGGCATAACTCAACAAGCCACTTTAAATTGCAAATTTGATATCAGCGTAGCGCCATCTGTTTTTTGTATAAAACAACTTACTGTGCCATCTATCTTTTTTTCTGGAACTAAGTCGTTTCGAAGTTTTCATAATTTGAACACCAAAAGTTGGATAATGTATGGGAGTTGTTCCATTGCGAATTATGTAGATAACAAAATACTTTGATACTTTTTTTTTTAATTTTATAGGTTCTTAGAAACATGTTTCATGAAACTTTGAAACGTTTTTAGGATGGTGTTGTTTTTATGGTTCATCAAAAAGTTTTTAATTTATTTTGAAATTTTGGTTTGTTGGGTTTGTTGTAACTTATAAATGCAATTTTTGAATAATAATACGTTAATTAAAACCGGATGTATTTTACACAAAATGTTATTATAAGATTCCTGATTAGATTACTACTATGTTGTTTCATTGCTACCCATCGTTAAGATTTTAATTATTATTTTTTACGCGTGACCCGAGGGCTGGTGAGTATCTGGCCCAACGTATCAGCATTGCTATTCAGCGCGGCAATGCAGCCAGTGTCTTGGGTACGCTTCCGATTGGTACTGATTTGGATCAGTTGAACTATCTATAGATCGTTTGCAACGGTCTGTAGATAGCTCAGCTGTTTCTTATGTATTTTATATGACTATGTACATTTTGTAAATACTGATATTACTTTTTTTTATGAGAAACGTTCTGAAATGATACATATTTTATTTTAACGATTTCATTTCACAATAATTTAAATATATTTCATACAGTGATAATTATGATTTCCGATAGTGAAAATAAGTATCTACTTTTATCAAAATAATAAAAAAATAATATGGTTGTGCTTAGTACTAAACTTAAATAAATAAAATAAATATTCACGGACAATTCACAAATCACACTCTAGTCTCAAACTAAGCAATGCTTGTACTATGGGAACTAGATTGCTGATAGAATACTTATATGCATATTTTTTTTTTGAAAACTCATACATAGAATACCTACATAGAAACACCCAGACACGGAACAAATATTAATATTCATCACACAAACATTGCTCTTGGTGGGAATCAAACCCACGACCCACATGGACGCATGGAAGGTAGAGCTACTTCTAAGCTGTGACGACTGTCAATAACAAGAAACAAAGGTTATCTCTAAAATTACGTAAATTTAATTAACCGCAAAAATTTTCCACAAATTGCTTCTCAATGCATCGTTTAAAAATAAAATAAGCATTGAACAAAAGGTGTGTGGAATGTGAACTGGTATTATTTCATCTCAGTGGATGCTCCCATTCCATTGTTCGGTTTAATATACGGTCTTATCCGGGCTTTGGGCGATTCGGTTCATTGTTTACCCTTTAATTAATTTAGCCGCTAATCCACGATATTTTTATGAAGAAAATTTGCCAAGTACGCTGTTTGTTCCGAACTAGAGTTCTGTATAAAATTCATTGATGTGTGATGTGTGAATAACGAAACGGATACTGGAGTGGAGACCGCGTTTAGGCAAGCGTAGGACGCACTCCGGCGAGATGGAGCGACGATACAAGGCGTGTAGCTGTCAAAAACTGGATAAGAAGAGCCGAAGACCGGGCTCAGTGGCGCGTCTTGGGAGAGACCTACGTCCAGCAGTGGACTGCTATAGGTTGGTGATGATGATGATGATGATGATGATGGTGATGTGTGAATTGTCTGTGAATATTTGTTTGTTTTAATTAGATAATTCGTGGGATGTTTATGCGATGAACATAGATATTTGTTCTGGCCTGGGTTACGTGTATGTATTTACAAAAAAATATTCGTATTTTATCAGCAATCTTGTTCCCAGTTACAAGCTATATATAAAATACATAAGAAACAGTTGAGCTACCTACAGACCGTTACAAACGAATACCATAATAATAATAATAAACTTAGCAAGTACCTTGACTTGGCCTTCGAGATGACCGCCATGTGGGATGTTGATTCTACGATCATTGTTCCGATAGTCGTTTCGGCGAACGGTCTGATAGCGAAGAGCCTCGACCAACATCTAAAGAGGCTCTCGCTAGAAGGTTGGCTCAAGGGGCAGATGCATGCGGCAGTGATCCTCGACACGGCACGCATTGTCCGGAGGTTCCTCAATCTGTAGCCCTAACCACCGGTAGCTTGGGCCTTGCCCCGCTGCCGGCGGCAACCTAGTTTTAAGTTTTTTATAATATATGTATTTTTTATAATGTGTATTGTAAAAAACTTTTTTCTAAGTATTTAAATAAATGTGTGAATAATACTGAACCCTAGTAATTTATAAACAAGAGATACAAAAAGCATAAATACATTATTTACGTTCTAATAAATCCGTTTCGGATTAATACAGTTTAAAGAAATTAATATTTTTATTTGTTTTGTTTACCAAAGCACTGTTTTAAGTTTAATTCTGAGTATGAGAACACTCAGATAAATTGGAGATTGCTATAATATTGTTTATAGTTTTTGAATTAAAATTTTTGAAGTGAAAACTTCTTTAGCGGCGCTGGGTGGGTAAAAACTTTCAAACTCGCGTCAGGGTCACGTACGTCGAAAAAGCGTAAGATCTTATTTAATTTTTATACATTGCTCGTAAAACAAGAGACGACAAAAGAACACACTTGCGGTCACGCGACGTATGACTCAAACAATTAAATAGTGTTGTGGCGACATGACGTGACGATGACGTGGCGACATGACGTGACGTGACGATGACGACGAAGCCAACGAAGACACAGACACATTCGCGCTTGCGCGATGACGTGACGATGACGTGGCGACATGACGTGACGTGACGATGACGACGAAGCCAACGAAGACACAGACACATTCGCGCTTGTGTGTCTTCGTTGTCTTCGTCGTTGTGTCACATTCACAATGACATGACACAATCACGACTGTGGTTATATTTTTGAAGTGAAAACTTAAAAGTGAAAACACAACGTTAATATTGAAGTTTTCACTTCTGCCGGCACTCCCGGAGTGCTAGCTTTTTTTTTTGTTGTTATGCTTTATCAGGCAGACAATTTTATTAATATTACGTATGCGATTGGGTAAATGTAGATTCGGTTTGGACTTTTGATCCTTATAAGTAATTGCGTGATTAGAAAAAAAAAAGTATTTAACACAAAAATGTCCAAATTTAGCATTATTTATTTACATTTTTATTTTCGTTTCCTTAAAATACTCATAAAAATATAGACAGTTAAAACAACATATTACTTACAAGTATGGTATAGTACCTTCGAGTATTTCTTTTTGAAGACTACATCTTCTCTGAAATTGTCACGTGATCAATCGTTCAGAAATGTCATTTCCACTGGTTTTTTTTTATTTGTAGCGATAGTAGAATGTCAATTTGGCTAGTAAAGCTAGAAATGCAGCATTGAGATAAAAGCTTGTTTGCCCAGAAACACCGAAATGCATTTTCGTATCGAATCAAAACTCACATACGTTACGAACTGAGTGAAACGTGCGACCACACTTTGGATTGGAGATCAAAGACTTTTATATCATACGACATTCAGTTTATTAAAATAAATAAATATTCATAGATATTTTACACATATGAACTTGAACGATAGAATACTTATGTATATTTTTTTTGAAAACACATTCATAGAATACATAGTACACAATCAGACACAGGACAAATATTTATGTTCATCACAAACATTTGCTCTGGGTGTGAATCGAACCCACGACCCACATCATGGAAGGCAGAGCTACTACCAACTGAGCTGTGACGCCTGTTAAAAATGTTCTTAAGTTATGAACTAGGCTTCTAATTTAATAAAGGCTTTTAAAGACGATTGCTAATGATTCATCATTATCATCATTTCAGCCCGTTGGCACCCACAGATGAGGTTTAGGCCTCCTCCAAATTATGCCATTCTTTCTGACCCCTTTTGACTCTCATCCACTGAATCCCGGCTAGCTACATGTTTTTGGAGCAAATTGAAACACATGTTTCAATATCACCAATAATTAATTCTATCAAAAAAGTTTAATCGTATCGTAGCTTGTAAAAAATATTCTTTCCAGCAAAGCCAAAAGTGCGGAAAATGGCAAGAGTGATAAATAAAACCTCCTAGCTAATTGGAAAGCCAACATATAAATCAGAGACCACTCTCAGTGCCACCTAGTGGTGCCAAGGCACAAAAACAATTGCTCAGTGGTCTGGCAGACCGCCGTCTACAATTTTGAAATTTGGAAAGCTCTGAGGTTTTAAATTAACGAATTATTGATGGCCAGTATTGAGATATTTTGCTAAGAGTTTGAGCAAAAAGTTTTACTTACAAGTTTTATTCGATTGCTTTTTGTTTCTTTGAAATTTATGCTTCTACATTTTAGGTAATAGAATTAGGTTAGAGTTTTAGAAAATTCTACATTTCAAAGAAGCATTCAATTTCAAGTATAAAGTAGACTGGATGGTTGTTCTCGAAAGTTACATCAAGATATATTACTGACTGTATGAGCAGATTGAAATAAAAAACATTGCAAGATCCCTAGGCAAAATAAAATGTTTTAATTTTAGTTTCACTTTTTTTTATTATGCTTGAATTTTTACTTTATGCCGACCATTTTTATGTGAACATTATTATGATTAATAATCATACACATTTAATCATCATTGTTAGTAATTATTTCTACAAGAAAACAACCACTTACGGCCGGTTTCTGGAAACCCAAATCGCGATTGATCCGAGTTTGACACATAGTAATTATTTGATTTTTTCGTTGATCATCGTTCGAGAAACCGGCCGTTAGAATCCCATTCAAAATAACAATTCATAGCAACATCCCGCTGTTCAGAACTACTAAACTACCCCACACTGAGACAGTAAGCCTTGGATATAAATAAATAAATTAACTGGCCCATTTGCCGGACACGGCTCGGTGGGTGGAGTTACACTTATAACGCACTTGGGGGCCAATAAGAATGGCCCCTGTGTGCTTAGGTGAAGGTATCTTAAGAATTATACCTTTGTAGTCTTACGTTTTATTTTCTGCTTTTCACGAATGAAATTCGTAATTATGTAGTAATATTATTAATCTAAGTAAGTACTTATCCTTTTTTATTATTAGAATAAAAAATATATAATGTTTGTAGGGACTGTACCGATCATATAATATTTTTAAATACAAAAAGCCAGGTTATTTGAGAGTATCATAGCCTACATTATTTTATTTAAACCTAAAAAACTTACTTATAATAAGTAAGGATGAGCCGTTGGTTAAAATTAAAACAAATTTTTACAAATATAACATATTTAATAATAATTTAAATAAAAGTCACTCATTAGCTTATAACGTAGTACTCTTACAAACTTTCTTATTCGAACGCCTAATAAAATTTATCTTAGCGTGAAACATCGCCAAGATCTTAAACTATTACCAACACTTCTCTACAATTAAAGAGCATATCAAGCTCGTTTTACTTCTTGAATTGCATCACCCAACTTCAAACCCCAATGAGTTGCCAGCGCAGCTCGAATCAAGCTGCAAAACTTTACAAACAAACTCAATTTTGGCAATGTTCTGACAATGCTTTGTGCAATTTGCGCTCCAGTACACTGCACTGTTACATACGGTGTCATTGTTTGGGTTCTACACACTTGTTGTTCTTATCTCACGTGACCAACAATAAAATCAAAATAACTAACTAAGGACGTTGACACTACTATTACTGTCATCTCTATCAACTTGACTAATAAACATAGTTTTTTCAGATTTCCTAAAAAAAAAGGTTTGTATTTTTTTTTTAGTTTTAAACAAGGATGTTTGGAAAAATTACGGCTTTAAACGAAACTTTTGAGTGGAACAATTTTTAGACGACGCAATTTTTTGTTGATATTAAAATATCAGTGGCTAAATTTCTGTCAAAAAACTTAAAAAAAATTACACACGAGGCATTTTGACTTACATCCACCTAAAAACAATACTTGATGCCTTTAAAACTGTTACTGACCCGTAAATAGCCATAAACTTCATCAGACTCTAAAACGATCAAAACGCAGTCAGTCCAACCCGATTTTTCTGTATCCAATAACTAGAAAAGTTGAAAAGCCACTGCTTCAAAATCGATAGCTGAAACAAAACAAAAACCAATCGCAAAAACCGCAGCCAAGAGCAAACATAAAGTAAAAGTAAACACATGCATCACTCACGTATTTTCACCCATAACGGATACCGGGACGTATAAGTTTCCCGAAGGAAAAATGAGAAAGCGCCGGTAAGGAAAACCTAGAATACGGGTCGCGAGAAGTAAGCGAAGACAAGGAAATGTATGGAGAGCCGCCCATCCTGTTTATTGTAATGTCCTCAAACAGGGTTGATAAGTGATACCAATGATTGTAATAGAAGAGATCATATCATTACTAGAGTTAATGAGTTGAGTATTGAGGTTCACACTAAAATTCTTATATTTCACTAATACATTTCAATTCAACTGTTTTAGAACGGACAGTTTTTGTATCCTAGTCATTTTTAAAAAATAATATACTTTTTTTTCGTAGTAGTAGAATTAGAGTTAGTAGTAGTAATATTAGATAGATAGCCAACTGTTTCAGACAACCTTTGCACGGAAAGGAGAAAAATAGAAACAAAAACGGAGTCAGTAAGGGCTATATTTCACCGGGACACGACGGCGGCGCAACCAGTAGCCGCTACCAACAAAATGTACGTTTGGTTGCGCAACCAAACGGACACCAGGTGAGTATAACTCTCTATAGAGCTGTATACATTTTGTTGGTGGCGGCGACTGAGTGAAGTATAATTCAAATGAGGATAATTCAAATATTTTCACGTCAGCTCCATTCATATTTTGTTCGTATCTACAATCACATGCGAGATGCGAGCAAGCACCAGAATCATACCTGCATTATATTCGTACAGAACTTTTAACAATCTCGCGAACAAGAAATATTATTCATGAAATACTTTACGTTACTTACTGCCTGTGGTTACTTGAGACTTGTTAAAAAGCAATAAAATGGAGTTTTGTTATGTATTAAATAAGGCTAGGTTTATATATTTTTAGTAGTATTATGAGATTTGCACAAAGTATTTTGAGTATTTTGGCAGACTGGGTAAGACCTGGATGCAAAAAGCTCATGAAAGAAAAGAGTTGCGTTTGAAGGAGGAGGCTTATACTCACATAATAAAAATATTATAAAAAAAATATATCTATCTATGTAATGTATTGTATTAAGTATGTCAGTTTTCTGGTACCCATAACACAAGCTCTGCTTAGCTTGGGGCTAGATGATGTTGTGTGGATTGTCCAGCATTATTTATTTATTTATTATGGTCTATATATTTTGAATTACGTATTTCGATAAATTTATAAAAAATATTGTTTTTATCTACATAGGTACGTTTGCCTTAAGGCAAAAAAAAACCTTTCAACGGAACGTTTTTTTTGTTTAAATAATAGAATAATGTGCTTTAAATACCACGAAATAAAAAAATAGCAAACATCTGCATAAACTCAAAAAGATTTAATTTTTTTGAAAGAAAAAAAGATTTAATTTTTTAAAAATTTTAAATTCACAACTCGTGAATCCATCATCAAAAATATGTTTAGCCAGCATTATTTAATTATTTATTTATGTGATTGATTATTTTATTACCACGAGATAAACAATAATAATCTGCTTAACCTTAAAAAAGTTTTAAAAAGTTGTGTTCATCAAAAATAATAATGACAATTGATTTATATAAACTTGTGATGCTGACTGTACAGAGCAACACCCTACAAATTTGCAATTAAATATAATTTAAAATAATGTCAGAATACCTTGTTCTTTTGTACGATAAAAATAAACTGCATTTACTGGCAAAAGAACTAAAATTTTACTGGATTTTCTGTTAGAATTTTCTCTCTATTTTAAATACTAACCTAAGTATATTTTTACTTACTTCAGGTGTAAGTTAAAACTATTTTTTGTTGATTTTATTTAAAAATATATTAAAACAGCAGTAATCTGGAACTTACATTATAAGTATCATCTTGTTGTTCAGTTAAAGCTGCTGTAGCACTGCGGTAAATACAGAGAAACTTGCACCTTACGATACGACATATTAAGATTGATTATTGTATGTGTATGTTTTTTTTAGTCGCCACCGCACCGTCTGGACGCGTTATCATAATATTACGCTAAAGTTTTCCAAATTAATCAAATTCACACATTTATTTATAGCTCAAATTGAGTCTAGCGTTCACATAGATATTTCATAAAACTTTATAGGCACTTTTTGACTTATTTTAATATATGTGTATTTTGTATTACTGGTCGATGACGGTTGAAATCGTTTTTTTTTTTCATTTTTAGGTTTCCGCACCTAAAGGGTAAAATGGGACCCTGCCCTATCCGCTTTCATCAAGCTGTATCTTATGAACCCTGATAAAAAAAAACTTCGCCAGTTTTATTGTAAAAATCTATTATGCATGTTTTTTGTGTTAAAACATGTAGTTACGTGTAAAAGTCCTACGACACAGCTGCGGTAACATTATTTAATAGTTGTAGTTCCAACAGAGGGCGCTATCAAAGCACAGATAGCCGCACTTTGCGGACTGCGCTGAATCGCATTGTGTTTTACATTATGTTTCTAATATGAACTGCGTTAAACACCTTTTGTCCTTACTTTCTTTGGGCATGTGTATCGTGTTATTTATATGTACTTATAATAAAAAATATATATTTATGTAATGTATTGTAACTTCCAGTTCCCGTAACACAAGCTCTGATTAGCTTGGGGCTAGATGATGCTGTGTGGATTGTCCAGTATTATTTATTTATTTATTGAGAGCTTGGCAAATTTGTGGGCAAAAAGAGCATGCGGTACCCATGAGATGGACGACCCATGACGACCACGACCACTCTCTCAAGAGTGTTGTGACTAAGAAGAAACACCTTATGTAAGCTTTTAAAAATCAGCAGCTGTTATAAGGCAACAGTTAAGATAATCGAACCGAAAAACAGAACTAGATAGATTAATTGATTGATAAAAAGCTTGATATACAAAAAAAAAATGACTTTTTTATGCTATAAAACTTAAGTCCTTACCTACTTCTTTACAGTCTTTTTTTTTAAACTCAATAGGTCTTAGCTTAGAGATATATGAGCTAGATAATCTAAAGTTATGCCAGTAAAAGCTACACTTACCTCAGTTTATAGTTTATGGGAGTGACCTCACGTCTTAGAGTAAAGTACCCTCTGAGGGCTTATTTCAACTAGACAAATGTATATCAAAAATTCTATCGATCTTGAATGAACATTTGTACAACGTAGTGTCACCGTAAAAATGCTAAAATACGCGCCATTTTAGCATTTGTCGTTGGAGTTCAAAAGAATCGAAAAGTAATTGAGTTACCATTTGCTTGTCATTTTGGAAAATAACGATTTATACTCATAGAACTATGAGCTAAATTTATATGCAAAAGTTATACAGTCTGCAAACCAGTTTTAACCAGTATTTACCAAGGATTTAAAGTCTCTAGTTAATGTATAATATGTAATTACATTGATAATTTAAGTCAAAATGAAAATTTTGTATGTATTTAGTCCTGAATCACTTTTTTCGAGTTTTTTATACAGTTAGTTATATGCGCATTTTTATCATGAATATAGCGATTTCGTTTGCGCTATCCTTTTGTCGCATAAGAAAAATATGTTCTATGTCACTAGAAAAAAGCTTACGTACCTATAATCGTAATATTAATTTCAGCTTTTCTTTCAAGTTTTCTAAAAAGCGATGACCGTCATTTGACATAAATGTAATTGCTACCAATAATAATTGCATACATCACGCTGTAGCTTAAACTAAGCAAAGCTTGTAATATAGAATCTAAATTGCTAATAGAATATAATACTTACTTACCTTTATAATATTTTTTTTGTAAATAGATACTTACATAAAATACATAGTAACACTCATACACAGAAGAAACATCAGTGCTCATCATACTAGCGTTTGTTCTCGAGGAGGATCAAACCCACGACCAGCATGAAAGGTAGAGCTACTATCAACTGTGACTGTCAATAGGAATACAACTGTGTTTACTGTGACAGAAATCTAGTAAAAAAATCTGTGAATTAATTAAATTCCGAGTAATACTCACCACGTTTCAAAAATGAAATATGTTTATTAATTATAATTTATTTATGTAACATAGTTTAAAATAACTGTGATATCTTTTTAAAGAACCTTGTCCTAGTCCAAAAACTTTGTCCTAGTCCAAGTTTTTTCGGGAAAACGGTCAGAAAACAGATAAAACTAATCCCATCAATATACGAGTATTAAGGAATCCACAAAGCAAAGTAAATTACTTTCTCTTACCCTGCGTATGCGAAAAACTTCCGTAGGTAGCGTCACAGCTTAGATAAGGCAGCTGGGTCACTTTGATAATGTGAATGAATGAATGAATGAATAACACTATAATGTACACACAAATTACACCAAACAAAATACAAGAAGAACAATAGTTGTAAAATAAATGCACAATGGGCGGCCTTATCGCTCAATAGCGATCTCTTCCAGGCAATGTGGTGATATGGTTTTATTTTTGTGAAACTTTTTTGAACTACAATACATTTTAATTCAAGAATTGCAAATTATTTGCACTAAGTAACATGGACGTGGACAAAGTATTATCATAATGTTACTTTGTTAAATAATAATTAATACTACTAAATAATTAATAGGTAAGTACTACTAATAGACAAAATAATTCGTTATAAACTTAAAATAATCAATTTTTTCGTTTATTCAATTACTTTGTAAATATGTATATTATTTGTAGTATTTATATTTTTAATTTAAAATTATACATTAGTAGGTAGAAATTGAGCGACCTGGATCAAGACATATCCAGTTCTCTCAATTTCTATTATTCATCTATTCAATTTGATCTATTCATCTATTCAATGTGATCTATGTAGGGTAATTTTATCTATTAAATTTGATCTATTCAAAGTGATTTCATCGATTAAATTTGATCTATTCAAGATGATCTATTCAAAGAGTCTTATATTCAAAATGTACTTGATCTATTCAATGTGATACATTCAAAAATGATGTATTATTTATTTATTTATTAATAATTTTCATGTTCAAGAATCAAATGTGTTGTTTATTAAAAATAGGCCTCTGTTTATTTAAATTTTTATTTTAACTTGACCTAGATCAAGACATATCTAGTTCTCTCAATTTCTATTATTCATCTATTCAATGTGATCTATTCAAGATAATTTCATCTATTAAATTGTATCTATTCAATGTGATTTCATCGATTAAATTTGATCTATTCAAATAGTCATGTATTCAAAATGTATTTGATCTATTCATGGCGATCCATTCAAAATGATGTATTATTTATTTATTTATTAATAATTTTCATGTTCACGAATCAAATGCGCTGTTTATTCACTTAAGGAAGCGTCAAACTGAGTATTGTCTATTTTAAATTCAAATCTTATATAGACAGAATGCTTCACATTATTTGACTCAAAATCAATAAAAATATCAAAGCCTTTTCAATATTACCTTCCCTCATTGATAAGACAATCTTCATTTATAAGTAAAAAACTGTGTCTATATCAAAGAACATAACTCCTTAAATTTGAGTCACTCAATATCGGAATTCACATGTTCGTCATAGAGATTTAGTCTTAAATTTACTGAATCTTGTTTATATACAATTAATAAGTTCGTGTGGTCATGAATTAATTGTTTAGGTACTTTTGAATAAGTTTGAGATAAGTAAAAGCAATCAATATTCTGATGTCTCTCCATAGCAAAATAGTTCTGGATATTAGTTTCATTCTCACATGTTACGTCATTATAGATCTTCTCAACGCTCCATTAGAATGTATTACTTCAACACTTGCATTAAATATAAATAAATTTGTATGATCAACTCTTTTCAAAACTTCTTTTAAGAATAAATACTTAGGTTGATAAGCTGTTTTAGAATATAAATATATATTTTTAAACTTAAGTTCATTGTGATCTAATAAAAGACTAACCATAACATTAGTTTTTCCACAATTTGATGGACCATAAATTATGCTGCGTATTGAATTCGGTAAAAGAGGACTATGTCTAACACCTTTTTTGTTATTATCTAAGTTTAAGTTGCTTATTTTCAATGACAAAGTCTGCTTGATGAATTTTATTACTGAAGAAAATGATGTTGCCTTCGCTAGCTTATTTTACTGTGTGCTTTATTTAATAAAATCAGTACTATTTATATTGTTTCAGAAATAAGTCAAATAGGTTCAGAACTTATTTATTTGTCATGTCAGAGTTTTAAACAACTTTCGTTGTAATGATTCAAAATCTAATCATAGCAGTTAAAAGCAGTTTTTAGTTTTAACAGCTTAACTAGCGAAAATTATGTCATCAGTTTCAAGATTAAATTGCAGAGCAGTTTTATTCTCTAATCAGTTAAAAAAAGTATGGTATATTTTATTTATATAGGTACAGTTTAAGTATCCATTGAATATCAGTATTATTTGCTAAATATCTATCTTCAGAAAATAAGTCAAATAGGTTTAGAACTTATTTATTTGTCATGTCAGAGTTTTAAACAACTTTCGTTGTAATTATTCGAAATCTAATCATAACAGTTAAAAGCAGTAAGCAGTTTTTAGTTTTAACAGCTTAACTGCTTAAAATTATGCCACCAGTTTCAAGATTAAATTGCAGAGCAGTTTTATTCTCTAATCAGTTAAAAAATGTTATGGTATATTTTATTTATATAGGTACAGTTTAAGTATCCATTGAATATCAGTATTATTTGCTAAAGAATTATCTTCAGAAAATAAGTCAAATAGGTTCAGAACTTATTTATTTGTCATGTCAGAGTTTTAAACAACTTTCATTGTAATGATTCAAAATCTAATCATAACAGTTAAAAGCAGTAAGCAGTTTTTAGTTTTAACAGCTTAACTGTCTTAAATTATGCCATCAGTTACAAGATTAAATTGAAGAGCAGCTTTATTCTCTAATCAGTTTAAAAATGTATGGTATATTTTATTTACATAGGTATAGTTTAAGTAGGTATCTATTGAATATCTGTATTATTTGCTAAATATATATTTTAGTAGCTAAATAACTTATTAAAACAATAGTAATGTATAAGAAACTTTATTTATTAAAAAAATATACATCATTATATAAAAATATATATTAACATTCTATGATTAGGTGATAACGTACAAAATTTCAACTGATTTCATTAATAATTATAAACATATGAATAGTATTCACAACAATAAAACATAAACTATAAACATATTTCAGAAGATAGTATCACAATGACCCCATGGTAGTGTATGAATTTGATCCTGTAGTGTTTGTCTTTTATCATCGTTCTTGTTGAGAAGTTGTTTAGTAACCTCTTGTGTATATAATACATGTTTCATCGATTTTATTAACTTCATCTTACATGTTGAACTGATTTTGCCCCCATTATATAAAGTATTTCTATAATCACTCATTTTTAGTTTTTTGGTTACTGCTTTAGTTACACCTTTTGCCTTTTTTATGTCACATTTTACGCTATTAATACAATATAATTTTGCTCTGAGACCAATAAATTCTGTTATTATATCTCCCCCCATTTCATCTTTGAATAACCCAGGAACTTTTTCATTTATATTTGGAATGTTAAACTAATTCGATGCTGCAAAGTTACTAGTATCAAACTTAGCAATATTATTTCGCATATCTTTGTAAAAGTCTTCAGTAAATATTAAATAGAGCAAGCTATCTGTATCAGTGTAGCAGAGTTGTGCTCGGTCTTTGTATTTAGCTTTGATAAAGTCGTAATGAAAGTGATACATATGTTGTTTAGCATACTCTAAAACTGTGAACCCTATATAAATTGGTCTATCCACAAAATTTTCTGAGAAGACTGCAATATTTTTTACAATAGGCTTTGTGATTAATTTTTCAGCTGTGAGATGTTTATTTGTAACGTTCTGATTTTCTGACCATTTTGTAACTAGTTTCACATCTAATTGTTTTCTTTTATTTTCTATAGTCTTGCCAAATATTGAGTTATTAAGCAATTTGAAAAAGTCTTTTTCGAATGTTGTTTTTGAAGACTGTCGTAAAGAAGTGTTAAGATCTATGTAAGATTTCAAAAAATTGTCTTGTTTAAAACTTAGAATGCGATGTATTTTTATTAATTTAAGACCATGTGTAAGACATTGTTTTAAATGACTATAATGAATCACATAATTGAATTTATCATAAAGACTAGCTATTAATTTTATGTTTTTGCTTCCTGGGGGTATAAACTTCTCAGGAGCGAATGGTAAATCTTGATGCTCTTTATGTAAATTATCTGGGTATGATAAGTCAACTTCTAATATATAACCATAGTCATCATCATCAGAAATGTTCATAACATCAAAACTTTTTATATTTTGTGAAGATAAAAATTTAAATTGAGATATAGGAAATTTTTTTGTCATAGCATATCCATATAAATTATTACAATCTAAATACACTAAATAAGATGATGGTGTAGATTTGAGAGAGCTCGGTAGATATTTATTAGACGCTATAGCATGTCTTAATGAACACTGAGCTAAGCCTCCTCTTATACCTTTCTCCAACATTTCATACATTTCAATATCATCGATCAATTCTAATTGAACATTAGTATGAAATAACATTGCATCCCAACTTAGACTAGGTGATGTAACGTAATACGTAGGGTCCAGTTTATAATACTGCAAGCTTGTCTTTCTAAATTTTTCAAATATGTCACATAAAAGGAGAACATCGGTTTTCAAATATAAATCAGTATATTCTCCAAGATTGTTTATATTAAAGTACTTCCACACCATACATGCGTGTTCATACTCACTATCGCTTATAGGTTCTTCATTCAATAAATTATAAAAATCATTTTTACATGGTAGCTTAGTTTCTTTAAATTTCAACCAGTTATCCATATAATTGTATGGGTAAATACCTTTTTTTTGTAATAAATTAAACTGTTTTTCATCTTTAAAGTGTCGAGATAAATGAATGAAATCTGTAGGTGATAAACTTTTAGCTAGCATATCAAGGCTTGAGCTCAAAAATTGAAAGGAGTCAATAAATTTAATTTCGATAGAACGAGAACATCCTGGTGCATCAATTACTTTTGTAATTGTGAGATATTTTTCTTTTGTTTTAGGAATAATTTTGACTGCACCTTTATATCTCATTAATTCTTCTATAAACAAATGTGAGTCATAGCCAGATAAGTTATGAAATATAACTGGAATGAATGGACACACTTTGTATATCAAGTTACAATAAGAGTGTGCCGCACCTCTAAACTGAGATGTAACATGATCATGGTCTCGTACTTTATCATCAAATAAAAGTTGTTTGCATATATGACAAGTTGTAGTATTCTGATATTTTAATTCTTGATCGATAGTTAAAGATGACATCGGCTTTTTATCAAGCAAAATGTTTTGAATACGTAAAACATCTTTAATTAGTTTTTTAACGAATACTTGAACACAATCAACACCTCTATATGAAACATATTTGTTTAGTTTTTTATTATGAGAACAACATATGTAGTAACCAAAACAAGAAGGTTGATGTAGCTGCAATGTTTCAGTATTTTGAGACTTTCGTTCTTCACAATTTGATAACAAACACTCAAAATCAGCATAAATAACAAAATTAATTTTTTGCTGTCTCTCATAGTTTTTAAATTTCAAGAAAGTGTTTTTATTAGGTAATACACTTGAAACACCTTTGCAATCGTGTGCTATGAACTTAGCTTTATTTGAAAAAAATTGAATACAAGATTCACATAAGTATAGTTTACCATTATGCTGAGTAATCTGATGCTTTACTAATTTAGTAAGATCGTTAATTAAACAGTAGTGACCTTTATTATTACGCTCAATATACAAAAGATTGATATGATCAAGTTTGCGACTCTTTGAAAGATAAAGCGGTCCAGTGACTTTATTTTTCTTATCTAGTCCATAAATATTAATACTTATGTCTGGATTATTTAATTCAAATAATCTTATATCTGAGTACGTTGGTGGGAATGACATCTCTCTTAAATTGAAAACAGAAGAATAGTGTGGATATGATTTCACTCTGCACACATTTCTTTTCGATGGGTATAGTCCAGCTACTACACTCCAAAGAAAGCAGTGATTATCAGAATTACGTATATTAATACAGCTTTTCGTATTCTTAATAGATTTCGGTAGTTCTATGTATGAACCTCCTCGCATAGGACTATACTTATTAACATTTATTTCTAAATGACTCATTGATGAATATGACCAACCAGACTCACACAGCTCAAATTCTTCTAACCTCGTCTTAAAAGTGTTTATTAAATTCATAAATAGTTCATTCAAATCAGAACATTGATATACTATTTCAAGTTTTGTATTAAACGACTTAAGTTGATGTTCATTTGACTTTGGTAAAGTAAAATATGCGTATAGTTCAAAGTTCAGTTTAATACATTTATGTGTCTTTAATGAGAACTTTATTAATTTAATGAGATCTTTCTTATTTTCAATCAGGAACGCCTCTGGTGTGAGGTACTCGACTTCCTGATTAGTGTTTAGACGATAAGTAACTATTCGATTTTTGAATGCTGTAGTAATAATGTCTATATTATGAAAACGAGTCTTTAATAAACAATTTGATTTATGTAAATTGGTTCTCAAATGATATCTGTACTCATTGTGTGTTAACTCTATGCGACATTTATCGCATTCGACTTTTTCACTTGTAGGGAGCAGGTCTGTGAAAGAAAATTTAGAAAATAGAATACAGCATTTATTCAATATAATGTGTTAATATTAGTTAAAAGTGTACAGAATATTTATAGACTATTAAAAAAGATTACAAAAATATTTAAAAAAAAAATAGATGATTACATTTAGATTTACTTAATTTATGAATAAGCACCATACCCACTTAATATATCAGGCCGACAGTCTTTAAACTCTCTACGAGTTTCTTTAATGAACTGTGTGAGGTGCTCCCACGCTTTTGTTTTTTCATCGGTTTGATTTTTTATTGTGATAATTGCATGTCGCCAGCGGTTCATCGGCTGAATATGTTTTATCTCACTGCAATTATACACTTTTAATTCAATAAAGTGTGTTCCGATTTTGTTTTGATCGGTTTGTCTCGACACTCCGCTGGCGACGCGTTTATTGAAATAAGATGTTATAGGCTGTGCTTTTTTACCGGGCTTTGGTGTTGTCAATACATCATCATCACTATCGCTTCCGAATATATTGGAAGCCGATGTTTTTTCGCGATGGTGTTCAACAGCAGCGATGGTCTTCACACGTTTTTTTTCTTGTGAAGCGGATCCTCCTTTATGTGCACCATCTTTAAAATAAAGAGTTAGTGTTAGTGATGTCTTCTCGTCAAACGCGCTAAACATTTCTGAATTTGTCTTCGAGCTGAACTTATAAATTTTACTAGATGATGCCATGCTTCCGTCGCGTAATCTGTTCGGTTCTTGATTATTAAATCTAAACATTCTAGTTTATTGGGTTTTATTGTTTCGCAGTTGTATGTATTCAGAACGATGTAGTATTTCCCCTGTTTTGATGTATGAGTTTGTCGGGTGTAGGCTTTTGGATGCTTAATTGTAAAATATGAGTGCATTGAATAGTTACCATTCTTATGTGCTCGCTGTTCACCCTCCTCATCTTCGCTTTCTGACCCGAAAAGCTCATAGAGTGGTGGTTTCTTTGAAGTTGATGGAGCCACACGAGATTTCCGCTTCTTGAGAGTGGGGGATGGTGTGTGCCTGCTGCTAGACACACCCCGTTTTTTTAATGTACCAACTCTCTCAACATCTCGAGCACGGTGCGAGGTTGAAGGCTCTTCTTCGGACGACGATAGGTTTGCTGAGTTTTTAGACCTAAAACATAAAAAAGAAAATATTTAATTATGAATAGATAAAAGATGTGTTATAAAACTGGGGTTTGATAGCTGAATAAAAGTATTCAATGAAATATCTATTAAGTATTAATAGAACATAGTGAATACTTAGATCAATTGAACTAATAAAAATATTAATGATATGTACTTACATCTCGATTTTGTAGTAAAAATTAAGATTATTGTGAAGACTGATAAGATAGATCCTCTGGGTTGTAATGAACTAAGTCCGACCTCTTCCCGTCACTTAAATAGTATCATTCCACGTGCACTTTTCCATATTTGGGGAACATCACGCGGTGAATAAATGCATGTTCGACTAAAAATTTGGTTTTAGGCTAGGAGTACAGATTTCATTGTGTTAGCATATTATTTGTTACTATGATACAACTAGTGTATGTCTATGGTTTCATATATAAAAAAAATCAGATTGAGTTTTATAAATCGTAGTATACACCTAGGTTTTCATACACTTTTATAACGACAATAAACAGATGTCACAACACATGTTTAATATAGATAACATTGTAAATCTTAAAATAAGTTAGGTACTTGTGTGTAAAAGTTGTACTCCACCTCAACTCTATATTATAATCTAAAAGTAGTATTCAACTTATTTTTTCTGTAATAAAGCATAAAAAAAATAACACACTTCTATAATAGGTAGTAGGGTTACTAAAAAAATGTGATAACCATTGCTTACATAAACTTAACAAGTTTAAGTCTCATTGCTTGCTATCAACGGTTTGACTATCACACGATGTAGTATAAACGAGCAGTGTGACTAGCTTATGGAATCGCTCACATTTCGATATGATTATAAGATTTTTGTATGATACCCCTCCATCTCCATTACACTGCAATAAGGTATGTTATGATTATGTTATCATATGATTTTGTCAGCACAAAGCCTTTATGAAAATAATCGTTGAATTATGAACTCCATCTACGAGAAACGTTTTTATATATAATGGGTGGTTTTTTAAAGAAGAATGTTAAATATATTTACAATTATTTAAGAAACGGTTGTCTCGTCTACAATAATGTCGGTAAGATAAAAGATAATTTTTGCTTACTTATTATGAATAAATAGTATTTTAATATAACAAGCTTTATGTATAATTAATTGATAATTTCTTATTTTCAGTATTCGAATTGGATCTTATCTCCACCTATCACACCGAACCCACCGAACGATGTTAGCCCCATGAGAGTTTTTGATAGTAGTAGATTGGAAGATATTACTCCTAATACAACGAAAAGTAAAATGCTGACATCGAGCTTGAAAACTAGCGTCTGCGGGTTTAAACTGATTCGAATTGAAATCTACGATGCTGATCAATTTGCAACAAGAGAAGACTCATCCTGCAGTTGTAAAGCCGAAATATGTGCGCAGCATGTGGTCACCAATTTTTGTTCTGACATCATATATTGTAAGATCAGAGACATTTTAAAATCAATGGATAGTTCAATGTATATAAATTTATAGAATTATTTTAATAAAAATACTTGAATCGACATGATCTTTTTTATTTCTGAACATACTTTATTAAGCAATTGGTAATAGATAAAACATTGAGGAAAATTATTAATAAATAAAATAAATAATACATCATTTTGAACGGATCACCTTGAATAGATCAAATACATTTTGAATACATGACTCTTTGAATTGAATCAAATTTAATCAATGAAATCACTTTAAATAGATCGAATTTAATAGATAAAATTATCTTGAATAGATCACATTGAATAGATGAATAATAGAAATTGAGAGAACTAGATATGTCTTGATCTAGGTCAAGTTAAAATAAAAATTTAAATAAACAGAGGCCTATTTTTAATAAACAACACATTTGATTCTTGAACATGAAAATTATTAATAAATAAATAAATAAAACATCATTTTTGAATGTATCACATTGAATAGATCAAATACATTTTGAATATAAGACTCTTCGAATAGATCATCTTGAAATAGATCAAATTTAATCGATGAAATCACTTTGAATAGATCAAATTTAATAGATGAAATTACCCTGAATAGATCACATTGAATAGATGAATAGATCAAATTGAATAGATGAATAATAGAAATTGAGAGAACTGGATATGTCTTGATCCAGGTCGCTCAATTTCTACCTACTTACATTATTGCACCATATTTGTTTGCACATCTGCTATTCTACAATTTTTTTTGCAAACATGGCATTAAAAGTCATAATTTTAGACTAAACCAGCTGCCGAATAATTCACTGTGCCAGAGCAAGTCATAAAATGCGCAGTTCCAATAACCTCTATATAAACCCCGGAGTGCTTGACGGTCAGTGCGCAGATTACTGACTAACGAGATAACTTTATTAGTACGTCACTAATCTGTTAGAAACTACGACTAACACTTTGTTTTTAAATATACATACATATAATAGTCATATTGTTTCTTATGTAGGTATTATATATATACTTAACTATGTACATTTTGTAAATAAATAATGCTGGACAATCCACACAACATCATCTAGTCCCAAGCTAAGCAGAGCTTGTGTTATGGGTACTAGAAGATTGACATATATACATACATTACATATATACATTACATTACATATACTTACATTATATTACATATTTATACAATAGGTACATTACATAGATAGATATTTTTATTATACATATAAAATACCCAGAACACTCGGAATAAATATTTGCAGATCGTACAAATATTTATCCCAAGGCGGGAAGCAACTATCCACCATCCGCGTCGCAGGCGGACCATCGTCCGCCGCGCCACATCGGTCGTCAATTAGTCCTAGTCACAGAAATATACTTTCAGGAAAGAAGGATCACATAATTGTTTTATATACGAAACACCTCGGGACTAGAGCTTAGAAAAACGGGCAAAAAACTTACGGCCTTGTTCCTACTGTTTTTTTGTAAAATCCTTGCAAAAAAAAAAACATTGAATTAAATACATTACAAGTTCAATAAAAGCCTAAAAATAACAGTAAATTAGATTATTGTCTTTAGAAACACATCGCAGTCTTCATTTAGGTTTTCATAACACATCTAAAACGCAGTACGCTAAGTAAGTTGCCATGCTTAATTAGTGTTCTGTTAAGTTAGACAGTTAGCGATACAATCTAATGCAATCATACGGGCTTTGCTTAGCTAGTTCATAGAGCACAAGCTAGCGCCGTAAATTGGATAGTGTAAATGGATCTTTACATTCATGTAATTTTTATGTGACATTATGATTATCCACAACATAACATGATGAACCATCACAAAATAGTTTTGATTTGCACAGTTTATAAATAGGAAATCAAACAGAAATTAAAAAATAAATAGTCTTAGAGATTGTAGTTTCTACAAAAGTTATCACGTAAATACTAGCACTAATTCTCCTATACGCAGATTGTACCAATTACCTACAGAAATAAAAGCAAAAAACACGTACCTACTTTGTCAATATATAACATTGCTATAAAATAAAAAAAAATGTTGTCCGAATTCCAACTAAAGAAAATGTATAGGCGACAATGAAATTGGTTTACCACTCTAAGACTGAATATCATTTGCACGTACAAAACATCAAGGGCTATTTTCGCTTGACAGATTAATAACTGCTACCTCAGAATCTGTCAATCTGTAATCCTTAGTGAATAATTATGTTACTGGGAGATGTCATCAGAAGTGGTAAACCACTTTCCTTGTCACCTATACACAAACAACGTAACGTGTATAACTCTACGAAGGCTATTCTAAGCCTTATAAATACGTCCTAACTTCAGAAACAATAAACAAAGTTGAATGGAGCTACATTTCGTAATTAAATAGTTGCTTGTTTGGTCTTACAGTAAGTCGGTCCTTGATTTAACATGACCGATTCGGCCAA
This sequence comes from Ecliptopera silaceata, assembly GCA_932527185.1. Taxonomy (NCBI): domain Eukaryota; kingdom Metazoa; phylum Arthropoda; class Insecta; order Lepidoptera; family Geometridae; genus Ecliptopera; species Ecliptopera silaceata. Next base: position 1,699,781 of record OW052205.1, on the reverse strand, counting down.
CACACAATCCTATTATAAAACTGTAAAAGAGCCAAAAATTCAAAATTGAAGATTTGCAAAAAACACGTATGTACACGATTTTCCAAAAAAACATTTTTTTTTAATATGCTGTTTGCTATTAAAAATATTTTATTTAGAGCGGCTATCGCAGCTATGGGATACGAACTTCCATACTAAAACGACTGTTAATTATCTGTGTTAAAACTTTTAATCAATGTCAAAATTGTCTACTCATATAACAACTGACTTGACTGATATATTTCTAAATAAACGCATCGTCACTTAATATCAGGTAGATTGCGGTCAATCTTTTGACTAAAACTTGTAAAAAAACACTTCACATTGCCTGTAGTACTAACGGGCCGAAGCTATATAAAAATAAGAAGACTCAACGTAATAAAACACTATAATGCAATTATGACAATGAATAAATATCAGTCCATAAGAAAAACCTATAATAACTGTGTCACAGTCTGTTACATATTATCATACGTCTATCTACGTCTTTGCTACGTTTGCTTCGTAAGTCTCAGAAGCCATTTTAGTATGCATGCATACAGAAGTCACCAAACGCTAGCCAAAATCTACTACGCTTGTCTCCTATCCTATCTGATTCTACAAGGTAACACACAAAACGTCAAGCAAAATTAACCCTTATTTCAGTGTCATTAGGTTCTTATCGACCGCATATATAAAATGGGAACTTAGCGGCGTGAGTGTAACTAGTGATGCGCTATCTATCGATATCAAGAGGGTTTATTATTTACGCTATGCTCGTTCAGGTGTTATGTTAGATATTTGAATTTGTGATATCATTATCAGATTCACATATTCTTAGTGTTTGCGTGTAGTCGTAGGCTTATTATTGTTATTTATTTTCGTTATTACTTTTCTTACCTTCTTCTATTATTGATTTGTTAAATTGGATAATTAATTGTATTAGTATCTTATTTATTTTATATAATATGTAATTATATGTTTATTTTATAAGATGTATGTAGTACCTATCTTTAATAAATAAATAAATAATAAATAATGCTGGACAATCCACACAACATCATCTAGCCCCAAGCTAAGCAGAGCTTGTGTTATGGGTACTAGAAGACTGACATACTTAATATAATACATTACATAGATAGATATTTTTTATTATACATATAATACCCAGAACACCCGGAATAAATATTTGCAGAACATACAAACATTTATCCCGGGGCGGGAATCGAACCCGCAACCTTCCGCGTCGCAGGCGGACCATCGCCCACCGCGCCACATCGGTCGTCGAATAATTAAGTACGATAATTATCGTAATTGGCATACTTAGCCGATTTAATTAAAGTAAATAAATAAATTTTATGATTGCTAACTGTTTAGTTTTGCTGGGGTAATAATACTTTTAAAATAGTGGAAAGATATTGAAACACTATTTTTGCAGAAGAAGGTATCTGCTTATCTAGACTTCGATTAAATTTTCCACAACAACTAAATAATTATTGCGTGCAAAGACGCAACTGGGTGATTTAGAAAAACATATTTGATTCTCGCTAAGCTCGCTTAATCAAGTTGCTCGCTCAGTAATCTGTCTTAAGTCTAAGACTAGATGGAGTTATTTCATAGGAATATTTTTTCTGACTTTTTTTATTTGCTGTGGGTCGTGGGTTCGATTCACACAATGTTTGTATGTTTAAGATAAATATTTGTTCTGGTCTCGGTGTTACAATGTATTCTACGTTTGTATTACTAAAAACTAAGTACATAAGCGTAGTGTAGGACGCCCTCCGGCGAGATGAGCGACGATCTGTGGAGTGTAGCTGGCAAACACTGGATGAGAAGAGCCAAAGACCGGGCTCAGTGGCGCGTCTTGGGAGAGACCTACGTCCAGCAGTGGACTGCCATAGGTTGATGATGATGATGATGAAGTACATAAGTATTATATCAGCAATCTAGTTCCCGTAGTACAAGCTTTGCTTAGTTTTGAACTAGAGTATATCATAATGTCCATAAATTATTATTTATTATATGTAGTTTAAGCGTAATCGACGTTTACTCGATACACCGGTTCGATCGATGCAAACACTTGACACAGCACTATTAGCAGAGCACTCGACTGCTGGGCATATCTTGATTGTACGCTCAAACACTTCCCTACACATTTGCGTACCGTTTTGATTCAATCTCCTCTGTTTACTGGCAGATAGTTAAATTAACTTACGGATACGCTACTTGAATTTTAGGTGCGTTTAAGATAATTATTAATTAGACTTATTTTTTGACTTGGATACTTAATACAATAATGTTTGTTCTTGGGTAAACCCGTGTTGGGTTCCTATTTAATAAAATAAATAAAATATTTATAAAAATAACAATATAAAAATTATCGAATAAAAGTATTAATTTAAATTTATTTAATTTTTAGTATTTTAAATTAATAAAATAAAAATTATTTCTTAAGTTTTCAAAACAAATGATTGTTCTTGGTAAGTATCAAACCTACAAGTGCCAACTGGGCTTTAACGTCTGTTAAAGTCAAGTCAACTGCAAGGTTCCATTTTTTTCTGTTTTTATATTAGTCTGACTGCAGTACTGAAGTAATCTAAATAAAAAAAAAATAACTTTATGTACCAGTTCTGATATATTTGTTACCAGGCCTTGCTTCTGAGCTATTAAGCAATTTCCATATTCGTCAGGACTGTCAGATCAATCTCAGTACCAAGCACTTTCAGACCTATGAATATGTATGACATGGCGAACGAAAACCATGTTAGAATCAGCCCTCACTATCTAGTATCAAATCGTATTTGAATGCTCAATGAAATACATGATACAAGTATTTATTACACTGAATGTCTGACCGTCTGTCACCAGGCTATATCTCAGGTTGAGTTAGAGAGTTGAAATCATAGATTATGTAATTCTGTGACCACTTAAACAACAAATACTAAAGTAAAAAGTAAAGTAAAAAGTGTGTTTATTTCATAAAAACTAAAAAACATAGTAATATTAATATTTATAGAAGTTCTCACATAAAAATTTGATGTTTTGAATACTTGTTCGTGTGCGAGTTTGGCCGGTTTTGTTTATATACAATATTATATTTAGAATATCTAGATAAAGTCTAGATAAAATAATTTAGAACGGAAAGTAATCTTTTAATGGATTCCTAAACAGTCAGTTCATGTACTGACTATTATTTATTTATTTATAAACCGGAAGTTTCAAACTGCAGGGCAAAGGTCTCCCTTGCCTTCTTCCACTGATCTCGGTCTTGGGCTTTCAATGACCAATTCTTGTAAGAATCGAGCTAGTCTCGCCATTTAAACTGACTAGCATGGTACAAAAGTAATTTAAGAATACCAACAGATATCTGTGATTGTATGTTGTAAAATAGGGTCACATCTTTTAGTGTTTATTCATAGGATAGTTTGTATTGCAGGTTTCTGAAGCGATTGCTGTTTCGTTTATAATAACAGAAAGATTAATATCTTTTAATGGTCAAATAATTTAATTTCTCAGAAGAAATGACCTACGTATTATATTAAGATTAAGGATTGAGAGATTTTAATACCAAAAAATTTAAACCTTAACAACTTTTTATTTTTTTAAGTTTCCTGTATTTTTATTGCAGATAATGCAATCTAAATAAATAAAACTGCTGCAATGATCTATTAGTCGGTAGGTACTTTTCTTGCTCATTCCTATAGCCTCGTGAGAATCTGGCAACTAGAATCACCTAGTATATAAAACGATTCTAAATGATCCTTGTGATTTAACGGATATTTGAGTTTGAGTTTACTTATTTAATTAAAGTTCAGGCTGAAATGTTTATAAACAAAAAGTACTTTCGTTTGATAAGTGTTATTGTATTTTGATTGGACATTTTGATTCTCTTAGAATAATAATGACGAAAATAGATAATACCTCTTTGTTTCCTAAAACAATTAATTGAGAAGTACGTACTTGTAATTGGAATAACAAATACAGTTACAGCCACCGTTTTTAAAAATACTATTAAGAATATAAGTATTCATGGATAAGTCCCAAACTAAACAAAGCTTGTACTGTTGTATAAAGTTTATCCATAAATATTTATATTCTTAATAGTATTTTTAAAAACGGTGGCTGTAATTTGTTATTCCAATTACAAGTACGTACTTCTCAATTAATTGTTTCTTGGTGGGAATCGAACTTGGTGGGAATTAAAAAATTGGAAATACAAAGCTATGATGTAAACGCACCCTAAGGCGATCAATCACCCAAAGTGAAAGTTTAAATTTACGTACTAGTAGCGCCATCTGTTCGGTGGCGTAGGAACTACAAAGTAAGCGAGGGGGTAAACTTGTTTCGACGAATTACGATTACAAAAGCGACATTTTACTATGAATAGAAGTGAAAGCTTTCCCACGTTGTTTGCTAAAATGTTGTTAAAATATTACACTTTTATAAATTTTGACACATATGTACAACAGATACATAATTATAAAATTATAATTAAAAATATTTGCTTCTTCTCTTATATTTTGTTTAGTATAAGACTTATTACTAATGATATCTCAATTATAATTATTAATAAATACCCTACCCCGACATAAATAAAACCAGAGTGCATATATTTTGATGATGATGGCAGCAACTTACTTGGACAATTGCCAAGTTTCCCAAAAGCAGTAAAGACCAAAGTACTCCCAAACCGTATTTCATTTCACCATGATGGTAACCCCAGCACAGCTTCAGCAACAGTTACTACGCAGCACTAACCTATAAAGTATTACTTTATACCGTACCACCATTTACCTCTAATTTACGAGGCGAAGTATTTTAGCCAATCTCGTTGGACTTTTCTAACTAGGGGACCTGAACCACGAGTGAATCACTTGCAGAAGTACAGCTTTACAATTCAACAATATAAAGAAAATGGTATAAGTACAACCTTTGTGAAAGAATTTATTCCTGTCAGTGTTACGATTTGAAAAGAGAGGGTGTCAGAGCAGTGCAAGCAATTGAACGTTGCACTTTTATGTCATACAATGGTTTAGATATTTTCCGTAGAACTCAATAAATATAGTAATTTGTTTTTATCAATAAAATTTGAGGAGAATTTTTTTTCATTAAAATAAATTTTATATGACGATTCAAAGTGACCCATGTAATTTTATTAAAACGACAAAATTAGTTTATTTAGTCTAGTTTAAGTTTGACTCATCTCGTAGCCTTTTGGTCCTTGTTTGTATACCTTATTCGATTAGTGTGTACTACAAAGTTAACTCAACCAAAAAAATTCAGACGTAAATTTTTGACAAAATTTTTGGTCACAATTTACAAAAATTTACACTGTTGTATCTAGTTTTTAAGGTGTTATTTAGCTTAAAACTGTAAGGGAGTCTATCAAAGGGCAATTTTGTTCCTTCTGCAAACCCAATCATCTAGGGACTGCCGGAACCTGAGTCCTTAATCCCATTAAAGTCAATCTCATAAATTTTATTTGGGGGGTCGCTCCTGAGCTTACAAATAGTCTCATTACTGTGTTTAGTTAATACTGATAGTGGAAGTAAATGTATTGTAATTGAAACTGAATTCGGCAGCTTTTGTTTAAAGGAAGTGAGTTTAGTTAATCAGTCAAGGGTCCGGATAAATAAACATTTGCATTTCTCCTTATTTTGTCAAGTATTTCTTTAAATTCAGTTTTTTCAATGAGTGCGTAGGCTTTGTGATCTACATTGAAAACTACGAAGTGTTTGGTGAGGTAGTTTACTTAATTTTGTATTGAGTAAAAGCATTATGTAAGTAAAGGTACGATAAAGCTATTCAAATATTTTCGTTTGGTAGAATATCGCCAAAGACTGCAAAATTTTACGGAAAAGCTTGGTTAAAAAAAAGTGCACAAGACTAATATCCAATATCGTGCAGTTGTATGAGCTCTGCTTTACACGTCGTGGCATAAAGTTGCTTGTATATCACAACTTGTCATATGACGTAACTCATCGTAACATATTACAACTTGTTTTTGATTTCGTGGCAAGTCAAATCATGTTCTACATAGATACGCCATAGCGAGGACTTATTTCAGTTTAATCTAGAATTTTTGCGAATAAAAATAAAATAAGCTGTTATAATGATTGAAAAATTAATCACACAGATATTTAATTACGTAATTACCAACGTCTTTGCGTAATTATTCACATCTGCTTGAGTGCACTAATCTAAGAAATATAAAACTCAGTAGATCAGAACAAAGCATAAAAGTATGAACAGATGTAGTTAAAAATATCGACAAGCGTCACTGCTTAGTTGGTAGTTGCTCTGCCTTCCATGCTGTGGGTCGTGGGTTCGACCCTCACCGATAACAATTTTGTTTGATGAACATTGTTGTTTGTTTTGTGTCTAGGTGTAACTATGTATTCTTTGAATAAATTTGCTAAATGTTTATAAGTATACCTATCAATACCCTAATCCCCATAAAACGAGCTTTGCTTAGTGTAAATAAAATAAAAAAATATTTATTATTATAAAAAAATATATATATATTATTTGTTCAGGACTAGAGCGCGATGTGTGAGTTTTTCGTGAATATTTATTATAATGATTGGCTTTCGATGGCTATACAAAACGTTTGCCATCGTTTCAGTTAGAAATTATATTTGAATAAGTTCACCATGTTATTGGAACAATTTTTCAGGTTACTAGTACTTTCCCAAGAATAATATAATCCCTCTGCTGAACAGACAATGCCGTTCGGTTCTCAGTAATTGAAGAGTGAATTTTAATAGATTTTGCCTTCTTCGCTTCGTTGGACGTTACGAGGCATTGTCACGGGAATATTAACTGCCTCCTATTGGTCTGAAGTTCTAGTTTTTGTGGAGCTAGTGGCTCGTATTTATTAATTTAAGTAATGGTTCTAATAATAGTGGTAATAGGGCAAAAAGCCATTTTAACCGGTTTCAAAATTGTTTTCTTGTATGTAGGTATGTCAATTATTCTGTCAATTATGAACCGATTTTGATGATTTATAGATCCAGGGGTGCATAACCTTCCATCTGTGGTTATTTTTACATCTATCCGAATTATCTCGGTCAATATACTCTGAATACAACAGATAATGGTAAATTTAAATTCTAACAGCTCGTTTATTTTATTTATTTTTTAGACAAAATATTTTTTTTTATTTTTCCAAAGTAGACTAAAATTAATGCACCACGGCGACTATCTCATTATTCCTATCTGTAAAACATATTTTAAATAACTACCTAATTAATATGTACCTAATATACCTAAGTAGCGTGATAAATACTCTGAGATCTTGAACTCTTTACACTACGCGTTCTTCCAAAACTCATTGTCAACTTCAAAATAGATCCCGGGATGCAACTTTGCATCTGCGGTCGCTCTTACATCCAGTGAACGTATCTGCGGTGTCGTAAACACGTCCAGACGTTTCGAACGCTGAACTGTACCGCACGATTGTTTTGCTAACGATTTTACTTTGAAATGCTTTAGTTTGCAAGATATCTATCACCTATTTCAATTCCAATATTATTACTATTTTTATATAGGTCCATTTACATTTCTTCGTTTTTCAATTTACATTTCGTTTTTAAAACAGGAACCTACTACTTAATAAATCCCCGGACGAATTCTGGCACTCATGTTTTTAGTTTTATTGGAGTATTTATAAGTAGGTATTGTCACTACTGACTAACAATGTTTCAGTTAAAATCCTTTTATGAGTAATCACACAGACTTTTCATTACCAGACAATTTTAAACATTTTCACTTCTGAGTAGGTACTTAATTTAATTTTTTTTTTTATTCCTTTTATTTAAAAAGAAAAGAAATCCGAACTACGCCAACAATAAATCAAGTATAATAAGGGAATAAGCCACTGAATAGTTTGAGACAAAACGCTGCAGTTTCAGAACTAGTTATCGGTCCGCGGTCACCGCTAATGATTTTACTTCATACTTTGCTACTGTGGACGTTAGGCTTTATAATAAGTATAAAAAGTAAAAAAAAAATCTTTATTCAATAAAATCACAAGGATCATTTAGAATTGTCTTACATAGGTACTAGGTGATTCTAGGTGCCAGTTCCACGCGACCAGAGCCTAGAAGAATGGGCAAGAAACTTACGGCCTGGTTCCTATCGTTTTTTATATGATGCTTCTTACAAAGAATTACAATTAAACTAAATTGCATTATCATGACAGAGTTTTTTTTTCTTAGTTATTATTGTTATTTTTATAATAATTATAATATTTTTGTTTTTGTTGCATATGTCATAATATGTGTATTTATAGCATTGTTGGCGCCGTTCATTGCACTACAGCTCAGTAAAAATGACACTGACAGTAAAACTCTACTGACAGCGTTAGCCTCCTGTGTCAAAAAAAAGAAGAAGACGCGGAAAGATTAACTCTTTTTGCAGGACTTTTAAAAATGTATAGTATAGTAAAGGCAAACTCTCTAAATTTTTTTCATATAAAAAGTTAGCGTTGACATGTCATCAATACGTATGGTAATCAATATTTATAAGATATACCGGAAGTCTGTTTCGCCTTGTTCCATATTTTGTCGAGATTTTCTAAATATCTAAGAAATAATCTATATTTTTTTTATTTTTAACGAACGCTAGTTTAATTACACACAATTTGAAATGACAATGTTTTTTTTGTGCTAAAGTGATGTTAGACTTAACTTCATGTTTATTTTTCAACGGATTCTAAACCGCAATTTATTTAACTTTGATTGTGCATGGTCAAAGTAGCGTTAAAATTAACCTGCTGTACTGTGACTAACCCAATTCGTTAGTTCGTTAGCTTCCTGTTCACACATTGACTTCGCAAACAAATGTACATAAAAACAGTCGGATGTTTTTGTACACACCCTGTAGGTATAGAAAAGTAAGCTTGATTAGGTAAATAAGTTGCTAGTTTCTTTATATTAAAAGGTTATTATTTAAAAAATTCATCATACGTTTTTTTTGACATGAATCTTTCATGAAGTTAAAAGCATCATCAAACTCAGTTTAGGAAAAAATGCTGAATTAAGATTACACATAAAAAGTACACTCAAATCCCAAACTAAGCAAAGCTTGTACTATGGGAACTTGATTGCTGATAGAATTTTTATTATTCCTACACCCAGACACAGAACAAATATTTATGTTCATCACACAAACATTTGCTCTGTGGGAATCGAACCCACCATCCAAAGCATAGAAGGCAGAGCTTACTACCAACTGAGCTGTAACGCCTGTTAATATCTCTAATTGAGAACCTCTTTTAACGGCCGGTTTCTCGAACGATGATCAACGAAAAAATCTAATAATTACTATGTGTCAAACTCGGATCAATCGTGATTTGGGTTTCCAGAAACCGGCCGGAATAAATGTTTTAGAAATGAGGATAGATTCAACATTTTGATAATTAACAAACAAGATAGGCTGCCTCACTAGGACGCCATGGCGACGTCGCCGGCTACGTATCCAAGCAGATAATATTGAAATGTAACGGTGCCAAACCGTCGCCACGTGAGTTAGGCACCATACATTTCAATATTATCTGCTTGGATACGTAGCCGGCGACGTCGCCATGGCGTCCTAGTGAGGCAGAGCTCTAAGTGTTCTATAAAAGCCATGTAAACACCATGCACATAAAAAACAAATAAAAGTGTTATTTCTAAGATAGCATCTAATCAAGTTTTATGTGTTTCTAAGATTATTCTAACTTTATTACCATACCTACTTGAAGTAAGATGCTTTTATGTCTCAATAAAGTTCAAAAATCTTTTTGTGAATAACATTTTAATTCAAAAACAATTTTACTAAAACAACAACTTTTTTAGCACAAATGATATACCTAGTTATCAAAGAATAAAACACGAAATAATGTGTATAAGTACCTAATATATAAATAAATTTGATGATTGTGTGTTGTAATGATTTAAAATCATTTTATTAACTATAGTTTTTTAAAACCTTTACACTACTAAACAGGAGATGGCTTTTTTTCTTATTTCGGTGTCTAAAATTTTAGTATGTTCAAAGTTATAATTTGAGCAAAATTCAAACCCACTAATGTATTACAAAAAAGAGAAACGTCAATGTAGTTCATTGCCCTTTAATTTTTTTCTACATACTTGAGTTCATTTTACACATTCATAATACATGAGTTATTTTAATCAGGGTTTATTTTAGGAAAGTAATTAGAAATTCTTATTCTACATGTGATTAGAATAAAATACCAAAGCGTGTGCATATTGAAGTACCTACATTATAATTACATTTTGTGTTTAAAGAATAAATACATAATGCTGGACAGTCCACACAACATCTTCTAGCCCCAAGCTAAGCAGACCTTGTGTTATGGGTACTAGAAGACTGATATACTTAATACAATACAGTACATAAAACACCCGGGATAAATATGTATTTGCAGATCGTACAATCATTTATCCCAAGGCGGGAATCGAACCCGCAACTACCACGTAGCAGGCGGACCTTCTTCCGCCGCGCCACATCGGTCGTCAATGAATGTTTATATGTATATTTTCATTTACATCATAACAAATTACAAATTGACGATTTCAATTGCAACAGAATGAAGTTGTTATGAATATATATATACATATATATCTTGAAGAAAGTTATGAATATGAGCGTGTCTGGATATGCAAGTAGAGGAAGGCCGAAAAAGAAGTGGCTGGATTGTGTGAAAGAGGATATGAATGTGAAAGGAGTAGACTCAGAGTTGACGAATGATAGGAGTGAGTGGAAGAAAAAAACATGTTGTGCCGACCCCACGTAACGTGGGATAAGGGCAGGGGAATGATGATGAATTGCAACAGAATGAAAAATAAACTAATCTACCATTTTAGCCTTAAACCAATTGCGTAAAGTTCATTTTACACTGCAAACTGAATCAAAGCGGATAAAACTATCCAGTACTAAGCTGACAAATAGAGTTGTACTCGTAAAACATGACGCGGCGAAGGATTTATTCGCTTTTGTATCTGTCAGCTAACATCACTAAAGCGTTATTTACATGTCACAATTTAAGTTTCTTAAAATTGGCAACAATTGTTTGGGAATCCCGATATCAAGCCGAGAAATATCAAGTGATCTTTATACTTTGCAAAAAAATTTATTATTTTATGAAAATACAAAAAAAAAGTGTTGCTAAGTGTTACTATATCTGTGTATTTACAAATAATGTGTGTATGTATTCTATCAGCAATCTGATTCCCACAAGTTTGACTTAGTACTTTCGGACTAGAGTGTGTGATGAATATGATTTTTTTTCAGTTTCCACCTCATATACTTACTGTAAGTAAGTGACCTTGATTGTATCTGTGTTCGCATAGATTTGTCAGTTCCCTAATATTTCTATGTGGCATGTACATTGCCACTTGCTACAAAAGTTGTGCTGTGTAAATACTGTTTTATTTACGCTTTGACCTGTCAACTGACAAGCATCTGTAACGGATAGATGGATGGTATAAATCAAGTGGATTATCAACCCTGCCTTGACCGTTTAGACAAATAGTGATGAATTTTAACTAGATTTGGTGCGTCAAATTGCTTGAATCTTACTTTATTGGTTCACATTCACAAAGTTTCGCGTTTATAATATTAAGTGGCATCATCGAGTACATATTCAGTAGAGGCGTAATAAAGTTTTTCGAATTCCAAAACCGATTTGTCATTTGTGTCATATAATTGTGATCTGTCCCTTTCGCTTGACCTTAAGAGCGTTTTCACATTATCCGACCCGATATCGGTGTCGGACGCCGATCCGATATCGGGGTAAGAAAAATGTATGAAATATGTACCTGTCTTTCATATTGTCCGGCCCGATATCGGATATCGGAGGTAAATATTTCATACATATTACTTACCTCGATATCGGATCGGCGTCCGACACCGATATTGGATCGGATAATGTGAAATCGCTCTAAATCAGAGCGCAGCGATCGCTGCCGTGATTTGGTGGAATTTTTGTCTACGCAAATAATATAACATTTCGTCTATATTGGTTATCTACTCGATGAGTAGCATTAAGGTACATAGTTAGTAGGTACCTGTGTTGTTTGTCAAATACTCTGGCCTGCAGAGCTAAGTATCACACTTTTAGAATTTATTTTTCTTCTAAACTATACAAGTTAGAGATTTCTGATTCTCTTCTATCAGGGCCTGTTTTAGTGCTCTAAGGGTGGTAGGAGGTGGTCTGCGGCTTCTGACTAGCCTTCCTAGCTTGTTCCAGGCGTGCTCAAGTGGGTTGAGATTAGTAGTATATCTTGTTTACTTAAAAAGCTATATGATATTGAGTGTGATACTTAGTTTTGCAGGCCAGTGTAAATCTCTCTCTCAACATATACTTACACACTGGAAAACACAAGCAGACGCCATTTCCGTTCGAGCAGCTTAGTAGTAGTACTCTGTATAATGTTTGGAAGATATAGTACGATTGTAACTAATTCTCATCAATGATGCTCGGTTTGCTGAGTTGCGGCTTGAAGGATGTTAGTTGCTGGTTCGATTACAAGCGCTGAGACTTAATATCCTTACGACTGAGAGTGATAGATGCAGTGCCTCTTACAGCACGTTTTCATAAAGTTTAAAACGTAGATCGATTGTTGCAGTGAATTGCTTTACAGGGCACATCCTTGATTAACATGCTCCTTGAAGTTATAGATTTGAACAACTAATTATTTAAAGTTTTCAGTATACAGTTCTTTTTTTATTTATGTTTAACTGTTTTAATAATAGTAAAGCCCTTTGCTTATTTCTTTATTGAAATCTTATACATATTTGACATAGTATTTTGGGTCTCTAGGTAGGTACATAAAATCCTTACGTCTCAAAGTGAAGGACGCAGTGTAATGCTTCTCAGGGCACGTCCTTAAAAACGTTCTCAGGGCACGTCCTTAAAAACGTTCTCAGTGAGTAAAGCAAAGGTTTCTTACTTAACTACAAGTGAACCATATTATTCTCATGCTGATACGGTACCTAAGACCCAGTCATCAACAGCTGATTATAAAATTAACTTCTTAATGACTTATTCCTTAAAAGTTTTAGTTATCTTTTGATCAATTTGGTATATCTTACTGGCATTGACATTTCTTTATCTAAGAACCTGTATTTTCATTCTCTTTTAAGTAAGTTATAAAAGAACGGGAAATGTTTGTTGTTGGGTAAAAAAGCAACAAAAGCGTAATAAAAAATTCTGATTACGAAAAGGACAGGTTCCAATCAGTAATTTTATTATATTTTTATGTTGGTCAATAAATAAAACAATAGATAGATAAGGTTTTTATATAAAATGTACACCATTATTTTTATTCATACAAAAAACTCCTTGTCAAAATACTTTATACAACGTTATACATTAAATGATTAAACAGACATTAATGCGTACAATTAATTTAGAATCTAGTGATTTTTCTATGAATTACAACTAATATAATTTATTTAGCTTTACATTTTTTATTCAAAAGAAAAATAAATAAATAAAATTGATTTTGAATGATAATTTAAATATCGTGTTTTATTTTTATTACAATTTTATTAATTATAATATTCTTCTGATAAATAATGAATTTAAAATTAATAAAAATAAATAAGTACAAAAACATATGAATATAAAAACCACACAGTGAAAATACATAAAAAAAACATTTTATTAAGTATATTAGATACAAAATGATTTGTGTTTTATTATATAATTTTCTCAACACCCTTAATAAAACATTCATTAATTATAACATCACAGTCCCCTTCATTCAATCAGATAAGGAAAGCGTGTCTTAACTTAAGCCTGCACTAAAACGAAATCACAAGGGGAATATGTTTTATTGTTATAAGATAAACCAATTTAGATTTTCGCTTTAAATCCTCGTTCTGTTACAGAGATTTAATTAATGTTATCCTATTCGTATGTTGTTTTTTAAATAAATAAAATATATGAATATTCATGGACATTTCACACATCACACTCTAGTCCCAAACTAAGCAAAGCTTGTACTATGGGAACTAGACTGCGGATAGAATATTTTTACTTTTTTTTAAATAAATTGCTTGAGCTGTAATATATGTATTTTTTCAAAATAATACATATATTTTAATTTACCACAAAAATATTACAATTCAGACACAATTTATCAAAGTAAGTAGATAAATATAATAAAAAAAATATTTGAAAAAAACATAATATTTATTATAATTTTAGGTAGGTAACTAAAATACTGTGCATATAAAATATGCTAGCAGTGAGCGATTTTGAATGGGTTACATATTGGTGGTTAATGATAATGATGATTTTGATAATATCAATAACACTATCAGTGGTTTTAAAACTAAATTATTATTATAACGGTATATTACACTGTAGATAGCTTATTTTTGTAAAGGTGCATTCAAACGGCCGAATATTTTATTTATTATTGATTTTTCATAAAATTATACCTCTATAACTTATTCATTTAATAAATTATAACTGATATAAGTATTTAAATAATTATTTTTTTGCAAACTTATACACTAAAACTAAAAATTGTTATTACTTTAAAGATAGTTAATTAATAATAAATGTGCATATGCATTATAATTCTCTTTACAAGCCGTTTGCCGGCACCTTAACAGTTTGCAGAAACGTTAAAGTGCTCGATTAGATTAGTTCACAGTGAATGCAATCGCTTTAAATACTAATAAATGCTGGTTGCTATTCATTTTTTTTAATACCGTTTATTTTGTGGAGTAGACTTTAAAACTCCGCTGTACTTGTTTTATAACGGTCATATTTTAGTTTTTTTTTTTATTTTTATACAATTTCTTTAAATGCATTTTTGAGTTTTAACTAATCATAAGTTGTGTTTTTTGTTAGCTAAACCTACTTAGTGGCAACTATAAAACAGTAAAAAAAATGAACAGCAAGCAGCATCCAAAAATTAGTCTGTGTCTCTTACCCTAATGACTAGAATCAAAACTAGGCAGTCTATCTAAGTAAAGAAAAACGTAAAACACACATTCCATAGCACTACTACACTGAATCTTTTCGCGCCTTGTCCAGAACTCAAGCCATGAAATCCAAAGGTCTTCATCTCATTTTGTACAGGGATTATAGGGTCTCCAAGTGGCATGGGTGGCATCTCTGTAGTTTTCTTACTCTCACGCGGGCAAGGTAATGTTTCTGGAGCGATTTTCAAAATGTTTCTCTTCAGTTTCTTTGTTGCGATGTCGTTTGTATTCACATCAGCCATCTCCTGGTCCGGGATCGTTTTTTTGTCAGTAACGTTCATCTTTTCGTTCAACGTTTCTATTGTTATACCCGCGTGTAGAATGTCTTGGTTGTAATCTACCTTTTCATCAGGTTCAGGCATTTTGTTGTAAGCTGAGCTCACAATTGGTGGGTCCATTTTGCAGGTTACCCCGTCTAAAGAGTCCATTGTCCCCTGGCTCTTTGTCTCGTTCCGCAGCACATGCATCCATTTCAACCTGCAGTCGCACACGAAGTTATTCTCTGAAAACACATATAAAATGTTAGTAAACTTTTAATGTCTGAAATGTGGTACGTTTCCCGGTTTAAAACAACAACTATCAACCAAATAAAACGAATTATACAACACTTTCCACTCCTATCTCTCGCCCAACTAAGAACACTCGGAGGGATCATAAAAGAACAAACTTTCTAAGTTAAAGTTAATAATAACGACTCCGTTTCTACTCATTATATATTCAACGTGTGTTGTAAGTTTATCAAACCGGGATGAGGAAGTTAAATAATTTATTTATTACCTTCAAGCAGCAGATTGCTGTTCTGGGGTCGCAAGTTGTCCAATATGGGTTTGATGTTGTCGAAAGTTAACGCGTGCAGTTCGTTGGATCGCAGATCGAGTGAGGTGAGACCCCTCACACCCTCGAACAGACCGGAGGGGAGTGAAGCCAGTTTATTCTCGTCTAAGGACAGCTTTTTTAGTTGCGATAACCCATCAAAAGCTCTCTCGGATATAAATCGCAAATCATTCTTTCCGAGAAGCAACTCTTGTAAGTTCCATAACTCTGCGAAAGTGAACTCGGTCAAATTGTGTATTCGGTTCTTTCTTAGATCCAATTTCCTCAAGTTCGCCAATCCATCAAAAGTCCGACGGTTGAGATGGTAGATGTTATTTTTATTCAGGTCCAATTCTAGCAGATTGAACGTGTGTTGGAATGTCCCGTTTCGAATCATCGATATATTATTTTTCGTCAATACCAACTTTTGCAATTTCGGCAGATCGAAAAACGCCTCAGCATCAATATCAATTATCATGTTGTCTTCAAGGTTAATGTTCGTGATGTTGGGTAGATGAGCGAATGCGTACTGCTGTATGTTTTCTATTTGGTTTTGGGAAAGTCCAGCTTCTTTTAGGTTCGTGAGGTTGGCAAATGAGAATTGTGTTACGTCAACGATATTGCCGTACTTAATGTTGATAGATTTCAGGCGTTGTAGGTAGTAAAACGCTTTGGTGGGTACGTAGTTCAGCGCACTGTCGACTCGGACGTTAAAAGACAAAGTTTGCAAAGATGGTTGGGAGGCGAAACTTTGCCAGATGGGGTCGTCTCGTGGTATGCCGCCGCTGAACACCCAGCATTCCGCCTTCGTTGCATTCCTCGGCTCTCTAGTGTTCTCGCAGTAGCAGTGAACTTTGGAATCGCGATCGGTGATGTCACATATATTTTTCTGAAAGCCTCCGATTTTTTCTTTCGTTCGTCTTTTGTTATTGTCTCTCGCTTGTACGTTGATTGACATTTCATTGACGAGAACAAATGTGAAGATGATGTAGATTATCCCTGCTATCCTGCGCTCCATTTTAGCGGTCTGTAACAAGAGAAATCACAATTTAAGTCTAATTGCGTACGTTTCACGTTATGTACGCAAATTGGTTGTTTCTGTGAACTTGATATTTTAGCTTAAGCGCAAACAATTTGAATGGTTAAAAATCCAAGTTCATCGTGAAAACAATAAAACTTAATGCTTTGTGATTTATTTTATGCTAGCTTTTTCAAAGTTTGGCTTATAAAGAAGTACAGAACTTTGTTAATGAAAATATGTGATAAACCGATTTTGGTTGCAAAATAGTCAATGCCAAAATAGATTAAGATTAGATGTACTCGTTGTTACATAAACACGCTAAAGTCTGTTTATTCTGTAAAGTTAGCACAAGTTAGTATATATAGCAATCGTGCTCTGTCTTTTTATCTTTCCAAAATGAACACACATATTTCAAGCTTCAATTTTGAAAATTTTATTGCAAAAAAGCTAAATAGTTAGCGACTGACTCTCAGCTAGCTAACTATGATCTGCAAATTGCAAATTGATTATGTAAGCGTCGCACCGCGCAATGTAAATCTTTCGCGCGTAATTACACTGCAAATTATCCGCTGGTAGAATACGTTGGCCGGCGTAACGTAGTCAGCCGCAAAGTTAAACGTTTAATCAGAGGGTCCAGTATGAGTCTTGGTGTAAAGTGTAATTATGTATGTTGCAAAGTGTAAAGCACTAATTGTTATTATCTGTAAGAAGGTTCATACAAGAAAAAAGGAAGGAACCAGGCTGTAGTTTCTTGCACGTTCTTCTAGGCTCTGATCGCGTGAAACTGGCATCCAGAATCATTTTGTATAAGACATTTTGTATCCTTGATATTTTCCGGAATACAAAAAAAATGAGTTTGAGTTTTTGAGCTAGCACAACAGCGTATAATTATTTTGTTTAGAGACCTACAGATCCTCTAGTCCATTTTTTTTAAAAGCTTGGGCCCTCCATAGTCAATACATCCTCGCGGTTGCACTAAACACTAACATTTTACACCTATTAATTGTTCAAATCGGACTCCTGAGAACCTGAGACTCAAGAACCGTTCAAGGAATCGTACAAGCTTTTGTAATTAAGTTTTAAGAATGCTTTGTTATCGACACAAACTCTTGCCAAAGGTAGTTGTAATTACTATCGCCTGTGGCCCGATTATTATCTATAATGTACGTTAATTTAGCGGTTTATTAATCAAGTCATGTTATTATCGCTCATCGAATTTGCTATTAGGATTATGTTTGATTAGAAGCGAATTATTTAGTTTGAGGTTTCTATGAAATTATATGTTTTAAAAACTGCGTATAACAACCATGATAATAAAATAATCAAAGAATTTGAAATGATTTCTGTAAGTTTATGTGTAAACATTATAAAAACAAAATGTGTATTACTTTTTGAAGTGAAAACTTCTTTAGCGGCGCTGGGTGGGTAAAAACTTTCAAACTCGCGTCAGGGTCACGTGACGTTGATAAAAAGCGTAAGATCGAGGGAAAGGGAGAGGAACTAGTATCTCCCACTCTTTCTACCGTGCCTGAGTGTGCTCTGTTTAGGCGGCACACAGACACATTCGCGCTTGCGCGAATGTGTCTGTGTCATTGTGATTGTCATTGTCATTATGACGTCTGTGGTTATATTTTTGAAGTGAAAACTTAAAAGTGAAAACACAACGTTAATATTGAAGTTTTCACTTCTGCCGGCACTCCCGGAGTGCTACCTTTTTTTATTTTTACGTATTAAGACATTTACTAAAATACTTTTAAAACGTTATTAAAACTACGGGTAGCTGATAAAACACTGGATGAGAAGAGCCGAAGACCGGGCTCAGTGGCGCGTCTTGGGAGAGATCTACGTCCAGCAGGACTAATACAGGTTGATGATGATGTTTCATAACAGCAGATCCTTTGGTGGGAAGCGCCTTAAATAATAAAAGATATTTCAAGAACCAGGTTTAGGTCTTATTTTCTGAAAAACTGACAGCATTGTTTAGTAAAAGTGATCGTGGACGTATTTCAAACGCAGAGTACGAACTTTTCTTTTGTACAATATTTTATTTCAACTCAGCTTGAAAAGCCTACGTTTAAATTTTGATATATAAATCTTTTTTATGCTAGTAAAAAATGTATATTATACGAGATTTAATAAAAATATCTAAGCGTTTTTAGCTCAGTTTTGACAAAATATGTGGCCTAGTTTTAAATACCTCGTTATTTTCTTGTCGCCTAGTCAATTTAGCGTAGTTATAGAGCAGTGCATGTGCTAAAAAGTTTAAACCACAGTAATACAATCTACTAGTAGTCTTATCCACGAGGAGACAAGATAATTTGTTCTCAGGTCTAGAAACAGTCTAAAACAAAACTCATTACACAGAATGTAGAAGTCAATTTGGTTTCGTAACCAAAATCTGCTCGAATAAAGGACTGAAGAGAATTCATAATTAAAAAGCTTTGGTTGTATGCACATGCAGAGGATTTTACTAGCGGAATGGAGACAGCGGCAGATTAAAACTGCGGTATTTTAGTTTTGCCGCGTTTGGGCTGTTTGTTCTGAGAGTGTTACTACGAGTACTAGTTGTTTGTTTATTCAGATAGTTTAATTTTAGTTGGTATGCAAAATCGTTGTCGTGGTGTGTATTTTGTACAATGAAGAAGTACAATAATAACCTTAATTAACGCAAATTGTTTAGTCAAATAACGTCGTTTACATTTTTTTCGTACTATTGGTACCAAATTGAATACTTTTTTTTGGAAATACATACATAGATAGTAACACCCAGACACAGAACAAATTATGTTCATCACACAAACATTTGCTCTGGGTGGGAATCAAGCCCACGACCCACAGCATGGATGGCAGAACTACTATCAACTGAGCTGGGACGCCTGTCAAAATATTAACACTCAAATAAATAAATAATAAATACTCAGAACACCTGGAATCAATATTTGCAGATCGTGCAAACATTTATACCAAGACGGGAATCGAACTCGCAACCTCGGCGTCGCAGGCGGACCTTCGCCCGCCGCGACACGTCGGTCGTCACTTTCGGTTAACTTTATTCAGTTAACTTTCTGAACTCGCTGTAGGCTCTCGCGTTTAATCCGCTTACTATAGCGGATGTTTCTCCAGTCCGCTGTATGTTCACAGACACGTTAATCCTTACAGGGGATTACAACACATTGCGGGAACAGCCGAATGTAATTTAATGTGCTTAATGAGAATGCAGACGCGGCAATGTAATCCAAATGGGTTTCAAATATTAATGTGAATCGATTTATTGAAATACGAATACTGAATTGCTTTACTGATTTAAACAGCAATTTTGTTAAAAAAATAACTTTTCACATAAATAAATATTCCCGGATTTTTATTACTTATAAATATGAAATACCCAGAAAACCTAGAATAAATACATTTATCCCAAGGTGGGAATCGAACCCGCGACCTCCGCGTGGCAGATGGACCTTCGTCCGCCGTGCCACATCGTTCTCATTTATTAATTAACTCTAGTCTTATTAGTTTTTAAATTATTAATAAAGAGTCTCCTCTTGCATTTTTAAAACTAGCTCTTAATATGAATTAAAGTTTCAACTGTTTTCTACACGATTTATATTTATTATTCAGTTAAATAAATAATTCCTTGTTGATTTTTATAAACTTTTATATTTAGTCATTGGTTAACTTTACGCACTACAAATCTACGATCAAGTCGAAACACTCTCATAGTTTTAACCTTAACGGACACTATGGTAATAACATAGTTGGAAAACACATAACCTCTTGTTTCACAGTCGGGTAAGCAATGTAATTTTTGTGAGTGCTAAATACTTAGAGCTAAAAGCCCTTAAATAGGTCATAAAACCTACGAGAACCAATAAGTACTTGTATTTTTATTAGTAACAATGAGAATGAAATATAAAAGGTACGTTTTATATATTTTTTTCATAGATAGTCTTTTGTTATGGATAGTTAATATTATTATTTTTTTTTTGTTAAAAGCCATGAACATTTTAATACTTACCTCATTTGTGTATATTACCTAACTAATTTAAATAAAATAAAATAAAAATACCATGTAGGTAGGTACATGTTCTGCGATATATTTTTTTAAACATTTCTTTTTTTGATTACGTCGTTTTGTTAGCAAATTTTATTGGTTACGCATTGTGTGACTTAATATTACTAGATTTATTTACAATTGTTTAAGAACTTAGTAATTAGGATATAATAAGAAAGATATTAATATTTTTTTCAGTTTTTACGGTAGTTTTATTTTTTTGTTAAAAGTTTTATTACTATTTTGGTAAAAGTTATTGTTTAACACCTATTATACACATACCCAGATTAGAATATTACATACTCTATCAAAGTAGGCAATAAAAATTCACAAAGCTACCCCTTATCAATCTACATAAACGTGAAGTCGTAGCCAATAGTGCTGTTCCCTCTAAACACCCCTTAGAGACGATGAGACAAAAAAATCGGTTACAGTAAATATCTCACAGAAGAATAACTCTCACTTGCCACAGTGTAAATTATACAGAAGGAAATTTTTGACTTTTTATGATGAAAATGACATTTTCTGGTTTAATAGACTTTTTTGCTGATAAAATATGCTTTCTGAAACTACTAATGGAAAAATGATTTATAGAAGGTGGCTAGGATTATAAAAATGCAACATTTATCTGGGTAGGTAACAAGGGAGATGTATAAAACATTACATAGATAGATATTTTTTATTATAAATATATAACCTAGAACACCTGGAATAAATATTTGATGATTGCTAGATGATAAACTGTCTTGGAAGCCTCATCTTCAACATATACGATCCAAATTGACATCGCTCACTGGAGCTTTGAGCAAAATGGGAAAATGTGTACCGCCAAAGATACGACATACAATTTATAATTCACTTGTGCGACCCCATCTCGAGTATCTCATTGAGGTCTGGGGATCAGCAGCCAAAACAAACCTTCTAGGCATTCAGATAGCACAAAATAAAACTATAAAACGATTATTTAATTACCACTACCTAACACCGACGGAACAACTATACAAAGATACAAAAATACTTACCATAACGCAAATGTTTACTTATAATATGTGCATTCTAATAAAGAAAATATTAACAAAAACTATCCAAACAAACATACGATTAACTATAAAAAAATATAAGTATAACTTAAGGTGTAATAATAAACTTAACGTGCGTCCTCCTAGAACTGAAAGGTACGGAAGAATGAACTTATTATTTCAAGGCACCCAAATGTACAACAAATTACCAAACGAAATCAAAGAATGTGTTCGTATAAACCTATACAAAAATAAACTTAAACAATACATCATGGATAGAATATAATTCATGCAATTAACATTATTCATATTTAATTATTATCCATACTTATATCGTAAGAAGACCCATGCTGTCTCTCGGACTACAATACGATAACTCTCTGTGTGTTGTTTTGCAACTTTTGTGACTACTTTTATTTGTTTCACTCTGCATGAGTTTCAAAACTACCCACCTAGATTATTTATTTGATAAATGTATACTATGTGATACAATACATTATCGGTCTATCATAAAGAGAGTTAGCGCAGACTTGAAGTATTGATTACCATACGTAATGATGGCATAAAGTCAACGCTGACTTTTTATAAGATAGGGGGTTGGTATTGAATTATTTATTTGCATGTCTAGAAATTTAAAATATTGTGTCAAAACGACTTTACAAGTTAAAATAAAAAAATTGTAAATTTGTTGACTATTCAAGTCTAGTGTATGTAAGTTAAAATAAGAAAATTGTAAATTTTGTTGTCTATTCTTGCCTATATTAAGTGTTTTAGATATAACCTAGGTCCTAGTACCTACCTACTAAATACTATAATGTAAAACTTTTTGTTCCTATATCTAAGTAATGCATGCTTCGTCACTAGCTTCTACCTATATACTACCTACTACTATAATTAAGTCTCATTTTAAGCGAACTGTAATCTGTTCTTAATGAGAAAAATAAATTCTTTAAACCGATGATCGTACGAACATTTATCCCAAGGCGGGAATCGAACCCGCAACCTCCACGCCTTATTTATTTTATAATAATAACAACAAATCCGCTTGTTAGGTATAGGTTAGATTTTATTATTCATTTATTATACTATCGTAAACTTATTCACAAACTACAAATGAGGTTGCGTGTTCAGTAAGCCCTTTCCTAAGCCATTAAACAAAAACCTAATACCACTAGTTCCCTTTTCGGGTCAGTTCTTTCAAAGCTGAAAGACTAAGTTTTTGTTTTACGTACCTACTTATTTACTAAACACCATTTCGATATAATAGATTTCTACAACCGATAATTCATTTATATCTTGTGGTAAGTTATTTTAACTTGTGAAAAAATATTATACCTAAGTACTTACAAAATACTTACGAAAACACATCCAAATTTAAGTTATGAATGTATGAAAAAATATCAATGTACTAATTTA
The DNA here is from genome assembly GCA_932527185.1 of Ecliptopera silaceata. Taxonomy (NCBI): domain Eukaryota; kingdom Metazoa; phylum Arthropoda; class Insecta; order Lepidoptera; family Geometridae; genus Ecliptopera; species Ecliptopera silaceata. The sequence goes on along the minus strand of OW052205.1, from coordinate 1,676,455 downwards.
AATAAAAGATGTTGTAACTAGAAATCGAACTTACGACCGATTTACGACGATTGTTGGAAGCTAGAGATTCCAACTGAGCTGTGATAGTCGTCAAAAAATTAATAGCAATAAATAGTTTTTTTTTAATTTGATCATTTAAGGACCTATTGTAATAACTAACTTATTATTTGCTTAATTAATAGGCAGTATCAATAATTAATCATTCTTTCAGTCTCAAGACACCATAAAAAGTTAATAATGTAACCTAACTTTCTATTCAGTGAAACTTTGCAGAAAACTCTAAAGATTTCTCTCTGCTAAAACTGTGGCACTTTGAAGCCAAGATCTTGATAAAAACAACTGAGGTCTCTCATGATACAGGAAAGATTTATTACTCCAAGTCTCTAGAGAACTAGATCCTTGAGCGTTAAGATTTAAGACATTGCAGATTTACATTGTGTATTTTAGTTTTAGACCTTATAATTATGATTAATAAAGTTGTGAATACAGTAATAAAATATATCTTATTTTAGACATTTATAACGTTTTTTTACAAGGTCATTCAGCTTCGTGTATAGGAATATAGGAATACAAAAAATTACGATTTAATTACGAAAATAAATAAAAGATTAATCTTTTTGAGAAGTCGCCTTCGTGTCAATAGTACAACTAAAGAGATCAACTAGTAGTAAAATCACATATTTGTGTGTAAAAGTGACAGAGAATTGTGTAATTTTTGTACTGGTTCTATTGTTTAGTAGTACTAGTGACACTGTTCGAAAAGTCAGCTTGTTTGTAATGCTGGGGCCACATTAGCGGGTTACGGCGAATATTCGTGTTAACGCGATGTATGTGGCCGGGTACATCGTGTCATCGCGTAGTATTTATATCTATATTATATATTGGTATGTAGGTTTATGTATGTTAGGTATATAATTATTAGCATTTAGTTACACATCAATTTTTGTTTATTTAATTTAACATTTTACTAAGCACACTATCAGCCCCATGTTATGTTCTTTATGATCCTGTCCATACTAGGTTGTCTGGTAGAGATCGCTGTTTAGCGATAAGGCCGCCCATTGTATGTCATACTCTAGTTTTAGTTAATTTTTTACATGTTTATTTTTAAGTTGTGGTGTGCTATTAAGTATTTTCTATCTATCTATCTATCTATTTAGACAAGAAGATCGCCTATACCCGAACACAAAATTTTTTTGTCGCGCCAACACGATACGAATATTCGCCCGCTAATGTAGCCGAAGCATGAGTAATTAATTTGTGAATTATAAAAGTGTTCACTTTAAGTGTTAAAAGCAAACATTCAATCACGATTTAGTTACACGATTCTTTATCTTAATCTTTTAGCCGAGGGCTGACGAGTAACCCAGCGTATCAGCATTGCTATTCAGCGCGGCAATGCAGCCAGTATCTTGGGTAGGTTACTTTGGTTCAATTGAGCTATCCATAGATCGTTTGCAACGGTCTGTAGATAGCTCAACTGTTTTTTATGTATTTTACATATACTTATGTACATTTTGTTAATACTTACTTTAAATCACAATAAGGGCCTGCGCATAGACCGGGACGGCATGGCAAGGGATTTTTAAGGGATTTCCGGTCTGCGCAGGCCTTAAGTATCCACAATATGTGCTCAAAACCCTCGTTACATTAACAGAGTAAAATTAATCAAATTAATAACTTTGACGCAGTTAATTAAGCTATAGCGCAGTTAATTAAGCTATATTTAAAAATAGCATGAAACAAGTGCCAATTCATTTTCGTTACTATAAAGTTGTTGACAGAAACCCATTATTGTTTTATTTTGGTGCATTCTGAAACCTCCGTCAGTCAAGTGTTGGTTTGGTTGAAGAGTGATGAGTTAATTTTGTTTATAATGGAATGGAATTGCCTACTGTTTTGAAGCGTTCTTGTAGTAACCCAATTTTGAATTAATGAGGTTGAACAAAAAAGGTTGCGCTCATTTTAGTTTCTTGTCCGTTATTCTGGGTATTCTATGTACCCACAAAAAATATATATGTTTTTATAAAAAATAGTATTTATGTATTCTATCAGCAAAATAGTTGCCATAGTACCTACAAGTTTAGCTTAGTTTGGGACTAGAGTGTGATGTGTGAATTTCCCGTGAATATTTATTATTTATAATCATATTATATTTTAGGCTCTGGTCGCGTGGAACTAGCACCTAGAATCACCTTTTTCAGAAAATAAATTAGTAAGTAATAAATACTTGTTTTTTTAACTAAATATTATATTTAGTTTAAAAAATATTTCAAAAACTATGCAGAAATGAGGCTAGATTTTTTATTGTATTTTTATTTCATACAAAAATTCGAACCTTGTTTTTCTCTAAAACAGATCTTATTCAAAAAGCTGTACAACTGCTATACAGCAGTACATTGTTTGACTGTTTGTGTTGCATTGTAGTGTAAATCCAACATTGAAAGAGTTGACTCCCAGTTCCGTATCTCAGTGACGAGCTCTTTGAAATTTAAATTTTCAAACGCATGTAAATTTCAACCTTCGTAAACCCGCTACCGTTATATACTGGCATTTTAAGTTGATTGTAAACTTCAAGTTAGAAGAAAATCTTAGAACTTCAAGAAGTTTACAATCAGCTTAAAATGCCAGTATATAACGGTAGCGGGTTTACGAAGGTTGAAATTTACATGCGTTTGAAAATTTAAATTTCAAAGAGCTCGTCACTGAGATACGGAACTGGGAGTCAACTCTTTTAATGTTGGATTTACACTACAATGCAACACAAACAGTCAAACAATGTAGGTACTGCTGTATAGCAGTTGTACAGCTTTTTGAATAATATCTGTTTTAGAGAAAAACAAGGTTCGAATTTTTGTATGAACACAAAGATGACAAAAAAAAACTGAAATAGATTACTTAAATAGATTATTGGAAACTTTGGCTAAGCATAGTAAATTTATATATCTAACTGAGTCTAATGCTGAGATTACGATGAAAGAAAGCGTGAACACTTGCATGTGTCAAATCAAAAACTTTGCCTTAACTACGCGTTTTGTCTATGAATCTCGACTTTCGGTAAAAATAAAACAAATAATGTAACGTTCTTATCTAATTTGAATACTGTTGGGTACTTAGGCCAAATAGCTATTTTTCCACAAACTGCTATTTAAAGTGAAGCTATTTTTCTAAAAAAAGTACCTACTTTTTATAAACTTAACGTAAGACTGAAAGCTTATTGTATTTCCAATTATCAACCAATTAGAAACTTACAATATTTAATTTTGTCATTAAACCTCCATATAACGGCTGTCGTATTTTAAAAACATCTTACGCTTATCTATTCTTTTACAACACGTCAGTGCTTTAAGCATTGGTGAGAAGGCTTCACCTGGGAAAATATATTTGCTAAACATATATCCCCTATCTTATAAAAAGTTAGCGTTGACATTATGTCAACATTACGTACGGTAAATCAACATATCAAGTCTACGTTTTTTGATGACATCTTACGAATAACGTAATAGGTGCTGGTTTGATTTTCGTTTCGTGAATTTTAGTTTCTAGTGATTTGACGGTCTTTATTACTAAGCGTTCTATACTTACTACTTTTGTTTAATACTCAATACTCAATTTATTTATGGAGTCACCAGATCCAAAAAGTAGTTGTTTTTTATTACCATTTCAGTGCGCTTCTCACTATAACAAAAACAAATATTTTCTATAACATTTATCTAACAAAATAATACTGTTTTCATAAGTTTCGGCACGACCGAACCCAGTAAATATAATCTTGGCATATTAAGTCTCATACAAAGACAAATTAAATAAAAATCATAACCACACATCGTATTTGAAACGTGACAGTAATTCGTAATACTTACGAATTATACGCAAGTCTTTATCGGAAAATGGTTACTTTGTTTTTGTGCTCTGATTCTTATAAACGACTAAAAAACTGCGTCTTGTCACATACTTTAATGCAAATTGATTTTTGTTATGTCAAACTATACTCTGCATACTCTAAACTGCATTTATTTCTGATTTTCGATTTCGTATAATATAAAATGCATTTCGGTAATAATATCAGTATTGGTAAAAACAACTAATAGTTTCAAAAATAAATAAATTTATAAAATGTCGATTTCAGATTCTTTATAATATATCGATTTATAACCCCAAAAACACACTTATCATCCTTTAATCAACTCAAAATAAATAATTATAGAAAAAAATGGATTTATTCCGAGTCTCGAACTCTCAGACTTGTACCGAATGCGTATAAACGAACTCTCAGACTTGTACCGAATGCGTATAAAATTGTCCCATAAAAAGTAAACTGCACACCGCAACACTAGCAACCTCGTGTACCAGTCTTAAGATAACCCTCTCAGTTGATTAGCATTCAAAGCGCGCGGTCGATATAAATTGTAAGATGTAATTCAACGGTGCCAATGTCCTGGCTCCTTCACGCGGACCGCGGTAGAATAGACATAGACAGACATAGACATAGACAGACACAGACAGACATAGACAGACATAGATAGACATAGACAGACATAGACAGACATAGACAGACATAGACAGACAGACAGACATAGACAGACATAGACATAGACTTAATTTTTTTGCTCAAGAAGAATCCTGCTGTAACGTGTAATTCGTTTTAATATTTTGTACGTTTTTCGCTGTTTTTCTATTAATAGGACCATGAGGGTGAACTGATTTTTATATCACATTGCTTATAATTATTGTATTTGTAGATAAAAATAATAATGCGTGGTTTATATCGCCCAGATGGAACTTATTTTTAAGTAATTGAAGTTAAGGTATACAAGTTCTTTATTATAATTTTCATATTCGCTAATGATTTAAATATTCTTAAATATAAATTGTGTCATTAGTTTCAATAGAGTTTTTGATAACAAACATATTTTAGTTAATCTGATTATATAACGAAATATTTAAAATATGTTTTATTGTACATTGGATTTTTTCAATTATATTTATTACGTGTAAAAATGTTATTCCTCTAATACTAGAATTATTACAAGAGCTTCAATAAAACCATTAGTTTTATATCAGCTTTGGGAACTTGGGTAATAGTTTAGGTCCAAGGACTTCGAAGGGTTAAGTTTTAGTACTAATCAATACTGAGTGGTACTACCACCGTACTTGTTTCTGCTATCAATCATTAATAGTTCTATTGCTTTTTCAGTTTGAAGGGTGTTAGTGCATTCAATAGATTATTTTTTACCTGACTGTGGAGGGTTATGCGTTTGACAGTCTATGTATGTAGGTTGTTATTTTGTTATATTAAACCAATTAACCGATTTTAACAATTGATTCTTCCGAACAGTCTGAGTGACGAAGGCTATGTGACGTCATATTTTTTTTGGTATGACTAAAAATAAAGACATATTATATTTCAGCTGAAAAAAAATTTAACTAATCATGTTGTCAATTGTATTACTCCAAATATATAAGAAATACAGTACAAAACGATATTTTTTGGTTTTAGTTTTTATGTTTTATCTTGTATATTTTGAAGTTTTGTAGTGACTTAGTAAATTAACCCATTGGATGTCCTCAGACAAAAAATCATAATAGTCTTTATTGTAAGCAAGTGGTGTACATAAATTGAGTTGGGAACTCTTCTTTCAAGTAGTCAGTCTCAGTGAGTTCATATTTTTTTAACAATCAGTTTTTTTTTGTCAGTTGTAAAATTTAATTTAGTCGTAGAATTTACACTACACTTGCTGAGTAGTCTATACTTATGTGAGTGTAAACCTGGCATAAAAGTTACCTTGTTCATACGTTGAACCTTTTTTCCGGTCAATTGCTCATGAATAGGTATTCACTTTATTTTTTGAATGGAGGTATGTTTCAAACGACATTTGCAGAATAGTTTTGGGATCAAATTGATATGTTATAATTTAATGTTGCTACCTGGATTTTTAATCAAATTCAAAAATAAATATTCTTAAAGTAAGTTTTGCAAAAACAAATAAAAAAAACTGATTATTCAAATACATATATAAAAAAAATAAACAATGTCGTCAACGACATTAAATTTTAAGAATAATTAAAAAAAACAAATCTTAATCAAATATAGAACCATTAAAAACGACTAAACAAAATAATAATCAAAATTCATTCATAATTGTCAAAAGAACCACCTTTTGTTTCAATGTTGGTAAATATTACCACTAAGAATCCAAAAAAAATCTCCGCTCGCTTCACTCGCTCGATTAATGACTAATTAACGCTTTAGCAACCTTCACAAAAACAACGTAATAGCATTTTTACTTCGCAATCGTCCCATGTCAATCAGGCCTTAGAGGCCTCACGCCTCAGATGCCACCTTGTCAAACTTAGACCCGGAGACGTCCGCGTGATTACTTTCCGAGACCTACTAAATTATTTATACGAAAAGATTTCAAAAATTGTCCCCGAACACGTTCACTACTGGGTAAACATAAGAGAGGCTTTCATGCTTTGAAGGTTTTCATTCGATAGATTTTTTTTTCCTATTTGTTTTGCATTTTTTTTCCTTCAATTCAATTCAATTTATTCACAAACAATTTTTCAATTGTGTTCGTAATAATTTTACAATAATAATAGATACAATACATTAAAAATAATAATAATACTTCATAATTATACAGAATGTCAATGCTTAAATTGTTAATAGTTTATTCACTTATTATAATTCAAAAAGTCATCAATCATCAATCATCCTTAGTCAAGTCATACTGCAACCAGTCCCATATTTTGGGCAGCACTTTTAGAAATATCCTTAAAAATGTGGGTTATATTATATTATTACATGTTTTAAGGAATTTTTAATACAGATTGTAACAGTCATTTGTTTTACGAATAAATATAAGTTTTAGTTAAACTGCGTTCTAAACAGTATACATTTCTATTATAAAAAAACCACTTACTTTTTATTTCGGTTCAATTTAATGTTACTTTAATTAAAAACATCTACGCAGCCTACAGTGACCCTTACTTTTATTGGGATTCATCAATCTGGACATGCCCAGAAATAAATGAAGCATAGATATGAAACTACTTTTAACCAGTTGGCAGCAAAGTGACGGCATGGGCAAAATAACATAAGTATACATATTTTAATTAATTGTTATGTTAAATTGGTTGGCATTTATCAGCAACATAATCAGTTTATGTACTGTTTATGTTTATAAAACAAAAGAATGACTCCTTTCACAATATATTCTAAACGATAGTTTTTTTTAGCTTTTTTTCACAAAACTTCCCTGTGTAGTACCAATTTAACGTACCTATTTAAAAGTTTTGTGTGTTTATGTGAAAAAACTAGCATAACGTTTATGTTATTCGGTATAAATAATTCTGATTAAGTTTCACTACTATGTACTTAGTTATTTTATGTTACATCCTCAAAGGAATCTCATGATAAAATTGACGTTTAATGTCAGAAAGTAATGATCGATCGTAGATTCGAATTAGAAAACTCGTAAAGGATATTTTGGAGTATTACTAAGAATAAATACAGAATATGTTTTGCAATTTGGTTTTTTAGGTTTTGGCATATTAGGTTTAGAGATACTATGGCTTTTAGAAAAATACCAGACAATAATTAATAAACTTTTTATTACCTTACACATAAATTTTAAACATAATGTAGTAAAATAAAAGGTATTTCTAGTAAATATTTAACTATATAATATTTGAAACTATCATGGTTTTGAAAACTATTTCATTATAAACGGGATATTTACCATGATTTGTGAGTTTGATTAATATTTAAGTAAGTAATTTTATTTTTTTCATTCAATTGGTGACAGCGGTAAATACCCATAACCAGACAACATACAACAAAAAACGATGTATTATTTTTATATAATATGTATCTACAAAAAATGGTTCATTAGTATTTAAGTTATTAATATATTAACAAATTATGGTAAATATCCCGTTTATAAAGAAAACTATGACTACTTCTTGACTCTGGTCGCGACTGACGCCTAGGATCATCTAGAATGTAAGACGTTTCAAAGTGATCCATGTGTTTTTATTGATTAAATGAAAAAAAAAAATTAAGTTTGAAGTATGTTCAAAACTCTGATAGTTAGGTACATACTATAGGGATATTTCTGTCTGTTATTTCTTTCTGGTCGATCTGTGAATAAGCTCCAAGAACAACGCAAAACACTAAACCATTAGTTGGAATTAATGCTGGTAGATAACAAGGTGACCCTAGATGTATTGGCAACAGTACTTTGCCACAGTGGACAGTGTCAGGCAGCTGTTTTATTACTTACTACAAAAAAGATACCCAATAAAAAAAAATACTAAAATGAAAATATAAAAACAGAGTTCGTTTAGAATTTATCATCATTTACGCACATACAGGAAACGTAAGAAAACATGAATTTTAATTGTAATTACTTTTGTCTGGTTTGTATATAATAATTACTGAAAAAAAGATTTTTTAACATGTTATTTTTGACCTTGAACTACCTAAAACTTTCGTATATTTTCGGACCAAATTTTGATTTCCGTAAACCACATGTCAAAATCTTAATTCACTATCTCGAATAGTTTTTTTAAACATTTGACTTAGTTACAAATCTAGCAGGAAACGAATATTATTCAAAAAAAATATATGAAATCAGTTAATATTTTATGCCTTTCGCAGACAGAGTGGTATAATACAAAAACCAATTTAAAATAAATAAAACCAGCTGTCATCGGAAAGCTACGTCTTGGATTGAAGCCAAATAAGTTTTCGGAGCAGTTGATCACACAATCAGAGGCTTCCACAATTTGGACAGCGGGATCGACGTGCGGTTGTTTTTTTGGCTCGCGTAAACTTTTGGAATAATAAAAATGGTTGACAGCTATGATAATGTTTTTTTGGTTGCCTGGAAGAAATTGCTTTCAGCGATAAGGCCGCCCACTGTGTAACCATTGCTTATGTTGTATGCTCTCTGTAATTTATTTGTGTGGTGTACAAATAGTACAAATAAAGAGTTTTCTGTCTATATTATCGTTTCAAAACAGCGCTATTCATTTTAATCCAGTCCCATAATAAACCTATCTTAAACAGCTTAATAATAATTTTATTTTATTCTTTTTATTAATTTTTGGCCTAAAATAAACTATACCTTTTCTTTTTACTACCAAACAATCGAGCAGGCTACAACTTTTGGCATGAGGCCGCCCACGCGTTGCCAATCCCATGTAACCAAAACCACAAGCCCATCAGAACATAACAGGATCTAAATAGCAAAACGTATATCCCAAAATACAAATTGATTGATAGTCTAACCACTGGCGAGTGCCAAGTGCCTTAAAAAATAAAAAAATATTCATGGAAATTTTCCCACATCACACTCTAGTCCCAAACTATGTTCAAATCTCGTGTTAGTCCAAATCGATGTTCATCACACAAACATTTGCTCTGGGCGGGAATCGAACCCCAGCATAGAAGACAGAGGCCAACTGAGCTGTGACGCCTGTCTTCAATTGAATCTTCATGCGAACGCAAACTTTTGAGTTTAGAACTTTAGCTTCGAATTTTGAAACCTAAACTTTTTTATGATTCAAAAATAGAAGACGAGTTGTCATCAGAATTCAGTTTTTTTCTAATGCTTTGGCTACATTAGCGGGCGAATATTCGTATCGTGTTGGCGCGATAAAAACGTCGTGTTCGGGTATAGGCGATGTTCTTGTCTACATTAGACGGGCGAAGATTCGTGTCGAGTTGACGCGATGTATCGCGCTGGATTAGGGTGACCAGATGTCAGGAATTTTCCTGACATTTCAGGAATTTCAGCAACAAATAAATGAAACAATTTTTTTTTTCACACTATAAACTATTATTTTTAGTCACAATAACAAAAAGGAAATTGTCATTAATCGTAGTTAACTTTTATATAGGTATTAAACGTATCTACTGGATTCAAAAAAATATTTTTATCTTGAAATAACATTTGAATTATTGCGGAAAAATAGAATAAAATAAGTTTTGTTATAAAACGAATAAATTCTAACGGGTCTATCTTATAAAAAGTTAGCGCAGACTTGAAGTATTGATTACCTTACGTAATAATGACGTAAAGTCAACGCTAACTTTTTATAAGATAGGGGGTAACACTTTTTCGTTACTCCACTCCATAAGGCTAAGTTCAGATGGCCGCGCGGTACCGCGCGGAACTACGAACCGCGCGGTACAAGATTAATATAAACGGTAACTTAGTCTAATTGTGTTAAAAATAAAATGCACGTCTGTCTCGCTTCAAAGTCTGGACGACACTTAGGCTAAGTTCAGATGACCGCGCGGTACAAGATCAATATAAACGGTAATTATCATCTACATTACCGCGCGGTACCGCGCGCTCCCATACAAATAGCGTCATGTGAATGCTCCAACCGCGCGGCGACGCGCGGCTACGCGTGGTCATCTGAACTTAGCCTAAATTGACGTAGATGTAGCCACCTAAGCGAATATTGGCGCGACAAATTGATTCGCGTCTTCGCCCGAATACTACGCGATGACACGATGTACCCGGCCACATACATCGCGTTAACACGAATATTCGCCGTAGCTCGCTAATGTGGCCCCAGCATAAGCGTTTCTAAGCGTATTTTAAATAGAGAACAAGGTATAACCAAAGAAAGCTATACTAGAAGTCTAGATTATTAAGAACGTCTTAGAATTGTTGTTTTTTAAATATAAATATAATTATGATAAAAAGTAGCTAAGAAGACGACTAACGAAAAACAAGACGATTACTATTTTAATCAAACATATGTTTTTTTCGAATTGTGTTAGATTTTTACTAAAAAAAAAGTTATTTCAATTTTAACTTTTAACCGACAAAAACATTATTGACTATTTCTTATTTATTTTAAATAATACAACATAATGTGAGGCTTGGTGGAATCGTGAAATTGACTGTAGTAATGAGTTTCCTGAGGAGCAGGAAAAGGGACGAAGAAGTTAATTTATTTAAATTTTTGAAGGGCTGTAAAGTATCCTACTTGTCTATTGTGAGTCAGTTTTTATTTATTTATCAAGTAATATTTCTTAAAGGTCCTATCTATCTATATCCTATATTTTACAAATCTAACGGCCGGTTTCTCGAACGATGATCACCGAAAAAATCAAATAATTACTATGTGTCAAACTCGGATCAACCGTGATTTGGGTTTCCAGAAACCGGCCGTTAGACTTTGTGTTTAATAATGAAATGAAATGAAATTATTTTTGAAAATATTTATTTCTGTAACAAATCATACATAGGTAGGTACATATTTTAACATAAGAGTTCCATCTATCGTTTTTATGGCGCGCGCTTTATTTATAAACTCAAATCATTTTGTAAAGTTTAATAATCGTATTTAACTTAATCGAGATTTTTCATGAAACTTTCCAAAAAATAAGCTAAGTAATCTATTTTATTTAATTCTATAAGATATTCTACTTTGTTTTTTTTTTCATGAAGTTTTAAGACTTGTGAAAAGTTATTCAGAAATACATTGTAAAGTCAAATTTTAAGTGAATATATCATTTAAATTTTATGAAGTTCTGAAGTTTTTGGCATCCACCCACGCAAGCGAGCCAACGAGGACACTGTGATACCCGTCAAATACTTATTATACATTCAACAGTTAGTGGCTACAGTCGTGGCACTTTTTTAAATCTGGGAAAAGTTCCCCCTTTTTTCCCATTTTTTTCTATCAGTCGCTGCCTGTGTTTTAGTGGCTATAGTTGTGGCACTCTTTTTTAAACTGGGCAAAAGTCCCACCTTTTTTTCCCATTTTTTTCTATCAATCACCGCTATTAATCCTGCTGCTGGGCAAAAGTCTTCCTCTGTTTCCATTTTTTCCTATCATTCATCGCTTTCTACTAGGCTCCGTGGTAAGTATCCAAATCGTCACAAGCGTCCATTGTGTGACGACCGTGACCTATCTATGCACATTAACATATTACTGTTTATTAATTATTGCTTGCAATTAATACAAGCTTAGTATGGGACTAGAGCGCAATGAGTGAAACAAAATAAATAAATAAATGAGAATAAATGTACATGAAAATTTATTAATTATAAAGCAAATGACATAGTAATAGCTAAGTTAACCACAGTCAAAGCTGTAGAAAAGCATTTTTGTTTTCCAATATACAAAGTGCCACAGCAAGCCAGTAACTGCATTATATTTTTTTATTTTGCTTCGAAGCTTGTAAAAAAACTGTTGAGAACTGAAGAATGTCAATTGATTTTATCCTACAGCAGATAAAGTCGAGGATAAGCACTAGTTTTGATTTAAAACAAAAACAATGAGAAAATACAAAAATCGTATTCCTTAATAAAAACTCCACCATTAATACGATAGATGGCACTCTTAGCAACAAAGAGTCTTAGATTTGTTTACATGAGACTTCTCAAAGTATAGAACATAGTATGATGCCTTACCGGGCACGTCCATTGTCGTGCCATTGTCTTATATCATCTACTCAAATAAAAAAATGCAAAGTTGTAAAGAGGTTTCATCATCAAAACCTTATATCAGTCCACTGCTGGACGTAGGTCTCTCCCAAGACGCGCCACTGAGCCCGGTCTTTGGCTTTTCTCATCCAGTGTTTGCCAGCTATTCTATAGATCTGCGTTCCATCTTGCCTCGAAAAGTCTGAACTTTTCTGTTTTTAGAAACGTAAATTATTTTATTTTTGAAAAATAATCGATAACCTCTGAACTGGTGCTAAAGGATCAGTTTAATTAAAGCACTGGCTCTAAGAAACTTACAAGAATCGATATCCGAGATAAAGAAAAAAAACTTAGACCTTTTTCGAATGAAAATTCTTTTGACAACTGATTTTGAACTTAACACGCAGATACCAGAAGATGCATTTTTGCATATCATTACTATAAATAGTTTTTGAAATTTTGATATTTTAGGCTTTGGTACTCAAATAACTGAGAAAACAATAAGATTATCATTACAATTGACATACCAAATTACAGATTATAATGTTAGGCTATAAGTATTAATTAGTCTTAATTCATATTTTTGTAGACTTAGCTTTTATGGCTTGGTTTTCTGACGATTGACAATATTTTAAGTAACTATTTATGTGTAAGTACCTGGCACAGAAGGTATTCTTTTATTTCTCAAAACATACAATATTTTATTTTATTTGTCTATTTTATGATTTAAAAACATAAAAGCCTTAAACTGGAAGCCTTTAGCCCCTCGTAAATGCAAGACTTACAAATCGTAATATCATAACATCCTCAATATAATATAACGGAAGAGAATTCAATATAGAACAAAGAAAATCCGGCACAAACAAATTCCTCAAGCACATTCATCACAAGCGTCGTGTTTAAGTGATGTTACTGTGATGATAATCGATCTATCGATAATGCATAAATATCGATAGAAACATCAATAATTTTTAAAAACAAAAACGTTAATCATTATCGATTAATTTCACACACCTAACGTATATGTTAATGTATATAAAGCACCATTAAAACACTGAGTTAAATTAAGTAGCATCATTAATTTATAAAAAGACAACAAGTACATTACGTAATTCAAGTGAGATGATTGAAACGTGTTGACACTGAGCCAGCATTGTTGAATCAACACTCCGCATAATTATTGATCAGATCAATATTGAATGTCATAAGCAAAGTGTAATTGAATTAAATACCAACAGGTAATGTACCGTTTCTGGTTGAATATGTAACAACCTGTTTGGTCAATACAGGGTGTAATATTATGTTTAATCAATCCCAAAAATAAGTGACAAGAGAATATTCTAAATGGCGAGAAACTTTAATTTATGAGATTTCATAGATTTATTTCATAGTTTTATTTCATAGCATTAAAATAACATTAAATTAAAAAAAATGTTATAGTACACGTGTCTATGTGATTAAGAAGTGTGTTTTAAATTATTCGGCCTGTTGTATACGGTAACAGTAACGTATTCAAAACTGAGTCCAAGTCATGTAATTTATTTCGTTCCTTGACCTCCATATACGACACGAGGGCAACCTTCATCTTTATTTGGCTCATATAGTTTATCCTCGGCACTTATTGAAATAAAAAAAAACTCATAAATTCTCAAAACTAACATAAATCCCATTACGACTCAAACTATAGATATCGATATTTCACCGTCACTTTTCCCAACCCTAGCAATACTTTTCGCCCAAACACTTGTAAAGAAACACGCCGTGTCCGCGATTCGTATTGATATCCACTAAATCATATGTAGCAGGAATTCAATCAGGCAGGATCAGTTCGATGTTTTTACGATTATCGATAGTAATATCGAATTTCGTATCAGTAGATTGGGTATTAGTTGATATTAATGAGATGGGATGTGCTTAGTATTAGCTAGGATAAATTAATTAATACTAGTATTTGTGGAGCAGAATAACGGTGTGATATTATTTTTGGGGTTAACATTCCCGATACGTCTACGATATAATAATAGGCTAGGAAATGATAGTAAAATTATTTAAAAAAAACGTAAAACAAGTTGAACGAATGTTGTTTGGCATGGGTGGTTTTTTATATCTTGTGTTTTTGTGATTTTGTGTAAGCACGATAAAAAATAAAGTATGCTCATACAGGAACATTACAGGACACCCTGTATACAATTCCGATTAATTATACTTTGGATCAATTAAATTATATGTTTTGTTATGTATTTTTTTGCTGAAAAAATCGCTATCAACAATAAGGCCACCTTTTGTACTAAATGAAGTTAGCTCTAAGATTCTATTCCTTTGTGCATTAAAGTGCTATCATTAATAACATACATTTTATGAATACTTTAGTTTTAAATAATAGTTTCTTGCAACGTTCTGTTCATAGTGTAATATCTTTAGTGAAAGCCCCCAAACTTATACCACCAAACTTATTATTCATAAGCCATACACGGTACTGCATTACGTTTATACTTAGCCCAGGAGACTCGATAGAGCAGTGAAACTGGGAACATGTAATGCCTTCGTCTATGTAGTCGTGTGCTTATACATATATCTTAACTTATAAGTTAACGCAGACTTGATGCATCGATTACCATACGCAATGATGACATATAGTCAACGCTAACTTTTTATAAGATAGGGGGGTAAGGTTTTAACACAATGACACAAATTATTTAAAGAAAGACGTGTGGCACTCGGGACTGCCGCGGTAAAGCATAGAATTTTTTGCTGGATTACGCATGCGCAGTAACGCCTATACAACCAATGCCACCTAGAGGCGAGTTGCTGTACTAAAGAGACAAGCGTGATATTTCAAAAAGTCATTAAAAGTTCTGCTATTCATCGATAAATGGCAAAACTAAAAAGTATCACCGCTATGCCGGTCAGAGTGTTAGGTTATTTTCATTCGGTTATTTCGTTACGGAATTTCTGGATTCGGTCTCCACACTCAAGGCCCGTATAAGCTAACAAATTGCTTTAATCCAGTTACCTTAACGTTTTTTTTATTGTTAAAAAGTTTTGTATTAAGTTCCGAAAACTCTTATTTTTTTGTACTGAGTTATTTTGAAAAATAAACTATTACTTTACTAAAAGTTAGTGTGTAAGTCAGTGGTCGTCTTGTCACATGTCTTCTTCCACTTTCTTCTATCAGACGTCAACTCGGTGCTAACTCCTTTCGTATGACAATTTTGTGTGATTTTTTTTATTTCGATGTCTCGCTGTCCCTATCTCTGAGTTTAGTTTTTAAGTTTAGTGAACTTATAACAGTCGAGGGTATGTGCAAAGGCGCGTAAGAATAGGTTATCTCACCGGAAATTCTGTGCCGAATATAGTTCAATGTAGATACTCTGAATGGAATATAATCATTTTATTTGTATTTTTTTAATATTGTGTTGGAGAGCAGCCTCCAACTTCGCGATTGAAAAGCCGGAGAAGTTTCTTGCGCATGACTTCAGCCACTGAAGATCACCCAGCAGCTCTCAGGATCGCTCTCTGGAACACCTATCAACCTGCACCACCTAGCTTCAATATGGAAGAACACCTGCCTCCAGGACGCGACCTTCCATGGCCATTATGGAGGTCTATCAACCGTCTGCGAACTCAGGTTGGTCGTTCCAGAGAAAATATGTGTAAGTGGGGCTATCGCGATTCTTCTCTGAGCCAATGTGACTGTGGGGCCCCCATACAATCTATGTCCCACATGCTCGTTTGCCCCTTGTGCCCTAATACCTGCACAAGGGATGATCTCATCAATAGTACAGACAGGGGAATAAATGTGGCAAAGTTCTACATGAACTGTGTCTAAAATTTTTGTTGTGTTCATTGACACGAAGAAGAAGAAGAATATTGTGTTCCAACTTCATAAATGCAGTGGCAATGCTAGAAAATAGCAAAAAAAAACATGACAAGTGAGTAAAGCGAGCCGGTGCCAATTGAAATTCAAATAAGTGTTATACGTCGTATAACCTTTGATAAACTCCAAACGTAGAAAAATAATATTTTAAGGAATAAATTTAAATATATCATGAAAGTAATGTTAGCTCTACTACCACAATTTGCTTCTGTCAAACAAAAAAACAGTGAAGTCACCCGGGAGCTAAGCGATAGTGGAGTCGGACTATTTCCTTGTTACTTAAGCTACGTCGTAAAGTCGCGTGACTGCGCCCACGGGAGGCCTTTCTGGATAACTTTTGTGGTTTTTGACGTGACGTGAATTAGCATACCAGACTGGGGGGTATCCTGACAACTGAAATGTTTTTGAACTGTTATTTGATCAAATTGCAGTTCAGTTTTCTTCTTCGTCTTTTATTGATATTTTGAGTGATCGATTTTCATACCGTTTGATAGAATAAACGAAAAATCGGTAGGTCATGCTTAAATCAGGTAGGCCATGCTTAAATCAGGGAGGCCACGTGGTAAACCGCAGCATGGACGTCAGTTATAACAGCTCAGTCATAATTTTATAAAGCTTAGTCACGTCAGAGCTTAAGAATGCCACGGAATACTGACGAGTTACTATAGTAAAATCATCGAAAACTGTACTGCAACTGAAAGGATATTCGGTCACGCAAGTTTCCCCTTGCTGGATAGCCCCCCCTGAGCACGAACAAATGTGACACGTAAACTTAAAATATTTGATGTACACTGCGCGCTACCACTGTAACGTTTGACAGTAAACCTGATGTTGACGCGCAGTGTATCTCAAAGACGTCACAGTTTCGATACGTTGACGATCGTCTCATTTATTCGTGCTCACCTTCCAGTTTATGGTAAAGTGGAGAGTTTGGTTCTCGTTGAAGTTTTTGTAGATTTTTGGTGAACTTTTGACGTGATGTTTTACTTTGTTTTGGCTCTGGCAGTTTTAATAGTGATGTTGTTGAAAAACTTGAAAGTTTAGACAGTTACTTTTTGGATTGACAGTTTAATTTTGATGTGCACTTTAGGTTTTTAGCGGAACTGGCGCTTGACTTTTATAAATCGTTTTGAATTAGATTGTGATATTACTGAATATTACTAAAATGTTTACTTTAATTTGTTAAGGTATTTTTGTAAAGAAATAAATATTTAAGTACAAAATTGTTTTGTGTTGGATCTAAACACTTTTTAATTTAAATATAATTTTTAATAACATAATATCTAATATTCTTCTATTATTTTAATTCAAGCAAAATGTTTGAAGTTTGCACATTCTAATTGCAAATAAACATTACGAAGAAAAAAATTTTGTAGTATCTCTGTGCGCTAATATTTTTGGTAAGTACGTTATTCAAACCAGCACTTACATCCTGGCAGATCAGCCATCTCATCACTACGCCATCGACCGTCAGTTATTTTACAACATAAACCCGAAAACCAATCACAAGCATTATTAACGGTGAATTAAATCTGACATACCATAATTCCACCAGCATCCAATTTCCAGTTATTCACGTCGCAGTCAGTTCACGAAACCAGGTCACAGACTAACATTTAAACAGCTGGGTCACTTTGTTCACGTTTACTGAGGTAACTACTGATTTGGAATAGTTGAGTTGCTATTTATAGATCTTTTGTGACAGCTTAACTGTTTGTTATGTATTTTATATTAACTTTTTGTAAATATTGTACTAGTTGTCCGTTTGTTTGTGAATAAAGATTATCAAAAACAATTACAAAGAAAAAAAATATACATATAAAGTATATGACAGTAGTTCACTAGTTCATTATATCAAATAAGTATGTTATATACCGAACTCGAATTATTATTCAAGGAAAAGAAAGATTTATAGCATTTTTAACACTGATTAAACTATTTTTACTACCCTAAAGTTAATTGCCATGATTTATTTTCCAATCATTTCTTTATTGGTTAATATTAAAAAAAGTTTTATAATAAAAAATACTTAGTCTTAAAGATATAAAGCATACTGTGAACGTTATCAATATTTAATGACAGTGACCCAGTTGTATTTAAACAACAAACTGAGCACGAACTAAATCAATATTAAGTGACCCAGCTGTTTCTAATCAGCAATGTTTTCACGATTTATAGCCGTTACGTTGTGTTACGGTAAAACCATTGAAATCGAGACGGCCGGTTAACTTTATACGGATTATCTTATATGAAAACTGTAGTATATACCTATATAAATAAAACTGTATTTTATATGAAAACTGTAGAATTTGTGAATTAACGCTTCCCTGAGCGTTTACAGATTAAATCGTGTAAATTCAGGCTTTTTCAGGATTAACACAGTATTTTTTTAGCGTATAGTTAAAAGTTGTTTACTAAAAAAACTTGGCAACTTTTGAACGGCATATTTGCTTTTGAACAGAATATTCGTTTACTTTAATATATTTTTGGACGGAATATTTTTTTGGCTGTTTGTTTTTCAGTATTGAAAATACTTTATTAAAACTCTGAAATAAATATTAACACATAACTTTATCATATTTTTAGAAGTTCGTAAAAAGTTAGTAGGTTTCAGTCTAAAAATTCTATACCACATTAAAAATAGACAAACGCAGTATCTTACATATTTTTTTCAAAATCATTCGCAATCTTTAAAACTTGAGATGTATCAAAATATATCAAAAGTTATAATCAGATTATTATAACGCAAATATAAATATACTAACCATAAATAAGCTATTTACAACTTTTTAAGATCGTTAGCTATAAAACAATAATAAACTTAAAACTAAAATATCAAACTTCACTTAAAACTTGTACCTGCAACAGATAAGTAATTAAGTTTAAAAGTACTTACTTAAAAGTGTTAAGTTTGAGCAGGGTTGCTTATTAGTGTGCTTTAGTGCATTATAATAATTATGAGGTTTTTATTGTATTATTTTGGGCTTGTAACTTTGAATTAAAAAGCTTTTATCGTAATAAATAGTTAAAAGAAGATGTTGTATCTCTTGTATTGAGTTTAGTAGTATTATTGGTATTATAATTCTTTTTTAAAAGGATGCAGTACAAGTAAGCCACGTAAATAACTTTAAATAACTTAAATAATATTTTTCAATAGTACTGATTCATAATATAATACATCGGAAATTCATTAAACTTGTATTATCCCAAAAGTTTTAGAGCCAAGCAGAATTTGAACCAACGACCTTTCCTTTGATACGTACCACCTACACATATACCATAATAGAAATATTGTGGAATTTTTTCATTGCCAATAAACAAAATTTTGTTATTGGTTTTTACATACAACAAGCAACAGAATTTTTTTTTAATTAAATAAATAAAACCGGTAAAATCTGGTAGAATTTATTTTATTCAAATTCGTATATTTCCTGCCACAAAGTAATAAAATCTAAACGATTTTCCGGCACACAAATTATAATTAAGATAACCTAACTCATTTTAAAATTTACAATCAAAATGTTTAATGCTAAAGCAGCTACAGGCCATAGGGTTGTAACGTGTCAGCTTATCGATAAGGCAGACTGGTTTATCGATAGCTGGCATGCATGCACAACCCTAACTGGAGGCTTTCATGCGACAGTTTATTTTGAAAATACATGTTTGTTGTTACAGCAAAACCTACTCCGGGTTTGTTTTCAAAGCGACTCTTTTGCAATATCGGACTTTCGTTTTAGTCAGTTTTTTTACTCATACTAAGTTTAGTACGTACCTATATATTTAAAATAGTTTACTCATAATAAGTTTAGTACTTATATATATTTTTGATAGTTTACATTTATTTTACATAAATAGAAGAAATCAAAGAAAGAAGACAACATCTTAGAAGTATTTTATACATTTATATAAGTTATTTTGCGTTATAAACATAAAATGACGTAAACTGGTACTTAAAATATTAATTTAATTTATATATGTACAAAACTGGTCATCACTCAACATAATAATGTTGTAGTGCAAAAACAATAAATGCCACAGAATACCGATGAGTTACTATAGAAACTGAACGTGATTTAAAGCCTGGTTTTGAGAGGCTGGGATAAGTCGGCTGAGGTCATTGTTCAGACACCATAAAAAATTGCGCATTCTTTTTTCTCACATGTACAGAAATCATGTCTTTGCACAGTTGCTTGATTCTAAATTATAGGTCAATTATTAGCCATAAATCGTGTATTCTGGCAAATTGCCAATGGACGTCTTACCGCTTTTCTGCCGGTAAACAGCGCCTAGAAACCACGTTCGTAAAATTATTTAAGGTACCATACCATAAAAGTTATTGAAACGGGTGTAGAACTGAAACTCAATTTTAAAAATTACTATAATATTATTTTACTATGATATACTTAGGTGCGATTATTACAGTATTTACAAAATGTACATAGCGATATATAAAATATGTACATAAGAAACAGTTTTGCCATCTACAGACCATTGCAAACGAACTATAGATAGCTCAACTGTTTCAAATCAGTTGAAATTATTGATATATATTTTAATCTGAATAAATTGTATGTCCAATATTTGGCTGATAAAAATATCAAAAAAAATAATTCAGTGGTTCGTCTTGGGACATACCTACGTCCAGCAGTGGACTGATGATAGGTTGCTGATGATGATAACGGTACAAAGTAGTTTCTTTACTATGTTATATTATTACATTTTAGGGTAATACTTCGTGATATAAAATTGATTTCGGCTGAGCGGGCATCGCTGTTTTGGAAACCGTCCAACTTGGAACTGAACCTTTAGCACTAGTTTTTGACAGGTTTTCAGGAGGTGACCAATATTTTAAGAAAATAATATAAAGTCACATTAAACAAATAAATATTTCGCACATCACACTCTAGTCCAAAACTAAGCAAAGCGTGTACTATGAGAACTAGACTGCTGATTTAATACAAATATACTTTTTTTTGTAAATACATACTTTTTAAGGTAGGTATAAGCACCGAGACACAGAACAAATATTTATGTTCATCACACAAACATTTGTTCTGGATGGGAATCGAACCCACGACCTGGAAGGCAGAGCTACTACCAACTGAGCTGTGACGCCTGTCAAACAATTTATAATTGCAGTTTAGATCATGGAAACCGTTAAAGATTCCGTAAAATAAATATATATATATATGTATAATATGGTAAGTCAAAAACACGTGCTATATCTACTTGTTGGCCTTTTTGTTCCGTGACACTTATTTTTATTGGACTTCCTGAAACTGGACTATTTTCTTAAACAAACAATCTGGTGGTCTAGGCTTTAGAAGTGAAAAATGTATTATATTTTATCACATTTCAACCACTTACACAGTAAAAAATATATAACTAAACTACGTAAAGTAATTATTAGGTCTTGATTGAAATGTTAACACACTACCTATATATGTTTAGCTTCATTAGTTTAGTCTACACATTCAGAGTTATTCAGATAATAATTACATAGCTCTTTTCACCTTCAACTTTAATAATTTTTTTTTGAAAAAGCACATGCTCCGGCGCACTCTTAACTGAATGAGAAAATGGCCGAACAATCAGGCCTGACAACATTGCAAAAAAAAAATCAGCTACGTTCCGTTTTACGCAAGTTATTAAGCAAAAACTATATTTTTTTCCCTATCATCAAACTCGCCCCGTGTTTTGAAAGCCCCCCCAATCTACGGTACATAAGGAAATACAACAAAATAAAATATCATTGTAATTCCATAAGGTCACGTGACAAATTATAGGATTGTTGTTGTTGTGCCATTGTGTTGGAAGAATTACCCAGACTAGACCCTGCGTTACCGGTTCTAACTGTTACCAGAGTGGACCACGTAGAGGTTTCTTTCTCCCATAAGACTTAACCTATGACAATGCAGCCAGTATCTTGGGGACGCTTCCGATTGGTACTGATTTAGATCAGTTGAACTATCTATAGATCGTTTGCAACGGTCTGATATCTCAACTGTTCCTTATTATTTTATATGCCAATGTACGTACATTTTGTAAATACTGTATAGTCGTAAGTTTGTTTGTGAATAAATATAGACTTTAAAAAAAGAAAAAAACTTATGACATCTATAATTAGTAAAAGCTTAAGCTTTTAGTTGCTATGAGGTCTAATCACGAAATTTATCAAATTCTATTAGTAGCCTTAAAAAACTGTAAAACGCGTCCATACAGTTCAAATATGATAGATTGAAGGAATCCTAAAATAATAGTTAACACAGACATAATAGGCATTAAAAGGCTATAAATAATAAAACGTTTAGAAATAGCCTAAATTGAAAATGTGCTTCAGTCAGTAAAAAGGCTCATCAGAGAGCTATGAATAACGAAATGTTTAAATGTTTGAATTGAAAATGACCGAAAATTAAAACAACCAAAGAAGTTCTCTCTTTATCGTTATCTTTCTTCTGGGAGCTATGAATAAGAAAATAGGATCATGATATTGGGATCGGCTTAAAAATTTAGTTGGCTTACACTGAGCCATATAGGTACAGTTATCTGAATGTGAACTATGTATTCAATGAAATCTATTTATCAGCAGATTTTTTTCGAGGTTATCAGTTTAACTGTTTTTTTATGTATGTTACGTGATGAAAAAAACTTATTTACTTATATAAGTCTGCTACAAAATGGTGGTTGACATTTTTTTCATTTTTCATGTTATTACAAGGATCAATAATATTTCTCTAATACTTGTTGCGTGAACAAATATGTTTATTAAGTCCAATTTAAATTCATTTTTCATTGATTAAAACAAAAAGTTTTCAATTTGACTGTCAAGTCAAGACTATGTATCTTTTTATGCCTCATTGTTGCACCATCGTTGAGATGAAGCGATAAACTCAGTCGAGTCTACAAGACAAGTCAATGTGCAAGTAGAAGCATGAAGAAAAATAACACAGAAGCTTATTTTAAAAAGCCTCAAAGCAGCGTTTTCCCCCGGTTAATTGCACGTCATATTTTTTGTGTTTTTTCTCTCAAAAAGAAGTAAGTTTAGTTATTTTGCGAACATAAAGCGTAAACATTTTCAGTGCTGTATTTTATGTTGGTTTTATTTTAGTTTTGAGGAAAACTGTTTGTTAACTCACTTGTTTTAGCTAAAGTTTATTTAAAAACATTGTTTTAAAAAGCTTCTAAACGCTGCAAGAAAACATCGTACAACCAGTTCTATTTTATCAGCCGAGGTTGTTTAGCAACTCAGTGACCAACTTCTAAAAATATTCCCCAGCCTTTGATTACCCATTCTAGCGGACGAAAAAATTTTTTCGTAAAAACAGCGAGCAAAAGATCACAAAAAATATTTGGTTACGTAGTTCGTTTTCACTCTAAATTACAAGAGCAGGCAAAACACTCAGCAGTGGGTCAAGTGGATGATGATGATGACAAGGCCATTGACCTTTTGTACAAAAATTCAATTCGATTCATGGCAGTTTATCGATTTAGTGAAATACGTAAGACGGTCGCCCTCATGTTTATTTATTAGGGTTTACGGACCGCAGCCTATGAGAGCGAATAGATCTGTTGACGTTTTTGGTTTGTTGTGACCATAGACATAGAGCATAGACTGAGCAAAAGGCTAGAGAAATCGACTTGTGCGGCCAATACCTCTCTTTTCTGTAGGTACTTATAGACAACTACAAGCAACACACTTGTTTTCTCTTTAACACTTTGCTACCCGTTTTTTTATTAACATTACACACATCACATTCTAGTCCCAAACTAAGCAAAGCAATGTAATTAGACTGCTGATAAAATACTTAAGTACTTACATACATATTTTTTTGTATACATACATAGAATAGTAACACCCAGACACAGAACAAATATTTATGTTCATTACACAAACATTTGCTCTGGGCGGGGATCGAACCCATAGCATAGCATGGAAGGCAGAGCTACCTACT
Source organism: Ecliptopera silaceata (assembly GCA_932527185.1). Classification (NCBI taxonomy): domain Eukaryota; kingdom Metazoa; phylum Arthropoda; class Insecta; order Lepidoptera; family Geometridae; genus Ecliptopera; species Ecliptopera silaceata. The sequence goes on along the minus strand of OW052205.1, from coordinate 1,652,168 downwards.
ACCAACTGAGCTGTGACGCCTGTCAATTATTTTTTTCTATTAACTTCATACATGGATAGAGGACGGACAGGACTTTGAGCATGAATAAATGTGACGATCGTAAACGTATCGTCCAAGACACACTACGCGGTGACGCTGCAACGTTGCGCAGCCAAGCTAGCGTCAACGCGTAGTGTCACTCAAATACGCCACAGTTTCGATACATTTGCGATTATCACATTCATTCGTGCTCGGGCCTCAAGTCTATTTTCTATGTCTATGGTTGTGACATTTATGTGTTTACTTTTATGACGTTTCCGCGTATTTTTGTACAGAAAAACAAGAACACTGCGTCAGTATACCTGATGATAGAAAATTAAATGTAGGTCATGTAGGTCAAAGTGTATGTACACTTTGACCTACATGACCTATATTTCATGTAATATAGTAATATTACTACACTACCTAACAAATCATTTATCAATGTATGTTATAATAAATGTGAGTATCAGTCTGTCGATAATGATTTATTTATTATATTATATTAACTTTGAGACTTTCTTTAATGTAATAAAATATATAAAGATATTAAAAACCCACAAAACCTAATTGGGATTCATTCTGTTCATCTTCTGGATTTGTAGATTATACTAGCGGTTCATTTTTTTTTCAATAATTAATGCCCAGCAGTGGGACTATTTAAAAAAAATTAAGAGTTTCCATGTATTGTTAAATAGGAAATAAATAAAACAATATTAAATATCTTACCTGAGTGAAATAGCAATAGCAGCTGTTTTAGTCCAAGATGTATCTGAAATTAAAAAAAAAACTATATTAACCATTATTTTAAGATAATAATTTGTACTATGATATTAACTTAGATACAAAATAAATTGGAATAATTGTATTTTTTTAAAGAATTTTTTTTTAACTCTGATAGTTGCTAATAAAACACAAACAGTTTAGCTATCTGCAGACTTTTTACTTGTTTATTTTCGTAGACTAGATTTTTTTATCTAGCTTATACAGTATTTTCTAAACGTCGACTAGTAAAGTCTATTGCAACTTGAAACTGTAATAAAATACGTAATGGATGTGAACCTCAAGGGCATTAAACGTTTTCTGTTTTAATGTCCTCTACTGTGTTATTTAAACTTTCAACTTTATATGCATAAAAATAAGGAGCATACTTCAATGAGACGTGGTAAGTACAGTCACAATCAAAAGTTGTTCGACGATTGGATGCTTAGTGACCTCTCAGAAAATTTAGACGTGTTTATTTTGTTGTTAGATTTTAAAATTAGTTATCAAAATTATATTCACATTTAGTCAATCAACAAATGAAACTATAGAATAAAATAAAAAAATGTTGAAAATAATTTTTATATTAGACTTAGAACTCAAAGTACTTTGAGTCTAAAAAATAAAATCGTACAGTTTATTGAATGGAAAAATCTTGTGAAAAGGCCTCGCTTATTCAAAAACACTTTTTATTTCGGTCTAAATGAGGTTATAATTTTTTTTATATTTTAAATATTAAAAATCATTTTATCATGAGCTTTCACTTGTTGAAGCATAAATGTTTTTAAAGTTCAAGTAAGACTGGAAATTTCCTAGACCGTGAAAAATGCGATTTGCGAAATTTATCTCAGAAATTCTTAGTTGAAATGTTTTTTTGCGATTTACTCTTTGGAAAACTTGCTAGATGTTTGTTTGGGGTGATATTATATACATATATATATATAAATACGTATAGTATATAATACGTATCAATAACTTCCTCCGTTTATTTGTCGGTAAAAAATATAAAGTACCGATCGATATAATAACAGTAATAAGTAATGGGTTCGAATCCCTATTTTTCACCCTCAAAAGTCATCATCACAAAGTGCTTATGATTTTTTTATTTGAGTTTTATGTAGTACCTTATATGGGGGACATGAAATACTCAAGGGAATAGATAGGGTTACGAAAATAGGTTTTTTTAGAGACGAAAACGACAGGAAGTCACATTCGATAAAAACAATTGTAAATGAATATTTAAAGTGATAATGTTTAATCTAATTACTATAAGTGATTTGTAATAATTTTGTATTTTATTGAACCTACGACCCACAGCATAGAACGCAGACCAACTATGCTAGAAATAGCTTTTATCTTATGTATAATGTCAAACCTACGACTCACATGAATCAGCGAGCTACTTTTTACTCAGTAAAAAAAACTACTACCTTAACTTAAAAACAGATTTAAAAATACTAATCTACAAAGTTGTATTAAATAAGAGCATACAATACGATTCTTCAGTACAAAAGTCAACGAACCAATTCCAAAAGCACTTCAATTGATTAGTACTCTTTGTGCGACCACTTAAGGTTCATAATGAAGAGTGTATTTTATAATCTAACTTCGATTTCACTGCTTTTGCACTTAGTCCGGGCGATTCAACTTAATAACTTAACTGGCATAATATTCTGAGCTACTGAGTTGTTTTAATCTCTTATCCATATAATTTCTTATCTTAAACTGTAAGATAAGAATCTAAGAATCACTTTAATATCTTAATAAAAGAATTTAAAAATGTATAATATAATTTAATAAACGCTGTCTCTTAATTAAAAAAAATATATATAATGACACTTTTCTCGTCTTGATCAACGTTTAAAATAACCAAAGTATACATTTATGTAGGTAAACCAGTGTGCGATAATATAAGCGTATTCTGTTCACGCTTGTTAGGCGGTTCCACATGTTGAACAATCGATGCAACTGGGCACTCGACCTTATCATACAATAATGTTAGTCTAAGCTTGCACCCGTATTTTAACTCAATGTCACATAGACTTGAGTCAAGAGAGAGAGAGAGAAAGAGACATGCTAGAAACGTAAATATTAACATCAGGGGCCTTATTCTCTAAGACATAGGAGATTCCTTCCCCAAACGTGCTACGTCACAACGCGTTCCAAAACGCAAACTTCAAAAATGATTGATTTGTATATAAATTATTCTAATCGCGCATGACACGTTTTGAAACGAATAGTTTTCATAACACGGCAGACGTCGGCCCGATTAGTTGACAGTTCAAATTGTGGCCAAAACGTAACGTGTCGCGGTGGGGAATAACAACTAAGGCTTACGCCATACAGTTTTTTCAGATTACACGCTCTTGTCTTGCCTAAGCCAAGTAACGCGCGTGGTTAGCAATACAATAGAGAATAATGCCCCAGGTGAGATCGCGGTCAAACGCTTGCCTATAACTTGTAAAAAAAAAAAAAACGTTTGGATACTGCATTCATGAACACTTTCAAATAGAATTGAGTCAAGAGAGAGAGAGAAAGAGACATGCTAGAAACTTTTAGACGCTGCGTTCATGAATAATTGAATAAACTGTATGTAGTATTTCAATCGATTCAACTCACAATAATATTGGTCTTAGCTTGTATCCGTAAACTTGAGTCAAGAGAGAGAAAGAAACTTCAAACTCAAGTGATTTTAGCCGCTGTGTTCTCATAAAAGAAAACTGAATGAAATTATTTTAATCGATGCTATGCTCAAGTTGCTTTGGGCAATCCACCTTATCATACAATAATGTTAGTGTAAGCTTGCACCCGTATTTTAAACTCACTATCATATGGACTTGAGTCCAAAGTGAGAGAAAAAGAGACACAAACATAACCTACAAACTAATGGTTTTTAGACGCTGCGTATTATTAAATAAAGGCAAAAAACAGTGTGTGTAAGTATTTTGTTAGCTATCTAGTTCTAATGGTACAATTATTGCAACTAAAAAAAATACTACGGACAGTTCACACAGCCCTATCTGTTAAAATAGACAAAATTAATCATATGTAAACTAAAATAGTATAGTTGTTCATTATTTGAGAAAACAACGGGTTATTGAGATTTATTAAATTATATGTTTCCTGTTACCTCTTTATTACTAAACTAACTATAATTACTCTCTATAATATTTGAGGAAGTTTTGTCATGATTTAAAATACCGGGGAGTTTGAGTAACGACAGTTATTATTTCTGAGAAGTGATTAGAAATGCGTAGCAACCTGGATTTCGTAGCAAAATGTAGCATTTCGTAGCAACACGTAGCAATATCGAAATCAATCAGTCAAGCAAGCCAAAGCGTGGGTTGTTTGACTAACGGCCGGTTTCTGGAAACCCAAATCACGATTGATCCGAGTTTGACACAAAGTAATTATTTGATTTTTTCGTTGATCACAGTTCGAGAAACCGGCCGTAAGTCACTTGAAACTAACAAAATTCTACTTTAAACAATATACCTATAAGATTCACTTTTCTTTGATAGCATTCTCAAAAATTTCAGTAGACAAAAAAACATTATCAGCACATTTTACAGCCTCAAAATTCCAAAAACCAATAATTAAATCTTCATAATTTCAATGTAGCCCAGTCAAATATATAATTCCGTCTCATACATTAGAACTCATAAATCAGCTTTAATTACCTGAGTTTAAGCTTCAGAATCGCTTAGCATTTCATTGACATTTCATATACCTCTGATTACAATAACGCACGCTGAAACCAGTCTTATGATGTTAGTATTAAGTTTCAAAATAACTAAGCAGCAGTTAGCACCTTATTCGTCTGAAAGTTACAGAGTAATTTATCAGGGCTAAGTACGATCGTTGTATCTTTGGTCAAACACCCTTTGCTTACGAAGGGTCCAAACCCTTCTAAGTTCACCTTGAATAAATAGGGCTAGCATTACTTTTCATTTGCTGAGTAGCTCTTTACTGAAGGTAGACGTCAAATATTTTAATTCAATTAATTGTGTAATAATTTTAATCCGTTTGTCTTCAATTTCTGGAGATATTTAAAAGTGTTTTTTCAGAAATTGTTGGGTAATCAAGTGGGTTCAGTTGGAATTAGATTGATTTCCATGCGAAACTGGGTTTTAGATTTGATTTCCACCAAGAATAAAAAATATTCATGTTTACTCTATGTCTGAGTGTAATTATTAGATGATTACATAGTGGTATAAAGTCAAGAAGAAGATATTACAAGAAGATAGCGTTCGTTATTTCTACATTTTTACTTAAGTATATTTTTTTAAATATCGTGCAATTAATTACCCGGGTGTTCTGGATATTTAATATGTATAAAAAAAAATATCTATGTAATGTATTGTATTATGTATGTCAGTCTTCTAGTACCCATAACACAAGCTCTGCTTAGCTTGGGGCTAGATGATGTTGTGTGGATTATCCAGCATTATTTTTTTAATTATCGTTTAGTGGTATAGAAACATTGTCTATTACATGCAGAATATTAGCGTGCTCGTACAAGAACATAGCAAATCCCGAAATTGCCTAAAATTAGTGTGATTTTGCAGACAAGACAGCAAACACCGCATATTGAATTCTCGTGTCGTTTGCTCAGAGCTTAAGCAATTTCAAATGAAAATGTTTTGGAATCTTAAGCTATTTCTTGTATTGTTTTATGTAAATATGGTATTGTTACAGGGAAATTGAGAGAACTTTTGATGATGAAATACAAAATATAAATTCAAATTATTAAAATTTTATAATATAAAAAAAAATATATCAAAACCGTTTTATTGTATATTTAGTAAACTGATAGCCAGACTAGATTTAAATTATAAATACCTAAGTACCTACAAAGTATACTTGGTAGATATATTTTTATATCGAGTTTTTAAAGGCATTTTAAGACATTGCATATCTGCAGGAGTCGTAACAAAATAATGTTATTTCAAAAATCTGTCCAATTTTTCGATTCATCTCTCCTATTTTAAACGATTGGTTTTTTTATGAATACTGGAAACTTTTGTCATAAATTTTTACAACTTTTTTATAACTAGTCTGCTTTGTTACTGAAGAACAAATAATACTCTTAAAGTTTCATTAGTATCCCCACATGTAAAGTGGATATTATATATAAGTTCTGTACATTGCGTCGTATTTACACTTCGAAGCTGTTTTATCGTAATTTCCTTTAGGAATCATAAAACGTAAGCACACACAGAATCTAGTAAAAATACGTATTTAAGTTGGTAGTTTTTCGGTTGTCTGGAAGAAATCGCTTTTGGCAAGGCTGCCCAGTGTGTAACTACGTTTTATATTTTCTGTATTTTTTTTCTGTGGTGTATCAACCAATAAAGAATTATCTTTTATTCATAACTACTAATCCTATGTTGATTTTATAAAAATCTCACTTTATAAATAATACCAAATAAAAGATTAACTACCCTCTGTTTTATTTTTATTTTCAGATTTAACTCATGCGGCTTGGAAGTTTAAAATAACAATTTTTTGTGTGATGTGATAAACGCATGGCCTAACAAAACTCGTACTCAATAGTCAAAGTTACATAATATATTTATCACAATCGTTCTCAATTGACAATCTTATATTTTATAAAGCTTTCCAAAACACGATAGTCGCAGCGAATCTAGGGCAAGTAATAAGCTTTTTATTTCGCAAAAAACGAGGTTTTATAAGAAAAATGTTCGGTTAAGATGGGCGTTGGATAGTATCCGGTACAGGTGTGGTCTTTGGTTGAAATATTGGACGGAAAATTAGATTAGACTGAGTGAGGTGTGGAGCTGAAAATGGTTGGTCAGCCCTGTCTCTAATCTTGAGAATTCTATGAAATGAAATGAAATGAAAAAGTTTATTTGACTCTCAACATACAGTGCCTAATCTAATTAGCCTATGTCTATTTGCTGATACCTAGTTATATGTATATAAGGCCAAGTGTGTCTTATTAATTCTTGTAAAGAATTTAAGGTATTGAAAAGGTACGTATCGTCTTATTTTTTTTGTTTAGTCGTATCAAAAATTATAATACGGTTTACCGTTTCGCTGACTTTTTATGAGTATCAGTGCTAACTATTGCCAAACATTATATTAACGTATTCATAAAATGATTTTTAACTCATTAAAATTTGATTTAGAAAAAAACAATTATGTACTTACCTCAATTAAGTAAAACTGCTTTAATTGTCAAACATATCTAATAACTAGAGTATGATATGTGATTTGTCCGTGAATATTTATTTATTTATAATGTAGGTACATAAGTTAAGTTAGATATTGATTATCTACAAAAAAAAACAGTAAGTACCAATCTCAACAAAAATATTCTACTTATATATCAATAAAATATAAGTAAAAAGAAGTTTATTTGACTTAAAGTGCTGACATAGAAACTCAACCAGCGGAACGTGCTATATTAGCTGACCTACCTACGTCGTACATGTCTACTGGAACCTAGTTACCTTCGCACCAAACAGACAGTGCGGTAAGGTGAGGACTACTGAAGTGCTAGGTACATTCTAGAATACAAAACAATTGCTGTTTAGATTAGAAAATTAAAATTGTATGCGTGTACTTAGAGCAATAGCGCACTAGCGGCCAGGCCGCAGCGGCCACGCCGCAGCGGCCATCGAGATACATACATTAGTATGAAATCGCCATAGAGCACGCGCACCTGGCCGCACGCGGCCAGCGGCCACACCGAGCCGCAGCGGCCAGCGAGATCGACGCGACACATTTAATTTACACATTTTACATTTGCGGCCAGTGTTCGGTCGCTGGCCGCTGCGGCCACTGAGATCAATTGTTTTGTAGTTAAATCACCAGTGTGCGCGCACTAGCCGCGGTGGCCGCACGTATTGTTGATCGACAATATCGACAACTGACGATCGTGGCCGCCGTTTTGGCCGCGTTGCAAATCGCAACCCTTGCGGCCAGCCGCGCGGCCAGGCCGCTGCGGCCTGGCCGCTAGTGCGCTATTGGGGTTAGACTTACCTATAGAAAAACAAATGAAATCACAGAATGCTAGGTAAGTACCTAAATGAATTTATTTGGTTCAAGTTTGACAATTTTTAATTTTAAGCTATTATTTTTAATTCGATAATATTATTATAAGTAATAAAATATTCAATAAACCTTTTTTGAAGTGAACGGATTTTAAACAGATTTACGTCCTATGTTTGTTCTGTTATACTTAGCTTTTTTAAGCATTTTATGAAATAAGAAAAAGTCAATTTACTTAATCCGGTTATTTAAAGTCTTCATCATCTTAAAGAAAGACTAAAAAGTCAAAATAATTTCCAATTCAGTTAACATGCCAAATATCTGTAACTCAAATAAAAAAAAAAAAAAAACAAAAGCGTCAAAATAAAAAATAATATACTACATCTAAACATAATATTTCAACATCCTACTCAGACATTCACAATCACAAACAATTTGAAAATTCTCACCCAGAAATGTATTTCTTTCTCATTTCGGTGCCAAAACAAGTCTAAACATGACGCGTGGATGATAAACTGCTCCGTATCATTCTCGCGCCGATGATTCGGGAATGAAATTGGGACGACTCAGACTTCGGGGCATTTACACGCTCCCGAACAGGGCCGATCACGGATAAATCACGTATAAATGTGACAATCGTAAACGTCAAAACAGCAGCGTATTCGATTCGCACTGCGTGTCAAACATCAGTGGCTCTACCATGAGTTTTACTATACCATATTTACTATACTCGCTAGCGTCTGTAGTTAAAAAAATGTATGAAGATTTGTACAGCGCCTCTAGCGGATAGTTGGGTACTAAAATTCGTAATACTAATATTGACGTAACTATTGTAGTAAAGTCAGGCGATTTCACTGTGACAACTCATGGTAGAGGTACAGGTCGATAGCTGAATGTTAGCAGCGTCACAAAGCCATGTGTCGTAAATACACTGATTATACGCTAAGTTGTCAATCTGTGATTTAAAGTGTGATTTAAAACTTTGCATTTTAAACACTTGTCTATAAACGTCTGAAAATCTTAATAAAGTGATTGTAACCTTACTTTCATTTACACCCAATATTTAGGTGTCAAAATTTTGATAGGTATGGTCGTACTCTTGAAAAGGGAACAGCTCTCTGTATAAATAATATACTTTAGAATAGAATAGAATACTTTATTCAGTTATTATTTAACATTATAGAACATATTGAACGATATAATTATAATATTATGTTAAACGTTACTTTAATCTTTCGTCTGCAAACAAAATGTCAAGTTTTCTAATGTTAATGTAAATAGCACAAAATAAAACTCAGACTAGGCATTCAGTACGCACGTATGTAAATACATCGTAACGTGTTAAGAACACTCGGCACGTAGACCTTTTTTATGTGTGCATATTATAATATCTTCACACGGGCCTCGTGTGTTGGCAGAAAGGTTTTCTATTTCGTTTATAGTTAAAACGTTTTGAGACTTGAAACGTTTTGTGAGGTTTCTCACAAAAATTCATTTTATTTGTTCGATTATTTAGACAAGCGTTCGGTTCCTTTTAACCAACGAAAAAACGGAAGAGGTTGTCAAGTCAACGTGTATATTTTATTTTAAATGTTTTAATTTTGTGTTATGGTGAATTTGTGTGTTATCTTGTTCCATGTGAGATTATAAGATGTATAAATTTTTTTTTGAGGAGAAACATTAGTAAATGTTAGTTTTACCTAACTTTAAGTTAAATTTATTATTTTTAAGAAGTTTACTAATAAGTAGTACCTCTGCTATACTACATTAACCCACTTTGGATTCATTTTTATACTTTTCAGTTTCAATGTAATTTTTACTAGTAGTTGATCATAGGTATTTAAATTTCAGCCAAATTGTCGATTAACTGACTTGTCTGAAACATTTCAAGTAAACACTTGACACTAGCAGAATTGCCTGCCATATTGATGGACCTATAAAAAAGAAGAAGAATAAATTAAAATATAGCTATGCCCTATTTTATTTCAACCAAAACTACAAGTAGAAAGAACTTATCCCGATTATTCCTACCTACTTGAGTTTTTCTTTTCTTTTTACTTAAGCGGATTCCATTGCAGTTTCCAACAAAACATTTTTCTAGATCTCCGTTCTCACAAACATTTTATAACAAAATCATATTTTTCCAGATGCACTCTACTTCCCAAGCAAAAATGCCCTCAGCATTTCATACATTAGCATAAAAGGGTCGCATGTCACTTTGATCCGCTTTCAAAGTAATTCGAGCTTTATCTCTTTATAGTTCTAGGTTTTAAATTATTCAAGCTAATTGTAAAATGCCCTAGTTTTTTTACGCCAAAAATTTAAGAAAGGCGATGCCTAGATGTTATGATCAACAGACTAACGGCCGGTTTATGGACACCCAAATCACGATTGATCCGAGTTTGACACATAGTAATTATTTGATTTTTTCGTTGATCATCGTTCGAGAAACCGGCTGTTAGTGATCATAATTATGGATTTAAAGGTTCCATACCCCAAGGGTAAAATATCTGAGTAAAAGGTAGGTACCTTATTACTAAGACTTCGCTATCCATCCGTCTGTCCGTCTGTCACCAGACTATCTCATAAACCTTGATAGAGTGATACAATTTTACAAATGATATTTTATTGCCGGTATACAAATCTAAAAATCTGACCGAGTGCGAGTCGGATTTGCTCGTGGTAGATATTTCGCTCGTAGTACGGAACCCTTCGTGCACGAGTATGACTCGTACTTAGACTATCTTCATTACCACGTTACTCTTAATTACCATTGCAAAGCTCAAACCTCCTTTACCAAAACAAATATTATTAATTTATAAAACAGAATACGAGTATACTAAAGATAATTAATAAGTACATAATATATATAATCTTGACATCACTATATTATGACGACCGATGTGGCGCGGTGGGCGATGGTCCGCCTGCGACGCGGAAGGTTGCGGGTTCGATTCCCGCCTTGGGATAAATGTTTGTATGTTCTGCAAATATTTATTCCGGGTGTTTTGGGTATTATATGTAAAATAAAAAATATCTATCTATGTAATGTATTGTATTAAGTATGTCAGTCTTCTAGTATCCATAACACAAGCTCTGCTTAGCTTGGGGCTAGATGATGTTGTGTGGATTGTCCAGCATTATTTATTATTTATTTATTTATTATTATAGTGATGTCAAGATTATAGTCAACTATCAAAACATAATACCAGTGACATGATATGTATGGACAGTTTACTTATTCTATCCTCTAGTCTAGATAGTCTAATCCATAAGAAAGACTTGGTTCTACCCCGAAACAGAATAAGCCGTTTGACTCACTAAAGATCTAGGTCTAAACCTAAGACCTAGGTCTAGGATTTAAAGGTCATAGTGCGATACAATGTTTAGAGCTTGCTTTGATAACCCCGTTTTGGGGATAGAGTGTGATGTGTATGTCCATGAATGTTTTAGTGCTGATGAATAAGATGTGTTTATTTATTTTTTATTTAGTTCAAAATAATTTTTATTATTAACAAATATGACTGATTGAAACTTTCACATTGTAATTTTGTATTACAAGCTGTATACAATAAAAAGTTGAATATTGTTTTAAAATAAACTAGTTAAAAAGGGTTAATTGTGTACGTGAAAATAGGGCAAATGATATTTAGCGTTTTTATTTTAATTAAGGCTCACACAGATAAACCTACAACCTAAGGAACGTATTAAAAAATGATTTGTTTATAAATACTGAGAGTTAAATACTAACTAATTTCAAGGACTACACAATCGACACTCGCAAAGAGAGCGTTTATATTTGCGTCATTCAAATATCATTATATATTACAACATAATATTCATATTAAAAAGCTCGCAAAAGTGAGAGCCATCTTTAGCTACTATTACTTATTCCACACCACACTCCCGGTTAGAGCGAGACGCAAGATATACTAAGTCGTCCTTTGTGGTTCAAGATGACACTGACATGTTAGCTCCAAGGGCCTCTCGCTGTTTCGGAGTACTTTTGTGCAGTGCAGTCATTTGGTGGAGTACTGCTGTTTTTGCGTGAGAAATGTTGGATGACTGAAGGTTTTTCCTTGTTGAGACAGCAACGTATTTTATTTTATTTGCTTAACTTAATAATCTTTGCAAATAATGATTTTAAACGCATTTTAAGAAGCTTGTTTTAACGTTCAACTATTTTGTACATAATAGATATTGACTTGTGATTTGTTAACGTTATCAGTTATCAAGTTAATATACGTTACAAATAATATTTTAAGTATAATTTAAATTGATTTACTTGTTACGACAAGATTAATGAACCAAACATACTAACATTTAATCTTTTTTTTGTTTAATTAGTTCATTAGTTCAAAAACGGTTCTTTCTTAGCCGCAAGATTTATTTGTTACGAGAATATGTACAATGCAGACAGTTCATGCAGACGGACAAGATTCTCGAATTCTGTCATATCTTTATTACTATTTTTAGATTAACACATTAAATAAACTTAATTATAAGGCCCTCGGCTATCTCTGGCACCCTTCGCTCGTAGCTTTGGCAGCTTTGTCTCTAAACCCTCTCAACCTCTTTGTGAATTGATGAAAGAAGCATAAAACATTCTGAGAACTTTATCTTAATCCCAATCAAGGTTGGAATAAGTCTTACGTCTGTCGTAGATGCATTGATGTAGCCAGAATGAGAGACCGGAATAAGCGGAAGCGTTTTAGTATCTTCATCACCATCATCAACCTATATCAGTCCACTGCTGGACGTAGGTCTCTCCCAAGACGCGCCACTGAGCCCGGTCTTCGGCTCTTCTCATCCAGTTTTTGCCAGCTACACTCCGCAGATCGTCGCTCCATCTCGCCAGAGGGCGTCCTAGACTACGCTTGCCTAAACGCGGTTAGCAGGTAGTTTTAGTATCTTTTTATTATTTTTAAAAAATAAACAATTCTGCCATACTTTTCTACAATTAAGCACTTACTTTCTTTAATAAATACCAATTTAAAAAAAAATCAGCATTTATTGTGCAGAGCAAAGGCCTCCTTTCTTTCTCTCCTATATATTATCTGATAATTTGTTTAGAAATAAATACTCATAGTACCATATGCAGAGCGTTTAGCTACCTCGCTAAACGCTCTGCTCATCGCTAAGTTTACTATGACGAGGTCTTGAGAAGCTTTACCTATTCACAATGGGGCAAGTTTCCTTGCACGTGTGAGAGGATTAATTTCGTGCACGAAAGTGGGAGTGTGTGTGCACCTGACGTTTTGTATGAATGTAGAATGTAGGCATGTACTATCTATGTGTTATGGTGAAAGTAGCTGTATTATCTACTATTTATTGTTCTTCCTATTTTTACGGCCGGTTTCTGGAAACCCAAATCACTATTGATCCGAGTTTGACACATAGTATTTGATTTTTTCGTTGATCATCGTTCGAGAAACCGGCCGTTAGAGTTTTGCGTAGGTAGACATACAATGTCAGTATTAAAAAATATATTAATACTGCGTCCCAAAATTCAGTCCTAAATTGTTCGTTTTGTTTATGGAAACTATTTAAATGACTGGAAAGTTGATACCATAAATTTTATTTAGTACTTATCTGTTTAAATTCACATTTTATTTATGAAAACTAAATGAATGAAAAACAGATAACATAAAAATATTTTTATCTGTTAAATATAATTTTAAATTCATAAAAACATTATATTGAGGTTAGCCATAACTCTAAATAGGTATCTAGGTTAGCCAAACTCCGTACTTACAGCGCACAATACACTGCTATTATTGTTCCAAATAAAAACTCGATTACAAAGTAAAATACAGTCTGACCACGCTAAGTCTGCAGCAAATTGTGGTTACAATAAGTTTACACAGTTTGAAGGTTTTTTATACTATTTTAGAAAATTTTAAAAAGGAAGTTTTTAATTTGGGTCAATAATGAGGATATATGACGGTTCAAAATTAACTATTTTTACAAACAATATGTTGGACTGTGGTTTTAAACTCTGCCAACCAGTAGTCGATGAAATAATTTATTCACAAACAAACATACAATTATAACAACATTAACAAAGTGTACAAAATGAAATACTTATGAGTTGAGCTATCTTAGACTGTTGCACGATCTACAGATAGCTCAACTGATCCAAATCACCTGTTGTGTTGACTTATCGTGGTCCAACTTTAACCGCATTGTGCCAGCAGTATATCAAACACGACAAAGTATTGTCCATTGTTAAGTCTATGATAAATAGTAGTTATTTCGTTTTCTTATTTCCTTGTATAGAATGCCAAAAGTATGAAATATTCGACACTATTCATAATCGGGCCGCAGAGTTACGAAGAGTTTATATATTATTACGATAGTTCAGATAGAAAAATCAAAGTTCAAATAAAAAAAAACTTTTACGAAAAACAACAATTTTTACTTTTTTCACACTCTAGTCAAACGAAGCAAAACAATGGGAATCAGATTGTTGACTGAATACATAGATACAATTTATTTTTGTAATAACAAAAATAATAATTATTATTATATCCATACACAAAACGAGCTTCCGTCATCATATAAACGTTAGTACTCGGTGGGAATAGAAGCCACGACTTCAGCATACAAGCTACCACTAACTGAGCTGTGACGCCTGTCATGTCTTGTGTCATACTTCTTTCACTTTAGGTAACTAATTTATCTATCTAGTAAATTCTAGTCTAGTGTATCGGTAGGGATTGAATCCACGACCCACAGCGTAGAAAGCAGATTTACTACAAACTGAATTGAATTGAACTGTGCTGTGACGACGCCTGTCATACATTTATTAATCTAACAGTTGGTATCTATTTGTCCGTCTAGTTCGCATGAACCTTATTCATTATTCTATGAAGAGCCTCCTCGTGGCGCACACCGGTAACAGCTAGGCACGGTAAAGCAGTGTCTAGTCTGGCTAATCTTTCCAACACGACACTACAACAAAATACCTACAGTTATAGCATCGACACGATAAGAAGAATTATTCTATGTTTTCAAAGTGCTTACGTTATCAATACAAAGCTTGTATCTAGGCACGATCTACGATGCAAAGGTGGGTGCGGAACGGTTTGGACGGAAGCCAACCAGGAATTAGAACAGCTATATATCAGGAATTCTAAAGGCAGAGGACCGAAAAAAAGAAAGATTTAGTGCCCACAAAAGCTTGATTGACTCGCTTTCATGGTTTTAGTTTTATGTAATGAAAGAGTTAAAAACAACCTTTATATGTAATCGATTTTAAAGGGCGTTTAGGCACCGCGTTTAGACAAGCGTAGTGTAGGACGCCCTCCGGCGAGATGGAGCGACGATCTGCGGAGTGTAGCTGGCAAACACTGGATGAGAAGAGTCGAAGACCGGGCTCAGTGGCGCGTCTTGGTAGAGACCTACGTCCAGCAGTGGACTGATATAGGTTGATGATGATGATGATGACATTATTTGGCAAATAACTTTAGCTGTTTTTGTTTTTTTTTATTGAGATAAATAATGATGAGTGAAGATATGTTATTTTAGTTTATAAAAATCAAAGTGTATAAACACTTCCGACTATTACAGTATTTACAAAATGTACACAGGCGTTTTGTACTTACAACTGTCCCTTATGTATTTTAACATAAGGGACAGTTGAGTTATCTACAGACCGTTGCAAACGATCTATAATTAATAGTTCACCTGATCGGTACCAATCGGAAACGTACCCAATATACTGGCTTCATTGTCGCGCTAAATAAATAAAATATAATTATATTTTTTCATAAAATAATATTGAGCGATAAATTTCGACTACGATACTAAATAAATATGAAATAAAACTTTGTTATTCAGATACTTATCAATAATTTTGTTTCAAAAAGGTCTCTTGAAAGTATAAACAAAAAACTTCTTTGAGAACTTTACCTTTTTTCTTCTGCATCATGAAATCTTAATCATGATGAAAAACGGAGTTTTATAGGAAAATTAAGTCTTTTTAAGTAAAAAAAAAGTTGTTTTTTTCATAATTCATGTAAACGTTAATTAAACTTATAGAACAATCTAATGGCAACCAATTCTTATTATATTATGCATTACTTATATTATTTATATTTATTAATTCAGCACGGCTATTGATTTATTCATTTATTGCTATTCTGTTTACCAACTAATGAGTAATCAATTCATATTTTTTTGTATAAATTATTGTTTTATTGTTATAAAAAAATGTATGTGTTAGTATCTTTAATTATTTTAATTGGCATGGTTAGCCGTTTTAATTAAAGTAAATAAAAAAAATAAAAAAAAATAAAAAAAAAACTTGATATAACTCTGAGAGAAACGTATAAATTTTGACATATGCTATGCATCTTTTACCGAGACTAATATAGGTACGGTGGTAATATAGGTACTACCCACATGCCCGAATGAGCATTTTGGAAATTTGCGTGTTTTTGCCCGATATAATTGTTTAACAGTAGATTAGGTACAATCATCCCTTCCTCCCGGACCTCGACAACGAGTAGACGTCTCTAAGACCGTCGTTAGTTTATTTTAATATTTATATATTTTAAATTTTTGCGAAAATTATTCGGCACGATAAAATAGAAGAACATAAGCTCTGAGGAGATTCGAGCAACCTCCGCTACGGGCACACACACACATCGAAAGGCCTGCAACACGCGCACGAATCGCATCACCCGTATCATCGCGTCATCGCATGCGTCATCACGTCTCCGTGCGCCAGCGACTGGTGTGAGTGAATCAGATACACTTTTACGTAGAAAACTTGCTTCACTGCTACCGCTTTGCGTTTGCTGCTCGCCTGGTACCCGGTGTGCTTACCTTGCCTATCAGCTACGAGTATCTACATAGTGTGCTACAGTATTTTTATATCTTTGCACTTATGCGCGCCTGATACACAAAAACAGGTCAGAGAAAAAAATATATATATATATACATATATATATTACACAGACTACGAACTACGATATAATGCCTTTAAACCGCACTCCACCTATCCAGTCGGCGTCTCCAAACAATACAACAACTTTAAGTGGCCCACCGCTTCAGCACTGCTCTTCTGAACCGAGCCTTTCTGCAGAGCATATTCCTGAATTTGGAACTCCAAGGGGCAGCACGCCAATTCAAAAATTCAGAAACTTCAAGCGCAAGCGCGATTTAATTGATGATGACACCACTCTTGATTCATTTTTGAGTGAAATGAAGCAAATGATGTCGGACTTCCAGAGTCAGCAAGACTCGAAGTATGAAAAGTTGTTTGCTGCTGTTGAGGACTTTCGCGTGGCAGTAGACTTTTTGGCTCATAAGAACGAATCATTGCAGGCTCAAGTGAATAAGCTCGAGTCGGAGAAGACAAAAACTGAGGAGTACATTGTTTCGTTGGAAAACAAAGTGGATTCTTTTGAACAAAGTGCAAGGTCAACAAGCCTTGAAATAAGGAACCTCCCATCCTTCCAGCCTGAAACAAAGTCAACATTAGTAGATAGAGTCATCCAAATTGGTGGTGTGCTGGATGTACCAATCCAGGCCTCGCAGGTGAAGGATATCTTTAGAATTCAATCGAAGGATTCGGCCAATAGAACGTTGATTGTAGACTTTACCAGCGTCCTTCTGAAGGAGAAGTTTATTTCCCAGTATAAGAGGAATAATAAAGAGAATAACCGACTTACGACTGAAAAACTCAGAATTGTTGGGTCGACTAAACCAATATTTATCTCTGAAAATCTGTCGGCCAAGTTGAAGAAATTGTTCTTTTTAGCGCGGGAATACGCCAAAGCTAATGATTTCAAGTTTTGCTGGACATCCAACGGCAGAATCTATCTTCGTAAGCGTGAAGGCGGACCCTTGGTAAGAGTAAACTCAGAAGCGGACCTCAAAATCGCGTCGAACGTTTTGTGACTTAATCCTAAATATTATAAGTCTCTTTACAATAATTGCTTGCTAAATTTAAATTTACCTTTGTCACATTATCTTATTTTTGTTTGCTACAAAATGTTAACACTTTATAGTACTAAAATACTTATCACACTCACACACTCTACACAAACACACCCTACACATTCACATACACTTACTCATCATCAACACAAATCACACCTAAGTAACTCCTACCCCTTCACGATAATTGTTATGTTATCTCCGTGGTTACTCCAACCATCATTCCATAAAGATCAAGCTTCCTGTTATGTCAAGATTCCTATCAACCCTAGTCGAATTTCTGTTCCCTTGTCCCTGGCGCCTCTGCACAAATTTAGGTTCCATTATGAATGATCTGGACACCATAGCCGTCGATATTGAACATTTTAATATAGCTGACTCCTTTTGCTGCTCTCCTGAAGAAGCTGGACAGTACTTTAATAATCAGAATAGTTCCATTAAAATTCTGCATCTTAACATCAGAAGCATAAGTTGCAATTTTGATAGTCTTAAGTTGCTTATGTTAAGAATTAATGCAGAAATAGACATTCTGATACTGTCGGAATGCTGGTTGAGTAAGTGTCCCCATCTTCCTCAATTAACTGGCTTCCAATCTTTTTCCTCTGATTACAAGACACAAAATGAAGGCGTTGTTGCATATGTACGAGCCGGTTTAGAGTGTGATGTTGTATCCTTACCTTTTGATGAAGCTAACTGTCTGCTTTTAAAATTTGGTGAAAAAATAGCCGTTCTTGGTCTCTATCGGTCCCCGTCTGTTAAAAATATTAGCGGCTTTCTTAACAGCCTCGATGATACGTTAACGCAGTTGAAAAGCTTCCCTACTATCATAATTGCTGGTGACATAAACATAAATATTATTCCTCACTGCAACGACACCAACAGCGACGACTATTTGGATCTACTGGCATCTCATGGTATGCTGCCTACTCACACCCTACCCACTCGACTTAACAACTGTCTCGATCATTTTATCCTAAAGTCACCATATTCGGCTGTATCTTTGGTATTGGATTCTGCGATCACTGATCATGCCCCTATTTTCTGCAACATTCACACGTCTGTCCAATCGATCCCCCCCAAACCCTCAACTCTTAAACCAAACCTCCCAGAAATTATTAAAGATATCGACAATGCTGATTTTTCTTCAGTTTTAGTATCAAACAATGCTAATCTTGCTGCCCAGTTTCTCGTTGACAATCTTTCAAAAATTGTCAAAAAGCATACCAAAACCATACTTTTATCCAATAAAACACGCACAATTAAACCTTGGATTACATCTGGTCTTCTGAAATGTATTCGTCACAGAGACAAGCTGTACAAAAGGTACAAAAAGAACATAAATAATGACATTCTCAAAATTACATTTACCCGATACCGGAATTTCTGCAATAACTTATTAAAAAAAATTAAGCGAGATTACGAACGAGACGAACTTCGGAAGGCCAAAAATAACCCTAGAGCGACATGGGATCTTATTAAAAAACTTGCAAATCTCAACCGTAAAAAAACATCATCTGAGGAGTTACTTAAACTTGCTAGCACCCCCAAAACCTCAGTTAATTCTGTAAATGAATTCTTTGCCAATATAGGAAGAGAATTAGCGTCAAAAATAGATAGATCTACCAATCAAACGTTACAGTCAAAATCTCATATCCTTTATAATGACTTCCATCAGATTATCTCGCCTCCAATTGGGTCTATGGTTCTTTTGCCAACTGACGAAAAAGAAATCGAAAAAATTATTCTCAATCTTAAAGATAGATGTGCCCTAGGCTGGGATGGTATCCCAACATCAGTCATCAAGGGTGCTAGACATTCCCTAATCCCCATCCTAACCCACATCTTCAATCTTTGCCTCTCCAGTGGCATATTTCCTTCAGTGTTTAAGAAGGCACTAGTTCATCCTATTTACAAAAGTGGAAATAAACACGACGTAAACAATTATAGACCGATATCTGTGCTGAGCGTTCTGTCAAAAGTTCTTGAAAAAATAATCAACCGAAGGCTTGTTAGCTTCTTGAATGAGAAAAACATTTTGTCAAATAACCAGTTTGGATTCAGAAGCGCCAGATCAACTGAGGACGCTGTAATTGAGCTAACAACCAAAATAATTAAGAACTTTGACAAAGGAGTTAGATCTGTGGGCGTTTTTCTCGATCTCTCCAAAGCGTTTGACACAGTCTCTATACCGATCCTTCTGGATAAACTTAGTATGATCGGTATTAGAGGCAGTGTGAACAACCTATTTAAGAGCTACCTGTCTGATCGCTCCCAAACTGTAGTGATTAATGACCAAATCAGTGATGAGCAGCATATTTCTTGTGGTGTTCCCCAAGGAAGTGTACTCGGCCCCACTCTTTTTCTTGTATTCATCAACGAGCTTTGTAAACTCTCCTTACCTAAGTGACAAATCATAACATATGCGGATGATACTGCGCTTCTCGTAGATGGAAAAAACTGGGAAGAGGTTCAACTACTAGCTGACAATGCCCTGAGATCTGTACTAAATTGGCTCTCCGATAACCTTCTGACCCTCAATGTTCCTAAAACTAAATACATTACATTTTGTCCTTCCATTCGCACTTGTCCCAGCTCGTTCTCTCTTCGCGCTCACTCCTGTTTAGCTCTAAGTCCCACCTCATGCTCCTGCCAGTCCCTAGAACGTACTCTCTCGATCAAATATCTAGGTGTTCATTTGGACAGTTCCCTTTCTTGGAATCCCCATATTGCCAGTACAGTGGCCAGAGTACGCAAACTCATCTATGTGTTCAAGAACTTAAGAGGTGTCGCCGATCTTCAATGTCTGAAGACAGTATACTTTTCTTTAGCTCAATCTATTTTGAACTACTGTATTACTGCTTGGGGTGGAGCTATCAAGACCCAGATGCTGAGAGTTGAGAGAGCACAGAGAGCTGTTCTAAAGGTGATGTTATCTGAGCCAAGGCGCTACTCTACGAGCCGACTATACTCACGCTGTAAAGTACTTACTGTTAGGCAACTTTTTATTCTAGCTACTATACTTCGTACACACTCTGGCCTGAGTTTTGATCCTCGCCTTACCTCCAACAAACGTCGCTCGGATATTGTCTGCAAAATTGCATCGCGCAGAACAGCAATAGCAGGCCGCCATTTTCACTACATAAGATCTCCACTATACAACAAAATTAACAAAATACTTAGTATATATCCCCTTCCTCTTTATAAATGCAAAGAAAAATGCTATGCCTGGCTCCTGTCCCTTTGCTATGTCGAAACTGAGAATCTCCTCACTCCAACCATATAATAAGAAAAAAAAACCATTGTACTTACATAATTATCGTTACTTGGACATGCCCTTCACACATACATTCATTTCTCTCAAACACACATCTATCAGGTAATACAGCTTAAACAAAAGTTACTCCTAACAAACCTAGACTCTTATGAGACTAGCGTTATTAAGAGTACAATCATCACACAACTTCCCTATTTACCTTCTCTACACACACATTACACTTTACCTCACATTACACAATACACCTACTTCACTTAATTTGCAATACTTTCCAACACACCCTCCACAATACCACACCCCACACACACTACTTTACTTTACTTCATTACTATCTACCTACTTCATTAGAACTTTTTATTTTATTTTTATATTAGGTTACTGATCATGTACTTTTTTCCTAGTTTGTTTTATCTATTCTATTATATATATGTTTTGTCTATTAGAATAGAACTTAGAACTATACCTACTCATTGGTTTGGGAGGCGGGCGTTGAGACTGCTGCACAGTTATTAACTTTTGCGGTCTCATCGAAGCTAACTATATGAAATGTACACTGTTCTGAATAAACGATTTTTATTTTTTATTATTATTTATTATTATCACTCACAATCACTCACCATTTAACTAATTCGCTTAATTACAGAATTAGTAACTAATTGTTAGTAACGTTTAAGTAGGTCGTGGTTGTGGTCGTAATTTACTTAATCTTAGTTACTACATTAATGTATATTACAAACGGTAGTGGGTTCAATGATCTAATTTTGTAATTTTTTTAAAAAACTATGTAAGTTTAAAAAATCTCAAAAATTATTAATTATTTAAAGTTAAGGTATATCTTATATGTTAGAAAAACAAAAATGCCTTAGATTACCATAAAAATATGTAATACTTATCCGTAAAAGGATGATTCCCAAGTTTTAAAACGCCTATCCTATTTTGAAAATTATAAAAAGATTTCCAATTTAAAAACTTGATAACTTTAAATGGATACGAAACCCGAGATCCCGGAGCGACCCAAATCGGAAACTTGCGAACTTAATATCATAATATGTGACAGTTTCGTAAAAACATTGAAGTACCTGTAATAAGCTGCGGAACCCTAAAACTTCATCAACTTTCATCACCTACAGAGTTTCATAACTTAATCCCAACTAAATAAGGGTTTTTTGGAAAACTTCTGGTCATTCCAGGTGAACTTATAAAAAGGGAATATATTTCTTCTGGTCCGATGCTCTCAGCAAAAACATGGGCAAAAACTTTTGACATACGACGAAATAAGGAAAATGCGAGTGCTTTATCGCTTGTTTTTCGACACGAACTCTCGTAAATACACTAAACGATTATGTGGTGTAGGACAAGACAAATGTCGCCACTTTTGAGAGACAGTTGAAAATAATATGTTTATTGGTGTAGCCCAAAAGCAAAATGTTAAAGCCCGAAAATATTTGAGAACATGTAAGTAAGTATTATAATACTCTTTCAAATACATTATAATGATAAAACACTATTGTAATTATTATCATGTATCGCACTTACTCCTTAAAATCTATAAAATGACAGACAGGCATATATTAATTGTAATATTTTGTTTTTTTTAAGCTATTGCATAGCTTCCGCGGGCCTTAAGCGTGGAGACCAAATCCAGAAATTCCATAACGAAAATAACCTAACACTGCGCATGCCAATGTAATGCAAATGTAATCCAGCAAAAAATGCTTGCAGGCCCCGAGTGCCACACGTCTTTTTTTTAAGTAACTGGATAAGATTCAAGAGATATGATTACATTCTACTTTTGACAAAAACACTATTTTTTTTATATTATGAAAAAAGTAAAACTACGCCAAAGTTAGCCAAAGGCTTACCTCTTAGCCCTTATAAACGACTTAATTTGAACAAACTTCACGTATATGAAAATAAATCATTTTATTTGACATTGTGTCCGGAAAATTGCAAAATATGGAAAAATTGTTTTTCTTACATCGAACAAAGAATAAAAAGCCTACGAAGAATATAAAGTTAACTTATACTTAATATTTCTTGGTATGTATCATACTTAAGACTGCTATTATTTTAAGGTAAGGTAAATTTTCGTAAGTGAAATAAGTAAGTTATATTTAAAAGCTTTTATCTCAGAAAAAAACTTTATAAACCGTTTATATATTTTTTGATATTTTTTAGTAGTAAAATAATTGTACTTTATTGAACTTAATATATTGACGCCACGTACGAGAATCAAAATTTTACATGAATCCTTTTTGTCTGTACCGTTTTTTTTTCAGCCTTTACTGTCCCACTGCTGGGCTAAGGTAAAGTCTTTAAGGTAAGGTCTTTCTTTCTACTTTCCTCTATCCTTGGCTAACACACTCCACACACTCCCGGTAGGAGTCCTAAGACATGTTTAATTTTTGAAATTACTCATTAATGATACTGCGGTAAAATAAGTACAGTTTAAATTAAAGGTATTAAATATATAAATAACAATTAATATTCTTGGACAAATCACACATCGCGCTCTAGTCCCAAACTTAGCAAAGCTTGTACTATGGGAACAATATTACTGATAGAATACTTATATATTTTGTAGTATTAAGGTCTGTACCCACTACACCGTATCATACCATGACCGTGCTATGAACGTGTCAGGACCGGCAAAATATTCTCATCGAGAAACGCGACGTTGTTGGTTGGTGACGGAACGGTCTAGTGAGCATAGTCCCATACTTTTCAATACAAAGAATACTTTTTTGCCTGACACGTTCATAGCACGGTCATGGTATGATACGATGTAATGGGTACAGACCTTTAAAGTGAAACTTTATAAAGATACTGTTATTCTATTCTACGGTAATGCAGGAATTAAACTTAGGGACTTGCCCTAAGGGCAGAACAATTTGTGCCTGACAGCGGTCAAGGGCGCTGTTGGAACTGTACCTCTAGCATGAGTTGTCACAGTAAAATCGCCTGACTTTACTACAGTAGTTACGTCAATATTAGTATTACGAATTTTAGTACCCAACTATCCGCTAGAGGCGCTGTACAAATCTTCATACATTTTTTTAACTACAGACGCTAGCGAGTATAGTAAATATAGTATAGTAGAAACTCATGGTAGAGCTACTGGTGAAGGAAGGTACTGCGGTCAAATGTCTTTTGTTTTTACTGCCTTTTAATAAATTCTTACGGTCTATTTTATTAAAGTTAGCGCAGACATGAAGTTTTGATTAACATACGTAATGGTGACATAATGTCTACGCTAACTTTTTGTAAGTTAGGGGTCAGTATTACTTATACTTTTATAAACAATTACACACCTTACAACCTTACTACTTAACTTACTAAGGTTATCAGATAAATGCTATTTGACTCGTAATGATAATTAATTATCAATAAGAGTCAATTAAATAATAAATAATATTTTTTTTTATTATTATAGAAAAACGCTTACTTATAATACCTTTCTTTAACCTTCTGTCTTATATTATTTATACAGGAAAGCTTAAGTTAATTGTTCGTTTAGAAAAAACAGTTTCAAACTTTTAAAATAATATTCTTATTCAGTTGAATTAGTTAAATTAATATCAATGCAAAGTAAATCTCAGCTTAGTTGAAAAATACACGTTATTATCTTTGAAACATTACAAGTACTCAGTTCGTAGTGAACAAGTTAACTTTTCAAGTTTACTCAAACTTGACAGCATCTGACGTAAACTTTGTTTGATCTTGACGTTTGAAAATAAGAGCGTAAAACTAGGGTATGCTTATCGTTATTTTACAAAAAGAAGGGCAAAGTTACCCACACAAGATAAACTTACCCCCCTCTTCCCCCATTTAAGCTGTAGGTACGTTCTTGTCTATGAAACAGTTTTGGGAATACGAAAGTTAGAATTTCATCTCTGAATTGAGACGCTTAGACGTAGACGTGGAATTCTTGAGTCAATTCGTTTTGTCAGAAAATCATTTTTGTATCTTATATCTTATATTTTTGTATCTTAAATTGATGTGTTTTGGAATGGTATTTTGGTGTGTTACGTCTAATTTGATAGTTTTGACGAAACTGGTGTTTTTTATAGTTTTTGTTATTATTTTTACTGGACTGAAATAGGTTGATGATTTTTACTGAACATTAAAACAAATAAATAAAATAAATCCTTTCTAACACATTATTTATATTGTTCCTTAAAAAACTATTACTTTTGTTACTAAAACAGCATAGTTTGAGACTAAAACTTAATAACTTTTTGATTAAAAAAACAATGCAAAATTAACCTCAAAATCTAAACCGCTCAAAAATGTTTGCTCTCAGAAAGTTTGGCGAGTAGAATTTTTTAGAGAATTCAGATCAAAATGCAAAGACGGTTTCTTCAGAAACATATTGACGCAAAAAAGGGTAAAAGGTGCGGATCTTTATTACCCACGGGCCAAAAGTTTCAGGGCTTCTATCATGCGACCTATTCACTCTTTGACCGCACTTTGGTGGCTAAAATATTTTATTAGTACTTCTTTTTGTGATACCCACTTATTAAAATAATATTTTTATCAAAAAAGACAGTAGGTATACCGGTATTATGTTATAAGATATTCTAAAAGTCTGTTTGTTTGTTCCAAAAATATTACTAACTTCTATTTTTTTATGAAACTGAACTACTTAACACGCAGAATTTTATACAAACTACAATTTTTGAGAAGATTAGAAATCAGATTAGAAAACATTATTGGTACCCAAACTAGGAATAACTTGTGATATGGAGTACCAATGCCCTTTGCCGGAATTCATTGAGTACATCATCACATCACAAAATAATATACAAAGCATTTTTAGAATGATTTAATTCTATCTTTTACTGCACCATCAAACCCGTTTACCACTGCTTGGAAGGAACACGTACGATGATAATTAATAAATTATTTACTTCTATACGAGTGTATCACATAATGCTTAACTACTAATAAACATGGCAGGAGGAGAAACAACAATCAACGAGCAAATCGGGTGAACTATAACTAAATAAATAAATAATTAATGCTGGAAAATCCACACAACATCATCTAGCCCCAAACTAATCAGAGCTTGCGACTTGGGTACTAGAAGACTGACATACTTAATACAATACATAACATAGATAGATATTTTTTGACGTGACAACGTCTTATAATTCGATAGAGCCGGCTGCACGCACGAAAAAACATGACTCATGAAGCGTTCCGGTGACGTGACAACGTCTTATAATTCGATAGAGCCGGCTGCACGCACGAAAAAACATGACTCATGAAGCGTTCCGGCGTTCCGGCGTTCTGAGGCGTTCCTAAAATTTTCTTTTGAAAAATGCTACCATTCCATCAGTATTTTCTTAACACGTTGTCACGTTCAACTATCGTCAGTAAACCGACTTTACAGACAACCATTTTTTTATTACGTATAAAATACCCAGAACACCCGGAATAAATATTTACAGATCGTACAAACATTTATCCCAAGGCGGGCATCGAACCCGGAACCTCCGCGTCGCAGACTTTCACCACATCGGTCGTCAAATAACAATAATAATGGTACCAGTTTCTTGTTCAACATTTGCATAGCACAAATACAACCTCGCTTTGTCTGTGATGACGTCACAAAGACAATTTGACATTATACTACCAATAGCATAAAGGACAATGGCCAAGTTAGTAACAAACTGATATACAGCTTATTGTCTGCACGTGCATGTTAATGTGATCACTGGGCTTATTATGACATACTGATAGAATTATGTGACAGTGCATCAATTAAACATTGAACTTAGCTGTATAATTCAGCTGAGCTTAGTCGAAATCAGTTGTATAATTACACTGGACTGCAAAACCAAGTATCACACTTTTAGAATTTATTTTTCTTCTAAACTATAGAAGTTAGAGATTTCAAATAAAAAATGTTTTATAGCAAATTTCATCAGCTTTCTTTTAAGCATACATGAGTAACATTTTTAACTTAAAAAAATGATAAACAATAAAAAAGCCATTTTTAGCTTAGTGTCTAAAAACTCATTTAACATTTTCTAAGTATGTTTTACATGTTATTTCATTCGTAATAACTGGTATTACCTCCTCGGGCTCTAATTGGAGCTTCAAGCCGGTTTGGCATACTGAAAACGAGGCTTTGGAGCCGATTTTGGGAACCCATTCTCTTCTATCAGGGCCTGTTTTGGTGCCCTGAGGATGGTAAGTGGTGGTCTGCGGCTTCTGAATAGCCTTCCTTGCTCGTCCCAGGCGTGCTCAATTGGGTTGCGATCAAAGTATATCTTGTTTACTTCGTAAGTTATAGCAATTTAAAAAGTAAGAATTACAATTTATTTAAGTCAATAAAACTAGTTAAGTGAGTGTGAGATAGGATTTTTTTTTCACATCACACTCTAGTTCCAAACTAAGCAAAGCTTGCACTATGGGAACTAGATTAAATAAATAAGTACTGACGGACATTTCACGCATCACAAAGCTTGTACTATGGGAACTAGATGCCCGATAGAATACTTATATTTTTTTTGTAAATACATACAGTAACACCCAGACACAGATCAAATATTTATGTTCATCACACAAACATTTTCTCTGAGCGCAAATCGAACCCACGACCCACTGAAAAGCAGAGCTACTACCAACTGAGCTGTGACGCC
Source organism: Ecliptopera silaceata (assembly GCA_932527185.1). Taxonomy (NCBI): domain Eukaryota; kingdom Metazoa; phylum Arthropoda; class Insecta; order Lepidoptera; family Geometridae; genus Ecliptopera; species Ecliptopera silaceata. The sequence goes on along the minus strand of OW052205.1, from coordinate 1,624,499 downwards.
TGCCATAACTTGTGCAAAGGAGATAGAAGGCGAGTATTGAAACTGGCGGCACGGAAATAATGACGCTTTATATAACAACGATTTTCATTGGCAAATGCTGGTCGAATGGCTAGTTTTTCAACCCATACGTTTCTTTAGAAAAGGTTTTATGCGAAAGATTATCCGGCTTATTCGAAAAGTAAGGTATAATGTTGATTTTCGGAGGGAAAACTCAGAGAATGGATTCTTTTCATTTCCATTTATATTAGGAAACTCATTATTTTTGAATGTTTCATAAGGTTTTGTGGTCTAATTTGAATATTTGACATCAATAGACTTTATTATAAGATTTAGTACGTGGTTGATGTGATTGCATTTAATTTTTTTTTTATGCTAATTGTTTTGTTCTAATATAAGAATAAGATAAATTTATTCTAAAACTGTGTATAAAGATTATATAGTATAAAATGTTGAAGTCATGAAACCTGGAGAGCTATCCAGTAAGGGGAAACTTGCGTGACCGAATATCCTTTCAGTTGCAGTTCAGCTTTCGATGATTTTACTATAGTAACTCATCAGTATTCCGTGGCATTTTTGTGGACTGACGCGACTGAGCTTTATAAAATTATGACTGAGCTGTGTTAAAAATTACGTCAATGCCGCGGTATAGGACCTACCTGATTTGAGCATGGCCTACCTGATTTCGTTAATTCTATCAAACGGTGTGAAAATCGATCATTCAAAATATCAATAAAATACGAAGAAGAAAACTGAAATGTTATTTGAGCAAATAACATTTCAAATAATACTTTTTTAAGAAAACATTGCTTAGAATACATAGTAACACCCGAAAACAAACATCGTTTCGATAAAAATACAACTTGCAAAATTATGAGAATTAATAATGGAAAACTGATTATATTATAAAATATAACATAGAAATGTAAATTAGACTTTCTCATCTATATTATTTTGAAAATGGTTTAATGTTATTCGCGTTTAGATTTGACCGATTTCCCGGCAAATGTTATTTAAATTTTGACTGTGATAGTCGTAAAAACACACAAAAAAACAATGCCGCATGCACCTCTTTAAATCCCATGAGGGTATGTCCGAAGGTCAGTTCAATTATTCAATTCAGGCAAGATTTTGCACTTAACGTTGTGAACCAAACCTCAGATTGCTACTGAAAATTGGTCCAGGGTTTTACGATGTCGACCTTCTGAAAAGGGATTTACAACCATTTTTTAAGTCTCTTTGTTATTAATTTCCAATCTGGTAAGGTTTGTTTCATTATATAAAGTTGTTTATATATTTATTGTTTTGATCTCACAGCTCAGTTGGTGTTCAATGCTCTGGGTCGTGGAGTCAAATTCCATCAAAAATATATTATGTAATGGTGAAACACCTATGTTTATTCATTGTCTAGGTGTTTGTATATATTTTATTTTCGATTTTACAAAACAAAATTCTCTATCAGCCATCTAATTCGTACACATATATTTCTAGTACATATATTTAAAACTAGATGGCGCTGTGTCACATGTTCATGAATATTTATTTAAGACCAACACGTAGCGTTATTGTTTTTCGACGTTATGTGTGCTAACACACACTTTTGTTACCATAAATTACCATACTTCACGCAAAATCTCTATTTCTCGTGAAACTACTGGTATTGAAGCGAAATGTCTCTACATTTCATTTCAAATGAACAGATTTCACAGTACAGTTAGACGAAAAGGCAACTAGATAAATAGTACAGGCGTGTTTACATTCCTGGCAAAGGAATGTGATTACAGCAGGAATCAATGGGTTTATTCAGCAGCTCATCAATCCGGCATTGTCGACGAAGAGCAAATTTATTCGCTCGCAATTTCCGTGACGTCACTCCGGATCCTTGTAAAGGCAGAATTAGCCTTCAACGTGTTAAAGTGTGCGTTATATTATCTTGACGGTTGAAGTGATTTTATGAAGACTTACTTTTATTAGATACAGGCACAGATTCAGAAGTGTTTACTTAATGAACGAATGTTTACTTCAATAACTTTATTTAAAATTTTTGGCTTTTTGAGAGTTATTATATATAAATTAATACAATTGTTATATTACTAAGCTGCTTATTTACTAGCTGTCCCGGCAAACTTCGTACCGCCAGAGAGATTTTTTTTATGAGAGATTTTCTTAATTTTCAAGATTAAATTAATGTGTTAAATTTTTAACCCTACAATGATAAATCATTTGTCAATGTCAAAAAGTCCAATGTTTCGTAATTGAAAATCTGTATACTCAACGTATTTAAAGCAGTCTGTGGTAACAACTGAGCCTAATTTCCGGCAGTCATCAGTAATCGATAGTCATCTGATGCGATGATTCGAGTTGAGTAACGTGATCAATAATGTGAAACGGTTAGGATCAAATTAGTTAGTGGTGTAGGATAGCAAAGTGGTTTTGCTTTGAGCTATACTCTGACCTGTAATAAATATTGTTTATATTATGAGAGTTATATGATGAAAAAGTAGATACAGAATCTATTGAAGGGTTTTGCTGTCAAAAGGAGAATAGGCAGTTTGGACCACGGCAAAAAATAATTACTCTGGGTTGCCACGTAGTATATTTGAAAGGGCTTGAAAAGGTCATTCAAACGTTCTATGTGGTATACCAGAGATACATGTTTTTATTATAAAAAAATTGCCCATTCTCTTTTATTTTACGACTTAAACCAACTAATCAATTAATTAAATTCGCAATCTCAAATAGTTTAACAGATTATTTTAAATGAAGTATAATGAGTAAAAAAATATATTATAATTGTATTTTTAATGTAATGTAATAGTGAGTTTTGATAACAAAAGTTTGATTATACTAAAAAAACCTTATTTTTTTATTAAACCTATGTGTAGACCCACTACAGGGCAAAGGTCTCCTCTATCTACCCTAGAGAAAATCCTCTGGTCAATGTCTTTGAATAAACTAAAAACAAAATTAAATCAAACCTACTACTATCATAAAAAACGATGGTAATAGATATTGTTATTGGCAAACCAAGCTCTTGTTATTCTAATGTAACAACACTCATAGCTTCCTTCAATTTACCGGAAGCAGAAAAAATGATACAAAATGGTGGTAATGATGTAAACACGAAACAAAATGCCCCAAGTGTCGTTCACTTTAGGGTTAACTAGCACAGGTTTTATATGTATAAAATTGAAGACTAAAATTTACCAATTATTTTGCATGTAAATAAGTAAAAAGCCATTAATTCTATTATCATTTATACATTCAATCAATAATCATGCATTTAGAAAATTATATTTCAATAATTTCCTTAAGTTTATTTTTTTTATTTCATTGTGTCATTGTCATTTATGTCATTTATTTAATATTATGTTTTTATTGACACGTCATCAATGTTAATAGTAGTCGCCTTTCTAGCGTTGGCCTAGCGTATAGTATTAAGCATGTACCTACTTATGAATTGGGTACGAGAAGGTAATACTAATAACCATACTAATACTAATATTGACGTAAGTACTGTAGTAAAGTCAGGCGATTTTACTGTGACAAGTCATGCATGGTAGAGGTACTGTAGCTCTACCATGAGTGTTTTTATACTATTTTTTTTTTTATTTTAGCCATTTATTTCCCAACATCTTAAATCTTCTGCATTTTCCATTATTTATTGCCGGATATTATACTATATTATATACTATACTCGCTAGCGTCTGTAGTTAAAAAAAATGTATGAAGATTTGTACAGCGCCTCTAGCGGATAGTTGGGTACTAAAATTCGTCATACTAATATTGACGTAACTACTGTAGTAAAGTCAGGCGATTTTACTGTGACAACTCATGGTAGAGGTACTGTAGCTCTACCATGAGTTTTTACTTTACTATATTTACTATACTCGTTAGCGTCTGTAGTTAAAAAAATGTATGAAGATTTGTACAGCGCCTCTAGCGGATAGTTGGGTACTAAAATTCGTCGTACTAATATTGACGTAACTACTGTAGTAAAGTCAGGCGATTTTACTGTGACAACTCATGGTAGAGGTACTGGTTACCCCAGTATATACGGACACCATCTTTGTTAAGGGAACAAATATGTCAAAACAAAACTCGTGCTGACAACATTACTGCAACATGTTGGAGAAAAATTGCGTACATCAGACTCCCCTTGTTTTTATGGTGTAAGTGTGATATTAACGCCATGACCTAGTTAAGGCGGGTCTACGTTACGCGTCTTAACCGCCCAACTCTTGCCATAAATCCTGTGTGTGGGGAAATAAGGAAAATATATCTAATTTGTATATTAATAATGATAATGGTGAGTATAAATACATAATGGTGGCTATTTTGGCTTATGATGCGATTATTTCTTACACTTTTATCTACTGTATCTGTAGTATTAAGAAAGTATAAAAATAGGGATATTTTATTCCTTATCTAAATAAAGCATGTAATATTTGTAATAGATTTGTCGTAGAAAATATTCCTTTCAAACAAATGACAATAGACTTGATTTGACTGTTTTACTTAACACTTGCTTGAATTGACAAAAGTGTCCTTTGACATGACGGACAGAGAAAACACAAAAAGAAAAGTAAAGTACAATAAATGTATTATATAATACAAAAAACCTAAATACAATAATATAAAAAAGAATAACGTCTATATAGTGTTTGGAATTCTTCTATATTTAATATATTTTTTTTATTGATTATCTACTAATGATATCTGGTACTTATTTAGTGGCTACTCTTGTGTTAATCCTTTATTATGACAGTTGCATATCATATCACTATCCACCAGGATAGTACAGTGGCTTATCACGGCCACAACACGTTTGTGAAACATCAAAAAAGCCATCTAAGACCCTGAATGCTGCGTGTACTTAGCAAATAAGCTTTTAGTTAAAAGCAGTGCGAGCATGAAAGGAGTCTCATTTGCGAAACTCTCGACGTGAAAGCTCCATTTGTTTGGATGCAATGAGTTTGTGCAAGGGTTTTGGGAACACGAAATGAGGACTGTTGGGGGGGTATCCTGACAACTGAAATGTTTTTGAATTGTTATTTGATCAAACTGCAGTTCAGTTTTCTTCTTCGTCTTTTATTGATATTTAGAATGATTGATTTTTCATACCGTTTGATAGAAACGAAAAATCAGGTAGGCCATGCTCAAATCAGGTAGGCCATGCTCAAATCAGGTAGGCCACGTGTTAAATCGCGGCATTGACGTTATTTTTTACAGCTCAGTCATACATTTTATAAAGCTCAGTCACGTCAGTCCACAAAAATGCCACGGAATACTGATGAGTTATTATAGTAAAATCATCGAAAGCTAAACTGCAACTGAAAGGATATTCGGTCAAGTTTCCGCTTGTTGGATAGCCCCCCTGAGGACTGTATACGTACAAAAAACTGACGAAAACAAGCACAGTTGTTACCAGTTTTATAAGACAGAATCATTCCAGAAATATTCTTGAGAAGTAGGAATTAATCTGACAGTCAGAGCGTAAAATAATCCTAGAACTTTAGTTTTAAATTAATAAAAAATGTTTTAATAATATTTTATTGCGCATAAAACTGGTAGGTAATTAATTGTTTTGTCGTTTTTTGTTTGTACCGGTACCTATTAGGGAACGTGTATACAAGTATTTTTTTTTATGTAAGGCCATTTTTTTAAACAGTCACAGACTCCATATAAATCTGTAGCAATGCTATTTCGTTATTATTAAACAGAACAACAGACAAAAATAAAAAGTAGATTTCCAAACGAGTTTTTCTATAAATAACTCTTCTTGTTGAGGATAGGGCTTGCTGGTAAATGAAACTTGTGAAATTAACGAATAAGCATTTACTTTGCCTTTTTTACAATAAAGATAAATTAAATTAGTTTTAACACGCGTCAGTTGCTCGCGCTTGTTTCTCCAGAAGTAGTGTTCTTCCTCGGGTGCAGGGGGCGCGCGGGTCGCTGACATGACACCGTGTGAGGTGCGGGTTAGACTTGGTTGTATTAACACTTCTATTAGTTACACTGAAAAGATTTTCTACTAAAAATGTGAGGCAAAGTTTGCAAAGTAGAGAGTTGGGGCCTACTTATCCCATTTTGTTTTTGCAAACCACTTCAGAGCACTTCGCCCTGGATTTAAAAGTACGTAATCGCGCTAATTCATTTACTCTTGTATGTCACATGTTTCATTACAAAAATATACATAATTAATGTTTTATTAATGTTTAGTGCACTTCAAGCAACTGCAGTAATTTTTTCAGTAGAAAAGGGTTATATATACTATTTTTCAGCTTATATCCAATTCAGATAAATGTATCTATTTGTATTTATTGATATGTAGCGCCATCTATATCGCTACATGATAAACTACATCGTAGTGTACGCAACAGACCAACAGATGGCGACAAATACTAGATCGCGCAAACGAAGTTATTACGGAGTTTGAACATAAGTAATAAAACCGATGACTATCCATCGGTCCTCGGACCCCGAGCCAAAGGTTGCTCGGCGTAGAAGATCTTCCCTTTTCGTAGGAGATACCACACCTATCTTCACAGATACAATATTGTAGACAGAAAAAATTACATTTAAAGTTCAACTGGCGGCCATATTGGATGCGGATAGCGGATCTCTTCAATGTGATTTATTATTCATTTTAATCATGTAAGTAAGTTAAATCATCAACATCAATATCGAAGAGGTATATGCTACCAATAAATAAACCTGACAGTTTATAATATATGATAAATAAGAATCAATAATAACATAACTAATATAATATCCGACCGATGTGGCGCGGCGGGCGAAGGTCCGCCTGCTACGCGGAGGTTCGCGTTCGATTCCCGCCTTGAGATACATGTTTGTACGATCTGCAAATATTTTTTCCGGGTGTTCTGGGTATTTTACATGTATAATAAAAAATATATATCTATGTAAGTAATGTATTGTATTAAGTATGTCAGTCTTCTAGTACCCATAACACAAGCTCTGCTTAGCTTGGGGCTAGATGATGTTGTGTGGATTGTCCACCATTATATATTTATCTTTCTATATATAAAAATGAATTGCTGTTCGTTAGTCTCGCTAAAACTCGACAACAGCTGAACGAATTTATCTTATCTTGGTCTTGAAATGTTCGTGGAGGTCTAGGGAAGGTTTAAAAGGTAAGAAAAATTCAAATAACTGCCGGGAAAACTCAAAAATAGCCATTTTCTATTTTCCATACAAACGTTTTCTAAATAAAATGTAGAGTCAATTTGAACATTATTTATCGATTGAGGCAGTACGAAGTCTGCCGGGTCAGCTAGTTTATAATATTATTTTATATACCTACACAAGATCTATTTTCTTCGTTTCATTTTGGAGTTCAGCAAAACTGCCCTAGATTGTTGTGAAAGGGTAAAGTGGTTCCGTTGATAAGATACAACACAAAGTAACATTGCTTGAAAACTTTGAAAGGATGATTTGAAGTTTTAGATATCAAAACTTTTCGTTACATTTTGAACTTATAAACAAAGATCACAAATATTGATACTTAGTCATAATTATTTTCGTCTAATTAAACTAAAGCAGAAACTAGTATTTTAAATTAGAAAAAAAAAATTGTAGTGTCCAACTAGTAGTTATTAAAAATAAAAGATTTTTGACGATGTTGACGCGAAGTGTATCTTAAATACGTCACTGTTTTGATACACATATTTACAATTGTCACATTTATTTGTGCATACCAGGCTAGCTTGACTTGTGGCGTATTCCATGTGAGTCAAGCTAGCATATTCTGCGATGTAAAATACAAAATAGTTTGAGTAATTTGCTTATTTTAGTAATAATTAGTTAATTTGAGTACATTATTATGTTCAATGTTACGTTCCTAGAATATCCTAATAACACAATTTAATCTTGTGTTTACAATTTACGTAACTAATTAAATGTAGTTACGAACTTATGCTAATTATATTGTTTCATATAGAACCCTGTTTCATGTTTTGAACCAAAATTGCTTACAATTTTCTACAAAAACGTTCACGGATCTCCAAATTTGTTCATATTTGAGCTCGGATTTTTCAAACATTTAAAATAATTAAGCAGTTTGTTTGTCATTGTTATACGGATAACAACATTGTTGTAATTCTGTTCGCTTTTTTAATTTAACAGAGCAGATTATTTTTTTGTTATTCTTTGATGTAAATTAATTTGAAATTCGAGTTCCTGATTTTCTTATTTGTACAACAACCTCACTTAATAAATTAGAATCGTTTGAGATAGATTAAATCATAAATGATTTAATTTATTTTTTCTTAAAGAATATTTTTAAACGTTTTCGAGTATCGTCAAGGACAAAGAAAAACTTTACTGAAGACTTTTGCTGAGCAAACCCAGCAGTGGGATAATATACGTAAAAAAAGACTATTTACATATTAACATTAAATATTTATATAACAACTTACAGTATTTGTATATTTATAAAATACACATAATACAGAGCTATCTGCAGACTGCTGCAAGCGATCTGTAGATAGAAGACGTGCCCTGTGATGCAATTCACGGCGTCTATCATTCCAAAACATAAATATTTAAGTATGTGGTAGTCAAACTGAAATAAAATTTATTCAATAAAATCACAAGGATCACTTCGAAACGTCTTACATACTAACGGCCGATTTCTGGAAACCCAAATCACGATTGATCCGAGTTTGACACGTAGTAATTATTTGATTTTTTTGTTGATCATCGTTCGAGAAACCGGCCGTTAGTGATTCTAGATGCTAGTTTGTCGCGACCAGAGTCTAAAAGGCAAGAAATTAGACCTGGATTCTAGTGGTATTTTATATGATCCTTATAACAATTTGTTTAATAAAGAAGTTGGAACTAGTTCGTCCTAAGCTATTATTTTTACGGTAGTATTTTCTTGGTGAAACTGTTTCTCGAAGTGCTTGAATAGATACTATGTTTATAGCTATAGAATAAAATATTTTATAGCCGTGCCTTCAATTTGTCATTTTCCAATATTTCCCAAAGCCTGACACTATCGAAGCTCATTTCCGGCTGTCACCTTACTGCAACCACGAAGTACTGTCAGCGACAAAAGTGCTAACATAAACACAATATGTTTTTAAAAGTTAAGACTTAAAAGCAACTATGAATAAGGCAAATGTACAGAATACCTACTAATTGCTTGTATTTGGAAAATAATGTTATGATTTTATGAAGCTACTCTACTCTGTGTTTGAGTATGTGTGACATAAAAAGTAATTTTTTTTTTCAAACGGCAATAAACTATAGAATTTCATAATTTTTCCCATATTTTTTTTTTTTAGAAACTGCATTGTTCTTTAAGTCTTATTGCTTAGAATTCACCATTAATAACAAATAACAATGTTGATACAAAAAAGGTCAATGTCAAATACGTCATCAACTTTTGCCGTTAACTGTACCGTTACGCTTGGTCGTGAAATAGCCGGAAAATGAACAGTCTACTTTAATGTAAGCTTTTATAAAGACCAGCTTTCATGGTTTCCTGGTCATGGCTTGCTTCATGGCTTGCTTCAAGGCTTGCTTCATGGTTTGTTTCAGTGCAACGTGGATGACAAACTAGGACAAAAAAGGTGCAGTTTCCTTTCCTAGGGTGGTATTCTCAAATCGTTAAATCAATCACCGATATTGGGTTTTAATGACACGCACCACACACGCAGAATATATTTTTCTTTTAGATTTAATGTATTGTTTTGTTAACACAAAAAAAAACTAACGACTATTTTAGTATTTACAAAATGTCATAAAAAAACAGTTGAGCAGTCAACGTTGCAAACGATCTATAGATAGCTCAACTGCACCAAGCATAAATAATTATTAAATCTATCTGTAGTCAAGTGCTCACAGTCCCAACTTTGCTTAGATTGGGACTATATGATGCGACAATGCGCAATTTATTATCTAAACGTGATTCTTCGTTCAGCAGCGCGAGACGAGCATATAGAATGTTCGAGAACATTCAAAACAAATGAAGAACTTTGGGACTATAATAACTCCACGAAATTAAATTGAGACACGTCACCTTTGACTGAAAACTTCAGCCTGAGATACTAGTCAGTACCTCTACCATGAGTTGTCACAGTAAAATCGCCTACAGTAGTTACGTCAATACATATTAGTATTACGAATTTCAGTACTCAACTATCCGCTAGAGGCGCTGTACAAATCTTCATACATTTTTTTAACTACAGACGCTAGCGAGTATAGTAAATATAGTATAGTAAAAACTCATGGTAGAGCTACAGCTCTAGATTAAAATGCTAATAACTCTTTGATGCTGACGAAGACTCTTATAATATAAAAACATTATGCTTTAAAGTTTTCGAGACGATCTCAACACGCACGTGACAGAAATGTGGATCACCGTTGACAACCGAGATGTGTGGAAAAGTTTACCATTTCCAAGTAATACACAAATGGTTGTAAAAAGTATCTAAGTATAATTTTAATGATCATAATCTGATTTTCATCTGCGATGTGATGAAATGGCGCATTTAAATTAAGAAGCACATACATAATTCACTCTTATTTTATTCGGTAAAATTTCTTATATCCCGGTTAGAGTTAGTTACATGGAGTAATGTCTGAACTAGTTATATTGAGTGATGTATGTAAGCTTTTACTAAATGCACGGACAGAGATGTATTTTTCTTACTTATATGTATTAAATTAACTTGTAGTAACTTTATTATATTGTGTTTATCTAAAATATATTAAACTGCTACTTATTAATTTTGATACTGACTGTTTACGTGTTGACGACAACGTCGATATTTTTTTTAGTAACTAATATTTTTAGTAATTAAGTCGGTATCGATGTTCTTATAACTTATCAATAAGGATAAGTTATTAGTCGACTGTTTCATCACTGAACAATGACAGTAACATTGTGGTAAAGTAGAGTAAAATTACAAAAGGTTTATTTTGTTAGTGATATTATTTAGCTACTTCGAGACCTAAACTAACTTATTAATAAACGTAAGCATAGGTAAAATCTATTTACTGAACTTTTGTAAATTGCAATGAAATTAATAATTACCTATCTCTTATTTTGCATACTTCTCATAAAGGTGTTATTTTGCTCAAAACTTCTAAATAAAAATAAAAAAAAATTATAAAATTTTCGAATGGTTTAGGTAAACCTTATTTCTTTGAATCCAGCCCTGTCTTCATCTACCCTCGTCATCCAAAGTAATGGACGATTTAGTAGTGTTTTCACGATAAACATGTTCACAGTATAAAATACATTAAGTTTAGTACAAGTTATAGTATGTTTTTGTTGACTGTAAATGGGTAATTTGTGTGAGTGTATGCCATTTCGAAAGTAGTTTATTTTTCATAACGTATGACTTTGCAACAAAGTTATTACAGTTTTTGTATAGAACCCGTAGTCTGACTTTTATTCAATTTGATTCTCGAAAAGTGTTTCGCAAATTTTGTATGCAGGATAATAGTTTATGAATTTTGAATAAAGTGGATGGCTTGGAATTACGTTTCTTTCGTATTTTGTGTATGAAATTAGTCATACAGAAGATATGGTAACCTATAATATCAGAAGACTGAAAATAAGTAAATAAAGGACAATGCCCAGTGGGCTATGGGAATCTGTACCAACTTGCATCAATTTGAATTTACTCTCAAAGGTCTAATTTTTATTTACCTTTTCGCTACCAACAATATTTTTTTCAATGTTTAACCGCATTTCAAAATATTTAAAAATGTATTTTATTTTATTTTTTATCATGTTTGCCTGCTCAGCTAAAGGTTACTTGGCAAACAAGATTTTTATGCTCAATGTCTACTCACGAAAATAGGTGACAGCTGGGATCGGAACAAAATAGTTGACGTGCGTAGGGCTTAGTCCGAGCTTGCATTTTAAAACTCCCTACTCTCGAGCCAAGTATCGTCTCTCGGATGTTCTTGTATTTTTGTATGGATATCCGAAAGACGACTCTCGGCTCGAGAGTAGGTAGTTTTAAAATGCAAGCTCGGACTAAGCACTCGGAAGTAGGAAATTGATAATCAGGTTTTGTATAATTAATTTTAATTTTCTAAACCCGGTTAAAAAAGACTGTTAAAAATTAACAAAGAACACATATAAATAAAATATTAATTTTGATGATAATTAGCTTGTGACGCAATCTGGTACAGGGTTTGGGCAATGTTCATTGGCCAAGTGCGAGTCGAACTCGCGCACGAAGGGTTCCGTACCAAAAATTACTTTTTTGTATGAGAGCCCCCATAATATTTATTTTATTCTCTCTTTAAGTATTTGTCCTTTCCTTATAGTGGCAATAGAAATATATCAACAGGCTATATCTTACGGTTCTAGAGATACACCCACGTGACAGACAGAAGAACAGACAGACAGATGGACAACGGATTCTCAATATCAGGGTCGCATTTTTCCCTTTGTATACGGAACACCAAGATAGATATAGATTTTTGAAGTACTAAGATAGATAAACACATGTATGTCAAAATATGTAAATTAAAATGTGCTTTGAATATATAACAAGACTTGGTAACAGTATTCGTAACATATGTCTGCCAAGCCTAAATTACATACGTTTCATACGCTCTAGTCTAAGCTGTGTTCTAAAGACTCTAATGTTAAGGGGATAAGGTCTTATTTTGCAAATCAAGTTTTCTTTAGTTTGTGTTGAAATTAGATTATAACATGGTTGAGATAATTTATGTTACTACCTATATTTTAAAGGTTAATTTAGACATGATTTTCACGGTTTAGGACTAAAATAATTTTTGATAAGAAAATTAGGCTTTATGAAAATGATTTTACACTACTTAATTGCATTCATATAAGTAAAAAAAAAAACAAAATCTGTGCTTTCATTATAAATGAACATACATACTTACCTAAATGTTGTGTGTGTTCGAGTTCTAATAAAATGTCTTTGCTGTACCTGAAAATAAAATAAAAACACTTAAATTTCATCAACAACCTTACAAATATAGTCGAATTAAAAACCTCTCCTTTTTTAAATATCGATTTATAATAAACATTATTGTGATAAGAATCAAGATGATTTATTTTTCAATACGAGATAACTTTTTTATATAACGTTTTGTTCTTTAGATGGAGCATCCGAATATATTATTGTCTGAAAAAATAAAACCCTTTTTACCTACATCGTAAAACTTATACGATACTGTAAACACGAATTTAATGTTACAGTAAAAAGAATCTTAAGAATATAGCTATAAGGTTCAATGTTGTTCGCGTTTCATAAAATGTACTGGATAATTTTGTAAATGTAGAGTCTGTATGCAATTTTGCAAAATAATTGTATATTTTTGTTTCAGATTCAGTGTAAATAAAATTAAAATGAAACTTACGTTTCTGACGTAATGCGTAATACGTGTTTATTTTATGTTTCTCGCAGTGCGTAATTTTTTACGTAACGGTAATTTAAAATTATATCAAGTCCTATCTTCATCACATTTTTTACATCATTTGAGCTTTATTGTGCTTTACAAACACAAGATTATGTAAGTTTTAAGTAATTTTAAGACTAAAAAGCAATAAATATGTTTATCTTATCTTATTTTTTTTTATCAAAGTGCAAGAGGAAGTAACATTTTGTGTATGTTAATGAATTAAATGCCTATTAAATTTTCCAAAATTATAATTAGACTGATACCCAAAAAGTAGGTTATAATAATGTATCAAAAACCCATACCTTTGAATTATTATTCAGTGCACGCAGCAGTTTTCACACCACGCCGCGTGTCGTCAATCGCTGCATTGTGTGATGAAGTGTGATTTATTCACGGAAAAACGGTCTATTGTGTTTAATCGCTTTTTTTATTACAGTGCGATTTCAGAATTTTATAATATAGTATTTCTACGTAGTTTTATACTCACAAACTTACTTAAAATAAAGAGAGGTTCTCAATTCATAGGTATTTTTAGTATGTTCATCGATTACTTAAAAATGCATGGATCGATTTGGAAAACTCAAAGATGAATTAATTTAAATATAAATGTTGATTGCACTCAATTTTTTTGTAAATAATTATGGATATGATATATTGAAGACATACATATAGAGATTTTATTGCGTGTTTTCTATGAGTTCAGATCGTCAAAGTTTTAAAAATCACATCATATGGTATATAAGGTGTTTCTATGTATGTATTTGCAGAAAATAAAATTAAATAAGTATATAAGTTTAGTATTCTATCAGAAATCTAGTTTCCATAGATTTGCTTCGTTTGGTACTAGAGTGTGATGTGTGAAATAAAAAATGTTTTCATACCAAGAATCAAACATACACCTCAACCTCTAATAATAATAAACAAAAGCACAAGCATATATATCAACCGCAACTTCACAAGTTCATTGAAAGATACGAATAATGACGTCATAAGCTCGGTCGTGTCTGACGATGAAATATTGTCCTTTTGAACGGTATTCTGCAAAATGAGAAAGCGAACGTGCAGGTAACTTAATGCATCGCAAATTGGACGCAAAGCCGTGTGATTACGGCTCATTTTGGTGTGATATGTTGAGACATGCTGAGGTGTGCTTCAAAGTTTATTGGAAGTTGTGAATGGGGCGTTTTATTCATGCTTTTTAGCTAATTTAAAATGTTTTTTTTTTGCAACAGGTACGCTTAAGCTATTGTTTTTTTAATAAAATAGCTTAACTATTCTGTTTTAATCCAGTAGGTACCTACTATATATATATTTATCTACCTATGTATATACATATATATATTGGTACATAAACATATTTTATCATTCATTATTTTTTTAAACTATATTTCTGTGTTGCAAATAAATGTTTTTTCTATTCCATTCTATCCGGCGGAAAATGTTAGCAAAAATCTAAAACCCGAAAAGGCTAGATAGTTTAAATTGAAAAATACATAAATAAGCCACCTTTGACAGAACAATTTATTGCGTGGTTGGAAAAAGCAGAAAATCAAACAATTGTTTAACTTTTTTTTTAAACTTTTACCGTTATGATGAGTGTAAACGTGTTTTTAACGTCATCAGTCACAGTTGCCGAAATATTGCATAAATAATATTGTATAACGAATTTGAAACATTTTTGCAATAAAATGTTTAGGAGGGTGAATTGAGGATTATTGAAACAGTTTTGTATTAAGTACATTACCGTGTCCGTTCTTCATAAATAAATAATAAATAAGTCCTATATCTATACTAGACTGCAGTGAAACTAATAAAAAAAGATTTAGAAGTACAATGTATTAAACTAATTATAATTAGTTTAGATTTCATAAATAATTATTTATGAAATCTCGCAAGCTGAAATATATATCTAATCTGTCCATGCACATGTTAATTCTTCATGGCGATCGAACCCACAACCCACACTGTTCAAACACCAGACCGCGAATTTTCCACATTTTAATATTTCAACCCCAAACTGACACTTCAACCCTTAAAGGCCACGCCCCGGATTATGTCAAACGATATTTTATGTCAAATGTCACCTTACACGTTCGGGCCACATTTTATTTCTATGTCAGTATTTTTTCTTGTGAGCCCTCGGGTTATATAGTAACTTGTTTATGAGCAAGGGGATTTTTAGATGCCTTGGTTCATTGTATGAAAGTCTGCTAACAAATAACGGGCCTTTTAGGCTCTTAGGGTCAATTATGAAAGTCTGCTAACAAATAACGGGCCTTTTAGGCTCTTAGGGTCAATTTGGACGTGTTGGAGTTATATAAAAAAACTATTTATTTTGATTTTTTTAAGCTAGTGTTCCATGTCCTATATGAATGTGTAGTTAGCAAATAATTTTGCTCATGAAATAAAATATGTATACTTAACGAAAACGAACATAACGTTATCAAATAAAAAAGAAATGAAAAATTAAATTTCTTCTTCATTTTTTCAAAGTAAGTATTTTATCAGCAATCTATGTCTCTTAGTAGGTACCTTTGCTTAGTTTCCGACATGATGTGTGAAATGTCCAAGAATATTTAATTAACAACTGTAAAAGCAATGAGTATTTCTTACAATATATTTGCTAATATTTTTTTTTATTAAAATACTGTTTGAAACTAAATTTCAAGCCAGATATTTCAGTTGATCGAGCGTACAAAACAGCAACGAATACCAGTATAAAGTGAACTTTCATTCCGTATAATTTCAATTGTATTGTAGTTCAAGTAAAACTGGATATTGGTAGACCGTGAAATCGAGGAGATTCGAAAAGTTTATCTGAACTTTAGTTGAAAATTATTTTAACATATTGTTTTTTAAAGAAAAGTCGATATTTAAGGGAATAATTTATTAAATTATTTATGTCTTGAGTTTTATAACAAAATCTAAATAATAATACAAACATTCATCAATATTTTTTCGATGTGGTTATTTAATAAAGCCTTGATACTTGTTGCACCTGCAACTACTACTGGTTTTAATTTAATTTGGTTTCGGGAATCGAACCCACGATTCACAGACTTTCGACCTGAGAACCCACAAAAAGCAGAGGTAACCTACCCATAAAATAATGGCCGTCAATATATATTTTTAGAACTATAGAACTGATTGTTTCTCAAATGAAAAAAATTACGTGTGGCACTCGGGGACTGTCGCGGTAAAGCTATTGCATTGCATTTTTTGCTGGATTACGCATGCGCAGTGTTAGGTTATTTACGTTCGGTTATTTCGTTACGGAATTTCTGGATTCGTTCTCCACGCTCAAGGCCCGCGATAGAATTTATGCAATTGCTTAAAAATAAAAACTAAGTCAAAATCATTATTTGTTGCACCAAAAACTAACTGTACTTACCTTTACAAAAGAAATAGATTGTTTTATCAAACATATCAACAGTCCCATCAACTCGTACATTCTACTTACGTAGTTACGTGATCCTAAAAGCCTTAAAAAGTATCTGATAAAAGGCGATTTTCCTCTGCATCCGCCCATAGCTCAAGGGCTGGGCCTTTAACCGTTTAACCTTACGTAGGGCGGTTTTCAGCCATTACTCTAAGTTACAGTACAAAGTATAGATCAAACTATATTATTTAGACTAATCTATATCTATCTATACTATATTACTATATCTATACTTACTAATATTATAAAGAAGTAATGTTTGTGTATTTGTCAAATTGTAAGAGGTAATCTCGGGATCTACTGAACCGATTTCAAAAATTTTTTCACCAATAGAAAGCCACATTATTGCTGAGACATAGGCTGTATAAAAACTGAAAAATAAGAAAAGGCTTTTACGTGGTAGTCCGTTTTGCAAAGTGAATCGGAGAAAAAACGGTCGAATTATGCCCAACGAAGTGGGCACTGGTCAGCAAGTTTTTTAATATAATTGCCAAATAATTGTGAGGTTAATTACAAATTAGCTCGTTACATTTGTTTTTTTACAAAAAGTTTTAGTCAATATATTCAAATTTGTATTCAAATACTAATCTTATGTGTTCAAAAAGTTTTTTTGGCGATAAACTTTCCACTGGATAAGTTTTCGGTGGTCTAGTGACCATACCTAATTTTAATGAGTTCTTAAAAATAAATATAATGGGAAAACTTGATAGTGACTTATTAAGAATTAGTGATTTTAGTGAGTCACTTGTAGGTAAACCCTTGTTTATGAATAAAAAAAATGTCATGTAAGATTGACCTAGGTTTTTAAAATGAGCTATACCAATACCATCTCAAGCAACCCATCTCGGAAACTACTGAATCTATTAAGATAAAGGTGATTTAAAACTTCCGCGATAGCTCACTCAAGGATTAATTTGAGGGTTGAGTTTCTACCTCATACAAGGATTTTGATTAATTTGAAGGAAGATTTACCTTTGGAAGTAAAATTAAGGGAGTGTGATATTCTCTCGCGAGTGAAATGAGGTTGCTATCGTTTTTTTTCTGGCTCTCATATTAAGTGTAGATATGTATAGAATGTTAAAAGCTAAAAACTGTTTTGATTTGAAGTTTGAACAAGTTCGAATTAGTGCAAATGCATATTATGAAATAAAATATTAGAATACAGCTGTACATTTTTTCGTATCAATCTTATTCATCATTAATCAATCATATAAAATAAAATAAAATAAATAATGCTGGACAATCCACACAACATCATCTAGCCCCAAGCTAAGCAGAGCTTGTGTTATGGGTACTAGAAGACTGACATACTTAATATAATACATTACATAGATAGATATTTTTTATTATACATATAATACCCAGAACACCCGGAATAAATATTTGCAGAACATACAAACATTTATCCCAAGGCGGGAATCGAACCCGCAACCTTCCATTATTTATATATCTAATAAATAATGTTAATCGTTAAAGATTAGGTAGTAACAATCGAATGTGGACAGCTGTGGCTTTTGTATTTGAAATTTTAACAATTTCTTATTTTGTTTCAATAAGTTTTATCGCTTTTGTTACTTTTTATACTGAGAACAGAACCTTTAAAAAATTAAAACAATACTAATTTTGCCAGAGCCTGAAATTCCCAAAATAACGTAAAAATTAAGTTAGTTCAAAAATCGTTACTCCAAACAACGTCTTTTGAATTTTTAAGGCAAAAAAATATACTTACCTATTGATAATATTTTTACAGCGCTGCATACTTTGATTAAGTATATTTCTTATATGTTATACTTTTATTTATAAGTACTAGGATGCTTAATATACAATTTAGTTCCTTATCACAAAAAAAACACAAAAATTTTGAACTAAAATGTTAAAAAATTACTTCACTCAAAAAAGTACAACAACGTAGTACAACGTAGTAGTACAATTCGCAGTCATAAAAAACAACAAAAGTAAATCTTGGTCTACCATAAGCTCACAATCCTTGATACGGACTTAAATGGCGCGGAAACGGAAGTTACAATGGCACATTCAAGTTACGTCATAAACAGCGCTCTTAAACTTAACCGTTACATAAAAAGTTCCGTTATATAACAGATAACAAATAAAAGTGGTTCTGGGAGTGACCACTGTTTTAAGATAAAGATAAAGATAATTTATTTCAAAAATGTATTTTGATAATCTGTGTTAAAAATAAATTACAGCTAACTAAAAGTATTCTATAAGCTAGCTATTTTCCATAGTACAAGCTTTACTTAGTTTGCGACTAGAGTGTGATGTGTATTTTATATTATAAATAAAATGAATAAACAATAGACATATCGTCTATTGTTTATTCATTTTATTTATATATAAATAAAACAATAGACGATATGTCTATTGTTTATTCATTTTATTTATATATAAAATACAATTATATATAGGATTTTTTATATACAGGATATTTTTTAGGAGTCCGGAACTCCAAATTAGGCAAAAGTGGTGACAAAAAAAGCGAAAATCTGCACGTTTCGATTTTTTATAAATAATTAAAAAACAAATTAACGAACCAAATTTTTTGAAAGGGTTAATTATCGTTTTGCGCAATTTCGTTCGCCAACCTTACAATTTTTAATTATAGAAATATAATGCAATGTTTTGTTGCTGATAAAGATTACTTCGTGCAATGTTCAATTTCATATAATTTTATATTAATTCTATTCCCTGGAACTTCTAATACATTTCTATACTCTATGTTCCACTGTGTCCTACTTTAATCCCGTTGTTTGTTACCTAGATGTCTCTGTCTTCATAGAACAATAACCAGTAACTCTATGTTGCTGTCCATTACAACGTTTCACTTTTTATGTTTGTGTTATAACTCTACTAGCCAACCCATATTGAATGCTATTTATAAAATAAATAAGGTATAATTTTGCCTGTCTTTAATATCACGTACATTTGTTTACCATTTATTAGTTTAAGTAACACTTTATTGCACAAATACAAATAACATCTTAGAACTAACTTAAAATAGTACAATGGGCGGCCTTATCGCTGATAGCGATTTCTTCCAGGCAACCATATTTATTTTCACATACCTAAATAGCAAACATTTTTGATGTACATACTTAGTAATTTTTGCTTTGGATCAACTGATATATAAGTAAGTAAGTACATCTTTTATTTTCACATACTTAGGTACCAAATTTATTTAAGAATTAGAAGATTTTGCTTTGAATCAAGTGAATATTTTTATCGAACTGTCTACATTTTTATTTTTTTTATACCGCATAAACACATTTCGTATCAAAAATTGATCTTAAAATTCACCTTACTACATCGACATAAAAACTAAAATAAGTATATCAATAAATAAACAATTCCATCATCCCACAAAAAAACTATAAGCACTAAATTAGAGCTACACTGCGTAGTTACCTTGTACATTATGCTAGACATTTCACAAACATACCGCGCCGACACGCAATGTAACACAAACTCACTAACATTTCTGTACCTCTACCATGAGTTGTCACAGTAAAATCGCCTGACTTTACTACAGTAGTTACGTCAATATTAGTATGACGAATTTTAGTATCCAACTATCCGCTAGAGGCGCTGTACAAATCTTCATACATTTCTTTAACTACAGACGCTAGCGGGTATAGTAAATATAGTATAGTAACAACTCATGGTAGAGCTACTGAAGTATAGTCTCGCACGCCTCAGTTCCAAAAACAATAGCACTCACGTCGCAGTACGTAACAATAGTTGTTTGTTCTAGATCCCATACAAGTTCTTGAATGGAATTATCGATGGAATCGTGAATGGCTTGTTATGAAAAAATCCTTTCAGCACACTAGTTTTTTTTTAGTGTTATGTATTAATATGTACTTTGGCTCTACCATGAGATGTCACAGTAAAATCGCCTGACTTTACTACAGTAGTTACGTCAATATTAGTATGGCGAATTTTAGTACCTTAATATCCGCTACAGGCGCTGTACAAATCTTCATACATTTTTTTTACTACAAACGCTAGCGAGTGTAGTAAATATAGTATAGTAAAAACTCATGGTAGAGGTACATATGTATGAATCTACTTCTTACAGAGCTAGTTTTTTTTAGTTTGGGGATAGATAGCATTGTTAAGTCTATAATTATTTATTAAGCTATTGCATAGCTTCTATCGTGGGCTTTGAGCTTGGAGACCGAATCCAGAAATTCCGTAACGAAATAACCTAACACTCCGACCAGCGGCAAAAAATGCTATGCAATAGCTTAACCCCGGCAGTCCCCGAGTGCCACACGTATCACAATCCCCATGATGGGGATTGTTCAATGGGGATTATGAGACTAACCCATTTTTTTTTATTTTAATATCATCTTTATCCTGCGCGAGACAGAGACAGCAATTAAATATAAAACTACAAAGAAAAATGTACGATACCTAACTCCTAACTTAATATTACTGCAAACAACGTTACGTTTTTACTGACCTAGATTAATAACAAAATAAAACAATTTTAAATATACCTACGAAGTTAAATACATTCTTATTTAACCGTCCAGAGCGGTCAAGGACAATGGATCGTCCTGTCCGAGCGTTTTTTGCAAACCTTTGTTTACATTCAGACGCGACCTCGTCAACAAAATCGTCTCTAGTTTAAAAACTACAATAGCTATACTGAAATAAAAAATACTTACGGAAAGGTAGAAAAATGCGAAATCTAATTAGAATAAAAGAAAGTCTAAATCTAATAAAATCTAATTAGAATAAAGGCGTACGTTTTGAATTTAACAAAATTGGAAGATATTTTCCTTATTTATTTTTTCCTAGTAAAATTAATAAGTTCTAGTAAAGTATTACTTTATTATCTATTTAGTAAGTAGGTAAACCTCGTACACTGTCTCAAATCAAAACTTTCTAAAATAGTCACTATATAATCCTGAAACTGGACTTTAGTGCAGTCCCACTGTGCCCGTGTGACGTCACCACAGCAAATCCTATGACGTCACGATGCAGTCCGCCTTGTGACATCACCATAAAATCTTATGACGTCACGGAGTTAGCTCACGTAATTATTACGTCATAAAATCTGGACGTATTTTGTAGACCGCAAACACGTTTGGACTTAAGTTACACTGTTTCAGAAGCATTTAAAAGTTCTATATAATAGTTTTAGAAACAGCTGCTTGATAGTTGTTCGAAGTTTCAACTGAATTTTGTTTGTAAGTTGGACGGTTCCAGTTTTAGAGTTCATTGACACAATACAAAATGCTGTTTTATCATAATAGTTTAATAAATACTTCTTCTTCTTCATATCGTGTCGATGCTACAACTGTATCTTGTTGTAGCATCGTGTTGGAAAGATTAGCCAGACTAGACACTGCTTTGCCGTGCCTAGCTGTTACCGGTGTGCGCCACGAGGAGGCTCTTTCCATGCACCCCTATACTAACAAATACTAACCCCCTATTTTAAAAAGTTAGCGGTAACATTATGTATGGTATGGTGATCAAGACAACATGTTTGCACTAGCTTTATATAAGATAGATTCCAACACTTTTGACTAGGTGACAAACCCAAAAACCATATTAGTATTATTATATTATAGGTTTTTACTACAAATAATATATTATGAAAATCAATAAAATTCAACATAAAAAAAATGATGTTCAACTGGTTTGCTTTATTAAAAATATATAAAAGCGATGCATTGACATGACATGAAACTGTATTAACTTTGTGACGAGAAACGTAGTTTTGACAAGAAAACTACTAAGATGGCGTCTAGTCGCAGCGACGCGTGGCCCGAGGGCTGGTGAGTATCTGGCCCAGCGTATCAGCATTGCTATTCAACACGGCAATGCAGCCAGTATCTTGGGTACGCGACGATTGGTACTGATTTGGATCAGTTGAGCTATCTATAGAGGTCTGTAGATAGCTCAACTCTTTCTTATGTATTTCATATGCCTATATGTTGTAAATACTGAAATAGTCGTAAGTTTGTTTGTGAATAAGAGATTTGCTTTGTAATATATAGAATTCAGACTAAGATTTCTTGGACCAAATGTGGTTACTACATCTAGTGGGTATCTCAATAATGTGACCTAGTTTTTGTGCATTACCTGTGTCCCGTCTCGACATTGCAGTAAAGTTTTCTGTTGACACAAGCAGGGTTAATAGACGTGTTTTATGTGTGCGGTCGCATTTAACCCCGATTTGGGGCGTTTGTTACCTGTCGAACGCTTAATGGCGCTGTATGCTTTCGAATACATGTGACTTCCTGAATTCAAGTCGTAAATATTTACTGCACGGAATTTCACTGAGTTTGGATTTATGAGGATTTTTAACTGTTTATTTAAAATAGTGGGGGTGTAAATAACTTGGAAGTCGAAGTCGCGACCTCGAGTTAGAAGACAAAGCGATGTGACTCCGCATAGTGTATGTCGTTTGGTATTTATAACTGTACCTATTTTACCACCAAAAATAAAAATAAATAAATGATGCTGGACAATCCACACAACATCATCTAGCCCCAAGCTAAGCAGAGCTTGTGCTATGGGTACTAGAAGACTAACATACTTAATACAATACGTTACATAGATAGATATTTTTTATACATAATTATATGTATTGTAAAATACCCAGAAAACATTTATCCCAAGGTGGGAATCGAACCCACAACCTCCGCGTCGCAGGTGGACCTTCGCTCGCCGCGCCACATAGGTCGTCAAAAATGAATAATAAATAAAAAAAAAAACACAGTCAAAATGAAGTCGTCTGAAAATTGAATCAGTTTATATCTTTATTTAATTTTCTGATCTTAATATTAATACTATTAATGAATTCTGAATAACTTTATCCGTGATCCGTTAACGGAGTTGTTCATTTAAGTTTGATTACTTCGAGAGTTTCGTAAATAAAATAACAACAATCTTCAAATAAATTGAAATACAGGGTGCTTGAAAAACTTTTTCGAACCAAAAAACATTTTTGTTGTGTTTTTTTTATTTCCATTGACCTTATTTACGTTAACTTAATAATTATTTTTTGACAAACTTACGACTGTACAGTATTTACAAAATGTACATAGTCATATAAAATACATAAGAAACAGTTGAGCTATCTACAGACCGTTGCAAACGATCTATAGATAGTTCAACTGATCCAAATCAGTACCAATCGGATGCGTACCCAAGACACTGGCTGCATTGCCGCGCTGAATAGCAAAATTATAACACATAATTATTTTTTTAACTTCACATATTTTTGTCTGGACTTTTAAACAACAACAGATCAAGTATAATTTTTATTTGTTAAGTTTATCGAAGAAATTTTATTTATTTTAGTCGAAGAAATTTTATTTTTATTTATATTAGTTTATTTCAATTTTTTTACAACTTTGCTCCTTAGATAAATAATAACAAATTCGTCTCGAACATCAATATTTATTTGAAATTGAAATGAGTTTCCAAAAGTTTTATTGTTTATACAACTGGATTATATTATACAAGATCTTTTGTACTCAAAATGTAAAACTAAGCAAACAAACTATTTTGTTGATAAAAACACTTATCATAGAAAAACACAAGAAAAGCTTAAATAAAATTCAACAGTTACTAGAAAAACATTTTGACATAGATTTTTATGTATACATTTTTTCTATATTTATTTTTATTTACAATGAACATAAATATTTGTTTTTCGTCTGGGTGGGTCTGGTTTTTATGTATGTATTCACAAAATATATAATACTAGCTGACCCGTGCCCACTTCGTTAGGCATAATTGAAGTTTTAGTAAGGATCCCTATTTTTTTTGAAAATATAATATAGCCTATGACACTCAGCAATAATGTGGCTTTCTATTGGTGAAAGAATTTTTAAAATCGGTTCAGTAGATCCTGAAATTACCCCTTACAATTGAACAAATATACAAACTTTACCTCTTTATAATATTAGTATAGATATAGAAGTATAGATATAAGTATTCTATCAGCAATCTGGTTCCCATAGTACAAACTTTGCTTAGTTGAGTGTGATGTGTGAATTGTCCATGTATATTTATTCATTTATTTATGTTGTAAAGTGTAATGACCTAGTTAATCGCCTACAATTAAAAATGCCTTACTAGTAGTTAGACTGATTACAACTACAAATTAACATGGTCTAGAACACTACTACAAAAAAAAGGTACCTACAAATAAAACAAATTTGATTAACATTTCATGCCATTTTTATCTGTTATCAATAAATGTATTTCTTATTCATCCATTCATCAAGGAACGGGTAAAAAGTAGCCTTTGACATCTAAAGTTCATTTAAATTATAAACAAAGGCTCGTTAACATTAAATTTGAAACAAACAATGAAGCAAACTCCCGAAGTCGCTCAAAACATCACAATAGCTAGACAGTACCAAAAACGTAGTAACTTACAAAGTTTCAGTTAGGCAGGAAGGTTATGATATTATTTTGTTCTACGCCTACTTGCCCTCCGGCGAGATGGAGCGACGATCTGCGGAGTGTAGCTGGCAAACACTGGATGAGAAGGGCCAAAGACCGGGCTCAGTGGCGCGTCTTGGGAGAGACCTACGTCCAGCAGTGGACTAATATAGATTGATGATGATGATGACGCCTACTTAACCCGGGAATATTAGTGAAAACTTTCAAACCTTTGCACAACAAGGAATAGAATATTTAAAAAAAAAGTAAGTATATAGGTATTCTATTAGCAATCTCCTCCTGGATAAACTACATGAGCCAAGTAAAGATAAAGGTTGCCCTCGTGTCGTATAAGGAAGTCAAGGAGAAAATAGTTAATGACCTGACTTGCATTCAAATAAGAAGAAGAAGATTAGCAATCTAGTTCCTAAAGTACAAGCTTTGCTTAGTTTGGACTAGTGTGTGATGTGTGATTTGTCCGTGAATATTTATTTATTTAAACACACATTACCAACTAATTTATTATATTCTTACCGAATGATTTAAATATATTTTATTTTTTACTCACTTTGTATAAAATAATAATAAATAATGTTAAACAATCCACACAACATCATCTAACCCAAACTAAGCAGAGCTTGTGTTATGGGTACCTACTAAAAGACTGAAATACTTAATACAATACATTGCATAGGTAGATCATTTTTATTATCCTTACATATAAAATACCCAGAATACAAGGAGTAAATATTTGCAGATCGTACAAACATTAAATTACATTAAATTAAGATTTTTTTTGTTTATATTCATAAACAAGGCGGGAATCGAACCCGCAACCTTCCCGTCCGAATGTACTCATACACATACCATACTATGCTCATACTACATAGAAACAGAACAAACAACAATGCTTGCCACCCATTGTTCGTAGTAGGACCGTACTGCCGACAAGCTTGTAAGGCAAAGCTACCAACCGCGCTGTGACCCTATGATTACAAGCTATGTCTAGAAGCGCTTGAATCTAGAACACGGCCTAGTTGTTCAATGATCTTGCACGCCTGAGTTCTGGTTCAACCTACACTGTAATTTGGGGTATGAGTTCTAGCTAAACTTGCGGCTTTGTAGATCTTCACGGCTATACCCACAGCATGAAAATGTACTTGTATTAACTCGTAGTGCCATTTTGCACGCTACTTAAACTATTACAATAAACTAAGTGGATTAATATAATAAAAAGTTAAATAAAAAATGGTTGTCTGTAAAGTCGGTTTACTGACGATAGTTGAACGTGACAACGTCAACGAACGGTATACGGTAACGCCTCAGAACGCCGGAACGCCGGAACGCTTCATGAGTCATGTTTTTTCGTGCGTGCAGCCGGCTCTATCGAATTACAAGACGTTGTCACGTCAAAAACGATTTAATATATGTAACACTTTAAGTATGTAATGTTCTAAATTGTCTTTGATAATAAATATGTCTAATGCAGCACAATAAAATATTATAAAACTTTATGAAATATTATGTAAGACCAAAACGTAATCATCCATCGAACCGAACGCCTCTCGATTTGACTAATATTTATATAAGTGATGACTATGTAGTTAGTATATTATAGTGCATGGTTTTAGTGTCATATGAACCGAAATAAACATTACATATTCTGTATGTTTTTATATTTTGTATCTACATACCAGATATTTCGACAGGACGATGTGGTGCATTTAATATTTTACAGAAAATACCAAAGCTTTTTAGTTATTTGCATACATATCCGCAGACCGTCAGTGGAAGGCTCGATGCCAAAACGTCACGTACAGCGTACCGTGACATTCAAAATAGTTCGACGACTTCACTGAACTGAAAACTGGTCGAAATTGACTCGGTGGGGTCACCAATTTGTGCGAATTCATCCGCTTTTCGACTTCTGTACGAAAGTGTTTAGAAATCCATCAAATAAAAGATGCATAATTTATTTGTCTGATAAAGGCAGTCATTATTATTTCAAAGCAATATACAAAAATGTGTGTAGAAGATATTATGGATGTGAAAGGACTGAGATGACGGATGTTAAAGGAGAATGGATGAAAAGAACATGTTGTGCCGACCCCTCCTAGTGGAATAAGGGCAGGAAGAAGAAGAAGGTATTGTGGAAAGATAGTAATAATACAAATAATTATTGATATTTTTATCTCGATATCATTTTCGTATTAACTCGTCTTACTTATTAGTTCTAACAAAACATGCATTTATTTAACCACAAACTATCAATATGAAATCAAGCTTTGCTTCATCCTTGGAATCACACGTTACGTATAAGAACAACACCCTAATTGAAAGACCATCAACGATAAAACACTAACAATAACTTTGTTGTGTGAACTGAGCTTTATAGTAATGGCTTAAGATTGAAAATGATTCAATGGAAAATTGACGTTGAGGAACATTTTTTTTAAATATTTCTATCTTAGTAACTCGAACAGTAATATTCTTTTTAGTACTGATGAAGTGTGAAAATAAATTTTGATTTACAAGACAAATGATCGGCTTATGTCGTACAGGTGTCGTATCGGTGAGTGTCGTCTAGTAACTAACGCAAACTACATAGATTGCTGATAAAATATTAAGGCATAATAATTTTCGAAATACATAGTTTGTGCTTGGTGGGATATCGAACCCACATCCCAGAGAATGGAAAGCTAGAGCTACAACGACTGTCAAAAATAGAAGTTAATACGTCTCCGGTTTCATCACAAAAAGTAGTAGAACGAATACTGAAGTAGCCGTCCAAGCTGTTCTATATTCTCTGCTCTTGCCTCTGATTACCTTTTGATAGGGTAAACATCTCTTTGATGGAGCTCTCACGGGAACAAGAAATCAATTTGGATATTGCATCCCTTAGAACAACAGCTTCAAGTGAACAAACTAAGTGAAAGGATTTCTTTAGAGTTTGTTTTTTTTATCTAGAAGTTTGTGGTATGTTGATTTTCGATCATGCTGTATATTTTGTTAATAAAGTAAAAAGATTCTGGCGCTGTTTTGATTTTATTAGGAAATGTCTTTTATATAAGTACCATAATCTGTAAGCAAAAACTAAATGATTATGTACTAAATTATGTTGGTTTACCTAAATAATAATATTCTTATTAACTCTATTACAACAATGTACCTAGGATATTTCGAACAATGCTTGTTAGGTAAGGTAGCTTATAATATGAAAATTAGATTTCTGATAACATACTTATTTTTTTTTGTAAATACGTACATAGTACTAGCTAGCTAAAGAAGCTATACCTAGAAACAGAACAAACATGAGATAACACAAATATTTTTTCTCAATGGTGATTGAACCAACGACCCACAGCATGGAAAGCAGAACTACTAGCAAATGCTATGCCTGTAAAAACTACACCCCTTTTAGCATTTAAATAAGCAATTTTAACATTCTTCAGAGGCTAACCACGAATAAATATGACAATCGTAAACATAACATATTTAAGACACACTGCGCGCTACCGCTGCAACGTTCGACAGTAGAGCTGATCTTGACGCGCAGTGTACCTCAAAAACCTCACTATTTCGATACGTTTTAGATTGTCACATTTGTTTGTGTTCACCCCACAGAGCAATTACAAAATTAGCCTTAGGGTATGTTAACATTAAAAGAGTAGGGACTCGTTTATAACATAAGCCCTTGAGACAGGATACTTTAATACTTTGTCATGTAACAGAATTGAAGTATGTAGAGCCAATTTAAAATACGTACCTGTACATTTATTGTAATTTTAACGTGTAAAAGAAATACTAGGACCACAATATTTGACGACCGATGTGGCGCGGCGGGCAAAGGTCCGCCTGCGACGCGGAGGTTACGGGTTCGATTCCCGCCTTGGGATAAAAAGAAGATGATAAATACATAATATATTTGTGTTTTATTTGTCACTATCTATTTAGACAAGTGTGTATATGATCGCAGTGGAAGAGCAAGCATTTTTCGAAAGGTTAATTTCCTTCTACCACGTTTTTTTTTGCAATTTTAATCCCTATTTCTGACTTACCCGACTGGGCTAGTAATAAACAAATAATTTTTCTCGTCAAATATGTGAGCAAAT
This sequence comes from Ecliptopera silaceata, assembly GCA_932527185.1. Lineage (NCBI taxonomy): Eukaryota > Metazoa > Arthropoda > Insecta > Lepidoptera > Geometridae > Ecliptopera > Ecliptopera silaceata. The sequence goes on along the minus strand of OW052205.1, from coordinate 1,595,096 downwards.
AATTAATAAAAAAAAATAATCACTCCATTTCATTCCCTTTACGGAAAAGACCTCTGAATTATTTTATTATTTTTATATATAAGTATTGTGAAAATCGAACAAACATAATCAAAATAAATGTCTAATCAAAATATCTGCATACAAAATTGAATTATAACAACACAAAATTACGTATTCAATTTCACTGTCAAAATAGATCATAGATCACTATCAGTTGGACGTGCAGTGGACGAGTTAGTTCCAAAATTGTGGTTAAATTGTAGAGTACGTATCAATCCGTGCACCGACTGTAACCACTGAGAGGAGCGTTTGTTGTGGGAGAGTTACTATTAAGTAAGCTATAACTCGACCAAGAGAGCGAAGCGTTTCAGTTTCAAGATTGGTCAAATATGCTCTTGTTATTTTAGACAGAAAGACAAGTTATTACAGATTCATAGCTATTATTATGATTGCATTTTATTATTTACGTCTTTCTTCATCTTCTTATCGTGTCGATGCTATCTAGATAAGTTTTGACAGGAGTTTTGCCAGCTCTACAGCACCACTTGTGGCTGCATTCACGTCCTATCATCAGCGAATATAACAAAATCATGGTTCTATATTTTTGGTAAGTCATTCATATAAATAAGAAACAATAGTGGTCCCAAAATGCTACCTTGTGGAACGCCACTACTATATGTAATTTAACGTTCTATCATTTAGTGATTTATAAAAAAAATTAAACTTACCAGTGCAAACGCTCCACTATAGAACCGATCAGACCGCCGTTCAAACGATGTAATTGGTGGCCCATTGTGAAGGTGACGTTCTACTGCAGTACTACTTCTGAGTTCTGGTTTTTGAAAAACTGTTTACGTTTTTTACAATAATTTCTAGATTTTTATTTTTATTGGTTGGTTGTAGAGATTGAAATATAGAAATTATATATAAAAGTATGTATATATATTTGCACTTTATAAAATGCCTATTTAGCTTTTAATGTACCTAGTCCACTTAAGAAAGAAAGTTTAAAATAAATAGATCGTAAAATAACGTCGCTTAATAATAATCCCAAATAAAGCTAATCTTGTAATCTGGGAATAATCTATCTGAAAGAATAATTTTATAATTTTTTTTGTTAAATATTTAACAGTAACACCCAGACACAGAACAAATATCAGTGTCTATCACAAACATTTTTCTTGGTAGGGATTGAACCCACGATCCACAGATCTACAGATCCACTCATGGAAGCTACTACCCACTGAGCTGTGACGTCTATCATTATTTTTAATATTGTGCAGATTAAACATGTTAGTGACATAAAAATTCATAAAACATGTAATAATTATTTTACGGCCGTCATTGACGGTGATAATAATATTAGAAAACCAAGCTTAATCTATAAATAGTCATTTTACGCCCATTGTGCGCCATTCGATGCATTTTTCACCAAATTTTATTCGAGTTTTAATGCGACTCCGCCATTTCCATCGCATTTATTTCACGACTTTAACAAATGGGGACTTAAAAACTGATAATGGTTGTTTTATGTGAATTGAAACTTAAAACATAAACTTTTTTTTAAATCATTATTTTTTAATACGAAGAACTCAATTTTTATACATTTTTTTATCGTCGAGACTCTGAATTTTCAATGAATTTTACTTCAATATTATTTTATTTTGTGCATTTAATTAAGTGAACGCAAACTGAATATAATATTTGCGCTATTTTTAATACAACTTTGTTTTATTGTAAGCTTGATTTTTTTACTAATTTATTAATTAATTACAATAATCTTAGGCTGCTAGTATACTTGTGACCACAAGGGCTATAAGGCAATATTTTGTTAGCAACTGTTATAGAAAATGAAGACACGAAAAAAAACTTGTACTCTTATTCCGTGTCTAAATGAACTTAGAAAATAAAATAAAGTTACCTGCTATCATTGAGAATTTACTGTAGAACATAATGTCCACGGAATTGTTATGTAGATTCTCTTAGACATTTTTATGTCTATGAGACCATAAACCAGGGTATAAACCAACTTAAGCTTTTACTATGGGGTGAACAAGAACATACTTTATGTCTTTAAGGCATTTTTAAGAAGGTCTTAGCCTTTTAGGGTTCCGTACCCAAGGAGTTAAACGGAACGGTATAACTAAGACAACTCTGTCTGTCTGTCAGTCTGTTCGTCCGTCTGTCATCAGAATGTATCTCCTGAACCTCTCCTATACTATAGTTGAGTTAAAATATTAACAAATCAAATCAAAAGTTATTTTTTCCATAATGATAACGGTAACAGGTTTATTAGGTCATTACAAAAAAAAGTTTCAATCGCCCCAAATCCGCGGGGGCGTTTGGGAATGAGCCGACATTATTCGTGCGCAAGTGCAACTCGCACTTGCATTCGCACTTGCACTTGCACTCGTGGCTTCATCAGATATAGGTCAATGAGTATGATGTGTGAAATGTCCGTGAATTTATTTATTAATGATGACTTGCGTACCTTCTACTTTTGTACATAGATCAATTACTAAGGCAGAAGTAAAAGGTAATTCGTGAGTATGATGTGTGAAATGTCCGTCAATTTGTTTATTAATGATGGCTTCTGTACCTTTTACTTCTGTACTTATATCAATTACGTTGACCAAGGCAGATGCCAATTGTAATTCGTTTTAAAGATGATAATATATAGCACAGATGTCAAAGGTAATTTTAGTGATGATATTATATAGCATTATCTTAGTAATTTAATACACTAATAACATAAAAACATAAGTAAAGGCAGAGAACACTATCCATTTATTAATGTCTTATATTTGTAAGACAAAGAGAGATTGACTGAGCTCGTTTGTTTTGCTTCTAAGCTTATTGCCCTGTCCACTCGGTAAATGAAATACGACGGAACCATACATTTTAAGGAAATAATCTTCTTTAAAGGAACGAAAATCCGGGAGCATGATCAAATCTTGCTAACACACAATGTTGAAAAACGGGTTTAAATGCAGCTACTTTTGTATTTTCATAATCTGAAACTTAAGTTTTTATCTTCGAACACACTCGTTCATGTTTTGTTTTATTAAATCTTGACCATTCTGGATTACCTAGTAGCAAAATACTTTACCTCACATTCTACAATAAAACCAAAATAAATAATAGGTAGATAAATTTACAAAACCTTATAAACTTCCTAACATATAATTTGGTATTAATTCCGATTCGTACCGAAAACAAATGTTTGTGAGTATCTATGTATTTACAAAACATAAATGCATATAAGTATTCTATCAGCATCTTGTTCCCATAGTCCTAAGCTTTACCGTAGTTTGGGACTAGAACGTGATGCGTAGAATGTCGTCATCATCATCATCATCAACCTATATCAGTCCACTGCTGGACGTAGGTCTCTCCCAAGACGCGCCACTGAGCCCGGCCTTCGGCTCTTCTTATCCAGTGTTTGCGGAATGTCCGTGAATATTTATTATTAGTTTATCTTTCTTCTTAATTAGGCTTTGACATATGTTAGACATTTTATTTAAAAGCCTACATTTCAATAGGATACTGTCTAGATACGATATAAGCAGCACCTAGTGCGGAATGCAGTTGAATTCTTGGCACAATTCCACACGGGTACTGTGGCCCGTTTTACTTAATGTTAGTACATTTTTTCACTGAGATAATGAAACAATTAAAGCAAACTAGTGTCTAGTCTGTGCTATTTGATGTTCTTTGATGGTCTTTGTGGAGAATGGAATCAGTGTAATTTTAATTTTGATTGTAACTATCTACTAATTAAGATGGGTGCAATGCGACACCCTTAGGGCATGTCCGTAGCAGACTTATTATAGTAGACAAAGGTTTATAGAGATCAACACGGTCTTCAACAATAATTTCATATTATACTTAATTAGACGACCGATCTGGCGCGGTGGGCGATAGTCCGCCTGCGACGCGGAAGGTTGCGGGTTCAATTCCCGCCTTGGGATAAATGTTTGTATGATCTGCAAATAATTATTCCAGGTGTTCTGGGTAGAATAAAAATATATATCTATGTAATGTTATTGTATTATTTATGTCAGTCTTTTAGTACTCATAACACAACTGCTTAGCTTGGGGCTAGATGATGTTGTATGGATTGTCCAGCATTATTTATTTATATATATAATGTAAGTCAATTTTGATGATTTATTTAAAAGCTGGTGCATGGTGTAACCAATATATTTGACCAAAATACTTAGTTCATTAGATTTATTTTTGGTTTGTTGATAATAATGCGTTTTAATATTACTTATATATGAAAATGGCGGTTTTTATTTAATTAAATTTAACTTGTTTTGTAAGGTATATACCTTTATTCACAAACAAACTTACTACTATACAGTATTTACAAAATGTACATTGTACAAATACATAAGAAACAGTTGAGCTATCTACAGGCCGTTGCAAACGATCTATAGATAGTTCAACTGATCCAAATCAGTACCAATCGGAAGCGTACCCAAGACACTGGCTGCATTGCCGCGCTGAATAGCAATGCTGATAAGCTGGGCCAGATACTCACCAGCCCTCGGGTCACGCGTCGCTTCGACTAGACGCCCAGAAATAAATTTTGCAAGGTAAATAAATTCAGTATGAATTTATTCGTTTCTCAACAAATTGTGTTGAAATTGTGTGACGATAAAAAATATTTATCTCAATGTGTATTTTATTACCAATATTACCATTCATGTGTTGACGACAGCAATAAATATTTGTTATAATACATCACTTACAAGTATTAGTTCAATATCTGTACAAATGAATTATTGTCTGAAGATGTATAAATTTTGATTAGGGTTGCCAATAATAATTTAATCTATGTAAAGGCCCAGTGCCTATGTAAACTAGGTATACATAGTTATATTATATTATGTTATACGCCTCTGGTGTTGCAGGTCCAGGGTGGCGGTGACCACTTCCCATCAGGTGGACCGCAAGATCCAAGACCAGATACGGGTTAAAAAAAAACTACATCTATTTCTGTAATTAAGCAATACTTAATACGTGAAGTAGAGGGAGGCCAAAGAAAAGATGGATGGACTGTGTGAATGATGACATGTGTAAAAAAGTTGTGAGCATTGAGATGACGTCTGATAGAGGTGAGGGGAAGAAGAAGACGTGTTGTACCAACCCCACATAATGTGGGACAAGGGTAGGAAGATGATAATGAATATCCGTGAATATTTATATGTAGATAACTCAGAAAATACTTGTATTACTTACAAAATTACCAATTTTCTGTAAAGTGCCAACCCTATACCGAAGAGGGTTGTAAAATTTTTTACCGCCTCTCAGGTATTGCCTGAAGATTGGTTTATGAATACCTCTTTCAGCAATAGAGGTATCGGCGGAACTCAATTCTATGAATTTCATTTGTCAAAGCTATTTCATAAAATGCCTCGACAAAATATGTTTGTGTTGGTATAACTTACCCGTTTATAAGATTATACTTTTTATGAATGAAGACTTTTTTGTAGGGATGTTAGGACTGAGATGAAGTTTGGAAATAGCATCGATTTTGTAGTCAAATTTTGTGATTGCCAGTTTTAACTGAACTACAAAATCATTGGAACTCTATGGACCAGTTTAAACTGATATACAAAATCATTGGAACTCTATGGACCAGTTTAAACTGATATACAAAATCATTGGAACTCTACGAACCAGTTTAAACTGATATACAAAATCATTGGAACTCTATGGACCAGTTTAAACTGATATACAAAATCATTGGAAATCTATGGACCAGTTTAAACTGATATACAAAATCATTGGAACTCTATGGACCAGTTTAAACTGATATACAAAATCATTAGAACTCCATGGACCAGTTTAAACTGATATACAAAATCATTGGAACTCTATGGACCAGTTTAATCTGATATACAAAATCATTGTAACTCTAATAAATGTAAGCTCAAGGTTACTAAGCTATTACAGGTTTGGTTAAATTTGAGTTTTCACTGTATCTCTTAAACGTTAATTATATTTATAAAAATAAATTCAAAGAAAAGATGAATACTGTGCCTACCATTTAGTTGGTGTAGAAAATAGTACGGTGATTACTTTATTTAATTTATTTAAAATAATAAAAAAATACATACTTTTAAAAAAAGTTATAGTGTAACTACAACAAAGTTGATTATTCAATAAAAACAAACAAGTTATGTTTTTTTAAATTACCGCAAACAAATACAACATTCAAAAGACTGAGTCTGGAATTGTCAAAATGTTTGTTTTGTTGAATTTGTTTACATTATACACGTAAACAACAATGTACACACATATAAACAAATTGGATTCAGTACAAATGTTTGATAAAACAATATGCACATAACTTCGGTCGGTCTGTATTTATATTACTTTAATAACTTTACTGAGAGATTTAAAACATTTTCAGATTTCTTGACTTTAAATCTGTAGGTCTACCATGAGTTTTTACTATACTATATTTACTATACTCGCTAGCGTCTGTAGTTAAAAAACTGTATGAAGATTTGTACAGCGCCTCTAGCGGATAGTTGTGTACTAAAATTCGTCATACTAATATTGACGTAACTACTGTAGTAAAGTCAGGCGATTTTACTGTGACAACTCATGGTAGATACACTGACGTAGGTATGTATCTAGCTGTCAGATGAAACTTACGTGAGATTGCATTCTTAGATACGTACCTCTACGTATCCGCTAGAGGCGCTGTACAAATCTTCATACATTTTTTTAACTACAGACGCTAGCGAGTATAGTAAATATAGTATAGTAAAAACTTATGGTAGAGCTACAGTTTAGCTATCTTAAATTCGTTTTAACGGGTTGCAGAAGGGTTGCAGAGTGCAGATAGATGATTTTTATGTTTAAAATACAAATAATATTATAAACTTCATTGAAGAGAGTTTCTTTTTACCTAAAAACATTTTCATAATATAACATACATTTTCATATAAATTTTCAATTTAGTATAAACTTAAAATAGTTTGGAAACAGAAAACGGTGAGAAATATCCAGTTTTTAACACTAGGTTTTACGTGAATTCAAGATAAAAACAGACACGGATTAGTTTTTCTTTATCACCTAATAAAATAGGGATCCAAACCCTAACCCTACTTTAAGGTCAAAAAAAGAAAAAAACCTGACAGCACATAAAATAATGCCTAGTATAAATCACAATGGTAACCGCATGGTAACCACGTATCACATGTGAATTCTGTGAATTACCCCATTATTTTCGCACATCCTTTATAGGGTTCTGTACCTAAAGGGTAAAACGAGACCTTATAACGTGAACGGAAAACTACGCTGACATCTGTCTATTTGTCTGTCAGTCTGTCAGTCTGTCACCAGACTCTAACCTCACGAACCTTGGATGTTAGAGAGTTGAAATTTTCACAGATGATGATTTTTGTTGCCGTATAATTTTTTTTTTTTTTTTTTTTTTTTTTCTTGACGACCGATGTGGCGCGGTGGGCGATGGTCCGCCTGCGACGCGGAAGGTTCGGGTTCGATTCCCGCCTTGGGATAAATGTTTGTATGATCTGCATATATTTATTCCGGGTGTTCTGGGTATTTTATATGTATAATAAAAAATATCTATCTATGTAATGTATTGTATTAAGTATGTCAGTCTTCTAGTACCCATAACACAAGCTCTGCTTACCTTGGGGCTAGATGATGTTGTGTGGATTTCCTAGCATTATTTATTTGTTTATGATTTTCTACAAAACGTGATTTATGGTATGGAACCCTTCAAGCGCGTGTCCGACTCACACTTACCGGTTTTATTTTTTGTTTCTCATCCTTCGAAAAATACATAAGTCATTGTTTTTGCAGTAACATGTGTATTTTATCACCGGATATATTTTGCGGGTTCAACCGTTGGCTAACCTTGTTAGGTTACGGGGTTTTTATGGGTTACCGTGTGTCTTATCGGTTTCTTCATGTTTAAGTGATGATCGCTATAAAACAAAATCCACATATGTTTTGCCTTAAAGTATACTAGAATTGCTTCACATTTTATAACTCATAACTGAGGACCTATCTGAACCACAACTGCGCAAGGACAGAATAGTTAAATAAATATATCGTTTTTATCTTTTTTTATTGCTTCCTATTTTAATACTGATTGACAACAGGTTGATGATGATGATTCTTTTACATAATTATTTTTAAGCCTTTATTTATTTTAAGCATATATTTATAATTATAATCTCCTAAATGTAAGAAAATAAAAAAAAACAAGATATCTTTAGTTAGTATTACAGCTAGTTTTGAAAAAAATATATTAATAATCTCAAATGATTTATCAAATTTTGTACAATTCATCAAAAAAACGTATCAAGTAAGCTATTCGATACATTTGTAAATAAACGAACAACAAGAATTCAATTCCAGAAGTCACGAAAACTACGCGTTCAATTTACCGTTCAGTTTCAATTCTGCGTTTTTTCACCAATTTTCGCTTCAACTATCGTATTTCGTATTGTGAGGCCTTCCGCAAAATAAAATTAGCGTGTACTCTCTATTTTACGGAATTTACGGGCGCGATCCGTATTTACAGATTTTACGGTCGCGATCCGAAGTTACGGATAGAGAGAGACCGAACGCGTTCATGACGCGGCATTTGTTTTTTTTGCGTAGCTATTGCATTTTGATGCAGGACGAAGTTTATTTTGTTCGAATAGAAAATAATGGGACTCTTGTGTATTTGCATCGGCAGGTTTTGCTTAGTCACCGGAAATTGGTGTGTGAATTTGTTGAATTTATGCATGAAAGGTGCGAATACAAGATACGGTTTGTATTTATGGGTTAGTCAGTATTTTGAAGGACGCAAATTGTATATTATATAGATATATTAATAAATATTATAGATAAATTTAAGCCTATAGGCTTAGTTTACAGTATTAAAAGAATACTTATTGAAGTACAACTTCTTATGTAATTCATAATCATAATAATATAGCTTGCTCTTTATACATTTAAAATTGCCATACAATCCATTATTATATTTTTTTTTTAAATTAATTTTCAAAGCTTTCATAAGATCTAACATATCCAGCTATCAAACCTAATGTAAAACGCAGTGATAGTCACAAAATAAAAAACACAAGGTCACTTACACATCACTAAAGTACCTAAAATTTTATAAAAAAATACATATTTGTATGTTCAAAAAGCGTGCTTATTCGTCCATTTTTTCACACTTAAACAATTTGTTACCTGTATCGCCCGACGCGTCAGACCCAACAGTTGTACAGAATGATTGATGTGGTACGTGCGTTAGTACACTTTTGTTTGAATAATAACGTGGATGTACGTTTTAAGGCTTTATGCTTGTACACTAGCTGATATTGACACTTACCTGTTACCAATATGGTGAAAAAGTTTTTGCGTAACTTGTAACACAATGTGATGAAAGTGACACAACAACTTAAAATGTTGTACAAGTAATAAAAAAAAGCATTATTATATAAAACGCAGTTTATTTGTTTCGGAGGTACGTCACAAACAAATAAATACATTCACTGTCAAGTCTTTTTTAACATTTTATTAACATGTATGTTAAAAAAATATATAATAAGTATAAAAGTAATGATAACACATAATCTGATAAATTACAATGAAATTAAATAAAATGAAATATACATGGAAATTTCACACATCACACTCTACTCCCAAACTAAGCAAAGCTTGTACTATGGGAACCAGATAGAATGATAAAATGCTTATATAATTTAATTATATTTTTAGTAAATAATTACATAGACTACATAGTAACACCCAGACACAGAACAAATATCTATCATTACACAAACATTTGCTCTGGGTGGGAATCGAACCTACGACCCACACTCATGGAAGGCAAAGCTACTACTGAGCTGTGACACCTGTGTGACACAAACATAACAAGATCACAACTAATACCTACATATTAAGTATAAACATGAGCATTTTTCTGACGATACTGGTGTTTCCACAGCAGTCTACAAAACCTACAAGAGATAAACGTGTGCTCACTTTCATTAATATTAATGATAGCCTCAAAGCCCTACATTATATTGGATGCTTCACCTGTGCCAGCTTATAAAATTACAGCTGGGACACTCCAAATACTTATTAAACTGCATCAACATTTCTGCTGAGTTCAAAATGCTAAGGTCAAAAATTAGTATTAATCGATATTATTACCATAATAATGTTTTTTAATAAGCGTTGGACAAGATAATGACTGCTCTTTTCTTCAGTGATAACTATGAAAATACATACAGATAACCGATAGTTGTTTAACACGTATTAATAATAAGCCACGTGAGCCTGTAATTGCGACCCAGACATACAAACTTTTCAAATATGGCGGGTTAATGCAGGCAGAATAAAAAAGAGAGTTGTTTTTAATTTATTTAGAGAAATCTATTTAGTATGCTGTTAAGTATGATGCTAGCATTCTTGTGTTTGCGATCAATTAATTCTAGTTTAGACACATACAATCGAAAATCAAATCTGTAGGGTTTAAGCGTGCCTTTCGATTGATAGAATTGCATAGCAAAGTGCATGTTTTTTAATTAAAAAAAATATTAACCAGCTATTGTTTTCTGGCTATGACGTTGCGTATTATAAGGCTACTTATTGCTTATTTGTAAGAAAGTATTGCGGCTTTAGAAATAGCCCTCTGGCGGTTTGGAACAAAATATTTCAGGAACGAAGAAAATATCTCTTTCAAGATATTAAACCTTTTAAGTTTTTTTCTTGTTTGTTTATGAAAAATAAATTATTTATGTATTTAAGTTGTTTGGAATAAAAAACGTTGTTTTAACTACTTATTTACATATTTTAAATTAAGGATATAATTAATTATTATAAATTAATTTCACAGATAAAATAGCATTTTGCCAAGAACAGTCGTAATAGTTAATGTATAGTGTGATAAACAGCTGAAAAAGTATTATATTACTAACACCATTTAATGGAATATAAGTCTATTTCACAAACAAAGCTATCTAAAAACTTCCTCAAACTACAGTTTTTCTTGATATTAAAAAAGAAATGTGATGCTCAGTTGGATGGTAATAAGATTTTATCGAAAAAGTTAAAATCGTTACAATACGATTTATTTAGGCAAAAATATAGAATAATGTTACTAAATATCCTGGCTAGATGTAATGAATATTTTTATAGAATACCAAAATTTGTGACACCATTGATAATAATTGAAATTGATGAATTCTATAAAGGTTAAGATAGGTTATTTTAAAATGTTACAAATGATCATATTTTACTTACATCATTACAGTCACAAATACAAATTGTATTTTATTTATTTTATAAAACACTAACATTTTAGGAAATAAAAAATTCCAATGAAACTATAAAAGAATAGTGTTATTGTGACAGAGGTCACAGCTCAGTTTGTAGTAGCTCTGCCTTCCATGGGTCGTAGGGTCGATTCCCACCTAAAGAAAATGTTTGTGTGATGAGCGTAAACATTTGTTCTGTGTCTGGGTGTTGCTATATATTATTACGTATGTATTTACAAAAAAAATGTATCAATGTATTCTATCAGCAATCTAGTTTCCATAGTACAAGCTTTGCTTAGTTTGAAACTAGAGTGTGTGACTAGATGTGTGAAACGTCCGTGAATATAATATGTATCGTGTTATTAGTCCATCATAAAAGTTTCATAACAAAACTCTGGATTTAAACAAATATGTTTGCTATCCCATTCCAACAACCCCAATTAACAAAACAAACACAACAGTTACTTCAAACAAACTAAGAACAAACATTGAAACCACACAAAAAACTATTGTAGCGAAAACACAACAAAAAGAGTATTCAGATTAAAAAGTGTCAGTGGCAGCCTTAATATTCCAATGTCGATTGCAAAACCTGAAAGGCTATTCCCGTTTTCAGCTGAAAACTAGACTGGAAATTGACCGAATAGTGACTGAACTGAAAAATTAAAGTTGCATCGTTCTGTCCATCAACTTTTAGTGAGCGTCAGGATGACTGCCTATCCCAGTCTCTCAAAACCAGGTTTTAAATCACTTTCAGTTTTTATAGTTAAACTCTTAGTAGGATTAAGCTCGCCTTTGTACATTACTTTCATCATCCTAGTTTGTAATTTATATATTTATACAATAAAGAATTAAGAATAGTAACTCATCGGTATTCTGTGGCATTTCTGGTGGACTGATATGACTGAGCTGTATTTAATCCTATCAATAAATAACGTCACAGTTACATTAGTCGAAAATAAATGCTGCAGAATACCGATGAGCTACTATAAAAACTGAACGTGATTAAAACCTGGCAAGTTTTGAGAGGCTGGGATAGTTCTATGGACCAAATAGTCCAAGTCTCAGATTACGGTTTGAATACCATCAAGATGTAGTATCTATTTTTTATCTTCCATCAGATTGTAGTCTGTCGTCAGAATGGCGGCCTATTTAGTCAATTTTTTTAACTATTGGAGTACCAAATACGGTTTCAAAAGTACAAAATAGTACTCAATATGTTTGAATTCCATTTTGACGTACAAAAGAAAAGTTTGGCTTGCAGAAAACTATTAGTTGTTCATAATAGCAATAAATATTTACAAAAACATACATACAAAAAAAAACAACGTGAATCCTTATTTTTTTAACGAAAACACGAGAATCGAACTTCAAAAAAAAATTGGTGTTCTGCGTTGGGACCAATATATTGGTCCTCGGCCTTTGGCCTTTGTGAAGCTGAAATGGTGTCCGGATACGAACACTACAATATAGATTGAGAATAATTCAATTATTCGAAACGAAGCGATGTATTGCTTGTATTTTTATGCGAGCTTGTTTACAAAGCTTTTTTTAGATCCAAAATTATTATGACGGGATTTTTGAAAAATATTTGAAATCAAAGCGTTTTTCTATGACTGAACAAAACCAACAACAATGCATTCCACACAATTCTTGTTTTTTAATAAAACAAATGACGTAAAAATCTATTGGTTAAGTGAACAAATGACGTAAGAAACTTAAAGTTAAGTGACCACATGGTGTTAAGTGGCGTATATAAACTGATTTATCATAATCATTTATTTGCATAAAATGTAAGTACAAAAGTTCTTGTTTACAAATTAGTCGTTCCTCAGTACATTCTGCCTAGTCAAGGCGTGCAAAATTTTATATAAACTAATGTCATTAATAAATTATTTAACAATTTTTTAAGAGAATAAAAAAAACATGTAAATTAGGGAAAAAAATATATGTCAGGTAGGTACACTCAAAATTTATTACAATTTAATTTCTCTACATTATATCCAAAGAAATCAAACCCACAACTAACAGCACGGAAGGAAGAGTTAACTTAAGGTAAGTGTAACTAGTTTTTTTAGTGTGGGTAATAGAGAACATCACATCACATCGAATTCCAACTGAGCTGTGACGCCTTTTTTCTTCTATTTCCTTACCAAAGTACCAAACATAGTATCATCATCATCATCATCATCATCAACCTATTGCAGTCCACTGCTGGCCGTAGGTCTCTCCCAAGACGCGCCACTGAGCCCGGTCTTCGGCTCTTCTTATCCAGTGTTTGCCAGCTACATTACGCAGATCGTCGCTCCATCTCGCCGGAGGGCGTCCTACACTACGCTTGCCTAAACGCGGTCTCCACTCCAGTATCCGTAAACATAGTATATAATGATAATAATATAATGTACCAAATATAGTACCTAAGTACCTTATATACCAAAATGTTACCCATCCGAAGCCTTTGCCTAATACTCCATATCAACGTTCTTAGGGCTCTTAGAAAAAAAAATATTATAGCACAAGAAAAGATAATAAATAACAACGAGTACGCACTTCACACGCATCTGACATTTCGCTCTAGGGTAAGATTATACCGACAATATTACTAACTAGCTTCTACACTTGACTTTGTCTAAGGATTACAATACAATTACAATAACAAACAATTTTTATAATTTAAATGTTTTCATGATAGTGAATAGGTTTTATCTAGGCAAACACCGTATCCTCCATACATCAACTGAGATTGCGGCAAAGCGTGTATTAAAAAAAAACTACACTGAAAATTGCATGGGAGAATTTGCTCTCATCGATAAAGCCTCTCATTCTACTCTTTACTACATTATATCCCTAGTTTTTCAGTTTTTGCTGTTCAATAAATAGAAAAAAATATGTATTTTCATTAATTTTATTTCAGCCAGTCGTCAAACCCAAAATTTGTAAATGAAAATAAATAAAAAGCAGATGTACATTCCTGGGTATACTTCTAATTAGGTAATGATTTGGACAAGATAAACTATCTACAGATCGTTTGCGGTTTAAAAAGAGATTAACTGCTATGTATATAAATAGATAAATATGTACGAGTACATATTGTTAATACTATAATAGTATTTTCTTAGAAAAACAAACTAAGTACATTTAATAAGTATATTTTTCACTTTGGTTCATAATTTTGTGACGAGGTTGAACAAACAAACAAGTAAACTTTAGTATTTATGGTATTAGTAGAATTGCTTACGATATTGTTTATGATAATCTTGACAATGAGTTATGTTTTATTAAAGCTGCAAGCTCACTTGAAGCCTTAGCCTGTCTGCACTTAAATCAACATGAAACTTTTACCGTCTGGTTTAGTTTATATTTATTTACTCAATTTAGGTACTCAGTTCAACTCTTAATCACAAATAATACAAAAACCGCAATCAATTATAAAAGCATTTTATATGGTCATGTAAACTTAGAATAAGCAAAGCTTGTACTATGCGAAGTATATTGCTGTTGCCATATTTAACATTAACATCTTTTGTAAATACATAAAATACGTATAAATTAAATTTATATATCTTTGTGCTTGTAAAATTTAAGTAATTTAAAATGAACTATCTTATCACCTTACCAACACGTAGAATAAGAAAATTATTATATCAAAATCTCGCAGAAGTATGTGCTATGAAAAATTTTGATAAAAACCAAGCTCTCTTTATTGTCACAAAAAACTTATACACTCGATATACGGAACGCAAATCTACCCTCCAAACAATACTCAAAATTTTATGCTTAAGTTTTGAAATAAAAATAAGAATAATTTATTGAATAAAACAAAATTAAACTGAAATCCCTGTCCCAGAACCTTGCATAACATTGCACAGGAAAATACAAGAGGCGTAGTTAATACTAAGCCCATCCATGAGACACCAAGATTTATGTTATAATGAGATCATCTAAAATAAAGATTGTTGAAAAGAACACAAAGATAGTTAAGTTTGGACTAGAGCGTGATGTGTGAAATGTCCGTGATTATTTATTATTATTTACACATTTATTAAAATCTTAGCAATTATTCATATAAATTATATATTGGGGTCAACGAATGGAATATTTTATTCAAAGGATCAGTGTAAAATCTTATAAGATCAAGTTATCAATAAAGCTGACGAGACAGTCCGTCACAGAAAAAAACAAACCATAAAACACCACAGCCCCAATAAAACCACCCCAACTCTAAACCCAATAAAAAATTTAAAAACTCAAATAAAAAATCTAAATTGTTGCGAGCCATAGAATCTAATTATACCTTTGTGCCTCCGTATGACGGATTTCCGCTCTCGACAGCGGGGGCCTTAAATGATTTTACTTCTTGAAATCTGTCTCAATTTTGCTCCGTTTCAACTCGCGAGACTCGACGCAATTTTGTTCATATTATGTGGGACCCGACTGCAAGCGGGCCCCCTGGGGTGTCAGATTGAATATTGAAAGGTTTTCAGCCTTTTAAAGCTTAGTTGATGTAAGAAATGAGAGTAGAAATTGACATGACGGGTTTGAAAGTAAATTCGATTTGGTATAAGGTATGTTGACAAGATGTTATGAAATAACTTATCTTGCATTAAATGATTTAAGAGGCTGATTTTGGTATTGAAGGCATTTTATGCGTATATTTATTTTTTCAAATTATTTTTTCTTTTTTATATAAATGTTATATAAAAACAAAAAGTAGAAATAGTTTCAATGGCTGCTTTTTGTTACGAAAACTAAAAATTTGAAAAACTGTCCTTTTTTATTTCATTAACCACACACAAAAATGTACTTTATATTGTACCAAATTAGATTAGTGTCTGGATACAATCTAATGAGTAATTTTAGTGTCACTGTTTATCAGCAAAGATTAGCCCAAGAATGTTCGATATATAAGAGGAACAAATATTTAAATATTATATTTTTCTACTAGATTTAACTTATAACTTAGGTACACTACCTAAACTCAAATTAATCTTAGAACTATTTTAAATGCTTAAGAAACTCAACCATCTCGAAACATGATCCTCAAATTGTAAGGTATTCTCCCTTACACCATTAAAACGACAATAATGTATTTTTCCATAAAATATCTCATGTTGAAAGTTTATAACGAGCGAGCACACGCAATCCAACGGTTGAGCGGAGCTTCCATTCACCTCATCTACCTTGATGCGGAGATTGTGAAAATATTTTTGCATCTTTTTATCTTTAATATTAAGGTTTTTACCAACTTCTAAAAGGAGGTTCTCAATTAAATATAACTTGTCGCGATTGTATTTTGTTTTTTTATTAATGCAACTATAAATTTTTTTTTTTTTTGTGTTTGCGTTGCTATCAGATTTAGTTCGAATAGAAAAAAAAAGAAATTACTGGTAATTTATTACTGGTATTATTATGAGTGTATATGGTAGAAATAAATGTTCTTGAACATCTGCTAGAATGCCATTGAGTGCCAAATCAAGCAGTCTATGGGAGCTTCATCGCTGAAAGAATATTGTTTCATCACAGAACGCAAATCAGTGATTGCTATACCACACAAATTTTATATTTCTTGGTAGGGATAAAACCCACGACAAACTATAGGATAGCAGAATTAGGTTCGAAAATCTTACAAGTTATAAATAAATATATATATTCACGGACAGAGTTACTTGAAATAGCGAAATCACGTATTTCAATTACTATGAAGCATGAAAATAATGTCAATTCAATTACTATGAAAATAATGTCATCCAAGTAATTATCGCTAATCGCTCTCAATCAGACCAAACATCAAAAGCTATAACCATGTTTCACATACGTACAGAATTTGTCTCGTTCTAATACTATTTAGACGGCTTTACTTGATTAAGAAGGGCTTTTAAGAAATGTATGTTTACCTGTACACAGAATACAGGTGAACAAAATGTATTTAAGTAAAAAAAAAAGTTTTTGGGATTATTGTCAATTTTGTTAGAAGTGGCTTTTTTATTATATGTTAACTAAGTAATTTAATAACTTGCTACTTAATTAAGTAATTTATGTAAACTTTTTAAATGGTATATAAATAAATAAAATAAAATAAAAAACTATAAATGTATTTATTTTATTCATATTAAGAAAACTTACAGCTATGTACATTAATGTTGATTACTAGCTGGTGACCGTGATTTCGTCTTATTACCGTTACATATAAAACATTTTGCACAATATCTTTATAAATTACCTACTAGCTGACCCGTGCCCACTTCGTTGGGCATAATTCGACCGTTTTTTCTCCGATTCACTTTGCAAAACGGACTACCACGTAAAAGCCTTTTTGATTTTCGGTTTTTATATAATCTATAACACTCAGCAGTAATGTGGCTTTCTAATGGTAAAAGAATTTTTAAAATCGGTTCAGTAGATCCCGAGATTACTCTATACAATACAATTTAACAAACACACACAAACTTCACTTCCTTATAATATTAGTACAGATAGACTATCGGTTTATTTATTAAAAGTAAGCGCAGACTTGAAGTACTTATTACCATACGTAATGATGACTTAAAGTCAACGTTAACTTTTTATAAGATAAGGATATAAGATAAATTTATTCTGATGTAATAACTATATTATTCCATTCCATACTTTTTGCAAAGTAACCTAAGTAACAAACATAATTTCATCTAAACATTCGTATTTATAATATTAAAGTAGGATTACCCACTAATACAACTAAGAGAAATAAAATAAAAGTAAAGTCAATCTCATTTCATGAAACAAATATAAAATGTCAAAGCGAACATAAGCTAGGCTAACATTGAGTGGTTGGAGCAATAATATGTCGACATATTTAAATGGAATAATAAATATCATGTTTGTTTCAGCAAATGACATCGAGCATTTTTGCTATGATAAAAAAATTATTTGTCGAGCAAAATAAATAAAAATACGAACGTTATAATGAAATATATTTTTTTATATTTAAGGGTTTTCAATTATCTCGAACAAATTTATTTCAAGTTACATGGATCATGGGAATAGTGCTGGACAATCCACACAACATCATCTTGCCCCAAGTTAGGCGGAGCTTGTGTTATGGTACAATACATTACATAGATATTTTTTATCAAACATATAAAATACCCAGAACACCCGGAATAAATATTTGCAGATCGTACAAATATTTATCCCAAGACGGGAATCGAACCCGCAACCTCCGCGTCGCAGTAATATGAAACTTATTACTTTTGTATTAAGATTAAATTTTGAAAGTTAAACTCTAACACAATATAAAACAGTGCTACGAAACATCGTAGAGCGTCTACGAAAATCGTAGCAACGTAGCACTAATAAGTAAAGATTAAGAATGAAGGGACAGGTCATGAGTTTGAATCCTGATCGAATCTAAATTAATTTATGTAAAAAAATATTGTAGGCAATAAACAAAAAAGTCTCAAAATAATAATTAAAAAATCCATTAGTTTCATATTTTTTAGTTTCAATTTTACATAATCCTCGTTAAATACCTAATATCCCCATAATAATTAATTTCTTTTGATATCCAATATCCGGATGCTAATTTGTTTACCGTTATTGAATTAATACGTGAACTGCGAGATATTAATTTCAATCTAATATCTGAGGTTGGGATATTGAAAGCGATATTGGCTTTCTGATATATACAGGATGCTTCATCTAAAAGCAATACAGGGTGTATCCTTTAACAGTTAAAAACTGAAGTGTTTGGGTGTATGTGTTGAAATATTTTTTCTTAATTTCACACAAATAAATATGTGTTAGAGCCTTTCCTACTAGTTTTTTAGGCACACAACGGATGGATGGAAACAGTATATTTTTTTGGAACGAAGTTCCTTATTTTGCGTTGTGAAAGGCTAGACGGAAAAAAATCTTACGAAAAGTTGTAACGACACCTTTGCTATAATAGACGAAATCTCCGAAACCAACAGACCGATTTAAAAAAAATATTTCACTGTTGTAAAGGTACACTATCTGTGCTGAACAAAGACTTATTATATTAAAAAAAAATCTCTAGAGAAAAGACTCTATTTAGCCTAGTTTTCATTATAAACGGGATATTTACCATGATTTTTGAGTTTGATTATTTCCCGATATTTCGGCACAGTTGCATGCGCCATGATAAATCATGGTAAATATCCCGTTAATAATGAAAACTTTGTTCAAAACCATGACAAAAATATAATATCTATTTAGCCTATTTGTGAGAAAAAATAAACGTTTATTTTATAACTAAAAGACCATTTTGTTATTAACCTAAAACAACTCAAAATACTCATAATAAAATCACGCAAAAATATCACTTTCACGATCCATTACAGCCCACACTAATGTCCTATTGTTTTATTCTTAAGGCTTTGTAACCTTCGGGTAATCTAATTTGGGGCTTTTTGGACCATTTACGCGCTAAATGGTTAATTTAAAATCGATTTGTTGTGAAACAATTTATCTTCGTTACGTGACCGGTACCTACGTTTTTACTACGAAAAGGAATTTATTGATTTTTATAAGCTGAGCGATAAGCAGAGCGATTTTTTCACTTTCGCTTTCACTTATTTTTGACAGAAAGGTTAACTGTAAGAAAACTGTTTTGTATAAAGTTTTCTCGATGTATTTACTGTGTACCTACAATAAAACATGAAGAATATAAAGGTACATATAAAATGTTCGCCGGGCGAACACGCGTCAGAATATTTAATGGCATCAAAAATAAACATAAATGGTTAATGGTTATCTTCATATCTATCAAAATAAATTGTTATTTCAAAATATCCTGCTTATTTTCATTTATTTATTCATTAACAATGTGCAATTGTGTTTGAAATTATTTTAACTTACAACTAATTGAGAAATTTTTATTAAATAAGTAGGTACTTATACAAATAAAGATTTTAAAAATAATAATGATAATAATAAGCTAACTGCCTAGAAACTCTTAGAGTATTATATCTAGAGGCTTGTTGTAAATGGCTATGAGTCGTAAAATCAACTCGCCAATTCCAACAAATCGATCAACCCGCTCAGCTCATCGCTCAGTACCTTCACCCACACAAACCTTTAATCAGTTTTGTGAAACATCATGTTTTGGTACCAAAGCTAATTATTTTGTGCTCGATCGTGATTGGTTCATCAACATAAATTAATTTCTGTATTAAGTTCATCAGATGACAAGGTAAAAAGGTTTTTTGATATTAACTTACGTAGTAAATAAACTACATACTTAAGTAATTTTAAAAGTTTGTTAAATTTTATTACTAAAGCAACAAATGAAACTTTGCATTTTTTTTGTTTATTATACATTTTTTTCACTTATTTTCTAGTGAGTGAAAAATATTTTCATGTAACTTATCTATTGAAGACGTATTTTGTTATTTTAAGCTTAAAATCTGTCTCTAACCTATTTCAATGCTTATAAATCCTTTTACACGTTATTACGTTTAAGAGGCATATTGAAAACTTTTTAGAAAAAGAGCACGAATAACGGCCGGTTTCTGGAAACCCAAATCACGATTGATCCGAGTATGACACATAGTAATTATTTGATTTTTTCGTTGATCATCGTTCGAGAAACCGGCCGTTAACCTTTTAATAATTTAACAAAACATTTTTTGTATAATCTTTTATTTCATTTATGTATTTTGACGACCGATGTGGAGTGGCGGGCGATGGTCCGCTTGCGACGCGGAGGTTGTGGGTTCGATTCCCGCCTTGGGATAAATGATTGTACGATCTGCAAATATTTATTCCGTGTGCTCTGGGTATTTCATATGTATAACAAAAAATATCTATCTATGTGATGTATAGTATTGAGTATGTCAGTCTTCTAGTACCCAGAACACAAGCTCTGCTTAGCTTGGGGCTAGATGATGTTGTGTGGATTGTCCAGCATTATTTATAATTTATTTATTTATGTTCATGCATATTTGCACATAATACATTTGTTACAGTATAAGACGATCTATGATCATGCTCTTATCTTTGGTATCTTCTCTAAGAAAAAAAAAACTAATCTAAAGATCAAGTATTTTTTCCAAGCTTTAATTACCTCCATACAATCGCCCACACAAATCCTGTCACCGCTTGGATGTGCTAATCTAATTAACGCGTCGGTCCATGCCCGAGCGCAGTTTCATTAATCACTTGTGTCGACAACTGTACCGCCTTGTACAGTTAAGCTTGGCGCTCTCCGCACTTTGGGTCCGAAGATTTACTTGTATGGCCGGCTTAGATTACTTTATAAAATCATTTTATATCTAGCATTGCTAAGTCTTTTTAATTTAACAAAAAAATGCATTTATAGATTTTGTAACGTATGATACTTTTTCGATAGTAGATTGACACCGCACTGAAACATCAGTAATTAATTTAATTTGATTGTAATACTTTGTAAGATGGATCATTTAAAAAAACCAGGCCGTAAGTTTCTTGCCCGTTCTTCTAGGCTCTGGTCGCGTGGAACTGACACCTAGAATCACCTAGTATATAAGACGATTCTAAATGATCCTCGTAATTTTAGTGAATACAGAATTTTTATATTTATTTTGATTTGTTGAAATGTAAAGTGGTCACATCTGCAATACTAATTTACACGATCGGGGTCTTGTGCGTCGATCGTGCTAAATTGTAACGTAAACGGTTCGTCTAAACAGCAGCCAAGGTTAACCAACGTAACGTGTACGTAGCGTATGCAAATTCGTATCGCTGTAAACGGCTAACCGCTCATCTTTTTTCCGTTCGTGTAACAAGCGGTTATGACAGCATCTTCGGCTCACTAACGTTTCAAATGTTGAACATTTTGGCAACACGCTTATCGTGATCTTTTTTATATCTATCGTGAGCTTTTTTTATATAGGTACCTACCTATGTAGTATGTTCATTTTGTAAGTTTTTTTTTTATGCATTATAGGCAAACGCTTGGCCGCAATCACATCTGATGTTAAATGATGATACGGCCTACGGTGTAACGCGTTTGCCTAGATAGAACCTATTCACTCTCCTCTTGAAAACGGCCAAATTATATGCATCCTTATTGTAAGTACTGTCATAGTCAAATATTTAATAAAGTGAACCATCTGTACATATACTAACAATAGTTCTGTGGTACAGCTTTAATCAGACGGCGCAGATGCCTTGTGAAGTGTATTGCAATTTCTTCGCTTTGGTTCGTCTAGCGTTGGTTTGATGTATTAGGGAATGATAGAGAGGTTGCAATGCTTTAATTAGACAAAATATTATTTTGAAGACTATTAAAATACTTAAACTTAGACTAGGCTTATTATTATTTTGTAAGGGCTAATTCGAGATTATTAACGGACCTAAAATAGGGTTGATATGTGCCGTGAATCAAACTCAAATTCAAAATAATGTACCTATTCAATAAAATCACAAGGATCACTTTGAAACGTCTTACACACTAAATGATTCTAGGCGCCAATAGCACCAGAGTCTAGAAGAACGGGCAAGAAACTAGACCTGGATCCTAGCGTTTTTTTATAAGATCCTTTTACATTTTTTTAATAAAGAAGTTGGAGTTATTTCGTCCCAAGCTTGCTTGTCTTTTAAATAATTAGTAATGATTTGCGTTGACTAGATAAATATGATCTAGTCAACGCAAATAGAAGTGATCTTTGAAATTTTAGTACGATTTGACTTGTGCTTATTAAGTAATCATTAAATTTGAGACAGATTGAAATCTTTTTTTTTGTTTTAAAATGTGTTCGTATAGTTTACAATATTATGAAATCTAAATGTCAAAATTATGATGTCTTGTCTGAAACTACAAAGCTTAACTATCAAGGCAATATTGTTTTTTTGACTATTAATATAAAAGGATACCATCCTTTTCACACAATCTTAGATATTAAATCAGTTCAATCACACTAGTTAGTAAGTAGTTTAAATAACACTTCCGCGAAAATAAATACAAAAAGTTTTTGCCTAAGCAATGAGTGTCAGTGACATAGTGTCACAAAGTTATTCCGGTTGCTGTCACTGACAGTACACAAATGTCAATCACTTGTGTCGTCGACTGTACTAAAGATAATTAACAGTCGGAACTTTCTTCGTAAACGTATTTTACAGTACAATTACTTTGTACATCTGCGCTATGTCATTGCTAATTGTTCTTGTTTTTCTGGTAAAGTCTTGTCATTTACTTATGAGAATAAACGGCCTAAAATAATACAAGCAGATAGTCTTCTTATAACACATACATTTGCAATATCTCACAGAATACGCGCACGTTTTTTTTTAGCTATGTACCTAGATAATTGGTCCAATGAACTTACTATAATGAGTATACATCGAAAAACGTAATTATTTCAGAAAAAAAATTTAGAAATTCAGTTTTTGTAAGCTAGCAAATTTTCTACATAAACATACGAAATATTACTTTTTTTAACAAAAGACAAAAATAATTGTTTTTAACGCTTATCTTATTGTGCGCATTTAAAAACCGTGTAAATCATCTCGAATGTTATTTTTGTTAATTTACGCAATCATGACTAATAGAACTTACTAGCTCCATCCATTAGGAATACAATACTAAACTCTTTTTATTATTTTATACTGTGGAGGAGTTTTTAAAGCTTAAAGTGTTAAACAATTAAATTTACTTTTTCAATATTCAATGACTGGAGACATTTGTAATATGTTTACGGGATATATAAAATATAATATATACTAGTAGTACGCCCCGGCTTCGCACGGGTAGCCTATATAAATAAATATCATTATAATATAGCTAATTATGTTACTCAGTATAAATGTATTTTCGAAATGATAAAAAATATAGACCCTATAGTATGTAACCCCCCCGCATATACTCCCGTGACCGGCAGCGGCGCGGCGCCCGCTGACTTTATTCTAATAAGTACTTACATTTTTGAACTCGTGATATCTTTCGAATGGAATGTCCGAATTCAATAATTTAAAAAGTAATAGAAAGGTATTGAAGCAGTCTTAATTTTAAAGTAATTTATTTAGATAAGGATTAATACCTAAGTACAAATATAGAACGTTTTCTGGCGTCGTCATTTTAATTATATTTTTTTGATATTAAAACACTTATTATGACATATCTATAATAGTTAGACATATGCTGTCTCTGACTTTTTTGTGGATGATGATGTGTTCTACAAAATTGTAGTACATAATTTATTTCTATCATCAATAGTTTCCGCAGCGCACGCGATGTAAGGAATTTCTTTTACACCTTGGGTTACATAATTGAAGTTTTAGTAAGGATCCCTAATTTTTTTGAAAATATAATATAGCCTATGTTCAGCACAGATAATGTAGCTTCACAACAGTGAAAGAATTTTTGAAATCGGTCCAGTAGTTTCGGAGCCTATTCGATGCAAACAAACAAACAAACAAACAAACAAACAAACAAACAATCAAATCTTTCCTCTTTATAATATTAGTTTAGATTAGGCGGCTGAGACACTCACAGACTGTTGTTACTCAATATTCGTATAAGTTAAGTGTAATTATTATTGTTAGTGACATTATTAATTAATACTATTTAAATTGACGTGTATAAAAAAATATGAATAAATGATGATTTATGATTTATTCTTTTAACAGCAAAAAAAATCAAAGCTTACCATTTAAAAGCGGTAAAGCTCTACTTTTGGTCAGACTATATCCCAAAACCTCCTCCATTTGATTTCCTTTCATAAAACGCAATGTAATAAACCTTTTACTAATATATTGTTATCAAAAACTACCCAGTAAAGTACAAGTAAACAACCTGAAGACAGACTACAAAACCAACTTAACGTATTATTGCTACAGTTCAACTTACATTGCGCGATTACTTAAGACTTACAAGATCTATATACAGAGCGACCGCGCAATGTAACTTGAAAAGTCAAAACTAATCTTCGTTCCGAGTAGAACCGCACCAAAAAGTCCGGTTTTCGAATAGTGGAAGTTCCTTTGTTTCCAAAAAGGTTCCATTTACAGAAATGGCAAACGCATTACTTTGTATAACTGTAGACCTTTTAACATGAGCGTAGCTTTAATGCATTAGTGTGCGTAAAATGATAATGTTTATTGTGTTATACAATGTATTCTATGTATTTACAAGAAAATATAAGGTATTCTACGAGGCAGACCAAGAAAACGGCGTGACGACTTGGATACTTAGGACGGAGCCTGGTGGAAAGCGGCAACTGATAGGAAACAATGGAAAAAAAGGGGGAGACCTTTGCCCAGTAGTGGGAAAGCAGTAAAAAAAATGAGCAAATGCATCCCATAGTACAAACTTGGCTCGGCTTTTTGTTTTGCATAAAACATATTATTTATCTAAGAGAAGATGTAAATTGATGAAAATTGTCTTACATAACAAATTATTATAAAAATGCCTTATTATACAGGGTGATAAAATATTTTCTAAAACATACCTGTTTAATTCAGTTTTTGATTATAATCCATGAAAAACTCCAAATTATGTAATCCTGAAACAAAATATATAATTTATAACCTTTTTAGTATTTTATAGTTAAATTAAATCAGTTGGGCCATTTGTGGAATAATAATAAATAAAAATAGAGAGAGAAAAAAAAAAAATATCAGCAATCTAGTTCCTATAGTTCAAGCATTGCTTAGTTTAATAAGAGTGCGATGTGTGAAATGTCCGTGAAAATTTTATTTTGTACTATAAAAAGTTGTGTTACATAACACATTGTTTTATTTTACAACTATCTACCTATCAGTATAACAAAGCAAAGTCATAAAAACATACAAAACCTTAATACGAAAAACCCAAGAGAACCCCCAATCCGTCAAAACATTCAACACCAGGGGCCTTATTCTCTAAAACATAGGAGATTCCTTCCCCAAACCGTGCCACGACACAACGCGTTCCAAACGCAAACTTCAAAAATGATTGATTTGTATCTATATTATTCGAATCGCGCATGACACGTTTTGAAACGAATAGTTTTCATAACATGGCAGACGTCGGCACGATTAGTTGACAGTTCAAACCGTGACCATGGAGTAAGGAATGACAACTAAGTTATACTACAGTTTTTTCAGATTCCAAGCCCGTTGTCTTGCCTAAGTCAAGTAACGCGCGTGGTTTGCAATACAATAGAGAATAATGCCCCAGTACAACCGGCAACAAAAGTTGCACATCATAAAACAGACAAAGGTAACAATAGACTTATTCTAACCCACAAAGGGTTTACAATGAAAAGAAATAAATGACAAGTCGAGGTTATCTGCCAAAATTACTTACTTACTGGGGGGCTATCCAGTACCTCTACCATGAGTTGTCACAGTAAAATCGCCTGACTTTACTACAGTAGTTACGTCAATATTAGTATTACGAATTTTAGTACCCAACTATCCGCTAGAGGCGCTGTACAAATCTTCATACATTTTTTTAACTACAGACGCTAGCGAGTATTGTGAATATAGTATAGTAAAAACTCATGGTAGAGCTACAGCAAGGGGAAACTTGCGTGACCGAATATCCTTTCAGTTGCAGTTTAGTTTTCGATGATTTTACTATAATAACTCATCAGTATTCTGTGGCATTTTAGTGGACTGACATGACTGAGCTGTTAAAAATGATGTCAATGCCGCGGTTTAGCACTTGGCCTACCTAATTTGAGCATGGCCTACCTGATTTAAGCATGACCAACCAGATTTGAGCATGGCCTACCAGATTTTTCGTGTATTCTATCAAACGGTATGAAAATCGATCATTCAAAATATCAATAAAAGACGGAGAAGAAAACTGAACTGCAATTTGTTCAAATAACAGTTCAAAAATATTTCAGTTGTCAGGATACCCCCCCTGACTTTGTTTGCGCTTTTGTTGAATAGAACAAGAATTTAATTCATGGAACCTACTTCTGTACCTATTTCTGTCGCTACAAAGTGATGTTCACATTGTACTGGTTTGAAATAAAGGTACCAGCTCAGACACAAGTCATTTAAAAAAAAAGACGTGTGGCACTCGGGGACTGCCGCGGTAAAGCTATTGCGTAGCATTTTTTGCCGTCGGAGTGTTAGGTAATTTAGTTACGGAATTTCTGGATTCAGTCTCTACGGTCAAGGCCCACGATAAAAGCTATGCAATAGCTTAATAAAAGTTTCAGAGATAAACGCAGTGTGATTTCTAACAAGGCAAGTCCTTAATAGAAATTCTCGATGAAGAATAAATGCATGGTTAATCTAGAGGGTACAACTTAACATCAAGTGGGCCATCTGCTTGTATACTACTATACAAAATAATCTAGCCAAAGCAAGTAGAATTTGTACTTAAGTCAAAGTTTATACTTATTATGACTAATTGTTTTTTGTTTTATAATGTATTTTATTTTTATGACTAATTAAATTATGTATTTTTAATTTGTAGCGCTACTGTTTCTTCAATTATGTAATTGGTCTATCCGTGTAAATTGAAGTAAATAAATAAATAAAATAATAAATAAATGAAAAAACAGCTCTAAAGTGTCTTTATTTACAAACAAACTTACGACTATACAGTATTTACAAAATGTACATAGTCATATAAAATACATAAGAAACAGTTGAACTATCTACAGACCGTTGCAAACGATCTATAGATAGTTCAACTGATCCAAATCAGTACCAATCGGAAGCGTACCCAAGACACTGGCTGCATTGCCGCGCTGAATAGCAATGCTGATACGTTGGGCCAGATACTCACCAGCCCTCGGGTCACGCGTCGCTTCGACTGGACGCCCAGAAATAATTTTGAAAACGCGGTGGGCCTCGGTACCCCACGGACCTAGAGTCTCGACCCCAAGAGGAGCAAATATGTATGCCCTGTCGAGACCTGCATATTTGCGTCTCTTGAGATCCTCGGCCGAATTCGCCGCCGCACCAGCCCTAAAGTATAAGTACCCAGTAAAACCCAATACAATTTCTAAGCTATAATAATTACAATCTTCAGCATCAATGGACCCATGGGAAATAAAGTTTCTCTTCAAGCTTGTCTAGAACTTGCCGTTGTCATAAGCAGCTTACAATAAATAAATAAATATTTAAGGACATTTCACATATCACACTCTAGTCCTAAACTAAGCAAAGCTTATACTATGGGATCTAGATTGCTGATAGAATACTTAAATATATTTTTTTTGTAACATAAAATAGATAGAATACCTTAATATTTTTTTTGTAATATAAAATACATAGTAACACCAAGACAGAGGACAAATATTTATGCTCATCACAAAAACATTTGCTCTAGACAGGAATCGAATCTACGACCCACAGCATGAAAAGCAGAGCTACTACCAACTGAGTGTGACGCCTGTCAAAATAAAAAATAAAACATTTCTACAATTCCTTTTGCATCGTAGCTCAGAATGATTATGCAACTCTTTACAACAAAGGGCCTTTGCGAGCTTATCCACGTGTCTCAAGATCCGTTTCCGCCATCTTTTGACCCACTTCTTGGTGACCCTCATTCTGGACCGCACGAGTCAGCGGTGATAAAAAAAAATGATACTGGAGTGGTAACCGCATGGCAATCGTAGTGTAGAACGATCTTTAGCTATATAGAGCGATGATATAAGGAATATAACTGGGAAACACTGGATGAAAAGAGCCGAAGACCAGGCTCAGTGGCGCGTCTTGGGAGAGACCTACGTCCAGCAGTGGACTGATATAGGATGATAATAATGATGATGACGTTTATGCTTCTAGTTTTCATAGTAAACGGATTAGTTGGAATAAAAAGAGTTGTCTAAATAAAATAGTCTGAGTCAATTACAGCCACATTCCGTCTATAGTCGTGTCGTCTATACAAAGAACGTGAAGATGATATAATATTTATAAAAATGTTTGTATTATTTTATAAGTCGAATCTAACATACTCGAATCGGATCTAAACACTGGAAAAGACGTGGTATATTTCATGTGCACGGTAAAAATACATTTAATTCAGTGTGCGTTTGTAGGTATTTTTCTTTAATAGTGGAAAGAAAATGGAACTTACATTACTACTACATTTATCTTTTATGACAAAGAAACCTCATTTATATAAAATCAACACGAGCTCATTCTAGAAACTCAAATTTAAGTTTTAAGTTTATCTTGATTAAGATAAATACTATTTTAACTGACACAGCGCCATCTAGTTTCGAACTAAAGAAAACTTGTTTTAGGAATTAAATTGTATTATTAATAAAAACTTAAGTTATAATAAATATAGTGGGCGTCATAGCTCAATTGGTAGTAAATGGGTCGCTTAATTATATTCTATGTATGTATTTACAAAAAAGTAATTATATATAAGTATCTATATAATTAAAAAATATATCCTTTTTCCCATAGTACAAGTTTTGCAAAGTTTGGTACTAGAACGCGATGTGTGAAATTTCCGAGAATATTTATATAAATTGAACACAGTTTATATGATAAAATTGAATATTATATTGTATTATTTATATAAAAGTATTATTTTCTATTAGTATTATAGTATTATATTCTATAAAGGTCTCAATCTAGAAGAAACACAAAAAACCCAATCAGATTAGCAATAACAAAATCAATCAGATACAAACCGTAGGAGAGAAGGTATTGACGTATGTCATTGATACAATTTGTGAGGATTACTGTCAGTCACAGCTCAATGAAGATAGCTTGACCATGACTGATGACATGTGTCAAGATCAAATATGTTTGATCAGTCTAGCTCTCTATTGTTTGTAACGACTAACGACCTACAGATAACAAAACTGTACATTATTTATAAAATACATAATAAATATGTATTTTATATAATGTAAGTAGGGTTAGTCTCATAATCCCCATTGAACAATCCCTATCATGATTTTGATATTTCAAAATCATGGGGATTATGAGACTCAAAGTCTCACAATTCCCATGAAAAAAACATTCAACAATATTAGCGGTTTATAAATATGTTCAACAAATACTTAATCTTATAAACGATAAATATTACGCAATAGGAATTCTTTTAGACATGACAAAAGCATATGACAAAGTACAATTCAAAATATTATTGGACAAGTTATACGGAGTAGGCATTCGAGGGATTTCACACGAATGGTTTAAGTCTTACTTAAATAACCGTGAACAAATAGTAGAAATAGAACATCTTGACGAAAAAAGTGGAACAATATGTAGGACTAAATCAAATCCAATAACAATTAATAATTCTATTCCCCAAGGAAGCGTCCTTGGATGTATTTTATTTTTAATTTATATTAATGACCTACCTAAATCTTTTAATCAGACATGCGTTCTATTTGCTGACGACATTTCTCTTTTGACATCTTGTAAATCTGACATTAATTTAAATAAAAACCTAACTGACATATTTAATACTATTGCTAATCGGCCACGATCATAACCTTGACATAAACTATTCTAAGACGAAAATAATGCAATTTAGACCGTACCAAAAAACCCCCCTTGACATAAATTTTACATATAATAACACAAAAATTGAATGCGCCAATACTTTTACACTGCTAGGTTTAAATATAGACATAAATATAAATTGGAAAAGCCATATTCAAAAGTTGAAGACAAAACTTTCAAGCTTCACTTACGCGCTTAGAGAATTGAGAAAAGCTACAGATATAAACACAGCAATGAATACTTATTATGCGTACGCCTTTGCCTGGATCCAATACGGAATTATTTTGTGGGGGAACAGTGTCGACGCGGACGACCTGTTCATATCACAAAAGGGGTGCATTCGCATCTTGGCAAACATTAAAATTCCAGAAAGCTGCAAGCCACATTTCGGTAGATTAAAAATATTGACCCTGACATCGATATATATTTTAGAAATATGTAAGTTCGTCCGTAAATATCCCCAATTTTTCAAAAAACAAATAAACCAACCACGGCGGTTTCAAACTAGATATGAGCACAACTTAGTGCTACCTTCATCAAAACTAAATATTCACAGCTCGGGCACGAATGTTATGGCCGTCAAAATCTACAATAAGCTCCCTGAAAAACTTAAAGCCCTACACAACGACAATATATTTACATCTCAATTAAGAAACATGCTAATTTTAAAGGTATATTATTCACTGGACGAGTATTTTGACGATAAGAATTTGACATAACCTATTATAAGACATTTTCATTATTATTATTAATTTTTGCATGCATTGTTAATCGGTCCGCCCCTGTAACACCCTTTTGCAACACCCTTATTAGGGTACATTATGTATTAGATCTAAATACTTAGTCCTAAGACCAGACAAAATGTTCTATATACATATACATAATGATGACAATAAACAAATAAACAAATAAACAAATAAACAATCCCCATTGAGGCCCATTTACACCGTAATAGCTAAGTAAATCTTCATATCATTAGAGGCCTTAATACCTATTACTTATTCCTTTCAAAATCTCATATTCTCACAGGATTATGAGACTATTTAAATTTAGACTAATTGTATTTTTGATGTTTGTTTACCTAATGGCAGAAGCTAGTGGCGCTAATTTTAAGTTTCATATCATCTGAAATGTATTTTGACCTGGTTTCACAAACAATAAAATGATTATGATTATGATTATGATTATCAAAGTCTCACAATCCCCATGATGGGGATTGTTCAATGGGGATTATGAGACTAACCCTGTAAGTAGGTACATACTTATTGTAAACATTGTAAATACAGTAAATATTGAAATTTAGTTTTTAAATAAAAGTTTTAGTAAATTAAATCATGGTTAAATAATTTGTCATCAAACTCTCGGAACTAATTAAACAAATGAAAACATATATGATGTTTTATGTGAATTTGTTTTACTAAGGACTACAGAATTCTATCAGTCAATGTCTAAAACATATTATAGATTAGCCTATCATTCAGTGTCAGGTATTAAAAAAAAATTAAAAAAAATCTAATTAAAAATAGTTTCTAGTAAATAATTTTTTTATGATTTTATAAATTTATTTTAAGTTTATTTATATAAAATTTTAAAATTAAATTTTTAATATTAATGATTAACATTAAAAATTAAATATTAATTGTATTATAAATTAGTACGCATCACACATCTTATCTGGAACCATACAAAAAAGAAAGTTATATTTTAGTGCAATAAACAGTATAAAAATATATCTTGTTGTACTTTAGACAGGCGTCACAGCTCAGTTGGTAGTAGCTCCGCTTTCCATGCTGTGCGTCGTGGGTTCAATTCCCACCCAGAGAAAATGTTTGTGTGATGTGATGTGTGAAATGTCCATGAATCATATTTAGTAACTTTAGCAAAAAAAATAATTTAAAGTTTTTAAGTCTTTAAAAAAAAAAATACATACAGACTTTTTTGAGCCTAAACCCTTGAATAAAAACTCCATCTATCGAGCCATTCTCGTAACTATATATTTTATTTACATCAAAAAGCCTTACTCAATGCTTATTACTTTAAA
Organism: Ecliptopera silaceata; assembly: GCA_932527185.1. Taxonomy (NCBI): domain Eukaryota; kingdom Metazoa; phylum Arthropoda; class Insecta; order Lepidoptera; family Geometridae; genus Ecliptopera; species Ecliptopera silaceata. The sequence continues at coordinate 1,562,348 of OW052205.1, read as the reverse complement.
AAACATAGTTACTATGTTATGACATCTGTCAAATGATAGACTACTTAAACTACACTAAACCGTAACAAAGTAAATGTCAACGTGACATAATCATAATGACATTAAAATAATATAAGTTAACTAGCTGAAGTTTGTTTGTTCGTGAAACAGAATATCTTGTGTGACCTTTCTGGAGATATGAAACAGGAAGTACTTGCTTTGTGACAAACTGATTTCTAAGTTCCAAGTACGTTCAAGGGTACTCTTGGAAACAAATGACTGCTCGCTCAACTTATATTCTTAATTACGTTGAATTATAGTTATATATTTTGGGATACGTGGAAAGGTTTCGGGGGAAAACTTTGCCCAGCAACGGGATAGTTTAGTTAGGAGATTTTTTTTTCTCTAACCCTTTTTCTTTGCCCAAGGAGAATGATATAAATACATAATTAATATGAGTGAGTTTTATATTCAGAGTGGCAGATAATTTATTTGTTTTATATGTAAACATTAATGATTTTTAAAATGCTTCATATTTTATTTATATTTGGCTCTTAATTTAAAATAATTATAAATTACTAATTAGAAGGACCTTAATTAATAATTATTTTATTTGCTTCCGTTTGCACTCATATTTTATTTCTCAACTTTTTGACTCCATTATCCATTTTCTGGTATATTTATTTTACATGTTCTCGTAATACAACGAACTAAATAATAATTCTACAAATTGAAAACATTTTTAAGTTAAAAAGCCAATAATAGAAACACTAAGCTCTCAAAGTGAACTAACGTGTGTTCCAGCGCAAAACTAATCCTATACTATGTTTCTAGAAAACGAGTAACGTCATATAACGACCGTCATTAGAGATCGCTATTATTATTAGTGTATTTGATCTTATTTTGATCAAATACACTAATAATAATCAGTTATAAAATTTGTTTTAATATCTATGTGTTTTTCTTTGAAAACACATAGATATTAAACACATAGAAACCTAATTGAAAATATAATTTAACGAAATCAACATCGAAACGGGAAAGATGAATAAAAAACAGTTTTTGTATTACAAAAACATAGATCATAATTTTTGAAATGCGTGACGTGTTGTTCTTATAACAGAACAACATTTTCTAACGCTTGTAGTATCTTTGAAAACCCAAGCTTAACTAGTTTTAAAGCCATCTTGTTCTTAGTTTGTAGTCAATAAAGCTGAGCCTAGATCAGGGAAGAGAATTCGTACTAGGGATTTAGGGAGTTGTTTTCATCAGAGTGGGATTTTTGGTAAACCATGTGGGTTATTACTGAGACTAACTGATAACAACTGATATCAAATATCATTTTTCATCGACATTGAAGACGTATGTAATATCATATTCCTAAACTAATGAAGTAAAGGATGTTAATTTGAAGTTTAATTTATAAATGTGACATGTTTTTAGCAAAAATATGCAAAAGAGAATTTCGTCGAACCTTTGCTATTGTAACTTAATAGACCGATTATGATCCAAATTTTGTTTAAACTATATATTTTTTTATAATAAAAATGAAAAAAACCTGACAAATCCTTCATTCAATGAGTAAAAAGAGTCTTATTTATTTTAACATAAGTACATGCATATTTTTGTTAATCAGTGCCTTTAAGCCTATGTTAGGTTTGTCTAGGCACTAAGTTCTCATCTCATACAAATAATAAGAGCAATAAACATTGATGTTGTTGACTGATAAAGTAGGAACATTTTTTGACGTGACAACGTCTTATAATTCGATAGAGCCGGCTGCACGCACGAAAAATCATGACTCATGCGGCGTTACCTCGCTCTGAGGCGTTCCATGTAAGGCTTGAAGTGCAAGCGAGAGCGCGGAACGAGCGACAAAGAAGCACAATCGGCCTTTGCGTTCGTTGTCACGTTCAACTATCGTCAGTAAACCGACTTTACAGACAGCCAACTTTTTGTCAATATAAAACAATGTCATAACCCTAATTATTTAATTATATAATAAGGAGGATTATCTTAATTCCATACCAAAATACTTGACTCGATCAACAGCAGTCTCAACTATTAAAAACTTGGGAAATTACTTTCGTCCGCTAATGGAACTTTTACAGCTCAACAAAAATAACTCCAGTTATGGCACAAGCTGTGAAAAATACTGATTTTGGGTACCTACTGTTCTTGCCCGTTCTTCTAGGATCTGGTCGCGTGAAACTGGCACCTAGAATCACCTAGTATGTACGACGATTCTAAATGAGCCTTGTGATTTTTGTGAATTAAGTAAATTTGACTACTAATAGCTAAAGTCTCGTATAGCTATAGTCGTAGACAATTATTTATCAATAAATATGTGTGGTTTTAGTTCTCGGTATTATTATTAGACCTTATGCAACAGACAAGCAACATAGGTCAGTAGGTTGTTGCTCTGCCTTCCATTCTGTGGGTCATAGGTTCAATCACCACAGAGAACAAGCGTTTGTGTGATGATCACTGATTCTTATAAAAATATAGCATAAAAGCTTTTGGCTAAAACCTATAAAGAATAATCAAGTTAATTTTGTTTATTTGAATAAAAAGCCGGTTAGCTGCTGATTTTAAGAGTCTTTGGAAAATAAATATATTTGGTAACTATGCGATTTTGTCAATGTAGTATTTTTCAATAACATCAGTGTGTTTTCTTATCGTGTAGTAATAAAAATAATTATAATAAAAATATATTTCAACATTTTATCGTTTTCTGACGCATCAACCCTAAATGATATAACCTTGATGACGTCATTACAGTGTTATTTACATAATCGTCCCTCACAGCCTTCCTGAGAAACCACAATCCAAAAATATAGCCTATTACGTAGCATTAAGGTTCAAAACTGATTGCAATTTTGCAATGTAAGGATTACAACCCGGTCTCAAATGGGTTTCGGTAGTGAATGTCCTGCATTATGATACTTTACATAGAAAATTATGGGTTAAATTGTAGTCGAGAAATTGAAAACCATTCGAGTTTGTCCCCTACAAATCTTAGTAGGGGATCAACTGAAATGGTATTCGATTTCAGTTGCGAAGCATGTTTTTGATGAGATTTTTCAGGATACACATACAGGAGCTTATTTGAGAATGTACTAGAACCTGTTTCTGCCGCAGACTTGATGTCTTGTTTACCATACGTATCTAATGATGACATAATGTAAACGCTAACTTTTTATAAGATAGGGGGTAAATGTATAAAATTAAATACATAGTAGTACTGGACGTAGTGGGGACTAGGCATCTCTTTAGAGGACGTGTTGAGAGAGACAATTAGTTTTTATGCATTTTCTAGAATTATAAAAATAAGTTACTTCTAACACAAATAAAAACATACATTCATATTCACAGTAAAACCTTATAAATACTGTTTCCGAATAGTTATAGCTGAAGAAAGTTCACACAAAAAGCAATTTTGCAAAAAAACCAACACTTATGAGCGTATAAGTTTTTATTACGGTCACAGAATAGGTGGCAGTGTGTCGGGGTTTATTACGTAGACCCAATAACTCAATTTACAGTAAACCGTAAAAATATTTGCGTAAACAAACACATTTTAGGCAGGGCGTGATTTCTAGGCAGAGGTGTGAATTCTAGAATAGCTAGTACACTTCAGAATAAATAAAAAGAGCACGAATAACGGCCGGTTTCTGGAAACCAAAATCACGATTGATCCGAGTTTGACACATAGTAATTATTTAATTTTATCGTTGATCATCGTTCGAAAAACCGGCCGTAAATGCGACAATCGTAAACATACGTTAATTAAACTACTGAAAAAATACTAAACAGAATAAACATCAATGTTTGTCGTCAAAAAAGTTTGGTTTTGATGGGAACCGAATCCACGATCCACAGTACAAAAGACAATACTTTTTTCTTTACTCAACTCAATCTTTTCAACTACTTTATCCATTGGATCAGTTGAGCTATCTATAAATCGTTTGCAACGGGCTGTGGAGAGATTGTGAATTAAGACCATGTTTAATTGGTATTCTTTGTGTTTTATTTTATTACATATTTTTACAAAATCTGAATGTGATTTTCACCTACAATAGTAATAATCAAAAATAAATTACTCATTTAATTAAATGAGTGAAGTAACCAAGCTGATCATTATTTGAGCTGTGAGAGGAGTCACATACTGAGAACAATGGCAGCAAAACAAATACGAACAAATAAACAGTTTTTTTATACTATTGTTTGTATAGAAGTTTTTTATTTATGGAGGTTGTTAAAAGGCAAAAACTTGCTTGTTCTTAAATAGAATAACGTAAATAGTACAGAGATTTTTACAAAACATTTGTCTTAATTCAATTATTATTCAAATCATAATAAGGCTTATATTTCAGATTTTTTTAATATTCTTAAAAAAACTATGCTCTTCCCTACTTGTATTTACTGATCTAAGATTAGTTCTCTGAAATCTTTGAATCAAACTGTGTATTTACTGACTTGCTTAACAATTATCCTAATAACTAAGAATTACTCAGAATATTAATAAGAATATTTTATAATGTTTAAATCAAAATCAAGTTCAAATGTGAATCATAAATACTCTAACTTCCTATCTTATAAAAAGTTAGCGTTGACTTTATATCACGATTACGTATAATCAATACATCAAGTATGAGCTAATATTTTATAAGATAGAATATAAACGTTTACTAAAAACATTCTGCAAAAACCTTAAACTTTTCAAAATATTAAAGAAACTGTAATTCTAAACCAAAACTAAATTTATTTATCTTACCCCGCGGCACGTCCGTCTCATTTATCATTGAAACTAAATGCAAATAGCCCGTCATTTGTATTACGCACTAAACAACAGCGTTTTACATTTGAAAGCAACTAGACAGCTCTTTGTGGACAATTCATGTTGCGCCTACAACTATCAAAACATTTCTAATGGATATTATGGTAATGCTTAATCTGTACTATTAAAAAGCTAAAGTAATTTATCAATGTTAGAACATTCCTAAACTATAGAATCAATAACAATAATTGACTGATTTGGACCAGTTGAACTATCTATAGATCGTTTGCGATGAACTGTAGATAGCTCAACTGTTTCTTATGTATTTTATATACCTCATTTTGTAAATACTCATTAGAGTATAAAGTTGTATTTGAACTTTATACAAACTTACGACTTAATAGTCGTAAGTATTTACTTACGACTAAGTCGTAAGTTTGTTTATGATTAACTATTATTATAAATTATATTATAATTATGAAATAAACACAAAATTTATGGCCATACTGCAAAATCATGAGCCTACGATAGAAGCTATGCAATAGCTTAATAGCCATACACTTCGAGGATCATCGAATGGTGGTGAGGTGACAAATCAAGGCTAGATAGATGCAACGCGTAAGACCATAACCAAAGATTTAAAACTAAAACCAAATAAATCAGCTATAAAAAAGTCAGTGGGAATCAAACTCGAACTATGACTGCAGCACAACTTTTTGCATCGTCAAAGTTGCAGCCACAAAACACCATAATGGTAAATCAAGCAAGTAACTTTGTACAACTACCCGATAATTCGAAAATAACTCAATTAAGGTAGGTATCGGCAACCGAGCAAGTTTGCAATTCACAGTACCTACTAAAGCTAGTTAGCTAATAGTGCAGATAAATGACCGTGCTAGAGATGCAACCAGTTTTCATATATTTCCAACTATCACTTTTTAATAATTAAAATAAATAATGCTGGACAATCCACACACATCATCTAGCCTTAAGCTAAGCAGAGCTTGTGTTATGGGTACTTCTTCTTTTTATCGTGTCGATGCTACAACTGTATTTTGTTGTAGCATCGTGTTGGAAAGATTAGCCAGACTAGACACTGCTTTGCTGTTACCGATGTATGGGTACTAGAAGATTACATTGATAGATATTTTTTACTATACATATAAAACACCCAGAACACCCGGAATAAATATTTGTGGATCGTACAAACATTTTCATAAAAAAAAACATTTATCTTAAAGCAGAATTGAACCCGCCACCTCCGCGTCGCAGGCGGACCTTCGCCGCGCCACATCAGACGTCCGAGATGCTGTATTGTATTGCAGCATCACAGTATTTTTTTTTGTTTTATTATTTTATTGATTCATATTAATATTATCATGTTCCCATCTCTAAACAGTGCCGGGTATGTTTGTACGAATGTTGCAAATTGCCAACTTGTCCGGAAATTCCACTTCTAGTTGTGGAAATTGGGCTATCCCACTGAGGGTGGAACTTTTGTAATTTCATATTTTTTTAAATGAGCTCGCCGTTGGAGATATTTTAGGTTAAAATATAAAATTATTGAAATGAAAATGTATCTGAGAAGTATAAAATGCAGTTTTATTTAGACTTTTTGATTTGAATATCTTTATGAAGTCTAGATAAAAATAAAAAAAAATCTAGTTTTAAAGAAAATTCCGTATAATCTTTTGTAAAACTATTATTTTTATTTTTTTTTAATTATTTAATTATCCTTATATTTTTAATTTTAAAACTGTTTCTCGTGTGGTCTAATTTTAATTTAACCATTAAGACTATATAAAAAAACTTGTTTAAATGAAACGTCCGTATAATCTTTTGTAAAACTTTTCTTTGTAATTATTTTAAAAATCGTATAAGGGTGCATTACCAGCAATTTTAATTAAGCTTATTCAGACGGTGTTAAAGGCGGGTTTGAACAGCACTAGTATTTTAGTCAAGAAGCAAGTACTCGTATTTTGCATAATGTATTGTTTGCTTAGTCTGTGAAGTAAGTGAATGTTTGTAAATGTGAAGGAAATTTTAAGTTAGAGCCAACTTAAACGACATGAAGTTAGTTTAGACTCAAGAAAAAGAAGAAGAAGTTCAGATTCAAGAGTAAAATTTTAAATGGATTTAAGTATGAGTTTATAAAATATTATGTTATTGTGATAAGTTATTTCAAGGTGGCATTTTTATCTTAACATTTTTTTATTTCTATAAGTACTGATGTTTCTCGTCTTTTCCAATTTACATTTGACCTATATCTAACAAGCAGTGTTATTTAAATTATTCATATTAGAATTGAAAATTAAATTTCCGGTATTATGTATATCCAAAAAAAATATAATATGTCTATTATATGTATTCTATCAGCAATCTAGTTCTCATAGTACAATCTTTGCTTAGTTTGGGACTAAAGCGTGATGTGTGAATTGTTCGTAAATATTTATTTATTATTTATTTTACAACCTTACTCTACCTGTAAAGCTATAACTATAATATAAAACTTTCTACTAGTACTACTGTTCGCTAATAAATTAATTCATCTTTATAAGTTCAGTTTAAACGAGGCTTTCAGAGAGTGCATATGCTCTAGTTAAGGAAAGCTGAGGCACGTACAAGTGTTAGTTGACATGGCTGTACAGGTAAGGAAGACACAGCTCATTTTAATCAGCTAGACTTATTTTTGTAGTCTTCTGTTTTAGCATTTATTTTGTTAAATAGATCGTATCTTAAACAATTCAAAAATACTTTCTGCTTTTCTGATATTTATTGTTTAGCGTTGCGATGTTAGACTTTAAATATATAAATACTTCAAATATATAAATATATCTTTTTATGATAGTATTTTTTTTCTAAAACTAAGAATATAAGAAATAATATAAGTACTTAATCTTAGTTTGGGAAAAAAAAACTGTTTTTAATGCTGTGGATAAACTGACGAAAGCGGTGGTTTTTCGTATACTTAGTGTTTTTTTTGTTATAAATCTTAATAATACCTAATTTATGCGTATTGACGCATCAATTATTGTTTCTTAAACTGTGCTAAAAAAAATGTGTTCTGGTGACTGATACGAAATTTTGTAAGACATCCAATTACTAAATTTCGAATCGGTTGGATTGTTTTATGAACAGAACCTTTTTGCTATTGTTTTGTAATGAATTGAGATCTCAGACAATACAAACTTGTTCAATTATCTGATGTCGATTGGTGCCTCGACATAACAGAGGTTAAAAACCACCGTTCAACAATTTAAAACAAGTTGTGAAAACATTTTAGATACTTACAAAAGTGTTATTTTTTGATTTATTGGAAACGCCTAAAAATAAAAAAATATGAATTATTTTATAAGTTTTACCTTAGTTTATACGTATAGCTGTCAAAAATATCGTTTGAAAACACCTAGTTACTCATTTTTACAATCAGCCAAGGTTTTCTAGGTGAAATCTCGTTTCATTTTCTGGCTTTTGTTTTTTAGTTGTAGTAGAAGTACTAAGTAGTACACATATATAAATGACAATTATAGTTTACATCAAGAGTGATCTAGCTGTTCTTCTTTCAGCTGTGTTAGGTGAAAATCTCGTGGACTCAAAGTTCATAATGTTTTGTTACTTTATGAAGTAGTTATTCAAATGTCTTAAGTCAAATGTTCAAGTTTTAAACTTAGAGAAAGGAATGAAAGCGCGATTCAACTTCAAAACAACTGACAGCTCCTGTCAAAATGTTAATTTTATATCGGCAAAGAGAAAGATCAAAAGAAGAATTATTTTTAATGGATATATGAATTTGGATCCCATACGTAATTTACACAGTGGTAAACAAAACTACTTATGCCGTTTTATGTATAGTAATAGAATTTCTTCGATGTTCAGCCTTCTATGATGTGAGTCGTGGGTTTGATTTTCACCGAGAATAAAACTTTTACGTGATAAGCACTTCTCGTTTGTTTTGTATCTGAGTGTAACTAAGTATTCTACGTACCTACTAACCAAAAAATAATATAAGTATTCTATGAGTTATTTAGTTCCCAAACCAAGCAAAACTAGTATAAGTATTGGTTAGTTTGTGACTAGATCGAGATGTGTGAAATGTTCGTAAATATTTGTAATATAATAAGTTGTCTGCCAGTATCTTGAGTATGTTTTACAAACATTTAACCTAAGGTGGGAATAGAACCCGCAACCTCCGCGTCGCAGGCGGACCTTCGTCCGCCGCGCCACATCGGTCGTCGAAGATGTTTTTTTATTCTTTTAGTACTCAAACCTCAGTTCATAATTAATTCTAAAACTGATGCTATGTATATAGTTAAAATGAAATGTAGGAGTGGTTCGTCACGCGGCAATTTTGCAGTTTCATTAGTTAATTACTTCTCTTCAAGATGCTCGGTGCTGTAAATTTGCCTCGCGAGTGTTACAGCTTATGTGAACTCAGCCGATTCATTTTAATTTTTTTTTCTCTAACCTATCTCGTCCCACTGCTGGGCAAAGGTCTCCCCCAAGCCCTTCCACTCGTCCCTATTCTCCGCTTTTTTCCACCAATTCCCCTCGAAAGTGTCTATGTCGTCCCGCCATCGTCTCCTTGGTCGGCCTTAATTAAATAATAAAAAACATTTACAAGAAATTTTTGGATTGTGTAAAAGAGGATATGAATGTGAGAGGAGTAGATTCAGAACTGACGAATAGGAGTGAGTGGAGAAAGAGAACATGTTGTGCCGACCCCACTTAGCGTGGGATAAGAGCAGGGGAATGATGGGGAATAAAAACATATTACATATTAAGCTCTTCAAGCTTTGGGGACTGAACTGAAAGTTTTAACAAAATAATTTTAAAATATTGAAAATTAACATTTACTCATTGACATGTTCTAGTCTCAAAAATAGCAAAGCTTTTACTATAAGAAGTAGATTGCTGATATATATAATACTCATATACCTACTCTATTTTAGTGAATTCTTGATATTCTCTTAGGGATAGTAAACGGCCACTCAGTAGGACTTATTTCTAAAAAATATACACTCCTAAATATATAGCAAACAAATATTTAGAAGAAAGCACAATTCAAGACAAAAAAATACTAAAGACAAAGCATTGCTGATTAATAACACAAAATTCATCATACAAATTAATGATCTAGCTGCTTAATCTTATATAAGCTGTAACAGAGCTCTTAATCTTGAGACTGACAATCCTTCAAGTTGGGGCAGGCTTTTAACGAATGTTTGAAAAATGGCCGCCCAGCTTTGTAGGCACTCTACAGATTAGTAGGTTGTTTTGAAGGCTTAGAGTGATGGACGAAAGAGGTTTCGACGGTTTTAAAGCATACACTACGTTTTTAGTCAAAAGTAGACTATGATAACGTGAAATTCTACTACCTACTTATATATACCTACTTTTGCGTTTTTAAACGCAAAAGTTTGTATGAGTGATGGATGTGTAGATGTATGTTTGTGACTCTTTCACGCAAAAACTACAAAAAATAATCTTCTTCGTGGTGTGGATAGTTCCCACTTGTTACAATAATATCGCTATTACAAATAATTTACAAAGAAATCTTAAAAACGTTAATAAAACAAAGTCGTGCGCATCAGCTAGGGTTTATAAGAATAAGTCAAAATCATAAATGCTTTTCAAAATATGTTTATGTGAATGTCGAGATTGAAAATGAGTCGTATACAGTAGGTGAAATACACATCGTATACACGCGATCAGAGTCTAAAAGAACGAGCAAGAAACTGATCCATTTTGCAAAGAATTAGAATTAAATTAAAAAAAAAAACATTGTGATGTCTAATTAGTAATACTGGCATTAAGGATTCTTTAAACTATGCGTATCATGGTGAAAATAAGAAATAATCTTTTACGACCATCTACGAGAGCTGACCCTTGATTTCAAGCGAGCCCAACCTTCGAGGGAGATCTTCTTAAAGTGGTTGAATAAGTCATTATTTTAAGTACTTGACTACCTTTGTAGCGACATTAATTAAGATTAACACTAACCCTTTTTAAGCTAAGAAATAATCAGTCTTATAGAACAGGAGCTTGGTTTGAATTTCTTACATCATACTTAATCAACACTTACAAAATTATTTATTATAAGTCAGTTAAATTATGAAAATCTCTTGTATAAAGATATGCCTGCAATAAGTTACTACAATGTCTTAACATAACTAGTTATTTAGAACTTAACATAACAAGAATGAGTCAAACTCATGTTAGTAAAAACTGACACAATTATTTTCAAAACTCTTTTATACTTCAAAACTACCCTAAAAATATAAGCTCTACGACATTGAGGATTTTAGTTCAAGTCCTCACAAGCACGTAACGTAAGGTGCTCCTTAAGGGACCCTTCTGGGCCCTTCAGTAATCGCTCATCACGCTAAGAGGCTAATCGCCTGAAATCGGGCGTTGTCGGGGCAGCTCGGGATGGTTCGGCTAAATTCGGCACTTTCAGCGCTTTGTCGCAGTGATTGATTGATCTCAAGAATCCTAACAGATTAGTCTGAGGTTTTGTGTGTTCGCGAAAATATTATTTATATTTTATTTTTTAATAAGCACACACAGTATGTTTATAATAATCACTTACATGTTAACTTATACTATACAATGTGTGCAACTAATAAAAAACAACTTATAAAAAAGTAACCATTATACAGATATTATAACATTTAGAATCACAATAGACAACAATGGCGTCACTCTGAATACTCATGTTTTAACAAAAAAAATAAAAAACTTCGACTTTGTTATACATTATTTTTAAAATAAAATATTGATAATCTGACTTACACGGCATGTTTGAAAGCCGTTTTAGCTAACAGAGGAGCCTGGTGACCTGTGCTGTGATACAAATTCATTCGAATCTACTCAGGCTCTCACAAAGTTAGTTTTAACTAAACTTGTACTGTTGTGTTTGATTTTCACTGTAACTGTTGCTTTGTGAGAGAAAATAAAAACATACATTATTTTATTTTTTTATTGTAATCCTTCAGCTTATGCGAAATCGCTATAACTCTAGCCGCACTTTATTTCATCCCAATATCGCCACTGAAGTAAACAAGTTGCCGGAGAAATTGAAAGTGGCTTAGAAAGGACGTTAATAAAATTTTATTCGTTCTCCGTTACACTTTGATGTATTACCGTTAAAACCATAATTTATCTTGAAACTGTGACCGTGATCTAGCGCTCGTTATTAAGTTAGAACTAAGTTACCTACTTATGATTAAATTAAAAAAAAAATCGTAAGACGTCTTTCACGTTTTTACGTTCTGATATCAAATGCTTTAAAACTAAACTAGTTAAAAATAGAAAAAAAAGTAATGACTGATCAATTACAGTATTTTTTTAAATTGTGTAATTTATGTCCTATTTTATTTAATATGCTAAGAAAAAGGATTGAAAATGAATACTTATTTATTTTATGCAATAATGTATATAACATAAAAACTATATAAGCACTTTACATAAAAACTTTATTTAGTATTTTTCACATAAAAATACTACGTAAACATGTACTTTACGCACATCTGAAAATAAAATAAATTGCGTAATAAATAAAAATATGGCTGCCGTTTTATACAAACTCCTTGACAGACGACCTCGTTTCTTAATAAATAACCATTTCATCAAAAAACCATTTCAAATCACGTTTTTACAAACAAAACGGTTTCATGATTGCGGACTCTGAAAGATAAATCAAATAAAAATGAATCAAAGAAATTGCGTACGATGCATGTCTAGCAAATATTGGTTTTTATTGTTGTTTTTCGTAAATAAGCTTTGAAGGTTTAATCATAAATGTCGCTCTGAAATTATCTGAAGGTCAAGAAAATGAGTTAAGAGACATCTTTGGTAAATGAAATTACAACCACCTCAGTGACTTGCGATTTCCAAGTTAATTACTTTCATCTTAATACAAAATTATTTTTTCCATAAAAATACTGCGAAACACCACATAGGTACCTCAAAGTATAGCTTAACCCCCTATCTTATAAAAAGTTAGCGTTGACTTTATGTCATCATTACGTATGAAAATCAATACTTCAAGTCTGCGCTAACTTTTTATAAGATAGACCGTAAGAGTATTATAGTAAAGTGATGAGTAAAATCATTCGTTCGAAGAAATACTACTACCGTACCTATTTCTGCCACTTGTGAGTGACCCTTGCGTTTTGTGCTGTCTTCCTCAAGTGCCCTGTTATATAGTTTTTTAATTGCACACATTAACATTCTAGTCTAAAACTAAGCAATGCGTTTCATATGGAAACTAGATTGCTGATAAAATACATTTTTTTTCTGCAGATGCATAAATTGAAAGAATACATACTACCTAATACAGAACAAATATGTTCATCACCCAAACATTTGAACAGGTAGGGATTGAACTCACGAACCTCAGCATGGAAGGCAGAGCTACTAGCAACTGAGCTGTGACGCCTGTCAGTAAAGTGATGAATTTGCGTAAAACAACGTATTACCTCACAAACATGAGTCCAATTGTCAAAGTGGTTTGTCCATAGGTGCTTATATTTTAGGAATCAATTTTATGCTTTGATTTCGGTACATTCAATTCTGGAAATTGGTATTTGTGAACAATAGCAATAATGTTTGGGATTAAAGCATCCAAATTGCTCATTGCGGTGTAATGTGCCCTAAAATTTTGATAATCTAGTGCCATTGTTAAGTCTGACGTTTGCTGAAGCGATACGTATCCAACTCCAATTGCTTGTAGTGGGTATCGAGTGTCATTTAATAGTTAATGTCAGTAGTTATTCACTGAATTTCGTTAAATTCAATATGCCGTATGAATACGGTATTTTTGGGCATTTTATAGTTACGACTGGGACACATCATTTGAGGCGTAACAGGTATGAACATTTTATGTTTTATTTGTGCAATTAAACATCAAATAAATATACCGTTTAGCGTGTATTTGAAATGTTCTAGCTAGCCTAGTTGAAAATACGGCTTAGCATCTGAAACAGCTGGTTCTATAACTTTCTTATTAAAACCTTAAATATATCGCTACTCGAAAAAGCCTACCAATCTTTCAATTACATAAAGAAATTACAAAACAAATGATGTCTAGTTCAATGAACTGTTGTTACCGCTTCAGTGGACAGCGCACTTTACTCGAGCATTATCGATGATCAATCTAACGATGAAAATTATGAAATCAGTGACGCATTTAATGATATAAATGGAATCATTATTGTTGAGACTGAATTGGAGCAGCGATAATACTTTGAAGTTTTTGTATTGTTTTACCTTAGCAACGGGCAAGAGTCTTATTTGGCCAGTGACGCAGAATAATGAAACATAATTCATTAAAATTAAGTGAAATTTGCCGAAGAAAATATAGATGGACTGAGTAAGAAGGAGTGAGCGAGATAACGTATGATAGAGCAGAGTGGAAGACGTGTTGTACCAACCATACATAAATAGGCTCAAACTAAGCAAAGCTTAGTAGGTACAAGATTGTTGTTAATACCTATTTTTTTATAAATACGTATTTAGAGTTTAGAGCAACACCCAGACATAGAGCAAACATCTGTTCTAGTATCATATAGCATCAGTAAAAATGTTTGTTTTCGTAGATCGAACCCACGACCCACAAAATGGAAGGCAAAGCTGATACCAACCAAGTGTGAAGCCACATTATGGTTTAGATTATGGTAGTTTATGGTAGCAATGGTAGTTTTAAAACATCCTATCTACAATATTCACATCATTAACCCAATGATTCTCTCTCAAATAACTTGAAAGTACTTTTGAGAGAGCTTATAAAACTGAACCCATATCGTTATACAAAATTGAAAATGCAGATTTGACTGTTTGACTTTCGAATATTATATTAAGAAAGTTTTACAGTTCCAGGGAGTCGTTTTCATTATTAGCATAAAAGGAACGTTAATAGTCGAATTATAGAGTTCGTTATAACTAAGGGTCAAGCCAGACGTGCTTCATTCAAGCACATCAAGCATTCATTTTTAAAACTTTATATCAAAACTTAAAATAACACTCTAGTCCGAAACTACGCAAAGCTTGTACTATGGAAACTAGATTGCTGATAGAATACAATACATTCTTTTTTGTAAATACATACATAGTAACACCCAGACACAGAACAAATATTTCATCATTTAATTCATATTCCATTTTATTCTATAGTGCACCTAGCTGACCCTCTTTTTGTAGGCTTCTTTCCATCCAAAGGTTGTCTGGAAGAAATCGCTCCCTAGCGATAAGACCGCCCATTGTACTGTATTTTGTTAGTTTTTATGTTTTCCATAATAATTAGTTGTAAGGTGTATTACAAGTACAATAAAGTGTTTTCATTCATTCATTCATTCAAATATTTATGTTCATCACACAAATATTTGCTGGGTGTGGGATTTAAACGACCCACAGCATAGAAGACAGATCTACTACCAACTGTGATGCCTGTCTAATTCATTCAGACTGTAGAATAACGGCCGGTTTCTGGAAACCCAAATCACGATTGATCCGAGTTTGACACATAGTAGTTATTTGATTTTTTCGTTGATCATCGTTCGAGAAACCGGCCGTTAGACTATGGGTTTATTTAATGCTCATTTGCTGTGTTAGAATAGAAACATATCCAATAGTGTAAAAAAAAACTAATCTAAAAAAATGGTTGTCTGTAAAGTCGGTTTACTGACGATAGTTGAACGTGACAACGTCACTTCATGGAACGCCTCAGAACGCCTCAGAACGCCTCATGAGTCATGTTTTTTCGTGCGTGCAGCCGGCTCTATCGAATTATAAGACGTTGTCACGTCAAAATGGTTGTCTGTAAAGTCGGTTTACTGACGATAGTTGACCGTGACAACGTCACTTCATGGAACGCCTCAGAACGCCTCAGAACGCTTCATGAGTCATGTTTTTTCGTGCGTGCAGCCGGCTCTATCGAATTATAAGACGTTGTCACGTCAAAAAATACTGAATATAAAAAACGGTGTAATTCAGATAGCGAAAAGGTTATTAATGTTATTATTATTATCAGACCCTAATTGCGTTGGTGGTTGAAGACAAGGGGGAACTTCTGAATCCATAAAAATGTCAGCGCAGTGCTTAAGTGAGATAGCAGAGTATAAGTGAGTAGGGTCTATTTTATTTAGAGACCCTTTTATTTCTCCCTTGGCTAGGCTATAACTCTGTTATATAGGTACTTGTTATAGGTCTTGTAATAAACGCCAAAAACTAGGTTCAGATATCACGCTAGGGTTTTCATGTGGGTATGTAAGTATATTAGTATTTTATTTGAAAGAGAAAAAAAATATTAGAAAGATCTTTATACACAGTTTTACAATAAATTCTTATTCTTATTTATAGAAACTATCACGGCTTTGAAGGTTTTTTTTATAAAATATGAACTACTAAAATTAATTTATGAGTTATATTTTTCTTGATATTTTGACACAGTTGCATACACCACGGGATCACGGGTCATTGGTAAAAAAATCAGCAATCTAGTTCGCATAGTGCCTTTGCTTAGTATAGGACTAGAATGCGATGTGTGAAATATCCGTAAATATATAATTATTAAAATAAATAAGACTTTTACAGTAAACGGCGTAATTAAAAAAGTTTACACATTTCAGACTTAGAATTAATTATTTGTAATGGTTGTTGTGGTATTCATTCATATTAATAAAAACATTTTAATTCTATTTGCACACAAGCAGTAACATAAACGTAATCCTACTTTAAAAACATTAAATTTGCTTTATACGTTTATTTTTAAACAATAGACATGAGGTTTTTACAAAAAAAAATGTATAAATTGTCCTTAACAAAGTTAAAATGCCTTAATAAATAATACTACTACATAAATTTTGTATTGGCTCTCTGAAAAAGATTCAAAATTATATTATTTTATTCAGTAAGAAAATTATAAAAAAAAGTAAAAGTTGACGGGTTGCAAACCTAGGCCCCGATCGTGCTAAATTGTAACATAAACGTTTCACCTAAGCAGCAGCCAAGGTTCACCAACATAACGTGTACGTAACATGTGCAACTTCGTATCGCTGTAAACGGTTAACCGCTCATCTTTTTTCCGTTCGTGTGACAGCGGTTATGGCATCATCTTATACTCACTAACGCTCGAATATTGAACGTTTGGTTATGGGGCGTCTAAATGGGCCACACTTCACGGCAATTTGTGGCTGCAATACTGTGGCCGGCAACATTGCTACCAATACCAGCCACACTATGCAATATTTTAAGGATGGCCCGGCATTATAGCCACATATTTTTTGACATTTCGTCGGCCATTGTTGCTGGATTGTGTGGCTTATTAAAGGGTTCTGAATCAAAGGCCATACTATTGCAGCCATATTGCAACATGTTGCCTGCAATTGATTGCTCAGCCATAAAATGTTTTATTGATGGCTGGGCAATGTTTGCCAATAATTGCAGCCACAAATCGCCGCAAAACATTGCCCGTTTAGACGCCCCATTACACACTTATCGCGATTCCAAAATGTCTATAACGTGGAGCAGCTTTTTGTGTAGTGCATAGCATACCCCCATTGCCTCAACATGCTATTTTTTGAATAATGCTATGGCTGGGAATTTTTGTTTTTATTTTGTATATATACATTTTATTAATAAGTCCCACTGTACTTAATTAAGGCAGTTTTTAGGGTTGTTTTGTGCAATAAAGTATTGTTTATGTTATGTTTATATTGTAAGAAAATTAGCACGATCGGGTCCTTATGAGCATTGCTGAAACTCATTGAATTATAAATTGAAAAAATCTCTATTATACAAAAGTCAAGTTCATCGTACAAACAACACTTAAACTGTAATTCACAGTAATAAAGAAGATGGCAAATCGTGAAAGCAGTCGAAAACTTCTTAATGGACAGTCAAAATTACGCCTAAGTAGATTTAAAGTACATTAGAACTCGACAATTCTCTGAGTAACGATTGTTACACAAAGATAAGTGTGAGTTTTAAAAAAAATCTTAACGTCATAAGACGGTCGTAATCTAAATACAATGACACAAAAACGTGAAAGTTTGCTTTGCGCATTAAAGTGAATATAAAAAAACGCAATTGGTTATCAAAATAAATCTTTCAAACGTATTCCAAGTAGGTAGGTAATAAGAGGGCGTGAAGGAGGCCTATACTCTGCAGTGGGTGTTACCAGGTTAAAATATTGAAGTTAAGGTATTGCTGTAAATAAGTAAACAATGAAATGTGATTCTAGATATTTTGTTAAGTTAATAAGAATTATTAAAATTAGACAAACATTACTATTTTATAAGCATAACTTTAAACATTACTATATATAATCTGTATGATTCATATGCAGTACTTAAAGTAGCTGACTATTTTAAGTAAGTACTGCATGTGAAAATAGATGTTAATTTATGTGTTGTAATTATAATAGTAAGAGAATGGTATAATTTAATTTAATTTTAATATATATTTAATGTAATATGATCCTTAGTTGGTTGACATAAAAAAATACTTAAATAATTAAAAAATAATAAAAAATAAGCTTAAAAAAATTACACTAAATAGTGTGTACATCAACACCATATTATAACTATAAACTTTACTGTAACGTCATCAAATAGATAAAAAAAATCACAACAGTTTATTACGGCCGTTTATAACATTGTTTGTACAGAAACGGGGACTTTTTCGTTCCTGCAAAAAGTTTCTGTCGACAGAAGTAAGTAGGTAAGTTTAAAATATTAGATATTATTCAAATTATCGTTTTTCGATTTGCTCGTATCTTGGAATTGTAATTGAAATTGAAAGAAATTTGTTATAATCATGTTACTGAATTATGTCTTGTGTCCTGACCTTTAAGGTACAAATTGGTTTAGCAATTGTGCCTATGGGTAAGAGAGAGATTCTGTTTTCTGGTTCTGAAATCGTGACGTCAGTCTTATATATAAAATCCATAAATTATCTTAATATCAATTTCTACCGCGTATAAAAATACCTTTACTTATACTAACAACGTTATGAATAGCCATCTTGGACCATCCATCACGTCTCGATTTCGGACCAATAGGACTACGTCATTCCCCATTAGCGGTCTATGGAAGAATGCAGCAAAATTGTAGAGAGAAGAAATGATTCGTCTAAAACAGCGCTCCTTACGTATTGGAACGAAGTTTTTAACGCGCGTTGTGAAAGGAGGCTAGACGGAAAAAAATAAGACTAAAAGTTGTAACGACACTTTTTGCTATAGTTGCAAGCCGGCGTGTTTCTCTCTCTCTCTCTCTCTCATAGAAATCAAGCCAGTTATTAAATTAAGAACTTCGTTCCATCCGGGTGTCCCTTGACACCTCTTAATTTTTTTGAGCACGATGGAAGTTATTCCTTTTTCAAATAATTTTGATACTGTCACTTTTAAAATGATTTGAAAAAGGAACTCTTTCCGTTTTTTTTTTTTTTCTATAGTGACAGTTTCAAAATGATTTGAAAAAGGAACACTTTCCGATATGTTTTTTTTCTATAGTGACAGTTTCAAAATGATTTGAAAAAGGAACAATTTCCAATGTGTTTTTTTTTCTCAATGACAGTTGAAAATGATTTGAAAAGGGAACACTTTCCAATGTATTTTTTTCCACACTGACAGTTTCAAAATGATTTGAAAAATGAACGTTTTACTTTGAATGAATGAGGCGTCGAGTTTTAGATTGGATGGTCTAGTCTGACGGAGCTCTCGAAGTTTTGAAAACTAACAATGTATAGAGCGTATAGTTTTCTATACGCATTTAAATTCTTTAGACACAAAACGCGGTTTGGAGTAGGTAATATATTTTATTCGAATAAGTATATACTTACTTACCTAATAACTAGTGCGTAAAAAATCACCCAAAAAAATAGTGACTTGCTTTTCAAGGTATTGTTTTTAAACCGTATTTGATCTACAAATCTATCTAACCATATCATTTGGCTGCACGTTACCTCAAACATGCGACCATTGCTGCTTGGTTTTCCGTCGAATATCGATTAATCCTAAACTTCCAGCAAGTCTATCTATCATTCGAATAGCCAACATTTCTCAGCATAAACCTATTGAAACCTGGCAAAATTTCCCAGAAATTCCTATCATAGTCATTCAAAAACGAATACTTAGGTATTTCCAATTATAATCTCAAACTGGATCTTGACTTGAAACCCAATTTTTAAAAAAAAGTACATAAGTACTTAAGTTTTACTTACTAATCAAATTTTCTTAAATACTATCTGTATACTTGTACGAAAATAGATTGAAAATATTTGGAATTTTGAATTTGTATCTATGTCATTTTCTTTTTACTTCCTCTTCTTTCCAGACCCCTGAGTCCAGTCAGCCTGGCCGAATAAGTTTTTTTAATATAAACATCCACTTATCTAAAGTGATATTAATATTCAAGTAGAGTTGTACTCAAAATCCAGCATATAAATCAAATGTCTTCCTCAACGATGCTCCTAAGCGACTGTAATTAAAATAAAGGGCTGTGAAGTGGATAAGTCGAGTTATGTCGAATTCGACGGTTGAATTTAAAACCGAGCTTAAAAGCTAATGCATAACACCATCCAATTTTCATGTTTGGATTTCTAGTAGTCTATATTAATAAATGAATAAATAAAAAGTAGTATAATATTGTAGTTATTGAAAGCTTGCATCGAACAATTGCATCAATGGGTGCATGGAAAGAGCCTCCTGGGTGCATGGAAAGAGCCTCCTCGTGGCGCACACCGGTAACAGCTAGGCACGGTAAAGCAGTGTCTAGTCTGGCTAATCTTTCCAACACGATGCTACAACAGAATACCTACAGTTGTAGCATCGACACGATAAGAAGAAGATCAATGGTCGGATATTTAGAATGCAGATTGTAGTTACTGAACGTTGCAGATAAGCAGTGTCAGATTTGTAACCTACAATAACATCATTACATTTTGAGGTAAGCAAAAAAATGTTTTTTTAATCAAGCAGTGCCTTTAAAGGCTGAAGTTTTGTGCCTGTATCTTTATGTCAAAGGTGTTTCACAGTAATGAATCAAGTGCAATGAATCAAAGGTCCTTAGTAACAATGCAAAGATAAAATTACTAAACAAAGATTTATTAGTGCTGTTTATACGTAGTGTATTTCATTCATATTTTTATCTAAACTCAACGCAGTTTAGTTCAAAGCTAAAAAAAGGCTTTTATGAAGCATCGTATTTTAATCGTTTACTACACATGAAAGAAGGAAAGGTAGAAGGTAGGAGCGAGAGGAAGGCCGAGGACAAACTACAAGAGCCAAGTAAAGATGAAGGTTGCTCTCGTGGCGTATAAGGAAGTCAAGGAGGCGGCTCTGGAAATAAATAAATGGCGTCACTTGCATTCACTACGCAGACAAGCGTAACTCTTAAATAATAAGAAGAAGTACACATGAAAAGCTATCATATATAAAGTCACCATTTACAATAGAAGACCACATCATTCATCCTACATGTCACAAACAGAGGGACAGCGTTTTTCAAACACAATTAATGCGTCTTCAATCTTACTCAACAACAAACCGGCATAGATCACTGAAGCAGTCGATATGTATAATTAATGACTCGTTAGCGCATAACGCCATCCATCGTTCTGTGGTTATGGTTACAGATCGGAGAATTGCCCTTAAATTACGATTATCTCAATTTATGGTGGCATTTAGCTTTTTAATTTAATTTTTAGAATATGAAGAGTATACAATTTATAACAAAGACTTTTATGTAAGTACTTATGTATATACTCAATACATTTATTGATTTCATATGGTGGTACATAACATGGTAATACAATGTAGGTAGGTGTCACATATGAGCCCTGTTTTAAGGCATTACAATATGCTCGTAGCTGGAAGGGAGGCAGACTGAGGTTCGTCAAAAGTATTAGAGAGTAATCAATAATAAATAAATAAATCATTGGTATATTATACATGTCTTTATATTTATTCTAGGTATTCCTTTATATCATAATAGGCTTTGTCAATAAGAAGTAATTTCAGTGTTTTAGTAAATAGGGAGTCTTTTTGTATTTTTTTATTTCTAATGGCAGGTTGTTATAAATTTTGATAGACATAATGTATAGTCCGTCACTGTGCATTTTTAACTGGGATCTAGGTTTTATTATCTTATTTATACCTGGTCGTAATATAGTGATAATTCGATGTTTTTTGAAAATCTATGAATCAATTGAAAAAAAATGAGCACTATATACCTACTCAACTAAAAAAAAAGTAAATCTGAATATAAAAAAAAATTGAAAAAAGTGTTTCAAGTGTTCCTTTATCAGTACTTTTGTTCTTAAAAAAGTAGTAAGTACTTAAACAAAAAAAACTAAGCGTTAGACTTTGACGTTTAAAAGGGTAATATAAAACAAGTGACAAGCAATAAGGCTACAAGAGTCTGCCACTGACAAATACCGTCATCAGTAGTTTGACCCATCCACGAGATGGTCTAATCAAAATCTCCATGAATAACACGAGTACATTCTGCCTAACGCCGTCCCGTGATTGCTCGCTCAACAGTTTGTCAACGTCAGTTGCAAGTTCACAACTCCAAACTTGCCAGAGATTGCTTGTGTAAATATGGAGGCATAGAGTACATAATATACAGAAGAATAGGTTCGACGGGATCGATTTTATCAGATTCAAAATTTGGTTAAAACAAAATATTCTAACAGCTGTGAATATGTAATGAAGTATGTGTTTAATCATAAATACATACTTAAATGGATAGAATTTGATTAATAAAATTGGAAAAAAGTGTACATAAATAAATAAAAATATGGTATAGAAAGTCTAATATAGTATGCAGTTCTAGCAGTAGTTATACTTAAACTTTCGACCTACATCTTTTATTTAAAAAACTTGATGAATAAGATAAATCAAACTTGAATTGGATTTAGATTAGATTGAATTGAACATGATTATATTATATATAAATATATTATTTCAATTCCATAACTTTTGGCATTTCTCATAGTTGTGTTACTGTTGTCTATCTACTCATGTGATTGGACACAGGCAATTAATATTCCGGCTAAGTTACTCGATAGCCTCACAACATCGGTAACTACGTCTTGATAGTTGTCATATTGCATACGCGATCTTAAACTTCAATGTCGCTATAACTTGTGTAGCTATTATCGGTCTATCTTATAAAAAGTTAGCGCAGACTTGATGTACTGATTACCATACGTAATGATGACATAAAGTCATCGCTTACTTTTTATATGATAGGAGGTATGACTTTTCGTACTGTCATTTTAAACTGTCAAACAGATCTACACTAACATTATAATGAGGAAAGATTTATTTCTATGATAATTACTATGTATTCTCTGTATGTAACAAATGATTATAAGTATTCTATCAGCAATCTAGTTCCCATTGTACAAGCTTTGCTTAGTTTGCTTAGTAAACTAAAGTGTGATGTGTGAAATGTCCATGAATATTTATTTATTTAAGTATTTGCGTGTGTGTGTATGTAAGTATATAATGAATAAAAAAAACTACTGCGCCAATGTCTAAAATTTTTTCGCAATCATAAATCTACATTCACCCTATTTATTTCTAGAAAAGATTAGGGTCTTTACTAAAACTTTAAGTAACGTAACCCAAAGTCTATCCGTGCGAAGTGCGGACTTTTTACGCATCAAACTAATAAGAATTTACGGTTTATTTACATTAACGGTTTACAATTGTCAAATTAGTCACTCCTTTTTTAAGGTGAGTTACAGACTATAAACGTTATAATGCGTGAATAAATAGCAAAATGGCCTGCAATTGGCTTAAAACTACGATACACTTTTTTCAAATTTTAACCAAAACCTTGATGGTCGTTATTCAAAGCGTTTATTTCCACTTGTGATTTCCACAAACAAAATGGCTTGCCCATTGCCATGAGCTAAATGGCTTGGCCATTGCCACGTACCAACGATTCGATTGTTGGCTTGGAATATATAAAGGGATATATGCAATTAATATACGAGACCGGCTAAGCGCCGCTGGACTGTTGGATATATAAGACTTTAAGGCCTATTCACAACATGACACAGATCAATTTAAATAGCTGGCTTTCTTTTTAGACTGCGTTTTATCGCGTCTTTGTTTTTTAATTTTCAAAACGATAGACACTCGAAATAGATGTCGGTTCGCCAAGTAAAGGTAAAAAAGATATTAAGCCATGTAGCTATTTTCTGTGATTTTCAAAAAAAAAGTGATTATTTACATTACAATGGTTTGTGTCACCACTAAAAATGCTTCAGATAATTTTGTATTTTTTTTAATTTATTCAGAAACATTCAGGACGTTTTTTTACTAGGACATTTAACATATTGCATTTGTATAAAGTGAGCTAGATGGCCTATCTAGCTGGATTTTAAGAGTCGATGTTTGAACTCACACTGACACTAACACGATACCGACAAATAAAAATAATAGTTTCTTGCCCGTTCTTCTAGGCTCCTGTCGTGTCGAACTGGCATCTAGAATCACCTAGTATATAAGACGATTTTTAATGTTTCCTGTGCTTTTACTGAATAAACTTTTATTGATTTTGATTTGACTTTGATACATAAATAGTAGCGAAAATTGCACATATCACTAGATTGCTGAAGTTCTTTCCAAATATTTATGTGTGCAACAAAGAGAAAGCTTCAATTTTGATAGGTCGACGATATCGTGTAGATGACAGTAGATGTCGTCTCGGTGGTGTGTAAACAGCTTTCCAGTCTAAACGGGATCTGCATGGCGTAATAAAGATATATAAAGGTTTAGGTGCAGTTCAGTGGAGTGAGCAAGTGGATTACAGCTAAGTGTAGTCCACCACAGGCTGCAGATACACTTTCTATCAAAGTCAAAGTCAAAATTACTTTATTTAGTAATATCACAAGGATCATTTAGAATCGTCTTACATACTAGGTGATTCTAGGTGCCAGTTCCACGCGACCAGTTATATCAAGAGTGCTGGTAACCACATAAACATAAAAAAAAACATAATAGTTTTTAAGCTATTGCATAGCTTCTTTAGTGGGCCTTGAGCGTGGAGACCGAATCCAGAAAATCCGTAACGAAATAACCGAACGAAAATAACCTAACACTGCGCATGCGTAATCCAGCAAAAAATGATATGCAATAGGTAGATTTACCGCGGCAGTCCCCGAGTGCCACATGTCTTTTTTTTTCAGAAACCTTTATGAAGTGTGATTTCAACCAACTTTGAAAAAGGGTCTCAATCTAATTGTAATTGCAATAGACTGAAAAACATATTATTACCTATCTTCAGTCTGTCTTCATCAAGCTATATCAGTCGACTGCTGGACGTAGGTCTATGTCAAGACGCGCTACTGAGTGCGGTGATCAGCTCTTCTCATGTTGTGTTTGCCAGCTACACTCCGCAGATCGTCGCTCCATCTCGCCGGAGGGCGTCCTACACTACGCTAGCATAAACGCTTGATCACTGCTTGGCGGTACAAAAAGTAAGGTTAGTAGGTACTTCCCCGAAAGTCTCCCTTATAATTTCTATTTATTTATCATTTAAATAGTATTTGTGACTGAACTCTATCTCTGACTTCGTCTATATGTAAGTACGTTTGCAGAGTTCTTCGAAAAATAAACTTTAATGTTTGATGAAAACTTTTATTAAATGTCAAGCTGAATTAAATTAGTTTATCACGAATCTCGCTTATTGCATTCAAATTTAATTTGCAAAACTAATTAGAGAAACTAAGAGCAGAATCTAAAACTACGGTTATTTTTCGTGTTGTTGATAAACCAGTTTATCATACCTTAAATATTTTTGAAAAATATTATAAATTAACGTACTTTATAGTAACATTCCATGGATATGGAAGAGCGGGGCCTTCTAACACAAGTACTTATACTTAAAATATGTATGTACCTATAAGTTACAGAAATAAATATTTTATATCATCATCATCATCAATTCAGCCCATTGATAACCACTGCTGAGTATCATCATCATCATCAATCTTTATCAGTCTAAGTACTGCTCAACTTAGGTCTCTCCTAAGACGCGCCACTGAGCCCGGTCTTTGGCTCTGCTCATCCAGTGTTTGCCTGCTTCTTGCGCGTCGCTCCATCTCAATATATCTAAATAAAAAAAAAAAAAGACTAATCATTTAGATCACTTGTACCTATACTAACAGCAGAAAATAATTATCTAACTAGTAAAATCTTATAAACAGAATTAAAAAAATTCTTTCCAGTATTTGCGTCAAACCCTAATAAAATACTAGATTTAGTTGGGTCCGTGTTTGAGCAAGTCATCAACTACCAAAGGAAAATGTTTTGCGTTTACTGCTTTTGAGACTCCGCACTTGATTAAACTCTGGGGTAATTAAAAGTTTTAGTTTTGAGGTTTTTTATGACCATTGAAGTTTATTTTATGTAGACAAATAAGTATTAAATAAACAAATAAATAATAAATATTAATGATCATTACACACATCGCGCTCTAGTCTCAAATTAAGCAAAACAAGCAAAAATAGATTGCGAATACTTATATAACTATTTTTTTTGTAAATACATACATAGAATACATAGTAACACCTAGACAAGACAGTTGATCAGAGCAAATATTTATTTCCATCGCACAAACATTTGCTCTGGGTGGGAATCGAAACCACGTCTACTATGTGACTAGTTTTAAACCAGTTTATAACTTTAAAGTGCCTCACCAAATATTCGCGGTAAACGTACCTGAAAATCAAGAAAATAATTTAATTTCGTACAAAAAATTATAAAAGAAAAAAAAAAGTTTAAAAATATCATGGTTAATTAATTGGCTTCATTAAGCTCCAATCATGCTCCAATCATTAAACAAATCGCTTTATTATAGTTGTTCTAAAAACATACACAGATTTCAAAATAAACTTTCCAAAATAATATTTTCATAACAAAAAAACATCTACTTCATGGTGGGAATCAAACCTATTACTCACAAGAATTTTGACCAACTAAGCTCGACAATTTAGTATTATTTATATCCTCAAACATAGTAACTTCATGATGACAGTCTATTATAAATCTGACAAACTGTACTAACCAAAACCATTTAGGAAGCTTAAAACTATGTCGGTAACTTAATTCTACTTTGAGTGTCGCAAACAACAGTTAAGGGCCCTTAATATGAATATTGTACCTTAAGCACGAGTTTTTGTGACATCATCATCACGGACCTATATCAGTCCACTGCTGGACGTAGGTCTCTCCCAAGATGCGCCACTGAGCCCGGTCTTCGGCTCTTCTCATGTTGTGTTTGCCAGCTAGGTACACTCCGCAGATCGTCGCTCCATCTCGCCCGCGGGCGACCTATACTACACATTGCCTAAACGCAGTCTCCAAACTTGGCCAAAAAGCGGCAAACATGGCCGCCCCATTGCCACTACACCTTGCTTATTTTTTTGCTAGTTTTTGTGTAAGTGGCACACAAAGCACAGCGTAAATCTCTCATTCCCTTCAAAATATTAGCTGGCTTTGCTGCCGTAGAGCGTTCACTCTTACGACAAACGTTGTTATTAAAAAATAACAGTTGATTAGTAATCATAGTGTCAGATTACAAAAAGATCTATTTTGTTTAAGGTTTATTAGATTATAATAGTTTTACCCTGTGAATAAAGGCAGAACATACATTTTTGTATGTAAATTCAAAACAGAAATAGACAGTCACAATACACTGCGCCTATTCGAATTTCGCCAATCAAAGCCGAGAGCCAGGTATACCTTGTATTGAGTTGTAGCTAACGAACCAAACAGTGGGACTTGGCGATACCTTTGTAGACTACTTTACTCAATTAAGCGCCTATTTAGACCGAGTTCTTTGCTATAATGCCGGTTTTTACCTCTGTAATTGTCTGTCAAAATTCGTCTGTTTTGTGAAGTTTAATTTGTCGGAAGTTGAAACGTAATTTTGGAAGTCTTTGCTTTTTATACAGATTTTTTTATCGACAAGCTTTGAAGGCTTTTGTTATTTAATTACATCATTATTTAAAGCTTTTGTGTTTTATTCATTTCGTCAAAATAGGTTTTATGTTGAAATAATATAGCCGAAATGATTAAGAACGATTAGGATTTTTTGTCATTCATTTCACAATGTTCGTGTTTTTAAGCTTTTCCGTTCTTTATCTGATTTTTTATAAAGAAAATTCAACTTAATTTACCTGTATTATTTTTATTGATAGAAATGATTTTTACCGTAACAAAATCTTGAGAACAGTTTAGAGACTCTTTGTCACGTTTCCAGAATCCATTTTTGTCGATATAATTGAGTTTTTACAATTTTTCTTTCCTCGGCTGTCTATTATTTTGTCATAATTATTATCCCAAGTTATTGGCTTCGTTTTTGTTCTTTTAACTTTTGGATCGGTTTTTATTAAAATTAAGTTATTAAAATGAATCAGTTTAAGATTACTTTAATATTTCGAGTATTTGGAGTCAGAATATTTTATCATAATAAAACGTGACACGTGGTATTTTAGAAGTGACTAAACTTAAAAACTACTAAAAAAAACGGTTTTTTTTTTCAATTTGCCGTAGCAGTTTGCAAGTAATATAGTAACTACTTTAAAAAGTTTCTTGTTACACCTATTTCAGTAATAGACAAGTATATTCAAAGATATCTCTGCAAAATCTTTCCACATTTTACACACTATTTTCAGCACTTCAACTTTTCACACCTGAAGATTTCCTTACATATCCTCTTGGAAATAGTCCGACTACTCTCAGACTATTAAACACTTGACTACAAAACTTATGAACCAGATATGAACATAAACTGAACATTGTTACAACTATGTCTGGTTAATATAAGTACCTGCTTTTCTAGGCTATTAAGTAATAAACAAAGGTAAAAAACTCATATTTTTTATAATTTAGTAAGAGCGCACACCGTCAACTTAAAGTCACGTAACCACATTAGACTATGGGTATCGGGCAGAAATTGACGTCAAATAAACTGTCTTACTGCATTAAGTAAGAGCGCATACTGACTACAAAACGTCTTCTTAAGTCACTTGACATGTGAATACGGGTAATGGGTATTGGATAAGTGACGTAAAATAAACTGTCTAACTGCAGTCTTGTCGTAAGTTCGAGCTCACTCTTAAAGTGCAATTTAAAAAATATACTAAATTTTTCATAGAAATAAATATCTTGTATCTTATGAATTAAATGATTTATTCAAGCAATGAATCTTATATCTTCATCCATGGATTTCTTACGATACCTTATTCTTAATTTTTTTTAATATTGTTATTTGTGTACATCTATGTTAATAAATGAAATTTTATTCTATTCTATTTCTAACCTGACCACATTAAAAGCTTACACATACATTTAAAAGCTTGGACCGTGTTACTCACGGTCCAAGCTTTTAAATGTAACTTTATTTCTGGTTATCACAAGTCTTAACTAATACCTAAACGCTCTGTCCCAATTGATTCAAGGGGTTTTAATATAACTCTCAGAATTTTCTCAAAGCTGAACACGACTCGCCACGTTTGAGTAGCAAATTGAGAACTCCTCAGTATAACATTTTTACTTTGCAATTTTTTGTTGACCTGCTTTTCCGTTTCAAGCCTTTTAGTTCGAAGTTTTTTTAATGCCTTGTTATAATATTAAAAAACCCATTAGTTAGAAGGTTATTTAAGTAGAAGCCATAGGGCAATGCTATTTTGATTGAGTTTAATAAATTGTGAATATTAAAAACAACAAGTTTTTATATATAAAGCACTGAATGAGAATGGAAAAAAATATTATTAAATAAAATAAGGTTTTTCGGTAAAATAAAAGTAATGGTGGTATTATTTTGAGTATTTATTGGCATTTTTCCTATAGTTTTATATAATTGTAATTTTCGTATGAAGATAATTATTAAAAATCATTAATTATATCATAATGTTGGTGGAAGTAGAAATTAGTTAACTAATACACATATTACAAGTGATACTAATTAATTAAAAAAATATGTTTCGAGGTGGAAGTAGAAATTAGTTAATTAAGATACATTACAAGTGTTACTATATTAAATATGTTTAGAAATAAAACATCATTAACGCTTTATTTCAAAATACCAATACAATATTCAAAGAATTTGAAGCCACTGTTCTGTTAACGTCAAATTCCCTGAAACCGAACTAAGTTATTTTATTAGAAAGCTGAACAATCCGATCAAGATATTAATGTTTATTAAAATTGTTTCGGGTAGTTTTCAAGTTATAACATTATTTACTCCGGGCCCTGAGTGGTCTAAAACTAAATTATTGGGTGGCCGTATTTACACTGTATACAGGTATTTTATTGTCATCGTTTTCTGTGTAAATACTGTTTTTTACGTGATTTGAATACTCCATATAGTTTTAAATCAAGATTTTTATTGTCCGTGAATATTTATTTTACAATACAGATCAGAAATTCGGCTCAACCCCATCTGAAACTAAGCAAAACTTTAAGTACAAGAACTTTTACACCTACTTTAAGTACCTAGGTACTACATAGTTATGTGATGATGATGATGATGACAATAATAGATACATATAGGTACTATATAAGTTTTTTTCATCTAATTGTTAGTTTAATTGCAAAATACTTTGCAAATGAAAACTTGTTTGACACTTACGACTTTCAAATTTAGAATGTGCGCACACCGACAAGACTGAAATAAGAATGTTAATTTACGTCACTTTTATCCGATACCCATAGCTAACCGTCAAGTCACGTGACTTTATTAGACGTTTTCCCGTCGGTGTGCGCTCTCTCTTATTTATTTATGAATAATTTGGTTTTATCGTGATAAATATATTAATAAGATGTTACTGGTTTCTATGTAAATTTTCCCGCTAACAGTATATAATGTCAGTTTGAAATATTTAGGCCGAACAAACACAAACAAAATTATAAATGCTCTTACTGCTAAAAGCAATCTCGTTCAGTCAATATTAGACCTAAAACTGGTAAAACTATTCTAGTTTGATTCTAGTTAATGTAAATAGTATGAATTCAAATTATTTTGTTTTAAATTTATTTCAAAGTTTGTAATGGACGTGTTATTATCGTGCGTTAAAATAGACGATTTTTTTTCTAGTAGGTACTTTTACAAATAAAAAGCAGTTTTTACGATACTCGTTATTTTACTTCGATGCAAAAAACGAAACGGGATGATATTAGTTTGATGTGCTTGTGTCTGTCTGTGGCATCGTACCTCCCGAACGGATAAACCGATTTCGATATTTTGCTTGAAAGTCAGTTATGTTTTTGTTAGTTTATGTCTTTAGTTATTTTTTTAAATTGAATTCAAATCAATAAATTTTATAAGTAACAAACTCAAACCTGTTATGTAAGACGATTCTAAATGATCCTTGTGATTTTATTGAATAAAAAATATTTGACTTTGACTTGGACTCAAACAATTTACGCGATATAAATTAATATTATAAAAAAAACCTTACTGATAATATTTTTTAAGTAAATAGCATTATATTTCTCTTTATCAACTAAAATCAAATATAGTTTTCATTGTAAACGGGATATTTACCAAGATTTGTGAGTTTGATTATTTCCCGATATTTCGTTACATATCTTTCGTCAAATGTCGGGAAATAATCAAACTCACAAATCATGGTAAATATCCCGTTTACAATGAAAACTATATTTGATTTTAATTGATAAATCATGGTAAATATCCCGTTTACAATGAAAACTATGTTCAAAACCGTGATAGTTTCAAATATTAATAACAAATATGGCTAGATTCGTTCTGTTTTGTTTTCTTCTAGAGTCAAGTAATATTTCCAACCATTTTTTACTGAAGCCAGTTAATCGAGACTGTCAGTTGTTTTAAACAACAAACGTGCATTTAACGGAACTCACAAACTGATGTATATGTATATCTCAAGTCTCGGGTCACAAATCAAGCACTTTGCGTATTGCGTCCGTCGCTATCCATCAAAACTCTAACGCAATCCCAACTTCATACCCTTAGATTTATATCGCCAAGTTTCATCGCAAAAACATAGCAGCTTTTAACAGGTGTCCACAGTGGTGTAGAGGACCACTGGGTTACTTACATCGTGTCACAGTGCACAGAAATAAACTTTCCTCACTCCCGCCATGCTACGCCGCTGCTATTATTCGGCAGCACTAACAAAATATACACTGAAAAACAGCACCCTGATGCAGCATTCGAATCCATTTGAAAAAAACACAGTTAATCACGAACAATGTACATGTGTACCAGTGTTTACGCACTTTTTCATAAATGTACAAAAATAAAAATATCATCACATAAAAACTCTTGAACGCAAAATAACTGCCAGGAAAACAATATTTTATATGCTATAAAAGGTTTCTAATTTTTTGACGTGACAACGTCTTATAATTCGATAGAGCCGGCTGCACGCACGAAAAAACATGACTCATGAGTCGTTCTGAGGCGTTCCATGAAGTGCAAGCGAGAGCGCGGAACGACCGACAAAGAAGCACAATCGGCCTTGGCGTTTGTTGTCACGTTGAACTATCGTCAGTAAACCGACTTTACAGACAACCATTTTTTTTGAAGTGAAAACTTCTTTAGCGGCGCTGGGTGGGTAAAAACTTTCAAACTCGCGTCAGGGTCACGTGACGTCGAAAAAGCGTAAGATCTTATTTAATTTTTATACATTGCTCGTAAAACAAGAGACGACAAAAGAACACACTTGCGGTCACGCGACGTATGACTCAAACAATTAAATAGTGTTGTGGCGACATGACGTGACGATGACGTGGCGACATGACGTGACGATGACGTGGCGACATGACGTGACGTGACGATGACGACGAAGCCAACGAAGACACAGACACATTCGCGCTTGCGCGATGACGTGACGATGACGTGGCGACATGACGTGACGTGACGATGACGACGAAGCCAACGAAGACACAGACACATTCGCGCTTGCGCGAATGTGTCTGTGTCTTCGTTGGCTTCGTCGTTGTGTCACATTCGCGCTTGCGCGAATGTGACACAACGACATGACACAATCACAATGACACAGACACATTCGCGCTTGCGCGAATGTGTAACACAATCACAATGACACAATCACAATGACACAGACACATTCGCGCTTGCGCGAATGTGTCTGTGTCAGTGTGTCTTCGTTGTCTTCGTTGTCGTCGTTGTGTCACATTCGCGCTTGCGCGAATGTGACACAATGACATGACACAATCACGACTGTGGTTATATTTTTGAAGTGAAAACTTAAAAGTGAAAACACAACGTTAATATTGAAGTTTTCACTTCTGCCGGCACTCCCGGAGTGCTAGCTTTTTTTATTGATGCATAGGTAATCCTAGAATAATATGTAAAGTACCAGCTGGGCATACCTCAGCTGTGTCTAAGTTGAGAACACACGAAAGCCGTTTCTCGTGTCGAGACGTAACGCTAACAAACGCAATTTTTCATACAACACATTATTTTTCTTGTTACACGTTGTTCTTGATTCTTGGATGTTGTTATGCTGGATGTGTCAAACAAAGAATTGAGATAATTATGAAACAACAAAGTGCTGACTAAGTTATACAAACTTGGTGGATCTTGAATGTGCTCTTATTTATTGTTATTTCTTACTGATTTAGATAGTTATACATATTTATTTAGGTTAGTTTGAACGTTGAACAATTATGAATGTTTGCCAACTCATATAATGTTTGTTCTTGGAAATCAAGTTTTTATTGTAAAGATTTATTTTAAACATAGGATTATTTTATTCATAAACACACTTACGAATATTCATATCAGATTATTTATTTATTTATTTATTATAATCAGAATTTAGAATAAAAAAATAATCAAAAAAATAGTTTTCATATAAAGGTTACTTATTAGTAAGATTATTTTATCAAAAAAAATCCAAAACAGTCAAGCATACAAAAACCTTAATCTATTCTTAATAGCCAAACAGTTCCACAAGATGGCGCTGTTTAGGTATAGTTTATATGAAAGTCGCAAAGTGATAATACATTATAGAAACTGCAACATCCAGTGTATTTATTTCGCACTGGGTTTGTGTAGTAACACTACATTATTCCTTTAAAAGCAAAAACGTTATATATTCTAACACTACGCGTACGTTTAATTAAGCGTAAAATATTTTGGAGCCAAATTTAAAAAATACTAGAATAGGTACCTTAAATTAATTATGTCATTACTTCGTTTAAAAAATCATTTTTGCTTGGCTGATCTAAGCCATACAGATTTATATAATAGATTTTTATGTCATACAGATTTAAAGCTTAACAGCTTCATTTTAAGGATTATTTTCGCTTGGATCAGTTTCGATTTCTGGGGGCTTTCTGTCAAAGACTTAGTTCAATACAATCACGAGGTTCACTTTGAAGTGAAACACATAAAAGCTCAGATTAAGATTATTATTTTCGCATCTTCGCCAAAAACCCTAAGATTACAGGGGGGCTATCCAGCAAGGGGAAACTTGCGTGACCGATTATCCTTTCAGTTGCAGTTCAGTTTTCGATGTAACTCATCAGTATTCCGTGGCATTTTTGTGGACTGACGTGACTGAGATTCATAAAATTATAACTGAACTGTTAAAAAGGACGTTAACGCCACGGTTTAGCACGTGGCCTACCTGATTTGAGCATGGCCTACCTGATTTAAGCATGGCCTACCTGATTTTTAGCTAGTTCTATCAAACGGTATGCAAATCGATCATTAAAAATATCAATAAAAGATTAAGACGAAAACTGAACTGCAATTTGATCAAATAACAGTTCAAAAACATTTCAGTTGTCAGGATACCCCCCCAGGGTCGATATACTTGAGCCATTTTGAAATGAAAATCTGGTTATCTCCTTTGGAAGGACAAGATAAAAGGATTGAGTTTTCAAGAGGGTCAGGTAAGAAGTTTTTGACAAGAAATTCATTCAGATTAAATGCTTAGGGAAGTTTGGCTTTATTTGCAAATATTTTGGAGCCTAAGGTATATAAAGGTACAAAATTGATAAGGCGTTACTTGTTTTATGCGTTAACCAGACAAACAGAATACCACAAAAATCTGTTTGAATCATTTAGAACCATCATCGTATAATATTATAAAAATTCAAGAGCCTACAAAGTTACATAAATCAAGATTTATTTATTTATTGTGTAACAAAATCCACAGCTTTTAGATTAAAAAGAAATAAACTAATTTACAATACAGACAGCCAAAAACGGATTAACATTTTTAGAATTTAACATGCACTTAACTAAAAAATCGACCGACAGTCACTATTTATAGTAATAACAATAAAAAGTAGTTAGTTGTAAATAAAGTAGTAGTAGGTAAGATAAGATAAGATAAGAAATCAATAATGTCTTAGTAAAATTTTATTATGATCATATTTAGTAAAAATTATTTCAGAATGCGAAGAGTGCATCAATGGAGTGTCTCATATAAACTATGAAAAAAACATTTTTTTAACTATAATTATAAATAATTGAAATGTCAACAAATATCCAAAATAGTTTTTTGTCAATATGATCAATTTTCCTTTTTACTAACGGGTCCGTGCACCTTCTAAATCATTTTACATTTATATAACTTATTTATGTTTTCGTCCTAAAAAACTGTTGATCGCAGTGCAAGGCCTCACAGCGCACGTCTATTCTTAATCTATCCAGCTACTATAAACTGATTTATGCTACTGTTAGCTTAATAAAGCTAGCAGTTCCACAACATTTTGTAATAAAATTAAAATCATAAAGCTTTTGTCAGTCTCAAAAGAGTATTTTTAATATCATTCAATTTATGTATCACCTGAGAACAAAGGATTTTGTCACAAAGAACTTCCACCAAAAATCTCCTTGAGCCAGTATAAAAATAAACATTTTCATAATTCCATAATAACATTAACATAATCTTCTCAAAGCATGGCGTACAAAAGTTGTGATGCTCACACAATAAGCATTGCTATAATATATCGCGGAAGTTGTGGAACACATCAGTGTTAATGTATGTTTACACTATACAAGTGAACGGGCTAGTTATTTAGTCAGTACTTAGCTTGGTTGTTAGTAGCTCTCCCTGCTCTGCTGTGGGTATGATTCCCAAAGCGAAAAAATGTTTGCATTATGAATTCTTAAGTTTGTCCTGCGTATGGTTCTCAATTTGCATTCTAGTTCCCATTTAGTTCCCATAGTACAAGATTTAGACATACATATGTGAAATATTTCTATTATATTTATTTATAACAACTCGCACTGTCTAAACAAAGCTTAAGGTTTCTTCATATCATGCCGCTAAAGCCTTCCTTCTTAGTACTTACATGTAATGAATGTATCACTTCAATTCATAAAATTGGACTTAATTAAATTAATATAATAAATGAAAATTGACGGCGTAGCAACGCATTTATTTTTAATTGTATAAAATGTTATAAAATATTTTTGCTGGTCTAGATGTACAGTAATCTTTTCTCGATGGGCATCGAACCCACGGTTCACAGCATGGACAGCAAAGCTACTACCAACTAAGCTATGACGTTGTCAAACAAATCCAACATAACCTTTGTTTTTCAACGTTCTTAATAATCTACGTAAAAAAATATCTACTGAAAGCCTAACCTTTCCTTAAGATTATAAAGAAAACTTGACTTACAAAAATGACAAAACGGAATGAAAATATACACTCTTTCAAGGTAACAGAATAAATCTAATAATGGCAATTTACATTTCCACACCATTTAGGGTTCCGTAACGAACGGGTCAAAATAGAAACGGCCTGTGTATTTATCTGAGAAACTACACAGGCTAGACTTTTGTGATACGGCAGTTAAAACATCTTAAACTTTAAATCTATAGAAATGTTAATAACAGTATTTTTTAATGTAAACGGGATATTTACCATGATTTGTGAGTCAAATATTATAACGTTAATTATTTTATGTAAGTACGTAAATTATAATCATTCACAAATCAGGTGTGGTTATCTTGAATCTAGTGGTTTGTTGGGGTTCCAATTTCAAATGTTTAATTTCGAACCCGTTATTTACGCTTACACTTTACACTTGACTGTATTTTACGCACTCGCAACGAATTTAGCTTTGTTTTCTCATAGGATTATATTTGGAAGTGTTTTATTACTTTAGAGGTAATAAAAGAGTGTGTTTGTGCTTCGGAGGTGATTTGTGAGGTAAAAGCTGGTAAAAGGAGTTCTGATTGCGTCCTGTGATTTATGTGTCGTGTTGTTAGAGTTTGCAAAGGAAGCTGTTTTTGTGAACACTGAATATGTACCGAAACTCGAGATACTCGGAATTAGAAAATGTTTTTATTTCGTTTGAGTATATAACATAAGTACTTGCAATTTTTCGTGCAGCTGAGACTTAATAAGACGTCCTAAATATAGGTAAGTATTTATCTTAGGTATTTTTAAATTTTACCACCCCTGCTTGTGTTATTTCTTTTGTGGCTATGTACTTGTGTATGGTGTATAATAAATATTTTTTCATTTTCATCTTGAAAAATACCCAAAATATTTTTTGATAAGTATCTATCGTTATAGTAGGTATTTGATGCTGCTTTCTACGCTATGGGTTTGTAGGTTCAAATCCAACAAGAACAAATATTTGTGTAATGGAATTATAGCAGATCACGCCACTGATGACGCGCTCAGGACAATAGGCAGCGGCGAGCGACGGCCCAGCCGTATAATGCAGTAATAACAAATTCTGTGAAAGTAAATTTATATGCGAGTATTTATGTGGGGTTAATTAATAGACCCCATAGAATCTTAGATTTTTGTTTTATGTTTCGGATTCATAGGATTTGCATTTCAGTGGATAATATGTACCTATGTTAATTACTTTTTTCCACAAATTTAAAATTTTCTTAGTAATTACTTAGTTTTTCAATGCGAAAAGACTATCTCAACGAGTAAAAAAAACGCATTAAAAATATTTTTAAATAAAATATCTTTCTGTGGAATATTCCGCCATAGTCGGATGAATTCTTTAATATTGCGAGATTAACGGGAGAAAAACGGGTGTAAAGTCAAATATAGCCAGAACGGCTGCGAAACAGCACAGTTTTGCTACCAACTCATCAGAACTGGCTTAAATCATAAGATTATAGCGTTTTTCAAAAAATACGAGGTAAGTCATGGTGCAAATAATGTTTTTTTTTCAAGTTTTCATACATACATTTTTATATAACTTAGCTACATATCTACCTTTTCAAAAATTGTATAGATTAGTTTTTAATTTGGGTAAATAAAAATCTTATTTTATCGAAATTGCAATGCCTTAAATATCAAGATGTCATCAAAAGCAGGAAGTGGCAATTCCTGCTTTTGATGACATCTTGCTATTTAAGACATCGCATTGCATCCATTAACTAAAGTTACCTAAATCTCATGTACCTGTCACTTTAACGACATTTGTGTCATCAATCGAACGAGCAAGAAACTTACAACCAAATTCTTTTCCATATTTTATGAGATCTTACTCTAGTTTTAGATTAATATTTTGCTGTTTTTTTTAAAAAGGCCACCTATGTATAATGTCTATAATGTTATTTCATTATTGTAATCTATAAATGTTAATTTGTTAAAACGAAGGAAATTGATTATCGAAAAACAGTGGTAATATCCTCTCTCCGCTTATACCTTACACCAAAACAAAATTTAATCCTCTGCTTCTCACTGTGATACAAAATAGCACGAGGCTTTTAAATCTAACAGATAACATAGCCTCTATCACAACATACATAAGATCCATATTCCTTTGATCATCGAAATATCGTCTACAAATCTAGCTTGTATAGCAATGTGTGTAAGAACCATATTCCTTTGAGTAATTTGAGCTCGTATGGTTTGCTTCTGCAAGGATTACCAGTGATGAACAGTAATGAGTTTTGACATTTGCCTCAGCTGAAATGTAACCTTTGCCGGTATTCGTTTGTTTTTTATGTAGCTGTCAATGTCAAAGTAGTTTTGTCAACAAATTGAAAATAATCTTCCGTACAGTGCCACTTAACTGTTCAGGTAGACAAAATTGGAACTACATTCCGCTTTCAGTTTTTGTCTAGTGTGTGAGTGCTTATTGCATATTGTTCGATTGAATTATGAAAAGTGATTATGTAGCTCTGCTTAGCTTGGGGCTTGATGATGTTGTGTGGATGGTCCAGTATTAGATTAGCATTAGATAGATATCATCATCATAATCATTTCAGCCCGTTGGCACCCACTGAGTATAGGCCTCTACTTTATTACGTCATTCTTTCCGGTCCCTTGCTCATCCACTTCATACCTCGTTATAATCCAGTTAAAATTAACCGTGATTGCTTGCAGACATTTGTGGTCGAATCCTAAGGTGACATAAGATATGACATCTCCGAGGTACGGAACTCCAATTTAGGGTTAATTATTGGAAACAATGTTCGGCTTAGTCAATAGAATACTGATTGACTTGATTTTTTTATTTAGTCTGTTTTATGAAACTGATGAACAAAATTACCTTATATTTATGTTAGCTCGTTACATTGTTAATGATAAAAACTAGCTATTATTTTATTGTAATAATTTTTTAAGTTATAACTTTAAAAAACTTTATAAGTATTAATAGTAAATACCGTAGTAACTATGTGCTATGAAATGTTTCTATAACATAAATATTTGTTCTGTGTCTGGGTGTTTGTATGTATTCTATGTATATATTTATAAAAAAATGTATATTAGCATTCCATATCTATATATCTAGTTTCCATAGTACAAGCTATGCTTAGTTTGGGAGTAGAATGTGATGTGTGAAAAGTCCGTGAATATTTATTTCATTAAAACTTTTGTTTTTTCTATGTACGTGTAATTTACTTTATACCTTTTGTTTCATTTTAATTAACTTTTCGTAACTGGTTTTTATACACCCTATATACAGATGTCATAAACAATATTGCCGCAACGAGTTTACATAGTAAGTAGTTTCATAGCCAAGAAAATGGTTTTAAATAATAAAAGCCTTTAAAGCTCGGAACATAAACACATATTTTATGAAAATTTTGTAAGCGCTTCTGAAAATATGCTACCATCTTTGTTTCAAGTAAATTCCTAGGGAAATATCTATACTTAGTTACAATTTCAAAGTATTTTTTTGATAATATTTTTTAACGGAAAAAAACATGGTGGGTTATTAGGTCTATTATAATAAAAACCGGT
The DNA here is from genome assembly GCA_932527185.1 of Ecliptopera silaceata. Classification (NCBI taxonomy): domain Eukaryota; kingdom Metazoa; phylum Arthropoda; class Insecta; order Lepidoptera; family Geometridae; genus Ecliptopera; species Ecliptopera silaceata. The sequence goes on along the minus strand of OW052205.1, from coordinate 1,522,372 downwards.
CAAGTGCGAGCTAAGTGTTGTACCAGTGTTCGAGGTTCCTTTTGCAAATGTGAAAACAAATAGTGATACTTTTCAGTTTTTATGAAAATTTTATGAAAATATATAATAAATTTTATGAAAATTTTGTAAGCGCTTCTGAAAATATGCTACCATCTTTGTTTCAAGTAAATTCCTAGGGAAATATCTATACTTAGTTACAATTTCAAAGTATTTTTTTGATAATATTTTTTAACGGAAAAAAACATGGTGGGTTATTAGGTCTATTATAATAAAAACCGGTCAAGTGCGAGTCGGACGAACGGTTTCTTACAAAAAATCATGAAAAAACGCAATGTAAATATTTCACAATAGACGTTTTAGTTAACTAAAAAATTCATTGCAAATTACAATATTGTCTTTGTCCCTTTAGTATGTTCTAAAATATATTGCTACGTAACTTTGCATGATCGTACAAGCTAATGGCCGATTTACACTCTGATAAGTAGAACTAAGCGAGTGTACTATTACTATCTGAGTGTAAAATATGTATGTTGTTGTTATTAAAGTAGTTTTGTATAATGTCATCAGCATTGTTTAACATGAGTAACTTATAAATTTATTTTATTGCATAAATTTATCGTATAAATAAGTTTTTTGTTCCATATAAATATATTATATAATCCAGTTGTAATTTTAAAATAGAATAGAATAGTTACCTTTATTATTATATAAAGGTATTTAATAGATTGTATCGTAAAAGTGATAAAAAATTGCGTCTATAATTTTAAGCAGCACGATATTTACTCAGTGTTATAAAATTATAGCAATTTTACTCTAATTTAAATGTCAATAAAGTTCATTTTACAATAAAACAGGGTAAGGTTTATTATACTAGTAGTTTCTGAGAAAATTCTGAACGGGTCTAAGCTGTCAAAGCTCGTATTTTCTGAAGCAAAAATAATAAAATAGCGCATTCTATTGCTGAAGAATGGACATAGCAAGGTTTCATTATAAAACGTTTGTAGAAAAGATAAATGACGACTTAAAATAAATAAAATATTCATGGACAATTCTCACATCACTCATTAGTTCCAAACTAAGCAAAGCTTATATGGGAACTAGATTGCTGATACAATACTTATATCTTTTTTTGTAAATACATACATAGAATACATAGTGACACCTAGCCTCAGGATAAATATTTATGTTGATCACACAAACGTTTGCTCTGGGTGGCAGTCGGCTTTCCATGCTATGGGTCGTGGGTCTCTAAAAAAAATCGTATTAGGTTCATCCGTTCGGAAGCTAAGATGCCACAGACAGACAAACAAACACCCTGACACACCAAAATTAAAACCTTTGTTTTTGTTTCATAGATTAATAACAAAGCAAATAATATGTATATACATCTGTAGGACCACCAAATTGAAATTTAATTGGTGAACTGAACATTTGTTACAAGTTTTTTAACGAACACTGGAAACTGCTGTAGTTTAAACTGTGTTGCAGTATCCAGTACCCAACCTTTGACAAAGAGGAGACAGGCGTTCACTACGTGTTTAGTACCTACTATGACTAATAGTAACATCCCGGCCTTTTTCTCTCGTAGATTAAAAATAGTACTATAACTAATAGTAACAAGGTTTATAGTACTAACGCAAATAGTATATACAGTGTAAATACATCTTCAGGACCATTACGTTAATCTCTCTCGTAACATACTAGTACCCAACGAGGTGTAAAACTGCGCACGGCAAAATTCACGAATTTCAGCAAATTCAGAAACAATACTGAAATCCAGGGACTTAGTCTATCTAAGCAATGCCTGTAGTTAATAAACTTTATGGTATTTATAGCATTATATGCATAGATATAATATATAAGTATTTTACAAGCTTTGGTTCATTTGGGACTAGAGCGTGATGTTTAGAATGTCTATGACTATTTATTTATTTTACTTTTAAGTAGGTTCTTTGCACAGCAGCCTCAAAGAGCGCGTTTGAAGAGCCGAAAAAGTTTTTTGCGCTCCACAACAGCCACTGATCGCCAGCCAGCCACACTCAGGGTCACGCTCTGGAAAAAAGTACAACCAGCTCCATCTGGGTTTATCATGGAAGAACATCTGCCTCCAGGACGTGACCTTCCATGGCCAGTGTGGAGGTCGATAAACCGACTCCGGACTCAGGTCGGTCGAAGCAGAGAGAATATGTGCAAATGGGGTTTCCGCGATCCTGCACTTAGCCAATGCGACTGCGGGGACCCCATCCAAACGATGTCGCACTTGCTCGTTTGTCCCTTGTGCCCTACCACCTGCACAAGGCTGGACCTCATTAACGCCACAAATGAGGGAATAGAAGTGGCTAAGTTTCATTCGAGCTTGGTTTGAAGTTGTCATTGTACCCATAGACACGTAAGAAGAAGAAGTAGGTTCTTGGTGAAATATTTAAATTAATTTTCAACATTTTTGACACATACCTAGTAGTTATCAAATAAGTAGGTAATTTCTTGTCCGTTCTTCTATGCGCTGGTTGCGTGGTCCCTAGAATCACCTAGTGTATAAGACGATTCTAAATTGATCTTTGTGATTTTACAGAATAAAGATTAATTGATTCAAATTTTAAATTATCAGTCATCTTGTTCCCATAGTACCAGCTCTGCTTATTTTGGGACTAGAGTGAAATGTGATGTGTGAAATGTCCATGAGTAGTAATTAAAAAAACGATCAATTTTTGATCCGCAAATAATAAGTATAATTTTTGACAGTCTCTAAAAAAAACTAGATAGGAATTTTTAACTATAATATTATTCTTATAATACAATAAAATGATTTAATGGAATCCCCCATCAATATAAGATGTCTCAGTTATACTTGAGAAAGTTTTGATAGCAACGATTACTTCATTTTATAGATGTCCGGTAACTATGACGTCATATCGTCTGAAGTTAAGATGTTATGTAATAAAACCAACATAACCATAATAATTTCAGATTACATAAAATCAAAACGTATTTCATACGTTGTATGAAATATATTGGGTTCTTAACAGGCGTCATTTGTCAGTTGGTATAAGCTCTGCTTTCCGTGCTGAGGGTCGTGAGTTCAATTCCCATCACGAACAAAACTTTTGTCAAGTCAAACTTCCGTGTGTTTTGTGTCTCCGTGTGGCTATATACACTATATTATTAAAAAATATCTTATCAGCAATCCGGTTCCCATAGTCCAAAATTCGCTAAGTTTGGATCTAGATGGCGTTGTATGTAATTATATTGAGTTAGTAGGTTTATCTTATTACTTTAAAGGTTCTAAACCTTCTTAAAAACCTTTTTAGAACTTACTCATTTTATTTTAACAATTGTCTTTGAAAACCAATATGTAATGTTTCTAAAGACATGGTTACAGAAATGTAGTTTAAAATTGTTGCACCAAACACTAAATGCCATCAAATTTTGAACAGCAAGCATTCCAGTAGGTAACTGTAGGTATTTTGACTTGAATTCCTAACCATGTACAACGTCTTAAAGCTTTCTCACAAAATGGTGGACGCCATATCACTACCGATACTGTAACCGACATTTTTTTTTTTAATAAATGAAAACTCCTTTTTATCAAAAAGTTGTGTCACATTATGTTTGTTGACACATATATAGGTTTTTATTTTGAGCTGTGAATATACGGTCTATGGCATTATTTTTAAACAAAGCTAAGAATCGAAACATATTTAAACATAGTAAAAATAAATATTTTTAACGATGTTCAAAAATGTAAGTATTTTAATCAGCAATTTTTCCGCAGTACTTTGTTTAGTGACGCTAATTAAAAATGTCCATACTAATAATGAGTTTTTTTAAAAATAACTAATTAAAACCACGTAAAAGCTATCCGGATGTGCCCTAAAGTGCTTCGTAAAAAATATGTGACTTTGATATAATTATAAGCGGTAATTTTTATAGTAGGTAAGTATGAGTAGCAATTTATATCTAAGTATTTTATTAATTTACTGCTGAACGTCATATTCAAATATGACGAGCATAATCAACCTATATCAGTCCACTGCTGGACGTAGGTCTCTCCCAAGACGCGCCACTGAGCCCGGTCTTCGGCTCTTCTCATCCAGTTTTTGCCAGCTACACTCGACTCGCTCTATCTCCAGGGCGTCCTACACTACACAGTAAATCCGGTAGTCTAAACTAATATTATAAAGAGGAAAGATTTGATTGTTTGTTTGTTTGTTTGTTTGCATCGAATAGGCTCCGAAACTACTGGACCGATTTCAAAAATTCTTTCACTGTTGTGAAGCTACATTATCTGTGCTGAACATAGGCTATATTATATTTTCAAAAAAATTAGGGATCCTTACTAAAACTTCAATTATGTAACCCAAGGTGTATAAGAAATTCCTTACATCGCGTGCGCTGCGGAAACTATTGATGATAGAAAGAAATTATGTACTACAATTTTGTAGAACACATCATCATCCACAAAAAAGTCAGAGACAGCATATGTCTAACTATTATAGATATGTCATAATAAGTGTTTTAATATCAAAAAAATATAATTAAAATGACGACGCCAGAAAACGTTCTATATTTGTACTTAGGTATTAATCCTTATCTAAATAAATTACTTTAAAATTAAGACTGCTTCAATACCTTTCTATTATGTACTTTTTAAATTATTGAATTCGGACATTCCATTCGAAAGATATCACGAGTTCAAAAATGTAAGTACTTATTAGAAAAAAGTCAGTGGGCGCCGCCGCGCCGCTGCCGGTCACGGGAGTATATGCGGGGGGGTTACATACTATAGGGTCTATATTTTTTATCATTTCGAAAATACATTTATACTGAGTAACATATTAGCTATATTATAATGATATTTTTTTATATAGGCTACCCGTGCGAAGCCGGGGCGTACCTACTACTAGTAAATTAATAAAACTACTTGTACCGCTATAAAACAGCCGTTAATTCTAAACCAGTAGCTCTACCATGAGTTTTTACTATACCTACTATACTATACTCGCTAGCGTTTGTAGTTAAAAAAATGTATGAAGATTTGTACAGCGCCTCTAGCGGATAGTTGGGTACTGAAATTCGTAATACTAATATTTACGTAACTACTGTAGTAAAGTCAGGCGACTTTACTATGACAACTCATGGTAGAGGTACTGAGCTTCACGAGAAATTCTAAGTTACCCGTTCACACACATTCAGGACACAGTAACCTTATCTTACAAGGAGCTTTAGAATTTAATTCTGCTTCCACTGCGCGATGTCGGCACACGGTGCACGAACTATAGCTTTCTTGTATAGCACCAGTTTTTTGACGTGACAACGTCTTATAATTCGATAGAGCCGGCTGCACGCACGAAAAAACATGACTCATGCGGCGTTACCTCGCTCTGAGGCGTTCCATGTAAGGCTTGAAGTGCAAGCGAGAGCGCGGAACGAGCGACAAAAAAGCACAATCGGCCTTTGCGTTCGTTGTCACATTCAACTATCGTCAGTAAACCGACTTTATAGACAACCATTTTTTTTTTAAATAATAAAATAAATATTACTCACGGACTTTTCACACATAATACTCTAGCCCCGAATCAAACAAAGCTTGTACTATGAGAACTAGATTGCTGATAGAATACTTGAATACATTTTTTTTGTAAATATATACTTTAATTATGTTACATAGAAAAACCCAGAAACAGAACAAATATTTATGTTCAACACACAAATATTTGCTCTGGATGGGAATCGAACCCACGACTCACAGCATGGAAGGTAGAGCTACTACCAACTGAGCTGTGACGCATGCTAAAATTAATGCGGGTAGTCTAGAACAAATTGTATTAAGATTGGCGCCATTTTATTTAGAAAGTTATTAGAAATAAAAAAAATATGTTTTTTTTATTACTTTTAAACTGAAATTTGATAACTTCAAAACCAATGCTCGAGGTACAACAAACCGGACACCGAAAACAGACAGTTTATTCCATAATATATTTTTAACAAAACTGCAACAATCTTTTAGATACTATTCGAAACCTATAGTACCTACACTAAACTCAGTAGTAGCTCTGCCTGCTATGCTTTTAGTACTGGGTTTGATTCCCAGATCAAACATTTGTGTAACGAACTAATGTTTGTTCTGCCTCGGTCTCTGTGCGGGTAGTTTTGGTACCGTGAAAGCTTATGTATTTCCAAAAAAATATTTTTGTATCTTGGGTACGCTTCCGATTGGTACTGATTTGGATCAGTTGAACTATCTATAGTTCGTTTGCGACGGTCTGTAGATAGCTCAACTGTTTCTTATGTATTTTATATGCCAATGTACATTTTGTAAATACTGTATAGTCGCAACAAAAAATGTATATTGGTAAGTATTTAATTCCTATAGCTTTGCTTAGTTTGGAAGTAACTGATTATAATATCCGTGAATATTTATTTATTACATACAATTGCTGCAGTTGACTGTACAAAGTCTGGATAAAGCTGTTGGCACTAACAATGCCAGAAACAGCGATCTAGATCCAAGACTTGATTAGCCAAAACACATTTGCATAGGATTTTCAACCCTAAAACAACTGGAGTAGATGTGCATATTGTAAACATTTACAACTTAACATGTAAGTGCATGCGATTTTAAAGCAAGGCGGTTTGAATATAAAGCTTAGTTTGGTATGACTTTAACAGAATCGAGAGATAACTATGGTTCAGAAATAATTCTAAAAATGGTAACTTAACTATTTATTGTATATCATTTTGGTGTACTTTGGGTGACAATAAACTCGTATCTTTTCTTGTTTTTCATAGACATTAATTTGATTTTAACTTTGGTCGAAAGTTAAACTGTATATAATTAGCAAATAAAAAAAAATCTTGTGGAATTGAACTCAATTTAGACATTTGCTCCTCTTGGGGTCGAGACTAGGTCCGTAGAGTACCGAACTCCGGGTATTTAAAATAATTTCTGGGCGTCTAGTCGCAGTGACGCGTGGCCCAGCGTATCAGCATTGCTATTCAGCGCGGCAATGCAGACGGTATCTTGGGTACGCGACAATTGGTACTGATTTGGATCAGTTGAGCTATCTATAGATCGTTTCCAACGGACTGTAGATGGCTCAACTGTAACTTATGTATTCTATGTTATTATTGTAAATACTGTAATAAAGATATTTCCTTTGCAATAACGTGGTTATTTGCATAAAGTCATCATTAAACTTTTAATATTTTTTAACTCGAGTCCATTCGTTTGTGCCAAAATTTTTAAACTTTGTTTAATTATGAAGAACGATTATTCACTTTATTATTTGTTTTGGCAACGACAACTAACCCAACCAGGGTTAACCAGTGTTTTTATTTTGTGGTTCCCGTATTTTAGCGTTCGTCTTTTGTATGTCATCATCATCATCATCATCAACCTATTGCAGTCCACTGCTGGACGTAGGTCTCTCCCAAGACGCGCCACTGAGCCCGGTCTTCGGCTCTTCTCATCCAGTGTTTGCCAGCTACACTACGCAGATCGTCGATCCATCTCGCCGGAGGGCGTCCTACACTACGCTTGCCTAAACGCGGTCTCCACTCCAGTATCCGTTTGCTCCAACGGTTGTCGGTTTGTATGTATAATTTGTAAATTTTAAGTTTTTGTGCCACAAAAAATATTAAATAATGTGATTTTGGTATAGAATATTTTATAAGAAAATATTTAATTGAAGACTTATACATAGATGTATTAATAAGCCGTTATTTTTAATAGCATTCTTGTCTACGAAAACCGTTCTTATGTTTGACCTAAGAGGCCGTTAAATCTCAAAGGTACTAAGGTCTAACCCTCTATTTTATAAAAAGTTAGCGTTGATATAAGTCATCATTACATATGGTAATCAATACTTCAAGTCTGCGCTATTTTTTTATAAGATAGACCGTTAATCTTTTGGTTTCTTAAAATTATAAATAAAAATGAGATATTTTTCTCAAAGAAACCCACTTTAGAAATATCTCTTTTTTTTCTCTAAAGATTTCAATTTTCTCACCTTCTGAGAATCACAGTGAGAATATTATTATATCGTCCCATTTCCCAATATAATAAGCAGCTGTTCCCGATAGCCCTATAACCACTATACGCTTTTGTCCCAAAACGTACAAACTGTTATTCAATCTGTATCTAAACTGGCGGACCATTACTTTGGTCATTCTTAGATAGCGTCGCCGTCATCGCTAAATATTTTGTCAAATTGTTCTTTATTTTTCAAGGCTTAGGGTCACGTATAGGCTAAAAATGCATCATTTGCTGTATGACTTAGATGGTTTTTTAAGCTATTGCATAGCTTCTATCGCAGGCCTTGAGCGTGGAGACCTTTACCGCGGCAGTCATTTTGCTGGATTACGCGTGCGCAGTGTTAGGTTATTTTCGTTCGGTATTTTCGTTACGGAATTTCTGGATTCGGACTCCACGCCCAAGGCCCGCGATAGAAGCTATGCAATTGCCACACGTCTTTTTTTGTATTTAATTTTTTGTATACTAGACTTTATATAGCTACACTTAAAGTTGATATTAGTACTAACAGGATTGTTACAACTTAGAGTGAAACATCTTCACTTAGCTCATTTTAAAATAGATCTAATGGCTTAGTAAAACTGTTGGTGCTTATAACCAGTGTAAAGCAACAATCGTCTAAAACGACAACGTTTGCAAATCTCGCTCAAAGAGAGCAGGCAGAGCCTCTAGCGGATTGTTCCAAAACTTACTATCGGCAAAACAAATCCGAGGGCTAAGCTCGAAGACACGTAAACAAAATTTGAAATTCACAGCGCTCTAACGCCTCAACGTTCGACAACAAAACTAAAGTTTACGAGCAATGTATCTCACTCACGTCACTATTTCGATACGTTTACGATAGTCGTGCTCTCTTCCCAGCGCACTGTACCTCTACCATGAGTGGTCACAGTAAAATCGCCTGACTTTACTACAATAGTTACGTAAATATTAGTATTACGAATGTTAGTACCCAACTATCCGCTAGAGGCGCTGTACAAATCTTCATACATATTTTTAACTACAGACGCTAGCGAGTATAGTATATATAGTATAGTAAAAACTCATGGTAGAGCTACTGTTGACATTAGTCCATTTACACTGCCCTTTCTGTAGTGTAACAAAAATCAGAGTACCAGTTTATATACTCACGTTGATGTCGATCGGTATATACCGGTCATCGCTTTGAGGAAACAAAGCTTTCAGCTATAATTAGATTCGGAACCCCAGGGGTCCGTCTAATACCAGCTAAAGGTATCCATGTTCGAGTATTTGTTATCGTTAAAATTTAATACGTCAATATTGATAGGCTTATGGCGACTCCCGACGGCTTATAATGTAAAATTAGTGATTTTTTTATTAAATTATATGGATTTATTTGTGAAAAGAATTATAGTTTAGCTGGTGTTTGTGCGTTTTGTGGTGTGGGTTTGATGCGCTTAATGCATACTGAGAACAAAAAAAATATAATTTATTAAATAAAATCACAAGAAAAATTTAGAATCGTCTTACATACTAGGTACATACGTGCCAGTTCCACGCGATCAGAGCCTAGAAGAACGGGCAAGAAACTTAAACTAAAAATTTGAAGTTTAGTTTGATAGCAAAACGCTAACGCAAACGCTATTTATTTGTATGAGCTACTGTGTTTAAACGTACAACCCGTGCAACTTAACTGCGGACTACACGCCGTGACGTCATTGTGTGACGACTCACTCGCATTCGTTCGACGAGGATGAAGGCGAATGGGCGAGCGTGCGGAGACGCATTGTTGTATGTAGATAAATTTCTAACAAACTATTGTCAATAATTTTTAGCTTTTGCAACACCAAGCTGAACATTAAAATGAGCTTATTTTTAATTGCTGTTCACCATTTCAAGACAAAATATATACGTATAGAAATTTCTCCAATAACATCTGTCAAAGAGTTTTAACTTGGAAAGTTACCAGAAGCCGTTGGGTGCCGTACCAGTCGTTTGAAACTTATAATTTATAATATTTATAAAATATCTAATAAATTTAATAAATAGTGGAGCTAGAATAGTATGTTGTTACCTGGAAGAGATCGCTCATAGCGATAAGGCTGCCTATTGTGCTTCACTTAAAAGATAAATTTAGTACAATAAGAAATATTTCATGTATGTGTGTGTGTACAATAAAGAGTTTTTTTATCTATCTATGAGTTATTAGCGTTTCAACTTCAAACTATATAATTTGCTGACTGTCATCTTACATTGTGTGTGTCTGATAATTAAATTTAAACCATCATTACTATATTTTTAAGCTTAATATTCAATACCATGTCTTCAAATTTTCGTGGTAAAACTACAAATATGTATTTTATTGTAACATACCGTTACAGGGTAATTGTGGTTGCACGAATTTGGTGCTTATAGCCGTGGATTAAGGTTTAATTGCTTTGCGCGATTAAGGTGCGATTTGGGAATAGGGTATTATCAGGATTTTCGATGATTATGTTATGAAGATAATCTCTGTTTAGAGTTAAGCCACAAATATGTTATAATCTTGTGTTATATGTTAAATTGATGTTGGTATTGAAACCACAGTGTTTGACATTTGTCATAGGTTGGTATCGCCTCCCACGCTGTTGGTAGTGGGTTCGATGAAATAGTCTAACAAATAATGTTCGAACTTTGACATGTAGCCGAATTGTCAGGAAAATTTAAAATCTAGGTAATTAAAATGATTAGGAACTAAATGAAATATAAAAATCATTTCAATTAAATGTTTTTCTAACCATGCAAGAATTCTTCTATTTGATATGCTGTGAACATGATTTGTTGCTCTTTATAATTGTTTTTGATAAATAATTTTCTATATAAACCATATTCAAAACCAAAACTTTAAGTAATCTTCTTAAAATAACAGCAATTTATATCAATTATATGACTTTCAGAGTTTACGTTTTAGTAACTTTATCTTATCTCCCCAAGAAGTACAATAAATTCTTATTCTGTTGTGTTAAAAAAACACTATATATTAATTAGAACAACATCTGTTTTCAAGTCACAAATCAAAAAAGCCTGAAGCAGATGCCCACCAAATGCGACCAAACGAACGTTTTGCTAATTAAAATCGGAACTTGGAGTTCCAGAGGCACTCGGGATCACCCCAGCAATTTGAACAACTTTTGAATACAAACCTTCTGATGGAAAGTATGCCAATTAGATATTGTTACATTTTTGATGAAAATTTCGAGTTTTAGTTCAAAAGTTAACTTATTAAATTCATTGGTAATTTTGTAATGTATTTTATATTAATTTTTATATTTCATATAATTTGAATCTTAAAAAATTGGAATCTTATAAAGCTGTAAAAGAGCCAATATTAAATTAACGTATGAAAAATGAAAATATTCATTATGTAAACGATTCTGAATCTTAAAATTAAATTTATCGTCTAAACCACTGGATCGATTTAGATAAAAAATATACAGTTAAAAAGCCTGTTATCTGTATTGAAACATAAAAAATGCACAAATTTAGTAAATAAACATACATCGCAGTGGATGCATGTTCTCACTCGTAGCTATTACTAGACCTAAGCTAAAATAAAAATGTACTGTAAGCAATTAATAAATACCTACAAATACAAAAATATATGTTCTGTGTCTGGGTGTTTCTATGTATTCTTTGTATGTATTTACAAAGGTGAAATTTGTACCTTTTGAGGCTTACAAAGCGCAACTACCGTGCTGTTACTAGATGTTCTCCTAAGCCCTGAAAGTACTTTATCAGAAGTTACATACTTACAAAATATTCTAGACAGGGGTTACCTAAAAAACTATTTACACCAACTTGGTAAGTAGCGTCTAAGGTTACGAAGTCATATAAACTTGATATAACAAGGTAAAGCAGTGTAGATCGAGTTATGGAAGTAGATTTGTGGTATTTAGTAGTAGTAGAGCTTCTTTCGAAAGTGCTCCAAAGAAGTAATGCTACCGTACTTATTTCTTCACCACAGGGGCATTATTCTCTATTGTATTGCAAACCACGCGCGTTACTTGGCTAAGGCAAGACAACGGCGTGGAATCTGAAAAAAATGTATGGCGTAAGCCTTAGTTGTCATTCCCTACCGCGACACGGTACGGTTTGGCCACGGTTTGAACTGTCAACTAATCGTGCCGACGTCTGCCGTGGTATGAAAACTATTCGTTTCAAAACGAGTCATATGCGCGATTCGAATAATATAGATACAAATCAATCATTTTTGAAGTTTGCGTTTTGGAACGCGTTGTGACGTAGCACGGTTTGGGGAAGGAATCTCCTATGTCATAGAGAATAAGGCCCCAGATTACGATTACTAATGCCATGACATGTGACTTAGTACTGACGCGTTACGTTACTGGGTGCCTGATCATCATCATTCCCCTGCCCTTATCTCACGTTAAGTGTGGTCGGCACAGCATGTTTACTTCTTCCACTCCTATTTATCGTCAACTCCTTTCACATTCATATCATCTTTCACACAATTCTACCATTTTTTTTTCGTCATTCCTCTACTTGTATACTCAGTTATACTTATATTCATAACTTTTTTGGTATATACCAGACCTGATATCAGCCTTTAAAATCACATTCATTCAAGATCAAATTCACAGAAACTGTACAAAGTGTCCCTGATCTGTGTCCAAAGACTGTACCTAATTGTGTTAAGAAATCTAGTCGTGATTTTGAAGCTTGATGTTCTAAGAAATTGAGTTCAATATATTTATATATAAGGCATCTTGTTATAAGGTTGGGTAGGTAGTTGAGTTAAAATAATTTGCGATTGGAAAGTCACTTGTCAATTTGTTCTTTAGGTCGTAGGTTTGATCCCCATCGAGAACAAATATTTGTGTGATGGCAAATATTGATGTTTGTCTGATGATGCCCTACAGGGCACGTCCTTGATGGACGTGCTAAGTGTGGCTATGACTGTTATAAGATATAATAATCATTTAACATCAGAGGTAAAAAATTTATTAGTTTCTTATAGTAGGAGAGCCCACGATTCTAAGTGTGGATTTACTCGAGCGTCATAGAGACCTATTGGGTTGCAAAGCTTAGATGAAAATAAAAAAAATACTGTTGTAATAGGATTAAGATTAATAGGTATTTGAAAGCCTTGCTAAGTGTAAAATAAATGAATTTCTCAGTAACATTTATTAAATAAGATTGAATCTCGTAATCAAAATCCAATTTAAAACAGATTATTCGTAAAAACTTTAAATCTTTTTGAATTTTTTTTTTTGACATTTTTTTTAAATGGCACACGCTCACTACATCCTTGCTAATTTGCTGAAATATATTTTATATAACTGAAACATGCAGTTGTATGTAGCTCAACCCCTTCAGCTTCTAAAACTGTATATTTTTAAACCTTCTAATATAAAACAGGGTTCAACAAAAAGATGTCTTGATTAATAATATAAACTTTGAAAGGACCAAACAGCTATTATATTTTGAACTATAACGCTTTGATATAAAGTCTAAAACAAGATTGGTTTATTAAATAATACCATCCCTAGAAACGAGAGTTGGTAAAAGTTTAAAAGTGTACTAAATTAAAGCCTTGGAAATTGTAGTTACCTTTTCTTTTCAAAGAAAATGAGGAAACAAGCTGAGCCCACCTGGTAATAAGTGGTACACTATATCTATTTATTGACTCATTGAGGAGGTGTTTTAAGGCACTGTTTTTATTAATTTTTATACTGGTAACTTTCTAAACCAGAAGACAGCAATACAGAAATATGTACGGTAGTAGTACGTCCTAACAAGCTCTTTTAAAACTACTTACTACAACCATAATTTATTTTTTTATTACTTAATAGAAGAAGAAGAAGATCATTGAATAAAAAACGATTTCTTCGAAATCAAAAACGATCATGTACTTCATAAGGAAATAACAAAAGTTTAAAGTTGTATTTTATCATTGACATTTTAATGTGAAATCAATCATCAAACGTCAAAACAGTATAACAAAATATACTTTTAGCACATTAAAATCAGCTTACAGAAACAAGATCTGATATTTCAACACGATTTTCTGCCTATAGCAAAGGGTTTAAGGTATAAATTACATCGTCACGATGAATGTCACGTTGTCAAAATAAAGGAGCTGGTACTGTAACGTGATTTGAGCGTTAAATCAAGAATCTTAAGGTATAAATCACTTAATCATGAGCAGTGAAGAAAATCCCCGGTGTCAAAATAACATACCTCTCAGTCCTCCGTCAAAATTCCACCTGAAACAGATGAAAAGAAAATTAATTACACCCGAACAGATAGCATCAAAATCAAAGGTATTATAAGTACGTATTTCTAAGATTTTCGTTTATTATTCATTCAAATATCAACGGAGGATTTTGTAACTTAAGATGAGGTAGACGATACGACACGATTGCAAAATGTATTCAAAGCTTTTGACATTTACGATAAGATTGGGATTAAATAATTATGTTGTGTCGAAAGTATTTTGTAAGTAAAAATAAGGGTACAAGAATCTGCCATTTAACGTGGGTTTTTACATTCTATCTGCTTTGAAAGAACTATCACTTTATTTAAATCTAACTACAAGATTTATTTTGAATTTCAATTTAAGTTATATTCAAATAGGTCCCATATCCGTAAATCAAACGCATAATCATCTAGGCGTTAAGTTTCTTTTTAAATAAACATATGGGTAAATCAGAATCTCCTAAGAAATTATTATAAAGTTATTTTTCCGAAAATTCGTTGGCTCCATCAGATAATCATAATAAGTCAGATCGGGATAAAATGCCTCAAAATCCGCCTCAGGAAGAACGCAAAGGATTTCGGAATTCAACTATAATACAACTAAATAACGAACATAATCGTATGTACATAAGAATAAAATAACAAACAGTTAAGCTATCTACAAACTGTTACAAACGATCCATAGATAGCTCAACTGATACAAATCAGTACCAAACAGAAGCCTACCCAAGATACTGTCTGCATTTTGTGCTTGTAAACTACAATACCTAGGTACCTATAGGTACCTATAGAAACAGTTCCAAAATAACAGTAAAACTACAAATATTCCAACATCAATCTACACTAAGTACGGTCGCGTATAGTTCACTCGATGGCTCAATCTTTATAGCCAAAACGTGTTCAAGCAAATGAGTCGATTTCACGTGATCGTAGAGAAGTGCCTATAGGAGCGATACTGGTGTCAATATTATTCCGTTGTTTTGTCACACTAACCTAATTTGACGGCTCTAAAAAGTTGCTACCTCTTTTAAATATTGTTATTATAAAAAAATCTTGCTTTTCAGTTTTTTGAAGTACATTAAACTAGCACGCATAGAAGTCAAAGTCAAAGTCAAAGTCAAAAATTACTTTATTCAGTAAAATCACAAGGATCATTTAGAATCGTCTTACATACTAAGTGATTCTAGGTGCCAGTTCCACGCGACCAGAGCCTAGAAGAACGGGCAAGAAACTTACTAGAGTATGAACTAAACATAATATATAAGTAAAATTTGCATTTATTCAAAAATTATGACCATTAAAATATTTACAAAATGTATGTAGATACAATATAACTTAATAAGTTTTAAATCAGTACCGATCGGAAGCGTAAATAAATAAATATTTACGGACATTACTCATCACATTCTAGTTTCAAAATAAGCAAATCTTGTAATATTAATTGTATTATTTTAATGTGTAGATTGCTGATACAATACTTTTATATATTTTTTGTAAATGCATACAAAGACTACATAATTACATCCAGGCACAAAACAAGCATTAGCAATCATCGCACAAACATTTGTTTTGGTGGTGATCTAACCCACAAAGCATTATAAAAAGACAGAGCTATCTACTACCAACTGAGCTGTGAGTCACAGCTCAGTTGAACTGAGCTGTGACTCACAGCTCAGTATATATATATATCTCTCAATAAAAAGTTGACAGGTGTCACAGCCTGTGACACCTGTCAACTTTTTATTAAAGCTTACTGAACGGTATATTGTGTCATAAAGCTCAATGATTCGTAGTGTACAATCATTTTGTGAGTCAACATTGACAGAGCAATCGAACCAGGAACTAAAATCACGCCAATTTCCACCTCTGCCCGCTTTTTTCCGCATGATGCTATATATTTGCTAGCATGACTTTGCTAGAAAAATAACACGAAGGTAATTTTTTTTTAGCCACTGTCGTTTTGCAGTGCAAAGGACTCCCTTCTAAAAAAAGTAAAAATTAAAATATTAAAAAACCCCGACTTTGAACTTTGTCGTAGTATGCTCTATATATATAATAAAGCTCTTTCATTAGCTCTTTCTTTTCATACCCATATGATGGAAGTTGTGACAAATATTACTTTCGCCATTTTGTAGGTCATTCGGCGGCCATTTTCGACCGATTTTCATAAAACGTAGCCGTACATACAAACACGACTAATTCACTTTTCAAACAAAAGGAGGTAACTAAATAATAATCACGACGGATTGGCCTGGGCATGAACTTGGATAGAACGAAGGTCATGATCAATGATCGTATTACCCCAGAGCCAATAACCGTTGCCGGAATGCCTCTCGAATTTGTGCAGGAGTATGTTTACCTCGGGCAGACTCTGCGGTTAGGTAGACACAACTTCGAGAGAGAGCTAGACCGGAGAATTCAGCTCGGCTGGGCTGCGTTTGGGAAACTTCGTCAAGTCTTCTCGTCATCCATCCCTCAATGTCTGAAAACGAAAGTTTTCAACCAGTGCGTCCTACCCGTTATGACCTATGCTTCTGAAACGTGGACACTGACAGTGGAGTTGGTCCACAAGCTAAAAGTCGCTCAGCGCGCTATGGAGAGAGCTATGCTCGGAATTTCTTCGCGAGACAGAATCCGCAACGAAGTCATTCGTCAGTAAACCAAAGTATTCGACATAGCTCAAAGAATTAGCAAGCTGAAGTGGCAGTGGGCCGGCCATGTTTGCCGAAGAACCGACAACCGTTGGAGCAAACGGATACTGGAGTGGAGACCGCGTTTAGGAAAGCGTAGTGTAGGACGTCCTCCGGCGAGATGGAGCGACGATCTGCGGAGTGTAGCTGGCAAACACTGGATGAGAGGAGCCGAAGACCGGGCTCAGTGGCGCGTCTTGGGAGAGACCTACGTCCAGCAGTGGACTAATATAGGTCGATGATGATGATGATGATGATGAAATAATAATAATAAACTAGTGCTAAAGTCCTCGCTTCAATATGCTATGATCGAGAACACAGCTGTGACAAAAAATACACAATGACTTTTGTCCTATATCTCCATTTTGCGCTATTTCTTTTTTGTTGCAAAACTAAGTTGAGGCCAGAATTTATTTTATTCTGAACAGGAATCTGCGCACGTCTTTGACTGCGTTATTCTTTTATTTATATTAAAAATGCACGCCTTATTGTCTTGTTAATGTACTAGTTGGCAGACAAATCCAGCTTTTTTTATTAATGATATCGTTTGAAAACGGTGACTAAACAATTAATAACAACATCAATTGATTTATACTGAATCAGTTTTGCATGTAAGTTTAACAGCGGCGAAGGCGTTTTTAGAATGTTTTATATCTACCATTTTATTTCCAAAAAGACTGAAGTGTGTATTAAAACAATCATCAAAATTATCTTTAAAATTTGGATATTTACCACAATTTATATCACGTTCTGAATTTTAAATTCATAGTTTTTCAAAATTTTCGTTATAGTTTTATAAATATCTTGTTACCTTTATAAATACAAAATCACTTAAAATCTCATCTACATAAGCTCAAGAGTATGCAGTATTCTTCAGTCAAATAGAATATTATTTAAATAAGGATTTTCTTAAAATGACTTTTCAGTCGCAGTTCCATAGAATCGAATTGGATCCTCTCGGGTTCCGATCTCCACATTACCTGCACAATATCCATTGTAATCGATAAAATAGTATACAATAGAAATGTTAGCATTGTTTTAGTAACTAGTTACAATCGATTATTTTATTTACTTGAAACTAGTAGTACTCCCCGGCTTCGCACGGGTAGGGTGGTATATAATATAGCCTATGTTCAGCGCAGACAATGTAGCTTCACAACAATGAAAAAATTATTGAAATCGGTCCAGTACTTTCGGAGCCTATTCGATACAAACAAACAATCAAATCTTTCCTCGTTATAGACGTTTATAGACGTTAACGTTCCTCGTTTAGATAAATAAATATTCATCGTCATAACACATCGTGCTCATATCTCAAACTAAAGTTTGTGATACAAAAACTAGATTGCTGATACAATACTTATATAAATAAATAAATTTACACATCAAAGTCCTAAACCAAGAAAAAAGCTTGTACTATGCTCTCTAGATTGCTGATACAAGTAGTTACAAGTAATTAATAATAATAATAATAAAGAACTTTATTAAGAACAAACAAACAAGTCTTCTTAAAAGGCGGTCTTATCACTTGGAGCGATCACCTTACTAATTCTAAACTTAAAAAACTAATGCTACTTATTATTTTAAAAATAGTGTCTACCCAGAGCGCCCATCACTGATGGCCATCATTCGATACGAGGTTGGGCAATGGTGGTTGGTAATTAAAAACTTAAGCAAAACTTAACAATTCTTCCACTCATTTTTCTAAAATGTGCTAGTGTGTGGAGTTCAAACCCGTGCTAGGAGCACTGGCTGTGGATTCCACGAGTGTCGTGCTCACATTAAACGTAACGATATGTATTGTTCCAGATATTTCCGAATCTTGTTATCTCTAAGCTTTGCTATTCTTCTGTTTTGTACAAAAGTTTTGTAAATTAAAACAAAATGTCACTGAAATTAGCAAAGTGGAAAATTTTGTTTCAGTTGTCTTTTTTTTTAATTATTTACTGAACTTTTTAAATTTACAAATAATAATAAGTACACAATATACCTTTTGTAAATACATAAATTAATATAAATATTCACGAACTATTCACACATCAAATTCTAGTCCAAAAATAAGCAAAGCTTGTATTATGGGAACTAGATTGCTAATCAAAATACTTATATTATTTTTTTTAATACATGCATAGATTACATATATATCACTCAGACACAGGACAAATATTTATGTTTATCACACATCATTTACTCTGGGTGGGAATTGAACCCACGACCCACAGCATGGAAAGCAGAGCTACTACCAACTGAACTGTGACACCTGTTAATGTATATAAGTGCAGGAGTTTTTTTAAGTACTTCCTTATTAAATATCTACAAAAATGTTTGCTAGTTAAAAGAACTTTAAGCGCGTTAACACGTTTTTCAAGTTTGATACTAAATAAATTCGGGTTTTCATTATTGTTAGGGAATTATCTCAGCCCTATTGTACCAATACAACATAGAATACGTTTCTTAAAGCCAAAACATCTATCGAAAACTTCAATAAATCTTTGAAAACAATACATTTCATAAAACTCAAGTGTAAACTTCAATTTAGTTCAAAGCGCAGTATGAAATATCTTCGAAACTTTATTCTCTACACCCTTTTTCTTTTGTTTGTTTAGTTATTGCAATATCCCGCTTAAAATATTCTTTGGAACTTTGTATTGAGAATATTTGATTGAGCGAAGCGAGCGATGATGCTGTCAACTGAAGGATCATATAAAAAAAACGGTAGGAACCAGGCTGATCTGGTCGCGTGTAACTGGCACCTAGAATCACCTAGTATGTAAGACGATTCTAAATGATCCTTATGATTTTATTGAATAGAGAACTTTACTTACTTACTTAACTTGGGTAAGTTATTTGATAACTTTTACCTACGAAACTAATTTTACAATCTTTCTAGGTGACCAGAACGAAAAACAAAGACCTTTTTGTATTGTCAAGTGAAAAAAAAATGGTTGTCTATAAAGTCGGTTTACTGACGATAGTTGAACGTGACAACGTCACTTCATGGAACGCCTCAGAACGCCTCATGAGTCATGTTTTTTCGTGCGTGCAGCCGGCTCTATCGAATTATAAGACGTTGTCACGTCAAAAAAAGATTTATATTTTTTTAGTGACTTAGAAGCAAAAAAATAGGTTCTCATCATTAAGTCGAGTGTAAACTACTCGAGTTCAACATAAAGTCGACTGGTAATTTACTACCAACTCGACTATTTCAGACGACTCCCCAACTTTGCCACAGCTAAAATATCACCACTCCAACTTAACTGAACCTCTATGCAAATTTCTAAGAGAACTTACCCAAATATTCACTAAAGAGCGTTCAAAACAACGTTACAAAGGCTCGGGGTGAAACTACATATTACAGCAGCTTTCAGCGCTAAGTTACCGTTAAGTAACTTAATACATATATTTTTTTCTTTGTATACTTTAATGTGATTGACTTAAATTTGTGATAGGCCCTCGGCGTGCCCCGTGCGTTTATATATGTAACAAAAATAAAAAACCTAAATCAACTTGTCATTATTCTGTAAAATTGAAATGATCATTTAGAATCGTCTACATAAGCTCTATGTCAAAATAAGTGCACTAATAAAAGTACATACAAAACGCTCCATTTCGTAGCTGATATGCATGAAAGTAATATAAGTACTAGATTTTGTTATCTTAATCTATTAACTTATAATAAAGTTATTAAATGTACAATTGTTGTTTAAATAAATCATTTTTCGAAATCTTTCAATACTTCCCATTTATAATGGTTAAAAAATTGTTAAATATTCATTTTTTATTCAAATATAAAAAAAAGTTCTGACTGAAAAAATAACAGTAGTTACTTAATTATAGTTTGACCCTCGAACATCGATGCATTGTCCGATGTCAAAGGACTCTAGACTCGGTTTTATAAAGTTCTTGCGGCGATTTTGATAGTTCCAATATCCTTTGTAACTTACAAACAGACGACAAAAGTAGATAAATATACTTAACTATATTAAAACCACGTAGTTTTAAAATTTAAAAGCATTTATTGGAGATATATTTTTGAAATTAATAGAAAATTGTGTATTAGTTTCAGGAAAATAATAGGAATTGAATAAGGGGCCTAATACAAATATTTATCTAATCTGTTTATAAATAATAATAAATAAATAATCACGGACATTTCACACATCACACTCAAGTCCCAAACTAAGCAGAACTTGTACTATGGGAACTGGACTGCTGATAGAATACATAAGGTAAACATTTTTATTTTTGTAAATTCCTACATAGAATACATAGAAACATCCAGACATAGAACAAATATTTATGTTCATCATACAAACATTTGTTCTGGTTTAGAATCGAACCCACAGCATGGAAAGCAGAGCTACTACCAACAGAACTGTGACGCCTGTCAAAAATCAATAATATAAAAAGGTATCTATTATACTTTAATTACATATTATTTAGCACATGTACAAATATATAAAATTGGTTTTAAAAGCACACTATGTTATAGTCTATATATTGCACACAAACAAGTATTCAGTAAAAAAAAACATTTAATAAAATTCCAGGTACATTTCACCGGTTGGTAAAGTATTACTCTTAGAATAATAAATTACTACCTGACATAGCATTTTAAAATAGCTAAAAAAACAATGGACTCTGGGTCGTGGTTACCACTTTTGTTCTCCAGAGATTATTAGTTTCGCAAGTTATATGGCCAGTCCATTGCCACTTCAACATACTAAGATTTAACGTTATGTTTTCGACTTTTCATTAGTTTCGCAAGTTATATGGCCAATTCATTGTCACTTCAACATACTAAGTTTTAACGTTATGTTTTCGACTTTTCATTAGTTTCGCAAGTTATATGGCCAGTCCATTGCCACTTCAACATACTAAGTTTTAAGGTTATGTTTTTGACTAATTTCGTTTGGGATTAGAGCGCGATGTGTGAAATGACCGTGAATATTTATTTATTTATCAAAGTCTACACGTTTCCTATAAATTTATGTGGGTTGAAATTATCAGCAAAGCTCTTTCTCGTTACCTTTTTACTATTTTTATGTAATCTATATGACTACTTTATGGTATTTAAATATTCATTAAAATATTATCTTGGTTTTATGTATATAATCAACAAAGTTCGCGGATTAGACTACAATTATTCCTTGTTTTTCTAATTTGTAATATAAACGTGATTTTAGCACTTAGGAAACTAGTAACTATAACCCGGTCAAATTATATCGAGACCTGTAACTCTACCATGAGTTTTTACAATCTAGACTCGCTGGCGTCTGTAGTTAAAAAAATGTATGAAAATTTGTACAGCGCCTCTAGCTGATAGTTAGGTACTAAAATTCGTAATACTAATATTTACGTAACTACTGTAGTAAAGTCAGGTGATTTTACTGTGACAACTCATGATAGAGGTACTGGCGTCGATGACGTCACGTCGCGTCGGCGAGGTTAAAAACAAGGCAAGAGAGAGAGAACGAGAGAAGAGGTTCGCATTCCAGCGAAGTCTTGAGATAATGTGACCGGGTTATAAATATATTAAAGTAGTATCCTGATGTTCATACTTGCATTACATAGTTTGGTTAAAGCACTCTCGTAGTATTTGCCGGTGGAGTGCACTTAATTACTTGTTTTTCTCTTGAAACATTTCAGTTTAATCGTATGTATGTAGTTTTTACACGTTAAATACAGGTTCAGGTTTTTTAAATTTCGCGATTAAAACAAATTTAAGTAAAGATTATAATATTATATGAAACATCAGTAAAGGTACACATTATATTTGTATTTTCATATAAGTCCAATCATGTTCTCAGCTTTAGCATTATTTGGTTAAAATTACTTTTTAAATGAACGCCTTGAATTTATTAAAATACAAGAACCGTATTAAACATGCCAGGTTTTAAATAACGTTCAGTTTCTATAGGAACTCATTGGTATTCTGTGGCATTTCTTGTAGTCTGTAATCATATATATAATATAATATGTATCTGTGACGTTACTATTGATAGTATTTAATACAGCTCAGTCACATCAGTCTACAACAAATGCCACAGAATTCCGATGAGTTACCAAGAAACTGAACTTGATTTAAACTACGGCAGATTTGGAAAGGCTTCAGTTCAAATCACAACATTCAGAGTAGACTGGACCGCAGTTTTCCATTATTTTTAGTAATAAAAATACAGCAAAAAACACATGCATTTGAAAAATACGCCTGTTTTTAAAATGTACAAATAGTTCACCGAGTACAAACTTTGTTTTTACACGTGAAAGAGTTTTTAAAGCGTCGAGTGCAGCGTGCTAGAGTTTAGACGTCGAGTGTCATGGACTAGTGAGGGAAAAGTTCCGCGTGAAAATTTAGTTTCAGACGAGGTTTTTGCTAAGTGATTGTATGTTTTTATATGCTACTTTTACTCTTGGAGCAGATACTGGAGTGGAGACAGCGTTGAAACAAGAAGCTTTCTGACGATGGAGCGCCGATCTACGTAGTGTAGCTGGCAAACATTGTTTTTTTTTTCTGATAGGTATTTTACAATATTGTACTTAAGAATGTCAAATTGGATACAGTTTTTTATATGTAGTACTTAAAAAAACAAACTACAACACAACAAACATACTTACGCAGAAACATACATATTAGATGATAATGGATCAGGTGGTCCATTTAATTATTGATTTATATAAAAAAACTCATCCTCCGTGTATTTTAAAGACTAACAGGAAACTAAAGTTTTTAGTAACATGCATATTCATATGACTTGGTCGTAGTAGAAAATAGCTCGGTATAAGTTCTGTAATAAAATAAAATAAAAAGTTCTTGTGGCACCGAATGGGTTAGAACTTGAACGCACTCAGCGACTTAGCACCGCGCAGTTAAATAACCTGTGTTTTTTGTTGACAGGTGTCACAGCTCAGCTGGAAGTAGCTCTAACTTCCATGCTGTTAATAAGAAGGAATAGTGTAGGACACCTTTCAGCGAGATGGAGCGACGATTTGCTGAGTGTAGCTGGTAAACACAGGATGAGAAGAGCCGAAGACCGGGCTCAGTGGCGCGTCTTGGAAGAGACCTAGTGAAAGTTTCGGGAACGTGGTGAATGTTTTAAAAATAAACTTTATTTCATGAAAATGTTTATTCAATTAAATTAGTTACATTAAATGACGCCGCAGGTGCGAGACTGCAAGCTTGCGTCTAGGCATGATGCGTTGTTATTGTCAATGTACTACGTCCAGCAGTGGACTGATATAGGTTCATGATTAAGACGATCAAGATCAAAAAATTTGGTTGGTGGTCTAATGCACACGCAATTTAATCGCGGCTCATTATATTTCAAAGTCTATACAGTTTAAAATAAAGTCTAGTTTAGTTTAATGGTAGCTCTTGGCAGTGACGTCATGCTTTCAGAGCGAGGGCCTCCATTAATATGTATAAAAGTTCGGTTCGCACGGGTGTTGCACTTATTAAGCTGCATCTATTTAAACTAAGCCCGGTTGAGTGTGCAGGTGAATTATAACCGCTGGTGTACTTTATGATGATGTACAACGTACTTAACAAGTGGTAAACTTTAGGTTAGATCTTATATTAGATCTTATTTTGTCATAAAAAATAACTTGTTAGATACTTAGATATCAACAACATCAAAAGTTCATCTTATTTTATAATGAAATATATTTATTGTTTGTGAAACTAGGTTAGCCATAGATGTTAGTCATTATTTTAAGGTTTCGTACTCTAGCTCCTACCGATTGGTGTACATGATTACACAATATAATTAATGTTTTTGTTTTGGGTTTGAAACAACTTTTATACCGGGTTTCTAATTTTTGATTATAAAAAGAAAATGACATTAAATATATTATATTCATTACATTTTTTCATCATCATCATATTTTTTTTTTCTTTACCTATACTTGCCCACTGTTGGGCAAAGGTCTCCCCCTACCAGTTTCTTCTATTCTAATTCCATTTTATTCTAATAATAAATAAATCATTTTAATTTTTGTTAATTATTAAATTGCATATTGGTATTCAGAGTAAATCATCAAAAGTGAGCTAGCTATCTCAAGAACTGTGACTTCAAAATGCAGAAATCGGTGAATACGTCAGTCACAGTGGCAAAATGGAGTTGGCGTAACTCAAATTGTATTACCTCGGTATGTTAAAACACTGGGCTATAAATAGAGAGACTGGTGAAAGAGAAAGTCGAATGAAGAGAGAATCGAAAGATAAACTTTATTGGTTTTATCATGTTAAGTTCTTCTTCTGTCGTGTCGATGCTACAACTGTATTTTGTTGTAGCATCGTGTTGGAAAGATTAGCCAGACTAGACACTGCTTTGCCGTGCCTAGCTGTTACCGGTGTGCGCCACGAGGAGGCTCTTTCCATGCACCATCATGTTAAGTTACACTTCGATGTTACATCCTCTAGATTTAATAAAACCATGTAGTCCGCATTTCACGTAGTGCATTGTCACAATATTTACAGCATTAATTTTTTCAAGAAATAGCTGAAAAAATATTTAAAAATCGCATCAGGCACGGTAGGTACTCGATCCTCTCGCTGCTAGTTGAGTCTACCGGCCGAGCGCGTCATTCGTTTTTCGTGTGCCGCATTGTCAACATCGTTTGAACAACTCGCAGAAATTTTGCATTTTTTTACGTTAAATCGAAGAAAAAACCTGTTATGGGTAAAAGAAAACGTAAGGATCACAATGATGACAGTATTCATCGAAAGATTAGACGTTTGGAAAGGAAATTGGAACGGAACAAAGGTAAGTTTATTTACGTCTACCTACTTGTAGGTAGTGTTGTGATGAATGTTTTCTTTCTTCAAAATATCGATTAGTACGTCTTAATGTGGTAATACCAGATATTATCCTGACGGTACTTGACTTAATTGATTCCTTAATGTGGTGATACCCGATATTACCCTGGAACAATTTTATTACTTTTCTTGGCGTGATAGTACGCGATACTATCCTGAAAGTAATGTTTCTATATGAGTTTTTTCTCTTTTTCTACAGCTCGCAGTCGTAGATCGGAAACTCCTTCATCCTATTCGGCTTCCGACCGATATAGCGATGAGGAAAGTATGCCCGACATACAAACAGAAAATGATGCTCCGGAAGAAAATTACCCGGAACCAAGCCTAGCATCAGTGGTGAATGTGATTACACCTGTGCCCTCCATTTCCAAAGCAGCCTCCGATTTAGGCCCCGCGCCTTCTATACCAGATATAGATCAAGGCCATTTGTCCATCCCTATTCCGGTTGAAACCGCGATTTCAACTCCAACTCAGGACCCAGAGGTACCAAACGAAATTTTAGAAATGCTTGGACAAGCCAAGACTGTAGAAGAAAAATTCGGTGAAAAAATCCCGAAAGAAATCTCTGAACGTTGGGGTAAAATACTACTCGATGGGCTTGCTAAAGAACAAAAGGAAACATTGAGAGAAAAAATGTTAATCCCTGAAAACTTTCTTCTAGTCCGAGCTCCTAAACTCAATCCTGAAGTGAACGCTGTTCTCACCGAGCCGGCTAAAAAACGCGATAAAAGATTAGAGTATTCGCAAAATCAGTTGGGATCTGGAATAGCAGGCTTAGTTAACCTGACTAAAGACTTGATACAGTCTGACGTACCAAAACTTGAAATTATCAAGAAACTATCTGAGATAGCTCAAATATTGCTAGACTTGCATTTTGAGGAAACACTCAATAGACGAAAATTATTATTACCGTTGCTGGACAAAAGTTTTTGGAACACAACACACGGTGTTAAAAGAGAAACGTTTTTGTTTGGAGACAAACTTGGCGAAACCATCAAAAACTCAAAGGACATTGAGAAATCCGGCCAACAAATAAAAAAACCTATTGCCTCGCAACAAAGGTTTCAACAAAAAACGCCAATCTCGGGAAACTTGCGATTCCCTCCTCGTCAGCAGAGCAATTCGAAGCCAGCTGCAGCCACGAACCGTTATTACGAGCCGCCAGCATACCAGCCTTCGACGTCAGCGAGGAGGAACCAGAGCTCATCGCGCCCGCGCCACTACAAGCCGCCGCCGAACAAGTCCCGCGAACGACGACGCAACTAGAGGTACCTCATGCTGGTAGGATTAAATCCTTTTACCACAACTGGTTACCAATCACAAATGATCCAGTTATTTTGTCTTATGTAAAAGGCTACCAAATTCCATTTATTAATCATATTCAACAAAATTTTGAACCGGTTAACCCGCCATTTTCCAAAAATGAAATGAACAATTCTATATCGAAACTTATAAATCTAGGAGCAATATCACCATGCACTGAACACCCGAACCAGTTCATTTCCCCGGTGTTCTTGACTCCCAAAAGTACTGGAGGCTTCCGATTCATACTTAATGTTAAAAATCTTAATAAGTTTGTATGTGCACCGCACTTTAAAATGGAAGATATTCGTACCGCTTCTAAGTTAATAACTGATGGTGCCTACATGGCGACTATTGACCTCAAAGAAGCGTATTTTTTAGTGCCCATTCACCAATCGTACAAAAAGTACTTAAGGTTCAGATTTGATCAGCTTTACGAATTTAATTGTTTACCTTATGGTCTTAGTTCAGCACCATATGTGTTTACTAAATTACTAAAACCTCTTTTGGCCTTTCTACGAAGTCAAGGCCACACAATAGTAGCTTATCTTGATGATCTGTTGTGTATAGGACCTACCTCACAGGCATGTCAAAATACAGTTAACACTGTAGTTACAAATCTACAACGTTTAGGTTTTGTTATTAATTTCGAAAAAAGTGTTATGATTCCAAGTCAAACCTGTAAATTTTTAGGTTTCGAAATTAACAGCAGTTCTATGTCATTACAGTTACCAAAAGAAAAAATTAATAAGATTTTAAAATTACTCAATAATTTAAAACATAAAAAGTCTATTGTTATTCGAGATTTTGCTAAGTTTATTGGTACGCTTACCGCTGCTTGTCCAGCTGTTGCATACAGTTGGCTATATACAAAACACTTTGAACGCGAAAAGTATTTAGCGCTGCAACAGTCGAATGATAATTATAACTGTCGAATGAACCTCAAAAAACACTTACAAGAAGACTTTGTTTGGTGGTCTAATGTCGCTTCTAAGGCTCAAAACAAATTACATAAAGATAATTACACGCTAGAAATATATACCGACTCTTCACTAACCGGTTGGGGTGCAGCGTGCAATAACAACGTGACCAGAGGTCATTGGTCTGCTACTGAAATGACTCATCATATTAATTACCTCGAACTCTTGGCTGCATTCTTAGGTCTAAAATCTTTTTGTCAAAATTATCGAAACATTAATGTGTTACTTAGAATTGACAACACCACTGCTATTTCATACATAAACAGAATGGGTGGAATACAATTCCCACACCTCAATCAAATTTCCAGAGAAATATGGCAGTGGTGTGAATCTAAAGACATTCATATCTTTGCTTCCTATGTCAGATCACGTGATAATACGGATGCAGACCGGGCCTCTAGGTGTACTAATATCGATACTGAATGGAGTTTAAATATGATTAGTTTTCAAAATATTGTTCAAAAACTTGGTCGCCCACATATTGATTTATTTGCATCTCGATTAAATCACAAATGTGATTGCTATGTATCATGGAAACGAGACCCCGGTGCTTATGAAATAGATGCTTTCACTCTTAATTGGAATAAGTATTTCTTCTACGCATTTCCACCCTTTGCACTTGTTTTAAAATGTCTACGAAAGATCATTCAAGATGACGCACGTGGTATTTTAATTGTTCCCTATTGGCCCGGCCAACCTTGGTACCCTATGTTTAAGTCGTTAGTAAGATCGGAAGTTATATACTTAAGACCTCATAAGAACCTTTTGCTATCACCTTCCAGAGAACATCACCCGCTATGGCGCAGCCTTACCCTGGCGTGCGCCATATTATCCAGCAAGCGTACCTAAAGCAAGATATACCTAGTGATTCCGTTGATATAATAATAAACTCGCTATCAAAAAGTACATTAAGTCAGTATAATGTAGCATTGAAACATTGGTATCTATATTGTCAAATTAATAATTTTGATTGTTATAATTCACCAGTTAACTCAATTGTAAGTTTTTTGACAGAACAGTTCAAAAAAGGGGCTAGTTACGGAACATTAAATTCATTTCGATCTGCCTTATCGCTGATCGTCGGTAAAGATACCTGCAATTGTGATACGATAAGTAGATTTTTTAAAGGTGTTTTTAGAATGAAACCCGTTTTCCCGAAGTACCACTCAACATGGGACCCAAACATTGTTCTGGAATATCTATCAAAAATACCTAATGAATCTGCCCCGCTCGATTCCTTAACAAAAAAATTGGTAACTCTTCTCGCGTTATCGACAGGACAACGCGTGCAGACGTTATCTGCTATTGATCATAACTGTGTTCTCAACAAAAACACCTTCATTACAATATCAATAAACGATATAATAAAAACATCTAAGCCTAACAGACGTAACCCGAATTTAATTATCCCCTTTTTTGTACAAAATGAATTTATTTGCCCAGCTAAGACGTTGACTTCATACCTTGAAAGAACTCAACAATTTAGAAACCTCCCAAATACGTCCAAACTAGTTCTTACTGTGAAAAAACCGATTCACAATGCAACTTCTCAAACGATTAGTCGATGGATCAAACAAACTTTGCAAGAAAGCGGTGTGGACGTGTCTGTGTTCACAGCGCACAGCACGCGCCACGCGTCCACCTCCGCCGCCAGCAGGTCGGGAGTATCCATCGACATCATTAAGAGAACTGCTGGTTGGACTGGTAATTCTATGTGTTTCGCTAAGTTCTATAACCAACCTTTACTTAACACCGAAGACACATCTTTTGCTGAGGCAGTACTATCGTTGTGTGAATAATGAGTACATTTAGTACACCTTAATTATGTATACATAACCTTCTTAGAAAGAAATGTTTTATTTTTTTAATGTTGTTGCTTATGAGTTATGTTTAATTTCTACTGAACTGATAATAAGAATCCAGTATAATAAAAAATTACTATTTTGTTACTTACTTTGAAATTTTCATTCTGCAACAGACGCTAAACATCTACATGGTTTTATTAAATCTAGAGGATGTAACATCGAAGTGTAATTTATGGTTAAAAGAACTTACCTTAAGTGAATTTCTACCAAAATTACACGAGATGTTACATCCGAATAGATTTAAACTCCCACCCACCCGATACAGCACACTGATTATTGCATAACATTTTGTGCTAGGATAGTACCCCTTTAGTTGCAGAATGCAGATATAATTTACTCTAAAAAGAATGACGCGCTCGGCCGGTAGACTCAACTAGCAGCGAGAGGATCGAGTACCTACCGTGCCTGATGCGATTTTTAAATATTTTTTCAGCTATTTCTTGAAAAAATTAATGCTGTAAATATTGTGACAATGCACTACGTGAAATGCGGACTACATGGTTTTATTAAATCTATTCGGATGTAACATCTCGTGTAATTTTGGTAGAAATTCACTTAAGGTAAGTTCTTTTAACCATAAATAATAGTTTGCAACGGTTTGCAGATAGCTCAACTGTTTCTTATGTGTACTGTACCTATGTCCATTTTGTAAATACTGTAATAGTCGTAAGTAAATAATAATTTAACACAATCGAGGTCCAGTACTTTCATGAATATATTTATAATTATGTATTATAATAATTATGTCTGTGTGGAATATTAGATATTTGATTCTGAGCGTACTTATTTATAATTTAATTTAATTTGTCATGTATACACGTATAATTTGCATGCTAGATAGATGTGCTGATCTGTAAAACAACAAACACAAACAACTGTTAAACCACATTCTGCAAATAAATGATTTGATTTGAAAAAATATATTCTTACTTATGAATCATATTTTTCTATTAAAAAGGTCACGATCGAAATAAATGAATTCTTCTGCGACTTCACATTATTATCATATTCTGTTCTGGAAGTGTCATAAAAAGTTATTGCGGTACTTATTAGCATTTTTGAACATTATGCTGAGTGATGGTATTATGTAATTTGCATTTTATTGAGCGGTTTCTGTACAGCAAAAAATATGCGCTTTGAATTGAGAACCTCATGTGTTTTTTTCGTTGGTTTAAAATTATTTTAGTTTTGAAAAGTGGGTCAACTGTGATATATAATTAGAAATTATTTAGGTTAGTTTGTTTCAAATGTTTAAGTAGGTACTTACTATTGAAAGATGATGAAAAACACTAAAAGGAATCAATATAGCATTGATAAAAAGCTTGCTGGTCTAAATGAATATAAATGAAATAAAATACTGTGAAATAAACAGATCAAAAATACATTTGTGAAGACAAACATTAAGTAATGCTTTTTTTGACCAAATTTATATAAAATTATCTTTAAAAAATATATATATGCCTAATTACATCAATTATAATTATATATAGTTCTCATAACTTAAGCATTTTTAACTTTGCTTATTTTAGAACATATGTACTTACTTACAATTTATAAAAATATGATTCTTGCAATTTAATGGAAATTATAAGTTTTAAGTACAGTAGGTAGGTACTCATTTGTATAACCTACATATGTAAATGATGTTTAAAATGTCTACGAAAATTTCATCTTTTATATGTGACGTAATTTGACATTTGCAAATGCTTTTGAGTGCCTGTTAAGTAAATTACCTAATTAAATAAGGGACCAAAAGTAGACTAATGAGAGTGGACTAATGAAAATAGGGTCTAGTCTAGATTAACTGATTCCTAAACATGGTTTGTTACTTAGTTTATTCTTAGTCTGAACATCGGGGCTAACTCACTTTATGTAGCTCTTAGCAGAACTAAATACAAAGTTATTTTTGACCGTAGACATAATATCATAGACGGAGATAAAAGAACTTGTGTACTAGATATACAAGGCATTTTTAGCGGATTTTTTTTTACATTCATGGACTATTCACACATCACACTCTTGTCCCAATTCAAGCAAAGCTTGTAGTATGGAAACTAGATTGCTGATTAAATACTTATTTACATTTTTTTTGTAAACTAGTTCCCATAGTACAAGCTTTCCTTACTACCTACTAGAGAGTGATGTGTGATTTGTCCATGAATTTTTATTTTTATTGAGATTTAAGGAGAGCAGGATTTACGAACCCGCGACCTTACTCTTGATGCAGACTATAACCATAAAATCACAAAGATCATTTAAAATCGTCTTAAATACAACGTGATTCTAGGTGCCAGTTCTAGTCAAATCTTACGAATTACTTAAGGATGTGTTATGTTTGATGTTACGAATTCAATTTACACTGCGTGCCAACAACAGTTCGTCCACCAAACGTTAAAACATAACCGCGCAGTGTAACTCAAAGCTACCGATACGATAAGTTTACGATAGCCACATGACCTTTTTAACCACAAAATCCACCTAGTGTGATTTGACCCCAGGGGGGGTATCCTGACAACTGATTTTTTTTTGAACTGTTATTTGATCAAACTGCAGTTTAGTTTTCTTCTTCGTCTTTTACTTATATTTTGAATGATAGATTTTCATACCGTTTGATAGAATTAACGAAAAATCAGGTAGGCCATGCTCAAATCAGGTAGGTCATGCTTAAATCAGGTAGGCCATGCTCAAACCGCGGCATTGACGTCATTTTTAACAGCTCAGTCATAATTTTATAAAGCTCAGTCATGTCAGTCTACAAAAATGCCACGGAATACTGATGAGTTACTATAGTAAAATCATCGAAAACTGAACTGCAACTGAAAGGATATTCGGTCACGCAAGTTTCCCCTTGCTGGATAGCCCCCCAGGATAAAACGATAAACGTATTAACGAAGGTGTTTACCGAGTTTGGACTTTTGCAGATAGCTTTTCGGGTCTTCACATTACACGTATTCATTATAATGGCAATGTTTGTCCCTAGACCGCTAACGTGGTTATATTGAATGGGTGAGACTTTTGATATAAGTCCCGAACCCACAGGATTATCTAAATATTGGTATTTATATACTTAGCAGGCTTATTTTATATATGTAAGTGAGTAAGTAAGTAAAGTTCTTTATTCAATGATATCACAAGGATCATTTAGAATTGTCTTACATACTAGGTGATTATAGGTGCCAGTTCCACGCGACCAGAGCCTAGAAGAACGGGCAAGAATAATTAATAATATAATAATTAATAATAAGAATTTAATTTAACTAATATCATGTACGCGAAAGTTTGTATGTATGGACGGATGTGTATATATGGATAGGATATGTATGTGTGTTACTCCTTCATTCAAAAACTACTGAATGGATTTTGATAAAACTTTACAAACTTTACAAAATTGATATTTATTTGTTGATGACGATTACCTAAATTATGCTCATTTTTGTAAAAATAAAATAATTTATTTAAAAAAAAAAACACTGCTAGTTATTTGCCATCCTTGTAAAAGGTCTACACCCTTATTTAAAGCCTTTATCAACGATCTAAGTCACTTCCAGCTTTGGTTATCAAGCCTACCTGTTAAAGTTGAAACTTGCTTACGTTTCAGAAAGTTTCAGCTGTAATTGAATAACTTAAGTTAATTGATTTAGGTTTGACTTTTGGGTATCGAATTCATTTAATGCGATTATTATTTGGAAGGATTAAATTGCTTTTAGAAGCGATTCTATGTTTAAGGTCTTAATTTGCGATTGCGAGCGATAACAAATTACAAAACATTATATGAGATTAAATAAATTTTCAAGAATAGAATAGAATGCACATTTAATCAGCAACAACAAGACACATGATACAAGTAAACAATAAAACATACACATATATTAAAAAAATATGTCAATTTAAGTTATAAAAGTAACAAGGTTTAAAGTACATAATAAACTAACAAAAGAAAACATACAGTTAAATATATAAATACAAAATAAACTCAAATCAGTCGTCACATTTGTCTGAAAGTTGTACTGTAGCTCTACCATGAGTTTTTACTATACCCTATATACTATACTCGCTAGCGTCTGTAGTTAAAAAAATGTATGAAGATTTGTACAGCGCCTCTAGCGGATAGTTGGGTACTAAAATTTGCGTATCTACTGTAGTAAAGTCAGGCGATTTTACAATGACAACTCATGATAGAGGTACTGATAAGGTGTTCAGCTCAGCAAATGTTGAGTGAGTTAACACTCAACGCTGAATTTCAGCTGAACCCAATAAAGGAAAGGGTATTCATGAATGTATCGCCAATACTTTGGTAACCAATTACTAATGCCTTGATCACACGTACCGAGTAAACCGGCGAGACAGTGACGTATTTAACATACACGGCGCGCTAACACTGCAACGTTCAACAGTAAAACTGATGTCGACGCGCAGTGTATTTCAAATACATCACTGTCTCGCCGGTTTACTCGGTACGTGTGATCAAGGCATGAGGCCGTAACCTAGCCTCTCAAAACCTGCAAGGTTTTAAATCACGTCGGTATTCTGTGGCATTTCTGGTGGACTGATGTGACTGAGCTGTATTATTCTATAAATAATAACGTCACAGACACATCAGACTTCAAGAAATATCACAGAATACCGATGAGTTCCTATAGAAATTGAATGTGATTTTAAACCTGGCAGGGTTTGAGAGGCTAGGATACGGTCTCTGATAAAAAACTGAATCATATTTTATTAGAAAAAAATTGACAATCAATTGTCATTGTAATACTCAAACATAGAACATGCAGAATTGCCTGTCATATTGACAGAACCCACATAAAAAAGAAGATGAAGAATTTTCCCAAATAAGTCATTCATATTCCAAAAATCTCAGGAATAAACTTTTAAAAATACGAATTCCTCATGCAAAGTCATTATCGAAACAAAGTATTCAATTCGCGTCCACTCTCATTGTGGAAAACTTCCATTATGAGAATGATTGAAAGCTTTAAACGAATGTGTATTTTTAAATAATGAAGTCATTGTGTGGTTTTTCCGTTATTTTTTCACCACAAGTGGTTTTGAGTCTATTATGAATTTATTTGAGTAATGATTTGGTTTATTTATAATAGTAATGAATACGTTATTTTTAATTAATTGCTTTTGTATTCGTTTGTTTTGTTATTATTATAACCCAATTATTTTATTTAAATCTCTATTTATTTTTGTTTTCTACTTGTGACGTATTGGTACTTTTATCAATTTGATCGTTTTCATTTGTTTTATGTACATATGTATAACTGGCACCTAAAATCACCTAGTATGTAAGAAGATTCTAAGTGATCCTTGTGATTTTATTGAATAAAGTAGGTAATTCTGACTTTGCCTATAAATTGTTTGTTTACGATTGATTTTATGTAAGTAAATAAAATAAGGTAATTTAAAAATGCTTATCGTAAATACTCCCAACGTTAACATTTTAATCTTAAACAATTCAAAGCGTTATAAAACCAAAAATCGAAAACCAGTGTAGTCATAACATTACCGATTATATAAAAAAAAAATTAACACCCTATAATCCCTTCGCAACCCTTTGCTACGTGATAAAACTTTACCAACCAATTACAGACTCATTACGCGCAAACAACTAATACCTATACAAACTGTCCTGTAGTGTTGGGAGGCCGAAATAGTAAGCCGAAAGTGTACCGAAAATAATGGCAAAAAGTTGCATACTGACTGTGTGAAAGGAATTTATGGGTTATGTAGGATTTATAGTTTCAATGTTTTTGATTGGTAATGTTAATATAATATAAGCAGGGTAGGACCTAGATGCAAAAGGCCCAATTAAGGAAAGAGTGGCGTTTGAGGGAGGAGGCTTATACCCAGCGTGGGCTAGTACGGGCTGCCGATGACGAATGTTAATATAGCACAAGGACTTTTATTTTTTATAATAAATATTGTATAAGGGTATTTGCTATCCTGTAGGAATCGGTATCAATTTTGCACAACAATAGTTAGCGATTTAAAATTAAAAGATTTAATT
This sequence comes from Ecliptopera silaceata, assembly GCA_932527185.1. Classification (NCBI taxonomy): domain Eukaryota; kingdom Metazoa; phylum Arthropoda; class Insecta; order Lepidoptera; family Geometridae; genus Ecliptopera; species Ecliptopera silaceata. The sequence goes on along the minus strand of OW052205.1, from coordinate 1,486,453 downwards.
TGGTATAAAGACCCTCAGTTAAACTTAATGAATACGTTTTTTTAGTTATGTACAATTCAATTATACCAAATAAGATATTTAAAACCGAAAACGGCCATAAGTTTGCCACTTTCGGCCGTTATCGTGCTTGAACACTATTTCAGAAAACTGCCTGTTAAACTATTACGTGAAATTCGCTATGGTGGCCAACTTGTTATCAGCGAACCTCGTTTTATGTTTAATTCAAGCAGAGGCACACAGACAGAAAGTTTGATAAGTAACTAGGATTTTACCTTTTCTGTTAAGGTGACGGGTATAGCCAAATGCGTGTTTTTGGGGAAACCGAAAACTGTTTTCAGAAAAAGTGATAGCATGTGGAGTTGTGAAACTTATTATTTCCTATAACACATATATTGAACTAGTGTATTGTTACTCAAAATTTGTGCTCTTGGATATAGTTTACTTTTAAATGTAAGTTTAGTACCAACACCTTTTGCAAAAGTGTGGTTTAAGATCCCATTTTTTATGGGTTTGGCAGATTTGTTTGGTACCAAACTCAGCACAGCTATTCTTATGGTTCGTATCTTGTGACTCTAAAGAAAACATTTCTACATTAAGGTGTTTAAAGAAGAAGAAGAGTAGCGCCTTAGGAATTATAAGTGTTTGATTGCTGTGTGCTCGCAAATATACATAAGGCACTGCTTTAGAGTTTGACTATCCGAACTGTGCGCGGCTCATTATGTGTTTTGCGCCGTTGTCAGCATTTTTGTTGAAATTGAAATTGTGACGTTGCCACGCTGACTGTCTAGAGTTTAACCACCACGGCAAAAACTATGCCGTGTTACAAGTTTAACGTGTGTATAGATATAATAAATAAATAATAAACTTGGAAGTTATTGACATTTTTATTTATTATGAAAAATTTCACCCTACCCGTCGCCTTAAGCTAATGTTTGATGAAACTAGACTTGCCAGAGATCTGTTATGCTTAGAAAGAACAATTGATAAAAAAAATGTTGTTGTGATTTTTTTTTAACACAAATTGTGGCTAAAAAGTGTAAAATATGAATCAGATCAAGCACCGACAACGTTACCACTGTAGTTCATAAAAAAAACTTGCGAACGTAAGAAACATTTTAAATCATCATAAAAAATCTTACAATAATACCTTTTAGTGTTTTGGATGGATTCTGTGAAAAATGATATGGATGTGAAAGAAGTGAATATTCAGATGACGGATGATAGAGGAGAATGGAATACAAGATAATGTTTAGCCGACCTAGTGGGATAAGGGCAGGAAGAAGAAGAAGAGTTACATTTCTCTTCTCATTCGTGTCACTCTTGACAGTGTGGTCGTGGTCGTCATGATGATTTTTTATTATCATGGGCTGTGGCAACCTCACAATATCTCGCCATTTCTCTCTGTTTGCAGACAGCTGAGAGCATTCACTCAATTTTTAATGTTACATATTTAATGTTCTTAATCGTTTTATTGCGTCAATTTCCAGTTTGACTAAGCTAATACTACAGCTAAACTTTTGTTCAAAGCATTCAAATTAAATATTATGCAGCTTAGTTCCACACATTCGCAGTCCTTGTGTGAGTTCCAAATGAAGTTACACGCTTGACTTGTTCACTGAGAGTACATTTAAATAAACGAGTGTGCAGCGCGTGTTCTAGCTTCTACTTCAAATGCTGAATTAAACTATTTGAGAGTATTTAAGACCATCTACCGTGCCCTTCTTCAAATCAAATCAAAATTGTTTATTGCAATTTACAATGCCGACTTAGTGATGTGTGGGATCTCTTTTTTTAAGTCATGAGACCTGTATTATAGGAGTCTTCTGCAATAAAGTGTTAAATAAACAAACAAACTTACGACTATACAGTATTTACAAAATGTACATAGTCATATAAAATACATAAGAAACAGTTCAGCTATCTACAGACTGTTGCAAACGATCTATAGATAGTTCAACTGATCCAAATCAGTACCAATCGGAAGCGTACCCAAGACACTGGCTGCATTGCCGCGCTGAATAGCAATGCTGATACGTTGGGCCAGATACTCACCAGCCCTCGGGTCACGCGTCGCTTCGACTAGACGCCCAGAAATAATTTTGAAAACGCGGTGGGCCTCGGTACCCCACGGACCTAGAGTCTCGACCCCAAGAGGAGTCTTCTTGAATATTTAGAAAAAATATTTTCTATTCTAATACAACACAGGGATATGAAAAAAAATGTAATGAGCAAAATGAACAAAAAATTTGTTCTGAATAATTAGAATAAAATGAATCAATTTTTGTAACGATCCGTTTAGGATGCAGTTTTCCGAAAAAAACAAATAATATATTTTCCAATAAAGAATTATAGAGATAGCAGAACCCATAACTAACACATTCAAAAGATTTATTGGACCTTATTACCTTGATTTAAGGTTGGTTTTGGCGCAGTATTTTAGATAATTCGAGTTACAGGCCACTGTGGAAAATAACGGTACGTAAACATGTTTTGTTGAACTTACTATTAATAAATTAACGATTAAAGTCCTTAATAATAGATTTCGTTCATTTTCGATCGTCCCACTGGGTTTGGTCCCGCTAATGGGACGATCCTATAAAATAAACGTAGACTTGAGAACCTCCTTCGTTTATTTCGTTGGTTAATAAATATTGTTTTTGTTCCCGATCGTCCTACTAACATACATAGTGGGATAAACGGGAAGTTATTTCGATATTATTCTCATTTAGATAAATAACTCTATAAATGGGAGAAAATACAAATATAAACAATGTTTACACAATGGTCGGCCTCGTTAATATAATATTTATAAAAATTGTTTTTATCTCATGAGATTTATTTCTAAATCATATTGAACCACAATAAAGATTCATAGAAATTCTAAGCTTAGTTTATGTAGACTGTATAAATACAAGCTTTTTGCTGAAACCTTACAATTTTCTAAAAACAAGATGAACCAAAATCATTGTAATGAATTTAATTAGCTATATAATAATTATTGACAATAAAAAGGCCCATGTGGGACGAGTGGAGATTTTATATTTATTCACATAAATTTATATTTATGTCAAAATTTTGATCTAAAAGTTTGTACAATATTGAATATGAGAAGACAAATATAATAATCATAATCCTAATTAAGGCAAATCGTCACTTTTTTTTTCAATTTTCATTTTTACAATGTATGTATACATTCCTTACAAAAATAAACTGTTAGACAAGTTTCTTATTGAAATGAATGGAAAATGCAACTCGTCCCACTTGGGCCGAGTTTGCTAAGCGGGACTAGTTAACAACTAACTCGCACTGTCTGAACCCTTGATATTGATACGTACAAACAAATTAAATACCCCAATTCACAGTCAATTTCATATAGCTCAGTCACTTCATTCAAATGACAAAAATTTTTTTTATTAGTAGTACTTTAAAGTTTAGTTACAACTGAGATACATATTTATGAAAATTTAAAATCAAGTTACATATTTTATTTACTTAAATAAATAAAACTGGTTTCAAAAACCGAAATCCGTTTTCAATTTTACTATATTCTATTTTAATAATGATTTTGTTTATGTATTTATCTGCTAGAGTAGTGAATTGTAACCTTCATTATAGTTTTTTTCTTTTTTTTATAATGCTGGACAATCCACACCACATCATCTAGCCCCAAGCTAAGCAGAGCTAGTGTTATGGGTACTAGAAGACTGACATACATAATACAATACATTACAAAAATAGATATTTGAGTAAATAAGTGTACCAGCTGTTTGTATAATATAATATGTATAGGTCCGTTTAAGGGCACATCAAAAGACCCTTCATTTTAACCCTACATGTCTTCGTAAAGTGCTTGTTTGCACAATTTGTACCTTTTTGATCGCTAATTGTATTACTTTATAATAGGGTTAACAATATTTTTGTTTTGAGGGGAATATTTACTTTTAAAAGGGGTGTTATTAAAATGTTTGGGAAATAATTTATAAAACTTTGACTTTATTAACTTAGCATAACATTTTAGTTCATTTTTAATCGACTTTAAAAAGAAAGTTCTTAATAAAACTTTTTTTCTTTTTGATTTGTGACATGTGATTTTTATTATTATGGGCAAATCATTTTCATAATCACTATCAGGCTAAATTAAAATAATATACTCAGGTAACAAATCGAACCAATTTTATGTTTCATCACTATAATCTAACAAAACAAAACTGCTTCTTACAATTACAACCAGTGACCGAATTTAGGGGGGCTAAAATTTAAAATTAAGTCTCTGAATTTTTAACTTTAGGTAAGTATAAAGTTAAATAAAATTCAGAGACTAAGGGCCCCCGCAGACTGCAGACTTTTTATCGGCCGATAGTTTGATCGGCTTCTTAATCAGTATGAAGATGTATGCAGATGCGCACATTACAGTGTAGGTATTCAGTTTTCATACTGATTAAGAAGCCGACCAAACTATCGGCCAATAAAAAGTCTGCAGTCTGCGGGGACTCTAAGTGGAGACGCTTATAATATATTATAGTCCTACTAAACTAACTGCTATAACTATAACTAAAACAAAGCATTATACAACTTGATAATTTTAACATTAACGGCCTTGCGATAAGGGGTCTAGACAAATATTTTACGACTGAGGTTAATTACTCGTCTCATTAACTGTGTAAATGTTCCGTTATTAAACCGTTTTACATCGTAAGCGTAAAATAATATAATAAGCTTAAGGTGTAATAGTGATGCTAAATGATAATAGTGTGACGACTTACCGAGCACATCAATTTTAAAAATTAAAATGTTTTAAACTGAAAAAAAAATATTTTAATCTAAATCATATTTTAAACTAAGCTTTACCTAAACAATTTTACTATCTAGTTTAGATTAAAATAAAGCTACTTTAATATCTTAATTGCTGATTGAATACCTATTTTTTTAATTATTCTTCAAACATTATCATTTTCTGTCACAAAAATATTTTTTTTAATCATTATAATAAATAAATAATTCGTTCGCCAACTTTTTATAAGATAGGGGGAAATTATATAACACTATGCAATATCCCGATTTATATCGTAATCTCATCTCGACTAGAGAAAGCTCTATGTCAAAGTCGTCTGAGAGTATATCTCACCCTATAAAAAACTCAACCCCTAATCTAGAATCAATCGTTTGAGATTTTAATTTCTTTAGGGGATTCCCCTATAATTCTAACCGTCTTATCGCTGCCTCTATAATCGTATAAAAATACGTAGAATAGCCAAATAATTCAACACGGCTTACCTCAAACCCGTAGTCGGCAATTCTCAATACCTGCTGATTTTATGGACTAGAATATTTTATCACCAATTTTAAATGTACTAGTCTGAACTTAAACGGTCTATCTTATAAAAAGTTAGCGCAGACTTGAAGTATTGATTACCATACGTAATGATGACATAAAGTCAACGCTAACTTTTTATAAGATAGGGGGAAAGAGTTTAGTCCACGATTAGAATGAACGGAATCGAACCTACGACCCACAGGATGGAAGGCAAAGCTACTACCAACTGAGCTGTGACGCCTGTCAACTCGAATATCTTTCGAAGAGTAAAACTCAAATATTCTATGAAGTATTATTATTCTACTAATACATATTATGTATTCAAATATAATTATTATTCAGCCATTGCTGTCCCACTGTAGGGCAAAGGCCTCTCCCTCCTTCCACTCTTCGCAATTGAAAGCTGTTACAAGCCAATATTATATAATACAAGCTTTGCTTAGTTTGGTACTAGAGTGTGATGTGTGAATTGTCCGTGAATAAATAATATAGAATAGAATAGAAATCATTTATTTCAGTTATTATTATAAAACTTAATGCTATGATATATTAAAATAATAATAAATTAATATGAAGCAATAATAAAGAATCTAAGTATCTTAATATATCGTTTTGCTAAATTTGCGTTATAGTTTTCAGGACTCGTTCGCGTTTAACTCAAATAACGGCCTCAGCTCGACTATTTTTTCGACTATCTACTAAGTAAATATCTCGTTACGAATTAGTCTTTATTAGCGCTTCAAAGTCTAAGAATATCTTGGAATTCTCATTTTAGGTAGCGCTTCGCAGAGCTGAACACACGGTCCTATATCTAGTAGAGCTAGACTAGCTCTACTAGATATAGGACCGTGTGTTCAGCTCTGCGAAGCGCTACCTAAAATGAGAATTCCAAGATATTCTTAGACTTTGAAGCGCTCTCAAAGCTTTAAAACTGTTTTAAAGAGTACTCAATGAAATGAAAGTTTCGTGCCTTGAAAAAAACCTTGCATTAGTCGGAGTTAGTTTTTAATCAAAAACATTTTTTTAAATTTTGAAACATGCTCATAACATGCAGTTTTTTTTGTTTGTTTCACAATTAACATCTAATTCTTATAACTGATGTGGCTCGTTTTTGGGCAAAACAAATTAAAAAAAGAAGAAACAATCGATACGAAGAAGAATATCACAAAATATCAAATAACGTAATAAGATGGTGTGATACCAAGTTTAAATGTCGATAAGCTTTAAAATCTCATCTCATAGATCATGGCCCAAAAAATTAGGAACTACAAAATGCCGCAACTTGTCCCACGCGGGACGAGTTTTCTTGGGACGAGCAACAATAGAAAGAGAGTAAAAATAAATTAAATTTAAAATAAAATAACTTTACCTTAAATTGATAATACGAATATAATATCAATTTCGACTTATATAATTATCACATCATTCGTATCATATCATGCTCAAAATTATGTTTAATTTAGTTCCTAACTCCCAAAGCACCCGACTACATGTGAAAAGATTCTTAAAAAACGTTTTGAAAGAACTGTCTTCGCGGACCGTTTAAAACTTTTTCAATCAGGTGTAAGTGAATTTACTGCCTTATCATAGTGATGGACTTGGACACGTTGCCAGATAATTAAAGTCTTTATTTTAAACTTTTTTTAAATCTTGTAGATGCAATCTTGCTTGATGCAAAAAAATGAATAAATATATTATTATCTCTTTTCTTTTATCGTGCACAAGATCTTTAAGATATCAAAAAAGTGACTTGTCTTACGGCCCTATTTAGTGAAAAGCTACATATAGAAATTTTGATAAGCATAAAGATCGGATAAATAAGCGCAGTTTTTAAGATAAGTAACATAACAAGAGGTATCGTTTAGATCTTAGTAGATTCCGACAATATCACAAACAACGCTTTAAGAATAAGAATAATTTATTGTAAAACTGTGTACAAAATTGTGAAAGACTTATCGATAAGTTTCAACACTAATTTCGGGTGTAGAACAAAATTTAAATATATTTTATTATACAGTGCTCCTATTTCAGAAAACTAGTTTCTTCCTCGTAGTTCTAGATTTTCCTTTAATGTGCCATAAGGCGCAATCACTCGTTATAATGTAAACACCACTTGAAAAAGCGCGGAAGTGAAAATCGCACTTCTTTTGAGGCTGAGGGGTGATTTTATTCCGGGATTTTTGGATTCCGCGCTATAATGAGAACGAAACGGAATTGGATAACATTTTTGCTGGCCATAAGATTCTATGGAACTTTTATTTTTAAATTTTAAGAATTTTCAAGCAAATGAAGCTCGAGTTTAAAAGGTTTTTTTAATAAACATTTCTCATTCGCATGATACTTTTATTAATAAAATGCTGTCATCCCGTTATAGTAAAATATATTACTTTAATATAATATATCCGTCTATAAAACTTGTTATTCAAATCAAATATTTCTTTATTCAATAAAATCAAAAGGATCATTTAGAATCGTCTTACATACTAGGTGATTCTAGGTGCCAGTTCCACGCAACCACAGCCTAGAAGAACGGGTAAGAAACTTGTTATCACTTTATTTCAGACTTAGGTTTGGCATTGTCTGAAACTTTAAACCTTTATATTCTACATTTATTATTTTCAAGCTTTACTTAGTTTGGGACAATGGCGTCACGTGAAATGTTCATGAACATTTATTTAACTTGTGGAAAGTGAAGCCAGTAGATCCACAAGTCTAAAATTCTCCAGAATACAGGGCAAAGTGAATAATTACAAAATGCAGAGTATTAAGGAACCTTCAGAGAGAACCCAAAGTACCCCCTCATTTTACCATCATTATGATAAAATAAATGCTACCGTCTTGTATAATTTAGGCCTGGGGGTCAGAATTATTCTCTACAATATTGCTGTTGCTTGTCTGAATTTACCAAATATTTCATGAAAAATATAGGCGAAAATGGTATTCAAAAACAGCTCCACACAAAACCATTTAGTTCCAAACCAAGAAAAGCTGTAGAAACCAGATTGATGATAATGCATATTTTTGTAAAAAAGACATTTTGGAATACAATAAAAGTGTTCGCCAAAAAGGCTTTATTTACTTACATTTAAATTGGATTTCTATAAAATTTGTAAAATATTAATAAGTTTACATAGTTACTTGTATAAAGTTTCAAACCAAATATATAGGAAACCAGATTGTAGATAATACACTAAAAATGTTCACCAAAAATGTTTTATTTTAATTTAAATAGGTTCTCCATAAAGTTTCTTAAATATGAATAAGCTTACATATAAAGTTTCTTACCAAATATTTATTCATTTACTTAGCCTAGTCAGCATTAAATAAAAAAACTAAGCCTTACTTTGCGATCTCCCATCTTGGAAACATAGCATTGTATATAAATAAGGAAAAATACTGGTTTCCAGTATTTTCCGTTGAAGCCTCTTCCTGCCAATCCGTGGGTATATTAACGGCAAGTCGATTCGTTTATTGAAGAGGGAAGACTGCGATAATTGGTTTTCCACTGGCTTTTTGTACCGGGTTACATTTACCATCAAATCAGTTTTTCATGTATTTATTAGCATATAGAGAGTTTTTTTACGGCCTGATTTTGTTCAAGGATTATACCTTTGATGTTGAAGATATGTCAGTACCTCTACCATGAGCTGTCACAGTAAAATCGCCTGACTTTACTACAGTAGTTACGTCAATATTAGTATTACGAATTTTAGTACCCAACTATCCGCTAGAGGCACTGTACAAAACTTCATACATTTTTCTAACTACAGACGCTAGCGAGTATAGTATATACTATAGTATAGTAAAAACTCATGGTAGAGCTACTGAGAGCACCTGTATTGGATGGTAAGTAATTCTCTTTATTGGTACTGATTTGGATCAGTTGAGCTATCTATAGATCGTTCGCAACAACACAAATGATAGGTTATATAGGTACATAATAAAATGTTACATAAACAAAGAAACTGCAATATTACTAATGTTTGTTTCAACAATCAACAGCTTAGTTTGGTGTAACAATTTAAAAAATAAATAAAATAAAAAAGCTTTTATTCGCTGACCGTATTATTAATACAGTATTTATTAATTAACACCGGTGTTCTGGGTTGTCCTCCGAACAAAAGCCTCCTCCAGAGCTTTCCAAAGGAACAAGAAAGTGTAAGAATATACAAATTATTAAAAAATAACATAAATAATTAACACAAATATTTTACCAATGTTTTACTATTCCAATAACACGTTTTAAAAGTTTCGTCACGAAAGTTTTAAAAGTTTTTCATTTTAAAATCCAATAGTTGAAAATTTCCAATCAAAAACTAAGCTATTGGTTAGTTTATTACCCTTCGTTAAAAGTTCAACAATTTGAGTGAAAAAAAAAACAACTATACAACCAAAATTTTCATGTTATTTTCAATTTAAATTGTTTGAAAGCCGAGCTCAATCATAAAATAAAAGTTTATACATTCATATGGTTAAACAAATACAAATTCACTGGAACTCACTCTTTTCTTTATACGAATGAGGCTTTCATTTCTAGATAAGATAAGATATTTTCCTAGTTATACGTAAGTGAGATAATCTCATTGAGTAGGTGGATAGATTATGAGAAATAAAAGATTTTATCACAAAATAGATTTATCAAAGAATAAATCAGGCGATGATATTTAGTTAGATTAAAATTAAGTGCCTTAAAAAAATATGTAAATACCTACTCCTAAATTATTGAAAATGTTTAAAATTCCTACTTTACTCCCTGGCACGACAAACATCCCTTGATTTTTTTTTATAAAAAGTGAATTTGTTACACAATCGGATTTGAACTCACACACATGGATCGGAAAACGAGGCCACGTCCACTAGACCAGCGATGCTCTTCGTTATTTCGACTAAACATTACTTTCTTTTGCCAGTGTCTTGGGTACGCTTCCGATTGGTACTGATTTGGATCAGTTGAACTATCTATAGATCTCTCCAACGGTCTGTAGATAGTTCAACTGTTTCTTATGTATTTTATATGACAATGTATATTTTGTAAATACTTTCATAAACTATTAAAATATTCAACGCAACAAGATATTAAAGACGCCAAGAAAATAAGAAAAAACCTCAAAAAGACATAAAAACTCGCGTGCTTCGTGAAAAAGTAATTTATGCCACAATCTTTCCAAACATAGCTCCGGACAAAGATATTACCGTCTGTTCCCACCTTCCTGTTTCCTGGAGGAGATGCTGGCCTCAGGATGAATGCTACTTACACATACCGACACCATAACGACATACTTATATCCACTATTTTGTAGATGAACTATTAATTTATTTTTTCTCTTGTGTTTTCATAATTCCACGTCGTGTCGTCAAAATAACAGTTTAGATCGTTACGTAACATGTCGTATCGGTATTGTAAATTCAAACTAGTGTGTTATCGCTATAGTTGTTCACAGGCATCTACAGACCGTTGCAAACGATATCATGTTTATTTATCGTATCGGTAACTGTAAAAAGCAGCCTTCCCTAAAGGAAATCCTCTCCTGTTAGGCGATCCGGGAACAAGAACCCGTAGCTTCTTGCAAATGAAAAACCATCTTATTGTGTGGATGATTTATTTATATAAAAGGTTTTTATATCTAAAATAATAATAGCAAAACTAGTTTTTTTCCTAAAACCTATGATATTGTATTGTATTGTATGTGGCAAAACCTTCTTAGTAAGATATTTTTGGAGAAAAGTATTGAAACAAACAAAAAATACCGTACCTATGTCATGTGGTTTTTATAAGATACAATGAATTATCAAATAGTACCCATCCATTGAGAACGTAGAGTACGTTCTCAATGGATGAGTACTGTAATATAAATAAAATATTCACGGATAGTTTACACATTATTACGAAACACAGTTTCAACTAGTTCGGGAACCTATGGATTCAAAATTTAACTGTTAAAATTTTTTTTGTGCCCAATAAATATTTCTTCCTTATTTTTCTTTAATAATCTAGTCCCAAACTAAGCAAAGCTATATAGCTGTTTATAGCTAGATAGCTGATAGAATACTTTATATACATTTTCTTTACTTTTTTTATAAATACACACATAGAATACATAGTAACACTCAGACACAGAACAAATATTTATGTTCATCACACAAACATTTGCTCTGGGTGGGAATCGAACCCACGACCCACAGCATGGAAGGCAGATCAACTACAAACTGACGCCTGTCAATATAGTCAATAATGTCACTCAATCAAGAAAAAAAAACTTTCATTCGGAACACATAATTGCGAGTAACACTGCTTAGCGGCAGAAATCTACGAGTAAAAAGTAGTACATCCTCTTTCATAAGAAGTTTTAATTTTAAAAGTTATATTTTTACTAAATAAAATTTGACTCAACGTACTAGCTCAAAACTTTTTATTTGTGATGTTGAGTCAAAGTTTTCGCATTCTCCCTTTTAAAAAGTAATAATAAAGTTGAAAGTGAGACTGCATATTAGTGACTATTTTGCAATATCTTTCGAGATAAGGTGCTTTTACACTGGCCGATACGACTTGTAAATATAAATAAGTTTTGTTGTTTTTATTTGTCAATTTTTCAATGTACTACCTACTCCACAAATATAATATTTGAAACTATCACGGTTTTGAATATAGTTTTTTTTATAAACGGAATATTTACCATGATTTGGGAGATTGCATGCATGCATTTGCAACTGTGTAGAAATATCGGGAAATTTCAAACTCATGGTAAATATCCCGTTGATAAGGAAAACAAACACAAATCTTTATTCTTACACTCATCAAAACCCGTAGTGAATTGTGATAACAGCATATAATTATTAAATATCTGTATATCGTATAACAATCGTGTCGGGTTGATGTAAGTTTGTTTATTTCGTTATATTCTGTGAGATACGTACTGGCAACTTTAAATTTAGTTTGCCGGTTCCAGTGTAAAGTTTCGTGTTGCATTCAGCAAGTAAAAGGTATAAAGTTTGTTGTTGGGCACACCTTTAGTTGCTAACATGTTTGCAAACATGTAAGGCATAAGAACATAATTTTTTATACGTTTTTTCTTTTAATAAAAAATCCTCTGACATTTCTATTCACGACTTGCGAGGCAAATGACATATTAAGAGTAATATTATACAGGGCGTATGTGTCGTATTATTAATTTAAGCAGATTTTTGAAGTGAAAACTTCTTTAGCGGCGCTGGGTGGGTAAAAACTTTCAAACTCGCGTCAGGGTCACGTGACGTTGATAAAAAGCGTAAGATCGAGGGAAAGGGAGAGGAACTAGTATCTCCCACTCTTTCTACCGTGCCTGAGTGTGCTCTGTTTAGGCGGCACACAGACACATTCGCGCTTGCGCGAATGTGTCTGTGTCATTGTGATTGTCATTGTCATTATGACGTCTGTGGTTATATTTTTGAAGTGAAAACTTAAAAGTGAAAACACAACGTTAATATTGAAGTTTTCACTTCTGCCGGCACTCCCGGAGTGCTACCTTTTTTTATTTTATTTACTTATATATAAATAAATAATGCTGGACAATCCACACAACATCATCTAGCCCCAAGCTAAGCAGAGCTTGTGTTATGGGTACTAGAAGACTGACATACTTAATACAATTCATTACATAAATAGATATTTTTTATTATACATAGAAAATACCCAGAATAAAATATTTGCAGACCGTACCAACATTTATCTCAAGGCGGTAATCGAACCCGCAACCTCTGCGTCGCAGGCGGACCTTCGCCAGCCGCGCCACATCGGTCGTCTAAAGTAAAAATCTGCATGGTTTTTTTTCTTAGTATGCGAGATAATGTATAAAATAATTCGTCGCAAGCAATATTCTACCGTATTTTCCCATAATTAAAAAAACAAAAGACAATCACAACCTACAAAAACAACATAATTTTATTCAAACAACAAACAACCAAGTTATTTATAGCGACAATAATGTTTACTTACAAAAACGCGCGGAAATTCATGAAGCCAACTTGAAAAGTAACGTCTCCATTTCAGTAACAAACAAGTTAGCCTAATCAAATATTCGTTCTCATCAACTCCCCAATTTTTCCACGTAATTCCCTCGGCAAGTAACTAATTCTATTCTCTTTCTTTGGTGACACGTAAAAAGATCACACACTTCCGCGAATGTAAGCAAAAATGCCCTGACTTTGGTCGTTAAAACAAATTTTCTTGTTCATTTTTATACTTCTGCCCATCAGTACAGGCAATTCTGCCAATATCAATTGTCAAGTATTTGAAAATAATTCTCAGTCAAGTCAATCGTTAAGTCGGTTGTCTTTTGTTTAAAGGGAAAACTGTGGCCAACTCGGTTGTCTTTTGTTTTAAAGGAAAATTTAAAAAAAGGTGGTAAATATCTTCAAAACCTATGGGGAACGAGTTCCAACAAATTCCGATACACTTTATTTCAACGGTTTATACATTAAGTTGTGTATTTTTGTTAAAAAATCCACAAAAATTAGACAGCAAACCTCAACATTGCATTACAAATGGGTCAGTTTATCAAGCCTTCAATTTGTAGTTTGACAAACTACCAACACCAACCGTTTTTAAGCTGTCTGTTTGTCAAGCAAGTCTGTGAAAGTTACAGAAATATTTTCTGAAATAACTAAAAAGTTTTTTGACAAGAAACCTAGCTTGACAAAAAAACTTTATATAAGTACCGTAGGTATACAAATTTTATGTCTAAGTAGGTACATAATAATAATAAAAAATGTAATAATATAGCATTTTCATTCAAATAATTATCACATTTTCCTGCATCTATGTACAGAGACAGTCAACAAACATTATTTGATACTATACAGTCAGCATTAAGCCAATATTTTCACGCCAAAGTCGCATTTCTACGAAAATGGTGATTAATGCAATTACTCAACTCAAAGAAAGAATTCAGAGTCACAATGTTGGATCTAATCAAATCAACATTTTTACTCTAAGTAGGGATGTCGTGTTTGCTTCCTGTCAAACCGAGACGTACAAAACTTTTTTGTAAAAGTAATTGGAAAGCGTACGACTTTACTAAGGCATTTTCACATTACTTCTATATACAATGGGACACTACAAGTATTTAAAAATTCAGTATTCAGACGAATTTAAAATAAATGGATGTTGGTATCAAATTACTTTTTACAAAGGAGATTAAAAATACGTTAAGAACATTAATTCTCAAAAATAATTGAATTATTTATGAATTAGCATAAGTTATTGATATTATTACATTATGTTTTATTAGTGTGGCTAAATTAAACATTTAATTCGCTTTTAATACAACTTAATGATGGAACAAACTGATAGCCCACCCGATGTGAAGCGGTAACCACCCATTACCATACTACTACATTCATACACGTTTACTAAAATGATCTATAGGTAGTTCGACTGATCCAAATCAGTACCAGTCGTCGCGTACCCAAGATACTGGCTGCATTGCCGCGCTGAATAGCAATGCTGATACGCTGGGCCAGATACTCACCAGCCATCGGGTCGCGCGTCGCTGCGAGTAGAAAATAGGTACAATGGTAGATACTTTAAAAGATTCCAGCTCTTTCTCAAAAAGCTTTTATACTTAGACAATAGAAAATATGTGCAGCAGTGGACATCTACAGGCTGTTTCTTTACTTATTTGTATTTTTTGACGTGACAACGTCTTATAATTCGATAGAGCCGGCTGCACGCACGAAAAAACATGACTCATGAGGCGTTCTGAGGCGTTCTGAGGCGTTCCATGAAGTGCAAGCGAGAGCGCGGAACGAGCGACAAAGAAGCACAATCGGCCTTTGCGTTCGTTGTCACGTTCAACTATCGTCAGTAAACCGACTTTACAGACAACCAATTTTTTTTTAATATTTTCGGTCTATCTTATAATAACTTAGCGCAGACTTGGTAATGAAGACATTACCATATGTAATGGTGACTTACGGCCGGTTTCTGGACACCCAAACCACGATTGATCCGAGTTTGACACATAGTAAATATTTGTGTTTTTCGTTGATCGTTCGAGAAACCGGCCGTTAAAGTTACAATAAGATAGGGGTTACTATTTTATACAGGCGTCACAGCTCAGTTGGTAGTAACTGCTTCCGTGTCGGTCGTGGGCTCGATTCCCACAGACAACAAATGTTTGCGGGATGAGAACTGTTTTTTTTTGTGTCTGGGTTTATATTAATAAATTAACAAAAAAATCTGTCATATAAGTATACTATCAACAATCTAGTTTCCATAGTACAAGCTTTGCTAAGTTTCAGGCTAGATTGTGATGATATTATTATAGGAAAACTTTGCTTGGTGTGGGAATAAAGCGAGATGTGAAAAATGTCCGTGATTTATTTATAAAAAAAAAAGTTCAACTTACACATAAATCATCACAACCTAAACCTTTCAACTTAATCCGAAACATTGAAGATTATAGAGTTTAATAAACTTTGGAATTTAATCTGAGCAACCCTGAAACTTTTCGAAAGAATGAACGAAATCCTTTACTAAGCGAATACTATGTACAAGGTGATCCACAAAACGTGCTGTATCAAATGGGAATTTACACAATAAAAGTGCGGAAAAAATTAGGAAAAATAAATAAATAAATAAAAATAAAAAAAAAAAATTCTCTCAACAATATGACAGGCAAGAGTTTGTTTTCAGTCAAGTCAGTCAGTGGTCAAGTCAGCTGTCATTTTATTTAAGACCTTGATTACCGGTCATTTTTGAACACTAACTCAGATCTCTGACTTTTTGCTATAAGATTAGTAAACGTAAAATACCATAAACTCCGACATTCGCAAATTCATGGCAATTCTAGCCTGCAAACAGCTACTAAGAAAAGAAGAAAAAGAAGACCTTGACGTTGTAAGACATGACAACAGTACTGTACTGTACGTGTTAGAGTGATGGACGCAATGTGATGGCTTTATAAACACATCCTTAATTAACGTGCTTGGTGACGCAATGTATTTTTATAAATGTTACAACGTTACTTGAAGTGGATCTTATGCTTGTTACATCTTAACATTTTAATATGATTGTAATATCATAAAACTTTACTTAAAATTTTAACATATTTTTTATAATAACTTCTTCAATATGTCAGTTTGACAATATGTCATTTATTATTCTGTAAATTGAACATATTCATATGTGAGAGCAAATAATGTTATTTATTTATTTAAATGATTGTGAATCCCCCTGTATAACAAATGTTGTTTTCTCTCCGATTTCCATTCACCCTACGAACGTGAGATTTAGACTTGCAGTGTGCAGTCGATAGGCTTTTTACACTTTACCGATACGACATTTTCAATACTATAAATAAACACTTTACCGACAAAACACAACATTTTTAACACATACTTAAATAACTTTTCATGGACGTTTCACACAACGCAATTAGTTTTTTTTTTGTATATTTAATTATATAAAATTATCGATCATAACCGTTTATTTTACTGGGTATCGACTATTAAGGACATTACTTTTATCTAGTTCCAGTGAAGTCATGTTAGCGATATTATCAAAACATCCATTATTTCAATACCTACTAACATATACCATATCGTGTAGCAGTATCGTGTCGTAGTCTTACAGTGTGGAAGCGCCTGATTTTGTTGAGTTTTAAACTAATTCTTTCTGAACCTTCTATTTTTATCGGCTTCGCTTTAACTGAATCGAAGTTTATTTAGCTTAGAAACTTATTGAAGCGTGTAAATATGTACTTTTTGTTTTAACTTGTTTGTTTTTGTATGGGAAAAGAAAACCGAAAGTATAGGATATTTTTTATAGGAAAATGGAACTTTTCTGAAAGAACTTTTGTGATGATTATAAATATTATAATAAGTAGGTACTCATATAATCTCATTTATACAAATTTGAAACCGTTCATTCCCAATCGTCCCACTGGGTCGTCCTGGTGGGACAAACAGCAACATTTTAAAATATCTATATTTAACGGGTATTTTATACGTATAATAAAAAATATAATATTATGTAATGTATTGTATTAAGTATGTCAGTCTTCTAGTACCCATAATACAAGCTCTGCTTAGCTTGGGGCTAGATGATGTGTTGATTATCCAGCATTATTTGTTTATTTATCTGTATTTCCGTTCGTCCTAACAATGTTGATACTAGTACAGTCAACGTCAAAAATTCATTTACACACTTTTTATTTATTTTGGCATAATCTTGAACTTATTTGCTATCAGGAACAGTAAAAAAAAAGTATTTCTCTAGTTTTTTTTACATTAATTAACGTCATTGACTGTACCAAAAGCACGACAGAATGAAAAAAAAAAGCATTATATCTAACATTTTCAACATCATTTAATGAAGTTGACTGTACAAAGAGACAGTAAAATAGAATAAAAAGCTTAGCTAAAGTATTTCCAAACAAACAGAGCAAACTATTCGACACAAAAACTTTCGGTCAAACAAGAAGTAGCTGAAAACTTGAATTCTTTTCACGGATCTACAACTTTCACAAATAACTGAAACGTGATTGAGTAGTTTGTTTTTGGTGTTCTGATTTCTTTTAAAGAAGTACTACTACAATATTTGAAACTATCATGGTTTTGAACATTTTCATTATAAACGGGGTATTTAGTTCGACCCGTGATCATGGCGCATGCAACTGTGCCGAAATATCGGGAAATAATCAAACTCACAAATCATGGTACATATCCCGTTTATAATGAAAAGTACTACTACATGTCATACGCACTTTGTTTCTATATAAATAAACAGTTAGACATGTCACACATCACATTCTAGTCCAAAACTAAGCAAAGCTTGTAATATGGGACCTAGACTGCTGATAGAATACTTACAAAAGGATTTTTCTTTGTAAATCCATACAAAGAATACATTGTGACACCCAGACACAGATCAAATATTAATGTTCATCACACAAACATTTTCTCTGGGTGGGAATCGAATCCACGACCTATATTTTATTTTATATTACATTGTACCAGAAAGCTACTGTAAATTACTGAAATAAATTATCTTTATCTTATCTTTATCTTATGGAAGGCACAGCTACTTCCCTGAGAACCCTGTCAACTGTGCTGTGACAGACGTCTCATCTCAGTTGACATGCATTAAACCCGTCTTAGGCTGGGGCCACACTAGCGGGCTACGGCGAATATTCGTGTTAACGCGATGTATGTGGCCGGGTACATAGTGTCATCGCTTAGTATATCGCCTTTATCCGAACACGATGTTTTTGTCGCGCCAACACGATACGAATATTCGCCCGATAATGTAGCCGAAGCATTAGACACAAAAGTATTAAGTTTTCATACCTACTAGCACCCTATAAAGAAAAAACTCTACTTCTTTTTGCTTGTAAACAACAAGCCACTTCTAATCAAGTTCGAATAGAACTTTGTCACTTTCTTTCCCTTTGTAACCAACTTTTAAAAAAGAAGGTTTCAATTCTATGTTTTTTTTTCTTTTATTTTTGGGCTCGCACATTTAGTGCATTTGCTGTTCTTTTATATGTATGTTACGTGATTACTTACCGAATTCAGCATAAAACAAACAACAATGTTTGTCATTACACAAATATTTGTTCTAAATAGGAATCAAACTCACGTCCTACAATAAGGAGATGGAAAGTTGTGATGCTTTATACCTGATGTATAATATAAGAAAAAAGTCAAAATCAAAAAGTTCTTTATTCAATAAAATCACATGGATCATTTAGAATCTTACATACTAGGTGATTCTAGGTGCCAGTTCCACGCGACCAGAGGCAAGAAGAACGGGCAAGAAACTTACGGCCTGGTTCCTACCGTTTTTTTATATGATCCTTCTTACAAAGAATTACAATTAAAATAATTAAATAATAATAAATTAAATACTGAAGTTCCAGTGCGGTGTCAATTTAACTTAGTAATAATACACATAATAATACAGTCATGTCAGAGACTTACTAATGAGTTAAAAAAATGAATAAAAAAGCTATAAGTACGTAAATCAAAACCTGTGGATCGTGGGTTCGATTCCCACCCAGAGCAAATGTTTTGATTGAGTGAAGAAAGGGTTGTGATGCCTGTTTACACATGATACTTCTACTTCTATACATGATTATTATGTATAATAATATAAGAAGAAAAATCTGAATAAATACGTATATAAGCTGGATTTAGCAAACCAAGATATTTCTTGAATTAGTGCCGGACATCTGGCTATGAATCCTTTAATCTCGTAGGGCTTGCAACATCTTACATTATGTTGAACCCTCTCGGACCGAGGGTTCCGTACTTTGCTTTTATAATCACATCAATATGCTATTCTCATTCGGGTTCTAAATGATAAACTTATTTTGGGTTTTTAATCTGGTTTTCTTATGGTTTGGAATAACTTTTGGAAGATTTTTAAATTTTTTATTTACTCTATTATGTACATAAATACCAAAAAAACTTAGCGGCTAGGTAAGAAAACTATTTGTATACCCCGAATTTCTCAGCTAGTAAGTTTATCTATCATAGATCACAGAGTGACAAACAATTAATCTAGTGTAGACTTATCCAGCACTTTCAAAAACAAAATTGCTATTTCATATTTAAACTTAAATTTCCCTGGTATAACACAACAGCAATGTCTTTCACTGCTTTATGTTCACATAACAATAGTTACTGACCGATTTTTGTAAATATCATCATCATTATCAACCTATATCAGTCCACTGCTGGACGTAGATTTGTCCCAAGGTGCGCCACTGAGCTCGGCTCTTCTCATCCAGATTTTGCCAGCTACACTCCATTTAATTTATATGCATTGAATAAAAAAACTAAATTGTACACATAAACTACAGAAATACTGAAAACTTAAATATAGTAGGTACATGTATAACGGTAAGGTTAATCCAAATAGTTCTCCAACATTTTTATTCAAATAAAAGTATTTTAATGAAATCTTCATCCAAAAACAAACAGCAATAAATATTGTATTGCGATACCTCACTAAGGTTTCAATTGAATATTGACAAGAAGTAGAACGCAGTAAGTGCCACTTAGAGTAACACGATTCTTGCATTTTCTAGAGAAATTCCATGTTGAAGATTTAACACGAAATATAAATAGGTTATATTGGTTTTATTTAATATTATAATTTAATTTTAATTTATACAGGTGGGCCAACATCACCATACCTTGGGTCCCTAATGTGCGTCGATCTCGTGGTCAGCCTAAGAAGCGTTGGCGAGACGATCTAGACGGCTTTGAAAATAAATGGTGGGAAGAAGCAGAAGAAAGAGAGAAATGGAGGAATTTGGGGGAGACCTTTGCGCAGCAGTGGGACGAAATATATAAAAAAACCATACCTTTAATTTTATATTATTTCTTTATTTTTACTATTAAGTCGACGTTATACCGCTATAAATAATTATATCTATGTGGAGCTTCGTGTGTAGTTAGAAAATTAGCGCAATCGGGCCCGACTGCGATAACAGTTCACCGCTAGATTTGAAGAATTGTAATAGATAAATTTAGTATAATAAGAAATGTCTCTGTGTGTGTGTACAATAAAGAGTTTTCTATCTATCTATCTATCTAGAACACTTTTAAAGAAGTAACCCGTGTGTTACTTCCTTAAAAGTGTTTTAAAATGCTTAGCTACGGCCACGCAAACAATATTTTTAAGGAAAAAGTATTTTTTTCACAGAAACCACTTGAACGTACAATTTGTCCGAATTATTTTTCCTCAAACTTTTTGCTGCTGACATCATAAGTCGCACAAATGACTTATTCTATCCGTGAAGTACTCTTTTTAAGTCACATTCAATTACTTGCGTAAGCCCGGGGCTACGCAAATAGGCTTTTAGGGCTCCGCACTTGAATATACTAAACCGTAAAAGTGATAGCGACAACATAATATTTTGGGGTTCAACGCTACAACATTAATTGAGTAAGTTTATGTTGGTTTAGCAAAACTATATTGAAATTGCTTGATAATAATATAACCAATCGGAATTCTGAAAATACGGGTTCAAAGCCTATACGGCTTTGAACCCGTATTTTCAGAATTGGAAAACTAAGTCACTATCATAAGTCAAAGTCGCCATATCACATTATTTGGAACGAATTTTCAATTAGAATAATGGATTGATTGATAAACACGGATTCGAACCCGCAATTGCAGTATCAGAAGACAGAATCACTTTCACAACACGTAGTCTTATTTGTGGTCATATTTAAAATTAATTATTGTAATTACTTAAACCTAGATTCAGATGACCTTATTGATACAAATTTTTGATATTGAAGTATCTACTTAATTTTATTTAAAATATTTAGCAAATATTTTATCCTTTTAGTAGTAAATATGCTTATAAATGTAAACTATATTGTGATTTTGATGTACGCAACCCACAAAATAAAAATATATCTCCCTAACCCCAATTCCCACAGAAGATAAGCTGTAGAACCAATTTCCTTAGCGAAAAAGCCAATGTGTTTCGAGTACACGTTTAATAGAATGTCGAGAAGGCACGGGCTTGTGTACAGAAACTATACTTACTCAAACGATACGTATAAATTTACATTTCGAGTTACACTGCGTGGCAGATTTAGGAGTCTCCGCGCAACCACGTAAGAAACGCAAAGCGAGCGCGCAATGTAAGTCAAAAATCAAATTTGTTCCTCGCCGTTTTGCGGGGTGATAACGAATTTTTAGAAGCAAATAACGTGATTTATTTGCCTCTAAGGTCGAAGTGTGTACAAACTTAATTTAGTAAATAAGGAAAGGTCTGATGTTTTTTGCGACGAGAACAGATTTTACTTAAACACGGTTTGGGAGGAAAAAGAAAAGTTATGTTACTCGTATAATGTGTTGTTGGATATTTTTATTTGTTCATTTATCTTTTTAAACAAGCAAAAAGACACAGGTATTAAATACAATACGAATCTATATTTAGACGTACCCTTAGACAACAGGGTATTTCGTACTATTTACCGGTAAATTGGAGATACTGGGACCGCGTTTAGGCATGTGTAGGACGCGAGATGGAGCGACGATCTGCGGAGTGTAGCTGGCAAACACTGGATGAGAAGAGCCGAAGACCGGGCTCAGTGGTGCGTCTTGCAAGAGACCTACGTCCACCAGTGGACTGATATAGGTTGATGATAATGATGAAGAAATTGTTCTACGCCTGAGAATAAGATCGAGGCCATATTCAATAATATTTTTTTTTCAATCTTCATGTTATTATCACCTAGCAAG
Organism: Ecliptopera silaceata; assembly: GCA_932527185.1. Taxonomy (NCBI): domain Eukaryota; kingdom Metazoa; phylum Arthropoda; class Insecta; order Lepidoptera; family Geometridae; genus Ecliptopera; species Ecliptopera silaceata. The sequence continues at coordinate 1,463,891 of OW052205.1, read as the reverse complement.
TTGCCAAGTAATTTAGTTTCCGTAGGCGGACTCTAGAGGGAGCTTTACGCATTATTACAAGGTTGCTACACTAAAACATGTTTTTTATAAAATTCTAGGTATTTATAACGTTTTTTTATGAATAATAATTGGATTAAAATAGCGTGAATGAATTCGAAGAAAATGAATTTATTTATCAGTTTCAATCAGTTCAAGAAACATTTGTGACACATTTTATTGTGTTTATAATAATAACATATTAAAAAAATAAGTTTTATGATAAATTCATCATAATACAAACTTTACTATGTTCCAAATGAAATAAAGTTATATGTAACGCACATTAATATTGTATTATTCACTATAATAAAAAAACCTATGACTATACTAAATAATGAAAATTGTCTACTGATAACAGTCACCAAGATTCATTTACGATAAATTATTGTAATCAACGTCCCAATCTCCAAAGAACAATGCTCTATAAACAGGTCTACAGTTATATAAGTACCCTCAGCCCTTAAAGACCTTTAGATATTAACCAAACCGCATCAGGCAGTTTAGGGCAAGCTTATGCGCAAGAAAACTGACACAGCCAATTTAGAACGGCTGGTTTAGTGCTATTAAAATGAGTCTAAGCGGTGATAAACATTTACTTGTTGAGTTCCAAATTAAAATTGGTCTTTGTGGTTCATGAAGAGAGACAAATTCCAGAAGAGGTTTTGTTCTTTCATGATGGTAGAAGTACTTTTTTAAGAAAAGAGAAAAACCAATATTGTACCTAAAGAGAAAAAGCTAAAAATCACGGAATGAATCGCAGCGTGTTTTTAATGAATGTTTTTGTGAGGCAATTGTTTCTGACATAAGTTTTTGACATCGAACTTAGACTACACCAAGACTTCAAGATTGTTAAATCCTGACATAAACTTACAGCTATAGAACAAATCATTGGGAAAGATGAATAAAAGCATTTATCCATTAGTAGGTCGAAAAAACCCAAACTTTAAACGAATTTATTCAATAAAATCACAAGGATCACTTTGAAACGTCTTACATACTAGAAGGTTCCAGGCACCAGTTCATCGCGACCAGAGTCTAGAAGGACTGGCAAGAAACTAGACATACAATTCATACAATTTGTCTAATAAAGAAAGTTAAGCGTCCCAATAACAGTAACATATAAAGCCAATAACAATAATATTATCAAGACGATTTGTGAAATTAACTTTAAAGTGAAGAAGCTGTTCTATTTTCCCTACACGGTAGTTGTCCGTCCCTTAAATTGATATTATCACTGGAAGGCAAGGCAGTATCCATTAAATTAATTAAGGAAGACCAGTTAAGGCTGACAAGGTATTTATTTTGTTCCAGTAGTAAAAGGTTAGTGTCACCTTAACAGGCTAGATGACGTCATAGCTCCGTCAGCTTAAGTGAGCTACGTCAGTGGCTCTACCATGAGTTTTTACTATACTATATTTACTATACTCGCTAGCGTCTATAGTCAAAAAAATGTATGAAGATTTGTACAGCGCCTCTAGCGGATAGTTGGGTACTAAAATTCGTAATACTAATATTGACGTAACTACTGAAGTAAAGTCAGGCGATTTTACTGTGACAACTCATGGTAGAGGTACAGGTCTGAGTTAACTTAAAAGTATCATAGCCTTTCAGTATAGCATATTCTTGGCATCATTTAGTATAAATTGTCAGGTCTTATGAGTAAAATATGTTATTTACACGTTTTGCAGCGCACAGTCGGATATTTTTTTTTTAAATGTATAGAATTCTTAGTTCCTGAATTAAAATGGCACATGATCGTTTTACGTATTAATTTTTAAGGATGATTTTTTTATGTCTTATACAATGTCTACAGAAATGTTATTTTTATCTTATGACATTTGTATGGCAAACCCAAAACCTCGTCGCCAAAATGACTATCACTACTAAATAATAATAGCGGTCATCCAAGGTCACAGCGACCTCGACCATATTATTGCCTAACCTAGTTCCGCTACAAATGAAGTAAGCTTTACTACGAGCCCATTTCCGTAATAAAATGTTAGGGTCACCTTAACAGCCTGGATGACGTCACAAATAAAACCGAGCAGTTACTTTACGACTCGAATAAGGCTTCGTTCACACGGCATTGTCCAGCACGTTTTTTTCGTATTCGTTTTTTTAACGTACAATCATCCGGGTCTTCACACGGTAAATTATCATTCGTGTAAAAGACGAATAGCCGCAGTCTTCACACAGTTGTCACAGCGAGTAGACGTCACTGATGGATCCACGCGTGGTTGTACTTTTATATTGGTATCGTAGGCGCCAACGGTCTCGCCGCCGACAAAACAGAAGGTTTTGGGTACATCCTATTAATCAAGAATCTGTGCGAACGATCACATTTGAAAAATTATTCGAAAATCTTAGAAACGATGAAAAAAAGTTTTTTAATTACTTTCGAATGTCTGTTGAAAGTTTTGAAAAGTTATTAACTCAAAAAAAATAAATAAAAAACGTGTGAACATCGTGCCGTGTGAACGAGACAAAGCTATATTATGTGCCACTGCGAACCGAATACGTCAAAGTTCATTCGATTTGCTTGACAAGTCCGTTGAGTATGCGTTTAAACGTATAAACGGTACACGTTTTTTTGCAGTACAATCGACGTGTGAATGGATATATGTACGTTGTATGGTCACTATTTATACGTTAAGACGTATACTGCAAAAAAACGTGCAGGACAATGCCGTGTGAACGAAGCCTTAGGGGTGTCCGTCATTTTGTCGGCTCAAGGTCCTAATCTTTATTTGTAATGACATCCTTATTAAATCCGGGTATTCTCAAAACGAGTTTTTTTTATGCCATGGCTGGCAGACGAGCTTGCGGGCCACCTGATGGGAAGTGGTCACCGCCGCCCATGGACACCTGCAACACCAGAAGCGTTGTCGGTGCGCTGCTGGCCTTTCAGGTGGAGATAAATCCATCTTTTGAAGGACCCCATGTCATAGCTCCGCGGGAAAACCATGCAAAATATTTGCTTCGATTATCAGATGCTGATTTGTGCTAACAAAAACACATATGTTGAATATTTTGGTTTTAACTGAAAAAGCGGAGAGGATATATAAATATTCATGGACATTTCACACATCACATTCTAGTCCAAAACTATGCAAAGCTTTTACTATGGGAACTAGATTGCTCATAGAAAACTTATATAAGTACTTTTTTTTTGTAAAAACATACATAGACATAGTAACACCCAGACACAGATAAAATATTTATGTTCATCACACAAACATTTGCTTGGTGGGAATCAAAACCACGACCATTGGAAGACAGAGCTACTACCAACTGAGCTGTGACGCCTGTCACAGCACATACTTTTACTTTATCAGTTTTATGAGTAAAAAACTTCACACTTAATTAATAAAACAATGTCCCAACTAAAGGTCTGCCCACAACATATCCTAATAGAACTCAAACACCTCGTGAGATGGGAAGTACATTCGAGGGTCCAATAATGATATTGTGGTATTTGGGCAATGTGGCCAGGCCCTTATGTGGCCTTTTGGTTCTAATGGCCCTTTTGAGGGAGCCGCAGCTTGGAATAAAATGAGTGTCAAACTTCATAGTAACTTCCGCTCCTGGCTTTGCTTTGGGTAATGGGAGTAGTTAATTCGGTAGGTTTATTAACTAATACGAAGTTAATTAATTATGAATACCTACAGTGTAATACACACTGTTTCAGTTGAGTTATATAAATGCAATGGTCTGCATTGATCAGGGGTGGTCTGACTTTTGTTAAAGCTAGAATATCCTTTTTTCAAAAACTGGTTATTCAGTTACACGATGAAGAAGAAGAATAGTCTGCAGAAAGCTTATCTGTTACATTTGTTTTTATTAATTATTATAATAATGTTATTATTATTATTACTTTTCTCTGGTATTTTATCAGTCCGAAAAGTCTCATATATTTTGAGTTGAACCAAAACTGTATAATTCAAAATTATTTTCTTAATTTTGCTGATTTTACATTCTCTGAACGTAATAAATTTAATTTAGTAAAGAGAAAAGAGTTCTTTTTAGAAAGCCCGTGCATCGTGATTCCAATAAATTACAATTACTGCCATAAAATTTAAATAATTTCAGGTCAACTTCCGCCTCGAAACGAGCTAACAATCGAAATAAAAATCCGTTCACAAAATAATAACCATACTTTATCTTAAACAGAACATTAATAATCTTTAGGTTTTTATACAGGATGGTTTAAAAATAATTGATAGTCTTTAGGTCTCTTATACAAATGGGAAAAACATCTTTGTTAAAAATAAATATACGTTGTACATATATAAAGTTGTATTTTATTCATTGTTAGTTCATGGCACCGTTTTTATAAAGTTTATATGCAATTTTGAATACACCCTGTATAGTTAAGATACTCTTCCTAATAAATTAACTCAGTAAATAAGTTAAGAGTTTAGAAACAGCCATAAAAAGGAGAGTCCAAAGTTTTTTAAACATTTTTCTTAGACCTTTTACATGTTGGTAATTTTCGTGAATGTAATAAATAAGGGCTGTCGTAAAGTAATTTTCTAACAACATAATTTTTAACAGGTTAATAAAGATTTTAGGGTTCCGTGATACTACAGAAAATCGTTCGACAATAAAAAAAAGACGTGTGGCACTCGGGGACTGCCGCCATAAAGCTGTTGCATAGCATTTTTTGCTGAATTACGCATGCGCAGTGTTAGATTATTTTCGTTTGGTATTTTTGTTACGGAATTTCTGGATTCGGTCTCCACACTCAAGGCCCGCGATAGAAGCTATGCAATAGCTTAAAAAAAATCTAGATAAGTAACCGGCTAGTACATTGACAACAACGCCTCATGCCTCATGCACGCAAGCTTGCAGTCTCGCACCTGCGGCCGAGTTGCTTATATCTACCACCCACGCGTCTGTACCTTGTGGCTCTTACGGCCGGTTTCTCGAACGATGATTAACGAAAAAATCTAATAATTACTATGTGTCAAACTCGGATCAATCGTGATTTGGGTTTCCAGAAACCAGCCGTTAGTTAATAAACTTGGTTTATTCGTTTGTCTAGAGACTAACCTTTGTCTGAGACGTCTTATTTAATGTAACTTATTTGAATAAATGTTTTCAAGAAAAAAAGTTTAGTTTTTAAAACATTCTCCAAGTTCCCGAAACCTTTACTATGTAAACCTTTACTTTATTTACAGTTTGAAAATGTAAATATATTCAAGTTAATGAATACAAAATTATGGTATATCATTTTTTTTTAATATAAGCTGAATTAGTTTGCTTTTGAACAAAATTATGCTTTGAACTAACACAGAACCGCATGCAAGTTTGTTTCAGTGGTGAATCATCATCATCATCATCAACCTATTGCAGTCCACTGCTGGACGTAGCTCTCTCCCAAGACGCGCCACTGAGCCCGGTCTTCGGCTCTTCTCATCCAGTTTTTGCCTGCTACACTCCGCAGATCGTCGCTCCATCTCGCCGGAGGGCGTCCTACACTACGCTTGCCTAAACGCGGTCTCCACTCCAGTATCCGTTTGCTCCAACGGTTGTCGGTTCTTCGGCAAACATGGCCAGCCCACTGCCACTTCAGCTTGCTAATTCTTTGAGCTATGTCGAACACTTTGGTTTTCTGACGAATAATTTCGTTGCGGATTCTGTCACGCAAAGAAATTCCGAGCATAGCTCTCTCCATAGCGCGCTGAACGACTTTCAGCTTGTTGTGGTGAATAAGTTTATTAATTATTAGGTTTTTTATCTAGATTATATGCATAGGATGTTTCACAAGAGGGTTGAAGAGAGGAACCTCCCTCTCAATAAAACACTTGGGTAAGATTGGATCAATAAGAGATTTATTGAACTTCATTGAGGTGTATTCATCTCAATTGCTACAAAACTAATGTTTACTTATAGAATGCCGTGAGTTTTCGTCAGCGCGTTTTAGAAAAGGTGCAAATTTAGCAGCGCCATCTAGTTTTGTTTTTGTTAAACATTGTTTTCTTGTACATTTGTGTTACAGTAATTTTCAAATAAACGTTTTATGTATCTTCAAACACTTGAAGCATAATTTCTACTAGACTTTATAAATAAGCATCAACTAGAACCCAGAAAACCTAGAAAACCTAGAAACTTTTTTATTGCACAGAAGTTGTATCGGAAAATCGGTGGACAAGCGTTTTCCATCTCTTTGAGCGCAAGTTCAAGGAAATCCAACAAAAACGTTTCTGTATAAACTTTGCTTTTAAACTAGGTTTGAGTAAGTTTTAACACGGGTTTTGTATTCAAGGTGGACTGACAAGGTTTTATTTAGACTTACTGCTTAAGAAAAAAGCAATCGAAATCTTTTAATGTTGTAATTGGAGAATTTTATATAGTCAAGTCAAGTCAAGTCAAAAATTACTTTATTCAGTAAAATCACAAGGATCATTTAGAATCGTCTTACATACTAGGTGATTCTAGGTGCCAGTTCCACGCGACCAGAGCCTAGAAGAACGGGCAAGAAACTTATATATTTGGTACCTACACGTAAGGAGATTTTGAAAATACATATTCTGTAATTATACAAATAATAAATCAAATAAATCTATCCGCAATCTAGTTCTCATAGTACAAGCTTTGTTTAGTTTGGAACTAGAGCGTGATGTGTGAATTGTCCGTAAATATTTATACTTATTTATATTAAATCAATAAAACAATAAATTGAAAATCAATGTAAGTTAGTCGCCGATCAAATTCTGCAATTATGTCTGCTATGCTAATTGTCAAAGCATTAGTAATATTAGTTCCAATGTAATGACATCGGTCGAACATGGAGAATAATGGACAATCATTATCAACCTACTTCAAAATTTAGTTTAGTTTTCTCAATTTGTCTGCATGTTTTATATGTATTTTAATGATTTTTGTGGTATATCATACTTCAGAGATAATTTCATTTAAGTATATTAAGATCTGTATGATCATATTTTTTGTGATGATCATACTTTTGTGTGATCTTTAAAAATCAGTTTTTAGTATAACTTGTCCATATTATGATGAAGTTGGTTCTGATTATTTTTGTAAAACATATTTTTCTATTCCATTATAACCTCTTTGGCTATAAAAACTATTGGTATTTTTAGTTTTCTAATGATAGACATCAATCTCAATTAACGTCATTAGTTTATCAGACAATTTGATCTACGCTATATGTTTCATTGTATCTATATGTTTTATTATATGTTTTCCTGTTCATAGTAACAGTGTCAACATCAACATCTTGATTATCTTTTGTGTTTAACAATGGTAAGTAGGTATATGATTTAATTACAATAACAAAAAATAATCTAAGCCATTATAAAAATCAAATTCGTAAGATGCTATCTCTCAAGATATTAAGGCCCAAGTTACTTAATCCATAACGGAACGTTATCTTTAACATACCCGCTTAAACTTGGATTAACATTAACAAAATGGGCCAAATTTAAACGATGAATTAGCAAAGGATTCTAATTAAGATTCAACCGCTTGAAAAACACATTTTTAGCAACGACTTTAAAGGTCCCGTCAAACGTTCAGTTTTATATTAATAAAAAAAATCTGTCTTAAATTAGATTTCAAAAATCTTTAAATCCATAGGAAAGTTTCTTACATGCTTCTTGGTAGTGAATTTGAAATACACTACCGTTTTACAATCAAGCTTTAAAATTGTGTTTAATGTTTGAACAGTATTTTATACCTGTGCTTCTTAAGTTTCCCGTTTTAAACTGCTTACAAATTATTTTAATATTATATCACGGAAGACAAACATTATAAATCAAAATTCTCTCAAGTATAGACAAGATCTCGGACAAGTTTCTTACCCGTTCTTCTAGGCTCTGCTCGCTTGGAACTGGCACCAAGAATCACCTAGTATGTAAGACGATTCTAAATTATCCATGTGATTTTATAAAATATGGTCTGTTTGTTTTATTTTTATTTTAATACTTTGCTGTCTTTTGACAGATAGTGTCATCACACAATTAGACAATCACAACAGACAATCAGATAAACTGCCTAGAATTGATCTAAATTTTGATCGTTTGAAAGACAATGGAATGGCTTTAAAGAATTACGCTATAATTTCACGCCATTTGCCTGGCGACGTCTCAGAGCATTTGTCACTTCAGCTACGAAGAGAAAAATGAAAAGATTTTTGTTTTTCGAACGAATAATAAGTTTTCAACCCTTTGTCGGTCGACAAATTAGCCCTTTTTGTACTGGTCAAATGAAAAGAGTTTTTTGGGCAAAGGGAAATTTTTGATTGAGGAATGTTCTGTGGAATGAATTGAAACCACAAATTCAAATATTTAACGACCGAAAATTAATTTAAACCCCGAAAGAGCCTTGGTAAATAATTGGAAAAATAAATAGGCTTGTGAATATCCCTTCTACTATACTTTAGAATCCTTATTTATTAATTAGTATATTATTTAAAAAAACTGCCTTCACTAAAATGATTAATAGAGATAAGGAAAAAATAGATGATAAGTACAAAATAATGATAGCATACATGTAATTAATTATAATTAAATACAATTTGTACTTAAAAATTGGACGTATAATTCTAAAATTAAGAAAAATGTAGAAAAAAATTAACTTTTACCTTTACTTTACTGTTAACTTATTTAAATATTTTTGTGAAAACATATCCGTCTAATCCAGACATCCTTGAGATTTAAAGACACCTACATGGCGGGTGACCTTGTAAATTGTGTCTGGAGAAACACCAATAAAGTTGCCACTCAGCTTTTTAGCACATACTTTTTAGATTCGTATGTATTAATAATAAGAAAATCATGAAAAAACATTTAAATATTTACTGATTTGTTAGTTACTATAACTATGTTAATTTACCGTTATAACTATTTGGTATTTTCAAAGTTTATAAATGTCCATTTATTCTTATAGCATATCTAAGTATCAAGGTGTATGAAATAAAGTCTGGCGATAGACGGATAGACAGACAGACTGCTAAGTCTCAATAATAGGGTCCCGTTTTACTGCTTAGGTACGAAACCCTAAAACTAAACCACTGTTAATTCAAGACACGTATATTAACGTTACACGTAATACATTAAGCAAATTACTACATAAACAGACATTTTTTGATCAAAGCCTTAAGCTTATTAAAGCTATTTTGTCGCTGGCGGTATTATTTATCCAAACTAACAAGATGCGACATTATGACAAAGATTTATGGTTTAATTTCTTTTTCAGAGAAAACTTTCCTCGCAGAGATACGGTATTCAATTTATTGTGAGAATTAGCTTTTTTGTGGTCACACTTTGCAAGATTAACGTCTGTTTTGGTGACTCTCAAGAAATATTTTACAGGGAAGTTAAGGTTTAGAATCTTTTTTAACGTAAAAGTTGATATAGATATTACCTCAATTTATTTGTGATTTGTTTTTAACGAATAATAAAAAACGTCAGGTTATAATTCAAAAATTTTAATTTTAAAGGATGACAAGAAAGCAATACTGAATTAAATATTTATGGGCAAAATCTACCATTGATTAGAGAAATATGATTTTTCTATAAGGTAAAATAGCATTGGATGAAAACAAAACATAAGCGATTTATTTACTTACCCACGTTTTATAATCAAAATATTTTTTGCTGATCTCAAGTCATAAATAAACTATATTATTTTATTTAAAAGATCAAGCACAAAATATTCCTAGAAAACGGAATTTTTGTATTATTTACGAATGCATTCGATAAGGCCCAGGATATAGGGATGTGAATTTATTCGTTTACCCTAATATTCCGCTCATAGCATTCATAGATTGTGAAAAGGGTAAGGGCATGGTCGTTTGTAAAAGATTAAATAGGTTTACAAGGGGGCTGATTTTAATAGACCTTACTAAACTTATAAAAAACTTAAGCAATGCCACGAAATAACGACCTTAAGATATCTGAAAATTAAGTAGTAAAGTGAATTGCAGCTAAAACAAAACACTGAAACAACACTAATTTTACTAAAAACAATATGATGAAATAAATAAATTAAATTACAAGGGGGCTGATTTTAATAGACCTTACTAAACTTATAAAAAACTTAAGCAATGCCACGAAATAACGACCTTAAGATATCTGAAAATTAAGTAGTAAAGTGAATTGCAGCTAAAACAAACCACTGAAACAACACTAATTTTACTAAAAACAATATGATGAAATAAATAAATTAAATTAAAATAATGAGTATGATTTAAAATAAACTTGATCAGCTTTTACGATACTTTTTGATTAATCATTTCGAAATTTGAATTTTTGTAATTAAAATGATATATGTACCTTCTATTATGTCCAAATAGCATAAGGTATGTTGAACTGTAAGAAGAAGAAGAAGAAGCTGTTACTTATTTCCTTTTTTACAACTAGGTATGAATAGACTCGTGAAGCATTTACACTATCAGTGTAGTGTCTGCTATCTATGTATTTGGTAAATTAGCAATATTTACGAATCTAACAGATTTTCGAAGAAATAAACACATGAGCTTGACTACCTATCCAGTATCAGACTTATTATATAAAAAATATGTGTTTCATAATTCTTTGCGCTCATATCCATAGCATCAAAAACCAGATTTTGTACTCAGCATAAAAATACGAAGCAAATCTCGTATAGCACCATACTTTATCCAAATCTAATAGCCAGGGTCCCCCAAGACCCTCGTTAATAAAATAAAAGGACTTAAGGGTACGGCACCCTGCTTTGAAGGGCAGATTAGGAGCGTGAGTTTTTGACATCTTGCGTGATGCTTATGGACCCTAGGTAGGGACCCGTTCGATCGGAAACTTCCATTTTCTGTGACAAATGCAGTTTACTATTTAATTGACTTCGTTTGGGAGAGAATGGTTGATTAAACGTGGATGTGCGCTGGTCGTTATAATGTCGTGATATATTTTTTTTTTAATTTTGTCACGAATTTCTGGGATATTTTGAAAAAAGTTACTTATTTTGTTCATTGTTCAGTTGTTTTGTTCATCTGATCATTATTACAAAAAATGTACTACTTAATGTCAGGTAGACCATATGGACATTATTTCATAATTTTGACAAAGAGACTTTAGCAATAAAATTCTTTTAAAATGTAAGTAAGATAAATGAGCTTTTGCATTTTACTTCACGAACAAAGCTTCGAGAAAATAAAATGTACTAAGAACTCCTTAGAATGCAGACTAATCTTTATTCCGTTCAGTGCTTAAGCACTCAATAGTTATTAATTAATACGATCCCGAACCAACGAAGCATAATAATGAAGCCTGAAGGGTTCGTACTAATAAATTAAAAATCGAACATAGAAAAAATAAGTGGCTGGTTTTATTCTCATTTTATCTGGTAATATATTTTAAATTAGGTATTTAATACCATTTTATTCAACGAGCTTGAAAGATTCTTAGTATACTAATGATTAATTCTAAGTTAGCACTCATCATCATCATCAACCTATATCAGTCCACTGCTGGACGTAGGTTTCTACCAAGACGCGCCACTTCGTCTCTTCTCATGTTGTGTTTGCCAGCTACACTCCGCAGATCGTCGCTACATCTCGCCTACACTACGCTTGCCTAACGCGGTCTCCACTCAAGTACCTATCCGTTTGCTCCAACGATTCTTCGGTAAACATGGCCGGCCCACTGCCAGTTAGCACCATGAGAGTTAAATTGCTTATGTTATATATAATATTTTGTATAAAAAATTGAACAACACTTGACTTTTGTGTCTGAGACACAAAACAAACATCAAATTGAATCATCGTACAAATAAAAAGATTTCTCATGATGTAAATAGATATTTTCTAGGACCTTATATACTAGGACCTAGGGTGCATGGAAAGAGCCTCCTCGTGGCGCACACCGGTAACAGCTAGGCACGGTAAAGCAGTGTCTAGTCTGGCTAATCTTTCCAACACGATGCTACAACAAAATACAGTTGTAGCATCGACACGATAAGAAGAAGAAGAAGAAGACTAGGACCTAAACTCTAAAACCCAAAACATGACGTGTACCAATCTGCTCTGAGCCCGCATATTGGATTAGAAACTTGGAGCGTCGGTAGTGGCTGTTCGGTTCCACTGAAGCTGCTTCACGATGAGATATTTTATAGCTTTACGGATAAGCAGCAGTGTACAACTTTTGGTTAACTAGCTACTAGTTTTGTAAGCAAGTAACTTTGACGTCGCTTTATATAGTAATATGTTCACGGACATTTCATTTATCGCGCTCTAGTCTCAAACAAAGCAAAGCTATGTCTTTTTGTACAGACACAAAACACACATCAGTTTGCTATCATAACATGTTTGTTCTTGGCGGGAATCAAACCTAAGGCATGCACGGAGGACAACTGATACCATCTGATAACGTCTCCATATAGGTTCTTATCTATGATTGTTTATTGGATATCGATAAGTGATAAAACCGTCTATTGTGTTGTTTTATTATTATCGTATCAAAATATCCAAAAGGGAAGGTGAGGGCAAAGAGAGAAGTTATATACATATATGTTTCGACTGATTTCAATCAAAGCTAGGCACTTTAACTTTCTACTAAACATGTCGACTGTAGAGTAAAAAAATTGCGTCATGTATGGACATATTTTAATTTCCAATATCTTTTGAGAACTGTATACTTAACTATACGAATCTGACTACGCATTTTTCTTCGTCCTGGGATTTGATTTAAATGAGACTTTATGTATATAATTTTTCAGACTTGTGGGTAACATGACACATTCTTCTTCCATTGACATTTCCCTTAACTTAAGTCAGGGAAAATGTCAATGTCAAATGTCAATTATTGCATGGTTAATAAAGCTCGCATGGTCTACTGTTCTCACAGAACGTTAAAACAGTTTTTACCAACATTTCAAAGATATTTTTACAAGAACATTTTAATTTACAAAGGACTAAAACTAAAACGATTTATTTTAGTAATTTACTACTTATTATTCCACTTAAGTAACACATCAAGTTAATGTAATTTGTAATTACATATTTGAAGTCTCAAATGTAATTAGAAAACTTAGTTAATTCATTTAAATATTCCTGTAAATAATTCAAGTCTTTTGGCATTGACTAAAACCACATTTCAAGAACTAGTTGAAATTCAGTGTTGGACTGAATAATTCAAGTCGTCTTGTAAGCACAGTGACTAGTGCTAGATAGGTCGCTGACTTGATCTAAAACTGCATTTATTTGACTGTAAAAAAAATTCACCTGCAATAATGCTTTTCAATACCTACTTATATATGTATATACATATATATTTACATAGATGTTGTATTTTGTCAAGTATATTTTACATTCAATAGGTTAAAGCTACTTCTGACGTGAAAAACAATTTTTTTTTTGGTGCTAAATTTTACAATAAATAACATCAAATTTCAATTAAATCATCTAATATTCCTTTTGTCATCGTTATTTTTATTTCACAGGCGTCACAACTCAGTAGGTAGCTCTACCTTCCATGCTGTTGGTCGTGGGTTCGATTCCCACCCAGAGAAAATGTTTGCGTAATGAACATAAGTATTTGTTCTGTGTCTGGGTGTTACTGTACACTTTATGTATGTTTATAAAAAAACCTACCAGGAATGCCACAGAATACCCATAAGTTACTAAAGAAACTGAACGTGATTTAAAACCTGGCAAGTTTTGAGAGGCTAGGATAGTCCTAGGTACAGATAGATATATTTATGTAACCGTCGAAAGGCCGGCTATATTAACCTATTGTCTACAGTTTTACATAAATACTACATTTATTGCTTATTTTTTTTTAATGTGCTGTAATACGAAACTTTTTGATGGTTTCCGCTTGCCCCAAGAGATGAAGTTACTATCAAAGCCGAGAACAGAAAAACAAAATGGCCGCTAAACAAAATAGCGGGAAAATTAACTATTTCACGGTTTGTTTTGCTAATTTGTTACCCCAGAGACTACTGTTAGCGTATTACTTTATTTTAGTTAATTACTTTGTTTTAGTTTTGATTTGAAATGTTTGCTTAATTAGTAATAAATTTGGGTATTTGCTTTATATATATTATATTATTATAGGTATTTGGGTATTTGGGTAATAACTTTTCTGATTAGTGACAGTTTTTAGCAGTGAATGCCAACATAATAATTACAATTAAGTAAGTATAAATCTTTTCATTTAATAATCAAAACTTTAATGCTTATTATAATATAATAATTACAATTGAAGTAAAAACCACAAATAAATCTTGTTAAATGTATTACGATTTATCTAACAGTCTGAATAGTTGGATTGTGATAAAATTATATGTAAGTACACAAAACTATAAGTGACATTACTTCATCAACATTTTAATAATATTGTAAGGAAATAGATTAAGAATACAAATATCATTCAAATTGTTGATTATTTATTTATTATATTACATAAGATTAATACAAATAGCAAACTACTTTTTACCTATTATTAAGTGAGCAATTGTACTTAGTTTGAAGCTGGGTGGATTATGTACCAGCCTAGCTACTTTCCACATTTTTATATTAACTTTTATTGCTCTTAATACTCAAGAAATATCCGTGATTAAATATTCACGGACCTCTCACACATATATGACAGGCGTCATATAGTCAGTCATCAGCTCAGTATTAGATCTGCCTTCCATGCTGAGCTAATACCAACTGAGTCATGGGTTCGATTCCCACCCAGGGCAAATGTTTGTGTGATAAGCATAAATATTTGTTTTGTGTCTAGGTGTTACTATGTATTTTATGTATGTATTTACAAAAAAGAGAAAATAATAAGAATACGTATTTTATCAGCAGTCTAGTTTCCATAGTCCTGCGCTTAGTTTGGGACTAGAGTGTGATGTGTGTGAATTGTCCGTGAATATTTATTATTTATTTATACAAAATATTGTATAAAATATTTACTTATCATCGTGTTTTCAATCAGTTTATAAGGTTCAACGACAGATAAAAATAGAAAAGGGGAATAAACTCAACATTCGAAGAATATTTGCTTAAAATTAGAATAAATCCCTATAATTTTCCGATGTTTTGCTATACGAATTCTCTTTGATATCTTATTTTATCATTTTACCTGTTAAACTTCATGATTTGAATAATCCTTACAAATTGTTTTATTTGGTCTTGGCTGACTACTATCTAAAATAAGTTATTTAGTAAGAAGCAACATTTTTTGTTTCTGTTAGTGTAAAACCTTTTATTTTTTATCAACCTACGCTGTCCTACTGCTGGGCAAAGGTCTCCCCCTTCTCTTTCCACCTCTCTCTATCCCTAGCTAACTCTGCTCATTCCCGGTCGAAGGAGTCCAGGTCGTCGCACCAACGCTTCCTCGGGCTTCCGCGACGTCTTCTACCCTCTAAGGGTATACCTGAGACTCCTTGAGCCCACCTTACTGGATCCATGCGTATCACGTGACCTGCCCATTCCCACTTCTGCTTCTTTATTTAATTCTATACTTTATTCAAAAATATGTTACGTGTATCTTATTCTACTTAATAAGCATTATAAAAGATATCGAGTTACGTTTATTCTATTATGTTTTTTGGGTAAATTTTGAACCCTACGCTTCTGGAACTTAATATCCTATTTTGGCAAAACATCTAATTATGCTGTTA
This sequence comes from Ecliptopera silaceata, assembly GCA_932527185.1. Lineage (NCBI taxonomy): Eukaryota > Metazoa > Arthropoda > Insecta > Lepidoptera > Geometridae > Ecliptopera > Ecliptopera silaceata. The sequence goes on along the minus strand of OW052205.1, from coordinate 1,448,234 downwards.
AATTCGGGATTGTATACCCTTAGCACTAGTTTCACGGTGTCTGCGTCATGTCAAATCACATAATAATAAATAATAATTAATAATAATATTTTTTTTATAATGTATGTATTTTTATAATGTATATTGTAAAAAACTTTTTACTAAGATTTTAAATAAATGTGTACATAATAATAATTAAATATTCATGGACATTTCACACATTACATTTTAGTCCTAAACATGTACAATGGGAACTAGATTCATCATCACCATCATCGACCTGTATTAGTCCACTGCTGGACGTAGGTCCCAAGACGCGCCACTGAGCCTGGTCTTCGGCTCTTCTCATCCAGTGTTTGCCAGCTACACTCCGCAGATCGTCGCTCCATCTCACTGTCCTACACTACGCTTGCCTAAACGCGGTCTCCACTGGAACTAGATTGCTGATAGAATACTTATATGATTTTTGGTTGTAAATATATAGAATACATATTTCCACACATGACGTAATATTAAAAAAGAGTAAGAGAGAGTCAGATCCAGTAGAATTGTGTATGGGGCAAAACAAAATTTCGATTTCCTCACCTTTGATAATTTGCCTCATGCAAAGTTTGCGTGTCTTATCGAGAAGACTACAAGTTTAGTCAAAGAAAGTTGTGCTCTTTGATCACAGAAGAATTGTTACGTTATTTTAAAATGTTTTAAATTTAAATTTTAAATGTCTAATGATATCTAGACGCTGAATGTCTAATCTCTAATTTAGTTTATTTTTAATTTAATTTAGTTTAATTGTAATTAGTTTGGCACCAATTTAGTTTAGTTAAGCTAAGTTTATCTAGTTCTCAAATGTTCACAAACGCAAACCATAAATTACATTAGGTACCTATACCTAACTTACAGAATACCATTTCCAATAAATCAACTTATAACTAAAAACAAGTTAAATCTGTTCTTTCTGCCTTAGCTCAAATCTAACTAATCTATAAATCTATAAAAAATTCAACTAAAACTTGCATTATTTTCTGCATCCCATAAAATTCAAAATCAATGATATTTTTTATGACAGCACCAATTTACACCATAATGCACAAATCAACAGTCGCGATAGCAATAGATCACGCCAGAAACTATTGCTAATACGTGTTTGAATAATGCAGGAACTAGATTCGTGGTAGAGGTTTGCACGAATAAACTTGCACGTTGAAATACGACTGATTTATTTGCTCGGATTCTTAAACTGAAATACGTATTTATGTAACTTTTAGTGAAATATCTAGCTGAATACTTTTTGGTTTTGGTTTAATAGAATCAGTTTTTATGAACATAATATTTTTATTTGGTTTCTTTATATCCAGGATTGTAACAATATCTAAGTTTCATTTTGAACATTGTTATATAAAATCACATATTTTATAAAACTATTATAAGAATAACATAAGAAAAATATTATTTAGAGTAAAGTACAGTTTTTTTAGACACTTAGAACCTACAGATTGATATTTGATACATCCATTTTGCTATGTAAGGATTTTTTTTTATTGTATCTCATATGCTTCTACGAGAAAACTTGACAATTATTAAAAACTTATTTTATTGTTGCGAGAACGGTTGCAACATTTAAACAAAAAAATCCTAAAAATTACGAAATATAAAAACGACCGCATATAAAAAATTAAAATAAACTCACCTCCCAAAAGTACACTCACACAATTAATCCTTAAAGTGTCACAAGCACACACCAATCGGGTTACATTATTCGTACATTCGCGCGCACAATCGTCAGAGAACTAACAGACGTTGTCTCTCCTCCGCGGCTCACGACAGACTGAGTGAGACTGAGACTCTCTAGTAGGTTAGGTGTGAAGTTTTGGATAGTGCAAAGTGGGGTTAAGGGTACAGAAATACTCGTTTGAGGGATAAGGATAGGGAAAATACCCCAATTGGGTAAAATTTACCATAAGTGTGCAAATATTGTTAGAACTAAACGTTGTATTTGAATGGCATTGGCACGTTCTTAGACGTGCTTTGTGAGACTAAGTAGAAAATTATTGTTATGGGAACATCAATTTCCCTCAAATCAAAGTACAGATCTACTTTATGTAAAACATTTTTTTTACTGATCATAGATTAGTAGATGTTTATTTATATATTTAAGCCATTGTTTTATAAGTAAATGTTTAGTTAAATATTATTTTGTTTACTATTGCAGATTATTTTGCTCTGCGTTTAAGTTTTACCATAAATTCTAGTATTCTAGTATTTACAAAAAATACTGTTTTATTAGTTATCTAGTTTTCATAGGTCAAGCTTTGCTTACTTTGAGTCTATATAGCGTTATCTATAATTACAATAGTTTTTTCACAATAATAATAAGACTACCTACTTAATTATTACATAAATCTTCAGAACAGCTCCAAGGACAAACTCTAGTCGTATATTAAAAGTTCTAATGAAAATGGCACCGTGTGTAACCTTTACGTTCGCAGCGCCATCTGCCGGTAAGCTTGAGTACATGAATGGTGTAAAGTTACGTGATAAAAATTTGAATTTTTAAATGGCAATTTTGATAAGTTTTATTTTATTTTTTGGTATTTTCTTAAAGAGCCTCCTCGTGGCACACACCGGTAACAGCTAGGCACGGTAAAGCAGTGTCTAGTCTGGCTAATCTTTCCAACACGATGCTACAACAAAATACAGTTGTAGCATCGACACGATAAGAAGAAGAAGAAGATTTGAAGGTTTTTAAGGCTAATATGTGATTGATACAATTTTGCTAATAAATAAATAATGCTGGACAATCAAAACATCATCTAGCCCCAAGCTAAGCAGAGCTTGTGTTATGGGTACTAGAAGACTGACATACTTAATACAATATATTACATAGATTTTTTGTTATATATATAAAATACCTAGAACACCCGGAATAAATATCGTACAAAAATGTATCCCAGCGGCAATCGAACCCGCAACCTCCGCGTTGCAGGCGGCCGTTCGCCCGCCACGTTATTATTCTCAAGCTTTGATTTTCTAATCAAAATTTTGTCCAAACAAAAAATCAAATACTTTAATTTACGTAAATTATTCCTAAGGGCATCACAAAACATTTTTTTGTTCAAAACATAACGTTTTACTACGATTTAATAGTCAATTACTTAAAAAGTTTATACTATAAAGTAAAAATAACCGTCCTATTGCTCCCAAGAGTAACATTTTAAGAACCGAAGCGTTTTTAGGGTTCCGTAAGATCCATATAATGACCTTCAGATGCCTCATTAATTAACATCAGTCAATCCTAATATAGGTAAATTTTTGCTATCTCAATTTGAACCTTACCATCACAGACATAAGAGTTCGAATAAGGATATTTAGCAACAATATGTTACCAACGTGTTAAGCTAAATTAAACCATATAACCTTAAGAATAAAGTTGATAATAGCTTGTCTTATTTTTATTTATATTAGTAATGGTATTGTTGATTTGACAGCCCATTGAATCCTATCTTAACATAGTTTTAGTGGTACTAAACTAACAAATATATTTACTTAGATCTTAATATGTATAACTATTACAGTATTTAACAAAATGTACATAAGTATAAATAAAATACATACGAAACAGGCGAGTTATCTACAGTACCTCTACCATGAGATGTCAAAGTAAAATCGGCTGACTTTACTACAGTAGTTACGTCAATATTAGTATGACGAATTTTAGTACCCAACTATCCGCTAGAGGCACTTTACAAATCTTCATACATTTTTTTAACTACAGACGCTAGCGAGTATAGTAAATATAGTATAGTAAAAACTCATGGTAGAGCTACAGGCCGTTGCAAACGATCTATAGATAGCTCAACTAATATGTATATAGTTCTTTTTATGATATGAATTAAGAGCTATCTACAGACCATTGCGAACGATCTATAGATAGCTCAACTAATATGTTTATAGCACTTTGTATTATATGAATTAAGAGCTATCTACAGACCATTGCGAACGATCTATAGATAGCTCAACTAATATGTATATAGTACTTTTTATGGTATGAATTAAGAGCTATCTACAGACCATTGCAAACGATCTATAGATAGCTCAACTAATATGTATATAGTACTTTTTATGGAATGAATTAAGACCTATCTACAGACCATTGCAAACGATCTATAGATAGCTCAACTGATATGATTAGATTGTACTTTTTTGTGATATGAAAAGAGCAAACAAAAGTTTGTCAAAACAAACTCCACAAACTGATAAGAATTGTTGTTGACTTTCAAGTTCCATTGCGCGATAACTTCCCATGAAGTTGTGTACATCTTGAATTCGGTACTCGTTATAAATCGAAAGTTTGTTTGAACTTATACCGATGAATTTTGATTATATTATTTTTAGAGTTCAAATGCCTTTTTAGTAATAAAAAAATATCAATTAAACAAAGATCAGCTTATATTTTTTTTAATTGTGTCGACCAGGATTCAAACCCGCGATACTTGGGGGCTTGTTTACTAAACTACTAATTTGTTATCATGTTCAGGCACTGACTATTTTCTCTTCTACCTTGTATATAAGACGATTCTAAATGATCCTTGTTATTTTATATATTTATATTTCGTTTTGATTTTTTTGTATTGAAATACTTATTTAAAATCCTTTTCATGTTCACAACACCATCTATTTAACGATATCTATACTAATATTATAAAGAGGTAAAGTTTGTATATTTGTTCAATTGTAAGGGGTAATCTCGGGATCTACTGAACCGATTTTAAAAATTCTTTCACCAATAGAAAGCCACATTATTGCTAAGTGTCATAGGCTATATTATATTTTCAAAAAAAATAGGGATCCTTACTACAACTTCAATTATGCCCAACGAAGTGGGCACGGGTCAGCTAGTCGTAAATAAAGAAGTACAAATCAGTAAAAAAAACACAATTATGTACAAAATCAAACAAAACACAGACATATTTACCAATTAAGCTGCTCTACTGTCCAAATCTTTACTTTATCCAAATACAAAAAAAACCCAAAAAATATAGGATTTTTTGTAAAATCATGAATCTGTAATCAGCCAATCAAGTGTTCAATGAGTCGATGATTGAAACCCCATCTTTGCAATGTTTATAAAACCTTGAGGAAAATGTTACAAACCTCAGGTTTTTGTCTAAAGAATTAAAACTACAGGAAGTGTAAAAAAGTATTTCATATATAAACAAATACTGATATTTCACAAATAATCAAAAAAATAACATAACATTTTTTTTTTTTGCAAATACATAGTAGGTCCAATACTATACTATATACTACTACTATACCAATATACTACTACTATATATATACTACACTATATATATACCAATATACTATATATATACTACTACTATACCAATCATTGCTATCTTCATATGTTGGAAAAAAAAATATATTATCCATGTCTTAAAAGAAATGTGTAAAACAAATCTATGTGAAGAGGAATTCACTTATTAACCGACAAAAAAAATGAAGGTGGTTCTGAAGTCAACGTGTATAATATATTTATTTTGTTTTTAAGCATAGCTTCTATCGGGGGCCTTGAGCGTGGAGACCGAATCCAGATATTCCGTAACGAAAATACCTAACACTGCGCATGCGTAATCCAGCAATAAATGGTATGCATGCTTTACCGCGGCAGTCCCTGAGTGCCACACGTCTTTTATTATGTGTAATCACGTATTAAAAATAAATAAAATAAACAAATTCCTATCCATCGTAACAATATCTGTGGTTTTCCTAAAAAAGCCAGATACAGCATCTTTTGTGAAGCGAACGCAATGATTTACGAAGCGATTTCTGAAAGACGATCCAAAATCTTTCCGGTTTATTTATTTTTCTTATTTTCATTCAAATCCTTACAAATCCGCATTTCATTAATAACTTAAAGCAACATTATATCTATACAATTATATATTTTTCATAAAATATAATAAATACCGATTTACATTGTCAACAATAAGTATTAAAACACAATTTATTAAATTGACATCAATAAGTTAAAAATTAAAAAAACATTTATTAAAAAAAACAGTCATTGTACTACCCCAGACATGTATAGGTTTTAAATCAAATAAAATTTGAATTTCAATCCATAGTTTTTTCAACTTTCATCATGAGAGATCAAAGTAAAATGAACTTTATTTGCATATATATTGAAACTATATTCGTGAGAAAAGAAATTCAGCGGACATTGACTTGTGACTCTTGTGTTATTTGAATTCAATCAAAATTTAGATATATAAAAAAATATAATTATATAAAAACAGAAAACTGGAGGCAAAATTGTTGACTTTATCTCTAAAACTTATATTATACATATTTGACGACTGATGTGGCGCGGCGGGCAAAGGTTGCGGGTTCGATTCCCGCCTTGTGTTAAATGTTTGTGCGATCTGCAAATATTTATTCCGGGTGTTCTAGGTATTTAATGTTTATAATAAATATCTTTCTGTGTAATGTATCAATCTTCTAGTACCCATAACACAAGCTCTGCTTAGCTTGGGGCTAGATGATGTTGTGTGGATTGTCCAACATTATTTATTTATCTCTTTAACGAAACATTTTATTCAAAGTGAATTGATTCTTAGCTGTATGTATTTAAAGATCATTTTGAAATATCTAATCAAAGTACCAGCAGATTTTTTTATAGAAGCCAGATAAGCGTAGAACATCTACAACTTCGTAGCGCTGCTACGGCGTAGCACGTAGCAAATCTCAGCAGCTAAACATCGCTCATTCGAATCAGAACTTTTTCTCACAAATAATAAAGTCTTTTTTCATAAATTGACGTGTTTTTGCATCTTTTGATGAAGCTTACAAAAGTTATAATAGGCTACATAATAAGAGAGGAAATTTTAATCAATGTATGGAGTTTTTTTTATGTACTTACCAGTTTAATCATTTTTACGGTTGATATATATTTTCACTAAATTATTCTCACTAAAGTTAATAACTAATATAGTATTTTTTATTTATACTTAATTATATTAAAATGCAACAAAATACATTTTCTTTGTTATATTATTTTTTAAATATCTTAAACGTCTTTTAAACAAAAAAAACAGGTTTGTTATAAAAAAGAAAACAAAAAAGTACAAGAAAAAAAAATCCGTCCAAATAACATAACTGACATGTGGGCTATTACGAACTTTCTGTAACTTTTAATGGCGCCCCATCAAAGATGTCAAAGAAAAAAATAATTGACGAAAAAAGTTTTGAAAAATATATTACGAGGAAAACCTTTTATAATGTACTTACTATACCTTCAAATATGCAGTGTGCAATTAGTATAAATTGTACTAAAGATCTTTTTGAAATAGCTCGTCTGTAGACCATCTTAGCGTCTAAAAACCTGCCAGGTTTGAAATCACATTCAGTTTCTATAGTAACTCATCGATATTCTGTGGCGTTCGATAGTATTTAATGTAATTCAGTCACATCAGTCCACAGTCTACCGATGAGTTACTATAGATACTGAACTTGGCTTTGAGAAGCTAGGAAAGGCCGGCTGGACAAATATTTCCACTGTAGGTACTAGTTTCTACTACTAAGCAGTGATGTTCTGATTCCTAGAATGTACAATTTAGTACAATTTGGTACAATGTAGTACAATTTGGTACAATTTAGTACAATTTGATACAATTTAGTACAATTTGGTACAATTTGTTCAGTACCATGTGGTAAAATAAGAAAACATGGTAAAAAAATAATCTGTCATTGTTAAACATTTTGATTCAAAAGATTAAAGTATTATGGTATAGTTTTATCATTTAGTTACAGAACCTTAAAAATAAAGGATAATCCTACTGACGTGCTAGAAGATGGAGTGACTGCCAAAAGTTTTGAAAGCTTTTTGCAACACGAAAATATAAAACCAATTTCGTACCAATTGAAGTGGATTTAAAAAAAATAGATTAAAAGGCAGTTTAAATGTAATTTAATAAAACAAATAAAAAAGTTATGATTTAAAATGGCAAAGATGTAAAATATTAAAACTTTACTAACAACGTACGCCTCTGCTAAGCTGGTATAGAATTTTCTTTCTTTTATATTCTAGTATAACTAGATGTTTAAAAAATATAATCTGATAGAACCAAATATTTTTACTTATACTGTAATAGTCTTAACATTCTTACTTAGTTTATGAACACGTTATAAATAATAAATAATAATAAAATTGTTTTATTTCAGGTAACAATTTCACACAAAAAAGAAATAAAATAAAACAAAAGTCAGAACAATAATAAAAAACAATGAAATCAAATTACATTCAATTCCGATCTACGTTAATTTAGGTAGTACCTACTGTATTATTTTTTTATTATTGTTGAGGTGGGTTACAATCCAATGCCTATACATTGGATTTTGTAGGTAGTCAAAAACAGCCCTCAGGATACCGTTGTTGGAGCGGCTTAGTCGATCCCAAAAAGACGCAATTCGAGTTCTAATAATCCCGAAAAAGTCAGAAACACCAGCCAGAGCCCTCTGAGCAAACATGTTCGACGCAGTTATCAAAAAACTAAAAAAACCGGTTTTTATATACTTTTCAAGTTTTTTTAAACCAACTTTTTATATACTTTACACATTTCTACAAGTGTAAGCAAGTGCCGAACAACAACTGTCACGTCCGTATTCAAATCTTGTGAATTTGCATTCTGGAGGCGTTACACTGTGTCGCAGGTGTTTGAGCGTTTTCACATTATCCGATCCGATATCGGTGTCGGACGCCGATCCGATATCGGGGTAAGTAGAATGTATGAAATATGTACCTGTCTTTCAAATTGTCCGGCCCGATATCGGATATCGGAGGTACATATTTCAAACATTTTACTTACCCCGATATCGGATCGGCGTCCGACACCGATATCGGATCGAATAATGTGAAAACGCTCTTAGGGTTGTGACACAGTAGAGCTGAAACTATTACTCTTGTAACACATAGTTTATATCTATTGCTACTTTACTTCTTAACCTTTGTAGTGTTAAAGTACTGGGATATTATATTAAGTAAAGATCTATTTTATACGGGATTTTATGACGTTATTTTTTTTTTTACAATGAGCTCTGATCACGAAAGTTCAAAAAAAATAATTTGGGTGTTTTATGATAAACTAAGAGATGTATAAAATGCTAAGTATATGTGTCTATCTGATATTTTCCTTGTATGCATTTCAGAAAATTAATAAAAAATAAGAAGTTTATTTTGAATTTAAATCTATACGCTTTAATATTATTATATTAAATTAAGCATAATAATTGTAAAATCATTCAAAAATATGTAAAATTGAATCAAAACGATAATTACTTGTAGTAAAGATTAAGGATTATATCGCATTCCTAATTGATATTTTTTTCAACGTTTCAAACGTTATAATTTTTACTAGTTCTGAACGCAAATGTTTAATAAAACGTAAATTAATTGCATTAATTTGTTATTATAATAATAATAATAAATAATGCTGGACAATCCACACAACATCATCTAGCCCCAAGCTAAGCAGAGCTTGTGTTATGGGTACTAGAAGACTGACATACTTAATATAATACATTACATAGATAGATATTTTTTATTATACATATAATACCCAGAACACCCGGAATAAATATTTGCAGAACATACAAACATTTATCCCAAGGCGGGAATCGAACCAAATAAAAATAAATAATAAATAAATCGAAATATTACATAACATAAGATTAACATCAATATCCACCAACACATTAATATGTGTTTTTGTTAGAATCGAACCCACACAACACTGCTCACACAACCCACATAATACCTGTCTGTCGCTACTTTAAAATATAAAAGTGTTCTTTGGTTCAAACTCCGTAACACTTACCTGTAAAATGTTCGAGCTACATTTATTCGAGTCGTAACATTGAAAATCGAAGTCGAAGTCTAAGGATATATCTCTCGATTCGGCTTTTCAACACTTTTAGTATTAAAAAGACTATCAAATCAAATCAAATCATTTATTTTGCAGAACATAGGAGTATAAGATGATAATTATTAAAAATATGTCCAGCTACGTCTAACTTAAAAAGTATGCAAAATGTATAAAATTATGTGAACATTGAATTATAATTACTAACCCCCTATCTTATAAAAAGTTATGTCATCATTACGTATGGTAATCAATACTTCAAGTATGCGCTAACTTTTTATAAGATAGACCGTATATCTATATATCAGAGATAAATAGATATTTTTTTAGTATTTTAGCTTATTTAGTTAATAGCATATAAATTATAAGATGTTTACATAATATGCAATAAGCATCAAAGATTAGTTGGTAGTAGTTCTGCCTGCGGTGTAGATAGATCGTGAGTTCGATTTCCACCAAGAACAAACATTTGTATGTAAGTACTCGTGTTTCTAAGTTTATATATTTTTTCTCAAGATATTGATTTTTCCGCTTCACTTTAATTTTTAGTCCGTTTTATGCTTTATGATTTATTTGTAAGTCTTCAAGCTATTTGAGATTTTAGGCATGCTAGATGTTGCAAGACATCTATCAAGTCAAAAAGAGAAGTTAACCTAAAATAAAAATAAAAATATTTTTTATAACATAGGTACCTTATTACATATCTTATTTTTTCATTCATGGTTTACCATATATATAGAATAAACCATATAAAATTAGTTGCTCTTAGTCTGAATTACATAAAAAAGTTTGGAAAAACTCAATAATCAGCATCCAAGCAAACTATGTCTCATTTCTATTTACACAACCAATAAACTTTGTATTTTATTTGTTCTTCAAAGTCACCGCCAAAACTATTGTCTAGTCAAACAACTTCAAAACACGGTTCTACTTAGCTGATTAAACAACCTTTGAGATGTTACAGAATTAATTGTCTTGTTTTCTTTGTTACATTTGCAATTCAAAGTCTGTGGCTCGACTGTCTGTGGATTAGATACACTCGGATATTGAAGACCGCCTTATAACGGCGGGTTAAAACACTTGAATAATCTTATCTTTCAAAAAGTCAATAATAAACTCAGAATCATGAATTTATGTGGAAAAGAACTTCGTATAGTCATAAATTAGGTACGACTTCTTTATTATAAGATAAGTCTTATATTAGCTCGATCTTACAAAAATAAATGCAAAATAAACACAGTTACGTTGTATTTAATCCTGCAGAAGGGATGATTTTATCAATGCTACTGATAAATAAATAAATAAAAATCGTTTAATTAATTATTTTTTTAAGAAACCGACTTTATCCGTCGTGGACTACATACAAAAGCATATTCTTAAATATTTATTTAATAGTACCTACGTAACAAATCTATACATATAAAATTTAGATGAAACCTTGAACAATTTGTTCATGACAAACAAAAAACATTTAGTCCAAACCAGTACCAGTCGGAAGCGTACCCAAGATACTGGCTGCAATTAAAAATTAGTTATACCTATTGGATATCGGGTAATTTAAGAATTTGAATTAATTATTTACTGTCAACTTTTAATTAGTCTGACGAGGTTAACATTGTTATATGTATAGGTAAACGAAAATAGGTCCCCGCGATACAGGCATTGTGCCTAGTGCGGGGCTCATTAGACATTGTTCAGTTTATATAAACTCTCTGCATACTAACGCTCTAGTTAAGTTTTTTCTTTTAATGTATTTTGTAGTGGTAAGTTATGCAGTAATAAACATATTTTTCATTTTTTTTTTTCAATTGTTGAAAAATCGATTCACTACTCGCTGGATTCAAAACTTATCATTATTATAGCGTTAGAAGTTTTCCAAGAAACCAAGGGTTCTGTACAGCGTCAATCAATGTGGATTGCAGTGAGATGGGCTGTAAGATCTGGCACAATTTCCAACGAGATGACATACCCACTACAGAGATTCATGAAAACGCTTTTAAATCTTATTTTAATATTTTTTCAAGTAAATAACTTGAACAGATTTGAATAATTTAATGATATTTAGTTGAAATCTATAAATGTTTGTCTTTAGTGTACTTTTAGTGCTCTGAAATCTTAATTATATTTAATAAGAATCGAATTTAGTTTCAAAAATATTAATTGATGATCATTTATACGTATCAATTCACTATTAATTTATAGGACACTAGTAGTACGCCCCGGCTTCGCACGGGTAGCCTAAATAAATAAATATCATTATAATATAGCTAATTATGTTACTCAGTATAAATGTATTTTCGAAATGATAAAAAATATAGACCCTATAGTATGTAACCCCCCCGCATATACTCCCGTGACCGGCAGCGGCGCGGCGCCCGCTGACTTTTTTCTAATAAGTACTTACATTTTTGAACTCGTGATATCTTTCGAATGGAATGTCCGAATCCAATAATTTAAAAAGTAATAGAAAGGTATTGAAGCAGTCTTAATTTTAAAGTAATTTATTTAGATAAGGATTAATACCTAAGTACAAATATAGAACGTTTTCTGGCGTCGTCATTTTAATTAAATTTTTTTTGATATTAAAACACTTATTATGACATATCTATAATAGTTAGACATATGCTGTCGCTGACTTTTTTGTGGATGATGATGTGTTCTACAAAATTGTAGTACATAATTTCTTTCTATCATCAATAGTTTCCGCAGCGCACGCGATGTAAGGAATTTCTTTTACACCTTGGGTTACATAATTGAAGTTTTAGTAAGGATCCCTAATTTTTTTGAAAATATAATATAGCCTATGTTCAGCACAGATAATGTAACTTCACAACAGTGAAAGAATTTTTGAAATCGGTCCAGTAGTTTCGGAGCCTATTCGATGCAAACAAACAAACAAACAAACAAACAATCAAATCTTTCCTCTTTATAATATTATATTATTATTATTATATATTATATTATATATATAGTTTAGACACTAGTAGTACGTCCCGGCTTCGCACGGGTAGCCTAAATAAATAAATATCATTATAATATAGCTAATTATGTTACTCAGTATAAATGTATTTTCGAAATGATAAAAAATATAGACCCTATAGTATGTAACCCCCCCGCATATACTCCCGTGACCGGCAGCGGCGCGGCGCCCGCTGACTTTTTTCTAATAAGTACTTACATTTTTGAACTCGTGATATCTTTCGAATGGAATGTCCGAATCCAATAATTTAAAAAGTAATAGAAAGGTATTGAAGCAGTCTTAATTTTAAAGTAATTTATTTAGATAAGGATTAATACCTAAGTACAAATATAGAACGTTTTCTGGCGTCGTCATTTTAATTAAATTTTTTTTGATATTAAAACACTTATTATGACATATCTATAATAGTTAGACATATGCTGTCGCTGACTTTTTTGTGGATGATGATGTGTTCTACAAAATTGTAGTACATAATTTCTTTCTATCATCAATAGTTTCCGCAGCGCACGCGATGTAAGGAATTTCTTTTACACCTTGGGTTACATAATTGAAGTTTTAGTAAGGATCCCTAATTTTTTTGAAAATATAATATATATGTTCAGCACAGATAATGTAACTTCACAACAGTGAAAGAATTTTTGAAATCGGTCCAGTAGTTTCGGAGCCTATTCGATGCAAACAAACAAACAAACAAACAAACAAACAAACAAACAAACAATCAAATCTTTCCTCTTTATAATATTAGTTTAGATTATTGTCAAAAAACTAATCATTTAAAATTTTAATAAAATTTAATAGTTATTAAATACACTACTTAATTTAAGGACAATATTGTCAGAATAACTAATTTAATATTTCAATAAAATTAAATAGTTATTAAAAACAATAATTAATAAAACCAACAAAAAAAATTGCATTAACGTTACGCAACAGTATTCAATAAAAATAAATACAATTCATATTTTTGCTGACTTATTTAAATAAAGATAAATACATAATATTTGCAGTATAGACAGTATTTCCTGCTATTGTTTTTTATATTTTGTTTACTTAGTGTCGTCATACTCCAAAAGTTAATTAATAAACAAACTGACCTATAACTATGTAAATAAGGTTAATAATAAGGTTAGCGCGGCAATGCAGCCAGTGTCTTGAGCACGCTGCCGATTGGTACTGATTTGGATCAGTTGAACTATCTATAGATCGTTTGCAACGGTCTGTAGATGGCTCAACTGTTTCTTATGTATTTTATATGAAATCAATGACATTGTATTTATATTTTATGTATTTTACAATGTACATTTTGTTAATACTGTTTAGTCGTAAATTTTGGTTAAAAGTTTGTTTGTGAATAAATATTTATATCTTGTAAATAAGGTTATTGTCGTTACGTTTAAAATAACCTAGCGTTTAACAATATTATTACAAAAGCGTAAATTATTTTCGACAAAGGAGGCCTCAAAAATAAAACCCAACTCAATCAATGAAGACTTCATTTACAACGAAATAACAGAGAATTTTAAACGTTAAATAAACGTCAGTAATCGTACGAATCGAATGTCGATACGGAAACGATTGTCGATTCACGAAGAGCAAAGAAAAAATAACATAGACCGGTGCATTACAAACCATGCATTATAAATAAATAAATAATGCTGGACAATCCACACAACATCATCTAGCCCCAAGCTAAGCAGAGCTTGTGTTATGGGTACTAGAAGACTGACATATATAATACAATACATTACATAGATAGATATTTTTATTATACATATAAAATACCCAGAACACCCGGAATAAATATTTGCAGATCGTACAAACATTCATCCCAAGGCGGGAATCGAACATGTATAATAAAAAATATCTATCTTTCTAATAAATATAATAAAGTACAGTCAGGCTTTTAGTACACAAGTTCTGCTTAGCTTGGGGCTAGATGACGTTGTGTGAATTGTCCAGCATTATTTATTTATTTATTTATTATACCTATATATCTGTAAGGTGGCAATATTGGTGACAACTACTGGTTGCACGATTGTTTTCTTTCACGTTCTGTTTCACGTATTTATTTCATACCTGGATAAATACAGTCCATTTCCTAGATCTATATTTATGCGCTAGATTTCAAATACATCTTCATTGGTGTCCACAACTTAAGGAATTTATAAATAACGACTTATAAACGCACAAATCATGGTAAATATCCCGTTTCCCGTTCCTGTGATAGTTTCAAATATTACGTTATAAATGAAAGTAAAAAAAATACTGTATTGTTATAATAATAACAGATCATCGACACGAAGCAGAATACTGCTTCGTGTCGATGATCTCAAACAGTGTATTCCCAAAATTCTATTCTTCACCTCTATGGCGTTATTGAAACTAACGGCCGGTTTCTGGAAACCCAAATCACGATTGATCCGAATTTGACACATAGTAATTATTTGATTTTTTCGTTGATCATCGTTCGAGAAACCGGCCGTAAGTCGAAATTTTGTTATTATCTCATCAAATGATGAACGCTTCAGCACGCGTCTCTATAAACACAAAACGAGTAACTTCCATATCCAGTGGCTTCTCTGGAATACGCCATTCGAATTTGCAATTCTGATTTGACCATTTTCAATTTACAATCAACAGAATAAAATTAATTCAATAAGCAGTACCGTTAAGAACGTTACTTGAATTAACACAAAAGGAACCGTTGCGAAGAGAAATGAATTTTTAATGTTGCCGATTTATTCGAGAGGCTGAGATACAGCCGTTTATGTTGGTTAAAGGCTTGCTGGGAATATTAAGGAGGAGGGTGATTCTCATATAAATTGAGTTCCACGTATTTGGGGTTTGTATTTTTTTTTTTTGGGGCATTAAAAACTGATCTTGGAACTCTATTTGTGTGATATGCAAGTTAAATTGTCTATCTATTGCAGTTTGTATATAATATTTTATGAATTTATTAGGGTGTCATAATAGTTACAAAATGGATAAATAAAAAATTAACCGATTATTCGAAAATTTCGATAATTTTATCTTAAACTAAAATATTTACTCGGGGTAATATTTTATAAAAAACACTATTAAAAAAAGATATCTTCATAAGTAACTTACGAATACGAACGCAATCGCACCTATACGTAAAATCAGTCAATTTTGTTTTTAACCCTTTTCCTAAGGACGAAAAAACCTCATGCAAAAGTTTGAGGTGAGTTGCTGGATCATGCTTTATGTATAGTTGAACAAAGCAAGTAATGGCGGATAAGCCGTTTTATTATTAAGATCTTTATGGGGTACGCGTTTACATAATTTTATGGGAAATTTCGCGGTAAGTGTTTTAATGAGTTGTATACTTGGTTTGGCAATTTTGTTTTATTTTAATACTGTTTCAGTGCACCTGGCAAAAAGAGGTTTTATAGATATCTGACGTTTTTAATTATTAACTTTTTATGCCTTTATTTGGATGGATGGTTCCGTAACAAATTTATTACAACTGATTTTTTTTTGTGAAAATTTAACGTTTTATATCTCCAAAAAGAATCGCACTTTAAATGTTATACGTTTTATTTTATAAATTTTGTCGTAATAAAATGTAATTTTATATATCAGATCGGCCATTGCTCGCCAACGAAATAAACTAAATAGGGTACCTCACCGGGAGTTATTCGATAAATTGGGAGAATAATTCATTTTTCCACTCGATGGCACATGAAAGAGGCATCGAGTTGCCTCCGGGCCTCCTGCGGCGACACACGGCCTGATATCACAAACGTTGACGCTGCGAATCTAACTCAAACTAAACTCAAATAAAATAAAATCACAAGGATCAGAGGATAAATAAGAGAAACAAAGGTTTGCTGAAAGATTACTTTTTTCAGGGTTAATAAGCTCACCTCTGTTAATTTTAAGCACGCGTTTATATTTAAACAGTCCCGAACGTTGGTTTAAGCAGTGTCTTTCCCTTGTCTAACCTAAAATCTCAATTGTAACTCTGTTGTACCTAAGTAGTTTTTAAATTTATTCTGATACCACCTAACTTGAAACTTAGCACTAATCGAATTGAGAATTTTTTTATTTGTATTCATACTTTTTATACAATAAATAATAGAGGATCAATTTGAAACGTCTTTCATACTAGATGGTTCTAAGCGCCAGTTCGTCGCGACCAGAGTCTAGAAGAACTGGCAAGAAATTAGACCTGAATCTTAGCAGTTTTTTATATGATCCTATTATTACTATTGTTGATTAAAGAAGTTTAATAATTTCTTTAGTAACCAGCGTGCAGTTCTTGAACGAAATTTACAATTTGCTACCTAAAGCTTAAAAAAACCTTTTTTGAAGCAGAGGACCAGTAATTACATATTTTACGAAAATAATACATAAAGATGCTTTCAATACTTTGCTTTGGGTCAATCTACACCTCTTAAAAATTTTTTGATGTCAAACATCTAATCAGTGTTCTAAAAGTTTTATGACACGCTTTAGTTAGTTTAGGACAAAATGGTTATAACTTTATATTTTTGCATACAAATAAATAGTTCAACTAATTTGACGTCTTTACTATTGTCTATTGTGTTCGGTCTACCTTATAAAAAGTTAGCGCAGACTTACGGCCGGTTTCTGGAAACCCAAATCACGATTGATCAGAGTTTGACACATAGTAATTATTTGATTTTTTCGTTGATCATCGTTTGAGAAACTGGCCGTTAATGTGTGGATTATCATACGTAATGGCGACATTATGTCAACGCTAACTTTTTATAAGATTGGAGACTGGGTCCATCTTTAGTAAAACTTGCGTCAAAATACATAATGAGTGTCTGTATATATGGAGAGTGGTTGATTGTTCTAAAATCGACGAACCAAATGTTTGTTATTGCTTTTTCATAAAATTTCAATCAAGTTCTAATTCGGTTAACAAACCAATCGGTATTTTATTAATTTGTTAAACTTTTGAATATTTTGGTTGCAAGTAAATAATATTTATTTGCACCCGTCTAGAGGAAGTTTTTTCGACAATTTTTTACTTATACATTATAATTTATTGACAGGCGTCACAGCTCAGTTGGTAGGAGCTCTGCCTTTCATGCTGTGGGTCGTAGGTTCGATTCCTATCTAGAGCTAATGTTTGTGTGATGAAAATAAATATTTGTTCTGTGTTACTATGTATTCTATGTATGTATTTACAAGTATTCTATCAGCAATCGAGTTCCCATAGTACAAGCTTTGCTTAGTTTGGGACTAGAGTGTGGTGTGTGATATGTCCATGAATATTTATTTTATTTATTTATTTAATTTATAGTTTTAAAGCGTGGTTTGAGAAGGGTAATGATAGACAAGTCTGAAATCACAAAAGTTAGGAAAATCTCGTAAAGGAGACATGCCCTCGAGTTATACAAAATTAATAAGTGCGTAAGTACTTAGTTAATATAAATCTTTGGATTTATAAAATTTAGTTACTGGTGTTTTTTTTGTTTGAAAACGTAATAAAAAAAATATTTAAGTAACATTAATTTTATTTTATTTTATGTAACTAAGTATATAAAATAAAATACACTGAAATGTTACTAAAATATTTTGATTCTATTTAGTATGAGCTTGTAAAGATATACCATTCTAAAACTGCACGCGCATCTACAGCTCGCGGTTACTCACATACAAAAATGTTTAGATAAATTGATTATAGTCATTGGTTGTTCAGTCACCGTCTTGACACGTTACTGATTTGTAAAGTAAAACTGGATTTGTCGACCAACAAGTGCAATAAAGAGCCGAACACACAGATTTGTTAACACACAGTTTCACAATATACAATTTCGTTTCGCACCAACATTGGATAGCAATATACCCTTTCGCAAATAACACATTGAATAGATCTTACATTGTGAAATCTCATAAAAACTCTATAAAACATTGTTCAATTTAGTCACTTTGGCAGCTCATTTTAAGCAGCTTGTCACTAACGGCCGGTTTCTGAAACGTTGATCAACCAAAACAAATTACAATGTGTCAAAACTCGGATCAATCATGATTTGGATTGCTCAAACGCTTGTCATCTGATGTGTTGTTAAATATTTGGTGACAAGCGTTTAAGCAACCCAAATCACGATTTTTGACACATTGTAATTTGATTTTTTGATTGACCAATGTTTAGAGAACCCGGCCGTAAGTTGATTTATGATACATTTATGAACTGATTTGGATCAGCAGTATCAGTGCACCTTAAAATAAATAAATAAATAAATAAATAAATAATGCTGGACAATCCACACAACATCATCTAGCCCCAAGCTAAGCAGAGCTTGTGTTATGGGTACTAGAAGACTGACATACTTAATACAATATAATACATAGATAGATATTTTTTATTATACATATAACACCCAGAACACCCGAAATAAATATTTGCAGAACATACAAACATTTATCCCGAGGCGGGAATCGAACCCGCAACCTTCCGCGTCGCAGGCGGACCATCGCCCACCGCGCCACATCGGTCGTCAATAGCTTAATAGCTTTATATTTTTTTTAATTTTATTATATCATTTTTAGGTATCAAGTTTAATTTTTTGGTCTATAAAATGATTGAAAATATTGTTATTATTATCATCGCATATATATTTTTTTAATACTGATCTTTTCCGAGGTTTGCTATTTTAATATTGTCGCCTCAAGTTAGCCAGTGTCTTGGGTACGCTTCCGATTGGTACTGATTTGGATCAGTTGAACTATCTATAGATCGTTTGCAACGGATTGTAGATAGCTCAACTGTTTCTTATGTATTTTATATGACATGTACATTTTGTAAATACTGTATAGTCGTAAGTTTGTTTGTGAATACATTTATAGAAGAACTAATCCATGTACCGTCTAATTTACACAACGTATTTTTCTTACTTTACATATATTTTTAAACGGTAGTTTTAATAACCCAGCTGTGTGAAAAGTTCTGTGACATTACTGCCTGAAGGCGTTGTATGTAGAGCCGAGTGAAGCGATACGGAAAAATAATTTCCTTTAGACGGGTACAATTTAGCGCCAGATGTTGAAATCGCAACCTATTACCAAACTTATTCCTTCGCGATAAAGTTCACTTTCATATTTAATGTGTGCGTAAAGACTTGGATTCCTAAAATACGTCGACCAACATCGTGAGAGACATAACGGTTCACGGGAATATCAACCTTATTTTAGGTAAATAATGGTCGTTTTATCCTGTCAAAGTTTTTTAAGAAATTTCAACTGATATTAGGGAATTTCAAGATTACGTAATTAGGTATGTAGGATTATTAATAATGTCAATTGAACCTCTTCATTTAATTCGACACGTGTAGCTTTTGTATGGGATTTTAATGATAATTACCTTACAAGACGTCTAAAGACGTTCCGCGCCTTTCATTTTCAATTTAGATAATTAAATCCTACTATTATTAAAAAAGTTTTAACTGAGGATGAGGACGTGCCCTGCCCCATGCCTATTATTGAGACATCATCATCATCAATCTATATCAGTCCATTGCTGGACGTAGGTCTCTCTCAAGACGCGCCATTGAGCCCGGTCTTTGGCTCTTCTCATCCAGTTTTTGCCAGCTACACTCCGCATATCGTCGCTCCATCTCGCCGGACGTAAAATACATATCGAGACATCATCATCATCGGCAGCCCGTACTAGCCCACTGCTGGGTATAAGCCTCCTCCCTCAAACGCCACTCTTTCCTTAATTGGGTCTTTTGCTCCAGGTCCTACCCTGTACGGCGATGATATCGTCCATCCATCTGGCTGTTGGTCTACCAAGGCCACGATTGTATGACCTCTAGGCCACCATTCCGTCAAGGCCTTACTCCACCTGCCATCACCAAATCTTGCCAAATATTGAGACATAAAAGTGTTAAATGTCATCTATCAATTTAACTGGCATTTACACACTTAAACATAAACACAACTATGAGATAACCATTGTTTGGCGACAGGAATAAGTTCGGTAAAGGTAAGACAAAAATAAGAAAAAACCCTAGAAAAGGTTTTTACGTAAAATATTCACGAACATTTTACACATCACGCTCTAATCCCAAACTAAACAAAACTTGTTCCTTGGAACTAGATTGCTCCACACATTTTTTTTGTAAATATAATTTGTAATACAATGCAAAGTAACAAAGAATCACAAAAATACATCAGTTTTCATCACTCAAACGTTTGATCTTGGTGGGAATCGAATCCTTGAGTTAGAGCATGGAAGACAAGGTTTCTACCAACTGTTACCTGTTAGCCCGCCATACAGGCTCTTTAGAGACCTAGTGCGGGGAACAAAACTCCTCTAGGTACCTTGTAGTAGGTATTATATTTATATTTTTTAGAATTTACAAATACTTACTGACTTTGACTTTACTTTATTTACTACCAACTGGGGCCTTATTCTCTATTTTATTGCAAATCCACGCGCGTTACTTGGCTACGGCAAGACAACGGCGTGGAATCTGAAAAAACCGACTACCGTCAGCCTTAGTTGTCATTCCCTACCGCGACACGGTACGGTTTGGCCACGGTTTGAACTGTCATCTAAACGTGTCGAAGTCTACCGTGTTATGAAAACTATTCGTTCCAAAACGAGTCGTGCGCGTTTCGAATGATAAATAGATACAAATCATTCGTTTTGGGCTCGAAATTTTTAAATCACATTAAAATATTGTAAATTAGGTGCAAACTAATCATTCAATGCATCTATTACCTACTATAATAATACTAATCGCGTTTGCGTTTTGGAACGCGTTGTGACGAAACACGTTTTGGGCAAGGAATCTCTTATAATAGAGAATAAGGCCCCTGAGCTGAGACGCCTGGTGAAGTAGATCAGGTATATTTCTACCACTACTGATAATCTAGATTAGCTACTTTTAACTAAGAATAATTAATAGAGCTTATCGATAGCCAATAGACTCGCTGATCCAGCTCTAGCGGATAAAATTAAATTTTCATATCTATTTTCCCGTTCCATCATCATCATCAGTGCCACTGCTGGACGTAGGTCTCTCTTCAAACGCGTATCTCTACTCCAGTATCCGTTTACTCCAACGATTGTCACTTTTTTTGTTAACAGTCACTAAAAACTACGAGATAAATATAAATATTCACAGACAACTCACACATCATACTCTAGTCTCAAACTAAGCAAAGCTTGTTTTATGGAAACTAGACTTCTGATATAATACTTATATATATTTTCGGAAATACATAAAATACGTAGTAACAATATTATCTACAAGACTCGAGGGCTGGTGAGTATCTGGCCCAGCGTATCAGCATTGCTATTCAGCGCGGCAATGCAGCCAGTGTCTTGGGTACGCTTCCGATTGGTACTGATTTGGATTAGTTGAACTATCTATAGATCGTTTGCAACGGTCTGTAGATAGCTCAACTGTTTATTATGTATTTTATATGACAATGTACATTTTGTAAATACTGTATAGTCGTAAGTTTGTTTCTACAAGATACCTAAATATTATAGAATAGGGTTAAAATGGGTTCAGATTTTCTTTTTCTTACCTTACTTAGTTGCGGGTAATATATTAGGCTACACGAGGGAAAATAATATCATTATTCAAACCAAATAGACTAGCTTTTTTAATCAAAAACTGTTTCACAGTATAATTTCTAGAGTCTTAGAAATTTACTTTAGAAAAGTAATATATTTTGTTTAAATAAGAAGTAAATTGTTATTATAGGATACCAAAGAGTAGTCATCATCATTGCACGCAATTCAATGGCCCAATCCAATGTCTTATTTTTATTAAAAAATTTCGGGTACATTTTTGGCAAACTAAAAGATTTATGACAATAACGTCGTATGTAGTTACTGTTTTTTTTAAAAATCGAGAGCATCATGATTCGTTTCACATTTCTCTAAACGTGGTTTTGGGACTTGGCCGTTACCGAACACCCTATATAAGACGATTTTAAATGATTCTTGTGATTCAACTGAATAAAGAATGTATGACTTTGACTTTGTGCTCAATCGCTAATCTAAAGGGTATATTATAAAGATGTTAAATATGTTTTTCACTTCACAAGACGGTCCTAACTTGTCCCAAGCCAAGTAAACCCGCTAGGGACGCATTGCATCATTAGTTACTTAAACTTTGAGAATTCAAAATACTCAAAGTTTTCAAAATTATTGAATTATATTGACTTTTAGCCTGAGATTTTAATGCATTGTTAATATATAAATATTTGTTTAAGTTATTTACCTATTGGATAAACAAATATAGGATTAACTGTTAGATTTATGGTTTTGACGTATCATTGGTCTAGTTTTGATGCAGTTTTCATGTTAACTAAATACTATGCCATTTAAGACGAGTTCTCTGATATTTTTAAAATTTTAGCCGTTGTACCTCAGAAAGGTAAAGTTTCAAGTCGAAATGCTTAAAATAATCGAGATTTCTTTTACTCGACACAATTTTTAGGTATAGGTAGGTACTCTACTTCAATTGTTCTATGAATTAATTAAATTATTTTAACTCAATAAACCAAATATATATATATTAAGTATATAAAACGTACAAGACTAGTAGTAAGTACATACATTTTTATTATTCTAAAACTTTTACTTAGCATTGACCATTCTAACTTACCTACTGAATTTTTCATCACTTATTTACCACCTAAACTTTCCTAATTTTTCCTCCAAACAAAACAGCTATTAAATTACTCTTACAAGACTGCGAGAGTACCTTCCGAAACTTTGGTTCTAATGTTTTTTAAAAACAACGCTACGATATCTACTACAGATTTCCTATTGTGTCTGAAAGCCCACAAAAGTATAATATAAGTAACAAACGTCAGTTCAGTAAGAACTATCAGTTCTTACCCGCACTTCCCAAACGGTTGCAAGTGTGGGTAAGAACCAAAAATTCGAACTAAAAACTTCTTTGTCTTTAGCATTCAATTCAAGCGGAGTCTTATCAAGATGGTGAAATAAAATTACACCAAATGTCATTCACATAATTATTGAACATGTTCTAGCAATACAGAAAAAAAACGGAGAAGAAGACGTCTTATTCGTGCTTGACGTTTAAAAACCTAGTTCCTTTAAACCTTTTTCGTGTGTAGTTTTTGTAGAAAATTATTTATTGTTGAACATTTGTAAGTACAATTTACTAATGCTTCGGCTACATTAACGGGCGAATATTCGTATCGTGTTGGCGCGACAAAAACATCGTGTTCGGATAAAGGCGATATACGACGCGATGACACGATGTACCCGGCCACATACATCGCGTTAACACGAATATTCGCCATAGCCCGCTAGTGTGGCCCCAGCATTAGACCAGCCTGATTTTGACAGCTGTCAATAAGGTTATTCAACGCAACTGTCATTTGACTACAGGTGTCGTGCAGGTTGTACTCAGTGTAAAATTCTTCTTAAAATAGGTAATATGCTCCGAAGAGACTTTTTCACGTTTTTAATATAAGAAAAGACGTAAAAGTAACTGAATTACTTTATATGTCAGTAAGGTCAAAATTGAGTTTTGGAAATGTTTTTCAACGTATTATTTTTGAATTCTATAGAAAACTGAATTATTTAATGAGTATACTGTATATTCGCAATTTTATGGATAGTTTTGTTAATTTAGAAGTTTATCAGTGTAATGATTAATTTGAATTCATGAGTTTATTTGCTTCATTGGATATGTACTTTACGAGTTTCATTCTTGGTTCATCATCATCATCGTATCGGTCCACTAGACGTAGGTCTCTCCCAAGACGCGCCACTGAACCTGGTCTTCGGCACTTCCCATGTTGTGTTTGCCAGCTACACTCCGCAGATTGTCGCTCCATCTCGCCGGAGGGCGTCCTACACTTGCCTAAAACGCGGTTTCCACTCCAGTATCCGTTCGGTCCAACATGCATTCATGGTTACTATAGACTTAATTATTTTAATATAGTTTATTTATAAATAAAAGCTTTGGGTATAATCAGAGATATAACAGCAATCCTACTTACTTAAAAATGTAAAGGATGCCTCAGACATTGCTGAAAAAGGCAAAATAATCTAAACTCACAACAAAAACCCACCTTTCTGTTTAGAACCAACCGTTTGTTTGGTTAGGGTCTCGGTCCCCACAAATCAGATGACGCTGCTGATTTTCTGCTATCATTATTGATGGGGTAAACAAAACACTATTTGGTGTACAAAAATAAATAAAAGTGTAAACGGATAAACTGTTTAATACTTTTTGTTATTTTTCCAACAAATAATGAACAAATAAATAAATAATGCTGGACAATCTGAGTGGATTGACCAGCATTATTTATTTATTTGTTACAACATCTAGCCCCAAGCTAAGCAGAGCTTGTGTTATGGGTACTAGAAGACTGACATACTTAGTACAATACATTACATAGATACATATTTTTTATTATACATATAAAATACCCAGAACACCCGGTAAACATATTTGCAGATCGTACAAACATTTATCCCAAGGCGGGAATTGAACCCGCAACCTTCCGCGTCGCAGGCGGACCATCGCTCACCGCGCCACATCGGTCGTTTTGAAAATGAATTTTAAATTTTGACAGTGCGGCTGCTTCTTTATTAACAAATATGTAACTGAGATTATTCAAATGAAGATAAAGTTAAATGAAATGACAAGATAAACAAAGCTAATTCAACAATTTTAAGATAAGATATAGATAAGATAAGATAATATTTATTAACCCAAAACAAAAACATAAGTACAGAAAAAAAACATAATTACACGAAACTAAAATGAACTTAAAAATAATAACTAAAACTAATTTCAAATTAACAGTGGGGGTTAATAAGGTTAATATTTTCTATTCAGGTTTTTATTTAAATCATTTGAACTAAGTGTGAACTGTCAAGGTTGAATCTAATTGTTTGATAAACTGTTGAATATTTTTTTATTTAAATATTTGCCTAGAACTTTTATACATTTTGGAGTTAAGATGATTGGAAATGATCTTTGGGATTTTACTGAATAAAGAAATATTTATTTTGATTTTGTGTTAAAAATGTTTGACATCGTTACACTTATTAATTATTTAATTTATTTAGTTAGTAATAATGTATTTTGTACCTCTACTGTTGCCTTATAAAGTTATTGAATAATTCCTATTCTAAAGTTAATCCGAACTGACTTCGACGAATTTACATGTAAATTGGGTTTCCGAATCGATCTAACCGAACGCTCATAGAGTTAATACTAAAACCACTCTACTAACCATTTTAAAATAATTATTTGACCTCTATTATCTGAAGCGTAAAGTTCAAAATTGCATGTTCACGAATGTAAAATTAGCACAGTTATCTTTGCTTCAGAATTAGTACAACCAATTTGCAGTAGCGAAGTTATGATAAAGTTTGTTCTTAAAGTTAGGGGAATACAGTTCATTTTCGCGATGTGTGAGTTCTGTTTAAGTTGGTATGTCGCAAGATGAAACTTTTCTCGCAATCTAATATGTGACAAAGTGATTGTTTGATGTTTGGGTTCAAGTTTGCTCTGAATCTTAAGGGCTTACAAATCTACGCTAACGTCAGTTAGATTTACTTATCTTATTTCCTTAAAGCTTCGTTTACGGTACTCTAGTTTAGTTTCAAGTTAAATAAAGTCAAGTACTTACTTACTATATTTTTTTAATAAAAAAGTTACTATAGTAATCCAGTTAAAAAAATGGTTGTCTGTAAAGTCGGTTTACTGACGATAGTTGAACGTGACAACGTCAACGAACGGTATACGGTAACGCCTCAGAACGCCGGAACGCCGGAACGCTTCATGAGTCATGTTTTTTCGTGCGTGCAGCCGGCTCTATCGAATTATAAGACGTTGTCACGTCAAAAACTTGGTAACTAATTGGACTTTACTTAGGTACTGTTGAAGTTGTATTTTACTATTGTTAAAATTATTTTATTTAAGGATATTTAGTATTAACAAAATGTACATAGTTTGAGCACATATGCACAGTTGAGCTATCTACAGACCGTTGCAAACGATCTATAGATAGTTCAACTGATCCAAATCAGTACAATCGGAAGCGATACCCAATTTATTAACCCTGCATTGCCGCGCTGAATAGCAATAATAATTTTAAATACCCGGAGGGCCTCCGTACCCCATGGACCAAGAGTCTCGACCCCAAAGTATAGGCTGTCAAGACCTGCATATTTGCGTCTCTTGAGATCCTCAGCCGAATCCGCCGCCGCACCGGCCCGAACAGATAAATGTCTGTGACAGGTGTGAAGGTGCAAGGTTATTATTGTTACATTGAAGTTTCTCCCAAAATAGAATAAGATCTCAGGCCCTAAATTGTTAGCCATGTTCAAAAAATAGTTTAAGAGATATTATTTCAGAAACCATGCAAAAACTTTCAGCTGAACTTGTTTCAACTTGTATATGCTCCAAAAGTCTAGCATTACATTCGTAAAGGAATTCTAACATAATTCTATCACACTCATAAATAGCAGCATTTTTTTTTATTTAGTCAGATAGTAGTTTAAATAAATTACAATTTTAGTTCTAAAAATAAAATCTATGTAAATAAAATTGATTCATAAAATGAGAACTTATTTAGCTTTACTTATTTAAACTTGCAATCTGCATTATTAAACAAAATAAATGTGATTTGTTTTTCAGTGAGCCACGAGATTATAGTTCAAAATAATCATTTGTCTGGCGTTTATTAGTATACAGCTTACATCCAATTCAAATGTATTTGCAAACGCAAATCAAACAAGATCCTTCGTTTATTAAATTTCCAAAAAACTCGTATTTGCGCCGCCTAGGGCTGTTTAAGGGCGGCGATGTAGGGATTCATATTTATAGGGGATTTTTTTCATTGAGTTTTATGCGAAATTGAGACTTAAAAGTATTTGGAGGCCATTTGTTAATGTAAAACTATTATAACCATTTTGATAAAACTTAAGGTTTTTTGAGTACATGATTTTTAATCCCGATGTTCTAAGTTCTGGTCACATGGATCTGGCACTGTAAAGACCATTCAAAATGATCTTTGCTATTTTATAAAAAAGGTTAAGTAAATGTTTTTTTTTAATAAGTTTGTTCAGTTTATGAGCTTATAATTTCAATGTTTTAGAATGAACACAACTTTTGGAAAAAAATACTTAAATAAATAATGCTGGACAATCCACACAACATCATCTAACCCCAAGCTAAGCAGAGCTTGTGTTATGGATACTAGAACTGACATACTTAATACAATACATTACATAGATAGATATTTTTTATTATACATATTAAATACTCAGAACACACGGAATTAATATTTAGAGATCGTACAAACATTTATCTCAAGGCGGGAATCGAACCCGCAACCTCCGCGTCGCAGGTGGACCTTCGCCCACCGCGCCACATCGGTCTTCATATTGCTATCAGTTTTCCTGACAGCTGCGTTAGCCTCCTCGTGGCGCACACCGGTAACAGCTAGGCACGGTAAAGCAGTGTCTAGTCTGGCTAATCTTTCCAACACGATGCTACTACAAAATACAGTTGTAGCATCGACACGATAAGAAGAAGAAGACAGCTGCGTTTTCTCTCTTTCGCGCAAAAATGCGTCGATGTACAAAATGCGTTGCCTGTGACGTCATATTTACGATTTGTCCTCCTTATTCAAGATATTCCGGTCGGATCGTAACTTATAAAGAGGCTTTGCTCAGCAAATTGTGATAAACTAATAAATGGTATGGATTGGGCCATTCCTAGGCAAGACTACGTTTAGTCAAGATATAGGAGAAGAGTAAAAATATTTATTACACTTCGTAGTTGTAATATTCGTGTCTATTTATATGTATATTTGTACTATATGGTACAAAAATGCTACTCTATAATAGTGTTTTTAGAAAATGAACAAAATCTACTTCAATCGTAATTGATTGCTAAACCAAAAATATTCGTCAAAAATGACTTATGATTGGTGAATGTATGGCATAGAAATATATTATATAATAAATATATATATTCTGAATTCTGAAATTATATATATTCTGAATATATACTGAACTAGGTTTATTATTCGACAGTAAAAAATAAATTACCATGTTTTGAGTAAAGTTGTCTTGGGAAATCCTACAACATCTGATATACACTCTTTTGCAAAAAAAACGGGCACTTTCCATTTTTTTCTCTACTTCAATGAATATTACAAGAAAGTGGTTTTATTAATTTGACAAAGTATTGGCATGTTATTTGAAGCATCCTGACACGTTTCAAATTTAAAATTTGAAATTAACAAGGGTAAAATAATGATTATTGTGGATTATTGTAAAATTGCTTTATTATTGGCGCGGATTGCTGAAACGATACTTTACTGATTCCTAAAATTTTAAAAGTTTTAGGATAATTGCTGCAAATTAAACCATTTAATCTTTCTTTTTACATTAAATACCACTTTCCGATATGAGTGATAAAGCGATAAGGGCCGGTAAAATTATAGCTCTACTTGAAGAAGGTTGTTCGCACACTTACGTGTCTCAGCGGCTAAATGTAAGTCGTTTAACTGTCCAGAGGACTTGGAAACGGTATCTAGAGACTTTTTCGGTGAAAAGAAGACTCGGTTCGGGAAGAAACCGATGCACAGAACCGAGAGATGACCGCTTTTTGGTGAGTCAGGCGTTACGGAATCGCAAGGCGTCAAGTGTGGACCTGAAATAGAGCCTTAAAGAGGTAAGAGGAGTACAAGTTAGCTTATGGACGGTCAGGCGGAGGCTTTTGGCTGCCAATATCAAGAGTTACCGCCCGGCCCGGGGCCCTAAATTACTCCGTGTGCACCGTGTTGCTCGACTTCAGTTTGCTCGAAACTGTGCTTCATGACTATAGAGGACTGGAATAAAGTATTGTTTTCCGATGAAGCTAGAATCTCTTTGTGTGGAGAGGACCGACGCCGGCGAGTGCTGCGAAGACCACGGGAACGCTATGCGGAAGTGTGTTTCGAAGAAATCACTCCCTATGGCGGAGGCTCCGTTATGTTTTGGGTTGCAATAAATTCGATGGAGCGTACGGAGTTAGTTTTCATAGAAAATGGAACACTCAATGCACACAGGTACATAACAGAAGTCCTAATTCCATATGCACAACCCGCATTGACTGCACTTGAAGAAGATTCCATTTTTATGGACGACAATGCTCGCCCGCACCGTTCTGGCGACGTGGAAGCGTACATGCAAGAAGTTGGAATCCGCCGTTTAGATTGGCCAACTCGAAGTCCTGACCTCAATCCAGTCGAGCATGTCTGGGATGTTCTTAAGAGACGGGTAAGATCAGTGCTACCTGCTCCACAAAACATCAGGAAGCTAAAAAGAGTCGTTGCAGAAGAGTGGGATCGTATTCCTCAAAACGTTATAAAAAACATCGTGGAAAGCATGCCCAGAAGGATCCAAGCTGTGATTTTAGCAAGAGGAGGCCACACTCGTTATTAGATTTTACATTTGTAACCTTATTTAATTAAAAAAGTAAAGAAATCTTCTTGTCTTTATTGCCGACCACTTCATATTGTTTGGCCGTGTACATCGTTTTGAAAGAAATCATCGATAATTAATAAAAAAAATTGCCAGAATTCACTTCACGCGTAATTATTTACACGAATATAAGGATACAGACGACATCAAACAACTAAATCTAATTTAATTAACTGATATCGACCTTAGAACGTAAATTTCCTAATGTGCCCGTTTTTTTTGCAAAAGAGTTTAGTTTTTTATTAGCCTGTAGTGCCCCACTTCAGGGCAAAGACCTCCCTTCCTTCTCTCCAGTCGTCTCTATTGTTTGCAATTGTTTGCCAGTCCTATGCAAAAAAAAAATCTGATATAGTACCGAAAATTATTTCCGATAAATTAATTGAAAAATTATACGAAGCCTGATTCTATCGAATTCTCAATATTCCTCGTTAATTAGGGCCTTTCAGTCTAAATAATGCAAAATTAAGCCTATTCATGATTTGCAAAGGAAAATTAATTGGTATAAGATTTTTGTTCGATATAGATAAATGACTTCTTCCGATTTCTTTCTTTATTTTTGGTAATTTGGGTCAAATTTTGAAATGCTTTGAAAATTTAGATATATTTTTTTTATCAAGATTGTTCAAATAATTATCGAAATCTCGAAG
Organism: Ecliptopera silaceata; assembly: GCA_932527185.1. NCBI lineage: Eukaryota > Metazoa > Arthropoda > Insecta > Lepidoptera > Geometridae > Ecliptopera > Ecliptopera silaceata. The sequence continues at coordinate 1,417,220 of OW052205.1, read as the reverse complement.
TTTCCTGACCGTTCGAGTTTTTGATTAAAATAATATTATTTTTGACCCATTTTAATAAACACGAAGGGCATTTGTAAAAAATGTGTCAAATATCATAATTCCCCGTATTCCCAATGTTGTGCGGCAGTTTTTATTTGCTTGTTTTTCAGAAAAAAATATGAATGAAGGACGTCCTATTTTTACACGATATTTTCCGAATGAAATTGCGGAGTTCGAATACGAATACAGCTTGAGTTTCCGGAAACTTTTGTTTCTGTGCGATTAACCCGCGCCAATACGATATTAGGGCCTTTTCACACGGATACAGTAACATTTATAAAAAAATAAATATACTTACATAATATACATTGTACATTTTGTTAATTTATTAATAATTTATTACTTAAATCTGTATTTTCATTTAGTCGTAAGATGTATAATAAAGAATTTTCATTTATTCATTCATTCATTCATGGACATTTCACACCTCACACTCTAGTCCCAAACTAAGGAAAGCTTGGGATATAGATTGCTGATAGAATACAAAATTAATATTACGAATTGTATTTTTGAATATTTGTATAATTCATGGAGAGAAAACATCTAGCCTCTGAAGTAGGTAATATCAGGCGTCACAGCACAGTTAGAAGCTCTACCTTCCATGCTGTGGGCCGTGGGTTCGATCCCCACTGAGAGCAAATGTTTGTGTGATGAACATAAATAATTGGTCTGGTCTGGTGGAAGTAACAGGTTGCAAACCCGATAATTCATTAAACTTCTATTATATATTGTTGACTTGACTAAATTATTTTTTATATCTGTACTCGTGTGTTAAAGCCTTAAAAACCTAAAGCCTTAATGGGTACAGTGGGTTGTTTTCTGTGATCTTTAAAGCTGCTACATTAGCTTTTCGATTGCTGATCTTATGTATATATTTTTTGAATATATTTATAGGTTATTCTTGGCTTTTTTTATGTAGGTGGACCAGATAAAGATATAAATAAATATACACGAACATTTCACACATCACACTCTAATCCCAAACTTAGCAAAGATTGTTACATAAGTATAAGTTTATATACATTTTTTTATTACATCGAATCGATACATCGATCGAACCCACGACTCACAGCATGGAAGGGTGTGAGATGTGTGGGATGTGTGAGATGTCTATGAATATTAATTTATTATTTTCTAATACCTATATACAGACCGTGTAAGATAGGCTAGATCCCCACGATAAGACAATATTAAAGAAAAAAATACATTTATTCAACAAACAGTATCACATACACGTATTTCCAATGTTTCTTGTCAGTTCTAGGCTGTGCTTGTTTTATTTCGTGATTTGCTTTCAAAAAAGACAAGTCTAATTTTTGAGAGCACGTATCACATCACTTTTTCAACGCGGCCTAGATTCACACAGATGAACTAGAGTGTTAGGGTTCCTTACCCTAGGGGTAAAACGGGACCTACTGTTAGAAAGAAGAAAGAAAGAAAGAAAATACGTTTATTCAATCAAAAACAGACACAAAACAAATAATAATATATAGTTAAAGTAGGAAAAAAAACAATTATTACAGAAAAAAAAACAGATAGGTACATATAGAAATTTAACGAAATTATATAATTAATAGTTACAAATAAATATATCTATACATACACAGGTAGTGAAGAGAAGTACAAAAAGATAGGTACATAGGTAAAAAGATAGGTACATAGGTAAGTAGTACGAACATATTATGTCTGCTGATTAAAAAGGCAAAAACTCAGCTTTTGTGCCTGGTCCGAAGACAAAGCGCTGTTTTTCAGTCTTGCCTGCGGGGAGGGGGGGGTTGACTTAAATAATAGGGGAGAATGTGTAAAGTGATCTAGTGCGTGAGTGAGAGTGATACATGTAATGATTGAGTGTGCGGAGGGTTCCCCTGGTACGCCAGTCTCTTAAGAGTCTGGTTATAGAGGAGAACCCTCATGTGTGCAAGTGTGCGTATGTTGAGTGTTAGTGAGGGAGAGTGCGTTTGTTATATGTACGTGAGTGAGTGCTGGGAGTTGGGAGAAGTTTAAAATAAACAAAAGAGAATGTGTGAAATGATGTGTGAAAGAAGGTTGATGCTTAAATAACAAGAGAGAATGTGTGAAGTGAACAAAATGCGTGAGTGGGAGTAGTGAGTGAGAGAGATATATATAAATTATTTGAGTGTACGGAGGGTTCCCCTGGTACGCCAGTCTCTTAGGAGTTAGAGCGTTTTCACATTATCCGATCCGATATCGGTGTCGGACGCCGATCCGATATCGGGGTAAATAAAACGTATGAAATATGTACCTCCGATATCCGATATCGGGCCGGACAATATGAAAGACAGGTACATATTTCATACATTTTACTTACCCCGATATCGGATCGGATAATGTGAAAACGCTCTAACTCCGCTGTTTGTCGGTCCTTCACAAGGCTACATCTACGTTATCTATATCTACAAACCGTGATAGTTCAGAAAGAAGTTAGTGAAGAAAGGTGTATAATATTTCACAAATCATGTATTTCTGTTAGCGATGTAACAACAAATACTAAAAATTTAAAAAATATTCTGTATCTGTATAAAACAAATATAAATTTTGGACACCTTAAAAATGTGCGTAAGTATACTTGGAATTGAACCTACAACCCACAACAAGAAATATTTATACCAACCAAGATATAATTATTTCATCCGACATAATAAAAAATTGGCAGAATTGCTTGTATTGCAGAAGCTACATAAAATATAAAAAAAACCCATAACAAAATACTGAACTGCCAAAAACCCAGCTTCAAAGTCTTAAGTTCATTTCAATTTACTCTGAAGCTATAACTATATATATCTTTCTCTCAAACAGATGACTTAAGCCTCGCCTTTCATTTACCTCAATCGAGTTAGGGTCAAAGGTCAAAGAAAACAAGCGAAGAGATTCTGAGTGTCGCTCTCATCCAACTTTTTTCGAATACTCACTCAAAACAAACAACATTAACCTTTAAATCTATGTACATAAAGTACATTAAAGCTAGGCTTTGTTGCTATCACAAAAGTTGCGGAGAGTATGCAAATGTAGAGCTTATCCGACCGCGATAAGGTCGGAAGTGGAAAGTACACGGTTGAAGTCACATTCTGAAGTTGAAAGATAAGATGTAAGAGAAATGGTTCCTTTTGTGGGAAAGTATAGATTCGCAAAAACTTAGCGGCCGTAGATTATTGCGATAATTATCATTTTCGCAAGTTTGACCGAATTGAGGGTGATTCTCTTAGTGAAAATAACATTGTTCTTGTAGCGCCATCTATATCGCTACATGGTAAACTACATCGTAGTCTACGCAACAGACCAACAGATGGCAGAAACAAATCCTAGATCGCGCTTACGAAGTTATCACGGAGTTTGAACATAAGTAATAGAACCGATGACTATCCATCGGTCCTCGGACCCCGAGCCAAAGGTCGCTCGGCGTGGAAGATCTTCCCTTTTCGGTGGAGATACCACACCTATCTCCACAGTGGTGACAACCCGACGTGATCCAGCCGCCCACAGCTACGGAACAGCAGCCGAAGTCTGACGACTGGAGTTTCCTGAACACGCACAACCTTCTTCAACCATCAAGCCGATCTAGCTACGCATCATCTCGTCTACCTTCTCTCATCCTCCCAGCTTCTATCAGCCATGTAGCAGCAGCATCAGCATCCATCAGCCAGCAGCCTCCGCAGTTCCATCGCAGCCGCAACTGTCAGCTTCCTGGACCTGCAGGCTACCGCGACATCCTCATCGTTGCATCCATCACATGAATCACAGCACCTGTCTCGACTCACCGCAGACCCGCCAGATTCACGCCTCCTGGATCGCAGCCACAACAAGCGCATCTCGTTCCGTCTCGACTCACCGTAGACTATGAACGCCTCGCTCGCATCGCATCCTGCCCTCCGCGTCTCGACTCACCGTAGACAATGGGCACTGGCACATCTTGGACATCATCGACGCTGCTATCGACGGATCGACCTCCGGTCTGGAAAGGGAGTGATGTAGCGCCATCTATATCGCTACATGGTAAACTACATCGTAGTCTACGCAACAGACCAACAGATGGCAGAAACAAATCCTAGATCGCGCTTACGAAGTTATCACGGAGTTTGAACATAAGTAATAGAACCGATGACTATCCATCGGTCCTCGGACCCCGAGCCAAAGGTCGCTCGGCGTGGAAGATCTTCCCTTTTCGTTGGAGATACCACACTTATCCCCACATTCTTATTTGCTATTTTGTGATATGAATAACCATTTTTGTACGAGTTTTTGTTACTAGAGTTATAATCTTATTCAGTTGTACTAAAAAATCTTTAGTCATTAAGTTTTTTTTTTAATTTACTTACAAATTGCTAAAAAAAAGTTTTGTTACCTATTCTTCTTCTTCTTTCGTCTCAATGTTCGTTTAAATTTTGTTCCTATTACAGATTAGGTTCGAACACAAAAAATCTATTTAGGATACTATTTTTGTGTCGATATTTCAATATTTCAGTATAATAAAGAGCGTTATTAACTTAATTTAATACTAGAAATATAACTTATTACCATAACTTAGTAATGTTACATTTTCACGGCTAAAATATTCTAAGGAAAGAAGTTGAGTTCTTATTATAGCGGATAAAGAACTTGTCTTATTCCCGAAGGAAAAGTCAACTCGGATAAAGTTCTAAGCAAAATAAAACCTTTTTTTTAAATTAACGGTATTTATGAATAAGGTTTGCTATCGTTGGACTGAAAAAAATAATTTGTAACATCAGATTTTTATTTGTGGAAGTGATGTAAGGTCTTTGCTTAGTGATTGAAAAAAAAAAATGATGGGACACGATAGGAAAAATTGTTAATCCTTGGGTAGTGATCGAACAAGCAGACCCGACAGAGGCCATATCACTCTCAAAACCTGCCAGGTGTTATACCCCGTTCAGTTTGTATAGTAACTCATCGTTATTCTGTGTCATTTCTGGTGGACTGATGTGACTGAGCTGTACTAAATCCTATCAATAATAACGTCACAGACACATCAGTCTACGAGAAATGCCACAGTATACTGATGAGTTACTATAGAAACTGAACGGGATATGAACCTGCTATGTATCTTCAAGTGTTAGAAGCTCATTCTCAGATTATTAGAATCAATAAAATCTTAGAGAACTTTCAAAAGACTTGTTTTTCAAAAGTCTTACAATCTTACATAAATCAAAAAATCTTACAAAATAAATATAAAATTAAAAATAAACATTTCAAAGGCAGTTGACATAACTTCACTAAAATCTAGAACGTTTTCAGTTCAAAATCTGGGTCTTGTAAAGTGGGCACAAGAGAACCAATTTATGCGAATAATTAACATTTTATTTCAATGTATCAAAAAGTGTTTTAAAATGAGGGTCGTTTGAAGTAAAGTATGACCTCTGTGAAGAGGTCAAAATAAACTCACCTACCCGTACAGAGAGACTGAATAAATGTGTATTTAAGACACACTGCGCACTAAGATAAAACATTTATTTGATTCATATCACTAACACTTCAACGTTCGATAGTAAAGCTGATGTTGACGCGTAGTGTATCTCAAATACGTCACATTTATTCCTGCTCACTCTCCTGGGTGCCAAACGGAGTGCCAAATCAAGCATCTAGCGTACGCATTTATATATAGTGCGTATGTTTTTTCCAGAACGGTAGACATGATTTTACATTTTACTGGTCTCTGAATCAAATAAATTTAACGCAATCTTCTTGATGTTTAAGTGGGATAGTCAGAGGCATGTCCTTATATAATATTTTTTGAACAAGTAGGTCTACTAATAAGCACTGACTGGTTACTTAAAAGTTTTCCTTCACCATGTAAAAGCGTATAAAATCTATAGTATTTGAAATTTCCTGTACGTTGTGTCAGTAAATACCCGTCTTTCTCGACACAATCCAGCCTTCACAACATCTCCCTAATCGTCGAGACAAATCGGATACATCCATTCCGAGACATGGCCACAGTGGTATAAGAACGGCTGGCTAACTTATTATTAACCTTCTTTATAAGTTTCATATTCACTGAAGATATACTATAGAGTGTGCAAAAAAAACATTTTGTTATCTTAGCCTAGAGCTATCTTAGCTTTAAAAGAATGTGCTTAACGGCCGATATCTGGAAACCCAAATCACGATTGATCAGAGTTTGACACATAGTAATTATTTGATTTTGATCATCGTTGATCATCGTTTGAGAAACCGGCCGTAAATGTGGTATTTGTAAGTAGTACTTACTAGTTTGTAAACTAGTAAGAAACATCGATTCGGATAATTAAAAATAACTAAACAAATTACTTATCGTCCGATTTTGGTTTTTATATACGAACTTCAAAAAAACACCTGACTTGAATTCAAATGCATGATCAAACTCGGTACTTTATAGTAACGGAGTAAAAAGTACTAAAATACTAATAACTGGATTGTCAACATCCCTTTTTTAAGTCAAGTTTATTATATCATAAATGATAGTGATTCGCTTAACGTTATGAGAAAGAAGGGTCAAACTATACTGCACCTAAACGATAAACTAAGCTCTTAGTGCGTTTGTCCACCGCCGCCGTCACCGTCACGTCACCGAGAACGAGATTATTTCGGGCCAAGTTTAGTATGGCGGCCGGGATGACGGCGCTCGGGTGACGGATGTGCGGTGGACACGCGGCTCAAGTAAATGTATGTAAATGTATGTACCGCTACTTCGGCGCCGTCATCTCGTTCTCGGTGACGTGACGGTGACGGCGGCGGTGGACAAACGGCCTTACATATATATTGTATGTAAAATTATGTTTTAAATCAAGTTGCTTACCCAGCTGTTTAGTATCCACTGTGACATATTTGAGCTATATTTGTGAGGCTCGATCCTATCGTGGTATTTATTCATATCCGCACCCCAATATTCTGAAATTAAGTCACATTTGATCCTAATGGAATAGTTTTGTATGATTTGCATTAATATCGTTCGCAGCTTGTATTAATCATTCATTATTATAATGAATATTATTTTAGTTGAACTATTAATTGGGGTATTTCATTAACATTAATTAATTTGGGTGCATGGAAAGAGCCTCCTCGTGGCGCACACCGGTAACAGCTAGGCACGGTAAAGCAGTGTCTAGTCTGGCTAATCTTTCCAACACGATGCTACAACAAAATACAGTTGTAGCATCGACACGATAAGAAGAAGAAGAAGATTAACATTAATTAATTTTGACGAATATATCCTAATATGACGAATGTTTTTTATGCAACAAAATTATATTTTTTATTATAAAATGAGTTTCGAGAAGTACTACTACCGTACCTTTTCTTGTTCTTGAAGTAATACTACAGTACCTAACTTTTTTTCGTCAACAAAATTATACTTGCATTTCGTTGGTCCTATTTTAAAAGTATAGGGATTTTTATGGCATACCAAATAATGCGATTTTATTTTGTACATTAAGAGATAAAGAGAGATAGTATTAAGATTACTGAGCTTATTCTTAACAAAAACTACTACTAGCTTTAACGTGTAAAAGAATTAAGTAAGTAACTCAAAATTATTTTTTCTGAACCAAAGTTGCTAATTTTATTGCATTATTTTGTACCACACATACAAATTATCGGTACCAAATATTGTTATTTTATAGCAATAACGTGTGGAAGAAAATGAAGTGAGGCCGCAAACAATAGTCCATAAACCGATTGAAATTAAAATTTTAAACGAAACTTTATTAATACACTTTCAATGCATAGACGAGTGACCAATTAATCAAGAGCTCTCTCGTTCTCCCGTTCAGTGCATTTTCAATTACGCTGGTATGAGATTGAGGATCTGTTTGTATTGGACGAGCTTTTTTAACCTATGGGTATGACGTGGGTAGTAACTTAGGATTAATTACGTAATAATGCATTCAAAGATATTTCAGGTTTTAAACAAGATAAAATTTAATTGGATCGTTTGATCTATCTATAAGTTGACGACCGATGTGGCGCGGTGGGCGAAGGTCCGCCTGCGACGCGGAAGGTTGCGGGTTCGATTCCCGCCTTGGGATAAATGTTTGTACGATCTGCAAATATTTATTCCGGGTGTTCTGGGTGTTTATATATGTATAATAAATAATAATAAAAAATATCTATCTATTTAATGTATTGTATTAAGTATGTCAGTCTTCTAGTACCCATAACACAAGCTCTGCTTAGCTTGGGGCTAGATGATGTTGTGTGGATTGTCCAGCATTATTTATTATTTATTTTATTTATTATAAGTAGATCGTTTGCCTGTAGATAGTTCAACTGTTTTTTATGTATTTTATACAAACCTATGTACATTTTTTAAACACTGAAATAGTTGTAAATTTGTGAATAGATAAAATTAAAAGTATATTTTAAAATAATAAAACCCAGGGTTAAAAGTTTAAAATCAGACGTGATTAAGCTTGTTCTAAGTTTAAAAAAACAGAAAATGGACTGTTAATATAAATTTTGATAAGTAATTTAATATACTCTTTACGATGTTGTCAACTGTGGAAACACAGCGAGCTGGTGGAAGGCTTGGACAACATAATAAAGAATACATTATCATCAGTTTTGAATATTTATTTGGATGACAGGGCATGGCTGCAGGCCTCTCTACCGATCAAATTAGGAGGTTTAGGTATTCGCAAAATTTCTAGTGTCGCCTTACCAGCTTTCCTGTCTTCCGTCTATAGCACTCATTCGTTGGTAGAAAAAATTCTAAATCCGTCTCTTTTGGCTCCTACTAGTTTCGATCTCAAAATTTCATATCTAGACGAAGCTCGAAATGCTTGGCATAGTGCTTGCCCTGATTCTGCTCCCCCTACCTCTCTTTCGTCTCAACGGCAATGGGACGGGCCTCTGTGCGAGTTATCACGGAACTGTCTGTTACAAACGTGTTCTAGCTCCGCAGATCGTGCCCGTCTTCTTGCCGTCTCTAAAAGGGAGTCAGGATTTTGGCTGCAAGCACTTCCTTCATATCATATTGGTACCCTAATGGATCCTGTCACGTTCCGTATTGCAGCAAGTCTACGGTTGGGCGCGCGGTGCTGCGCACCTCATCTGTGCCAGTGCGGTACTGCTGTCGAACAGCTTGGTCACCACGGATTATCGTGCACTAGAGCCGCCGGTCGGATATCCCGTCATGCTAGCCTCAACGACATCATCCGGCGGGCTTTTACCAGCGTGAACGTGCCAGCCATTCTAGAGCCGAATGGTCTGATGCGTGACGATGGCAAACGGCCTGACGGTATGACGCTTGTTCCGTGGGAGGCGGGAAGGCCTTTGGTGTGGGACGCAACTTGTGTCGATACCCTTGCTCCTTCTCACCTGTCACAGACATCCGCTCGGGCTGGTGCGGCGGCGGATTCGGCCGAGGATCTCAAGAGACGCAAATATGCAGGTCTCGACAGGGCGTACATATTTGCTCCTCTTGGGGTCGAGACTCTAGGTCCGTGGGGTACCGAGGCCCACCGCGTTTTCAAAATTATTTCTGGGCGTCTAGTCGAAGCGACGCGTGACCCGAGGGCTGGTGAGTATCTGGCCCAACGTATCAGCATTGCTATTCAGCGCGGCAATGCAGCCAGTGTCTTGGGTACGCTTCCGATTGGTACTGATTTGGATCAGTTGAACTATCTATAGATCGTTTGCAACGGTCTGTAGATAGCTCAGCTGTTTCTTATGTATTTTATATGTCTATGTACATTTTGTAAATACTGTATAGTCGTAAGTTTGTTTGTGAATAAACTTATATAAGTTATAATATAAGATCTCAGTAATTTAATTATATCTAATACTCACATAATTTTAGGAAAAAAATTGTGTTTTCATTAACAAAATCTTAAGGATCATTTAGAAACTTAAACAAAAAAAAAGTTAGAACCTCGTTTTTTGATATCGTTTTTTGATATCAGATAAGATCATTAAGAGCGTAAAATAAAAAAAACTCAAAAATAATACCCTCCGTCTTTTTTTGATGTCTGATAAAAAAAACACATGTTTTTCATATTTTTCCTCAATACCTCAAAGATGGAAGCTAAAATAGTTATAGCGTTATGATAAATATTTTATGTCATAGCATAAAATGCAGGCTAATAAAGCTAGCCCTTATGCCTTGATCACACGTACCGAGTAAACGGGCGAGACAGTGACGTATTTGAGATACACTGCGCGTCGACATCAGTTTTACTGTTGAACGATGCAGCGTTAGCGCGCAGTGTATCTTAAATACGTCACTGTCTCGCCGGTTTACTCGGTACGTGTGATCAAGGTATTACCCTCGGACATTATCCAATGAGATGATCAAAGTCCTTATTTATAGTTTCCCATCAAAGCGGTACAACTTAGTTTATAAGTGCTTACGTTTTTTATACAGGATGGTTTTATTGCGGGTTATTTTGAAGCCAGATATCGATTTCTTAAACATGGTAAAGCGTTAAAGAAACCATTTTTAAATTTGTACGCTCATTTGTCTTATTAATGCACTTAGCCGACAAATTCAGCCATTTTTTTATAAATGATAACGTGCCAATCCCGGGGACTGTACAATGACAAAAACCTATTTATTTGAAATGTATCTGTCCAACAGTTTTGCATGTGAGTGTAACCGCGGTAGTGGCGCCTGCAGTTTTAAGGATAGTTCATGTGTAGACCGGTAGGTGCTAAAGACTCAAGACCCGTGACCATGGTACATGCTTTGCCAAAATATCGGGAAATATTCAAAAATCCAAAATTATTCATTTTCTTAAAATACACGTTCAAAAACTTCTGTTTTGTGTTTTCCAAAATCATGGTATATGTTGTTTCTTAAGGCAACTTTTATTTTTTAAGCTATCGCATAGCTTCTATTGCGGGCCTTGAGCGTGGAGACCAAATCCAGAAATTCCGTAACGAAAATACCGAACGAAAATAACCTAACACAGCACATGCGTAATCTAGCAAAAAATGCTATGCAATAGCTATACCGCAGCAGTCCCCGAGTGCCACACTTTTTTTTTTATTCCTTCTTTATTGCACAAAATCTTTAGTTCACTAACGGCCGGTTTCTCGAACGATGATCAACGAAAATATCAAATAATTACTATGTGTCAAACTAGGATCAATCGTGATTTGGGTTTCCAGAAACCACGTAAGTTAATAATATAATGCTATTGTAAATAAAATCATCCTGTAGCTTAAAGAATGACCCTTAATGATGACGTCAAACTAGTTAAATAGTATACAACTTTAGTTATGGTGGTTCTCAAACAAAGGGATGTTAAGAACCTTTTCAAGAGCCTTTGAAGAAAAGGTCCTTGCTTTGTAGATATTTTTGATCAAAAATTCTAAATTCTTGGCCAAAAATAAATGTTATGTACCCCTAGTTTTGAGAAAAAATAGTGAATAGTATCGAGATGTTTAGAAGGGTAAAAAAAAGGAAAATCTTTAGATAAGTATATAATCTTTAGATTGAAATATTTACTAAACAAAATGAAATGTATGCTTAGTTCATAACTTCATGTACAAAAGGATGCTTTTTGATTTGAAAATCTAACATGACCTATAAAAGAAAGAAGAATACATTACAAGGTCCAATTAATAGATACAATTTGTAGATAATGTATGCTAGTTTTAAAATTAAACGGACTGTATGTGAAAAGTGGCCGAATTTTCTGCAAAATCGTAATCATAAAATAACAGAAGCATATCGATCAGCGATCAATCAAGTTAAAGTCAAAAATTTCTTTATTCAATAAAATTACAAGGATCATTTAGAATCGCCTTACATACTAGGTGATTTCTAGGTGCCAGTTCCATGTGACTAGTCGGTGAGTTGGTCACTCTACAACTACAATGTTTTCAGGTAGATAACTTATACGAAACTTCTTGACAAAAGGAAATATCCAAATTTCCTGGCACAGGCCACGAGATTCAAGCAAACGTAAGCAATATTTTAAGCAAATCTGTTCTCAATAAAACGTAAATATTCTGGGATTTAACGAATCCCCAATTTGTGGGAGATCTTGAGTTGGGGCCACGAAACAAACGTGCTATAAGATAGTTTTCTTTATTTCCTGTTGGTATTTCCAAAATGATATAGCTCTAACATTAGTCCTTTTAATACTTAAGATCTATAATAGTCCTTAATCAAGTCGATTTAAATGAACCTTATGTATTGAATATCATGAATATTCGTATTTTTAGATTGTCTATTTTTTAACACAAAACTAATAAAAGCCTTAAAACACCTCAATTAATTTGTGCGGAAAATCCAAACAACAATGCAAACAAACTGACGAAAACTTAATAACAAACGCACAAAACAAGGATATTTTAACTTGACTTATTACCTAACGGCCGGTTTCTCGAACGATGATCAACGAAAAAATCAAATAATTACTATGTTTCAAACTCGGATCAATCGTGATTTGGGTTTCCAGAAACCGGCCGTAAGAGACACATACCTAAGAGTCATTTTTTGTAGCAATTGTATGTCATCAAAAGTTGGCCGCATGATCACTTAACATCAGGTGAGATAGCGCCCACAATGTAATGTTTTATGCAACCTATTGTGCCCCATTGGTGGGCAAAGGTCTCCTCCATCTTATTCCTAGACAATGTTTTTCCAGGTCATCTCTCCAACATCTTTTCGGACGATCCCACCGTGGCTTTCCGAAAAAGTCTAGTTCGAGCGATTTTATTCGATCAAACATAATGTTTCGTAGCCCAAAATATACCGTGGCTAGTGTCACAATCAGAATTGCAAATGCCACAGTAAATTTACAAAGAATACACGAAAATTATGCGGGACCCATCGCGATGAGGGTTTTATTTTGTGACATACGGAACCCTGTTAGGGCGGGAATGTAAATTTATTGAAAAGTGTTTATGATGAGGGCTTTGAATTACCTATGGAGTATTTACTCTTGAGGTCATAAATATTAAGATATTATTATTTAGACCTACAGTAAGTCTAGATAGTTATTAAATAATTAAGTAAAGATACTAATGATTGCCAGTTTTGCAAGTGTTGTTTTACACCTTGGGTTACATTATTGAAGTTTTAGTAAAGATCCCTAATTTTTTTGAAAATATAATATATCCTACATCACTTGAGGATAGTTTTAATGATGAAAGAATATCCGAAATCAGTTTAGTAGTTTTTAAGTTTATTCTTTACATGTGAAAATACAAATCTTTCCACTTTATAATAGATCAGAGAAGTCTTCTATTGTAGAAGTGTGACTTAACTATTGTCCCTTAATTAAGTTAACTTAGGCAAGTTGAAAAAGTAAATATACAAATTGTTGTAAATATTAGTTTAGTATATATTCAAAAGCTATCATATTAGACTGTGAGAATCAACCATGTGCTCCTTGTACCTTCATTAGCATTACCCAGAATAAGTGTGAATATAATTAACATAATTATAATTCATTTGAAAGCGCCTTGTAATTTGTTTGACTTTAAACTTAAACGCGTCGTGAAAATTTGTGCATTTGATGACTTTTAGTTTAGAGCTCTGCGACGAACTGGCGCCTAGAATCATCTCGTAAGACGTTTCAAAGTGATCCTTGTGATTTCATTGAATAAATTTTCATGAGTTTAAAGTTTGACAGGCAAAAGTCATACATAGCCAGAATAATCATTAACTGTACTGCATTTGCTACCGTAGCTATCAGCAGCCATTGTTCGAGGGTATATTAAAATTTTGAATAAATTATTGTGCTCCACAACGCGGAATTTCGTTTCGGCCGGCAAAGCATTTTTTCCAACAAGTTAATGAGGCAAACCGGTGACTAGGCTATGATAAACAGCTTGATTACTTTTTGCAACCACTTTTAATTTTAAAGACTTTAAAATTTTAAAAATGTCTCTAAATTTATCAAATTTTAATCAGGTAAAAAGTTATCGGGTTAAAAATTTGTAAGCTTTATCAGGTACTAACCTGAATTGATGACAAGCAATCAAGATTTGCTACTGCAAAAATTATACCAATAAATAAAAAAAAGATAAATATTCAAGGACATTTTAGACATCACGCTCTAGTCCCAAACTTAGCAAGACTTACTAGATTCCTAATAGAATACTTAAATACATTTTTTGCATACATACATAAAAAACATAGTAACACCCAGACACATAATAATGATCTGTGGTCTTACGAGCTTTTAACTTGTTTTTTCAGCATTAAAGTGTACCAGCCGTGTCGTTATTAGCTAGAGTACTAGGGAGATTTTTTGACTATACAGTAACGCTGCCAAGACTTTGATTACATGAGTACTTTCGAATAACAGCTTAATAACGTCTTCGGACAAAGGCGGACTTCAAGGAGTTTTTTTTTATATAAATTATCTAGTGGAGTGAGATATTTCTCACTTGAGACCATTTTGAGAGTTGTAAGAAACTTTGTGTTGTAGAATTTTATCAAGAAATATTATTTTATGTATATAAACTAAAAAAAATAGGTACTTACCTAAAAAATTGACTTAAATAGATTTTATGTCAAATGTCAAAGTCAAAAATTTCTTTATTCAATGAAATCACAAGGATCATTTAGAAGCGTCTTACATACTAGGTGATTCGAGGTGCCAGTTCCACGTGACCAGAGCCTAGAAGAACGGGCTAGAAACTTACGGCCTGGTTCCTACCGTTTTTTATATGATCCTTCTTACAATTAATGAGATTACCTAATGGGATTGATCAATATAAAAGGAATGACAAATATCAAGATTATGAAACTTACAGCATGGATTCTACCGTTTTTTCCCAATGCTTTTTATTTCTACGTTAAATTCTTTACCACGTAACAACTATCGATATACCTAAATGACACTTTATAGTATTTATTATTAGTATTCTTCCGACGTTTCGGCTTTACGAGTCGGTTTCTCGATTTCAACGCGAATTGCTGATTAGACTAGTTCTTATTTATTTCTGTGTAGGTTTCGTCTACATCGTATTTGTTTAATATTTATTTACTTACAGTATTTTGTATGAAGGATGTTCAAGTCTGAAATCATGAAATTTAGAAATGAAATATGTTTTTTTTTGGAACCAAAATTAGATCACGGAGTAACCGTGAATATTTATTTTTTATTATTTAATCATCCACTAAAAACACTCTAGTCCCAAACTAGGCAAAACTTGTATTATGGGACCTAGATTGCTGGTGTACTACTTACATATATTTTTTGTAAATACATACATACATAGTAACACCCAGCCACAGTACAACTACAAAAACATTTGTTCTGGGTGGGAATCGAACCTACGACCCTCAACATTAAAGGCAGAGTTACTATCAACTGAACCTATGTGACAACCTATGTGCCTAGTATGAACCTATGTGTGAGTGTATGTCACGCCTGTCAAATAGTATCCCACTTATAAGACAAATAAGTTAAACATAACGACAAAAAAAAACAACAATTTCCAAGTAAAAATACAGAAACTAAAAGAGAATCTCTCTCAAGAATCCGTACAATTTACGTTCCAACATAAATCTGGAGTTGCAAACTACGCCACGTGATCGGTCAACTCCCAAACGCCCAATTTGAAGGTCTACTTAGGGACACGTCAACTCGGAGAAGGGTAAGGAGCCAGAGCTACTTATCAAACAGGGGGGGTATCCTGACAACTGAAATGTTTTTGAACTTTTATTTAATCAAAATGCATTTCAGTTTTCTTCTTCGTCTTTTATTGATATTTTGAATGATCGATTTTCGTACCGTTTGATAGAATTAACGAAAAATCAGATAGGCCATGCTCATATCTGGTTGGTCATGCGTAAATCAGGTAGACCATGCTCAAATCAGGTAGGCCACGTCCTAAACCGCGGCATTGACGTCATTTTTAACAGCTCAGTCATAATTTTATAAAGCTCAGTCACGTCAGTCCACAAAAATGCCACGGAATACTCATGACTCACTATAGTAAAATCATCGAAAACTGAACTGCAACTGAAAGGATATTCTGTCACGCAAGTTTCCCTTTGCTGGATAGCCCCCAGCATGGTACAGAATTCACACAAATTTACTGAACTAATGTTTGTTTTGTTTCAAAATACAATAGGATTGTTTGATGTTTTACATTAAAGTTTAGGTACTATAAGACACTAAGTCTAACTATCGTTCAAACTTTTTTTTTTTACTAAAACAATTTATTAAACCATTTTTATATCTTCCAAATTAGGAAAAACGTTTCTAGATATTGACAAGATAAAAACAAATTATTTAGACCTTAGTTTAATCTAGTCGAACAAAAACCATTCATTATTCATAATTTTGTTTTTCGGGACTATTCAAGCAAAAAATACTGATAGCAATTTATGTAAATGTGTTCATTTTATGACACAACAAACATGAATAATATCTACCTAGTATTTACTAAAAAAACCATGTTTGTTCGACTGCAAAGACCATCTGGTAGACATTTTGGAATTGCGAGGAAATATTTCAATTAATGTATAAGATGTCTAGTAAGTATTGTCATATTAATTGATTTTAGAATAGAATAGAATTATTGTTTAACTTTTATAAGTGAAAATTTTATTAAGCTAGTAACTTCAGTGTCTAATTTAGCGTTACGTATTAAGACTGAGTTTAAAAAAAATGACTTTTGCACAAATTAATTTTAAAGGTAATTTTATAGGTAGGATTTATTAAGAAGGATCATACAAAAATCATTTTAGGAACCAGACCGTAAACGTTTATGCCCATTCTTCTAGACTTTAAACGCAACGAACTGGCACTGAAAATCACTTGGTGTATACGTTATATGACTTTTTCATTTAATGGTATTTACATTAATTGATCATCGTTTAATTTATAATATGTAAGTACTTACATATTTTTTTTTATTAACAAATAAACTTACGGCTATACAGTATTTACAAAATGTACATTGTCATATAAAATACATAAGAAACAGTTGAGCTATCTACAGACCGTTGCAAACGATCAATAGATAGTTCAACTGATCCAAATCAGTACCAATCGGAAGCGTACCCAAGACACTGGCTGCATTGCCGCGCTGAATAGCAATGCTGATACGCTGGGCCAGATACTCACCAGCCCTCGGGTCACGCGTCGCTTCGACTAGATTGTTATTATTTTATTATTTATGTACATTGATTATTTTTTTAATACAAGGTTAATATTAAGTACTTATACTTCTAATACCACCTTTAGAACCTATCAATGTGACTCTTGGAACTCAACTCCACTCAACTCAAATTCTAAATGATGTCGTTTTAAATAATAAATTATATTTCATTATAAAGAAATTTCACGCAAAGTCACAAATAAAAGCTAATAAATAATGATAGAATTTAATAATAATATTGTACCTCGTTATCTCAGATTTATTGTGATACGGCCAATTACAGAAAACAAAAGAAATTTATTTTTACCTTTTCAATAGAAATTGGCCCTTTGTACGAATAATAATGATTTGAAAATGGCGCGTGAATCTCTTCACTCTTTTGTGATTCTGTTTTTAGACTGGTCTAGGGCCGGGATTTTATATTCTCGTCCCATTTGAACCGATTTCAATTTGTTACCTATAAGTACTAATCCAGATTTTAAAACCAATGTAATGTATTGTATTAAGTAAGTATGTCAGTCTTCTAGTACGCATAACACAAGCTCTGCTTAGCTTGGGGCTAGATGATGTTGTGTGGATTGTCCAGCATTATTTATTTATTTATCTATCAACAAACGTATTTGACTGATTACATTTTTATTTTAATGAATGGTACAGTCACGAGTTTTAATTTGGGACCCACTTAAGGTTGAATATCGTGTGGCAAACTGACGTTATTTAGTGCTAATATTCTAACGTATGTCATACGTCATACTGAAGTTTCGACCTTATTGCATTATGAATGTTCTAACAACATTTAATGGAAAAGGGTCCCAAATTAATGCTCGTGACTGTACCTAAACATTTTAGGTTGGTAAAGGCGTTTTAATTTAATTTTTTATTTATTTAAACATTTCAGGTATCGAAGTGTCATGGACATCAGCTAGTATCTTTTTATTATTTTCGATGCTTTTTAATAATACTTATTGACAATCGTTGCGTTGGAAGCCATTTGCAAGCTGTCCAAAACAGATCTCTATTTTCATACAACTATGGAACGATTGAAAAGACAGCTCACTTACACTTGAATCAGCTGTATTGTACTATATAAAATACCAACAAGTGAACAGTTGATGCAACCAAGAAATTTATTTAAGAAGAAAGAAATTAATTATTTCATGAACAAATTCATGAACTGAATAAAGAAACGAAGCTTTTTTATTAAAATTTTGCTAGAATTTATCTACCTACTATGTATCCTATGTTAGTATTTACAAAGAAAAATTAAATAAGTATTCTATCAGCAATCTAGTTCCCATTGTACAAGCTTTGCTTAGATTGGGACTAGAGCGCGATGTGTGCACTATTTATAAATAGTTTGTCTTAATTTTTAAATCGCATTTTTTGTGGTTTTGCAGAACCAATCTTGTAGTCTATTGCGATGACTATTCAATATATCTATATATATTTTTATAGCGATGTGTGAAATGTTTTTAAATATATATTATCTTTATATTTAAATCGCAATTTTTGTGGTTTTGTAGAACCAATCTTGTAGTCTATTGCGATGACTATTCAATATATCTATATATTTTTTTTTAGCGATGTGTGAAATGTTTTTAAATATATATTATCTTTATATTTAAATCGCAATTTTTGTGGTTTTGCAGAACCACTTTTGTAGCATATAATGCGATGACTATTCAATATATCTATATATATTTTTTTAGCGATGTGTGAAATGTTTTTAAATATATATTATCTTTATATTAAAATCGCAATTTTTGTGGTTTTGCAGAACCACTCTTGTAGCACGTATTGCGATGACTATTCAATATATTTAATAGCTCTTACCCGCAGGTCGGTCAATGCGGTCCACAGACAATAAAGTGTCTATAGTCTATGGCCCGTGAAGTGATTCCCCTGACGTCTCTAGTTATTTATGTCCTGTTTTATTGACTTGTCATTCTATTATCTTTTAAATCCCTCTTTATTGGTGTTCTATTGTGTTTCAAAGTTCCTATTTTTGGGTTTTATATAAACGTCCAAGTGAATTGTAAACATTTTGATAAAATAAATAAATATTTGTGGACATTTCACTCACCGCGCACAACTAGCAATGTATGGGAACTAGATTGCTGATAGAATACTTATACTTACACATTTTTTTGTAATACATAGTAAAACCCAGACACAGAATAAATATTTATGTTCATCAAACAAACATTTGCTCTGGGTGGGGATCGAACCCACGACCGACAGCATGGCAGGCAAAACTACTACCAACTGAGCTGTAACGCCTGTCACAGCATTGAAATCAATGTTGGAATAAAATAATAATAAATATACATATATTCATGGACTATTTACACATCACACTCTAGTCAGAAACTAAGCAAAACTTGTAGAAACTATGTAGGTAGATTGTTGATAGAATACTTATACACATTTTATTTTGTAAATACATACATAGAATACTTATAAAAGAGTAGGACGCCCTCCGGCAAGATGGAGCGACGATCTGCGGAGTGTAGCTGGCAAAAACTGGATGAGAAGAGCCGATGACCGGGCTCAGTGGTGCGTTGGGAGAGACCTACGTCCAGCAGTGGACTGATATAGGTTGATGATGGTGATGACGTAGAATAATAACATAGTGACTAACAATTACAATGTATTTATTATCTAGTGGACATTATCCAGAGGGTCAGTTATTGAACAGCCACGACAAAAGTCGAATAATAATAAGTGATCCGATTTATAACGGGACATTATAAGTTTTTTTCTAAACATAGAAATGAATGGAGCATTTCTGATAATTTTATTTGATAACAAGATAAAAGAATTAGAATTTGATCGAAATGATTTTTTTTTTCTTGTATGTTTTTAACGCAATGTCTTTTATAGGTAATGTAAATAAATATTTTCTATTACTATTCCATTTGTAGGCTATGTAGGTACTTTAAAACTTTTATGATTTAGTATGACTTGCTTCAGCGATAAGCCCTGCCTAAAGTACTTACGTTAATATATTTCTGTAATTTCGTTGTTATTTAATTGTATGTTTATATCTATATAGTTCTCTGTTTGATTAATATTTTATACTGTAGTGGTATGAAATACAGTTTGTATTCTATCTAGTGAACCATCATCATCAACCTATATCCAGTCTACTGCTGGACGTATGTCTCTCTCAAGATCAGGTCTATCGATAAAGAATAACCGACGAGATCTAGGCCAGCAGTGGACTGATATAGGTTGATGATGATGATGATGAAAAAGAATTTATTTATTTAATCGTATGACAGGCGTTGATTCAATTAAAATATTTATTTATTACTAAAACTAGTTTAAATCTAAGTATTGTTATAAGTCAATGTTCAGGTTCCCAAGCCAGTGAAGTGTTTTAGGAGGCAGATCCATGAGGTCGCTCCAGGGTCCTGGGTACGAGTGAGTGGGCAGCGCTGAATAATATGGTCCATAGTTTGGTCCTCCTCACCGCAGTCGCAGAGGGCTGAGTCTGTCCAACCCCACTTATGCCGAAGATAATTGCATCTGCCATGCCCAGTTCGAAGCCTGTTTAGGCGGCACCACAGTTTTCTGGGTAGATTAAAGCCTTTGGGTTTAGAAGTGGGATCCATACTTTCAACGTGTGTGTGCATTGTACTCTCACGCCATTCGCTTTGCCAACTCCGTGGTAACTCAAAGTTCACAAGATTTTGGGCAGCAGCGTATGAGGGATGCCTGGATTTCAGCCTGTTTGGTGGCGGGCACAGAAAAACATCATGTACAGGGAGTGCGGGATGTGATCGGATTTTGTCCGTTTCTCTTTTAAGTGCTTGTTTTCGGCGAAGGTGGGGAGGTTCAATGTGGCTCAGGACTGGCAGCCAGTGACGCGGTGTTGACTTTACCGTTCCAGAGATGCAACGCATGGCAGAGTTCAGTTTAGTGTCAACTTTATGTGTGTGGGCGCTTTCCAGCCAGACCGGAGAGCAATACTCCGCGGCCGAGTAGACGAGAGCGAGGCCAGTCGTGCGCAGGCAGTCAGCAGAAGCTCCCCACGTTGTGCCGCATAGTTTCTGTAAGATGTTGTTTCGAGACGAGAGTTTCTGGGACAGTTTGTTTAGGTGTTCTTTATAGGTAAGGGATCTGTCAAGAGTCACACCGAGGTATTTTGGGTTGGGATTGAATTTCAGCTGTTCTCCATTAAAGTTGACCGTGGGTTTATAGTTTGCAAGACTATTGTTTAGGTGAAAGCATGACACTTCAGTTTTACCTATGCTGGGTATTAGACGCCAGGATTTAAAGTAATTTGAGAGTGAGAAGAGGTCTGCTGTTAAAATATTCTCACTTGTTTTTATGTCTTTGCTTTGGGCAACTAGGGCGATATCATCAGCGTAGATGAATTTTGTTGCGGTGGTTTCTGGGAGATCAGAGATGTAAAGGTTAAAAAGTTGCGGAGCCATCACTGAACCCTGGGGAAGGCCGTTATTTAGTTTCCGTCTACGACTTTTAAGGTTGCCCAAGTGAACTTCAAATGATGATTTCAAAAAATGAAAAAGAATAAAAAAGAGTAATGGGTAGCTTTGTTTGATTATATTTAATATAATATTCATAACTTTTTTTAAGTAATAATCTCTTTAGTTTTTTTAACCCTTACCACGGCACATTAACCTTACCGGTCGCAATTCGATAATATTCTCATTTTATTTTATTAACCCCCCACCCTGTTTCCGATTCATCGAGTATCCCTTTTCATGGCGTTTTGAACGAGTTTTTGACACATAATTTGTTGATTTAATGAACTGTACATAACTGAAGTTGGTTATTGGGTCAATCGTACTTTTTTTGTATTATTGTATCGAATTATTTTATTTTAATTAAGTTTTTAGACTCATTTTTGCCAAAAATACAGGGTGTAACAAATGAGGTGGACCAAAAGCAAAAGGGCGATAGGGGAGCTCAATGGCTATCCATATAACCCCCATGTATGTTCAGCGATATTCAGTCGTTCAAAAGTTATTCCCACTTTTATGTTTTTTTTTTTTCATTAACAAATTTTAGGTTAGATTTCCCAAGTACACCCAAACTATTAGGGCTACAAGCGTAATTTTAACGAAAACGGCGCGCTTACGGACTGTACAAACTTTGCGATTAGTGTATCATGCCATATTCTCCTCGTAGATATGCAGAAATGTATTATTGTCATGGTGTAGCTCAAAGAAACGCTCGAGAGGCTGCTAGAATATACCAAGAGCAATTGATTAGAAGGAGTGGCATACAATCTGAGACTTGCCCGGACCATCGTGTTGGTCGATTGAACCGTTGATTTCAGCACTTTTACAACACTTGAGTTCACCTTTTAACATGATGCTTCTGTACTAGCCTTATGAAATTTTCAGGGTAACTGCTCCATAAATGGAGGAAGTTTTTAAGATAGATTGTAGAAAAAAATATTTTGCAAGTTTTTTTTTTAAATTGCTCCTAAAGTTTCTCCCGGAAGTTCAGATTTCGGATTTTTCTGTAAAGATTATTTTTTATTTGGAAATCAATCAAATAACGACTCAAACTGGTATTGTAATACAAAAGGTCTACTATTAAGCTACAAGGTGTAAAAAAATTACACTTGTAGCCCTAATAGTTTGGGTGTACTTGGGAAATCTAACCTAAAATTTGTTAATGAAAAAAAAAATCATAAAAGTGGGAATAACTTTTGAACGACTGAATATCGCTGAACATACATGGGGGTTATATGGATAGCCATTGAGCTCTCCTATCGCCCTTTTGCTTTTGGTCCACCTCATTTGTTACACCCTGTATTTTTTATTAACCATTAACTCCTAGTTTAAATATTTATTCACAAACAAACTTACGACTTATAACAGTATATACAAAATGTACATAATATAAAATACATACTAAACAGTTGAGCTAACTGCAGGCCGTTGCAAACGATTTATAGATAGGTCAGCTCTGATAAAAAAATAGTTTAATAGAAAAATAGATAATTTGATGAAATTTTTGCTGTTTTTATTTTCATAATTCTAATTAATCCTCAGCTATTAAATATTCACATACTAATAATGTTCACTAGCTTCCGCTCGTGACTTTGTTTATCTTCCGTTTATTGTACTTTAGGAGGACCACTGGTTACCAAAATACAAGTTATTACTTAGTTTGGAAACCAATGAGCCTATATTGTTTTTTTATATGTACAAAATAATGTCTTTAGTTTTTAGTTCATAAATTGTAAAAACTGTACGCTCTACTTTTGGCAATAAACTTTTATTTATTTATTTTATTGTCCCTATGTATTATATTGCATTATGTAAATGAAAGTTACGAATAAAAAATATTTCTAGTATAAAGAAAAGAGTAAAAATAAATTGTTTCAATACTTTAAACGAATTCAGGATTCAATATTAAGATAGATTTATAGATTGTTTAGCAATCACAACACAAAGCTTATCACATCAAAATAGACCTTCGAAAAAGTTTAGCATGGAATAAAAAAAACAAGGTGTGGTGTAACAGAAATGAAATATCAATAATATAAATGTATTTGAGTTACATCATTAAATTAAATACAAATTATTAATTTCAAGCATATTATATATGCCAAAAATAGTGATGAATTCAAATTGCGGTTATTATTTTACCCCAAATCGGGCAACACTGATAATTTTATTCAGTTTGATCACCCGTTGCGCGACACACTACATTAACCCTGTACAATCGGGATTTAATTATTAAAAGTTCACATGGGTACAAATTGAACATTTCCGGATGAGTGGTAACATTCATGTTACTTAATTTTAATGGACTATTTTAGTGATTTATGCATTTTTTATATGTAAACAAAATTAATAATATCCTCTTATTATGTTTTGTAATGTTATATGAATAAAAACTAAATAAACTCAGGAATTATGTGGAAATAATAATCCAAATATCAAACTTGAATAACAAAAATAAAACTCAAATATTATACTGGTTAAGTCCGAAACTCAGTTTATTCTGTCACTACAACTAAGTAGTTTAAGTACCTTGATTTGGCCTCCGAGGTTACCGCCATGTGGGATGTTGATTCTACGATTATTGTCCCGATAGTCATTTCGGTGAATTGCCTGATAGCGAAGAGCCTCGAGCAACATCTAAAGAGGCTCTCGCTAGAAGGTTGGCTCAAGGGGCAGATGCATGCGGCAGTGATCCTCGACACGGCACGCATTGTCCGGAGGTTCCCCAATCTGCAACCCTGACCACCGGTAGCTTGGGCCTTGCCCAGCTGCTATTTTATCATATAAATAAATAAAATAAATAAATAAGGCTGGACAATCCAGACAACATCATCTAGCCCAAACTAAGCAGAGCTTGTGTTATGGGTACTAGAAGACTGACATACTTAATACAATACATTACATAGATAGATATTTTTTATTATACATATAAAATACCCAGAACAGCCGGAATAAATATTGCAGATCGTACAAACATTGGCCAAGGCGGGAATCGAATCCGCAACCTTCCACGTTGCAGGCGGACCATCGCCCACCGTGCCACATCGGTCGTCATATACATATGTTATTCTATATTGTAAGAAATTTTTATAACTAATTTTTCACTAAATACGTGAATAACGGCCGGTTTCTCGAACGATGATCAACAAAAAAATCAAATAATTACTATGTGTCAAACTCGGAACAATCGTGATTTGGGTTTCCAGAAACCGGCCGTAAAGGTCACATTTTAACTACCACAAAACAAACTCAGACATATAATATCCTTTTCGACCTCAAACCGCTAACCAAATGCCAAATTAACCCTAGAATATATTACAGACTATTGTCCAACTGGTACGAATTCATAGCGATTTTAACATAACTTTTGTTATAAGAACAAATATTTTATAAAAACATTTCATTATTTTTATTAGGATTGTGTAATATAAAAGAAGATAGACAAAAAGCAAAATTTTCGATATATGTCACATGTAAAAAAACATGCCGCTCAAGGACGACAATCAGATACCTATAAGATATTTTTCCTTATAAAGTGAAATCTGGAATCGCCGATGTAGGTCGCAAAGCGGCCAAGCTGAAGTGGGAATGGGCGGGTCACGTGATGCGTATGGACCCGGAAAGGTGGGCTCGGGGAGTCTCAGGTATTACATCAGAGGGTAGAAGACGTCGCGGACGCCCCAGGAAGCGTTGGTGCGACGACCTGGACTCCTTCGACCGGGAATGGGCGGAGTTGGCTGGGGATAGAGAAAGATGGAAGGAGAGGGGGGAGACCTTTGCCCAGCAGTGGGACAGTATGGGTTGATTAAAAAAAAAGTGAAATCGGTACGGTGGTAGTACGATGATGATATTTTTCACAAGAAGCTCCTATGTACAAGTACAATGATTTCATTTACAATGGTATGTATACTTGTGCGGCAATTATATAAAACTTTTTAACAAAAAATCGGACTACTCTTTCAAAAGTTATTCATGAACACTCATAAAATAAATATACATGTTGACTTGAGAAACTCCCCTGTTTTTTTTTTCATTGATTAAAAATAGTTTACTAGACTACCTTGAAAGATAGTTCTAAATAAATAAATTATATGTTATTTAATTCATAACTATTTGAACTTTGAAACTAAACTGTTACTGATCATAAAGACATCACAAGAACCAGTCCCACCCTTTATGCCGTCATCAAATGTCCCTGCAGGCAGGAACGGGTTAATCAGCACTCTGTGTTTATAAAGATGTTTTCTCTGCGAAAACATCAGGGGTAGGTTTCATGCAATTTTGTTTGGCCATAGGGCTGTTTTGTTAGGGGTGGCTGAGGTTTATTTTGTTTATCTTTCTTTACGACGCCGTACATTCGTCTTTCATTATTACAGAGAATGGAATTGAGGTATTAGATTGCTGGTTGCTCATAATAAGGGCTTATTTCGCTTCCCCTTGAATATAATAAAAAAAGAAATGTAAATCGTACTCGTACCTTTATGACCTTCTTGTAAGGGCGCAAATTCAACGCTTCAAAATGTTGTTTTTTAACCAGATATAGTGTTTTTTTAATAGGTAAGTATCATTATCTTACCTAGGTCATGAACTCACGTAGATACTTCATCATCATCATCATCATCATCAACCTATGGCAGTCCACTGCTGGACGTAGGTCTCTCCCAAGACGCGCCACTGAGCCCGGTCTTCGGCTCTTCTCATGCAGTGTTTGCCAGCTACATTACGTAGATACTTACATAGCTTTTAGTAGGGTATATTATAAGCGGAAAAGACCACATTTTAATATTTTTGAAAGTGGTATTTTTTGTGATTTTATTATTCTTTACTGTTTTAGTAAAAATAATATAGTTAAGAACCTCTTCTTTTTGCAAGTCGGTGAATACATTAATGCCATCTATGGCATATGAATGGAACTAAAATAAGCATAGCTTGCACACCCTCAAGCGCCTATTAGTTTCAGTAACAAAATAGAGATGGCGCTTTAAAGAAATAAGGACATTACTGCTCTTATATGTGAGGTTTATTTTTGTTTTATTTAGCGGTTTTAATTTATAAATTGGTAATTCAAACACATTTTTCAGTGTATAAAATTTTTATTCAGTATTTACAAAAAAAAATACTTGAGTAGATTAAAATTTTAGGCATACAATACACATTGTTGTATCAAACGTAGAAATTATCAGTTTTGTAAAAACATAAAATACAAGCTAAAAAAAGTTTATATTAAAAAGTTATGAAAAAAAATAATTAAATCACTATTACGATATAAATTCAGTAGGTATCCCTCAGTTTTCATCCGAGGAAAACATTCTGAAGATATAAATAAATTCGGAGTAGCACATACTTAATAGCTAAAGTACTACAGTGTTTCCCTGTACTTTTAACAAACTCTTAGATCCTACTTTAAAATAATTGTTTTAATTTCAGTCATAATGAGATATTTATTGAAGAAATTTATTTTATTTCCACAAGCATAGATTAATATTTTAACTACTTAATTATTTTAAATATTTTTTTTCGTGTTTGTAAATGCCTTAGATGCTTTAGCAAAACCAATATTTGATGGTTGCGGAGTTTCCACAGTTTTCAGAAATCTATTGAGAGATTCAGACGTGCTCTGTAAAATACTTAATCCAAGTCTGACTTTGAAATCTATTAACCGTCTTAGAAAAGAAAATATTCCTAACGGCTCGTTTACAGGCGGATACGTCCCGATATCTGGTATAATCGGCGTTGGTCTAAGAGTAGGTGAATCTGGGTCTTTCGAATCCGTGAAGGATGTTTCAGTAGAGGGCAGTATTGAAGTTGTTTCCGATCTCAATTCTGTTGTAGTTTCAGTCATCACACTTCTTGGTGTCGTTGAATCATCTTTACTAGAAACTTCGCTCACGATGGGACTTGATGTAACATCAGATGATGAAAAAACTTCATACACTCGAAAGGCTTTCGTTGTAGTTTCTATCTCGTTCTGCAAATCTGCTTCTGTTGTTTTCTCTTCTTTCTCATTTATAGGTGCAGTTGATATACTCTCAAAGATTTTAATGCCTATAGTCGTTGCTTCATCGTTAGCTTTTAACGAGTTAGGGGCCGCAAATATTGTAATGACTTCTGGCTTGGGAGGTATTTGCAAATCTTGGGGAGCATTTTCAGTATTAGGTGCTGCATTTCTTACAGGCATAACCACAATAGAGTCATCAATCTCATTACTTATGAAATTATTGTTTTCTTTTTCCAGTTTCAACAATTCTTCAAGAGAGGTTGAAATACTACGTCTTACTGAAGCATTTCTTTTTCTTCTGTTTAGTTTCCTAGGTCCGTGTTCAGGCACGACAGCAGGTGTGTCAGAGTCTGATAATTCTTTTGGCACGTTGCCTACCACAAATTTATTTTCATCGGTTTCGTTCATCTCACTTGAAGTTTCTGAGTATTCGTCAATAGATTCTTCTGCTTCGTTATTTGATCCTAAATATAATGAAGTGGGAGCATAAGTTACTGGATTGTTGGTTGCCTCGTTATAAAAGTGACCTTCAAAAGGGTAAACTGGTTTAAAGTCAGATTCTGCTGATGGTTTAACACCATAAACTACGGAATTTGCGGCATCGTTACCATACGAGGAAACACCCGAAGATGATGGTCCGGTTTGAGGAGCTGCGTAAATTGGTTCCACTACAGCGGCTGAGTAAGGAGCGTAAGAAGTTGGTAATTTATCGAAATTGAATTTACCTTCTGTCGTGTAAACATGTCGTGTATCGTATTGAGGGCTGTAATTTACTGGTTTTGTATAAACAGCGCCATGAGCTAACCCAGTTTTTTGTTGAGGATAGCGTGCATTATAATTTGGCTCATATTTAGCAGCGACATGGCGATATCTAATGTCTTGCTGAGGCTGTTCTTTTTTCGTAGGGTATCGATTAATATATGCAGTTTGACCAGCATATGGGTTTAGTTTATTCTTGGCATGAGCAGGCATGCCAGCCAACACCGTTCCAAGCATGTCTTCTTCAGCTTGCCCATTTCCGTCATTTGCGTAATCCTCTGCATTGTTTTTATAAAGATCGTCTCTCTTATCTACTTCAAAAGTACGTCTTACAGGCGTGGAGAAAGGATAGAAGAAATAACTAGCAATTCCAACAATACTTGCTAAGCCAAGTACTCCGACTCCGACAGATGGCATTACTTCTCTGGATAGATAATTATATAACTGAGAAGTTATAGCAACTGGTTGTGGTTTTTTTGCTGGCTTGGTGGATTTGGTTTTGTTGCTAGTTTTTATTTCTGCAACGCTTGTAGACGCTTCTTCAGGTTTTGGTTTTGAAGTTTTGCGTTTTTTTGTTTTAGTTTTTTTACGGGTTGCAGTTCTCTTTGGTTTTTTAGTAGTGACGGGTGGTGTGCTAACTTCTAGTTCAATTTCAGGTCCTTTACCCTCCATGGGTAGTAAAGCGGAATCGCTTAAATATGGTTCCTCAGTAGTAGATCTTATTTTATTCTTGTTCTTTTTCCTTTTTGGTTTTGATGTAATTTTTGTATTTGAGGAGGAAGTTGCCTTAACTGGAGTTTTGATTTCTTCATTTTTAGTAGTTAATGTTTCAGTGGCCGGAACAGGAGTAGTACTTTTTATTGTGGTAGTTTTTTGAGTAGTAGGAGTTTTGTTTTTCTTAACATTTGATAAAACAGTATCTTTAATTTTGTTGTAGACGTTTTCGTTTATAGCTGAGCCTCCAGCTATCAAATCAGCTTTATTGGTACTTCCAATAACAGGTCGTTTTGCTGGTTTATTTTGTGGTTTTTTGTTTTTGTTTTTAGGTGGTGCTGGTTTTTGTTTTTTAGGTTCCTCAACCTTAGTCGGTTCAGTTGATACAGTTGAGTTAGTACTAACAGGACTGCTCACAAGCACCCACGTGGAAATGCCCTCATTTGATGTGGTTGATTCGTTTTCTTTTACCGTATTTGCTGATTCTAATTCCTCCATTGTTACAGGAACTGCAACACCTGCATGGGCGTTTTCCATTTCTTCTGTATGATCATTTCGAGTTTTCACTGTGTTTTGTGCTTGATTTTTCACTTTTGGTGGTACTCTGATGTCGGCGGTGACTGTTGCGTCTTTCTCACTTGGTTGGTCAAGCAGCTGGTTGGCAACCAACTTTATAGATTCTCGAATTGGAACTTTAGTTTTAACTTCTCTTGGAGATTCTTGCGTTGCTGTTGTTGATGATGGTGACGATGTGACTGGAAGCTTGGGTTCTGCTGATCCATTCATATGGTTTTCAGTGCTGAAAATATGAGAAGAAATATATTAGATTTTTTATCAATTTAAAAGTGGTGGTCTCTACTATTTCTCTATTTGTGCGTCAGGTGATTTCAGATAACTTAATAATTTAAAAAAGTATTTGTCTGTGTACATATTTTTTTTCTAATCACAAAAAATAAACAGATATACAAAATACAGAAAGCAATAGTCATTTATAACAAAAAACCATCGGTATAAGAATAAATAAATAAAAATCACAAAAAACATTTTTATGATTTTAATAGGTATATCTACAAACTAAACTATTACACAAGCAACATACAACAAAGCAAATAAATATACTAAATCAAGTAATAATTTAACAAAATGTATTATATAATTATATTTTACAAAAATTACATATAAGTGTACCAAACTAAAACATTATAATTAAAAAAGCCAGTAGCAATTTAAAATGTTTGCTCGGTATTCACAATCTTGCAAAAAGCTTTGTAGCTTTTTGCAAGATTGTGAAAGAATTCAATATTAAGTTTGTGCTTAATATTGACCTTTTTAAGATTAATTGTTGACAAAATCTAACTCGTTAGTTCTTAATTATTTCATTTGACTCTTATAGCCCAAACGTCTCTCTTTCTTTTTTTCTTTTTCCTACTATGATTATTTTTTTCTCTCAAAACGTTTGTGGTTTTTTTTAGAATTTCTTTTAGCTTATAGAAAAAAGTAGATTTTATTGAGTTTTTATTATTATTTACTGTCGTTTTTTCTTTGCTACTTCTAGAAGAATATTGAGAATTTCTGTTATCAGGAAAAGAATGTAAATGCCAAGTTTTTATTGTATCGTCCCAATGCCAATAAGGCCTGTAAACATGTACAATTTTTGGTGCTTCTCTACCTATAGGTAAAAACCATGGTGAAAACAAGGCAGCCAAACCTGATCCTGCAAATACAAGGGCTATCGGAGCTAAAAAGAGGGGAAACAAGCCAATTGTGAAAGGGTTTATCCCTGCTAACCATCCCAACGCACTTATTGCAGGACGAAAAAATTGCACTAAAGACGAGAAATTAAAAATATCATCATCTTGTTTATTAGGACGTCCAGGACGTTTGTGAATAGCTGAAATGTGCTGTGATGAAGGGGACGGTAGTCCTCCTGGTTCAGAACTAACACTTTGTATACCATTTGCAGCATTATAATTGGATAATTCAGATCCCTCAATAGAAGCACTCTCAACTTCCTGATCTTCAGTAGATTCAGTGTCAAAATAATTATTGGCTGATGAATCATCAGGGTTTGAATCATCTTCATCTCCAAGAGGTATTCCAAAGCCACCTGGGAATAGGCCATCTGGTTCTTCTTCATCGGATTCAATAAGTACATTTTTGTTTATGACATTAGTGTTTACCGCTATATTTAAATCGGGACAAGCTTCTTTTGCTTGTCCTTGAAAGGTGTTATTTAATGTAAGATAAATAGTGGGACAATCATCAGGTGATGCGCTATACTCTTCTGGTCTTATAATAATTTTCTCAGTATACACTGACCCAGGTTGAAAAGTAGTGACCTCAAATTCACCAGGGTAATTATGTATTGAGTTATGATAGTTGTAATTTAACGGGTTTGTCACCCGCACCGGTTTGTGTGTCGTTGTTTTTCGATAAATCTGAGAGTTTTGCTGCCATGGTCTTGGATAACCTACATTTGTAATTATGGGTGTAGGACTTGGCCGCTTAGTATGCAAGTATGTGGGTCGTGGTGTGTAGGAATCTACAATTTGAATATTCGTTGAGTAAACCTGTGATTCTTCGGAGTATTGTGGTTGAAAACTTGGTCTATAGTGGTTGTACATTTGTTGTTTTACAGAAGCCTTTTGGCCCATACTTTCTGTACTAGTGTCATCAATATGTTCTACATTGATAGTGGTTACAGTGCCTTTTTCATCTGAAGTGCTAGTTTCGTACGAAAAATTTAAATCCTCATATTTGGCTTCATCTTTCCATTTAGTCAACACTTGTTTTATATTAGGCCTTCGTTTCTCATAGGAAACAGAAAGCTCTGGAAGTTTTATTTTATTTACTTTGCTCGAAGTTAGCCCGTTTCTACTGATTTCATGTTTTGGTATATTACTGGCTATGCCTTTTATCATTCGATTTGTTTTATTGCTACTACTAAAAACATCATTAATGCTTACATTACTAGAGTTTTGTACAAAATCAATAACCAAAGGTACATTTCTAAGACTATTATTTCTTAAACTATACCTTATTGAACTTTCTGTTGCTATCTCAGGTTTAACACTACTTGTATCTTGAGGTCGCGTATAAACAGACGGACACAATAAAACTACTAATAATACTAATGTCCGTTTTAAATAAGCACTTTTTCTTCGCGTCATGGTGAATAACACTGTCTACCTGCAAAGAAAGAAAACAAAATATTAGTTGACATAATTTACATATAATAAAAGTTAAATAAACGTCCAATTCTTAAATCAAATAGTAAAACAATAACAAAAGTGAATCCACAAAAGATGTTAAAAAAATCCTAATGACCATAGAAAAGTCATAAGCGTTCTCCGTACATCAAAATATCATCCATAATATCTACTATAGTTGCTATCTAAACTTATTTAGGTAAAATGTACTAATAATATAAAACAATCCTAAAGTAGCCGTGACTAAATAAAAACCCTATTTTTTACGTAGTAGGTTTCTAAAATAATCATTTGAAAAATATAACTCCATGTAAATATGTATTTCAATTATGAATAATTTATTAATTAAGACAATAACTTTACCGTATAAAGTTTCAACCACAAACAAAATATTAAATTGAATATTTATACATCTGAAAGCACATAAAATTTCAACATATTGTGTAGCGGTTTTGTGGTAAAGTTTTGCTGGTTTGTTTCTCAATTATTTTATTTTTGACTCACAATGAACATATTTTTTTATTAGCTAGAGCCCAGTGTTTTTTTTATTTTTTTGTGTGTCATCAAAGTATTAGCACTCCCAAATAAAGAAAGAAATAAATATTCATGGACATTTCACACATCACACTCTAGTCCCAAGCTAAGCAAAGCTTGTACTATAGGAACTAGATTGTTGATAAATGTGAAGTAAATTGTCGAAGCGACGCGTGACCCGAGGGCTGGTGAGTATCTGGCCCAGCGTATCAGCATTGCTATTCAGCGCGGCAATGCAGCCGGTGTTTTGGGTACGCTTCCGATTGGTACTAATTTGGATCAGTTGAACTATCTATAGATCGTTTGCAACGGTCTGTAGATAGCTCAACTGTTTCTTATGTATTTTATATGACAATGTACATTTTGTAAATACTGTATAGTCGTAAGTTTGTTTGTGAATAAATTTATACTAACTATATATGATTAGATTGTTGATAGAATACTTATACACTTATTTTTTTGTAAATACATACTTACAAAACACACCAGACACAGAACAAATATTAATGTTCATCACATAAACAATTGCTCTAAATGGGAATCAAACCCACGACCCACAGCATGGCAGGCAGAGCTACTGACTAAGCTGTGACGCTTGTCTAAAAATCCTTACGTTTATAACTACTATTGTCACCAAACACATTATTATTGTTGTTAGTGTAGCTTTTAATAACTCTACTATTATATAACTCTAGCGGCTAAGCTGCCTATAAGGCATTAAAAAAAAAAACTCCTACTATTTTCACCAAAACATTGTTGTTGATCATAAAAAGATGAACTAGAGGTGAACGACCCAGCGGCCATGACCGTCAGGTTTTATTTAAACATGGCATTACTGACCCGGTTTCGAACTGGCTTTTTGGGTTCCGTTACGACGATTTTCGGAATGATTTGAGGATGCGTGTGTATAATTGGAAGAGGAAAATATTTACAAAAGATTTAGCAGAAGTGAAAGCTTGTCGAATTCCACGGATTATCCGCTATGGTTTTGTGCTATCATTTTCTTTTATTATTTACTGAACGAAAGACAAAATAACGTTATAGCTATTTCCCCTTTTTGTTCTTTATCATTAGATATTTATTTATATTATCGTTTATAGAAGCGCTCTTTTTTTTCATCAAAAATTTTAAATGTCTAAATTTTACCAATTATGATATAACCATAATATGAATCCAGTTGTTGGTTAGTAGGTACCTAGTCTATTTGGTAGGTAAATTAGGTCCACAGCAGACTTGCCGAAGCTCTCTAATTTTTTTCTCGGTTAATAATCAATTTCCTCATTGTACCGTTTATTGCACCTGTAACGTTCATGTACTTGACCGTAACATTGAACAACATAATCACTACTTCTAAAGTACGTTGACATTGACGCAGGTCTAAGTTGCAAGGTGTTGCATATTACAACTAAATTATTGAACTGAGAATCCAAGAAAACTCCAGCATCTTGGTAATGATTTTGGATCTTGGTAATGCTTCCGACTCTTACTGATTTTGCATAGTGCGATCTAAAATCAAGGAGATACCTAGCTTTTTAGATAATCGGTATCAAAAGATCAATTTATCAATAAACTGATTTGTATTAATTATTTTTATTTCTATGATATTTTTATTTGTTAAAAATTATATGTTTATATGATATGTTTCATATGGATTACATTTTTAGCCTATAATGAAGAAAAACTATCTTTCGTTATAAAATATAATAATATTGTTTAATTCTAAGGTCTTTTATATTCGCTTCAGCCTATCACAAGATACTCCAAAGCAGACAAGTTGTGCATGATTATTATGTTAATGATATAACTGCCGTGTGCACGTAGGCATTCGTTCCCATTTCTACAAACGTTCTGGTTTTTATAAGGCTGGGACGCTACTTTCGTTTATACTACACGTTTATACTAAAGAAAAACTAATATTAATTTATTGTGCATGATACACAAAACTACTGAACACGCAAAAACCAAAAAAACGCTAAACGATACTTTGATTTTCCAAAACTATCATCAAAAAAACATAAGCGAATACTCATCCTTGCGGAACCCCCAACTGACAAGAAGCTTCTATACATCGTATAAATAATTATGTTTGACACCTTAATACTCTTTGATAAATGTCAATGAAATCAGCTTAAGTGAATGTAACCTCTTTCTACTTCAGAAAAAAAAACATGACAGCCATTCTTAAGCTTCTTCAAAGTCCAAGCAAATGAATCCTACTGCTTCTAAGCAAACTCCGCATAACATGACCTTTTCAAACACTATTTTGTTATATTATGGTGTAATTCAACCCAAATAACACAGGAAATAGCAATAAAGCTATGCTATACACATTAAACGCAAGACTCTGTAATAGATGCCTTCGAATCAATACTCGTGACAATTTGTGTGCAATACCAGGTCCATCAGGCGGAAACACTTTCCACTTTATGTCACTTTATGCTTCAAGTGTTTTTTTGATGCAACTAACAATCTTATAACTGTAAATAATAGGACACATAATAATAGTAACGATAAGTATGTATCGTTTTGGCGCAATGAAATAGTCTATCAAACATCGTAACATGTAATTTTGATAAACATCCTACTTGTGTAGGTGATGTGCCAATCTCTTAAGCGTATCATAAAAAAAATTTCAAATTCTAGATTGAGCATATCGACATCAAATAAAGAAACGTTACTTCATAATATATCTTATATACTTGACCTAAGTTAATCTTTGCAACGTATGATTAAATAACTCGATCCGTGTTAAGATTTTAAGTCAAATCAAATCAGGTTACCTTAGCCAAAATAAAAAATCTTTGTTCAACTGTGACTAAACCTTATTTGATTATCTGATCTACATTATATTGATCAAACTAAGTCACGTTATGGTTTTCTACCATCAAAGTCCCGTTGTATACGTTCGTGATCGACGTTCGGCACAGTTCGCCTAAAACGTATACTTTGTTTAGACCTCAGAATAAAGAACCAACTTTACAACATAATCATCTTTACAAATGATGTGCCTATTTCATTGTTTTGCGCATCTAGGTCGTTGATAGTGAAATTATTTTACTTTTCTTTATTATTGTTTAATTTCGTCAAATCATTCCTTAATCTTTCTACATCTTTAGTTTTTTCTTTAGGTTTCGTGATTTGAAAATTAATTTGTTTTTTTGTTTTGTTTTACAGTTCTATTGTCTTAGAGTGCTGTATCGTGTTTTTTAATGTTATAATATAGCTTATATTATCAACTGTTATAAAGTATGCAATTGTTTGATTTATATCATTATGTTTTGATACACAGCAATCTATTCTATTTATCTAAATCAGATTTCACTCGTAGTGTATTTATCTTTTATCTCGATTTCTCGCATTAAATATAAAGCCCTAACAGGATATTCGAGAAAGTTCCTTTCCAACCTTTTCATGAATCAACAGACAGCCACACTCAGAGACGAATGTGTAAATACAAATAACGTTTACTTTAATGATACTGTTTTCCCCTTTAAAATCAAATTGCATATTACAAGTAATACTTATGCTTAAGTGATGTTTTTGAGTGAGGCTGCTTGTAACGAAAGTGCCCTTAATGCTGACAACTAAACAATCTGTAGCGAAAGTTTAAGTTAAACCAATATCGAGTAACATAACACTATAGGCACAGGTTGTGGTAAATAGCTGGATCATGCAATTCAATTAAATAATTTCGCTGGGATATAACATAATACAGTTTTCAAAAATGATGTTTAACGTAAACTAAATTAAAGATAGAAAAGTACAAGAAATACATATTCGGTTATTAATGTCCAGCATTATTTATTTATTTATTCTTCAGGATCTTTATTGTAAAAACATATGTTGCACAAATCTTATAGTGAGTGCTTTTTTCATTTTCATATTATTCAAATTGGGATTGACATAATTATGTTAATATAGCAAAAAATCGTGCAGTTTTTAACCAGTAGTTTGTTGCAAACCTACTTTCTATCATTTAATATCGTTCAAAATCAAATTACTGTTTTGACGACCGATGTGGCGCGGCGGGCGAAGATCCGCCAGCGACGCGGAGGTTGCAGATTTGATTCCAGCTTTGGAATAAATGTTTGTACGATCTACCATTATTTATTCCGGGTGTTTTGGGTATTTTATAGGTAAGTATAATTAAAAATATCTATCTATGTAATGTATTGTATTATGTCAGTCTTCCCATAACACAAGCTCTGCTTAGCTTGGGACTAGATGATGTTGTGTGGATTGTCCAGCATTATTTATTATTATTTATTTATTTACTTACTGTTGTAAAAAAACATGTAGCAAAAAATCCGTGCATTTTCTGCATCTATAATTATTTTACCAGTAGCTCTACCATGAGTTTTTACTATACTATACTCGCTAGCGTCTGTAGTTAATAAAATGTATGAAGATTTGTAGAGCGCCTCTAGCGGATAGTTGGGTTCTAAAATTCGTAATACTAATATTTACGTAACTACTGTAGTAAAGTCAGGCGATTTTACTGTGACAACTCATGGTAGAGGTACAGCTGTTTGTCGCTAAGCTGTGGCCGCAGTGCTAAGAAGTGACGCATGCGATAACTTTCACAAAACGTGAAGCGTGTTTGTGTTTTGATGATAACGACCTTATTTTACGTTTATGGTTCGAGATTTAAGATTGGCTGAGAAATTGGAGCAAAAACAGGTCAAACCTATATAAAAAAAATACAGGCGATTGCCTCAGAAGACACGTTCATTGCATGAGGAAGTGTCCCGTTAAGCATTGCACTGAGCCTATCACTTTCAAGTTGTAGTCACATTACTTGTTGAGCTCTTTCAATGACATTTGACATGTTGACATGTATATTCCTCGAATTAAAACAATCTTTATTAAAAAAACTGATTCAAATTCAACAACAAAGTTTCAAAGGGCGGTTTTATCGGTTAACAAGATTTCTTCCAGATAATTTTACTAAATCTAAACTAAAAACTAATACAAAATTCAAAAAATACTAACGAATGCTACAGACTATTGTAAAATAGTCTACCTAATTGTGAGTCGATCCCATTTGTTTAAAATTGGTATGGAACCTGTATATTAATTAAAGTTCAGACTAGTACTTTGAGTAATCCTTAAAAATTTGCAATAAATGACGATTGAAGTAGTTTTTTTTTTATTTTGTAAGTAAAATAACTACTTATTGCCTACTTAAAAATAATATGTCTAATATCAACTAATACATGTCGTTGGCAATGATTTCTTAATGCAGTTTGTTTTGCAAATTTACAAATATGAAGTCTATTATTTATGCAACAATTTCATTAATTTTACACGGTAGTTGACAACTTTAAGTTGATAGTTTAAAAAAGTTATGAAATCTTATGCAATGGGAGCTTTTGGTGCAAGTTACCGTTAAATTGGTTTACACTCATTACTAGGTATTGGTTTACACTCGGTAAAACTTTTTCATTGTCTGAAACATATTATATCGTGTTACATGCATTTATATAATAAACATGTACTTAAATAGAAATTTTGATAAAATTATGTTTTCTAACTGACTTTAAATTACAAAAATTTTAGGAAGAACTTTTTTTCTTGTTATTGTTCCTATTATTTTGTGACGAATTGTTTTTAGAAAACTGATGTTTTTGTGTGGTTTTATTAATTTAAGCCATAGTTTGATCAAAAACTGATATTTCGTTTTTTAATTTCCATAATAATGCGATTACTTGTTAATGTTAAAAATATAATAAAAATAAAAAAAATAGTGAACAATAATTTTTATCTAAAATATAAAATAAAACTTTGTTTGCATGTAAACAACGTAAGTTAAAATCTAAATTTTTTCCAAAGAATTTAACCGCAAGTTAACAAAAGTTTATAATTTTTTTTTACGAAAAATCTCTTCATTCCTACTACTATTTATTAATAAATAACTACTTAGATACAACTAATATATTATTATGTCTAAGTTATGTACGGTTGGATACCTACTTAACCGTAGAATGAAAATCAGAGCATAACAATTCACTCTTTATCTTAGTAATTTATAAGATTTAACAGTTTATTTATTAATAGAAATCTTAAGTATCTTAACAATGCATTTTGTTATTAAGTAGACTATGTATTTGGACTTTAAGGAGATCATTTTCTTATAAACTATTTTTTTTTTGTCATAGTTTTTTGAGAAGATGATGATGATGAAATTAAGATGATTCTATAGTAACCGCCAGGTTTATTTAATTGGACAAAAATGTTTTTTATTACATTATGAACAAATTGAGAAGCATTATGTAAAATGTGACAAAAAAAAATTAAATCTGATTTATATTATTGGTTTTTTTTAAATCAGAAGACCTATTTTAATTAATTTATTTATTAACTTCGAATTTCGTAGAAGAATCTTGTTTAGATAAAGCAATACTTAAAATAGTAAACTTTTATCGAGAACTGGCACCTAGAATCACCTAGTATGTAAGACGATTCTAAATGATCCTTGTGATTTTACTGAATAAAGTAATATTTGACTTTGACTTTGACTTGACTTTAAGCATTCTATAAACATGCTGTTTTTTGGTAACTATCTCAAATTATATAGTTTTATGTGTTAGTGCCTGCTATCAAACCTCAGACACCTACTCAATAAAAAAACCTTTTGTTTTTCTTTTAGCCTTTATCGTCCCACTGCTGGGCAAAGTTCCCCAACCCAACTTCTCCCGATACCATTAATGATTTAAACTACCTAAAAATATATTCCTAGTAAGTAGCATCTCGATAAAAGTGGTACGGGCAAATCCTTGATCCTGTCAAATCTTGACCGAATTTTTTACATACTGTTGTTCGTAATTTTGACCTATTTTTTTACGTTATTAAACTTACCGTTATTCGTAATTATCACACAATCACGCGTGAACGTAAAACGTGCGTTCAGTACCACGGTCAACGATATACTGGCTAGTGAAGACGAATAACTGTACAACGTACCACTTCCTTAACTGTACCAGTTGGGTTAGGTCTGAGTTACACGAGGACAGTAGGCCACGTTAGTGCTCAAACTAGACCGCGTCTGGTATACCTATACTTACTAATAGATTGAAAAGAAAACAATAAATGATTTTTCAACTTGATCAGGCTTCAAAAAATTGTCAATCAATGACTTTTTCACTTACAATGAGATAAAAAATTAAAGCTTAGTAACAATATATTTGGCTTTCATGGCACGAACGAGTATCTAGTATGCAGTAGATATAAAAAAGAATTATAATTAGGTAGAAGAATTAAAATATTTTTTTTGGATGATACTCAATATTATATTATTACTACGATTACATATTTAATCATTTGATCTGAAAAAGTGGTTAAATTCTGACGTTTTTATAATGATAATACGATTGTTATTTTTGTTTGTTGTGAAAAATTTCGTAATAAATAAATACTTTCCGACAAGAAAACTTATGTCTGTATAAAAAACTTTTTGATCCTACTTGAGCCAGTTACTCGCATCGTGTGAAGTTTCATGCAAACAACAACATGCTCTACACTGTGCCAAGTTGGTAGAGAAAATCAGGTGAATTTAAATAACTTGTAATCTTTGTTTTTTTCATGACGATAAAATTAAATCTAAATTATGTTTTTAGAAACAATATTTCAAAAATCATGCCTAATATTATCAATTTCATAAACACATTCGTTAAAAGATCCAGAAATTGTTTTTTTTTACCAAAATCTTTAGAATATTATTTATTAGATTACCTTACCTAACATTTATTGTGTGTTAGTAGCCCAGTTCGTCCATTATAGAAAATTAACATAATGTTACATTATCGATTTTATAAATATGTAACTGGAATAATTATTGTAAAACTAAAAGGCGCAGAGAAATAAAACGCGTTCAAATCTTTCACATCAACAATAACCTGTATTTAAAACTAATTTTTAATAGCGCCATCTGTCTTATTTTATCTAAACAACGTTAGAAAGTGAGTAAGCTTCAGTGTCGCATAACGCAATAAAGTTCAACTACTTGCTAATAGATGGCGCTGTGTAGCATTTCGGAAGTCACTGTGAGATGGCGCTTGAAAACTATTTAAAAACATTGGAATTAGCTTACTATTTTAGATTTGTTAATGAACGAAAAATATAGTAACAATTTGATTAATTTGCTATTTTGTTATTAATTACTGGTTCATACAAATAGCACGTGCTTGCTAGTATTTATTGAAAATTCGTTATACTTGCCTTAGCAAATCCAATCTTATGCAAATATTTATGTATTTTTCTCGGAAAAAAACATGTTGCATTTGATCAGTTAAGATGAACAGAATTGAACTTTAAAAATGATAGTTGAAGTGGAACAAAACGTGGAAAAGTAAAAACTGCTATTTTATAACACAGAATTATTTATGGAGTGCACCAACATACAGACAAACGCAAAAATATAACCTTATATATTTTTTATATATTAAAAACTTTAATTATTTTACTTTTCTATTGATGCAACAAAGCTTCATTGCTGACTGATTGCAATCATAATAATTGTTATTTTGAATGCAACTAAAAAATCGAAGCATTGCAACTATACTTTTGTAGTCGCTGACATTACTATTGAACTAAGGCATTTTAAAGCCCTTTTTGCACTAAAGTTAAATAGCGTATAACTGTAACCAATTTAACAAAAATGACCAAAACTAGACATCAAACGAAAGTAGATGTTTTATTTTAAATAAAAAAAGGTACTTGTTTTACATAATCTGAGAACTAGCCGTTGCGAATTATAACAATTTTTTTTGTATTTAAAAAAGACAAGAATGACGTCTTTTTCGTCATACGTATTGATACGTGATTCTAGGCGTACCTACTAACAATTAATACATAATTTTTCAATATTTCAATATTTTTTGATAACTTAACAGCAGCTAAGTTTGGTATTTTCAGATACAAAATATATCTAAAATACCACTTAGCTTAGTTCCTACAAGAAATATTTATTTTTTTATGTATTAGTGCAATTAAATGACCGACATTCATTTTTAGACTAGATACCCGTATCTTACTTATGAAATCATTTAAATATCCCATTAAAAATTACAATGAATCAATGTGACATACCTGGAAGCTTCATTCTCCACCGACATCCGGCGATCTTCATCCATGCTCCATCAGAATTTGAATCACTTTCATCTCCAAATGCACTCCGTCACGGATCACTTCAGTAAAAGCATTTTACATCAAATTATAATGTTTCCATTACCGCATCATTTTTTGCCTAACCTTTGCAAAGGTTACTATCAATCTGCTGCTCGATTCTCAACCTTAGGTTGTGCTTCTTGGGGATCTTTATCGTTTGATTCAGTTGT
Source organism: Ecliptopera silaceata (assembly GCA_932527185.1). Lineage (NCBI taxonomy): Eukaryota > Metazoa > Arthropoda > Insecta > Lepidoptera > Geometridae > Ecliptopera > Ecliptopera silaceata. The sequence continues at coordinate 1,375,054 of OW052205.1, read as the reverse complement.
AGTTACTTTGGCATTATCAATCTGATTTGTGTCTATAGTAGTTCTTGATTATGACTTTTGCTTTCGAAGAATTGAGATGATTACAGTGTTGTGAGTCGATCATTTGTTACATTACTCGACGTTTCTTTGCGATCATTATGGGTTGATGCTACCACGTTACATGTAATCGTGATGTAATTTAATGGGTTTTGACATGGGTATGTCAATTTCCATCAAAATTCTAGCTTCATGTCTGAGATTGATTGCTACACTTGTTTAGTCTTTATCGATATTTTGATCGTGACTTTTTATAATTCAATTAGAATATTTATTCAATCGATTGAACAATGTTCAAACTATTGTCCGCTATCTTTCTCATCAATTTATTCGTTGAACTCGTTTCTCGTGTTTTCTATTCTTTAGGCTATAAAGGCTCTTTGTGTTAATTTAATATCTATGTTTTCTTTGTGTATTTTTTCTTTTCTAAAATCTTCGTTTTCATTTACGTTAAGTATTATACCACACATTTCCGTTGCAAATGTCAACGTTCTTTCATTTTCTACGGCGTTTTATAACTCGTTTTATTTCCTTAACGATCTCAGGTGATGTATTCTGAACTCGTACAGCTGGAAATAAAAAGAATTGCACATGATCAGTCAGATTCACTTTCATTTCATCATGATAGTACTTGCGATTAGCTTTTACGAGAGTCATGACTAGCTTTTTACCTAGATCTGCGGATCACAGATTTATCAAAACTCACGACTTTTGTACACTAGCTTAATATAATTTTGGCTAGAGATAGACATGTGATATTGCGTCGTAGCTAAAAAAATGCTTATAGTAATTGTTTGAAACTCTCAGCGTTCTTTATGAATAAACCAATTTAATATTTACATAATATGATTTCATGACACAGCAAAAATAATTTTTATCATGAAGAAATCCATTTTTGATATTTCTTAGTCTAAAATCATTAAAATTGTATTGGATTTTAACGATTAATGGGAAGTGTTATATAAATAAGTGACAATGACATGTGTTCAGTTTCACTTTTTTACTTTGTTTAATCGTGAGAAAAGTGTATCTTAAAATGATTGTAAAATGTTTGTTGTGTTGTTATGTGTATAAACATGGGAAAGGTTGGACAAAGGTACATTTTCAAAAAATTGAGATCGAAAAGTCAGATAGGTATTATACGAATTTAATTTTTTTTTAATTTTTATTTTTAGTTTTTTTTCCAAACGTCAATAAATATATTTTGTAGGAAAAGTAGCTTCGTAGAACTTTAATTAAATATTTTTAAATAACCAAAAATAATTTTATCAGCTACAGTTATTCTAACATGGATTTAAAAATCGTTCCATAACATGACCTTCTAAATGACTCACTCACAAACGACTTCCAAGCTCGTTTATAAACAATCAGAAAACATTCAAACTTTTACTCGTTTTGGATAACTTTCGTTCCATTTAGTCGCGTGTGACAAGGAGGACATGACGCGCACGACTGACAAACTTATGGGGACGGTGTAATTGTCAGAAATGAAAAGTATGCGTCTAGTCAAAATAGATACTTTTTTTTGTAAATTTTGTTAGCTTTCCGCACATTAATACTCTTAAAATTTAATAGAAAAACCACAAAGTATATCACATATAAAAAAATAAAATTTTACATCTAACTTAAAACAAATAAGATTATTCGTACTTACATACAAAAATTAATTGTTAAAAACAGTTATAACATTTATTATGCAGTATTTTTTTAATGTGTTATATCAATGTTACAAGTCATCTATTAAGTAAACTTTTTAGTGTCTAAAATTTTGATGTTTTCGCCTAAATTCTCAATTTTTTGAGCCTAATTCAGTAAAAACAAACGATATTCTAGGTGCAAGTAAAGAGACAAGTACCTACCTACTGCTATGCCTTAGTGCAAGTTGCACCGGCCCACTTAAAGTCAACTTTCTAAGGACGACAATAGGTCATAACTCATAAGCAATCAAATAAGCGAATTACTTATGTTGATGCATCCATTGTTACCTTCTATATACGAGCAAATAACGGCAAATCTTTATTTATTTATGTTACAAAATCCACAGATGTATGTAGCTTGAACACATTTATGGTGAGTTTCCATTCCGCACGTTCTGAGCTGTTCTCAACCATCTGCGGCTCACGGTATTGACGATATCGTCAGTCCACCGTGCCAAAATAATAATATTCAAATCAAATCAAATACTTAAGTATTTATTTGGGAACAAAAACAATAATAAATCTTAAAAACGATGATACTTGCAGAAGTAAAATACTGTGTCGCAAGTAGCAACTGATTTGATTAAGTACATTAAAAGAGCAGTTAAAAAAAATAGATTGTGTAGGTACTTTGGAAGAAGTAGTATATAACAAATTACACTTTACTTTGGTTACAAATATTTGTTTGTTATATTATTGTTCAAATATTTAACCGGTTTTAATCAAGAAAAGTGTAACTCACATCTAAAAAATCTATAATATAAAAAATAAAATATATACACTTTTCTAGAGCTTATTATTTTCTCTTAGTCAGCATAATTTTATACTCATTTAATTTTTCAATTACATGCAGTTTTCTTCAATTATGTACATAAATTGAAACATTGAATGAAGCACCACAGAACAATTTGAATATAATTTCCCTACCATAGTTGGTTGGTAACTTTAATACTAGTACAGTAAGCTAAGTGAAAAAATAAGCGAAATGTACAGTCAACGGTTAAAACCATACAAACAATTATACTCTAAAATAGATTAATCTGGATTTAAAAATATTTTTTTTTATTGCAGGTGTCTGACGAGGTTTGTTTCAAGCTTGTTAATCTTTTAGACAGGCGTCACAGTTGGTAGTAACCTTCCATACTGTGGGTCGTGGGTTCGATTCCCACCGAGAGCGTTTGTGTGATGAACATAAATAATTGTTCTGTGTCTGGGCGTTACTATATATTCTATGTATGTATTTTCAAAAACAGTAGGTATATAAGTGTTCTATCAGCAATCTAGTTCTAATAGTACAAGCTTTGCTTATTTTGGGACTAGAGTGTGATGTGTGCCCATGAATATTTATTATTTTAAATTAGTTTCTGAAAAATACATAATATATTTTGTTGAATATGGAGATGTAGTTTTAATTATTTTTGGAATTGACAAAAATTAAGCAGCACTTTTGTTTATTAGCGTCACTTTCCTGACTTCCTTCAACATTAATTAAAAAAAATAAAAATTATAAGAAATTTTCAAGCCGCTGACCATGAAAATCAAAGTTTCACAAACTTTTCTTTAACTATATCAAGATAATAAGCTAATGATGTATTGTGAAATCGCAAATGATGTGGTATGATAGATAAATATTGGATATGGCTCCGAGATCAATGATTGCTGGTCAGTAAATATCTTTGTAATTGAGGCATGTATGAGAAAATTATATTGATCAATTTTACGAGATAAAATGGTCTGTGTCAATCTTTTTTGAGCAGTAGCTCTACCATGAGTTTTTACAATCTATACACGCTAGCGTCTGTAGTTAAAAAAATGTATGAAGATTTACAGCGCCTCTAGCGGATAGTTGGGTACTGAAATTCGTAATACTAATATTTACGTAGGTAACTACAGTTACACAAGTTAGGCGATTTTACTATGACAACTCATGGTAGAGGTACAGAACACAGCAAGTCAAATATTCTACAAAAAGTAATATGTACATATCAAAATAGAAATCACATCGACAACGACAAAAAAAAAGACAAAAAAGTCTGGGTAGATTATGATTAAAATCAAATGTACTACAAAAAGCATACTAAGCATAAAAAGCATATTATATCAAAATAAAAATGACATAAAGAATACTTATATGCATTTTTTGTAAATACGTACATAGTAATACCCAGACACAGAACAAATATTTATGTTCATCACACAAACATTTGCTCTGGGTGCGAATATACCCACGACCTACATGTAAGGCAGAGCTACTACCAACTGAGCTCTGACACCTGTCAAAATTATGATAGAAGTAGTAGCCTAAAATAACTTAAACACAATAAGCATACAATAATAAAAGGTATACTTGTCTCCAGAACGCGTGCAGATCGTTATCTCATAATAACAGCAATTGTGTACAATTACTGCGCCTACTTACCCGCCCCGGTTTACATTACCCTTGTACGTACATTAGGTACGTCATTGTTTATTTATTTAAACTGTCAATTTTGTAAACTTCAAACTTCAAATTCATTTATTCAATAAAATCACAAGGATCACTTTGAAACGTCTTACATACTAGATGATTCTAGGCGCCAGTTCGTGGCGACCAGTGTCTAGAAGAACTGGCAAGAAACTAGACCTGGATTCTAACGTTTTTTTCATATGATCCTTCTTACAATTGTTTACCAAACCTTTCTACATCTTATTTACGACTTAAACTATATTTGCAATAAAATGAAAATAAATTAGACAAATAAATAAATATTCACGGACCTTTCATACATCACAAACTAGTCCCAAACTAAACAAAGCTTGTACTATGGAAACTAGACTGCAATACAATACAAAAAAAAATATTTATAAAAAATAGATAGATAGAGTACATAAATAATTTATGTTTGGTACTGATATAATACCTATATACATATTTTTTTAAATACGTACATAGAATACATAGTAACACCCAGACACAGAACAAATGTTTATGTTTATCATGCAAACGTTTGCCCTGGGTGGAAATCGAACCATTGACCCACATAACATAATATACCTAAGTTTGGGTGTTGCAATAATCATAATTATAATTGTCTTAACTTTTTTTTTAGATTCCGATTTCGACAAATAAAAGCATAAGTCTTAGTTTTAGTCACTTAGTTTTTAGTACGATCTGAATTTCAGCTTAGCATGAATTAAATGACTTATTCAATAGATTTTTCTGCAATTTTTAAAGTTGTTTCTGTATAATTTTCATAAAAAAACTAATAAAATCGATAACGTGTACTAAAAGAACTTAAAAAAAAATTAAAAGCTTGAATTTCGGAAATAAAACATAATTATGTTTTGCTTATTTTTTAAATCAGAATGAAAATTACTTACGATTATCGTTCAGGGCAAATTTTCAGTAATTTTCAGTTTAATTCACTCGTCACGTTTTTTTTTAATTCACAAGCGACTGTCCACAGTCGTTCCTTCAAGCGCAATGTTCCTACCATCATTCAACGATACAACCTGATCTTAGAACACTTTCAAGGAATTATAAACCTTATGTCTTGCAACGAAGTATTAAAATAGGTTGTATGTTCGCGGTAAAAGTCAAGAAAACGGAAAAAGTTTGTGATTTAGAGGAGGTTCCTTGCTACTGTCTGTATATATGCTTTTCTTTTTAATTAAATGAGATATCAAAACATGTGAAAAGTAAGATTATTTTATTGAATTCGTCTTTTTTATAGATATCCTTCTAAATTCTCTCTAAGTAAGTACATAAAAGTTCGGTAAAATGACAAAGAAGAAAAATTATGCTGTATTAATTAAATATGTAAGTGTAATAAAAATATCTATCTATGTAATATATTGTATTAAGTATGTCAGTCTTCTAGTACCCATAACACAAGCTCTGCTTAACTTGGGGCTAGATGATGTTGTGTGGATTGTCCAGCATTATTTATTTATTATTTATTTTATTTTATTATTAACGAGATTTTTAGGCCATGATTAAGGCCTGGGACGATTTTTGTGATAAAGCGCTAAAAAGAGTTAGTATGATAATAATGTAAAAACTGTATGCACCTAGATCTATTTAAACAACTTTCCCGTGATTGTAAACCATTCAATGATGAGAACCTGATAAAGACTGATCATGGGAACTGATACTGCATGATAGGTATTAGTGATCAAGTAGCACTTTTTGATTGAAATCGAAAGTCATCTGATCATCACGTTCTGCGTTTTAGGGTTCCGTTTAATGGGACACTATTACTAAAACCCAATTTTTTGTCTGTCTGTCTGTCCGTTTGTCACCATATGTAGGTATTTCATGAACCGTAATAATAAGAAAGTTGAAATTTTCACGAATAATTTATTTATATTGTCAAGTTTCTATTGTTATAAATATTAATTTGGCTTCAATATAAATCTCCTAAATTGGAGGCAGCTTTGATACAATATGATTAAAAAAAAACATCGACTTAAGATTATAAGCTTTGTTCCAATCAACGTTCCGTAATAGGACGTCAAATAAAGCACTACTAGAATACAAATCAGTTTACTTTCCTCATTACGCATACAATTTAACTTTCACGTAAACAATGCCACATTCGCTTTTATTTATATCCTGCAGGGAAAAATAAACGATGTCAAACGTTTAATTAAATTATTAGAATGTGCGTACTTTTTATATCTCGTCTAAACTAGACTGCACAAAATTTTGAACAGCGCCATCTGTTTCCTAATATTCTAACTAAGTTTCGGTGCAGGAAGTTCCATGCACAAAATTTTGAACAGCGCCATCTGTTAGCTTTGACTTAAACTAGGTTTTGCCACAGTCAGCTATACTAAGATTTAAGTTCCACGCTGAGAAGACGCTTTAGGATTGTAAAAGTATGCTTAAACTTCAGTAGGTGGCGCTGTTACTAAAACTAAATAATTATCTCGACAAACACGAACATTAAATGGTAGCAGTCGTAATATTATTTGTAAATAAAATATTTTTGGTTATTATTATGGCTTATATATTTAGTCGGTAAATAGGCGTAACAAATCAAATGAGAATGAGCATTGTGGGTCACAACAAAAAAAATGTCCTTTGGGGTTGCCAAATAGTTCGTTTAATAGGACTTTTACAGGCGTACATTTTACTTTTACGGAAAAAATCCATCCCATGAAAATTGGGTGTCAAACGTAGGTACTATGCAGAAATGGCTACTAAGGGATGATTTTTTTAATCGTGGCCCACTTTTCATTGCCTATTCTCGTTTTATATATAAAACAATGAACTTATTTATGGCAACATAGTATGTAAATACTAAACCATCCTAAAATATAATATTCAACCAATTCCAAACTAAAAAGTTAAACCTCAATTTCGCAGTCGAAAGCCCTTCAATTAATATCCCTCTGCAAACATTTCATCAATCTGACAGCCCATCTATTGGCTGACTCAATTAAATTTCATAGAGATTGTTCCAATCATCCAATCCACCCCATTTTATCCATAGATATTTTATAACTAGACACATCACATTCAACATCTACCTAATAATAATACAGAAGATAGTATGAAATATGAAAAATTTATTTTGCCACAAACTTGAAAACAGTAACACGCACTGAATAAATATTCATCACAAAAACATTTGCTCCGGGTGGGAAACGAACCCACGACCCTTAGTATGGAAAGCAGAGCTTTTACCAACTGAGCTGTGACGCTTTTCAACGAAATGTCAGTAAATTATGTTAAGTAATGTGTAAACTATACATTTCTCAATCAAAGCGACTGTACAAATTCATTTAAACATCTCCACGTAGTAGGTATTCTAGTAGGTACTTGTAATAATGGGAATGTTTTCTGTAGTAGTAGTAAAAATCCGTTATACGCCGTATGACTAAACAGATGTCCGGTGATTATCCTACTTTTATCTAGCCAATTATTAGGGGTTAGTGCCCTAGCTAAGATTTATTAAGTTACAATTTGTTTCTTTAAGTTACTATTTGTTTATTTAGTTGTACCTAGGTACTATTGTCTAAAATTGCATGTCTAGTTCTAAGCTAATGCAAGATTATTTTTTGGTGCAAATAAATTCTTTATTCATTCATTTCATTCTTTCAATTCTGGATCATTAACGCATCTATTATAAAATGTCTTAGACTTCACCCTTTCATTTTGATAGCTACTTTATTTTCAGTCCTCCTGCAAAATTCTTTAGCGTACTTTCAAAATACTTTCAGTTATATTTTTAATATTCCAAAATTGCAGAGAATATTTATCGGTATTTTGATTAATTTTGTATATGAGTTTGTTAAATAAGAATGTTCTAAATTTAACTTAAGTAAATTTATTTAGGTAGAATAATTTTTTTTTATCCCTTTAAATAACAAACAAAAAATACAAAACCAATATAGGAAAACCTGAAGCTTTGTCTTCATCATCATCATCAACCTATGTTAGTCCACTGCTGGACGTAGGTCTCTCCAAGACGCGCCCATGAGCCCGGTCTTCGGCTCTTCTCACCCAGTGTTTGTCAGCTACTAGCCCAGATTTGATTTATTTTAACAACACTGGATGAAAAGAGCCGAAGACTTGGGAGAGACCTACGTCCAGCAGAGGACTGATATAGGTTGATGGTGATGATGATGAAGATTTATTTTATAAGTTTGTTTTAAGATGAATAACATTCGTCACGTCAAAAACCCTCTTTTCTGCTTATCGGCAGAATTCTACGTGAGCGAACACCACTGGTTTTTCACAAAAATACGTTGCTAATGTGACAGCTACTCAACCCGTTTCAAAAATACGTGTTTTATCTTTTATCCATTGTTTCATTACCTTTCAGAATATTGGAAAGAATATTCAAACGAGCAAGCTTAGGAGCGAATAGTTTAAATGGAGCTTGATATATAAATCAAAGTCAGAAGTCAAAAGTCAAAGTCAAAATTTCTTTATAAAATAAAATCACAAGTATCACTTTGAAACTTCTTACATACTATATTTCATAAAACAGTTAATTGAACTATGTACTTATTAAAAATTATTTAATTACTAGAAGACAACTTTATACAATGTTAGATTTCACATGAAATCTTTCAGGACATTATTTTGATTTTTCCCAAATATGTTTCAATTAAATTCAAATTGCAATTTAAAAGTTTGCAACTTTAATGTACATTGGTTTTAGTTTAATATTAAATGTATTTTAGGAAGTACTTAAGTAATTCTTATAAAGGTAAAAATTGATCGTGTGAAAAAGCCTTAAAAAACATTCGATATTTTCGTTACAGAAAATAGAACGTTGTCGGGAACTCATAATCGAAAAACAATGTTAACGTCAAACGTCAATTCAAAATAAAGTATACGAAGGAAAAATATTTTCAGTGGATATCCTTATATTGAACATAATAATTTAAATTCTCCAATTTGACTTATTATTGCATGCCTTTATACATATTTAATATATTTTAATTGCTGTGCTTTATTTAGCGCAACAAAAATTCATTTTCAACAAAAGGAGAATGGGCACTTTGGGCCACGACTAAAAAAATTGTCCCTCAAGGTTGCCACATAGTATGTTTAAAAGGACTTTTATAAGCCAATATTTTACTATAATTACGGAAAAATCCGTCCCATGGAAATCGAGATATTTCACTGAAATAGTTTTTCATTTAACATCATATAACTTAGAATTCTGTAGGCCCACAAGAATAACTGTGATGTCGTTTAAAAGAACATTAAAAGAGCTTTAATTATTTCTTTGATTGTTTAAAAATCCAACCTGTGGAAATTGAGTTATTCCTGAAAAACTGTAGTATTGCAAAAAATAAAAACAGCTTTTTGGAAATATCTGGATTCCCACAGGTTGGATTTTCAAAATATCTGAGAAACAAATATAGTCCGTTTAATGCCCTTTTGAACGCAACTACAGGCATTTTTGTGGGCCTTCAGAATTCGGAGTAATACGACGTTAAAATAAAAAACAGTTTTTCAAAATATATCGATTTCCATGGGATGGATTTTTTTAATGAAAATAGTAAAAGGTAGGCCTTTATAAGTCCTTTTAAACATATTATGTGGCAACCTTGAGGGACGAGTTTTTTAGTCGTGGCCCACGCTCCATACAGAATCGCCCATTCTCCTTTAAAATAGCAGGTAGTACCTACTCAATCTGATTGTATTTGTTTTTTTATGTCATCAGAACCAGTTTCTGATTTTTGAGATATTTTTTTTTTAAATGCTGGGGTTGTTTTCATTTGTCGATGTTACTTAGTTTTTTTTACGTTAAAATTGTTTTTTTTATGTTACATTTAACCCGGCGTTCGCACAGTTGGGTCTATTTGACCCGAGCAGTTTTCAAATGAGCGTGTTTCTTAGAATTTGTGTGCGACGTTGCCAAACTTCTCAGTAGCTGGAGCTAACAGTCCCCACTTAGTGCGGGATATCGCCAATAAGTCGTGTTGCGGCCGCAGCGGATGATAGACACGGTCAAACGCGAAAAAGGTAAATATGACCCAACCATACTATTCGTGTCGTAATTTTGCGCCGTTTTAAAAAATGTTTTTTTGTTTTATAATATTGTTTATTTTGTTATTTTCAGAACTTTTGCAATTATGAATATCGAAGAACGTGAACGGCAGCGAATTTTAAGTATTTTGCAAGAATCCGACTCCGAATACGAAAATTGTACTATCCTAAATGTACTGCCGAGATTGCGCAAATGATAAGGATACCATGACTGACGTATAAGACTGATACAAATGGTGTTATATTATTAGTCTATTAATTACTTGATTACCATGTAACAAATGAGTTTATATTGTAGAAAAAAGTGTGTTTTGTTAAAATTTTATTACTTTAAGACAGAGGTTGTCTATTTTGTTATTTATTTGTGATACTTTTATAAAAAAGTAATTAAAAAGATAGTTTCGTATCATGTTGTTTTTTTTTCTACTCAAAACCTATAACGATAATCGTATTATACAGATAGTACAACCACAAACCAAATTTATTTTAACTTTTGTAATTATGGCGTTTTCTTATACGGGTCCTGTCGACCCAACCCTACTGTCGTTGTTGCACATTTTGACTGTGCTGACGCCGGGTTAAAATAACTTTTACAAGGACAGATTATTTCATACTTATGTAATTTATAAATCAAGGCCATTTAATGTAATTTACTGTTAAATGAATTTTAAATAAAAATAAAATAAATAATGCTGGACAATCCACACAACATCATCTAGCCCCAAGTTAAGCAGAGCTTGTATTATGGGTACTAGAAGACTGACATACGTAATACAATAACATTACATAGATAGATATTTTTTACTAGATACATATGAATACCAGAACACCCAGAATAAATATTTGCAGATCATACAAACATTTATTCCAAGGCGGGAATCGAACCCGCAACCTTCCGCGTCGCAGGCGGACCTTCGCCTGCCGCGCCACATCGGTCATCAATTTTAATAATACATACTGAATTTAACAATTAAGAAAACAAATATTTTATTTTATCGTCATCGACTGCTATCAGTCCACTGCTGGACGTAGGTGTCTCCCAAGGCGCGCCACTGAGCCCGGTCTTCGGCTCTTCTCATCCAGCATTTGCTAGTAAGCTACACTCCGCAGATCGTCGCTCCATCTTTTTTGAAGTGAAAACTTCTTTAGCGGCGCTGGGTGGGTAAAAACTTTCAAACTCGCGTCAGGGTCACGTGACGTTGATCGAAGCGTAAGATCGAGGGAAAGGGAGAGGAACTAGTATCTCCCACTCTTTCTACCGTGCCTGAGTGTGCTGCTATGTTTAGGCGGCACAGGGCGCTTGCGCGAATGTGTCTGTGTCATTGTGATTGTCATTGTCATTATGACGTCTGTGGTTATATTTTTATGTGAAAACTTAGAAGTGAAAACACAACGTTAATATTGAAGTTTTCACTTCTGCCGGCACTCCCGGAGTGCTACCTTTTTTTTTTTATTTATTTCATCCCATCTTGATGTAAATCAGTTTTCTCCAGACTAGGGGCACAGGTGTAGACAATGTTAGATTAAGTCTCTTTAAATTATTTCTAAATTAATATAGTTTATAGACTAGTGAATAAATACTTTGTTATTTCGTTCATTCGTTTTATAAAATTGAATGCCATTGATTTTATTCTGAAGCTACTTTTACTTAGTTTCGAAATTTGATAGGTCGCAACTTTGTAAACCATTTTGTATTTTTTGACTACAACTAAGTAAAAAAATTACGGGTTGATTTTAAAACCTGCTCCGTTATTTCGTCGAAAGATATTTTTTCTTGATTTCTTTTTTTTTTCCTAACCTATCTCGTCCCACTGCTGGGCAATGGTCTCCCCCAAATCCTTCCACTCATCTCTGCTTTCTGCTTTCGTCCACCAAAAAGAAATTTGTGATTTCATTTAAATCACAAATTTCAAAATTGGTTTGTAAAAACTCCAGCCATCTTGCTTCATGTAGATATTGCACAACGACCTGCCAGACAGAGCTAAGGGCTTACACAAATTACAGTAATCCCTTCTGAGCCCTCCGCAAGGTGGCTTCATTAACTTGCTTGCAGCTTAGTCATCTCGTCTGAGACTCGTAGGCCTTGCAATAAAATAGAAATGCTTGGTTTGTTAACATATAAAAATTCATTCTATGAAGTCAAAACTATGTACTATATATTTTATTCACAAACAAACTTAAGATAGTATATAATACAAAATTTACAGAATATATTTAAATACATAAGACACAAGATGAAACCAGACCGTTGCAAACGATATATACATAGATAGCTCAACTGATCCATAGTATGTACTGTGTTGAATTATTTAAGTTAACGGTACCTACAAATAAGTAAAAATTTCGATTTATATTTTTATATATATCCCCAAGAGAACTTCTTTTCTGATATTATATTTTTTATGTACATATATACCCAAGGAAACCTTTCTCTTTTAATTAATATTACACAGAAAAATGGTTAGATATCGTTTTCATAGTTTATCAAACCAGATAGGTATTATTAGTTTAGGAATATTGGGAAAACATAAAAGTAATTAGTTATTATATTATATAATTTCGGCTGATAAGATCGATAAACAATTAATTTAAAATAACTTTGTCATAAACTCAACAAACGTTATTTTTATAATATTAGCTTTTAAATGCTTTTTTTTTTGCATTTGTTAAAAATAAAATAAAACCATATCGTTAGTACGAGTATTCAATCGTTCCCTCTTAAATATGCAAAATAGTAACATTATTTTACATCCATCCTAATTTCCGTCAAACACTAATAACATTCTCAGAAAGCATTTCCCTGATTCTTCATACGCAAATTGATTTTATCGTAGCATTGGAAAGCGGACCTTAAACTCGTCGATTTAAGTTATAAAATTGACAGATTGACATGTTTAGGATACATGGATGAGCACGAGTGATTTATGAGTTTGGGTAAAGGATTTTGAGTCTTATATTGTTGGTGTTAAGGGCGATGTGTTAGAACGCCGGGTCTGGGTTTGTTCGCTCTCGAATAATCGATAGCTGACGTCTGGCGCCCCGCGCAGGTACTCCCCCCAGTGTCCCGGGTAAAGGTGCAGTTCTGTTCAGGAGATAAAATAAAAAAAAATGGTTGTCTGTAAAGTCGGTTTACTGACGATAGTTCAACTTGACAACAAACGCAAAGGCCGATTGTGCTTCTTTGTCGCTCGTTCCGCGCTCTCGCTTGCACTTCATGGAACGCCTCAGAACGCCTCATGAGTCATGTTTTTTCGTGCGTGCAGCCGGCTCTATCGAATTATAAGACGTTGTCACGTCAAAAACTATGAATGAAGATTAGAGTACGACGTGGCGCGGTGGGCGCAGGTCCGCCTGCAACGCGGAGGTTGCGGATTCCATTCCCGCCTTGGGATAAATGTTTGTACGATCTGCAATTTATTGCGGGTGTTCTGGGTATTTTATATATATACTTAATATAAAATATTTATCTATGTAATGTATTGTACTAAGTAGGTATATCAGTTCCCAGTACCCATAACACAAGCTCTGCTTAGCTTGGGGCTAGATGATGTTGTGTGGATTATCAAGTATTTTTTTTTATTTTACCTACACGTTTTATTTGCTATAAAGTCGACGGGATTCTCCGAAAGCGGTATTAAGATTACCAATAATTTTTGGAGGTTTTTTATAAAAATTTGAAGATTTTGTACAGAGTTTTGTATGTGACTGACTTTCTTGTGGGACTTTCAAATGGCGGTATAATCACAGAGCATAAATAGCAAGATGTGGTATCAAAATTAGTACAAAATTGACAAGAGTTAGTAATCAATTGTGGAATGTTAAATTAAAGCCTCATGTAGGTACATATAATTGTTACGGCACACAAATGATCTCTTACAGCAGAATATAGGTGAAGACTGAATAAATAAAAATCAACAGATCGGGACTGAGTCGCAGCGTCAGTGCCCGGGCTTAACCCGCGCAGACGAGCGTCTAACAAGCTCCTGCATGAATGAACTCAGTCCCTACGTGTTGCGTACTGTAATTGGGCTTTGTATCCCGTCTACATTGTTTTATAACAATGTTTTAGAAACATGTCATATAACTGCTTATGCACACTTCACTCTGGTCAACATTATAGCATCTCTACTGGGTATATGCCTTCTTTATGCCAGACCCAGACGCTTTTAACCATATCTCTTTAAAAAAAGACGTTTGGCACTTGGGGACTGACACGGTAAAGCTATTGCATAGCATTTTTTGATAGATTACGTATGGGCAGTGTTAGGTTATTTCGTTACGGAATTTCTGGATTCGGTCTCCACGCTCAAGGCCCGCGAAGCTATGCAATGGCTTAATACTAAATAATTTATTTGCAAAGAAAATTATGACTATGTTCGTCGATGTTACACTGTCTTATGTGCACTAGCGGTCAACCTGAAACTTCTGACTTGTCAATGTCATATCGGAAGTAATACTGACACAGAGATTAATAAAAAAACTGTTGACATCAAGTGACTCAAACTTAATGATAGTTTAATCAATAAAATCACAAGGATCACTTTGAAACGTTTAACATACTAGGTGATTCTTGGTGCCAGTTAGGGCGACGCATAAAAGAACAGACAAGAAACTAGGCTTGGATTGTCCCAGTCTTTTATACTCAAACTGTTTATTTGCAAACACATAAATAAAAATACATGAAAAACAAATCAAATTAAAACTAATGCTTGCAAAAAGGTCCCAACTCAGCTTAGACAGGTAATACAACCTGCGCTGATCTTCCGTTGATTTATAATCATAAATATCCTGCGCTGATTTATAATCCTTATTAAAATTTGTAGATTTAGAAGTTGTTTGTTTTATACTGGTTTTGAACCTATAAATTAAGGTCAAAAGGATGGCTCCTACTTAATCATGGTGCTCTTAGCATCCTAAAATAATAAAACAACCCCCTTAATAACAACAAAAAATACCCTTAGAATGTAACAATAACAATATCATTACGCATCCCTTGAGATATTATAAAATGTATAAAGCAGATGTTCAAAAGTATTGCCAGGTACAAAAAACTGATGATTGCCAGTTATAGGGCGTTTACACAGTGGTTGTTACAGACTCCGATACGACAGCGACACGACATGGATCGAACAGAATCAAAAAGAAAAGTTTAGTACAGTGAATAAGTTTCAAGATAATGCATTCATAAATTACTGATTTGGATCAGTTGAACTATCTATAGATCGTTTGCAACGGTCTGTAGATAGCTCACCTGTTTCTTATGTATTTGATATGCCTATTTGTACATTTTGTAAATGTATTATTCATAAATTAATTTATCATTATTTTTGAGGGTTATTTTTGATAGCGGTTTTATTTTCTCCCTGTTTTAACTATTAAAAAACTTGTATTAAATTCTTGAAATATAAAAACTAATAATAAGATTACATTTAAAAACTTACTTTCGCATAAAATTAGCTTTTTGATGTAATACAATAAGATAATGAAATCGCTTACAACGATAAGACCGCCCATTGTACCTCTTGTTTTTATTACACTTACTTTAACTAGTGTACATATTATATTATTTCTAAGTACACAACTCTTCTATTTTAAATTAATTAGACAAATATATATTACTTACATTACATTTTTCAATATAGATCTTTGTGTTTAAAAAGTTAACTAGAAAAATATTTTTTTCTCCAAGATCGTGTGTGTATATATATACTCAAGTGTCGTATCGGTGGTTGTACAAAAACAGCTATAAACGGAATAACTGAAAATAAGGATACAGCAGTTACGGTTGTTCATTGCGTATAGGCCATAAACCGTGAGCTCGGCCTGACGTCCCGAGATTAAAAGTACAGTTAAGACACACCATCTTTCACAAAAAACATTGCCTTGCTTAGTCAATTGATATCATAAATAAAGCACACACATTTACATAATAATGGTATACTTTTTGAAACTATCACGGTTTTGAACATAGTTTTCTTTATAAACGAGATATTTACCATAATTTGTGAGTTCGATTATTTTACGATATTTCGGCACAGTGGCATACGTCATCTCGGGAAACTGAACTCACAAATCATGGTAAATATTCCGTTTATAAAGAAAACTATGTTCCAAACCGTGATAGTTTCAAATAGTATACCTACCATCATTATGTTTGCCAGATTTATGTATGGATCAAATGTCATATAAAAAATAATAATAAAAATGATAAATCGTGATTATGGCGTGAAAAATCTACGAAAACAACAGACATGACATTTATTATGTTTTAAAGTTTCTCCTTTATTTTCATAATGTTTATTTAAAGGTAGGCAATTTTTATAACATCTTATCTGTTCACTTTTCTATGACAGACTTCCCCCAAGCTCTAGGCTGCATCCCTAGGCTTGAATAAGAAAGGGTAGTTTTACAACGCACGGGGGAAAACTTTACGTGTTAGGGGTGAGTTTTCCACCCCTTTATTTAGGGGTGAAGCTCGTGATGGCCACTGGAAATGGACTCACGTTTCATGTTGGAGTTTTGAAGGCTTTTTGGAAGTTGAAGTCTGTTTTGCTTATTTATTAAAGTTGGGTAAATTGATGTTATGAATAGTAACTGAAATGAATAGGGGACTGATCCCTGTACACCTAGTCAAGTGATCGAATATTTTTTTTTTGTAATGGCAATCGTCCGGACTTTAGTTTGGACATTTATGCCAGTGTCGACAATCTTTTTGATAAAAACTTACTAGGTATAATAATATGTATTTAAGTCGATTGAAACCAGCGTGAAATGTCAGCCACTGTCTCCTATGGCTTAGTGGTATCCTTTTTACACTTTTAGTTATAGTATGCACATTTTTAATTTGTAGAACAGCTTTGGTAATATTATTTTATGTTTTTTAGGTATCAAGGCAACAGCTTAATTATGTAATTGGATTACCTTTTGAAACCATGTCATAATGTTTTTTTTTTGCTTAAATAATTCAATTTGGAGTCCTTTTTAATTAAGGTTATTCATATACTTAAAACATTTCATTTTTAGTAAATTTTTTTTTGCAAATTGTGAGCATCAAAAACCATTGATTACATTTTTTTCAATCAGTCTTTTTGATTTTCGCAAAAGTTAATAAAATCTAAATATGAAGTAATTGTTTTCTTATCAAACTTAGTTCATATCACCCAATAAATAACACAAAAATATTTATTTCTGATACTCAAGAATATTTTTAGATTTTACATAATGTAATCGATACATTATTTTTTATGTAGGTCCATTATAAAATATCACTTAAACAGAGAAAAAATAAAATCCAATCTTACTAATGTTCGTTTTGTAACTGGAAGTATCTGTCGATACGTACATTGCATTCATTAATATCTACTGCTAGGTCCAATTACAGTACCTCTACCATGAGTTGTCACAGTAAAATCGCCTGGCTTTACTACAGTAGTTACGAAAATATTACGAATTTTAGTACCCAACTATCCGCTAGAAGCGCTGTACAAATCGTCATACATTTTTTTACCTACAGACGCTAGCGAGTGTAGTATTTACTACACTCGCTCGAACATGAGTTTTTACTAGACTATATTTATAGTATAGTAAAAACTCATGGTAGAGCTACGGAACCCTTAACCAATCTTGTGGTAATTTTGTCTCCCAGAGGACGCAAAATGATGGATTTCAATCACAAAATCAAATTGGCTTTTTAACTTCCAAGAAATCTGTACTTTATCTAACACAATACTCCACAAGACTGAGTTCTGTAATCTCGTAGATTGATGCTAGCAATTTAACACGACTCCTTACTAAGATTAAATTAAATCTCTCGGGAAAGAGTGCCCTCCTTACTTACTTAGCTTCTTTATCTGCTTTTTATTTATTTTTCTTTAAATTAGTGTGTTTAAAGGTTGGGTCAGACCGGATGCGTATGCGTAGACGAAAGCGTAAGTACTGAGTTGTAATGTATGGAAATGTATGAGACAGGACACACTGCTTGCGTAACGACGCGCACGTCTACGTAACGACGCGCACGTTTACGTTACGCAAGCAGTGTGTCCTGTCTCATACATACACTGCTTGCGTAACGACGCGCACGTCTACGTTACGCAAGCAGTGTGTCCTGTCTCATACATACACTGCTTGCGTAACGACGCGCACGTCTACGTTACGCAAGCAGTGTGTCCTGTCTCATACATTTCCATACATTACAACTCAGTGGTACGTGCGCGTCTACGCTTACGTCTACGCATACGCATCCGGTCTGACCCAGCCTTAAGGATGGATTGGGTAAACGTAGCTTTTGTCCATGTGCTGTCAAATAGTGACAGACGCAGTGTAAAGCCTCAAAGGACACGTCCTTGACTTGTAAGAAAATGCATTTATTGTGACAAAAAGTTACCGTTTCTCACATGGCCTAGTCTACAGGCCTAATCTACACATTTAAAAAGTGTCATTATACAAAAGTTCGGCAGTAGGCTTCAGTGTGGCACGCCGTTTGACACGCGGTTTTGAGGCGGTATGTAAATCCATCCGGTCCTTTTTCCTACATATTGATTTTACTACGCCTAAAATAAGCATTTAAATTAATTTAAATGCTTATTTTAGGCGTAGTAAATCGTACATCTAGATCTTAAGATCTAGAAAGCAGCAGAAATCAAGCGAGATTTTAAACTAAATCATTTTTGATTGAATTGGTTCATTTTCATTTTCCACGTGACTTTTTTGGCTAAAACCAAACATATTCTCTTACTACGCTCTTCCTGTTACATATATCTCATAATCCTCTAAGTAAACATTTATCGAGCCTTAAATACCTAAGCGTTACTAACATTAAAGTGTACATTACTCGGTCTTGTATATATTTAGTGAACCAGCAGCAGAACTTGCAATGAGACCGAGCAGTGTAACTCGAATATTGGTAATGCTCGTTTAGAGTAGGGTCTATTGTAGCTATGTCACCGATGGTGGGTGACAGAAGGTGGGTTCCGCAAACTTTTTGATTAATTACATTTCGCTCACCGTGGATCAGCCGTAGGCAAAGTTATGCAGGAATTTATAGAGATAGGAACTGATAGACTGGTTTTATATAAAAAAATATGCCGGTACAGGTATTTTCAAGGTCCCTGTATTTAAAAGTAAAAAACACTTTAAAGATGTGTTTTTATAAAGTTTGTTAATTTAGGTTAGGTTCGTTTTTTTTTAATATGCTTTTTATTTCTATTTTTGATAACTAACTTTGATTTTTCCCAGTCTTTTTCAAAATACGGACTACAACTTATTTTTGTGTTTAATAAAAGATTCATTTCTATCATAATTATTACTGTAGGTACTATCGATGAAATTGTTCCCAAAAAATCATTAGTTTTCCATATTTTCTACTCAAATAATATAAAGAAAACTTCAGAAAAGCCTACTGTTACATATTATTATTCATCCGAAATCGTAAATTACAAAAGAAAAACTTTTTCTTTATCCCCAAGTATTATTAGAAATGTGATCACGTCAGAAAGAAAATATTGTATTTCATTCACAACGAAAAAGTATGTTTGTAAACGTAATAGAATAATAAAACCTTCATGAAGTAAATAATCAACAAAGGTAGACAATAAACAGGTTTCTCTAGGCAATCGCCAAAAAATACGATCCACATTTCTAGGTACTATCTCAACATTATTAAGTCTAACCGTGAGGTGCGTATGATCACAGAACAGACAACTTACAGAGAACCAGCTACATACACAACATTTTAGAAAAACTCAATTTTATTGCGTTGGTGAGTAAATTAATATTCAAACGGATTAAAGTATAAAATTTGGTGAAACACCGACTTTTGAAAATATTTATCTTTCGTCTGCAAAAGCACGCAGACACAATCAAAGCTCGATAGTTTGTACCCATTGAACACGTGTCGGGACTCACGCACACATAATTGTGTATGTATTGAGTAACTTTCTACAACTTCTTTGGAGCTGTAGCTCTACCATGAGTTTTTACAATATATGTATACTCGCTAGCGTCTGTAGTTAAAAAAATGTATGAAGATTTGTACAGCGCCTCTAGCGGATAGTTGGGTACTAAAATTCGTAATACTAATATTTACGTGACTACTGTAGTAGAGTCAGACGATTTTACTGTGACAACTCATGGTAGAGGTACTGTTGCTCTGTAAGTCAACTCTGTGTCGCGTCTCAACTTTATTACCTGACGTGTTTGAAATACCAGTTTTATTGTAGGGTGGAAGAAATAGGGGGATATCTTCTATGGCATATTCCGAACACGGTATAAAATTATCCTTGGGTTTGGAAGCGGGGTCAAAAAGTACTTGGGGAATACATTATCAAATTGGAAGAGCAATGGCGCCCGTCCGTCATACAGTGAAAACTAGTACGGAGGGTAGTCGTCACTTAACCAAATCAATGACTTTGTTTACAAACTCCAGAACTTTTTAATAAAATCTGTTAGGTTACTCACCACTTGCTTTGTTTGGTTAATTGTTGGTGTAGGTACCTATTACTTACATACCTACTATCTAGTTTAAGATAATTACGTGTCCAATTTGTACCTACCCTTATCTACCTAATTATAGTAAATAAGTATCTACTTAATTAATTAAGTTTGTAAAATTTGGTTATAAATAAATAAATAAAAAATAAATAAAAATTATGGCGAGGATATGATTCTCTGGCTATTTCTAGATGATGTATGTATGGGGTATTGTAAGGATGTGTGCATGCTAACTAAACAGTTATATTTGACCGAGTAATGTACACTTTCTCTGCAAACATTTTTGTCGATAAAACATTTTTTTCTTTTTATATTCAAATTATCTAGCTACTTTTAGTTGTAAATGAAATGAATGGGAAATTGTAAGGATGTGTTCACACTAACAAAATATGAAAATAACAAAACAATATTTGAAACTATCACGGTTTTGATATGTTCAAAACGTGTTAGTGTGCACACATCCTTACAATTTCCCAATTATAGTTTTATTTCATTAATAGCAAAATGGTAGTGTGCGCTCACCTTTATTTTTTGACAGAATCAGTAACATTACATAACGGTTTGTTCTCGAAGCTTAATTAAATGCAATTAAATTCTAATTTTCAAGGAGCTGTACGATATAATATTAATTAAAAACCTGTGTTATGTCGTAGCTGTGACATTTTATAAGGTGTTACGAGATGTAACCTTATTAAAGTTAGTACAGCTAGCATCGTAAATATAGTATTTGTACAAAATGAATTTTGAAAATTTGAATCATATAATTTGGTTTTATTTGCAGTCACTTTAATAAAATTGTAAATTTATATATGGCGCTTACTCTATTCGTTTTATTTTTTTATAAAATATACAGTTTATAGTAAAGCTGTTAAGTCATTAAATTCTTTTTTTTTTATATATATATAAATAATGCTGGACAATCCACACAACATCATCTAGCCCCAAGCTAAGCAGATTTTTTTTGAATTTTGCTTCGCTAGTGTTTGCAAAATATTAACTTGTTTAAAGAAGGGTATAGGTATCTAACATGAGATCTGATAATTGGCATAATAATACTAAAAATAAGGGTTGGAACCTAAACGCCATAAAAAATAATTTAGCGCAATTACAGCTGCGCTCAAGCCTTTTTCCATAATAAAGACAGTGAAATCCCTTTAAAGGGGAGAATGGGGAAAATAACAATAACAAAGAAAGGGTCAATTGTTTGCCCACTACGGACATACAAATTAATATCGTTTCCGTCTGTAACATCTGACGTGTACGATTATCTGGAAAAATGTTTTCACCCTAAACGGTTATTTTTACACTCAGCGATACGACACCGAGCTCAGAACCGTGCGGAATGGAAAGAGCAAAGGGAGGCCTATACCCAGCAGTGGGTCAAGTCAGGCTGTGGATGATGATGATGATGATGATACCTGCACGATATTTGGATTTCATTTTAGTCCTACATGCTTTCTACGCATTCTAGTCAATACAGAGCCATGTAGTGTCAGTTTGATTCTCGAAATATGAGATTGTAAGCTATTGCATAGATTCTATCGCGGGCCTTGAGCGTGGAGACCGAATCCAGACGTTTCGTTACGAAATAACCTAACACTGCGCATGCGTAATCCAGCAAAAAATTTTATGCAATTGCTTTACCACGTCTTTTTTTTATTGACTTTTTCTTTTCGATTATAGAGTAACTCTAACGAAACTTGTACAAGCTTCGATAATTTTGAATACAATTCTCTAGATCAGGCTCCGACATTTTTGTTTACGAAACTGACCTATAGATATCGTATCGTGTGGTGATTTGTATCGGTCAATAAAGCACGTGTAAACGTCCATAAGGAAAGTGAAACATTGTTGAACATCTATACAAAACAAAGATAGCAGCTTGTATTTTTCCATATATGTTAATGTTGGATCAGTTGAGCTATCTATAGATCGTTTAGAATAATCTGTCAATAGCTCAACTGTTTTTTATGTATTTTATATATACTTTTGTACATTTTTTAAATAATAATAATAGTTGTAATAGTTGTAAGCTTGTTTGTGAATAAATGTAAAAAGAAAACTGTTATTTTTTAATATTATATTTTATGTATTCAATCAGCAAACCAGTTTCCTAACTACAAGTTTTGCATAGTTTAACACTAGATGGCGCTGTCTGTAATAAATAAATTATTTATTTTACAATTTGTTAGATAATTGATCAGTTTAACAGTATTATATAAATTAATTATATTATCAGACCTGTCACCATGTATGGATCAGAATGTTGGGCAACAAAGAAGACGGATGAAAGAAGAGTGCATGCGACGGAGATGCGAATGTTAAGATGGATGTGTGGAGTGACGAAGCTAGATAAGGAACGAGTATATCAGAGGAAGTTTGAAAGTGGCGCCTGTTATTGAAAAAGTGAGGAGTGCAAGATTAGCGTGGTATGGACATGTTATGAGGAGGGATGAAAATCATATTACGAAGAAAGTTATGAATGTGAGCGTGGCTGGGTATGCGAATAGAGGAAGGCCGAAAAAAAAATGGTTGGATTGTGTGAAAGAGGATATGAATGTGAAAGGAGTGGACTCGGATTTGACGAATGATAGGAGTGAGTGGAAGAAGAAGACATGTTGTGCCGACCCCACTTAACGTGGGATAAGGGCAGGGGAATGATGAGTATAATATAAATTAATTACAATTTTCGTATCTGCTTTCCATTTAAATAATAGGCTATGGGCCCAGAATTTCGTTCCAAGAAAGCTTTTAACTTGTACAATTTTGACAAGTTTAAAATTTGTCTCTGAACACGCCTCGGTGTTTGTCAATTTGTTGACAAAACTTTATTTTGTTTCTAACAAATCGTTTGAGGGCGAAAGCTCTGGAAAGTTATAATTTTGGAATATTTTAAGACTTACTAACCACCCGCGGATTTGGTTACAAATATAAATGATTTACACTGCGCGATGACGCAGCATCGTTCCGCTCGAGCTGTCGTTTGACACGCAATGTAAATCGAATACGTTGCGTTACGTTTACTTTACGATTGTCACATTAGGTCGTGTTCAGTAGCTCTACCATGAGTTTTTACTATAGGTACTATATTTACTATACTCGCTAGCGTCTGTAGTTAAAAAAATGTATGAAGATTTGTACAGCGCCTCTAGCGGATAGTTGGGTACTAAAATTCGTAATACTAATATTGACGTAAGAATAAGAAAAGAATAAGAATAAGAATCATTTATTACATAGAATACATAGTTTCACCCAGACACAGAACAAAATGAAATATTTATGTTCATCACACAAACATTTCGAACATTTCGAACCCACGACCCACAGCATGGAAGGCAGAGCTACTACCAACTGAGCTGTGACACCTGTCAACATTTGGTCTGGGTGGGAATCGAACTAATTAATAATGATTTTACTGAATTCAATGTATGATTTTACTGACTATGACCTAAGATTTAAGGTAGCGCAATAAATGCCTAATCATCATCATCAAACCAGTCCACTGCTCGTCAGCTCAGACGTAGGTCTCTCCCAAGACGCGCCACTGAGCCCGGTCTTTGGCTCTTCTCATCCACTTTTTGCTAACTACACTACGCAGATCGTCGCTCCATCTCGCCGGAGGGCGTCCTACACTACGTTTGCCTAAACGCGGTCTCTACTCCAGTATCTATTTGCTCCAACGGTTGTCGGTTCTTCGGATAACATGGCCAGCCCACTGCCACTTCAGCTTGCTAATCCTTTGAGCTATGTCGAACACCTTAGTTTTCTGACGAATAATATCATAAGTACCTAATAATTTGCTGTAAATAACATTGTATATAATCTTGTTTTTGATTGAAATCGAGAAGGAAAATCTTATTATTGTCAGTAAAATTTAATGCTGAGTAATTTGATACAGCCTGTAAAACTTTCCTCTCGAAAACACGAATAGATATTTGATATCACTTTCATTTTGTTTATTCGATTTATTTAAAACTTCAGGGATTGCAGGATTATGTTTCTGCAAATATTTTTTTTTGCGTGATATCGAATACCGCATATCTAAGGTAGCTATGATTAAATCATAAAACTGAAAAATTTTTAGCCTTTTATCTATAATCAGTAATTTGGAAATTACCAAATAAGATTAAAATAATTTGCAGTTTTGGTCTTAAGCAGATATAAAAAATTAAATATTTATCTAATGTAGGTAAATCTTCAAAATAATATCGGATCGATTTTTGTATTGAGTGCTGACCTATTAGCCAATAGCTAGACTGCTTATTGACTTAAAACCAGTAAATATATGAAATAACCTTTCCTCCAATATAAATGATTTAAACGATGCGTAGTATAAAATGCTATCAAATACAAGTATATCGTCGTTCAGTAAGTTCGTCTCATTTTCCTCATTGCATGACATTATGCATTCGTGTGGCGTCACACGTCACACGTGAACTCTATGACGTCACGTGACGAGGTTACAAACTGTCATAAACAAGGGCCAGCGCGAATGTGACAGCAAACGGTATCGAAACGATAACGTTGTCGATATACATCGCGTGCTGTCGTTACACTACTCTATGGTTAAACTTTACCGTTACGCAGTGTATTTCAAATACGGCACAATGCGATACGATTGTGATTGTCAGATGTTTTTGTGGTTATGCCTCATCAGGGTTATATGACCAATGATTGGTGAACTGAACAAAGTATGAGGGGGACTAGGTGTTGGATGTTGGGGGAATAATGAATATGACTTTTCTTGTATTGGCACATTGATCGAACTTGATGAGTTCTTTTGTACTGCTTAGTAATGAAAGGAAAAGACACGCTGATTTATCTGATGTAGATTGGCAACCAAAATCTATACCTATGTCTATTCAAGGCCCTATTCGGCGCAGCAATGCAGCCAGTATCTTGGGAACGCTTCCAACTAGTAGGTACCCACTTCTTCTTCTTCTTTTTGCGTGTCAATTGAACACAACATAAATTTTAAACACATGTAGCACTTTGCCACATTTATTCGTTGCTGATCTGTGGAGTGTAGCTGGAAAACACTAGATGAGAAGAGCCGAAGACCGGGCTCAGTGGCGCGTCTTGGGAGAGACTTCCGTCCAGTAGTGGACTGATATAGGTTGATGATGATGAACCTTATTACTTATTTAGTTTAAGTTACAGGCACTTACAGTTTGTGCCGTAAGGGCTTCTCAGTTTAAGCACTGCCTCAAGATTGTGTCAAATAAAATATTTCATTTCATTTAATTTCAATAAACTCAGGTGCACCATGACCACATAATATCTAGCACATAAAAGTAATCTGTGAAGCCAGCGAAATGTAACTATGGCGAGTCCATGAAAGCAGATAATTCAATATCGGTCCTGAAATCCGTCGGCACAATATCAAAATCCTATTAGGGGGTTCGGACCCAGCTTATGGGTATATTCTGAGAAACGAGATAAAAACGTTATTAGCTGTCATTTTACAAAATCCGAAATGAGAAATGTAAATGACTTGGATGGAATACTTGACTTGTATTATTGCTATTATTAATACTCTCGGTTATAAAGATAAGTGTCACAGTCTACTCATGACATTTAATATTATTAGTAAAATTGCAAAGATTTAAGATATTGTGACATTTCTTAGCTTTTTGGTAACTAAATAATATGAAATCTTCTTTGCATCTTTAATCGTCAAGTTGCTGATGCACTCTGGGAAAGACAAAATATAATAAAATATGGAAGCACGTGTATTAAATCACTAGTTCAAAGAAAATAATAAAAATTGAATACGTTTCACTTAAACGTATAGATAGAAAAAGATTTTACTCCCTAAAAATACTAAAATAAGTTAGATAAGAAATACAATAACGTACAAAATCGTTTCAATATCGTTCCTCTGAATACACAATAACACATTCGACAAAAACTGTCCCCCGAGATACAGACCTCTCCGACCGCCAATAAAAAGCCTCTTTTGATGTCTAGACTTAAGTTATCGTAAGCTCAGGTTAAGCTACGTTTTTGTGTAACTTAGTTTTGCTTAGTGAAGCAAAAATGCACGTCATAAGGTAGCCTGCTTTTTGACAATATTATAAAGAAGTATAGTTTGTGTTTGTATATTTGTTAAATTGTAAGGGGTAATCTCGGGATCTACTGAACCGATTTTAAAAATTCTTTCACCAATAGAAAGCCTCATTATTGCTGAGTGTCATAGGTTATATAAAAAACCGAATAATAAAAAGGCTTTGACGTGGTAGTCCGTTTTGCAAAGTGAATCGGAGAAAAAACGGTCGAATGAAAACGTTTCTTACGAACGTTATGACCAATGAAGTGGACACGTGTCAGCTAGTGCTTGACCCCACAAAAAGATATGCTACGATCTAGGTTTTATACACTGTTGTATATAAAATATATCTGTTTTCTATAAATACCTATGTATGTTACACTATGTATATTATTTAACCTGATACTCATTACGATCCGGTATCAAGAGAATATTGTTCAGTTATATTATTTTCCGGAAGAAGCTTTAAACATACTTCGATTACAATAGGTATTTACAAATGTATCTACATAGGTGCATATAAAATGAAATGAAATGAAATGTTTGAAATGAAATGTTTGTTTATTTGACTCTCAAACATACAGTGCATAATCTAATTAGCCTACGTATCAGTAGCAACAGACAGGAGCTTAGCCTGTCCGTTTACATCGACAGCATGCTACATAAAGCACATAACTAAAGTATGGTGCACTACGAACCGGACTAGATTATCTGTGCCCCGGTGCGTAGTGCCCTCCTGCGAACACATATATTTCATTGGTAGAAATTTCCCTGTCGATCGAGTCTACACTGATACAAATCTTAAGATTTGTATCAGTTTTTCACTGATACAAATCTTAAGATTTGTATCAGTGAAAAAATACATAAGAGATGTAGATCGTTTGCAACGGTCTGTAGATAGCTCAACTGATCCAAATCAGTACCGATCGTCGCGTACCCAAGATACTGGCTGTATTGGCGCGCTGAATAGCAATGCTGATACGCTGGGCCCGATACTCACCAGCCCTCGGGTCACGCGTCGTTCGGGGCGCTTTATATTGCAATTTCTATAAACTATTATTTACACACATTTATATTTATAATTACCAAGTGTAGAATAGTGTAATACGTTTTGCTCTGATTTTTTGCTTACCGATTTAGAATCTTACATAGAGTATAATACGGTTCTTTTTGGCAATTCCAAATTACAAGTGATGGTGGTGTTACTGTAATCTATTTGAGGCGTTAGAATGTAGGCTTAGGCCTCGGTACGAACAAGCCCATAGAAGGGGAAAGCTTAATTGAAACTTAGTCGCCGTGGGGTGACCACAAATTTGAGTTACAACATGTACTTATAGATTTACGTACAAAATTATATTGTTTAAATTCAATTACTATTTTTTACTAACACACTTCCTGTGACGGCTTTAAATTGGTGGTTTTTTTATAAAACTGTAAGAGAGCCGTAAAAAACGAGCAAAGTGCGAGTCGGATTAACGTAAGTACAAAAACGTTTTAGGCTAGGTTCAGATGATCGCGCGGTACCGCGCGGGTCGACGAACCGCGCGGTACAAGATTATAAACGGTAACTATCGTCTACATGATCGCGCGGTACCGCGCGGCAACGCGCGGGGCGCTCCCATACAAATACCGTCATGTGAATGCTCCAACCGCGCGGCGACGCGCGGCTACGCGCGATCATCTGTTCCTGGCCTTAGTGTAAGAGCCCTCTGAAATATTGATTTTATTCTGTTTTTTTTAGTGTTTGTAGTTAAAGCGGCAATATTTTCAGCTCTCTAACTATCATTTATGAGATGCCTGTACCATGAGTTGTCACAGTAAAATCGCCTGACTTTACTACAGTAGTTACGTAAATATTAGTATTACGAATTTTAGTACCCAACTATCCGCTAGAAGCTCTGTACAAGTCTTCATACATTTTTTTAACTACAGACGCTAGCGAGTATAGTAAATATAGAATAGTAAAAATCCTCATGGTAGAGGTACTGGTAACAGACGGACAACAGAGTCTCAGCAATAGAATCTTGTGGATCCCTTTGAAAACGGAACATTAAAATTGGCGATCTACCTACTAATATAAGTTAACGATTCTGAATCTAAAAAACTTGAGAGTTGTCAAGGGACACCCGAATGAAACGAAGTTCCTTATGATTAATTATTGAAGGAATTGTATCTTGAAATTGTCTCTCTCCTTTCGAGAGACAGACAGAGGATCACGAACACGCCGCACGGCTTACAACTACAACAAAAAGTGTCGTTACAACTTTTGGACTTCATTTTTCCGTCTAGCCCTTTTCGAACCACGCGATAAGGAACTTCGATCAAAAACTGCTGCAATCAATAAAAAATCACGTCTGTATATGTAATTTCATGGTGTCTGTACACACGTAGAACAGTTGTCGACAAGCTATTTCAGGGATTAGAGTGCCGGTTCCCTTGTGCTGAGGTCTGAGCCCTCTCGGCTTTACTAATCGATAAACCTTTTCCAGTATTACATTCCATCGCAAATATAACACGGAATCAAAAAATGATGACTGCTTCAAAAACGTTAATACTGTTTTATATAATCGCTTAAGTAAATACATTTTTAAAAGGTAAATTGATTTAGATTTTTTTTAGTAATATAAGCGATTCACTCATATAAATTTATTAAAATGTGGAGATTGAGCAAATCTATAGTAAAATAAATTTTTTAAATCTTAGCTGTTTTACCGAAAATAAAAAACTTTAGCTAATGCTTTGCGATTGCGACCCAATTTGTACAGTTTGTACGGTAGTAGAAGATACCTTGAAAAACAACGAAAAAATCTTCATCCCTAAGTCGCTATGTTTCAAAATCACAAATGTCCATTTTTTACGGTCTATCTTATCAAAAGTTAGCGCAGACTTGATGTCTTGATTATCATACATAATGGTGACATACATATCAACGCTAACTTTTTATAAGATAGGGAGTTCGATTTTACTAATATTTTACCTTAAGTAACATTTATAAGATTGGAGGACAGACTAAAGAAAAAATTGGGTCGCTCGCTTCAAACAGGTTGGTCGTTAACCGTAGATAGTCGTCGGATCCGTAATTACCGTAAAGTAATCCGTAAAAAGTGCGGATAGCCGCTGAATTGCTAATACCTGCCGATAAGCAATCCCCTCGTCTTCATTTACGAGGTAACTTGGAGGTAAACTGTGATGTTACTTTAAGGACATTATAGATCCTTTTTTTGAAGTGAAAACTTCTTTAGCGGCGCTGGGTGGGTAAAAACTTTCAAACTCGCGTCAGGGTCACGTGACGTCGAAAAAGCGTAAGATCTTATTTAATTTTTATACATTGCTCGTAAAACAAGAGACGACAAAAGAACACACTTGCGGTCACGCGACGTATGACTCAAACAATTAAATAGTGTTGTGGCGACATGACGTGACGATGACGTGGCGACATGACGTGACGTGACGATGACGACGAAGCCAACGAAGACACAGACACATTCGCGCTTGCGCGATGACGTGACGACGACGTGGCGACATGACGTGACGTGACGATGACGACGAAGCCAACGAAGACACAGACACATTCGCGCTTGCGCGAATGTGTCTGTGTCTTCGTTGGCTTCGTCGTTGTGTCACATTCGCGCTTGCGCGAATGTGACACAACGACATGACACAATCACAATGACACAGACACATTCGCGCTTGCGCGAATGTGTCTGTGTCAGTGTGTCTTCGTTGTCTTCGTCGTTGTGTCACATTCGCGCTTGCGCGAATGTGACACAATGACATGACACAATCACGACTGTGGTTATATTTTTGAAGTGAAAACTTAAAAGTGAAAACACAACGTTAATATTGAAGTTTTCACTTCTGCCGGCACTCCCGGAGTGCTATTTTTTTTTCAATTTTTTTTACTTTTTAACCCCCTATCTTATAAAAAGTTAGCGTTGAATTTATGTCATAATTACGTATACCTAGTAATCAATAATTTAAGTTTGCGCTAACTTTTTATAAGATAGACCGTAAGTCTTTTGTCGTCATCTTCTTCCTGCTAGGTGGGGTTTGCACAGCATATTATCTTCCTCCACTCTCATCATCCGTCATATCAGCATTCTCTTTAGAGATCACACGCATATCAATTTTCGAAAAATCAATATCAGTCATTTCTGGCTAATCTTTCCAACACGATGCTACAACAAAATACAGTTGTAGCATCGACACGATAAGAAGAAGAAGTCATTTCAGGATCAGTTTTTTTCAGTCAAGAATCTTTAAAAAAAACATAATATTTATTGATGTATTTATTTGCCAATTTACGAGTAAGTATATCAAATGATGATTGAAATGAACAAGCTCTATATAGTCTTTTACAAAAAGCTTTACTTTTGTGAATTATTTCGAAAATTAAAATCTCTATTTATCTTTTATTTTTGTGCTGCAAATAAATTTCCTCTACTCTATTTATATAAAAATAACAATTTAATTTCCTTTATTACCTTTTAAAATGGTCTATAACAAACCAAACATTCCGAAGTAAATGGCTAAATACAGAGTTATTTAAAACGTTTCTAATTAATCTTACAGTTTCGATATAAAACGGGGAACAAAGAGTTAACAAATTAAACTGGCTATTGATGTTTCCAAAGTTTTAATTGAGAACGGACATTTTTACATGATACGACACGACACCTACACGATATTTAATAGGACTTAATGACATAGGTACGAATAATCACATTAACCACAGATAAAGCTTATACAGGAAAGTGCAATACAAAGATTATTGGTTTTTACTATGACACAAAAAATAGAAAAAACTGTGAATATATAATACACTTACGGCCGGTTTCTGGAAACCCAAATCACGATTGATCCGAGTTTGACACATAGTAATTGTTTGATTTTTTCATTGATCATCGTTCGAGAAACCGGCCGTTAACAATTTAGTCAGTATTGCCTACGTTTTAAATTAAATCCCCGAATTAAAACAACAAAATCTTTTGCATTGGCAAACATACCTACATAATTTGTAAAATTTGAACCTAAAAATCTCTGTTTCTTTTAAAAAATGGTCTACTTCTCAAAAAAACTTGTTATTAATTTGTGACATAGTAATTGATGTTTGATGAAAAATCGTGAAAATATATTTATACCGTAGGTATGTAAGCGCTTACAACGCTATTTCTAATAGCCCAGTCATATTAGGGCTTTCACCTCGGAATGAAAGATAATAAGCTGCAAATTGGTATGAACCTTCATTTTGTCATTCTAAATGTTGTCTCAAAAGTCACAATCGTTATCGTGTCCGCGTCTCAAGATATTCAAGGTCAAAGGTCACAAAAATCGGTTTTTCGCGAATATCTGGCTTCCTATCGGTTAAATGAGATTTGCATTTATTATAAAAGTTGTAGGCTATAAAATTCCCTACAACTTTTGTTTAAACTTTTTTTTCATACGACCAACCGTTTTGAAGGTAGAGCGAAAAAACTTACAAACAAAAAAAATGTGGGTAGTTGGTAAAATGAACGCCTTAAAGCAAATGCTGGTCTAAGACAAGCAGATACTGGTCCCGGACAGTTCGATTCTTGAAGGGCGATGTTTTTAGTTGACTTTACAAGTACCCACACTTGTTCAAAATGAGTTAAGCACATGTCCGGGACCAGTATCTGCTTGTCTTAGACCAGCATTTGCTTTAAGGCATTCATTTTACCAACTACCTACATTTTTTTTGTTTGTAAGTTTTTTCGCTCTACCTTCAAAACGGTTGGTCGTATGAAAAAAAAGTTTAAACAAAAGTTGTAGGGAATTTTATAGCCTACAACTTTTATAATAAATGCAAATCTCATTTAACCGATAGGAAGCCAGATATTCGCGAAAAACCGATTTTTGTGATCTTTGACCTTGAATATCTTGAGACGCGGACACGATAACGATTGTGACTTTTGAGACAACATTTAGAATGACAAAATGAAGGTTCATACCAATTTGCAGCTTATTATCTTTCATTCCGAGGTTGACCCCTTTTTTTACCTAATATGACTGGGCTATAAGCAAATATCGGGTCTGTATCGGTCAATGTGTAAAAGCGGAATTGGTTCGATTTAATTTAATTATTACTAGCCCCTGCCTTTGGCTCGGCTTGGAACTTTAAGTCATCAAACTTCGTAAGAAATAGGTACTTACCTGTTTACACTTCCGTGTACTTATTTATGTACTTTTCTAGAACTTATAAGAGAAAATGAAAGTAGGTAATAATATTCTTTTTTCCCATTTTTATATTAACTGGCTCAGCATACGCTTTGGTTTTTACTGTAAGTTTGTTGAGCATTTGTAATAAATTAATAAATATTGTGAAATTGTTATACATTAGGAGATCGTTAAAATTCAATATTTATCTACATAGTATTATAGATTTGTTTTTATAATCTTTTTTACTTTTTGTGTTTAAGTTTTTCTTTTTACCGATATAAGTAGTAATAAGTCAGGTCTAGTGTCTAGTCTGGCTAATTTTTCCAACACGATCCTACAACAAAATACAGTTGTAGCATCGACACGTTAAGAAGAAGAAGGTCTACTGCATTCCAAAATGTTCCAAGCACTACAGTGGCCCTTATATGATCATGGTTAAAAAACGTTCCTTAAAGCCGTATATCATCTACATTACATGTAAACATCAATAAGTAATCCCGAATACACACTTGAGGAATTCCCGTTAATGTCACAATCAGCCCTTTTAACGGTTCAAATCTCGAGGGTCACAAATGTTCCCAATCACAGATGTAAATGACGCGACAATGCAATAATATATTATTATCTGCGCAGACGGAGGCTTACGCACTGGGGTTTTAAAAGCTGCGTTGTTTTGGCAAATAATTTTATATAGGTTGTACAAGATGAATTTTAGTAATAAAAACATTCTTTACAAGTCATTAATTGCTTTCTAGAAAGAACTGTGCGTAGGTGATTTTTTTTAAGTCCGTCCTCTAGTCCTCCAGTTAAGCTTTTTTTTTTTTAGTTTCTTTTTAT
The DNA here is from genome assembly GCA_932527185.1 of Ecliptopera silaceata. NCBI lineage: Eukaryota > Metazoa > Arthropoda > Insecta > Lepidoptera > Geometridae > Ecliptopera > Ecliptopera silaceata. Next base: position 1,341,276 of record OW052205.1, on the reverse strand, counting down.
TATTTATACTAATACCTATCCACGAAGAAATCATCATAATAACAAAAGGTTTGGAATTTTACAATCGATTTTATTATCGCAGAGAGTAGTCTAATATCAAATAAGCCGCATATAGATCAATACTCTGTAAGGAACTATTAAGACATCAATTATTATACAACATACAAGACAAGCCTAATACTAACTGAGTTATGCTTGTCAAATATAACGAAAAAAAAAAGACGCAATATATTGTGACCCAGTGCGTATTAAAACGTCGCTTCTAATTGGACGGAACCCATAATTTGCATATAAATTGCATTGGACCCTCACGCTGTGGAAATATCCCATCTTGGCACTGAAGCCACTTGAGAACGTTTAAATCTCTTTAGTTTGCTTTTACAATAGGATTTTCTTATTTAAATTCACACCTGTTTTTACTGCAGATTTATTTTTATTTATTTATAATAATTAAAGTTTTAACAAAACAAACACAAATAGTTATATTATAACGTCTAAAAACCACTAAGGTTTATAAGGTGCTATACTGAGTGTACTTAAAGTAATAGTTACAGATTTATTTATATTTTTTTTTGTTATTTATATATAGATCATTTATTATATTACTTGTCACTTAGTACTTTAGGGGTTTGGGAAAGGCCTTTGCCCAGCTGTGGGACGATTTAGGTTAAAGAAAAAAAAAGTACTTTAGGGTTTATTATATTACTTTGGTTTCAATTTTATTAATATAAACAAGAAATCCTATTTTTTCTGGATATTGTAGATACATAGACAGGCGTCTCAGCTCAGTTGGTAGTAGCTCTGCCTTCCATGCTGTGGGTTGTGGGTTCGATTCCCAGAGAAAATGTTTGTGTGTATATGTATGTATATTCTTAAAAAAAGTTAATAAGTATCCTATCAGTAATCTGGTTACAAACGGATAAACATACAATAAAAAATATTGAATAATCAAATAAGTTAATTTTCAAAACACACTAATCTCAGTTTCAAAGCGTTGAGTGTACTAAACATATTTTAAAAATATAAACTAAATTCTAAAACCTTAAAGTATATTCTATCATGCTTTAAATAAATTGGATAACTTATAAGAAAATACAAACTATTATAGTCTTTATTGAATATACAATAAGGTTTAAAATATCGTAACAAAACAAAGTGATTGTAAACGGTAGCTTAATTTCCCGTCGTTCGAATAAAAGCTCATAAAAGTCGACGCTTCCTGAGTTATTGGCTCAGAGTTATAATAAAATACAGTGCATTTTGTTTGTTCCTTAAGTCAAAGTCAAAGTCAAAATTACTTTATTCAGTAAAATCACAAGGATAATTTAAAATCGTCTTACATACTAGGTGATTCTAGGTGTCAGTTCCACGCGACGAGCCTAGAAGAACGAGCAAGAAACTTATATTGAATATTGTGACGACCGATGTGGCGCAGTGAAGTCCGCCTGCGACGCGGAGGTTGCGGGTTCAATTACCACCTTGGGAAAAATGTTTGTACGATATGTAGCGTGTTTGAAGCGTTGTGAACGCAATATTACTCAATTGCCGCGACATTAGCGTCGTCGCCGTATCGTCAGGCTGAGGCGCTTTCTCGAAACTTCTAATGTGTTATGTAGCGTTCTGATGTATTATGTATTGAAGCACGCGGCGTGAGCCTCCCTTGTTATTGAATAATTCTATTGAATCCAAATAACATCGCCCAGTTATGTAAATAAGCACCTATGGTGTTATATCCTATTGATTGAATGGTAATAAAATGAATAAAATGATATGCAAATATTTATTCTAGGTGTTCTGGGTATTTTATATGTATAATAAAAAATCTCTATCTATGTAATGTATTGTATTAAGTATGTCAGTCTTCTAGTACCCATAACACAAGCTCTGCTTAGCTTGAGGGTAGATGATGTTGTGTGGATTGTCCAGCATTATTTATTTTATTTCATATAACCACTTTTTTTTTAAATAAGTGATCTAACTATAAGATCGTGCTAAGTAGTCAAATTATTAATAAATGATTTTCAATGCCATTTTGTTCTAAACTAAAAAAATAGGTAATAAGAAAACTGAATTAATTACTGAAATTTTTAAATACTTTTTTTACAAAATTTCCTTAAAATACGATCATCAATGTTTATCATTACACAAATAAACATTTGTTATATCTGGTTTTTACTTTGTATTCTTTGTATGTATTTACAAAAAATGTATAGAAGTATTCTATCAGCAATCTTGTTCCGATAGTACAAGCTTTGCTTAGTTGAAGATCGCGATGTGTGGTATGAACGATATGATAAAACGAGTATGAACAGAATGCTACGCTCTGTTTTATTACGCGAAGTTAAAGTAAGGTTATGTTTATCGCGCATACCCGTTTGTTACTCCAAGTTATTGGATTTTTCAACCCAGTTTCTATGTGATGTATTGCTTAATAAATGTTTTTTAATATTTAAATTATACTGTTTTATATGTAAACTAGCAGCACGCCCCGGCTTCGCACGGGTAGCCTTTATAAAATTGTACAAATATGTCGACATATGGGCGGAAGTGCTGCGGTAACCGCAAAGAAGAAAGGGCAATTCGCTGTGGAGCCTGGGCCACGACTAAAAAACTCGTTCCTTAGAGTAGCCACCTAATAGCCCTTTGAACAGACTTTCCTTTTGCTATTTTGACAAAGAGATTTTTTTTAAAAACAATTTTTAATATAACATTGTTTTACTCCGAATTATGAACGCCCAAAAAAAACCGACACAAAATATCGTATGGTTGAATTGAAAGTGCTGCGGTAGCCAGAATTTTTGAAATATTTTAGTACATGTCACATTTGATAAGGATTTTGAACATACATACTTTGAATATGTCGACGTATGGGCGGAAGTGCTGCGGTAGCCGGAATTTTTAACAATATTTTAGTACATGTCACAGTTGATAAGGATTTTGAACTTACATACTTTGAACATCTCGACGTATGGGCGGAAGTGCTGAGGTAGCCGAATTTTTTTACAATGTTGAAGTACATGTCACAGTTGATAAGGATTTTGAACCTACATACTTAGAATATATCGACGTATGGGCGGAAGTGCTGCGGTAGCCGGATTTTTTTTAAAATGTTTAAGTACATGTCACAGTTGATAAGGATTTTGAACCTACATACTTTGAATATGTCGACGTATGGGCGGAAGTGTTGCGGTAGCTGGATTTTTTTACAATGTTTAAGTACATATCACAGTTGATAATGATTTTGAACATACATACTTTGAATATGTCGACGTATGGGTGGAAGTGCTGCGGTAGCCGGATTTTTTTAAAATGTTGAAGTACATGTCACAGTTGATAAGGATTTTGAACCTACATACTTTGTATATGTCGACGTATGGGTGGAAGTGCTGCGGTAGCCGGATTTTTTTAAAATGTTGAAGTACATGTCACAGTTGATAAGGATTTTGAACCTACATACTTTGTATATGTCGACGTATGAGCGGAAGTGCTGCGGTAGCCGGAATTTTTAACAATATTTTAGTACATGTCACAGTTGATAATGATTTTGAACCTACATACTTTGAATATGTCGACGTATTTCCGACGTACGGCGTCATTTTAATTATATTTTTTCGATATTAAAACACTTATAGTGACATATCTGTAATAGTTAGTCATATGCTGTCGTTGACTTTTTTGTGGATGATAATGTGTTCTACAAAATCGTAGTACATAATTTCTTTCTATCTTCAATAGTTTTCGCAGTGCACGCGATGTAAGGAATTTCTTAGGTATTTTTTTTACACCTTGGGTTACATAATTGAAGTTTTAGTAAGGATCCCTAATTTTTTTGAAAATATAATATAGCCTATGTTCAGCGCGGATAGTGTAGCTTCACAACGGTGAAAGAATTTTTGAAATCGGTCCAGTAGTTTCGGAGCCTATTCGATGCAAACAAACAAACAAACAAACAAACAAACAATCAAATCTTTCCTCTTTATAATATTAAATTTTTAACAATATTTTAGTACATGTCACAGTTGATAATGATTTTGAACCTACATACTTTGAATATGTCGACGTATGGGCGGAAGTGCTACGGTAGCCGGAATTTATAACAATATTTTAGTACATGTCACAGTTGATAATGATTTTGAACATACATACTTTGAATATGTCGACGTATGGGCGGAAGTGCTGCGGTAGCCGGAATTCTTAACAATATTTTAGTACATGTCACAGTTGATAATGATTTTGAACCTACATACTTTGAATATGTCGACGTATAGGCGGAAGTGCTGCGGTAGCCGGATTTTTTTACAATGTTGAAGTACATGTCACAGTTGATCAGGATTTTGAACCCACATACTTTGAATATGTCGACGTATGGGCGGAAGTGCTGTGGTAGCCGGAATTTTTAACAATATTTTAGTACTAGTAGTACGCCCCGGCTTCGCACGGGTAGCCTATATAAAAAAATATCATTATAATATAGCTAATATGTTACTCAGTATAAATGTATTTTCGAAATGATAAAAAATATAGACCCTATAGTATGTAACCCCCGCATATACTCCCGTGACCGGCAGCGGCGCAGCGCCCGCTGACTTTTTTCTAATAAGTACTTACATTTTTGAACTCGTGATATCTTTCGAATGGAATGTCCGAATTCAATAATTTAAAAAGTAATAGAAAGGTATTGAAGCAGTCTTAATTATAAAGTAATTTATTTAGATAAGGATTAATACCTAAGTACAAATATAGAACGTTTTCTGGCGTCGTCATTTTAATTATATTTTTTTGATATTAAAACACTTATTATGACATATCTATAATAGTTAGACATATGCTGTCACTGACTTTTTTGTGGATGATGATGTGTTCTACAAAATTGTAGTACATAATTTCTTTCTATCATCAATAGTTTCCGCAGCGCACGCGATGTAAGGAATTTCTTATACACCTTGGGTTACATAATTGAAGTTTTAGTAAGGATCCCTAATTTTTTTGAAAATATAATATAGCCTATGTTCAGCACAGATAATGTAGCTTCACAACAGTGAAAGAATTTTTGAAATCGGTTCAGTAGTTTCGGAGCCTATTCGATGCAAACAAACAAACAAACAAACAAACAAACAAACAATCAAATCTTTCCTCTTTATAATATTAAATATTATTAGTTTAGAAGTTTAGATTATAAATTTTTAACAATATTTTAGTACATGTCACAGTTGATAATGATTTTGAACCTACATACTTTGAATATGTCGACGTATGGGCGGAAGTGCTGCGGTAGCCGGAATTTATAACAATATTTTAGTACATGTCACAGTTGATAATGATTTTGAACATACATACTTTGAATATGTCGACGTATGGGCGGAAGTGCTGCGGTAGCCGGAATTCTTAACAATATTTTAGTACATGTCACAGTTGATAATGATTTTGAACCTACATACTTTGAATATGTCGACGTATAGGCGGAAGTGCTGCGGTAGCCGGATTTTTTTACAATGTTGAAGTACATGTCACAGTTGATCAGGATTTTGAACCCACATACTTTGAATATGTCGACGTATGGGCGGAAGTGCTGTGGTAGCCGGAATTTTTAACAATATTTTAGTACATGTCACAGTTGATAATGATTTTGAACCTACATACTTTGAATATGTCGACGTATGGGCGGAAGTGCTGCGGTAGCCGGATTTTTTTACAATGTTGAAGTACATGTCACAGTTGATAAGGATTTTGAACCCACATACTTTGAATATGTCGACGTATGGGCGGAAGTGCTGCGGTAGCCGGAATTTTTAACAATATTTTAGTACATGTCACAGTTGATAATGATTTTGAACATACATACTTTGAATATGTCGACGTATGGGCGGAAGTGCTGCGGTAGCCGGATTTTTTTACAATGTTGAAGTACATGTCACAGTTGATAAGGATTTTGAACCCACATACTTTGAATATGTCGACGTATGGGCGGAAGTGCTGCGGTAGCCGGAATTTATAACAATATTTTAGTACATGTCACAGTTGATAATGATTTTGAACATACATACTTTGAATATGTCGACGTATGGGCGGAAGTGCTGCGGTAGCCGGATTTTTTTACAATGTTGAAGTACATGTCACAGTTGATAATGATTTTGAACCCACATACTTTGAATATGTCGACGTATGGGCGGAAGTGCTGCGGTAGCCGGTTTTTTTTTTTTTACAAAGTTTAATTACATGTCACAGTTGATAAGGATTTTGAACCTACATACTTTGTATATGTCGACGGATGAGCGGAAATGCTGCGGTAGTCGGATTTTTTAAATATGTATTTAGTACATATCACAGTTTTTTTTGTATCTGTCATAGTTGATAAGGACTTTGAACCAAAATATTTTTAGTATGCCGACGTATAGGCGGAAGTGGTAGCATACATTTTTAAATATTTGAGTTTTTGTCATAGTTGATAAGGATTTTAAACCAAATTATTTTTAATATACCGACGTGTAAGCAGAAGTGCTGCGGTAGCCGGTATTTTATTTAAAGTTATACGGTCTATCTGATAAAAAGTTAGCGCAGACTTGAAGTACTAATACGTAATGATGACTTAAAGTCAACGCTAACTTTTTATAAGATAGAGGGATAGTATTTGTCATAGTTATAAGGAATTTGATCCAAAATATTATTAATATGCCGACGTATGGGCAAAAGTGCTGTGGTAGTCGGAATTTTTTACAATAGTTTACTAATTATGAGTTTAACATAATATGTACATACTGTTAATCTCATAAGTTTTCTTTTGATCCACAATCCACATAGTGGGATAAACAATAGAACCCGCATATACTTCCGTGACCGGCGCGGCGCCTGCTTTATTCCGCTTGACTTTTTTCCAATACTTACATTTTTGAACTCGTGATATCTTTCGAATGGAATGTCCAAATTAAATAATTTAAAAAGTCATATAAAGGTATTGAACCAGTCTTAATTATGAAGAAGTTTATTTAGATAAGGATTAATACCAAAGCACAAATAAAGAACGTTTTCTAACGGCGTCATTTTAATTATATTTTTTCGATATTAAAACACTTATAGTGACATATCTGTAATAGTTAGTCATATGCTGTCGTTGACTTTTTTGTGGATGATAATGTGTTCTACAAAATCGTAGTACATAATTTCTTTCTATCTTCAATAGTTTTCGCAGTGCACGCGATGTAAGGAATTTCTTAGGTATTTTTTTTACACCTTGGGTTACATAATTGAAGTTTTAGTAAGGATCCCTAATTTTTTTGAAAATATAATATAGCCTATGTTCAGCGCGGATAGTGTAGCTTCACAACGGTGAAAGAATTTTTGAAATCGGTCCAGTAGTTTCGGAGCCTATTCGATGCAAACAAACAAACAAACAAACAAACAATCAAATCTTTCCTCTTTATAATATTAGTTTAGATATACCGACGTGTAAGCAGAAGTGCTGCGGTAGCCGGTATTTTATTTAAAGTTATACGGTCTATCTGATAAAAAGTTAGCGCAGACTTGAAGTACTAATACGTAATGATGACTTAAAGTCAACGCTAACTTTTTATAAGATAGAGGGATAGTATTTGTCATAGTTATAAGGAATTTGATCCAAAATATTATTAATATGCCGACGTATGGGAAAAGTGCTGTGGTAGTCGGAATTTTTTACAATAGTTTACTAATTATGAGTTTAACATAATATGTACATACTGTTAATCTCATAAGTTTTCTTTTGATCCACAATCCACATAGTGGGATAAACAATAGAACCCGCATATACTTCCGTGACCGGCGCGGCGCCTGCTTTATTCCGCTTGACTTTTTTCCAATACTTACATTTTTGAACTCGTGATATCTTTCGAATGGAATGTCCAAATTAAATAATTTAAAAAGTCATATAAAGGTATTGAACCAGTCTTAATTATGAAGAAGTTTATTTAGATAAGGATTAATACCAAAGCACAAATAAAGAACGTTTTCTAACGGCGTCATTTTAATTATATTTTTTCGATATTAAAACACTTATAGTGACATATCTGTAATAGTTAGTCATATGCTGTCGTTGACTTTTTTGTGGATGATAATGTGTTCTACAAAATCGTAGTACATAATTTCTTTCTATCTTCAATAGTTTTCGCAGTGCACGCGATGTAAGGAATTTCTTAGGTATTTTTTTTACACCTTGGGTTACATAATTGAAGTTTTAGTAAGGATCCCTAATTTTTTTGAAAATATAATATAGCCTATGTTCAGCGCGGATAGTGTAGCTTCACAACGGTGAAAGAATTTTTGAAATCGGTCCAGTAGTTTCGGAGCCTATTCGATGCAAACAAACAAACAAACAAACAAACAAACAATCAAATCTTTCCTCTTTATAATATTATATATAGTTTAGATTATACTGTTTAAATGTACTTTTGTACATTTTTTTTCCAATTGATTGCCTTTTCAATGAATCCCAAACATATTGAATAATCAAGTCAAAGTAAAAATACTATAAAAATTTCTATAAATCTAACAAATGTAGGTATTTTTGAAACTCTATTTTTTTTGATAAAATACAGTATCCTTCGTACTTATTCACAAAAAGCTCTTCTACCACCAAACCTTTATAAGCTTATGAATTTAATAATCTTAAATCCGGAGCAAGTCAATCCCTAAAGGCGATAAGTCCTTATATTTTAATCATACAAACCCATACAAATACAGCGTAGCAATTAAGCAGCCGCAAAGACAAATAAGACTTGTATAAACTAGACCGGTTGTTGGTAGAGCCACAGATTAATGTTAAGCCGCCGTCTCACTGAACGCGAGTGAGGTAGTAAAGAAATAAAATAAAATAAATAAATATTCATGGACATGTCACACATCACACTCTAGTGTGATGAACAAACAAAGCAAAGCTTATACTATGGGAACAAGATTGCTGATACAATACTGATATACATTTTTTTTTGTACTATGAAATACATACCTACATAGAATACATGATATAGTAACACCCAGACACAGAACAAATATTTATGTTCATCACACAAACATTTGCTCTGGGTGGGAATTGAACCCACGACCCACAGCATGGAAGGCAGAGCTACTACCAACTGAGCTGTGACGCCTGTAGCAAGAAAGAAAGAAAAAGAAAGAATGAAATGATATATTTGTGATACCAAAACTTATAACAAAAGTTGCTTGAAATTAACATGCAGACTGGCGTCAGATCATTTGGTATAGTAGCTCAGCCTTCCATGCTGTGGGTAGTGAGTTCGATTCCCACCCAGATCAAACGTTTGTGTGATGAACATAAATATTTGTTCTCTGTCTGGGTGTTACTATTGTATTGTATTTAGGCATTAAATGTTGTTATGAGAAACAGATTTTTGAATGAGTAATGATATAACTGATGGAAAAAACTACAATGTTCAAAAAAGCCTCATCTACTCCGCTTGAAATTTTGAGCAATACATAAAAATGAGTGATTATCTGGCTAAAAAAAGTTTGAACTACAGTCATCAAGCAACTAACGACGAATTTATTTTTAAATTTATATAACACAGATGAAGTTCCCATAAACAATGATTTCTCATGATTTAAATGAGTCATTGGGCCAAACCAGCTGTGACTCAATGTACTAAATGTACTGACTTAAGTTCATTTTATAAAATAGATAGAATATGCTTTATTGTACACCAACACAAAGAAACAAAAACACTTAAAGTAAGAAAGTTAGTACAATGAGCGATCTTATTGCTAAAAGCAATCTCTTCCAGGTTACATTTGGATGATTTTGGAAAATTGTCTATGAAATAGTATTGATATACCAATCTACGTTTTTTTGTAGATACATAATAACACCAGACTTAGGACAAAAAACTGTATTTATCGCACAAACGTTTGTTCTCGGGATCGAACCCACAGCATGGAAGGTAGAGCTGCCAACAGAGGGCTTAGTCCGAGGTTGCATTTTAAAACTTCCTACTCTCGAGCCGAGAGTTGTCTCTCGGATATCCATACAAAAAATATGACGACATCCGAGAGACGACTCTCGGCTCGAGAGTAGGGAGTTTTAAAATGCAACCTTGGACTGAGCCCTCAGGCCTGTAATTTGCGTGCGATAGTTCGTATTTATGAAACGGGACCTTAAGCTACATAAACTTAGCGATTTTGTTGATTCGTGTTTGTTTAGGGCCTAATCTAATTGATGAATGGGATGGTTACGTTTATTGTGTGATTTCGGTCCAAGGGACTATTCTTGGCCAATCACGGACATTATTTAATACTTATTCTACTTATTTCTTACTGATTAGCAAAAGATCTTATGAAAGTTGTTGGTTTCACTTAAGTTCCACAAAAACGGTTGTTTTTTTTTAAATTAAATTAAATTATTATTGAAGTCAGAGCTAACAGCAAGTGGTAAAAAAGCCAACAATTTTTTTTGTTTTTTTTTTTGTTTATTTAATCAGAACGGCCTTAGCCCATTACACTAATTAACATATGAATTGTGAAATTGTATATATGAATAAAAAATAAGATAAATAAACTATAATATATTACGTTTTAATTACAAATTTAAATCAGTACACAGAGTTTTTTTAAACTTGTGTAAATTATAAAGATGGACATATCAAAGGCTCAACTTTGCCGAACTTCGGACAACTTCAGTAACTTTCGGAAAGTTCCGTAAAAGCGGAGTTTTTTCCCGATTAGTTCCTGCCATGTAATGAAAAGGCCTAATCAACTAACTTTTTTAATTTGCTAGCAAACGATATTGGTTTTGGTACGAACTTGCTTTACTACTCAATCAGGACTGATATTCTCAGCATATTTTACTACCATAAATAAAAGAGGAAAATCTAGGAAATTTGAATTTACTAGTTATAATAATCTCTGAGGATGTGTCCTTAACGATCACATCTGTCAAAGCACACAACCAAACATAAAGTTAGGTAACTGCAGTATCAAAGTCATTTTTCTTTTCAGTATAATCATAAAGATCATGTATAAACTGTCTAAAAGTCGAATTATCATATAATTCATCACACACTCACATACTCATCATCACACTCACTAGGAATCTATTTCACTAACATTAGACAAACATTAATTTTCCTCTAATCAACAACTGTTTTAATTAGTTATTATTTATATACATATTTTTTGAATTTTTATTCTGCATGCACTAGTATTTATAATTAACACGTTACAATGATCTCTCCTAGCTATGCAATAGCTGTAAAGGAAGGGCGCTGACTTCTGAGACACAGGTTCAATCCTACTTCAGAGGTTAGAGGTTTTCCTTCATAATAGGTCCATTTGTGAGAAACTCTAACATTGATTGTATTTAACATTAATTTGTAGGTGTACTTATACCTTTATTATAAAAAAAATAAAATAAAAATTATTATTGAAATGAAATGATAATTCAGTACTTACCTAAAAGTAAAACTCTCAGAGCTGGTACGAAATAAAACAATGTTTTTGCTAATTCAAGCTTTCCTCGTATTTTTCAGGGAACCCTCTACGTCACGCATCATGACGTCATTCGCCGTCAATTAGTTAGACTATCTTGCAACGTCACTTCACGTCTCATCGCTCTTACGGTAAAAACACGCTGAAATTCTTCTAACAAAGAGTAGCTAAACATTATCTAGCTACGACGTCACTAGACGTCACGTCATGAGTCTGTACTTTCATAAACTTAAATTGTTTTATTTTTCATATGTTTTTATTTGTAATTCATTAATAAATATAGAAACATAAAATAGTACAGCATTACTTAGTTTGGGACTAACGGCCGGTTTCTGGAAACCCAAATCACGATTGATCCGAGTTTGACACATAGTTATTTGATTTTTTCGAGAAACCGGCCGCTAGTTTAGATATTAGCGTGAATTGCATAAATATTTATTTATTTTTTGAGATAATTTTTACTAAGTTTGAAAGTCTATAAATCAAATTATACCGTTATATATAAACAGTTTTTTTTTTACATTTTGTTAGTACCAAGTTACGCTTTATGAATTGAAGAAATCTCATAATAAAATTCTTTTTTCTAATAGAACCGACTAACACCACCTATCGTGTACAAATCTCGTAAGTAAGACGCAGGTACTTTGTGGAGCTGACAGCCTCCTGGGACCGGAAATGAAAGTCTGTTTGTCTTCCTCCAGTGCGTACCTGCTGAATTTCCGTTAGTCTGTTAAAAATATTATATCTACGGCTACTTATCTTTAAGCTTCGGCTACATTAGCGGGCGAATATTCGTATCGTGTTGGCGCGACAAAAACATCGTGTTCGGGTATAGGCGATCTTCTTGTCTAAATACTACGCGATGACACGATGTACCCGGCCACATACATCGCGTTAACACGAATATTCGCCGTAGCCCGCTAATGTGGCCCCAGCATTATAGATGTTACTTTGCGTATATTACTCAATCTCTCTAAAAAAAATTTTGAATATTACAAATTTTTTTTTAGGAGACATTGATTATTTATCTCTTAAAACACAGCTCAATATACGCAAAGTAACATCTATAAAGATAAGTATTAAAATTTGTAATTTTATTTAATCATCATCTACTTGTCCACTACTGGACATAGGTCCCCAAGACGCGCCTCTGAGACCCATCTTCATATCTTTTCATCCAGTGCTTTATATATTTTGTTTATCTTAACAGCAATGTCATAAGACCTGAGACTAGAGGTCTCTCAGAGATATTGTTTTGTAGTTTCCAGTATATTTTTAAGGTAGGTATTTAACGAAGATTTATGCCTCAAACTGTTTGAATAGCAACTATTACCTACTTTGAATTTGTGCAACTATACTTCTTCTTCTTCATATCAGCTCCGTCAATACGACAGGCTATTCTGTGTTTGTTATTTGATATTTTTGACATAATGGTGATTAAAAAAAAGTGTAGAAATCCAACACTGTTTTGTTAGAAAATAAATAATAATACAATTTGTGCCTCAAACGTGCTTTATTGACAAAAAAGGGAACATTATCCGCAGCTTTATGTACAGTGAGACAAGCGACTCAATACAGACTTCTCTCAATATTATAATAAAATTGTTTTTGTAAATGTAATTGTTTTGTCAGAACTTACACATACTTTCTGTTCTGTATAAAAAACAAAGCAGTAAATACAATATTAGCTAAACGCCTTATAACCTTAATCACAGGAGCGTTTAACAGCCCAATCGGCCCGATTTCAGGAAACCCTCAGGCGTTCAGGCCAAACGACCCGACGTCAAAAGCTCAACTGCTGGCCGTAGAGAATTAAATCTCAAAAATGACAACCATTTTATACACAGGAAAAAGCTTAACACAATCTATTCAAAACTTGAGGTTAAACAATTCATTAGTAATTTTATATTTAAATTGAGAAAAGTCCATTGACCATAAGACCATAAGTCCATAAGTATTAGTGACAAACAAAGTATTTCATCATCAAATAATACAGTTACAGCACTTTTGTTATTACCAATTAAATGACCCAAAAAATATCCTAATTTTATTTTAAAATATTAATTACTATACTCTAAGGTTGTAATGGTCACAGCCATTTTTGTATCGCCAATTTCTTAATAGACTTTGAAATTTGGTTGGTAATTTATTAGTTTTTTTACAGTACCTCTACCATGAGTTGTCACAGTAAAATCGCCTGACTTTACTACAGTAGTTACGTAAATATTAGTACATATTACGAATTTTAGTACCCAACTATCCGCCAGAGGCGCTGTACAAATCTTCATACATTTTTTAACTACAGACGCTAGCGAGTATAGTACATATAGTATAGTAAAAACTCATGGTAGAGCTACAGTAAAGTCAAAAGTTTTCAGTGTGGAAATATTCAAGTTAGAAACAGACATTTTTCTTACACCAACATTTAATATTACACTTATCCAGCAAAAAGCTATTTACATCAAATTACATCTAATTCATGGCCAAATTTCAAAAATCCAATTATAAATTCGCTCACAAATCTTTCAACCTTACGGCCCAAGATCAAATTCTTTAGCAAGTAGCTTTACCATTAAATCCGCAAAAAATTATTAAGCAAAATTGCAAAGTTAATTAAAAATAATGACACAAAAAGCATTTACTATACACTAAAAACAAACAAAAAACTTAACTCATTATTACAAGAAAAAAAAAATAACAACTTTCGTCCTTATAACTAATCACAAATTCTTCACACATCTGAAATTATTTTATAATTAATTTCACTATTAAAAATTATTATTATGACAGTTTTACAACATGTACTTATGTATAAATACAGTTTCAAACATCTCATTGAATACAAACTAAATACTATAATTATAATTACAAATTGATATTTTGTGGCTTTTATTTGCAAAAACAAAAAAAAAATAGCACGTCAATAAAAAAAATCACTGAAAAACTATTTGGTCGATATAAATCAGTGCTTTTTTAAATTCTAAATATTTTATTGATTACAGAATAAAAAAGATTAATTAGTAAAATTTATTTAATTGACGTGCACTAGAATTGCTGAATTTTAAAGTATTTTTATTAATTTAATGTGGATGGAATCTAGATAATTATTATTCTACTATTGCTTGGTGGATTCATAATACTAATAAAGCATTGTTAATATTATTATAATAAGCCATTTTTAATATTATAAGCCTAGGCACTTATGGCAAATTTGTATATACCTCATTTATTTACCAAAAACATTTATTAACCCGATATTTGTATCAAATTTTTGAAAAAAAAAAAAACATTTTTTTAAATTATTAATTTGTTAATAAAAGTTTACCCAAACAATTATTTTTGTATATTTTTGGTAATAAAATGTAGGCACACGTATTATATTTATTGTACAAAATTTTATTATTATGTATATTTACACAATTTTAGTTATTTTGTCATCTTGACATTTAATGATCTGCAAAATTCATCAAATATTTTCTTAGTAACTAAAAAGGAACAATGTCACGCTTTTAAGAATCAATTATTGCATCTAAATCATAATTAATCCTAATTTAGACATTGCAAGTCGAGACATTTTCATAGTTTAAATATAAGAACTAAAGAAAAGTAGGCACTGTAGACATGTTTTGTGAAGCTTGAAGAAAATGCTAGTATGTATATAAAATATTAATATTTCAAAATGCAATAACAGTAACTAGACGTCATTGTATTGTTAGACTTGATTGCAATGAGCGATTTTCCAAATGGCTTTTAAAAAAAAAAAATAGTTCAAAAATAGTCGATAGATGGCAGTAGACAAATAGTGTATCAAAATCCCTCTCTTTTTTATCTGTATAATCTATTGGTAGCTCTGTCGTGTAGCTGTCATTATCATCCTGTCACGTCCGTTTCGGTGTATTCAGCGTTTTGATTTTTGTTTGCTTTTATTTTAGCATTCGTGTACCTTCTTGTGGATTTTACTTTTGACGACAACAGACTGTATACTGGTTTCTGATTTCTGCCACGATTGAAGAATTTTAGCTTTTGTCAAACAGTTTTGATTTTTTTCTAGGACAAAAATTTCACACCACAGATAAAATATGAAAACTTTTTGTGTTGACAATTGACATTGAAATACATTTGACGTTGAGCGCCATCTATCGTGTATTATAAGAACACTCCCTGGAAAATCGCTCATTGTACCGTAATATCCCTATAGAATACTTGCACCAAACCTAAACAAATCTATGTAATTAATCTGATTGGTAACCAAATCTCTAATTTTCACAAATTTCTAATCTAACGTAATTTTTGATCAAATTACTTCTTATTCTAGTCACAAATCTAGTAATTTTTCCGTGCAAAATTCAAACTTCGAGATTTTCTATTTAAATTAAGTGAAACGTGATCAAAATGAATAATATAACGCCCGTGGGTCAGCAAAATACATTTCAAAAATATTGCGTAGTGTAATTCTTTCGTATCCGAGTTACACTGCGCGTCAACGCTCACTAACAATTAACTTCAGTATCGCAGTGTAACTTTGTAATGCAAGATTTACATTACGCCTTATTTGTCAAATTTATGCTGACCATCAAGAATAAATTATTTTTACAATATTTTTTTATTGTCAAATCGCAATAATTATAGTGTGTACAAAAACTACTCTTGAAAATTGGTATAAACTATTTTAAAAGAGATAATATATAAAACTTTCACAAATTATTTTTCAATAAGTTGATCATTTGAATTAATAAAAAATTACTAGGTTTTATTGTTACCTCAAATTTCCAAACCTAATAATAAGCAAATTGGTTTTTATATTGTATTTGAAAATAGGTACTAAATATAAGGAAAAAAACACAAGGAATCTAAGCTAAAAAAATACTTACTTTATTGACTTAAACGTCACAGCACAAATTGACTGACAGCCATTTAAATATTCTAACCAGAATTTGCTGTCGCGAATCTTCATCAAGCTATTTACACTCGAGAGCAAATCATTCGGATCGCTATCACAAACTCGCAAAACTAAAAACGCTCGAAATATTGAAATAATCAAACGCAAATGATGGTACGTATCCTTATTTTTAATAATAATTAGGCTAAAGTCATTTTTATCTCGGTTTTTTTCCATTAGGTTTTAACCAGCCTAAATAATGCATATACATCTAGCCTCAAACTAAGCAAAGCTTGTAATATGGAAACTGGTTTCCAGATTAAATACTTAGATATTTTTTGTTAATAAACCCAGACGCATATGTTGTGTCGCAAAAATGTTGGTGGGGATCAAACCCACGACCCTAGAATAGAAGGCAGTTATGTACTTACCTTTAATACATATTTAAGATGTGGTATTTAATATGTTAGATAATTTTTGCTATGAGAAAATGTAAAAAGGTTTTATGTGACCCGAATAAGTTGCTCTTGAGTGTATGGCATGTCAAAAGAAGCTTAAAATCTATATTTTCGGGCGGATTTACCAGACAGCAAGATACATTTTGACACAGTGACTGATGCCAGAACCAGAGCTAAAATGAACTCTAATACAACGGAATAAAGTTCATATCCACCACAAAATTTCCAATCATCAATTTTCAACCAAACTGTACCTCTACCATGAGTTGTCACAGTAAAATCGCCTGACTTTACTACAGTAGCTACGTAAATATTAGTTTTACGAATTTTAGTACCCAACAATCCGCTAGAGGCGCTGTACAAATCTTCATACATTTCTTTATCTACAGACGAGTATAGTTTGTAAAAACTCATGGTAGAGCTACTGAATGTATGTAGTTTATTATAGTCGTGGTATCGAAGGCGTGATTATTTTTTATAGAATTCTAAAATGTAAAAAAGCTACATATTATTTATATTAAATACTAACTTATAATTTTAGCCAGTAGTAAATTGTATTTTTATATGAACTATAAAGTTCACATTACAAAACTAACGGTTTTTTTGGTTACGAATGAAATCCGTTCTTAATTAAACTAAAACACGAATTAACCCTAACGCTGTGGCTCTACCATGAGATGTCACAGTAAAATCGCCTGACTTTACTACGGTAGTTACGTCAATATTAGTATGACGAATTTTAGTACCCAACTATCCGCTAGAGGCGCTGTACAAATCTTCATACATTTTTTTTACTACAGACGCTAGCGAGTATAGTAAATATGGTATAGTAAAAACTCATGGTAGAGCCACTGGTACGTGCTTATAGCACTCTCTCAAGAGGGCTGACGAAAACTTAATTACCCTAAAAAAAAATTAACTTAAATCACTTAATTACCAATTAACTATTATAAGTGTACTTTCATGCATTCCAAAGTTAGAATAACTAGCTGTTGCCCGCGACTTCGTCTTATTATAGTTATATTTTGGATAATTCAAAAATTATCGTTATTAATTTATAGCAGTTATTCTGATGTGTAAAGTACATTATTGTAAAGTTTTATTAAAATTCATTCAGTAGTTTTTGCGTGAGGATTACAAACATACATTCATACAAACTTTAGCGTTTTTAATATTAGGATTACTAGTTAATATCTATTGATCCCATTTGAAGCACAATATTAAAAATCTGTATGATTGATGTTGAGTAATATTTGAAAAAAAACTTTTTCTTTGTGAAACTTTTCAAAACTTTTTCAACAGTATCTTATTATAAAAAGTTGCGTATTTCGTCAAAATTTCAATGTTTTTCTTCAACGTTTCATTGCTGATTATAATCACGCATAACTTTTGAAAGTAATAATGACGTTTTTTATTACAAAATATCCCATATGAACGTGCTTTTTAATCTTTTACTATAATTTCTTTTTTGGTTGCGGAGAAGAATAAGTATTTAAAGTATTTTATGTAATGGAAGCCAAAGAAAAAAACGGTCACTGGGTAAGTAGACCGAAAAAATGATTAAAAGTAAGTAGGTAAGTAAATAATAGAACGAAAGACAGCTGCTAGATTAAGAAGACCTGCTTTTGGTCTTAAGTTTGAAATGAATCAAAAATCAATCGAATCATTATGTATTTTTCATATATTATGTATTTATCAATGGGATTCCCAACTTTTTGGTGCAAAATAAGATAAAAGAATATTAAGGAAAACAATATAAAACCGTGACGAAATACGCAAAAATATATCTTAAATTTAATTGGCAGTAACTGGCATAGTCGCTTGAAACGTGAGTTTGATAAAAATTACATCGAAATAATTTAAATTTATTTGATCTATTTTTTATGAGGTTGTGTTCAGTGATAATCTTGAATCGTTCTACTCTAACCCATGCTTAGGAGCATAAGATAGAGCAAGACAAATATATGCAAAGTTGTTTCATATGTTCAACGCAATCACGCGCAAAAGTGATATTCGTAATTGTGTCGTAACGGTAGTTTACACTGCGCGATAATGTTCAAGCGTTTGATAGGCCAAGGGGCCAATTTTCACTCTTAAGAGAGTAAGTCGAATTCGACATAGGTCGAAAAAAGACGGAGTCGCTAAATAAGCTATTGTTGTAATGTCGTTAATAGACACATGTCGTAAAAAATCGTTTGACAAGCTCAAACCACGACATATGTATATTAACGACATTACAACAATAGCTTATTTAGCGACATACTCTGTCTTTTTTCGACCTATGTCGAATTCGACTTTATCTCTAAAGAGCGAGAATTGGTCCCCTGAACACGAATAAATGTGACAATCGCAAACGCATAGTAACGCTAACGTATTTGAGTGACACTACGCGTTGACATCAGCTCCACCGCCGAACGTTGCAGTGTCATCGCGCAGTGTGTTTTAAACTACCGTTACGGTACATTTATTCGCACTCAGGCGTTTACACGCAGTGTAACTCATATTACATCGGATTTACGCAACACAATTCAGATTTACCTATGATTGTAGGAATTATGCAAGATCTGTGATACAATCACATTTCTGTTTTTAACACAAAAAAAATACATGAGCTATGAAAAAAAGTCGTAGCACACAATTTTGACATTGCTAAAATTATCTACTATTTACCACAAGAATCCTAGAACTCCACAAATAATTTTGTATTGCACAAAGGTAGATAATATAAAGAACAGATGGAGTATGAGGTATCGAACGTTATCTTGCCTCACTGGTCTGGTGGATAGGGGGTTTGAACCTTTGCTTGGAAAGCTCCCCGTTCTGTAATACTCTTCCAGCATTTTATCCTTCTCTATGAACCTGTCGTACAGCCATTGGGTCATGCCTTCCGTATCAGCTGGCACCTGGAAAAAGAACACCATACTTTATAAATCGCATTACAGCAATGCGCAGCAAGCATTTGCCGCCAAAAATAAGTAGCCGTAGAACTAACGTTTTGTATATAAAGTAACCTATTTAATACTTTAGACATTAGCGGTCTATTTTATAAAAAGTTGGCGTTGACTTTATGTCATCATTACGTATGTTAATCAAAACATCAAGTTTGCGCTAACTTTTTATATGATAGACCAGGGGTCACCAAATGGCGGACCGCGGTCCGCATGCGGACCGCCGACCCATTGTATGCGGACCGAAAAATATATCCCACGCAGTATTTTTGTTGCCGTTACCGGGCGAAGTAACGAGTAATGTCAATAGTTTGCACCAATTCCTCTCCGAACTTCAGACAGATAAATCAACAATCAAAATTACACTTTTCTCATTGATATGTAAATAATAATAATAACCTTTGTAATTTCCGTAATTACCTTTGCTCATTAATTATTATTTTTTTCATGAAATGTGCGGACCGCGGTGGTCATTTCATTTCTTAAAACGGACCCCGAGCGAAATTAATTGGTGACCCCTGTGATAGACCGTAGATGAAAAAAAAGCTAGCACTCCGGGAGTGCCGGCAGAAGTGAAAACTTCAATATTAACGTTGTGTTTTCACTTTTAAGTTTTCACTTCAAAAATATAACCACAGTCGTGATTGTGTCATGTCAACGACGAAGACAACGAAGACACACTGACACAGACACATTCGCGCAAGCGCGAATGTGTCTGTGTCATTGTGATTGTGTCATGTCGTTGTGTCACATTCGCGCAAGCGCGAATGTGACACAACGACGAAGCCAACGAAGACACAGACACATTCGCGCAAGCGCGAATGTGTCTGTGTCTTCGTTGGCTTCGTCGTCATCGTCACGTCACGTCATGTCGCCACGTCATCGTCACGTGACGATGACGTGGCGACATGACGTGACGATGACGTGGCGACATGACGTGACGTGACGATGACGACGAAGCCAACGAAGACACAGACACATTCGCGCAAGCGCGAATGTGTCTGTGTCTTCGTTGGTTACCGGGCGAAGTAACGAGTAATGTCAATAGTTTGCACCAATTCCTCTCCGAACTTCAGACAGATAAATCAACAATCAAAATTACACTTTTCTCATTGATATGTAAATAATAATAATAACCTTTGTAATTTCCGTAATTACCTTTGCTCATTAATTATTATTTTTTTCATGAAATGTGCGGACCGCGGTGGTCATTTCATTTCTTAAAACGGACCCCGAGCGAAATTAATTGGTGACCCCTGTGATAGACCGTAGATGAAAAAAAAGCTAGCACTCCGGGAGTGCCGGCAGAAGTGAAAACTTCAATATTAACGTTGTGTTTTCACTTTTAAGTTTTCACTTCAAAAATATAACCACAGTCGTGATTGTGTCATGTCAACGACGAAGACAACGAAGACACACTGACACAGACACATTCGCGCAAGCGCGAATGTGTCTGTGTCATTGTGATTGTGTCATGTCGTTGTGTCACATTCGCGCAAGCGCGAATGTGACACAACGACGAAGCCAACGAAGACACAGACACATTCGCGCAAGCGCGAATGTGTCTGTGTCTTCGTTGGCTTCGTCGTCATCGTCACGTCACGTCATGTCGCCACGTCATCGTCACGTGACGATGACGTGGCGACATGACGTGACGATGACGTGGCGACATGACGTGACGTGACGATGACGACGAAGCCAACGAAGACACAGACACATTCGCGCAAGCGCGAATGTGTCTGTGTCTTCGTTGGTTACCGGGCGAAGTAACGAGTAATGTCAATAGTTTGCACCAATTCCTCTCCGAACTTCAGACAGATAAATCAACAATCAAAATTACACTTTTCTCATTGATATGTAAATAATAATAATAACCTTTGTAATTTCCGTAATTACCTTTGCTCATTAATTATTATTTTTTTCATGAAATGTGCGGACCGCGGTGGTCATTTCATTTCTTAAAACGGACCCCGAGCGAAATTAATTGGTGACCCCTGTGATAGACCGTAGATGAAAAAAAAGCTAGCACTCCGGGAGTGCCGGCAGAAGTGAAAACTTCAATATTAACGTTGTGTTTTCACTTTTAAGTTTTCACTTCAAAAATATAACCACAGTCGTGATTGTGTCATGTCAACGACGAAGACAACGAAGACACACTGACACAGACACATTCGCGCAAGCGCGAATGTGTCTGTGTCATTGTGATTGTGTCATGTCGTTGTGTCACATTCGCGCAAGCGCGAATGTGACACAACGACGAAGCCAACGAAGACACAGACACATTCGCGCAAGCGCGAATGTGTCTGTGTCTTCGTTGGCTTCGTCGTCATCGTCACGTCACGTCATGTCGCCACGTCATCGTCACGTGACGATGACGTGGCGACATGACGTGACGATGACGTGGCGACATGACGTGACGTGACGATGACGACGAAGCCAACGAAGACACAGACACATTCGCGCAAGCGCGAATGTGACACAACGACGAAGCCAACGAAGACACAGACACATTCGCGCAAGCGCGAATGTGTCTGTGTCTTCGTTGGCTTCGTCGTCATCGTCACGTCACGTCATGTCGCCACGTCATCGTCACGTCATCGCGCAAGCGCGAATGTGTCTGTGTCTTCGTTGGCTTCGTCGTCATCGTCACGTCACGTCATGTCGCCACGTCATCGTCACGTCATGTCGCCACAACACTATTTAATTGTTTGAGTCATACGTCGCGTGACCGCAAGTGTGTTCTTTTGTCGTCTCTTGTTTTACGAGCAATGTATAAAAATTAAATAAGATCTTACGCTTTTTCGACGTCACGTGACCCTGACGCGAGTTTGAAAGTTTTTACCCACCCAGCGCCGCTAAAGAAGTTTTCACTTCAATAAATATTCACTGACATTTCACTGATCAAGCATTTTTTGTAAATACATACATAGAATACATACAGTATCTAATCAGAGAGAACAAATTATTATGTTCATCACATAAACATCTCGGTGTCGAGCCCACGACCCACAGCATGGAAGGCACAGCATGGAAGGCACAGCTTTACTACCAACTGAGCTATAACTCAGCTTCACATCTCAATCGATAGTTAATATTGGACTAATATAGTAAAATGATAATGAGTCAAAGTCGGTTTTATTTTTTGTACAAACATATATTTATCATAATATTGTTATATCAAACGCAACAATTGCGTAATATGTATTAAAGGAAACAAACAACAATGAACGTCAAAACCATTGTATTAATTAATTACTGTTTTATATACATATGATCGTTATGTGACGCACGGGGACTGATTCAGTTGAGGAATACCGACAGGTAAATATTGTACTAAATCATTCATCTGTTCGAGCCTATAAGTTTATTTGCACATAATGTCATGCATATGTGTCATGCTGATGACATGGTGTTGTTGAGTCCCTCGATCAGTGCACTCAGGAAAATGATTCGAGTATGTGAATCTTTTGTGGTGGCACACGGGCTCAGATATAATGAAAAAAAGTGCGAGTTGATGCTATTTAAGTCAGGTAATAAAACATATTCTCACATACCACCTGTGACTATTAATAATTATATTCTAAAACCAACTTCACGGTTTAAATATCTGGGTCATTGGGTCACCGATAGCCTGAGTGATGATCTAGACTTGGAAAGAGAACGTAGAGCGCTGTGCGTTCGAGTTAACATGTTGGCTCGGAGGTTCGCAGCGACCAGTCCACAGGTAAAAATAACCCTCTTTAGAGCATATTGTCAGTCCTTCTACACCTGCAGCCTCTGGACCAGGTACACTCGAAAGGCATACAGCGCTCTACGGGTTCAGTACAATAATGCGTTCAGGGTGTTGATGGGGCTGCCACGTTTCTGCAGCGCATCTGGCATGTTTGCTGAAAATAGAGTTGACGGCTTTCATGCCATCATGCGCAAAAGATGCGCATCATTAAGAAGTCGGATCCGTGGCAGCCCGAACAGCATCGTGAGCGCATTATCGGACAGATGGGACTGCTCGATACTTAATTATTGGATGGAGCAGCACACACGATTATAAATATGTATAGAAATATCAATAACTAACATTAGTCAGTAAGCTTTTATGTTACTAACAAATATGGACTAAGGTCCGAAATAAATAAATATTATTATTATTCATACATTTATTTATTATTATTATAAGAGCTTTTGAAATATGTGTCACCGATCAAAAAAAGAATCATCAAAATCGGTTCAATCGGAATCGGAAATTCGAAATCAACACCTAATGTTAAGTGATGATGCGGCCTACGGTGTAGCGCGTTTATATAAAACCTATTCACTTTGCAGTTTGCGTGGTGAAAATTTGGGGTGGAAGTTACGTGGATGAAAAAAAATGGTTGTCTGTAAAGTCGGTTTACTATAGTTGAACGTGACAACGAACGCAAAGGCCGATTGTGTTTCTTTGTCGCTCGTTCCGCGCGCTCGCTTGCACTTCAAGCCTTACATGGAACGCCTCAGAGCGAGGTAACGCATGAGTTATGTTTTTTCGTGCGTGCAGCCGGCTCTATTTTTTTATTTTTATTATTGGTTCACAAATTGAAACATCAATTGTAGGGAATAAATATAAAAACATTTACGGCACAGTTTCTATAAACAGTGCATGCATAAGGGATTGTGAAACAAAGTTAAACAAAATAAAGATATAGATAATAGTGCCTAGTAATTACAATAAAAAAACAAAAACTGATAACTTAACTTACTATTTAGTCCATTTATCTCTATCGAATTATAAGACGTTGTCACGTCAAAATAGAATAACCTTACCTCGCTGCTATGGTACAGTCTGTAATGCAAATGCGTGGTGCAAGCTGGTCGTACTCCGCAGACCACGTCCACGAGATGGAGAGGCACCCGGTCTGGGTACGCGATGGTCACGTCGAGGACCCACTCGATGCTGTCCCCGACATTCTTGTCCAGGATCATGTTTGGACTCCGGTTGAAGTTTTTATCTGTAAGAAAAACTAGTTTAACTTTCATAGTACCCATAACACAAGCTCTGCTTAGCTTGGGACTAGATGATGTTGTGTGGATTGTCCAGCATTATTTAATATTTATTTATTTATTTATTTATAGATTCCCGTCTTGGGATAAATGTTTGTACGATCTGCAAATAGTTATTCCGAGTGATCTGGGTGTATATGTATAATAAAAAATATCTATCTATGTTGTATTGTATTTAGTATGTCAGTCCTCTAGTACCCATAACAGAAGCTCTGCTTAGCTTGGGGCTAGATGATGTTGTGTGGATTGTCCAGCATTATTTATTATAGAAAAAACACTAATTAAATGATTTAGAACACAAAAAGTGCTATTCGCTAAGGGGCAAAAAAATATAGTCAAACAAGCGTCATGGTTCAGTAAGTAAGTTTTTGGTCGTGGGTTCAATCCCCACCAAGAACAAAACATGTTCACGCTCTTGTTTAAACATTATTTTATAGTTCCATTTTTATATATTCAGCGCAAAACATTATAAGAAAATTTAGCTAGTTGAATCTATAAAATCTAATTAAACTAGGAATATAATTACATAATAATTAATCACATTCTCATACAGGAACTATCATTGTCATAATCTTATTACTTATTTACATTGTATTACGCAAAATACAGACAATAATTCAATGAATCATTTTCTTTACTATTATTACGAAACTAGATTGTTACACATTAAATAGTAAGCCAAACTTTGTATTGCGGTTTTAATGTACAACGCGCGGCGTTGCTGTCATATTTTGTAATGCTTCAAAGATGGCCCGCAGTATAACTCGATCAACTATCTTTTTTTATGGGTTTCTACTGTTCTGAGTAAGCGTTCAATTCACAATGGACAAACCCTACGTCTGTTTTCCCATTTGCATTCACCCGGCTACTTCTCAAGTGAATGAGTGACGTCTTATTATCTTAGCCAATGAACGAAACAAGTTTGACAAGAACTAGCAGTCAGTGCATGCGCTGCTGAAGGAAGCGGAGGTTGTGTTTATTTAAATAAAATATATTATTAATAATACGTGAGTTATTCAAAGAATGGCAACATGGATCGCCTGTTGAACCTTGTTATTGCAGTTCTTGGATTTGTGGTGTTCTGTGGATCACATCCTTATGGGATAAAAGAAGGTAAATATAAATTAATTAATTAATATATTTTAATGTTAAAAGTATTGTTTTGAAAATTGCTATGTAATCATGATAACTTCGAAGCTATGATGGGTTATCAATAACATTGCAAGATAATTTTTTTCTGTATTGAAATAAGTTTTTTTTATTAGTGAGCTCAACTAGTCGATCTTCTCGCGGGTTAAAAGTTTTTGTATTTATGTGACTTAAACTTTGACGCATGTTCTTTGTCTAGATGCCTGATTCTTATGTATCTAGTTTATACATTACAAGTTTATTTTGTAATTTAGGCAAACGCTTGGCCACTATGTTACTGATGATGACAATGAGGAGGAATACATGACGTGTGATATTTACATTATTATACTCAGTAAAACCACAATGATTATTTCAAAATGACATGAACAATAGCAATAATACAGACATTGACCTGTTTCCTAGTGCATCATAGGTATGCCCTACAAATAATTCAATTTTGTCCTTATTTACTGACGCTATGGAGTTTAAACATTTTATTTTTAGTTTAAAATTTAGTTCAAAAAACGTAATAAAACTAAAACTATGAAAAATATCTGATTATTTAGAAGACAAGCAAGCTTGGGACGAACTAGCTCCAACTTTATTAAACAATTGTAAGAAGGATCATATGAAAAAAACTCTAGAATCCAGGTCTAGTTTTATGCCAGTTCTTCTAGACTCTGGTCGTGACGAACTGGCGCCTAGAATCATCTAGATAATAAGATATGTAAGACGTTTCAAAGTGATCCTTGTGATTTTATTGAATAAATGCAATTGAAGTTTGAAGTTTAGTTCAAAACTCATAACTCTCTTTTTGCTTCGCGTAGTTGGGTAAAAACAGGTCATAGTAGGTTTTTTATTGGCCTTATGTTATTAGTTTGTTTTGTGTCATTCTGTAATGTGCTGTTGGTTTTTCCTTTAAATAAATAAATATTCAGATAAGCATATTCAGACTTTATATTTTGACCTTTGGTGTTTATTTTTTGTTTTTTTTTGGGTCAATTATTTTACGTATCTCTAGTAATTTATGCATCAGCGAAACTACTTACGACACAAATAGTCGTAATATTTGAAATTTTGCACAAACACAATTCTATTATTTTATTTGCAGGATTAGAAGTGAATAAGAAAGATAAAGAACCCGCACTCATGCTATTGGTCACAAAATATAGAACCAAACGATCAACCAATCAACAGGCGGCTCTTACAGCTGAAGAGCAAAAACAAAAGAATGACCACGAAATGTTTATTCAAACTTTGAAAAACGATTCCGGTTTTTTGGCAAACTTAAAACTAGTTTTTGCGGTTGTATCTGTCAAAAATACAACATATGTCTACAAAACAAATGATTCAGTCCCTGCAGATGGTTCTACAAATAGTAATAACACAGGTAAGTTACTATTAGATATTTTTTTTACTACCCGCATAAAACATATTGTTCTCAGAATATATGCTTCTTGTCAGCTGTAATAAAGTTTATCTTGTGTTTTTCGTAACAACGTCGGAACTTCGCAAGTCTACTTTTTCGAGAGACTTTTGCAGAAAGACAATAATAATAAATAAATATAATAAAAACAAATTGATCTTATAAGACAGATCACAATAACGTTAATTAGAAATCAGAAACGTTTATTTGCTAAATGTAAGTAAAACAACATTGGTCTTAAATGTACTTCAAAATAAGGGTCAGTTACTTACATTTTACCAGTTACAGTCCTGTACCCCAAGTATGAGTTTGTGCACACACGGATCGCAGAGACGCAATCGCCGAGCGCCACCGATTTTGTAAGGAGATCCAAGCAGCGCCCCTAGCTGATTTCTTTAGAAGCTTGGAACTCCATACAAAATCGGTAGCGCTCGGCGATTGCGTCTCTGCGATCCATGTGTGCACAAACTCGTACTTGGGGTACTGGTATGCAAGTTATGACCACATACAATAAATTGTTCACTCAATAAAAAACCACGTTATTAAACCAAGACTATGTATGTATATAAAGAAAAAACTTGAGAGGTGACAATGAACACTCGAATAAAACGAAGTTCTTAATTTAATAACTATCTTGCTTTTTATGGGAGACAGACAGAGAAACACCCGCACGCCGCACGGCTTACAACTATAACTAAAAATTAAGACCAAAAGTGGTAACGACACGTTACAACTTTTAGTCTTAATAATCCGTCTAGCCCCCTTTCACAACGCGCTATAAAGAAAACTCGTTAAAATAAAACAATTGCTTTTAGGTTTAGATGACCGTTTGCAAGGCAAAGGATTTCTTCGTAGAAGATACAGGCAGTTCGTTACGACCGGGAAAACTACAACTACATCTACTTCTGACTATGAAGAAGAGGATCTAGCTCCGTTAGAATCATCCTATAATGTTAACAGCGATACAGGTATGTAAATAAATAATGCTGGACAATCCACACAACATCATCTAGCCCCAAACTAAGCAGAGCTTGTGTTATGGGTACTAGAAGACTGGCATATTTAATACAATACATTACATAGATAGATATTTTTTATTATACATATCAAATACCCAGAACACCTGAAATAAATATTTGCAAATTGTACAAAAAAATATTCCACGACGGGAATCGAAACCGCAATCTCCGCGTCGCAGGCGGACCTTCGCCCGCCGCGCCACATCGGTTGTCAGTTTCATCACGATTCCAAAAAAATAATGTAACGATTTTACAGGTCGAGCTATAATGGAAATATTTGGGACACCATCTTCAAAGACTGCTGAAAACGAACCACAAGCATCCAGATTCTACGGAAATGCTATAGGTAACCATATTATGTGAAATTCT
This sequence comes from Ecliptopera silaceata, assembly GCA_932527185.1. Lineage (NCBI taxonomy): Eukaryota > Metazoa > Arthropoda > Insecta > Lepidoptera > Geometridae > Ecliptopera > Ecliptopera silaceata. Next base: position 1,312,543 of record OW052205.1, on the reverse strand, counting down.
TAAAAATAGATCTCAATATAATTTATAATAGTTTTATATGATACCGTTTTCTTTCGTTTAAAAAGCATGGTAATTTTTAGGAAGATATTATTATAAAACATAAAAAAAATAACATTATGTGGTCTTAAATAAGCAGGCCTGACTACCTACTAAAGAGTAACCCCCAATCTTATAAAAAGTAAGCGTAGACTTTATGTCATCATTACGTATAGTAATCAATACTTCATATCTGCGCTAACTTTTTATAACATAGACTGTAAGTCTAAAATAAATAAATCAATACTAGTGACACCTTAAAGACTGAGCCCGAAAGTTCTTTAATACTATAAATATAAATAAGACTACATATTAAAAAAAATACTTCCTACATGTAACCTTCACTGATTAATAATACTAAAGTAATACAACATATTTTTGATGTACATAATAATAAATAATGAAGTCGGCGATCATACATTAATTATTAATGTTACAATAAACTGATAAAAAATAATATTTTTAAACGTTAGCTCTGACGTGAACTTTGATTATTTTGTATTAAATTATTGTTACAATTAAATGGAGATAAATAATATTATTCTTTAGCGTTATGACGTACAAACTTCATTATTTGAATTTACTCTTATATTTATTGTGCACTGAACGAAACAGGAAAACATTGATTATAAATTTAATTTTAATTATTGCATTAAATATGTTAAGTTAGAGTTACTAAAGTGAGATAACAATAAAAAATATACTACTTAAAATAATGCTATTGTGTTATATTATAGAACATTTTATTTTTTAAGTTTATATATTTTCTCTAGCAATTATTTGTTCATAAAGAAACTAAATTTATTTTTATTTTTTACAGATGATACTACAACAGGAAGTACACTGATAACATCAGAAAATGAAAAAAGTAGCTCAAATTCTCAAAATAGTATTATTTATATAAATATTATATTTCCAATGATACTTTTTGTAATATTAATTTTATAAATTTTAAATACGGCTGCTTAGTAATTTTTATAATATAGTTTTCTATACGAAGGTTACAAATACAAAAAGTTATTATCAATGACAAATATACTATTGTAAGACTGCATCTGTATCGATGACGATAAATAAGATTCAAATATAAATCATTGCATTTTTACTTTATTTTATTTTAGTCCAAATAGTACCATTGCTAGGCAAAGGCCTCTCCCAAACCCTTCTTCTTACTACTTCTCCCAACTCTTGGTAGTGTCCCAACCTATCTCAAATATATCAATTATGGTCTTGGTTCATTTGTTTTTTCTTTTTTTTTTTAATCATTTTTGGCTGACCACGACGCCGCTGATTTTCTAGTTAGTTACCACATAACACAAGCTCTGCTTAGCTTGGGGCTAGATGATGTTGTGTGGATTGTTCAGCATTATTTATTTATTCATTTCTGTGTTTTTTTAGAATTTGTTATTATAGCGGCAACCCTTTACAGAACCTTAAAAAGATTTTTTGAGTATCATGTTAAAATAAAAAAAAAATAAAAAAAAATGTTATTTAATCAACCCCCACATAAACTAGGATAAGTACAGGAAAAAAGAAAAACATGAATAAACAGGCATAATTATAAATTACTACATAAATTACATAGGAATTGTTGTTGACATAATGTTTTTATTCATAATAAAACTTGTTTTGTAACAATTATAGTAAGTAAGTCCTAGAAAACACGGAGCTAAAACAATTTTATAGAATTTTAAAGAGTTCATTTAATACGAACAAAAAAAATAGTCTCAATTTTAAGAAATACTTTTTAAATATAATGTAATAAAATGAACCTTAGTTTGCCCTGAAGATTATACAGCTATTCCTATATCTATTGATGACGCCAGAGGAGAAGTGTCAGTGTCGGCCATATTTGAAAACAACGACAGGGGCCTTATTCTCTATGACATAAGATTAAGATTCCTTCCCCAAACCGTGCTACGTCACAACGCGTTCCGAACGCAAACTTCAAAAATGATTGATTTGTATCTATATTATTCGAATCGCGCATGACACGTTTTGAAACGAATAGTTTTCATAACACGGCAGACGTCGGCACGATTGGTTGACAGTTCAAACCGTGGCCAAACCGTGGCCAAACCGTGGCTTACGCCATACATTTTTTTCAGATTCCACGCCGTTGTCTTGCCGTAGCCAAGTAACGCGCGTGGTTTGCAATACAATAGAGAATAATGCCCCAGAACTACAGAATCGACGATAGAAACATTTTGAACTCAATAACCAACCAGGAAATGAGAAATTAAGTGAGTAGGTACAGTAATAGATTAAAAACCCATAGTATTAGATTCTTATCTATAGTAGCTATAAGGTAATGTAATGGTATTTTTAGCGCAGTCGATAAGATTATCGATACGATTAGGTTTGTCATATTTGTTGTTGAACGAACGGGTGAACACAAATCATCAAAAGACATCAAATGATGACAGGAATTACAGCTCAGTTGGTAGCTCTGGCTTTCATGCTGTGGGTCGTGGGTTCGATTCCCACCCAGAGCAAATGTTTGTGTGGTGAACATAAATATTTGTTCTGTGTCTGGGTGTTACTAGAAAACAACATTTACAAAATGTATGTACATTTATATACATAATAAACAATTGAGCTATCTAAAAACCGTTGTAAACGATCTTCAACTGATCCAAATCAGAAAAACGATTACAACTTTTACAAAATGTACTTAAGTATTTATAAAATACATAAGAGACAATTGAGTTATCTACGGACCGTTGCAAACGATCTATAGATAGGTCAACTGATCCAAATCACACTCATCTCACTCACAATACATAGCAACCTATCAACAGCTATAATAGTAGAATCATTATATCAGACGTTTACATTTATGAATCACTAGATTTATTTATAGGAAAAATGAAACGTGGAAATAACATAAACAGGTTTTAACGTTAAATCTAATTACATAAAATCCACTTTTTTTTTACGTCAAAAACAATTCAATTGTTACTCCATTGTTATTAAACATCCCATGTACAGGGCACTGAGCACGAATAAATATGACAATCGTAAACGTATCAAAACAGTGACGTATTTGAGATACACCGCGCGTCGACATCAGGTTTACTGTCGAACGTGCAGCGTTAGCGAGCAGTGTATCGTAAATACGTTAGGTTTACAATTGTCACATTTTTTTGTGCTCAGCCCTCTGAGCATAATAGGTGTTTTTTTGCTCCGTGAGAACAAGATTTCAGATGTGTCATCGTAGACAATGTTAATATAATTGTTTTTACCGTTTTATGGAAATTACAGAGGCTTAATGATAGTTTTTATATGGGAGTAGCCCGCGTCTTAGACGTTAAAAGTCTTAGATAAAACAGGTTTTTTATAAAAAAAAAACATATACTTAATAAAAAACTTTAATACTAGATTGCCGCGGCAGCGGGGTAAGGCTACCGGGGGTCAACAGATTGAGGAACCTCCGGACAATATTATTATCATTATATATTTGACGACCGATGTGGCGCGGTGGGCGATGGTCCGCCTGCGGCGCGGAAGGTTGCGGGTTCGATTCCCGCCTTGGGATAAATGTTTGTATGTTCTGCAAATATTTATTCCGGATGTTCTGGGTATTATATGTATTATAAAAAATATCTATCTATGTAATGTATTGTATTAAGTATGTCAGTCTTCTAGTACCCATAACACAAGCTCTGCTTAGCTTGGGGCTAGATGATGTTGTGTGGATTGTCCAGCATTATTTATTATTATTATTAATTGATAATATATATCTTTAAACAGCCTATGTTATTCTGATGTATAAGCTATATTATTGTAAAGTTTCATTAAATCTAACCTGACATTACCTCACTGTAACTTCAGTATTAAATTATAATTCCATGTACACTGGCCTGCAAAACTAAGTATCACACTTTAAGAATTTATTTTTCTTCTAAACTATAGAAGTTAGAGATTTCAAATAAAAAATGTTTTATAGCAAATTTCATCAGCTTTCTTTTAAGCATACTTAAGTAACATTTTTAACTTAAAAAAATGATAAACAATAAAATAGCCATTTTTAGCTTAGTGTCTAAAAACTCATCTAACATTTTCTAAGTATGTTTTACATGTTATTTCATTTTTAATAACTGGTATTGGCTCCTCGGATTCTGATTAGAGCTTCAAGCCGGCTTGGCATACTGAACACGAGGATTCGGAGCCGATTTTGGGGACCCATTCTCTTCTATCAGGGCCTGTTTTAGTGCCCTGAGGTTGGTAGGAGGTGGTCTGCGGCTTCTGAAAAGCCTTCCTAGCTCGTCCCAGGCATGCTCAATTGGGTTGAGATCAAAGTATATCTTGTTTACTTCATAAGTTATAGCAATTTAAAAAGTGTGATACTTACTTTTGCAGGTCAGTGTAAGTATCATACTAAAAAACGGTAGAAACCAGACCGTAGTTTCTTGCTCGTTCTTCTAGGCTCTGGTTGCGTGGAACTGGCACCTAGAATCACCTAGTATATAAGACAATTCTAAATGATCTTTGTGATTTTACTGAACAAAGTTTAATTTATTTGATTTTCTGTCTCTTTCAGATGCAACAGATCTCACATACATGAAGAACTACGCATCTTTTAAAAAATATCCAAATCAATTCGTTCTGATCTCGTGTATCTGATTAATCTCCAGGTTATAAATAAAATAAAAAAAATGTAATGCTTATATTATGTAGAACTGTTTAAAGCCTTTTTTTATATGAATATAATATATTTACTACATAACTGTGTAGGTACATAAAGGTGCTATAGAATTAGGTAGGTAAAGAGCCATCATAGAGGTACATACATCCATTACTGACGGATAATATTATTTTTTAAAAGTACTTATTAAAAAGTTATTTCCATATTTTTTAATTTAAATAACTTAACGTGAACCCGTCTTTGTTGTATTAAAATACTTCATATTATATAATACATATATTAAAATAAATGTAATACTTATGAATACCAACTCGATAGGGGCTTCTACTAATAAATGAGTATTAAAACATATTTTTAAAGTTCTTACACAGCTCATCGTCTGGGATTTCCATATTTTTATTGACACTTAAAATGATTCATTTTTCAACAATAATAATAAAGGTGGACTATGATGTTGTGTGGATTGTCCAGCATTATTTATTTATATAGAATTTCATTCAGGTTTTAAATATAAATTTAAAAACAATTAAAGTTATTGACCCTTTAGTTATCCCTTTTGAGGTAATTGACACATCTAATAAAGTATTTAATAAGTGATTTATAGCTTTACTGTTGTAGGAAACTAAACATTTCACTGTCTGCGAGCGACAATACTGCCCTCATTACGTATAATTCTATAGAATAGAGATAAGCGCTACTACACCGAGGACGACTAACAACAAAATAGTTGAATTTAACACGATTTTTAAGGTCCATATCCGAAGGACAAATCTAGCTTAGATTACTCAAAATATATACATATAACATAACATACAACGCCGTATATAAAAAAGAAAAATGGGTGCATGGAAAGAGCCTCCTCGTGGCGCACACCGGTAACAGCTAGGCACGGCAAAGCAGTGTCTAGTCTGGCTAATCTTTCCAACACGATGCTACAACAAAATACAGTGTTGTAGCATCGACACGATAAGAAGAAGAAGAAGATTGACACATTTTGGGAGAGAGCTACATAGAGTTTGATACTGACTGATAGAGTTTGATCACATTCAAAATTGAGAAAATCCTTTTTGGAAGTCAATCTAGAAGCTTTAACGTCTTACATCATCATTCCCCTGCTCTTATCCCACGTTAAGTGGGGTCGGCACAACATGTTTTTCTTCCACCCACTCCTATCATTCGTTAAATCCGAGTACGACAACCCCTATCCATTTAAAAGCTTTAATGCCTCTCATCATCATTCCCCTGCCCTTATCCCACGTTAGGTGTAGTCGTCACAACATGTCTTTTTCTTCCACCCACTCCTATCATTCGTTAAATTCGAGTACGACAACCCTGTTCATTTAAAAGCTTTAACGCCTCTATAGTAGTATATAGTTAGTATATCGAAGTATGCGCAGACGCAGAAACCATATTGCCTTCCCAGTTTCAGTACACGCCCGTCTGTCTTGAGGAGAGGACTTAATTTTATTTAATATTGAGTTCCGTATGTTTATGGTTTATTTAAGTGAAAATGAATAAAATAATGTACATATTAGTAGCTGTGTTAAGCTGTGTGGTTGTTTGCAATTCAGAAATTAAAGGTAAATTATAAAATGTACAAATCCTTTACGTTTATGTTTTGTCTGTTTTTATTATTTATTTATTTAATATGTTGCTTGTGTGCCAAATAAATATTTTCTCGCTCTCTTTTCTCTCTCAATTTGTCAATAATCATCGTGTTGTTTAATTTTTATTGTTTTGTTTTTTGGTGTTTCTGTTTTGTTATGTGTAGTAAATAAATAAATGCCTATGTCTTTATGTCTATTAAAATAAAACTAGAAAAATAAATGAAATAATTTGCTTAATTTCAGCTACAAATCATTATTTAACTTTATACAGAACATTCGTTCAATAATATTTTTATTATGCTTCGGCTACATTAGCGGGCGAATATTCGTATCGTGTTGGCGCGACAAAAACATCGTGTTCGGATAAAGGCGATTTACTACGCGATGACACGATGTACCCGGCCACACACATCGCGTTAACACGAATATTCGCCGTAGCCCGCTAGTGTGGCCCCAGCATTACAATAATGAAAAGAATCGATTTTTTTCAATTGTATATAATATTTATAATACTAAAAAGTTTTATTGATAGCATGGCTTTCGATAAAATTATACTTTGGATTGTTTACGTTAACATTTTACAAACTATTGACAAAATTGTTAAATTTTAAAATATGCCAAATATTTTATTACAGGACACATGCCGACAGATTATGAAATGCAGAATTATAGAGAAAAATTAAGTTTTGTTAAAAATACAGAAATCTCTGGTACAGACCTTTCAAATGCTGCTAACAATAAGAATTGGAATTTCCCATCACGCAAATTGTTGAATAACAAAGGTATAACATTGTTTACATATTACTTTACTCATTAATATATTTTTTATTTATATACTATTATTTGACCAGAAACAGTACTTGTCTAGAGACAAGTACTGTAACATAGAACAATTAATACTATCGTTTATTTATGGTCTACCATAAATAAACGATATATACCATAAATAAATTGTTCTATGTCTACTACAAATCAAGTAACAAAGTAAATCAAGTAACTAGTAGGAAGTATATCTAATGATTAATACCAGTTACAAAACAATTAGTTAAACAAAATAATTCAATAAACATTGACCTCCAGTTTATAAATTGTAGTTGTTACATATATTTTTTATACTTCATGTATTGTTAAAAAAGTCATAGCTCTAGCAATAAAATAAATAAATATTCACGGACAATTCACACATCACACTCTAGTCCCGAACAAAGCAAAGCTTGTCTTATGGGAGCTAGATTGCTAATATTTTAACATTTATATAAATTTTTTTTGTAAAAACATATAACAACTTATTTTTTTTTTCAGACAAACCAGAGCCAGTTCTGAACAAGTTTAGACCTGAATCTAAAGCGATGACCAACAACAATAAAAAATACTATCAAAATACAGTCAAGTTATGGAAGTATCCAAAAGTACAAGATAAAACTCAAGAACATAACAAATTACAAAATACAAAAGAGCGAAGAAAACGACGGACTGTAAAATATTCTGATAAAATAGACATAACCAATGAACATTACAAACCAATAAATGATTATTTAAACAAACATAAGGAATTGGAAAGAAATAATGAAGAAAGCGAACGAAGCACTGATGAAGATGCAGCTGTTATAACTCAAAAACCAAATTTACAATCATTGATTTTAAACTTTTTTGGACCAGAAAAAATAATCGAAGATAATAAAAATAATACGAATAATAATGATACTAAATCTACAAACACCAATAAAACAATTGATGAACATTTGACAACAACTAGTCTTGAAAATAATACTGGTAAGTCAACTTCATGATCGATATAACTATTATTTAAATTTATCCATTAAACCGATTCTGATAATACTTTGATTCAACGCCACCTAGTCGTAAGAGCATGTAGTACTTTACAAACTAGACTTACACTAGCACAGAAGTGTTCTTGGTAGAGATCGAATCTATTACCCACAACATGATACTATATCATGTGAACACCTGTCAAATACCTTTTTTAATGTTTCTTTTTTTCTTTTTTTATGGCATCGCTGGCAGACGACCTGATGGGAAGTGTCACCACCAATGCAGTAATAGATTCTATCAGATCAGATCTTAAATAAACTGTTTATTTTTTTTGTTTCAGGAAGTGACTACCGCTTTCAAGATAGACATACATTAAGAGTGAAATTCAGAAACTTTGTTTTCACTGAAAGTCCTGTTAGCACAGCATCGTTAGCGACCAGTAACGATCCACCACCTCAGTCTACTGTCGATCCACCACTCGCCAATCTAGGTAACTTTATTATACTTCTTCTTCTTATCTTAGTGGCTTTTCGCAGGCTAGGATTGCCACGATTTTGCCAATGTCAGAGTGATTTACGTTTACTAATCTTGTAGCAAAAAGGCGGAGATCTGAGTAAATGTTCAAAAATGACCGGTAATGGAGGGAAACTTTATTATAAGTTCTATAGAAGTTGAGGTAGACTTGACATTGACTTTCATTTGATAGCAAAGCCTACTCGTAGTAACTTCATCAAACATTTTATTTTTTTGAACTTTTGTACAACGCCTTCTTTTTGTTTTTGTCTATCTTCTTCATCCAAAGGTTGGAAGAGATAGCTAGTAGCGATAAGACCGCCCATTGAACAAAATTGTTGTCAAGTCAATATCAAAGTCAAAAATTACTTTATTCAGTAAAATCACAAGGATCATTTAGAATCGTCTTACATACAAGGTGATTCTAGGTGCCAGTTCCACGCGACCAGAGCCTAGAAGAACGGGCAAATGTAAGTTGTAATTAAGAGTTATGCTATCTTCATCAAGCTCACCTTCTCAAATGTTTTTAATTTTTCTTTTTAATGTAAGTATCTACATACATAAGTATTCCATGCATGTATTTACAAATAATAATGTATTCTATCAGCAGTCCAGTTACTAGAGACTAGAGTGTGATGTTTGAATTGTAAATGAATATTTATTTATTTATAACTTATATTAATGTTTATAATTGTTATAATTTTTCTAAGAAGTCCACCAGAACCAGCAGGAAAATAATGTAATAATAATTACTGACTTAGATAAATCGTCCATGCAACATACAAATGGGCATATTTCTACACCATTGTGATTTGATTTGGTTTCGTTAGAAAACAATAAAGTTCTGGCATTTATATATACCTACTCGTTTAAACAATTAACAAGTTTCGTTTATCATATTTGAAACATATGTACTTTTTTTATGTTTAAATAAATATTCACGGACATTTCACACATCACACTCTAGTCCCAAACTAAGCAAAGAGTGTACCTACTATAGGAACTAGACTGCAACACCCAGACACAGAACAAATATTTTTTGTTCATCACACAAACGTTTGCTCTGAGTGGGAGTCGAACCCACGACCCGCAGCATGGAAGGTAAAACTACTATCAACTGAGCTGTGATGCCTGTCCTCCTCTGTGACGTCTGTCCTGTTTATTGATATTTCACACAAAGCTAAGTGACACACTAAGCAAAGTAATAGTAATTCTTTGTAAGAAGGATCATATAAAAAACGGTAGGACCGGCCGTAAGTTTCTTGCCCGTTCTTCTAGGCTCTAGTCGCGTGGAACTGGCACCTAGAATCACCTAGTATGTAAGACGATTTTAAATGATCCTTGTGAGTTTACTGAATAATGCAATTTTTACCTTGACTTTGAAAGTTAAGGAAACTAGATTGTTGATAGAATATTTATTTCTTTTAAAGTTTTTGCTTGCGACTTTGCTCCTCTCGCGCGATTTATTTATTTATTATATATTGATTATATTGCATTATTTTACACGCTACTAATTGCAGTCCACACATTACTTAAACACAAAACGGTTTCCCCCATTTATTTTCCTGGATTGATTGTGATTGAGTAGGTTATAAGTAAGTTTGTTTGCATTTATATAATTATAAAGTTATAAATAAATATCAACATGAAGACGGTTTTAAAGCTTAACATTATTGAAACAAATGACAGCCGATTTGATGACTTACTTGACTTAACGATTGTGAACTAGCTTGCGACTTTCGTCTTACTATTCGTTATATTTTGAGAAATTTGCACATAATCTTTATAAATTATAGCCTGATGTATAAACTACATTATTGTAAAGTTTCGTTGAAATCCATTGAATAGTTTTTGCGTAAAACAGTCAAAATTGCTTTATTCAGTAAAATCACAAGGATCATTTAGAATCGTCTTACATACTAGGTGATTATAAGTGCCAGTTCCACGCGACCAGAGCCTAGAAGAACGGACAAGAAACTTACGGCCTGGTTCCTACCGTTTTTATATATGATCCTTCTTACAAAGAATTACTATTTAACTAAATTAAGTACTGAAGTTCCAGTACGGTGTCAATTTAGTAACACACATACATCCATCCATCCATTCATACAAACATTCGCGTTTATGATGTTTAGAATAAATTAAGTTATTAATGTAAGGAAATGTATAAGCTTCTTTTGATTTGCATTATTTTTAATTTTCAGAAACTACCGAGAGAATACCAGTCAAAAATGGATCGCAGCCTAAAATAACAAGTGTGATTGTATACATTGCGTATTTGTTTACGTTTGTATTGTTATTTTGTAATTAACGCTACGCAATGACATTTAAACTTATGTAAGCGTGATCAAAAGTTATTTAACTAAGCACAAATGGTAATATTGTGCTTCGAAGCACAATTTAAGTGTTCCGTTTTTAGTACGTCCACTAAAGCTATGTTATGGATGCCATGATAGTTATGATAAACAAATGTATCTCTTACCATTTTTATAAAACACTTATGGATCTGCATTGAATTAGTTATTAGCAATTAGTACATAAGATTAAATTATTGAGCAATCTGATTATTCACCTGATGTTAGGCGAGTTCCTCTTCATATAGAAATGTATAGTCACACAGACAAAGGTACATACGTGCTTTACTAATTAATTATTATTTACCGATAAAAAGCGTTGTTTAAATAAAAATCGCGGTTAAACCAAAGCTACTGTATAAATTATCTGAATGTTTTTAGATTCGTTTTTGAAGTGTTTAGATTTGTTAGAAGCACTAAGCGCTAAGTTTAGATTGAAAGCTATTATTTCTTTAAGTCTATTTAAAAATACATATAATAATATTACATCAAACTTTTCCACTACGAGCATTTTTTTTATTTTATTTCGGTCTGTGAAGAATGTGATATTTTAGGAAAACCACATTAAAAATAGTTTTTAAACAAGTTGATTTACATATTATTTTGAAGATCTACATGATTACAGATTTACAAAAACAAAATTTGTAACAAACATACATTTAAGTCGTCTGTTTTATAATTATACATAAATATATTATAGTCAATAATTATAATATAGTTAATTTCGGATTTCTATTGGTATATTATCATAGTTTTTTTAATAAGAAGTCAAAAGACGTACCTTTCTTGGTCGTATCCTTTGATGTGCTGGCATCCTGGTCCACATTAGGTCCAATCTCCTCCATGATGACCTTCATGGCTCCAGCTCTTGGCAAGGATACGTACTCCAGCTTGGGAAGATTGTTTTTTTCTGCAAACCTGTATTGATAAACATATTTTTAGTTTCCTTTGTAGATGTGGAAGAATATCATCATCATCAACCTATATCAGTCCACTGCTGGACGTAGGTCTCTCCCAAGACGCGCCAGTGAGCCCGGTCTTCGGCTCTTCTCATGTTGTGTTTGCCAGCTACACTCCGCAGATCCTACACTAAGCTTGCCTCAACGTGGTCTCTACTCTGATATCCGTTTGCTCCAACGGGTTGCAAGTTAAAAGAATATAGAACATATCTTATAAAATATGTTAGAAACTTGAAATAATATATTTGTTTAAGTAGATCCTCTCGAATAGATAAATTAATTTCTAAGATTGTTATCTAAGCGCAGTTTCTTGTTTCTACTAACTAACAAAATAACCTATAAAAATTAACTTGTAAGTAGATCACGTCACAAAACAGTACGTTGGCCACCACACAAAATACAAACATAATTATGGGGTACCCCGCTCGTTACGACTCAGAAAACCCAAGTCATTTATGACACAGATTAATCTTGAAGTAGTCGTTTTAAACCAAAATAATTATTGTTGCTAGGTAATACCGGTTTGAATAGTAAAAATACGCATGAATTTTTACTTTTAAACCGGATCTTTGTAGTGTTTCCGGAGTTAATTGAACTACGCTAATTCTCCAGGGCATGTTATTTAGAAAATGTAAGTATTAGAAGAAATATAGCTTATTTTATTTTTATGATTATAAAATATGTAGATTTCTTTTTTTATAGTTATATTTTGCGACAAAGTTGGCTACTTGTATAATCCCGCACAGTGGAGTATTGGGTTTGTTCCCTGGGTAGATGAAATAGGCTCTACTTCAAGGATACTTCTTCTTCTTGCATATAAATAATTCACAACAACTTCAAAATAAATTTGAGTAGAACTTTGCTACTCCCATCCCCTTGTCTGTACGTAGGATACTAATGAAGGCCCTAGGTTTTAGCAAAATCAATACTTTGGTTTGATTCTCGAAACGCGAGATCGAATAAGATCCAATATATTATAATTATGAATGTCCCAAGTAGTGCTGTAGAGTTGGAAAACATCTATCAAAATTTATCTGCTAGAAATAATTGTAGCATCGACGCGATAAGGAGATAGAGAAGAAGAGATAGATATTTGGCACACAGCACAGAAAAACAGGCGTAGAATCTCCTTATAAAAATATTGAATAATATATTTTAGATACAGTTATTAACTGACCTTTGGCTGACCTCTCTCCTTTTGTGCAGGAAGCCACCTTCAGGGAACAGCACCATGAACTGTCGGCTCAGCGGCATGTAGTATCTATGAATGTGTTGGCGTAACTCCTCGAGAGATTGCTCTCTCTTTGATTTACCCTGAAAAAGAGAGATCGAATTAAACTAAAAGATTACACTTGAAAAGAGATTGGGTATTTTGGGCCAACTCAAAATATAATATCCCGCAGGGTTGCCACATAGTTGCCACGTTTGAAATGGCTTCAGGAAATTTTTTTCAGAATATCTCATTACGGAACGGATTTTTTTTGTAAATATAATGAAATGTAGGCCAGAAGATGCTCTTTCTAACGTTGTATGTGGCAACCCTGACCTAAGCGAAAATTTTCTTTAGTCATGTACCTACTACTCCATATAAAATTGCGCATTCTTTTGTATTTGATTCTTAACTATGAAGCTCTGATGATATCTTCTCTTTTTTGTGGCTTCTTTTAATCAAAATTCTCTTAATTTAATGTCTCGCTCTCTCTTTTGTCCCACTGTGGTTGATCTACGAGAGTTCATGTAACATAACGACGACAGTATTTTATTACAAAACTTTGATTAGATGTGTCTTGTTTGATTAAACCACGATGCTGATAAGCTCAGGATATCGACTTATTTACAGCATTTTTATGAGGGTTGATGGTCTGATACGCTTCGACCAGTAGCTCTACCATGAGTTTTTACTATACTATATATACAATACTCGCTAGCGTCTGTACAAATGTATGAAGATTTGTACAGCGCCTCTAGCGGATAGTTGAGTACTAAAATTCGTAATACTAATATGTGTTTACGTAACTACTGTAGTAAAGTCAGGCGATTTAACTGTGACAACTCATGGTAGAGGTACAGGACTCTCCATTAGTAGTGAACGTGTAGAATCGAACTTCATCAGGTGATCCAAGTTGATAAAGAATTTAGGCAGACGTAAACATTTTGATTTTTGTTCAATTGATGTTTCCGTATTATACAAAATGATGTGTTAAATAATGATGTCTTAGAAATAAATCATACATGTTATATAAATATATCAATTTTGACAGGCGTCATAGCTCAGTTGGTAGTAGCTCTGCCCATGCTGTGAGTCGTGAGTTTGATCCCCATCCAGAGCAAATGTTTGTGTGATGAACATTAATATTTGTTCTGTCTAGGTGTTACAATGTATTCTCTGTATGTATTTAATCCGCATTTTCGCGCAGACGTCGTTGTTGCAGTGTTTATGCTTATTTTAGTAAATAGCGTATTATATAACCGGTTCACACACAATAACTTGATTTCCTTGAGATTCTTACGACCATAGTAATGCATTTATTAGTACTAAGCTTTTAAATAATTAATATTTCTTTGTCTCAGTGCTATAATATTTTTACAAAATGTCTACAAACTCATTAGTTTATAATCAACTTTCTAAAAATAAACATTAATTCATTACGTTTCTCAACTCCATTATATTTCTTTGTGGTGGCTTATATTTTATTTCCTAATGGATCAATTTTATTGATTCCCCTTTTTTAGTTTATTACTAAATTAATGGGTACCGGAGGTCCGGAAGGCGACGGCCGAAGAGGCGTTGGAAGGATGATCTGGACGCCCAGGAGAGGTGGATTGGTGGAATGTCGCCAAAGATCGGGATAAGTGGAAGGCTTTGGGGTAGACCTTTGCCCAGCAGTGAAACAGTAATGGTTTAAAAAAAATACATTTATAATCTAGGTTCGTACGCTCCGTTTTGATTCGTACGGCAAGCTTTAATACTAGCAATCTTGAGGTATTGCTGTTCAATAAAAGTAGGTGTTAATATTTTGGTTTACAAGCACGGTGCCAATTCAAAACTATTATAGCAATAATCTTATGCGCTTGCTACAAGTATTTGAATAAATGTTTGTATGTTCTGCAAATATTTATTCTGGGTGTTCTGGGTATTTATATGTATATAATAAAAAATATCTATCTATGTAATGTTATTGTATGTCAGTCTTCTAGTACCTATAACACAAGCTCTGCTTAGCTTGGGGCTAGATGATGTTGTGTGGATTGTCCAGCATTATTTATTTACTTATTTATTTACTTAGTAGAGTAGGCATTTATGTATCATAGAAGTAGTCACACTTCTCAAATATTTACATTATTAGATCTACACCCTCAAAAAAGAATATTTGATACCACATAAGTAATATACACGCAATGCTTAGAAAAAAAAACTGATTCATTCGAAACAAAAACTCATGGGCATTTTGACATTAACCTAGTTTAAAGACTGAAAATAAAATAATTGTAAAGCTAATTTACGATGAAGAAGACATAATGAACTGTTATCTAAAACTTATGTAGAAGTAAGTAATTATACAATTTTGTTCAATAGGTAGTAGATACCAACAAAAAATATATTTATTATATTTACAACTTGTTTTTCTTTTTATAACACGCCACACCATCTTTCTGCACATCTAGGAAGACTGGCAGACAATGCTCTTAGCATTAAGCCCTCCTAGCACTAACGCTATGTGTGAAATTTTTACATTAAAAAAAAATACTTGTACGTACTTATAAACACTAATGATTGAAAGATTTCAAAATTCAAATAATCTAGACTTAAAGTTACTCTGATAAGCACATAAAAGCAGTATGTGCGTTCAAGTAAAAACTTGAGAATGATTAGCAATTATAGTAAAAGTTCCGAGTATCGTTTCCTTGGTAGTTCGACGCACGCCCGACTGAGCGCGCTCCGTGAGCAAGATCACGATTAGCTGCGTTTCCATTATACACCGAATTAAGAAGAATACAACTATATTTATTTTGAATAAGGATATTGGGCAGGTCATGTTTGCCGCATGGACTCCCGAAAAACTTGAGAATGATTAGCAATTATAGTAAAAGTTCCGAGTATCGTTTCCTTGGTAGTTCGACGCACGCCCGACTGAGCGCGCTCCGTGAGCAAGATCACGATTAGCTGCGTTTCCATTATACACCGAATTAAGAAGAATACAACTATATTTATTTTGAATAAGGATATTGGGCAGGTCATGTTTGCCGCATGGACTCCCGAAAATGGGCTAAAGACGTTACACCATGGATGTCTGAAGATGGAAGAAGGCGTCGAGGCCGACCAAGGGGAATGGCGGGACGACCTAGACACTTTCGAGATCAATTGGTGGAAAAAAGCGGAGAAACGAGTGGAAGGACTTGGGGGAAACCTTTTTTCAGCAGTGGGACGAGATAGGTAAGAGAAAAAAAAAGGATATTAAAAATAAAGAAATAAAATAGAAACCAGAGAATAAAATAAACCACATTGGTGCTACACTCACTAGAGTACAGCCCCGCGCGCCACTTGGATCTCCTAAAAGATCTGCTTATAGACATCAGGCTGATCGCAGATGAAACTATCACAAAATAAATAAAATAATTGGAATTAAGAAAAATAGATACTTAGATAACTCTTTATTACATACCACACACATACACAGGCATCACAATTAGCGACCTTATCGCAGAGAGCAATCTCTTTCAGGCAAAGGAAGAATAACTAATTGAAAAATCATTACCTATTTCATCAAAAAAAAACGTAACAATCAATTTGAATAAATAATTATTTAATAAAACAAGTTTAATTTTTTAAGCTTATATCGTGATGTACCTTCTCTTTATTTTCAAATATGCTTTTTAACCTTTCAGGTTAAATAGACTTTACACCAACGTCTATATAATTTTACAAATAATTTTTTGAAGACATGCTACCAGTGCAAAAGCACTAATTTGCAAACAAAAAGTGTACACGACTTTATCGGATGCCAATGGAAACAAGCCAACTGAACCGGCGGTCGTTAGTGTTTTCAAAAGTCCTACCGATCTATCCGATCGCAGGGATCGCTAGAGCGGTCATTGACCTCATGGGAAGCTCGAGCTGGGTCCTTATTGTGACTTGATTATGCATACGAGCGCACTTCTTACGAGTTTTATATTCAAGTCTCGGGAAAAGGGATCGGAACCTATACCTATTTTGTCGCAAGAAAAGGAATCTACTTTTTCATGATAATCCTCTTATCACTTTGTGAGGCTTGAAAAACCTAATTTCAAGCCTCGTATGATTCGAGGCTTGATATCAGTTTTTCAAGTCTTGTCTTCACAAGATAAAATGCGTAGAAGACTGACCTACGATTTGTTACTCATTTGGTTTAGAAATAGATTTTCAGATCTGTAAACAAATTGATTTAGTCAATGCTTTTTATGTAGGTAATATTTTTTATCATAATTTATAAAAAGTTATCATAAATAATCGGAAATGTAAACTAAATGTGTTTACGTGTGCACGTCCCCTAGAATGCTCCCCTAATTACCTGCGGCCAAGTTTCCCCCATTCTCCCCTAATCGCAAATGTGGCTTTGACCTCAGAAATTAAAAAAACCTCAGTTCGGTTTTCGGGAACTCGGTTATCAAATATTTTTTTAATTTTGTTTTCAATATATCTCGCTATAATATCTTCACCGGCTTTAAATACTTCACATGAAGTATATTCCAAAATTAATACATTTTTGATAAATATAATGCACACTAATATTTAAGGAAATATTAGCAATAAAGTTTTTATAATACAAAGTTTACTAAGTTTTATACTAGATGGCGTTGCGATCGGCGTTATGTCCATAATTTTTTATCTATACGTATTTAGAGTCTGTATCAAATCCACCAGACGAGGGTCGCATCAAAATAAAATAAAATCTCATTAAATCGAGGGATTTTTATCATAAAAACATGCAATACAGACACCCCTATAACTTTTACAAACTTATTTTTATCCTACAGAGATGTTGCGGTTCCAAAACGAAATGTGTAGGATAATGCGATGTACTTTAACGTATGTTATGTTAGTGAGGGGAAAAGTAATGTGTATTAAAGTTACATATCGATAATTTGTTTTGAAATAATATATCTTTATTTTATTTCTTACTAATTTTGAATCCCCATTAACAACCTAAAATATATTTAAATTCGCTTCTACTAAAATACTATTACTTTTTACGATAAGCAATAAATCATCAATAAAGGTTTATATTGAGTTAATTTCTAATCAGCAAATTAATCTAATTCTGTAAATACTGAATTTAATTAGTTAAATTATGAATTTCACAGTGCCAATCTTTTATCTATATCAGTTAAGAAAATGATAGTAGATATTCAATCGCAATAAGTTAATTAATTTACCTATAACTCATTTACTGATTGTTTACAAAAAAATATTATCAAAAATTCATCGACATTATGTAAAGACATCACTAGTCCAAAACTCCACACAGATCCGCTCAACGGAACCGCATAACTCGATTCCCGATTTTAATTGTCGTGTTCAGATCACAGGCTCTTGAGCAATCCTTTGTCGAGTTCGTAACAAGGGTGCATACATACACGGAATAACTTATAGTACTACACACCGAAGTTCACTAAAAATACTGTGTCTTGTACCGAGCACGTCCATTGAGAAATTGCCTTATGCCACGTAAATTTAATTTGACAAGAGAAAGAGACCCGTACTAAACATGTCTTGAGGATGTGCTTTGCAAGGCATGGCATTAAACATTAAAAACACGACAAGCAGTTATAACGAGCTTAAAACTATGTCACAATAAATAAAACTGTTAAAGCTCATTAAAACTTATTTATGAGTAAAAATAAAAGCTTCTTATCTAAAGCAGTTGTTTTTCGCAATTGAATTTTGGTGTAGCTTTTTTAATAAACCCACTTTGTGTACGGTAAATAACTCACTACTGTGTAAATCGGTTTAGCTATTAAATTACTATAACAACATCTCTAGTGATGTAGCAATTTGATACTAATCTCCGTGCAATAAAGCTGGTTTTGAGATGAAAGTAGTCTGGAGTGGCGTTGAGCATAGGTGCTTCGATCAGCGGTGAGGCAATTATGAGTTCCTGAGTTTTCAGACAGTTCGACGTTTGATTTCGAGAGAGTTCTCGAACTTTCCATTCAACGGCTTCTGTCTGCGAGGGTATAAAGTAACCAGTGTTTATTTATACACTATCACTGTTTATTTCTCATTTTTTTTCAAATTTCAAATTTTCAAGTTATCAAATATTTCGTTTTAGTTTACATTTAGTAAATACATTTTAGGCGCATTTATGTTAGCAAATGATATTGCAAAAAATGAAGTGTAACAAAAGTTATCATTCAAAAAATATGAACTATCATCAAGTCCACTGATTTTTGTCGTAACTAGATGAGTTACAGAGCGTTAGCTCACTTTTTACTCATGTTAAACTTGGGCCATTTATTTTAAGATACTGAAGTTGACTGAACATATCTATTTCTTATCAAATGATGCAATTTTAAGCCTTTTCCGTCTTCTTATTTTTTATATTTATATAATGTGGTTTGTCCGTCAGATTGTCTCATCAGATCATCATCATCATCTACAGCCTGACCTGACCCACTGCTGGGTATAGGCCTCTCTTTGCTTTTTCCATTCCTGCATTCTCTGACTAATCAGATAGTATATATTAGTTATAATCAAATTAAGGCAAACCTAATAGTGCTAGAAAAATCTACTTCCAACTATCAACTACATCATTGGAACCAAGGAATGTCAGAGTCAGACATACATTTAACATTTTTATGATCATTCCAAGCTTTGGTACCGAAAAGGATGTAACAAAATATTTCCGTTCAAAAACCTAATCCGGGGATCAAAGACAAACTCGGGACGCAGAATACCCAAACCCGAAAATTCCCAAAATATATCCCACATAATTATTGCGGTACACAATTCGCGTAAGACAGTAGCTCTACCATGAGTTTTTACTATACTATACAATACTCGCTAGCGTCTGTAGTTAAAAAAATGTATGAAGATTTGTTCAGCGCCTCTAGCGGATAGTTGGTTACTAAAATTCGTAATACTAATATTTACGTAACTATTGTAGTAAAGTCAGGCGATTTTACTGTGACAACTCATGGTAGAGGTACTGATACAGATACGTATTCGCTCCAAATAATCTTTGTAATGCAAATTAGAGTTAAAAGTTGTAAAGCGTGCTCGTCGCCCGTGTGCTCGCGGGTTCCGCATAGCCGCAGACTGGGAAATTACGGTTGAAACGTGTTCTACCTATGTAAGCTACATAACTTGAATGGGATTCAGATTGTGAAACATTTTGAATGTAATGCTTTAAATTTTAACGGTTTGTTACAATTCAAACGATGAGTGTACCTATACTGTAGTATTGTACAATCTAAAATCGACGTTGCGTCGCCTAAAAAGCGTTGGTGAGATGATTCAAACTACTATAATATTGTAATACCCTTTAAACAGGGTTCATATGCGACACAAAAGTACATTATTAACATAAATTATATGTACTATCATATGACAAGAATAAATGAATTGAGTATCTAGACGATTTTGAAAAGAGATGGTGGTAAGAACCAAAAAAAAGAGATAAATTGAGGAATTCGGGGGAGATATGCCCAGCAGTGGGACGAAAAAAGTTAAGAAAAATATACCCTAAAAAAATGAACGCTAAAAGATTTTGATTACTTATTTAATAATCTCACATTGGATACAAATTATAACGATGATTGAATAAGAATTCTTCATGAGTTTCATGACTGATTACCGCTTTGGGAAATCAATACAAAACTTGCATTCTGATAAGATTTATTTATTCGCATTATTATGATTTGTTTATTATGTATTATAGGTATATATAAGTACTTTATTATAATATAGTTAAAAAAAGTACATTTAATCGGTCCAATTTTTTTCTTTCAAACGAAGGTATTTTAAAATGATGAATAAGTTAGGTTTGTTCACACACATTATGAATATAAAAATATGTTAATAAATAATAATACAATTAAATAACATTCTCAAGCAGTTACCACATACAATGTTACACTCTAATTAACGAAGCGTACAAAACAATGAACTAAACGACGCGTGCGCATAGCACGTGTCGTGTGAACCGACCCTTATATCCGGCCACAGAATAGCTGATGTAGAAGGGCCTTTTTTAATGAATCCTTATAATATAGCAGCATATGTTGTCAAATGACTTAATTTAATTATAGTACTATTTTAGGCAACTATCCTATTTAGTTATGAGGTATTATTAGAAAAGTATCAGCCTACATCTTTGCATAATTTTGAAACTCCAACAATATTTGTATACATAAAAAAATGTGAAATAAGACCATCTATACGTAGAATACATAGTGACACCCAGAAATAGAACAAATACAAAAACATTTGCTCTAAGTGGGAATGGAACCCATAATTATATTTTGATTAAAAGTTACAAAACCTATTAAATGGAAGTTACCGCAAAACTAATATTGCCACTTCTCAGCCAGTATCAGGTTAAAAGTGTCGTAAAAAATAAGCTTCAAAGGATCTCCCCAACTTCCCCTTTCGCAGGAAATGGAGGACTCTAACTTCTCCCCAATTTGTTGGAGTTTTGGTTCGGTTTGAGGAAATTAACCGAAGACTTTTGCATCTTAGTTTTTGCGGCTGTCAAATACTTGGACGTGGTTTTTAGATTAGTTGGTTTGATAAAATACATTATTATTATATTGGGTGTAATTAACCTTTTATTTTTTTGTTTGTTACCTTAGAGTCTAAACATATTTTGACGGTCTAAGGCTGAGACCGTCAAAATATGTTGCCAGTATCATATATTTTTTTGAGTTAATTGCTGTCACAAATGTATTTAACATTTTTGAAAGAACGTTGCACAAATTAATCAAGTCATCAAGATGGTTGTCATGTAGCATAGTGCATAGACTTTTAGATCTGTCAAAAAATGACATAAAAAGTGTCAAATATCATTAAGCAAATGAAGTGACAGGCATTCCACCAGTATCATACGAAGCCAGTGACACTTAACACCGAAGCCCTATATTCCCCAATTTAACGTACCTACCTACCCGCGTCATTTGCTGTGTTTTTAATACTTATCAATACAAGCATAAATAAGATAGATAAACTTTTTATTGTACACAAAGAATCACATAAAATAATAACAACATTCAGTACAATCGGCAATTTTATTGCTAAAAGCAATCTCTTCTAGACAAATATAGTTAGTTAATTATATGCCTTATATGTAGTTGTTTTCATTTAATATTATAAAGATACTTATTTATCTATATAAAACAAATTAAAATTTAATTGAAATTCCGATGAGAAATCGGCACGTAGTACTGATACTTAAATAAAAAAACCTAAACTATGTAAGTAAATACATAATATTTAATAACTTACATTTTTTAATTGGATTCCTGTAAAATACAGATTCGTTTATTTATTTGCAATCAACGATATTAAAATCTGTTGGTTGGAGTGCACGGTTCACTCATCAATATAATTACTTAAATACTCCTCCCACATATTTACCATCCCATCATATCGAATAAAGCATTCATGAGCGAATATTTTAATATTGAGTTTGAAAGGAATTAATTTCATAATAATTATTATCATATCAGTTTGCATCCAGTCGAAGCGCGGGGATAATGAGAAAAACGTATGTGCGTTTACACGAATCAAGTTACTAAACTCGAAAAATATTGATATCTAAGCAGTAAAACTAAAAGTCTAAGTTTTATTCGAACGAGTCTTGAAAACTAAAACGGAAATTTCTAGGCGCGAAACGATTTAGACCCGGAATTTTGCTAGCTTAAATTGTGTTTTGGTTTTCAAAACTTATGAAATTCTGCGTACTCTAGCCTGCCAAACGTCTCTCGTCTAGAAAATAGTTCTGAATAAATGAATGTTATTTACGGATATACGGAGTAGCCAATTGTTTGTACGTATTTTTTTTTAGCATCGCAAATAAGTGCATGACGACACGAAAGTGACTAAATTAACTAGTAAGGTCAGTAACTGGTCACTAGCATCGTGCAAACACACCATAACCACTTACGGTCAGTGCACATAAACAGTACACGTACACGATTTAAAACGATGCAGCGTATGAAATAAACAGTAAATAATATTGAAAAAAAAACTTGGTATTCAATAAGTTTAAATATTAAAGGCTTGCTAGAAATTAACATCTAGAATTTTTCTACTCTTATTTTTATTATTTATATATTTTTATTAAATAGGACACCCAATATACTTATCTCACTAGGTCTTTTTGGGCATTATTGTTTCTTTAAGGCAATTCTAAATGATATTTATAATTTGATCTAAATGATCCCTGTGATTTTTAATTAATAGATAAATAATAAATAACTATGCATCAACTAAAATTTAGTAAAGTTCTTTTAGATTAGTACTTAGTGAACATACGAATACTTGATACGTATCTACTACCTATTCCCGTTCAATTTTGAAAGTCCAGCCAGCCGCCTAAACATTTGGGTATTTTGTCCACGCAATCGGTAAAACTATCGATACCAATATCGATATTCAATTCACTGCAATTTGTAGATGCGAATAGCTGTTTGGAGTATCGAATGGCGATTCGAATCACTCGATTGTACTTTGATGATCGTATCGATTAGACAAATCCGTGCACGTGGATTTGACTTTGTCATACAGTAATTGCTTTTAGGGTGATTGAAATGAATTAAGTTATTGATTTTCAATGAAAAACTATAAACTAAATTTGCATACTTAAGCTAAGTTGTTTAATCGATGCAAAACATTTTTGAGCAGCATCCTAGTTCCAATGGTAAACATTTTGTTAGTTTGACACTAGATGGCGTTGTGCGTATCATTGTTATTTATTAGCAATCTTTATTAAATACTTTTAGCGTCACTTGTAATTGAAAGAAATTTGTTACTACTGACTAAACTAAAATACCTACTAGTAACTTTTATATCTAGCTTAGAGTAATAAAACACAAAAAAAAAAACTTGTCAGTAACTTGCAACACATCTTTGGCCACGACCATAACTTGTTCCTGGCAACTTTATAAACATTAATCGACAGTATAAATAGACAGTTTTCAAGGCAAATAAATGTGACAATCTTAAACGCATCGAAACAATGACGTATTTGAGATACATTGCGCGTCAACATCAACTTAATTGTCGCATGTTGCAGCGGTAGCGCGCAGTATGTCTTAAATACGTTACGTTTACGATCGTCCCATTCAGTCCTCAGACTACCGTATATTTGGTACAATCTCGCTAGCTGTTTGATAATATCAAAACTCATGCTAGCCTGTTTTTTCCAAATACAAATTGCATGATTACGAGCAAGAAGGAATGACCACAGCATGACCAGCAGATGTTTGACGAGGGTCCATGCTCATTAGTTCACGGGTGGGCGATACTCTCCCTTAATTAAGGGGAGGCTGATTAATACGTTTTCATTTTATTGGGATGTATCGTGTAGGTAAAGCCCACGGTTCGTTGCTCACGATATAAACGTAAATTCAGTTCAAGAAACAAAAATAAATAAAAAAATAAAATACATTCCCCAAAAGCAACTGTCAACATTCCGTTTTCCCCGTAAATGCAACTACTCCCAAACTTTCAATAGGCGCTCATGCAATTCAATAGACCACTCCGAATTACCGAATACGTTGACTGTCGACGAAAAAAAAAACCAGACAGCATCCGACTCAGTTGAACCGCGTCTCCTCCACTCCTGCAATGTTTTTGTTCAGCGTCGGGAGGTCAAGTGTATCTGGTTGATTTACAGGGAGGGATCCAGTAACAATATCGCAATTTATCAAACGAGCTACATTGTGACTCCCCTCTTACCTGTCTCTGCTTTCATCTACATAGGATGTGACAGGGTCAGCGTTAGGAAATTGCTGATTTATTCAGTGAGATTATTTTGGATGATGCTTCAGAACTAAATGTGTTTACGAGACGTATTTGTGTTTCACATGTTTATTTTATCGTATAGGATACGTACCTATTATTTGTTATTTATTGAAGAGTTTTTTAGAAACGTCTATTTCCGAGTGTACCTACATTAATTTGAAATCCAAATAATTAAAAAGCAAAATACAGGATCATTTTTCTAAACGTTTTATAATTTCAAACTAAGATGGTTTCTGATAACAATTATCTAGTAATAGTTGTGCTATCTACATTTGCAAAGGCCTGCAAATAACTTTTTTTATTATGTTTTTATAAATATGAACATTTGATATATTAGTCGTGAGCTTTTATAAAAGTTTTATATGTGTTCCTACAGAAATATATAAACTTTAAACTTAACTGTATTTTGCTCACTATACACATTATTACATGTAATTTTTGTAAATACTGAAATAGTGAGCTTGTTTGGGAATAAAATTATTATAAGGCTATTTTTTTACACGTAACACAAAACCAAAAAATCATAGGTATTTTGGCTCGACATTGTTTGTTCTCAGCTAACACCAAGGAATCTGTGACGTCTATCGCCGCTTATATTAATCTAGCTGACTCGTGCCCACTTCGTTGGGCATAATTCGACCGTTTTTTCTCCGATTCACTTTGCAAAACGGACTACCACGTAAAAGTCTTTTTATTTTTCGGTTTTTTATATAACCTATGATACTCAGCAATAATGTGGCTTTATATTGGTGAAAGAATTTTTAAAATCGGTTCAGTAGATCCCGAGATTACCCTTTACAATTTAACAAACACACAAACTTTACTTCTTTATAATATTAGTCTAGATTAAAAGTGGTGACATTCTCCAAGGCGTACGTGATTGTTCGCACTCCGACCCTCCCTGCAGTAAATGCACGCCAAAATGCTTGCAGGCGATGTTTTTTTTATTAAATTTTTCGCGAACTCCACCCTGAATCAAAATTAATTTCGGCGTGTTTTCCGTCTCCGTATTTACACAATTTACTGACGCTTAGTGCTTTAAATTATATAAAAAGTTTAATTAAACAATGAGCAGACTACTGTTGGCATAATTTTATTTCATAAGTTAAGTTGGCGAGCAGAAATTTTCATTATCTAAATTCTGACTTTTAGCAATGTTTAAAAACTGTTTTGAACTTAAATGGAAATTTCAAATTAAAGTCTATCAAATATACGAATGGAATAGAAAAAAATAATGATACAAATTGCAATTGTGAAACAAATAAGCTATAAGAGACGACGATATTACAAAAGGAAGGTATAAAAACGAGGTTTCAATAATAAATTATCAAAGGAGGGCCAAGGAGCCTCCCTTGTGGGACCCCAGAGACCGACACCTCCCGGCGTCTTCCTTATTGTGTGTACTTTACCGTACTATTTGGTGCAAGTCAAAGGATTATCTACAGTTATCTTAAAATAATTTGTAATTAGTTTAAAAATAAGCTTCGTGATCTGCCGTGAAACCAAAACGGAAAAAATCTGCCGTATACAGAATTCCCAGTGCATGTTTTGAATTTTTCTGTGATTATTCAGAAGTGAATTTAGAAACAATAGCAGCCTGGAACATTCAGTCTCATGTCACATCTGAGACAACTAATCAAAAGCGATATGTATGACGTTTTTCAAAGTAGAGAGTTGATGTTTTAGTTAAATATGGTGTTAAATAAGTCTAAGTAACATATGCTAAAAATCATTATAAGTACATTTGTTATGAAAATCAAACACAGATGTAACATTCAGTAAAGAAGTTATCTATCTAATAAAGACTTTCGGTCTATCTTATAAAAAGTTAGCGCAGACTTGAAGTATTGACTACCATACGTAATGATGGCTTAAAGTCAACGCTAACTTTTTATAAGATAGAGGGTTTGAGTTTATGACTTGTACCAAGCGTAAATACGCGTTCACGCAACTC
Source organism: Ecliptopera silaceata (assembly GCA_932527185.1). Taxonomy (NCBI): domain Eukaryota; kingdom Metazoa; phylum Arthropoda; class Insecta; order Lepidoptera; family Geometridae; genus Ecliptopera; species Ecliptopera silaceata. The sequence continues at coordinate 1,285,696 of OW052205.1, read as the reverse complement.
CGCTACAAATTAGCGTTGGAAACACGAACGAGACAAAGGAAATGCCCCCGGGCGGTGCGTAATCAGCATCATGTGGACCCGCGATTGTGACTGATTGCAATCACATCATATTAACAAAGTCATATTATAGATTTTCACTGTGAAACTAGAGAATGTATCATTTATAACTTCATTATGTTGCATTTAAACGTCAGTAAAATAATTAATAAAATATTCACGGACAATTCACACATTACACTCTAGTCCTAAATTAAGCAAGCTGATAGAATACTTTTATATTTTTTTCTGTAAATACTAATAAATACATAGTAACACCTAAACACAAAATAAATATTTATGTTCATCACACAAATATTTGCTTTGGGAGGGAATCAAACCCACGACCCACAGCATGGAAGGCAAAGCTACTACCAACTGAGCGTGACGCCTGTCTACTAAGTTAAATTAACACCGCACTGGAACACATTTGATTGTAATTCTTTTTTATCTATCTATCTCATGTGAATATAGATAGATAGATACTATACTGTCCCTTGTTTAAAACAACTATTAGTTACATACACTAGAACTAGATGAATTAGTGTGTCATAAAGCCATACCATCAAACTAGATTGGATCATTTAATTTGTTTGTTTTTACACGATAAAAAAATTACAAATTGGATAGTGTAAAGCTCACCTTAAAAAAACATTACCTTAAGTAATTTCGTAAGCTTTCAATTCATCGATACGTAAGTATTAATTGTTTTTCTTTTCTTACTTGTTCTAGGTATTTTCATTATCTAGGTATTTTATTTTCTGCTATTAATATTATATTATCGTTTATTTGAAAATTCCTGGTTATGATCGCAAGGTATTCCTGTTATTTAGCGCTCCAGCCACCGTTTCTATTAAGATGAAGCAGGTGCGGATTCCGAACTGACGGGAGAAGAGGGGAGGGGCAAACATTTAAATCGATTGTTTAAATTTGCTAAAATAGAAACTTTTAAATGTAAATACTACTTACAGTAAATATTACTTTAAACTCAATATTTATTTATTTATTTATTTATTTATTTATTGAACATAAGTACATACATATTTTTGGTTAATAATGCCTTTAAGCCTATGTTAGGTTTGTCTAGGCACTAAGTTCTCATATAATTAAACAGAGCAATAAATATGATACACATTGTTGACTGATAAAGTAGCCGAGCGGCGAGCGCGCGCGCCTCCCGCCGGCCGAGGACGAGCGGCGGGGGGCGCGGGGGGCGCGGGGGGCGCGGGCGCCGAGACCGGCCGACCGGTTGTTGTTTACATGCGCTCAACTTACTATTTAAAGGATGCTCCATTTCATGTGTTTACTTGAAAATTATTTTTATAAAAATTTTGCAACGTATATTTTATATTATTCTGAGTGATTTTATTTTTAATTACTAATGGCAATTTATTAATAAGATGAGGAATCAAATATTGTGAAGTTCTCATACCGTAAACATTACTAAATCTTGGTTTTATAAGTTTTTTCAAAGTGATGCTTCTAGTAGTAACCTTATGAGTATTAGGTACTTGAATTTCTTTCCGAAAGAATTGTTCACGAAGTAGGTTAAGCTCAACTTTTCTATGAATAGGTATAATACCACAATACTGAAAAAGCCCCATGGGGTCCCCTGAATATCTTTGTTTAATCTTAAGAGGAACCAAAAATTTAAGAAGTCTGTACTGAATATTATAAATTTGATCTAGATATGTTTTAAAAGTTCGACCATAACTACTTAGTCCATAAGACAATATACTTTCTACAAGTGTTTTATACATTGTTAACAAAACATTAAAAGGAACTTTACATTTAATTATATAAACTAAATAATAAACTGACTATAGTTTGTATAGCACAGACAATAATATAAATTAAACTAAAATTGAATGTACATAATAGTGCTTTTACACTATAGTTATGTCAATATAAAAATTCAGAGACATTTACATCGCACTCCAGTCGCAAACGAAATAATGCTTGTACTATGAGAACTAGATGCTGATATAATACTGTATAATCTGTACCATTGGAATCAACCCGATTTGTGTTCATCACACAAACATTTACTCTGGGTGGGAATCGAACGCACAACCCACAGCATGGAAGGCAGAATAAACCTCTTCAGCGTGATAATCTTTCCAACACGATGCTACAACAAAGTACAGTTGTAGCATCGACACGATAAGAAGAAGAAGAAGCGTGATAATAATGATGGACCCTTATAACCCGTCCTTGAATACACTCCCCACAGAAAATATTTAATAAAAACCGATTTTGCTTGAAGATTCTCAACGATTTTGCCGTCTTCAACCCGGAGTTATTGTTCGTAATAGCCGATGGGATTTTTTAGAGTTATTACGAGTTCATGAAACTGGAAAATATCCTCAATTTAGACGAAAGAGTCGTTTTTCATTTAAAGTAAATTTCTCTAATATTAGCTCTGCCTTCCACGCTGTGGGTCGTGGGTTCGATTCCCACCCGAGCAAATATTTGTTTGATGAACATAAATATTTGGTCTGTGTCTCGGTGTTACTATGTATTCTATGTATGTATTTACAAAAAAATGTATATAAATATTCTATCAGCAGTCTAGTTCACATAGTACAAGCTTTGCGCTTAGTTTGGGACTTGAGTGTTATGTGTGAATTGTCCGTGAATATTTATTTATTTAACTATTTTAAGTAGAGTCAAATCACTCAAACTCTCATCTTCAAACAAAGACAAAATCAAAACCAACAATAATTACCTTAAACATTGAGATGTGGGCCCTTCACGGATAAAAGGACTATTTCGTGGGACGTGAAATGTCCCCTTTGAGTCCAAGTCCAGTGGTCCTAAAGATCGACTGACAAATAAACAGAAGCGACACTCTGTAAATCTAACTAAAAAATCTGCTGATAACTGGGTTCATTTGCAGTCAAGTCAAAAATTAAAATACTTATGACCTGTAGCTCTACCATGAGTTTTTACTATACTATATTTACTATACTCGCTAGCGTCTGTAGTTAAAAAAATTTATGAAGATTTGTACAGCGCCTCTAGCGGATAGTTGGGTAGGTACTAAAATTCGTCATACTAATATTGACGTAACTACTGTAGTAAAGTCAGGCGATTTTACTGTGACAACTCATGGTAGAGGTACTGTAGTGATATAGTTAGGAATATGGAGGATAAAACATGAAACGTTATTACGTTATTAGCAAAGTATGTTTGTTTGTTATTTAGTTTTTTGAACTTGATCAGTATATAAAACTAATTACAGTATAAAAATACGAAAACCATGATACCGATTATATACAAATTTCTAGACTTGGCACAGTCCTAGATCGCGCAAGCGTTAAGTTATCACGGAGTTTGAACATAAGTGATACAACCGATTACTATCCATCGGTCCTCAGACCCCGAGTCAAAGCCAAGCCAGGTCGCTCGGCGTGGATGATCTTCCCTTTTCGTGGGACACCACACCTATATCCTCGCGTAGTGTTACTTGAATACGCCATTATTTTGACACGTTTGCGACAGTCACATTTTTAAGCTATTGCATAGCTTCTATTGCGGGTCTTGAACGTGGAGCCCGAATCCAAAAATTCCGTAACGAAAATACCGAACGAAAATAACCTAACACTGCGCATGCGTAATCCAGCAAAAAATGCTATGCAATAGCTTTAACGCGGCAATCCCCGAGTGCCACACATCATTTTTTTGTACGTTGTTTTATTTATTCGTGCTAGGTTAGTACCTACTCTATGACAGGTTCCCCGCTGACCCCTCAGCTTCTAAGGGCTACCTGCTGTAAAGTGCTACTTTTGGTAACTTGCTCCTGACGGGGGCTCTTTGTGTCCGTTTGGGGGATGTCTCGGTTTCCACTTGAATGAGTTTTGCCAGGAAATTAAGTGTGGAAAGAACTTTGCAGGGGAAAGAAAAATTGGACGAATTGAATAGTAAATGCTGAATTTGTGTTTTATATACAATGTAATATTCTACTTAATAAATATCTTTTAACTTTTATTTTAACTAAAATTGTAGGACTTTAGCAATTAATTTCATTTACACGGATTTTAATAAAATTATGGTGGGCGATATATTTCTGTTGCCATCTGCAAATATTAAATAAATATTTGAGATATAAATATATAGGAAGCAGGTATAAAAAAGAAATATTTAAATATCATAGGGACACTTCACAAGAGAATACATTTACTTCCTTCACAAATTCAAAGATTTAAGGATCGGTTTCATTACCTATAATTGACCCGGGCTTAAGCTCAAACTGGCAATCGAGCTGCAGTAATGTCAACTCTATTACCGAGACAATAAGGTTCCAGGTTGTGTAAAAACAGGTTGAAGAATAAATAATTTTGGAGACGGAATAAATAATGTAAAACTCTCTAAGTTCGCGGATGAGATTAATTTAAGCTTAATAGCCATCTTAGAGACTCTGAGGATTGCTTTAATAAAACTTTGCAAAAATTTAATCAAATTCAGTTGAATTCATTAAAAAAAATCATTGACAATTTACATCCCGAACTAAGCATAATTTTTGTTATAGAAAGAAAATTACTCACAGAAACTTATATTTTAATAAATTTAAATGTATTAATACAAACTACAATTAGTCTCGTTAACATCGATAAGGCCGCCCATTATGTAACCATTGTTCATGTTTTTTTGATATCTATAATTTCTTTTGTGAGTAAAAAAAGAGTTATCTATCTATGTAAACATTTAATTCATTATAGTTAATAGATATTTCTATACAGAAAATAGTACAAAAGGTATTGGATTTAAGAACTATAAATGACCCGTAAAACCTGAAGAAAATTCTAAATTAACAGAAATTAGATTCGTTTGATGAAAGAAACCAAAGTAACCCTTCCAAGCATTAAATCGTCCACCTTCGCTCTTCGTCTGAATAAGAAGCAGTCCTAGAACTTGTGTGGACTATGAAACAATAGGGTGTGGCTACACTGCTGGCAATAAGCGTGCAATATTGTCAAACTAGTATTGTCAAAATGAGTTATAATCCAAAAGTATTTGAATATTGTAATGTATTTATAAATAATTAAATATTCCCGAACAATTCACACATCACACTCTAGTCCCAAAATAAGCAAAGTTTGTACTATGGGAACTAGATTTGTAGCTTTACTACTACTACTCGATATGAGCGTTAGACTTGAAGTTGTAGCTGAACTGACTTGAAGTCACTTACTAAAAATCGTAGGTGTTTTTTTATCGCTTATGTAAAACAGCTCGCTTATGTTACCTAGAAAAATAATATACAAACCCCAATAATTATATTAAATCGCTAACCAAATACATATTTTATTTTAAAGTTTTCCATTTTTCACAAATCACAATAACTGTCACCAAGTGTCATAATGACAGTGACATCAGCTCACCGCTAGAAGTCAGACCACCGTACCACATCACTGGTACATAAAAGGCCCCACATTAAGACGCGGGTCACGTTCTGCCCGTTTTGAGTAGCTCCGACAATATTAGGGCGGAATACCGGGAGGTTTTTTAACTTATTATTGCCCTGAAAACCCATTTTTGTCTGTACGAGTAATAAAAAGGCTTTATTGGACAATTTTGGGACGCCTATTATACCGTCTTGGAATTTGCCCTTTGGATGTTATGGTGCAAGCTGAAGTGGCAATGGGCTGGCCACATATATAAGTACCGATTATTCTAGTTGCGTCGACGAACTTGCCAATTGAATACAAACTACTGCATATCCTTAGCATATTATGTTAAATTTTCGGACTTGCCTCTTACAACCTCTTTTAGGAATAAATAACGTATCACGAGAATACATAATGTCTGTCTTACACAAACATATAAATAGTTTGAAAATTATTTTAATTAAGAAGTCGTTTTTACACTTTACAGAAGGTTGCCCACCTGTACTTGTTTAATATTAATGAGTTTTGATGTAACACTAAAGTGATAATTTCACATTTTTAAGGTGAGTATCTTCTAAGAAAAAAAAGTACTATAATAAAAAAGTAGCTATATTCCATCAAATCTGTCACTTTCTTAACTTCTCCGACGATATTGTGGTTCGTAAACAGCTGCACAATTTTCCACCAGAACAGATGATTAATTAGACCAAGTCTTTGTGCATTCTTTCAAAGGAATTTATCCCCTTTTTCATATACGAATAAAGGTTAAAATTGCGTAATATGCGTTCTTTGATAGCTTGGATAAAAAAGGTAAAGCGATGTGATTGATCTCACCTGGATCTATAATATAGGTATTTTTTTATTGGATTACGGTCGCCGTTTGAGGAAAATATTTATAAATTATTATTGAAGTGGCTGGTGGCCGCAATTTCGTTTTACTATCGTTATGTCTAATAATATCTAAATATCTATCTATGTGTAATGTATTGTATTAAGTATGCCAGTCTTCTAGTACCCATAACACAAGCTCTGCTTAGCTTGGGGCTAAATGATGTTGTGTGGATTGTCCAGCATTATTTATTTATTTATGTTTTGGACTATTCGTGAATTATTTTGAGTTATTGCGTGAATGCGCAGTATCTTTATAAATAAAAGCCTGTGTGTTATTCTAATGTAAAATTTATATTAAATATGATTTTACAAAAGAAAAAAACTTATTTAGAAATCAGCAATACGCCATAAGTTTCCATAGTTGCAAATTTGCGTAGTTTAGGACTAGATCGCGTTGAAATTAATTTCGATCAATATTTATTTATTTTACAGGAAAATCTAAATGTGAATTTGGATTTCTCTATCGAAGCAAGTGTTTTTGAAAACAAATTTATTTATTTTTATTTTTTCATATTAGTTTTTTTCTATTATTTGTAGCTCAAACTGTAATTTTAAGTCTTTATTCTTTATAAAGTATTTATTCTTTATAAAGAATAGTCTTGTTTTTCTTAAAGACTTAAAATTTCAGTTTGAGCTAGTTTGAGCAGTCACTAGATTCGATTTTGAGAGTTTAAGAAAGGCGGGAAATAGCTGGCTAGGTATAAAAACGTGTTCCCAAACCAAAAACACGAAAACTGCAACTTCGATTATTCACAACGATGTTCCTGTTCATTTTACCTGCAATAATCAACCTTATTATCATCTACAATACCGTACATTACTCTGTACACCGAGACAGATCGACGCGGCAATAAAAACATTTCCATGCTCGCGTTAAAACAGAGGCGAAAGTGAACGCCCCACAAATAATCAATACGAGTGTTCAGCTCGACGGGCGCAGGTACAGTGTCCCCCCTCACCCCCTTACTTCCCCCCCTTCCCCCCTTCCTTCCCCCTCTCCCCCCTGCGGGGGTCATAGACTAGACAGATAGACGAGAGGTTTTAAATATAGACACGTGCGCGGAAGTGTTTAGTATTTCAACCGGTAGGTGAACAAAAAAGTATATGAAATTTTGAAATGTAATTGTTCTGGATCGCTGTTGGTCTATGTATTATGATGTTTATTGAGAATATTTGATAAAAAAAATAACTTTCTGCTGTAGAATGAATACAATAGTAAATTTCGAGTATTTTTATTGTTACATTATTCATCCTACCAGTCAAAGTCAAAGTTACTTTATACAATAAATCACAAGGATCATTTAGAATCGTCTTACATACTAGATGATTCTAGGTGCCAGTAAACTCAAACATCATTAATATAACTAGTCAAATTCCTTTACAATTTAGAAATATATTATTCAAAGATCAATGCTTCCTTGATTAATTACCCTAAAAATCTATATATTTTCAACTGACTCCAAAAAATTACCCTACTACCTACTATATGGACTACTATATATATGGAAATCACATATAGTAAAATTAAACTCAAAAATTTCAAAATATATTTATGCTCTATCTACATTAAGTAATAACTCATCAAAATTAATTGCATTAAATGCATATTATGGTCATGTGTATCCACACTTAATCTATGGCATTATTTTTTGGGGTAATTCTGTAACGGTCCAATCAGCATTCATAATGCAAAAGAAATGTCTTCGAGCAATTTATAACTTAGAAAATACCCAATCTCTACGATGCATCTTTAAAAAAAATAACATTTTAACATTAACAGGAATTTATATATTAGAAATTTGTCTGTTTGTAAAAAATAATAAGCAATCCTTTTTTGATTAAGTCTAGCCGCATTGGAAATCTTCGAACAAAGCATAAATTTAATATTGTAATACCACAAATCAACAACACCATGTTTCATAAAAGCCCATATGTCTCCGCTATAAAAGTTTTCAACCATTTACCAACAGAGTTAAAACAACTTGATGGAATTATATTTAAGAATAGATTAAGAAAATGGCTGATTCAAAAGGTCTTCTATAACTGATGTGAATATTTTGATCTCATATAGATAATATTGATATTTTAAGTAGTTATTTAAATTTAAAAGACTGTTAATGCATATATTTAATATAATATATTAAAGTTAATATAATAAATTCCTTAAAATTACTTTTAAAACATAATATTTAAGTTAATATATTAAATTCTTAAAACATAATACTTAGATACATATTGTACGTCCGAAACGGACAAACTGTTACTGACTCTGTACCTATTTTATAAGATCTCAATGTACCTACACAGTTTTGCAATAAATATATTCTTATTCTTATACTAATATTATAAACGAAAGTTTGTAAGAACGGAAAAATGTATCAGCCGTATGTATGTTGGCATCTAGATCAATTCATCTGACAGGCTTCACAGCTCAGTTGGTAGTAGCTCTGCCTTCCATTATGTATGTCGTGGGTTCGATTCCCACCCAGAGCAAATGTTTGTGTGATGAACATAAATATTTGTCCTGTTTCTGGGTGTTATTATGTATTTATAAAAAAAATGTATGTTGGTATTCTATCAGCAGTCTAGTTCCCATAGTACAAGCTTTGCTTAGTTTGGGACTAGAGTATGATGTGTGAAATGTCCATGAATATTATTTAATTTATTTATGCAACGTTATGGGCATTTTTACCCATTTCCCGATAGACGGCACGCTGTAGTGTCTGGGGCACTATTTTTTTTTTGCCCAAAACCTACACCATCCTCTCAGCCTAGTCGGCCTTATCGACAGGAAAGACAAGGTCAATCATGAGCTAGTATACAAACAAGAAAAGATTGCTACTATACTGATTACTATTTTAAAAATCCATTTTTTTATTACTTTTTTTTATGAACAATAAAGTGATTTCATTTCATTTCATTTTTTTGTACTTACTATATTTTCTATAAAATGTAATAGAAATAGTCGTAACTCTTGTCCCAAGCACAGGTACGTACACTGAGTGGCTTATTGAATTACCCGACCCTAGCCCGCTGTAGGCCCTAATGAATGGCTCTTTGCGAAACTTCGAGGCATGTGATACCAGTTGGTTATAAAAAGACGGATAGATAAAATCGGTTAATAATTATTTTTATTATTTAGCCACTGTCATCTGCAAGGCAAAGGCCTCCCTTCCCTCCTTCCACTCCTCGCGATTCAACGCAGTTAATAATACAAAATAAAAAAAAGGTTGCTTGGAAGAGATTGCTCTTAGCTATAAGGCCGTCTATAATGTGTGTTAATATCGTTCTTAGGCTAATATATATTCTGTCAGTAATCTAGTTTCCGTAGTACATGTTTGCACCTAGATGGCGCTTTGTGACATAAATCTATAATTATTTTTTTATTACTGAGCATTTATTTGCCACTCTAAGATAATTTATCCACCGCTTACTGACATTTAACTAACATTTTACTGACATAAAATAAATAAATTTCTTAGATGATAATATTACTAACAGCTTTTTATTTTGGCCGGATATAAAATCCGGTTAAAAGTAACTTTTCTCCCTATTCACATAACGTTTATATAAGAAGGGATTAAAATATCACGGAATTATAATTTAGTGTGTTTTTAATGTGAAAGTGTTGTACGGAGACCTTAAAAGGGGAATGGAGGGAGGGTTGGGGGTGAAGGATTATGTACTTTATTACCTACTCAATATTTTAGGGTATAACTAACACAAAATTTAACTTAGGATACTGCTGGCGAGAACATTTTTTTTGTTATACTACCTAAACATATAGATAATAATTTATATGTATTTTGAAAAAGAATGAAAGAAAAATCATTTATTCTAACCACCACCAATAAACAAGAAATATCAAAATAAATAAAAACAGGTTCCTTAAAAAAACAGGAATACGTAGTTTGTCGTTAAAGTTATACTTGTACTTATATATATTTTTGCATTAACTATTTCAGTACTTACCTGTAACTGTACTGATCTGTTTCAATGCAAAACTTTGAAACCTGTAAGTCTTTAAAAAATCTACAACTAAGAACACAACACAGCAACGCGGATTAAAAAACTCTCACATACCAGTACCTTCACCGTCAGAAGTGGTTTCAAGAAAATATTATTATGTACTTAAAGTAATGTTTTGTAAAAAGCTGTTTACTACTATGACAGATTATTTTAAACTAGTACCATTTTGCTTCAAATCAATTACACTTTGAAACTCGAATTAATTTAGCAGACTTTACGGGCCTGAGCCGATAAATTCGAGAAATTGTCCAATTTAATTAATACTAGAAACCGCAAATTCCAACTCAATAAGTTATTTAAACGGCGAATTTGCCGGATACTACCTTTAGTGTAAAACTTCTTAATAATATGACGTAACGGGTCCGGGATGAAAACTACACTGCGCGTCAATGCGGCAATGAAAAATCAATTTTACAATTTAAATTTTTAATTAAATTTTTGAACATTTTAGTTGGATAAAAAAGTATGACACTTTACGTTATTTGGTACATTCTGACAGGTCTTATGCGTTTTCTTATGCTGGGGCCACACTAGCGGGCTACGGCGAATATTCGTGTTTAACGCGATGTATGTGGCCGGGTACATAGTGTCATCGCTTAGTATATCGCCTATAGCCGAACACGATTTATTTGTCGCGCCAACACGATACGAATATTCGCCCGCTAATGTAGCCGAAGCATTACTGACAGTGTAACTTATTACAGACTATTTGAGAAATAAAATCTGGTTGGGCATACAAATTAACAAGATTAAAAACATATTTGTTTTTTTTTGTGTCAGAGACTGAAAGGAATTTCTATTGTTATTATTAACCACTAATATCATTTATTCAACAAACGGAATATTTTGAGCCGGAACTCAGAGTTTGATTTTTGGGAAAAGAAATTGATTTTAAATACCGAAATTTGAATATCTTATCATCAAGAATCAAAGATAAGATATTAATTAATATTAATCATTATTATGTCAGTTTATAAATATTGTACAGATAAGTAAATTACAGTATTTCATTTGTATATACAAATGATTATTGAATATTAATATAAACTGATGTGATTACAACTAAACCTTCGGGCTCTGGCTAGATAAAAATAAATGGTTTTAAGGTGTAAGTTTTAATATCGTGTCGTATATTATAAACAGTTTGTTAGACTCACCCGCATTGTTAGCAAAGTAATCAACAAACTAATCTAACTTTCCAAAGATAAACTTCTTGGACTCGGGAACAATCAATCCATCATTGTGTTGCGCGAATACCTTTGAATTATTGTCGCTAAACTTTACTTCATATTTCGTCAATTCATACAATAAGATTGAACAGTTTTCTACTCGAGTGTACGGAAGTTGATATATTTACTTTTGGAATGTTTTTTATTCGCTTCGCATTTAATGAATTAATAAAATGCAAAAGTTTGAGAATTGATTTTCTACACGATTGTACTGGAATCTATAATTCGTTTAATAATTTTAAATATATATTCATGGACATTTCACACATCGCGCTCTAGCCTTAAAGTAAAACTTGTATTATGAGAACTAGACTGCTAATATTTTATTATTTTTTTTAATAAATAGTTATACTCTGACTCTTGTCCTTATTTTGCGTTTTATTAATAAGTAAAAAGTTTAGTTATGTAAGTTTTATATTTAAGTGTACATTTTGATTTAGGTTATTGTACCGAACTTTGCTTGTCATTTTGACAGTTAAATACAAAATTAACAAAACAATTGTGTATACGAGTGTACAGTCTATATTATGATAAAGTTAAGGGTTCTCTCTGTTTTGTGGCTTTTAAACAAATAGTTGGTTTACCGATACTTGAAATAATACCAACAAAATTATATAAAGTAATTTTAAATAAATAAATAAATAATGCTGGACAATCCACACAACATTATCTAGTCCCAAGCTAAGCAGAGCTTGTGTTATGGGTACTAGAAGACTGACATACTTAATACAATACATTACATAGATAGATATGTTTTATTATATACATATAAATGTATGTAAAGATAAAATAGCTAATAGACATTTAGCAATAATGCACGATATCGTTTTTTTTTTTTATATTGTTTTAAAAACTTTTAACATTATGGGTGCGCTTCCGATTGGTGCTGATTTGGATAAGTCGAGCTGTTTTTTGTAACGGTCTGCAGATATCTCAACTGTTTCTTATGTATTTTATAATTATATATACTGTAAATATTACCTTCACATAGTATTTTTAACATTACTATACTACTTAACTACTGTACTAAATTATAATAGCTTGTATATAATATATATGTTAAACAAACTATCCGAAGCTAAATTAAGCCACCGTCGAGCACGTACACTAATAATCCCCCCTATTATAAATACCAGTTTCCCTCCCCCTCGTTGTCTCAAGGGACGTCTTAAGCCGTCCCGCAATTTTCTTCGACCAATATCCCACATAGTCCGCTTATTTATTAACATGTAATAATGCTCTATAGACAAATCGTTATATTTAGAATATTTTATCTATAAGTGTTGACAGGCGTCACAGCTCAGGTGGTAGTAGCTCTGCCTTCCATGCTGTGGGTTGTGGGTTCGATTCCCACCCAGGGCAAATGTTTGTTTGATGAACATAAATATTTGATCTGTGTCTGGGTGTTACTACGTATTCTATGTAAGTATGTATTTACAAAAAAAAAATCACCTAAAAAACAACCGTTTTGAGAATCTAATTTAAATTAGGTTAATAATATAAACTTTATTCACAAACAAACTTACGACTATACAGTATTTACAAAATGTACATTTACATATAAAATACATAAGAAACAGCTGAGCTATCTACAGACCGTTGCAAACGATCTATAGATAGTTCAACTGATCCAAATCAGTACCAATCGGAAGCGTACCCAAGACACTGGCTGCATTGCCGCGCTGAATAGCAATGCTGATACGTTGGGCCAGATACTCACCAGCCCTTGGGTCACGCGTCGCTTCGACTAGACGCCCAGAAATAATTTTGAAAACGCGGTGGGCCTCGGTACCCCACGGACCTAGAGTCTCGACCCCAAGAGGAGCAAATATGTACGCCCTGTCGAGACCTGCATATTTGCGTCTCTTGAGATCCTCGGCCGAATCCGCCGCCGCACCAGCCCGAACGGATGTCTGGGACAGATGAGAAGGTGCAAGGGTATCGACACAAGTTGCGTCCCACACCAAAGGCCTTCCCGCCTCCCACGGAACAAGCGTCATACCGTCAATTAGGTTTATATCAATTTATTTCTGCCAATTTTTTTACACCAAAAATAATTTCGCGAGGTTAATAACCTGTTAGTATATTCTCTGTACCAAAAGAATTTCAAACAATTTTACATAATATACATACATACAAACCTATCATACAATAGCACCCCACAGTTTAAGCTTTTTACTGCGAATTATGTGGCTCACGTATTTTACACGAGTCACTACAGGTGGAGCCACCTACACCTAAGTCTTAAAGTTAAATACTTTGAATAGATATGAAACTCTTAAATAGACATAGTTATTTATTTATTTACTACACATAGCACACAAAATAGAAACACCAGAAACAAAACAAAACAATAAAAATCACGATCATTATTGTGTGCAGCAAAAAAAACATATTTTTGTATGAGTAAAAATATAGTGCGTATGTAATCTATCGTTTTAAAAATGCTTCTAAACTCTTCTCATTTTCTGTGTTTTTTCTGAGGTATTTGGTACCATTCTGGTATTTTTTCCGAAGCATTATCAAATTCTAATAAATAATAAGATGTTTGAGTATTCAATCAGCATGTTTCCATAGTTTTCCTAGTTCCAAACTAGATGTTGGGATAAATGTCTAGGATTTTTTTGAAGTGAAAACTTCTTTAGCGGCGCTGGGTGGGTAAAAACTTTCAAACTCGCGTCAGGGTCACGTGACGTTGATCGAAAGCGTAAGATCGAGGGAAAGGGAGAGGAACTAGTATCTCCCACTCTTTCTACCGTGCCTGAGTGTGCTGACTCTGTTTAGGCGGCACAGGGCGCTTGCGCGAATGTGTCTGTGTCATTGTGATTGTCATTGTCATTATGACGTCTGTGGTTATATTTTTATGTGAAAACTTAGAAGTGAAAACACAACGTTAATATTGAAGTTTTCACTTCTGCCGGCACTCCCGGAGTGCTACCTTTTTTTTTATTATAAGTACCTGTATTATTAATTGTTATGCCTTAAGATTCAAGATTATAACTGCCAGTTATAATAAAAAAAAATTACAGTTATGATTTAATACAGTTTTCTAATTAATTTCATTTCTATACGCTACAAGCTCCAACTAATATTTTATGGCGAAGCAATATTTTCCCGTCAACTTCGCATTTGTATGATAATACCCGACCGGCGCGGCGTTCGAAACTGATCCGGGAAGTTCCGATGACTTCCGAAAATTCCCGAAGTAGTATCGTAAATCTAATTTCGCGCCCACCTCATATTTGCCGGCGTGGTGCCACAGTGTAGTACAATGCAGTATGGAAACTTAATGTATAATAAAAAAACATTTTTATGTTTTATTTGTATTTTTTATATGATCTTGTTGTACATCAAAAAGAAGTAATTAAATGATTTTAATGTGAATTATTTTTTCGTGAAACCATACTAAAAACAAAAATATAGTAAACGCTAGCCGAAGAATCTCTGGTTAGGCAGTGGACAGCGAAATTTTATTTCCGAATTAATTTATAGCGGATTACGTAAATTTTGTTTCAAATTTATTTTTTGTCACTAATTGTTTTGATGAAAGTGTACTTCTATAAGAAAATTACAATATATACGAACATTCCATTCTATTTAGTTTCATAGCTAGACAAGTGTCTACTTCAAGTCCTTCCGGACATCTTTGTTTCCGCTTTCTTCTACCGATTCATCTCAAAAGTAACACAGGTTATCAACCTATGTGTATACGATCTATACCTATATTAGCGTAAGACCCAAAAAGTACCACATAAAGTATTATTAATTTTTTTAAGATGATTATGAAAATAAAAAAGTTATAAAGTTTGTGTACTGTTTTAGTTACACTATGTCAACTCCCGCCCGCCTTCTGCTTGAGAATCAACCGTTAGAGAAAGTTATGCGTGAAGGGCGGAATTTCCTTTTTTGTTTTTAGAGTTCCTTACATAAAAGTAATAACGAAACGTTCCGCTTTCAATACATTCCGTAAGTTTTAGGGTGACCCTTGAACATGGCGCAAGATATTGAAAACAATAAAGTTTAATAAAACTTGGTCCCAACTTAACAAATATTGCAATTTTTTGTACCTTCTTGAAACGACTAACCTTTCAAAAATCAAAAAATATTCACAGACATTTCTCACATCGCGCTCTAGTCTCAAACATAGCAAAGCTTGTACTATGGGAAACCGATTGCTGATAGAATACTTATTTTTGTTTCTTCTTTACATAAGACTACTTCTTATCTTTATAATAGCAAATCATACAAATCATTTAAAACTATCAGTAGCTCTACCGTGAGTTTTTACTATACTATATATACTATACTCGCTAGCGTCTGTAGTTAAAAAAATGTATCAAGATTTGTACAGCGCCTCTAGCGGATAGTTGGGTACTAAAATTCGTAATACTAATAATTTACGTAACTACTGTAGTAAAGTCAGGCGATTTTACTGTGACAACTCATGGTAGAGGTACTGTAGACACTAAATTGACCCTACAAGAAGATAAGATACATAAAGTGACCCTGAAAGAAGATAAGATTACCAGTTTATATCACAGAAACGGCAATCGAACCGGTCGTTACAAACGATGCAAGTTAATTTCAATAATACGAGTACGCGCCGTTTGCTTTTGCAAATCGCGCGGAAAACCCAACTTCGACGCGCGTCTGTAGTGCAAGAGCTCATGAGTACATACTTAGATCATCATCAACAATCAGTCCACTGCTGGACGTAGGTCTCTCTCAAGACGCGCCACTGAGCGCGGTCTTCGGCTCTTCTCATGCTGTGTTTGCCAGCTACACTCCGCAGATCGTCGCTCCATCTCGCCGGAGGGCGTCATACACTACGCTTGACTAAACGCGGTCTCCACTCTAGTATCCGTTAGCTCAATGTCTTTGGAATATATTTTAATAATTTTTTGTTGCCATTAATATATGTGATTTTTTTTAATTATTATTAAGGTATCATTTGATATCTTTGAAAAAATTCAAATAACTTGTATCCTAATAAGTTTTCTTTAACTTCTTTTAATGTGTTATTTATACAGTTAGCTCTTACACTACTTTCCGATTCGAGGCAGTTCAAATTAATATGCTTTTGAACGCCATTGGGCGACACGGATTCTCTGAAATAAAATAAAAGAAAAAACAAAAGGTTTTAACAATATGAAAATTGCAGGATTTCATTTTAATAACAAAGATAGGTTTTTTGTGCTAATGAATATTGTTTTGTAAAGATTTTTTTGGTAAGTAAATTACAATGTATTTATATATATCCTATTTATATTGTAATTATCATTATTAATTAATTAGAAATAGAAATAGATGCAAAATGTGGACGTGCTTTTGACTACCCTCATAGGCTGTGAAAGAAACACTTTATGGGTGCTATGATGTATTTTGTGTATTTACAAAAAAAAAGTATACCTAAAGGTATTCTACTATCAGCAATCTTGTTTCCATAGTACAGCTTTGCTTGGTTTAGGACTGGAACGCGATGTATGAAAATATGCGTAATTCTTTTTTTTTTTTCTCTAGCCTATTTCGTTCTACTGCTGGGCAACGGCATCCCCCAAACCACACTTCTATCTATCCTTGGCAGTTTTTGTTTATTTATTATTATTTATAAAATATCGTGATTCAGTTTCCATTTTTTCCATACGAATGCCTATCACCGCTACCAAACTAAGTACTTTCATGAAAATGTGCTTTGAAACTAGAGGTGAATAAAACGGCTTACATTTTTTTGTTTTATTTTGAATTGTGTAATATAATAAGAAAATAAATTGATTCTAATAGTCAGTACGTTAAAGTTCATTTTACTCTAACAGGTATTTCAAAGGCTTTGCCAATAGCTCGGAAGTTGACAGCGTGAATGCTTCCGGCGATAAAATGGTGTGAACCTAGGTTTAGTTTTTAGATATTTTTTTTATTCACAAACAAACTTACTACTATACAGTATTTACAAAATGTACATAGTCATATAAAATGCATAAGAAACAGTTGAGCTATCTACAGACCGTTGCAAACGATCTATAGATAGCTCAACTGATCCAAATCAGTACCAATCGGAAGCGTACCCAAGACACTGGCTGCATTGCCGCGCTGAATAGCAATGCTGATACGTTGGGCCAGATACATGTGTTAACTAGATTGGTAATGAAAAACTTATACATTATATGACATATTTCAATAAACTAACATACAAAGGTAGCTTGTCAAGAATTCTCTCATCTCTCAGCTAATTAAAATATGTTCACAGTAATGAAAACTTGCACTGTACAGGGTGGTTCACAATATGCATCATGATTCACAATTTATTCTATTTTTTATTTTATTTTTATTTTACATGGAACACAAACTGCTTTTAAAAATTAGGGAGTAATAGAGTGAATGTAAAACAAATAAGCCTTAATTAGTATTGACTTATTAATAACTTATATTATATTACATTTTTTATTATTGAAGTGAAAACTTCTTTAGCGGCGCTGGGTGGGTAAAAACTTTCAAACTCGCGTCAGGGTCACGTGACGTTGATCGAAAAAGCGTAAGATCGAGGGGAAGGGAGAGGAACTAGTATCTCCCACTCTTTCTACCGTGCCTGAGTGTGCTGCTCTGTTTAGGCGGCACAGGGCGAAAAATAATAAAAAATAAAAACATAAACATTGTATTCTACCTCATAAATGATAGTACTTTTATACATATAATTAAACACAACGTTAATATTGAAGTTTTCGCTTCTGCCGGCACTCCCGGAGTGCTACCTTTTTTTTTTATATTATATTTTCATCAATTAGTACCAGATTTGTTGAGCAAAGTTGTTCCACTGATAATTCTATTTGTAGATCACCCTGTATAGTAAATGATTCAATAGTTGTAGTACTTGTAAAAATCATCGCTAAAACGTAACAAAAGAAAAAAATGTTAAGTGTTTTTTTTTTTCAAACAATATTTTCTATTAAAAATCAATATTTATTTTGTTTCTTTTTAAGGGTTCAAGTTTTAATATAGGTAACGTTTATTGAATCATCCTGTATATCAAATGCATTGTCTATGTAATGTGTATATGTACGCATATTACTGCAACATCCGGCGTTCGTAGCACATGACGTAGCACGAGCTACGAAGCGTAGAGGTGCTACGAAGTAAATAATATGTAACAATAGCTCAACTGGAAATTTCCTTATAAAATATCATTAAATTGAATAAAATCTATTATATTTTGAATATAATTAAGATCTATCAGTAAAAAAAAGGTAGCACTCCGGGAGTGCCGGCAGAAGTGAAAACTTCAATATTAACGTTGTGTTTTCACTTTTAAGTTTTCACTTCAAAAATATAACCACAGACGTCATAATGACAATGACAATCACAATGACACAGACACATTCGCGCAAGCGCCCTGTGCCGCCTAAACAGAGCACACTCAGGCACGGTAGAAAGAGTGGGAGATACTAGTTCCTCTCCCTTTCCCTCGATCTTACGCTTTTTATCAACGTCACGTGACCCTGACGCGAGTTTGAAAGTTTTTACCCACCCAGCGCCGCTAAAGAAGTTTTCACTTCAAAAATATTATCTGCTAATAACTTTTAATCAGTTTAAAATAAGTAAATTAGCTTGATTATTCCTAAAAAACACTTTTTTTCTAAAATGATTTAAGTAAAATAGAATACATACATAGTTACACCCAGAATAAGCATCAATCATCAACATCATAAAAACATTTTGTTCTCGGTGGGGATCAAACCTACGACCCAGAGCGCGGAAGTAAGAGCTAATATCATCATGGCTGTGACGCCTGCCGAGGTTTCAAGAAATTAAGTAGAGTTCCTTTAAATTCTAATAAAATTATATGTAATAAAAAAACTTGACATATTAAAAAGTTTTCTTTCGGTTATATAAGTAAAGAACCATTATCATATTTTTGTCGTAGCTTCGTAGCGCCGTAGCATCGTAGCTCCGTAGCGCGTTGCTACGGAAGTTGCTACGAAGAATTACTTTGTAAGAAGATTACAATATAAGTTTAAATTACATTGTACGTTTGCCTCCGACTTTGTCTGCGTAAATATTCGTAATATTACGAATATTTGCTACAAAAAGATGTTAGGGATAAAAGTGTTACCTAAATATATTTTAAATTTAAGTATCTTTATCGTGAATTGGTAATAGTGAGATTACACAAAAAAATACAACATTCACATTGATAAAATCAATAATATTTAGACTTTGTGTAACGGGTTCAAATTATTAGACAATTTGTTATTTAAAACTATCGCAAAACTCTTAAATAATTTATCTTAATCTTTTGATATCTTTGATAATAAATAACAAATATTATATAATATACTAATAAAAAGTATTGGCAAATAATACTAATCTCAATCTTATGATATCTTTTAAACTAACTCAACAACAAAAACAATATAATATATGAATGATAAGAGTATCTACAAATAATGTTAAATAGATACCAAAATGACGCTTAGCTATTTTTCCGTCAAAAACATTACAATAAATTTATATAAAGAATAGAAAAGAATAGAATTTTATTTATTAACAAAGATGAACACAAATAATAATAAAAATATTTTCGCAGAGCGACATCGATCTTTCGTCATTATGTCATCATTTTAATATTTTAGTCAAGTAGCGCCAACAAGGGACAGTAACTCGCTACTAAACTAAACCACTAGTGGTACAGTAAAGTCCTTTATGGCTAAACTCAAAACCCATCAATTTGGCGGTTCGTTCCATTAACAGCCAAATGTGTACCAAAGTTATCAGTCGCGAACAACCGCTGGTTTGGTGCCACAGTACATTTCAAACAGTAGGTTGAGTTATGTATTCATTTACGTTACGTAACGCGTTACACCGTAGGCCGCATCATCATTTAACATCAGATGTGAATGCGGCCAAGCGTTTGCCTATAAGCGTAAAAAAAAAAAAAGCTAGCACTCCGGGAGTGCCGGCAGAAGTGAAAACTTCAATATTAACGTTGTGTTTTCACTTTTAAGTTTTCACTTTTAAGTTTTCACTTCAAAAATATAACCACAGTCGTGATTGTGTCATGTCATTGTGTCACATTCGCGCAAGCGCGAATGTGACACAACGACGAAGCCAACGAAGACACAGACACATTCGCGCAAGCGCGAATGTGTCTGTGTCTTCGTTGGCTTCGTCGTCATCGTCACGTCACGTCATGTCGCCACGTCATTGTCACGTCATCGCGCAAGCGCGAATGTGTCTGTGTTTTCGTTGGCTTCGTCGTCATCGTCACGTCACGTCATGTCGCCACGTCATCGTCACGTCATGTCGCCACAACACTATTTAATTGTTTGAGTCATACGTCGCGTGACCGCAAGTGTGTTCTTTTGTCGTCTCTTGTTTTACGAGCAATGTATAAAAATTAAATAAGATCTTACGCTTTTTCGACGTCACGTGACCCTGACGCGAGTTTGAAAGTTTTTACCCACCCAGCGCCGCTAAAGAAGTTTTCACTTCAAAAAAAAAAATTACCATGCAAGATTAAGAAGAAGAAGTAAGATAGTAAAGGTTTCGGGAACGTGGAGAATGTTTTAAAACGAAACTTTATTTCACCGTAAAATGTATATTCAATGACACTTTGACAGACGTCACAGCTCGGTAGTGGCTCTGGCTTCCATGCTGTGAGTCGTGGGTTCGATTCCGTTGCAGAGCAAATGTTTGTGTGATGAGCATAAATATTTGTTTTGTGTCTGGGTGTTACTATGTATTCTATTTATGTATATACAAAAATAATAGTAAATAAGTATGGGGCATAGAATGATGACACAAACATTTGCTCTCAGACGGGATGGAACCTACAACCCACAGCATGGAAGGCAGTACTACTACCAACTGAGCTGTGACGCCTGTCAATAATATAACAAAGTACAAATTTTAAGACAAAATTACTCATATATATAACTTTACCTACTGTTATTATTGTACGCTGTATCGTGCAATATCCGCTTCGACCGCTCGTCGCACTAATTGATTCCAACTCGCAAACGAATGAACTTTCAACAATAATATTATAACATACAATTCATTAAACTATTTATTGACCTGTCAATATAATTTTTATCATAAAAATTGAATAAAATATATTTAAAGATATGATACATTTTTTTCAACAAGTTATAGGCAAGCGTTTGACCGCGATCTCATCAGTACCTCTACAATGAGTTGTCACAGTAAAATCGCCTGACTTTACTACAGTAGTTACGTCAATATTAGTACAGTGAAACTTGGTTAAGTGGGACCTGGATAAGTGAGAAACCTCCGTAACTGGAACTCATGCTGAGGTCCCAACACTTTGGCACTGAATTACCTCTGTTAGTGGGACGAGGAAAGCCTCTATATCTGGGATTTGTTCTTTCGATTTATCATCATAGTTACCTCTATAACTGAGACAGCGAGTACATTTTATATGCATTGACCTCTGTAACTGAGATAACATTGTTTGTTTACTCATTCTTATTTTTTTATCATAATTATTTTATTTAATGATCGCACCTCTATAACTGAAATAACCTGTTTTCTCACCTCTATTAATGGAACCCTCTGTAAATGAGACAGATATTTATTTATACCTGTATATCTGAGACACTGGGTAAGTGGAATACCTCTATAAGTGAAACGACATTGCAGGTCCCTTGATGTCTCACTTAACCAGGTTTAACTGTATTACGAATTTTAGTACCCAACTATCCGCTAGAGGCGCTGTACAAATCTTCATACATTTTGTTAACTACAGACGCTAGCGAGTATAGTAAATATAGTATAGTAAAAATTCATGGTAGAGCTACTGATGTTAAGTGACGATGCGGTCTACGATATGTAGCACATTTGCCTAGAATATACCTATTCACTCGTCTCTTAAAAATTAATTAATAAATAATTTAATTAATTCCAATGTTTGCTAAAAGACATCTAAGCTCTGAACATGTTTTATAATTCAGTTTTTTCTATGTATTATGTGTGTACAATAAAGAATCAAAAACTCATTTAGCAATTAACTCAATTATTTTCCTTCTAAATTTTATGCGATAATCACCTTTCATTATAATATTTAAATGAAATTAATTTAATAATATAATAAAAGTTTTTATTTTATTGTTATATTGAATCGCGTTTATAAAGAAAACTGTATAGATAAAATGTCAAACGATGTTTGGAAATGAAACATACTCAGCAAATATACAAGCTTAAACTCAAATTTCAATTTAATCGAAATAAATCATCCCCTAAACCACACATACATCATCACATTACTCCCTCACCTCCTAGTGGGTGATAGGGGGTTGCTACCCTGAAATAATTAGCTGGAAGCAGTTTGCTAATAAATAATACTTATAAGCTGATTCAAGTTGTTTTGAAACGGTAAGCGATGTACATACGAGGTACAGTATATCATCATCATCATCATCGGCAGCCCGTACTAGCCCACTGCTGGGTATAAGCCTCCTTCCTCAAACGCCACTCTTTGCTTAATTGGGCCTTTTGCATCCAGGTCCTACCCTGTACGGCAACGATATCGTCCATCCATAAATAATATATAATAATAGTATATAGTTCTATAAAACTATATAGGACTATATACTGTACCTCGAATGTACATCGCTTATAATTGAACTCAACTGAGTTCAATTGATTTGATTATCTAATATGAATAGTTTATATTATAATTAATTGTAAGCTATATTATTTTAAATGGCCCACAACACTTTTTTTGACAGGCGTCACAGCTCAGTTGGTAGTAGCTCTGCCTTCCATGCTATGGGTCGTAGGTTCGATTCCCATCCAGAGCTACTACTACCTAAGCTGTGTGTCAGATTAAAAGTTTATGATATTAATCGTAAGCTATCTATTTTAAACCACTACCTATGTAGTATGTATTTATGTATATAAATCATCAAGAAAATGACATGCAAGACACCAACATATACATATATATGACAAAATTTTTTTTTTACTCCACATTTTGTACCAAAGTATACGTAATTTTAATATAAGCCCCTACCTCGAGTGCGGTGCCTATACATGCCGAGACACTCGATTATACGTGAACAAGATGACTTCATCCAGGGTGAGAAAAAAAAAGATTACATCTAGATGACTTGTAATTTTTTTAATAAATTTTTATACTAACTTTACATCAAGTTTGTACCAAAGTATTCGTAATTTTAATATATTCTGAAGCCCCTACCTCGAGTGCGGTGCCTAGACATGCCGAGACACTCGATTATACGTGAACAAGATGACGTCACCAGGGTTGCCCGAACCAGTTGGCTGGTGACATCGCCACGGATTTTCATATCATTTGCATAATCTACGTTGGAATATCGAAGAATAAGTCATCAAATATAATATAGAATAGTAACTAGGTTAATAACATTAAAAAAAAATATTTGTCTAGTGCAGTTAAAAATCTTCTCAGTTGGTCAGATAGCTTATTCAAATTATATGGTCAAAGTCAAAGTCAAAAATTACTTTATTCAATAAAATCACAAGGATCATTTAGAATCGTCTTACATACCTATGTACATAGGGGTGCTAAGAAGGCACGTTTAAATACTATATCTAGATATTTTTTGAATAAATAGTAAATGGATAGCTGGTCTTTTCATTTGTACTTATTGTACAAAATAAAAAAAGTTGAACCAACGTAATAAAGTAGGTAATTATAGTACAATTGGAGGCCTTATTAGCGATTTCTTCCAGGTGACCATTCATTTCTTATTTCTTTGATTCATATTGATTGGTGTGATACTTTGGTTAATTTTGAAAAAAAACACCTAAAGTCAATGACATTGATTTTAGCAATAAGGCCGTCTATTGAACACTTACTCATTAATCTTTTAATTACCGATAGGTAATTTAATTGTTTTTTGTGAGGTATAGTTCATAGTTCAATTCTAATTTTACGGCCGGTTTCTGGAAACCCAAATCACGATTGAACCGAGTTTAACACATAGTAATTATTTGATTTTTTCGTTGATCATCGTTCGAGAAACCGGCCGTTGTAGGTTCTCGATAACAAATATAAATGTCAAATTTGAGTGCTCGAAAATTATTGTAAATTTTATTTGTATTTGTAATTCTTTGTTTAAATTATGTTTTTGGAAATAAAGAATGTTTTATTTATTAATGAAAATAACCAGCTGAGTTACAATTCTATCCCGAAACTTATTCCGCGGCAATGCTTTTGTTCGACCTCGGTTACAATGTAATCACAGCATTGGTGGCAGCCCTGCTATTTCATTGGGTTAGTGTGAGAATATCTAACATTTACGCCATTTTAGATCGCTTATACAGATAGTAATGTTATGAAAATGGTTCGGCGGATTTAAATGAAACGTTTGAGCGCAAATGGTAATTATTAGAATCAAGATCCTTAAGATCTTGATATGATATTGCATGGATTATGGAAGTCAAAGGTTTGTATATTACATTTAGTTGGAGTAATAGAGTAATGAGGAAGACGTCGAGAGAGAGAGAAAGAGAAAAGAGAGTGAGAAACATACATTTATATTTGTAGTCCAGTCAAAATAGACATTCCAGTTTGCATTAATTCCCAACAAGCTGGATTTTTGTACAGGCCTTGAATACGTCATTACAAATGATATGTCAAAAGTCCCCATCGATCCCGCTTGTGCGTTGTTTTTTATTCCAGGTTAAAAGTCATAAATTTGCGTTTTTTGCGTATATCTCTGAAACAACGAGAGCTATCGAAAAATGGTTCAGACAAAGTTTGTAAATCGTAAAATTGTCTACAAAAATATTTCAACACTTTTCTTCTACAAAGCATCGCTTTCGAGATATAGTGACTTTAGACCGCAGGAACATCGTCGAAGATGCTGCGTTTTTTTCATTTCAGCCGTTTTATCTGCTTCATTGCCACGGAACCAACAGTATCCAGCTTGTTGGGAATTAATGCAAACTGGAGTCATAATTTTAGTCTATTTTGACTGGACTATTTGACACTAATACAGATGTTGTTAAATGTGGCAAAGTTCTACATGAACAGTGTCTAAATTTTTTGTTAAATTCATTTGACACGAAGAAGAAGAAGAACTAACATAGATATAGAAAAAAAGTGTTTATCTGCCTTTTCTATTCATAATATATTAGTGCACGATAAAATAAAAAAAATATTATTCCCAATAAATACTTTCAAATAAAACTTGCAGTAAAAATACCTATAGATAACAAAAACCCATATAAAAGTTAAATTAAAATAACTCAAACTAAGTATCCGGAAGCTGAAATGATGGCAACAAGGGTTGTTCTAAATTACAATTTGACTTAATTTAACCAAATTACAAAGTACACCTACGCAACGTCAAGAATTTTACACCCCTACCCTTTAAGGGTACCGAAAATTGGGGGTATGCTATAACTCTCCACGTGTCCCGCGTGACAGCCACTTTGATAAATTAAAAAGTACAAAATTACGCACAAAAAGTCGTCCGCCAATTTGTAATACCCCCGTTTGTGACAACCCTGACAAGATTTTATCGATGATGTCAAAAGTTGAGCCGCGCGTTATCAAGATGGGTTAAATTAAAGGGTAACATTTTAATGGTTAAGTACAAATTGGTTGGAAAAACTCGCTGAATGAGCCATCTGGGCTTCTGATTAATCGGACGATTATTTACAAAATGTTTTTATTTTTTTGGACAACCCTATTTATGTAACTGTATACAGGGTGTAATTTGGCTAAATACAGGGTATAAATTGTACACCGTTTTGTACAGCTTGTTTTTGGATTATGTACGTAAGGAACAGTGTTATGTAAGTAATTAAAAAAGCTTTTATTTTGCGGCCTTGTTTTGTACTCGGATTTACACAAATACAACCTAATGAGGTATTTACCTGATTGAGTGACAAACATTAATTTTATTACATTTTTTTTAGAAATATACCGGTTTTTTCTTTTATCGGTTATTTATTTTGTCACATTTTAATTCCATTTCATAATGTTTACCTCAATTTTACAGTTGCATGATATCATCAAAATATATTTTTAGCCCAAGAGGATAAATAATAATAACTTGTTCACACTTGTTCGGCATCGGTTCCGTCTGAAAGCGCCACATTATACCTAACACGGTGTGATGTGGCATAATGCTGAGACAGGGACCAGTTTGCCTGTGAGTCGTGGGTTCGATTCCCACCCAGAGCAAATGTTTGTGTTATGAACATAAATATTTGCCCTATGTCTGGGTGTTACTATGTATTCTATGTATGTATTTACAAAAAAAGTATATAAGTAAGTATTTTCTAAGCATTCTAGTTCCCATAGTACAAACTCTGCTTAGTTTGGAACTAGAGTATGATGTGTAAAATGTCCATGAATATTTATTTATTAATTATCTAGTAAAAGCTAGTACCTAAAACCATCTATTAAAATAAACCTTATGCACCATGAAATAACATCGAAATCGGCAAAACTAATATAGAAACAGATGGATACTGCATTAAATTACATTATTATTACAGTTGTAATAGTTTTAGTCGAAATATGGCTTAGTTAAATGTTTAGATTATTATGCTATTTCAGTTACAATATAGTTTCAGTAACATTTCAGTTAAAACGCAGTTATAATAATACATTTAGGGCGTCTAGTCGCAGTGACGCGTGGCCCGAGGGCTGGTGAGTATCTGGCCCAGCGTATCAGCATTGCTATTTCATCGCGGCAATGCAGCCAGTATCTTGTATGCGACGATTGGTACTGGTTTGGATCATTTGAGCTATCGTTTGCAAAGGTCTGCTGCTTAACTGTTTTAATGGATATTATAAATAAGTACTAGTTGGGATAAATGTTTGTACGATCTGCAAATATTTATTCCGGGTGTTCTGGGTGTTTGATATGTATAATAAAAAATATTTATCTATGTAATGTATTGTATTATGTATGTCAGTCTTCTAGTATACATAACACAAGCTCTGCTGAGCTTGGGGCTAGATGATGTTTTGTGGATGGTTCAGCATTATTTATTTTATTTAAGTACATTTTTTAAATACTGTAGTTGTAAGTTTGTATGTTAATAAATGATTAAGAAATAACACACCTACTATAAAAATAAATATTTTAGAAATATTTTCGTAAGAAAGAAATGCTTGAGGAGCTTGAATAGATGTCGGAAATCTATCTGTTCATTACTACTTCAATTAGCAAATGCTAGCAAACAATCCCTATAATGCTATTGGCTGATATCGCGTAATTTGCTTCTAAAACCAGCGCTCAAAGTTCTACACTCATCGTTCTCAAATAGGAACCTAAGGAAACACGTCCAATTACATTAACGAGGTTGTAAATCCTTAAGCCACTTTGAGAGGAATGGAACCGTGTCGAAATGAAGTCTTTGGGAAGCTTTGGGTGTTGTCTAGGAATGAGAGTTACAGAGTGTTCACGCACTAGACTAAGAGAAATGGCGCGAGTTATATGTACCTACTTATATTTGTGACGTAGAGACAGTAATTATACTAGATAGCGTCTTGAGGATTTAAATTTCAGGTGAGCCATTTAAGGTATGTAGGTACAGGTATGTAGTTGCGTTTCTAGACTAGTTGTATAGCATTAAACGGCTAAAGACACAATGAGAAAAGTTTATTTTCTATGAGTATAAGTTGCC
Organism: Ecliptopera silaceata; assembly: GCA_932527185.1. Taxonomy (NCBI): domain Eukaryota; kingdom Metazoa; phylum Arthropoda; class Insecta; order Lepidoptera; family Geometridae; genus Ecliptopera; species Ecliptopera silaceata. The sequence goes on along the minus strand of OW052205.1, from coordinate 1,257,477 downwards.
CTGCATTTGTTTTGGTGTCAGTATTGTGGCATGGTGCTTTTATACTTTCAAAAAGAAATCTACTGAAACTTTTACTTTTCTAGAGTTTAGTGATTTGAAATGTAGTCAAACATAATTTGTGAAAAAAATAAATAATAATGTGGTTTACTACAAGATGGCCAATTGAGTAATAATATTCAAACGTGATTATTTCGTTAGCGCGAACTAGGACTTGTCTGTTTTGACAGATGACAGTGCCATCTATTGGATATTTTATAGGTTTAAATAGTGTGCTAGATGGCGCTGTACTATTATCACCAAGTGTGGTTCAGCATCATCATCATCTTTCTAACCTTGTCCCACATTACGTGGGGTCGGTACAACACGTCATCTTCTTCCACTCTCCTCTATCAGACGTCATCTCAATGCTCACTCCTTTCTTACACATGTCATTCACACAGTTATTTGTTGTTGTTGGATGATTTGAAATGAAATTTGAAATGAAATGAAATGAAATTTATTTAATCAACAACAAACAGCATACATTCATTAGTTAATGAACAATACTGTATCTCTGCGGAAGATGCAAGGAAAACATTGGTACCCAAACTAGGAATATCCTGTGATATGGAGTACCAATGCCCTCCGCCGGATATGATATGATAGGATTTGATTAGGATTTATTTATTTTATTTTATTCAATTTTTATTTTTTACAATGACATTATTACAATTCCAAAGTTATTTTCAATTTTTATTTAATTTTATTAGATACTATTTTTGACGACCGATGTGGCGCGGTGGGCGATGGTCCGCCTGCGACGCGGAAGGTTGCGGGTTCGATTCCCGCCTCGGAATAAATGTTTGTATGTTCTGCAAATATTTATTCCGGGTGTTCTGGGTATTATATGTATAATAAAAAATATCTATCTATGTAATGTATTATATTAAGTATGTCAGTCTTCTAGTACCCATAACACAAGCTCTGCTTAGCTTGGGGCTAGATGATGTTGTGTGGATTGTCGAGCATTATTTATTTTATTTATTTTATTTATTGTTCTATTTATTTAGATTATTGTATTAATTTTTACAAAAAAATATTTTAAATTATATACTATTGATTAATTGTACTTGTACTGTTATCTTCTCTTTTCTTGTGTAATTAATTTATAGACGTGTAATTATTTTTTATGAATAAATGAACTATGATAATTAAAACGCTCTAAATTGCTCGCACAAAGCCAGACTTTTGAATAACAAGGTCCGCAAAAGCCCAGTCCTCGACTATTCGCGCATCACCAGTCAATTTTTAGCGCCCCAGTCCCAAATCATTCCCTATAAACCACAAATTTACATATCAAAAGAAGGATGAGCAATCAACGAAAAAGCCGCCACTCGGAAACGTGTGGTCATATAAATATTTATAAATTCAAATTGGCAGTGCTGACTGGCTTGTATCATTTCAAATCGGTTTTTGATTGAAAATAAACTTTATTGTACCGTCTTAGAATTTAAAACTACAATATTAGATGAGTAATGCGAGTTTTCTAACAACTGAAGTTAATAACTCTTAAAATTAATATATGGGTTTGTTTTACTGACATGATTACAAAGTGTTTATGGGAATTCCATAAAAAGTCATTCAATATAGAAAAAAAGAAAGAAAAACTTGATTGTGATTTTTAATCTCCAATGATGCCAAGCTTGTGCCACTATATTTAAACACTATGGAGTACTGAAATATATTTCATTTTCATTGCAAGTATTAAATTTATACATAGTCAGATGTCACACAGTTAATGATAAAGATAAATTTGTTTCCAAACACAAGCTTATACTTATACTAAATATACAAACACAGCTTATACTAAATATACAAAAATATTTTTTTTACGTTGGATATATTTTTTGTGATACCTATACTCGAACCCAGACTGCAGGGCAGGGCAAACTATTTCAAACAAATATAGAAAATTTGAAGTGAAACTTTAATAATAATTAATATTTCTTCCTGTTGACATCCCTGATTGTAAATCAAGTTGCATATCGAAGAAGCGTAGGGTTCCCACTCATTAGCACATGAAATAAAACAGAGCAGGAGTCGGCTGTCTTGATGCGTCAATGATCAAGCGCGGAGACATATACAAAGGTAGAACAGTAGAGGCTTGACTTAAAAAGGATGTTTAGTAAATAATTAGCTGTATTGAGAATAAAAATAAAATAAACACAGTTAGAGATAAAAAAAACATATTTCAATTTCTTAACGCAGTAATTTATACCGTTGATTAAATAGTGTAAACATATTTTATTTAAACTTGTTGTTTATTTTTATTTATATATTTGACACTTATTGATTTTTATATATTTATATATTCAAGAAAGTAATTGGTTAACTCGTAACGATAGATTAAATAAATTTTATTTCAACATTTGTAGCTTGAATAAATAACCCTAATTTTTTTATAAATATCAAAAACAGTTAATTTAAAACATGTTACAATAAAAAAAAGAATAAGAACAAAACAAATTAGCAAAATAAATCGCAAACGGCAGTTCTACAAACAAAACATCTCTGGTTAGTTTTGATTGAGAGGATTCTGTCTCCAAACATTTGCCCTCAGCATTGCGAGATTGCGTCATTTGTATGCAGATGGTGACGGCGAATAACCCGGGGATATTACACCATCGAATACATTAACTACACCAAACTGGTACTTTATAGATCTAAGGTCAAAATCAAGTAGGCGCAAGAATTTTTGATGCAGAAATACCCATTAAAAGATTTAATAAATTTTAAAGATCTCGCCACGGAAAGTAATACTAAAAAATCATTTAATTTTTTTATATAATAAAAAATAATTTAAAAATTAATTAATAAGTACTGGTTAGATCTGATTAAAACCATATCATATAGAAAAAACCTTTGACCTATTATCTTAATCCAAAAATAATTATCTAAATCGGTTCAAAACTGACAGAGTAAAAAAAACACACTGACAGTCATTTTGACTATGTTTTTTTTACTCAGAGAGAACCTCCTATTTTAAAAAGTAGACTGAAATGTATTTTAATCATCAAAATAAAAGAATTATCAACAAATCATAGAAACGCTTACACAGAAGTGAAAGCCTGCAATGCACAATAAAAAATATGCAAGATATTACTCAGTAACGGACTGGTTCATTTAGATAAAGATAATTTTATTGACAACAAACATGATTAGTTGTATGGGTATCCAATGAACATAACTAGGTATTTAGTACTATTTTTTTTTATATGCATTATAGGCAAACGCTTGGCCGCAATCACATCTGATGTTAAATGATGATACGGCCTACGATGTAACGCGTTTGCCTAGATAGAACCTATTCACTCTCCTCTTGAAAACATCCAAATTATATGAGTCTGAAAACACCGACGCCGGCAACGAATTCCACTCTTAGGCGGTTCTCAAGATGAAACTTGAGCCAAACCGTTTTATTCGTTATTAATTGTTGGAGAAACATAGGTACCCAAACTAGGTAAAAACCTGTATGATGGCATACCTATCCTACGGCCAGTGTACATAATAATTAATAATTATTCCCTAAGAGCGATTTTTTTCCGGTTCCGGTGTCAAAGTAACTAGACGTCTACTCATTAGCTCTTGCGAAAAAGTCACTTTTACCTCATAAATCATGTGCAACCAGTGCTAAAAGTTAACAATATAACAATTGAAAACAGTATTGAACATTTCGTATCAGCAATAACTCCATAACATCCATAAAAACAGTGATAAAGTGCTATTTTCGCCGACTAACATAACCTCAAAACAAGTGCTGAGTGAAGTTCCTCCGAAACTCAAACAATCATCCAAGGCAGACAACTGTGAAAAATAATCAAATTATCATACAGTGTTGCCACCGCAAGATCTTAAAAAGCTACCATTACATCAGGGTTGCCAGATCTAAAATTAAAATTACCCAAAAAATAAAAAGTTACAATAAATTAAAAAATTTGGAAAATCACAATATTACCAAGAAATATGGATAGACAAATGCAAATATTATTCGAAAAACTTCAAGAGCAAATGAATCAACAGACTATAACTATAACGGAAAATGTAACAAAAAATGTAGTACTACGAATTGATGAAAGATTTAAAAAGTTGGATGAAGAAAACCAACAACTAAAAAACGAAGTAAACGAACTGAAAGAGAAGTTGAAAGGATGGGAAATGACCAAAAAGAAAAACAACATACTTCTCTTCGGAATAAAAGAAGACAAACAGGAAGAGCTGAGTTTGGTTAATAGCTTAACGGAGAATCTTAACCAACACCTTGGATTAAACCTGCAAGAACACGAAATTGTGAATGCCTACAGAATTGGAAAACTAAAAAATTCACCACGACCAATTTTAATTTCACTTGTATCGTACTGGAGGAAAACTGAAATAATGAGATCAAAAAATAAACTACCAACAGACATATATGTGAAGGAAGATTACACAAAAGAAATACTAGAAGCACGCAAAACATTACAACCCAAACTTGAGGAAGAACGGAAAAAAGGCAACATAGCTTACTTGAAATTAGACAAACTAATAATCAAGAAACAAACCGACCCAAATCGCGAAAAAAGAAAAAGGAACCCATCCGCTTCACCTAATAATCCTAGTACACCACAAATAGCAAAATCATCATACATAGCCCCAAAGAAAGCAAATACAACCAATGCGTTCGAGTACATGGCACGTGCTAGATCGAACTCAATGAGGGAAAAAACCAATGCATAACAATCAATGTACACCCAGAGCCGGAATAAGAACAAAAACCGCTATACAAACCTGCAAAGAACAACTTAAATGAAAAAAAAAAAAAACACTTCCCCAAGCCGGCTGGTCCCCGTGGGGAAAAAGACCAAAACCCTCCAGAGAAAAAATATGGAACCAAACATAACTCTTACTGAAAAATCTCTACATATTGGAACATTTCATGTAAGATCATTAGCATCTACAAAAAGATAGGTATCTACAGAGGAAACTGGAACAAACTGGAGGAGGCCTGTACCCAAATAGGGGTTCCTATCAAAGAAAAATCATAAATGAAACGAAAAACAATTAAGTAAATAACACAAAACTAAAAAGAAATATAAACAAACATATTAAAAAAATAAATATTGAAAAAATAGATGTATTAACAGTGAAACTTTATAATATTAAGAGATTTATGTACTTACTTAAGTGATGGGAAAATAAAAAGGCTTTATTATTATTATTATTATTATTAAGAGCGATTCATTTGAGGTGAAAACATAGAATTTAATTTTTTTTAAACTTGTCCTTCATAATAGCCTCATTCTGTTTCATTGTTTGATTTATGAAAATATGTTTTGATCCAATAAATAGTGGGGATGTTTATATAAGAGGTAAAGCATATAAACATCCCCACTATTTATAGTATAATAACATAATTTCATAAATCAAACAATGAAACAGTATGAAGCTATTTTGCAGTAGTTATAAATAACATACCCAACCCTTGTACAGTTCTGAAGAGATTTGATCCTTTGCTGTGACAAATGAAGCATTTCCTGCACGCGTGCGTCAGACATATAGACCTGTCATAGAGTCCTACTCTCGAAGTTTGTCAACCAACGAAATCTACTATATAAAAATAAGTCGGGTTTTCCTTCCTGACGATATAACTCCAGAGCCCTGAGTCCGAGCTTGTATTTTAAAACTCCCTACTCTCGAGCCGAGAGTCGTCTCTTGGATCTCTCGCTCTACTTCTTACAAAAATATAAGGACTTCCAAGAGACGACTCTCGGCTCGAGAGTAGGGAGTTTTAAAATGCAGGCTCGGACTAAGCCCTCTGAACGCACAAACCGATTTCCACGGTTTTGCATTCGCTGGAAAGGTCTCGAGCTCCGTGAGGTTTATAGCAAAGAAAATTCTCGAAAAAATTCCAAAGAAAAGCGGAAAAGCGGGAAAATATTCCGTGCGAAGCCGGGACGGGCCGCTAGTGAAATAATAATTATCTTATCTTATCTAAATTAAACATTCTTTGATTTGAAGACCGATGTGGCGTGGTGGGCGAAGGTCCGCCTGCGACGCGGAAGTTTGCGGGTTCGATTCTCGCCTTGGGATAAATGTTTGTACGACCTGAAAATATTTATTCCGGGTGTTCTAGGTATTTTATTCGTATAATAAAAAATATATTTCTATGTAATGTATTGTATTAAGTATGTCAGTCTTCTAGTACCCATAACACAAGCTTTGCTTAGCTTGGTGCTACATGATGGTGTGTGGATTGTCCAGCATTATTTATTTATTTGTTCTTTAAATAATAAATAAATACTCACGGATTTTTTTTTATTAAAAATCATATTTGGCTATCTAATCTATTTTTATAGATTCAAATTCATCATCGCAAAGTACCTACCCTACAGTGACCTTTATGGAATACTTTCCAAAGTATTTCAAGTATTCAGTCGTATACGTGTAAAACCTTTCGCAGTAGCACCCTCGTTACGTACGGCTGCCATTTCGAGCTTAATCACGTTGTTTATTAAACCCTGGGTGTTATGTCTCTTTCACACTCGTTACACATCTTATATTAAAATAATGCTATCTCTTTCCCACTTACAGGAATGAGAGGAAGCATGATTTATATGCGATAAGAATTTTTGCATAGTCATAATTGTTTTCATAGCGATTATTGTATTTGGGTGATGTTTTGATTTACGTTTATGTTCTAGCGTTAAAATTTTTCAATAACTATAGAAAAAAAATATATTATCATTAAAAATTTACGTTTCAAAAGTTTGTACTTAATTATGTTATGTGTATTTTATTTAAAGCTTATTTTTTTTATGAGTACCTATTTTTTTTTTTAATTAATATATAACTTTATTCACAAACAAACTTACGACTATACAGTATTTACAAAATGTACATTGTCATATAAAATACATAAGAAACAGTTGAGCTATCTACAGACCGTTGCAAACGATCTATAGATAGTTCAACTGATCCAAATCAGTACCAATCGGAAGCGTACCCAAGACACTGGCTGCATTGCCGCGCTGAATAGCAATGCTGATACGCTGGGACTTAAAATAAGACTTAAGTATGTTAGAAGATATTCTTAATATACCTTTATATAGCGGCATGTAGTTTCAGCACCGTTGAATCATAAGTAACTTACCTGAAACAAATATAAATAAATGTTTTAATGTTACAAAAAATAACACAAAATAAAATGTAAGCAATAAATAAATACAATATATTTTCAAATTATAGCTTACGTGTTCTAATGTATCTATTAAACAAGTAAGTAAGTATAAATTAAATATATTATATTATAAAATGTAAATCCATAATTGGCTTTATGTTATATTTATAAGTTTTGTTTTGTTTTTTTTTTATTAAGAGCTGTGGATTTTGTTTAATAAATAAATAAAAAAATAAGAAGTAAATAAGTTTTATTTTTATCAAGTTTTAAAATTAGTAACAAACATAGGTACATTCATACAAACTTTCACGTTTATAATATTAGTATGACAAGTTATCACAGTTTGATCAAAGGACCAGTATAAACAGTTTTCTCATAAGCTACGGCAGACACGTAAACAGATACGATGAAACAGGCCTTTACCAGACTTAATTAAAATAGACTAAAGAGAAAGATGAAGAATAAACGCACAGAAAGGACACACATGCAAGAAAAACTTTTTTTTTTAAGTTTCAGATGGCATACGGATGACACCTTTTGAGTGACGTCACAGACGCGTAACCGTTCGTTTAACGTCCGTACTTTATTATTAATTTCATAGTAATTACCGATCAGAGTGCTCCGTGATAGTGTGCATACTATAAACAATCGGTTGTTGCCTGTGTGTGAGTGTTGGGAATACTGTGCAAGCTGGGAAACGCTTTATTTTTGTAATTTTGATTGTGAGATCGGTCTCATTTTATTTCACGGTGCGGGTGAATTTCAAAACTCTTACAAATTTCTAAAAAGCGCCATCGACCAGCAAGTAGTGGTACCATCGAGCAGCACCTTCTACTAGCTACCGACGAGTGGCGGAACCTGAGTTATCTGAGGGTTCCACAAGCAGCAGCACCATCAGTCATCTACCGCCGAGTAGCGGTACCAAAGTTTCTTGGGAGCCGTACTACCAACCTAATAGTGGCAGCAGCGCCATCTACCGGCGAGTGGCTACACCTGACTCGCTTGAAGTTACTTCTATCGGCGGTACTATCGGCCATCTACCGTCGAGTAAACGGTATCGGTTCCGTCTAGTGACAACTTCCTATGCCATCTACCGTAGAGTAGCGGTACTTAGCTGCAATTATATCGCCGAATCAATAATGGCCAAGTGCGCTGCCTGTGGCAAGTTTATTTCCTCGACAGGTGTCGCTAGCTGTACTGTCTGTCCAGCTTCATATCATAAGGGATGCGTATCACTTCCGGAAGCAGCTCCCGTCGGCAAAGGGTGGGTGTGTCCCGAGTGCAAAGTTCGGACGCGCAAAGGGGACAATACTCCAGTGCGCGCCGCAATGCAGGACGTCCCGGCTCCGCGAGCTACCGCCGCCCCGCGCGCCGCTCTAGAGGCAGAACGACCCGCCGGCGACATTTCTGCCGTCGCGCCTTCGATTGCGGCTGAATCTGCACCTAGTCTGCTCAGCACGCCGGCACTGAATTTGCAGGATATGCATTATGAGATGGCAGAGTGGATGCTAGAAATACGGGAGTTCCGGCGTGAAATGGCAGAGTTCCGCACCACCATCGCGGGGGTTTCCTCGCGCATGGATGCATTCGAGCTACGGCTGGAGGCGGTTGAGCGACAACGTGAAGAGTCTCCACCTGATGTCGCCGATCTTCGCTGCAAAGTTGCGTTGCTCCAGCAGGAGCTGAATGATCGGGACCAAGATTCCCTCTTATCTGATTTAGAAATAGGGCACCTGCCGGAGGAGCGCGGTGAGAACGTCGTGCATGCGGTCTCTGTACTGGCCACCAAGCTCGGCGTGGCACTCGATGAGCGTGACATCGTGTTCGCGGAACGCGTCGGAGTCAACCAAGGAGCGTCTGCAGCGGGAGACGTGCCGCGCGTGCGTCGAGTCGTCGTGCGCCTGGCCCGACACCACCTGCGAGACAAGATTTTGCAGGCGGCGCGCGTGCGCCGAACCCTAACCGTCGCTGACGCGGGTTGTGATGCCACACATACTCAGACTCGCATCTATGTCAACGAGCGGTTGACGCGCAATAACCGTCAGCTATTCCATCGAGTTCGTGAAGAATGCCGGAGGCTTCAGTGGCGCTATTCATGGACCAGGAGAGGTAGAGTCTATGTGCGGCAGGCTGATGGGAAACAGGCATACCCGATTAAATCGGAGGCGGATATCGCTCGTGTTTTTGGTCAGAGCTCTGTTTGATAACGTAGAGTTATTTATCTTAAAACCAAATTGTTATTTTATTTTATTTTTTTATGTTTTATGCTGTTTTATCTCAATAGTATTTAAGTACGTTACATTTTGGGTACTGATTGGTCTCGATTATGTGTTGGATCCCATAGGTAATAATGTGGTATATAATTTTTTATTTTTACTTTTTGCAATGATTTCATACCATGTTTTACCAAATAAAATCTTATACGGAACTCAAACTATCATATTTTTAAGTATTCTTTTAAGTTATGTAAAACTGATTAGGTTAAGACTGAGATGTTATTTTACTCTATATAATTATAATATTTTGTGTGTTACTTTATTGTTTAATTGCGCCACATTTTGGGCTTTGGTTAGTGATTATATTGTAACAATGATTTGTGTGATTAATTTTATAAGTAATAATGTGTTATATCATTATCACTTTTTTCTTTTTTTGGTGTTCTTTTACTATATTATACTATATACAATTTTCTATGTTACTTTAATTCAGATGTTTTTATGTGTACTTTGTTATAAATGTGAGTATATATTATTAACATCTTTAAATAACGTCAATAGCCAATCGATTTGTTTACGCTTTCTCTGAAACATTTGAAGGTTGGTCTTTTTAACCCTGGCTCGCTGAACACGGGCCAGGATGAATTTTTAGTGGCCTTTATGGAGCTTAATCCTGACATTTTGGCAGTCAATGAAACTTGGTTAAGGGACGGCCAAAGTGCAAAGGCGCCAGCTGTATCTGGTTACCGTTTTGTTCACATGCCGAGAAGTCGTTGTATTAAGGATGGACGTGGTGGGGGCGTTGGCTTCTTCGTACGGAGGGGCATCAATGCTCGTGTCTGCTCTCATCCAATCGTATCTACTGTGGAACAGATGTGGCTTCGCCTATGCGTCGTCGGGAAGACCATAATAATTGGTACAGCTTACAGAGCTCCCTGGCAAGATGCAGTTTCATACTTTGATGCCCTTTCTGACTCGATTGCGTCCTTCCCGAAGTGTGACAATCTTATCCTTGTTGGAGATTTTAATATCAACTTACTCGACACAAATAACAATAAACTTCCCTTACTTCAACAGTTCTTACACAGTTTTGATTTAAAACAAATTATATCTGAACCCACTCATGCATATGATGATCACACACAAACGCTAATAGACATTGTGTGTACAGATACGCCTGTTAGAAAGATTTGTGTGAAACATACGCCTGATCTGGGTCGCCACGCAATGCTGGTTGTCGAATTTAACATTAAGAAGGAGAAACCATCCGCACGCCTAGTCAGTTACAGACCCTTGAAGTGTATTGTCATGGATTTATTCTCTAAAGATCTTAAGGTGACGGGTATAGCCAAATGCGTGTTTTTGGGAGTGTTTTCTGAAGAAGTCATAGCATGTGGAGTTGTGAAACTTATTATTTCCTATAACACATATATTGAACTAGTCAGGTAGGGAACAAAATCTGTGCTCTTGGTTATAGTTTACTTTAAAATGTAAGTTTAGTACCAACACCTTTTGCAAAAGTGTGGTTTTTGATCCCATTTTTTATGGGTTTGGCAGATTTGTTTGGTACCAAACTCAGCATAGCTATTCTTATGGTTGATATCTATACATCCAAGGAAAAAAAAATCTACATTAAGGTGTTTAAAGAAGAAGAAGAGTAGCGCCTTAGGAACTATAAGTGTTCCATTGCTGTGTGCTCGCAAATATTCATAAGGCGCTGCTTAAGAGTTTGACAATCCAAACTGTGCGCGGCTCACTATGTGTTTTGCGTCGTTTTCAGCATTCTTACTGAAGTTGAAAATGCGACGTTGCCACGCTGACTATCTAGAGTTTAACCACTGCGGCAAAAACTATGCCGTGTTACAAGTTTAACGTGTGTGTAGATATAATAAATAAATAATAAAGTTGGAAGTTATTGTCATTTTTATTTATTATGAAAAATTTCACCCTACCCGTCGCCTTAACTCAATCTGCTGGGACCAATGTCTAACATCAACGATAATTAATGACCAAGTACTGAGTTTAACTTCTATTATTACCACGCTGTTTGATTTGCATGCTCCATTGAAAACCAGCAGATTTAAAGGTCCCCCTCACCCGTGGATAACTGAAACTGTTAAATCTATGATCAAAATCAGAGACGATTATCATGTTAAGTACAAGTTGGATAAGTCTGATACCTACAAGCAATGCTATAAAACTATGAAATGTATCGTACTAGCGGCCATTGAGAGTGAAAAAACAGCGTTTTTTACCTTAAAAATTAATAATAATATTCATAAGCCTAAAAATCTTTGGAAAAGTTTAAAAAATAATATCTTGTCTGACAAGCAGAATACTGATGAGTTACCACCCCAGTTCAGTGACCCAGATATAATTAACAGTCACTTTCTCAATGTCCCAGGTAGTGACCTGGTCCAAATATCTCAGCTCACCTACTTTGAACATCATCGGTACAATCCCGTGGCGGCCGGCTTTTCCTTGTCACCTGTCAGCGAATTTGAGATTGGTAAAGTTTTGCAGAGTTTTAAATCCAATGCCCAAGGCATGGATGGCATGTCCTTGGATATGGTACTCATGACACTACCTCAATCTTTATCTGCAATTACAACGATCATCAATAACTCTATTTTGAGCGGCATTTTTCCGGATTGTTGGAAGGTGGCAGTCGTTAAGCCCATTCCTAAAAATAGCCATCCATCTGCTTTGAGTGACCTACGACCTATAAGTTTACTGCCATGCCTTTCGAAGTTGTTGGAGAGGGTTGTCTGTAAACAGTTGACCAAATATCTTGAAGACAACCATATTCTTCCACAACGCCAATCTGGATTTCGCCAAGGACATAGCACTTCAACCGCACTGTTGGATGTGGTGGATGATTTGCTGGCTGCCCAAGATCAGGGTATGTGCAGCATTTTACTGCTTCTAGATTTTTCACGTGCTTTCGACTCCATCAGCATTCCTCTTCTTCTTTCGAAACTAGCTTTTTATGGATTTGACACCAACTCGATTAATTGGTTTTCAGGTTACTTGAGTCAGAGACAACAGTGTGTGGAACTCAAATTACCTAATGGAAGCACCACCAGATCTTCTCTCCAACCAGTTCCGCGCGGCGTTCCTCAGGGTTCGATTCTTGGGCCAATCCTGTTTATACTGTACAGTGCTGACATTATTAAGACAATTACACACTGCAAATTTCATCTTTATGCCGACGACGTGCAGATGTACCACTCTTTCCAGTCACGTGACTGTCTCGGAGCAGTAAATAAGATCAATGGTGATTTGGCTCAGGTGTTGCGCTGGTCTGAATCTAACTCCCTTGTTCTCAATCCTGGAAAATCTAAGTATATGCTTATTGGCACCAAGGCTGGACTTAATAAAATTGCAGATTTTCAATTTAAAATTCATGTGGGAGGTGCAGTCGTGGAACATGTTACGGAGGCAAAGAGTCTTGGATTAACCATAGACAAACACCTTCGCTTTGAAGGTCATGTGACCGAGTGTGTGCGTAACTGTTTTTACAGAATAAAATCTTTATATAAGATTCGACCCTACATCAGTGAAGAAGTCCGTATAATGCTTTGCGAGTCTTTGGTTTTGTCCAAGTTAAATTACTGTGATGTCGTTTACGGGTCCTGTTTGATGTCTAGAACTGCGAAATTGATTCAGCGTGTACAAAACGCTTGCGCGCGCTTCTGCTTTCGAATTCCTCCTCGCACACACGTGACGCCTTATATTAATTCATCTAAACTTCTAAAGATGAAAGCTCGCACGAGACTTCACCTAGCTACGCTTCTGTTTGGAGTCATAAATAAGAAAACGCCTGTTTATTTATTCCAGAAGCTAAAATTGGTGCAAGAATATTCACGCTACATAAAGAGGGACTGCACCCATGTGTTTATTACGCCGAGGCACAAGTTGGTAGCTTTTCGTGGGTCATTCAGATTTGCAGCGTCTCGCTGCTGGAATGATCTTCCTCCACCAGTTCGTGCCATTAAAACTCTAAATACCTTTAGAAACCGTTGTAAAGACCTTCTTCTGGCTTCCCAAATTGATTCTTAATGATCAAACCCACGACTTATTTCTTTCTTTCTTTTTCTTTTCTATGAAGACCTCTTGACTCATGAACTTACTGTTTGCTAATCCCATGTTTTTGTACTATGTTTCGCATTATTGCAATCTAATTTACATACTATTTAAACTATGCCCTTTGTTTTGAAACCATGTCTGTCTTTAAATAATTTTAATTCTGTACTATACTATTATATTATACTATATACATATTATACATATATTTCTATTCTACTGTACTCGTACTTCTTACATAATTTTATATAACATGATTAATTGTTTGTACTCTACGATTATACTTTTTACCTTTGTATAACATATGTTACGTGTGACGTCACCCTTAATTAAGGCCCTGACTGAAAACCAGCGCTGCTGGTATAGTTCCCACTATGCCAGCAGCACCAAGCTGAGTCAGGACCTGTTTGGTTGCATCTGACACAGAGCGAGATTATTCAGTGCCCATACCTACCCCTTAGTTGGGTACATGTACCTACCTACATTAGTTTAATTTTAGTATTTTTAAGTTTTTTTTCCATGTTTTTTGTATTTTTTAAGGCTTTGTGTTGTGTGTTAGCCAAATAAATAATTATCTATCTATCTATCTACCTTTTGGTTATTCTGTCACTTACAGAAATAAAAATTATGGTAAGTATAAGAATTAAAAGATCAGAAAATAAACGTTTTAATATTAATTTAATGTAGGACGCTATTCTTTTAAAATAAATAAATAATTATGGGTAAAGTTGTTCTATAAAGTTTTATATTATTTTTTAAAATTCTTTATTCTGATATAAATCGAATATGTCATTTCTTATTTCATTGCTGATTTTACTTATTCGATCCGATTTCACTGGTCTATTCTAAACATTCTTATAAACATAACATCAGGTGAGATCGCGGTCAAACGCTTGCCTATAACGTGTAAAAAAACTTCTAATTTGTAGACGTCTTAACATGACAATAAATATTGTAGGCAAAAAAATATGAATATATCAATCATCTCTACCCTACTCTTTGCCGTATTACAGTTATGAGGTCCACTCGCAACGGACAAGCTCCTAAGCGGTCGCCGCGGGCGATTGGATAACTAAATTGTCGTTTCCACACAGGACGAGCTCATTTTAACTGAATATGAGCTGATAGCTCGTGTGCAACTAGCTCAGATATCAGCTCAGATTTGGTACCGTTGATTGGTTATTTTGAACGATGTGTTTATAATTGAACATGCTATCATAGTAGTCGCATTAGCACAAATACTTTTAAGGATAATATGTATGGTTGGTACGAAATTAGATTCTATTTTTGTTTTTAGTTATACCTTTTATTGTAAATAATGCAACAGAATTCATTAGAGTGTCTAACGGCCGGTTTCTGGAAACCCAAATCACGATTGATCCTAGTTTGACACATAGTAATTATTTGTTTTTTTCGTTGATCATCGTTCGAGAAACCGGCCGTTAGTTTTATAACATTCTGGTCAATTTTCTCCATCAATCAAAAAGTTTTCACTACTTTTCTGTCACAAAACAATCATAAATGCATTATAAAGTTCATAGAAATAGAACCCACGACCCGCAGCATGGAAGGCAGATAAAACCCACTGAGCTGTCTGTCGAATATAAAACTGGGTATCATATCAAGAAGACAATGAGCCACGAACACGCTAATATATAGTAGGATATAGCTATAGGCATACGAATGTACAATACAATAATTTTACAGTAAAAATCCTCGTTAATTACCATTACATTGTATTTCAATGTACCATAGTAAAGAACAAATAGTAGTACACATCAAACGTAGCGTTATTTTCCTATAATATCACAATTTACTGCACCAACTTACTGAATTATATGAAATAATTAAAAAGTTCTATTTCCCAGCTCAACTAATGTAAGTAAATAAATTCTGCATCTAATTCCTAGTTTGTAGATCTATATTCTGTTTAACTTACTCTATAAATAGTTTGCAATAATCTTCAAGTGGCTCTACTGTTTCTTATGTATTTTATGTACATTTTGTTAAAATAGTTTATTTATTTTATTTTATTTTATTTGGGAAACAAACAGTTATTATTTTCTAAATACAAAAAGAACTTAAGATAACACACAAACCAGTAAAATTTCCTCCATTACATTACACAATAAATGTGAACAGAAGCCAAGATAAAAATGTTAAATTTGAACGAAGATTACAAGGCAGTTGTTGATTACTAAGTAACATAAGGTAAACAATCGATGAGTGGGAGGATTTGGGAAAGACCTTTGCCCAGCAGTGGGGCGAAAAAATTAAGTAATTTGTAAACACTGTACACCAAGTTACTGTGCCCCGGTCCCTCAGGGCGCGTGGCGTTGGAATCCGCTTATCAAGCTGCATTGTACAAGTGATAGAAAAATGCCTGCTATGCACGCATGCATGGCATATCATATTGAAAGTATAGGTTACAATCATTGTTTTATGTTTTTAAATTAAGTTAATGATGACTTCAAAGTAAGTAGTAAACACTGCTTAGTACCTACTAAATGATCCTTGTGATTTTACTGAATAAAGCAATTTTGACTTTGACTAAATAATAACCTAATAAGGTAAGCAATAAAAACATGTAATTTTTACTATTAAATCCAAAATCCTTTGTGACTTATGTGCGGCCATAGAAAACGCTATACAGGCGGTCAATCTTGCCTAAGTATTGTTTGAGAGTATCATGATTGTAACTATGTATTTATTTATCACCTTCTAGATGTAGAAGGTTTAAAGATTAATATAAAAATTCAAGATCATTTATTTGTTAACAAAACAGTAAGCATGTCTACTGTACTGGACTGCATCCACTATTCTAATACGTAATATTAATCATGTGCCTAAAATTTCCAAAAAAAAACCGCCTATTCTTAAACGTAAATACAATTATTTATAAATCCTGCTTAATTAATTGTTTATTTTATTATTGTCAATATGTTATTTCAGGATATTAATATCTAATAAAGCGACATTATTTATCCAATTAACCTAGGAGTATAAAAAAATATGACATAATTTAATCTGGTTTTTCCTAAAGCTCAACATAAACAGGCAAAGTTTAAAATAAATTAACAAATCGTATTACAACAAAATGATATTTCATGTTGCAAAAACACAAAGAAAACATTTGAACTAAATATACACTTTGTAAATAACATTAATAGCATTAAGAAACTAATACTACATGAAGAAATTAAATCTTCACGAAAAAGTAGCATATTTTTATGTTTTTTTAAATTAATAAAACGCAAGTATTAATTTTTTTCTGATAATAGAAGAGTTATTAAATACTGTACAAGATGAAAACTCTCAAAAAATGTATATGTTCATTATAATTTTAAAAAAAACTATTTTAAAAATTATTATATACAGTATCATATATATTATTTATTAAATGCGGATACAGGATTATAACATCGAATTCCTGTTATTTATGGATTAACACCAGGAAAATATATCTTGTTGATTTGCAAAACATCTTTGAAAATAAAACTAATCTGCGAATATTCATTATTGTTATTTGCGTAGTTTTATTGAAAACATTACATATTTCAAATACATATATTGAGCACATTATTTACCTATTATTGTAGAGGTAATGTCATAGAAATAATTATTTACAATTTGGATTAAAAAATAAAAAAATATTTTTTTTGCAATTTTTGCCCAAAAATTCCCTTCTAAATCAGAATGCGATTTTAGATAAAAGAATGTAAAAGTAAAAAAACACAAATTGCGTTTTTATTTTCCTGCATTTGGTTCTTTGACGGGGCAATTTTTCAACTGTCAAATTTTATTTAAGTACCTCAGAATATGGGGTGTCCGCGTGTCACATTACGTCTGTAATTGGATAATCTGAAGTCGATATGTGGGGCGTCTGTCTGCTGCATTCGTGCATGCAGCAAATTAAGTTGATGGAAACATTTTAAATTTGAACTTTTTTTACCTTTATTTATTTTCTTAAGTAAAATAAATAAATATTAAATATTCATGGACATTTCATACCTTCATACCTCACACTCTAGTCCCGAACTAAGCAAAGCTTGTAATGGGAACTAGATTGCTGATATAATACTTATAAACATTTTTTTGTAAATACATACATAGAATACATAGACATCACACAAAGCTCTGGGTGGGAATCAAACCCACGACTCACATAATGGAAGGCAGAGCTACTAACAACTGAGCTGTGACGCCTGTTACAAGTGCATTGATAAGTTGACCTTCGTAATTATGGCAACACAATGGATTTTAAGAAAAAAAATAATGTTTGAACATCGATCACACAGATAAAGTAAAAATCAGTCACTACTGATTACTATTTGTTACTTTTGTAGTGCGCGATATCATGCTTAAAGTATACAGTAGCTCTACCATGAGTTTGTACAATCTATACTCGCTAGCGTCTTGAAGATTTGTACAGCGCCTCTAGCGGATACTTGGGTACTAAAATTCGTAATACTAATATTTACGTAACTACTGTAGTAAAGTCAGGCGATTTTACTGTGACAACTCATGGTAGAGGTACTGTTTTATAATAGTAGATGTGGTATTGGAATAGGATGCTAGGTTTCGAGTGTGAAGGAATGGAAGAGGTGAGTGAATGAGCCGAGAGGATTAGGAATGAGTGAAAGAAAGAGAATGAAAGAAGACATTATGGAAGCGGTATCACAATTGGGCAGTTGACTGTAGTTTTAAGATTTTAAAGAAGAATTTAAGAGTTAAAAATATATTGTGTTAAACTAAAAGCTGGTTTCCGTTGCCTCCCCGATCAAACTCAAAGTCAAAAATTACTTTATTCAGTAAAATCACGCGGATCATTTAGAATCGTCTTACATACTAGGTGATTCTAGGTGCCAGTTCCACGCGACATCCCACATAGATATAGATAGTATACTTTTCGCATCTTCGGTTCGAGCACTCATTGTGATTTCGTCCAATTTGTTGCATGACACGATTTCGGCGTTCCTTTTGTATTAGAGTCGGGCAAAAGTTTTAATTTGTCCATCTTCAAAGAAATAAACTTTTGTTGTTCCCTAAGAACTTCTATCGCTTGTTTTCTTTGTAAGAAATTACGTAATTGTATTTTTTTTTGGGACTGTTTTGAAGACTGTTTTCGTGACAAACGAAACGTTTAGGTACATTTATTTTTCAGATTAACTTTTACGATGTATTTTTAGCATAATACGAAGATGAAGCCTGTTTTAATTAAGTAAATAAATAAATAAATAAATATTCAATATTACTTATAAAAAATCATGCACAATTACATGCTCCAGTCCCAAACTAAGCTAAGCAACTAGAACTAGATTGCTAACAGAAAACTTGTATTATTTTTTTGTAAATACACACATAGAATACACAGTAACACCTATATATTTGGGACCATATTTACCTGTATTTAAGCCTTAGGTTTGTTTAAGCAGAGCCTCAAAAGATTGTTAAAATAAAATAAACAAACAGTACAATCACAACCGTGGTACAGTCACTAGTTTTAATTTGGGACCCACCTAAGGTTGAATATCGTGTGGCAAACTGACGTTATTTAGTGCTAATATTCTAACGTATGTCATACGTCATACTGAAGTTTCGACCTTATTGCATTATGAATGTTCTAACAACATTTAATGGAAAAGGGTCCCAAATTAATGCTCGTGACTGTACATTTAATTCAAATTATTTTTATTTAACGAAGTCCCGATTCAAGCACGTAAACCTATTAACACGTAAAACTCCAAAATAATACTCAAGAAACTCTCAGCAGCGTCGGGAAAATTACCGAATTGTGATTGTCAAAGTTTGAAGCTGTCAAAACTTATGACAGATACGGAGGTGGAAACGACAAGGGAAAATATGGTATAAATAGCATTTAGATCTGAAATGTTTTGAGCGGTGTATTATTTTTTGAGATTATTAATATATCTGTAAAGTGCAAAAGCTCTTAAAATAAAAAACCAGAATGACTGACTTTTGTCTTTTGACGTGACAACGTCTTATAATTCGATAGAGCCGGCTGCACGCACGAAAAAACATGACTCATGAGGCGTACTGAGGCGTTCCATTAAGTGACGTTGTCACGTTCAACTATCGTCAGTAAACCGACTTTACAGGCAACCATTTTTTTTTTTTTTGGTGAATGCTTGAGATAAGGCTACTTACAGTCAATGAAAGCAATAACCCCGTGACAAAAATCCAACTTCCTATGTGATTTTTATATAATTTAAATTAAACTTAATAAAATAATATTATACAAGCCTAAAATATTGCATAAAATGTTGCAATTGAACATATTTTTTTTCCTTATTTGTGTAACCAACATTATATAATGAGGATACATAGGATAAAAAGGCAGGTAAATCTATTTTAATCTGAATTATCTGAGTATATAAGGGTGAGGTATTCGGTTTGCTCGTCAGCTTGTTCTGTGACCCAGAACAGCACGTTTCTTGAACCTCAGCAGTGACAAGAAATTGAAAAGATGCTGAAATCATTTTGCCTGTGCCTGGTCCTCGTCGCCTTGGACGTACAGGGTAAGTTTCAATTATCTCGCTTCTTCTTTTTCTTCTTTTTCGTGTCGTAAAAAAAAATAATTAATTTTCGAAAAAAATGATTTCCAGTTTTTGTACAAGCAATAATTCAGTGGTATCTTGCTCAAATCATATTTTGATCGTAACTTTGAGCAATTTTTTTTTTATTTACGGTTATTTGTTAACATGAAAATAAATGATAAATTCCAGGTAACAACCTGGACTACACGTACGACACCCTGGCTGGAGGATGGTTCAAGCTGCATAAGCCTACAACCAGGAATGAAGCCGCTATACGTTGCGACTCAGAAGGTAAGATACTAAAAAATTTAGGCAATTTTGATGATTTGGTGTGACACCAGAGATATTTCCTGTGGTAATGATAATCTTGCCTGTTTCTTTTCACCGTAGTGCCATACGGTCTATCTTATTAAAAGTTAGTTTGGTAGTTTGGTTTTGGTGGTAAGAGGATTGCTGTAATGAATCGCTGTAGTGTGCGCATATGCATTCCTCTCCATACTGATTAAGAAGCCGACCAAAGTATCGGGCGATAAAAAAGTCTGCAGTCTGCGGGGGCCCTAATGTGTGTATTTTGAAATAAAAGTCACGAAATTAGTTAGACCTGTTTGATATTAAGTACCTTTTGTTATTTTCAGGCGCTAGTTTGGTTTCACCGGTGAACAGCCAGGTACGAGACGCAGTCAACAACTACCTGACGCAATGGGACAAACGCGGATTGACAATAATGAGTGGAGTGAAAGCTGATTTCAAAACCGGGGACTACTTCTCCGTTGAAGGTGATAATCAGCTGCAAATCTTATCTAATTTTGATGTCTATAGCTAGATTGGTCTGATATGTATGAATTTCTGTTCCAGGAGTTCCTTTAACTAAGATGCCAGTTCTGATACAATCGAACCCGTCGAGCGATCCTACCAGCGGAGAGAGTTGTGTGAAGTGGATGACTAGCCAAGCTGAAGTAGGAATTGTGAAGTGCACCGAAGTGTTGCCATTCGTTTGCTTCAAGAAGAGGTTGTCACTGAAGATTGTTGGTTGTGCTACTAAAGATCCAGGTATCTTAACGAACTGTAATTATTTATCTGATCACCTATATATGTGGTATGTGGTGCTCAAATATTTACAAATTGAAGCGTTGTTATATAGGCCAATGAAAGTGGTGCCAAATAAAAAAAATGTATTTCATTGTACCGATTTCATTTCAACGTCTAATTGAAAATCTATGTTATTCAAATAAATATTATTTGTCGCAGCATACAAATACGATGAACGCTCTGGAAGCTGCTACAAGTTCAACACCGCGGCTACCACCTGGTCCAAGGCGTACGACATTTGCAAGAAGGAACAAGGTTACCTGGCTGTCATCAACAACCGTCTGGAAAACCTTGCACTGACGGAGCTCTACGAGAAATATCCGAACACTGCAATGACTGGCTCTCCTGTCGACGGAAACTACGCAATAATGGGATTCCGTGATTGGTTGGATGGCGAGGGCTGGAAGACAGTAACAGGCAAGTGTTCGCCCACAAAACGTTCAGATTGCTTAAATTTTATGAAACTTTGTTCTAAGAAATAATGGTTATAGTTAAAGACGTGTGACTATAGATTATATTTATTATTATTTAGCCATTATTGTCCCACTGCAGGGCAAATGCCTCCCTTACCTCCTCCCACTTTTTGCGATCTAATGCAGTGACAGGCCACGTGCTTAGATGCGGGTCCAGCTCAGATGTGACTATAGAGACTATTGAAAATGAAAGTCCTTCAAATCGAATAGATGAAATTTAAAAAGAAACTAAAGCCTTCGATCGTGAAAAAATTCAAAGATATTAATTTTTTACATGATTATTTATTAATTTTAATTGTTGTATTTAATTTATATTCAATAGAACATGTTTGATTCCAGGTCTAACACTAGCGGATGCAGGTTACGCTGAATGGGCTGCCGGAGAGCCTAACAACGCACACGGCAACGAGCACTGCGGCTCCATGTTCAGGCAGGGCAAACTAAACGACCTGGATTGCGAATACAATTATCCCTTCATCTGCGAGAAGGAACCAGAAATCTTATACACATAAATGGAAACGATAGCCATTTTTTAGACGTACTTGTCAAAACTATCACAAATATCATTTTAACATCTTGTTAGGAAACCTTTACACACTTTGTATTTATAGTGCAAAAACTAAGCGGATGCAATTTAATGATGATTATGTTTTATTGATTAAAGATATCAGACTTTAAATAGAAATTTTATTTTCCTTGACAAACTTAGTTTTAACTTGTAGTAGTAGTAGTAGTAAAGCATCACTGCCCACAGGGCACTTTAACTGAGATTTTTTTATTGGAATATGATAGAACAAGCTTATGGGAAACCAGTAGCTCTACCATGAGTTTTTACTATACTATATTTACTATACTCGCTATCGTCTACAGTTAAAAAAATGTATGAAGATTTGTACAGCGCCTCTGGCGGATAGTTGGGTACTAAAATTCGTAATAATAATATTGACGTAACTACTGTAGTAAAGTCAGGCGATTTTACTGTGACAGCTCATGGTAGAGGCACAGACGTTAGTCAAAGTCAAATTACTTTATTCAATTAAATCACAAGGATTATTAAAAAAAAACCATTATCATAAAATTTATCTCTAACCGCTTGGTAGAATTATTTTAATTATTACATCGTTTATTGAAGAAGTTGGACCTGTTTTTTATGCTATATGTATAGTGAAACGCTAACCCGCAATCTTATTTGATGTTAAATGATGATGCGGCCTATGGTATAACGCGTTTGCTTAGATAATACCTATTCACTCTCCTCTAGACCTAGTTCGCCCCAAGTTTATTTGTCACTTAAATAATCAAATATTTAAAACATGCCTTCAAAGGGTATTTTAGCTTTATTAAGTTTTTGAAATTGCCAATCGTCTATTGGGATACATCGCTTTAGACTTTGTGAAAGAAGTAAAAATGTATTTTTCATTTTCCTGAACAAACATTAAGTTTTCATAGTCATAGTCATTATGTTCATTTCTTTAATTTTATTTCGATTTTTTAATTAATTTAATGAGTCTCTGCAAACCATATTATAAACTAACAAATAGTTCTCTTCTGCAATGCAAATACCTACGGTATTTATATCTGCAGTCTACAACAAAATTTATTTGGATTTAATGCTATAAAAGTAGCTGAAACAAACTTGTCTAGCAGTATAAACGTCTGCAAGGATTTTTTTTTTAATTTATTTGCTGCAAAACTAAGCTTTTTAGACAATGAATGTTCAATCTATCGGCCCCATAAAAGTTTATTATCCAGAGTTATACCTTAAACAAATGTTATGTTTATTTATGTTTTTTCTTAGATTTCGACAACATTTTTTCGTTTTTTTTTGTGGCCTACAATAACTGTGGTTATAATAACCTACTAACTTTAACATGCTCTTATAAAGCTTATTAATCTTGAGGATTTTTTTTTTATACACAATATAGCAATAACAACTATAAGTGTTCTATAAATCACCCTTATTTTCCCACCCTTTGAGATGGTTTTTTTTACCAAACTTATGTAAGGTTAACTTTGACGTGTACCCAATACAATAAACAATAATACACATGGGCGTCTAGTCGAAGCGACGCGTGACCCGAGGGCTGGTGAGTATCTGGCCCAGCGTATCAGCATTACTATTCAGTGCGGCAATGCAGCCAGTATCTTGGGTACGCTTCCGATTGGTACTGATTTGGATCAGTTGAACTATCTATAGATCGTTTGCAACGGTATGTAGATAGTTCAACAGTTTCTTATGTATTTTATATGTAAATGTACACTTTGTAAATACAATAAATAATTATCAAAATCGGGCTTCGCTGTAATAAGTTAATATATGTTAGTATACGAAAAAAACATGGGTCGACTTGAGAACCTTTGTATATTTTACGTTGGTTAAAAAGTTAATTGTAATTAGAAATCTGTAAAATTCGTGATAATCATAGACTACTCTTTTAATTAACATTAATATTTTAAACAAAATTGGCCCTAACATTGCTCCTTGCAGTGCACCTATTATTAGCACTGGCCCTTGAAAACGTTTTCCACTTACGTTCTCTCTTTGAGTTATGTTGCTGTGTTCTAAATTCTGTTCAACAAGAACATCGAAAATACTGATCAACAACGCTAATACTATATGGATTTCTGGCCAACGTTTCATGATGCACAACGTTAAATGCCTCGGATAAGTCACAAAAAATATCCAAGGCATATAACGGACCTCATGTTATAGGTACTTTTACAAATTTTCTTCGACAGATCTTTAATATACTTAATATAAGTTTTTTTTTAACAATATCCCTTTAGTTAGAGTATTACCAATTAACTATCCCGTGGTATGGTTGTAACCGACCCAATTTTATTAAATACATAAATAAATTAATAAATATTCGTTTGAAATAAGCTGTTATTTACTATTTATCTGCGCTCGGTTTAAACGGGCAATTCTTAAAATAACATGTTTTGATTGAGATATCCTATATTTTCCCATTTGTTAAACTATAATTATGCAATAAGTATAAACTCATAGGAAAATTTATTTTTAGAGATCTTACGGGGACTACTGAAAAGGTATATAAAGGCGGGATAATGAGCTTGCTAGTCATATTGTTCTGTAACCTAGCACAAGACGTTGGGCTCAAACCGCAGTGGTAATAAACCAAAATGATTTAGCAGTCATTTTTCTTCTGCCTGATCTTCGTTACTTTGGACGTACAGGGTATGTTTTATTAAAATTATTTTTTTAAAGACGATGCTTAGAATTTTTTGGTTGGTCAGATCAGTCGATCAGATTTATTGGTCCACCAAGTGAGCTGTAGACAGAGCTTGCAGCACAATGAACATAATTTTATTATATATTAAAAAAAAACGCATGCCAAATTATTTAGACACGACAGTGGTATTCGGAAAGATTTCACTTAATCCCCTCCATCCCCAGAACATCTCACGTAGATAATGGACGTCTCCTTACTCATGTAATTTTACAGAACGTAAAAATATTTTGTCTTTATTCTACTGGCCATTACATCTTGTCATATTTCATATACTGGATCAATGAGTGAGAAAACGAATAATACTAATAAACAAATAAAAAAAAATCTACATGTTGTTCTTGGTTTTTTCTCTATGTTCATTTCATTGTGTGGCTTATATTAATAAAAATAATTTATTTAAGGTTATACACCGGACTACACGTACGACACCCTGGCTGGAGGATGGTTCAAGCTGCATAAGCCTACAACCAGAAATGAAGCCGCTATGCGATGTGATTCCGAGGGTAAGATACCAAAATATCAGGAGGGCATCTGAGTCATGTGTATATGCGGTCTTCGACTTCCGTATGTCCTTGGTTCTTGCAAACTTTATTATCTTTACTTTATGCGTGGTAATTATAAATCGTTGCATCTTCTATATGCAATCTTCTGATGCATCTGCAAGGATAAACACATGGTCTTTCAGCAATCAGACAAAACATTGGTAGAGATTTTTATTCTTATACTATATTCTATCTCGTCTTACTGTAAATGTATTATTTCCAGGCGCTATTATGGTTTCACCGGTGAACAGCCAGGTACGAGACGCAGTCAACAACTACCTGGTGAACAGCCAGGTACGAGACGCAGTCAACAACTACCTGGTGAACAGCCAGGTACGAGACGCAGTCAACAACTACCTGGTGAACAGCCAGGTACGAGACGCAGTCAACAACTACCTGGTGAACAGCCAGGTACGAGACGCAGTCAACAACTACCTGACGCAATGGGACAAACGCGATTTGACAATTATGAGTGGAGTGAAAGCAGAATTCAAAAGCGGGGACTACTTCTCCGTTGAAGGTAAACTTGAATTATTAACTAGGACATCTTGCTTTATTTGTTCTTACTCATTCTGAACCTATTTATTTATGTCCCAGGAGTTCCTTTGACGAAGATGCCAGTTCTGATACAATCAAACCCATCGGGTGACCCTACCAGCGGAGAGAGTTGTGTTATGTGGATGACTAACCAAGCTGAAGTAGAAATTGTGAAGTGCACCGAAGTGTTGCCATTTGTTTGCTTCAAGAAGAGGTTGTCACTGAAGATTGCTGGTTGTGCTACTAAAGATCCAGGTATTTTTTTTGCAATGTTTTTGCGTATCGTGTCAAAATCACTCGGAGTTATATTTTATTGAACTGATATTTATTTTCTACAGAATACAAATACGATGAACGCTCTGGAAGCTGCTACAAGTTCCATACCGCGGCTACCACCTGGTCCAAGGCGTACGACATTTGCAAGAAGGAACAAGGTTACCTGGCTGTCATCAACAACCGTCTGGAAAACCTTGCACTGACGGAGCCCTACGCGAAATATCCGAACACTGCAATGACTGGCTCTCCTGTCGACGGAAACTACGCAATGATGGGATTCCGTGATTGGTTGGATGGCGAAGGCTGGAAGACAGTAAAGGGCAAGTGTTCACCCATCAAACTTTCAGATGCTTAAATCTAAGTTCTAAGAAATAATGGTTACAGTTTAGAACGTTTCACGATAAAGACTATTGAAAATAAAAATCCTTCAAATTAGAGATGATCAAGAAAAGAAAGAACCACTTCATTTCTTACAGTATTATTTATTAATTTTAATTGTTTTATTTCATCTTAATTTAATAAAAAATACTTGATTGTAGGTCAAACCCTAGCGGATGCAGGTTACACTGAGTGGGCTGACGGAGAGCCTAACAACGGACACGGCAACGAGCACTGCGGCTCTATGTACAGATGGGGCAAATACAACGATCTGGATTGCGAATACAATTATCCCTTCATCTGCGAGAAGGAACCCGAAATCTTATACTCGTAGATTTGGATTTTATTTCATATTGATATCGATTGACTGTTGTTGTTGTCGTTTCTATCTTTAATAATTACCTTTAGACCTATAGGTCTAAAGTCTACTTATAAGTAGTCTTGCAAATACAGGGCTATTTGGCGAGTATCGCGTAACAACACTGGCATTTTATCAGGCAAAATAATAACGGTAAAAGTACTTATTACACAAAAAAACGATTATGTAGTATATTTTCAGCCATACCATCTAAAATTGGACATAATTGAATTTTCCGCTGACGTGTAATATTAAGATATATTTACTTAGTATCGTAATCACTGTAACCTTGATTTTTTAAATGTTCTAATATTACGATTATTACTTATTTTTTTGTACTCTATTTAGTATTTTTAACTAAAACGAGAGCTGGTTTGTGTACCCATCCCGCTTAGCTTCGCAGAAGCCACGCACCACATTAGCTATAGTTATTTTTAAGTATGGTTGTTTGGAAGAAATCGCCGAAGACCGCCCATTAAAGAACAGTTCCTTTTTGTAACTATTTTCTATTGATTTTCTATTGTTGTAATAGGTACTTAATATGTCAAGGTATATTTTATGATGACCTGGCTACCTACATGTATATATAAAACTAGCTGTACCCGCCGCGACTTCGTCCGCGTGCCGTTTTAAGAGATTTTGCGATAACCCATTACTATTACTATCTTCTTATGAAAGAAATTGACGGTAAAGTGCAGTCTAAGATGGAAAACTTAGTACTTATTGGTACTTACATATTATTAAAACCGGGAAGGGCGCACGAAGATTTTCGTACCGTATGTCCCGTTGCCCTTATCAATATCGAATAAATAAAATTTACGTTTATATATAAGCCCCCTTGAATATTAATTATGCGTGATAGAGAATTTAAAATAAGTAGACAGAAATTTAACACTCAGTAATACGATCTAGTTTTACCCTTTGGTTACCGAACCCTAAAAACCCAATAACGTAAACTACTAAAACATAAGTAATCAAAACTCACTAAATTACCGTTACCGTAAGTAAATTAATCAGGCCAAGTGCGACTCGGACTCGCCCGCTATAAGTTCCTTACCATACCTATGTAAACGATTAAGAAAAAAAACATGTTTTTGTACCTATGCGAACCCTCTAAGCATGTTCTGTTTTTAAGTATTTGATAACTATGCCATAGCCGATGATTTTGCAAGGGTCCGGTTAATGTACAGCCATGGAAAGCACGACCCGGAATGTACGACCACGAAAAGCACAGCCAGGAATACGCAACCAGGAATTCGCAGCCAAAATGTACATGAAATCCGGGCTGCGCATTCCCGACATGTGTTGGGAATGTCCAATCACGGAATGTACAGCCGTGGAAAACACGACCATGGAATTGGCGACCATTGCTCTGATTGGTCTAAACTAAAGCCTAGTCTATGCTTCGTTTAGATGAAACCAAAGATTAAAATGTTACTATCCCATTTTGATAAAGATAAACTGCACAGATTATAATATGAAAAGAAAACAATCCAATTCAATAATTTATTTATTTATTTAACACTTTATTGCACAATAAATGTAATGTACAAAAGGTGGGCTTAATGCTATAAGCATTTTCTGCCTGCCGACCTTAAAGGTCGAGAAAATGGTTGGCGTGCTAACTTAATACAAATGTAGATATAAATAAACAGTAACTTAAGGAGGGATACTTACAGAAAAAAAAAAAAAAAACCGTAACCTACTGTGACGCATCACACATGAAAAAAAATAAGTTTAAAAATAATATTTTGACAGTGGCATAGTTAGCTACTTGTACATGATCGGCTAAACGAAAAATTCGAGTAAGTGCAAACGAAGCATATGCTATGACGTCATTTGGCATCAAATTCCCAACACGTGTCGGGAATGTACAACCAAGGAAAACACAGCCACGGAATGCACAGCCCGGAATTGGATGCCAAAATGGTCACCGATTCCGGGCTGTACATTCCGTGGCTGTGTTTTCCTTGGTTGTGTAATCACGGCACCCATGATTGTGGTGATTTCCATTATCCATTATAAATTTATAATGGATGATAGATATAATATTAAGATAGATTATTAAGAAGGAGGCTAATTTCTAAACGGTAATTACCGTTTAGAAATTAGCCTCCTTCTTGTCACCGCACTATGAACGCACTGAACTGAACACGTGGGGTTGCAACGTTGCCGTCCTGCTGTCGAACGTTCGCGGTACGGACGCCGCACTGTTTCCGCACCGTGCATTTTGTATGAAATCAAACGACCGTCCGTCCTTACGCCGTACGACGAACGCACCGCTTCGGCACTGCAGCGGTCCGATACGAAACGCATAAATTGAAAGAGCCCTAAGAGCGTTTTCATATTATCCGATCCGATATCGTTGTCGGACGCCGATCCGATATCGGGGTAGGTAAAATGTATGAAATATTTACCTATTTAATTTAATTTTACTTACCCCGATATCGGATCGGCGTCCGACACCGATATCGGATATCGGAGGTACATATTTCATACATTTTACTTACCCCGATATCGGATCGGACGCTGATCCGATATCCCGATCGAATAATGTGAAAACGCTCGTAGAGTGAGAGCGTTTTCTCATTATCCGATAGGGCGTCCGATGGTACCGCCAGCATATCGGTGCCGGCTCCGATATCCGATATCGGGCCGGACAATATGAAAGACAGGTACATTTTCAATACATTTTACTCACCCCGATATCGGATCGGATAATGTGAAAACGCTCTGAATCTCAAACTTGATTGAAATCGTCCATAAAAAACGCTACTACAAACTTCCTTTTTTCAAATTTTTCACTTTCGTCGATAAATAACGCTACAGAAAACTTCCCTCATTTTATTGCATTCATTAGAGTAAAATTAAGTCACAGAGCGCCTCTTAATAATTTGATTAAAATTCGTCGATTAATAACGTTACAACACACTTGCCCCCTTTCCCACGAAGGAATTTTAAAATATTTTTAAAATATTGTCTACAAACATTTTAATCAACGATTGTAGACAATTGACGTGCCCCACGGTTTTATTTTAGTCTAGTCTATGCATATGTTTATAATTCCCACGACTGTATCTATTTTATTATTTTTTGGTTTTTAGTACATTTATCCTAAACATTGCAATGTATGTTTAACATAAAACCGTTTAACTTAAAAAGTTTTTTTACCTTTTTTTATTTTTAGTTTTTATTTCGCATTCTGTTTAATTCATTTAGTGCTTTATTATTGCAAGGTTTCTTGCCCATTAGTTTATTGCAGTCCAACTCCTCTATACGTAGTCCAAAGTTGAGCACTTTCATTTGATACCCATATTGATGGGATTGATAAAACCTACGTTATCCGCCATTTTGTAGCGGCCGCCATCTTGGATTTCATTTTTTTATAGTATATTGTATTCTGCTTGTTGAGCCCTTTCATTTGATACCCATATTGATGGGATTGATAAATCCTACGTTATCCGCCATTTTGTAGCGGCCGCCATCTTGGATTTCATTTTTTTATAGTATATTGTATTCTGCTTGTTGAGCCCTTTCATTTGATACCCATATTGATGGGATTGATAAAACCTGCGTTATCCGCCATCTTGGATTTCAATTTTTTATAGTATATTGTATTCTGCTTGTTGACCCCTTTCATTTGATACCCATATTGATGGGATTGATAAAACCTACGTTATCCGCCATTTTGCAGCGGCCGCCATCTTGGATTTCATTTTTTTATAGTATATTGTATTCGGCTTGTTGAGCCCTTTCATTTGATACCCATATTGATGGGATTAATAAAACATAACTTATCCGCCATTTTGTAGCGGCGGCCATCTTGAATTTGTAATGATAATGAATAAACATACTTGTATTGTCATCAAAATCCAAAGTGTATACAAAATTTCAGATTGATCGGTTGACAAGAAGAGGGTGAAATTTGAATTACTAAATTTGACCCAAGAATAAAACAAACGGAGTGAGCTAAGTAAAACCGTTTAATAATAATAATAAAACAAAAAAACCAACCATCTAAGTAAATTATGTTTTTGTATGTGACTTTGAGCGCCCCTTGATTATTTAACATTTTGTTTTTAAATATTTATTCGTCAGCAGTTACCGCTGACGGTAATTGGGTACGCAACCCTAATTTACCTAACAAAATAACTTAACGAAACAATCGCCAATACCGATCGACTTAAAACACATTGCCAAAACGCACCGATAGCGCGTTCTAGGATTACGCCACGCGTGACAGCGCCATCTATACTCAAAATCTTATACTAAATCGTATACGATATATTACCGTCAGCGGTAATTAGGTACGCACGCAACCCTAAATTACCTAACAAAATAACTCGATCCAACGAAACTATTGCTAATACCGATCGACTTACCTATAACACATTGCCAAAACGCATCGATAGCGCGTTCTAGGATTACGCCACGCGTGACAGCGCCATCTCTACTCGAAATCGTATACTAAATCGAAATTTTAAACTTTACTTACTCAATTTTAGGGAAATGGGGATGATTTTGCAAAATCTAAAATTGCAGATCCATTTTATTTCGCGTCAACATTATGCGTACCAAGTTTCAAGTCAATCGGTTCACGGGATAAGATTCTGCATACAAACTTCAAAGCCTTTTTTTAGGGCTCCGGAGCGTTATTTCCAAAATTCCTGCCTTAGTACGCCACACAGTCACTCCAGGAACACGCCTTCCAAATTTCAAGTCTCTAGGACCAGCGGTTTGGGCTGTGGCTTGTACGTCAGCCGTCAGTCAGTCAGGACTTTGATTCTTATTAATGAGATTAACACACTTTTAATTTTTTTTTAACTTTACTATTTTCTATGATTTTGTTATCTAAATAGTTACAAGCCTGTTCAATAAAGTTTTTTATTCATTTATAAGTGCAAAATTTTAGTGATGTAATGTTATATTATTAACAGAGCTTACCTCATCCTGTAATATGTGCATTAATGATCTCATTCTATAATTAGTTGTTATTGTTTTGATAAATATTTTCAGATAATAATTATATTATCCTGATCATTATGTGTTCTAAAAACATATAATAAAGTACCAAAACCTTTTTCGTTTACTAGGTGTAAGACAAAAGAGCTTTCAGTCTCTTACACTCATCACTAAAATTACTTGACAGGCGTCACAGCTCAGTTGGTAGTAGTTCCGCCTTACATGCTGTGGGTGTTGGGTTACTTTGTATTTAATGTATGTACATATTAGCAATCTTGTTCCCATAGTACAATCTTTGCTTAGTTTGGGACCAGAGTGTGATGTGTGTTATATGTCCATGAATTTTTCATTTAATAAATTTATCTATCTACAACTTGCCCTCAAATGGAGCCAAAAGATTGATTGGATGAGAGATAACTCAACTCAGCTAAAAATAGTAATGTGTGTACATTAGTGTAGTGTGTACTACAGAGCCTGATTTTGTTTCTAATTATCGAAAAATAACAGCAATATAAAAGAAACGCAGAGATTATTTGACGTTACGATCAGTTTAAAAAATCAAAATAAATTAAACTTAATTCTGTAAAATCACAATGATTATGTAGAATCGTCTTATATGCTAGGTGATTCTAGGTGCCAGTTCCACGCGACCAGAGCCTAGAAGAACGGGAAAGAAACTACAGTTTGGTTTCTACCGTTTTTTGTTTGATCCTTCTTACAAAGATTTACAATTAAATACTAAAGTTCCAGTGCGGTGTCAATTTAAATTAGTAGCCTTTAAATGCAACAAAACGACGCCAAGTAAAAGCACACAAAACATGGTACAAAGACCACACATAGCTTAGTGCTAGGAGGACTTAATGCTAAGAGCATTGTCTGCCAGTCTTCCTGAATGTGCAGAAAGATGGTGAGGCGTGTTTTGAATTGACGGATTTCAAAAATTACTTCCTTATTTGTTAAACAGTATACATGAAGTCACAGATAAAGTTAATTATTATCCATGTTGTTTTTCCATAGTTTCAGGCTGCTATATAAAGACGGGATGATAATTTTGCTAATCATCTTGTTCTGTAGCGGAACAGAACGGAACGTTAGTGTTAAGCCTCAGCAGTAATAATAAACTAAAATGATTCTGAAGTCATTTTGTTTCTGGCTGGTCCTTGTTATTTTGGATGTACAGGTTTCGGGTAAGTTTAATAACTTATTTAAAATCTACGTCACAGCTTTCATTCGTTCTGTCTGCTGTAAGTTCGAATTTATACTGATAGGTGACTCGGAAGAATACTTCAACAATAACATTAAAGCAATTAACCACTGAAAAAAAAATACATGTGACAAAAAAAAACAATTTTAATAATAATATCTAAACTAATATTATAAAGAGGAAAGATTTGATTGTTTGTTTGTTTGCATCGAATAGGCTCCGAAACTACTGGACCGATTTCAAAAATTCTTTCACCGTTGTGAAGCTACACTATCTGCGCTGAACAAAGGCTATATTATATTTTCAAAAAAATTAGGGATCCTTACTAAAACTTAAATTATGTAACCCAAGGTGTAAAAAAATACCTAAGAAATTCCTTACATCGCGTGCGCTGCGAAAACTATTGATGATAGAAAGAAATTATGTACTACGATTTTGTAGTACACATTATCATCCACAAAAAAGTCAGCGACAGCATATGTCTAACTATTACAGATATGTCACTATAAGTGTTTTAATATCGAAAAAATATGATTAAAATGACGTTGCTAGAAAACGTTCTTTATTTGTGCTTTGGTATTAATCCTTATCTAAATAAACTTTATCATAATTAAGACAGTTTCAATACCTTTATATGGTTTTTAAATTATTCAATTTGGACATCCCATTCGAAAGATATCACGAGTTCAAAAATGTAAGTATTGGAAAAAAGTCAAGCGGAATAAAGCAGGCGCCGGTCACGGGAGTATATGCGGGGGGTAACATAATATAGGGTCTATATTTTTTATAATTTGGAAAATACATTTATACTGAGTAACATAGGCTATATTATTATAATGATATTTTTTATATAGGCTACCCGTGCGAAGCCGAGGCGTACTACTAGTTTATTATATTAATTATATTAAGAAACTGCTTTGAGAGACTGCGAGAGACTGCTTTAAGATCCGAAGAATATAAAACTGATTAAAATTATTTACAATACAAGAATTTCTAACTTCATGGCTATGATGATCTTATCAAAGTAAATGCAGGCGTTAAACAGGGTGACCCCTTGTCTCCTAAGTTGTTGACCAGCACACTGCAAATAATATTTTTAAAATTATCGACCCCGTGGTCTGCAAAAAGCATCAAAGTTGGCGATTCGCTGTCGACCATTGTGCTTTTGGCTTCAAATGAATTTGAGCTACAAACAATGTTGCAAAGTCTCAGCACGGCAAGCAGCGTCGTTGATCACATAGTTAAAATACAAAAAACCATCAGAAGACCAACGGTTGGTCTTCTGATGGTTTTTTGTATTTTAACTATTTGATTTTCTTGCATTAATGTTTAAATATTAAGAATACGTTTCAACCCAGGTTATCTGATGGAGTACACGTACGATGACCAGGCTGGAGGGTGGCTGAAAGTCCACAAAGCTGCAACACGGGAAGATGCTGCGTTGCGATGCGATTCTGAAGGTGAAGACTGTAAAAATAAATACGACAACATATTGGGTAGTAAAATATGTGTAGAAATTTAATTACGTTGGTCTTTTTAATCAATTATGCTTAATAAAATAAAAAATATTGATATCAACGGCGTACTTTGATTAAATCCTGGGGATTTTTAGACAAACATTTTCGAAATTTTCTTTTTATAGATTTTGAGGCCAACCGACATACCAGCACGGGCGCTTCTTTGATAATTTGGCCCCGACCTTACCCAATGATTTTAATGATTCTAACACTAATGCTTACGCCGTCTTACATGTAGTTGTTACATGTCATCGTGTGATGGTTGTTTGTATATTGTTATATTTGCAGAGGCTATCCTAGTGTCACCAGTAAACAGTAGGATACGGGACGCAGTACAAGACTACTTAATGCGAGTACGAAAACCTGGTTTAACAATAATGAGTGGTGTACAATTAAACTTTTCATCTGCTATCTACCACTCAATTGAAGGTAATAATTGCAACATAAGTATTTTAAAATTCCAAATATCATTTTTATTAGTATTATTATTAGTATATATATTTACAACTAAATGTGAGTTCAATTCTCACAAATGGCATGCTACATGTTTAAAAAAAAACACAACAAAATAGCGTGGATCGCACCAATCCACAAAATAAAATTGAAAAATATGGTTTGGTACAGCCATTTATTACAACAATTAAAGAAAACATGATATTATGACAGACTATAGATTGCTATAAAGCTAATTTTGCTATTGTTTAAAATTATTATTTATTTATTTTATCTCAGTATCTAATTTAAGTAACACATTTATGGTTAGCTTTACATCCAATGACGGATTCACCTTAAATAAAATTGTAAATATTATGAGAGCAGTTATACCAATAAAAAGTATGTGTAGGTGTTTAAACTGTCAACAGTTAAATCTATTATACCTGCTATGATCGTAACTTATTTTTTTGCAGGAGTTTCTCTTAACAAAATGCCTGTTCTTTCCCATTCCATCGCGACGAATGACAATAGTAGAGAAGATTGTGTGAAATGGATGACAGGCCAATCCAAAGTGGCAACCGTGAGCTGCAGCGTAAAACTACCATTAATTTGCTACAAGAAGAAGACAGTAGATGTGATTGGATGTGCAACTTTAGATCCATGTAATGTAATGCCAAACCAAACTAAACGTAAATGACTAACAGCTGACAAAATGGCAACCAGTCAAAAAAGTGTTGCCAATTTAAAGTTACCTAAAAAAAACACCAATTAAGTACTTATATTTGTAAATAATTATTTAAAAACTGATGCAGTATTATGCCGATTATTTATATCAGCATCGCAAACTTTGATTCGCAAACTTTGTAAAATACAAAATGTATTATAAGTCTGCAATTATCAAAGACATTGAGTAAATGGACTGAGTCATAACCTTACAAAATTAACAGCAGTGCAACTAACTTTAGTACCACTTCAGTAACTTTACTTAATACATGAAAACTTTGCTTTATTTCAGACTGAATTGCGATGTGTGAAATATTCATAATTTTCATCTAGATTACCACTTTAGACTGGAATATTATTTACAGATTATAAATACGACATACGCTCCGGCAGTTGCTACAAATTCCACCGCGTGGCTCAGACCTGGGTGAAGGCATATCAGATCTGCAAAAGAGAGAATGGCTACCTAGCTATAATAAACAATGACCTGGAAAGCGTTATGCTTCGTGAGAGCTTCACCAATGTCCCTGCAACAGTAATAGTTGGTGCTAGTGATGCAAATAACACATTTGTGGGGATCCGTGATTGGTTAGATGGCGAAGGCTGGAAGACAGTTAAAGGTACATCAAGAAAGTACAGCAAGAAATAAGTATTTTAATTGTTTGGACGAAAATAATTTTCTGACCGTCCTTGTACCAGTTTTTGGAATATGTAACAGTTATTGTTTTACGGCCAACAATAAACATTTTGGCATTTTTAAAATGAATAATAAAATTATTAAATTTCATAACTCTAAGGATTCTTAATCAATTTTGTGTGTTAATCTGTTGTTAAAACTCTGTACCGTGGTCTACGAAACAAAATAATTATCAAAACCGAATGTTATGATAATAATTGGCAGAACGAAACATACAAACAAATAACATAAACTAATTGAGACCCGCCTCCTTTTAAGAAGTCCCAAAAAAATCAGTCTAGATGTTTTTATGTAAACAAAAATTTAAGAAAGCAATACATGTCATACTATCTTACTGCTTTCTACTACTATGCAATTTTTTTTTTTTTTAATTTCAGGTATGACAATAACGGAGGCTGGTTACTCCAAGTGGGCTTCTGGACAACCCGGCAAAGAACACTGTGGTGCCATACATAAAAAGGGAAAATATAACGATGTAAATTGTAATAAAAAATTTGCCTTCATATGCGAGAAGACACCCGAATTCATTAACATATAGATCTAAAATGTATTAATTAAAAAATTATGTCTTTTGATTACAAACCTGAAAAATAAACTGTATTTATTGTTTTACCAGTAGAATAATATGTTTAATGTAATATTAGTCATATTATAAAACGCTTTAAAAAATAAATAGGTTGTGTTAAGTTTTAACATCTCAATAAAAGTAAAAAAAAATAATTAAACCGCCGAAATGAAGTGAAAATAAAAAAAAATATCTTATTTATTCTATCCTAATTACTAAGTTCTTAAACTTAGGTATGTGAGTAAACCTTAAGTCGGCGCGTGTGAAAAATACCATAAACTATATAAAAACTTTATTGTTCAAAATAATTAAGAATTTTGTACATGGGGGTTGTATCGATAGGCATTGAGGTTTCCGCCCTGCCACTTTTAGTCCACTCTTCCAGTACCTCTACCATGAGTTGGCACAGTAAAATCGCCTGACTTTACTACAGTAGTTACGTCAATATTAGTATGACGAGTATGACTGTACAAATCTTCATACATTTTTTTAACTACAGACGCTAGCGAGTATAGTATATATGGTATAGTAAAAACTCATGGTAGAGCTACTGATACACCCTGTATAATGGGCATGTTTTAGGTAGAGCTTACCGCATTATAAATAAATAAATATTCACGGACATTTTACACATCCATTCTAGTCCCAAACTAAGCAAAGCTTGTAATATGAGAACAAAACTGCTGATAGAATACTTATATACATATTTTTTTGTAAATACATACATAGAATACATAGTAACACCCAGTCACAGAACAAATATTTTTATGTTCATCACGCAAACATTTGCTCTGGGTGGAAAACGAACCCACGACCCACAGCATGGAAGGTAGAGCTACTACCAACTGAGCTGTGACGCCTGTCGATTTATGTTGTTATGCAATTCCTCGTAGGAGTACTAATTAGTTGTTTATGATGATGGATAAATATTTATTTTTTCCTGATTCAGAATTTTCCAGAATGTATAACTACAACTAGTAATCTCTAGGGGAGCCGTTTTATAGGCATATTTTAGCCTGATTTAAAATGAATTTTCGCTTTTTGTGTTCCTGTCAATCAAATAGAATAAGCTTAACTGATACTGCGTTACAACTCAGTTCGTAGTAGCTCTGCCTTCCATGCTGTGTTCCACCTGCAC
This sequence comes from Ecliptopera silaceata, assembly GCA_932527185.1. Taxonomy (NCBI): domain Eukaryota; kingdom Metazoa; phylum Arthropoda; class Insecta; order Lepidoptera; family Geometridae; genus Ecliptopera; species Ecliptopera silaceata. The sequence goes on along the minus strand of OW052205.1, from coordinate 1,219,278 downwards.
AAGGCTTGACCTCGTGAACGCCACAGAGGAGGGAGTAACAGTGGCGAAATTCTACTCGAACTTGGTGTGAGGTTGTTTGTGTTAGCCATTGACACGATAGAAGAAGAAGAAGAAGCTGTGTTCCATAGCAAGAGTTTGAACAAAGCTTGTATAATGGAACTACACTGGCCTGCAAAACTAAGTATCACAATTTTTAAATTGCAATAACTTTTTAAGTAAACAAGATATACTTTGATCTCAACTCAATTGAGCACGCCTGGGACGAGCTAGGAAGGCTATTCAGAAGCCGCAGACCACTATCTACCGCCCTCAGAGCACTAAAACAGGCCCTGATAGAAGAGAACGGGTCCCCAAAATCGGCCGAAACCTCGTGTTCAGTATGTTCACATGTAAAACATACTTAAAAAATGTTAGATAAGTTTTTAGAAACTAAGCTAAAAATGGCAATTTTTTTGTTTATCATTTTTTTAAGTTAAAAATGTTAAAAGAAAGCTTATAAAATTTGCTATAAAACATTTTTTATTTGAAATCTCTAACTTGTATAGTTTAGAAAAAAAATATCTAAAAGTGTGATACCTACTTAGTTTTACAGGCCAGTGTAGATTGCTGATAGAATACTGCAAATTCTTATAATAGAATTCATAGTAACAAATATTTGTATTCATCACACAAAACATTTGCTCTGGGTGGAAATCGAACCCACGACCCACAGTATGAAAGGTAGAGTTACTACTAATACTGTAGATAATTATGTCATTATCTCATAAATAGATCAATAAAATATGTGATACAGAATAGCCTTTGTAAATAGCTCTGTAATACCTATCCTGTAGTTATCTGTGTGTACAATAAATAATTAAGAATAGAACATTATCACTGGACGTTTTAAAAAATAAACTGTTGATTAACGATTTATAATATTTTTTTCCTTATTTGTGTAACAATGCATGAAGTCACAGGTAAATTTTATATTTATCCATGTTTTTCCCATAGTTTACATGCTATATAAATATGGGATGATCATTTTGCTAATCATCTTGTTCTGTGACCCAGAACAGAACGTTACTTTCAAACCTCACCAGTAATAATAAACTAAAATGATTCTGAAGTCATTTTGTTTCTGCCTGGTCCTTGTGACTTTGAACGTACAGGGTAAGTTGTTTTTTTTTATTATTTTTTATTTACTTACCATTTAAAAAGTCAACATAATTACGTAATCTAAAATAGCATCAAGAAAACCACAAGGTTTGTAGATTTAATGCTATATTGAGTTTGAATGTAGCATTAGAATATATATATATATAGCAACTTAGAATATAATTTAATTATGTACATATATACTCCTATATATACGTGATAGAGCAGAGAGAAGAAACCCCACCAAGTGGAGTAAGTGCACGAAGAAGAAGATTTAATAATATACGTCACAGCTGAGTTGGTATTAGTGCTTTCTGTCCTGTGGGCGTGGGGTTCGATTCCTACCGAGAACAAAAAGTTGTGTGTTGACAAACACTGTTGTTTGTTTTATGTTTGGGATTTGCTAAACATTTTGCTGAAATAAATAAATAAATAAATAAAGATCGAACTGGATGGTCGGACACAGCAATATGACGACCGATGTGGCGCGGCGGGCGATGGTCAGCCTGCGACGCGGATGGTTGCGGGTTCGATTCCTGCCTTGGGATAAATGTTTGTACGATCTGCAAATATTTATCACGGGTGTTCTGGGTATTATATATGTATAATAAAAAAATATCTATGTATGTATTGTATTAAATATGTCAGTCTTCTAGTACCCATAACACAAGCTCTGCTTAGCTTGGGGCTAGATGATGTTGTGTGCATTGTCCAGCATTATTTATTTATTAAATATATGCATAATTTGAAGCCACTTACAACAACCTAAGAAAATTATCACAATTACTTATTAAAATCTAAAAAGAGATCGGGCAGATGTGATAACCTGACCAAAACTTGCTTTATTCTAGGTACCAATATAGACTACACGTACGACACCCTGGCTGGAGGATGGTTCAAGCTGCACAAACCTACGACCAGGAATGAAGCCGCTATGCGATGCGACTCCGAAGGTAAGCATGCAAAAAATATCTGACATTTAAGGTTGTACAAAAATGCATTTTTTTTTTTGACAGGCGTCACAGCTCTGTTGTTCGTAGCTCTGCCTTCTAGGCTGTGGGTCGTGGTTCGATTCCCACCCAGAGCATGTTTGTGTGATAAACATAAATATTTGTTCTGGGTCTGGGTGTTAGAATGTATTTTATGTATGTATTTATGTATTTAAATGTACCTCTATATATCTATTCTATCAGCAATCTAGTTTCCATATTACAAGCTTTGCTTCGTTTGGGGCTAAAAAGTGATCTATAGATAGCTCAAATGATCCAAATCAGTGCCAATCGGAAGCGTATATTAATTGTTTTTGTTATTTTTTCTAGGTGCTATTTTGGTTTCGCCGGTGAACAGTCAGGTACGAGATGGATTAAGCAACTACCTAACGCAATGGGGCCAACAAGGATTGACAGTAATGAGTGGAGTGAAGGCTGATTTCAAAACCGGAGACTACTTTTCCGTCGAAGGTTAGTTCTATTTAGGCTATTAATTATTGAAGTGAAAACTTCTTTAGCGGCGCTGAGCACTTTTCTGTATGGGTAAAAACTTTCAAACTCGCGTCAGGGTCACGTGATGCTGATCGAAAAAGCGTAAGATCGAGGGGAAGGGAGAGGAACTAGTATCTCCCACTCTTTCTACCGTGCCTGAGTGTGCTGCTCTGTTTAGGCGGCACAGGGCGCTTGCGCGAATGTGTCTGTGTCATTGTGATTGTCATTGTCATTGTCATTATGACGTCTGTGGTTATATTTTTATTTTGGTTTTCTTGTGATTTCATCTTTGAAAGTGAAAACATTATTTATTTAGAGGATTTTGGAGTATAAAATTAACTGTTGTTGAGGGATAAAAGTCCTATGAAGAACATAATCGATATCTAAGTATAATTATACCGTGTTAGTTCTCTTTACGTGCCATTTAAAATTTGGTGACTTTGTTGCAATGTTATTTATGGTATGATAGTACTTTTATACTTATAATAAAACACAACGTTAATATTGAAGTTTTCACTTCTGCCGGCACTCCCGGAGTGCTACCTTTTTTATTATTAAGACTTGTAAAAAACTGGTCTTGTTTTTTTCATAAAAAAAGAGTCGCCGCCACGTATCCAAGCGAATTGCTGCGTTTTAGAAGAAAAAAATAATTCTTCTTCTAAAACACAACAATGCGCTTTAGATACAAAGGATAGGATATGGATACCGATGTAAATATAAAATGATAAGCGATTAAAAGGTAACCCAGAGTAATGTAGTGATATAAAAACATTGTCGGATGTGCTCAATTAAACAAAGTCTTGCAAATTATTTAACAGCGTAGTTTTGCATTTCTCCAAAATTTGCAGCCCTTGACAATTGTATTTTTGATTCAGGAGTACCTCTGACTAAGATGCCAGTTCTGATACAATCAAACCCATCGGGCGATCCCACCAGCGGAGAGAGTTGCGTCCAATGGCTGACTAGCAGAGCTGAAGTTGGAATTGTTAAGTGCACTGAAGTTTTACCATTCGTTTGCTTCAAGAAGAGGTTGTCACTGAAGATAGTTGGTTGTGCTACTAAAGATCCAGGTAAACTATAATCCTCGACAAGAAAATCAACATTTTTTGGTTATTGTATTGTTCTTCTTCTTCGTGTCAATGAACACAACAAAAATTTTAGACGCAGTTCATGTAGAACTTTGCCACATTTATTCCCCTGTCTGTACTATTGATGAGATCATCCCTTGTGCAGGTATTAGGGCACAAGGGGCAAATGAGCATGAGCATATTGTATTGTAAAATCCTTAAATGTAATAACTTGATGGTTTATATTCTTTGGTAATTAATTACAGATTACAAATACGACGAGCGCTCCGGTAGCTGCTACAAATTCCACACCGATGCTCAAATATGGTCTGATGCATACACAACATGTAGGCAGGAGCAAGGTTACATGGCTGTTATAAACAATCGTTTAGAAAACATTGCACTGACTGAGCTGTTCTCGAAATATCCGCCGAGTGCAATAACTGACACTATCAATCCGCAATACGCAACGCTAGGATTCCGTGACTGGTTGGATGGTGAGGGCTGGAAGACTTATGAAGGCAAGTGATACTCTTTATATGCATATTCATTTATTCATTGCACATTTTAAACAGCTTAGGTGTAATATAGCTAAAGTAAGATGTACCCTGCAAGGGCGCTGCAACATATTATTGAGTCATGCATTTTAAAACTTTATAAACGAGTAACTATTTGCAAGCTGAAGTGGCAGTGGGCCGGCCAATTTTGCTGAAGAACCGACAACCGTTGGAGCAAACGGATACTGGAGTGGAAACCGCGTTTAGGCAAGCGTAGTGTAGGGCGCACCCGGCGAGATGGAGCGACGATCTATGGAGTGTAGCTGGCAAACACTGGATGAGAAGAGCCGAAGACCGGGCTCAGTGGCGCGTCTTGGGAGAGACCTACGTCCAGCAGTGGACTAATATAGGTCGATAACGATGATGATGATGATGAGTAACTATGTATTTTGTTTAGGTGTGCCGTAGGTAGTCGGAATGTATTTACTATGATACGCACACTAGATAATATCTGTATTGAGAACTAGACTAGACACTAGACTTTTGTGGAGCTGTGACATGGGTCTTATATCTCCACTTATAAGGCCGGCAGCGCATCGACAGTCCTGGCAATGCAGATTGCAGGTGTCCATAGGCAGCGTTGACCACTTACCATCAGGTGGCATGCTCGTCTGCCAGCATTGACATAAAAAAATATAAAAAACCACAATATCTTTGCTTTGTTTGAGACTAGATGGCGTTGTACAATTCGTGGAGAATGACGAAATATTGTTTGTTATTTTAATGAAAAGAAAGAGAGAAATGGAGGAATTTGGGGGAGACCTTTGCCCAGCAGTGGGACGAAATAGGTTAAAATAATAATAATAAATTTAATGAATCTTTTCTTATTTCAGATAAAACTCTGGAGGAGTCTGGTTTCGCTGAATGGGATGACGGGGAGCCGAATAACCAAAACGGCATCGAACATTGCGGTTCTTTATACAGAAAGGGAAGATTTAATGATGTTTCTTGCGAATACAAATACGCCTTCATATGCGAGAAGGAACCCGAAATTCTGTACACATGAAAGGAATTACATTCAATCTGATTTCGATAGCCTGTTTTCGTTTAACACGTTTAGACGCTATTAATTATACAACACCCTATACAAAAAAAGTAACTTCATAAATTCTTGCAAAAGCTTTTTAACACGTATCACGTAAACACTATTGATCCAGCTGTCAAATCGTATTATTAAGTAAAAAGTAATAAACGTCGAATGCGGTGCTTTTATGATATTGATATAATAAACGATTTCCTCTGATTTGAGTTCGTATTATTTACCATTGAAATATGACTAATAGTTCAATAAGAAGTAGTTTAGATATTTTACGACTAGGTTTATATTTTCTATGCATATCTAGACTCTAGGGTAATGACATAATTAAATACTACTAAGCACTTTTAGAAGATTTCAAAACTATAGATCAAGCAAAGTCTGGAAATCACTGGTTTGTATTAGTAATAATTCAGTTTCGAAAAACTTTCACTTTAGTGTTTTTTTATCAGTAGTTCTACCATGAGTTTTTACAATCTAAGCTCGCTAGCGTCTGTAGTTAAAAAAATGTGAAGATCTGTACAGCGCCTCTAGCGGATAGTTGGGTACTAAAATTCGTAATACATATTAATATTTACGTAACTACTGTAGTAAAGTCAGGCGATTTTACTGTAACAACTCATGGTAGAGGTACAGTAACACAAATATTATTGAGTGCCAAACATAAAAATACTATTAGTTATTTAGCAAGATTACATTCTTTCCGGTCGCAAGGCACCGTAAAGATAGTAAAGAGGAGGCCTATACTCTGCAGTGCGAGCCAAGATGCCGAAATGAATGAATGAATGAAATAACCCAAGACAGTACCCAAGTAGTTGGTATACACAATATTCAAAAATAAATAAATCATAAGAACATTGCAAACACACTTATTAAAATAAAACTTTCATTTTTATTGTTGTAAACCGGATAAATAATATACATCGATATTATATAGCGCTTTTAAATAGAATCGTATTTGAGATGAAAATAAGATTATGAAAACGTAGACAATTAAGTACAAAAAAAAAAAGGTAGCACTCCGGGAGTGCCGGCAGAAGTGAAAACTTCAATATTAACGTTGTGTTTTCACTTCTAAGTTTTCACATAAAAATATAACCACAGACGTCATAATGACAATGACAATCACAATGACACAGACACATTCGCGCAAGCGCCCTGTGCCGCCTTAACAGAGTCAGCACACTCAGGCACGGTAGAAAGAGTGGGAGATACTAGTTCCTCTCCCTTTCCCTCGATCTTACGCTTTCGATCAACGTCACGTGACCCTGACGCGAGTTTGAAAGTTTTTACCAACCCAGCGCCGCTAAAGAAGTTTTCACTTCAAAAAGACGTGATAAACGCATTTACATTTTTTTTTTATTATTTACCATCACACTAAAGTAAATAATAAATGAATAATGTGGTGTGTATTGTCCAGCATTTATTTATGCTGGACAATACACACCACATCATCTAGCCCCAAGCTAAGCAGAGCTTGTGTTATGAAATGAAAGTAACGAGAGATATCGAAAATTATTAGAAAGATAACATAATTATATGAATGAGCTGAAACGGATAATCAAGCTACATATAAATAATTTCAAATTAGCTGCTGGTTTAGCTAACTTCTCTTAAATGCGGAGTTTTAATAACCAACACCGAGGCGACACTCTATGCAAAAAATGGTTGTCTGTAAAGTCTGTTTACTGACGATAGTTGAACGTGACAACGACACTTCATGGAACGCCTCAGAACGCCTCAGAACGCCTCAGAACGCCTCATGAGTCATGTTTTTTCGTGCGTGCAGCCGGCTCTATCGAATTATAAGACGTTGTCACGTCGAAAACATTTTGACAACGTCTTATAATTCGACTCATGAGGCGTTCTGAGGCGATAGACAACCATTTTTTTTTTAATTAATACATAAAATACATATCCCAGACACTAAACAAAGATGTGAGTTCATAACACAAATATATATGTTCTCAATGGGGACCGAACCCACGACTATAAGGTAGGCGAAAATCGAGCTGTGGCCTGTCGTCATTCTATACCCTTAGGGCTAGCGCATACATACAACTTTTAGTTGAACAACTATTTTTGTCTTGTATCATATATGTAAGGGCTATATTTCACCGGGACGCCAAGGCGGCGCAACCAGTCGCCGACACCAACAAAATGTACGTTTGGTTGCGCGACCAAACGGACACCAGGTGAGTAACTCTCTATAGAGCTGTATACATTTTGTTGGTGTCGGCGACTGGTTGCGCCGCCTTGGCGTCCTGGTGAAATATAGCCGACGAGTCACGACTTTAAAAGACGTTTTGTCTTCGGTGTGCGCTCTTAAAGGCTCATACAAAAAACAGCGCTAGCAGCTATCAAACTAAGCTCTACGACTATAAAAAGTTCAAGAAAATTTTGTTCAACATATTTTGAACACATTTTAGTTAGGTTTGTATCAATGGGTTAACTACACTTACGGCCGGTTTCTGGAAACCCAAATCACGATTGATCCGAGTTTGACACAAAGTAATTATTTGATTTTTTCGTTGATCATCGTTCGAGAAACCGGCCGTTAGAAAGACTTCAAAATTAATTTTGGTATAATATTTGATAATCTATTTTGGCTTTTTGAGTTTAATGGTATGTAAAGATACGTTTCTAGTAGTTTTTTAGCGCGTCGAAAGAATCTTAACAAGGTAAAATGCTGAAGTTACGAGTATACAGCTAGTACCTACCTATTTTATAAATCAAAATATGTTTGTCTGAAATATCAAAGGATAATTAATAAAATGTTTCCTTATTATTCTGATAAATCTATTAATAAAGTGACATGATAAAATTTTAATGAGTTATTCTATTTCGATTATATCGTGTTGGTTTTCCTGATTTTTTAATAATAGGTACCTATATGAACCCAATATATAAACATCCAGTGTGTTCATTCTGTCACATTGCTTTACACTCTAAAGTGCACGTTTGTCCTGAACTACAAAATTAAAATGATTTTAAAATATTTCTTCATTTATCTTGTTTATATTACATTCGATGTATCAGGTAAGCTTTTTTACGATATAGAATTTAAAATACATTGCGTAGTACCGCAAGAGCGGCCGGCAGTAGAACGGACGTTAACGCGCAATGTAGCTTAAAAACGCTGTCCAATTTCTCTGTGCTAACTCCTCATTATCCAATGCAGCGTTATAAAATCGCTATTCATTTCTCTGTGCTTACCCATGAACAAATGAAGCGGTTATAACTTGAAGTAAGTATTTATTAAACTTATATGTATATTTTGAACATTTAGTTAATATAAATACATCTATTCCAGGTGATTCACTAGACTACACTTACGACAATCTTGCCGGAGGATGGTTCAAGTTGCACACGCCTGCTACAAGAGAGGATGCATTTTTGAGATGCGACTCAGAAGGTATTAAAATAAAAGCCTATTGACAATTATAGATGTTAAGACTGAATCTTATGTCCTGATTATCCGTAATGGTGACGTCATCATCTTCGTACCCTTGTCACACATTATGTGGGGTCGGTACAACATGTCTTCTTCTTCCACTCTCCTCCATTAGACGTCATCTCAGTGCTCACACCTTTCTTACACATGTTATCATTCACATAGTCCATCCATTTTTTCTTTGGCCTCCCTCTACTTCTACATGCATCTACATTCATATCTAACACTCTTCTGTAATTAATTGATTTTTAATTGATCCGCAATGGTGACATAATGTTAACATTTTATAAGATAGATAGATAAATTCTTTATTGTACAAAGTCAAAACTTGTCCGCCATAGAACAGGCCCGCGATAGAAGCTATGCAATAGCTTAAAAAGTGGTTTGAATTTAGGATTATGGATCATGTTAATAGATTTTTTACATATTTTGTGTACAGATGCAACCTTGGTTTCACCCCTGACCAGTCAGATACGGGATGCCGTAAAAAACTACTTAGCCCGGATCGGTAAAACTGGCTTGACCATAATGAGTGGCGTACAAGCAGATTTCACTACTGGCGACTACTACTCTGTTGAAGGTAAATATGTAGGTACATATTCGCGGACAACTCACACATCACACTCTAGTCCCAAACTAAACAAAGCTTGTACTACGGGAACCAGATTCCTGATAGAATACTTAAATACATTTGTTTTTTTTTGTAAATACATACATAGAATACATAGTAACACTCAGACACAGAACAAATATTTATATTCATCACAGTAGAGACAGTAGGTTCAAACCCAGATAAGACAAAAAACTATATCCCACATCAAAGCAGAAAAGTAGAAAGAGCCAATTCCAAAAGATACACAGTGCTAGAACAAATCTATTTTATAGAAAGTTAATATTAGCTATTCAATTTTTCTAATCAATAGAACAAAATATAAATTCTAGCTCAGTAGCTCTACCATGAGTTTTTACTACACTATATTTACTATACTCGCTAGCTTCTGTAGTTAAAAAAATGTATGAAGATTTGTACAGCCAGCGCCTCTAGCGGATAGTTGGGTACTAAAATTCGTCATACTAATATTGACGTAACTACTGTAGTAAAGTCAGGCGATTTTACTGTGACAACTCAATGTAGAGGTACTGTAAAAACTTTGCGATGTTATTATTCGACAAGTTTTTAGAGCACCACCAGGCCAGGGTTTCTCCTGAGTAATTACATTTTTCAGGTATCTCTCTGTATAAGATGCCGGTTACCATAGAATCAGGCGGAACCGGAGATTACGAAAGTGCAGAAAGTTGTGTTAAGTGGATGACCAGCATTGCTGAAGTCGGGATCGTGAAATGTAGCGAAGTAATGCCGTACATTTGCTACAAGAAGAGGAAGACATTGGAGGTAGCTGGATGTGGAACTAAAGACCCAGGTAACCACTACAAAAAAAAAAGTAAAAATTATTTATTAATGATTTTGCTGGTACAAAGTGCATAAGTATATATAGTACAAATAATTAAATATATAGCAGGTAGTAACCGTTTAGTGGCTCTGTTCCCCGCACTAGGACAAAAGCTTGTATAGCGGGGTCACATCGACTCGTCGCGGACTCTCCTAATTAACCTATCTAGAAGTTATTATTGTATATCGTGACTTTTTGTTTAGTTCATTTAAATAATTCTATAAACAATTAACTACAGTATCACTAGGATCATCATTCGTCAAAAGCAGTTAAAGCTAATTAAAATGTGTTTAGGCATTTGTGCATACCATGACTTTGTTTACGCATATTAAAATGTCGACGATTTTTGTTATTTTTAAACATTTGATTTATCATCCAGGAAAACATAACATACTTTCCTTAAAATATATTGTAACCAAAAAGTTTCATATTTGTAATAAGTTTATAAATAAAATGTGGAATAACTGTAGTTAACGCTCTTTTAATAGGCTTATTTCGAACCAAAAGTTAAGGTGATACCTCTCGCTCTAGCGGAAAATTCAAATTTTTAGGGTTTTTTTATTGCGGCTGAACTGTTATATCTTTTACTAGTTTAAACTATTTTGCGAACAATAACAATAATTTTCTGTGTAACCCTATATAAATTTTTGAAATTGGTTCTTTATATTTGCTGGGAATTTGCTGGAACGAGAGGTATCACCTTAACTTTTGATTCGAAATAAGCCCATTAAAAGAGCGTCAACTACAGTTATTCCACATTTTATTTAAAAACTTATTGCAAGAACGAAACTTATTGGTTACAATATATTTTAAGGAAAGTATATTATGTTTACTGGAAGATATCGCCTAGCAATAAGACCGCTTATAATATTTTTCCAGAATACACATATGACACACGCTCTGGCAGTTGCTACAAATTCCACCGCGTGGCTCAGACCTGGATGAAAGCTTATAAGATTTGCAAAAAAGAAAAAGGCTACCTAGCTGTGATTAACAATCACTTGGAAAACGTGGTGCTGAATGAACTCTTCGCCAAGCATCCAGCTAATACAATAATTGGTTCTGGGGACAATGATTACGCATCTGTGGGCATCCGTGATTGGTTGGATGGCGAGGGCTGGAAGACAGTTAAAGGTCAGTTGGATAGATAGATAGATAATTATTTATTTGGTTAACACACAACAAGTTGGACATCTTCACCAACATTAATAAATCGATTTATTTTTCTAACATTCATAAGTGCTCATAACACAAACATTTTTCTCTATTGGATTCGAACACAAGACCCACAGCTTGTACTTCTTCTTCTTCTTCGAGTCGTTGATAAACCATTTTAAGAAAATCGCCAAGGTTAGACCACCCCTGACCAATAGCTAGCCACATTGAGTGCGTCAGTCGACCAATGCATGAGGTCAGAGGTAGTACAGGTGCTCGGGCAAGACTAGCGTCTGTATAGTTAAAAAAAAATATAAAGATTTGTACAGCGCCTCTAGCGGATAATTGGGTACTAAAATTCGTAATACTAATATTGACGTAACTACTGTAGTAAAGTCAGGCGATTTTACTGTGACAACTCATGGTAGAGGTAATGGTCTGTAGCGGTTCTCCACATACGCATCCTGTGTCATCGTCTACTACTAACTTGCAGACAACATAACATATTTTTCTGAGTTTCAGGTTTGACACTACCAGACGCTGGTTACTCCGAATGGGCTTCAGGGGAGCCCAACAATGGGCACGGCAATGAGCATTGCGGTTCTATATACAGAAAGGGCAAATACAACGATGCAGATTGTAATTATAAATTCGCCTTCATATGCGAGAGAAAGCCTGAAATCTTCTACGTTTAGATCTAGAATTTAATTTTAGTCGAATTATTTATTTTTATTAAAATTCTCTTGAAACATGATTTTTTTTATTAAGTCGCTCGTAGAAAATATAAAAATTATACGTATTTTAAATAATTTATTGTAAATAACAAATGTAATGTCTAGAATTATCATAGTTTTAAAATGTAAAGTTCAGTTTTTTTTATCTAATTAAACGAATCATTTTAACCACACCCATATTTTAAGTACAATGATTTTAGTAGGTACATTAACTTATGCTAAAATTAAGACTTTTTCAATGACTTTATATAACTTTTTAAATTATTCAATTCGGAAATTCCATTCGAAAGATATTTAAAAAAAAAATTATAATAAAAGTCAAGCGGACTCAAATGGGCGCCGGTCACGGGAGTATGCGGGGTTCTATTCTTTACCATTAGGAAGCTACATTTATCTGAGTAACATTTATAAGCTAAATTAAATCATATTTATAACATATAGGCTACCCGTGCGAAGCCGGGACGTACTGCTAATGATCTATAATCTACTAATTATGACTACGAATCAACTAAAGAGCGATTTTCCAGGGAGTGTTCTTAGTATACACGATAAATGACGCTCACAAATGAATGGCCTGTCAACGTCAATACTCATCGCTAAATCGTCCAAATAGCGAGGGCAAAATCAAAATCAGGTAGGTGTGAAGCAAAGTCTTCAATCGTAGCAGAAAACAGAAACCAGTATACAGTCTGCTGTCGTCAAAAGTAAAATCCACAAGAAGGTACACGAATGCGATAAGAAAAGCAAACAAAATTTATCAAAACGCTGAATAAGTACATCGAAACGGACGTGACAGGATGATAATGACAGCTACACGACAGAGCTACCAATAGATTATACAGATAAAAAAAGAGGAATTTTGATAGGCACTAATGTGTCAGCGCCATCTATCGACTCTTTTTGAACTATTTTTTGTTTTTAAAGCTTTTAAAAACAAAAAATATAATTAATAATAAAAAAATATAATATTGGAAAATCGCTCATTAACTATGTTATATTATAACACATCGGAAGTATTAAATATAATATTTTATTGCACACCTTAAAAACTAATAAATAAATAAATATTCATGGACACATCGCTCTCTAGTCCCTAACTAAGAAAAGCTCGTAGGTACTATGGGAATTAGATTGCTAATAGAATACTTATATATTTTTTTTGTAAATACATACAATGCATTGTTACACACAGACACAGAACACACAGAACCTATTTATGTTCATCACACAAATATTTGCTCTGGCTGGGAATCGAACCCACGACACACAGCACGGAAGGCAGAGATACTATTAACTGACAATGCAGTAAGCAATGGAACACTATATTTAAAATACTTCTTAAATATAGTAAGTACCAAGTTTTCTCATTTTACGTAAGTATTGACTGTTTTTTCACTTGTTCATCCAAAATTTTGATTCTTAAATTATCTTACTCTATAATTAAACGATTAGGTTACAACGGTGTAATTTCCTTACGATTTTAACAAATTATAAATTAATTAATTATGACAAGCTTATGTAGGTTTCATAAGGATATGGTACCTTCTGTCAAAATAAAGAAAACTAAAACCACCCTCCATTTTTGTTCTTATCGATAAACAATGTGTATTGTAATCAACACAATTTTTTTCCTTATTAAGACATTAAGAAATCTGTATTTTAATGTCAAAATAAGGAAAACTTTAAAAAAATGAATATAACCTATGATAGATATGGTGAGATGAGTGGAAGGATTTGGGGGAAACCTTTGCCCAGCAGTGGGACGAGATAGGTTAGGAAAAAAAATTGTATTAGACTGGTCGCGTGGAACTGGCACCTAGAATCACCACATAAGACGTTTCTGAATGATCTTTGTGATTTTACTAAATAAAGCTTTTGATTTTATGAATATAGGTACTGTTATATTTATATATATCTATCACAGTATTGGAATTTGCATGGGGTTTTCCAGATTAACACATGTGAAGCATACCGAGTTTATTTAGGTATTATGATAGCATAAACAAATATTGGCACATCTGCTTTTGAGTCTTCTTTAATCTTTTTTTAGGTAAATACCCAAAATTTTAGTGATAATATAATTTGACGGATATTACTCGTTCTCGGGCGTTTGTTTGACTCGAGACCTGGAGAGCATCTGGTTAAGCATTTCAAGACTTTTTTCCAGCTGCTTAGTGTTTTGGAGAATTTTCGATGCCTACTAACTTAGACATAGCTCAAAGAATTAGCAAGCTGAAACACAGTTTTTATAACTAGCACAGGAGCCTATGGATTCATATTATTCTGTTACAAAATGATTTTGAAGTGGCAATGGGCCGGCCATGTTTGCCGAAGAACCGACAACCGTTGGAGCAAACGGATACTGGAGTGGAGACCGCGTTTAGGCAAGCGTAGCGTAGGACGCCCTCCGGCGAGATGGAGCGACGATCTGCGGAGTGTAGCTGGCAAACACAACATGAGAAGAGACGAAGACCGGGCTCAGTGGCGCGTCTTGGGAGAGACCTACGTCCAGCAGTAGACTGAAATAGGTTGATGATGATGATGATGATGACTAATTTATAACATAAATACATATTGACGGACAAAAAAAATATATATGAGTATTTTATCAGCAATCTAGTTCCCATAGTACAAGCTATACTTAATTTGGAACTAGAATGTGATGAGTGAAATGTCCATCAACATTTATTTATTTAATATTAGGATTTTATTTATGCTTATAAAAAAAAGTGTGTTCTCATTCGGTTATCACTACATTTTATCATAACGCGTTATCGTAACATAACTAAAAATATCCCCCAATACATTTATCAAATATGTATACATATTTGTTGGGTTTCCCGTAGGAATTTATAAAAAATTTGGCCTCAAAAGTGTTGTATAAAAAAGCCAAGTAAAACTAAAGATATGGCAGTAGACGTTACAAACTGAACGAATCCGAATCTTTTTAGCTCAGTAAAAATGTTTTCGATTTGTCTTTTAAATCTTGTGTTTGTTATTGTAGCCGGGAAAGGTAAGATTTTTTTTTGTTGTTTTATCTACTTTTTTTATTTAGGTTCTTATAGAATAAAAATCTCAGATTTTGTAACAATCAACTAAAAACATTCAGCGCCGCAATGTAGCCAGTGTCTTGGGTACGCATCGATTGGTTCTGATTTGGACCAGTTGAGCTATCTATTGATCGTTTTCAACGGTCTGTAGATAGCTCAACTGTTTCTTATGTATTTTATATGCTAGTGTACATTTTGTAAATACTGTAATAGTCGTAAGTTTGTTTGTGAATAATGCTTTACTTTATAAATACGTACTAATAACATATTTTTATGATTTCGCAGTTATCTTGCTCTTGCTCATGTAAAAGCTAAAATGAATGTCCAATAAGTTTTTTAATGCATTTTATTAAACGTTTAAATCCAGCGTTTCCGATGGAGTACGTGTACGATAACTTGGCGGGAGGATGGCTGAAGTACCACGACGCTGCAACATGGGAGGATGCTGCTATCCAATGCGACTCTGAAGGTGAGGTCACTTACAACAGCATATTGAGTAGTTTTTTTGTCCTCTCACATTTTGTTGCGTTCGAAGAGAGGTAGAAAGAGAGGGCCGTTGCCCAGCAGTGGGACAGTGTATAGGTTAATAAAAAATAAAAAAATGTTGTTGCTTAGTGTTGAGGATAAAGAAAATTTATAGTGCATGTTAATAAGTATTCTATGTTATGTTAATAAAATAAATGTACAAGTATTCTATCACCAATCTAGTTCCCATAGTACAAGCTTTGCTTAGTTTGGTTTAATGTTAATAGAAAAATGTTTAATGATAAATAGATCGTTTGCGTCTGTAGATAGCTCAACTGTTTCTTATGTATTGAATATAAAATACTGTAAGTTTGTTTGTGAATATGTTAATTTCATATGTTGTTATTTTTACAGACGGTATCTTGGTCTCACCAGTAAACAGTGAGTTAAGAGATGCAGTCAGAGACTTCTTAGTGCAACTGGATAAGCCTCACTTGACGATCATGAGTGGTGTACAAGCAGAATTCTCAAAAGGCGACTATTATTCAGTTGAAGGTAATCTCAATAATTATCGTTTCATAATTAAAATGTTCATCTTTATTTTTCACAATCTTATAAATTATTTTGCGTTTTAGTACAAAGTATGATTAATAATTTTTGTTTACATCAAATAATACAATAAAAAATAGTTTGAAACATGCCAATTGTTAAAATAATTATAGGACAGAACACAAGCTATTATGGAAGCTTGCTACCAAGCTTATTTAATAAAATTATAATTATATCTTTACAGGAGTTTCTCTGACCAAGATGCCGGTTGTAATACAGTCCAACACAAGTGGTGACGGCGATCGAGAGAGTTGTGTGAAATGGATGACTGGCATAGCTGAAATGGGAATCATAAGCTGCAGCGAAAAACTACCTTTTGTCTGCTACAAGAAGAGGGAATCGATGGAAGTGGTTGGATGTGGAACTTTAGATCCAGGTAGCAAAGCTTACAAACTTGTAAAACTACTGATGCAGTTGTATACCAATAAATACATCGTGCTTTTTGAAATATCGCATGAAATTAACGAGATCATTGAGTAAGATTCGGAAAATATTCGTTCAAAACAAGACTAAACAAGAGTGAACTAAATGTCCATGATGTTTTTTATGTTACCACTAACTCACCCGCCATTTTCATCCACTCTTGGCATTTCTGAAAACCAGCGTCTGACTGAACCCAATGGTTCTACACCAGCACAAGCTGAGTGATGACCAGTTTCAGTATTTTAACATAAAATAATTATAAATTTTTATATGTTCTAGCATTAAGTAAAGTACTGAAATAAAGTTTTATATCCTAACGTGAATACAATTTACAGAATACAAGTACGACTCACGTTCTATGAGTTGCTACAAGTTCCATCGCGCGGCTCAGACATGGCGGGCGGCATACAAGACCTGTAAAAAGGAGAATGGCTACCTAGCTATAATAAACAATCCGCTGGAGAACGTAGTGCTGATGGAGCTCTTTGCTAAAAACCCTGCAAATAATATAACAGGCGCCAAGTACGATGGAGATTATGCACACGTAGGATTCCGTGATTGGCAGGATGGTGAAAGCTGGAAGACTGTTAAATCAAGTAAATAATGTTCAATTTATTAACCCTTTACAGCGTCACACTCACAGCACAGTTGGTGTTAGCTCTGCCTCCCATGCCGTGAGTCGTGGATTCGATACCTAGAACAAACATTTGTACGATAGCAAACACTGGTCTTGTTCTGTGTCTGGGTATTCTATATACTTATTTTATAAAAATAGTATATTTTAATCGTCATTCATTTTATCAGACCGCAGTAATAGGCACGGTAGTAGTACCTCCCTCATCGAGCCCCTTCACAAATGTTACTAAGTTAAATTGACACTGCACTGAAACTTCAGTACTTAATTTAGTTTAATAGTAATTCTTTGTAAGAAGGATCATAAAAAAAATGGTAGGAACCAGACCGTAAGTTTCTTGCCCGTTCTTCTAGGCTCTGGTCGCGTGGAACTGGCACCTAGAATCACCTAGTATGTAAGACGATTCTAAATGATCCTTGTGATTTTATTGAATAAATATATTTGATGCGCAACTCATCTCCTTTATCATAAATTTCAGGTCAAACGCTGTTGGAGGCCGGCTACGCAGAGTGGGCGGACGGAGAGCCAAACAACGTAAATGGCAACGAACATTGCGGCTCTATGTACAGACATGGCAAATACAATGATGTAAGCTGCGACTACAAATGCGTCTTTATATGCGAGAAGGATCCCAAATCATTACCGAAAGAAATAACAACATTTAACTCTTAATTTATTTTATTTAGACGTTGCGTTGCTCCCATAACAGTGTGCTTTTTTCTTGGCATTTTTATGAACTTTTCTTTTAGTATTAATATTGTAAAAATTATTAATAATCATTTATTTGTAAGTGATAATGAATTATGGATTGATTAATAAAAATATATAAAATAAAATGAAATTAGTTGCTTTATTTATTTATCAACACAGTCACAACCAAGGCTTTGTAGTATTAATTATTTGCATTATATTTCATTCAAAAAAAGTTTTGCTACATAAGTTTTTCAATCAACCTACGCTGTCCAACTGCTGGGCAAAGATCTCCCCCCTCTCTTTCCACCTCTCTATCCCTAGCTAACTCTGCCCATTCGCGGTCGAAAGAGTTTTTGCTTTTTTATAATCATTATTTTCCTGCCATATCCCACGCTAGGTGGGGTTGGCACAACATGTTTTCTTCTTCCACTAACTCCTATCATTCGATAATTCTGAATCTTCTCCTCTCACTTTACAATCACTTTTTATACAATCCAACTTCTATAATTTTGGCCTTCCGCTACCTACTTGCATATACAACGACCAATGTGGCACGGTGGGCGAAGGTCCGCCTGCGACGCGGAGGTTGCGTGTTCGATTCACGCTTTGGGATAAATGTTTGTACGATCTGCAAATATTTAATCCGGGTGTTCTGGGATTATAATGTATAATAAAACATATCTATCTATGTAATGTATTGTATTAAGTATGTCAGTATTTTAGTACCCATAACACAAGCTATGCTTAGCTTGGGGCTAGATGATGTTGTGTGGATTGTCCAGCATTATTTATTTATATCCACACTGACATTCATGAAACTTAAACTGTTAGTAGCAATATAACTTTTGCGATAGCTCTCACAAATACCGATTCGTAGCGACCCCACTGATAACCGCTGATAGCACGAGTGTGAATAACACTAGGTGAATTAAAAAAGTATTTATAATAATATTTATGACAGGCGTCACAGCTCACTTGGTTGTAGCTCTGCCATCCATGCTGTGGATCGTGGGTTCGATTCCCATTGAGAGCAAATGTTTGTGTGATGAACATAAATATTTGTTCTGGTCTGGGTGACTATGTATTCTAAGTATGTATTTACAAAAAACACATTTATATAAGTATTCTATCAGCAATTTACAGTAGGTACTAGCTTTGTTAGGGACAAAAGTACAAAATAGGATAAAATATTGTTTTTGTTTACATCTCTTAATGAAATACGGTGGCAGTACTTTCCCGGACAAGCTTGTTATAATTAGACCTACTACTATTAAAATTTACTACCTCAAAATATATAGACTAATGCTTGCTATAATTAGCAGTAGTATAGTAATAGAGTTAAATTAAATAAATGTTAATACATATTTATATATATGCATAGCCAGTATCTTGCGTACCCTTCGATTGGTACTAATTTGGATCAGTTAAGCTATCTAAAGATCGTTTGCAACGGTCCGTAGATAGCTCAACTGTTTCTTATGTATTTGTTGTATACCTATATACATTTTGTAAATACTGTAAAAGTCGTAAGTTTCTTTGTGAAAAAAGTTTAATTTGATTATGATATAGGCTTAAAGATATTTATACATTAAGCATTTGATTACCTAAATAAAGTTAAATCAATACATATAACCTATTCAATCAATGTAATTGGTGTTCGACCAATTTAAATTTAAAATTAATTTTCAATCTCTTCGTGAACATTATTGTTATATTAAGATCATACATAAGCCTAAACTAATTTACTACTAATATATATACTTTCCTAACTAAGTTACGGGAAAAACAGCTTCAACATTCCGAAAATAACTTTCAGATATAACATTTTAACATCAAATAAATGTGTACCTACTTACAATTGGGGTTTTCCCAAGTACAGTGTATTTAACCCGTTCCATACACTCGTCTTTATTCAAAATAAACAGTGTAGCTTTACGGAGTGCACGTGTTGTGATAAAAATAAAAGATGATTTTTAAATCGTCACTCCTCTTCCTTGTTTTCGTCACTGACATTTATGGTAAGATTTTTTGGAATTTTTGAACTTTTTCAAATTATAGATTTGTTTAAACTTTTGCGATCAGAACTCATAGTAAAGAGATAGGTATATTATACGGGATTTTATTGCGTACATTTTTTTCCGAATGTTTTAAGCTGAGTTACAATACTAAATAATACTTTTTTTTTTCAAATTATAAGTATAAACCAAGATAAACGACTTTCAAATTATTAGTATACTTAAACCAAAATAAACGACTACGATATTACTATTAAAAACTATTATGATATTACACAAAATAACTTTTTCTGGAGTATTTTTTGAACAGTTCAATATTAGATATTCTCCAACTTTATTGTGTACCTACTTGTGTTACAACTATTTTTCTCACATTGTGGGAGAAAAAAAAACTGTTTTTATACTTATATTGCACTTCGATTAAAGACAATATACTAAGAGATAAATAAAAAAATACCGTTAGTTCAAATAAACAACCACGCACATATAACACATTTTTTTTACATAACTTTATAACAATCAATAACATATCTTCATCCAAATATATAGATAACAAAGAAATGTTTGAGATGCAGAATTTTTTTCTTAGCAGGGATCGAACCCACAACTTACAACACGAAGGCAAAGCTTACTATTGATCTCTGACACTTGTCTTGTATATTTTTAGCATCTGACTACAAGTATGACAGTCTAGCAGGGGGATGGCTGAAGTGGCACCAAAGAGCAGATTTTGATGATGCCGCTACCATATGCGACACTGAAGGTAATTAATATTTGTATTAAACTGCTTCATGCACCTAAAAATATACAAATATATTATAAGAAAATCCAAAAAATTATTGAGTCTAGCTAGGATTTGAACTCGTGGCCTTCACCTTGATTTTGACATGCGATAATCAACTAAACCACCGATTCCTAATACCGCTTGACGAATAACTTCTAGGGTTTTATTTAAACGGCAATGAAGGTATTTCTTTCACTGTCACTGACCGGTACTATTACTTTAATTGTGCCTATAAAGTTGTTTTCATTTTTGTAAACTTCTGTACCAGCCACCATTATTTGAAAATAAATAATTTTTACTTTTACTTTTTACTTTACTTTGTTAAATTTGAATCCGATCTGTCTGTTATCTCCATGTTCTGTGCAGTGTATTTATTTCCAACACGAATGGTGATAAGATTTTTTATTTACCTACAATACATACGATTATAAGAAATACCACTTCATATTAAAAACTTCGGTAGGTACAGAAAAAAAGAAAGTGACAATGAACAATGTTGCCAGCAAAATAAAATAAAATTACCTTTGTGTAATAAAAAAAGTAGCATTAATTGAAAATTATTTAAAGCAGGTTCTTGTGTAATCAAATTTTATTTTGTTATATTTAATTAAGTAAGTTACTTTACATTTAATAGTTTTGTTATTTGACCAGAAAAGTTAGTTCATTGACGAATGCTTTGAAATGTACAAAAAAATATATCTTACTATTAATTCTCTATGAAATAAAGAGATTGCAAACTTAATATAAAAAATCTGTAATTATAAAAGTTCATCAAATATTCCTGTGTTTTCCAAATAAATTCATCAATCTATCAAAATGTCTTGTACACTCACAAATGTATGTATGTGCACTACCCGGAATTATTATTTCCCCTACCCAAAGGTTGGCTGGTAGATAATATAATATTATGATATTATATAATATAATAATAAGATATTATATAATATAATAATAAGATATTATATAATATAATAATAAGATATTATATAATATAATAATAAGAAAAAAATAAAAGTTTTCTGTACATAGTTTATTTGAGTTTTAATTATTTGCATGTTGCGATGTCCTATAATTGGGGAAACACTAGATTTAAGTTCTTTGTTTGTATTTTTATGTGTTTTTTCCGTTGGATACCCTTAATAAATAAATAAATAATGCTAGCATTAAGTTTGCCTATAGTGTATATATAGGCTTTGATGAAATTTGATAATTAAGTAAATATTTGCAATTAAGATTTTTCTATCTATCCATCTAAATGTTTAAATTTTACTTTAATACAGGAGCTGTCTTGGTATCCCCGCTGACTAGTCAAATTCGCGACGGAGTTAGACGTTACATTAAGCGTCATGGTTCAACATACAATGTTATGAGCGGCGTGCGAGCAACCTTCAGTGGCGGTGACTACTACTCCAGAGAAAGTAAGTTTAATGGCCGGCGCAGACTGGGACGGCATGGCAAGGGATTTTAAATGCTTTAAAATGATGCCGTTCCGTTCACGTTCAATTCCACGGCATCATTTTAAAGCATAGCAATTTATGTCGTATTTCTGTACCAGTACGGTTGAATGTCCATTAGCAAAACTTTAAAATCCCTTGCCATGCCGTCCTGATCTGCGCCGGCCTTAAAATGCCATTTTGTAGCGGTTACTATGACCGATTTTTATCTTTAATACTATAGCTGTGACTTGCGACTACTTAACCATATAAAACAAAAAAACTTGAGAGGTGTCAAGGGATCCGGATGGAACGAAGTATCTTTCGATTAATTAGTTATTTTTTTTAAGTTATAATAATATTATTATTGTTTTATTATTTATATGTACAAACAACCTGAATACACTCAACAAAAATAACCTCTCTCTCTCTACATACATAGAATACATAGTAACACAGAACAAATATTTATGTTCATCACACAAACATTTGCTCAGGGTGGGAATCGAACCCACGACCCACAACATGGAATGCAGTTACTACCAACTGAGCTGCGACGCCTGTCAAATTTACAAAAATAATCATTCCCCTGCCCTTATCCCACGTTAAGTGGGGTCGGCACAACATGTCTTTTTCTTCCACTCACTTCTATCATTCGTCAAATCCGAGTCCACTCCTTTCACATTCATATCCTCTTTCATACATCTATTTAAAAATTTTAAAAAAAATTACAAGAATATGGTCAAGTAATTATTTATTTCAGATGTGAATTTACAAAAAATGCCAGTTGTCGTCGACTCGGAAATATCTGAAGACACGGACAGTTCCGAGAGCTGTGTGAAGTGGGTGGCAAACCAAGATATGGTCAAATACGAGAGGTGTGACACTAAACTGCCCTTCGTGTGCTACAAGAAGAGATTCACAACCACTGTAGCTGGATGTAAAACCACTGATCCAGGTGAGTTCAAACACATTAATTAACACAAAAACACATGATTAGTACAATACTTCAAACTACACACTACAATACTTTTTTCTTCTTATTATCGTGTCGATGCTATAGTTATCTAGATTCGTTTTGATAGATGTTTTGCCAGTTCCACAGCACCATTTGTGGGTGCTTAATCATTTTAATTGAATGATAACTCTTGCGCACACGCAATAAAGTCCACATGAATAAACGCTAAATGCAAACTCTTTTATCTTTCTTTATCGTTACTTTTACTCTCTGACGCGACACGATCACGCCAGGCGGCCATTTTGATTGTCTCAAATAGTTTATTTGCAACATGAAACGCAATGAAATAATTGATCATTGCACTGTACTTATAAATTTATCACTGTACCTCGGTGGCTTGGATAAAGACTCTGATAGCTTGTAAAATTATTATATTTATAAGATTGTACACTGAGATCTTCTTTCAAGTCAAAAGATTTTTCATAATAAACAAAGAATAATAATTATTTACCCAGAGAGAGAATTTAAGATAAATTAAATTATCTCTCTGGGTAAATAATTAGTACTTTCCACTCCATGGTTGTCATTATCGGATCTGACAGCATAATCTTATTCAAACCATGTTTTGACCAGGATACATATACAACGAGCGCTCTGGAAGCTGCTACAAATTCCACAATAAGGGCATGACATGGCTGAAGGCGTACAAAAAATGCAAAGACGAAGGAGCTTATTTAGCTGTCAGCAACAGTCAACTGGAGACTGTGGTCATGAAAGAGTTCTTCAACAAGTATCCTAGCAGCGAGACATCATCAACGGCATATGACCGTGTGTTCGTGGGCATCCGTGATTGGATGGATGGCGAATCTTGGAAAACCTCGACCGGTTAGTATATTCTAGAATTAATTAAATAAATTGTACGAATTCAAAAATATTACTACAACAAATCAACCTGTTGTAATCGATTATTCCAAAAAAGAAACTTTTAATAAATATTCATGGACATTTCACACATCACGCTCTAGTCTCAAACTAAGCAAAATCAAACTATACTTATATTTAAACAATTATATTCTGATAGGAAAAATCATTAAATCTATGAAATTAAAAAAAAATATTTATGTATTTAATAGGCATCTAAAATGAAATTATAATTGTTTGCCTTTGATGTCTTTATGCTTTGCTAGATAAGATAAGATAAAGATATTTATTGTTTAAGATCTATATTGTTTATTAGAATGTATAAGGCTTTTAAATCTTGATTGGTTGTATACAGGGTGTAACAGGAAGGGTTGGACTAAGCTACAAGGTGGAAAAAAATACGCTTGTAGCCTTAATAGTTTTGGGTTTTTTGGGGACATCTAATCTAAAATCTGATTTTGACCGAAATTTCATAAAAGTGCGAGTAATTTTTGAACGAACATATCGCTGAACAGACATGGGTTATACCGATAGGCATTGAAGTCCCCCATCGCCCTGTCGCTTTTGGTCCACCCCTCCTGTTACACCCTGTATATTTTGGTGCATCAAGCTTAATGTACTTTGTGTTGAAGTATACTAACGTGCCGTTCTGTGAAATAAACGAATATTTAATATTTGTTCTAATATAGGTCAAACATTGGAAGACGCTGGTTTTACTGGATGGGCGCGCAATGAGCCTAACAACGTCAATGGAAAAGAGCATTGCGTGTCCATGTACCGAGATGGAACTTACAACGATGACAACTGCGACTTATCCTTGATATTCTTATGCGAGAAGAAACCAGAGATTCTATTCAGAACCATAGCAGAAGAGTAATTGATCTAAGGATTGATCTACATAATAACGGCCGGTTTCTGGAAACCCAAATCACGATTGATCCGAGTTTGACACATAGTAATTGTTAGATTTTTTCGTTGATCATCGTTCGAGAAACCGGCCGTAATATAAATAAAATACATACGACCCTAACTGCCTCAAAAGCTCATGCATAAGCACCATCAAGTATACTCCATCTAAAATAAATGTCTCAGGTTCTACAGCGTTCCTCCAAATGGGTAAGAATGACCCAAAACGCTGTATAAATAATTTAGTTGAGATGCAACTACACACAAAAGCACCACTGGACTTGGCTTCACTTATCTTGACTTGACCTGACTTATCTCGACTTGGCTTATTTTTAAGCTAACGTAGCTGAATCACGCATATTTTTTTTTATATATGTTGGCGGTTGTTTGATGACCTATTAATGATTAAACGAAACCTACCTATATAAGTTAAATTCTAATTAAAATACATTATAATGCTTATACCGATGACGAAGTCGATGTATAATATTGTATTATGTATAATGTTTAAAGTATTGTTTTTTTAAAGTAGAATATGTTTAGTAATAACTGTAATGATGTAGGATTATTGACTTACATTTTAACAAATACATTACTTAATGGTAAAATATATTTTTATACAAACATTGACTTTTGTAGACAAATAATATAAATTACTTATAATTAAGCGTAAATTAAAACAGTGACCCGATCTTTTTTAAATAAATTTATTAATTTTATATTTTTTTTGATTTTTTATTTATAATGTTGGCAGATCCATAGGCAAATATTGTCACTTCTTGGTTTCCAGAGGATGGAAAATTATCCTATCTTACTTAATATTCTAAACGTTTATATTAATACAATTCAATACATAAGAAACACACATAGGCTATAATTAATAAAGATATTTTGGTAAGTATAAGGGCCCCCGCAGACTGCAGACTTTTTATCGGCCAATAGTTTGGTCGGCTTCTTAATCAGTATGAAGAGGAATGCTGTAATGAAACGCTGTAGTGTGCGCATACGCATTCCTCTCCATACTGATTAAGAAGCCGACCAAACTATCGGCCGATAAAAAGTCTGCAGTCTGCGGGGGCCCTAAAGATAGATAGGTCCTTCGGTAAGAAAATAAAAATACTTGAATTACTTACTTACTCTGCGTAAACAAAATCACCAGCTATTACAAATGTATTATTATAAAATATATTAAAAAATACATACAATTTTGTTTCTATAGAATAAGCTCTGCTTAGTGTGGGACTTGTGTAGTGTAAAATGATCTCAAAAAAATATTTATTCATAATAGTTAATTTTCCGAAAAGTCACTCTTTCATTAAGTAAATATATAAATAATTATTAATTGACATTGCGCACATCGCGTTCTAGCCCCAACCTAAGCAAAGCGTGTGCTAAGATCTAGAATGCTATCATCATTCTAGATTCTACACATATACCTAAACAGATCCAACACTCATTTACTTACCTACTTTTTTTTTGTAAACATATACATAGAATACATAGTAACATCCAGACCGTTATCTTTCTAAATTGAAGATTATTATTATTAATATTTCTGTATTCTATAGTGTCCTTAAATTGTAGTATGTAATTATAAACAATTACAAACAATAAAAGTATTTTTCTGTGCTAATATATAAAATTATATATTTATTTATATGCCAGAAGTTTCCCACTGCAGGGCAAAGGCCTCCTTCCACTGATCTCGGTCTTGGGCTGTTAATTATATAAATAAATATATTATAAATTATATAAACTTACATAAATATGTTTTTGTATCAAAGCTTAAAACCTAGTTAACCTTTATTGTTTCCTTTATTATTTATAGTTATTTACCACTTTGTATTATGACATACCTAATTATAATATTAATAAAATTATTATATAATTAATTTAAACTGCCACTAATTGTTTTTTAATATTAAATAATCAAAACACAGGGTAAACCGCAAGTTGCAGCGATGTTGGTAAATGAAAAATATTAAAAATATACATAATAAAAGAGGGGGCCAAACTGGGGTACGAACAAAGAGAAAAAAAAAATAGATTTATTTTACATACATAAACAAAAGAACTACAAACAGGAACACCATCACATGACGAAAACTTCGTAAAGGTCAAAAATGAAAAGCTCAGCAAGCTTTAACTTGTTTTTTTTATAATTTCTGTTATTTGTTTAAATATTGTAAAAACTTTTAAAGAATATTTTGAAAAAAATAAGAAGCTCAATAATCTGTCATCCCATCTCGTAAGCTTAGAATTGAACCCAAAAAACCTATTATTTGGATATTTATTGTTCTAGAAAAAAAACTCACTCCGCCGTCGTCGAGAAGCTTTCGCGCAATGAACAATACAGATGCGAAGAATTCATTTTATACACATATTTTGACGCATTTATTTTTTTGTAAATAATAGTGATGATATATTTTTCACAAGAAATAAGTACCATTCATTTATTATTCGATAGATGATTAATAATTCAATACTGTTTAGATTTACTTGGAATATTGCGATGATGTAAGTAATTAAATTCATATGCAAAAGCTTTATTTTACCTCTTGGTCTGCGGAGTTTCCAGAGTCAAGAAAAAATATTGATTTGCGAGAATAATATTGTATGTATATTAAATTGTGACATTTTAATTATATTTGTGTAATTGGTTTTCAACGTTCAAATTAAATAAATAAATGTACAAGCAATGGATAAGCTCATATTTGAAAGCAATTGTTCAATACGTTTTAAGTTGTAAAGTATATTTTTAGGATTCCGCACCCAAAGGGTAAAACGGGATCCTATAAGTGAGAATGCGCTGTCCGTAAGTTTGTCTGTTCGTCCGTCACCAGGCTGTAACTCATAAACCGTGACAGAACAAGAATAACTTAATCTATAAAAAAAAAAAAAAAAAAGGTAGCAGCAAGAGAACAATATGCTACGGAACCCTTCGTACGCGAGTCTGGCTCACACTTGACCGGTTTTTATACCAAAATGAATCAACATCAAGGGAAGCGCCTGAAGTATTTAAATTAGCAACTGTCAACACGCAGAAAAAGTAAAAAATAGGCCTATCGCTTATTCAGTCTTAAACATATTTAAAGTATTCAAAAAGTCAGTAGGGTAAATTCAGTAAGCTCTAGTTAATAGACATAGACATAGACATAGACATAGATAATATTGTGTCTGTCTTCCATGCTGCGGATCGTAGGTTTGATTCCAACTCCTAAATCCTTGAACGAACATTTGAACGACAAGTGTTGATGATTAGGATGTCTGATAAAAATTTTTTTACAAAATAATTAAGTACTAAAATATTTTCCTCACTGAAGCTTTGAGTGAGCGTGGTTGTGAAATATCCGTGAATATTATTTATTTTTTTGTTCAGTTCTATAATTGACAGTGCTGTATGAGAAATATTCATTACTATGTTATTTACAGCTTTTAATTTAAAATTGTTATAAAATTACAACTAAAATTATAATTACCTACGTATTATAACGAATTGTAAACAACTTATTATAGGCTATCATATAACGCAAAAGAACCAGATGTCAATAAGGTCAATTATAATTACTGAAAATACCCTTGCTCTAATCAAACCTGGGTATTTCCAGAGTGCTGTAACTATTGACAAATTGCGACCGGCTAAAACTTAAGAGCTCTGCCTCACTAGGACGCCATGGCGACGTCGCCGGCTACGTATCCAAGCAGATAATATTGAAATGTATGGTGCCTAACTCACGTGGCGACGGTTTGGCATCGTTACATTTCAATATTATCTGCTTGGATACGTAGCCGGCGACGTCGCCATGGCGTCCTAGTGAGGCAGAGCTCTAAATGTAAACATTTTAATCAGCGTCTGACACCACATGTCATGATGGCAGAGTTTGTATGTTCCCGCCATTCCAGACACAGTGGTACGTAATATGAGAGATGACAATCGGACATTATCACGAGTTCCGTACCTATACTATTAGCTCTACCATGAGTTTTTACTATACTATATTTACTACACTCGCTAGCGTCTGTAGTTAAAAAAATGTATGAAGATTTGTACAGCGCCTCTAGTGGATAGTTGGGTACTAAAATTCGTCATACTAATATTGACAGGCGATTTTACTGTGACATCTCATGGTAGAGCCACATGAGTTGTCACAGTAAAATCGCCTGACTTTACTACAGTTACGTAAATATTAGTATTACGAATTTTAGTACCCAACTATCCGCTAGAGGCGCTGTACAAATCTTTATACTTTCTTTTAACTACAGACGCTAGCGAGTATAGATTGTAGAAACTCATGGTAGAGCTACCGTACATGTTACTCATTTATTGTTATGACGTTTCGAAGAAAACGACCGATGTGTTGACTCGGGAATACTTTTAAACTATGATCTTTATTTTGGAATGTAAAGTGGAAAAAATTGTGCACTTTTTACTTTTGCTTAATTAATTAAAATGTTACTTTATCTATTTAAAAAAAAATGTGTGTGAACATCACACACATCACACTCTAGTTCCAAACTAAGAACATAGAATACGTAGTAACACCCAGACACAGAAGAAATATGTATGTTAATCACACAAACACTTGCTGTGGGTGGGAATCGAATACATAACAACAGATTATTTAAAACATAATAATATAAAAAAAGGTAGCACTCCGGGAGTGCCGGCAGAAGTGAAAACTTCAATATTAACGTTGAGTTTTCACTTATAAGTTTTCACTTCAAAAATATAACCACAGACGTCATAATGACAATGACAATCACAATGACACAGACACATTCGCGCAAGCGCGAATGTGTCTGTGTGCCGCCTAAACAGAGCACACTCAGGCACGGTAGAAAGAGTGGGAGATACTAGTTCCTCTCCCTTTCCCTCGATCTTACGCTTTTTATCAACGTCACGTGACCCTGACGCGAGTTTGAAAGTTTTTACCCACCCAGCGCCGCTAAAGAAGTTTTCACTTCAAAAATTTTAATAGTATAGGTATAGGGGCAGGGGAATGATGAATGATGAATGATGAATAATATAAAAATTACGGATCTATAAGGAGACTCACGGATCCCTAAAAACGGGTTATTTTGTGGGTTTTCCGCGCTATATTTAGGTATGACGGACGTTCGCGCCAACAGTCAAGTTGCCCCACAACGCTGGTCCACAGCTTAGTATCGAGCGCGCCAATGTTGTGTCTGCACTGTTTCATGCACACAATTTAATTCTACATTATGATTGTATTGTGTTTACTGTTAATTTGTGCGTCTGGTATTCAAGGTCAGTACCTATTGATGTTTTTATCTTCACCTATGTTTTGTATATTTACCTATTCATTTATTATGCATGTAAAATAAGTTAATAATCTATTGTTATCACCGTTTTTGTGAGTGTATGATTTATAAGGATAAATCATACCTATTAATATTATACATGTAATAGTTTATGTGTTTATGTGTATGTAGTTTATGTTTGTTACGCTTTCACGCAAAAACTACTAAATGGATTTTGATGATACTTTACAATAATATAGTTTATGCATTATGATAACTCATAGGTTATATTTTAAAAAGATATTGTGTATTTTTTTGAAAACATTATGCTAACAAGACGCGTCTACCGTTTAGATAGTAACCTATAACTATATAAACACTTATTATATTTACAAAACTAAATTAATAAGTCTAGCCAATATGTAGGTACCAAGATAACTAGGTTTTATTCATTCGTACTTATATTTATTTAGTGATTCATAGCCTAAAGCTAAAAGGTGATTCATAATGTACTCACGCGCATCGATACGCAGAAATACGTTTGTTAGAATACACTAACCTAAATGTCAATAAATTGTCTTTTAAAACTTGGCAAAACTCAGCTGTTTTAGGGTCAAATGAGTTCAAGTTCAGCTGGCATCTTGTGACCTTGTATTTTATTAATCTCGATATTCATTCATTCGGTTATTTGTATTATGTATTTTCAATTAATAATGTATAGGTCTGTGTCTGGGTGTTACTACGTGTTTTATACATGTATTCATAAAAATATTTATACAAATATTCTATCAGCACTCTAGCTCATAGTTCAAGCTTTCGTTTGAGACTAGAACGTGTACTAAAATATTATATTTGTTTACTAATACAATTTCTCACTTATTTTCGTATACACTAATATTATGAACCAGGGGCCTTATTCTCTATTTTCCTTCCCCAAACCGTGCTACGTCACAACGCGTTCCAGAGGGCTTTGTCCGAGGTTGCATTTTAAAACTTCCTACTCTCGAGCCGAGAGTCGTCTCTCGGATATCCATACAAAAATAATTATATGGACATCCGAGAGACGACTGTCGGCTCGAGAGTAGGGAGTTTTAAAATGCAACCTCGGACTAAGCACTCTGGAACGCTAACTTCAAAAATGATTGATTTGTATCTATATTATTCGAATCGCGCATGACACGTTTTGAAACGAATAGTTTTCATAACGCGGCAGACTTCGACACGTTTAGTTGACAGTTCAAACCGTACCGTGTCGCGGTAGGGAATGACAACTAAGGCTTACGCCATACATTTTTTTCAGATTCCACGCCCGTTGTCTTGCCTAAGCCAAGTAACGCGCGTGGTTTGCAATACAATAGAGAATAAAGCCCCAGCTGAATATATCGACGTGCACGATAGTGATATCACTAGCAGCAGTTGAAAACCAAGCTTCGTTTTATTCCAGGTGGCCAGGTGTACACGTACTCTGATGAAGCAGATGGATGGCTGAAATACTATAATATCCCAGCAGGATGGGAAGATGCGAAAATTCGCTGCGATGCTGATGGTAAACATTTTTTTTTTTTTAATTAACCTATAATGTCCCACTGCTGGGCAAAGGTCTCCCCCCTTTTCTTCCATTCTTTTCTATCAGCCGCCGCTTCCCATCAGGCTCCGAAAAGACTAAGAAAACGTTGGCGTGACGACTTGGATACTTATGACGGAAATATTTTTAAATCTTATTAAAGTTAGCGTTGACTTTATGTCACTATTAGGGCCCCCGCATACTGCAGACTTTTTATCGGTTCATTCTAAAAGCAGCAAACTATCGGCCGATAAAAAGTCTGCAGTCTGCGGGGGCAATTATGGTGATCAAGACATCAAGTCTGCGCTAACTTTTTATAAGTTAGGGGGTAATATTTTAAGTATATCTCAGCGAGATTTAGCTGCTATATATTTTCATAAGAAACATGAGATTCTTTTAAAGTAATTTCTTAAATTTTGACCGATACAAAGGTATTGCCGCTTCCAGGATTTCAAATTTTGAAATTGTACAAAATAGCTCTTAAAATTTTGAGGTTCGTAGGTATTTGTCTTTGTTCTATAGATACTTGTGGAGAAATAGATAAATGAAAACAAATTGAATTTCTTGAATAAAACAATTAGCACGAGCCATATCATTACAATAATTTCAAAAAAAAATACAAAGTTGGTAAATAAATAAATGAGTAATAATACAAATTCCCTAAAATCTACCTCACAGGCGTTCGACGAATCACATCACGTTGAAGGAAAATAACATGATAAACTATTGTATTATTTTTAACTGACATTATTTAAAACAAGCAGACAAATAATGCTTGTACATAAATATGCCAGAAGCAATTGAATAATTGATGTGCGAAAAGAAAACAAAATTATATTGTATGTGGTAATCGTATCAAATTTAAAACAAATAAATTTTTCAAAAAAATAAAACAAAAAAGGGCGGATCGTAAAGCTGGAGGAACGAACTAATATCTTCACAATAATCTTTGCTGGTTACAGTCTTTTAACAGGCGTCACAGCTCAGTTGGTAGTAACTTTGCTTTCCATGCTGTAGGTCGTGGGTTCGATTCCCACCGAGAACAAACGTTTATGTGCTTTGCTGGACTAGAATGTAATGTGTGAAATGTCCGTAAAATATTTATTTATAATTATCGTATTACCTTTAGAAGATTCCTTTAATCAACTTCAATGACTCAATATAAATTATGGCTTAAAAAAATTACAGGAGCGGTTTTAGCATCTCCTCTGACAGATGCTCTCCGTAATGTTATAACAAGATTCATTATGGAAAGAGATCCGTCAGCACACACGGTATACACCGGAGTTCATGCAGACTTTGCAAGCGGTGACTTCTTTTCGATCGAAGGTAAAATACAAATATATAGAAAAATAAACATACAGACAAATAATCATCATTTTTGTTTACAAATATTTTAGTTCATGTCAGAACAAAGTTCGAAAAATTAAAGAGCTTAAATAAAGTAAAAGAACCAGGGGAACTTCCTGACTATGAAAATTAAAACAAGACTTGACGTCTCAAACGTTTTGATACTATTTTATTTTCAAGACTGCAAAAACAAAGATTTCATGCATGATACAGATGGATGAAACAATAGCATACATAATACGTGTTAAATATTAACTTATCTGTTATGATTTCAGGACACAACCTGGCCAGTCTTTCCGTGCCATTGCATGCCAGTCCACCTATTGACTACAACAGCCAGGAAAGCTGTGTGGTATGGGACATGATCAACAGAGGCTTGAAGAAAGTGAAGTGTAACACCAAACTGCCATCTATCTGCTTCAAGAAGAGAATAGATGCTTCTTTCAAACCAGTGGATCCAAATAAACCAGTCGATACTGATAAACCAGTCGACACTAACAAACCAGTCGACACAAATAAACCAGTCGACACTAATAAACCAGTCGACACTAATAAACCAGTGGACCCAGATACGCCAGTGGATCCAGCTGCGCCAGTTGAAACTAGTACCATTATAGTTCCCGGTAAGTTAAAAAATATTGTGTTTTATTTTATTTTGGTAGATCGTGGTGGTAGTACTTAACCAGATATTAAGTATACAATCTAATACCTATGTAGCAAAATTAAGCTGTAGAAACATCGTATATAATGAGCGCTTTTAGTAGATTTTTGCAGCGACATTGTAAATAAGCTTTTATGAGCAAGTTGCCACTTTTAGTTTTGACACTATTTTGCCTATGACTTCTGGTGACGACTGTGTGTTTTTGTAAATATGGCTACCTGCTTTTATTGTTTATAAACATATCATCATTATTATTTTAATTAATTTCGAATTTCAATATTGCACTTGTATCATAGCCAGACGATTGTTGTATCCTTATACAGGGATTTGCGGATAATTCAGTCTTGCTAAGTGTTTATCGTTTGTGTTCTCGTATTATTGAGCCTCTTTAAACCTGTCAAGTTATTACTGCAAAAATATTATAAATATATTTCTAACATGTAAGTATTTTTCTTAAAACTTTACACCAGTTGGTCGGATGGTTGGTTTTAATATTATTAATAAAATTACATTTATTTAAGTAATTGTTATTTATTATTTGCACGATATAATAAAACGTAAACATCAAGTCCATGTCAAAAAAAATATTTACAGTTTTTGAAAACCCCGCAACGGGAACTACACCCGCACTTTCTGCACCTCATTCGGTTAGTAATGTCATTCATCTTTTTCCGCCTTATTATTATCATTATATTTTTTTCTTAACATTTTATTGAACTAACTTCTACTTTTAAAATGTATAAAAGCTTTTCTTAATTCACTTTCTTATCGTTTTTTCGCATGGCTTATTTTTTTGCAATACATTACAGTGAAATTCACCTATTTTATATGTCATTATACAAATCGTAATCTTTGTATTATTGTGGACATTTGAGAGTCTGTTAAAAACAATCGTTAATTAAACCTTCACTTTAGAAGTATGACCTGAAATGACGGAACATGTGCTTTTTGTATTGTCACATTCTATGGGGATATGTTAAGTGCTAAAGAACTTTATTTTGATATTATTATTTTGTTTTTAGATGATGGAACCTCAGCCAGTTCGGAAGTTGGCCTTCATGCTCAAGTTCCTGCATTATATTTTTTACTAAGCTTAATACATTGCATTTTTTTAATTCGTTTTTTTTAAGTTCTTCCATACAATGTATTACAAATGTAAGTTAATAAAATTCTTTAATAATAATTTGTCTTTTTCATAATGTTTATTTAGAACTATAAGTGTATTTTTTCCCTCGCTAAATACATAATTTTAATTCAATTTAAAATTACTTTGTTCTAAGTAAAACAAGCCGTATATTGATAAAAATAATGACGTATTCAACTAATACATTTCTACAGAATATAACTTCGAAGGCATGCCAAATCCAAATTGGCCAGCACTACCGAATCCGGCAAATCAAGGAACACCAACAAATAAATGGCCACAGACAAACCAAGGGTCACAAACAAACCAAAGACCACCAACTAATCAATGGTCACAGACAAACCATGGGTCACAAACAAACCAACGACCACCAACCAATCAATATTCACAGACAAACCAAGGGTCACGAACAAACCAAAGTCCACCAACTAATCAATGGTCACCGACAAACCAAGGGTCACAAACAAACCAAAGACCACCAACTAATCAATATTCACAGACAAACCAAGGGTCACAAACAAATCAAAGACCACCAACTAATCAATATACACAGACAAACCAAGGATCACAAACAAACCAAAGACCACCAACTAATCAATATTCACAGACAAACCAAGGGTCACAAACAAATCAAAGACCACCAACTAATCAATATACACAGACAAACCAAGGATCACAAACAAACCAAAGACCACCAACTAATCAAAGGCCACAGACAGACCAAAGACCACCAACAAACCAATCACCACAGACAAACCAAGGGTCGCAAACAAACCAAAGACCTCCAACTAATCAATGGTCACAAAATCAGGGGTCACCAACATACCAAAGACCACCAACCAACCAATCGCCACAGACAAACCAAGGGTCACAAACAAACCAAACAGCACCAATAAATCGCAAACCTTACCAAAATAGAACACTTAAGAAATGCACAGCTGATGCCGACGCGTTGATAATTATAAATAGTGATCAGGATATCGCTCTTTTACAAAATCTTCCTACAAATGCGGTCGTGACAGTTATTGTTAGTAATATTACGTATCTCATGCAGCGTAATGGCACCAAATGGAACTCAAGGTTAATAAGTAAGTGTATTTATGAACCAAACATTTATACAGGATAGAAAATATAAAAAGGAAAATGTAGAATAAATTTATGTAAGAAGTTGGATAATGATGGCTCACGACACGACCTGACAAAAAATATTACTGATTACTAGAGTATTTATTCATTAACATTGCTACTTGAAAGAAATCTCTGAGACAACTCTAAAAGCTAACGTTGAGGTTGCCATATTGCTGCCTCAAGGACAAGAGACGATGACTTGATTGTGGAAAGACTAGATTGAATATTGACTTAATGATAATGAACTGTTGACCTTTTGAAAATAATGACAATACGCAAAGAAGAGTAAAGTGCAAGATTGACAAGTGAAAAAGTATTGACGATAACTGGAATAATAATGCTTTATCGCAACTTCATTAAATAAAACGTTAAATGGTTACAGCTCACGTGTTAAACTTATAAATTACTTGTAATTTACTACCTATAATTACATTTAATTTAATACTTAATTACTTATAATTTAATTGGTTAACTTTTTGTCATGTGCATAATATACTCAGACTTGAAAACAACTAATGACTTTAATAATTCAGCAACTTATTCGTACAATTTTTAGAACTTCAAAAATGTTTAATATTACGTACCTACGCCCATTTATTTGGCAATAAACTTATCTTCTCTAAATATTTATCAACATTTGAACCAATTTATTTACATGCAGAACGTATTTTGTAAATAGGTTTACCTATTCTCTAAGTAAAATCTTCTCATCAAATAAATGATCTCGTCACACAGCATCACGATAGCAATCACAAAACATTACATTTTAAAATGACAATAAATTGAAGCAAACTGGAACTGACAATGACAAACTTTGCAAGACTTCTTCTTCTTCGTCGCATTCTTCATTACTGAAGGTCGTGCCCGTCTTGAAATGTCCTAGTAGAGTTGTCAACTAGCTTTCTCCATTCTGTTCTATCCTGAGCCTCCCTCAATGCAACGGTGACGGTGACAGGTGACAGGTTGCAAGACTTATGACAAAGCATTTAAATACTAGGAAAGAAATGCTTCTAAAGGGTTTTGAATCTCTGGTTTTGTTTGTTAGAAAATGAGCCAGAGAGGAAACAGTGCAATCATTGCTTTTCAATGACCCTATATTATTTCAGATTTTAACATTGTTGATCGTACAGAATCGGAAACTTCAACAAAGCCAAGCAGTGGCACTCATCTACCTGCTGAAAATCATGAACCTAATAATAGAGATTCTCAAGGTCAAGGAACAGATAACAATCGACCACGTGATGGGGGCTCAGACGTGTCCAGACCAAATAGACAAAACGGGCCTCAAACAGGACCACCAAGGCCTCAACCAAGCAGTAACAATAGAAGACCGGGTTAGTATTCATTATTAATACGATGACGACAAATGTGTCGATTCATACAACTTGACACTACACACGTAGAATTGTAAAATTTTGGGTGAATTGTTAATCTTAATTTTTAGCTCCAGTGAATAACTACTTGTTTATAAGAGACGCCGATGGCTGGTTGAAGCTACAACAGCCTGCTACTTGGGAAGAAGCAATGAACCGATGCATATCTGAAGGTAACTATTAGTAAAGCATTATAATATCATCTCGCTTTATTAACTTCAATAAATCACGATATAGAAACAACCTACTAACTAGATCTGCTTAGTATTCAAAATATTTTTTTTTTGGGCAACTTTGAAATTTTTTGGTAAACTTTGTTCATGAATCAGAGTAAAAATGATGATAGATTTATTTATAAACGGTCTATCTTATAAAAAGTTGTTAAACTTGAAGTAGGTACGGATTACCATATGTAATGATGACTTTAAGTCAACGCTAATTTTTTATAAGATAGGGGGTAAGGCTTTACATTAGATCGACATTATACTTAGAAACATTAAACTATTTTATACGTCATTTCGGGGTCGGCCGAAAAGGCGTTGGAAGGATGACCTGGACGCCCACGAAAAAGATTGGTGGAATGTCGCCAAGGACCGGGATGAGTAGAAGACTTTGGGGGAGACCTTTGCCCAGCAGTGGGACAATATAGGTTAAGGAAAAAAAAATACGTCATTTCCTCATTATAATATTAGTTTATATGAGATCGACATTGTTGATGTCAATCATGACAATGATACTATATTAATGTGTAATGACTTCTAGGAGCCGTTATAGCATCGCCTCTTACTCCTCGACTAAAAAACGCAATAAATAACTACGTATGGCAAGTAGATTCATCTGTCAATGAACTATACTCTGGAGCACACGCTGACTTCAACAAGGGGGACTTTTTTTCAATGGAAGGTAAATTTGCGTATTCTACTTAGTTTATTCTATAGGTTTACACACAATGATTATTTATTTATTTATTTAGAACAAATGCATACAAAACTAACAGCCTAAGTCAAAACGTTTTCTATTCTAAATAACTTATAATGAATCTATATACTTAAACAACATAATGCACATATTAACAAATCGTCGTGTATTGGTGTGAAAATTGTCAACATCGGGTACCTGAGTAAGCAATGCGTTAAGCAGTGGCGCATACCGCGCAAAACAGGCGCCGCGCGCCTAAATTAAGCCACGTATCCATTAGTAAACATTGTTGATAAACTGTTTATGACTAGCTTATAGATTGTTTATAAACTAGATGTTTCGTCTTGCTCTCCACTCGTAGTGGGGAGCACGGCAACATGTATCGTAAACATTGTTTCATCACCTATGTTTATGAACTGTTTATGTTTATATACTTTAGAAACTTTGTTGCTACAAAAATATATTGTTTTTGTAAATGCGTACCTACTAAGAGCACATAGACACAATTATGACATCACACAAATGTTTGTTGACACAACTAAGGCATATTTACATTATTTTGTTTGTTTTAGGAACTCCTTTGACTAAGATGTCTGTAGTATTGGACCAAAGCTCATACGTTAATTACGATAACTCTGATAGTTGCATCGCGATGAATATAAATGATGATGTGGTGAATAGCGTGCGCTGCACGGACGTTCTTCCATACGTGTGCTACAGGAAGAGGACAGTAGTATATGGATGTGACAAACGTTATCCAGGTATACAGTTCAAAAATTTAACACACGTTGAAAATCAGTTCCACGACAAAGGTCGGATTGCAAAACTCGACATGATGCAAGGTAGAGCAGGCCTACTGAAAAATAATGGCCAAATATAGATACGAGATGACTGTTGCAAGATGATTAGAAAACATTATTTAAGGATAGAACGTCTCGGTTTTCGTAAAATAAATAAAAACTTTCGTATAATTTAATTCTGTACCTACATAAGCCATCTCGCATAAAAAAAAATGTTTCGTATAATCAGAGTGCAATTAATCAGTAGGAATTATCTATTGTTTTTAAGGATATCAATATGAGAAGCGCACTGGAAGCTGCTACAAATTCCACAGCCAGCCCATGAACTGGCAGAGCGCCTACCAGAAATGCAAAGATGAGAAAGCCTACCTCGTCGTGACAAACGATGTTAAAGAAAACCGAGCCATGATGGATCTGTTTGCGCAGCATCCAGCGGATACACTACACACTTACTACAAGAACAACGTTTTCATCGGTCGACGTGATTGGAGGGATGGGAAATCCTGGCGAACAGTTAACGGTATATTCTTCTTCTTCTTCTTCGTATCGATTGCGAAAAATATACAATGGGAACAAAATTGCTGATAGAATACATATTTTTTTTGTAAATACACATTAAACCGGCCGTTTCTGGAAACCCAAATCACGATTGATCTGAGTTTGACACATAGTAATTATTTGTTTTTTTTCGTTAATCATCGTTCGAGATACCGGCCGTTAGAATACAAAGTAACACCTAGACACAGAACAAATATTTATGTTAATCACACAAACTGGGTGGGAATCGAACCCACGACCCACAACATGGAATGCAGAGCTACAACCAACTGAGCTATGAGGCCTTTCAAATGCCTGAAAAATGATTCTGAATATTTATCCCGGGTGCTCTAGGTGTTTTATGTGTATAATAAAAAGTATCTATCTATGTAATGTATTGTATTAAGTATGTCAGTCTTCTAGTACCCATAACACAAGCTCTGCTTAGCTTGGTACTAAATGATGTTGTGTGGATTTTCCAGCATTATTTATTATTTATTTATTTATATTTTTACAGACGAAAGTCTCCCGGAGTCTGGTTTCATCGGGTGGGCTGCTACAGAGCCCAACAACGCCGGAGGAAATGAAAACTGCGGAACAATGAATAGATTGGGACAAATGTTCGACGATCCATGTCACATCAAATTGGCTTTTATTTGCGAGAAAGATTCAGATACATTTGATAATACTGATGGTCTGAACAAACATTAGATGCTTATCTCTTAATTGAGTTATAAAACTGAAAGAAATTCAAATAATGTATTATTAGGTACTTAATATTCCTACACTTCAATTTATTTTTGTATCTAATTTTTTACTAGAAATGTACTCTTTGTATTTACTAACAAAACATAAACTGTTTTATATTGTTGTTTTAATATATCCTTATCCAACACGTTATACAATAAGTTTGAAAAATATGTTTCAAAATATATTTTAATATATAGATATATACTACTACCTTTACCTTTACAAACATCATAAAAGTCTCTTAATATTAGTTTGTAAATAAAACTATTTTCACTATCTCAAAATATGTGTAACCAAATACAAAAGGTGCTTTGTTATTTCAAAAAAAAGCTTTTTGCATACACTAAGAGATACTTTTTTATATACCATCAATGAAATGTACTTATAGTAAAATAAATTCATACGAGAATATAGAATTATAAGATAAAAAAAATATCTATCTTTGTAATGTATTGTATTGTGTACGTATGTCAGTCTTCTAGTAGCCATAACACAAGCTCTGTTCAGCTTGGGGCTAGATGATGATGTGTGCATTGTCCAGCATTAATTATTTATTTATATCAATCTAAAATTAATCCCTATTTCCCTTGGTCAAGCCAACACGCGTGAACGGCTGGACCGATTTCACTTTTTTTTTTGACGTGACAACGTCTTATAATTCGATAGAGCCGGCTGCACGCACGAAAAACATGACTCATGAGGCGTTCTGAGGCGTTCTGAGGCGT
Source organism: Ecliptopera silaceata (assembly GCA_932527185.1). Lineage (NCBI taxonomy): Eukaryota > Metazoa > Arthropoda > Insecta > Lepidoptera > Geometridae > Ecliptopera > Ecliptopera silaceata. The sequence goes on along the minus strand of OW052205.1, from coordinate 1,178,103 downwards.
TCCATGAAGTGACGTTGTCACGTTCAACTATCGTCAGTAAACCGACTTTACAGACAACCATTTTTTTTGGTGTTTGTTATTGACAGGAGGAGGTTATTATGTAAGAAAAAAATTTTAGAACACTTGTTAAGACAGGACGTCTGTCGGGTCAGCTAGTATGTAAATAGTTGTAACATCGCTCTCAGGAAAACATCAGCAGTTTACTTTAGTGCGTCTGAACTGCACGCGAGCAGGCTCCGTCGCCTAGGAGACGAGCTGAGCCCGGGACGCACCCTTACACCCTCATACCCGCATAGAATCTGCCACGGGAAAATCAATCGTAACCATATGATAATACAGTTAAAAACACCGCGAAATATAGCTACGTAAGCAGAATCAGCGATTTGTATGCTATGCAACATGGAATAGGGTCTGCTTTCCGAACACTAATTCGTTTATCGCTCCCAGCTCTCAGCCGATCGAATTTCATCATAGTTTATAGGATACTAAGGTTCATTTTCATGTGGTTATAGAAAGGGGGTGTGGAGGGGCACCCCTCATTCATAATCACAGGGATGTCGAACGCTCAGGTGGTTTAGATTCCAGATTTATTGTGCCGAGGTGAGGCCGAGCGTTTTATAATATGTATTGTTTATACCACAGATTACCACAGAAACAAAAATAGTAACATCGTATATATTTCACTATAAAAACAATAAAATTCATGTTAGAAACAAAAACTGCTCCTTTAGCTGGTTGACTGGGTGCATGGAAAGAGCCTCCTCGTGGCGCTCACCGGTAACAGCTAATCACGGTAAAGCAGTGTCTAGTCTGGCTAATCTTTCCAACACGATGCCACAACAAAATACAGTTATAGCATCGACACGATAAGAAGAAGAGCTGGTTGACTAGTGAAAAAAACTATTTTATCTGCTACGCTCAAAGACGTACTTACATTAAAATATATTAGAGGCTCAGTATACATTTAAATAACCGCAAAACTTACCAACACGATGGAAAGCACTGGATATCCAAGTGTGACTTACCTGTAAAAGAAAATTAATGAAATTAATTATTTCATCAAAAAACTACATCTGATGATGATCATGGTATTGATAGAATGCATGTATAGTATTAAGTATGTCAGTCTTCTAGTACCCATAACACAAGCTCTGCTTAGCTTGGGGCTAGATGATGTTGTGTGGATTGTCCAGCATTATTTATTTATTATATTATTTAAGTAGGTAGGTTTTTCTTTGAAAAACTTAGCTAATGTAGGTACTGTTATGTGTAGTAAAGCTCTTCCCCCTTTCAATCATTTAAGTGCTTACTTCCACCACTCTCCTTTACAAACATCGTACCTGCCTAGCAAAAAATATCTCTCAAGCGACCGGACGCCATTTTAAGATAGTCGGGTTTATTTCGTATCAAAAAAGAAATATAAGCTCAACGTACAATAAACGACATAGTTCTAAAAGCGTTTCGCCGCAAAACCCGCAAACTTCACTTTACGAGCGAACGTTACCAGAACAGTAGCAAGCCCCCGTCGACCATTAAAGGCTATCCTAGGAATCTCATAAAGTCACACTTACCTTTCTTACACACCCACCATCAATCTTAACCCAACGTGTCAGAACTCATTTTTGCGCAAATGGCGCGCGGCGGCGATTCGCGCGCATTTCTCGCGGCCATTTTGTTCATCGTAAAAAATTAATGATATTTTCTGTAATTCAAGCCCAGCAACAAGTAAATTTAAAAGAGTAATTATGTTAAGAATGACAATTATACTTCTTTACGTTGATGGAATATTTAATAGGTTTTGTTCGTAAAAAGCTCGTTCGTGTAGCATGACGCCATTTTGTTTACTTAACCTACATCATTCAAAATGTCGGACTCAAACTTTATCACTTACAACATAATCCAAGCTAATTAAACTTCATCGAAAGTCTTAAATAATAAAATCACAACTTGAAAACTCCTTTCCCAACGCAAAACTAGATTTAAGTAACTATAAATCAAAATATATGTCACTTAAAACGTATCAATCTAGGCGGCCAATAAACTCGATTTTTCAAGAGGTATCGGACTCGACTTTGTCGGTAACATACGACAGACTGACCAATTACAGTCATTTATTACTTCGCCCGTAAACCCTATCGCTGCAACGCGATCCAAACTTTTTTTACATTTAATATAAACTCAGACTGATTAATGTCTGTGTTTTTTTTCTAAAACTAATTTAGTTGCTAACCTGTGTTTTTTTCCAACATAAAACGTGTAAGTATGCAAAAATATGGATGCTTAAACCGTAAATAAGTGTTGGGATCTAAATTTGTTATATTGAATTAAAATTCAAATTCAAATTATTTTTATTTATAAAAATGTTACAGGCCTGAATGGTAATACACAATACAATTCTTAGGTAGTATCATAAAATGCGTTGGTGGCCGAATCAGATTTGCATACAACTCCAAACTAGTTTAAAAAAACTGTATCTCGGAGGGTAGAACTCGTCTTCCTCGTACACTGCGCTGTCAATAGGTATGAACCTGGTCTTGCGATAATAACATTGCATAGTATAAGCAAACATTTCAGACAAAGACAAGATGTTGATTTCACAAGAAAACTGTTACTAGAAATACCTTATTTTGCATTAAGTAAGTAGGTACATACTTTCTGCTCAGTAGTAAAATTATTAATATTAATATTTCCCTTATTTTTTTTTTTTTATTTTTTTTTTTTGTCTTATTTTTACTTTTATCTAGTGCAACTAATGTTAGTAAGTGTACATATTATAGATTAACGTTTAAAATAGTTAAATAGTTTTTTTTTTATATTTAACCTCAAAATATAATACCTTAAGGGGCCATGGACAATATCCGTCGGTTCGAGTTTAGGTATTTAAAGACGCGCGACGCGGCTCACAGCGCTCGCGACTCGCGAACGTACCGTCCACGCGATATTCAAAGACTTACGAATTTGATATTTTTACACTACTTCATTACTTCCAACATTAAATATCAATGATATTATTCATCGGTATTTAATCTTGGAAGTATGAAATTATGTGTTTAATTGGTTTGCTATATCGTATCAAGAAACAAATATTAAAAAGAAGGTAAGATTTCTAAATAGTTTGTACTATTTTCTATCACCTACAAAAGTGTGACTTGTAGCCTCGAAACTAATATTAGATTTCTAAGTAGGAATATTTGTGAATTTGAAAAAAATTGCTAAAACATATCCGTGCGCGCTACTGTTCTTGCTAGAGTGTTTGCCTTAGTTCTAACTTATTTATTACTTTAGCGTATCAGCACTGCTATTCAGCGCGTTGTGTTACGCACTTCTCAATATATTTTTTTTGTGCTGAAAATACAAGACGAAGGTTTATTGATGAATTTAAAATATTTTCTTTAGTTCTAAACATGGCTTCAAAACATTATTTCATTGCCAAAAATAAAATGAAAATTCAGATTTAGTTAGACAATGATTGAGAGAGTCGATTACCAGTTTCAAAATCCTCAGTTTTTATTTTTACTACTTCACCAAGATTATTTTATAATATTTATTTTATTTTTATTCATTTATTATTCCTTGCACTGTTTTCATCACATACATTATATGTATCAGTACCATGCATGGTGCATGGTACTGAAGCCAGTTTTGGTAGGGAATGAGTCTAAAACGGACCTACATGCATAGGCTAAAAGCGACGGCGTGAAGTTTTACCATTTTGAAATCCAAGATGGCGCGCACAAGTTTTAGTCAAATTAGCGATATGGGTGTCATTTTCGGGGCTTTTTGGGATGCTGATTACGAATATGGCAACCATTTTGGAATCCAAGATGGCGCGCACAAGTTTTGGTCAAATTAGCGATATGGGTGTCATTTTCGGGGTTTTTTGGGATAATGATTACGAATATGGCAACCATTTTGGAATCCAAGATGGCGCGCACAAGTGTTGGTCAAATTAGCGATATGGGTGTCATTTTCGGGGTTTTTTGGGATGCTGATTACGAAAATGGCAACCATTTTGGAATCCATTATGGCGCGCACAAGTTTTAGTCAAATAAGTTATATGGGTGTCAGTTTCGGGGTTTTTTGGGATGCTGATCACGAATAGGGCAACCATTTTGGATTCCAAAATGGCTAATTTGACCAAAACTTGTGCGCGCGATCTTGGATTCCAAAATGGTTGCCATATTCGTAATCAGCATCCCAAAAGACCCCGAAAATGACACCCATATCGCTAATTTGACCAAAACTTGTGCGCGCCATCTTGGATTCCAAAATGGTTGCCATATTCGTAATCAGCATCCCAAAAAACCCCGAAAATGACACCCATATCGCTAATTTGGCTAAAACTTGTGCGCGCCATCTTGGATTCCAAAATGGTTGCCATATTCGTAATCAACATCCCAAAAGACCCCGAAAATGACACCCATATCGCTAATTTGACCAAAACTTGTGCGCGCCATCTTGGATTCCAAAATGGTTGCCATATTCGTAATCAACATCCCAAAAAACCCTGAAAATGACACCCATATCGCTAATTTGACCAAAACTTGTGCGCGCCATCTTGGATTCCAAAATGGTTGCCATATTCGTAATCAGCATCCCAAAAGACCCCGAAAATGACACCCATATCGCTAATCTGACCAAAACTTGTGCGCGCCATCTTGGATTCCAAAATGGTTGCCATATTCGTAATCAGCATCCCAAAAGACCCCGAAAATGACACCCATATCGCTAATTTGACCAAAACTTGTGCGCGCCATCTTGGATTCCAAAATGGTTGCCATATTCGTAATCAGCATCCCAAAAGACCCCGAAAATGACACCCATATCGCTAATTTGACCAAAACTTGTGCGCGCCATCTTGGATTCCAAAATGGTTGCCATATTCGTAATCAGCATCCCAAAAGACCCCGAAAATGTCACCCATATCACTAATCTGACCAAAACTTGTGCGCGCCATTTTGGATTCCAAAATGGTTGCCATATTCGTAATCAGCATCCCAAAAAACCCCGAAAATGACACCCATATCGCTAATCTGACCAAAACTTGAGCGCGCCATTTTGGATTCCAAGATGGTTGCCATATTCGTAATCAGCATCCCAATAAACCCCGAAAAGGACACCCATATCGCTAAATTGACCAAAACCAGTGAGCGCCATCTTGGATTTCAAAGTGGATATTCAATTGGAATATTTATATCCGTATGATCATAAGTATAGAAAAATTCTAAAATCATTTTTGATTTCACAAAGACTCAAATCTATAAAAGTTGCCTTTCAAAGGTTGTTACGAAGAGAACGCTCGTAGCGAAAAGGCCGCCCAATTGTCTGTTACTAACAATAATATGAACTTTGTTCAATACGGAACGTCATTGTGGTATCAATAAAAAAAAACGTTTTTATACTTAGGATCAAAACCACACGGTCCCACTATATTTGATGTCGATTTTGGTTTTATAATTATTTACGTAATATTTGAAGATCGCGACGAAGACCGACATGACCGCTCTCTCTGACCGCTCGAGGCGGACTGATTTACGACGCGGTGCGCTCCTCGATTTATAGGTTGTTTTCAAAAAATTGTATAAAAATAAGTAATAGCTACAAGCTTCCAATTTTTTTTTATTATTATCAGAAAAGCCTGAATTTTTATATAGTTGGTATATTTCAGCTGTAGTCTCTATAATCTTCGTAGAAATAACAGTTATATTGAAGGGTAAAATTTTATAATATGCTTTTTTTCATACCGTCTTTTCAATATGACATTGTATGAACGTATGTTAGTTTTTTTTGTAGCTTCTACTCACGGCAAAGTGTTCTTTCATATTTCATTTTTTATATTACTTCCTTATTATTATTTTGATCACAATCACCATCGAAAGTACGCCATTTTTGCCAATTTTCGAAAACCTTGTCTACAAATTAATTAATTTCTCAGTTGTTAATTAATAAATCATTTTTTTTTTCAATACATTCTACTTTCGAAGAATCATTCTTTGATATGCATATCTTTTTATAACCGTGAAAAGTTTCAGTTCATAAAAACCTTATTCGAAACCTCGCCAATTTCACAGAGCTCAATGAAGGGACCCTTAATGTACAGATCAGATATGAAATTAAATTAAATTAAATCTACGGGTGTGTTAATGACTGTGTGTCTAAATATGAGTAAATGAGGGATGTATGTATGTGGTGTATGTATGTATTTAATTGTGTAAAGGTGTATGTATGTATATAAGGGTGAGTATGTGTTTCTTGGGTGTGTGTGATTAATTTAGTGAGCGCTATGTGATAGGTTTTAACGATTAAATATTACAATTTATTTAAATCTTTTGGTCTTGCATATCAATTATATTTCTACTAATATACTCAATGTTCTTTCTAATTTATACTTTTGATAAATTTTTCCGTGTCGTCATAACTCATTGTTTTAAAAAATTGTGTAATGATTTTCTTACAAATGTAAGTTGTGTTAGTGCAGAGATTACAATGTTTGCTAATTTTATTATAAAGAAATGGGCCCAAAAATTCTGAAAAATGTTGGGCAAATGTAGTATTACATAGGGGTTTTGTGTAAACTAAGTCTTGTCTTCTCAGATTTCTACTGCATGGTATTGGGATTTTATGTTGTTCTAAGACAATGGCCTTTATGAAACTCTGTCTTATGGTCAAAACAGGAGTTTGGCTGTATAGCTCTGTGGTGGGATACCGGAACGGTTTGAAAAGCATTACTCTCAATAAAGCTCTCTGAGCTCGTTCTAGTGTGATAATAGTTGATTTTGAACATCCCCCCCACGAGCCGATGCAATATGTACTGATAGATTGAACAAGTGCATAGTATACTGACCAAATCTGTTCCGGATCACAGACTTGTCTGAGGGTCTTAAATATATAAATAAGTTTCCTTATACGTCCCGAAAGGGATTTTATGTGCTGTTTCCAATTTAGATGGTTGTCTAGGAGAACTCCTAAATATTTCATCTCAGTAGTTGGTAGTATCTCCAAACAAGAGCATTCTTGAGAATGCTGACATTGATGTGACACTATTTTTATTGAAGATGGAGATGGAGATTAAAAAGTCTTTTTTAGTTTCTAAGTGATAAAATATAGATAGAACGATATAAAAAAATACTTTATTTCACACTACAACTTAGTAAACAAGTAAGAAATTCAACAAAGAGCTGGTATACAATGGGTCTTAAAACAGCGATTACCAGACAACTTTAAATGGAAGAGAAATTACATAGGTTATTATTATTGATAGCACATAAAATCATATTTTTTTTAATATAAGAAATATTAAAACATGAATCAACATAAATACAAAATACTAAAATCATGTTACGTATCATACAGAAACCTACCTATAAATAAGTATCATAATTATATACTAATGTTATAACAATGTTGACAATAAATTCCCAGAGTTTTTCAAATTTGCCGCACTCTCAACTCTGTCCGCAACATACGGCGACAGCTGACCAATCGCAGTCATTTGTTACAATGTCCGAAAGCCGTGTATCGCTGCAGCACAATCGGAGACCCTTGTTGTAAGTTTGTTTGTTCTTGGACTAGGGGTTATTGGATTTGTAGGGGCACGGTGAGTGTGATTTGTGTTCAAGAGAATTTTTGACGTGACAACGTCTTATAATTCGATAGAGCCGGCAGCACGCACGAAAAAACATGACTCATGAGGCGTTCTGAGGCGTTCTGAGGCGTTCCATGAAGTGCAAGCGTGAGTGCGGAACGAGCGACAAAGAAGCACAATCGGCCTTTGCGTTCGTTGTCACGTTCAACTATCGTCAGTAAACCGACTTTACAGACAACCATTTTTTTTATAGATAGATCCTTCCTTCTTAATCGTTCCCCCATTGTTGGGGATCGCGACCCCGTGCAAGACTTCATTTATGCTCTTCTTCCATCTACCATAGTCTGCGGCTTGATGGATAGCGATATTGATGGGTGTTTCCAGCTGATCGGACACCTGGTCAGACCAACGTTTTGGGCTCCATCCTCTGGGTCTTTTGCCCTCTACTTTGCCTGTGATTAGTAATTTTTCCATGTTGTCCGCATTTCGGCGAGCAACATGTCCAAAGTATTGAAGAATACGGAGCAGTCATATAGAGGACAAGCGTTTGACACGTTCCATCCGTAGTTCTTTTAGTATGGAAACGTTAGTTCTCTTGGCTGCCTATGGGATTCTCAGAAGCCGTTGCCAACACCACATCTCAAACGCGTCAATACGCTTGCGGTCACTGGCTTTTATAGATAGATAGATAACACTTTATTGCACAAAGGAAAATACAAAAAAAAAACTTAGAACTAACTTAATTTAGTACAATGGGCTTAAATTAGTATATTTTACTAGCGGCCAGTCCCGGCTTAGCACGTGTGCGAATGAGACGCGTGACTATCACCTTGGGTTACGTTACTAAAGTAAGGATCTCTAATCGTGACAGAGCAGCAGTTCTTAAGTTATATTACAACGTCCAAGAACAAATTTACAGTAACTTTAAGAGACGCTTTCATAAAACGTTAAGCTGTACTGTACAGTCGTAAAGAACTGCCATAACGTAACTTAAGAAGTAAACTTATTATAACTTAAAATATGTGGAATTATGACTCAGTTAATGATAGTTATGTCTCTCTTAATAAGCATAATATAATACAGGTATACACTTACTTAAAAGGGTATCTCAAACACCAAATATATGTAAAAACTAGATTAAGTTCATGAAATAAACGTTTTGTATTTGTATTTTTAAACGTATTTAAATGAGTGTGAGTTTAAATTAGTCTTTTATTCACTCATCACAGATTTTTTTACAAAATGTTTGATGACTAGTTCAAGTATTTTTGTGGCCTAGGGAAAGATGGCAGGTCGAGATGATAGAGTTAACACGCAGAGCATGAGAAAACGAAGCAAAGAAAATATTGGAAACTGTTGGAGGAGGCCTCACCTGTAGAGGAGTCCTTAAAAATAAATAGTAGGTATAGGCGACAAAGAAATTGGTTTACCACTTTTGATGACATCTCCCAGTAACATAATTATTCGCTAAGGATTACAGATTGACAGATTCTGACGTAGCAGTTATTAATCTGTCAAGCGAAAATAGCCCTTGACGTTTTGTACGTGCAAATGATATTCAGCCTTAGGCTTCGTTCACACGGCATTGTCCTGCACGTTTTTTTGCAGTATACGTCTTAACGTATAAATAGTGACCATACAACGTACATATATCCATTCACACGTCGATTGTACTGCAAAAAAACGTGTACCGCTTATACGTTTAAACGCATACTCAACGGACTTGTCAAGCAAATCGAATGAACTTTGACGTATTCGGTTCGCAGTGGCACATAATATAGCTTTGTCTCGTTCACACGGCACGATGTTCACACGTTTTTTATCGAATAGCAATTTGGTAGGCTTGAATTTTCAGTCGAGTTAATAACTTTTCAAAACTTTCAACAGACATTCGAAAGTAATTAAAAAACTTTTTTTCATCGTTTCTAAGATTTTCGAATAATTTTTCAAATGTGATCTTGATTCTTGATTAATAGGATGTACCCAAAACCTTCTGTTTTGTCGGCGGCGAGACCGTTGGCGCCTACGATACCAATATAAAAGTACAACCACGCGTGGATCCATCAGTGACGTCTACTCGCTGTGACAACTGTGTGAAGACTGCGGCTATTCGTCTTTTACACGAATGATAATTTACCGTGTGAAGACCCGGATGATTGTACGTTAAAAAAACGAATACGAAAAAAACGTGCTGGACAATGCCGTGTGAACGAAGCCTTAGAGTGGTAAACCAATTTTTTTGACGCCTATACATTATTGAAGAAGTGTATTTCTAAGGAATAAATTAATGTTTTTTTTTATTTTGATTTATTTTATTTTTGTACCACTTATCTTGCTTGCGATCTAATTTAGCTGCGTTAAAACATTCAATTTTTCTACCTAATTAAAAATTAAAAATCTATCTAAACATGCTGCAAAGCGGGACCTGATCTCTAAATCTGTTTGCTCGTATGTTTGCGTTCAAAATCAAATACCATTGAAATAATTAAAACGACAAGAAAATCACATTTGCGATCCTCTTCAAAAAACAGCTCTTCACAAAACAAACATCCTTTCCAAACAAGCAGTCATAATTAAAAACAACACGACAACATAAGAGAATTATCGCACAAAAAGTACATGTGTACAGAGGGTGTCCTTTTCAAAGGGAAGGTGAGGGAGATTCACAGTTAGTTTACCGACGGTTCCGTATATATTTTTAATAAAAAACATAGGTAACGAGCGTATATTTTTTAAATAAAATACGAGTTCTTTTCCGTTTGTGCAGACAGTGTTTGGACTGCGACAGTTTTAGAAAAAAAAATGTTTTACAGATAGCTCACACAAGCTATGTTTGTTTGATTTGGATTTATTTACATACGTATGTATTAAAAACCGTTATTATCATCATATTTAACTTAAAAAATTCAATACAGAAGTTATTATATTGATCACTATATTAAACTAACATTAGTAAAGTATTAAGATTTATGTATATAAATCTATACTAATAGAGTAATGTAATTTTAAGACCAAAAGCAATAAATATTTTTATCTTTATCTTTTATAAGTTTAGTTAAGTAGCAAGTAGACCTGAGTCTCGTATACTTAAGTATGTGAATGGATATGAGTGAATGAACACTTTTGACGTAAGTGAACGATACCCTTGAGTCTCGTATACTTCAAAATGTGAATGGATATGAGTGAATGAACAGTTTTGACGTAAGTGAACGATACCCTAAAAAGGGTTCAACACAAAAGTGGCGCGCGACGTGTTTTGTCACGCTATAATCAAACGTCATGTGAGTCAGACAAAAGGGGGCGGAACCCCCCCTTATGCTCTGAAAACTCGCGCTTGACGAACAATCAGCGGATTAAGAGGTTACTAGATGTTTTCTTGCTAGCAAGAGGACATTTATCGAGTAAGAGTTTGCGCACACTTTCGACAACAGTTTATTATAGTGAATAGAAAAATGTTTATTGAGACTTATAATGTAGCACAGTTAAATGTGGAGCCCTGTGTCTTGAAAAGCGTGAGCTGTGGCCTAGGAAGCAGTTCTCTCCAAGATGGTATCTATAGTAGGTACAATATTAAATAGGTCAATAAAAGTTTAGAATTAATAAGGTTCGTATAAAGTAAGTTATATATACACATTATATTAACGTTACTCTCACTTAATACCCGTAGCCGTAAACGTCAAATCACGTGACTTTGAATGACGGTTTTGTCGTTAGTGTGCGTTTTTGCTTAAGTGCACAATAATGGGTTTTCGTCCGTTATCGTCCTTCGTAAAAAAAATAAATTATATTATTTTGACTCAAAAAAAAAACAATGTCGCAAAAACCAAGCAAGAACTTAACTTAATCAAATCTAGTATCTAGTATGATTACTTATTAGAAATCATTTAGAATGTATTTATCTGTAAAAGATACAGACGATCGCCTGAAGCCGAAAGTTACTGTAACACAACCCCAAGTGGGTTTTAATTAAGGGATCATTTACTTAGGAGCGTATTTACAAACATAACGAAACGAGATTTGTGTAAAAGCTATTTTTGTTGGCAAAATCGGAAAGTTTTTGGTTGATTTTGATGATAATAAAACTATTTCTTTGTTTATAAGTTGTGAGTGAAAATGTTTTAGTACTTAAGTATAATTTAACTTTGTTTTTTTTTTAAATAAGTGTTAAAGCGTTTTGCGAAAGTATCGAAGTTAAGAGACTTATAACAACAAAAAAAAAATTAAAAAAGAATCATCAAAATCGGTTCATAATTGGCGGCAAATCGTACATACAAAAAATAACATAATAGAAAATTGAGAACGTCCTCTTTTTTAAGTTGATTAAAATATGTGTTTTGAGGAATTGATTTATGAAGCAATGCGTTTATAACCTATAAATATATCTAGAGGTCCCCAAAGCTTTACCACTTTGTATAAAAATTGAATCTTTCAATTTTCTGTAAGTCCTTTTACTTGTTCTGTGGTTTCGCGAGAAATAACGGAATTGCTAAGGTATGAATGCTTAATGCACAAAAGGGGAAGAATAGGGAGATTAATTTTGACTCGGGTCGTGTATTTCCCATTGGGTTTCGTGGTGAGGTACTGAGTTCGTAGTCTGAGTTTTATTTGATTTGATTTTTGAAAAGTTTTTTCTAACGCTAATTTTGTATCAAGGATAATAGATTTCGACTTGTAACGTAACACTGGTAGCTTAAGGCTTATTTTACAATCAAAAGTGTCTTAACCAACTTTCAAAAAAGAAGAAGGTTCTCCATATAAAAAAACGGTAGGAACCAGGCCGCCGTAAGTTTCTTGCCCGTTCTTCTAGGCTCTGGTCGCGTGGAACTGGAACCTAGAATCACCTAGTATGTAAGACGATTCTAAATGATTCTTGTGATTTTACTGAATAAAGTGACTTTGACTTATTCAATGTTATGTTTTTTCTGTTTGTAACACGATTTCTTCGCCAAGATCCAGCGACATCTATATGTAAAATTAGAAGTCAATATACCTTGTCTCGATTGCAGTCGGTTCTGTTCATTTTTGCAAGAAAAATACTTATTCAGTCTTCTTATATGAAGCCTCTTAAGCTCTACCTAAAAGAAGCATAAAAAAAACACCTCTCATTTTAATTGACCAGCCAAGTTGAAAAAAACAAGTTTAAATAATTGCACCTAGCAGTTGATTTAATGAAACGGTTTCATAGCACACGTAATATTTCCCCGATCACCCTCTGATCAAAGTTCGATCGACCGCTAGTGGCCAATATAGGCACAGGGAACATCAAGGGACATCGAGGGTTGGGGAATATTTTGAATTCCACAAAAATATATCCATAAAGGTATTCAAATATTTCATCAAATATAAAGACATATTTTAGTCGCTGACAGTATTTTAGCTATGTTTCTTTTTAAATCGATTTTGGGAACGAACAGTAAAAAATAAATTTTAATTTAATTCTATATGATAGAAGAGGAATGATATTTTGATAGTCCGAAACCGCAATACATCAATAGCTTAATAATAATAACTTAATAAGTAATAATAGTATGAAAGTTATTATACAAAAATAGGACAGGCGTCACAGCTCAGTTCGTAGTCGCTCTGCCTTTTACGCTGTGGGTCGTGGGTTCGATTCCCACCCAGAGTAAATGTGTATGTGATGAAAATTTATATAAAATAATGTTCTGTGTCTGGGTGTTACTATTATGTATTCTATGTATGTATTTACAAAAAAAATGAATATGAGTATTCCTATCAGCAATCTAGTTCCCATAGTACAAGCTTTGCTTAGTTTGGTACTAGCGTGTGATGTGTGAAATGTCCGTGAATATTTATTTATTTAAATGATGATATACTCAAGCTTCTTCGAGTCGATGGTTTGTGAGACGTGCTACGCTAAATGCTACGAGCGTAGCAAATTGTAGTGCGTAGCAATCTACGAACGCTTGAAAATATCGGCTTTTAGACTAGATTTTTAAGCATTATATGAATAGGACAATTATCACTGTTTATGGTCATTTTTTTGTAAGTGACAGGTTCAGTGTTCAATGGGAATGTTATCTAGGTTATTGCTTTCGTCTAGTGTTTTCCCTCACTGTCTACCCTTCACTAATCATCTCATTTAGACAGATGTGTTTTGAGAAAAATAATTACGACGAAGCACCCTCGGGAAAATGTCTGATACAATTTTCCCTTTAAAAATAAAAAAAACTTTATCAATGAGATTCGGTACAGTGACGCAGGTTTGCCAATTGCCGCTTTTCAAAGCCTTATAAACAACCGATTTTCGATCATATCCCTTTGCTTTTAAGATTCAAAATGCTGTTTGATTATCGTGCCTAAAGTTGGAGGATTGACGAGCCTTTGTGGAAGTGACGCACCTTTTTGATGTATTAGGGTTGACCTCTACTATATTGTATCGTACCGCAGTTAGATAAATGTATAAAAATATTGATAAATATTATTGGAATGTCCCTATGAATATTATGTTTTTGAAATGTTGTTTATTTCAAGAATTAATTAAATTCATTATAGTTTACCCTCGATTGGCATCGCAAGACTAGACTAAAGAAAATGGATTGTTCATATGAAATGTATGCATGTACAATTAACCTAATTATTTTTTTATACAACTTTTAAACAACTTCCAGTTATTTACACCTTCTAAATAATAATAATGTTAACAAGTTTTGTTTGTCAATTTTCACCGCAGTAACCTCAATAATAAATAAATATTCACGGACTTCTCACGGATGACACATACCACACTCTAGTCCCAAACTAAACAAAGCTTGTAATACCAGAACTAGACTGCTGATAGAATACTTATATATATTTTTTTAACCAACGAAAAAAACGGAGGAGGTTCTTAAGTCAACGTGTATATATGTATATATATTTTTTTTTATAAAAAGTTTACAATAAAGTACTGACGGTTACACTATAATAGGGTCCGACCGACGTAAAGATTCGGAATCGATTCTAAATTAGATACTTACCTTTTGTTGACGTTTTACTGCGACGAGATGAACTTTTTAAGGATACTTTTTATCCAAATATCTAAAGCTATAACTCTCTTTCAGCTGTCGGGTAAAAAAGTTCTTGGTTTTATGTTAATGAGATTTCGAAAATATTTTTACTTACTCATTTATCAGTAAGTACTTACTATTATTTTGTTTTGATGGTTTTTTTTTGTTTATCAGTTTATGTGTTCAAAATAAGACTAGCTTAGATTTGTAAAATTGATTATTTCCCGATATTTCGGCACAGTTGCATGCGCCATGATCACGGGTCGAACTGTGCCGAAATATCGGGAAATAATCAAACACACAAATCATGGTAAAAATCCCGTTTATAATGAAAACTAGACTAGCTTAGGTTATCAAGATAAAATATACTCAGTATTTTTTATTGTCATCGTTATGTACATATCTAGGTCTTAATTGTACATAATACCCAAGTTTGGGTGTAGCAATAATTATATGTAATTGGCGAGCGGTAATGTAAGTATTTCATCAGCAATCTAGGTTATATAAGTCAAACTTGACAAAGATTGGGATTTATTTATTTAATGTGTCAAAAGGTAAGGCTTAAAAATAATTGAAGCATATACAAAATTCAATGTTTGCGTGCTCCTTATTGGCGTTTTTAACGATAAACAAAAATCTTGAGTAATCTCTGTACCAAGAATCCTAAAAATAATTTATGATGATCGTAAGTACACACGTGTTTCTAAATATTTATTCAAACCGTGCAAAAACTTTGTTATTAACACATTTTAGAGCTTAAATGTACTGAATTTAATGTCATCATAATAACAATCTAAAACACTCACAAACATTGGTTCTTGTTACAGATCGAACCCGCGACCTACATCATAAAAGGCTAATACCAACTGAGCTGTGACATCAATATGAAAATCTTTATCAATATTTACATAAAGCCACTCATCGAATCAGATAAGCATTTTATTCAAACATATTTTCATACGACTGAGTTTCGGTACTTTTATCATACACGCGAGCATTTCCGAATGAATGCACACTCCTTTGAAAAATTAAAAAAAATTCCACCCGAGCTCGCTTCAGCAAGTCCTCGGAGTGTTTAAAAATCCGAGTACCTATTCGGAATTGTACCACAGAATAAAATATAGATACTGCATACTTTGTCACTGATTTTGGCAGACAAACGATTAAATCTTTGATAACTACTGATAACTACATAAGCTTTTTCATATACTTAGTAACAACCTACATATGAAGATATGCCCACTATCTTACTAAAAAGTTAGCGTTGACATTATGTCACCATTACGTACATTATGTACACAAGTCTGCGCTAACTTTTTATAAGAATAACCTAATAGCTAATCTTTAAAGGTGTTTTTTTAGCTTTAATTCGCTAAAAAGAACGCTGTAGTGCCTGGGAAACCTTTTTAAATATAGTAGGCTTCCGCAGGACTTAATGACATTAAGTAATATAAGTTAAGCAGACCAAAACGTGTAAAACTTATTAGCGTATCTATTTACTAACTTTTACACACAATTAGGTGTAATGATAAGTTGATGATGATTGTGTTGACGTTTTTTTTTATTCTCAACCGGAAGTGACACAAGCCGGATCATAGAGAATTACATTCATCCGGTTTCCGGACGAAATAATAGAACGGACCTTTTTAAATCGCCGATAAGAAGTAATGATGTTGAAAATCTTAAATTTATATTCGGAAAATGAATTCTAATATAAAAAGAAAGTGAAGGTCGTCAAATTGTGGGCTCTTTTTTTTGGGACTGTTTTTTTGTATTCCGCTGTTATTTTGAGTTTAATAACATAAACTTTTTTTTAAAAGTACTTTTTGTTTAAAGTAGATCTTTTTATTTTTGTATTTGTATGTTAATTTATAATTATCATTACAAGCCCGTATTAGTCCACTGCTGCATAAGTTTTCTTAGAGAAACTATAATTTGTGATATGTTGGTGATATTATTTTTTTTACTAATAATAAACGAATTACCATACAAAATATAATGGTGGTGATTTAAAAATTCATAATGATAATTTTCTTGATTTTTTTAAATAAATGTATCTCATAAAAAATGTTTTAAATGTTATACAAATGTTTATGATTATTTTGACTATAAGAACTTGAAAATATAAATTTCTATAGCTTGTAGTATAAAGTTAATTCAAAACAAAACTTAGTTTAACTTAACAGTTAAACTTATATAAGTTAAATTACTCAGCTATCATTTCAAGACTGCAGTATTTGTGACAAGTTTTTTCATAAAACCGAGAAAAAATAACCAATATTAGTAATTAAAACACGAAACAGAAACTCATGAATATTTCCAAAAAACTCTCCTATTTCTTTATTTGTAACAATACAAAAACAAATAAAATAATAATAGTTCAGACTGTATGAAATCCAATTTGGTCCTTTCAATCGAAATGATTTTTATTTGAAACAAAAATACTAAAAGTGCTACTTCCACAGAAACCAGAGACAGAAAACCATTTTCTCTTTACGCTAAGTTTTCAACTAAAAATTTTCCTGCAAAATGTCTAGTATTTACTTTACAGAAATCTCTACGTCTGTCGCTAAAATAAAATGAAAATGTGAGGAATATTTTTAACATTTTAAAGAACTCTTTACAAACGGAATCACTTTGTTGAAAGTAAAGATGGGATGCGGCCAGTTTATCTGACTTTTGACACATCGCGACAGCTAAGGGCGCCTTCAAATTAGCCGCAAATTGTCGCGCGGAGGCAGCGCGGCTGCAGCGCTGCGGCCGCGCTGCTGTAGCTTGGTTCGAGAATCATAGTGTTGTATATTGTTTCACGATGGACTCTGACGAAGAAACACTGTTGTTAGTGTTACTATTAAAAAGAAAAAGGATTTTGGACCGTCACTAGTCGATCGATGAACTGATGCGCGGCTGCAGCGCTGCAGTCGCGCGTTTTTAATTTATATGGATTTAGACAGCAGCGCGGCCGCAGCGCTGCAGCCGCGCTGCCTCCGCGCGACAATTTGCGGCTAATTTGAAGGCGCCCTAATTCTTTGATTCCTCTTAATTTTTATGTGGCTTCTGCCCGTCAATACGATAAGCGATTCTGCCAATGTCAAGAGTTTGAAAATAATTTCTAGTTACAATCTGTAATGTTGTGTACTTTATGCCTTAAATTATAAAAACGGTATGAGACGACGAACAAAGTTAAGATGGGATGCGGACAGTTTACACTGACTTTTGACACTGGTTCTTTTTTAGGCACATCGCGACAGACTCTTTGATTCCTTTTCTTTTTTACATGGCTTCTGCTCGTCAATACGACAGGCAATTCTGCCAATGTCAAGTTTATAAATAAGTTTTAGTGACAATCTCCAATGTTGTGTACTTATACTTTATGCCTTAAATTATAAAAATATGAGATCGGACGAACAAAGCAACAACTTGCAAATGAGAGCGGGTGATTGATCTCGTTTCGTTTCCCAAAAAACTTACATAGGGAGGCCAAATACTAGTTTAATATCACTTTGCGTTGGTCACAGACATGTAGATTACCATCTCACAGGTCTTCCTACTTTGGGTACCTATGTCATCCATCCTAAATTGTTAAGTCAAGGAAATGTCACCTCATGTTATATATAATGACCCTGTAATTATATATTAGCTATTTTATCTATTAGGTATTAGCTGAAAAACAGTGTTTGCTTTTGAGCAAAATTATGCACTGAGCTAATACCCTTTTGAAGTACCGCAACACACAGAATTTCTTGTATGTTTCAGTAGTGGATGGTGTACCTGTTTTATTTTATAAGTTTATTTTTATCTAAGTAGGTTTAAATACCATTCCCTTTCCTTACTTCTATTTTATTGTAATTTGTGTGTTACTGTGTTTCAAATAAATGCTTTTATCTATCTATCTATCTTATCTTTTCTACATAATAAGGTGTTTTTTCAAACTGCCATCTAACTGTTTGCACCCTATAAGGTGCACATCCATTCAATCATGTTTTAAAAGTTGCCAACTCGAAAACTCAGAGATCTCCATCCTTATTTAAAATTCCCGGGGTGACTGAGACGGCGCGATCCATCAGTAAATGAGACTTCGCCGTGTATTGGACCTTTTCGAGATTGATCTCCTAACTGGGAATTTACTGCCATTAAAACCCCTACTACGCTTTACATCTCCTAGTTCTCGAACGAAAGTCGAATCTACATAGTACGTGAGTCACTTGAGACTTGGAACTCTCTATAAGCGTGACATGACGTCACATATCGGCCAAAACAAAAAGGAGTGTTTGGTGATTGTTGAATAAGTACTTAAATATTTTTAATAATCTTATCTTCATTTATATCAATAAAACATCGGAAGACTGTAAAGTAATTTATTTATTTATTTACATTATGTAATATTAAATTTTAAATTTAAAGACACATGGTAGGGGTCACCAAACAAAGGTGGAATTGTAAATGCGACCTTTTTCCAATAAGCTCGCCCCTCGCAACATCAATCAATTAATTCAGGTACTTACCCTGCCTTTTATCTCATCCCCGACGAAAATGTACAAAAATAACGCATAGAAACAAATTATTCTTTGCAGGGGTGAGAAATCCATTATGCTTGTTACATTTTCCGTGTTCGATTTTTAGCACGGACGAATTCATTATTACTGTGTTGTATACCGTCGTCCCCTACTAAAGGTTGTATACCATACAGCCTTCTGTAGGGGGATGGCTGAATGCAAAAACACTGCGACTGAATTATGAAAACAAATGGAAAAAAAAGCTGCAGGCAGTTTTTTTTTCAACAAAAACTTGCGCTTACAAAATTAAATTGAATCATTGAGTTAATTTTTATATAATTTTCTTTATAAACGGGATATTTACCATGCTATCTGATTTTGATTATTTCCCGATATTTCGGCACAGTTGCAGTTATAAAGACAAATATTTTTAAAACCATCATAGTTTCAAATATTTTAATGTTCAAATAAATGTAATAAAGTTTTGTGTAGCAATAAACATAAATAAAAACATTTAGTTTAGACTTTTTTTTATTTAAAACTAACCAACTATAAACCTCTCTCTTTAACAGTACCTTTAAGGTCATTGAGGACGTGCCCTGTATCACAATGCACTGCGTCCATCACTAGAATACCATGTCTTGACTGTATGCTTTAACACATACTCTTTAAAATGTCCATCTATATCTAATTAAAATATATCTATATCCTATTATTTAAAATGCATATAGCTGACCCTCCTTTTGTAGGCTTCTTTCCATCCAAAAGTTGTCTGGAAGAAATCGCTCCCTAGCGATAAGACCGCCCATTCTACTGAATTTTGTTTAGTTTATTTTCTTTATGTATTGTTCTTAATAGTTCTAAGGTGTACATATACAATAAAGTATTTTCATTTAATTTAATTCCAATAATAAATGTATTGACGAACAGAATGTTTCATATATTCAAATATTTAATGAACATTTCACAATAGTTTATTGAAAGGTTGAAACTATTTTGTCTAACTACATAGTTTGTTTTCAAACATTATATAAACGGCATTATTTAGCCCCGATTGTTTATTTGGGTCAAATATAATAATGTTCCCTTTAAAATTTTATATCCAGTATATAACAGAGTATAATAAATAAAGGTTGAAATCTAAGCTAGCTTTAGAGCTATCCAAGATGCTAGCAACACACGTTTGATAAAATTCACACATATTTCACCTGGCAACATTGAAAGTGGTTTTACCCCAATCTGCAATAAGCCTCCCGACGGGGGTGTCGCGACTGATTGAAATTCCATTATCATTCATCCCTTTGGTGGTAAATCTTTGTAACTTGATGGTTTTTTCCTCTCCGATGGCTGCGAGCCCGCGGCCCTTTATAGTGAAGGATTTATTTGAGATTTGGACTGGATTGATAGGCTATTTGCTTAGGCTGAGTCGTTGCAGAGTTTGCTGTTTGAAGAGGCTTGCGCGAAGGCAAACCAACACGAGTACATCTAAATATATTGTTTGGATAAATATTTTGGATATAACATATTCACAGTGATTCGTAAGGTTTTAAAAAAAGCGTATTTTCATTTATCTGTTTTGTCAGAAGGCACTATTTAGAATGGACAAGTGTTTTTTTGGCTAAAATTATATTTTGTTTTTCAATCAATTAGTTACGCAAATAAAAACCAACTATTCTTATATTGAACAACCTTAGGCAGTATTGAAACGTTAATTAAGACAAAATCATCCTTAAAGTCAGTAACATAAAGTTGTAAATGAGCCCAAACGGGTTGCGTAAGTACAAAAGCGAATTACGTAAAAATTCTAGCTCCTCAGATCATTTTCGCTCGTCACAAAGAAAAGTCGTTAAACTTCCTGACACAGACGAACCATTCTATATTTCTTAGTAACTTCCAACCTGATCATAATTTAGAATCATCACGCCCTTCATCATAAGAACACAGAAATGCTGTTAAACTTTTTTTATTTTATTTTATCCCTTGAACAAAAAGCACCTGAAAACTTTCTTATTAAAGTATTATGTAAAGTAAGACGTCCATCAGATAGCATTGGAAGACGAGCCGAACTGACAGGGTTGGCACGCTGTCAAATCAATACTGTTTAAATTTAATGGCAAAAATACATTAGGAGTTAATTAGATTCCTGAATTCATTTGATGTCTTACCATGTTCAGAATAGAATGTAATATTGAATATCTATAAAACAAACAATAAATAAACCAGAAGTCGGTAGCTTTTTTTAAAACATAAATTAAAAAAAAAAAACTATTACACAACGCTCTAGTTGCAAACTAAGCAAAGCTTGTACCATAAGATTTATCAAACTGATACAATAGTAAGAAACCTTTTTCAACACAAAGTAATCTAACAGAGAACAAACATCAATGTTTACCAAATTTAAGTTCTTAATTAGTTTAGAATATCAAGATAAACCCCAAAAATAGATTGTTACGAAAATCTACAACAACAACTAAACATCTCAAAGTTATTTCTCAGATTAGCGACAAAATTCAGAAATGTTCGCAAGCAATTTTTCCTCAAAACCAATTTTACAATGTGACACGATAATACCCGCAAAAATGCGCTTTCGCGTTTCGCGGCCTTTGTAATTTTACAGGTGACAGCCCTAGGGATATTCCATTAGGGATTGCGACTACGAATGATATATTTTCCAGTGAAAATTAGGTGAACGTCATTTGGACGTGATTAAGGAGATGGTGAGTTAAAGCTACCAGTGAGATTTGTGGATGTAAATCATACATAAGCACACTAGGAAAATTATAATATTTTGTTGTTGTTTTTTTAGTTGTTGCTGTTTTTAATATTCGCACTAGTTATAAACTATGCATAGCTAGATAGGGAACTGGATTATCTTTTTATTGGTTTATATCATCTTCTTCTTCTTATCGTGTCGATGCTACAACTGTATTTTGATGTAGCATCGTGTTGGAAAGATTAGCCAGACTAGACACTGCTTTACCGTGCCTAGCTGTTACCGGTGTGCGCCACGAGGAGGCTCTTTCCATGCACCCTATATCATGAAATCAATAATCACCAACTTACTAGTCTACTTATATCCAACTATTGAGATTTTCTACTTCTAAGAGTTATTTTGATAGTGTAACAAACACTTGGAAAAGCTGCTCTACAGCGGCCGCCGAAAAATTGCAAAGATAGCGGAATTGTTGTTCGGGGTTCTTTAAAAGTTTTTAAGCAGTTTTCGAAAAGCGTCTGCGATTCGAGAGTTTCCAACACTAAAAATCTCCCGATTTTCGGGCAGTGATATTTGATTCATTGTACTATAAATAAACGTCCTTTGTTTCATAGTCGGGTAAAGTAAAATTCCGCATTGTCCGTAAACTGCAAAATTATGAGATAATCATTTTGGAGTGTCTCTCTCCTTAATTTTGCAGTAAACGCGCTATCTATTAAGAAATTACATTTGAAGTGTTCGCGGGTTTTTTACCGATGAAACACTTTATCGTTTTTCCATTTTTTTACAATATTCCAAAAAAGTGAGTGGGCTTAAATGATGGTAGTGTATTTAGAGTGCAGGTATATTTCCAATTTATTATTAACAAAAAAAAGTACCGAATTCAATAATTGACATCGACTTCGACTTTAAAATCACATATCAGACCTTGATACGGGTTGACTCAAAAACAATACAACCCAATTGAAAATTTCATCTCTTTATTGATAAGAAAAAAACCATTCAAATGCAACAATCAACCTTTATTTCCACGGTCCATTTGTATCGGTAACCGTCCGTAGGTGATCTCGATCAGACGATTACACACGATACGATTAACTATCGTCTCAACTTACCAAACTGCGATCTAACCCCTAAACTGGGTGGCCAGAGAGATTAGCACAATTGAATGTGTCAGTCGTAAAGTTAACGTAACGTATTCGATTTACACTGCGTGATGGTGCTATATCGTTCGGCTATCGAGTTGGCGTTAGACACGCAATGTGAATCGAATACGCTGCGTAACGTTTACGTTTTTTTAGATTGGATATCAGTAGTTAAGTTCGATAAGTTTTATATCAAAACTAAGGAAAATAATCACGAAATTTTCATTAAGTAGCGGATAAATGTAGCTTTTTCAATTTGTGAAATTAGTTTTAGTGTTTCGAAATTGTATGTTATTTATAAATTTTTAATTCTCTTTCCATGTCTATTTTTGTATACACCTTCACCCATTTATACAACCGTAGATCGTAGTTAATCCTTTTTCCAAACGTCAAAATAAATTAAACTTTATTCAGTCAAATCACAAAAATAATTTAGATATAAATACAGGATGATTCTATATAGTTACTGTTTCGCCATTGCTTAAATAAACTTTGCGAATTCATGAGCTTTCACTAACAAAGCCCAAAAACAGCCGCGAGCCTAAAATAAAATAAATTAGGCATGCACAGCCGCTTACGCAGTGCGAGCGGATACTAAGCCAAATGGACATGCTTTTAAGGGATTAAAACGAAAAATACAGCCAAACTATTGCAATTCAAACTGACACGTTCAAACAACCTTTCAAAATACCAGCACAAGTTAATAAATAAAATATTTGAACACAAACTAGAACTGAAAATTTGTATTTGAAAATTTGTTATGGGTATGGGTTTGTTGTTTTCGAACTTGTCTATTTCTTATTATTATATTCTGTTTTGAAATCAAAATGAGCAAATACCTACCTACTCTACTTAGGAAAACCTCTTATTGGCTATATAATAAAATTTACGGCCGGTTTCTCGAACGATGATCAACGAAAAAATCAAATATTTGTTAAACTCGGATCAATCGTGATTTGGGTTTCCAGAAACCGGCCGTTAGTTAAACTTTAAATATGTTTATTGTGATTGCTATTGGTTTTCTAATAAAAATAAAATAATGTATTCAAGTATTTTATCAGCATTCTGGTTTTTATGGTACAAGCTTTGTAAGTTTAGTTTGGGACTAGATTGCAATCTGAGAAATATTCTTGAAGGTTTATTGATTATGCTGCAAATTAGCAGGAAATAATCGACCATCTAGTATAAACAAGTCCACAAACTAAGGTGTTTTTTTTCTTCTCTTTTATGTCCCATTGCTGGGTAAAGGTCTCCACCAAAGCCTTCCACTTATCCCGGTTTCTGGCGATAACTAAACTAACGGCCGGTTTCTCGAACGATGATCAACGAAAAAATCTAACAATTACTATGTGTCAAACTCGGATCAATCGTGATTTGGGTTTCTAGAAACCGGCCGTAAGTGTAAGGGTCTACATAAGGTATATTTGGTGTTATTGTGTACTTACTGTGACTATATATATCTAACATAGAAACAAGGAATCCTAAAAACACCTGAGTCCTTTACACAAGTTTTATTTCATTCGGGTCTAGATATAAAATGTCCATGGATTTTTATTCAACAAGAGATGTTTTGTTTCATTACTTAGAGTTCTTTAAACGCTTACAAAGGTACCACTCAGTATGATTGATTGCCTAAACGCTGGAACCCAGCTGTTACTGTTTCAATCATCTTTAGTATTCGAAAGTGATTTTACAACTACTTATAAAATTTAATACTAATCGACAGGCATTAAAATGATTGCCTGGAAGAGATCGCTATAGAACGATAAAGCTATCCATTGTATTTTTCTTACATAACCTGTTTTTTTTTATCTAAAACAAAGCAGTAGTTGCAACGTAATTGTCAAACATCAAAACTTTCACATTCCAAGTAAAAAAAAAAGGTAGCACTCCGGGAGTGCCGGCAGAAGTGAAAACTTCAATATTAACGTTGTGTTTTCACTTTTAAGTTTTCACTTCAAAAATATAACCACAGACGTCATAATGACAATGACAATCACAATGACACAGACACATTCGCGCAAGCGCGAATGTGTCTGTGTGCCGCCTAAACAGAGCACACTCAGGCACGGTAGAAAGAGTGGGAGATACTAGTTCCTCTCCCTTTCCCTCGATCTTACGCTTTTTATCAACGTCACGTGACCCTGACGCGAGTTTGAAAGTTTTTACCCACCCAGCGCCGCTAAAGAAGTTTTCACTTCAAAAATATTGCAATATAAACTGAATTATAAATTAAATAAATTATTGCAAATAAATTTATCTCACCGATTAAAATAAAAGAATAGTTCATTATTTCGCCGCTTCCATTTTCCCCAGCTCATAAACACTATATAATTCGCTTTGGTCATGCAATGGGATCATTTGGCATGACACGGGCCATTACGGTCCAAATGTCCCCTCATATCCCCACATGTCCCCACATGGTTGCATCATAGAGCAACTGGTGGAAGCCGTATGAACTATGATGACAGCTTTTAGACAACCGGAAACCAGTACAAAGGTGTTATTGGTTAAAAAAGCTAGAGCTTAGAAAATTTGTTTACTTATTTTAAAAGTGCAATATATAGTTCTGTATGTAGTGATGTACTTATGTTGAGAGAAGATGATGTGGCTTGTTTAAATGTTTTACGATCTTTGATATTTCCAGACCTTTACAATTGAGGAACATTCACTACTGAACAGATGAAGTAGGTTTTTCATATTGCTGCTGCTACACTTTTTAAAATGTCCTGGTAACATTTAAAAAGTCATGTTTTAATGAGTTATAAGAGATAATAATTTGACGTAAACCGTCAAATTATTTAAGGCAGCTTTTGTAATTAACGAAATACTATCATTTGAACTTAATAGTTCAAGATTATTCTAACATAGAAGCAATTTAAATTTTTCTGATAATTCCTGAAGTCAGAGCCTGTGCATAGGTTCTAATCTTATTAACTGCAGACTAAATCAATTCTTAATTCAACGCAATAACGTTCATTTTGTTTACACACACGTGACAGGTTGACACTAAATCTCAATCGGTCTATAAAGTTTTGCGTAGCACAGTGACCTGCTTGGCTCGGCGCCAGTCGCACTGGTCAGGTAAACTTCGATTTCGAAGTGCATCGAAAGTAGGTCTTCTTCTTCTTATCGTGTCGATGCTACAACTGTATTTTGTTGTAGCATCGTGTTGGAAAGATTAGCCAGACTAGACACTGCTTTACCGTGCCTAGCTGTTACCGGTGTGCGCCACGAGGAGGCTCTTTCCATGCACCCAATTTCAAAAATTCATTGACCTGGTCAAGCTGAACTTTTCTAAGTAGCAATCGAAAGTTATCACCAATTTTAATCCCCAGATGGTGAGACAAACAACATTGCAAAGACCAGGAAGTTGGTTGATGAAGAAATGTGGTAGATCTGAAGTTTCGCTGGTGACTTTTTAAGACTTTGTTTCAATGCATGGGCAATACTAATTCAATTCAATAAAAGTTTATTCATTAAAATCACATAGATCATTTTATATATTAGCTGATCTAGGTGCCGCATCACCGCGACCAGAGCCTAGAAGAACGGGTAAGAAACTACAGCCTGGTTCCTACTGTTTTTATGTATGATCCTTCTTACAAATTAAATACTGAAGTTCTAGTGCAGTGTCAAACTAACTTATTAACCAAAATGATCAGAAAATCCCAAAATATTAACCAACCAAAATGGAAAAATATCTAAAGTTGGTTAGATTAGGTAAAAATAATAGCCTTTTAAAAGGCAACTTAAATAAATTGGTACAAAAGAAAATAAAAATTCTACGACCCACAATGAAAAAGGTGGTTCTCAAAGCCTTTGAAATGCACCTCGCGACATGAGCCCGAAGCCGCTAAAGACGTGCTGCTGAGCATAACACGACCGTCATGTAGCAGGTACTTTGCCGGAGCTTTGACATGGGAGCCTTCAAAAGAGGGGTTTATCTCATTTGAAAGGCCGGTAGCGCACCGACAAAACCATCCATGGGCTCATCATCATCAGGTATCCATGGGCTGCGGTGACCACTTCCCATCAGGTGGCCCGCAAGCATATCTGCCTGCTATGGCATAAAAAATACTTTTTTAGAAATCTGGGTTTAAGCGTTTGGCGAGCGGCCAAGGTGGAATAAGCAGCATTGTCAACTGCAAATGCAGATTCGCAAACTCAACAGAAACCTACTGCCAGTTAACACGATGAGCTGTGTCCTATTGAAATGTACTTAAAAATCAATTTAGAAAATAAAATAGGGGCACTACTTTATTTCTTCGCACAGAAGACATTATTTTCGGTCTTAAGTACTGAAAATAACTTGTTGATATCTTTTGGAGATAGTCAGAGGCATGGCCAAATTTACATTCGACAAATGCTCGAAATTTGCAGTAATTTTCATATTATCATATGTGACAAGTTACAAGTTTATGACCGCTGCAAGAATATTTATTGATTTTCACAAAATTTACGCATATGAACTTTACGAATAGAAAAACTTGACCAGATTTGAACCCACCACCTTAGAATTATTGCTTCCACACTTAGTGCAGCCTTACTGTTGTAAATTAGAAAGTTAATCAAAAACACGATAGCACATATTTTATTTATTTTTAAGCTTCTCTATCAATCCTCTAAATCTAAAAAAAATGTCCGGAATTTTTGTGTGCTATACAACTCTTCTTATTCTTATTAAAATATGTTTTATGTAAATTAAGATTTTATTATTATTATACTAACAAACAATGAAACATACAAATGTCTAAGAGACTACTACACGAGGATTATAGAAGTAAGACTATCTCATTTCAAATGAACGTAGTTTAACTATTAAAGTTAGAATTGTTTCCGAAAAGGGGTGTAAACACGGGAAATAATTAAGGAAGTCCTCATCCCTTGGTATAATAAAGATTAATGACTCATAATCAGGGGTTGTAGGACGATACAGATTAGAAAGTCATTTTCACGTAATGAAAATCAATGACACGACAAACGCTTTTCTTATAATTTTATTTTATTTTGAAATTTCACACAATCTCTTAGTGCTAGATGGACTTAATGCTAAGAGTATTGTTTACCAGTCTTCTTGGACACGCATAAAGAAAGTGTAGCGCGTAATAATAAAACAAAGACAAACATTTTGAGAAATGTTTATACATATATTCATGGACTTTTTCAAACAACTTTATTTAGTCCCAAACTAAATTTGCCAATACACATATGTTAAAATTTGTTTTGATAGGGATTGAATTATATCATAAAATATTTTCTATTTTAATTGAATAATTTAAGAGCTGTTATTTTATTTAAGAGCTAATTCATCTAGTTTGTCTTTCAAATTATAAAATAAACATAGATCAATAAGTTTCTACTGTCGTCATTGTCTGATGTTTTAAGAAAATATTTTAAGTCCCAAATTCTAGGTCACGATAAAAGTTTCAGGTCCAAATCCCGCTGAAAATTTCATGAGTTTTCTACTTACAGTTGGCTACAGGCCAGTTCGTATAGTGTCGGGTGCTACTGCGAAAGAACATCTTAAACAACCGCAAAGTTATCAAGCGCGACCAAAAATCTCCATTTCACCAAACATCGAGACGAATTTCAACTAGGTCGCCAACCTTAATATGGTTTTATACATAACAAAATAATCATCTTCCTACCCTTGTTCCATGCTTAATGTCAGTCGGTTGGTCAATAAATTAAATGAAATACCTAAATCGCACAACGATTTGTGAATATGTCTATTTATTTTTACATTCAGCTTCGCTAATTCTTTTGCAGTAGCCCTCCTGACTCAATACATTAGTATATTAACTTAGTATAAAATACATATTTCAGTAGAAAAAGCGTTCATCGTTTTACTCGTAAGCGATAAACGATACGACTTATTGTACTTTCGCAGTAGGACTCGTAGAGATTGTTTATAAATATTCAAGATTTTTCTAGCGAATTTTATTCTTTGAATTTAGTAGATTGGTAGAGTTAATATTTACTTGTTGATATTTTAAGCTAAACATTTGAATGCTTTAGTTTGTTAATATAATATTTATTAGTTTGCTACTACATTGAGGTTATACAAAAGTTTATTTAATTTTATCTTATTGCTAAAATATTATGTTCGTAGAAACAATCTTCTCAATCTTTCTGTCTCAAAATACTTTAATATTAATCAAATTGATTAAACACACTTTTACGTTATTTTTTGTTCTGTTTTTGTTCTAAGTCTATCAAACAAATTTTATATTTTTTTGCCTAAGACATGCAGGGCTATAATAATAATAAATAATAAATGATGCTATGAATAGTGGTCACACGTCAGGCGCCATCGTTTTTTTGCGAATTAAATTATATAGAATAGTAACATATACATGGAATATATCATTTAAATTTTGATAATAAATAATTAAATGATAAGAAAGCAACCTTATACCTTCTTTATAAAAACAATAGTATTAAGGATACCAAGGTTGTAAGCAAAGCTCGTCCGTATTAAACAACGTTCCTAAGCGCGGCCCCACATTCACCAATGCTAGATTACACCGACATTAAGCTCAGGTTAATTAGACCCACAATTGGTTTAGCCGACTCCCAAATTAATAATTAATCATACAGTATTGTTGTTATTGAATCAAATATTAATTAGGTATATCCTATTAGTCCGTCTTAGTTTGCAGTTGAAATATTAATGAGGAGACTGTTTATAGTATTATTCGGGTATACACGAATGTGCCACACAAGAATTATAAGTGATGCTTAGTGATGATAGCTTTTCTGTGTTCCGGTTCGAAGGGCTATAAATAATGACGTCACAGTCACATTAGTCTACAAGAAATGCCACAGAATACCGATGAGTCACTATAGAAACTGAACGTGATTTGAAACCTGGCCGATGTTGATAGGCCTACAGGCACATAACATCCTTCTTCTTCTTCTTCTTGTTATCTGCGTAATTAATGCAAGTCATGCCATTATTTTCTTTCCAGGGCCGCCTCGTTGACTTACTTATACGACACGAGGGCAACCTTCATCTTAGTTGGCTCATGTAGTTTATCCTCAACCTTCCTCTTCCTCTCCTATAACATCCTTAAGTTAGGCTAATAGACGCCTTAATGCTTTACAAAGCATGTGTATTGGACGCACTCAGTGAGGCGTTGCATCGTTGTAAACAGTGTGGTTACGACGGCTTTTGTAATTGATAAAATAATTACATGATCATCACTTCATATCTTTGAATTCATTTGATCTAAAATAGTTTGGAGTTAAAAGCTACTTTTAAGACTTGATATATATATCTCTTTTGTAGTTTTTTCTTCCATAGACCTTCTTAGATTATGCCTACACGTGACAAATATTTAATTAAGCACATATTTCTTTTAAAATTAGCTAATACCTACGCGTCACTATAGTATGAATTTATGTAACTGTTTTAAGATTGCAGAGTTATAAAGTAGATCAAAAGACTGTAAATCTTTATTGCATTTCAAATTGTTTAACAACTGTAGCAAAACATAAATCCTTATTTAAATGGCCTCTTCAAAACTGATGTCCAAAGCATTAAACTCTTCTCACAACGGGGTTCAATTTCGCTTGCAAGAAGGCAAATTAATGCTACCAAATTTATCCTCTGGGCACCTAAACGGAATGGTATTAGCAGTAAGTACGACTCATACTTATTTTGTTCATCATCATCATCATCATCAACCTGTATAAGTCCACTGCTGGACGTAGGTCAATCCCAAGACGCGCCACTGAGCCCGGTCTTCAGCTCTTCTCATCCAGTGTTTGCCAGCTACACTCCGCAGATCGTCGCTCCATCTCGCCGGAGAGCGTCCTACACTACGCTTGCCTAAACGCGGTCTCCACTCCAGTATCCGTTTGCTCCAACGGTTGTCGGTTCTTCGGCATTTTGTTTAAGAACTCAATACAAAGTAATGTATTTTTTTGATTGTAGCAAGTGATGACGTCACAAAGCTGTCGTCTGGACTGTCGAGACGAATCAATTGACACTCAACTCGTCATTTGTTGAGTGAAATATATATGTGTGTGCAAACTTCGACAAATAAACCGCATTTCGTGAACGATATATAACTGAAATATATTAAACGATACATATTAAAATGTATTGAAATAATCAAAGGTTATTTTTATTTAATAAAATAATTAATTAACTAGGTAAATCAGCAATTTTCTTACCAAAACCTTTTTAATTATATAGCATAAACACAGTTTATATGTTAGACTATAGCCAATCGATGAATATTTAAAATAAAAAGGAGCTGCCCTGAAAATAAATAAATGGCATGACTTACACTCATTAATCAGACAAAAGCGTAGCTCTGAAATAAGAAGAAGAAGAAAAGAAGAAGAAGAAGAGATGATGTAACAAAAAAAAGCAAAAACAAAAGCTTAAACATCATCGCGTTTTATTCCCCTTTTTAAGTGCATTAAACATTAATATATTAAATGAAACGTTGTTTAATAGTGTAATAACTGTAATCGTCACCATTACTGTGCCGCTTCTGAATCCCATCTTTAATTACAGAGAAATCAGGTGGCAGAGTAATTAGGGCCCACCCACCTGGGCCGAGGCGATAACGCTCCGATATTTTACAACCCTCAGATAGAACCAGAACTGGAAGTTCCTAAGACATTACAATGATGGGCCTTAACATTTAACGAACTTTTACAACCATTTATTAAGAATATAAAAGAAAACTCTTTATTGTACATCACAAAGATATTTCAAATTGTACATAGGTTACAAAAACAACACAAAGATAATTCAGATACATAGGTTACAAAAATATTAAGTGAAGTACAACGGGCGGCGTTATTGCTATGAGCGATCTTTTCCAGGCAACATTATTAAGGAGATTTAAGATTTTTAATCATTAAGTTATTTATATAAGATTAGTCATGAAACGAGCTGTCCGCTGGATTTTAAGCTGTACCTATGTAGCTATGAATTATCTAAACTAATATTATAAAGAGGAAAGATTTGATTGTTTGTTTGTTTGCATCGAATAGGCTCCGAAACTGCTGGACCTATTTCAAAAATTCTTTCACTGTTGTGAAGCTACATTATCTGCGCTGAACATAGGCTATATTACATATTCAAAAAAAATAGGGATCCTTACTAAAACTTCAATTATGTAACCCAAGGTGTATAAAAATACCTATTTTTTTATATAGGCTACCCGTGCAAAGCCGTGGGGCGTACTACTATAAATAATATTTATGAAAAATTAATAATAACTCAAACAAAACTTGCACTGACGTAAATAGATTTCTAAATCTGGCATCTCTATTTGTCTTTCTATAATACATGCTTAAAATACATTGTAAGACCCAGACACATTTGTGTAACTTAAATATTGATACTTGTCACAAAACAAATATTAATGTTTGACATCACATATTTGATCTTATTAAGGTTCGAACGGAGGTCTAATTAATACTTTTTAATTAAAAAAACAAAAAGGTTACTGAGAGACAATACAAGGTGTCCCAGAACAGTCACTATAAAATTTATCATGCTTTTATTTAGCACTACGTCTAAAATGCCTTTGTATAAATTAATTCTAATTATATTAGATATTAATAATGAACTAATTGAACGCTTGTCAGAATATTACCATATATCGTTTGGTTTACATGTTTTGATCAAAATACAATACAGTGTGTAAATGCGTACTGTAGTATTGTGGTGTTACAACTCCGTTGATAGTAGCTCTGCCTTCCATGCTGTAGGTTGTGGGTTCAATCTCCATCGGTTT
The DNA here is from genome assembly GCA_932527185.1 of Ecliptopera silaceata. Classification (NCBI taxonomy): domain Eukaryota; kingdom Metazoa; phylum Arthropoda; class Insecta; order Lepidoptera; family Geometridae; genus Ecliptopera; species Ecliptopera silaceata. The sequence goes on along the minus strand of OW052205.1, from coordinate 1,145,387 downwards.
GTTTGATGATCATTTATGTTAGTTCTGTGTCTCGTTGTTACTAGGTATTCTATGTATATAAGCAAATATTTACAAAAAAAATACATATATTATTATATTGATACACCACCCAGAGCAAATGTTTGTGTGATAAACATAAATATTTGTTCGTTGTATGAGTGTTATTAATATTCTATGTATGTATTACAATAAAAAAATTATACAAGTATACTATCAGCGATCTAGTTCCCATAGTACAAGCTCTGCTTTGTTTGGGACTAGAGTGTGATGTGCGGAATGTCCAAGAATGATTATGTTTATTTATATGTATTATATCATTAATCTAGTCCCCATAGTACAAGCTCTGCTTAGTTCGAAACAAGACGTTTGAAATATCCGTGACTTTTTCTCATATATTATCTATAGTACTTTTGTAACACCCTGTACATGAAACGGTTAAATGTAATTACACTGAAACCTGTAATAATCGCGGATACAAAGCACACACAGGTACTCAAACTATTGAATGTATATCAAAAGGATTATGTTAATAGTGTATGGATTAAATTGTGAATAAGATTCAATTTATAATATCAATATCACTGTTATCTTTTCATTTCAAGGAATCCAACAACAAAGAAAAGTTAAGTGATTAAATGTTAGCGGGAAACTTATTTACTTACCTTATAAAATTAAGTCAATGTAAAATTACTTATTTAAAAAATAGTCAGAAGGCTGACATACGTTATTACGTATGTCAGCCTTCTGACTATTTTTACAATACATTACATAGATAGATTTTTTTTTTTATTATACATATTAAATACCCAGAACACCCGGAATAAATATTTGCAGATCGTACAAACATTTATCCCGAGGCGGGAATCGAACCCGCAACCTTCCGTGTCGCAGTCGGACCTTCGCCCACCGCGCAATCGACCGTCGAAGAATGTGTTCTATAAATGTACTTACAAAACAAAATGTAATAGAATTATTCTATCAGCAATCTAGTACCCATTTATAAGCTTTACTTATTTTAGGACTAGAGCACGATGTGTGAAATGTCCGTGATTATTTATTATTTTTATTAATTCAGGTGAACTTTATTCATAAAAGCTATCTGCGTAAGTCTGAACTAAAACTTCAGTTCAGACTTACGCAGATAAAGATGATTTTAAGAAGCCCATCTGATGCAGCGCTTATTGACACATAACAATGCAGTCCATGGTTACTTCTAGTATTTCTATCTACCTGTAGCAATCTAAATCGGTGAGAATTGTCAATTCAAATCCAACCGAAGCAGAGCCAACTCAATTATTGTAACGGTGAGGATAAACACCGTTTTCAAATTACGACCGGGTAATACGTTTTTGCTTATTTTGTCACTGTAATAAGCTTAGGTACTGTCAACATCATAATTTAGTATTGTATTCAGATTCTTAGCACTTAGCCTAAAAGGTTATGCCAAAATAAAAACGACTTTTTTTATTTTTTGTAACTACATATTAATAAGTAGCTACAAGTTGTATACATAATCGGGTTGAGAACTCTTCTTTTCAGAGTTAAAAATTACTAAGTAAATGGTGTGTTTTTTTATTATGAATGTTGTGCATGCCTGTTATTGGCACATAGACATAGACATATTTTTATTTGCAACCACAACACACATAATTACAATTTACACACATAATATAAAATAGGCAGGCACATTATTATAAATTAAATTACACATCACACATTTTATAGTATAAGTTAGACAGACTGTAAGTGATTATTATAAATTTTTACTGTGTGTGCTGTTGGCGTTGCCTATAAATAAATAAATAAATGAAAGGTATCATAAATATTTTATGATTGAAAAAACAGAAAACTATCAATTTATAATTATTTTATTAACCTTAAAAGGAGGTTCTCAATTCGACTGTATGTTGAAGTCGGTTTATTTCATTTTTGTTGACATTTAATTTTAGTAACGAAACCGTCTGATTTATGTAAAATTAGAGTATTTTGCATAAAAAAATACCGAATGTTTTTTTTAAATACTTTGACAAGACGATGCCAAATTATTCCGTTAGATGGCGCTTATCATGATAGTGACATAGTAATCTTCATACAACAGAACGATGTTTAGCTATAGTTTTTAAAATCAATTTAGTTATAAAAATCATTATTAATTTTTTGCTGCTTTTTTAAAGTTTAATTAGTTTGATGCTGACTGTACTAACAGGATATTGGAATTTTGCTTATTGTAAAAGAGCGTGCCAATTTTTTGCCTTCTGCACCGAATGTTCACTTATTAACAAAAAGTCAGCTAGGTTATGGAACACTGTATTTGAATTTGATTCAGTGTTTCTAGATATCCTTTTCTTTTTTTTTTATAACAAACCTATCTTGTCCCACTGCTGGGCAAATGTCAATTCTTTCATAACATAAATAAAAATAAAGGAAATAAAAACTTAGCTTTCAAAATTGAACTGTGTACTTAATTAACTTTGAAAAATTACGAGACAATATAGGTAGTTTACAAATTTTATTTAATTACAAATATTATTGCGCATTAAGTCTAAAAAGTCAAAATACAATTCGAAAATTTTCTAATGAGCCAATCCACCTTCAAACAGTACACCAAACCCAATAATTAATAAATACCTACAATAATATCATTTCAAGAATATTTCCTCCAATAACCATGGATAATAAGATTTCCATTTCTCTGCAAAAAGCTGTGATCATAAAAAAAGAATAAACATTTACTTAGAATAATAGAATTTCACGATTATTTCTTCTATTATCCGCAAAATATACAATATCCGTGGACTATACAATTTCCGTGGACTACCATATTTTGTAATGAACTATAGAAAAATATATTTTTCCAGCCTATATAGACAATTATAAACAGCTTCATCAGTGACTTATTTTTCAATGTACCTATATTTGTGTTTTGGACATTTTTTATTGATCTATGCCTAACACCTATACCATCGTTTCAACCCAAATAACATACATGACGTTGGCGTCATGTATGTAATATGTACATGTATGGAGGTTACTGTTTAGTTGGCTAAACAGCAGGTTTTTAATGGTTTTTTTTTATCATTTGTGTTGTGTCTGCACATTTAATCAAATATAAAATAATATAATTCCACTCAATGTATTTTTTCTAAAATAAACTAACTATACAGTGTATATGGACTTTCACAGCACACTAATTCAACAATTTTCATGAACTATACAACTCCTATGGATTATTCACCTTATGGAGCACAATATTAATAAACTTCTGTGTACCTACTACCCAATTTCATGGACTATTCCGTTTATGGACCACAATATTCAGACTGCACTAACTCGCAGATAAAGGTGTCCTCTGTAATTATACAGTTATTGTTTGTTTAAACGGTTATTACAAAGTTCAAAATTACTTCATTAAGCCATTATAAATTACTAGTTTCGCGTTGCTGAGCGAGATTGCATTTGCAAGGTGTAGGATCAATAATAAAGTAGGTACATATGAATTTACAACCTCTTCAGTTTGAATATGAAACATTTTTGTATGTCAAGCTACCTAGAAAGCTAAGAGGTTTCTGTAAAAAATAGAATCCAGCTAATTGAAGTATTTTTTTAAGAATGTGAAAAAAAAATGAAAGGCTAACCACTGGTTTCTTATTCAAATGCTATTTTTGTAAGAATGTTTTTTTGGTATTAAAAGTGTGTACGTTTCCAAAACCAGACGATCTGCGGAGTGTAACTGGCAAACACTGGATTAGAAGAGCCGAAGACCGGGCTCAGTGACGCGTCGTGTCGCGGAAAAGACCTACGTACAGTAGTGGACTATGTTAATTATGTTTATTAAGTTTATTCTTTATTATAAGTGAACAATCTATATTTTATCAGAATTAAAGATGCCTTCGCAAACAGCGGATCAATTTAGCGCTTATCCGAAGATCAAAAGCATTAATTCGATATTAGTTGCGTGAAATGGAAACGAGGCCCGTGTTACACAAGATTTAGATAATTAATGTAGATACATGTATCGTATACAAGGAAATTGATTATTAACTGTATATTTTGATTAAATTCTAACTAAGCCTGACTATATTAAAGGTTTTCATGAGGTTTCACTAGAACACTGGTATTGTGGATATAAAGGAGATTGGGCAAAGCTTCATAAAGAATTGGGCATTCTTTTTAGACATTCGATGTTAATAATACATTAGGTATGTTAGACCAGTCTCAAGTGCAGTGTGACTGCGGTGCTGCTCCCCAAACCATGCAGCACCTACTGAACTGCCCCACCTGCCCTTCCACATGTACTGAGGCCGACTTGATCTCCGCTACAGCATCTGCCATAGCGGTTGCAACCTTCTGGGCGGATTCAATTTGAAAGGACGTTGACACGAAAGAAGAATAATACATTGAAGTACACATTTAATAGTATAATCACTTTATATTTTTACAAAATATTAATATAAACCACCTGTAAATGAATTATTGCGCTGCCTATAACAAAGCAAAACTATTTATATATAATTATTATTAAACGTTGTACATCCCCTAAAGTCAAGCTATGTAATTGTTTTAACCGTTTTCATTAATTGTTTAATTAAATTTGTAATTAAAATAATAAATTCACAGCTTAGCTTTTTAAATTAATTTCACTCCTGCACTTATTTAGGCTATACCAATGAATTATACCATTGTAACCCAAATAAGTGGATTTCATTATGAAAGTATATTTAGGTTACGATTGTAATATGTGGTCGTACTAAGCTAGTAGGTACGCAAAAGCAGTATAACGATTGGAGTTTATTAGTTGTGTCTATAAAGAGGGCGGGGGTTGTAAACCCTCGGTCGAGAGAACAACAACATTGTTTTTAATACCGTGTGTGAGGGTGCAAGGGAGGAACGACTAGAGTGTAAATAAATAAATAAATAAATAATGCTGGACAACCCACACAACATCATCTAGCTCCAAGCTAAGCAGAGCTTGTGTTATGGGTACTAGAAGACTGACATACTTAATACATTACATTACATAAATATATATTTTTATTATGCATATAAAATACCCAGAACACCCGGAATAAATATTTGCTGATCGTACAAGCAGCCCTCAGCATTGAGGAGCTAAAAGGAATGAGATGATCGTGTTTAACATTAATTTGTAGGTATTGTTTTTTTTTTCATATGGGTTACACGCGGTGAGACTCGAAGTATATATTTGAATAACATTTTACTGATTCACCATTAATAAAAATACAAAGTAAGCGGCATAAAAATTACTCCAAATCACGATCAACTATATAATTTTTAAACGAATTACAAACTAAACGCTATTAAAAACTAAGTTGTAAGACATAAATCGGTTCAGCGTCTAACTTGTACCATTTTTCATCCACTCAAGTCTACCAAATGCCAGCTCCACCCCTCCAATCAAATTTAAACTTTGTTGCATCGCTATTAAAGCTAAAGTTGCATTACTATGCATTACTAGTAACGTACCTGATATAAACATGTCGTACACTTCCGTGCATTACTTTGGGTTTGTATGCATTTTTAATAAGCTATTGATTTTGTACGTTGACATTTTGTTCGTTATTTGTGATTGTTTATTTTTATAATGTCACATGTAATGACTATAGTATAAGGTCTCTAGACTTTATTTTGTGGCTAAAGTTTACACAACAATTACATGGTTTACTGAGCTTAAATACAATAGCTTAAAAGCATACGCTTATATATACAAACTTTAAACTTTTAGTTACTATTATGTAGTTTTCTGTATTGACCAAGGCGCTAAAATAAAGACTCATTAATTAATTTATTTAAAGTTTTCAATACTCTTATATAGAGTTTTGAATAAATGATTATGAATTAAGGAAACATCTAATGTGCCTGTAAAAGCAACAGCATACTTTTAAACTGGAACACCGCATTACTAGTAGGCATTACTGAAAACCAGCGCTGGTGTAGAGCCCAATGGTTTACACCAGCACAAGCTGAGTAATGACCTTTTTCAGTTATTTTTACTTATAATAATTATATCGTTTAAGTGTTCTAGCATTAAGTTTTTATAATAACTGAAATAAAGTACTTATTCTATTCTATTCTATTCTATTACTTATTCATTAAAATCACAATGATCATATAGAATCGTCTAATATACTTCGTGATTCTATCTGCTGGTTCTACGCAACCAGAGCCTAGAAAAATGGACAAATAGCTTACTCCACAAGCTTTTTCATTAAGAGCGTTCACTGCAAAGATCATTCGACTGATTCTTCAAACAAAACATAACTGATTCTTAACAAAAAGAGGGTTTTAAGAAGATTAACTCAGTAATGCAATGGGGTGGAACACCATGAATAAGTTACGAAAATGTTAATCTTGATTTTAAAATGTAGGGATCGCATTGTGGGAGTCGCGTGGAATATTTAATCCTAGGATTTCAACGCATGTTATTTTCCAAGTAGATTATGTATTTATCTATAGATCTTTTACAACGGTCTGCAGATAGCTTAACTGTTTTTTATGTATCTAATACATTACCTATGTAAGTACATTTTATAAATACTGTGATAGACGTAAGTATGTGTGTGATTATTATTTTTAAGTATTCATTAGATTTCCTATTTTTAGTTCTTTGTATGTAAAGTAAAAAATGTTACGTTGGTGATAAGATAGAAGCTTGGTGGCCTTTAGAAACAAAATTCGTGAGTTTGAGTTGCGTTTTGGTATTATTTTATTCTGAAATACATATTTTTGGTGCATTAAATGTAATATTAATAATGCATTTGTGAATACAACATTCGGCATTACCTACTACAAAAGACCCTTGACGCTGTATTTTCTTTGGTTTAGATGCAAAAGTTATTATTAATTTACTTTTACAAAGCTTCAAAGAAACTCACGAGTAAAAAACCACGTTTTTATTTTGATGTATTCAAATAAGTACTCGCTTAACCTTAATACTTTGGATTAGCATAATTCTGAGTGTAAATAAAGAATTCATAAAGCAGCTTGGATTTGTTTAACTTTTACATTGCGATAAAATATATTTTGATACATTTTGCATGAAGATAAATATTTTTTAAGCCATTATACACGACTACATTGTGGTAACTAGCATCGTAACCATTGTTTTGAGGCCGTAACATCAGAGGCGTTGACCATGCTAGTGTATTCTTTATATCCAGTCATCTAAATAATCCAGTCATTTTGTAGAAAGCTGGAAAAACCGCCATGGTAAACTCACGTACATGTGACCTTATCACATTTTAGACAATCGCGGTAATAAAGACGCATCATGGATCGTTTTGATGAGGTTTTGACTCTTGCTCCAAATACCGTAGTGGAATTTTCATTTCATGCAGGAAGTAAGTAAGAAGTAAGTTCTTTGGTGCATTTAAGAAGTTGCTAGGCCTCGTTTTTCACAACTCTTCTAGAAGATCATTTGGATCATTATATGCATGGCGGATATGATTTTATTTTAAATGGAAATCGACCTATAATTTTCATTTTTTTGGGTGTCAACCAGTAAGTGTGGTCAATAACAGTAACATGCTAGTTTCCACGGCAAATGATGCAACACCGCATTGGCCTTGACACAATTATGGCGATATTATGCCGAGTATTTTTACTACCCTGCCACAAGCATGCTGTAAACGTGGATTCTTGAATACTAAGCAAATTGTTACTAATTAAATAAATAATGCTGGACACAACATCATCTAGCCCCAAGCTTGAGCAGAGCTTGTGTTACGGTTACTAGAAGACTGACATACTTAATACAATACATTACATAGATAGATATGTTTTATTATACATATAAAATACCCAGAAAACCCGGAATAAATATTTGCAGATCGTACAAACATTTATTCCAAGGCGAAATCGAACCCGCAACCCCCGTGTCGCAGGCGGACCTTCGCCCGCCGCGCCACATCAGTCGTCACTAAAATGTCAATTAAGGTTTGTAATTAATTGACGCAAGAACGGCCCAACGAAACTAGCATGAAAAAAGTTTCATGCTAGCCGTGTGTTTTCAATACGAACATTTTGATATCAGCAATTATTTAGCTGTTTGATGAACTTTCAAAATCAATATCATTTGTATTCATGTATTAAAACAACTATAAAAGCTACAACTTATCCAATCATCTATGAGCCAACATTTGCTGGCGATAAGTGTTATCATATAACGCATGAACAAACTTCTGTTCACGAAATGAGAATATATGTAGATACAATACTTATTAAAAACTGAAAATATTTCTACTAGACTATATAAAACAGTAGTCCTCTGCTTCCCTGCACAGAAACTTGCAATAGTAAGTAAAGTCGTACAATAGTAGAAAAAACCTGAACTAGTATATAGATAGAAAGATAATACTTTATTGTACACAAACAAATAAAATAAAAGTACTTAAACTAGCAATAAAAGGCATCACAATGGGTGGCCTTATCGCTGAGAGCGATCTCTTCCACGCGAAATGATTGAAGGTACAAAGGAAAAAGGCTGTACTTTGACAACAAATCAAATTAAATGTTAAATAGTAATACTGACAATAAATAAATAGTAATATCGACAATACTAATGAAAATCGGCATCAAGCAGCGTCTATCGTCCGTTGTGCAGTCGCGTGTCCTCACTTTCTTTGGGCATGTGTCTCGACGTGGACAGGTCTCTATTGAACGCTTGGTAGTGGCAGGGCAAGTTTGAGGGCAAAAGAGCACGCGGTAGATCACCCATGAGATGGACGGACCAGATAAGAGCAGCCATTGATCTTCCCATAAATGAGTGTGCAAGGCGAGCAGCGGTGCGAGAAGTGTGGCGGAAGGTTGTGAGGCGAGCCACTGCCCCCCCATGATGACCACGACCACTCTGCTAAGAGTGTAACGACTAAGAAGAAGAATGAAAATTGAGTGACGACTACATACGTGAGTTAACAAGGTAAACCGCACGAAACATCTGCTAAAAACACCAGACAAATCTTGTATGACAAATTGTTTAACGAGACAACAAAGGAGTATTCAGACGACAAATTATCAAGACTTTGTTTATATTATCCGATCGCAAGTTGTTCACTCGGAGACTTCTTCAACTAGAGTATCCTGACAGCTGAAATGTTTTTGAACTGTTATTTGATCAAATTGCAGTTCAATCTTCTTCGTCTTTTATTGATAATTTGAATGATTGATTTTCATACCGTTTGATAGCATTAACGAAAAATCAGGTAGGCCATGCTCAAATCAGGTAGGTCATGTTCAAATCAGGTAGGCTATGCTCAAATCAGGTAAGCCACGTGCTAAACCGCGGCATTGACGTCATTTTTAACAGCTCAGTCATAATTTTATAAAGCTCGGTCACGTCAGTCCACAAAAATGCCACGGAGTACTGATGACTTACTATAGTAAAATAATCGAAAACTGAACTGCAAATGAAAAGATATTCGGTCACGCGAGTTTCCCCTTGCTGGATAGCCCTCCAGGCTGATATCATGATGATGGGGCGAAAAACTTTATACTAGATGGATGTTCGTTAAAACTTTTAAGTGCCTTATCCTGGGATGAGATACTGAAAGGTGCGATGGTGAAGCTAAGTCTAACTAGACAAGTTAAGCATGTGTACCTGAGACCTCACTGGAGCAGAACCAACACCTTGTAAAGCCAAGTTATGAGCTCCTGTCGACGCTAGGGTGTCTAACTTTACGTACTGATAAAACTTTCAGTAACTTTGATGTTCAGGGGTTGGTTAGCACTAATTTCGTGGTAACTACTGCGTTTATCATTCTCGGAGTTATCCAACGACTAATTAACAAATTTAAGCCAAAAAACATAAATAAATAAGTTACAGAAAACTATTATAAAAAGTATTTCAGACACTTGGTATGTATATGTAAGGTGACACGAATTCCTCCAAAAGGTAATTATGTAATTGGTTTTTGCCGTTCGAATTAGATAAATAAAATAAATAAAAAAGGCGGTCTTATCGTAAAACGATTTCTTCCAGACAAACCGTAACTAAAACTATGTAGACTAAAAACTAACCTAACGTATTATAAAGTCTCAAGCAAGAGAAGTTTAACGTAGTTTATTGCATGTTAAACAAAGGCATTGATAATAAGCATTATTTTGAACCTTAGCTGCTGCTGTTTACGTTACAATTTAGCACGATCGGGTCCAGCTTTTGTAATTCTGATGGTGACGAGTGCTTACCAAACTTGTTGCACTAGCATTATGAGCGAAATTTCATAATATGAAACTGATGTATTATTATTAGTACCTACTTGCCTAGTTTTGTGCAGAGAAAACTTCGGTTATGGCAAGTAACTTATAGGAAGCCTTCAGGTAATTATCAAATAGAAATGAATGAATGAAAAACGCTATTTTGTACACAAAAAAGTTACACCAACACAATACATTTATGAAGAACAATAGTTTTATCTTAAATGCACAATGGGCGGCCTTATCACTCAATAGCAATCTCTTTCAGGCTCTTTCAGGTTTCAGGTTATTTATAAAAATAAAAAAAAAAGATTTCACGAAAAAAACCGATGAATTTCTCAGGGATCCTACTCAAAGCCTCAAGGTATCATTATCTAGATAGAAGTTACCGATTAATACAAGGAAGGTATTTTACGGAATGTCAAAAATCAGTTACCGTATAGTACCTTATAGTAGACATGAGATAGGTAATGTTATTTAATTTATATCGTATCGTATGGTTTAAACACGCCATAAACCCGCGCTAGTTAGTGAATCACACAACTATTTCTGGTAATTGCAAGTAAGCGGCGCTGCTAAGATGTGCGCAGACTGTACCTACTGTACGTACTGTATCGCAGTTATATAAGAATTCATAAAGTTACATCATCATCATCATCATCATCATCTCTCTACCCTTAAACCACGTTAAGTGAAGTCAACAAAACATGTTTTCTATTTCAACTCGCTCTTATCATTCCTACATATGAGAAGATAGGTGTGGTATCTCCTTCGAAAAGGGAAGATCTTCTACGCCGAGCGACCTTTGGCTCGGGGTCGCTCGGACCGATGGATAGTAATCGGTTCTATAACTTATGTTCAAACTCCATGATAACTTCGTTTGCGCGATCTAGGATTTGTCGCCATCTGTTGGTCTGTTGCGTACATTACGATGTAGTTTATTATGTAGCGATATAGATGGCGCTACACATATATCATTCATATTCAGATATTCATTTATTTCATAATTACAGAAATTATATGTCAAAAAACATTATGTGGGTATTTATTATATTATTCTATTTTACAAGAAAACATAATTTGTAAACATAAATTGTACAATCTTAAAATTAATTCAATAAAAATAATTCATCTACATCGTAGAACGCATGCTAAAGGAGCCAAGACTTAAGCTTTGTTTTAAAACATGCTAGACTAGGTACGGTCTAGGTATGGTCATACAGTATAAGATATAAACAAAACGATAAACAAGTCTGACAGTCTATAATCTGAAATTGCATATAAAAACCTGATGGGAAGTGGCGGTGACCACTTCCCATCAGGTGGCCCACAAGCTCGTCTGCCTGGTCAATTATTAAAGAGATTTTGTAAACCAATCAAATAGATCAAATATTTAAGTCTAACGGCCTATTACCAAAGATTGCATAGGAAAATTAAACAAAAAATAATTCGTCAAATAAGAAAGAGATTTTTCCCACCTTTTCCTATAACCTTAAAATCTAGATAGCCACTGTCCACCATTGGACTTCACCATACTGATAGCGATGATGGCGACCATTTGTACAAAGCATCAAACACTGCCACGCATTTATAGGCAGTTTGAAGTTTATTGACGGTGTGATTAAGGGTTTACAAGGCTTTGACAGGTCGGGTCGTAGGTAATTAGGTCAGATCAGATTACCCCTAATGATAGGGTTGCTCGAGGCCGATTGTTCGGCGGCTTTATTTCAATCCTGAATGAAATACGACTGAAACAACCCTTCAGTAATGTAAAACAAACAATAAAGATTTAAGTTTACTTAAACATTTTGATGGCGCTTTTGATTATGTTTTTGTTTTGTGTCATAATTCTATGGAAATTTTGTAAAGTTTATTATAAACGTAAATTACGTTTATAATAAAAAGTTGATTTCCATTTCATAACAATTGAACTGACTCAATATCAGAACGTGCCTAAACGCACTAGTCATAGATTTTAATGAAGTACTGTTATCATTTGTGGGATGTATCAACCCAGCTTCTAATTTTAGGCTCAATTTAGCGTAAAATTTTGATCTTATATGCCGCAAAAGTCAGGTAATGGTGATTATATGCCGCAGACTAAATCGCAATAACTATAGAATTTTAAGAGCTTGAACATTGACCTAATATACATTTCAACTACTCAATTTCAGTGATGGTAACCTTGGAACTAAATTAACTTTATAAAACCAACCATTTCTCTTCCACCCTTACTATCTTATAAAAAGTTAGCGCAGACTTGACGTCTTGATTACCATACGTAATTATTATTTTTTTATAATCAATAGACCATCCTTTCAATTTCCCCTGATGGAAAGCGCCGATGAAGCCGACGATGGAGCAGGATGGTGACATAATGTCAACGCTAACTTTTTACAAGATAAGGGGTTATTCTACAACTCACCGCTTGTATAAAGAAGTCCTCATGAAGCACGCTAACAATCCCAAAGTTGGTGAACTTGAACACTCGATCCATGATCCACATGAGGTTAGGCAGGAGGTCAGGACGAGGGTTCCATGCAGCCATCAGCATGGGCACATCGGCCGTGCTCTGGTGGTTCGCGAGGACTAGGGTTCTTCGGCCATAGCACGCGATGGGCTCGTCTCCGGATTCGACAACTGTGGAAGAAAGGTAACGTTAGTTGTGCATAGATATATAGATAAAGGGTGTTTGAAATGATTCTTCTTCTTATTAAGAGCTACGCTCTTGTCCGCGTAATGAGTGCAAGTCACGCCATTTCACGTCATTAAAATGAAAATTAATTGAAATGATTAGAGCATCATTATAATTTATTAATCTTTTATGTTTTAATCATTGGAATATCAAAAATTAATGAACAGTACCTAACTAACATATTTGTAAAATAAAATCAGAATTAAGTTTGTTTGAGATATGCAATGGTAGTGGTATGCTAGACATACCCAAAGAATTTTTTGTTACATTTCCATTTTGTTTTATTTTTCAAATTCATGGTGATTTGATCAACCTTAAGGCTAGTCACAGTTCTGCTACAGTCCAAGAAAGCTCCCAGTAAAACTATTAAAAACTTTAGTATATCCTTATCGTATAAAAGCCTTACATAAACCAGCAAGCGTCTTACCGCAGCTGGGGCCTCTATATTTTCACATTAAAATACGAGAAATAAACAACAGTCCCGAGAGACTACGGACATTATTCCAGCCTTTAAACCGACAAACGTAGTCCATCGCATGTCCGCTAGTAAAACTATTACCCTGCTCTTGAGACTGGACTAAACTACATATTATGATAAGCTGCAGCACTGCAGTTTTGTGCTCAAAGTCATCCGTGAGATTTTATTGAATAAACGAATTTCAAGTTTATGTTTGCTTTGTTCCGCAGTGGACGAGAAGTTAGCGTTCATATGTCAAAAGAGAGTTTAATTAGACCCAGCTTGCTTCAAATCTCTGTTCTTTGTCTTGATTTGGGGATTTATGATGACAGTTTTAATTATTAGTATATCAAGCAATCATTTACGAAAATAAGTTTGTTGACTCGGATAACTTCAGCCAGTACGATAGATTTTAGTGTTGTAGCAAAAAAGATGATTTAATGTAACAAACAAAAACTTCCAAGAATTATGGTAACCATATGACAGCTACGTACGTCATGCAAACATTTGTTTCGCTTCCAAAACCACTACGTCATCTATCTCGCTTCTAAATCAAAATCGCTTGCATTTCTGTTACATATCAGATGCAAATTTACGGCGACTGATGCGTGCTATGATATGTAGTTCGTTTGTATTTGTTCAGGATACAACACTGAAATGCTGTGGAATATTTATTCGTACAAGTACATAGTAGCAGGCACACTTTGTTCAATAACACTTTATACTGAAATGCTCACCAATATTTTAACTAGATCCTCAACAGAATCCGTAGTCTGCGGAAACCGTATTTTAATAAACTTCTTTGGGTATTGCATTTAAACCAAATAGACATATCTCAAGCTTTTAGAAAACTGAAAAGGTAAATATAATATATTTTTAATTCTATCCTAAATTACTAAGTTCTGAAACTTATGTAAGTAAACCTAATAATTTTAAGTCGGCGCCGTATTAGCGTACTTGAGGACCTCCACCGATTTTTTTTGTCAGTTAATAGATGTTAAACTCTATAAAACAAGACATTACTTCACCGCAAACGCAGTGAATCCTCAAGCTGAAACTCTTTTCAATTTGTCTTCAGCAAAGTTAAAGCAAAGCAAAACATAAATGAGCGACGATGGCCGAACCTCGTTAGGGTTATGAAAATAAATAAAAACGTACTCCTTTGAGAACTGCTGTTCTGTACATGTACAGTCAACTACAAAACTCTGTTCTTGTAATAAATCCATAAATCATGCTGAATCCACACAACATCATCTAGCCCCAAGCTAAGCAGAGCTTGTGTTATGGGTACTAGAAGACTGACATACTTAATACAATACATTACATACATCGTTTTTTTATAATACATATAAAATACCCAGAGCACCCGGAATAAGTATTTGCAGATCGTACAATCATTTATCCCAAGGCGGGAATGGAACCCGCAACTTTCGCGTCGCAGGCGTACCTTCGCCCGCCGCGCCACATCGGTCGTCTGTAATAAGCGGTTCGCTAAGAAACTTTGCCGGAAATTAACACCTCAAGGCACCTTCTAGGTCCTTAACATCTCAACGACCTTATTTTGAATATTCTTTGTACAAATTAGGTAAATAAAGCGATAGTTTTGTTCATTAGCTACATCATAGAGCCATGGCACAATCAAATTTGATCTTGTTTTGACGTGACAACGTCTTATAATTCAATAGAGCCGGCTGCATGCACGAAAAAACATGACTCATGCGGCGCTACCTCGCTCTGAGGCGTTCCATGTAAGGCTTGAAGAGCAAGCGAGAGCGCGGAACGAGCGACAAAGAAGCACAATCGGCCTTTGCGTCCGTTGTCACGTTCAACAATCGTCAGTAAACCGACTTTACAGACAACCATTTTTTACTATGACTATGATACGGTCGACATAACATAAAAGCGTGCTGATCTAAAAAAAATACACTACTCCTGATTGATTTTACTTAGTTAATCTTGTTTGTTTTTTTTATAATCTACATTGTACAACTTTTTATATATCTACATTTTGCTCGTTAAACCATTGCTATGAAGTATTTAATGCGATATCTAGGTATGTTTTTTTTTTAATTTGTGTATTTTGTGTTCGCCTGTACCGCGCTCGAAGTACGTCGGATACACATCCTTTTGCGGCTCTTTGGTTATTTCTAATTACTCGCCGTCTCCACCCCCGGGCGTCACGGAAGCTGGGTTTTTAGATAAGTTTATTTTATTTTTGTCATTTTTTACTAAAATTAGTTTTTATGAAGTTAAATATTAATAAAACGATCTTGACGCAGAATAAAATTGGCTATTTACATTTTTACCAGGAATACTTCTTACACATTTTATTTAGTACATACATAGAATACATAGTAACATCCAGACACAGAACAAAGTTGCAAGGAACCTAGGATCAACGAGTATATAAGACGATTCTAAATGATCTTTGTGATTTTACTGAATAAAGAATATTTGACTTTTCACTTCGGTGGGAATCGAACCCTGGCCACAGCATGAAAGACAGAGCTCCAAACTAAGCTGTGACACCAGTCAAATAAAAATAAATTCGAGGGTAGGATAACTAGTTTTTATATTTATACCAAGAACAGCGCCATCTAGCTATTTACTCGTAGTTACTTTGCTAAGGTAATATCAGTTCTGGGAAATCGTCTGCTAGCCTTTGAGATAGTTTACTTGTACTCTTGGAAACAATCTAGACTCTTTGACAACGTTAAGTTTATTTTACGTGAGCGAACTACGTATTTTGTAGAAAGAAGAAAGATGTTTTTTTATTTTAATACAGCTAAATATCAATAATATGTTAGTTAATTTAAGCATGTTAATATAAATTTTGATTCATTGTCGGCCGGCGATAGAGCCTAATCCAATCCTAGATCTGAAAGAGGGCTAAATAATAATAATGAATATTATTCATATTTATATTAATTTAGTCATTGTAACATGTTTGTAACAAAAGTTCTGCATGGGTATTAATATCTGAACATGACCCCGCAAGGGCACTACCATGTTATTTTGTTTTAGTTTTTTTTTTTCCATAACCTATCTCGTCCCACTGCTGGACTAAGGTCTCCCCAAATCCTTCCACTCATTTCTTCTCTCTCGTCGTTGTTTTGTTATTTCTTAATATTTTTTTTATAACAGTGGTCTACAACACTGATTTTGTATAAACCATTATTTTTAATACTTTCCTTCGTTTGAGGCATAGCAAACTACGATGTTAGAATTGTTGGGTTGCCTAAGGCTTTTTAGGTGTTAAATATGTAATATGTAATAAGAAATTGTACGTATTTCTATCGCAATTTATTCCAGTCGTTCAACTAAAACAGTCACGCAAACACTTACGCACGCTGCTGATAAATACTAGATGAATACAGGGTGCTTTCAAATATGTATATACAGGCTGCTTACAATATGTACTATCGAGTTAACTTAGGCTTTTAAGTTGTGGTTTTAATCCCCCAACCAAAAACAAACGTTTTGTATATGTAATGTTTTACTAACATAATAATGTATTAAAAATAATTAAATAATCATATTTTAGTTGTAATAGTAAAAGTTTGTGTTGATTAGTTTAGGACATAATAGCGTTTTGTGAATGTCTATGAATATGTATTTAACTATAGCTTGTATCACAGAAAATAAATACTTAGTATCTATCTTATAAAAAGTTAGCGCAGACTTGATGTATTGATTACCATACGTAATGATGACATAAAGTTAACGCTAACTTTTTATAATTTAGGGGGTAAAAGTATGCAATAAAGACTACATATTATCCTTTAAAGATAAAGATTGTTAACGTGTTCTGAGCCAACCTATACTTATTTCAGGATACGATAAGATAGCAACACTGCGGTATTTTCTCAACTAGCGATGTCTCGAAACGCTTCTCCTAGATCACGGAGAGAGCAAACACAATTACGAATTCATGAAAATGTTAATAATTTTTACGGAGGTATCTTTTTTTCCCTCTACTTCTGATAGAGGGGTGGGATATTTATTTAAGGGTGGCTGGGGTGGCACCTCTTAAGTAGATATACTGTAATTTGAATCTTAATACTTATTTTAAGTCCTATTATTTATTTTAAGCCGGGAAAAAATGCATAGGATTTCATTGTGATGAAAATTTAAACGATTTAAGTTCGAGGCGATTTTAAATTTTAATTTCGCAGCTGAAGCTCCCGAGATTGAATTTATTACTTCATTTGGTAAAACAGGTTTAAGTGTGATTAAAACTGCGGTATTAAAAGCATTTTTATGTTCAGTTGATAAAGTTGCGGCTATAAAAGATTTTTTTCATATTAACACTTTTTTCATTTCAATTTATTCTTCAATTCAGAGGGTAGCTGAAGAGATTTTAAAGATCAATGCCTGTTTGCAGCGTATTATACCTACCTATTACATATTTTAAACGAAGGTTGCATTTTTTTTTATTTATTTGAGTATTTTACTATCTAATGTTCCTTTGTACGATAATACTCTTAACAACTAAACTTTACCTATCCCTTCAGTAATTTCCAAGCGGTATTTATAACAACAAAGTTTTTTGAACCAAAATTAAAAAAAAAACCTAAATTGCTCACTTCTTTGCAATTTTTAAATTAAACAATTTTTGTGCCTTTTGCACACAAAAAACACCCCTAAAAACAGTAGGTAGGTGAGTAACATCGCACTATCGAATTGATAACCTCACCAGCTAAAAATAAAAACCAATCGTAAACAAACGGATGGAAGATGAATTTCTGGATTCGCGTAAAAACGGTTATGTGGAATACATCTAGTTCGTTTCATCTTGCGAACGTCACGTTCAGCAAACAAAGCTACGTCAGTACGAGTATCACTAGTAAGGGCTGGAGTTATTGGGTTTTAATGGGGTTGGATCGAACAAAGGGGAACTATTGATTTGTAAGGTATCGACACTTCGTGAAAACTGCTAAGTACAAGTATTTACAATTAGCTTATAGATTAGTAGGTATAATCAACACATTTACTACTCCTGTTCGATATTAGTGTACCATAAAGCTCATATTTAGAAAAATATGAATGAGCGACAAGCAACCGCAAATAAGTGAAGGACTTATTATGTCTTAGCCATGAGCTATGTTTAAAAAAGTAATAAAAGTGTGTAAAGCGAGCATTTTTGAAGTGAAAACTTCTTTAGCGGCGCTGGGTGGGTAAAAACTTTCAAACTCGCGTCAGGGTCACGTGACGTTGATCGAAGCGTAAGATCGAGGGAAAGGGAGAGGAACTAGTATCTCCCACTCTTTCTACCGTGCCTGAGTGTGCTGACTCTGTTTAGGCGGCACAGGGCGCTTGCGCGAATGTGTCTGTGTCATTGTGATTGTCATTGTCATTATGACGTCTGTGGTTATATTTTTATGTGAAAACTTAGAAGTGAAAACACAACGTTAATATTGAAGTTTTCACTTCTGCCGGCACTCCCGGAGTGCTACCTTTTTTTTTCATACAATAAGGCGAAGGACTTTATTATGTCTTAGAGCTAAATTATTTACTTTTCTGTTGTCGTCTTACTGCAAAATGAGTCCTGTCTTAAACAAACTTCAGTACTTGCTCCACAGCCATATTAAATCACACAATATCTGTATAAAACGCTTTTTTATTAAAAGTGGATTGGTGAGACAAGACTGATCTCATACCCGAGAGGAAATCCGAGCCATATTAGATCCAAATACAGCGATATAAAGTTTATTTCACATTGCAAGTGAGTAAGTGGTCTTTCGAATACCCAGGATAACTGAGTAGACAGTCTTGAAGGAAACTAAGGAGGCAGGATTGCTAAACATGTTCATGAATTGCTTTGGTACACAAGATGCGAATATATAGACGATCTGCTCACTTACGTGCTAAAACGGCTGCAAATGCAGTAGCAAGAAACCTTGTTTTTGTTAAAACCTTTTTATTTACAATACATATTGATGTTTCTTTTCTGTCTGGTTGTAACTACTATTAGTTTTTTTTTATTTCGGTTTTAATTGACAAACGTATAAGTGCAGATTAGTTACCCTTTTTTTTATTATAACGTTACAACTGAAAGAGGAGAGTGGAAGAAGATTATTTTCAAGAACAATAAATAACTATCGTATTTGAAATAACTAAAAATATAAAATAGATATGTTACAAATATCATATCACAAATGATTACTAATCCTACAATACTAATATTGAAATACACTTTATAATCGGTATCTTCTGTAAATGACAGTTAGGTAGTATTTAATCCGCGATGACAGTTACCAAACCGCACTTAGTTCCATGATGGATGGTGGAACTCTTGAGCTGATGCAGGATGCGCCGTGACGGAGCCGGGGCCGGAACTTGAGGCCATACGAACCTGAACTGTATTTACAAGGCTATAAAGTTGAATATTGGAATTCTTATAATGTTACGTTGATTAAGAGTAACTGAAAGCTACTTTGTCAACTTGAGCTTTACTTGAACGAGTCCCGAAAACTAATAGCTTTGGTACGAATTATTGACCCAAAATTTTAGCTTTCGTTTCACCTGCTATCTAGTTTTAAACTAAGCAAAGCTTATACAACTAAGGGGAACTAAAATTTCTGTTAAAAAATTTAAAATACTTAGGTATATTTTTTTTACAAAAATATACCTACTTACTAAAAATATATATTTGTTCTAGTTGCAAGACCTGTGCTTAACCAACGAATATAATAAGCTGTATACCTATAAAAATAAAGTTTTAAATCCAACTATATCTCGGTCCGTGCCGGTGCAGTGTGAAACTCGGTCCAACATCAGAAGTAAGACAGAATGGAAACAATGACGTATGGGTGAATCAATTACGTCATTTATGTGGTAAATAAAAGATTAGATCCTAACATTGTTCTCGTTAAATAAATATAAATAGTTTATTGTAGAGAGTTGAAAGTCATCGCATAGAGATATTTAAGTGGTTCTGCAAGTTTCAGCGATTGTCTTTGCTAAAGTTTTTCGAAATATATTTGAAGGGAAGGGTAGAAAGAATCATATACTTCATTAATTAATCATACATTAATCGTCATCAACAACTACTAAATACACATTTTTATATGATTATCTGAAGCCAAAAAATCGATTAAGTATTAAGATCGAACCCACAACTAATCAGTGACGCATAACTAACAACCCAATTACTTTTAACTTATTTTGTTACTTTAATATTGGTGGTGATTTGAATAAATGGTTTTCTTTTTTCTTTCTTTATTACATCTTTCTTCTTTACTTTTAAAAGAGCAAAATCCTGTATCTATGTCAATAATTTAGCAGTAAAATGCGCAATGATACCGCTACCGGTTTTATAAGATATTCAAAGGAGCTTTTAATTTATCAAAGTAATTGAAGGTTGCAATATTTCTACGGATTTGAGGAAGGAGTTAAAAGCTTCACCGAGGGGTTTAGGGGTGGAACCGGTTAACTGGCGGAAAGGCACGAAATCAGGATCACACCGAGTTTATTTTCAAACCTATTTTGATAAATAAATAGACATTATTATAAACATTTGTAATTCAACTACGACGTTTCAAGGTAATTAACGTTAAAAAAATATTAGTTTAATAAGTAATTCTTTGTAATAAGGATCATATAAAAAAACGGTAGGAACCAGCCAACGTAAGTTTCTTGCCCGTTCTTCTAGGCTCTGGTCGCGTGGAACTGGCACCTAGAATCACCTAATATGTAAGACGATTCTAAATGATCCTTGTGATTTTATTGAATAAAGAAATTTTGGACTTTGACATTGTCCATGACTTGACAATATTTTTGTTCTATTTTGGATAATATCATTAGAATATATAATATAATTTATTAAATAAAATGTCACAATAAGTATAATGTAATTTAATATAGAAATTTTTGACTTTGACATTGTCCATGACTTGACAATACTTATTTTTGTTCTATTTTGGATAATATCATTAGAATATAGAATATAATTTATTAAATAAAATGTCACAATAAGTATAATGTAGGCCTAAGTCGTGTTCTTAGAAGAGAAACTTTATTTTGACTGTTCAGCCCACATTCCTTCGATGTTTTTCTTCACCGAAATATATTTTCACATCTCTACGGAAATTAAATGAAGGAATTTAGCGCCTTACAACAAACACCACTTAAACTCATCTTCGTTGAATTATAAATAAGAAATGTGGCTACCGCTGCCGTACTATTACAGACTCATAAAAGACTAGGGTAAGGAATAAAACATAATTAACTTACTTTGGGTATTTCTAAAGACGCGTTATTGACAGTTTATAAATAGCAAGACAAAGTAAGGTAATTGCCCGAGTCTTGCACCAAACAGTCGTAGCTGTCTACGAGTGATTCAAGTACGGATTTATTTTAGTATGTATATCATTTAGTAGGTACATAATAATTGAAACTATCACCGTTTTGAACATACAATTTGAGTCGAAATATCAAAGGGAAATAATCAAATTTACACATCATGGGAATTATCCCGTTTATAAAGAAAACTATAATTAAGTAGGTGAGAAATAATACAAGTTGCTATTCAGCGCGGCAATACAGCCAGTATCTTGGGTTCGCTTCCGATTGGTACTGATTTGGATCAGTTGAACTATCCATAGATCGTTTGCAACGGTCTTTAGATAGCTCAACTGTTTCTTATGTATTTTATATGCCTATGTACATTTTGCAAATATAATAGTAAGTATTAATCTGATGTCGTTTAGACACATTCTTGATTTGTAACCAATTTTTTTAATGAGATTTTTGTAGTTAAATCAATAAAGTTTATCAAGAATAGGTAACTAACTGGTTTTAAGTAAAAGCTAGTAAGTTGAATAGGCCAAGGTTAGACCCCCGCTGAGGTTCACAATAGGGGTTCCCGTAGGTCAGTTATGTTTTGTTATCTTGAAAGAAATGTGTTCCAACTAAGCATGTTTTAGTAGTTCCATCAGCGATAAACTAATATTAATTTCTAAGTATACTAATTAGGTACATTTTTTAGAATTATTAAATTAAGGTTGATCATGATAATTACTAGGGTATGTGGTGCCCGCGGTATACTTGGGTATGTGGTGCCCGCGGTGTACTAGGGTATATGATGCCCGCGGTGTAGTTGGGTATGTGGTGCCTGCGGTGTACTAGGGTATGTGGTGCCCGCGGTGTAGTTGGGTATGGGGTGCCCGCGGTGTACTTGGGTATGTGGTGCCCGTGGTGTACTTGGGTATGTGGTGCCCGTGGTGTACTTGGGTATGGGGTGCCCGCGGTGTACTAGGGTATGTGATGCCCGCGGTGTACTTGGGTATGTGGTGCCCGTGGTGTAGTTGGGTATGTGATGCCCGCGGTGTACTAGGGTATGTGGTGCCCGCGGTGTAGTTGGGTATGTCATGCCCGCGGTGTACTAGGGTATGTGGTGGCCGCGGTGTAGTTGGGTATGCGATGCCCGCGGTGTACTAGGGTATGTGGTGCCCGCGGTGAAGTTGGGTATGTGGTGCCCGCGGTGTACTAGGGTATGTCATGCCCGCGGTGTACTAGGGTATGTGGTGCCCGCGGTATACTTGGGTATGTGGTGCCCGCGGTGAAGTTGGGTATGTCATGCCCGCGGTGTACTAGGGTATTTGGTGGCCGCGGTGTAGTTGGGTATGCGATGCCCGCGGTGTACTAGGGTATGTGGTGCCCGCGGTATACTTGGGTATGTGGTGCCCGCGGTGTAGTAGGGTATGTGATGCCCGCGGTGTACTAGGGTATGTGGTGCCCGCGGTAAACTTGGGTATGTGGTGCCCGCGGTGAAGTTGTGTATGGGGTGCCCGCGGTGTACTTGGGTATGTGGTGCCCGCGGTGTAGTTGGGTATGTGATGCCCGCGGTGTACTAGGGTATGTGGTGCCCGCGGTGTAGTTGGGTATGCCATGCCCGCGGTGTACTAGGGTATGTGGTGCCCGCGGTATACTTGGGTATGTGGTGCCCGCGGTGTAGTTGGGTATGTGATGCCCGCGGTGTAGTAGGGTATGTGATGCCCGCGGTGTACTAGGGTAAGTGGTGCCCGCGGTGTAGTTGGGTATGTGATGCCCGCGGTATACTTGGGTATGTGGTGCCCGCGGTATAGTTGGGTATGTGATGCCCGCGGTGTACTAGGGTATATGATGCCCGCGGTATACTAGGGTATGTGGTGCCCGCGGTGTAGTTAGGTATGTGATGCCCGCAGTGTACTAGGGTATGTGGTGCCCGCGGTGTACTAGGGTATGTGGTGCCCGCGGTGTAGTTGGGTATGTGATGCCCACGGTGTACTGGGGTATGTGATGCCCGCGGTGTATTTGGGTATGTGGTGCCCGCGGTGTACTAGGGTATGTGATGCCCGCGGTGTACTAAGGTATGTGGTGCCCGCGGTAAACTTGGGTATGTGGTGCCCGCGGTATAGTTGGGTATGTGATGCCCGCGGTGTACTAGGGTATATGATGCCCGCGGTATACTAGGGTATGTGTTGCCCGCGGTGTAGTTAGGAATGTGATGCCCGCGGTGTACTAGGGTATGTGGTGCCCGCGGTGTCCTAGTGTATGTGGTGCCCGCGGTGTAGTTGGGTATGTGATGCCCACGGTGTACTAGGGTATGTGGTGCCCGCGGTATACTTGGGTATGTGGTGCCCGCGGTGAAGTTGGGTATGTGGTGCCCGCGGTGTACTAGGGTATGTCATGCCCGCGGTGTACTAGGGTATGTGGTGCCCGCGGTATACTTGGGTATGTGGTGCCCGCGGTGTACTAGGGTATATGATGCCCGCGGTGTAGTTGGGTATGTGGTGCCTGCGGTGTACTAGGGTATGTGATGCCCGCGGTGTACTAGGGTATGTGGTGCCCGCGGTATACTTGGGTATGTGGTGCACGCGGTATAGTTGGGTATGTGATGCCCGCGGTGTACTAGGGTATATGATGCCCGCGGTATACTTGGGTATGTGGTGCCCGCGGTGTACTAGGGTATATGATGCCCGCGGTGTAGTTAAGAATGGTGTAGTTGGGTGTGTGATGCCCGCGGTGTAGTAGGGTATGTGATGCCCGCGGTGTGCTAGGGTATGTGGAGCCCGCGGTGTAGTTGGGTATGTGATGCCCGCGGTATACTTGGGTATGTGGTGCCCGCGGTGTACTAGGGTATGTGGTGCCCGCGGTATACTTGGGTATGTGGTGCCCGCGGTTAAGTTGGGTATGTGGTGCCCGCGGTGTAGTTGGGTATGTGATGCCCGCGGTGTACTAGGGTATGTGGTGCCCGCGGTATACTTGGGTATGTGGTGCCCGCGGTTAAGTTGGGTATGTGGTGCCCGCGGTGTAGTTGGGTATGTGATGCCCGCGGTGTAGTAGGGTATGTGATGCCCGCGGTGTACTAGGGTATGTGGTGGCCGCGGTGTAGTTGGGTATGTGATGCCCGCGGTATACTTGGGTATGTGGTGCCCGCGGTATAGTTGGGTATATGATGCCCGCGGTATACTAGGGTATGTGGTGCCCGCGGTGTAGTTAGGTATGTGATGCCCGCGGTGTACTAGGGTATGTGGTGCCCGCGGTATACTTGGGTATGGGGTGCTCGCGGTGTACTTGGGTATGTGGTGCCCGCGGTGTAGTTGGGTATGTCATGCCCGCGGTGTACTACGGTATGTGGTGCCCGCAGTATACTTGGGTATGTGGTGCCCGCGGTGTACTTGGGTATGTGGTGCCCGCGGTGTAGTTGGGTATGTGATGCCCGCGGTGTACTAGGGTATGTGGTGCCCGCGGTGTACTAGGGTATGTGGTGCCCGCGGTATACTTGGGTATGTGGTGCTCGCGGTGTAGTTGGGTATGTGATGCCCGCGGTGTACTAGGGTATGTGGAGCCCGCGGTGTAGTTGGGTATGTGATGCCCGCGGTATACTTGGGTATGTAGTGCCCGCGGTATAGTTGGGTATGTGATGCCCGCGGTGTACTAGGGTATATGATGCCCGCGGTATACTAGGGTATGTGATGCCCGCGGTGTATTTGGGTATGTGGTGCCCGCGGTGTAGTTGTGTATGGGGTGCCCGCGGTGTACTTGGGTATGTGGTGCCCGCGGTGTAGTTGGGTATGTGATGCCCGCGGTGTACTAGGGTATGTGGAGCCCGCGGTGTAGTTGGGTATGTGATGCCCGCGGTATACTTGGGTATGTGGTGCCCGCGGTATAGTTGGGTATGTGATGCCCGCGGTGTACTAGGGTATATGATGCCCGCGGTATACTAGGGTATGTGATGCCCGCGGTGTATTTGGGTATGTGGTGCCGGCGGTGTACTAGGGTATGTGGTGCCCGCGGTATACTTGGGTATGTGGTGCCCGCGGTTAAGTTGGGTATGTGGTGCCCGCGGTGTAGTTGGGTATGTGATGCCCGCGGTGTACTAGGGTATGTGGTGCCCGCGGTATACTTGGGTATGTGGTGCCCGCGGTTAAGTTGGGTATGTGGTGCCCGCGGTGTAGTTGGGTATGTGATGCCCGCGGTGTAGTAGGGTATGTGATGCCCGCGGTGTACTAGGGTATGTGGTGCCCGCGGTGTAGTTGGGTATGTGATGCCCGCGGTGTACTAGGGTATGTGGTGCCCGCGGTATACTTGGGTATGTGGTGCTCGCGGTGTAGTTGGGTATGTGATGCCCGCGGTGTACTAGGGTATGTGGAGCCCGCGGTGTAGTTGGGTATGTGATGCCCGCGGTATACTTGGGTATGTAGTGCCCGCGGTATAGTTGGGTATGTGATGCCCGCGGTGTACTAGGGTATATGATGCCCGCGGTATACTAGGGTATGTGATGCCCGCGGTGTATTTGGGTATGTGGTGCCCGCGGTGTACTAGGGTATGTGATGCCCGCGGTGTACTAGGGTATGTGGTGCCCGCGGTATACTTGGGTATGTGGTGCCCGCGGTTAAGTTGGGTATGTGGTGCCCGCGGTGTAGTTGGGTATGTGATGCCCGCGGTGTTGTAGGGTATGTGATGCCCGCGGTGTACTAGGGTATGTGGTGGCCGCGGTGTAGTTGGGTATGTGATGCCCGCGGTATACTTGGGTATGTGGTGCCCGCGGTATAGTTGGGTATGTGATGCCCGCGGTGTACTAGGGTATATGATGCCCGCGGTATACTAGGGTATGTGGTGCCCGCGGTGTAGTTAGGTATGTGATGCCCGCGGTGTACTAGGGTATGTGGTGCCCGCGGTATACTAGGGCATGTGGTGCCCGCGGTATAGTTGGGTATGTGATGCCCGCGGTGTACTAGGGTATATGATGCCCGCGGTATACTAGGGTATGTGGTGCCCGCGGTGTAGTTAGGTATGTGATGCCCGCGGTGTACTAGGGTATGTGATGCCCACGGTGTACTAGGGTATGTGGTGCCCGCGGTATACTTGGGTATGTGGTGCCCGCGGTGAAGTTGGGTATGTGGTGCCCGCGGTGTACTAGGGTATGTCATGCCCGCGGTGTACTAGGGTATGTGGTGCCCGCGGTATACTTGGGTATGTGGTGCCCGCGGTGTACTAGGGTATATGATGCCCGCGGTGTAGTTGGGTATGTGGTGCCTGCGGTGTACTAGGGTATGTGGTGCCCGCGGTGTAGTTGGGTATATGATGCCCGCGGTGTACTAGGGTATGTGGTGCCCGCGGTGTAGTTGGGTATATGATGCCCGCGGTGTACTAGGGTATGTGGTGCCCGCGGTGTAGTTGGGTTTGTGATGCCCGCGGTGAAGTTGGGTATGTGGTGCCCGCGGTGTACTAGGGTATGTCATGCCCGCGGTGTACTAGGGTATGTGGTGCCCGCGGTATACTTGGGTATGTGGTGCCCGCGGTGTACTAGGGTATATGATGCCCGCGGTGTAGTTGGGTATGTGGTGCCTGCGGTGTACTAGGGTATGTGGTGCCCGCGGTGTAGTTGGGTATATGATGCCCGCGGTGTACTAGGGTATGTGGTGCCCGCGGTGTAGTTGGGTATATGATGCCCGCGGTGTACTAGGGTATGTGGTGCCCTCGGTGTAGTTGGGTATGTGGTGCCCGCGGTGTAGTTGGGTATGTGATGCCCGGGGTGTACTAGGGTATGTGGTGCCCGCGGTGTAGTTGGGTATGTGATGCCCGCGGTGTACTAGGGTATGTGGTGCCCGCGGTATACTTGGGTATGTGGTGCCCGCGGTATAGTTGGGTATGTGATGCCCGCGGTGTACTAGGGTATGTGGAGCCCGCGGTGTAGTTGGGTATGTGATGCCCGCGGTATACTTGGGTATGTAGTGCCCGCGGTATAGTTGGGTATGTGATGCCCGCGGTGTACTAGGGTATATGATGCCCGCGGTATACTAGGGTATGTGATGCCCGCGGTGTATTTGGGTATGTGGTGCCCGCGGTGTACTAGGGTATGTGATGCCCGCGGTGTACTAGGGTATGTGGTGCCCGCGGTATACTTGGGTATGTGGTGCCCGCGGTTAAGTTGGGTATGTGGTGCCCGCGGTGTAGTTGGGTATGTGATGCCCGCGGTGTAGTAGGGTATGTGATGCCCGCGGTGTACTAGGGTATGTGGTGGCCGCGGTGTAGTTGGGTATGTGATGCCCGCGGTATACTTGGGTATGTGGTGCCCGCGGTATAGTTGGGTATGTGATGCCCGCGGTGTACTAGGGTATATGATGCCCGCGGTATACTAGGGTATGTGGTGCCCGCGGTGTAGTTAGGTATGTGATGCCCGCGGTGTACTAGGGTATGTGGTGCCCGCGGTATACTAGGGCATGTGGTGCCCGCGGTATAGTTGGGTATGTGATGCCCGCGGTGTACTAGGGTATATGATGCCCGCGGTATACTAGGGTATGTGGTGCCCGCGGTGTAGTTAGGTATGTGATGCCCGCGGTGTACTAGGGTATGTGATGCCCACGGTGTACTAGGGTATGTGGTGCCCGCGGTATACTTGGGTATGTGGTGCCCGCGGTGAAGTTGGGTATGTGGTGCCCGCGGTGTACTAGGGTATGTCATGCCCGCGGTGTACTAGGGTATGTGGTGCCCGCGCTATACTTGGGTATGTGGTGCCCGCGGTGTACTAGGGTATATGATGCCCGCGGTGTAGTTGGGTATGTGGTGCCTGCGGTGTACTAGGGTATGTGGTGCCCGCGGTGTAGTTGGGTATATGATGCCCGCGGTGTACTAGGGTATGTGGTGCCCGCGGTGTAGTTGGGTATATGATGCCCGCGGTGTACTAGGGTATGTGGTGCCCGCGGTGTAGTTGGGTTTGTGATGCCCGCGGTGAAGTTGGGTATGTGGTGCCCGCGGTGTACTAGGGTATGTCATGCCCGCGGTGTACTAGGGTATGTGGTGCCCGCGGTATACTTGGGTATGTGGTGCCCGCGGTGTACTAGGGTATATGATGCCCGCGGTGTAGTTGGGTATGTGGTGCCTGCGGTGTAGTTGGGTATATGATGCCCGCGGTGTACTAGGGTATGTGGTGCCCGCGGTGTAGTTGGGTATATGATGCCCGCGGTGTACTAGGGTATGTGGTGCCCGCGGTGTAGTTGGGTATGTGATGCCCGCGGTGTACTAGGGTATATGATGCCCGCGGTATACTAGGGTATGTGGTGCCCGCGGTGTAGTTAGGTATGTGATGCCCGCGGTGTACTAGGGTATGTGGTGCCCGCGGTGTACTAGGGTATGTGGTGCCCGCGGTGTAGTTGGGTATGTGATGCCCACGGTGTACTAGGGTATGTGGTGCCCGCGGTATACTTGGGTATGTGGTGCCCGCGGTGAAGTTGGGTATGTGGTGCCCGCGGTGTACTAGGGTATGTCATGCCCGCGGTGTACTAGGGTATGTAGTGCCCGCGGTATACTTGGGTATGTGGTGCCCGCGGTGTACTAGGGTATATGATGCCCGCGGTGTAGTTGGGTATATGATGCCCGCGGTGTAGTTGGGTATGTGGTGCCTGCGGTGTACTAGGGTATGTGGTGCCCGCGGTGTAGTTGGGTATATGATGCCCGCGGTGTACTAGGGTATGTGGTGCCCGCGGTGTAGTTGGGTATATGATGCCCGCGGTGTACTAGGGTATGTGGTGCCCTCGGTGTAGTTGGGTATGTGGTGCCCGCGGTGTAGTTGGGTATGTGATGCCCGGGGTGTACTAGGGTATGTGGTGCCCGCGGTGTAGTTGGGTATGTGATGCCCGCGGTGTACTAGGGTATGTGGTGCCCGCGGTATACTTGGGTATGTGGTGCCCGCGGTATAGTTGGGTATGTGATGCCCGCGGTGTACTAGGGTATATGATGCCCGCGGTATACTAGGGTATGTGGTGCCCGCGGTATACTTGGGTATGTGGTGCCCGCGGTGTAGTTAGGTATGTGATGCCCGCGGTGTACTAGGGTATGTGGTGCCCGCGATGTACTAGGGTATGTGGTGCCCGCGGTGTAGTTAGGTATGTGATGCCCGCGGTGTACTAGGGTATGTGGTGCCCGCGGTGTACCAGGGTATGTGATGCCCGCGGTGTATTTGGGTATGTGATGCCCGCGGTGTACTAGGGTATGTGGTGCCTGCGGTATACATGGGTATTTATTTATTTATTTTATTTATTTATTTATTTATTTATTTAAGTACTCACAAACTGACAGCCTGGGCCAAAACATTTACGAGCTATTTTACACACACATTAACATTAACAAATAGATAAAAACAAAAATAATCATGAAAAAGAATACCTACAAATTAACAAATAAACTATATACAATAAAAAATTAACTAAGGAAACGAATACACATATTTATAAAAAGATGAAGGTTCATGTTGAACACATCCACTTCAGGGTTCTGAGCAATCAAAGCGTTGATAAGCGTAAGTGCGTTCGCCGTCGGAGCATACCGCGCGGTGTCGGTGCGGAACGCGGGCGGCGAGAACAAACGACGCGCGCGGCCACGCAAATACTGGTCCGGAACGTAAAGCGCGCACTCTGATAGAGCTATGGGATTATCAATACTTCCCCGTAACATTTGAAAATAATGGGTCATCCTAGCACATTTTCGGCGAAGCTCCAACGTATGGAGTCCCAACATACCACCCACAAACAAGGACGGATACAAGAATGGATAGTACCCATACAATTTCTTGTACAGATATCTACCAAATTTTTTCTGTACCCGCTCTATCATCAATTTATACTTTATCTCGTGGGGGTCCCAGATTATAGCGTTATATTCTAGTTTTGATCTAACGAATGCATAAAACATAGATGTAATTGCGTTTCTATCCTTAAACCTAGAAGACTGCCGCATAACGAAACCCAACGATTTGTAAGCTCTGTTAGTCGTTTCTGATACGTGTTGATTAAAGGTAAGTTCGCGATCCAAGGTTATACCTAAATCCCGGATTTGTGTGACACGCTCCAGCGCGACACCGGATATGTTGTATGAGTGCAAGTGGGGCGAGGAGCACCTAGTAAAAGTTATAGTCTTACATTTAGAGATATTAAACTCGAGCATATTTCTCTCACTCCATGCACAAACGCTATCGATGTCGCGCTGGAGAGCTTCACAGTCTGCAGCGCTACCTACTCCCAAAAAGAGCTTCAGGTCATCTGCAAACATCAAGCATTTAGCCGTTTCAACAACCCTAGGCAGATCGTTGATCATTATTAAAAACTGAGTCGGGCCGAGTGTACTTCCCTGACTCACTCCAGATAATGTCAAAAATGCATCTGAACGGTAACCTAGAAGCTGAACGAATTGGAACCTATTAGAAAAGTAACTGCAGAAAAACTTTAATAGATTAGGAGTAAATCCTATAGCTGCGAACTTTTTCAAAAGTATGTCATTGTGGACACGATCAAATGCTTTCTTGAAGTCAAAATATGCCACATCTATAGATCGCTTCCGGTCCATTTCCGCGACGGCATAATCTACAAAGTTGACATGGTTGGTGACAGTAGATTTACCTGACATAAATCCATGTTGATTCTCGCAAAGAAATGGTCGGATTTGACTAGAGACTCTACGATTCAAAATGGATTCGAATATTTTACCGAAGGCTGATTGAACGGCTATGGGCCTGTAGTTCTCGACTTGTGACCTAGATCCACCCTTGGGTATTGGAGTCACCCGGGATAATTTCCACGCAATCGGATAAGTTGCTGTTTTCAACGATAAATTAAAAATATATAGCATTGGAAGTTCTATAAGGCGGTAACAATCTTTTATAATAAAAGATGGAATCCCGTCAGGACCGATTGAAGAATGAGGTTTTAGACGTTTAACAGACTTCAAACTTCAAACTTCAAACTTCAAAATCATTTATTCAATAAAATCACAAGGATCACTTTGAAACGTCTTACATACTAGATGATTCTAGGCGCCAGTTCGTCGCGACCAGTGTCTAGAAGAACTGGCAAGAAACTAGACCTGGATTCTAGCGTTTTTTTCATATGATCCTTCTTACAATTGTTTAACAAAGTTGGAGCTAGTTCGTCCCAAGCTTGCTTGTCTTCTAAATAGTCAGATATTTTATAATATGCTTTTGATAAGAGTTTTCGTTTTATTACGTTTTTGAACTTGCCAATCGGCAATTGACAAACATAGCTTGGGACTATGTTATAGAAGCGTACACATTGCCCTTTAAAAGATTTATTTACTTTGGTGAGCCTAGTAATGGGAACAGCGAGTTTATCCTTATTTCTTGTGTTAACATTATGATTGTCGCTTTTTTTAGCAAAAAGATTAATATTTTTTCGAACATACATTAAGTTTTCGTAAATGTACTGACAAGGCACTGTCATTATGTTTATTTCCTTAAATTTATTTCGTAGCGATTCTCTGGGACCCATGTTATAGATTGCACGAATAGCTCGCTTCTGCAACACAAATACGGTATTTACATCTGCAGCATTCCCCCACAACAAAATGCCATATGACATAATGCTATGAAAGTAGCTGAAATAAACTAGTCTAGCTGTGTCCACGTCTGTAAGGAAGCGGATCTTTTTGACTGCATATGCTGCAGAACTAAGCTTTTTCGATAATTTGTCTATGTGTGGGCCCCATTGAAGTTTATTATCTAAGGTTATTCCTAAAAACACTGTGGTGTCCACTAGATCTATGTTTACATCTTTAATTTTGACATTAGCTAGCGATTGTGTGACATTTGGTAAAACAAATCGTATACATTTAGTTTTTTTTTCGTTTAATAATAAGTTGTTTACATTGAACCAGTTTACAACTTTTGAGATTGTAATAGATATTAATAGATCAATCGGAGAGACACTGTCGAGGGCAATGCGGGATGAACAGAGCGGGTCAGCAGCGGCCGCCAGCTCAGCAATCTCAGAGGACAGCGTTGGTGTGTCGGTTAGGAAAACTGATTTAAAATAGGATGCAAAGGCATTAGCTGCATCCCCTCCTGTGACGATGTTACCTTCGTATTCGAACTCGTCACAAGAGTTTCTAGATGATCGCTGCTCTTTTAAAAACTTCCAAAAACTTTTCGGATCTTTGCTTATTTCACTTTCCGTTCGTCTGATGTAATTATTGTATGTGATATCAATAAGTTGTTTTGACTGATGCCTGTAATATTTAAACATTTCCTGATTGAATTTTTTATTTTCTCTTTTGTACATTTTTAAATGAAAGTATTTATTGTTCAAACTATTTTTAATTTCTGTCGTAAACCAGATAGGGTATTGGAATTGCGAATTTTGCCTAATAACTTTCTTCGGAACATTATTGTCTATACAAGTATATAATTTCGAATAAAACAAATCCACAGCCTCATCGACAGTATCACTAGACAAAATATCATCCCAATTTTGAGATGCTATAGATATGTAAAGAGAATGAAAATCAGCCTTACGAAAATTCCACTGTGGTGGAGCGTCATCGCCGGCGTGGGAAGGCGCGCGAGGGCACGCGGGTATGTGGTGCCCGCGGTGAAGTTGGGTATATGGTGCCCGCGGTGTAGTTGGGTATGTGATGCCCGCGGTGTACTAGGGTATGTGGTGCCCGCGGTATCGTTGGGTATGTGATGCCCGCGGTGTACTAGGGTATATGATGCCCGCGGTATACTAGGGTATGTGGTGCCCGCGGTGTACAAGGGTATGTGGTGCCCTCGGTGTAGTTGGGTATGTGATGCCCACGGTGTACTAGGGTATGTGATGCCCGCGGTGTATTTGGGTATGTGGTGCCCGCGGTGTACTAGGGTATGTGATGCCCACGGTGTACTAGGGTATGTGGTGCCCGCGGTATAGTTGGGTATGTGATGCCCGCGGTGTACTAGGGTATATGATGCCCGCGGTATACTTGGGTATGTGGTGCCCGCGGTGTAGTTAGGTATGTGATCCCCGCGGTGTACTAGGGTATGTGGTGCCCGCAATGTACTAGGGTATGTGATGCCCGCGGTGTATTTGGGTATGTGGTGCCCGCGGTGTACTAGGGTATGTGATGCCCGCGGTGTACTAGGGTATGTGGTGCCTGCGGTATACTTGGGTATGTGGTGCCCGCGGTGTAGTTAGGTATGTGATGCCCGCGGTGTACTAGGGTATGTGGTGCCCGCGGTGTAGTTGGGTATGTGATGCCCACGGTGTACTAGGGTATGTGATGCCCGCGGTGTAGTTGGGTATGTGGTGCCTGCGGTGTACTAGGGTATGTGGTGCCCGCGGTATAGTTGGGTATGTGATGCCCGCGGTGTACTAGGGTATATGATGCCCGCGGTATACTAGGGTATGTGGTGCCCGCGGTGAAGTTGGGTATGTGGTGCCCTCGGTGTAATTGGGTATGTGATGCCCACGGTGTACTAGGGTATGTGATGCCCGCGGTGTATTTGGGTATGTGGTGCCCGCGGTGTACTAGGGTATGTGATGCCCGCGGTGTACTAGGGTATGTGGTGCCTGCGGTATACTTGGGTATGTGGTGCCCGCGGTGAAGTTGGGTATGTGGTGCCCGCGGTGTTGTTGGGTATGTGATGCCCGCGGTGTACTAGGGTATGTGGTGCCCGCGGTGTACTAGGGTATGTGGTGGCCGCGGTGTAGTTGGGTATGTGATGCCCGCGGTATACTTGGGTATGTGGTGCCCGCGGTATAGTTGGGTATGTGATGCCCGCGGTGTACTAGGGTATATGATGCCCGCGGTATACTAGGGTATGTGGTGCCCGCGGTGTAGTTAGGTATGTGATGCCCGCCGTGTACTAGGGTATGTGGTGCCTGCGGTGTACAAGGGTACCTATGTGGTGCCCACGGTGTAGTTGGGTATGTGATGCCCACGGTGTACTAGGGTATGTGGTGCCCAAGGTATACTTAAGTATGTGGTGCCCGCGGTGAAGTTGGGTATGTGGTGCCCGCGGTGTACTAGGGTATGTCATGCCCGCGGTGTACTAGGGTATGTGGTGCCCGCGGTATACTTGGGTATGTGGTGCCCGCGGTGTACTAGGGTATATGATGCCCGCGGTGTAGTTGGGTATGTGGTGCCTGTGGTATACTAGGGTATGTGGTACCCGCGGTATAGTTGGGTATGTGATGCCCGCGGTGTACTAGGGTATATGATGCCCGCGGTATACTAGGGTATGTGGTGCCCGCGGTGTAGTTAGGTATGTGATGCCCGCAGTGTACTAGGGTATGTGGTGCCCGCGGTGTACTAGGGTATGTGGTGCCCGCGGTGTAGTTGGGTATGTGATGCCCACGGTGTACTGGGGTATGTGATGCCCGCGGTGTATTTGGGTATGTGGTGCCCGCGGTGTACTAGGGTATGTGATGCCCGCGGTGTACTAAGGTATGTGGTGCCCGCGGTAAACTTGGGTATGTGGTGCCCGCGGTATAGTTGGGTATGTGATGCCCGCGGTGTACTAGGGTATATGATGCCCGCGGTATACTAGGGTATGTGTTGCCCGCGGTGTAGTTATGTATGTGATGCCCGCAGTGTACTAGGGTATGTGGTGCCCGCGGTGTACTAGGGTATGTGGTGCCCGTGGTGTAGTTGGGTATGTGATGCCCACGGTGTACTGGGGTATGTGATGCCCGCGGTGTATTTGGGTATGTGGTGCCCGCGGTGTACTAGGGTATGTGATGCCCGCGGTGTACTAAGGTATGTGGTGCCCGCGGTAAACTTGGGTATGTGGTGCCCGCGGTATAGTTGGGTATGTGATGCCCGCGGTGTACTAGGGTATATGATGCCCGCGGTATACTAGGGTATGTGTTGCCCGCGGTGTAGTTAGGTATGTGATGCCCGCGGTGTACTAGGGTATGTGGTGCCCGCGGTGTCCTAGTGTATGTGGTGCCCGCGGTGTAGTTGGGTATGTGATGCCCACGGTGTACTAGGGTATGTGGTGCCCGCGGTATACTTGGGTATGTGGTGCCCGCGGTGAAGTTGGGTATGTGGTGCCCGCGGTGTACTAGGGTATGTCATGCCCGCGGTGTACTAGGGTATGTGGTGCCCGCGGTATACTTGGGTATGTGGTGCCCGCGGTGTACTAGGGTATATGATGCCCGCGGTATACTTGGGTATGTGGTGCCCGCGGTGTACTAGGGTATATGATGCCCGCGGTGTAGTTAAGTATGGTGTAGTTGGGTGTGTGATGCCCGCGGTGTACTAGGGTATGTGATGCCCGCGGTGTACTAGGGTATGTGGTGCCCGCGGTATACTTGGGTATATGATGCCCGCGGTGTAGTTGGGTATGTGGTGCCTGCGGTGTAGTTGGGTATATGATGCCTGCGGTGTACTAGGGTATGTGGTGCCCGCGGTGTAGTTGGGTATATGATGCCCGCGGTGTACTAGGGTATGTGGTGCCCGCGGTGTAGTTGGGTATGTGGTGCCCGCGGTGTACTAGGGTATGTGATGCCCGCGGTGTACTAGGGTATGTGGTGCCCGCGGTATACTTGGGTATGTGGTGCCCGCGGTGTACTAGGGTATATGATGCCCGCGGTGTAGTTGGGTATGTGGTGCCTGCGGTGTACTAGGGTATGTGGTGCCCGCGGTGTAGTTGGGTATATGATGCCCGCGGTGTACTAGGGTATGTGGTGCCCGCGGTGTAGTTGGGTATATGATGCCCGCGGTGTACTAGGGTATGTGGTGCCCGCGGTGTAGTTGGGTTTGTGATGCCCGCGGTGAAGTTGGGTATGTGGTGCCCGCGGTGTACTAGGGTATGTC
This sequence comes from Ecliptopera silaceata, assembly GCA_932527185.1. Taxonomy (NCBI): domain Eukaryota; kingdom Metazoa; phylum Arthropoda; class Insecta; order Lepidoptera; family Geometridae; genus Ecliptopera; species Ecliptopera silaceata. The sequence goes on along the minus strand of OW052205.1, from coordinate 1,108,953 downwards.
ATGCCCGCGGTGTACTAGGGTATGTGGTGCCCGCGGTATACTTGGGTATGTGGTGCCCGCGGTGTACTAGGGTATGTCATGCCCGCGGTGTACTAGGGTATGTGGTGCCCGCGGTGTAGTTGGGTATATGATGCCCGCGGTGTACTAGGGTATGTGGTGCCCGCGGTGTAGTTGGGTATGTGATGCCCGCGGTGAAGTTGGGTATGTGGTGCTCGCGGTGTACTAGGGTATGTCATGCCCGCGGTGTACTAGGGTATGTGGTGCCCGCGGTATACATGGGTATGTGGTGCCCGCGGTGTACTAGGGTATATGATGCCCGCGGTGTAGTTGGGTATGTGGTGCCTGCGGTGTACTAGGGTATGTGGTGCCCGCGGTGTAGTTGGGTATATGATGCCCGCGGTGTACTAGGGTATGTGGTGCCCGCGGTGTAGTTGGGTATATGATGCCCGCGGTGTACTAGGGTATGTGGTGCCCGCGGTGTAGTTGGGTATGTGATGCCCGCGGTGTACTAGGGTATATGATGCCCGCGGTATACTAGGGTATGTGGTGCCCTCGGTGTAGTTGGGTATGTGGTGCCCGCGGTGTAGTTGGGTATGTGATGCCCGGGGTGTACTAGGGTATGTGGTGCCCGCGGTGTAGTTGGGTATGTGATGCCCGCGGTGTACTAGGGTATGTGGTGCCCGCGGTATACTTGGGTATGTGGTGCCCGCGGTATAGTTGGGTATGTGATGCCCGCGGTGTACTAGGGTATATGATGCCCGCGGTATACTAGGGTATGTGGTGCCCGCGGTATACTTGGGTATGTGGTGCCCGCGGTGTAGTTAGGTATGTGATGCCCGCGGTGTACTAGGGTATGTGGTGCCCACGATGTACTAGGGTATGTGGTGCCCGCGGTGTACTAGGGTATGTGGTGCCCGCGGTGTACCAGGGTATGTGATGCCCGCGGTGTATTTGGGTATGTGATGCCCGCGGTGTACTAGGGTATGTGGTGCCTGCGGTGTAGTTGGGTATGTCATGCCCGCGGTGTACTACGGTATGTGGTGCCCGCAGTATACTTGGGTATGTGGTGCCCGCGGTGTACTTGGGTATGTGGTGCCCGCGGTGTAGTTGGGTATGTGATGCCCGCGGTGTACTAGGGTATGTGGTGCCCGCGGTGTAGTTGGGTATGTGATGCCCGCGGTGTACTAGGGTATGTGGTGCCCGCGGTGTAGTTGGGTATGTGATGCCCGCGGTGTACTAGGGTATGTGGTGCCCGCGGTATACTTGGGTATGTGGTGCCCGCGGTGTAGTTGTGTATGGGGTGCCCGCGGTGTACTTGGGTATGTGTTGCCCGCGGTGTAGTTGGGTATGTTTTCATCAAACAATCTCCTAAATCCTTTCCAATCCGGATTCCGTTCTGGCCACAGCACTGTTTCTGCATTGGTAAACATAACTGATGATATACGTGAAGGTATGGACAATGGACGAGTCACTGTCCTAGTGCTATTGGATTTCAGCAATGCCTTTAATAATGTTGACTTTGACATCCTTCTAGGAATCTTACGCTCTCTTAACATATCTCCAACAGTGATTGATTGGTTTCACAGTTATCTGTTTGGGCGTCGGCAGCGTATACGCCTCGATGATTCCTATTCATTGTGGTCCAATATATCTGCTGGCGTTCCACAAGGCGGCGTCCTATCACCTCTTCTTTTTGCAATTTTCATTAATACTATTTCTCAAAAACTTACTTCAGCGTACCACCTCTATGCAGACGATCTCCAGATATATACACAGTCTACTGTTGAACTGTTGCCAGAGGCTATGCAGACCATAAACTCTGATTTAGGACAAATTTTAGACTGGAGCAAGGCATATGGTCTCAGTGTAAACCCACTTAAAACACAAGTTATCATCGTTGGTGGCTCGCGAATGGTGTCAAAAATTAATTGGGGTATCCTTCCACAAATAGTTTTTGATGGCATGCTTATTAAGTGTAGTGAAACGGTGAAAAATTTAGGCGTTCTTATTGACAGGCAACTGTCTTGGGGACCACAAATATCTGAAGTCAGCCGTAGAATGTTTGCATCAGCAGGATCTCTTAGAAGATTGCGAAACTTTCTCCCGATTGCCACTAAAATTGCGCTAGCTCAGTCACTCTTACTTCCTATCCTCGATTATGCAGATGCTTGCTATTTAGACCTTACTGAACAGCAGCTCAGTAAACTGGAGCGTATGCAAAATTTCGGAATTCGATTCATATTTGGCTTACGTAAATATGACCACGTTTCCGAGTTTCGCAGAAAGCTCAAATGGTTGCCGATACGACTTCGCCGGAATACTCACATTCTTAGTTTGCTGTACAACATCCTTTTTAATCCGACTTCTCCTCTCTATCTTAAATCTCGCTTTCAATTCCTTCATCAATCCAATCCTCGATCTTTGCGTTCTTCTGACACCCTTCAACTTAAGACTCCTGTTCATTCATCCTCCTACTATGACCATTCTTTTACAGTGCAGGCTGCTCGTCTTTGGAATGCATTGCCTGTTGCTATCAGACGTGCTAAATCACTACCAATTTTCAAATCAATGCTCAAGGAACACTATCTGTCCTGTTGTCACTAATTCGTGCTTGGTTCTTTACATTTATATTAGGAGTAAGTAATTATTTATATTTATTTTTAGGTGTATGTAGGTATATAACATAATTATTTATATTATATTGGTATGTAGGTTTATGTATGTTATATAATTATTAGTAGGTACATATTTAGTTACACATCAATTTTTGTTTATTTAATTTAACATTTTACTAAGCACACTATCAGCCCCATGTTTTGTTCTTTATGATCCTGTCCATACTAGGTTGTCTGGTAGAGATCGCTGTTTAGCGATAAGGCCGCCCATTGTATGTCATACTCTAGTTTTAGTTAATTTTTACATGTTTATTTTTAAGTTGTGGTGTGCAATAAAGTATTTTCTATCTATCTATCTATCTATGTGATGCCCGCGGTGTACTAGGGTATGTGGTGCCCGCGGTGTCCTAGTGTATGTGGTGCCCGCGGTGTAGTTGGGTATGTGATGCCCGCGGTGTACTAGGGTATATGATGCCCGCGGTATACTAGGGTATGTGGTGCCCGCGGTATACTTGGGTATGTGGTGCCCGCGGTGTACTAGGGTATATGATGCCCGCGGTGTAGTTGGGTATGTGGTGCCTGCGGTGTACTAGGGTATGTGATGCCCGCGGTGTACTAGGGTATGTGGTGCCCGCGGTATACTTGGGTATGTGGTGCACGCGGTATAGTTGGGTATGTGGTGCCCGCGGTGTACTAGGGTATATGATGCCCACGGTGTAGTTAAGTATGGTGTAGTTGGGTGTGTGATGCCCGCGGTGTACTAGGGTATGTGATGCCCGCGGTGTACTAGGGTATGTGGTGCCCGCGGTATACTTGGGTATGTGGTGCCCGCGGTGAAGTTGGGTATGTGGTGCCCGCGGTGTACTAAGGTATGTCATGCCCGCGGTGTACTACGGTATATGATGCCCGCGGTATACTAGGGTATGTGGTGCCCGCGGTGAAGTTGGGTATGTGGTGCCCGCGGTGAAGTTGGGTATGTGGTGCCCGCAGTGTACTAGGGTATGTGATGCCCGCGGTGTACTAGGGTATGTCATGCCCGCGGTGTACTAGGGTATGTGGTGCCCGCGGTATACTTGGGTATGTGGTGCCCGCGGTGTACTAGGGTATATGATGCCCGCGGTGTAGTTGGGTATGTGGTGCCTGCGGTGTAGTTGGGTATATGATGCCCGCGGTGTACTAGGGTATGTGGTGCCCGCGGTGTAGTTGGGTATATGATGCCCGCGGTGTACTAGGGTATGTGGTGCCCGCGGTGTAGTTGGGTATGTGATGCCCGCGGTGTACTAGGGTATATGATGCCCGCGGTATACTAGGGTATGTGGTGCCCGCGGTGTAGTTAGGTATGTGATGCCCGCGGTGTACTAGGGTATGTGGTGCCCGCGGTGTAGTTGGGTATGTGATGCCCACGGTGTACTAGGGTATGTGGTGCCCGCGGTATACTTGGGTATGTGGTGCCCGCGGTGAAGTTGGGTATGTGGTGCCCGCGGTGTACTAGGGTATGTCATGCCCGCGGTGTACTAGGGTATGTGGTGCCCGCGGTATACTTGGGTATGTGGTGCCCGCGGTGTACTAGGGTATATGATGCCCGCGGTGTAGTTGGGTATGTGGTGCCTGCGGTGTACTAGGGTATGTGGTGCCCGCGGTGTAGTTGGGTATATGATGCCCGCGGTGTAGTTGGGTATGTGATGCCCGCGGTGAAGTTGGGTATGTGGTGCTCGCGGTGTACTAGGGTATGTCATGCCCGCGGTGTACTAGGGTATGTGGTGCCCGCGGTATACATGGGTATGTGGTGCCCGCGGTGTACTAGGGTATATGATGCCCGCGGTGTAGTTGGGTATGTGGTGCCTGCGGTGTACTAGGGTATGTGGTGCCCGCGGTGTAGTTGGGTATATGATGCCCGCGGTGTACTAGGGTATGTGGTGCCCGCGGTGTAGTTGGGTATATGATGCCCGCGGTGTACTAGGGTATGTGGTGCCCACGGTGTAGTTGGGTATGTGATGCCCGCGGTGTACTAGGGTATATGATGCCCGCGGTATACTAGGGTATGTGGTGCCCTCGGTGTAGTTGGGTATGTGGTGCCCGCGGTGTAGTTGGGTATGTGATGCCCGGGGTGTACTAGGGTATGTGGTGCCCGCGGTGTAGTTGGGTATGTGATGCCCGCGGTGTACTAGGGTATGTGGTGCCCGCGGTATACTTGGGTATGTGGTGCCCGCGGTATAGTTGGGTATGTGATGCCCGCGGTGTACTAGGGTATATGATGCCCGCGGTATACTAGGGTATGTGGTGCCCGCGGTATACTTGGGTATGTGGTGCCCGCGGTGTAGTTAGGTATGTGATGCCCGCGGTGTACTAGGGTATGTGGTGCCCGCGATGTACTAGGGTATGTGGTGCCCGCGGTGTAGTTAGGTATGTGATGCCCGCGGTGTACTAGGGTATGTGGTGCCCGCGGTGTACCAGGGTATGTGATGCCCGCGGTGTATTTGGGTATGTGATGCCCGCGGTGTACTAGGGTATGTGGTGCCTGCGGTATACTTGGGTATGTGGTGCCCGCGGTGAAGTTGGGTATATGGTGCCTGCGGTGTAGTTGGGTATGTGATGCCCGCGGTGTACTAGGGTATGTGGTGCCCGCGGTATCGTTGGGTATGTGATGCCCGCGGTGTACTAGGGTATATGATGCCCGCGGTATACTAGGGTATGTGGTGCCCGCGGTGTACTAGGGTATGTGGTGCCCTCGGTGTAGTTGGGTATGTGATGCCCACGGTGTACTAGGGTATGTGATGCCCGCGGTGTATTTGGGTATGTGGTGCCCGCGGTGTACTAGGGTATGTGATGCCCACGGTGTACTAGGGTATGTGGTGCCCGCGGTATACTTGGGTATGTGGTGCCCGCGGTATAGTTGGGTATGTGATGCCCGCGGTGTACTAGGGTATATGATGCCCGCGGTATACTTGGGTGTGTGGTGCCCGCGGTGTAGTTAGGTATGTGATCCCCGCGGTGTACTAGGGTATGTGGTGCCCGCAATGTACTAGGGTATGTGATGCCCGCGGTGTATTTGGGTATGTGGTGCCCGCGGTGTACTAGGGTATGTGATGCCCGCGGTGTACTAGGGTATGTGGTGCCTGCGGTATACTTGGGTATGTGGTGCCCGCGGTGTAGTTAGGTATGTGATGCCCGCGGTGTACTAGGGTATGTGGTGCCCGCGGTGTAGTTGGGTATGTGATGCCCACGGTGTACTAGGGTATGTGATGCCCGCGGTGTAGTTGGGTATGTGGTGCCTGCGGTGTACTAGGGTATGTGGTGCCCGCAGTGTAGTTGGGTATGTGATGCCCGCGGTATACTTGGGTATGTGGTGCCCGCGGTATAGTTGGGTATGTGATGCCCGCGGTGTACTAGGGTATATGATGCCCGCGGTATACTAGGGTATGTGGTGCCCGCGGTGAAGTTGGGTATGTGGTGCCCTCGGTGTAATTGGGTATGTGATGCCCACGGTGTACTAGGGTATGTGATGCCCGCGGTGTATTTGGGTATGTGGTGCCCGCGGTGTACTAGGGTATGTGATGCCCGCGGTGTACTAGGGTATGTGGTGCCTGCGGTATACTTGGGTATGTGGTGCCCGCGGTGAAGTTGGGTATGTGGTGCCCGCGGTGTTGTTGGGTATGTGATGCCCGCGGTGTACTAGGGTATGTGGTGCCCGCGGTGTACTAGGGTATGTGGTGGCCGCGGTGTAGTTGGGTATGTGATGCCCGCGGTATACTTGGGTATGTGGTGCCCGCGGTATAGTTGGGTATGTGATGCCCGCGGTGTACTAGGGTATATGATGCCCGCGGTATACTAGGGTATGTGGTGCCCGCGGTGTAGTTAGGTATGTGATGCCCGCCGTGTACTAGGGTATGTGGTGCCTGCGGTGTACAAGGGTACCTATGTGGTGCCCACGGTGTAGTTGGGTATGTGATGCCCACGGTGTACTAGGGTATGTGGTGCCCAAGGTATACTTAAGTATGTGGTGCCCGCGGTGAAGTTGGGTATGTGGTGCCCGCGGTGTACTAGGGTATGTCATGCCCGCGGTGTACTAGGGTATGTGGTGCCCGCGGTATACTTGGGTATGTGGTGCCCGCGGTGTACTAGGGTATATGATGCCCGCGGTGTAGTTGGGTATGTGGTGCCTGTGGTATACTAGGGTATGTGGTACCCGCGGTATAGTTGGGTATGTGATGCCCGCGGTGTACTAGGGTATATGATGCCCGCGGTATACTAGGGTATGTGGTGCCCGCGGTGTAGTTAGGTATGTGATGCCCGCAGTGTACTAGGGTATGTGGTGCCCGCGGTGTACTAGGGTATGTGGTGCCCGCGGTGTAGTTGGGTATGTGATGCCCACGGTGTACTGGGGTATGTGATGCCCGCGGTGTATTTGGGTATGTGGTGCCCGCGGTGTACTAGGGTATGTGATGCCCGCGGTGTACTAAGGTATGTGGTGCCCGCGGTAAACTTGGGTATGTGGTGCCCGCGGTATAGTTGGGTATGTGATGCCCGCAGTGTACTAGGGTATGTGGTGCCCGCGGTGTACTAGGGTATGTGGTGCCCGCGGTGTAGTTGGGTATGTGATGCCCACGGTGTACTGGGGTATGTGATGCCCGCGGTGTATTTGGGTATGTGGTGCCCGCGGTGTACTAGGGTATGTGATGCCCGCGGTGTACTAAGGTATGTGGTGCCCGCGGTAAACTTGGGTATGTGGTGCCCGCGGTATAGTTGGGTATGTGATGCCCGCGGTGTACTAGGGTATATGATGCCCGCGGTATACTAGGGTATGTGTTGCCCGCGGTGTAGTTAGGTATGTGATGCCCGCGGTGTACTAGGGTATGTGGTGCCCGCGGTGTCCTAGTGTATGTGGTGCCCGCGGTGTAGTTGGGTATGTGATGCCCACGGTGTACTAGGGTATGTGGTGCCCGCGGTATACTTGGGTATGTGGTGCCCGCGGTGAAGTTGGGTATGTGGTGCCCGCGGTGTACTAGGGTATGTCATGCCCGCGGTGTACTAGGGTATGTGGTGCCCGCGGTATACTTGGGTATGTGGTGCCCGCGGTGTACTAGGGTATATGATGCCCGCGGTGTAGTTGGGTATGTGGTGCCTGCGGTGTACTAGGGTATGTGATGCCCGCGGTGTACTAGGGTATGTGGTGCCCGCGGTATACTTGGGTATGTGGTGCACGCGTTATAGTTGGGTATGTGATGCCCGCGGTGTACTAGGGTATATGATGCCCGCGGTATACTTGGGTATGTGGTGCCCGCGGTGTACTAGGGTATATGATGCCCGCGGTGTAGTTAAGTATGGTGTAGTTGGGTGTGTGATGCCCGCGGTGTACTAGGGTATGTGATGCCCGCGGTGTACTAGGGTATGTGGTGCCCGCGGTATACTTGGGTATGTGGTGCCCGCGGTGTAGTTGTGTATGGGGTGCTCGCGGTGTACTTGGGTATGTCATGCCCGCGGTGTACTACGGTATATGATGCCCGCGGTATACTAGGGTATGTGGTGCCCGCGGTGAAGTTGGGTATGTGGTGCCCGCGGTGAAGTTGGGTATGTGGTGCCCGCGGTGTACTAGGGTATGTGATGCCCGCGGTGTACTAGGGTATGTGGTGCCCGCGGTATACTTGGGTATGTGGTGCCCGCGGTGTAGTTGTGTATGGGGTGCCCGCGGTGTACTTGGGTATGTGTTGCCCGCGGTGTAGTTGGGTATGTGATGCCCGCGGTGTACTAGGGTATGTGGTGCCCGCGGTGTCCTAGTGTATGTGGTGCCCGCGGTGTAGTTGGGTATGTGATGCCCGCGGTGTACTAGGGTATATGATGCCCGCGGTATACTAGGGTATGTGGTGCCCGCGGTATACTTGGGTATATGATGCCCGCGGTGTAGTTGGGTATGTGGTGCCTGCGGTGTACTAGGGTATGTGATGCCCGCGGTGTACTAGGGTATGTGGTGCCCGCGGTATACTTGGGTATGTGGTGCACGCGGTATAGTTGGGTATGTGATGCCCGCGGTGTACTAGGGTATATGATGCCCGCGGTATACTTGGGTATGTGGTGCCCGCGGTGTACTAGGGTATATGATGCCCGCGGTGTAGTTAAGTATGGTGTAGTTGGGTGTGTGATGCCCGCGGTGTACTAGGGTATGTGATGCCCGCGGTGTACTAGGGTATGTGGTGCCCGCGGTATACTTGGGTATGTGGTGCCCGCGGTGAAGTTGGGTATGTGGTGCCCGCGGTGTACTAAGGTATGTCATGCCCGCGGTGTACTACGGTATATGATGCCCGCGGTATACTAGGGTATGTGGTGCCCGCGGTGAAGTTGGGTATGTGGTGCCCGCGGTGAAGTTGGGTATGTGGTGCCCGCGGTGTACTAGGGTATGTGATGCCCGCGGTGTACTAGGGTATGTGGTGCCCGCGGTATACTTGGGTATGTGGTGCCCGCGGTGAAGTTGGGTATGTGGTGCCCGCGGTGTACTAAGGTATGTCATGCCCGCGGTGTACTAGGGTATGTGGTGCCCGCGGTATACTTGGGTATGTGGTGCCCGCAGTGTAGTTGGGTATGTCATACCCGCGGTGTAGTTGGGTATAAGATGCCCGCGGTGTACTAGAGTATGTGGTGCCCGCGGTGTAGTTGGGTATGTCATGCCCGCGGTGTACTACGGTATGTGGTGCCCGCAGTATACTTGGGTATGTGGTGCCCGCGGTGTACTTGGGTATGTGGTGCCCGCGGTGTAGTTGGGTATGTGATGCCCGCGGTGTACTAGGGTATGTGGTGCCCGCGGTGTAGTTGGGTATGTGATGCCCGCGGTGTACTAGGGTATGTGGTGCCCGCGGTGTAGTTGGGTATGTGATGCCCGCGGTGTACTAGGGTATGTGGTGCCCGCGGTATACTTGGGTATGTGGTGCCCGCGGTGTAGTTGTGTATGGGGTGCCCGCGGTGTACTTGGGTATGTGGTGCCCGCGGTGTAGTTGGGTATGTGATGCCCGCGGTGTACTAGGGTATGTGGTGCCCGCGGTATACTTGGGTATGTGGTGCTCGCGGTGTAGTTGGGTATGTGATGCCCGCGGTGTAGTAGGGTATGTGATGCCCGCGGTGTACTAGGGTATGTGGAGCCCGCGGTGTAGTTGGGTATGTGATGCCCGCGGTATACTTGGGTATGTGGTGCCCGCGGTATAGTTGGGTATGTGGTGCCCGCGGTGTACTAGGGTATATGATGCCCGCGGTGTAGTTGGGTATGTGGTGCCTGCGGTGTACTAGGGTATGTGGTGCCCGCGGTGTAGTTGGGTATATGATGCCCGCGGTGTACTAGGGTATGTGGTGCCCGCGGTATAGTTGGGTATGTGATGCCCGCGGTGTACTAGGGTATATGATGCCCGCGGTTTACTAGGGTATGTGGTGCCCGCGGTGTAGTTAGGTATGTGATGCCCGCGGTGTACTAGGGTATGTGGTGCCCGCGGTGTACTAGGGTATGTGGTGCCCGCGGTGTAGTTGGGTATGTGATGCCCGCGGTGTACTAGGGTATATGATGCCCGCGGTATACTAGAGTATGTGGTGCCCGCGGTGTAGTTAGGTATGTGATGCCCACGGTGTACTAGGGTATGTGGTGCCCGCGGTGTACTAGGGTATGTGGTGCCCGCGGTGTAGTTGGGTATGTGATGCCCACGGTGTACTAGGGTATGTGATGCCCGCGGTGTAGTTGGGTATGTGGTGCCTGCGGTGTACTAGGGTATGTGGTGCCCACGGTGTAGTTAGGTATGTGATGCCCGCGGTATACTTGGGTATGTGGTGCCCGCGGTGTAGTTAGGTATGTGATGCCCGCGGTGTACTAGGGTATGTGGTGCCCGCGGTGTAGTTGGGTATGTGATGCCCACGGTGTACTAGGGTATGTGGTGCCCGCGGTGTACCAGGGTATGTGATGCCCGCGGTGTATTTGGGTATGTGATGCCCGCGGTGTACTAGGGTATGTGGTGCCTGCGGTATACTTGGGTATGTGGTGCCCGCGGTGAAGTTGGGTATATGGTGGCCGCGGTGTAGTTGGGTATGTGATGCCCGCGGTATACTTGGGTATGTGGTGCCCGCGGTATAGTTGGGTATGTGATGCCCGCGGTGTACTAGGGTATATGATGCCCGCGGTATACTAGGGTATGTGGTGCCCGCGGTGTAGTTAGGTATGTGATGCCCGCCGAGTACTAGGGTATGTGGTGCCTGCGGTGTACAAGGGTACCTATGTGGTGCCCACGGTGTAGTTGGGTATGTGATGCCCACGGTGTACTAGGGTATGTGGTGCCCGCGGTATACTTAAGTATGTGGTGCCCGCGGTGAAGTTGGGTATGTGCTGCCCGCGGTGTACTAGGGTATGTCATGCCCGCGGTGTACTAGGGTATGTGGTGCCCGCGGTATACTTGGGTATGTGGTGCCCGCGGTGTACTAGGGTATATGATGCCCGCGGTGTAGTTGGGTATGTGGTGCCTGTGGTATACTAGGGTATGTGGTGCCCGCGGTGTAGTTGGGTTTATGATGCCCGCGGTGTACTAGGGCATGTGGTGCCCGCGGTGTAGTTGGGTATGTGGTGCCCGCGGTGTAGTTAGGTATGTGATGCCCGCCGTGTACTAGGGTATGTGGTGCCCGCGGTGTACTAGGGTATGTGGTGCCCACGGTGTAGTTGGGTATGTGATGCCCACGGTGTACTAGGGTATGTGGTGCCCGCGGTATACTTGGGTATGTGGTGCCCGCGGTGAAGTTGGGTATGTGGTGCCCGCGGTGTACTAGGGTATGTCATGCCCGCGGTGTACTAGGGTATGTGGTGCCCGCGGTATACTTGGGTATGTGATGCCCGCGGTGTAGTAGGGTATGTGATGCCCGCGGTGTACAAGGGTATGTGGTGCCCGCGGTAAACTTGGGTATGTGGTGCCCGCGGTGAAGTTGTGTATGGGGTGCCCGCGGTGTATTTGGGTATGTGGTGCCCGCGGTGTAGTTGGGTATGTGATGCCCGCGGTGTACTAGGGTATGTGGTGCCCGCGGTGTAGTTGGGTATGCCATGCCCGCGGTGTACTAGGGTATGTGGTGCCCGCGGTATACTTGGGTATGTGGTGCCCGCGGTGTAGTTGGGTATGTGATGCCCGCGGTGTAGTAGGGTATGTGATGCCCGCGGTGTACTAGGGTAAGTGGTGCCCGCGGTGTAGTTGGGTATGTGATGCCCGCGGTATACTTGGGTATGTGGTGCCCGCGGTATAGTTGGGTATGTGATGCCCGCGGTGTACTAGGGTATATGATGCCCGCGGTATACTAGGGTATGTGGTGCCCGCGGTGTAGTTAGGTATGTGATACCCGCGGTGTACTAGGGTATGTGGTGCCCGCGGTATACTAGGGCATGTGGTGCCCGCGGTATAGTTGGGTATGTGATGCCCGCGGTGTACTAGGGTATATGATGCCCGCGGTATACTAGGGTATGTGGTGCCCGCGGTGTAGTTAGGTATGTGATTCCCGCGGTGTACTAGGGTATGTGATGCCCACGGTGTACTAGGGTATGTGGTGCCCGCGGTATACTTGGGTATGTGGTGCCCGCGGTGAAGTTGGGTATGTGGTGCCCGCGGTGTACTAGGGTATGTCATGCCCGCGGTGTACTAGGGTATGTGGTGCCCGCGGTATACTTGGGTATGTGGTGCCCGCGGTGTACTAGGGTATATGATGCCCGCGGTGTAGTTGGGTATGTGGTGCCTGCGGTGTACTAGGGTATGTGGTGCCCGCGGTGTAGTTGGGTATATGATGCCCGCGGTGTACTAGGGTATGTGGTGCCCACGGTGTAGTTGGGTATATGATGCCCGCGGTGTACTAGGGTATGTGGTGCCCGCGGTGTAGTTGGGTATGTGATGCCCGCGGTGAAGTTGGGTATGTGGTGCCCGCGGTGTACTAGGGTATGTCATGCCCGCGGTGTACTAGGGTATGTGGTGCCCGCGGTATACTTGGGTATGTGGTGCCCGCGGTGTACTAGGGTATATGATGCCCGCGGTGTAGTTGGGTATGTGGTGCCTGCGGTGTAGTTGGGTATATGATGCCCGCGGTGTACTAGGGTATGTGGTGCCCGCGGTGTAGTTGGGTATATGATGCCCGCGGTGTACTAGGGTATGTGGTGCCCGCGGTGTAGTTGGGTATGTGATGCCCGCGGTGTACTAGGGTATGTGATGCCCGCGGTGTACTAGGGTATGTGGTGCCCGCGGTAAACTTGGGTATGTGGTGCCCGCGGTGAAGTTGGGTATGTGGTGCCCGCGGTGTACTAGGGTATGTCATGCCCGCGGTGTACTAGGGTATGTGGTGCCCGCGGTATACTTGGGTATTTGGTGCCCGCGGTGTACTAGGGTATATGATGCCCGCGGTGTAGTTGGGTATGTGGTGCCTGCGGTGTACTAGGGTATGTGGTGCCCGCGGTGTAGTTGGGTATATGATGCCCGCGGTGTACTAGGGTATGTGGTGCCCGCGGTGTAGTTGGGTATATGATGCCCGCGGTGTACTAGGGTATGTGGTGCCCGCGGTGTAGTTGGGTATGTGATGCCCGCGGTGAAGTTGGGTATGTGGTGCCCGCGGTGTACTAGGGTATGTCATGCCCGCGGTGTACTAGGGTATGTGGTGCCCGCGGTATACTTGGGTATGTGGTGCCCGCGGTGTACTAGGGTATATGATGCCCGCGGTGTAGTTGGGTATGTGGTGCCTGCGGTGTAGTTGGGTATATGATGCCCGCGGTGTACTAGGGTATGTGGTGCCCGCGGTGTAGTTGGGTATATGATGCCCGCGGTGTACTAGGGTATGTGGTGCCCGCGGTGTAGTTGGGTATGTGATGCCCGCGGTGTACTAGGGTATGTGATGCCCGCGGTGTACTAGGGTATGTGGTGCCCGCGGTAAACTTGGGTATGTGGTGCCCGCGGTATACTAGGGTATGTGATGCCCGCGGTGTACTAGGGTATGTGGTGCCCGCGGTATACTTGGGTATGTGGTGCCCGCGGTGAAGTTGGGTATGTGGTGCCCGCGGTGTACTAGGGTATGTCATGCCCGCGGTGTACTAGGGTATTTGGTGGCCGCGGTGTAGTTGGGTATGCGATGCCCGCAGTGTACTAGGGTATGTGGTGCCCGCGGTATACTTGGGTATGTGGTGCCCGCGGTGTAGTTGGGTATGTGATGCCCGCGGTGTAGTAGGGTATGTGATGCCCGCGGTGTACTAGGGTATGTGGTGCCCGCGGTAAACTTGGGTATGTGGTGCCCGCGGTGAAGTTGTTTATGGGGTGCCCGCGGTGTACTTGGGTATGTGGTGCCCGCGGTGTAGTTGGGTATGTGATGCCCGCGGTGTACTAGGGTATGTGGTGCCCGCGGTGTAGTTGGGTATGTCATGCCCGCGGTGTACTAGGGTATGTGGTGGCCGCGGTGTAGTTGGGTATGCGATGCCCGCGGTGTACTAGGGTATGTGGTGCCCGCGGTGTACTAGGGTATGTGGTTCCCGCGGTAAACTTGGGTATGTGGTGCCCGCGGTGTACTAGGGTATGTGATGCCCGCGGTGTACTAGGGTATGTGGTGCCCGCGGTATACTTGGGTATGTGGTGCCCGCGGTGAAGTTGGGTATGTGGTGCCCGCGGTGTACTAGGGTATGTCATGCCCGCGGTGTACTAGGGTATTTGGTGGCCGCGGTGTAGTTGGGTATGCGATGCCCGCAGTGTACTAGGGTATGTGGTGCCCGCGGTATACTTGGGTATGTGGTGCCCGCGGTGTAGTTGGGTATGTGATGCCCGCGGTGTAGTAGGGTATGTGATGCCCGCGGTGTACTAGGGTATGTGGTGCCCGCGGTAAACTTGGGTATGTGGTGCCCGCGGTGAAGTTGTGTATGGGGTGCCCGCGGTGTACTTGGGTATGTGGTGCCCGCGGTGTAGTTGGGTATGTGATGCCCGCGGTGTACTAGGGTATGTGGTGCCCTCGGTATAGTTGGGTATGTGATGCCCACGGTGTACTAGGGTATGTGATGCCCGCGGTGTATTTGGGTATGTGGTGCCCGCGGTGTACTAGGGTATGTGATGCCCACGGTGTACTAGGGTATGTGGTGCCCGCGGTATACTTGGGTATGTGGTGCCCGCGGTATAGTTGGGTATGTGATGCCCGCGGTGTACTAGGGTATATGATGCCCGCGGTATACTTGGGTATGTGGTGCCCGCGGTGTAGTTGGGTATGTGATGCCCGCGGTGTACTAGGGTATGTGATGCCCACGGTGTACTAGGGTATGTAGTGCCTGCGGTATACTTGGGTATGTGGTGCCCGCGGTGTAGTTAGGTATGTGATGCCCGCGGTGTACTAGGGTATGTGGTGCCCGCGGTGTAGTTGGGTATGTGATGCCCACGGTGTACTAGGGTATGTGATGCCCGCGGTGTAGTTGGGTATGTGGTGCCTGCGGTGTACTAGGGTATGTGATGTCCGCGGTGTATTTGGGTATGTGGTGCCCGCGGTGTACTAGGGTATGTGATGCCCGCGGTGTACTAGGGTATGTGGTGCCTGCGGTATACTTGGGTATGTGGTGCCCGCGGTGTAGTTAGGTATGTGATGCCCGCGGTGTACTAGGGTATGTGGTGCCCGCGGTGTAGTTGGGTATGTGATGCCCACGGTGTACTAGGGTATGTAATGCCCGCGGTGTAGTTGGGTATGTGGTGCCTGCGGTGTACTAGGGTATGTGGTGCCCGCAGTGTAGTTGGGTATGTGATGCCCGCGGTATACTTGGGTATGTGGTGCCCGCGGTATAGTTGGGTATGTGATGCCCGCGGTGTACTAGGGTATATGATGCCCGCGGTATACTAGGGTATGTGGTGCCCTTGGTGAAGTTGGGTATGTGGTGCCCTTGGTGAAGTTGGGTATGTGGTGCCCTCGGTGTAGTTGGGTATGTGATGCCCACGGTGTACTAGGGTATGTGATGCCCGCGGTGTATTTGGGTATGTGGTGCCCGCGGTGTACTAGGGTATGTGGTACCCGCGGTGTACTAGAGTATGCGGTGCCCGCGGTGTAGTTGGGTATGTGATGCCCACGGTGTACTAGGGTATGTGATGCCCGCGGTGTACTAGGGTATGTGATGCCCGCGGTGTACTAGGGTATGTGGTGCCCGCGGTATACTTGGGTATGTGATCCCCGCGGTATACTTGGGTATGTGGTGCCCGCGGTATAGTTGGGTATGTGATGCCCGCGGTGTACTAGGGTATATGATGCCCGCGGTATACTAGGGTATGTGGTGCCCGCGGTGTAGTTAGGTATGTGATGCCCGCGGTGTACTAGGGTATGTGGTGCCCTCGGTGTAGTTGGGTATGTGGTGCCCGCGGTGTAGTTGGGTATGTGATGCCCGGGGTGTACTAGGGTATGTGGCGCCCGCGGTATACTTGGGTATGTGGTGCCCGCGGTATAGTTGGGTATGTGATGCCCGCGGTGTACTAGGGTATATGATGCCCGCGCTATACTAGGGTATGTGGTGCCTGCGGTGTACTAGGGTATGTGGTGCCCTCGGTGTAGTTGGGTATGTAATGCCCACGGTGTACTAGGGTATGTGATGCCCGCGGTGTACTAGAGTATGTGGTGCCCGCGGTATACTTGGGTATGTGGTGCCCGCGGTATAGTTGGGTATGTGATGCCCGCGGTGTACTAGGGTATATGATGCCCGCGGTATACTTGGGTATGTGGTGCCCGCGGTGTAGTTAGGTATGTGATGCCCGCGGTGTACTAGGGTATGTGATGCCCGCGGTGTACTAGGGTATGTGATGCCCGCGGTGTACTAGGGTATGTGGTGCCCGCGGTATACTTGGGTATGTGATGCCCGCGGTATACTTGGGTATGTGGTGCCCGCGGTATAGTTGGGTATGTGATGCCCGCGGTGTACTAGGGTATATGATGCCCGCGGTATACTAGGGTATGTGGTGCCCGCGGTGTAGTTAGGTATGTGATGCCCGCGGTGTACTAGGGTATGTGGTGCCCTCGGTGTAGTTGGGTATGTGGTGCCCGCGGTGTAGTTGGGTATGTGATGCCCGGGGTGTACTAGGGTATGTGGTGCCCGCGGTGTACTAGGGTATATGATGCCCGCGGTATACTTGGGTATGTGGTGCCCGCGGTATACTTGGGTATGTGGTGCCCGCGGTATAGTTGGGTATGTGATGCCCGCGGTGTACTAGGGTATATGATGCCCGCGGTATACTTGGGTATGTGGTGCCCGCGGTGTAGTTAGGTATGTGATGCCCGCGGTGTACTAGGGTATGTGGTGCCCGCGATGTACTAGGGTATGTGGTGCCCGCGGTGTAGTTAGGTATGTGATGCCCGCGGTGTACTAGGGTATGTGGTGCCCGCGGTGTACTAGGGTATGTGGTGCCCGCGGTGTAGTTGGGTATGTGATGCCCACGGTGTACTAGGGTATGTGATGCCCGCGGTGTACTAGGGTATGTGATGCCCGCGGTGTACTAGGGTATGTGGTGCCCGCGGTATACTTGGGTATGTGATGCCCGCGGTATACTTGGGTATGTGGTGCCCGCGGTATAGTTGGGTATGTGATGCCCGCGGTGTACTAGGGTATATGATGCCCGCGGTATACTAGGGTATGTGGTGCCCGCGGTGTAGTTAGGTATGTGATGCCCGCGGTGTACTAGGGTATGTGGTGCCCTCGGTGTAGTTGGGTATGTGGTGCCCGCGGTGTAGTTGGGTATGTGATGCCCGGGGTGTACTAGGGTATGTGGTGCCCGCGGTATACTTGGGTATGTGGTGCCCGCGGTATAGTTGGGTATGTGATGCCCGCGGTGTACTAGGGTATATGATGCCCGCGCTATACTAGGGTATGTGGTGCCTGCGGTGTACTAGGGTATGTGGTGCCCTCGGTGTAGTTGGGTATGTAATGCCCACGGTGTACTAGGGTATGTGATGCCCGCGGTGTACTAGAGTATGTGGTGCCCGCGGTATACTTGGGTATGTGGTGCCCGCGGTATAGTTGGGTATGTGATGCCCGCGGTGTACTAGGGTATATGATGCCCGCGGTATACTTGGGTATGTGGTGCCCGCGGTGTAGTTAGGTATGTGATGCCCGCGGTGTACTAGGGTATGTGATGCCCGCGGTGTACTAGGGTATGTGATGCCCGCGGTGTACTAGGGTATGTGGTGCCCGCGGTATACTTGGGTATGTGATGCCCGCGGTATACTTGGGTATGTGGTGCCCGCGGTATAGTTGGGTATGTGATGCCCGCGGTGTACTAGGGTATATGATGCCCGCGGTATACTAGGGTATGTGGTGCCCGCGGTGTAGTTAGGTATGTGATGCCCGCGGTGTACTAGGGTATGTGGTGCCCTCGGTGTAGTTGGGTATGTGGTGCCCGCGGTGTAGTTGGGTATGTGATGCCCGGGGTGTACTAGGGTATGTGGTGCCCGCGGTATACTTGGGTATGTGGTGCCCGCGGTATAGTTGGGTATGTGATGCCCGCGGTGTACTAGGGTATATGATGCCCGCGCTATACTAGGGTATGTGGTGCCTGCGGTGTACTAGGGTATGTGGTGCCCTCGGTGTAGTTGGGTATGTGATGCCCACGGTGTACTAGGGTATGTGATGCCCGCGGTGTACTAGAGTATGTGGTGCCCGCGGTACACTTGGGTATGTGGTGCCCGCGGTATAGTTGGGTATGTGATGCCCGCGGTGTACTAGGGTATATGATGCCCGCGGTATACTTGGGTATGTGGTGCCCGCGGTGTAGTTAGGTATGTGATGCCCGCGGTGTACTAGGGTATGTGGTGCCCGCGATGTACTAGGGTATGTGGTGCCCGCGGTGTAGTTAGGTATGTGATGCCCGCGGTGTACTAGGGTATGTGGTGCCCGCGGTGTACTAGGGTATGTGGTGCCCGCGGTATACTTGGGTATGTGGTGCCCGCGGTATAGTTGGGTATGTGATGCCCGCGGTGTACTAGGGTATATGATGCCCACGGTGTACTAGGGTATGTGATGCCCGCGGTGTACTAGAGTATGTGGTGCCCGCGGTACACTTGGGTATGTGGTGCCCGCGGTATAGTTGGGTATGTGATGCCCGCGGTGTACTAGGGTATATGATGCCCGCGGTATACTTGGGTATGTGGTGCCCGCGGTGTAGTTAGGTATGTGATGCCCGCGGTGTACTAGGGTATGTGGTGCCCGCGATGTACTAGGGTATGTGGTGCCCGCGGTGTAGTTAGGTATGTGATGCCCGCGGTGTACTAGGGTATGTGGTGCCCGCGGTGTACTAGGGTATGTGGTGCCCGCGGTATACTTGGGTATGTGGTGCCCGCGGTATAGTTGGGTATGTGATGCCCGCGGTGTACTAGGGTATATGATGCCCGCGGTATACTAGGGTATGTGGTGCCCGCGGTGTACTAGGGTATGTGGTGCCCGCGGTGTACTAGGGTATGCGGTGCCCGCGGTGTAGTTGGGTATGTGATGCCCACGGTGTACTAGGGTATGTGATGCCCGCGGTGTACTAGGGTATGTGGTGCCCGCGGTATACTTGGGTATGTGATGCCCGCGGTATACTTGGGTATGTGGTGCCCGCGGTATAGTTGGGTATGTGATGCCCGCGGTGTACTAGGGTATATGATGCCCGCGGTATACTAGGGTATGTGGTGCCCGCGGTGTAGTTAGGTATGTGATGCCCGCGGTGTACTAGGGTATGTGGTGCCCTCGGTGTAGTAGGGTATGTGGTGCCCGCGGTGTAGTTGGGTATGTGATGCCCGGGGTGTACTAGGGTATGTGGTGCCCGCGGTGTACTAGGGTATGTGATGCCCGCGGTGTATTTGGGTATGTGGTGCCCGCGGTGTACTAGGGTATGTGATGCCCGCGGTGTACTAGGGTATGTGGTGCCTGCGGTATACTTGGGTATGTGGTGCCCGCGGTGTAGTTAGGTATGTGATGCCCGCGGTGTACTAGGGTATGTGGTGCCCGCGGTGTAGTTGGGTATGTGATGCCCACGGTGTACTAGGGTATGTGGTGCCCGCGGTGTACTAGGGTATATGATGCCCGCGGTGTAGTTGGGTATGTGGTGCCTGCGGTGTACTAGGGTATGTGGTGCCCGCGGTGTAGTTGGGTATATGATGCCCGCGGTGTACTAGGGTATGTGGTGCCCGCGGTGTAGTTGGGTATATGATGCCCGCGGTGTACTAGGGTATGTGGTGCCCGCGGTGTAGTTGGGTATGTGATGCCCGCGGTGTACTAGGGTATATGATGCCCGCGGTATACTAGGGTATGTGGTGCCCGCGGTGTAGTTAGGTATGTGATGCCCGCGGTGTACTAGGGTATGTGGTGCCCGCGGTGTACTAGGGTATGCGGTGCCCGCGGTGTACTAGGGTATGTGATGCCCGCGGTGTACTAGGGTATATGATGCCCGCGGTATACTAGGGTATGTGGTGCCCGCGGTGTACTAGGGTATGTGGTGCCCGCGGTGTACTAGGGTATGCGGTGCCCGCGGTGTAGTTGGGTATGTGATGCCCACGGTGTACTAGGGTATGTGATGCCCGCGGTGTACTAGGGTATGTGGTGCCCGCGGTATACTTGGGTATGTGATGCCCGCGGTATACTTGGGTATGTGGTGCCCGCGGTATAGTTGGGTATGTGATGCCCGCGGTGTACTAGGGTATATGATGCCCGCGGTATACTAGGGTATGTGGTGCCCGCGGTGTAGTTAGGTATGTGATGCCCGCGGTGTACTAGGGTATGTGGTGCCCTCGGTGTAGTAGGGTATGTGGTGCCCGCGGTGTAGTTGGGTATGTGATGCCCGGGGTGTACTAGGGTATGTGGTGCCCGCGGTGTACTAGGGTATGTGATGCCCGCGGTGTATTTGGGTATGTGGTGCCCGCGGTGTACTAGGGTATGTGATGCCCGCGGTGTACTAGGGTATGTGGTGCCTGCGGTATACTTGGGTATGTGGTGCCCGCGGTGTAGTTAGGTATGTGATGCCCGCGGTGTACTAGGGTATGTGGTGCCCGCGGTGTAGTTGGGTATGTGATGCCCACGGTGTACTAGGGTATGTGGTGCCCGCGGTGTACTAGGGTATATGATGCCCGCGGTGTAGTTGGGTATGTGGTGCCTGCGGTGTACTAGGGTATGTGGTGCCCGCGGTGTAGTTGGGTATATGATGCCCGCGGTGTACTAGGGTATGTGGTGCCCGCGGTGTAGTTGGGTATATGATGCCCGCGGTGTACTAGGGTATGTGGTGCCCTCGGTGTAGTAGGGTATGTGGTGCCCGCGGTGTAGTTGGGTATGTGATGCCCGGGGTGTACTAGGGTATGTGGTGCCCGCGGTGTACTAGGGTATGTGATGCCCGCGGTGTATTTGGGTATGTGGTGCCCGCGGTGTACTAGGGTATGTGATGCCCGCGGTGTACTAGGGTATGTGGTGCCTGCGGTATACTTGGGTATGTGGTGCCCGCGGTGTAGTTAGGTATGTGATGCCCGCGGTGTACTAGGGTATGTGGTGCCCGCGGTGTAGTTGGGTATGTGATGCCCACGGTGTACTAGGGTATGTGGTGCCCGCGGTGTACTAGGGTATATGATGCCCGCGGTGTAGTTGGGTATGTGGTGCCTGCGGTGTACTAGGGTATGTGATGCCCGCGGTGTACTTGGGTATGTGGTGCCCGCGGTGTAGTTAGGTATGTGATGCCCGCGGTGTACTAGGGTATGTGGTGCCCGCGGTGTAGTTGGGTATGTGATGCCCACGGTGTACTAGGGTATATGATGCCCGCGGTATACTAGGGTATGTGGTGCCCGCGGTGTAGTTAGGTATGTGATGCCCGCGGTGTACTAGGGTATGTGGTGCCCTCGGTGTAGTAGGGTATGTGGTGCCCGCGGTGTAGTTGGGTATGTGATGCCCGGGGTGTACTAGGGTATGTGGTGCCCGCGGTGTACTAGGGTATGTGATGCCCGCGGTGTATTTGGGTATGTGGTGCCCGCGGTGTACTAGGGTATGTGATGCCCGCGGTGTACTAGGGTATGTGGTGCCTGCGGTATACTTGGGTATGTGGTGCCCGCGGTGTAGTTGGGTATGTGATGCCCGCGGTGTACTAGGGTATGTGGTGCCCGCGGTGTAGTTGGGTATGTGATGCCCACGGTGTACTAGGGTATGTGGTGCCCGCGGTGTACTAGGGTATATGATGCCCGCGGTGTAGTTGGGTATGTGGTGCCTGCGGTGTACTAGGGTATGTGGTGCCCGCGGTGTAGTTGGGTATATGATGCCCGCGGTGTACTAGGGTATGTGGTGCCCGCGGTGTAGTTGGGTATATGATGCCCGCGGTGTACTAGGGTATGTGGTGCCCGCGGTGTAGTTGGGTATGTGATGCCCGCGGTGTACTAGGGTATATGATGCCCGCGGTATACTAGGGTATGTGGTGCCCGCGGTGTAGTTAGGTATGTGATGCCCGCGGTGTACTAGGGTATGTGGTGCCCGCGGTGTACTAGGGTATGCGGTGCCCGCGGTGTAGTTGGGTATGTGATGCCCACGGTGTACTAGGGTATGTGATGCCCGCGGTGTACTAGGGTATGTGATGCCCGCGGTGTACTAGGGTATGTGGTGCCCGCGGTATACTTGGGTATGTGATGCCCGCGGTATACTTGGGTATGTGGTGCCCGCGGTAAAGTTGGGTATGTGATGCCCGCGGTGTACTAGGGTATGTGGTGCCCGCGATGTACTAGGGTATGTGGTGCCCGCGGTGTAGTTAGGTATGTGATGCCCGCGGTGTACTAGGGATGTGGTGCCTGCGGTATACTTGGGTATGTGGTGCCCGCGGTGAAGTTGGGTATGTGGTGCCCGCGGTGTAGTTGGGTATGTGATGCCTGCGGTGTACTAGGGTATGTGGTGCCCGCGGTATAGTTGGGTATGTGATGCCCGCGGTGTACTAGGGTATATGATGCCCGCGGTATACTAGGGTATGTGGTGCCCGCGGTGTACTAGGGTATGTGGTGCCCTCGGTGTAGTTGGGTATATGATGCCCGCGGTATACTTGGGTATGTGGTGCCCGCGGTGTAGTTAGGTATGTGATGCCCGCGGTGTACTAGGGTATGTGGTGCCCGCGATGTACTAGGGTATGTGGTGCCCGCGGTGTAGTTAGGTATGTGATGCCCGCGGTGTACTAGGGTATGTGGTGCCCGCGGTGTACTAGGGTATGTGATGCCCGCGGTGTATTTGGGTATGTGATGCCCGCGGTGTACTAGGGATGTGGTGCCTGCGGTATACTTGGGTATGTGGTGCCCGCGGTGAAGTTGGGTATGTGGTGCCCGCGGTGTAGTTGGGTATGTGATGCCTGCGGTGTACTAGGGTATGTGGTGCCCGCGGTATAGTTGGGTATGTGATGCCCGCGGTGTACTAGGGTATATGATGCCCGCGGTATACTAGGGTATGTGGTGCCCGCGGTGTACTAGGGTATGTGGTGCCCTCGGTGTAGTTGGGTATGTGATGCCCACGGTGTACTAGGGTATGTGATGCCCGCGGTGTATTTGGGTATGTGGTGCCCGCGGTGTACTAGGGTATGTGATGCCCACGGTGTACTAGGGTATGTGGTGCCCGCGGTATACTTGGGTATGTGGTGCCCGCGGTATAGTTGGGTATGTGATGCCCGCGGTGTACTAGGGTATATGATGCCCGCGGTATACTTGGGTATGTGGTGCCCGCGGTGTAGTTAGGTATGTGATGCCCGCGGTGTACTAGGGTATGTGGTGCCCGCGGTGTACTAGGGTATGTGATGCCCGCGGTGTATTTGGGTATGTGGTGCCCGCGGTGTACTAGGGTATGTGATGCCCGCGGTGTACTAGGGTATGTGGTGCCCGCGGTATACTTGGGTATGTGATGCCCGCGGTATACTTGGGTATGTGGTGCCCGCGGTAAAGTTGGGTATGTGATGCCCGCGGTGTACTAGGGTATATGATGCCCGCGGTATACTAGGGTATGTGGTGCCCGCGGTGTACTAGGGTATGTGGTGCCCTCGGTGTAGTTGGGTATATGATGCCCGCGGTATACTTGGGTATGTGGTGCCCGCGGTGTAGTTAGGTATGTGATGCCCGCGGTGTACTAGGGTATGTGGTGCCCGCGATGTACTAGGGTATGTGGTGCCCGCGGTGTAGTTAGGTATGTGATGCCCGCGGTGTACTAGGGTATGTGGTGCCCGCGGTGTACTAGGGTATGTGATGCCCGCGGTGTATTTGGGTATGTGATGCCCGCGGTGTACTAGGGATGTGGTGCCTGCGGTATACTTGGGTATGTGGTGCCCGCGGTGAAGTTGGGTATGTGGTGCCCGCGGTGTAGTTGGGTATGTGATGCCTGCGGTGTACTAGGGTATGTGGTGCCCGCGGTATAGTTGGGTATGTGATGCCCGCGGTGTACTAGGGTATATGATGCCCGCGGTATACTAGGGTATGTGGTGCCCGCGGTGTACTAGGGTATGTGGTGCCCTCGGTGTAGTTGGGTATGTGATGCCCACGGTGTACTAGGGTATGTGATGCCCGCGGTGTATTTGGGTATGTGGTGCCCGCGGTGTACTAGGGTATGTGATGCCCACGGTGTACTAGGGTATGTGGTGCCCGCGGTATACTTGGGTATGTGGTGCCCGCGGTATAGTTGGGTATGTGATGCCCGCGGTGTACTAGGGTATATGATGCCCGCGGTATACTTGGGTATGTGGTGCCCGCGGTGTAGTTAGGTATGTGATGGCCGCGGTGTACTAGGGTATGTGGTGCCCGCGGTGTACTAGGGTATGTGATGCCCGCGGTGTATTTGGGTATGTGGTGCCCGCGGTGTACTAGGGTATGTGATGCCCGCGGTGTACTAGGGTATGTGGTGCCCGCGGTATACTTGGGTATGTGATGCCCGCGGTATACTTGGGTATGTGGTGCCCGCGGTAAAGTTGGGTATGTGATGCCCGCGGTGTACTAGGGTATATGATGCCCGCGGTATACTAGGGTATGTGGTGCCCGCGGTGTAGTTAGGTATGTGATGCCCGCGGTGTACTAGGGTATGTGGTGCCCTCGGTGTAGTTGGGTATGTGGTGCCCGCGGTGTAGTTGGGTATGTGATGCCCGGGGTGTACTAGGGTATGTGGTGCCCGCGGTATACTTGGGTATGTGGTGCCCGCGGTATAGTTGGGTATGTGATGCCCGCGGTGTACTAGGGTATGTGGTGCCCGCGGTATACTTGGGTATGTGGTGCCCGCGGTATAGTTGGGTATGTGATGCCCGCGGTGTACTAGGGTATATGATGCCCGCGGTATACTAGGGTATGTGGTGCCCGCGGTGTACTAGGGTATGTGGTGCCCGCGGTGTACTAGGGTATGTGATGCCCGCGGTGTATTTGGGTATGTGATGCCCGCGGTGTACTAGGGATGTGGTGCCTGCGGTATACTTGGGTTTGTGGTGCCCGCGGTGAAGTTGGGTATGTGGTGCCCGCGGTGTAGTTGGGTATGTGATGCCTGCGGTGTACTAAGGTATGTGGTGCCCGCGGTATAGTTGGGTATGTGATGCCCGCGGTGTACTAGGGTATATGATGCCCGCGGTATACTAGGGTATGTGGTGCCCGCGGTGTACTAGGGTATGTGGTGCCCTCGGTGTAGTTGGGTATGTGATGCCCACGGTGTACTAGGGTATGTGATGCCCGCGGTGTATTTGGGTATGTGGTGCCCGCGGTGTACTAGGGTATGTGATGCCCACGGTGTACTAGGGTATGTGGTGCCTGCGGTGTACAAGGGTACCTATGTGGTGCCCACGGTGTAGTTGGGTATGTGATGCCCACGGTGTACTAGGGTATGTGGTGCCCGCGGTATACTTGGGTATGTGGTGCCCGCGGTGAAGTTGGGTATGTGGTGCCCGCGGTGTACTAGGGTATGTCATGCCCGCGGTGTACTAGGGTATGTGGTGCCCGCGGTATACTTGGGTATGTGGTGCCCGCGGTGTACTAGGGTATATGATGCCCGCGGTGTAGTTGGGTATGTGGTGCCTGTGGTGTACTAGGGTATGTGGTGCCCGCGGTGTAGTTGGGTATATGATGCCCGCGGTGTACTAGGGTATGTGGTGCCCGCGGTGTAGTTGGGTATGTGGTGCCCGCGGTGTAGTTAGGTATGTGATGCCCGCTGTGTACTAGGGTATGTGGTGCCCGCGGTGTACTAGGGTATGTGGTGCCCACGGTGTAGTTGGGTATGTGATGCCCACGGTGTACTAGGGTATGTGGTGCCCGCGGTATACTTGGGTATGTGGTGCCCGCGGTGAAGTTGGGTATGTGGTGCCCGCGGTGTACTAGGGTATGTCATGCCCGCGGTGTACTAGGGTATGTGGTGCCCGCGGTATACTTGGGTATGTGGTGCCCGCGGTGTACTAGGGTATATGATGCCCGCGGTATAGTTGGGTATGTGATGCCCGCGGTGTACTAGGGTATATGATGCCCGCGGTTTACTAGGGTATGTGGTGCCCGCGGTGTAGTTGGGTATGTGATGCCCGCGGTGTACTAGGGTATGTGATGCCCACGGTGTACTAGGGTATGTGATGCCCGCGGTGTATTTGGGTATGTGGTGCCCGCGGTGTACTAGGGTATGTGATGCCCGCGGTGTACTAGGGTATGTGGTGCCCGCGGTATACTTGGGTATGTGATGCCCGCGGTGTACTAGGGTATGTGGTGCCCGCAGTGTAGTAGGGTATGTGGTGCCTGCGGTGTACTAGGGTATGTGGAGCCCGCGGTGTAGTTGGGTATGTTATGCCCGCGTTATACTTGGGTATGTGGTGCCCGCGGTATACTTGGGTATGTGATGCCCGCGGTGTACTAGGGTATATTATGCCCGCGGCGTAGTTGGGTATGTGGTGCCCGCGGTGTAGTTGGGTATGTGATGCCCGCGGTGTAGTAGGGTATGTGATGCCCGCGGTGTACTAGGGTATGTGGTGCCCGCGGTAAACTTGGGTATGTGGTGCCCGCGGTGAAGTTGTGTATGGGGTGCCCGCGGTGTACTTGGGTATGTGGTGCCCGCGGTGTAGTTGGGTATGTGATGCCCGCGGTGTACTAGGGTATGTGGTGCCCGCGGTGTAGTTGGGTATGCCATGCCCGCGGTGTACTAGGGTATGTGGTGCCCGCGGTATACTTGGGTATGTGGTGCCCGCGGTGTAGTTGGGTATGTGATGCCCGCGGTGTAGTAGGGTATGTGATGCCCGCGGTGTACTAGGGTAAGTGGTGCCCGCGGTGTAGTTGGGTATGTGATGCCCACGGTGTACTAGGGTATGTGGTGCCCGCGGTATACTTGGGTATGTGGTGCCCGCGGTGAAGTTGGGTATGTGGTGCCCGCGGTGTACTAGGGTATGTCATGCCCGCGGTGTACTAGGGTATGTGGTGCCCGCGGTATACTTGGGTATGTGGTGCCCGCGGTGTACTAGGATATATGATGCCCGCGGTGTAGTTGGGTATGTGGTGCCTGCGGTATACTTGGGTATGTGATGCCCGCGGTGTACTAGGGTATATTATGCCCGCGGTATACTAGGGTATGTGGTGCCCGCGGTGTAGTTAGGTATGTGATGCCCGCGGTGTACTAGGGTATGTGGTGCCCGCGGTGTACTAGGGTATGTGGTGCCCGCGGTGTAGTTGGGTATGTGATGCCCACGGTGTACTAGGGTATGTGATGCCCGCGGTGTATTTGGGTATGTGGTGCCCGCGGTGTACTAGGGTATGTGATGCCCGCGGTGTACTAGGGTATGTGGTGCCCGCGGTATACTTGGGTATGTGGTGCCCGCGGTGAAGTTGGGTATGTGGTGCCCGCGGTGTAGTTGGGTATGTGATGCCCGCGGTATACTTGGGTATGTGGTGCCCGAGGTGTAGTTGGGTATGTGATGTAACGGAGGCCTATTTAACGGAGGCGGAGGCGGATGCGAAGGCGATGAGTTTCACCTCCGCGGACGCGGAGGTTAACGGAGGCGGAGGCGAAGGTGAAAGAGGATGTAAATAAAATAGTAATTAACGGTACAAAAGTTTTCATATTAAATTCTTAACACTTAAGTAAACATTTAAAACATAAAGAAAAAAGGACAATGCCTAATGGGCTATGGGAATGTGTACCAACTTGCATCAATTTGAATTTACTCACAAAGCCCTAATTTTTATTTACCTTTTCGCTACCAACAATATTTTTTTCAATGTTTAACCGCATTTCAAAATATTTAAAAATGTATTTTATTTTATATCATCTCTGCCTTCCCAGCTAAAGCTTACTTGGCAAACAAGATTTTTATGCTTAATGTCCACTCACGAAAATAGGTGACAGCTGGGATCGGAACAAAATAATTGACGTGCGGAAGGCTTAGTCCGAGCTTGCATTTTAAAACTCCCTACTCTCGAGCCGACAGTCGTCTCTCGGATGTCCTTGTATTTTTGTATGGATATCCGAAAAACGACTCTCGACTCGAGAGTTGGAAGTTTTAAAATGCAAACTCGGAAGTAGGAAATTGATAATCATGTTATGTATAATTAATTTTAATTTTCTAAACCCGGTTAAAAATGAGGCTTAAAAATTAACAAAGTACAAGTATAAATAAAATATTAATTTTGATGATAATTAGCTTTTTATGCAATCTGGTACAGGGTTTGGACATGATTCTTTAAAGTTAACTTTTTTGTAATCAAAATTAAGGAGAGGTAAATTAAATTTGAGAAACAATAGTTTTGCGGCTTTATTACCTTTTAAACGATTTCTAAGGGATTCATAAATTAATCCAGCTGAACTAAATAATTGTTCACTTGGCACTGAACTTGGCGGTGCCGATAAGTACGTGCGAACGATGGGTGAAAATGCTTTATATTTATTGTTATTCGTAAATAAAACTCCGTTCTTCTTCTTATCGTGTCGATGCTACAACTGTAGCATCGTGTTGGAAAGATTAGCCAGACTAGACACTGCTTTGCCGTGCCTATCTGTTACCGGTGTGCGCCACGAGGAGGCTCTTTCCATGCACCCTCCGTTACAACTCCGTTACACACGCAACAATTGTGCGGAGGCGGAAGCGGAGGCGAAGTTACGATTTCTCGCGGAACTTCCGCAGTAACGGAGGCAGAGGCGAAGATACAACGTAATATGACAACTTGTAATAAAACAACATAAGTATTTTGATTTTGATTACTGTTGCTCGGTTATGATACAAAATTACTTTATTTTTATTTATAAATCTAAACCTTATTTATTACCTACTTCATCATCATCATCATCTTCCTACCCTTGTCCCACATTATGTGGGGTCGGTACAACACGTCTTCTTCTTCCACTCTCCTCTATCAGACGTCATCTCAATGCTCACACCTTTCTTACACATGTCATCATTCACCTACTTAATTTATTTAAATAAAAGTAATAGTTACATATTACTAAATACAAACTCGGAATAGATTTTTCCTAAAAACCCAACTCTCATTAACCTTTATAAACCGCTTAAGGAAATATTAAACTTGATTATGAATTTTTTATAGATCATTGAGATTTTTAGGCTCAATTTCAAAGAGTATTCGACAGGGAATGTGCAAAGTTAGCCAGGGATAGAAGAAAGTGGAATGAGATACCCAGCAGAGATGCCCAGCAGTGGGACAGATGATGTCAGCGCCGCGTTGGTTTTGTAAAAACTGCATTAAGCTGAAGCTGGACCTTTTGACTCACATCAGCACTGGTCATATTATTTCTCTTACTTCTTTCTCTTGTTTAGAATGTATTTTTGTACCTTACCTACCTACTTATTTTTTGATTTTGTGTACTTATGTGTGTTACTATCTGAAATGTGTTGAGTTGTGTATTAAGGTGATACCTCTCGCTCTAGCGGGAAATTCAAATTGTTTAGGTTTTTTTTTATTGCGACTGAACTGTTAGATATATATCTTTTACTAGTTTAAGCTATTTTGCGAACATAAACAATAATTTTATGTGTAACCCTGTATCAATTACTCTGTCTTTCTTAATATTATAAATAAAGAACTGACGCGGCAACATTTGTCAGCTCAGCAGAAATATGGATCATTGTACGGTGACGTCACAAAGCGCCATGTTTGCAACGCGCACGCATGAGTGAACGCATTCAATAGATCGACATGCGACGCGCGTCGTGTCGAATTGCAAATGTCTCATTCACTCTCGATGTGAGTCAGTGTTGCCGTGTCAAGTAACGAAATTTGAGCGGGAACGGACAAATATATTTTTTTTAGGTAAGTATTTGCAGCTTGTACAAATTGTAAACTTTGTAAGTGGGTAATCTGACATATGTATTTGGCTAACAGAAAGGTAATAATGAGTTTGATTGTTGGCAAACGTTATTAGACAGCTGGACAACAGCAGTAGTTTACTCAACAGTAGGTATTAACTGATTAGATAGAGATACTTTGAGATAGGACATCTTTTGGGGATATAAAAACACAATCTACTTATTTGACTCCTTATATATTGGAAAATTCTTACACATAACATCATATACTACATACATAATATCTTTATATAGCCTATGTATATAGCCCAAAATCGATTCGGTAGATTTTACGCAAGACTAACAAACGTACATCCACACATACATCCATACAAACTTTCGCGTTTATATTAGTAGGATAGTACCAAAATTATTGTAACTTGTTCCAAAACTCTGTATTGTTCTCATGCTACCGCCAATTACAACATATCAGTATATTTTTTATTATTGTCTGATACAATTGTCATATGACAGTAGACAGATGTAAATAATTCATTAGATGATTGTAATCTAATTTATTTTAATTGCAATTAATTGTCGCGCTGTTAGTGTTGCATCAGATGGATAACTGCGCTAGATAACTGTTTAATGAAAATTGAATAGACATGATATTACATTTTAGTTTGAATAAGTAAATCACTTAGTAAATTATAAATTAATTGATAATTCTCACAAGTTATTATTATAGAATGTCAAAATATACACAAAAAAATGAGGGCACTTTTCGAAACATTGATTGATATAACATAATTAGAACCGCTACAATTCCATCATAATAAAAATAAACGTTATTTATGGAATACAATAAATCCGTAAAAGAAAAGCCCATCTTTCCGATCCAATAACATAAATTGACACTCACAAAAGCAAACTCCGAAGGAGCCGACAGGTACAATAAGAATAATAGGGCAGTGATGACCCAACAAAAAAATAGCCCAAACAATTCTACCGAGAGATAGGGCACGGAATTCTATTTATTTTATCTCTCCGTAAGAAAACATAACATGTCATCCTATAATTTGCCGAGATCCCTAGCATATCTTGTTTCGTACAGCCCACAGTCTAAACTTCACGGCCAGTGAGCGCAGACCTCTGGGCATAAGGGCAAGGCATCCAATTTGGTCTCGGGTCGTAAAATTCGGGGATGTCTCGGGAGGCCATTTAACGTTGGTCGCCGCAGATAGGTAAATGTAGAAGAAAAACTTGAGGATTGAGATATATAAAGATTGCATGCGCGTTCTCGAGACAGCGACCCGAGATCGGAAACTTTTGGAATGAGATCAATCCTGTCGCGGAACCAATAACAATCCCGTTATGTTAGTATGGGTACGCCATTCAATTGCGCGCGACTGTCCTAGTTTTCTAAGACTTCGAAACGGAAGGAAGATGACACAATTTATGTAAGTTATGAACTTTACAGACGTTTATTTATAGTTGTTTTATTTTATACAATTGTATCAAACTATTTAAGGTAGTTTTATAGCCTTATTCACCCGACTAACAATTTTGCAATATCTGTCATGATTAAACTATCATGTAATACTTCAACGTGCTCTACCTCCCAAAACAAGTAGGATAAAGATAATAAGAAGAAGAAGACAGGCTCAGTTGGAAGTACCTCTGCCTTCCATGTTGTGGGTGGTGAGTTCGATTCCCACCAGAACAAATGTTTGTGTGATAAACATAAATGTATTCTATGTATGAATTTACAAAAAATAATGTATATAAGTATTCTATCAGCAATCGAGCTCCCTTAATAAAAGGTTTGCTTAGTTTGGGACTAGAGGGCGATGTGTGACTTGTCCGCGTATATTTATTTAAGAATACTTCGACACGACAAACGGTCGTGATCTATTTCAGAACCTCGCCTTAAGACTACACCAAAGCACACTTCTGGGATGAGACGAGTCGTCGGTGACCTTACAAGGTCGAACTTTGTTACAGCAACATAGAATGAAGCCAGCAGAATGTACTGTAAGCCTGGCTTACGTGGCTTATGAACAAAATGAACGGGTGAATGAACATTTTATAGCAACGGATTTTTTTCATATAAACTCAATGGTTTTAGTAATGAGAACATTTAATTCTAAGTAAAGATACCGTAGAAAGTAATGCCTGAAAAAAATGTAACGGTCATGTCAGAAAAAAAATAACAATAATAGCATTTTATTTGGTATTTGAGCACTTAGCTTTATATTTTATGTATTACTTTGTATTTTATTTATTTATTTATTTATTTATTTATTTATTTATTTATGTATTTATACTGCGGCTACGATCTCCGACAAGACCAAACATGTTTATTTTATACGTATTCTGTATTTGTTTTAATGTATTATTTATAATAAATAAGAATACAAGAATTCTATCAGCAATCTAGTTATTGATATTAGATAGCGTAATGTGATATATCTATGAATATTGACGACCGATGTGGCGCGGTGGGCGATGGTCCGCCTGCGACGCGGAAGGTTGCGGGTTCGATTCCCGCCTTGGGATAAATGTTTGTATGTTCTGCAAATATTTATTCCGGGTGTTCTGGGTATTATATGTATAATAAAAAATATCTATCTATGTAATATATTGTATTAAGTATGTCAGTCTTCTAGTACCCATAACACAAGCTCTGCTTAGCTTGGGGCTAGATGATGTTGTGTGGATTGTCCAGCATTATTTATTTATTATTTATTATTATATTTATTCTTCTTCTTCTTCGTGTCGATATTCCCCGTTGTTAGATGTGTTTGGCCCAAAAGCGGGCCACGTCAAATAACGTGAATATTTATTTATTTCACTTTATAATTCTAACATAATAAAATAACCATTAATACAAGACTAGCCTCAAACGAATCAAGTCAATATAAATTCATTAAGTCTCTAGTCTTGCATTGTTGGATTTTATTGAACTAGTAAAGTAACTAAATAGTACACCAAACTAGTAACTAAATAGTACACCAAACTAGTAACTAAATAGTACACCAAACTAGTAACTAAATAGTACACCAAACTAGTAACTAAATAGTACACCAAACTAGTAACTAAATAGGACACCAAACTAGTAACTAAATAGTACACCAAACTAGTAACTAAATAGTACACCAAACTAGTAACTAAATAGTACACCAAACTAGTAACTAAATAGTAGGTACACCAAACTAGTAACTGAATAATTAAGCTAAGCTAGTAACTATAAAATAATAGTACACCAATATCATTAAGTACCTACACCAATTATTAAAATAGACAAAAAATAATCGTAACAATAAGTTGTCAAACCACTAATCTATTTCTCGCCCTACATACAGAACCACGGAACATCAACACAAAAATACGTAAACGTATATTTTATCGATTTATAATAATGGACACGCAAAGTAGGTAATGGAAGGAAGTGCTTTTATCTATGGTCACACAAAGTAGTCCTGGGTTCTTAGAAAGCGACTGACGTCTTAATACGGCCATCATTTTGAGATTGTCGTTAGTCTTTTGTTTCTTAGACTAGATGGGATGAGTAAATAAATATTCATGGCCATCTTGATAGGCGGCTAAGAGCTCGTTCGGGGGTTCGAGCCTTTGCATTTGACAAACATGTCAACCGCATCTAACAAGATTTAACACCTTTATGTCTTTCATTTTCGCAGTGTGTTTTTTGTAATGCACTGATATGGTGAATACTTAAAAATTGTTTATGAGTCATAAATTATGACATTTCACACAAATCATTACAAACTATGAAAATAAGCTTGTACTATGGGGACGTATTACTGGTACTATTTAACATCATAAAAGTTAGGTCATCGTTTTGTCCTATCCTTAAATTATAATTAAAATTATATTCTCATCTCTAAAGCTATCTTTAAAAACCTATCTTTAAAAAGTCTCCAAATACATATACTAAGAATAGTTAACCTAAACGCTTGTTATTGCTCCGTTGTTCCAAAGTACTCCATAAAACAATTTCAATCATTGTTATCGTTTCAATCAAATTACATTCAGACGAAAACAAATTTCATTTGTATTTCAATAACCAAAAGTGTCTCTGGAACGTGTTTTGTCGGAACCGATCACGGCATATGATCCGTTTACACTGATACAGTAACTTGAGCCAGTCAACTTACTACCATCCGCGGTTGAATCTAACCGGGACCCCGTGGCTCAGTCAAGTGCCGATACAGTGACGACTGGTTCGTCAAGTGACGATTGGTTTGACGATGCACTGGCACTAAGGTGAATGAGGGTACATCGGAGGGTTTTTAGTCGGTATGCTGTCTGTGACAGAGAGTCCGACATCCTCTCATATTCTCCCCGAATATGAGGCATGCGTCAAGCATTTTCCCTCCGTAAAAAAAAAAAAAAAGTCAACTTACTACCCAGAATAAGCATGAATCATAGAAGTTCAATAGCCATTATCATCATTTTATGCTAATAAATAAATGATGATGAAAAAACATGTGTTGTAGTGTTATCTATTTTTTTATTCAGATATTGCTCGTTACTGTGTGGGCAAAGTTAACTGGGCGATTCGTTAATTTTTTGTTACTTTAATTTAAAAAAAAATTACTACTATGGACTTGACTTTGTTTTCAGCTACGCAAAACACTTTCTTATATTTTCTGTCCAAGCATTATTTGACACATGCTTACATTTTGCTGTAAATATTTAATGGACCAATAAGTTAACACAATGCATTAAGCGTTAGTGTACAATTATAGGCGATTTTATCGTCGTATATAAATAAATAAATAATGCTGGACAATACACACAACATCATCTAGCCCCAAGCTAAACAGAGCTTGTGTTATGGGTACTAGAAGACTAACATACTTAATACAATACATTTCATAGATAGATATTTTTTTATTATACATATAAAATACCCAGAACACCTGGAATAAATATTTGCAGATCGTACAAACATTTATCCCCGGAATCGAACCCACAACCTCCTCGTCGCAGGCGAACCTTCGCCCGCCACGCCACATCGGTCATCATTTTTCTACTAGTTATTTCTACTGGCGTAGTCTAAACGAGACTCTGTTTTATTTACAAAACGGCACATTGTTATATTTCTACCTGTAATACAAATATTTTGATTGACATCTCCCTCCGAGTCAAATTACTTTTGTGGCGTGTTTGATGAGGACGAAATTATTTTTCTTTGCCCACACCTGCTTACAGACAATATACATAGACATTTGTTTGATAAAGAATATCAGAGTACACATTATAATAATACACGCTTTTTATATATTTTATAGCCATTGATTTTATAGTAGAAAATGTTTCTTTAATATAGATTTGAGTTTCTGCTTGAAACTAAATCTAATGTAATGTATTCGTATCTCTGAAGTCTTTATGGACTAAGTCTAAAACAAACTTTTTTTTAATTAACTAATTTTTATCTCAACAGTGTTACAACAAAAAGTTATACGTACAGCATTTAATATGTCGTGTTAGACACGTAAACATTGTCGATATTTATTTTATTTTATTAATAGCAAAATCTACCACTCTATCTCAAATAGAAGTACAAAGTAAATACCACCCCTCTGAGCGCTCAAAAATATCTAAGTACAGCCACAGTGTACACAAAACAGAACAAGCATTACAATCATCTGTGATCTTATAGATTTTTTATTATTTAGTTTAAAAGCGGGAAAGGAAGAATTTTTTGCCCAGCAATAAGTGATTCAAGTGATATTTGCTGCCTAACCTAACATACTTGCATTACTATGTTACAGTTTTATAAATTACGATAATTATGTAAAAGTGATGACACTAACATGGCCCTGAGTGAGATAGATGTTTGTTACAAAAAAAAATGAACCTATAAATAGTTCCTGTGTTCCGCCGCGCTCTGACAGTGAGGTGATGAGATTACACTCCAAAGCTTGATGACAACAGTGGCTCTACCATGAGATTTTACTATACTATATTTACTATACTCGCTAGCGTCTGTAGTTAAAAAAATGTATGAAGATTTGTACAGCGCCTCTGGCGGTTAGTTGGGTACTAAAATTCGTCATACTAATATTGACGTAACTACTGTAGTAAAGTCAGGCGATTTTACTGTGACATCTCATGGTAGAGGTACTGACATGTTAGTTCCATCAAAAAGTATCATCCTATGATTATACCCTGTGTTTGTTGTCCTGTGCTGTGTCCCACCACGCTGTGGCAGCAAGGGTCGGAGGAGGGGGCTGATTTAGTTTGCTCAGTCCGAGACATTATCGATTGGGCCAGCTCGGGTCGGTTTTATTTGTCAATTTTCAATGCTGCTCGTACATTTCAAAGGTACGGGCGCTCACGCTTCCTGGCTTTTAGATTGAAATTGTGAAGCTGGAGTGCTTTAGGATTAAATGCTGGTAAAACGCTCATGTAGCTTTCCTTTCAACGGGTTATCTAACACAAACACGATGTTCTGTTCAGCTCTGTCGGTATTTAGAAGATTATAAGCGTCACTCAGAAGAAGAAAAAACTATTCAACTTGTTTGTTTTCTGCTTCTTCATTCATCATTATATACGATACGACTTATTGGTTATCAACGCAACTCTGCAATGTAAACTATGTTTTTTATTGCACCTAGCAAAGAAAAAAACACCTCTTCTTCTTGATTCACACTTTTTTTTGATTATCTAGTACCTATATGTAATGTTTAAGTGCTTGAAAATGATATAAATTATAATTATATTATAGTCAAATGCTTGACCGAAATCATACCTGATGTTAATTAATCATGAGGCCTACGGTGTAACGTTCACTTAGTCTTATTTTCACTTAGTTTTTTTACACCTCTCAGCCGCATCCTAGTTGACTTTACATAAATAAGATGTCAATACGTGCGGTGCTGATTATTTTGCCTACCTCATACGTTACGGTTATTATGTTTGTATACTAATATGAATAATACGCCTGTAAATAGTGAATTATAGTAGTTTCGGAAGAAGACATCTCATTTTATATGCCACTTTATCATTGTCAAAGATGGCGCCAAATTAGGTACACTTAAATCTGAACTGACCGGTCTCGCGTTCATAACAATAACGTCCTACATACCTATTTATTGTCCCTAAATACATTTACTTAGAAAACAGGTTACAGGCGCTTGTTTTCAGTACCGACAATATCTATTTTTTTTTAATAAAGTGACGTTAACTCGCGCTGTAATACTAATAATTGTTGTTTTCTTAGTTTACCAATACAATTTTATTTTCTTGAAGAATTACTGTTATTACTGGTATATTGAATAATTTTTTCGATAGAACAATTTTCTTAGCATAAAATTCCATCTGAAGTACTTTCAGAAGGATAAAATAGCAAGGGACTTATTATTTATTTTTTATATTAAACCAACTCTGTATGATATGAGACGCATAATGTAATATATTTTTTACAAAAATGTATCAAATCGATTCAATCGTCATCTAAGTAATCGTTAATACACATTTTTAAAGATTATTCAAAAAATACTAATTAGACCATAAATCTGCCGTTGCATAAAAAACATACATAAACACTGAAAGAAAAAAAACTTAAAAATCGATTCACAATGGCGGAGTGATCGCGAAACATAAAAAAAAAACATAAAATTGTACTAGAGTTTTTGAAGTCGGTTGAAAGTTGAAATGCATTTTGAACCTTTTTCTGTTATGCAATAGACCCTAAGTTACCTCGGCTACCTACACATCGGTTCACATCCTAATAACCAGATCTGTAGGTGGTCCGCAGATGGAGCAATGAACGCATCCTGTTTAACCAATTGTTTAATTGTAACCACTGGTCGACCTATTTAGTGGATTGTGTGCTGTTCTGGTAAATTTATGATCAGTTAGTGCTGAACTTAACATACATCCACTCACCCTTAAAAAATGTAAAATTAAAAGGAGAATGGGCGATTCTCTATGGAGCGTGGGCCACGACTAAAATACTCGTCCCTCAGGGTTGCCACATAATATTTTTAAAAGGTCTTTTACTGGACTACCTCTTACCATTTTTATTTAAAAAATCCATCCCATGGAAATCGATATATTTGGAAAAACTGTTTTTTATTTAAACGTCGTATTACTCCGAATTCTGAAGGCCCACAAAAAGTCTTGTAGTTGCGTTCAAAAGGGCATTAAACAGGCTTTATTTTTATTTCAGATTGTTTGAAAATCCAACCTGTGGGAATCGAGATATTTCCGAAAAACTATATTTAATTTTTGCAATACTACCGTTTTTTAGGAATAACTCAATTTCCACAGGTTGGATTTTTAAACAATCTGAGAAACAATTAAAGCCCTTTTAATGTTCTTTTAAACGCCATCACAGTTATTCTTGTGGGCCTTCAGAATTCTAAGTAATGTGATGTTAAATGAAAAACAATTTAATCAATATATCTCGATTTCCACGGGACGGATTTTTTCCGTAAATATAGTAAAATGTTGGCCTGTAAAAGCCCTTTTAAACGTATAATGTGGCAATCTTGAGGGACGATTTTTTTAGTCGTGGCCCAAAGTGCCCATTCTCCTTTCTACCTGGCTTCAGAGCCTCAATTATGCAGATACTGAACAATTATTACAAGTATAATTTCTCTCTCTCTCTTACACACAACATAAATTTACTGTAACTTGCTCACCATATTCACAATTACTCATTAAAAGTTCGTGAACTTAAAAATCGTTGGTGGATGATAAAGTCGTTGGAGTTGCAACATCTTGCCAACATAAATCAGACTGGCAGATTCTTTGAGGGTCTTAGGACTGTTTTTGGTCCCCGTCATAAAGGCACAGCCCCGGTTTACTCGAAGGACAAATCAAGGCGCTTAACGGTGCATGGTGAAGTATTGGATCGGTGGGCTGAGCATTTTAGTGACGTCTTAAACCCAGCTTGTCACGATGCAGACCTATTACACATCAACTCTTTACAAGCTCTGCCAACATCTTCAGAGCTTGATGATCAACCTACTTTTGACGAATTTCTTCGAGCTGTTAACAGGCTTAAAAACTCCAAAACCCCTGGTTCTGACAGTCTACCAGCTGAACTATACAAATACGGTGGAAAAAATGTTCAAAAAAGACTGTTCGAGCTCATCTTACGTATTTGGGAGTTTGAGATGGTACCTCAAGACTGGAGGGATGCTGCTATTTGCAAGCTATACAAGGGCAAAGGTGATTCCTCAGATTGTGGCTCATATAGAGGCATTGCTCTGCTCAGTGCGGCTGGTAAAGTCCTGGCACATATCCTAAATCATCGCCTGGGAAAGTTGGCTGAGCGAGTGTTGCCTGAAAGTCAATGTGGTTTTCGGCCGGGCCGTGGCACTGTCGATGCTATCTTCATCGTAAAGCAGTTACAAGAAAAAAGCTTGGAGCAACATCGTGATCTACATATGTGCTTTGTCGACCTAGAGAAAGCTTTCGACCGTGTGCCGAGATCGGCCTTGTGGGTTGTTTTGGAAAAAGCCGGATGTCCAAATAAGTTTATTACTCTCGTTCGTCGGTTTCACGATGGCATGATGGCTAGAGTTCAACATGAGAATGACTTCACAGACCAGTTTCCAGTTACCAGCGGCGTCAAGCAGGGGTGCGTGATGGCACCAACTCTATTTGCCGTTTACTTTGCTGCTGTATTGAGAGACTCGTATGTTGGTTGCACCGGACAAATATGCCTTGATGTGAGAACTGACAAGGGTGTCTTTAATTTGTCGCGTTTCAAATCTAAACGCATGGTGCAAAATATTTCTGTTTTGGATGCCCTTTATGCTGATGATGTTTGTTTAATGGCCGATGACGTTTATAGTCTACAAAAATATCTCGACAGCCTCGATGTGTCATGCAAAAAGTTTGGTATGGTCATAAGTGTTTCTAAAACTCAAATACTAAAACAGCCCGCACGTGGCACGACTGCGGACTCTACGTCGATATCTTTGGGAGGTAGAGCGCTTGAGGAGGTATCA
Source organism: Ecliptopera silaceata (assembly GCA_932527185.1). Taxonomy (NCBI): domain Eukaryota; kingdom Metazoa; phylum Arthropoda; class Insecta; order Lepidoptera; family Geometridae; genus Ecliptopera; species Ecliptopera silaceata. The sequence continues at coordinate 1,069,158 of OW052205.1, read as the reverse complement.
TCGTTTCGATACCTAGGTAGTTATATTCGTGAAGATAATCGGTTAGAAACAGAAATCTCTTCTAGAATTGCTAAGGCTTCTGCTTCTTTTGCAAAACTGCGTGCTAGAATTTGGGATTCGCATGACTTACAACTTAGCACTAAAATATCAGTGTATAAGGCGATCGTTCTACCAATCCTACTATACGCCACTGAAACATGGTGTCTCTACAAAAGAGACATTAGACGTCTCGATACCTTTCATATGAGATGTTTGCGCAAAATTCTACGCGTGCAGTGGCAAGATCATATACCAAACTCAGAGATTTTAACACGTACCCAGTTGTCTGGGATTGAATCTATGCTCATTACTGGCCAACTCAGATGGTGCGGACACTTGGTGCGCATGGACGATTCTAGGCTGCCTAAGTCTGTGTTTTATTCACAGCTAAAGGAGGGAAAGCGCAGACCTGGTGGAACGTTTCTTCGATACAGGGATGTACTTAAGCGTCATCTCAATGCCTGTGACCTTTCTACAGAAGAATGGGAAGCGCTTGCACAACAGCGACGAGAATGGCGTAATTCCGTCAACAAAGCCGTATCAAATTTTGAAGCTAAAAGACAACAAGATCTTGATGTAAAGCGTTTACTTAAGAAGAACCGTCCCAAGCCTTCCTATACTTACACATATAACTCTTTGGGCCAGTTACATTGTGCACCCTGTAACAGGTCTTTCAAGACAAAGTTTGGCTTTGCAAGTCATATTCGCTCCCATGTCCGGAGTTAACAAGGTTCGCCGTTGGCGGATACGCTAAGGAGGACATCATCATCATCACACCATAACACATACACCGGAGGGATCCTCCTCTATAACCAGACTCCTAAGAGGCTGGCGTACCAGGAGATCCCTCCACACAAAACACCCACGCACACACTCACCACACACACACACACACACCTCACACACCCTCTCCTTCACCCCACACGCACACACAACCCACACACCCTCATTTTACCCCTACGCGTACACACATCTCCAGTTTCTCATTGCTGTTGTTAAATATACATTTAAAATATATATACATATATTATATTATGAAACATTTATGTACCTAGATTTGGAAACCCCCAGCTAAGAGGAGGGCGTTACTGGCTGCGACACAGTTTTATACTTTTGCGGTCAGCATCGTTTCACACATGTACCTTATTTTAAGTTTTTTGGTCCAAATAAATATATTTGTATTTGTATTTGTATTATATAACCTAAACGGTACAAAGTATATTCTTCTTCTTCTTGTCGTGTCGATGCTACAACTGTTTTGTTGTAGCATCGTGTTGGAAAGATTAGCCAGACTAGACACTGTGTTACTGTGCCTAGCTGTTACCGGTGTGCGCCACGAGGAGGCTCTTTCCATGCACACAAAGTATATTCAAGGGTATCCATGAATATACTACACATATATACTACATGGCGTCTGTTACATATGTAACAGACGCCATGTAGCCACAAACTAAACAAGACGTGACGTTACTTTTCATGACGTTACTTTATATCAGTTAAAACTAGTGTAGGTAAAAAAAACTATATTAGAATAAATGATTTAGTAATAAAATTAATTTATAATTGAAGGTTTTATTTGTTCCATGAACTGATAAAATTTTTGATAAATATTGTAAACAAGATTTAGTTCAAAAATTTGTGGATCCAAAATGTTCTAAGCCTAGTCAGTTCTTTTTTTTTCTATAGACCATCCTATGTCTGATGGAAAGCGACGATGAAGCCGACGATGGAGTAGGATAATCTAGAAGACAACTATTTACATTGGCCTTGAAAATATCGAACAATTCATTAATAAGTAGTTCCAAAACACCGAGAGCCTTGCAATCAAAACCGAAGATACAGAAGAAACAGAAGATACTTGCATACTAATTGTTCCAAAAAGTTAACAAACTCGAAGCTAAATGCAAGTGTCGTGTCAACAGCCACGTCTAAAGTGATCAAGTCACGCTGCATCGACCAGAGGTCATGACCGGAGCCCGTATGTTCTAATCAGATTACCAGAGGGCGCTTCCCTCGACCCTCCAGAACGTATTGACCGAGTGATTTGATTATCGCTATTGTTAGTGCTTCCTGCATATAGAATATCTAGATTGGTTAGGCTCATTAGCTTGATAGATGCAAGTCTATTTAAGTACTTTTAGGCAGTTTTTGGAATATTTTGGAATAATACTGTTTAGGGCTGTTTATGGAGAGTTAGTTATGGTGGGCGCAAGAGCTTACATGGCGGATATGGTAGAACATTTATGTAAATCTAGAAATATCTATTTACATCATGACTTACATAAATAATGACACAAACATTTAAAAAGTGTAAAAACTCAGCATAAGCTATAGAAACCATTGGTTCCTATAGCGCTGGTTTTCAGTGAGGCCGAAATCTACAACGTTTACTTATTTGATGAAATGTTTGTTAAATGTATAAAGCAGACAAGAAATACCGGACGGCCCTGACGGAAGGTCAGCGTTTGTTGATAGCTACTAACCTCATGCTGTGTCAGAGTCCGATTTGCAACACTACCATTTATCTCTTAAAGTTTTGTGTATTTTATATTGTAGTATAGTTTAATACATATAAGTTATGTTTATTTAATATTTACTGTGTTTGTTTGTTATCCTTATCTTATCTAAAAAGGAACGAGTAGCTCGTCGTCTGTACCGCCAAAGGCGGTCTATAGCAATGCTTAAAGAAAAGTTGAATATCTTTTACATAGAAATAACCCGTTTGTTCGTACTTTTTTATAAAAATACTTTGTTGTGTATAAAAATACCTTTTTATCAGATTTTTTATAATTCATAATCAATATTGAATCGACACAGCACGTTCGATATCAAAAACAAAAGTATTATTAACAAAATTGAATGTAGCATTAGGACAGCATGCAATCATTTAGCACACAGCAATAATGGCAACCTTAGAAAGGTCATCAACACTACCACTTACTATAATTCGGATTAGCATCAAAACAAATATTCCATCATGCGTTCTAAAATGACATTTCAGCGGCGCCATTAGCACGGGACCTTTCTCACGCCTAATGAATTCCTATCGTGTTACAACCTTACAACTATGTCCAATACAATTTGTCACCGCGCAATCGAAAATGACCCGTAACACTTTTGTAATAAGGCAACGTCCCATATGTCAGGGCCGCCCGATTCTCAGAGGGCTATTATTTACAAGAGGCTCGTGTAACTTACAAGCGAGCTACACCGTTTTTGGGATGTCACATTGACAAATTTATATGCGAACGCGTTTATATGAAGCTTTAAATAAAGTCAGGGGTTGAAAAATTGGTGTTTTCTTTTATTAATGCCGCCTTCCTATGTTTATGGTTCGAGATTTTGTTTACACAAGATTCATGTAGGTACATACTCTGCAGATTTATCATGGGCTAAAATGAGATTGTACAGAAACAGAGACACACCTCGGAATAGAACTGATGTCAAGTATGTCCGATAAATACGTTTCAGAAAGCCCACTGGCCGAAATCAGAAGCATCAAAGCCGGCAGCATCGTCATTGATTTGCAGTATATTCCCAGCTCGTCCAAATAAAGCTCACAAAGCCACTGGTCCAATACGTCACAGAATAACAGATTCCCGATGCTCGGCACTCGGTGGAGTGGAGCGTCGCGTTTGTCGACGATACGTCTGCCTGACGCGTGTGACGGCAACACGGACGCCCTGTGACGCTCCAGGGACTATTTGTGGCTTTATCTCTATGAATTGCAGCCATAAAGCCTTAAATTCACTTTATAGCTTAAAATACAAAGCCAAGCGCCTTCCCGTCCTCGCTACTGTTTTTGTGGGTTGTTTATGACACAAATTTATTGTATCACTATCACAGAATGATGATAAATTTCATTCGAACGACTTTTTTACGAACATGAACAAATTCAATAAAATTGTACATACAAGGGTCGAATAAAACATAAACCCACGTTATGTATGTGGAATATACATATAACATTTTCAGGACAAGTTTCATAATAGGAAGCCCAAATCAGAAATTTGCATACAAAATTTAGAGAAATTTATGTAACAGGGCGGAAAACCCTTTTCTTGAATTCACAATACAAAATATAAATGCGACAGGAAGCACACCCGTATGAAATTTGCACAAATGAAAATCGTATCCCGCATTCATAACACGGGACTTCAATTTCGTTTCAGCCACAGGGAACTTGCCAGCTCCTTTTTCATCGGTTTAGTATTGAAAAGTGCAGGGAAAAATTCAATTTTTATACTTTAACCAACGTTAGTCCGTAGATATGAGATGTGTTATAGTCAAAATTACACTGTTATTTAATGTTGCTGCGTTGTTGTATAAAAACAGTTATTTGTGTTCGTTAAATAATACACCAATAAAGTTACTCTACATCCACAGGGTGCCTAAAGCTAGCGCATACAAAAATTAACAAAAAACGACGTGACTTTTATAACATGTCATCTTTTTTCAGAAAATATGAACGTTATTTCAACAAAATATAACAAAAGCTTTGAAAAATAACTAGTAAATTTCCATCAATTTTTATACTGAAATAAGTCTGGCAATTTCAAAATGTCTAAAAGGCAATTTTGACTTAACGAAAACTCGTTATGTGCCAATAAAGTGACATTTAATAAATTCAATTTTCACTTTATTTTGTGTAATGGAAAACACGGGACCGACCATTGTCATTCACGACAACAGCCCGTTTTTACAAAAGCAATATCACCGAGAACATAAAATATGCAACGATATTGAAAAACATTTCTAACGCACATTCATCGTTGTGGTCTTTTAGGTACAGTTAAAAAAGTACTCTGAACACCAGTGGCCTTATTGCCTTACGGTCTATCTTATAAAAAGTTAGCGAAGATTTGAAGTATTGGTTACTTGCACTAATTAGCTACCGTCTTGATATTTACAAAGTCTGGATCTGTCCGCTAGTGTATCAAAGATTCAAAAATGCATGTTCATATTTATTTGTGAAAACTTAAATGTGTAATATGTTTGTAGTAGGTACCTAAGTTATTTTTATTTTCTTCAAATTTTTTAATTTTTGTTATTATTTTTTTATTTTAAATAAGTATTAGTTTTAACGTATTAGATAAGCTTATCTGTAAGGGTTAACTAAGTGTAAAATAAATAATTTAGACATTGACTTAAACATATATATATTTACTGCACATAGCAAACAAAACAGAAACACAAAAAAAAAACAATACAATAAAAATTTAACAACACGATCATTTTTGTGTTATTTATGACGTCTTAAATGTTTTTCTATTCCTTTCAACACTTGTATTAAATGTATCAATATTTATGTCAGCCGTTTGATAAAAAAATGTAGATTTTAAAATCGATTACAACAAATCCCGTGTATGTATCGATGGGGTGACCACGTGATTGTTTTTGTAGAGTATATGCCTGGAAAATCCATTCTGTTTGCGTACAGTGGTGAGTTTTCGTAATATATGCAATGAACGTCAACATATAAAGCAAACTCGATTGTGTTTGGTGTCACGTTGAATAGTTTTCGCTTCGAGAACTTTCTGCTTCGCGACGCGATTATTGGATTTTTAGGGTTTTCGCAAAAAAAAATTCAAAAAAAAAAGCGTAGCTGCTTGAAAATAAATGCCTTCTAAGTGAAGGCATTAATTTTTTAAGCTTTTGAAGATATTTTCGTAAAATTCAATAGGTATAAATTTGTAATAAGGATTTAATATGAATAGATAAGGTAATCTATCTAAACCTGCGCAAGCGTTTTTATATTCATATATTTTGAATATTAAAGTCTGTAATGTTGCCATATATATATATAAATAAATACTAAATTATAAGCAACTCGTCACAGCTTCGCTCAAGTAGATTTTTTTCTATTGTGTTTAAAACCTATAACACTAAAAATAACATGTACTTATTTATGTCTCATCAACATCATCATTAACCTATACAGTCCAACAAGTGTATGTCTATTGTCTACACAATTTTAAAAATTGGCCCCTCGCATACAGAGATAAACATAACCTACCTACTTAGAATAACAGTACACTATTTGTTAAAACTATCGTCTTCAGGCCAAATCCAGACTTAATTTTTGAGAGTATCTGAGAGTGTCTTCTGTCCAGCACCTGTATATTCCACGGTTATTGGGTTATTCCTAATAGTTTTCGGCCGAGGTGAAAATTCGATAGTGCGGTCTGCGGCGCGCCGGTTGTATTGGCTCTCGTGCCGTGGGGACGCAGAAATGCACTTTGCTTATAGCTTACTTTCAGCGCGTTTGTTTGTACATTTAAATACACAAACGCAGTTTATATAAAGGTAGGTACATTTTAAACCTTATTTTAAATAATAATAAGTTCAATTCAGCAATCAGTGTAGGTTTCTACAATGTCTTATCCAGATTAGTATGACCTTACAAGTGTTGTCTAGGCAAACTAAAAAAAATTTTTTTGACGTGACGTCTTATAATTCGATAGAGCCGGCTGCACGCACGAAAAAACATGACTCATGAGGCGTTCTGAGGCGTTCCATGAAGTGCAAGCGAGAGCGTGGAACGAGCGACAAAGAAGCACAATCGGCCTTTGCGTTTGTTGTCGCGTTGAACTATCGTCAGTAAACCGACTTTACAGACAACCATTTTTTATTAACTTTCCCACTCAATTCACATATTTTTACTTAATAAAAAACTGAAAACGTGACATATAACATACAAATTATAACAATATTTCACCAACAATAGGTAGGTACGTCAGTAACTACCAGAGTTCGATGTAGGTTGTCGATTGTAGGTAAATACGAAGTGTATTTAACGTACACACCTGGCAATGTACGCTATTTCAGTCGCGCTGAATTCGTAACCGCAGCATTCCGCGTTCCGGCATTAACCAAATATCTGAGCTCTAAGCAGAATACCTCATTACAAGCGGTCTGATCAGGAATCTGATCAGGATCAGGATCGATTGAAACCGATCGGAAATTGATAAAAATTTCAACTAGCTTTGAGCTCGACAACATGTCATTGGGAGAAATAGATGACATGCATCCAGAATATTTGAAACAATTGTCGTTATATTGTTCTTTACATACCTACCACATAAAATAACATAATTATCGAGCAAATATGCTGACACTTTTTTATAAACATGTTTATTTATTCGCTTAAAACAAAAGGTCTCTTTTATAAAAAGAAAGAGTTGGCATAATGTTAGGACTACCATAAATAATCATGATATAATAAATTTAAATTGTATGTATTTAAACCTTTTCTCATTGCGACATTTAGTACTGAGCCTAACGCGGCGAGATGTTATCGCGCTCAGCATACCAAGTGGGTTCAAATCCAGGTACGGGCACAGAATCAGATGACATATCACCGTAAAACTGTATTGGCCGAATACTAATTGTGACCCAAATGTTATGAATAATTTACAAGCAACCTGAACCCAGACCCCTCTAGGGACACACACATACATACAGGCTCCGAGATTTGAATACCTCGATTTGATTTTCATAATATTAAAAATATCAAAAACCTCGTCTTATATTATCTCAGGGGCTTTATGCTCGGTAGCGTTCGATAAATTACTTGTGAGATGAGTAAAACACGCCTGAGATAATATAGCGTTTTTTAACCAAGAAATTCGATTAAATTACAAGTGCTTTAGAAGGAAATATTAACATGTCTTTATTTTACGCGAATACTAAACTAAATTACATATTAATAAAATAAATCGAATAACTTGATACAAAGAAACTATAACTACATTTTAGCTTTAGACTGTCTGCTGCTCACTGAGGAAAATATCAAGACATACTTAATAGGCCAAAGTTTTCTCCAAAAAATAACCAACTTTACAAATTACAATCCTGACATCTCTCGTAAAAATGTGGTACTCCAACTTAAATTTCATAATAATACATTTTCATAACCTCCTTGTTCCAGTGACGCAAAACTATCCCGAGTCTGGAATCCGGCCAAAAAGGGAAGTTCGCGACTATGAGCTAACAAATTATGAATAATGTAGCTGTATCTCCCAGAAATGGAAAATAGGTAGGAACGTTATATTCGGCGACGTTATACGGTCCGACTGGTCGTAAAGAGGTTGGTTTGTAAGGCTGCGGTTACACCTGCTTGTATCAAACGGTTCGGAACCTTCGTTTATGAACAAAACATACAATGCTGACGCAAAAATAATTTGTACAATATAATGCTTCGCTACCAGCAACAGCAGTTTGGGTCACTTAACTAATTTCACGTTCACAGTACGAGAGTAAGGGAGAAGAGGTGAGGAAATTGTATTAGTGTGAGTAGTGTGAACATGTCAGCTTTTTTTGTAGTTATAACGAACTACCCGCACTTGTGATTTTTTTCTTCTATTGTATCAAAACTTGTTGCAGTGAAAAACCTAAAACTTTCAATCGATCACTAAGATCTGGATGGAAATTCTTTAAGAAAAGGTGGTTTTAAAGAGATTATTTTCACAGATTTTATGAGTTTTATCATTTTTATTATCTTAGGATTAAACAAGTGTTGTTCTCTGATATGAATATTTTTTTTTTCCATCAAAAGAATTCATTATGCTTTAGATTGAAAGAATCTAACAAGTCAGATAGGGCCGGCGATGTAGAATTGAAACCACACAGAACTTTTCACTAGAGTTTATTAATTAATCAGTATTAACTTATTCACTTTTCACTAGAAATTACTTATAAAGAATTACAATTTATAAATCGCACAGCATTTCTGCGTAGCTACTGCTGATTACTTGACTAGTTGAAGTCTGAACAACGAATGCCAGCTCCCCTTGCCACTGCCTACTCGCAGGTTCGCCACACGCCATTTTGTTCTCAAAGATGGCGTGCAAGTCTTATCGTGCAAGTAGTTGACAGCGAAATAATTTAAATGATGTTTTATAAACCCAGTATTTTTAACCTATCATGATTCCATAAATTTATATATAATTTTTAAACACTATTTTCAACTTCCTATGAATTTACATTTAACAGAATAAAAATAGACAATAATTAGTTCCACAGTATTCCACACTATTTCCTGTCAATTGTGTTTTTAATATTTTAAAAATAACTGAATAATGTAAAAATAAAATGAAATCTAATAATTGATTATAAATGTTCTAAAATTATACTAAACAACTTCGAACGCTTACAAATTCGTCCATCCTGATTCTCAGTCACGACCTCGGGATATATGATTTATTTTTTTACTGAATTTATAGTTTATCCATACAACATAAAAACACAATTTTATAACAATCCTTCTATGTATCCAATTACTAATCTGGATTTTACATTAGTCAACTATTTTTATTGACTAATTATTTACATTATTCAATCAATTTTACATCACTCTGCTAACAATACTAACACATATGAAACATATTATCCATACTAACCATACTAAGTATATCAATTATTTTAATTGACTAATCATTTACATTATTCAATCAATGTTACATCACTTTACTAACAAATATGAACCATATTATCTATAATATATATGTATTATCCATATTATCCATACTATGTCAATTATTTTAATTGACTATTCATTTACATTATTTAATCAATGTTTCACTCTTTTTTCACTTTATTAACTATTTAAAACAAATATGAAACATATCATCCATATTATCCATACTAACCAATACTAACCAATACTAACCAATACTAACCAATACTAACCAATACTAACCAATACTAACCAATACTAACCAATACTAACCAATACTAACCAATACTATCCAATACTAACCAATACTAACCAATACTAACCAATACTAACCAATACTGATATTCAAACTAACTAAGAAGAAAAGAGAGATAAATCTAAGAAGAGAGAGAGAAATCTAAGGAGAAATAATTCTAAAAAGAAAGAGAAATCAGCAGATAGAAATCTAAAGCTAATACGAATATTTCATTATAGGCTCTTAGTTATTGTGTGTACCACAATAATATCATTTAATCGATCTATATCCATTTTATATATACGCGTCCAAATTTTAATTGGACATTATGTATCAACTCTTTTATACACACTCATCTATATCCAAAATTTCATTGTCATTCTCATTATCCTCACTCATGTCGTCCGCACTGATTCCTAACTCTTCTTTTTCATCAGAACTTTCATCACTTTCATAAGATCTTTTAAAGTTTAACCATGGGTGTACCTTTTCTACCGGGTATACGCCTCTATACAAAGCCTTTCCTTTGCGTCTAGTAATGGAAGTATCTTCCACAGTATACCTATCATTACTCATAACTTTGATAATTTTGTAAGGTCCTAAACACTTTGAAATTAGTTTTTTACTTTTCCCTGGACATAAAATAGATCTTTCTACCCTAACCAAATCTCCAACTTTAAATTTTCGCGGTTCGCATCTAGATTTATCAAAACGTTCTTTTTGTTTTTGTTGTGTTTTAGCTGTATGTTTTTCTACCTCTGTTCTAATATTAGTTAAATTCTCAGTTATATTACAATGCTCGTTTTCATTTACTACTGTCGACTTTATAATGCCCTCCGCCATACTAGTTAAATTGGTACCGAATAATACTTCCGCTGGAGTACGTCCAATACCTTTATTGGTTGTATTATTCAATCCCCATTGGACGTCTAGGACCTTAGTATCCCAGTCAGATTCATCTCGTCCGTGATTCATTGCAGTCAACGAGTCTAGAATGGTGCGGTTGTACCTTTCCACTTGCCCATTTGCTCGTGGAGTGGCAACCGCATTCATTACATGTTTTACTCCCACATCTCCTAAAAATTTACCGAATTTTTTTCCGGTAAATGAAGAGTATCTATCAGTTATTAACCTCATAGGGCACCCGAAGGTGGCAAAATACTCTTTGAAGACTTTTATTGTTGTAAAAGCTTTTGTATTCCTAACGGGTTTTAAAATAATGAATTTACTGTAAGAATCGATAATAACCAGTAAGTATTTATTCTTACTTTTGCTTGCATTGAATGGGCCCAAATGGTCTGCGTGAAGGGTGTGAAATGGTTTAGCGATCTTAGGTATTGGATGTAGATATCCAGATCTTTTACCTGCTGGAGTTTTACTGTGAGCACATTCTAAACAGGATTGAACATATTTTTTTGTAAACTTTTTCATTTTTGGGAACCAATAAGTTTCTTTAATTTTATCAAGAGTTTTCTCTATCGAAAAATGACCAATGTCATCGTGGCATGCTTTCAGAATATGCCACCTCACACCTTTCGGTACTAGCCATTTGAGTCCATGATCAGTAGTCCTATACACACTGTTATTTTTTATGCAAAAGTTTTGTTTGATGTCGATCACGTTTTTACTTTCAGGGTCCAATAGTACTTGCTTAATGCGCTCTATCTCTCCATCTGCTGACTGAACTGTCCTAAGCCAATCGTCAGTAATATTTAATATAGTAGGTAATTCTAATTCCTCTAATGAATCACCAGAAACGGGGTTTCGGCTAAGCGCATCAACATGGCACATACCTTGACCAGATTTATATTTTATGTCACAATCGAATTCTTGTATCAAACTCCACCAACGAGCAACTCTTGGGATCATATCCCTTTTCATAAATGTCGCTCGTAAAGAGTTGCAGTCGGTTACAACCGTAAAGGGCATACCTACCAAATATGGTCTAAACTTTACAAGAGACATCACTACAGCCAAAGTTTCAAGTTCGTAGGATGAAAAGTGTTGCTCTATCGGTGAAGTTTGACGGCTAAAATAAGCAACTGGTTTTAAATCGCCACTTTCCTGTCTCTGAAGCAATATACCACCTACACCCCACTTGCTTGCATCAGTATGCAATTCGGTTGTAAGAGATGGATCATACAGAGCCAAAATGGGTCTGGAAATTAGTCTTTTCTTTAATTCTTCAAACGCCCCTTGTTGGTTACTACCCCAGTTCCAAGGAACATCATTTTTCAACAAGGAAGTGAGTGGTTTAGCTATAGTTGCAAAATTCTTTATGAACTTCCTAAAAAAACTAGCTAATCCAAGGAATTGACGAACGTTATGAACGTTTTCGGGAGTTGGAAAGTGCTCTACCGCCTCTGTTTTCTTAAGACCTGGCTTTACACCGTCTGCAGTTACTTCAAATCCTAGAAAATCAACGGATGTTTGAAAAAAATAGCATTTACTTGGTTTTAAGGTTAAATTGTAAGTCCTTAACCTTTCTAGAATTTGCTGTAACTTTTCGAATCCTTCTTCTACAGTCTTAGACGGCACCAAAACGTCATCCATGTAAGCTACGGCAGTGTTAAAACGTAGTGATCCCAGAGCTTTATTTACGGCTCTTTGAAACACTGCTGGAGCATTTGCGAGACCAAAAGGGAGTCTATTGAATTCCCATTGCCCGTCAGGAGTTACAAAAGAAGTTTTGGGTTTCGCTTCTTCAGTCAACTGTAACTGATAATATCCACTTGCTAAATCTAACGTGCAGTAGAATTTATTACCAGACAGCCTATTCAACTGATCCTCCATACAGGGAAGGGGATAATGCTGTTTTATAGTTTTCCTATTTAGTGCTCTGTAATCTATGCAAAGGCGTTTATCACCAGTTTTTTTTCTTACTAGGATAATTGGACTTGCATAGGGAGAATTAGATTCTCGAATCATGCCAGCATCACACAACTCGTCCACCATACCTTGGACTTCCTGCCTTTCTTTATGAGAAAGCCTATACGGGCGGTAAACTATCGGTTGATCGTCAGTAAGGTCAATATTCATTTTTTCTAGATCTGTACAGCCTAATTCGTTTAATGTCGTAGCGAAACAATCACGGTAAGAGTTAACCAAGGTCAGTAATTTAGATTTATACCCTTCAGAAATGTCACCAACATTCAAGTCTTGTAGAGTAAAAGGTTGGGGTGGTTCTTTAACTGTGATTCTATTTACCTCATATAACCCAAAAGACTCTAACACGATTTCAGCCCGAACAATCAAATCATTTCGTTTTAATGTGACTGGATTAGAATTTAATGGAGTTACTAATATTTCACTCCTACCATTTTTTATTGTATAAATTCCTTCTTCCACTTGATATTCTTTACCCGGCTGTCCTCGGTAACAACTGCGCACATAAACGTCTCCATCAAATTTAGTACCGCTACAGACTTCTATCAGATCTGATCCTTTAACTGTGACGTCACTAACCACCCTAAGTTGTAATAACCGTTTCGATTCCTCTCCTACATCATAACTTGTCCTAAACATGAGATCTTTCTCTGTTTTGAGAATTTGAATGTGCGGTTGTTCGGTAAGGGTTTGGCCTACTAATAATGGGTACTTCAGAAAATGATCCGGCACAATAACGCATGCGACTGTGGCGTTTACATTTTGGATCTGTACACCAGCCATAACCGAACCTAATGAATTAACAACCGCGCCTCCAAATCCTACCATCGGATGACTTTCGCGACTGTCAATTTTATCAAATATTTTTTTAGCTTCGCTCTCTTGTATTAAAGTTAGCTCACTACCTAAATCAACAAAACATACAGAGTCATGCCCATTTATCACAACTTTTTGTACATATTTATTTGACAACGTATTTCTATTAAAGTCTTTAATCACTAAAATTGCTTTTTCCTTCTCCCTGCCTTCGTCTTCCTTCTTTTTGCGAAAACACTCAGACTCTACATGACCTATCAATGAGCAATTTGTGCATTTTCTGACCGGTTTCGTACATCTGGAGGCTGAATGGCCTTCTTGTTTGCAATTATAGCACCGCACGTTTGCATTTGTTTTATTTTGAGCATTGGAAAAATTACCTTGCTTTGAATCTCGTGCCTTCCTATTTCCAGAAGTTCCAGTATTAAAACTCCTATAGGTTGCGGTTTTTACGTTGCGTAAATAGGACAGTAATTTATCCTGATCATCGAACTGCGCTGCCTCAGCACCTAAACGTACTGACCTATCATCTATTCCGTGCAATATACACTCAACTGCCCTTTTACCTATTATTTCACAACGATTAAGTAGAGATACTTTCTCGTAAAAATATTCTTCAAGCGACTCCCCAAATTTAGCCCTTCTTGCCAGCATGTCGGCAAGCATTTGGCCGTAATTTTCCGCAGACGGGAATGCGGACCTGAGTTTGGACTGCCATTCAGTCCAAGAAAATAGAAGTGTAGGTAACCCCTCGTACCATTTTTTCGCTACACCTACGAGTTTCGGTAATGCGTAATGCACGGTTTGTCGTTCAGTCCACCCATATATTACAGCGCATTCATTTACTTTAGTGAGCCAGTTATTAATGGTTTGGTTTTTTAAGGAAGGGTCGAATTCTGGGACTACATTTATATTTGAAAAATTTTCTCTATTTTTGCTATTTGAAGAGAGGTTAGTCAAAATTTTTGTAAACTGAGACATAAATTCATGTGTTGAATTTTGGACTGGAGAGTGGGCCCTACCTTGCCTAGCTTCCCTACTGCGATGACGAGATGGTCCATGGCCATCATTGTAGTTCCTCGTCCGGTTGCCTCGGGATTGTAGTAGTGGTGATCGGCTGCGAACTCTCGTACGACTTCTCGATATCCTAGACTCCACAGGTCCTGGTGGCGTGTGTAGAACGCGACGTCGTGAGGCCCGAGAGCTGTGACGTCCGCGGTCGACTGTTGCATCCTCTGGTACGGAGTAGGGAACTTCTCCAATCCGCATCGGCGACGGTGCAGTAGGTTCCTCTTCGTCGTCCATTATTTCTCCCAAGCTGTAACAGTTTTATTTAAGGGACATCAACTGCTCGATATAAATAGATCATACATAAATGGGGAAAATAAATTTTAGAGTTAACAATAAAATACAATAATACACATGATTACGAAAAACATCTACTAAAATATACATGACTAGATTCGCGAGGAGCGCTGCTAAGCGCCACACGAGAAACAACATATACATCCATAAAACAAAGCAGTGTGGGTAGCACTGCTAAAGAGTAGCCTTAGCCACGTGCACCACACTAAGATTAGTCGCATTCTACATATATATCGTATGGTTAGCACAGCCAAAGAGTAGCCTTGGCACTGTGCGCCACACGACACGGGATACTACAATATTATATTCATGCCAATGAAATCCTCTAAATCGTATGGTTAGCACAGCCAAAGAGTAGCCTTGGCACTGTGCGCCACACGATACAGGATACTACAATATTATATTCATGCCAATGAAGTCCTCGCATTCGTATGGTTAGCACAGCCAAAGAGTAGCCCTGGCACTGTGCGCCACACGACACGGGATACTACAATATTGTATTCATGCCAATGAAATCCTCTAAATCGTATGGTTAGCACAGCCAAAGAGTAGCCTTGGCACTGTGCGCCACACGACACGGGATACTACAATATTATATTCATGCCAATGAAGTCCTCGCATTCGTATGGTTAGCACAGCCAAAGAGTAGCCTTGGCACTGTGCGCCACACGAAACAAGAAAACTACATACATGTTACAGATAAAGAAACTATTAAGATCGCGTGGACAACACTACCAAAGAGTAGCCTTGGTCACATGAGCCACACGAAATATATCTACTAAGCATGCAAATTAAAAATATGAATATTACAATAGAAAGGTACATTTTTTTTTTTTTTTTTTTTTGCTAAACATCTATTTATGTTGGAAATTAAAACTGGTAGTTACGTACCTTTCACTTGGAGTATCCCACTTCTGACTTGAAAGAATCTAACAAGTCAGATAGGGCCGGCGATGTAGAATTGAAACCACACAGAACTTTTCACTAGAGTTTATTAATTAATCAGTATTAACTTATTCACTTTTCACTAGAAATTACTTATAAAGAATTACAATTTATAAATCGCACAGCATTTCTGCGTAGCTACTGCTGATTACTTGACTAGTTGAAGTCTGAACAACGAATGCCAGCTCCCCTTGCCACTGCCTACTCGCAGGTTCGCCACACGCCATTTTGTTCTCAAAGATGGCGTGCAAGTCTTATCGTGCAAGTAGTTGACAGCGAAATAATTTAAATGATGTTTTATAAACCCAGTATTTTTAACCTATCATGATTCCATAAATTTATATATAATTTTTAAACACTATTTTCAACTTCCTATGAATTTACATTTAACAGAATAAAAATAGACAATAATTAGTTCCACAGTATTCCACACTATTTCCTGTCAATTGTGTTTTTAATATTTTAAAAATAACTGAATAATGTAAAAATAAAATGAAATCTAATAATTGATTATAAATGTTCTAAAATTATACTAAACAACTTCGAACGCTTACAAGATATTATAATCAAATTAGATTGGCTACACAGATTTTCTTTTTTTAATATCGCCTACTTACATTAAATGTTTTGTAAGCTGAATTTTAATCCCAAAATATTAAAAATGTTTTCGTGCAAACGCAGCTTTATACAAAGAAGTTCTGTAAATGTTATGAGGCCCACGCTTTTAGATATCATGTACTAAATTATCTATGCGAGTACTTATGCCTGTGACAGGGGTATTTTTGCGCAAGAAATGCTTTTTTTCCTACGAAACTGTCACATATACAGTTATGTTTTAACAAAAGAGTATCGACAAAAAACTTAAGATAAGTGTCATTATGGCTAATATTACTCTATTAGACTGGATTTTTGGTTTATTCATACTTCGAATACTTATAGGATGCTCAACTTTGAAAGCATTATAGATTCTCGATGCAACAATAGGGTTGTTGCAATGGGGTTCTAATTAATTAGGTACTTACTACAATATTCTTTTTACCTTTAGTTTCTCACTGCTGGGCAAAGATCTCCAAAGCTTTCCACTTATTCCGGTCCTTGGCGTTATGCTACCTTTTTTCAGAATAAATCTAAAAAAGTATACCCATTTGTGAAGCAAAAGCTTTTTAACAAAATTAGGTCGTAGATGAGATCTACATTAGGCATATTTCATTACATATTCATAACCTAAGTCCAAACTACGTTATCCACATTAGTACCAGCACTAGCTTTGCACCCCACTTTGCTTTGTTTGATTGGCAGCTTACTGTAACTTTATTAGGTTTGTTAGAAAAGTTTAGGAAATAAGCGAATATTTGGTCAAAGTAATTAAGATTATTTTGAATAAATCAAAGCTTTGTCATAGAAAACAAAGGATATAAACAAATGTTGTTTTTGTTGAATCTTTATATTTTACTTAAAATCAGTTCTCAACTTGGACGCTAATTTTAATTTAAATTATCTGAAGAATTCTTAATATCTAAAGAAAACGAGACAGCATTATTTAAAAACATTTATAGAATAGAATCATTTATTTCACCGAAATTGAGGGACATTTCGAAGGTACCTACGCTATAATTCTCCTGAATTTTAGTAAATCAATATACATTAGTCTCAGACCGTTAAACAAATATGTAAGTAAATAAAAACATCTTAATTTTGAGTTGGACAGTCATCCATAGTAATGTCAATAAAGGGTATAAAACAAACACACGAACTGAACCCCCACCTCGTTTATAACAGGTCGCTAGACAGTAGGTAACGATAACTAATGATTGATTTATGAATAATCAAACAGTTTGGCTACCAAATTATATATCGATCGCCAATCGGAAATTACTCTTTACTAGTACAAGAAATTGTTGTATAACTAGAGTAATCTATACTATTAAAACAATTATAATAATATTTTAATAAGCAAAACCGAATTAGATTGTCATCGACAAGTAATTTAATAAACACATTTTAAAAATAATTCATAAAATAGTAAATAATCTTATTTTTTTTTAATGAAATATAGTTACATCTCTGAAGTATCTACAAACATACGAAGAATCATGAAAATCGGTTCACAATTGGCTAAGTATTCCAGTCAAAAATTGAAAACTTGTTTTTTGAAAAAAAAAAAAACACTCAATTAGGTAAGCTCTTTCATGAACAAAGGTTACTTTGCCATATAACAGTTTCTAGATATTTACCGCCAAAATTATTATTATTGCAGACATATTTTGACTTTTTTAATAAAGTGTAGTTATAAAAGTAGTTTGCGTAGTTATTTATTTAACGCGCTGACATCGTTCAAAGTATATTTTTCCCGCTATTTTCATGAATGCCAGCGGCAAATGAACTAGTTTGCTCGGAAACTACATAAAGCTCTGTACACACTACACCAGTTAACACACTTGCGAAGAAGGGACAAAATTGATGTTTACGTAAATAAATGGCATACACATGCCCAAAAAAAGGAAAGAAGGAAGGGAGCCTTTGCCTTGTAGTGGGACATCTCATCTATCTCACATACGGCCGGTTTCTGGAAACCTAAATCACGATTGATCCGAGTTTGACACATAGTAATTATTTGATTTTTTCGTTGATCATCGTTCGAGAAACCAGCCGATAGTAATTTTGCTGCTGTAGCACACACATAGGTACACTGTAGGTAGGTAAGCTAAAATAATTGGTGTTTAGTTTTTATATATTTTTCATTTTCTTTGTTATTATTGTTTTTATTTATTTTTAATGTAATTAGTTTAGTTGGCAATTTTTTATTTCATTTAATTTATATTGTGCCTGCCTATTTTATATTATGTGTGTAAATTGTAATTATGTGTGTTGTGGTTTCAAATAAAAATATGTCTATGTCTAGTTAAAAGCGTATTGCTTGAATACTCTTCAGATTATAAGATCCAACTTCTTTATAAAACAATTGTAAGAAGGATCATATAAAAAAAAGCTAGGATCCAGGTCTAGTTTCATGCCAGTTCTTCTAGATTCTGGTCGCGATGAACTGGCGCCTAGGCGCCTTGTGATATTATTGAATAAATTGAATTGAAGTTTATAAGATTATTTAGCACGACTCAATGGAAAAGGTATTTTAATTTCGTTACTTTTTTTTTATATACCACCTCGCACACTTACCACTGTAGTGGCCTTTTCAGAAAAACTAGGAATGAATTTACACAAAAAGTTAACCATACCTAAAAACCTTTCTAGTTCCTGTCTGTTTTGTGGACGTGGCATTTCTTTGATGGCTTTTGATTTACTTTCATCTATTTTCATTCCTTCCACACTGAATTTATGCCCCAAATATATAACTTCAGGAACCTTGAACTCACATTTCTCACGATTAAACTTTATACCAACTTCTCGAGATCTCTCCATTAACCGTTGCAGGCGTTCATCGTGCTGACTCTCATTCACACCCCAGACTATAATATCGTCAACAAAGGAATCTACACCTTCTAACCCTTCAAGTAGCTGTTTTACTCTGGAATGAAAGACTTCAGAAGCTGAATTGATTCCATAAGGTAGACGTAAGTACTGAAACCTTCCAAACGGCGTTCCGAATGTACATAAGTCTGCGCTCTCTTCATCCAACGATATCATCCAGAACCCAGATCTTGCGTCCAGTTTACTAAAACAACTAGCACCTTTTAGCTGAGTAGCTATTTCTGTAAGTGTGGGCAATGGAAAATGTTGACGACGTATGACTTTGTTAAGAGGTCGCGGATCCAAACACACTCTGATGCTACCATCTTTTTTAGCTGCAACTACAATCGCATTTACCCAAGGAGTAGGGTGAGTCACTTTTCTAATAACACCTAACTCCTCCATGCGTTCAAGCTCTGTTTGCAATTTTCCTCTCAAACTAATGGGTATTTTTCTTACAGGACAAATGCATGGAGATGAATCCTTAACAATAGGTATAGTATAATGCCCTGGTAGCCGCCCGAGACCTTCAAATAAATCGCTGTATAAATTTATATTCAAACAATATACCCGTTGCACTAACTTCATATCTTCCACAGCACATTTACCCAAAATACTTTCACAATTATGATCTGATATTACAAAATTTAAACTGTAAACTTTATTTTTATACATCCATTTTAGAACACAGGATCCAATAATAGGTAAGAAACTTCCACAATACGACATTGCTTTTGGTTTAAATGAGCTCAAATCGCGCAAGGTAAAACCTAACTTTAGATAATTATCCTTTGAAATCACATTCAAGTCAGCACCGGTATCTAATTTAAACAGGTGTTTTGTTCGGTTATCTACATAGATTAAAGTCTCATACCATTTATCCTCGGACTGCGAATCATCCAAAGCACCTACCGACGAGATATAGTACAGGTCGTCCTCTCTCTCCTCCTGCACAGAATACACTTTACTTGTTCTATTCACTGTACACATCTTTTTGTAATGACCTTTAGTACCGCACAAAAAGCACTTCACATTTCTCGCCGCGCATCGAATTCCACCATCGCAATATGCACTCGAGCATGCCGCACACGCACTCTCACGCGAGTGCTGCGAAGACCCTGCTGCATTGCCGCTTCCATACGGGCTGCGCGTGCCGAAGCCGCGGCCTCGCGCGCCGCCTGCGTTCCCGCGCCAGCGCTGCTGCGCCCAGCCGCCGCCGCCGCCGCCGCCGCCGCCTCGCGCGCCACGCCATGACCCTCTCGAACTCCATACGGCATCCACAGACACGCCTTTTGGCTCGCTCTTTACACCTTCTATTTTGCGGCTCTCCTCGCTGGAGATTTCATTCGATTGACATATGACAATAGCCTTTTCGAGTGTGAGCTGATCGCAACGAAGCAACCTGTCGCGCACAGTACTTTCACACACACCGCACACGATGCGATCGCGAATAAGGCCGTCTTCCAGTTCGGCAAACTCGCATTGTTGACTCAAAAGTTTCAAGGCCGTTACATACTCGTCGATACTTTCCCCATCTTCTTGGTTTCTTGTAAAAAATTTAAACCTCACCATCGTAGTGTTGGGTTTTGTTCCAAAATGGCCGTTAAACTTTTCGATAAGTTTTTCAATATCATCTCGATCACTTTCCGAGCTAAATTTGAATGTGAGGAATATGTCGTATCCTTCTGCACCGATTAAATTGATAAGCAAACTAGCCTGCATATCTTTGGACTCTTTGTATACACCAGATGCCTTGAGAAATACTTGAAATTGCTTGAGCCATTTCCGCCACGCGTCAGCGCGATTTGCCGGGCCTCCCTCCAACGATAATTCAGCCGGCGGTCGCGCGTGTTCCATTATTTAATGATATAAAAATCACTACTAACTAAATTGAACTCTCAAACATTAACTTTTCACTTGTTTGTCGTATAATTAGACAAACACCGCTGTCACCATGTAATGAAACGACGCTGGCTACGCATAGACTGATTTATTTCAATAAACATAACTACCCACATCAATATATATCTGGAGTATACCATAGAATATACAACAACCACCATTAACGAACTGCTAAGTTTTTAGTGTGCTGTTATATAAATACACACAATCAGTGAAAATTTCAACTCTGTGACTATCACGGTTCAAGTGATTCAGCCTGGTAACAGACGGACAGACGGACAAACAGACAAACAAAAGGACAGAGGAGTCTCAGTAGGATTCTTTTGGGGTCCCTTAGAACTATTAGATTATTACAGTTTCTTGTCTAAAACACTAGCACCGTGTACAACATCTTTAACCGCTTGCTGTACTAAACTCGTAATGGCTTTTGTGTAATTATGTTCGTAAAATCTGCGAAAATTGCGCTCATTTCAATTTCGCTAACCCATTTGCCTGTTATAGAATAATTTGCTGGATTTCACGCTTTTATCTTTGGAACATTAGTTTGTTATGGTAAATGTTCCAGCTACTACGTTATAAATGCTGATAAGGAATTTTACTATGTTACTTACACTGAACAATATCTTGCTCATTCAATTTTTTGAATAATTTGTATGACCCCTGTTATTTTATCTCAGAGAGCATCTGGCCTTACTTTTTTTTATCATTCGCGTATTCGGAGACGTAAAACTTCAGTAACCAAGACTAAATACAATCGTTAATGTATCGTAACGATAGCGTATACGGATACGCTACCGAACGTTGCAGCATTGACGCAGTTTACGGAAACTGCGCGGTGACGCTGCAACGTTTGGCAGTCGAGCTGACGTTTCTGCAGTGTGAATTAAATAAGCTACCGTTTTAATTTACGATTGTCACATTTATTTGTACCAGTTATATCACATTTCTTCATGATTGGTCTTCACGATCCTGTTTCAGTCACTACGTAGCCGTAGTGACTGAAACAGGTTGCGTAGTGGTAGCACGTCACCAGATAAATATTCAACAAATAGAGTAGCTAACTCAGCAGCTCAGTTATTAACTTTTGCAGTGGTAACGTCTATGTTTTGTGTTCCAAATAAACACATTTTGATGTGATTTTGAGTTTTGAATAGGTACGTGAGCTATTCAATTAGTCGTAGTAAAACGGTCCACTTTCGAATCGTTATAAGTCAAGGGCATTTCTGATATAAAGTACACCATCCATCATAGTTGCGTACGATACAAATTACCCGAACAATACTAAGACAATTTATCAGAAACTGACCTTTGGCTCAGCGAAGTAACTTATTCCATGAGAATACATTTATTGACCTTTTGATAAAGGTATTTCTTATTATACTGGCTTTTATCTAACTCAATAACATTATTGTAATAATAGAATAATATATTTTTGCTGAACCAATGTGTTGTTAAAATTGAAGAGATTTTTGAACGAATATTATATAAAATGACCTCCAAAAACTTGAACTCCTAAGAGTGGCACTGGTAGTACCTAAATACTGTACAAAAATCCGATAACCTGCTAAATTAAATACTAATTATAAATCATACAATTAAACCCATGGACAAAGATATCCAATTTCTTACAATGCTCAAGTTTCTCGAAAAATAAAATATAAACACAAAATAAGAAGAAGAAGGGATCATCTGACAGCTAACGTAACTAACAGTCCATAAGTTAAACTAAAACAGTCGTATTCATAAAGCGATACGATAATCCCAGCCAGTGTTTAGGAAAAGTATTCTAAAAAGATTCCATTGTCAGATTTTCGCGCCGTTTCTTGTAGGTACTTAG
The DNA here is from genome assembly GCA_932527185.1 of Ecliptopera silaceata. Classification (NCBI taxonomy): domain Eukaryota; kingdom Metazoa; phylum Arthropoda; class Insecta; order Lepidoptera; family Geometridae; genus Ecliptopera; species Ecliptopera silaceata. The sequence goes on along the minus strand of OW052205.1, from coordinate 1,046,211 downwards.
CATACATTATCTCCCATTGAAGCCAACAATACGAGCATTACCATTGTATACAGGCTATACAGCACGTCGAACATACATACATAACATTCAAGCATCGGGGAAACGGATTGTGGACCTGTTTGTGCGACAATAGGATTTAGTATTTTATGATATTAGACAGCAGGATTTGTTTTAATGAGATCAAATGCTGTTGGACGTTTTGCAGTTTTCGTACTAAATAAATATTCATGGACATGTAAATAACATGGACTGAAATATGGCAAGAAAAGTCCGATATAAAAACATATTGTGTAGGTATTAATGGTTTCCTATACTTAGGAATATTTACATTTTTATTGAAATTATTTCTTGTTTTTGAAATACATAGGTACATAGTTGATAACACGCACTATTACATATGTATAAGAACACAATACTCAATTTTCAGTTGTTGAAGTATAGCACTTCCAATAAAGATACACATTAAAAGGGTCCACAATCAGATTCCTTGATGGTACAAACACAAAACACTGGATTTGAATCGTAAAGGAAGACATTTGCGTTATCAACATACATCTTATGTCATTTAGCGAGAGTATGGAGTAATAGTGAACATAAAGGGGTGGGAACCCATAGACGTTACGACGGGAACAGACCAAGATCCCGAGAAAACGTACACGAATATTTGCACCTAGTATATAAAATATAACTAGCATCTATTTGATTGGATTTGAAAATACTTTATTGCACATAATAAAACAAATGTACATAGGCGAGCTTAATGCTAAAAAGCATTTTCTTCCAGCTAACCCTTGTGTAGTGTGGAAATTAATGGTAGTGCTTGAAGAGGATAAAATAGGAAAAGAAAAACTAATAAATAAACAGCATACTTATAATATTATACCTATACCAAATATATAACCTAAATTAATTACATACCTACATATTAATATTTACATACCTACATACATACATATACCTAATATATTGTTCAATTTTGTTGAGAAATCTATCGTCTGTTCCTACGGTAACAGGTTTATATCCTGTTACCGTAGACTATAGTTGCTACAGCGAAATAAAAAAATGGTTGTCTGTAAAGTCGGTTTACTGACGATAGTTGAACGTGACAACTTCATGGAACGCCTCAGAACGCCTCATGAGTCATGTTTTTTCGTGCGTGCAGCCGGCTTTATCGAATTATAAGACGTTGTCACGTCAAAATATCTTAAGGTGATACCTCTCGCTCTAGCGGGAAATTCTAATTTTGTAGGGTTTTCTTTTTTATTGCGGCTAAACTGTTATATCTTTTACTAGTTAAAGCTATTTTGCGAACATAAACAATAATTTTCTGTGTAACCCTGTATCAATTTTTGAGATTGGTTCTTTATATTTGCTGTAAAGGTACAGAAACTGTTTTGTACAGTTACGTACACGATAGGTACTACGCTAAAAATCTCTTTACAAACTCTAATCGTAAAGGTTTATTCATTCATTTTAGGTATTAGGGTATCCTTAAGTTTTAGCGTTGATCCATTCGCTAAGTCTGTGCCTGACATAACATAAATATAATTTAAGCCTGTTTCCCAAGGGGAGTCTGTGTGGACCACCACTCACCCTTATGTTGACGTGACGGATGACAAGCTCGGTAACCGCCACCACTTTGTTATGAAACTAGATTGGGCTTGTTTCTAAACGTGTATTTTATTTAAGCTGGGAAATGGCGGCTGATTAAAAGTATTAGAAAAATATAAGGGAATCTTTTGACTAGGAAAGCCCAGATTAATATAAAAATATAGTTGTAAGTATAGTTTTTATTGGATTTAGGTAAAGTTTCTAAATTAAGGTTCAGTTTACATCGCCACGGCTTATAATATGTATGATTTCGTAAAAAAAAGTCGTTATTCTATGTCGCGTTGAAAGCTGAGCTTTAGATACTCCCCTGATAAGTCTTTTTCTTTTTTTTTTTCTTAAATTGTATTTCATTTTACAATATCCTTCAATGTTTCCGACATATAATTCAAAGTAATAAATAGAGTATTTCCACCCTCGTCCCAATCACGACACGTCAAAAGATTCGTTGCATACCAAGCAGGTGTTCGACGTAACGGCACTAAATCTAGCGTTATCGCAATCGTACTGAGAATGCCTACCATTTCGCCATCAGGCACAGTGGAGGCAGAAAGACAACTTTTTTTCAAAGATCAAATAAAATATATACATGAATATGTGTTTTGGTACAAAAAAAAGTGAATGTAAGGTAAGATAGTTAGGAAAGAAGATTAATGATCAAACCAAAAAAATCTTAATTAATGAATATTATATTAAAATATTATTAGTTTTTTTGTGTGAGAAAATAAAAACATATTTTATTTATTTATTTTATTATTTATATGAATGTGGTTTGGTAGGTAAGGAAAAGTGGTGGCGTTAGACATATTGCAATCATGAAAATACTGATACTTTTAGAACCATTCAAAGAATACATGCGATACATATCAATCATTCTATAAGTTGACCTACTGTTCCAACCAATGTCGGTACCCTGTGTCCCGGTACAATAACCCAGAGTAGTCCGCTGAATAAATCACCCGGGGCGCCTCTGATCCCTTAAATAAGTAGGTTCCCGTGTGTGAAATATCGAGTACCCAACTCTTGGGATTGCGTACGTCAAGGCCGAGGTAGAATTTCGGTGTTAATATCAAAATTTCCGATCGGGATATTACGACACAAGTATTTGGGCAATCTAGAAAGAGCCTAATAATTCAATAACAATTTACTTTTCGTATTTTTCTTATCAACCTACGCTGTCCCACTGCTGGGCAAAGGTCTCCCCCCTCTCTTTCTACTTCTCTCTATTCCTATTACTTTTCGTATTATATTAAAAAAAAACTGAAACTTATTATTGAAGATGACTGTACCTTGCAGGATGTATTTTTTACTATCTAAACGTTATTTCCGATTTGCGGGAAAACTATGGTAATAACTCAGTATTTGTTATGTAAAAGATGTTTTTTACATACAGTACGATATGAAATAAAATGATCTGTAAGTATATCTCTTATTTTCGAACAAATAAAAACAAAAAACATAAATGTAAACAAATTATCGACAGGAAGTACACAACTACATCTGAATTCTACAAATATTGTCGGAAATAATAACCAGCGTGATACTACGTCTGAATAAATAAATAAATAATAAATAAATAAATATTCACGGACATTTCATACCTAACGCTCTAGTCCCAAACTAAGCATACCTTGTACTATGGGAACTAGATTGAATACTTACTTATGTATATACTTACATACATTTTTTTTGTAAATACATAGAATACATAGTGACACCCAGACACAGAACAAATATTTATGTTCATCACATTATGGAAGGCAGAGCTACTACCAACTGTACCTCTACCATAAGTTGTCACAGTAAAATCGCCTGACTTTACTACAGTACATAGTTAGTTACGTAAATATTAGTATTACGAATTTTAGTACCCAACTATCCGCAAGAGGCACTGTACAAATCTTCATACATTTTTTTTACTACTGACGCTAGCGAGTATGGATTGTAAAAACGCATGGTAGAGCTACTGAGCTGTGACGCCTGTCTATCATGACTATGTGAATCACCTAAAGAGCAGCACTTTAATCGTTTGTGAATTCGAGAGTAGAATACATGTTACTGCAGACTGGATGTTCGATATTCTTCAGCTGAGGGCTTAGTCCGAAGACGCATTTTAAAACTCCCTACTCTCGAGCCGACAGTCGTCTCTCGGATGTCCATACATTTTTGTATGGACATCCGAGAGACGACTGTCGGCTCGAGAGTAGGGAGTTCTAAAATGCACCTTCGGACTAGGGGCTCTGAAGGATGCCGTAGCTACGTGTCGTTCAGCTGTTACGTGTTTTGAATGTCAAGTAGATTGAATGTCGCATGGACTTGAGCATCATGAACTTTGGTGGAGCTGGCTGATTCAGAAATATAATACATGGATGCCTTCATTTAGATAAATAATTAAGAATTTTAGTTGTATATAAATCTTATTATTGATATCAAATAAATATTCTTTGTTCACCTAGATATAGTTGTTTAACTACTTTTAAATGTGAGAAGATGAAATGAGAGCCTTGAGTCTATTTCACTTATTCGCATATTAAAATATCTCAGTCTAAGTATCGAAGTATATTTTATATTTATTTATAATAATTATTACGACTATAAAGTTGCACGTCATTCAACTTAAAGAACAGAGCAGACATCGCAGAACAGATTTAAAAACGTTCTCAAACTATCATCTACATCGCTACCCTGAGTGGCAATGCTGATAAACTGGACCACTCTGAGTCACGCGTCACTGTGATCTTAACTATCTATTGTAAAGCCTAGAATTTCAAAGCCTTTGAATACATGAAGAGCGTCGGTACCACAAACCTAGAGCAGTTAAGTTATCACACCTAACAGCTTAATTCCGGCTATGTCGACAACTTCAGGTGGAGTATGTAAAGCAGGCCAAAATAGGGTAACACATTTAGTGCAGAAGGTGCAAACAGCCTAACCGAGTTGCTTATTGCTGAAGTATGTAAATTGTAAGGAAAATACACTGCTTGTTATGCAGATAGGCTTATTTTCGTTATGGAAATTATTTTAAATTTGACTCAACTTTGCTGTTTTTGTGTACACAAGGTTTTTATGTAGAACTACTTAAAAAATATTATTTTACTTTAAAACGTATTTAAGCAAAAAACGTAACTTCAAATGTAAGCATTTGGAAATTAGGTGTTTGAACGTAGATTAAAACACGAATTACTCGTACAATTATAATTTCTTATTGTCTAATTAGTGCTTATTAAAAACAGTTATTTTGCCTGTAAAGTTATAAAGTCCGTGTGAACAGTCTGGGGTGTAAATATAATTACAGAAAATGGGCATGAAAAATATTATTTACATGTAATTTTAAAAAATAAAAAATTACATTATCCGACAAAAAAAACATTATAAACTGTACTTTTCATTATAACCGCGCAGAGACCACGTCCGTACAGTCTAACAAACTACACAACGCATTATACTACACCTTTTCTCGGTGCAATAAAGCCTACAACCAAAGATGTACCTTTTGTTTATACTGTACACGGATATTCGAGCAATTAGTTGCTGTCGCTCAATTCTCAACCTTATCATAAAGTTTATAAGAACGCTGATCTTTTGATCGGTGGATGTCTTCATGGATGTCTCCCGGTCTATCCGTGAGGAAATGGGGTCGTAATTATGTGGACGCGTGTGACATTTTTTGCGGCCTTTCTTATAGTTCCCGATCGTTATGGAACTTTATCTACCTATCAAACACAAGTGTAAAAATACGTATGTTCTATGGCAACAAAGTAGGTGTATTCAAACAACTTTATGGTCTAGATCCGGCGACCGTACTGTACTTTAGATGACTTTGCACTGCTTTTAACGCTTTAAGACTTTGTGTCACTAATGTACTTTTTATAGTACTAGTTAACCGACACAATACACAAGTCTCTACAGATCGATATCGAAAGTTCGGAAAGAGATTTCTATATCAAATTCCAAAACTTCTGCCTCAGAATGAAAAGTATTTAGAGTTTTTTTTTAATTACTTACTTTACATGTTCCTAACGACCTTTAAGGATGCTAGGAGTAAGCTGTTTCTCGTGCGACAGGAAACCAGAGTGTGGTACCTATAGCTCAATAAGCACGGTCTGACCGGAAAAACCCTCAAAGTTGTTACAAAATCTTTATCATCATCCAATCGGCACATACACTCCTGCAATCTAACACGATTCGAGCTACCCTAATCGAATAAACCACTCACTACCAAATACCCATGCATAGGTAAAATCAACAGAAGCGGTATTCCCAAGAAAACAGTTCGTCGCAGTTTGCACTAAACTTAACAAAGTTAACGCTTCCTGCCAGCGGATTCTGAATATTCAGGAAGTTTCCTACCATAACATTGTTCTAGTGACAACTGTACAGTGCGACTGAATATTCTAAGTAAATACTACGTATAAGTTAAATTTGTTGGTGATAGTCAAAACCCCATTTATTTACGAAATTTTCTACAGAATTCCAGGTGCAGGAGAGTCCTTTCAAAACGGAATAAAATCACAAAATGTCCTTTAAGCCGGGACGTCCAGTCACGTTCAGTGAATAGCGTGCTCTCCCGACGCAAATATATTTGTCTACAATGTCTTGGACGGTCTCTGGTGATCTTAGTGTTAAAGCCCCGCTTACACGAAGATAGTCAATAGAATCTCAGTAGGTACTTTAGCAGTAAAGCTCCGCCGGTATGTGCGACCAAGCAAAGAAGATATACGTGCTGAAATAATTTACTATGTTTTGCTGTAGACAAAGACTAAAAGTTAAAAAAAAGTTCATAGTTTGTATTCACGAGGAGCTTTGAAGAATTAAAATAATGATTTATTCGTTTAAAACAGCATTTTAATTTATATAAAAGCAGTTATGATGAAATGTAAAATACAGTTATTATATTACATTCATCATACGTGTGGTTTACTACAAAGACTGCTGTTAATACAAACAAGTCTGAACCCAACCCGCACCTCTCACACGGTGTCAAGCCAGGCCCGTCAGCGACCCGCGCGCCCCCTACGACACTTCTGGAGAAACAAGCGCGAGCGACTGACGCGTCTAAAACTAATTTTATTT